>CM056565.1:18335907-20811741 GCA_029721515.1 Synanceia verrucosa | reverse complement strand
AAAACCTTCAGACTGTAAAAGAAGAGGGCATCATTTGAAGCGGAGGAAAGTCAGGTCGTGATTCCTTATAAATGTGCTTTAGTTAGCACCGACTCTCTGAAGACGCTAATCATTTCACTGTAACTGCATGCAGCCATTAGTGCTGATCTTTGTGAACTGGACCATTTTTGCAATGAGGCTAATTTGCATAGAAAGGGGGCAATTTTGCGCCAAATATATGCATATTACTATGGCTGAATGATTTTGAAAAAATATCTAATTGTGATTATTTTGACTGATATTGCAATTGCGTTATGATTTGCGATATTAGAAGGAGTGATCATTTTTACGTCCCTGTTCCCATTTTCATTGAAATACACATGATTACGGTGTGATTTCTGCACGGATCTGCTCCAAACAAAGACATTTTCTTAAGTTTGTAGCACATCATGTGCAGGCCAAGATATCGCTAAGATGATAAAATTTGTTGTAAAATGGTATTTTGACACACATCTCCTTTAATAAATGTTGCACTGTCTGAGAAGCCATATTGTCATTTTGATAAATTCAGATTAAATATCCAGCCCTACATGTTCCCTAATCTAAAACTGTGTATATAGGAGCACTGAGACAATATTTGCTTGGGTTGCTGATTATTCTTTTTGTAATTTAAGCCTACAGTCATGTTAGCGGCTCTGTGAGACTATTTAGATACAAGGATACTTTGAGCTAAATGCTAACATGCTGATGTTTACCTGCTATAATGTGTAATAATACATGTTCAGCATCTCTTAGTACAGTGATGTCACATACTTTCATTGGTACCTTATTCTGGTCATGACAATAGAGTGAATTTAAGAGGATGAAGAGAGCTGACAGAAAGGAGGCCAAAGAAGGAAAAGAGAGATGAGGACGGGTCAAGAAAGGAGAAAGCGTAATATCTCACTGTCTATTTTAGGTGTGTGTGTGTGTGTGTGTGAGACAGTGACAGTTGAGCGAACAGTGACATACCAGGTTGGCAGAGATATTTTGGTAACTAGGACAAGAGAGATAGAGAGAGGAAGAGAGGAAGACAAAGGCAGGAGAGATGAAGAGATCGTTTAGAAGATCCCCCTCTCTCCCTTCATCTCCTTTCTCCTCCTCCTCCAGCTGATTGACAGTGCCCACTCCTCCCCCACCCAGCGCTCTTGATTGACAGGACTCCCCAGATTGAAGCTCTTATCCCCTGAAACAAACCCCGCTCTCCTCCTCCTCCTCCTCCTCACCTCCTTTCTCTCCTCTGTCTGCCCGAGACGAGCCACCTCCCTCCCTCCTCTTGCTCCTCCTCTCTTCCTTTTACACCCTGTAAATGCTTTCTTATCATGTTCACCCCCTTCTATCGTTTTCTTCTTTAACCATTCCTTCCTTCTTCCTCTCTTTCCCGTCATCTCTTCTTCAACCTGTGACCCCTCTTAACCCTGTAGATGACACAAACACACACCAGCTCTCACACACACACACACACACACACACACACACACACGGGGAACCCCTTAAACCCCTCAGGCTTATGTGGGCCTCTTTAGACTGTGCAAGGACACACACTGGTACCCGTAACCCCCCTACACACACACACACACACACTCACACAAACACACACACACTAAAACTGCCTCCGTCAAGTCTTGACACTGATCCAAGCTCTGCGCACACACTGCCTGAGACTATAACCCCCTCCATCTACACACACACACAGCCTGAGCCCATTAAGCCAATCGTCGAAGTCTAAACAGGCAGCGGGCTGAGCAGTGAGGTAGGTAACCCCTCAGGGCCACAGAGAGAGTAAGGGAGGAAAAGGAGTAAAGCAAAGGTAAGCAAGAGGAGGAAAGAGAGGGAGGTGAGGAAGGAGGAAAGAGGGAAGTGAAAGAGGAGGTAGAAAAAAGGAGGAGATGAGGATGTTGAGTGAGAAAAGACAGAGAGAGATACGAGGAGAAACTGAATGAATGGCAGCCACACACACACACACACACACACACACACACAAGGATGAGAGGTGGATGTGGCTCTTTAGGACTCAAGCAGGCGTATGATAGGATATCGTTGCATGTCGTTAACCCTATATTAACCCTGAGAGGCAGCAGGACACTCACTGCGCTACAACATGGATTAGCTGGGCCACACACACACACACACACACACACACACACACACACACACACACACACACATTGACAGGACTGATATCCTCACTGACACCAGGCAATGAGCTGTCGATCACATGCAAACATTGTTTTCACCTGTTTGTACTCACAAATTAATGCAGAAGCCAGTGAAATATATTGGTAGCAGTATTATATTATATTTTTATATGATGTCACAATAAAATTACATTTTGACATCATATTGGTTTCTTGAACTAGTACTATTATTATTTCCTGTTGAAACAGGATGTTGGTGAGTTCCCTCGGCATGGCGGCCCTTCTCACTGTTTACTACCACATCATGTGTTTCCTCCAGTAACTCTCCTCTTTTTTTAGACTCTATAAACGGCTAACAGGAATCATTAGTGCAGCGACAACAACATGATCCCTCACTGGCTTCCCACCGGAGTCAACAGCGATGCTCAGAAATAGAGCAACTTGTTTCTGTTCACTGGTCTGACGCTCTTGGCTCTGGTGATGAATGCCAGCTGCTTTTAATCCAGATGCTGCACAATTCACTTGACATCAGGAGCCAACAGGAGAGACACCGTGTGGTGCGGTGGATTATATACCTGAACTAAGGCCAGGACACACACTTCATTCACTTGTGGAAATGCTTCTTCAGTCCAGTAAAACTTGACATGCTAACAACAACCAACATTAGCTTTCCTGTTCCCAAACAAACTGCACTGCTGCTGCTCATTGATTAGCTGCTCCGCTGCAGCTCATTTGACAGCATAAACCTACCTGTGAATGTTGGTTCAGCACCATGGCTAACAACACTCTGACTGCCCTCAGCCTCACAGGAAGTCTTTATTTCTTCCTTTTAACAATAAAAATATGAACAATAAATGTAAACAAATATTATTTTTGACATAAAGGGATGACTGAATATGATTTCTGCCTGTTTACCAGCAGTGGCACACTTATTTTAACTTTCTCTCTCTGTCTTTTTCTCTCCCCACATGTTTGGGTCGGACTGCAGACTTCCAGATGTTGAGCTGAGAGGCTGTGAACCACTGCGGAGTGGGGTGAGGTGGGGGGGGGCGACAGGAAGTATCCCACGGTATCCACGGTAACCTTGACATTCCATCCTGACCAAGTTCCCTGACATCTCCCACAATTCACTCCGCTCCTCTCCTCTGGCCACAAAACACACAAAAAGCTCCCAGCAGTCCAGCAACACACATATTATGATTAGATTTGTGTTTTTTTGTCACTTTTTGTCCAGTATATCACTTCTTCAGTCAGTGGCCCAACCCAAGTCACAACCTCCACACACAAACACAAACACACACACACACACACACACACACACACACACACACACACCTTCCAGGCGAATATATAATGGGGTGTAAGCAAAGACGTCTGAGATCGCCGACAAAAACAGAATAATATGGCTGTGGTGAAAAGATACCATAATGTCCTGCACACACACACACACACACACACACACACACACACACATAAATGACACAATCATGTGTGGCAGTCCATCATAGGACATGCACACTCACACAAACTGAGACTTTGAAATAGCTGTCAGAGATCGCTTTGAGACACAAGCATTTATCCACCTCATAAGACTCCTCCAAACACAAAGGAGAGGAGAGGAGAAAAAAAGGAGAGGAGAGGAAAGAAAACGAAAAGAAAGGAAAGGAAAGGGTGAGGAGGTAGAGTGAAACGAAAGGAGAGGCAAAGAAAGGAAAGGAGATGAAAAAAGAAAATATATTTTTGTGGTGACCATGGCCTCTGATGTACGGCTGTCTCATCTAAATGCCTTGGTTCGACACAGATTGATTATATACTGAAGATAATGTCATTAGTTTATCAAATGGGATTTGTAAATGTAAATGTCCTAGTATTAACAGTGATGTCAGTCTCAGTTATACCTCCTAATAACTGGTATAGACAGGTATGTATATAGTTTGCTGCAGCCAGCAGTGACATAGTGAAGAAAAGGTTGGAGATACAATGATGCTCCATCCTCATGTGACATGTTCACATTTTCATAAATTTGTATCCTACATTGTGTCATCTTTCCACTCGCTGTCTGTACTTTGCACCGTGAGTTTTATGCTGCTGGTTACACCAAAATGAAAACCACAGGGTTGTGTGATGATGTGGCAAGTGACGAGAACCAGCACCCTGTCCCTGTGAGTTATTCTTTAAAACACACAGAGAATCCTGCTCACAGAGGGTTAAAACAACTGCAAAGAAGAAATCAGATTAAAATGAGGTTGGATCTCATTTCAGTTTTTCTCTGTCACTTTTTTCTTTGCTCATGACCCATTTTTCTGTGCTGCTGCAGGAGAGACTGAGAGAGGAGGGGCGGGTGGAGGGATAACTTCAGTCCTCCACCTCGACAGGAAGAAAGAAAGAAACCGACACACAGACAGGTAAGGAAAAAAGTGGCAGTGAAAATGGCAGACAGCTTCTGCTTGTAAACAGCTCATTTTTTTGCATTACGTAGAGGGAACACACACTCCAGATGTGTGTGTGTGCCTGAATCTGCCAGGTATGAGGTAGCAACAGAGCAGCTGTCGTCCCCCTCTGCACATTATTGAACTGCGTGTGTGTGTGTGGACCTTTAATACACTGATGGGCTTTGACTCATAAATGCAAAGCTTCGATCTCAAACGTTTCAGTCTGTCTTCCATCAATCGACTCAATCGAGGGAGCTTCTATTTCAGGAGTGACAGCGGATGATCTGAAGACACAAACATCCCGTCGCACGCCGCCATTCAAACAGGTCAACACAGTCGTCATCCAGTAAGTGTGTGTGAGAGCCGGAGAGAGTGTGAGAGACAGTACCTATCGATGATAACAGGGTCTGAGGGTGTCTCATTACGGTTTCCACAGCTCTTCTTGTCACAGCAGCGACTACGAGAAGACAGTAGAGAAAAAGCAGGGAGAGAAAAAAAGTCAGACACAGGGAACAGCACTTTATACAGGAGTTCAGCTTTAGATGTTTAAATGGGAGTGTTACAGCAAATCAGGAGCTTTGTCTGAACTTAACACCAAATTCACAGAAATTGATCAAATCTGTCTGGAGCAGAGTTTTACAGAAAGTCTAGCAGGGGTACGCTGACAGCATGAATAAAAATAGACTTATATGACATGAACAGTGAGCAGGAAGTGGAGGATATACACTGTGTTTTTGGAAAACTAGCCTGCTGGTTAGTTTAGCCATGCTCTAAAAAGAAAGATCTAGATGGGCCCTGAAGTGTTTCATCTGTGGTCAGTGATTTGATTTTTCCAGTTTAAACGCACAGTTTTTGCTGCACTGCTCTGTTTGTTGCTGCCTGTGAAAGGTGTGAAGAGGTGCGCTTCCAGCTGCTTGTTTGCACACCTGCGAGCATCAGGTGCACCCTAGATCCCAACCACCCTTTGCTCAGATGCCCTGACCAGTCATCAATCTAGGAGTCACTTGTGCCTGTCCTCCTAAAAAATTACACCTTTTCAGCAGGTGCCCCAAAAATACCTTTACATTCAAGTTACAAAACCCTGCAGTGGCTGTGATTATGACTCTTACACATCAGGAGCAAAGGAGGAAGTTAAGGTGATGTTATTATAGAGCAAAGTCACAGAGGGGGGAGGTCAGGAGGGATGAATGAGTCAACAAAACCTTAACACTCTTCATTTCCAGTTTCCTAATGACAGTCAATGATGGTTTATTTTAAGCATAACCATAATTGTAATTACTCTAACTAAGACGTCTGTCTGCATAATCCTACCCAAATCTTTACCACAGCTTTATGCATCTTCAGGACTGCCATTTGACTTTGTTGAACTATGACAATAAAAGAAATTCTAAAAGGAATTCTATTATCATGAAAATAATTTGTTTTTCAGCTGTGCTTTGGAAAGAATGACATCGTCAGTGATGCAGAGTTCAAGCATATTTCCTGCATGTTTTTGTTTTACATCTAATATTAAACTCCTAAAACTTCTCTTATTATTTTAAAAAGAAAAGTTGGGTATTGAACTTGTCTTATATGATGACTTCCACTCCATCCGGATTGTACTAACGTACAGATAATGTGGAGGGTGGGGAGGATGTAGGAGGCCTGAGGCTTAGAAGAGGAGGAGGTGGAGGAAGATGAGGAGGGTGGGATACACGTAAAGAAAAAAGACAACTGCCATGCGATCCAAAATTCACACGTGTGCTGCTAGTCTGTCAAAGCTCTCTTGCGTGCATCAATTATGAATAAAGGTGTAAGCAGGAGGGGAAGGATAAAGGCGGTGATGAAGAGTGAAAGGGTGAGTGTGGGAGGGAAAGCGAAAACAAGCAGAGAGGTTTGGGTGGGAAGAAGAGGAAGGGGAGACGTCTCAGGTTTCCCACCGTCACAGATGGCAGAGGTGGAAAGAAAGACAGGGATACATTACACCTTCCACATTGTCCCACTATCTGCCGCTCTGCCTCTCTTTCTGCTCTCACTGTCATTTCCTTTCTGCCGCTCTATGAACTGGGTCACTACACGGCACCAGTGAGAGGTTAGAGAGGAGGGGAATGGGAAAATGGGGAGCACGGGAAAAGAGGAAAGCTAAGAGAAAGGATGGGCGAGGGTGAGTGGAGGAGGAGGGAGATGGGGGGAGATTAAGAGAGGACAGTGGAGGAAGAGGAGACAGGAGCAGAGTGGAAGATGTTATAAATGGAGGGGTAGTGGGAAGGAAAACGAGGGGCGGGACGGGGGTAATGTAGCACTTATTGCTCTGGATCCTGGTGATCTAATCATCTCCCCTCCTCCCACCACACACACACACACACACTTTAAAACAATAGAGTCTCGATAGCAGGAACTGAAGAAGCCATTTTCACCGCTCATATATGTGGAAAAAGTAAGTAATAAATGTTTAGAATAGCTTTAGTTAAGGTGAGTCAACTACAATTACTCAATTAATCAATTAGCCAATCAATAGAAAAGGTTCCAGCTCTTCAAATGAGAGGATTTGCTGCAACAGCAGTGTAAATTAAATATCTTTAACCTTTCTTTTAAGCCATTTGAAGATTTAATTTTGGAGCTCTGTGAACAATTTCCTGACATTTTATTGGAAAAGTTTGCAAAATAACAAATGTATTCAGCTAAACTGCCTACAATGATATGAAATAAAATGATTAAATTGATTGATTAAATTGATTGAAAAAATGCTGCTGAGAAAATCTAGAATATTTATTTGTATAACCATCTTGTAGCTTTAATTAAGAGTAGCTGATACTGTTAGTTAGTGTGGAATAAGATATTTTCTTAAACCTTGAAGCTGCTTCATAAACACAAACAGATGAATTTAAACCCACGTTTGTGCCACACGCAGGATTCAAACAGTACAGACATGTACATCTACCATCCATTATGTATTCGTGCCAGAGCTCCAGCCAGGTTTGCAACGCAGGTCTGTGTGGTGGCAGATTGGCTGGGAGCATATGGCTAATAGCACCACCATGACAATGAGCCACACTGATTAATGGATGCCCTGGACACTTTGTGTGTGTGTGTGATCTACGCTGCATGTTGTGTGTGAGGCCCCCACTGCAGAATCAGCATGTGAGAACACGAGGCAACAGCCGTAACTTTGACCTCAGTGGCTGCTGCAGACAAGCGGGTGTTTACACTCGTCACAGGACTCATACTTCCTGCACGGCTGCTCCCCCAGAGAAAAGGTTGGAACGCTGGACAAGTTCATGTGTGCCGTACATGTTACGCATAACAGTTTATTCACATTCAGAATGCGTTCCCCGCATGATGAACAACAATAATTTACGATAAAATCTGTATTTATTTATAAATTCCTTGTAAATCACATCAGAATTTCAAAAGGTTTTTCTATGAAGCTCTGCAGCTGAGCAGCCTGCGGATTATTCAGCGAGCTATAGAATAAAATATTAGTTAGCCAGATCTCACAGCTAAAATCCCTGCTTGTGCATATAGATGAACCCCAATTTATATTGTTACAGTTAAAGTTGTTCAGTGACAAGGTCAGGGAATAAGAACAACTTAATTCATGTGCTAGATTTGAATTTTTATAACTGCAGCGTGCATATGTATACTTCTTTGTGTAGAAATGTGTGTGTGTGTGTGTGTGTGAAAGAGAGAGAGCCTATATTTTATAGTCAGATTGTGGAGGAAGGCCCATTTGTTAGCCATGAAACAACAGGAGGGTTCGGATTGACTAATGAGTTTCTCTGTGTCCTAATTAACCAGGCGTCACAGTCACACACCAACGCATGCATCCACACACACACACACACACACACACACACACACTTCCTATTGTATAGGATAGGTTGGTAAAATGCCTCCATAAATAGATCTCTTTCCTCTCAACCTACTTCCGAAGAAATTCATCTTTAGATTATAATTAAAGAAAGGACTCGATAGCTAAAACTCATCTTGCTCAACACATACAGCTTCATGTGGACGTGTATGTATGCGTGGGGGGGTTAATGAGGGTGACAGCATAAGAAATGTATTGAGCACAGAGGGTTGATTGGTGAGAACTTTTTGCAGATGAGCAAAGTGTGTTGCAGAAGAAACAAGGAGGGGAGGGGAGAGAGGCTGGGAGGAAAAGTAGGACTTATGTTTGAAGACAGTTTGGGAGAGGAGGAAGATTTAGGAGGAAGAAATAGATTTTATGTTCTTTTTCTCACCTGCACATGATCTCATGTGTCAGCAGCACTCTGCACATCTCTGGATTCTTGTCTTGGCCTTCATAAACGATCGGCTGTTAAAAGAGAGAGAGAGAGAGAGAGAGAGAGATGTAGACAGGGAAAGTTAACTCAAATCCAGCAAATAGTCCTCTGCATCCTGCAAAGTGAGGGTTTCTACTTTCCAGTGTGCTTCATCACAGCAAACAAAGAATTCAGCTGACAAAAATAAGTATTTCAGTAATTTAATTTACGGTGCCTACAGCCATTTTACAGTAAATCGTGATGTGTAAGAACAGAAAACGAATAAGTCGAAATTATCTTGATGTTTTGGTTATTAATACAGCAACATAGCTATTATAAATAATGTTGATAATGTTGTTGTCATTGTTGTTATATAAGCCATATGAATACAAATACTTAATTTTACAAAATTATTTGTTGGAACTATTTAACAACAGAGTAAAACACATTTGGTGCTCTAAGTGAGTATTTATGGCATTTAAGGATTATTTACAGTGTCCATACGCATCATAATGGAGGAACAGTGTGGCTCATTGATGTGTTTTTTTAATGTTCAACAATGGAGCTCTGTTGTAGTACAGAATAAACAGACAATGTCAGCAGGAGCAATCCATGTTTGGTTTCGGTGTTTTCATGGACTTTGTTAACAATAAGAAAAACAAAGTATAATGTAATATATACACAAAGAATAATGTAATATAATCACCAGCCTTATGCTTCAACTTCATATTATATGACGTCATATCACAAAGTTGAAAATTCAACCTGAAAAGAAGCATGTTGTTCATAACAGACAGATGCCAGTCATTGTCTGCACTGGTGCATGGATGCATAAAAACCCATTTGTTTTCACACCACTGCACGCTACAGCTACCAAACTGGTGAGAAGAGATGTCTATATTTAGCAGCACTACTGTGGGAAAATACAACGGCAATGTTGAGATCTGTTTCAAGCTGTAGCTGCGGTGTATAGCCTACATGTACTTTCTGCCATCAATGTGTTGTTGCGGGCAACAGGGTAGTTCTCAATTCACGTCAAAAAACAGCAGTAACACCTCTACATCACATGCTCACACTGACACACCTTTCAAGAGAAAATAACGACGGTATGTCCTCTGCTCACAAGCTGCTCGGGTCTAGAAACAAGCATGAAGATCCAGACATTCACGAACATTGGCCATGGTTTCTGCTCCACAAAAGGTTTCACCTACTTCCATTTAACAATCTACCTGCTTCTTCGCTCACAATGAAGCGAAAGCGCAAGTCACACACCACTAGGCTATCTATCAATCAATACACACACCCCGTCTGTCTTTGGTCTACTCCAGTGTGTTTGATCTGTCGTTCCAAACTCCAGCAAGTCCCACCGAGTGACAAGCTCACTTTTCTCAGGGAGTGCAAGAAAATTTTCAACTGGGAGTTCAGACTACCTGCTGCCATCAGCTCAGCAGCAGTCTGAGGCTATAGATGGAGGTCATTTAGCTTAGAGAAAGCTTAGTAACAACTCTACACAATGTGAAACGGCTTGCCCATGATCACGACTAAAAATTAACTTTATCCTGCAGTGTGTCAAAGCCGCCCCATTATTCTAATTTCAACCGCCCCAGACCCAACCATCCATTAAGTTCTCTTATTAACTCTAATAATAATAATAAATATAGTTTTATTATAAAATATGTGAATTTAACTAGCCTCACACATAGGTGTTCAGCCACTCTCGGTTTTCATGATTCTTTTAACTGGTTGCTGTTACTAAAATAATTATAGGACTGTTTGATCACTGCTGCAAGATTGCAAGGTTGCACAGATGCTGATATTCACTAGTATACAGTGTTGGTAATGTGCAGTCTTTGAATCTTATGGTAAATTTAAAATAGCATCAATAATATTTGTACTTCATATCAAATTATGAAGCTGTTTAAGTCAATTCAAATATGGACGCTATAAATAAATCATCGATTCTCTTGGAGTTTAATAACAGTGAATGAGACATCGCAGAGGTGGTTTAAAAGGGAAGTCAAGGTACTGACTCACCGCTGGAGTAATGGCCGCAGTAATGACAGCTTCTACTGTACATAACGGTTTCCTCATCCTAAAACTACCCCACTGCTCCTGTCCAGCTCGTTTGAGCTTGTTATATCACAGCTAACATAGCTTGCTAGCAACATACAGCAGCTGCTAACGTTACTACACAAAATTAGGTGCTAATAAAGCTAGCGCGCTAAGCTAATCGTGATTAGCATCTGGCTTTAATGCCATACACAAACCGGTCTTTACCTTCTGGCTACATTACGTCCGTTAGCCGTTTTTAAAATATTGTATCCGCTAAAGTAACGGACAAAGTTACTCTCTGGCAGTTTAAAAAAATCACATGACTTGTACTTACGTAAATGTTATTAAAATTAATATATGATTGTTTTTAATTGGTGAAACATGATCGGACAAAGCCGTTAAAAATGGTTTTGATGTTAGCTTTAGCTCAAAAGGTAGAAAGCTCACAACACCCAGAATGCCCTGGGCTCGTTGTCACCACTGTTGTTTGTGTGTGTGTGTGTGTGTGTGTGTGTGTGTGTGTGTTTTTTTATGCAACTTTATTTATATCAAAAAGGAAATGAGTACAGTGACACACCTAAAGTTTAGAACAAGGACTCCTATCCGACAAAATCACACTTCATACAAAAATGTAATTAAGTGCCATTTATTAATAGGAAATAGTAACAAACTACTTAATGTTGAATAAAAAAACTAAATAAACATTATTCAAATTATTGAATATAGTTTGAAAAATGTGTTTAATGCTAATACACTCCAGAAATAATGTAAGTTGAGAAATATGTAAGTCAATACATTCTAAAAAAAAAAAAAAAAAAAGATATAAATGTGATTTCCTGTTTCCTGGCATGGACCTTTTTGTATATTTGTTTATCATAGGTGCCAAATTGAATAATATAGCACCAGACTTTTGCTGATAAAGTAGAGGGGACATTTGGATGCTGGCAAATTCAACATTGCACATTTGCATATATCCACAGTGAAATAACACAACACTGGTTGAAGATCAGCAAAGTACCCATTGAAATTCGAGCGCTGATGACGGTATGTGAAAATCTGCAAACATATAATTCCCCCTGTGATTGCTCTCTTTTGGTCTTTTTAGTTTACAAAGGTCAGAGACTAACACTAACAAATCTTGCCTATATGTTTGAGCTTGGGCCGTCTCACCAGGGGCCCCAGGGCGAGCATGTCCCACATGGGGCCCCAGCATGAGCCGAGATGTAGACCAAGCCGCTCATTTGCAGAAACTACAGCCCATCATGGTCCTCACAAACTAGCTCGAAGCTTAGCAGCATTAATGGAGAGTGGCTGTACAGTCTGAGGGTCCCATTACAATATTGCTGCAGCCTAAAGCATTTCATATTAACAGCTAGTTGTATCCAGGACCCTCTGTGTCGTCTGGAACAGGAGCCCCCATTTGTTTCAGGGCCCGGGGCCCCTGTCAGTTACAATTTTCCGTATGTGCATATATTTCAGTTGCAAAAACCTCTGCAGGAAATGTATTAACACATGAATCTGGGGCCTGAGGGGCTCCTGGTGGTCTTGGACTCCAGGGCTATGTGGCCAATGAGAAGCAAATGCATCAATCAAGAGAGCAAAACAAACTGGTATCCATGCTGGTGTTCAACTGGACGCAGCCAAAGCAAAGCACTTCCTGTTAATACACCACTGACAGCCAAGATATTTGAAACTCTCTAATCCCCCTCCATCAAAAACTGAATGGTGATATTTTCCTTCAATTATGGCTCAATGAAAGCAAATCTGAGTGTGGGAAGTGAAAGATTAATCTGCAGGATAAATGTCCTTCGTGTCTGTGATTAAACACTGTTTCATGGGAAAAGAGTGGGCCAGGCAGCTTCCTCTGAACTTGTTTCCTACCCTGGACAAACATGCATCAATGCCATCTCAACCTCTACCGTCTTCTCTCTTTTACGCACTTTTGCTCTTTTGTTCTCTCTCTCACGCACAACAAACCCTTCACACCTTAGAGCCAGGTGAATTCATTTATCTTTATGAACAGAATTAGGTCTGAAGTAACTGAGCTTTCCACCAACATTACAGAAGGTCGATAAATCCTGATATACCAGTTCCTTAAACCTCTCATCTCTGCAAAAGACACTAATTTAAAAACACACACACACGCACAAAATAGTTCTGACATCATGACAAATACATTTCCCATATTTTCTCTATCCCAATTTACCATAACTTTAGCAGAACACAGAAAAATGATTTAAAATAATGTTGAATTTAAGACTGATCATGGTAGGTTTTTACCAATAAAACTGTGCTAACAATGCAGCTTATGTAACATATAATTTTCCATACAAACTAATGTTTTTGCTTTGCAGATATGCATAGAAGATATCCACTTCTTTCCCAACTGACTCCTTTCTGCTCTGCCTTATGTTGACTTGTTTTCCTCTGTGCCAGACCTCAAATCCACAGTCTAAACTGAACAATCCATGCCTTGTTTGGACCAAGAAGCGCACCCTTTTCTGCACCATGATACCTCAGATACAACCAGATGAAAAATGTACTAAAAGTGAGATCTAAACTTTCTATTATCACTTGTTCTGCTGTGCTCTGCAACCTGAGACAGCTGCATCTCCAATCAGGAGAAAAAAATCAACACAGAGTGATGTGAAAATAATATTTAATCCACCTTCTGTGTCAGGCTGTTGTGTAAGTGTGTGACTTCTTCTACCATAACTTCTTCTACCACCCCAGCCCACGTTTGTCTTCATCACACTGTCACCTCGCTCGCTCTGCTCTTCCCTTTCATCTGCTTTTTCCTCCTCCCTCTCTCCGCCTCACCAGGCCTTTCATGCAGCATCTCTGCCGCTCTCTCCTCCACCTTTGAAGTAGCGTGACATGCGCGGCGTGTAAACAAGGAGCCGTTAAGCAGGGGAGCACACTTCCTCCTGCGTTAGTGTCAGGTCGACTAGCGGAGCTAGTGATCCGACGAGGCCGCAGTGACAGACGCTTTATTCTCTGGGACAGAGTCGTGATCAACCGGCGCTCTGCTTCTGAAGATTAGGAGGCGCTCTGCTCCTCCATTTAACACAATCAGTGCTGGTCGTCTCAGTGTGCACTCAAAGCAGGTAGACAGAGGAGCACAAACAAGTACCAGTTTTAGGTGCCAGACGGTGGAGGAGGCCCACAATCAAGACTGTGAAATAAACAGAATCCATGACATGAGCCTGAAAAAGCAGAAATACACTCAACACCACACAACTGATTACCAACCACGCTCTCATCGAGGCTTCTTATTGAAATCTGAACTCTTTCACCCTGATGTGTACCTCCATATCTCTCTGTGTTCTGGAGATTACCACAGGTAAAAAAGTTAAGCTATTGTTAAAACAAGTAGAAATCTGAGCGGTCCGTTCTCGTATAGCTGCAGTCATTTGACCGTCCTCAGTGTCAGGCTGGTGACATGAAACGCTTCTCAGCTCTGGGCTTTCTCCTTCCTCTAACTATCACAGCTTACTGAAGAGCTTCGGTCTGGACTCTTATTAGCTTGCTACTACAAATATCAACATGATTTTGTAGGTTTTCTTACTGTTGGATCACAAAACAATGTTCCTGTCTTGTGATTTTCATTTTGGTGGAGCTAATGAACACGTTTTGCTTCAGATCAGTGTGTCTAACTGTAAAGTAACATCAAACAGACTCCAATGGAAACTCTATGCTGACGACACCAGCAGTGTGTGTGTGTGTGTGTGTGTGTGTGTGTGTGTGTGTGTGTTTAGACAGACTGTGGCAATGACATCACTGACCATCTAAGCCAACCACGCGGCTGTTTTGGTTTGACCACCTGTTAATGTTCCATTCCTCAACCACTGGGAATCACACACACACACACATGCACACACACACACACACACACACACACACACACACACACACACACACACACACTTGTCAGTGTGTTTTATTGCTCCATGTGCAGTTTGGCCTGAGTGCCTATACATGTATGTACATACACTACATACCTGTTTCCCACGCCACACACACACACCAGTCTGCAGATGCCCACAGGTGCAGCACACACCCGCATCAGCACCTTGAGGAAAAATGACTTTTCCTTGTCAAACTTAAAATCTCTTCATGTTGGCTTCATTTTTTTCAGATGAACACAGAGCATGAGCGTGTGTGTGTGTTTGTTTCAGAGGTGTGTGTGTGTGTGTAGCCGGCTGTCAACCCACCACGCTGAAGCTAAACAGTGTTATTAGGGAACAGTGTGGTCCCTCAGGCCTGCCAGACACACACACACACACACACACACACACACACACAGTGTGTGTTGCAGCGTGGCAGCAGCAGTGTGGGACTCTATGAGAGCCTGCAGTCAAATTAACAAATATTCAACATAACGTTTTGGCTCCTCACACACACACACACACACACACACACACACACACTGTACTTCTATGGTTGTCACTCATTGATATAATGCACAAACACCATCCTAGTCTGACCCTTAAATACAAGTCTGAACCCTCAAACAGAAAATCTGTCCTCACTTTAACAATCATGACCTCACTGGTTCTCACAAAGATACAAGTATAAGTAGGCACACACTGACAGAGCATTACTCTCTGTGTCTTGTCCAAATAGAAAAATAATGAGTCGTCAGTCTCACAGTTTACCTAAGGAACAACCAACAGTAAAACTGTCTGTCGTTCAGTCTGCCTCTCTCTCCTCCACCCCTTTCCTGCTGCTCTCTCTCTCCCATAAAGGTACACATAAACATAAACACAAACATTAACAGAAAAATTGGATCTGATCAAAAAATGCTCGCTGCTCTGCAGACCAAATCCCAGAGGTGCTGTTATATCTTTCCACTTCCTACTGTGAGCAGCAGAATTACGCCCCTGTTCCTCAACACCCTCTCGCTGCCTCCTCGCTCTAATCACAGCAAGAAGAAGTGCAGGCAAGAAACGCCGGAGGCCATGCTGTGTGTGTCTGTGTGTGTGTGTGCGTGTGTGTGTGTGTGTGTGTGTGTGTGTGCCCCCACCCACACACACTGTGGAAACACCCACCCACACAATCGCACACCAGTACATGCAGATAGAGGAGGGCGGCGGAGTACAGGCGGATCAGTGGAGCAGCTCATTGTCAGAGAGGAAACAGGAGAGGTGACAGACCTGTGTGTGTGTGTGTGTGTGTGTGTGTTTACCTGTTTAGTCATGGAGTCTATGAGTCGAACATAAAAGTCCTGCTCCGTTCTGATGCCTGTTGGGATGCAGAAGAAGAGAGAAAATCATCAAGCGTACATTCAGACGAGCAGAACCTGCATTAGAAACCACATCAAAAAATAAAGTGAGTCCTGCCTTACGCAACAGGGAGCTCCCCAAAATTCAATAGATTCTTTTTCTGATCTTTGCTTTTTTTGTTGTGAACCTTACTAATTTTATTTAATAATTTAGACCTAAAAGTGAACCGGTTGTTATTTGGTTGAAGTGCTCTCACTTAGGAGGTTAAAAAAGGTTAAAAAAAATATTTGCAGTGTATGTTTGCACATTGTGAAAATAAATGTTTCTCAACAGACGTGTGCTTTTTCTTATAGTAATACAGTCAGTTCTATTCAAAGATCCATAAATCATATTTGCTTCAAAGGCCTTGCAGTTTATCCAATAATAATAATAATAATAATGATCAGTACTTCACGAACTGTAGCATGTTTTAATGTGAGAGGAGGCTGCAGACTGATCTGACTGGCCTGACAGTGACATGCCACCAGGCAGCCCACTGCAGGCTGGACTGACTTATTTAGGGACAGTGACAGTGATGAAGCCAGAAAACTGGTGCAAATCGCCGGCAACAGCTGCCCTGAAATACTGACATTTATCCAGAAATCGGTCAAATTATACAATTATGAAACACCACACTGTGGTTCCTGTGACACACACAACTAACTGTGGAGCCTGTTGGCCCTCTGCTGCACATTTCCCATATTAAAGACAAATAAATCACCTGCTTCCTGTGTGCATTATGTGTGTTCTGGTGCAGCAAACATCAGGCAATCGAGGTGATTTGGTGAAATTTGCAGTGAATAACTTCAGTGTGTGTCTCTCACTCACCGTTACTGTACAGAAGCTGCAGCCGGTAATGAATCCCGTTATTGGTCTTCTCCCCGCTCGTCTCCTTAACGCAAACAACAAACACTGAGCTGTTTAATGACATTTTTAGGACAAATTAAAAAAAAAAAAAAACATCCCTGTGCACATGTAAGCCCGTAAAGTGCACCTTGCATCCAAGTAACTGAATTCTCCATTGAAGTTAAAGAAACGTGTGATTTATGCTCACAGCGGACACATTAAAGCAGGGCAGCCATGTAATTTATCCTCGTGTAATCATGGTGTTATTGTGGCTTTTTAATTCCTCTGTAATTACTGGTTGTGTTTGGAGGGCAAATAAATCCATCTCTGAATTCTCCTACTGCTGTTTCAGATCATTTAAACTGTGCCATAATGGATGAGGAGCCGCCGTAGTTTATATAAAACAAGTGGCTGCGTTGAACCGAGATGTAAATTAAAAACTATTTAAATGTCTCGAGTTGTTTTCTTATTTGTCAATAATCGAAGGAGGTTTCTGAGTAACAGTATGCGTAAATATTTTGTTCCTTCTGTGTTCAATTTATCCCAAATACTAGAAATAATAATAACAATAATAATAATAATAATAATTGACACAGCAAATTTAGTTTAAAAATATTACAGTGAACGTTACCAACATTATTATCAATAACACCACAATTGAATATTCAGGCCTTTAGAGGCTCTAATAAATAGTGAAATACGTCTCTATTAATAAGAAATAATTAGAGCACAGTGAGTTTCTGCACCGACCTTCTCTTTCTCGATGAAGCCCACAAAGTTGGTCCTCTCGATCTCCACCGGCTGACCCTGCCGGTCGTACAGAGCCAGGACGAAGTGGAAGAAGTTTGACTTCCGCAGGTTGGAGGGCGGCTGCTTCTCAAAGTGAGCCCGGGCCAGACCCACTCCACTGCGGACACACAGGCGCAGATCAGTGGGTGTTATAAACCATAAAGTTCAAAGCAAAAAATAAATATGAGGATCTACGAGCAGCGAGAAAATCCATTTTCTTATGTGATTTTCTTGATTTGACTAATCAATTTCTTTAAAAGTGATTTTATGAAACGGAAAACCCAAATCCATTCTGAAAATATGGTGAAATGTGATGTTATGTTGGAGGCTGTTTTAGTCATAATCTGAGACAAGAGGTCATCATTTATCAACCTTCACATCTCTGACTCTGAGGGCCAAATATAGAATCTGGTTCCCCTTGAATATAAACCATGACTATGTTTAGAAAACAGGTATTATGCTGTAAAAATAATATTAAAAAACAATGAATATGGAGATATTTGCCTTTCCTCGTTATAATCCCAAATCATGACGTTAGAATCATTTATTTATCAGCTAACTGTGGACAGAAGGCGCACGATGCTTGTGCGTAAAAATCTGTGGCACAAACACATGTTGCCATTTAGTGCGTTGTCTTCTTTTTTTACAGGGTGTTTTCATATGTAGGTTTTTAGATTTAATATTTCCTAAGTTATCCCATAGCAGCAGCTAAATCCACATGTCCTCCTCCGGACAGCAGCTCCCATCAACACAACCTCGCGTCCTGACAGACTGGGTGGATGAAGGAGGCTGGCAGCGTGTCTCCTCCACCCGGACAGAGCTCACCTTTGGGCGGCAGTGTTGGCGTCCAGCACGCCGCCCCCCTGCATCCAGCTCCGGACAGTGTTCATGCCTCCCAGCGGCTCCTCCTTCAGGCTGCTGCCGCTCCTCTGGATGCTCTCTTGGATCCCGAACATGAACAAACCTCCGTAGCTCGGTGCTCCTCCCGCTGCCTCTCGGTCTCTCTCTCCGGCTGGATGCGCACTTGATCTCCGGTGGGTCCTTCACTCTGGTTCAAGAAGAGCAACGTGGTTGCGCTGATGCGGCGTTTCTCTGGAAATCAAGCAGCGGGCTGTTTATTCCTGGTAATACTTGTCCTCGTGAGAAAGTGTGTGCTGAGACGGAGGGGAACTCATATCTGAATAGTAAGATCCAAAATGTCAAAACACAGATTGAAATCGCCAGAAGGACGCGGAGAGTGAAAAGGTGTTTTAATCAAAAGTCACTCCTGGTGCGCTTGGAGATCCACAGTTGAAGCTGTCAGACAGAAAAAAAGAGAGATCAACTGGCACCCAGATCAGATGTCATCATTGTGTGACACTTCTTTCTTCCTCTTTTCACTCTTTGCTTTCTCTTCTGCTCCCGTGGTGGGACGTGTTGGGTCTGTGGTGTCCAGAGCTGCGCTGCCTCCTCTCACCACTCCGCTCCTCTCTGAGGAAAACGCTCTGACTCTTCCCAAAGGACTCTCTCTCTCTCTCTCTCTCTCTTCTCTCTCTCTCTCTCTATGAGAACCAAACACGGGCTTCTCCTGCCCCGAGGGAAGAGATGATGTGAAGGGAACGAAGGGAGGAGGCAGGACGGGAGGAGACGGGAGGAGAGGAGAGGAGAGGAGAGGAGAGGAGAGGAGACGCCCCCAAAGGTCCGTCCTGTGAACCGGCCGCGGTGCTCCTCTCCTCCTCTCCTCCGTCCGGTCTCTGTCCTTGTTAAACGGATGATACTTTTTACAGAAACGTCTCTTTTTGTGCCTCAACACTGACAATAGATCTGGAAGTTTCCTTTCTGCACTGCGGGACTTCGTGAACTCAAAGCGCTACTTTTACGCACGACAGAGTGTCATGGAAATATTAAACCAGGGAATAAAAAAGAGAATTGTGCAGTCTTTGAACGGATGCACTGTAAATATCATTTGCATATTTGTGATATTTTAGCACATATATAGAGCATAACACATTAACCAAAATAAATCCTAGGTGAGGTTTTAACGCGTAAAATGTAATTAAACAAATGATATCATTATTAGATTTGATATGAAACGTCATTCTGTACGGTTAGATGCGTTTTATTTACACCAACTGGTTGGGCTCAATTATAAAAGCCATATTTCATCGTTACAACATCTCCCTGCTCCCCATTGTCTTCCCTGGGCCGCTTATTGCGGGATATAGCGCCGCAAGCCTCGCAAACAAAAGTGACAATAACAATAATTAGCTCAAAATAACAATGAACATAATTGAGGATAATTGCTACCAGATTCCGTCGCTTTGTCTCTTCCCCCAGCACCATCTGTTATTTGAAACTATTTATCAGGGACACACATAAACTAAATACAAATATTAATGGATAATTCTTGAACTCTTTTAATAAAACAAAAAGGCACGCAGTGTATTGATCTGGGGTGCAAAAGGTCAGAAACTTGTGTATTATTCAGCTGGCTGTGAAAATGATTGGCAGGGGTTGAGCTGGCGCACTTCCAGGGTTTAATTCCCAAAGGTTATTGAAAAACGCTCTTGACCTTGATTATGGAGAATAAGAGTCTTTTATGCTCCAGTTTCCTGCTTATAGAGGAGACAGAGACGGTGGAGCTGAGGAGCAGAATAAATGTGACTGACGGGAGTCAAGAGGAGGATCTGCTGTTTGGATCGACAGAATTTACACTAGTTTAACAAAATAAATATGAATGCACTCATTTATCAATGCGCGTCAGCTCTCATAGGCAGTTGCATATAATATTTAAAATGTAATGCTTAAAATTTAATGGCATGACAATAAAAGCTGAGTTTTATAATTAAAAGATCCAAGCTGTGTGCTAAACTGTTGTGATTAATTTATGGATTATTAGTTCATTTAAACCCATAAAGTCAGACTGAACAGAGGATGTTTTATCATTTCTTTTAAGAATACTGAAATACCGTTAATATAAAAATATACTTTAAAGAGTCAGTTTCAAGCTGAATTTATCGTCATAGATATAATTTAATCTAATTATTTGTATTGAATTTTTATATTGGAGATTTAAAAAAGTGAGATAAAATAATTAGAAATAATAATAAAAATAATGAGTCATAGTTAAGGGATTATTCAGAACATCAGCCACATGCAGAGGAACAACAACTTTAAAGAGAAAATAAAACATAACCAGATAAAACCACCACTCACAGTCCTGTGTGCGCGGGCATGTGTGTGTGCGAGTGCGCGCCTCTCAGCAGTGACGGCTTGGCTCCTCCTGGTCTCCTCCTGCTGAGCACCTCCTCCCAATCTGTCTAAAAACGACACAACAGCGCCATCGTGTGTCTGACTCTTCCAACTGCACGATGCACTCAACCAAACCTGACGGAGACATGGTGGAAGAATAAAAAAAAAGTGCTAATGAATGAAGAAAAATATTGAAAATGTGACTAAATATAATTCAAAAAAATATTTTTGTAAATGAATAGCACGATTATCTACATTTAAGTATATTTTGTTGTACTGTCTAATATAAAATATTAGGCCTGCGACCACTATGATGAACAATAATAAAATAATATATTTCATTTCACCTGTCAACACTAACACTATTACACAAATACACATATTAGATGAAATACTGGAAATCCAAATAAAATAACATCTCAGTCCAGAGTGGATGGTTCATTTTATTTCTGACATTCAATGTTTGTAAAATAACCGAGGCGATGCCAGACATGAAGTCCAAAACCAACTGTGGCTTTAACAGAATACAACTGGCATTAGTCTTCCAGAGCAGGTCTGAAGTGTGTGTGTGTGTGTGTGTGTGTGTGTCAGACAAAAGAAGAAAACACCTGAACAAGTGTGTGTGTGGTCTCTCAGTCTGACCAACACCTGTCAGTCAGAGGCAACAGTAGTGGACGGCAGCGCTGCTCTTTTCTAAAATGCTCATCAAACACATTCAGAAATGAAGCCTGTGGTCAGAGAGCTCTGTGGTAGCGACAGATTCCTTTTTTTTTAAATAACATTTGTTTACATTTTCAGTTTTATAGAGGAGTGATTACGCAAAGTATTGCGAGAAGCATCTGGATTTCAGAGGGGAGGTCATATTGATACAGGTATTCCTCCTGGTTACTTTATGGAGGACATGTTAAATAAATACACATCGACTGTTTCGGTATGAGAAACATCGGGACATTTGAGTCACATTATTTTACCAGCAGGTCAATCAGGAGCACTGATAAAATACAAGTGCTTACTGACCTGGATTGATGGCAAACATACTGTTTTACAATGTTAACAGACGATAAAGATCACAGCTGCTCTGTGAACATGATGTGTGGCGAAGTGCTGACGGGTTAATGCACATTATTTGGCACAACAGCTCGCACACATTCTGCCTCTACAGTCATTGGTGCCTTTTACACGACGTCAATCCCACAGTTGAAACCTCAGAGATGCACTGGAATGCAAATAATGCATTTTAAGATTGAAAAGCTTTGTTAAGCCTGAAAGCTTTGATGTTAAACTGTACCAGACAGTGTGGAAACATGAGTCACAGTTCAAATACAACCTGGAGAGCCACTGCAGCAACTGCAATTTCTCCAACATGGAGGAATAGATGTGGAATCAACAGCTCACAGGATCCTCACACGCTTCTTCCTCACGTTTTACTGCAGTGCAGATCCACGTACATGTTGCCAATGACAGGTCTCACTGTGTGGAGCGTGAAAACTCAGGAGGCCTTTCATTCTTTGTAAGTAAAGCAAGAGCTTTGTTTTACATCAGAGTCAAAGGAATGGAGCTGATATTAAAAATGAGAATGAGTTGTTCCAGAATACAGAAAGTCCTTATGTTCACCTTTCAGAGGAACATGTGCAAAATACATCAAACTCTACATTTCATCTCTTAAAAAAAAAAGAAGAAGAAATAAACACAGTTAAACAGCGCTGGCCCGGTTTGATCCTACATTGATTATGTATTCATTCTCATCCCTGCGGCCAACGCTTTCCAACGTCAACAATAAAGTCATTCATAGTAATAAGACCTTTAGTAAGAGTGGTAGTAATTAATACTGTTGAGGGTTAACTGTTGCGTCTCCTGTCCATCTGCGCCACGCTGATCCCACTCCTAACAGTAGAGGGCATGAGAGTGATCACACCAGCGGGAGGACGCGTCATCCGGACTGGAGAGGCAGTAACACTGGCTGGTCTCACTGGACGAGCTGGTTTCCCCAAAAACTTCTCAGCCTCAAGTTTGTCTTTGTTCTCAGGTGTGTAAAGCAACCCGAGAGAGTCAAACCGCAGGGAAGCTTTGGAGAAACCGAGCCCTGCTCTTATATATCAACGCTCCTCTGGTTTAATATATAGATGCCATACAGAGCAACATTTGTATACATCACACACAAACAGATTGGGCTGTTTCCTCGTACACAAAAACACATCAGAGGGTATTTGGTTGCCGACAGCCACAGAACAGCTTTGGAGCGTTGCTAGTATAAATGACATTAGTGCAAATGCAACCCCACCCCCCCACCCCCAAAAAAATAACTGGTAGCAAGGTTAGAGCACACTGGAGACAAACGAATAAATGCTATGGTGACAGTGGCAGCGTGCAAGCTCGACATATAAGCGTGCATCTCAAGTTTTAGTCTTTCACTCTGCAACACACACTTCTCACCGTCCGGCCTCCTTTTCTAATAGAGAGAGTGTGAAAAAAAAACAAAATAAACAAAAAAGCCTTCCTATCAAACGGCTCAAATTGCTGGTAGAAATATTTCATGGAGTGACTGAGCAGCAGGAGGAGGAGGAGGAGGAGGAGGATGATGATGGTCTGGATGAAAGAGTCATCACAACTGTTGGCTCGGTGGCAGACCTGTTGGGATGGACTGGTTCCATGTGTTTTAAATCAGATGAGTACCATGAGTGAAGTAAAGTGGGCTAATGTGCTCTCCACACTGTCACTGAAGGTCGTCTCCCTCCTCTTCAGTCCATCTGTCCAATAAAGCGGTAATGGAAAAATTATCTTAAAAATAACATCTGTTTAACAGGAATACAAAAGTTTGGCTATGAGGAGTAGAACTGTTTCTTCTTTTTTTTTTTTTTTGCTGGGACCAGCCAAACAAGTTTGATTCACATATTGAAGCAGTGAAATAGAGAAAGCTTGATGCTTTGATGAAATGAATGAGTTCTTCCATGTGAACCCTTTGATTTGTTCACACTGTAACACTTCTATAGACCACACCATGTATCCTCTGCTTAGCACCAGACTTCAGGTCACATCAAGTAACAGTGATGCTCCATGTATTCACCAATACACACAACATCCTTTATCAAAAGCGAAGGGGAAATGTGTGACTCTATGTTGTTTAAAATGAAACCATTGGTTGTCTGTAGCCCATCAAGGCTCTCTAAACCTCTGACCCTTTCCTCGTTAGATCATGGCACATACAGGATTACAGAGAAACCAAAATACTACGAGGTGTACAGCAACCAGAGTGAAGCTGCACAAACAAAAAGGCATGATGGGAGCAACCACCACATGAAATGAGAAGGACATGAGCATGGTTTTACATCTGATATCAGCATCCAAAGTGGGGCTTCACTTCCATTCATGATTTCACATTTCGTGGACATGATGTCTACCGACTGATTCTGAGATGAGATGAGATGACTGCTTTCCCCTTTTTTGTGTTGAATGGAAAATGAAATCATGGCTGGCATGAAAGTTAAACTCATCGTGGAAAAACACTTAGATCAACTGTTCCGAGACAACTGCCAAATAAAAAAATGCAATCCTCTGTGTTTCTTTCGCTGCGGAGAGATTGTTTGGGTTGTTTTCTCTCAAAATAGATGTGGAGAGGTTTGGAGTTGAATATCTGACATGATGGGATAGCCAACCGCTGGATGTGGAGAATATAGGCCTGTAGGCAGATGGAGTATTTAGATTGAGGGTTTATATGTGCATGCATGTACGTCTTGGGTGTTACGATGGAGCTCAGAGGATGCAAGGAGGCGAAAGGTCAAGATGTGATGATGGACCAGTGGATGGCTCCTGGCTGTCCAATAGGAAGCCTGGGTTTAGCTGAGGGGTGGAATCAGGCT
This sequence comes from Synanceia verrucosa, assembly GCA_029721515.1. Classification (NCBI taxonomy): domain Eukaryota; kingdom Metazoa; phylum Chordata; class Actinopteri; order Perciformes; family Synanceiidae; genus Synanceia; species Synanceia verrucosa. Next base: position 20,786,870 of record CM056565.1, on the reverse strand, counting down.
CAACTCTGCCTGGGTCAGTGGCTGTGAGGAGGAGGAGGAGGAGGAGGAGGATGCAGGAGAGGGGGGCATATCCGATGTGTCAGAGGAAGACAAAGCAGGATCATCTGTGAGCTCCTGGTTCTGAGATTCAGTCACAAGTGGGGAAGAAGGAGAAGATGATGGTGGTGGTGATGATGATGATGATGATGATGATGATGATGATGATGATGGAGTTTTGGCCAGTTGCTGAGGAGTTGGCAGCACACTGGAGGAGGAGGAGGTTTCTCCAGCTGACATGGCAGGTCCATTAACTCTCTCCTCCTTCCTGTCTTCTGGAAGAGCTTCATCTTTTGGTTTCTTATCCCCTGTGGCTTCTTCCTGCCCTGCAGGGCTCTGATTGGCTGCCGGGGCGTCCTGGTTGGTGGGTGGTGATTGGCTCTTGAGTTGCGAGTGGCAGAGGGGACATGTCTCCTGGACATAAAGCCATTTCTTCAGACAGCCAGCGTGGAAGAAATGACTGCATGGAGTGATCACGGCACTGTTCATGTCCTGGAGGGACAGAGCACAGACACACACAGAGGCTGTGTTGTTACGCTTCCTTTAACATTCCATTCAAAACCACTTTGCTCTGCGTTCACATCAGACCACACAGCACATGAGCAGAGCTTCAAGCCTGGCCATGTGTTCAATGTAGATAAACACAAACACAAACTAGCAGCTCACCTGGTAGCAGATAGCGCAGATGTCGTTGTACTGTTCCAGCTGTGCGTCGCTGGCCGTGGGGAGGCTTTTGATCTTGTTTACTGCGTCTCTCCTGAGCAGGAAGCTCTGCCAGCCCAACTGGGCTCTGAGCCACACGTTATAATATGAGTGGACCAGGATGATGGTGCTGCCCATCACACTCCACTCCCCAAATACCGTCTCTGACACGCCGTAGCACACCACGCACACTGCAACCTGGCAGGGGAGCCAATCAGGAAGTGAAGTGAAGACATAAAGAGAAAGTCAGTGCTAGAAGCCACAGTGCTTGTTCACAGTGACACTGAGTACTGAGTGACACTCACCAGGAACTCCAGCAGTCGGTACGTCCCGTTGACACAGTAGATAACTTCATCCATGTTCTCCACTGGAGCCTTTCGAAACTCCTCCACCATGAAGAGAATGTAGATCAGCAGCGTGCCGAGGACCTGAAGGTGACGGAGGAGAGCGCGTCAGTGTTTCTATGTAAGTCATCAACTAATCACCAAGTACAGATGCCTGAGCATCATCCTGCACAACAAGAGTTTCAGAAGCAGGATTTCAGTTATGTTCCACCTCAATAAATTAAGACAAATTATTTAGTGCTCTGAAACATAAGTGTGAGCGGTGTTGATAGAAACTGTATGCTCTGTGTGTCTCAGCTTGTCACCTGCAGTGACGTGAGGATGGAGGAGGAGATGATGATGAGGAGCCAGAAGTCCATGTGGAAGAACTGACAGATCATGTAGGCCATGTAGGCTGGAAAGATCAGCAGGAACAGACACAGAGAGACCGCTCTGAAGTGCTTCCACAAACTCCTGGAGGACGGACAGACAGACAATCAGCTTCATATGTAGCAGTATTTTGCTTTCACACATTCAGGCAGAGTAGTTTCCTTGTTTTCCAAAGTGCTGTCTGACTTTTTGGGGTAATAAACAGATATCTACTAGGTTTGACGTTTAACTTTGATGAAACATACAAGATTGGCACTTGGAATTTTTCTCAGTAGAAATCCATTTTGGAATGATGTGAAAATTAGGGATGGAGCCGACCTGATTCAGTATCGATATCATGTTCTGTTACCAATGTAAGTCAAGTAAATTTCTGATCCATGAGTTACATCTGTGCTTTAACGTTGTGGCTGAAATGTCTCCACAGTGATTCCTGCCGGCTGGTCTGCTAGCTGGCTGCAAACTGTGGAATGGATTTCCTGAACGGAGGCGAGTCTCAATGAAACACAGAAGAAACTCGCCTCCGTTCAGGAAAATCGTTCTGCAGTTTAATAGTATAGTAGTATTAGTAGTAGTAAATAGTATCGGCAGACATCAGGTATCAGGATCGGAATTGGAAAAAAAGTGGATTGGTGCATCCTAGTGAAAATCAATTTCTTTAAGAGATCTAAAATACATATCTTAACAACATATCTTTAATATAAATTTCAAATAAAAATAGAAAAAAAATGTAAATGCATATTTTACTTGTCTCTTGACGCTCCCAGGGCCAGGACTATGGGGTCAGCTATTTCCAGCATGGACTGCAGGATGGAAGCAACAACAATGAAGAGGATGATGGAGAGCAGAAAGGCTCGGTGGATGACTTGAAGCTCAATGAGGCCAGTCTGGACAGCGAGAATCAGCAGGGTGATGCCTTCGGTCATCCCCCTGCACGGGAAAACAAACATACAAAGCGATTAAAAGTACAGCCACATACCAAGAAACACAGCGACACAAAGCCACAGAGATATGCGCTGACTAACCTGTGCATGGTGTTGTCATTCATAAAGGCTCTGTAGCCTTGCAGGTAGAACTTGCAGAGTGTGAGAACTCCCAGAGCGATGAAGGAGACGGTGAAAACCAGACCCAGCAGGGAGTATGGTGTACTACAACATTCTGCAATACTGAGGACAGGAAGGAAGGAGATTAAAGACTAGTTACAAAAACACAACAGCCATTATATATCCCAAGTAACTCTACCATCACGTGTTGAATACAAACACACACTGCAAGAAAATCTGGTCGACGCAGGATTTTCTGGGGTGTTGCTGCGTTTTGGCCCGGGTCTAATGACCCTCCAATCGACCCGGGAATTTATCCGTTTGGCTTGGCTGCAGTGTGAAAAGCGCCCCACGTCGTCCCGCTAAATTACCCGATGCCAGCGAGAGATCAGACCCGTGACTGCTGGCAGTGTGAAAGCGCCCTAATGCCAAACCAAGGTGGGTCGGCCAGGTTTAGAAAATCCTGCGTCAAACCTGCTAATTTCAGTGTGAAAGAGGTAAAAGACTGACCAGAACCATGGCCCTACCTGGTAAGAAAGAGGAAAAGGAGCCTTTCCCTTGAGGTAGGCTGGTCTCTGGTGCTGAAGTAGGAGTAGATCTGCAATGTGAACAGCAGCAGCCAAAAGCACATGAAGAGAACTGGAAGGACCAGCTGGTTCCACAGAGACATACCCAAAGCTAGCAGCCCGTACACTTCCACCACCTGGAGGAGATGCAGAGTAGGAAAGGTGGTGGTAAATGGGACAAAGAACAGAATAATATGTGAGGAAAAGTCTCAGTAGTAAAAACTGAGAAAGAGCAGCCTTAGGCCACGTAACTAGTTCATCACCTGAGCTAGCTCCCTGTAGGCGGTCTTCGCCAGATTGTATGGTACCAACAAGTTAGAGGCCAGGAAGTAGATGACCTCCAGGCCTGTGAAGATCATGGAGAACTTATTGATGAAGACGATGGTCTCCAGTGGGACCAGACACAGTCTGGCCACCAGAGGGAGGAGGTGAGCAGAGAAAAGCCAGATCCTCTTGGTCTGCATCACACAGGAGCACAGCGTACAGACCACCAGCTGACCTGAGAGAAGATGACAGGAGATGAAGCTGAGAGCAGATTCACAAACACACACCCAAACACAAACCACTTTCACATTCAGTAGATTTAATCTCCCTCTTGTGTCGGCAGCACTATGTCTTTATCACTGTAACTACGTTATTTTTGCTTTCTCAGGCTTTCACTGTGCAGAGAAATCAGCACTCTCGATGGTCTATTTATAGCACAGGACACTCCATATCTACTCTCCAGTAAGACGAAACCAGGTCCTATAGTCCCCGGTACATATAGGTAGATAACGTTTTCAACATGGATCATAGTGCTCAGGGTAGAAGCTGGATTAATAAGATATAACCAGGTGTTAATATAGACAAATAATTATTAATAATAATAATTTCTAAAAAAAACACTACACATGTTCTAACAGAGAGTTTGAGGCACAGCTATGTTATAAGTGTTCAGTGCTTTTCTGATGGAGGACAGAGATTTGCCACTAGACTTTGGTTTAGATTTAGTGACAGAAGATCTTTGCAACTCTTTTTTCACATTTTTCAGATGCATGAGGAATAATGGTGGAGAGAGGAATATAGATCAAACTGAGAGAGACTAAGCTCAGAAAGGAGCTGGTGACTGTGTTTGCGTCCTGCCTCGACGTGCCCATGTGTAATATTATACCTATGAGTGCTGTGGTGAATCTGTTCATAGAGAGAGGTTCCAGGTAGACGGGTCCTTCGTAGCCAGAATCCAGTTCACTGCGGACATAATCCCTGACAAAGAGAGGTCAAAATACTCAGTTAACAGGGAACCTATTGTGATCTCAACCAGAACAAGGAAAACTCATACCAACATTTGATACATTCTGTAGGTAAATGTCTTGGAAAAACATAGAGTACATTTTACAGAACAGTGAATACTCACATAAGTCTATGACAATAACAGGACATTATAACAGACCCCATGGCATAAACTAAGTTTGTATATCTGTATACATCAGCTCTGGAGATAATATGAGCACCAGGTGTGTGTGTGTACCTTGAGACTTGGTGACCAGCAAAAAGCAGCAGAGCTGTCACGACGTACAGGTACAGTTTAACCAGGTGCTGACGAGGCAGAGTCAGGAGCACCAAGCTCAGGATGTAACCTGCAAAACACACACACACACACACACACACACACACACACACACACACAGAGTCAACAACAAGTTACAAGTGTCAATAAATGCACTGAAGACTCTCTGTTGCTTCCTGTTTGGTGAGTGTTACTTTTGGACAGTCAGTGTCAGTGCCTCAGTGCATAGCAACAGTTACTTTGGTTTTTCTGCCTCTCTCCCCATTTATTGGGTCTGTCCGCCCACAGCGCTCATCAGCACATACCGAGCCTGTTGGCTCATTAACCAAAGCCTGGCAGCACACAGAACTACAAATACACACAGAGAAAACTCCACACTGCTCGGCTGTTTTCTTTTAGCGAGGTCAAATCGCAGTCTGACCGCTGGACTGTGCTGAGTCATCTTCACCGTCACATCGCTGTCTCTCAGCGAGTGCTGCTGTGTCACCAGAAAAGCACCGTACTGACTCCCTGTGCTGCAGAGACCCTGTTTTGTGTCTCCAAAACTAGGGCTGGGTGCCAAACATCGATGCTTTGGTAGCACCGACCAAAAAGCTCCAATCCAATTGGGTATCAAAAAATGAATCATTTTCCAGGACCAATTTCTGATACCCAAGTGTTTGTGAGCCATGTGTATAAATGGCTCTAGGGACGGGGGGATTTGATTTATTACTTACACAAAAATAACTTACTGAGGTATCAAAAAAAGTATTGATCTTGAATCGATAGAAAAACAAAGGTATCGAAATCACTGTATCCAAAAATTTTGAATGATCCCCAGCCCTACTGCCGCTGTGGCAATCTGACTCAAGACATTTTTTTACCATGTGGTGTGTTCTGGGATAGTGGTCCATCCCAAAACAATGTTGTTGTCCTGTTGTAAAGTCATAACACCTTCCCAGAATCACTTGGATCACATGATGAGAGAGACCAGCATTACATCTGTAAACCTACAAATCTGGGAACTATCCAGTTAAAAGTTCAATCCAGGTACACAGTGAGGAAGAGTTTCTGTTTTTAAGCCACATTTCACCACACTTAAGGAATGTGTTCATCACTTCACTTCCTTCACCACTGATGTTAAGTTGTTGTGAGCTTATCCTGTCAATCTTTCCTGTAAAATCTAGTGGATGACTGCACTTTTGGCACAAGGAAGAAACAAGAAGACTCACATATTTTAGCTTAACTGTACTGCAAAGAGATATAGACCTGATTATATTAGAAATGAGTTGTACTTATAGATTAAATGAACCATCACAGACACTATTCTATTCTTATTATTAGATATCTGGGTGTTAACTCCAGTTTATATCGTTCTCTTCTTGTGAGGCTTTTCACTGGCAGGTGGAAATAAATTCAGTACAGAGGGAGTTAAATACAGAGGGACAACTTTGTTGAATAGAAAAAAGAAAAGAAACCAAATCCAACCATGAGAGGTTACTGGTGTGTTACTGTTGGCCCTTGACCGAATGATGAAGTCAGCGTAACAGCTGATAGTCCACACTAAACATCCCTACAGGTCACAATGAAATCGACAGGGCGAATGTGTAAAATCCATTTGTATAATTTGTTTTACACAAATCCTCTAAGAAATGTTAATGCAGGGGAATCCATGTGCCACAGCAGGATGTGTGTGACGTTAACACTGACCTACGTAGTGCAGGTAGAGAGCCAGGTACTTGTACTGGAACAAGGGGTTGTTGGAGAGGCTGGAGCGCTGGATCTTCTGGAAGAACGAGCTGACATCCCAGCGGTACAGGACATCCAGCAGCATGATGCTGGGAACACGCAGACCCACGTTGAGCACCGCCTCGACACGGTCCTTCACTGCCATGGCCTCAGATTATCCTCTGATCGGCAGACAGAACTGACCACTAAGGCTGGATGTTAACGGAGGGTGTGCTGCAGACAAACGGGGACAATGCACAAAAAGACGCTCAACAGGATGCAGGAGAGATAGGAAGCAGTTACAGAGGAAGAGAGAAAAAAAAAACAACCAGCAGCAAAGGAGCAATGGGCCATTTTCATCCACAGTGAACTGTTAAACACCCCAACTGCTAACTATTTTATGACCCAAAAATAGAGTGGCACTAAAGATAAAATTACACAGCCAATGTTTTGCATCTGGCAGGTAGGTAGTGTTAAATTCACAACATTTAATGAAGTCATGTTTGCAGTATATGAGACAGGAAACTATTCCGGCTGTTTTACTTGCTTTAGAGGCTTTAAACATAATAAAAATTTTAGATTTTCAAAGGAAAATGTGTGAGAAGTTTTTGTAAAGAATGAACTGACTGTGGGCAAACACAAGTATAATGTAAGGTAAGGCAATTCATTCACAAATATGTTCTAAGAGGTGATAAGAAACAGCGACGCTCTCAATGTAATGATGATAACATGACTGTGAAAACACACATCTTCTCCTTTGAACTGCAGGAACCATTTTGCTCATTTTGGACTTGGTATTACCAGCTGGTGCTAAAATCCAAATTATAATGCATGCTGTTAAAATGATTACTACCACCTGCAACAAATTGACATAGTGCTGCTATCCCAGTGTTTTATGTAGTGTGCAGGGTGGAGCAGTCAGCACTGTCTGTTGACTGTCTTCCTCCCCTCACTTATGAGTGTCAGTTTCCTCTCTTCTGCTCACTCAGAAATGTAGGACACAGAGCTGGTTTTCCAGGATTGACCCAATATTTGTGCTATTGTTCGAACATACGTTCGGTGAACAGTAGGATGTATCTTTTCAGACGCAGTGAGCTGTAATTTACATCGTCACTTCCTAAGCGCTGCCTTGCCGGTTGGAGACGCATGACCATGTGGCTTTAGGGTGATTTTTGAGAAAACAATTATTTTGTCTATCAAAGTGAAATCTGTCTATCTAAGACCTGTTTATTGTCTGTCATCATCGCAATCACCATCATCACCAATGCTGCTGTAGTGTAATATTTCACTGGAAATAGCATTAATATGCAGTTAGCATTCATTAGTTTCATTACAAGATGTTGGACATAGGCAACCTAAAACTCTCAGATGCTGTTTTAGCATATTAAATAGCGTGACAGTAGGCAATTTTGAGTAAGGTTAACCCTAACCCTACAACTCTAATCTAGAATACGATGTGATGAATAATATTCCTCAGGAATATCTCTATGTAAATGGAGATTATATGATTATGTAATTAGCACAAGAAATACGTGAAGAACAGTTTCACCCACACCAGAGCTTTGATTTTGATTTACATAGTCAAATAATCAATCCACACCAGAGCGCATGCAAACCCAACTGCACAAAACGTGCCCTGAGCACTACACAAAGACGTATAAACTATGTGGGAACACTTTCAGGTGATTTTAGGCAGGTGTGACTTCATGGCAGGCTTGATAAACTACGTGCACTTGCAGAATCTGCTGATTCACATGTAAAGTATGCTTCCTCAGTGTTTCACACATTGTGCTGTTTACAGCACACATTATACATTTAGTCGTTTCATTTTTACACTGTACGCATTTTATATCATAATATTAATATGTATATTTGACAAAGCGGAAAGGATGAAACATTTATTTAGAAAAGTGTGAATCAAATGCCTTTGAAAAAAATCTTCACTGGCATGCTTCATCATGTTAAGGTATAAATCTTGTAAATCAAATATTGCCATAAAACTGTCATACTCATTGATTTGCAACATTATCCTGCTGCAAAGGCATATAATCCATTCACAGATATTAAAGTGTGCGTCGGTATGGAACAAAATCTCAGAGCCACACACTGTGTGCTATTCCCATACCTATGACTCTTGCACATTTGCGGATTAAAACTGCTCATTATTGCACAAATAAGAAAGAGTATTGCACAATAACCAAACATATCTTAGACTGCCTTTTGTACATACTTCTCACTTTATTTCTTTTATTGTCTTTGCTTAGGGTTAAGTTTACTGCTTATTTACTTTTTGTTAAGTCTCAGTTGTGTGAAGGGAACTCGCAAAGTGAGAATTTCAGTACGCAGTGTCTCTTGATTCTACTGTGAATATGACAATAATCATCTTGAATCTTGAAGGTGGCATTGTTCATTTTGTTCACTTGTTATGAATTTAAAAAGGGTCTACACTGTTTGTAGACAAATCTACTCAAATTCACTGATCCATGTTTACTCTCCATGTGACTATACAAACAGTACATTTATCAATTAAAACTTAGTTGTGCCTACTCTTTCTGAACTCACACTATTTACTTCCCACTTTTGCTATCTACTTATTGTGTTTACTCATCAGCAACATTCAAATAACTGCACAATTGTGGTTTTTTATGCTGTATTACTTCATGTTCACAATTTCCTTTCTCCTACTACAGTATGTTACTGTTCCTGCAACACAATATTCCACAATCAATCAAAACAAAACATAATTAAATCAGGAGTGTTTAATCTCATTCATCAAAGTAAGCAATCAATAAAACGCCATGTTAATCAAACACAATTAATACCATCACTCCGTGCCTGAAGTGATGAAATACCTCTCATAGTGACTGACTGTTTCTCAAAAGAGAAAGAGAGTTTATTGTTTATGTCAAGTTAAGATCCTGCAGCAAATTCAAACTGTCAAACATCACATCAATCATTACCAGCGGCATGCAAAGTCACACTAATCTGTGGGGCATTTAATGCTTAACACTGAAGGAACACGGACTCAAACAACAGCACTGCAAACGCCTGTCTCACAGCAGAACAAAGTTAGATCAGTTCACCTAAAGCTTCTAATGTGGAAATTTCAAGGACAAGCTTGCACGTTAAAATGCTCGGGGCTATTACAGAAGTTGCCAACAGCACATTTTCCATCCATTAATACTGCTGCATCCCGGGACAGGACCCTGATGACTTACATAACTCTGGATTCACCATCACTATAGCTGGCCACAGACATCACTTCGCAGAATCTGCGCTTATATAACGCGCCCGTCTACCACTGTGTTTTTGTCTTAATCCATTGGCATCTACAGGGTATGGTGTCGTTGGATTTAGCCTAAATTAGTGTGTGTGTGTGTGTGTGTCATTGCTGTTGAAACACTGAAACATCGACACTGTAACCCTTACAGTTGAGTGAGTGCTGCATCGACTGTGGTCCGCCATGAACTCTAGTAACCCCTCTCTAGAAAATCTCTCAGCTGCGCCGCAGAAGACTGCAACACTTCGCTAACTCCGCTGATTTGTACAATGCAGTATAGCACACGACTGGCAAAGCTAATAGGCAGCTTCGGCTTCTCCAGATGTGATGTATCATACTGGTGATACAGTAATAACAGTGGACGTGCTGAGTGGAGATGATGAGCTGCATCGAGCAGGCAGAAGGCACAGTGCCAACAAATCAAGCTAGCGTAGTCAGCTAGCATCGCGCAGAGTTAGCTACTGTCAACAACCAAGCTCACGTCAACAGAGAATTAAAACTATACCCAACGACTGAGCTTGGTGCTAACGCATACCACTTTAGACAAAAGCGTCCACATACGTATTCATAAAAGCACAAAGCGTTATGTTAACCCGTTTTAAGATTCGCACAAACTGCCCCCCTCCCCTTCAGTCCAACTGTAGCTCAGCTAGCAAGCAGGCTGGTAACGCTAGAGCTAGCTATGGCGCCCAGCCAAGACTATTACGACCACAAAGAGAGAACTTACATTTGAAGGACGATGTTCGCTCTATGTACGGTTTCGGGATGCTTTTCGGGTCGGATATCGACCATTTTAACTCGGCACCGCCCGAGTTAACGGTCCTCCCGATGAAAGCGCCTCACACTGAAAGGATGCGGCCGATCCGCTCATCTCACCTGGTAGCCATTACCAAGTACTGAGGAGCACGTATTGCGCATGCGCAATATGATCTCGAGCTTAAAACTGGTTTGGCCCATAGACCGTATATGTCCTTAAAGTATACATGTTTACATTATGATGCAGTATTTCTCTGACTGGACCGAATATTTGTTCTTTGAATTGTGAATGCAATCAGTTTTACAATCACCACTAGTGTTGCTAGTTATGTTCAAGGCAAAGGGCACTATTATATTGTCACAGTGTAAAAAGTTGTTCATATTTTATCATTTAATATGGACCACTAGGAAGAGAATTATTAATAACTATTGAAATGGGCACCCAAAAACGTCCTAAACACAATTAACATATCCATCATCTGCTGTCATGTTAAAGTATTGTAATAACAAATTATGACATGTCAGGCAATTTAACTGCACATAAATAAAACCAAATTTTAAACACACGCTGCGATCCCAATTCAATTAACTATATTTTTCACCAGGATAATATCACTGCTACTCTTACAGGGAGCAGGGTACATATTAAAACGATAAAGAATTAAAACACAATAAATGTTAATGTATTCTATGTACACAATATGTAAGTGTACTAGTGCCCAGATTTGTAATTATGTGGCATTAAACTGTGATGCTTGTACGGTGTTTTTTGTACAAAATTTTTCCTTTAATTACCTACACAAACACGTCTCTTGCGCCCATTTAAGATCATTCAGTGTCGAAATAAATAACATAGAATAAAATGAATGTACTCTATGTTCATTTTATGTTGTTGTTTCTTGTCTTTTACCGACTAGAAACAATTTTATGTTAATCTATTGAAATGCGGTCACTATGGTAACGAAGCTCTTTTCCCTACGTCACTACCGGCAGGATTCGGGACGCCAGGAAGAACAGAGTGTGCGCTGCTCGATGAATGGACGTGAACGGCGAACTGAATTCATTCATTGAACTTTCCGACAGAATTTGTCAGTGTTTGCCAAACATTACATGCTAGCTTGCTCTGCCAGGTAAGGATAGCCCAAACCGTGTAGCTTAATCAGCTAATGTGAGCTAATTACTTCGTGTGTTTACATTGTTGCTAGCCAGTGTTAGCCATCTCATGCTAAAAATATCAACACCAGGGACTGTCAAAGTGTCTGCTCTGATTAGTTGGCATTTTGCCGTTGTGTCTTGAATTAGCCGACCAAAACAACGCGTCCTTAACAATAGTAATGCCATATTTTGCTCTCTGTGTTTCATTATTATCCATTTCATGTGTTACAGTGTGGCATCCTGACACTCCTCCTGTTACTCTGTCTATCCCCTTCTCTCTCTCTGCAAGGTGTATGTGTGCATGTTTGTCTCTTTAGCTGGAAATCTGTCTTTCCTTGGAAGTCTGTGCACTGCACACCTAATAATCCAGCTGCAGTTGACTGTGTTTATGTGTGTGAAGAGCCGGTGTGTGACATGTCAGTATCCGTGATCATAAAGTGGGGAGGTCAGGAGTACTCCATCAGTTCTTTGTCTGAGGAGGATACAGTGATGGACCTGAAACAGTCCATTAAGACCTTGACAGGGGTGCTGCCAGAGAGACAGAAACTACTGGGACTCAAGGTCAAAGGTGAGATTACATCAGTGATCAAAAGTGCATTACATCTGGGATCTAGTGTAAACAAAGGAATGTGATATCCCAACCAGGTGGACAAGATAACTGGACTTTATTTTCCTCACTGCCTTTGCATTACTATTAACTACATGTAATAAACTTCTCCGATGAAATAAATAAGCTTATAACAAAATAAATCATCCCAGCATATTAGGTGTTGGCTGTGTTAATCCACATTCAGAATTAGCTGATGTGTTATATGTACATTCATCAGTCTGTTCCCTGTCTGTGTGTCAGTCTTTTCCATCTCTCTGTAGTCTATGAATCATTAATGTTTGATGTAATTGTATGTGGGTTTTGTCGCTAATAGAATCTTCACTTTCTTTTTGTTCGGTTTTTCACTCCAGGTAAACCTGCAGAGGATGAGGTGAAGCTGGGCTCTCTGAAGCTGAAGCCCAACACTAAGATCATGATGATGGGTACCAGAGAGGAGAGCCTGGTAGGTGTGATAGAGAAACTAACTGACTACAAAGATATCTGGTTGGGACTACGGACTAGTTGCCAGATGAACTGGCCATCAGTGACTGGCTGATCATAGCTAGTGTAATATGTTGTCTAACTTGTTATTTATGCAGTTATTGGATCATTACCTAGCTTTCAGCAGCTCATCAATACATTGTTGGTTAGATGATGCTAGCTTTTGACTACAGTCTTTTGTTTTGTACAGGAAGAGGTTTTAGCTCCTCCCCCAGAAAATGATGACGTGGTCAATGATTTTGACATTGAGGAGGAGGTCATTGAAGTGGAGAACAGGTGGGATATTTTAATGTGTCTGTGGTTCTAATGAAACGAGATGGAACTGTGAAGGGGGATGTGAGAAAATACTTATGTGTCTGTCTGAGAAACAAATGTTTTTCTGTGTCTCCAGAGAGGAGAATCTGGCTAAGATCGCCCGCAGAGTGAAAGACTACAAGGTGGAAGAGATGAACCCACCCAGGGAAGGCAAGAGGCTTCTGGTACTGGATGTGGACTACACACTGTTCGGTGAGTTGTATAAGAATATGATTGGGAAACTACTGACAGCATGGCTTCGGTCAGAGCAACTGCACTTTACACTTCACTTTCTTCTCCTCATATTTGCAATCTGAAGTTCGTAGGGTCTGCACTTTTATGAAAATGTTGACAGATTAACAAAATATCTGTGTTTTCCATCATTGTCTACATGCCTGTTACTAGTTAAATCTAGGACACTATGCATTGAAATCCTCTGTGTTTTTAGATCACAAGTCGTGTGCAGAAACAGGTCAGGAGCTGATGAGACCGTACCTTCACGAGTTTCTGATGTCAGCCTATGAGGACTATGATATTGTCATCTGGTGTATGTATCCTCTCTTCTCCTTAAATTCTACATTGTAGTTAATGTAGTTGTTGAAATATTCATGGCTGAATTTCTTTGAAAATGCAGCATTTAGTGTACAGCAGTTATTCAAACATTTCTTTGGCTTCCTATTTATTGGACCGTGGCTCAACTATACTGTAGGTCACTGGACATCCTCAGTATGACAGTTTTTTGTACTACTAAGTACTATGTACTATGTACTAAGTATAAATCTTACGGTGGTTTGTTGTTTGAGCTCAGCAGTCAGATACATCCGACACATCTGCTTTCTCTCCTCAGCTGCCACAAGTATGAAGTGGATTGATGCCAAAATGAAAGTAAGTCTTTTTTTTTTTGTGTTGTTGCTCAAGCTACACTACTGCGACCATTACTGGACACTAACCTCTTTTGCCAAAAGGTGGCAGTGTTAATCAGTTTAAAGTTGGGGTTTCTTGGGGATCAGACGATAACTGGACTGCCTGTGTGTGTTTGTGTTTTTAGGAGCTGGGAGTAACAGACAACCCTAACTACAAGATTACATTTATGTTGGACAGTGCAGCAATGATCACAGTACATACTCCTAAGAGAGGGGTGGTGGAGGTTTGTACACACACAGCTGATCATAAATGAAGCTTTTGTTCTGCTTCACTGCTGCAGTTATACATATTTCTGAACTTTCACATGATTGTGTAATGTAGCAGGGCTTTTCTTTTCTTTACCTTTCAATTATGGATTGTGCATGTCAAGGTGAAGCCCCTGGGTGTGATATGGGGGAAGTACGGAGAGTTTTACAACAGGAAGAACACCATAATGTTTGACGACATTGGACGAAACTTCCTTATGAACCCACAGAATGGACTAAAGGTAGACGACTTTGACCCTCACCCCTTCCTCATTGTCTGCATTATGCACACGTTTTCCCAAATCCTGTTTTGTTTGTGTTAGATTCGACCCTTCATGAAGGCCCATCTCAACAGAGAGAAGGACAGGGAGCTCTATAAACTCGCTCAGTACCTTAAAGAAATCGCCAAGCTTGATGACTTCAGTGGACTCAACCACAAACACTGGGAGAGGTAGGCACATATGAACTAAAAACAATAAGAAACCACTGCATGGTCATAGCTTGCAGCACCCATTTGTCTGAAATCAATGTAAATTCACAAATATAGATGTGAGACATGACATGTACTGAATCTGTCTGTGTGTAGGTACCTGTCTAAGAGGCAGCACCACTGAGGGGGGACTGCATCCTCGGCAAACACTCGGACTGGACACTACTATCCATCATCCAGCTCTATAACTCTCTCTCTCTCTCTCTCTCTCACACTCACACACACACACACACACACACACACATATAGAAGCCCTTTATTACAAACCTTACTGCAATTCTATTCCTGCAGCCAGAAACACCCCAAAGCTCAGGGCTGAGATGGGCTTCCCAATTTATGCATCTGCGTGTTGTCACCCATCTGGTGCATTCCTTGCAATAGAAACAGCAGTTACCACCTGTCTGTGCGGTTATCACAAACTAGCCTGAGGTCTGAGGCCACGTCACCACGAGCCACCGTGACGCACAAACTTTGACATGGTCTTTAAAATACATCCTGAAGTTAAACAGCACCTGAAGCTATTTGAGATCTTTTAAACCTGCTTGACCTCCCAGACGGCTGTGTTTCGACAGCATTATTATTATTACACATTTATGAGATGGCTTTCTAAAAATTAGGCCCTACTTTATCAAGCCCCCTGTAATACATCCATCCATTTTCTACCACTTCCTCCTCACATAGGGTTGTGGGGGGCTGAAGCCTATCCCAGCAAGTCTCCAGTTCATCACAGGACACATAGAGACAGACAACCACTCACACTCACATTCACACCAACGGGCAATTTAAATTAACCAATTAACCTAATCCCCTGCAATATAGATGCAGATATTATTTCACCTCAATAAGTGGAGTCCCCATCCCTGTACGAAGTAGAGGTGTCTGATGAGAATGAGTTTGACCATGGAAAAGCCAGTATGCTTAATTCTGCAAATTTTTTACTTTGGTACATCTGGCAATTCTGTGCAAATTGTCGAACGTATTAAAGTGGAAAGTTTGAATGGCAGATAATGTTGAGAGCAAGTCCATGATGCTACCAACCTACTTGATATATATAATAATATGCAATAATCCTCAGAGCTACTGTGACATTAACTGCTGAGCTGAGATCGAGACCAACTGAAGCCAAAACAGTTCAGTCTTCAGTCAAATGCAGGGTCAGTGACACAGACCTGTCGGCAAACTAGACTCACACACCCACACACGGGTGGAGGGTGTGTGTGCGTATTTACAGAAAATAATTTGTTTTCCTTCTGTTATATTATTACATACCAGCTCTATTGCATTGCTGGAGTCTCACACACACACACACACACACTTTTTGAAGGCAGAAATAATGAGCATGTATTTTCTTTAGAGCTTTTATTGAGCTATTTAGGGAAATTCAAATGTTAATGAACAAAGTGAGCAGGAGGGTGTTTATTTTTGTTTTGGTAACTGCTTCATTAATAAAAATTAATGTGTCTGCACTTATTGTCAGCGATGATTTTAAGTTATGGATGGAGAAGGGGAGGTGTCCCACCTTATAAACAAGTAGCACCTGAAGCTTTTGGAAACATCAGGGATGTGATTTATTTTTTTTTTTCAGACTTTGTCAGGTTTACAGCTCCCTTGGACATTTGATTTCTTTTCATTTCCTGGGATCTGCTTTTTGTGTGTTCCTCATGACATCCCTGACATCCTGGTTGTAAATATGACAATAAACCTTTTTTGTACCGATATTTCCTGTGTTGGTTATCGTTATCGTGGTTAAGTTATTTAAAATGGGTATCTTATACAATAATTACCACTGTACCTGAAATACATTTGAGCCAAATGCAATATTAATTTGTTCATCAATTTATTATGTAAAGAAAATAGCAAAAATTCCGCAAGGATAGTGACAAAGGACATATTTCAGTCATATTACGAATAATCATTTTAAAATAACTCAAGTTACATAGAGACAACTTAAATTGAGCGATCAATAAATACTGTACAGGTATACATTCACTCCCAAAGTGCAGCACTACTTTTTGTGCATGACCTTAAAAAATGTGCATCCTTGTGTTCCTCATCCTTCATGGCTGCAGTCCAGTCAGAGCAGCTAGCAGTTGACGGTATGTTTATCCACCCTGGAGACAGACCAGGTTTGGATCAGATCAGTGTTGGTACCAACAGTGCAACAGCTCTCAGTCTGTGGTCCAGGTGGGATATACTTACATGCATCGACTCCAGTGGCTAAAAGGCCCGTTGGTGTATTTGTCCTGAGCTCGCACACAGAAAACATACTTATGGTGTTTGATATTGACCTCATACTTAGTTTCCTGAGTGGTGTTTTGCTGCACAAGAAAAAAAGACAATAAACAATTAATATGGTTTGACTGAAATTCAGCACTTGTATATATATATATATATATATATATACACAGTCACAATGCGTTGTGTCTTGCATATATTATCACCATTATGATGTTTCCACTGTCACAGGAAAGCCCTTTATGGACCACCTTGACCTGGAACTGCAGGCCAAAGTATGTGCAGGGTTTCTCCCAGGAGTCAGGATAGCTCCAGCTGAACAGCTTTCCGTTACTGATGCGCAGGTTAGGGAGAGCCTCAGGCCTCACTAAGCAGGGTGAGGAGCGAGAATTATGCCAAACAATACAGAAATAAGGATGGAAATAAGGCCTCATCGAACTACTGGTATAGATTACAATGTAAACACTTACCAATCTCTCTCAGGTAGAAAGCCTTAGCGTAGGCCTCGAGGCGAGAGTGGCTGCGTATGTAGATGGTGAGGGAGATGTGGTGCTGCTCCTCTTTGTATGGGCAGCTGGTATCCTGGCAGCGAATCCCTGATCCATCAGCATCCAGCTCACAGGAAATCTTTTCCAGATTCCTAGATTGAAGACAAACCGGTTGGTACAAAGCTCTCCATAGACAGCCTCTTGATTTAAAGGAGTACCAGTAAGTAGTAGTATATTTTGTCCTCACCGCTCTGCCTTCACCAGGAGCACGGCGGCGTTGGATCTGGTCTTTGTCCTTTTCCAGGTGCAGTGGAAAGAGCCCTTATAGTTTGGTGCTGAACAGTAGATGTGACCTGGAGGAGCAGCAGCACTTTCTGAGTCCTCGTCTTTGTGTTTAACTCTCTTGTGAACAATTTATCTGTGTTTTATTTTGTGTTTCAAATCTCCTCTTTTATTTTGGCAGTCCCAGCAATTAAACATCAATAAATCACTGCAGGATTCATTTCAGGACATTAATATAATATAATTATATATAAATAATATAAATATAATATAAATATATATTAATATAACTGTGAAAATGCCAGACAATCGAGGAGAAGTTTGTCACCTTCATACCAGCGATATTTTTTTTAAATTTCATTTTCATTTATTTCATGTGTTTCCAACCAATCAGGCAAAATTTCCTCATGTTTTCACTCCCAAAGCCTTTTTGAGCTTAAAGTAATTTGAACACACAACAATTTTGTGAGAGGAGGCAAAAGAAATCCATGAAAAAAACATCAAACAAAAGTTTCATTTCTTCAGTGAAGCACAAAAAACAGGCTTTCATGTGGGAAATAAAATGCTTTTGAGGACTAGAAGCTACAAGTTTAGTGATTATGGTGATGGCTGTAACATAAAGCCTGCCCACTGTGTCAAACCGCTTTGTTTATGCTACAGAAAATGATATCAAAGTATAATCCAGACACTGTGCTGCTTTCTTTTTCTTTTCTATTCTTTCTTTGTATTTTTAATGTTTCCTCCCCTCCAGTACCTTTCATTGTGTTGTCATGTTCATTTTCCCATCATTACTCTACCTCAACGCCTATTTTATCCACTTTCTTTCTAAATGCGTGTCTCACCATTCATCTTATCACCTGAATGTTTCCTGCTTCAGGGCAACAGCCTCTGTCTATTTTCCTCCCATCTTATCGCCGTCTCCCACCATCTCTCTTATCTCAGCTGTTCAGCGACATCAATCCAATGTCTCCTCCGGTGAAATACCTCTCACCAGGCCCCATTACACAACAAATCTTTCTCTTTCACTGTGTTTGTCTTTTTCGCTCAGTGTGTGCTTTCTTTGTTCTCCTACCCGCTCTTCCATCTGTCTTATCTTACCCTTCCCTGGGGATTTTTCTTCCAGTATGACAGTCCTGTTGTCTGGGTCTAGCTGGATCAGGATCACAGTGTGGTTCAGGTATTCCCCATCTGGACCGAGGTGACATGTGTAGTTTCCTCCATTCATTTCCTCCACCAGGACACTGACCTGGTTCCCCTGCAGAGCTGGCTCCATGTCCACACCTGAGACAAGGAAATAACAATGGAAGTTCAAAAAATCAGACTCAAGAAAAGTTTTTTTTAATTGCTGTAGCATCATATCATATCTGGTGGTAGTATTAGTGGCTGTATTACCGTCTTTCTTCCAAAACACAGGCTGGTTCTGATAAGCTTCTCCACAGATCAAAGGAACATGGACTCTGGTGCCCAGACCATACGGCACCCTCAGGACCACAACTAGAGACAGAAACACACATTCACACAGACTGACGAGCAGCAGAGTTTACTGTCTGTGAGGAAACGAGACCCACCATGATCCATCAGAGTCTCTATGTTGTCTGGGTCGCTGGCAGAGCTGGCACAGCACAGTCCGGCACACAGGACCATAAGGAACACAAGCATCTGCAAGAAACAACATGTTAGTACAGTACAGGGACGGTGACCGAATGATTTAGAACCAGGCTTTGATCTGGGGTTTAAGTTTAGAGATAGATAGGAATTCAAGATCTTTGCTTATTAAGTATAATAATTACAGCATTTACAGCATATTAATGGCAACTGGACAAAATAACAAAAAAAGATGCCGTGTTTTCAGACCTCAAATAATGCAATGAAAGCATCATTTTAAACAACACAACACTAATATTTAACCTAGGAAGAGTTTAGAAATCATTATTGGTGGGATAATCTCAATCTTTAATCACAGCAGTGATTTTTTATAATCCTCCTCATAAAATAAGCTTTTGCTCAGGTGATCACCTGATCAGTGTCTCATTAAGTAGAAAGAGAAGGCCTATGTTGGAAACGAACACTGGAATGGACTGCCATAAACGTAGAGAGACTCTTAATTTTTTTTCCAGAGCTGTATGTATCGCTATGCCAATATGCATGAAAATTATTGTTTAATAACCCCCAAAAAAATCCCCAGAACTAGAGACATTAACAGGCATTTGTCACCCAACAGTAACAAGGATCTTTTCCATAGATTCATTATATTCTACAGATGCTTATAATATGTTAGAATAAACATCTACTGAATGAAACGCCAGAGAAAACAAACAAAAAGGTGAGAGATCGTAAGATAATTTAGTCAAATACTGTAGGTCTTACCTTTACGAGTGGCCTGATTTAAAATGTTCACAGCAGCTGAGGTGATGCCAGAGAGGTGAGATGAGTCTTTCTGAGTGTTTGTCTGCTTGAAGCCGGCTGGCGCTGTATTTATGTAAGACAGAAGCAGAAGGTTGAAAAACCCCGACAGTAAGAGGAACTGCCTCGTGTGCGTGTGTGTGTGTGTGTGTGTGTGCGTGTGCATGTGTGTGTGTGTGTGTGTGTGTGTGTGTGGCTGATGACTTGAGATCATTTTTTTTGTTACATTTAATTGTTATCAGTTGACTATGATATTATCAAGACAAAAGAAGTTTGTCTTTAAGGGTTATTAATGTAATATTGTACTTTACATTTCAAGTGATACCTTTCTATCCTGCCCAGCAGAGAGAAGGATATCTGCTCATATGCTGACATTACCTGACCTGGCAGATAATCAGGAATCATGATCCCCGACAGAAATAAGCAAACACAAAAGGGAACTTCCCGACCAACAATGCTCTGGATGCAGATATGAACTGACGTCCAAAAGTCCCCTGCTTTGGAGCAATACTTGACGTGATCTTATTCCAACATTGATTTCAGACAACATGTGTCGTTGGTTGTACGGCATGGAGACATTTTTAGGTTTGTTGTGTGCCTACCTCTCCCAGTGTTTGTGGTTGAATTCACTGAAGTCATCAAGCTTCACAAAAACACATCAGCTAACAAATCCACTCGGGTCAGGACACATTATAAGGACGTGGTCCACCTCCACTACACCCCATCCTGTGTGTCTCTTTCTGAACTTCGTCACTACAGTACGTTTCATATTGCACCAGATGGGTTTACATTGTAGTTAATGGGAAGTCTGGTGTGTCTGTTTTGCCAAAGGGTGTCTTGTGTCTTCTGTGTATCTGTGTCAAACACCCTGGGATGTGAGTTGGCGTATCCCCACCAGGGCACCTCCAGCACATTAACCCAACACATTCACTTTCTATTGCACTGAATGCTGATGCGTACGTTTTCTGTCAACAGAATTCCTCAAAGTGAAGCTTCATTGTGCTCATTTCCGGTGTTGTTGTTTGTGCACTTTGAGCTCTGCCTGTAAGTTCATGAAGGATTTTAAATGTCACAGAGCACTGTAATTCAGTTCTGCACCCATTCTTTCCTACAGAAGAGGGATTAACCAATACTCAGTCATGCAGGGATTGTTTCATAAACAGGAGGTGGTTTTAGGAAGGGGACAGAGATGAGGATCTTTGCAGACACTAAATAAGACGAAAAAAATGAAGAAGCTCAACATGTGGAAGATCACAAACGCACTATTCATTACTACATCTACTATATTCCACTGTGTAATTATCTGTATGATTGTGCAACCGCAATGACCGCTGTGGAGGAAGTCTGGGACAACAAAAGAGACAGAAACCTTCGGGAAAGGGAACTTAGAAAAGTGTTTAAACGCTGAATTGTTTGCATGTGACAGCGCGTGGTGGTGCATCACGAAAACTCGACAGGTACCCTAAAAAATGGTCATGAAAGTTCCCAGGAACAAGACGAAGAACAAGAAAGCAAAAGTAACGACACCTCCACTGCTGTGGAATAGAGAATAGAGTGAGCAGGATGAAAATAAAGTGCTTATATGAGGAGTCACAGGGCTAAATACATGTGAATAACACTTTTGGGTAAAGTTACCTGTGCAGAGCTCGATTTATGGAGGACTTTCTATTAATCATTCTGCTCTCATCTCAACCACTAACATTTAACTATGCTAGTGTAGGTATGTTTGTCATGGTAACCAGGGGACTATTTCCTGTAAGTACACCTCTAGTTTAGTGATAGTTACAGAGGTGACTTTTGATTCAACATCGCTGTGCACTTGTGAAAAAAGGTAATAGATGACTCACTGCTGGTGTGCTTTGTGGTTTCAAAGAAGTACAACATGCTGCTTAGAAATGAAGCGTTACTTCCATGTACTGCCATGAATACCATGTCATCAAGTACAAAATTTTTACACGATTTTGGGACGATGCATCACAGAGAGAACAAAACCCGAGACTGTAACCTGGATCAGGTGTGCCGTACGATGGTAATTCCCCCAAAAAATCCAGTTATGAGGACTGAAATCATGCCACATTGGCCTTATACTGTGTTCACTTCCACCCTGCCTGACCTTTCACATTTTGAAGCATCAAAGTGGGTCATTGTCTCTTCCTCTACCTTAATACTGAAGTGCTTATCTTACGTAACTGATGGATAGATACGACAGGTTAGGTCCTTCCCCATTCCATCACCGGCTGAATGACTTTTACACATTTGTTGACTTAAACTGGGAATACCAGTCGGCTGCACTTCTTTAAATCACAAAGATTACAGTGGCTTCTAATCTCTAGACAGGCCTTTTGCATCATCATGTAATTTTTCAAGGAATTTTCTGTTCTGTCTGGCTGGATTGATTTATTAGAAGGAAGTTTAAAGAAGGAAGGGATGAAATAAATAAGCTGGAAAAAAAATAAGCTGATATTAACATCCAATTATTAGCCATCTATCTTGATTTACCAGTGTTAGCATGTGGTACAGCCAATCAATACTGGGTTTTGGTGTAGCTCCACATTAGCTTGTAGTTGAGCACACAGAATCAGGGGCTAACAGCTCGACTGAAGGTACAGGATCAAATATGGCATTTAAAATTTTGGTTTGCCCATCCAATGAAAACAGAATACAAGTTAAACATGTTAATTAGAGAGAGGCTCGTCCTTGCTTTTAGGCAGAGCTGGGCTACCTGATTCCAGTCTTTATGCTAAGCTAGGCTAAGCTATCTGGCTAGGTGGTGTCCAGAAGGCAACATGCAAATTGCAAAACTCTCACAAAATATTTAACTGATGTTGACATGTGAGGATGGGTCATTGTCACACTTTGAAGGTTACCTTCTGGTGGCTGGCTCCAGCTTCCTATTTAGATCCGACAGCTTATTTCCAAAAATGTCCAAAATTTTGAAACGTCGGCCTCAAAAATCCAGTGACTCAACCTGTCCATAATAAAGAGCGAATATGATGATTTTACAACACACTGCCCAACAACGAGTGATGCTGACATCCACTAACGGTAGATATGCCCTAAAATATGACACTAATCTTCCAGTCAGTAGAAAACAAAGGTCTTCTTCTTTACAAACCCCAAATAAACAAAAAAATAACAGATTCTTGAAAAGACAGAGAATATAAATTGCTACTGTAACGTTAAAACATGAAAATATTCAAAGTAAATAATTAGACGAAGATCAAGGAATAGAAACAATGATCAATTTTAATTAAAAACATTCTTTTTTTTAATCAAAATATGCAACTGTGTTTCTCATGTTCATTTTGCCACATGAATAATGTGGTGTGTGTCTTGATCATATATGAGCATCCACACACCCACTCAGGCGGCCTACTTAATGTTTATTATAGGATTGCTTGGATTGTTCTGTGAAGCAGTTTGTTGAAATAAAGCGTCTAATCGAGCAGCAGCCTCCTGACAAGAGGGAGGACACATCTGTTTACCAGCTAGCAACCTTTCTGTACAGCATAGCATTCTGACCAACACCCCAACTCATCTTGATTTACATATAATTATTAAGAATAACTGTGATGATTGTTAAACTTTCTTTCTGAACGGCCTGTGTTCTGTTTTGTACTGTAAAGGAAACGTATATATATAAATGTCTATGTGACCCTGTAGCTGACCGAGCTTCGAGAGCAGAACTTGAATGGAAACTGAAACACAGAAACACTCGAACATCAGTGTTGCTAAGAAAACCCTTTATGCCATCTGACATAGTTCTCTTTTTTGTTGTTTGGTTTCCATAGGAACAGTTAAAAAGACTTCAAAAAGGTCAAAATTTCAATGTGTAAAACCAAAATGGAGGAGTCTTTTCTCAATTCAAGAGTTGTTTTGCTCTGGCAGACAGCCGACCTCTGCCTGAAACGAAGTCCTTCTCAGCAAACACCATGAGAAGAGAGGAAGAAGAGAAGAGGAAGAGAAAAGTCAGAAACAACTTTCATTCTCGTTTTTCCCCCCTTGTTATCCTCCTTCTTTCCTCCAGGATGCCCGGTAGGGAGTTAATTCTCCACTGGCGTGGGCTCTTGCGGCAGCGCTGCCACTCCTTCCATCGCCACCGGCCCAGAGGCCTCTGGTGTGTGTCCTGGTGTCGATGCCGGCTCTGACGGCGGCGGCTGGCTGAGGATGACCTGCACTACGTAGTCCCTGGAGATGTTGAGCTGGTCCAAGCGTAGCCTGTCAGTCAGTGGCCGACCTGAGAAAAACCAGCGTTGGGTTGCGGCAGGAACGCCCTCCTGACTATGCAGACGACGCTTCATCATGCCCACCGTGTCTGTGGAACGAACCGCCAGCCGGAGGTCGCGACCCGTAGAGAGCCGGAGCCTAAGCTGGCACTCCCCCCCTGTGCCGGCGTCGCTGGCGCTGCCCGAGGACGGGTCCGCTGCCCCGGAGTCTGGATCTGATCCGTCAGGCTCGTCGGAGCGCTCTTCGATCATGTTGACGGGAGGAGAGAGGCAGTAGACTGGCAGCTGGTATCGATTCCCCAGCTCATCATAACATTCAGTCAGAGCTCCTGGAGGAAGGGAAACACATGTCAACACTTTTATATGAAAGGCTGAAGCATTTTGACCACCGTTCCTGGTCTGGTGGGACACAGATCACTAGCAATGAAAGGTCCATTTTAACCCAGAAATATGAACCACACATTTCACAGTACAGTGGAACCTTGACCTAACAAGTTTTTCCAAACACGAGCTGTCTCTCTGATTTTTTTTGCTTTGATAGCTAAAATTCAGGTTGTGAGCCAGCTTCAGATAGCACACTACCACTGCTAGTTGGCGTAGCGAACGCCGCCATAGCCGCCCAGCATCCCGTGTCTCACTTGTTCACCTCAAGCCGTCAGCTCGCAGTGGAAGCATCAGTGTTTTGGTCTCATGCTACCTGGAGCTACCTTTGATGAGAAGGACAGTGCTGAGAAGAAGAAGCCGATAATGTGCATCAAATTAAATGAATTGCAGTACATTCTAGTGTATTGTGTTTTTATGCAATAAATGTGTTTGTGTTTAAAACACATTTTTCAGCAAACGTTTACTTTTTATCTGTTTCTTCTGTCTTTTTCTCTGTAAAGAGTCTTTTAGTTTTCATGAAAAGCACTATATAAAACTGATGCATTATGATTATTATTATTATAAGCATATTTTCCTCATTTAAAAACATGAATTGCTTTGTCTTTTGGGGGCCCAGAATGGATTAATGGCATTGCAATTCATTTCAAAGGGAAAAACAAATTTGACATATGAGTAATGTGAGTTATCATGAACAAATTTAATTAAAAGTAAGTCAAGGCATCACAGCACAGCAAAATGATGTGGAACATGTCAGGAATAAGTGTGATAATTACAGGAATCTGCCAGAGTTTAAAGCTTACTCTAACCTACAAACCAATATTGACAAAACTGTGAGCATGCAGTTATATTCAGTGCACTTGGTAAATGTTTAACTGGGGAGTTCCAGTACAAAGTAATTAGCAATACAGTGAACATTTCAGGTAAACCCAAAACTGTGCTCTTTTGTGTTATTAGCATTAGTGCATTCATAAACTGAAAGTCAAACTCTCACATAATATTTCCATTTAACAGAAACAAACACACCATCCACATTTGGCTGCATTAAGACGAAATGAAGAAATGAAAGTCAAAAAACTGGGGAAAGATGAGTGAAAGTAGGAGAAAAGGGAGGGAGAGCTTTTAAAATACATCATGTCACTGCTGACCAACTGTGATTCAGAGAGAGTGGGAAATAAGACTTAGTGGTCACAGTATTCCTCAGACAGAAACTTAATACAGTGGTATTTGCAGGGGGGGCCCCAAGGGGCCTCATGGGGATTTCAGACAGGGTCCCCTGCACAACAGTTTAATGTCACTACTGTGCACACCTGAAAACACCAAATCAATGTATTGTGGTATTTGGTGTTTTGGCTTGCAGTCATCTTTAATCCTAAGTGAGCTCTATTTCCAAAAAATGTTAAAGCCATGGACTGTATGAAAAGAGTTCTGAACAGTCTTGAAGGCTTGACTTTGGCATTTCAGGCATCCTCATCTTGGTTCGTGGCCTTAGCCATCCTTTTTGGAACCAGTGGTGATGCATCACTTAAGTACAACTTAACTAAAAATATAATTATCTTAATTACAATTGACTTTCATCGATGAACGCTGTGGTAGCGACCTTAAAGCCTCCCCTGCTTCATCACACGTGAAGACTTGAAACTAGCGATTGAGATCATAAACTCATGTTTACAATGTTTCCTGAGGGAATGAATCAAGAAAAACAGGATAGTTTGGTTAGAGAGAATGCAGGTTTAAAGGGGAAGTGTTGTTTTTTTTACAAATTGGACCTTATTTCTTATTAATTTTCACTGAGCAATGGTCAAGTTTATGTCATTTACTGGCTGCATTTCTGTGCCCCCGAACCCAAATATCGTCAGAAATACTTCAAATGACTCCAAAGTGATATGGGTAAGTAAATGACAGTATTTTATCCCTGAAATAAGGTCCAATTTGAAAAAACAAATGGCAGCTTCCCTTTCAGACACCATCTGATAAACTCCTCCTGGCCACTGTTTGGTCATTTTAATGGATCTGAAAAGATGGTAATAACCTTCAGATCTAAAAATCCGAACCACATAATTAACCAGAGCGAAAACCCTCCCCACAAGAACGAGAAGTATTTTTTGTGAAAAACATTTCAAAAAGGTCAAAGTAGCGTTTTATGGCACGAGTCACTTGAGAGAGACGACGAGTTTTGTGGTAAGAGTGAGAGACTGAGATGAGTCAGCAGGAGCCCACAGAGAGTAGCTCTGTGACGACTGCTGCAGTCAAGGTGAGGACATGAAGGCGGCGCTACGTCACGCCAGGAAACGCTCCACTGAAGCCAACGTGACAGCGAGAGAGCGAGCTTCACTATCTTTATTTCCTAAAGTGAAATGTGTCGTAATGTGGACAAACAGGGGTGCAGCTCCTTAAGAGACAACACTTAACTATTATTATTTTAAGTTATTTCAAAACATCCTTCCTGTCACACTGTGAGCAGACAAACTGTTTGCAGCACTGTCACATAACTGTTGTTTGAAGGTATTAAAGCTCTCTGCTCCTGTCAGTAACTGCAATAACTGCAGGATCAACATGTGCAACAACATTATGTCATCCTGTTTGTTGCAGGCAAAAATAATCCAAAAGAATGCATTTATTCATTCATTAAATGTATTGTTTGATTAGTTTGCTAACAAACTAATTAATGATATTAATTAATTATCTATTAAATTGTGAGACAACAGGTAAAAAAAACGTGGAAGCTGCCACAGTCAGTGTCACAAAATACAGATATAAACACAATATAAATGTGACACACGGTTCAGTAAACATGACATGAATCTGTCTGTACACCTCACACATTTTTTTTCCATCTCCACTTGGCTTCATATTAGTGTTTATCCTTCAGCTGCAGAATGCTAATAGCTTCCAGGTGGTGCTAATGCCTTTTGGATATCATTAAACAACAAGACTTTAGATAGAAAAAAAAAAATCTCTGCAAAGGGGGGAAATCAGCCATTAGATTAATTACTAAGAGATTATTTTTAAAAATATAATATTTAAAAGAAATATTATTAAAGTTACTCAGTTCTATTTCCTGAATGGCAACAACAAAGTCTAAGATAAATAATAATAATAATACATTTTATTTCTATAGCACTTTACATTTAAGGTACATAAAAACATTTAAAACAGTATTAACAAGGGCATAAAAAGCATAATACTATTTAAGTGTTAAAACCAATCTGGAAGAGATGTGCTTTTGAACGTTGGTAAAAATAAATAATATGTTTCAGTACAGAAATGGAGCGAATTTAAGCTTCTAAAAGAGTCTGGAGGATCATTCAGTGCTTCTAAAAATCAGATGTTTAACCAACATGTGTTCACAGTCCCCAGAGGATGAATCCTGTCTCCTGTGATGATCCCCCAACTGTTCACCTAGTTCACCATGACGACACATTTGAGTGACACGTCTCAGTTATTGGATGGACTGACATGAATTGTGGAAACTTCATACATCCACGTCCTTCTACATCCTCAACAACAAGTGAAAATTAGGATTTACCGAAATCTTCGGTTTATGAGAAAATACCTGTAAGACTAATAAGATTCCTGTCTGCGTCAGCCACTGATTAGCAAAGTGAGCATGCTAGCATGCTAAACTAAAGCATCACACATGTGCGTTAGCCTCGTCATTGAGAGCGTTAGCACGTCGACATTAGCTTTCGCTCACTATGGCCGAGTGTCCAGCTGAATCTAGATGGCGAAAGCCCAAAAAAAAGAGAGAAGGTGATAAAATGTTTCAGTGATCTGGCTGCTCTTTGTGCTGGAGGGCTGAATGGGTGAAATGGTGACATCAGACTTGGGGAATTCACAGCTGCAGCCCAGCAGGATCAGATCTGACCTGGTCAAAATAAAGGGAGCGACTGTGTTTACATGCATGGAGAGCCTGTCTGTCTGCTGTGTCCAGGTAGAGCCGACCTCAATGTTCAACGTCCCTGTTGGCTTCTAACTACTAACTTTCAGGAGAACAAGGACCCGCCCCTCCTTCATGTTTAATTTACTGACTGATCAGTACAGTAGAGCATTCTTCCTAATAGCTAAAGTCTAAGCTACAATGTGATCATTGAGATGTAACTCCTTTTAACTGATGGCTCCATGCCGTAAATGCTTGTAGGGTCATATTTACTAAACTATTAGGCACAGAAACCACTCGACCCAAACAGAAATGACTAATCATGTGTGCAAAGTTTACTTCCTGTTATGAAAGTTCAACATCAGATGACAATTGAAACTACAGAGGATGTATAAGATACTTCCTGAGGAAGCTTTCTTACATCATTTAGCTTTTCAGCTCTGCTAACGCAACCTACCTATATCTAAGGTATAGATGCACCAGCTCGTCCTGAAACGTTCCACCGAAATCAGCCTTGAAATTACTATGAGGCAAGAAACCGTCTGTGCAGCATCATGCTCCAGTTTCTGTCAACGTCTACATCTGATAGCTGTCAATGTTTTTTTGGTGGTGAGGGACGCAAGTCAACCTGACTGTGTCATAATTCACACTACATACTAACTGCACACAGTATGTATGTATATGTGTGTGTGTTTTTTTTAATCCATATTGTTTTATTGGGGCCTTTCTGTGTGGAGTTTGCATGTTCTCCCCGTGTCTGAGTGGGTTCTCTCCGGGTACTCCGACGTCCATCCAAAAACATGCATGGGGATTAGGTTACTTGGCTAATTTAAATTGTCCGTAGGTGTGAATGTGAGTGTGAGTGGTTGTCTGTCTCTATGTGTCCTGTGATGAGGTGGCAACTTGTCCAGAGTGTACCCTGCCTTTAACCCTAAGACAGCTGGGATAGGCTCCAGCCCTATGATTGCAGCTAAGAACTATCATTATTAGTAATTACTCAATCTTAAAATAATAATAATTTTGTCAATAAAATGCCATAGAAAAGAGAATAGTCTATTTACTATCATGATGTCAAAGACAGACATCAACTCCTGACTTAAGGAATCTGGAACCAGTAAATATTTGTCATTTTCACTTAATGAAATGAAAACAACTAAAACAAGTGCAATCCAACAACTAAATTCCAAATCTTGCTGATACAGATAAAAATTGGCTCAAAAATCAAGCTCTGCAGCCTTCAGTAAAGCATCAAACTGTCCCTTACAGCTGAGTTTTAGCGTCTCCAGAGAACTTGGGAGGAGGGAGTGAACATTTTCGAGGTGTTTATCATCAACTGCAACGTCCAGCTGTACTTCATGTTTATGGACAACAAACTCTGCTGCAGCTAACACTGTGGTCATGTGCGTTACCGTGCGGCAGTGTGATGCTGGCCCCGTCGAGGATGGCCTGAGCCAGCAGGTGGTCACTGCTCTCAAAGGCGCTGGCCGCCGCACGCAGCGCATCCCAGATCTCCTTCCGGCCATCGAATGCTGGCGCCGTATCCCAGAACTCATCTCTCTTGCTGCGCAGCTGGCCCTCAGTCATCGGGTAGTCACTTTTCCATTTAGGCCGTTCTCTCTTCAGGGGCTGGTTACGCCCTAGAGCCACTGGGAGGGAAGATGAGAGCCAGAGGAAGACAGGAGAGAAAGATGGATAGAGAGTGTGAGAGTAGAAGGAGGGATGTGAGGGAAGAAAGAACAACAGGGATAGAAAGACGAGGAGGAATACGAAGAGATCGATAAGGAAATAAGAAAAAAAGGGGATAAGGGGAGAGAAAGAGGAAGAGAAGTGAAAGATGACAGAGAGAGAGGGGAATACACAGAGGATGTAGAGTG
Organism: Synanceia verrucosa; assembly: GCA_029721515.1. Taxonomy (NCBI): domain Eukaryota; kingdom Metazoa; phylum Chordata; class Actinopteri; order Perciformes; family Synanceiidae; genus Synanceia; species Synanceia verrucosa. Next base: position 20,756,557 of record CM056565.1, on the reverse strand, counting down.
AAGGAGAAAGAGGGAAAAAGAAGAGTTAGGATTTATCTGACACACATTTTACAAACTGCTCACAACTGAACTCGGATTAAACGGGCGATCGTGTGAAATAAACATGGACCGAGCAGAAGTGAAGCTCGATGTCACGTGTCACAAGGTTGGGGTTGTAGCAGCATCTCACAGCGCTCCATCTGCAGCAGAGCGGCTGATGAATAACACCATCTGGATGGACACCGAAGGGGACGACAGGTACAGGACAGTGTGTACATGCAACACAGAGACACAGGAGAGGAGGACGGATCAAGGTGTTGAGTTACACCTGCTGCCGGTACACATGTACTGATGATCACATGGCCGACAACACGACCTTCAGCTGACTGTTTGTAGTAAACAGGAGCTCTAGCTGACAGCTTACCACGACTTTTTCCCTTCTGTGGTCGAGTATAATGCCATAATTATATTATACTCAAGACTCACACTGTCATAAGAGTATTATCTTTCTAAAATGACCAGATTATGATGCTTACTCAAGGGACAAACATGATTTGCGCCTGTGGGGAAATGTAGAAGTTGCAGCAAAAGACACTAACATGTGTTTGTGGAAATAAATAATCACCAGCAGCTCAAATTGATTCAAACAAACGCACAACATGCACATAAACATGTTCTGCATGCAGTTTAATAGTAGTAATCTGCCATAAATACCTGCCTGAATTCACATAAACAAACATGTGTGTTGCTGCAAACTTCTTATTTCTGCCTATTTTCCAGCTCATCCATCTGCTCATAATTTACCTTAAATACCAACTCTCCTGTCTTTCAGAAATTCCCAAAACTCCTGAGGGATGTATGTAATGATTTCATATAAAAAAACCCACAACGCTCGAACTAGATTATGACACCTGCATCGGTGAAAACAGATATATTTACACGTGTTTGGGTATAATGGACTCGTCTCGAGGTGTCAAGTAACAGCTGCTGCTTGTCAGCATCTGTTTTAAGACCACACAGCGTCTTGTTACTACACAAAGATAAAGCCTGCATCTCTGCAACCTGTTTACGTGACATCTAGACGTCCAGGAAGTCTGGGAAACAGCCGAACACAGTGGATGTAGAGGCGGAAAGGGAAGACACTGAGGAAACCAGGCTATATCTGAGCATCACTGAACCCCTGCTCCCAATCTGAGATATTAAAATAACCTCCTGGGCAGTTATCTGAATCCCTTGATAGACCAGAGAAGCAGGAAACCACAGGAAAAAAATGTCTGCAGCACCTCAGCTTGATAAAATACATACAATAGATCCAATATCATGTGCTTTTGCTGTCTAATAAAGCCATGAACAAGATCAGTCACCACATTAAGGACACTTTTTGATGGTTTTAAGCAATCATCTGAGTTACAGAATCACCAGAAAAAAATATATTAGTAAAAAAACAGTATATCATCATGCCCCATAACCTCATATAGATGCTGCATGGACTGCTGTTTATGGCTCAATAAATGCAATGAAGCTGATCAGCTGCAGTCCTCTAGTCTCAGGCCTTATTCACCAAATTAAAAACACACTTCCTTCATCATAAAAGCACCCTTTAACTTTTGACACATGCCCCCCAAACAGCACGCTTATGCAAAAAAAAAAAAAAGTCCATGAATAAAATAAAATAAAAACCCTAACATTGGTCATGAGTGCAGCTTGCATTAGAGAAAAAAAAAAATCAGTCGGGACATAATTAAAATCAGACTGTATCCCTCCCATTGCATGCCACTGCCGTCTGTGACCCATATCTGTTATGCAGAGACGCTAGCAAGCTAACTGGGCTACATTTTAGCCGGCTAGCTGAGTCAAAAAGCAGAGGAACAAAAGGGAGCCAGCGTCGCTCCGTGAGTATCCTCCAGCCCAGAGACCAGTCGTCTTTTCTGGCTCCAAGGCTCGCTGTGTGGAGGGGGGATACCCGGGTATGGCTGCCGTGTCCGTGCCCGGGTATAAAGGAGAGGAAGCGGACCTCCAACCAGGACAACATGCACACAAATCCTCCAGGAAGCCCCCCCATAAAACGAGCCCAGCTTGCAGGCACGAAAGGCCTCGATAAGTTACCTCCAGTGCCGTCCGAGTTCTCGTTTAAGCTGCCCGAGGAGTCGTGGTGGCTCCCCACACAGCCACCCATGGATGTTTCAGCAGAGCAGCCCGGGCTAGGTAGCTCTCCCCCCGGCCGCAGCTACATCCACTAGCCCCTCTCTCTCTCTCTCTCTCTCTCTCTTCCTCTCTCTCTCTTTCCTTCCTCCTCGTTTCCTTCCTCGCTCCCTCCCCTCCTCCCCTTCCTCCTCTCAGCACCGGCGGGGCTCAGCAGGAGTCCTCCTCCTCATCTGCGAGGAAGGCGGAGAAAGACGGAGAGACTCCCATCGTTACAAGGTGACCGAGAAGAAGAAGGGAGGAGGAGGAGGAGGAGGAAGGAGAACAAAGGAGGAGAGCCACAGCGGATACCTTTAGGGTTTATACTTTATGCTTTACACTCTGATAATAATAATGTCAGATCTACTGTTTGTATTAGTGATGACTGTTGGCCTCAGTCATCTATATGATTTATTTTATTCTGAATCAGAAACAAATAAGATGCGCAAACAAGGAATTTTCTTGGTCCTGTGACATATAAACATGCAAACATATAAACAAATAAACATAATATATTGTAATATATACTTTAAATTCATCACATATTATAAGTAGATCAAATTGCAAAACACAATAGGTTTATTTATTATTTTTTTATTATATTACACATATTAATTCTATTTTTTTATTAGTATACTGTTATATATTTTTTGCAGACATTGCTTTTATTTCACCACATACTGCTATTTGATCTGTTATTTTTTTCAGTCTTGTAGATTTTTTTTTTATGATGCCATCTTTAGGTTTTACTGTAACACAAATATTTGTTGATCAGGTTTCATAACTGAGTGAAATCTATTCTGTCATGCAAAGTAAGGATCGTGTTGGTTGTTGATTCAAACAAGGACAGAATTTATATGCATTTATTGCTTAATTCAAGCATTTTTTTTTGTGCATGAATTAAGCAAAAATATGCTTGAAATAAGGCAAATATTCTTGGTTTGATTGAGATTTTTTGCAGTGTATCTTTTGTTTTTAGGTCTTAACACACAGTTGCAGTTGATCAGATTGTACAGAAGAGTGAAATGTAGTTATTGTTACCTTATTGTTATTGTAATCTCTCCTCCACTATAACTTTACGCTGAGGCGTAAACTTCTCTTCTAGTCACTCTATTTCTGCATCTGAATGCTGCAATGTTACACCAGATGGACACGCTCCTGCCTGCTCACTATCTTTAGGACTGCCCAAAAGAGACGTGGGTGTAATCCAACACACCGGCACACACACACACACACACACACACAATAGCAACAAGATAGCCAGGGTAATTTCAGAACAAACCTGTCTGGAATTACAACTATTTCCCACTGCTAGGAACTGAAAGAAGTGTTTTTGCAGCAGAGAGCTTATTGGAAACCCTTTCCTGATTGTGTGCATGACGTAATGTGATGTATCAAGTTACTCTGAACACACACGACGTATTCTGAGATCAAGGTTACAGCAGGAGATCCAGCTCTGTCTTTCCTACCATCTTCTCAACGTGACGCAAGTGACTGAATGTTTTCTGTCAGGACGTTTCGCTCAGGAGGTGCTCCTGTGTGTCGCCTGAGGGAAGTGATTTCAGCTGTGAATGTGGCTCCTTTTGAGACCAAGAAGTGAGTTTAAATAGAGATTACCGTGGCTTTATGCGATCTCAAACCCACATTGTTATGGGGAAAATCCTAAAAAGGTTCCTAGGAAAGTTAAAACTTGTAAAAACACACGGTATGCATGGTTCCAATTAAAGCCCCAGACATTTTGCAGTTTGCTCGCTTAGAGGCCTCAGTAAACTGTGAAACAGCACACAAACTGTTCAAGGCAAGAACAGGCTGTTGACTAAACACACAAAAAGTGTGTCGACTTCATTATTGAGATGTAGTGACCTCTGGTGACTTTACCCTACTACAGCATTAAATTACAACAAAATATTTAATAATATATATAATATATAATATAGTTAATATCACAAAAAAAAGTGTCTCATTCCAGTTTGATGGTATTTAAAAGATACTCAAGATAAACTGCAGACCATTTGGGTTAATTTTAAAATACAATATTATAATAAATGTTTCAAATCACAGGCTGGATGAAAACCTCATGTCTATCTGTATGTGTGCATTCATAAATATTATGTATAACAAGGCAAAAGTAAAAGCAAACCGGGTCACTGATTCATCCATTCCTGCAGATTTCCTTGTAGGTTGTGATCAAGGATGTGGCTAATGTGACTTATGCCACGTGAGTTAATGATAAATGTGTTTGTGTGATGCAACTTTTACTGTTAAAGTATGATGAGTGAGTCAAAGAGTGTCTTTTACAGCACTACAAAAGAATATATGTATGTATGTGACTCAGACAGTAGATGGAGCCAGAGAGTCTGAACTGTAGGCTGAGGTACCAAAATATGTGTGTGTGTGTGTGTGTGTGTGGGTATTACTTACATTATGGGGACATAAATATGTTCACACAGTCACATTGTGGGGACTCATCTTTCTTCTGGGGACAAAATGAATGTCCCCATAATGTTTTTAGGCTGAAGACTTAGAGAAGATTTAATGTCAGTGTAGGTTAGACTTTGGTCAGGGTTAGGATTAGGATTATGTGGGTACTGGTTATGATGAGGGTCAAGGGAAGTGTCGAGGAAATGAATGTAAGTCAATGTAAAGTCCCCACAACGACAGTAATACTAGTGGGTGTGTGATAAAGGTCAAAGGTCAGAAGCATCCATGCTCCAAAGATTAAGTGTAATTAACGGCCTTCAGTGCCTTTTCCAGCAGAATCTCCTCCCTTTTTTGCTCTTGCTGTTTTGTGAAAGTGAATAAAACACAATCACTGTGGTCACATTGTAGGATCGTACTGGATTTCGCCAAATATGATGTTGCAACTCGGCGGGTGGTCTGTTCCAAATTCCAAGTAGACATGGAGTTTTGTTTAATTCAGATAATGTTCAGCGACCTGGCTGACTCCACTACGCTAGGTGGCGCTGTAGCCCTTTTAACAAATGGTGTTGACTTGGAACTACTTCCGGTTGACGGCTACTTAACAACAACAATAAATAATAAACTCTGTCCAAAAATGAGTTGTTGATTTCTTCGAAGCCATGGTATCGTTTGACTTTTTCGGCAAATAAATTACTATTTATGACAGTGTAGGCGCCTCCTTCCACTTCCGGGTGAAATCCCCGGCGGACATTCTCGAGCAGGACGCAGGACGTGAATACGATACGATCCCGTTCACAAGAGGCACAAAGCGGATTAAAAACGTCTTAAGCCACGGGTTCCTCTTGTATTTGCAAATCCAGTAGGATTCAATAGGATCCTTAGCCAGATACATTTTCGATGCCTTTATTATACGATTAAGATTGTTCTTCACATTCTGGTCCATTTTTTTGTTTTGGGATCCCGTCCACTGCCTATTTTGAGACCTGGCTTCCACATATGAAACAAACTGGCATGCAGACAGATCGTTCTGCAGCCATGACGTTAGATTGTACCCGACCTGAAAAGCCTCGGCACATCTCTGTGGTTTTTGTGCAGCTGGTAATCAAGGCACAGAGTATTTAAGACATGCAGTCAATGAAGTGATTTCAGCTTACAGGCCAGTGATGAACACACATGCTATCAGTCACACCAGAGGACAGCCCACGGCTCGCTAGCTGTCAGTGCTACATATTGCTCCTGTCTTTGCCTGGCATCATGTCTGATGATCTTCTGTTCTTGCACTCCACCAAAAAACAACATAAACACGCATGTGGTGAAAAACACGACACATGAAAATAGCCTCAATGGTCGCTCACTCTCAGTAATTGCTCACTTATCTGTCTCCTCTGCAGGAAAAAACTGTTGGCTATCTTTCTCATGGCTCTTTTTCTTATCTGGCATTTTTCTCTAATCTCTTTGTTGTTTCTTTCTGTTTCTACAGCCTTTCTTCTCTTCCTTCATCCTCTTTCATCTAACCAACAGAGCAGGTGACACAGAGGTTAACAGGCTTGTCATTGATTTATTCTTTAACGGCGCTTACATCTGTCCTATTATCTATCTGATGCTGCGGTCCCCATTGTCTGGCCATTTGAAGATGTTCAAACTGCCCCATCTGTGTCAAAGGTAACAGCCATTGATTTATTGTGACCCCCCTCACAAACCCAGACCACATATATAACCACGGAGTGTTTTTGGTGATGGCCAGAGAGACAGCGCTTTTTAAATCGTTCTCATCCAGCTGTGCGTAAAGGAGGCTGCCAGACGGCACTCACTTGATTGTCCATTGATTTACAATTATACCTGCATTTCCCTGAAATAAAAAAAACAGAGATGGAGACAGGGTGAACGAAGGAATGAGAAATGAAAAAAGAATTGAAAAGAAAAGAGGAGCTGGCAAAGACAGAGAAGTAAGAAATTGAGGTCACATCTGTTTGACTTCATTTTTAAAATGTAACCCTATACTTCTGTAGTTAAAGTATTACATACTTAACAAAATAACATCAAAAATAAATCCTGGTTTACTGCTTTTCTGTTCTTCATGTTCTTTTGCCTTCCTTGTTAAGATTTAACGATTTTATTGCAACGCCAAATGTTTCTGTTTCCACATAAATGAAAACAAAAAAATTAGTTGATTAGTTGGCAAATGATGCTGATGTGGATGGATGAGAAAAACAGTGGAGAGTGATCCCAGCTCACCCCCTGTGCATTCAGGATCCATTCCCTGCTAAACAAAGTCATTTTTTTATTCTGTGGCACATACTTATTTCAATATGAGCTGAATAACTGTACAAGATGGCAGCAGCAGTACAGTTTGTCTCATGCACGTGGGATTTACAGCCGCAGAGGGGGGGAGTTTACGCTTACATGGAGACAGTGATGGAAATCAAATTCAGGACACTTCCTGTGGAGACGATGCGTACAAACGTCTGCAGCAGAAAATATGTTCCAACATGACAATGACCTCAACATCCAACCAGCTCAACACTGGACTGGCTCATGAACAAGAATGTTAAAGTCCTTGAGTGCGAGCCCAGACAAGAATCCCTTTGAAAATCTAACGGCCGACTTTTCACTCAGATGATGAGCCGCTCTGGACATTTACATTCAGTCTGTAAGTAATAAAGTTAGTTTCATAAACCTGAACAGGTTCCTGCAACGTATGTAAACAGCTGAATGTATTTACGGCAGATTTATGAGGATATTGTTGTAACATTTCAGCTTTGTAAATCAATGTCTGGTTTTATGAAGTGAAGTTCTGTGAGGAATCTAAACTTTAATCCGCTTTGAAGCACAAAGGACTCGATGGGTTTACTTTACAGTAACATGAAGGATGATATAGTAGGCCATAACAGACGTCCACCTGGGTGCTTATACACCAACACCACCATAATTAACCTGTAAAATTACCGTAATTACTGCAGCTGAAAGATGATTGACCCAGTTTTAAGTGAAGGGGGGATGTTTGAGCTAACCTCTTACTAATTTTGGGCATTACAGCTGCAGCACTGGTGGCTTCGTATATCTTATCATTCCAGAGTCTGTCTCTCCTCTCTGAGTTTGTGTGTGTGTGCGTCACACACACCCAGCCCACACACAGACCTGTTTCATCATGGTAAAGATCAGTTCGTTCACCTGGACGCATCTCACACCACCTACTGTGTGAGTGAGACCTATTTTTTCCTCCATAAACAGATATACTCTCTTGATGTAAACATTTGTGCTCAGTGCATTACACTGCTGTACGAGCATCTTCACAACCAGTGACGAGGCAAATCTCGTTACGCAACGTCACTGTTCTGGTGATTTAGGACGGCGGGGTATTTCAAGAAGTGAACTCAACAGTGAAATCTGTCATAAGCTGCTGTGAATTATTATGCATGTTTTGTTGTCTTGTAGAAAACATTTGTGACCAAATCAGGAAAATTTCAACCCTGATCTGGCTCAAGAGCAAAACTGCCCCTAAATAAATAATTCAAAAAGGCCCAACAGAGGCTTAGCAGATAAAAAGCAGAAAACTGTACCTGATACCAACATTCAGAGGAGAACACAGTCAGCATGACTTATCCTGATGTAAAGCTCACCCTCCATTAGTTTATTTTAACATTTTAACGCTGTTTTCAAGAACCACTGTCCTTGTCTTTAAAGCTACCATGAGGAGTTTTCATTTTGTGCTCCTCCTGGACAAAAGCGGTAGTGTTTTAGAAAAGATCTGGTCGCTGCCAAAATAGCTGAGGTTGTGGTGAGATGACCTGGTGGCACAGATGAAGCATGAAGCATGAACACTGACTATATAGAAGTAACCAGTCATCGACTGACGAGGCATCAGTATTAAACTATCACATAAACAGTTTATAACATTTCAAAGCCTTCATTCTAATCAATATTTGCAAACACAGTCAGTAAAAAACTGCAGTAAAATGAGCATTTATATAAATTGTAAATAAATAAATAAAATGGTTTATGATGACTTTCATTTTGCTGCTTTTGGGTGTTGGTGTTCAGTTTGTCATATAAACTCTGAATACATGACAAACCGCAGAAGCTACAGCGTAAAATGCAAATTGCAAACATGAATGTGCTGTGAAGGGCAGGTTATACAAAGACAGAGCTTCTGCTGTTTTATAGCATCACCCTCATGATCAGCAGCGCTTCAGGCACAGCGGGACGACAGAGACAAGAGTTGTATATATAGTGAACAACAAAAGAAATGCAAGTTTTATAAAGTGAATTCTACTTGTTGCTGTTTGTCTCAACAGCATTGTGAAAATGCTTGTTTGGACAAAAGGTTGCACATGAATGGTAACATGTGCCAAAAAAGCAATAAGTGTGTGTTGTGACGCCGTATTCTGATGGCCAGATTAAAGGAGGTGTGGTCGACCCAGACGACTAGAGCTACTGCTGAATGAAAATGGGTTTGTCTACCCAACCTGCATAAAATGGGAAAACTTCTTTTCTCTAAGTGTTTTTGTAAAGATGCCGTAACTAACACGAATCCAACGTGAACGCGCTATTGGAATGCTGAGTGTCGGTGTTACACCACGAACAGCACTTCAGATCGTCCACGCAGCGGCAGACCACGTGTGATGACCAACATTCAGGATCGGCATATCCGTCTTCGCCATCTCACCTCCCACCGTTACTGTTGCTGAGACACCTGGACGTCACCAACCCCGTATCAGTGCTCCAACAGTGCACAGTGCAGCTCAGAGAGGCTGACCTGGGGCCACTTAAAAAACTTGTTTCTTTTGTTGCCAGGAATATGTATTTTTAAAAAAGTCAGAGGTTAAAATGCAACCATCATCCTGAGTCAAGTTGCTTGTCGCCACACGTGTCCTCTGTGATGAGCAATGCAGCTGGGCTGTGGAAAAACTCAGCAGGTTTTGGCAGCGCTTGAAGCACAATTAGCAACATAATGAAATAAACCAGCAGAGTCTCCTGTTTGACAAGGCAAGGATTAAACAGGTATTTTACCAACTGGTAGCTTGGTACAAACACCTCCAAAGATGGAGGTCTCCACTTTTCAATTCCAACATCGGCCTACTTTTTTTCTGAGCTCTGAGCGAGGCCTGAGAGTGCATGTATGGACACAATACCATACAATTTCCCATGTTTACATCCTGTGCATCACAGCTGGACCAGCTCCAGGGAACACAGAAATGTGATCACAAAGTCAGCTGGAAACACCTCCATGTCTTGTTCGTATCGCTCTGTAGCAGTGTGAGTCAAATTAGATTTTTGTATCACAGTTGTCTCCTAATGCGTCCTGGCATGATTGGATAATAAAAGTCACGATGAAACGACAGGAGTAACGACAGCCTCTGACGGCCGGCCGGCGTGAATTAAAGTGGCTGGGTCTCTCTTCTCTTTGTCGCTGTGGCACTCTGCCTGACTAAGAAGGCGTCTAAGTGAATCTCTAATCTGAATCTAACCAGACCTAATTGGGCTTGATGTAACGTAATCTGAGGCTGTTAACAAGCAGTGATTGAATTTCTTCAAATGCCGACAGGAAACTTTGTTGTAATCACCAGCAGCGTTTTTGTTATGTTGACCTGAGAATATTGAGTTGAATATGAACTAAACATTTAGTAGCTAATGGTTTTATGTGCAGGATTTAGAGCATTAATTCAACAGCAAACAACTATCCTCAATGAAAAGATATAAAGGGGTAACATCTACATGAGCAGACTGTTGTTATTTTAGCTTGTTTCCCACTGGCTGGCTAACAGGTAGTCAAGAATTTAAATAAAGTTTTATCTTGTCTTATGTGCTCATATGCCAGTTTTGGTTCATACTGCTGTCGGCATCACAAAATCAGCCAAAACTCTGTTTGACAGCTGGATAGAGACAACAGAAATACCCTGAATTCCATGTTGGTAGCATTTATTGTCTTGTAAAAGTCTTCCCTTCAGTGTTGGTGTCAGATTTCAGTGCATTTCTATCATTTCATTTTTGTTAAGAGACATTAATAACACTGAAATGTTTGATATTTATAGCATTAAAACATCTGAAGAAGTCCCTCCTTTGGTTGCAGGTCAAGTCTCTGCTGGATGGTGGACGACACACAACGGTGCTTTCTAATTGAGACAGCAGGACAGTCAGGAATATTTAACTTCCTGTGTCGAGTTGGAACTGTACCATAGACTACATGGGTTACAGAGACACATTCATGGTCACAAGCTACAATATGCACACACACGGCTGCATCCTCGTCTGAATATGCATACACACACACACAGGTGCAGCCTGTTGCCAAGGCTGCCCAGTCAGCTGTCGTGACGCCATATGTTGCATCGACCGCACGCACACATTCAGGAAATAGCCATTTTATGTTCAGGTACAGACATGTAGGCCTACACATACACACACAAATATGTGTTTTTACTCTTCAATAATTTAATAATTCCTGATGTCATTGAAACCCACCGTTTTATTGTTATTGACACTGTGTTTATATGTCGTATAAACAGTGTTCACAGCTCACATTTACACAGTTTTAAATCACCTTTCTGGCCTCTGGGGATTTTTCACAACAAATAACTTGAAACTTTTATGATGGTGGAATGTGAGGGAAAAACTTTTCCGTCAAGTCAAGTCAATTTTATTTGTGCAGCTCAATATTACAAATTACATTACATTTGTCTCAGAGGGCTTCACAATCTGTACAGGATATGACACCCTGTGTCCTTTACAAACGACCCTCACATTGACTGAAGAAAAAAAGCCTTATAAATGGTAGAAACCTGAGGAAAAGCTACAGAGCAGGAGTGATCCCTCTTCCAGGATGGACAGACATACAATAGGTAAGTCTTTGTTTTTGTTTAAATGAATTATTTACTTTATTATAACTTTATTTCTGGTTCATGTAGCATCCAGCTAAGCTCCCTGAGGCAGCTGCTTCCTTCAACATTATCAAAAAGCATAAATAGCTCTAATAGAGTCGTACAAAGTCACACTATTTGGTACATTTTGAGGTCTTCCTTGAAATTGGTGACATAATATGATGACATAAGATATTGCTGCATTCAGGTTGTATCAGAAGTCGGGATTCAGAACTGGGAATGACGTCACACCCAAGTTGACGGCGTTTGAGTAAACAAGTCAGAAATCCAAGATGGACGTCTCCAATGAAAAGTTTGTTGTGCTTGCTCTGTCTGAATGCGGCAATATGAGGTCCTCAAGCACAATTAATAGGCTCAAAGAAGACATGGAGGGTGTGTGTTTGTTCTCCTGCATGATCATGTGTGGGAAAAACGTTTGACTCTACTGTAGTCTGTAACGTATAATGCTACACGCCGCAAATCCATTGCGCTGCCATTTTGGATTATGACGTTATGATCAAGTCGAGGTTGGTGAAAACTTTACGAGTTTATGAGTTGGAAATCCGACTTCGAGGGGCATTTCAGTTACAGATATTTATGACTTGGAACTGGTAAATTATGATTTATGAGGACAACATGAACGCAGCATATGATAAACCTTTATTACTCCCAGTTACAAGAGCTTAAGAGCAACAGTAGTGGAACAGCCTATGTTAAGATATATAATAAATGCAAATAAAATGAAAAACAAATATATTTAGAATAGTGTCACAAGTTCTTGTTTATGATCCCTCTCACTGGTGATGAGGTCACCTCAGTAACATATGGATCTGTTCAGGTAATCTATGCAGAGCCTAGAGGAAGCTGAACACCAGAGCCGAGGTCTGTTCGACTTTCAGCACCGAGAATAACACCAAGGCCCCAGATACCATCCACAGATTAGGATCTCCTCTTAGTCTGATGGTTGATGTTAGGGTTTGCAAAGACTTCTTGGGATTTGAGCTCTTCTTCTGCAGTAAGGATCTACAGGGCCTGTATGACTGCATATAGTGTGTGGTGTGTTTGCTGTATAGTATGACAGCTGGAGAACTTCACATTCGTAACCAGGAGAAGCACGGAATTTACCGCTGAGGGAACATAAACTGTGGAAGATACAGTGCAGCCCAACATATGACGTCTGAAACACTCCATTTTAAGTGTTCTCCATGTTTACCATCCATCCACTGTATCTGAGAAACTCAACACTTTCTTGCAGAGTTAGAAGAGCTACAACAACCAGAGTCAGACTGGAGATGGCTCCATGCAAACATTGAAATAAATCTACCTACCAGCACCTGTAATGGTGTTGAAGTTTAAGTGAAATAAATGTACCCACTGCTCTACCACTTCCTCTAAAGCCCTCACTTGAGCAATCAAGGGTTTCATTTACAGTCAGTCGCCTGGTCAGTGTGTGACCACGGAGTGATGTGTCAGGCAGATAAGAGAGCCTGTATTTATAGATCAAAGTTAGTGTGGTGTTGAGTCATGTGGCAGGAGAACACTGCGATTGTTCCCATAACTGACGTTCCTAGGTTTTGGGGGTGAAAACAGTCACCTCCATCGAACCAGACTCTTACACCCCTACCTGAGCACCACCCAGACAAACGTAATGTAACATCTCTAGTAGAAGAGCAGTCATTCACACGTGCACAGATGCACACTTTCTTTAAAAAAGAAGGAAATACTGCAGGAGGAGAGCTGCCTTAGAAACACTGATAGCTTGCTATATTTGGAGTCAATGAAACTCTAGTGCTGCGTTCACTGTCTGTGTCCATCTACCTCTATCTCCTCTTTGTGAACCTTAACCCTTAATCCCATTGAAGAATGTATATTTTGACAAAACTGTAGACTCTGTGCTGATTGCCGATATTTGAGAAGAAGGATCACGTACTGCACTTTTAGATGCATACAGCACAGCTTTGGGGTTTTATCCCACTTTGGGAAGAAATACGACAGAATATCTGTCTGCTCTCACCGTCCTTCTTGCCTTTTTGGCAGGAGGTGTTGGGTCGGCTTCAGTTCAGGCAGCAACGCACACTCACCATCTATAAACTCTCTGTGATCATAAGATACACTTGGCACGTCGCTCTCACACACATTCAGGACATTGTGTATCTGTGCACATAGATTCTGCGTACTCTGTGCATGTGGTAATGTTCATGACATGGGTGAGCATGCTTACAGCTGCACATATGCATGCACTGTGAATGCATTTTTACAGGTTTTTGACAAACAGGGAGAGTGTGTGTGCGTGCATGTGTGCAGGTGTGTGTGTTTATCTGGTGGGCATAACTCCAGCCCTGTGTACTGTGTGCAAAGCCCACATGGTCTCTGTTCTGATCTACAGGGATTAAACTGCATCTGCCTGTCAACAAGGGTGTGTGCGTGCATCTGTAATCCTGCATGTATGCTTGTGTGGGTGAGGGATCACACAGGATGTATACAGTCGTCTGTTGTCAGCTTCATAATGCCAGTTAACACCTCGTAACAGGATAAAACACAAACACGCCCAGACAAAGGTTTGACAGGGAAGTGAGGGCAGACGTCTGGACTTAGATTAAAGGTTAAAGAAGACCTACTATTCTTTTTTCCCTTTCCTTTTCTGCACATTTGTGTCATCAAACCACCGCTTTCAGCTCAAATTTAAAGCAGCGGATGAAAACCTTGTTTTTACGGCTCATCGGTGGTTCACTCGTCTTGATGCAATAAATTTGATGTATTGTCCTCTTGATGTATAAATTTACTCGTATTCGTGAGACAGGTATGATCTCAGGAAACAGACCTCAGAAGACAATCCATTCTCGGTTTTAATACCAAAAGATGATGCGTGTTAAGCACATTTACCTTTACACACAGAAGTGACACTGAGACACGCAGAGAGTTTTTCCATCGAACCGAGGCTGCAGATGATACTGTAACTGCTGTGACCGGCTGCACCTGTCACAGTACGTCAGTCCTTACACACACACACACACACACACACACACACACACACAGTTTGAATGCAAACAGGAAAGCAGTCTCCATGAATAACTTGGATGACTGAATAAGCACAAAAAGCCTCTGTCCCATGGGCTTCGTTACAAAAGGTTAAAGCTGCAGAGCAACGAGAATCACATTTCCTGATGTATTTGTTGACAAAGAGCCTTTTGAGGAACTTTTTTTTCCAAAATTTGACAGACTTCTAGTAATTATTATGAACATTATATTGCATTACATAAACTTTTTAATTATCGTCCCACTTGGTTCAACAGCACGCTCCATATTTGTCCTCTTTCTTTATCTCTCTGACTCTGTCTCTGCCGCTGAAGCCTTGTCACTTGTGATTACATACACACATAGCGGAGCAAAAGATTAAAACATTACAATATCAAACTTCATTCCTTTACTCACAAAAACATTGAACAGCTTTCATGGATGAATAAATATTTAGCGAGATGAAATGACATTTATGTCTGACGGAGGTAGAAAAAGGAATCTGCTCCTCTGGTTTAAAGTTACACACCTGATGCTTCAACAAAGCAAGATTCAGATTAGTCTCAGTATCCAGACACACAAATATAATATAATATAACATGACAAATAGTTTTCTGAATGCATTTCAGTGCTGCTTAAACCCCACATGTGTTAACATACAAAACGCACATTAAAATAGCACTATTGTTTGAGAACCAGACGCATTATTGAAGTTGAAATAAAAAATAAGTCGGTTGATCCAAGTCTTATACACACGACAGTAAATCACAGACATCCATTGACATCTTCAAGCTTTAACTGCACAACTAGCTTCTAATCACATCACAGCTACACAAAACATACAGATAATCACAATACCATACAGATAATCGCATATTTACTTCACACAGTTGACCACCGATACCTTGTTCAGGTGTAATTTTACACGCACAAATTAAATGCTTATCCATGCTTATGAAAAGCAGGATTAGGGAGATTATTTTGTCTGCTTAGAGAAAAATGTCACCTTCACACTTTGCCATCATGGCTTTAACTTTGGAAAACACAAAAGGCTATGTAAAAAAAACAATAAGGAAGTACTTAGAATACGTGTAATCTTTCTGTAGTGTAGCCAGACATTGTTATGAAAACAGATCCCACTGTGTTAAGATTATCTCCCAGCTCTGTTGGACAGATTACAGTGTTTTTAGATCTAAAGCCAAGAGTGGGTAGACACTGATGTTCAGAGCGATAAAGAGAGAAAATATTTCCAGCAAATATGTGATGAAAGAACACAAAGTGAGAAAGTAATGAGAGTCATAAGATTAGGTCTCAGATGTTTATCTGACGCACAAATATACACCACCAAATGATTTTGGACCAACTGTGACATTTATCAGACAGGAATGAAAAACAAAAATCTAAGGAGGTCATCATAAGACTCAAAAGAGACCTCCTGTTTCAAATAAGACTTTTCAGCCACAGGGCAAACAAAATGAGTGTCTCTGCGTCATGTTTTTTGGCTGGATGTGCGCCGCATAATTAGTGCTGCAAATGTGGTGAGTTCATGTAGGAAAAGATCATCCAGGGTCTGGTATGAATACACAATGGCTAAAACCAAAAACTGGATTAATCCTCACCGCTCCAATTATGAAACCTTCAACAGCAGCAACACCTATGATACCCACTGAATAGTTTACTATACTACTTTTTACTATATATATATATATATATATATATATATATATATATATATATAATTTTTCCTATTTCCTTTTCGACTGCTTTCAATAAATATTTGGGAATTTTACAAACAAGCAGTCATTTCATTTTCACATGTAACAGCAGAAAAAAGGAGAACTTCGGCCGATTTCTACATGCAGCTGTAATAATCAAGCTACGCTAAACTTATCAGTGGCCAAGACGTGTCTAATTTTAGTCCGACTATTGCATAAACTGCTTCAGTCACCACTTAAGAAAACGCCTTTTCCATACGAGCCACGATCATGTGCAGAAAAGCTAGCTCTCAGTGCAGAGAAAATAGAATATTGTTGGGCTCATTGCTAATGACAGGCTGTAACCTGGTCAGCAACGTACAAACAGAAAAACGAAAATGCTGGAATACGGTTTCTGTCTGCAAAACTCCAGTTTGCGTGAGAGATATTCGCAAACTCAGCAGATTGACTTGTTTGGACTACCGGAAGCCTGACTAAACCACTTTTCTACTCATTTTGAGTCATACACGCTAGAGTGCTGTGTTGTTAGGTGCCTGCTGATGTTGCATATCTTTTGGGGTGATATTTGCCCCCATGGGTTAGCTGTCCAGG
The DNA here is from genome assembly GCA_029721515.1 of Synanceia verrucosa. Lineage (NCBI taxonomy): Eukaryota > Metazoa > Chordata > Actinopteri > Perciformes > Synanceiidae > Synanceia > Synanceia verrucosa. The sequence goes on along the minus strand of CM056565.1, from coordinate 20,739,798 downwards.
ACAATGCACCGCTCAAGAACGCCACCAGGGTCAGACTTAAATTAGACACGTCTTGGCTACTATTAAGTCTAGCGTAGCTTGATTATAACTGCTGCATGTAGAAATCGGCCGAAGTTCTCCTTTAAATGTCCTGTTTGTCCTGTATTTCAGTAGCAAATAGTCCATCAGCAGTCCATTATAACGACACCTTTCTGTTATCCATTTGGTGTAAACAAGGGGTGAACAAAATTGTAAGACGTTTTCCAATAATCGTCCTGTAGTCCTACGTATCAGCTTGGTGAAGCTTGTAATGTTTTCACTTTGCTGATGCTGATCTTTTTTGTGGCTCCATATGTCGTATGTTTTTGTTTTTTGAGCCTCAATAAGTTGTGGTTTGACACCACTGATAGTCAGACCTTATTTAATGCTGAAAAATCCTGCTGAACATGGTTTACTTGTGTAGATGTCATTAGGAAAACAATGATCACAAGTAAAACTTCAGTAACGTTGACTGAAATATAGAATATTAGTCAATAACTGCTCAAGCTGGAGACAAATTTGTTCTCATTTCAAATAATTTTTGAGCTCCATCAAATTGAGGCTCACAGCATGACTGTGCGAACACAATGTAAAGTCTAATTGGTCAAACAATAGACGCCAGGCTTTCCTTACAGCTCCCATTAGCAGAGCTGTTAGCCTGACAGTTTGTCAGTGAACCAGGAGCGACCTCTAAAACCGGCTGAGAGCAGGAAGTTGGAGGGGCCAGAGTCAGCGAGCTGTCCTGAATAGAGCTCTCCAAACTGCCCTTCCACCCTGACCTCTGCTCAACGTCTAGCCCCCTGACACCATTCAGATCTGAGTTCCCATTGGTCCTACCTGGAGGCTTGGAGTAACAGCCTCTGTCCCTGCACCATCTCCATCCCCTCCTCCCTCCCAAGCTCCGACCTTTGCCCCTCAAACAGAGTATCTCCTGAAAGGCGTGCCTGAAGTCGGGGCTGCGGCAGTAGATGAGCGGGTTGAAGGCCGAGTTGGAGTATCCCAGCCAGTTGAGGAGTCTGAACAGCAGCTTAACATCACCCAAATCGAGGAAGGTCACGAGGATGTTGAGAATAAAAAAGGGAAGCCAACACAGCGTGAAGGTTCCCATGATGATCCCCAGAGTTTTCACAGCTTTGTGCTCCTTCAGACAGAACTTAAGACGCTTTGCAGCTTTTGAGTGCTTTCCTTCTCCCTTTTCTGTCCTCTCTCCCAACTTCTCCTCCTGAACTCCTCTATCTGCACCTCCTGCTGTTTGCATGTCCAGTTTTTCCGCCTCAGCTCCTGCTCGTTTATTCACAGCTGGACTGTCCTCGCAGTGAGTCAGCTGTGCGGCGTGATGCAGGTTATAGAAGTGCCTCTCCCTCCCTCTGATCTTCTCCAGCTGTTTCTGGGCCTCCTGGAAGACCCGGGTGTACAGGAAGATCATCACCACCAGCGGCAGGTAGAAGGACACGATCGAGGAAGACACGGCGTACGCCACGCTGGTGTTGAAATCACAGCAGTACGTGTCCTCCAAGCAGCGGAGAGCTTCCCTGTCACCTGACACCCACAGCTTCAGATGGATGGGCAGGAAGGAGATGAGGGAGGCCACTGCCCAAACCCCGAGGACCACTGCAAAGGCCCGACCCCTGGTCAGCAGCAGGACACCACAGAGTGAAGAATAACATATACAGGTGTTAAATAGGATCAAATATTATTATATGACAATGTAATGTTAATCTTAAGTCCTTGTTAATGTTTCTGTGTGAGTCTGTCAGGCTGATGTGCCGTCCTCTTTGTTGAACGTTCTTTTGTTTTTCTACACACCTCTGTTGAACGTCACATAGCCATGAATGGGTAATGACCTCAGGCACAGTCTGCAGAAATGTATACCAACAGAAAGCATCCATAAAGGGATCAAAATATTTGCAAAAGAGGCCTCAAGTACTTGATGATTAGACAGTGGGATGGCCCCTAAAGTCTCTGATTGGGCAACAGTTTTCCAGCCCCTTTGCATCTCTGGCCACACCCCAAAAAGTGATGTCACAGCAGGTTTTGCTTGAATGGAAACACCTGCCGTGACATCATTAGTTGGTGTGTGGCTAGATGTGAAACATGTCACTTTAAATCACTGTTGTACTTCACACAGCTCAGCCAAAGCGTCCCTGGTCGTACCTGGTGAGTATCGTTGGGTAGCGGAGCGGCGAGGTAATGGCGAGGTAGCGGTCCAGAGCGATCCCACACAGCGTCTCGATGCTGGCCGTCACACACAGCACGTCAGTTGCTGTCCAGAAATCACACATGAAGCTTCCAAACCGCCAGTTTCCCAGCAGGATGTGGCTGGAGCCGAAGGGAACCACGACCAAACCCATGATGAGATCGGCAACAGCCAGCGAGGCAATGAAGAAGTTGGTGACCGTCTGGAGCCGCTGGAACCGCAGGATGGCTGTAATCACCAGCACGTTACCTGGACAGAGGAAACGAGTCAGAGTAATGTAACCAAAAGTTATAAAAAATGCTAATTTAGATTTGATCCTCCAATCAATTACCCCAACAACAAATTTAAAGGATTAAAAGTTTTGCAACTCACCAAAAACGATGGCCAAAACCAGGATAGCCATTGCAACTCCCAGCAGCACGAGCTCAGCCTCACTGAACTCTGAAGACTTTGCTGGCCAATCAGGGACCAGGGTGGAGTTGCTGTACTGTGATTGGTTATCCAGCGCTGAGACAGTACTGTGCTCCATGATCTACGGTCAGGACACAAAAAGTCAGCTGGTCCTTTCTTGTCGAGGTCAATGTGATTCACAGACAAACTTCCTCAGATGTAATGACGATCGTCACGGTCTGCAGGCCTTTTGAGTCTTTCTTACCCAGTGTTAACTGACGAGAAATCAAGATTTCATCCTGTAATACGTTTCTCAAGGCCAGGTTGCCATTCACTTCAGGGGAGCAGAGGAGATAGTGTTTGCGTTCTGGGCTCTGAGCTCATCTTCTATGTTATTCCACCATATTGTTATGGTGCATCTTTGAATTTCATTGCAGTGGGAAGAGTATAGCACAAAGCGACTTGTCTTCCTGGACTGGATCAAAATGCTTATTTATTCACAGTAATTGGACACAGTATGTACAGAAAACAAGACTTAGGCTTGATCAGTTGTGCGTGAAGACTCAGCCATGCAGCAGATATCTGGTAATTCCTGTTTACAACCCCGACCAGTCATGTTGATGAGGTGAGGTGATTGTATTTTAAGTAAGGTAAAAGCTTTATAATTCGTGATCTTATAAAAGAGCAGCATGTATGGTTTACCATCCAGAGGCTGTCTGGTTAGCTGGACTTTCCGAGTGCGTGCACACCTGATTTATATGTACGCTGGCTTCACTCCACCACAATCCAAACACTCACAACGCGTGTTAATGTGGGCTGTAAATAAAGCAGCGCATTGATTCAGTGTTTACCCAGGTCTGCCATGGTCAATGAGCAAAGTGTTGGATTTTGGGATGGATTTCAAAATGCCAGGGCAGACCATGACACGCTTGTTTTTTTATGACAATCATTTCACAAGTGGACTGACTTTCTGCTGTAAGAAAAGGCCTCACAGTGTCATGACATTACTGTGGTGGTACAGCGTTAGCGTGCTGTCAGTTGAGTGAACGCTTGTCATCATTCCTAAAATTATCCAACGCATTTCTGCAGAATATGGAGATGCCAGAGGGTGAGACAAATGATAGATCTTCTGGAAAGTTCAATTTTTCATTAGCAATGCCTAGAAAGCTGCTTCAGTGGTAATAAATGAAGCATAGCACAGTCCTCTGCCGACAGACCATAATGCACCCTCACACAATCCAAACAAACCATCTTTTGTTCATGTTTGCACAAACGTCCAGTACACTTGTTACTTCCTTCATGAAGCTGGAGACTGACCCCACCATCCTTTACCCTGATGACCCTTTCATGATCGTCACTGTTCACTGCCCCCATTGATCGGATCAATAATCTGGCCTGCTGACTGAACTAATACATAACTGAGTTTGCAGAAAAGGCTCAGCTCACTCTGCTCTTCCCCCTGCCTGAGCTGTTTAAACAACCACAGACACACAAAGGGCCAACAATCAAACACTAACAGATTTACTGCGACATGAATATCCCAATATTTAGGCAAAGACAGCTAGATGGAGGTCATTATTCTGAGCACTCAAACACACAAAAATGCACACAATGGTGCATGTGCAAACACACTACTGCACATGCAAACACAAGAAGCTTTTGCTTTAGCAAACCAAATGGTGTGCGCTCATTGTCTAATAGCACCTGAAGCATAACATATGTTGTTATCCTGATAAAATAAACCATATGTGTTTAAGAAGTTAATTTAAAGTTAATTTGGATTCACTGAAAAAAAACAAAAAAAACCAATGACACTTATATAGGTATGATCAGCGGTCATGCTTGAGGCAGCTGCTACAACAAAGAAAAGAGAACCAGGATGATGCTTATTATGTAATATTATCAAAAATATTTCAGACTTGAAAAGTGCAGTGAATGCATTCGCAAAATTAACTCTAACTTGATAGAAAACCTCCACAAGACCTCAGTTATAACTTAGTCTGACACTAATGTTTATTTAACTCAAGACATTGTAAAAAATAGTGATAATCTGCAACATTTACTGTGTAGAAATTATATGAAATGGTTTCGTAAAAAATACCATTTAATTCAACACTAAAATCTGTCATGCTTTAATAACTCTGGAATGTGCAAACCAGTGAAATTGGCTCTTAAAATATCCATGGTGTGATCACAAGATGCTTTTCATATACATACAGTGTATACTGTATATGTATGTATGACCTATTTGTGCACAAAGCAGACTGAGCATTACTGTTGGTTTCCTACCTCCAGGCTCCGTCCTGTGCTCTACAGTCCAGTGACTTGATCATCCAAACGCCTTAAAATCCACAACACAGAGTATCATTATCAAGTGTTTGTCAGCAGCTTTTGGTTTCTGTTCCTCTTCTTAGAGGGTTGTGAGTTATGAACACACACACACACACACACACACACACACACACACTCACGCACACACACTCTTTTCCGTTCATGTATAAACACACTCTTCCAGCCCTCGACCACTCTTGCCCTTTTCAAGCAGCTGAGCCCGTCAGCCTTTCTTATAAGCGAGCCCCCTTGTGACATCACAGCAGGACAGTAGCCTATCAGAGGACAAGGAATGGCTCTTAGTGTATATCACATGTGTGCAGCGTTCTGACAGCACCCAGTGCCAAACACTCGTTTTTTTAACCTTTATTTATTCAGCACTGGCCTGCTTTGCATTCACACACTGAAGCTGCAGTAGAAAAAACACACACTTCACTTTTTAGCTGCTGCAGTTTAAAACATGACAATGAACTTTGACCTCTGCTCTACTGTACTCTCATATGTCTCATTACATCTAATGACACTTTGTATTTACAGCTCCTACATAAACACACTAAAACTATTTCAGGTTGATGTTTTATGTGATCAATCATATTTTTAAAGACTTTCTTTACACTCATTGTGTCTCATCAGGTTTGCTGTTATATAAGAGCACAGAAAGCTACTCACTAAAACCTGCCTGCAGTTTTTAATTGAGTCTAACTGACAGGGGCGTGTCCAGACTTTTTTCACAGGGGTGGCCCAAGTGGGGCACTAAGTCATGCAGGGGTGGCAAGCAGAATCAGTCTTTTGTGATTAATTTTACTACTAAAATTGCGATTTTAAATGTTAGTATAAATAGAAATCGAAATAAAACTTGTAATCACGACACACCAGAATGGGACAATAAAAGTGTAATACAAAGCCTTAATCTTTTATATTGCTTTTTTATGAAAGGTGACAAAATAAAGGCAATGCAAAAATCTAAATCATAATATAAAGTGCCAATCGAATCAAACTATATTAATAAATAAAAAACTTCAAAAGGTTGACTTTAGTTTGTTTCATGCAAACAAAGTCAGCTCGTCCATCATGCAGGGTGGCACCTGAGGTGACCAATCAGATTAGAAACGCCCCTGCTAACTGAACCACACAGCTCCACATTTATTGAAACTAGTATTATAGGCGCTCTGTATATTCAGAGAGCTATTTTCTATGTAAAGACATAGAGGAGTGATGTTTACCTCTGAGCGTGTTGTCATACAAGCTTCTCCGTGCTTTGTCGACATCGGCGTCCGGACACAGATGCTTTTAGGTCACGGTCTCTGCTCAGCGCTGTGCAGCTAATTATAGTGTCACGCCCACCCTCCGGTTGACCTCCAGGTCAACTCTGTTACCTCTATTTGCACTGTTTATAATTCCTCTTTTATATTTTCTTTTTGTCAAATTACATTTTTAACTAGAAAAACACTCAGAGAGCGCAGACCTCTGCCAAGGCAGCATTCTGCCGCGATTTTGTTTTTCGCGATTATCGTGGAAAATATTATTTGACTATAGAAATGTCTAACATTATAAATTGAGGATTTTTTCTGGATATTCCTGTATTAGTTTAAATACCAAATTGGGTGATGATTGGCTGAAAATTGTACACCATTTTTCATGTATTGTACATGACAGATTTCATGGTATATTTCCCCAGGATCGTTGTGATGCATTAGATAAGGAGGGAAGCACTCAAACGCTGTTCAGTGTCAGGGCATCATGTTTAGTTTGGGTTTCTGTGTCACACTTTGTTCTTCTAACAGGAAACACTTTAACCACAGTGAGAGCGTCTCTCTCTTTTCTCTTTGCTCTTCATGATGCATCTCAGGGAAAGTTTGTCAAGAAGCCCAGAGCAACATCGTCATGGCCAAAAGGGCTGATGACGCTGCACGGGACCATTTGAACTAAATGATTCATGTTTGACGTCTGAGTCAGTTATGTTTCGACCACCCGGTCGATCTGCTCTCATTATTCTGACAGGGAACAGTCCTTCTGCTGGTGCAAGTGCCAGCTGCTGTCACCCAGCAGGGTTCATCTGAAGGGCTTTGAGCTGGCAGAGGAAACCAAAAAACAACCACAGTTAGTGCGAAAACATAAGCAAGGCTCTAATTCAAACCTCTCTCTGTACTTTGAATGTTCTCTCTGTGTTTGCCGTCTAATGGGAAAAGACATTGCACTCAGTGAGGACATATCCTCCTGTCTGTCGAACACATTCCTCTCCACACCTCTTCCTGTCCTTGTCCTATATCCCTTCCTCTTACTCTCCCCTGCCACACCTTCAACTCCTGAACCATCCATCCCTTCATATCATAACTCCTCTCCCTATACAGAGCACATTATTGTCTCACAGTTGCTGCTTGTCAGCTGGTTTTCCCCTCTGCAGAGTTGTGACTATTAACCTACTATGTTCTGCTAATTCTGCAACACCAAATCTGCAAAACCTTCGCTTGACGATGTCTTTTGTTTGTTTTTTTTCTCCTACAGTATCATTTGCAATAAATTTTTTCAGTCCTACTGAACATTATCCTGTTTGTGCTCTTTTTTCCTAAAATTATAAAAAGAGAATAAAGTAAGGTGTCTTTGGTCAGTCTGAAAACGAGGCTTCAACTACGATACGACCCCAAGAGTTCAGTTTGTCCAATTCAAGGGATCAGATGACAAAAAAGCCAAGCTCCAGTATGTTTCCCAGCAAAATGTTTGATTATTAGATAAGGAAAGTTACTGAGAGATGACACTGAGGGGGAAATAATGAGGACGTTGAGGCGGTTTGCTTCTCTTAGTGTGTCACTATGAGTCTGTCTAAATGTCTTTTTTTGTGCATTTCCTCCTCCAATCTTCTCTGTAACTTTCCATTGAAACAAAAACTACTTCAAAACGTCTTCAGAAATAACAGACGGCCTGCATCTGTATTGACTGGCTTCCCTGAGTGGTGGGATCAACCTGAACTGCAGCTGTTCACACAAGAAGCATGTTGCTTAAAATCTGCTGATAAGCTGCATGATAAGATTTCAGCTGTAACATTACAGCATGTTTTTTCACATGGGATGATATCATCACCAGAACATGGTACCGAGCAGAAGAAATAAAGCCACTTTGTTTTAATTTAACACAGTTTGTCATTGTGTTGAAAGCAGCCTTTATTTGTTCTGCCATGTATACATACTGTATATATATATATCCTGTAGTATAAGCTACATCAGGGCCACTGAGTTTCCTCCTCCCACACCACCTATTCTGGATATCTACCACATTTTTCTTTCCTGAACCAAGACCTGACAACTTCTCCATGGACTGTAGTAGTTTTGCAGCCTGTCTGCATGAAAAAAGCATCTGAAAGGCTTTCTTGCTTTTGGCGTGGCATTTGTACGTCGTCAGATCTGCAGTGTAAATGCAACTGCTTTGTACTGCTGCACATAAAAGTAATGCATTAAAAATAGAGAATAGCTCACGCTATCATTATTTATTATTGCTTTCTCCTGCTCCACCTCGCTCCTCCTCTCATGTATTCCTACAGCAGCAGCATAAGAGGAGGTCATAAGTGACTTTTCCAGCTCTCACATATACTAAGTCACTGTCTGAGTGTGTGGTGATGGGTAATAAAATACAAAATTTTGTGAGATTTATCAGAGATGAGGTGTGTGAGCAGTTTGATAAACCCTTTTTCTGCCAGTCAGCGCTTCTCCTTTCCTTCCCTCCTCTCTCTCTTCGTCATCATTACTCTTCCTGTCTTTCACCTCCTCTCGTCTCCTTCATGTCCTCCCTCATCACTCTCTACTTCCTCTCTTTGGTTGTCCCACCTTCAGTAACTCTTGTACTCTGCTCTTCATCTTTCCCAGCTCACCCTGCTCTTTTACCTGCATCCCTTCCCCCCATCACCTGTCATTTCTCATCCCCTTTCAGGAACCATTTCCAAACAATCCTCAGTAGTTTTTACTTCAGGTGCATCAAGTGTTCTTGAATTATGACACCATTAAGCATCTCAACAGCTTTGGAAGTGGCTGTTTTACCTCCAGCATAATTCATATGATTGCCTGCAGCTCCATAGATTTATGATGTTTATGTCTGGAGGGATTTCAGGCGTGAAAACTCACATATTCATCCTCTGTGTCATCACTCATCGGGTTCACTTCCTGTGGAAAGCACTACCAGCTCCACGAAGTTGGCAACAAAATTGTCAAAAAGCAGCAGAAATTTCCTCTGCGCCGACGCCCGGAGGCATATTTTCAGTTGTCTGTCCATCCATTTTTCTAACTAGTTATTACCTATTAAGAGTCTGACCAATAAACAAAAGACCAGATATTAAATGTTCACACAACAGCATGTCTGGTGTTTTTGCTTGATAGATTAGTTATATCTTTATTTATTGCTATTCCTTGAATATTTAACTGATCAGACTGGGTCAGACTGTAGCTTCAGTCATTGAAGGTTCAACGCTAGAACAATCTAACATTTCATTTTACTGTAGCTTTAAACTCAACTCATAGTGCCTGAAAAACACATTTACACCAGAGAGCCTCTTTCACTAAGGTCACCTTGTGGTGGAAATTGGACAGACATCAGTTACAGCACTATCCTGCTATTTCATTGTACCCTGAAGGCTCAGATCATTCCTGTTAAACACAGCTGCTTAAATCACTTTGGATTCAAACCAAAGCTGTGAACAAAAACTGGCTCCACATCCAAATTTCGAACGATGTGAGAGAAAGAGAGGAAGCAGCCAGCCAAGAAAGAGGTTGGGGTTTACTGATCTGCAGCAGAAATACTGATTATGCAGAACTAAAGGCATAATGTGGAGGATTCACTGTGAGACCTCAGGGAGGACTGTTGGCTGGTTGGAGGCCTAAGACACTTATGAACAGAGTAGCCTTGATCCAACAAACACTGGAAGGAAAGCCAGGGTTGGACTACTGTTACTGGGTTGATGAGTGTTTTGTTGACATGTGTGCAGGTTGATAAGCTCAGGTAGACAGCATGACAGGAAAAGACTCACACACTTAGACACACATAGACAAACCAGAGATGTGAACCGTATAAAAGAAGAGGATACAGTCACTGGGATGCTGATCTTATTGGTTTTGAAGCTTCCTGAGGTTGAAGCTGGTGAAAGGCTACTCCTCTAAACTTGGTGTATGTATGCTGTATAAGCCAATAGATGTTCTTATGATGTAATCAGTCTGATCAATACAGTGACACTGCTGACTAAAACAAAATGCATCCATGAATTTACATCTGCTGCTGAGTCTGCTCTGTAATAAGTACTGACCTGTCAATCATGAGGTAGCAACGCCCCACAACATCCCCTGTTTTTAGGTCTGTTTCACTCTAAATGGGGCCATAATTTACTAGCATTATGCTGAATTTAAGAAGATTTGAAACTAGTGAACTGAGATGATGAATGAAGTGAGAAGTAGGATCACTTCTTCAGCATTCTGCAGAGGAAGAATATGAGTTAAAGGCTCTTCTGCAGTATTTTAAGTTGTAGAAAGTTGTGTAAATATTTCATGTTGTAAATACAGTTCTGGGCTGGCCTCAGCTGAATTAATTGTCTTTGCAGATAAAAGTTGTGTGTAATCCTCAGTTATCACGGTTAAAAAAATGGCTGAAAAAAGAGATGTCTAAAATTAAAAGAAAGAAAGACAAAAAACTTTGCAGGAATGCCTCTTCCTGTGATGTATTTTGGGACAAAGACAGTGGTTATGTGTTGTAAACCATGGATGTGAGTTTTTGGTTTGTTTTTCACTTAGAGAATGAACATGAATATGTTTTGGATTTATCAGCTTTGCTTTCATCTCCCACTGCTGTAAATCTTATGTTCTGAGGTGTGGACTTTGACCCTTGACCTCTGGATTCTGATTTATCAAGAATAAATCTCACTGTACAGAGCACATGTCTAACCTCTTAATTGTGGGAGTTTAAGGTGGATCAGTGATTCTATTCAAACACTCTGAAAGTGACCTCACCGTCACCTTGACCTGTTTCCTGTACCGGGACCTTTGTGAGTGAAACTCTGTCTCCAGATGGGACTAAAGTACAGACATGTCTCCACACTGTGATAAACACAGACACACTGGCAAAAACGTGAGCATAAAAATACTTTCAAATCATCAACAATTTGATTAAACCCACTATAAAAGCTCTCTGTATGTAAAATGTGCTGATGAATGTGGATCAGTTTAAAGGTGCTTTCCATTAATATATTAACTCACTGAGTGCCAGCCCTTTTTTTAACAATGAAAGTGCCTTGTGCCAGTCGGCCATTTTGAGTCATTTTTCATAATGCACAGAATATTTTGTACTATGTCTCTGAAAACAGTGAATAGCTCAAATGAAAGAAGAGACTCTCTATTTCATCATGAAAAAAATGTTTGTTTTTACCTTGTTCTGTTCTTGTTTTATCAGAGGTAGAGTAGAGGACACTTTCACCAAAATCACCACTTTTTGTCCAGATTCTGTTTGTTTTGCTCTCTACTCTCAATCGTCTCCACTTCCTGTTTTGATCTCTGTGGCGTATACCGTCTCTTTATGTCCCGACGACAAATCCCAGAAGCCTCAACAGGGTGCAAGAGAGAGAGCGCCCTCTTGTGCCTGCTGCTGAAAAACTACGTATATACACCATAATGGCACTCAAGCGTTGTATTTTAAAAGATGTACAAATTTGGAAATCAAAGAGTTAAAGCTCTTTTGAGGTTTTTTTTTTTGGTGTTTTCAAATCATGACTCTGGCTTTCTGCTCCAAACTTTACTGTTTTAACTGGCTGGTGAACACTGAGCAGATAAAGAGTCCCATATTTCCCTCTCGTTTTCACTGCAGAGGTATTTATAAGCTGGTGTTGTGCCACATTTCCTCTGAAGCTTGTCATTTCCCGCCCTAGAGGATGTGACCACTTGTGGCCCTCTCAAGCACCACACCGTGTGTGTTTGTTTTATCTTTTTTTTTCCATTTTGCCCCTCCAGCCCTTTACAAGCTCATTGACTCTTGATGCAAACACATTGATCAACCTGCTGGAACAACTCTTCATGACTGCACAACTTCATCAGTGCTGTTGTTACCTCCGCCAAGGAGGTTATGTTTTCATCGGGGTTTGTTTGTTTTTGTTGGTTTGCAAAATAACTTTGAGGAAATTTGTGGAAGTGGCCTAACTTAAAACTGATTAATTATTGGTGGTGATCGGAGCCTATTCAACATCACCACCAAAAATTAATCCGTTTTAAATTAGGCCACTTCCGGCCAATCCTGAAAATTTCGTCAAAAACCGTCCATAACTTTTTGAGTTACTTTGCAAACCAACAAACAAACAAATAAACAAGCCCCAGTGAAAACATAACCTCCTTGGGTACCTTTAAATAAAAAGTCGCCACCGGCACCGCCGCCTTGGCAGAGGTTTGCACTCCCTGAGTGCTTTTCTGCTTTTCATAGTTTTCATTGTTGTTGTTTTCACTGTTAGCGTTGTTAGCATTGTTAGCTGTGACCTGCCAGATAAGCTGTTACCATGTTGAGAGCTGTGCGGAGTCAATAGAAACGCTCCCATTTACCAACTTAACTCACAGAAAAGAAGCTGCAGTTTTAGGGAGTATTTAGAGTGATGCTTGATATGATTTTAATCTGCCTGTTTCTGTCTGTTTTTGAGCTGCAACATGTACACACACACGCGCACACACACACACACACACACACACACACACACACTGCCGGGACCTTCCTCTGGGACTCAAACCTCCACAGCAGCCAATCTTAACATGACAACATGACATTAAACTTCAATAAACTGCAGTTTGAGGGGTTCTGCACAGAGATGTTCCACAACTTTATGAATTGTTTTCATGAAGGAAGACTTTTTAATTTGATTTTGTTGCAAATGTGTTCTTAAATGTTTCCCTTGTTGTGCAGAAACATCAGCAGGAGGCGTGAGGAAGTGTTTGCAGGAAGTATCCTGCACATTGTTTTCATTCACGGGGATGTGAGCCAGGCCAGGCTGAGAGGTAACGGTACAAACATGTTTTTGTGCATCTAAGTCACGAAAGGATGTATGTCAATTCCCTGTTCACAGATGATGGTGTTAAAACAGATTTTTACATAAACAAGGCCCTGTTTATATTGATCTATTACATTAACGATAAGGACTACTGAATTTAAATATTCCAACGTTTTCCAGCTCTTGGCTGGATGCACTAAATGCCTCCACACCCTTCAGTGTGACCATGAATAGTCTTAACTTGCACTGCCACCTTCTGGTGTTTTTTGTAGTTACAGATAATCGGCTCGCTGTGTTCTGCTTTATCCACCTGCCCATCTTTCTATAAACCTACATTAAGTTGATCATTTTGTTTTTTGAAATATGTGCAAAACCAGGCTCAAAAAAGATTTAAAACATACAATTTTGACAGGAGACACCGCTGTGTTTTGCATTGTTATTTAGAATAAAAATGATCCATCACATTGCTGTTAAAGATCACCTGAGCTTTCCCTAATATGACCAAAACTGTCAGGCCTATTTTTTTTCTCTTTTCTCTTAATGTTTTGAATTATTTTATTAAGCTGCGTATTTAATTTTGACTGGTGCTTCAGTGCTGGATATACTTTAATAATACACTTTGAGTCACCTTGAGTCATTTGACTCATATCCCTGCTGTAATGCGTCATTACAGCAAATTGCCTGCAGAGCATTCTTTGTTATATTATACTGACAGCTTGCTGTAACTACAGACTAAATGTTTGTATTCATCAATATTAAAGTTTCTACTAGGACAGGGCCCAGTGAAGGAGGCACTACATGTGATTTTGTTTTTGGTCATTTGATTTAACACAAATGCTTTCATCATCATAGCTGTATTGTGCTCATGAGTTGCCTGTTCTAGTCTAACAGAGTAACCAGTGAATGGTGAGTAATGAAGCACCTCCTACTGCACAATGATTTAATTTGATGTTTTCATCACAAGACTTCATATCATTATTGAATTAGTCCAATATAAATTTGATTTTAGTGTGGGTCCTCCCAAATTCCCTGAGAGATTATTATGTGCCCGTTAAAGTTATAAAAGATAAAAATATCATATAGGATTAAAGTGGCCCACACCATTAACAGACTACTGAGAGCCATTGACACACTTTCCTAATTGGATCATTACGGGAATATTAGCTCCATACCACACAGGACTTGGCACCAGATTACAAACACTTCTCATGTAAAACCCCAGGAGGGAGTCACCAGCAATCCTGCTCCCTCAGGTGATAAAATGCTCTGGTCCTCCTCCTGCTTCATGCTATTGGCTGATGAGTCACTGCTGCAGCCAATCACAGGCCAGCTGCTGGGGATTTAAAAAGCTGAGAAGCTGCACATGGAAGCATCCAAAGTATGGCCTGTAGCTCTTGTGCTGTTGTTGTCAGAATGTTAGCTGTTAAATTTAGGCGATGAATTCATATATGAGGTTCCTGTTTCACTTGTTTTATATGACCTTTGACCTCTTGATGTGGAGGTCCTGCATTTCTGCTCCATTTCCTGTTTAATGTTAAAAATAAACTTTCTTGTTGCTGTTGTTAATCGATTACTTGATTAGTTGTACAACTTTTTTGGCAATCAGAATTAGTCATTTTTTTAAATCAATTTATTCTAAATTCTCTACTTCCAGCTTGTTAAATGTGAATACTTTCTGGTTTCTTTATTGCTCTGTGACAGTAAACTGAATCTCTTTGAGTTGTAGGGATTTGAGGATGTAGGGATTTGAATCAGAATCAGAAACAAGTTTATTCAAAGTGATTTTGCACAAACAAGAAATTCAACTCTTGGTTGGAAAATATTTCCCCCCATTTCTTGACATTTTACAGACCAAACAACTAATCGAGAACTCAACAACAAATAATCAGCCTTAGTTTGGTCTGTTGCTTACAACCTAAAATATTCCATAACAGAAATTAATCTATTTCTACGTCACTCCCCTCTGTTTCGGAGTAGTTTGGGTCGCAGCAGAACCATGTAACTGATGAAGTTTGGTGTTTTCTCGCTACGCGGCGCTCCTTCACCGTGAGATGAACCCGTCCTGCCCGGTGAAAGACGCTCTGACATCCCGAGTCCGTGGAAAAACCTCCAGAAACTCAACATCCGGCGTTTCAGCCCCTCGCACCGGAGCGCACAGGCGGTGCGTCCACGGGAGCGCACCGACGCTCAGAGAGGGATGGACTCCTCTGCGCCTCCAGAAGAGAGGACCACTGGGGTTTGTTGGGTGGGAGAGTCTGAAGCAGTGAGGAGGAGGAGGAGGAGGAGGACTGTACAGTCAGTTTCGATTTAATTCCTCCACCGGCTTCCTTTACGCGCAGGGTGGAGAGGTGCAGTCCAGAATAATCCGCTTGCTGGGAGGAGCAGGGAAAGCCCTTTCCACTCTGAGACCCAGATTTAAGCCGGACAGCAACAGAGAGAGTTGACAGGAGTGTTTTTTTTATATCTGTCCTGCTGCTGGAAGCTTAATTTAACTGACAGCCACAGACTGAGGAGGACTGTCATCCCACTTCACACCATGAGTGGACCGACAAATGGTGAGCAGTGTGTGTGTGTGTGTGTGTGTGTGTGTGTGTGTGTAAAGTGCACACGTGTATGCTGTGTGTCTGCTTCTGCATAATCGATAACATAATGTCCTGGGAGGGTTTAACCTGAAGTAGACATAAAGAGGCCCTTCACTGCTGCTTATTGATCACTGACTCACTTATTGACTCTGTATTTTATCATGCCATTAGCCGTCTCTCTGTCAGTGAAGGTTAGTGACGGAGGCTGATATTGTGGATTGATATCTGACTGCATTCATCAGTGTTTTCATCATGATTGATAAACTGTGGTTTTGATAACATCCAGGGCTTCTTCCACTGGAGAAATACCCACTGTCACAGTCAATCAGTTCATCATATTATTTAATAAATGTGGAGCATCTTGTGTGGCAGACATCAGTACTTATGGGAATCAATAGTTGAGTAAGAGGGTCAGGAGAGTTGGATATATCAGGGAAAGGAAGGAAGCTGCACATCTCTGGTCCACTCTGCCAGGCTCATATTAAAAAGCCTCAATGTCTAAACATAGAACCACATAAAATGGGTTTTTATTGATGTGAAACCGCTAAATCCCCAAATCTATTTTCCAAAAACAAACACAACAATCAGGCAGTATCTATTCAGTTGAATCCCTCTCACCTCAGGAGATATTTAACCTCAGTGTAGCAGAGGAGGAACAGGCTGAGCAACTGTAACCCCAAAAATCACCCACAGAGGAGAAGAGGGTCATCTGAAGGCTGACTGTTTGCTGTTTGTCCGTGAGGTCAAAGCCCATAAGAAATATGTTTCTGTCAAACAGTGCAGACTTTGAATTGCAGGGAAACAGAGCTGACATTAAATTGACTTTTTCTCTGAGGCGTCATTTGGGAAGCATAAAAAATATAGTTCTGCTGCAGGAAAATATTTTTTCAAGGAGTTAGTGGTTAATTTTACAAAATGAAGGAAAAATAGTTGAAGAAACCACCAAAATTTTGAATGTTGATTTAAGTTGAGTTGATTTAAAACTCAGTTTCTGCATAAATAAAAACACAAAAGCACCACTTTAAATTATGTGCATATAAATGTCTTGGTAGTGACTCATCCATCATGAAACAAGCATAAAAAACGACTAATCGACTTAAGAAATCTTTGTTGATTGACAACCTTAACAGGCGATTAATCGACGAGTCGCACAGGACCTGCATGGCTGCTTGGCAGCTGCAGGAAGACAACACACACACACACACACACACACACACACTGAAGCACATACAATATATGCACATGTTGTGCAAACACAAAAATAACACATTCAGACTCTCTCACTCACACACACAGGTGGCTTTTTATGTCTGTGGTTCCAGGCCTTGTGCTGCCATCTGGCTACAGAGCCAATGCCAGCTTTTGTGGTGCGCGCGCACACACACACACACACACACACACACACACACACACACACACACACACTGGTGATACAATTTGTTAGGAAACATTTTTGTCCCAGTTTGCTTTTTTCTCTCCTAAAAACATTTATAGATACACAACTCTTGTCTCTCTCCTGCTGTCATCAGCTTAACCTGCCGCCATGTTGTGTGTGTGTGTGTGTGTGTGTGTGTGCGCGTGCAAGAGAGCGATTGCATAATACTCTGGGAGGCTGCAGCATTGACGACTGTACTGTAATTGAATTGAGTAGCGTACAGTAGAGCTGTTGCTGCACACCAGAGAGAGGTGGGTTGATTATTATAGGAAATATGTCAGTGACATCTGTTTGCTGCTGTCCTCCTATGACAGAGTACAGAGAGTTTCTCTAGAAGGGATTTGAACACTTTCATAAGCGAGGATGAAACAGTGTAATCCTAAAAAATGTGTCCTTTTCTGTGTCTCCTGTCCTGATTCAAGATTTAAAAGCTCTCATGTCAATTCATAATACTCTGATTGCTACAAATCGAGAAATAAAAGAAAGTACTGAACATCAAAGAGCTTAATATATGTCCATATGAACTTGTACAGTATGTGAGTAAATGTATATTTGCTGTGACTGCAGACAGAAAACTGAAGGCAGCTGCAGTTTGAAATGTCTCAGAGACGTAGTGAGCGTCTTTCTGTGTCTCTTTGTGTCTCCTAAGCCTCTACGCTACCTTGTAATGAGAGTAAGTTGTGCTGATCTCTCTGGCAGAGTAACAGACTTTTCATTACAGTCATTACAGTCGACCTCTAATCCGTCTTTGTTTCCCCTAAAACCTCCAGTCCAGTGTGTGTGTGTGTGTGTGTGTGTGTTCATGTTTGTTTCCCTGTATTAATTTGATTGTGTTTTTTCTTATTGATGAACCAGATTTGCATTTGACAACAAATCAAACAGGTGTACTGGTGTTTGAGAACTTGTGGATGAGATTTTCTGAGCTTCTGTTTCCTTTCATTCATTAAACATGAAAGCTTGTGTTTAGCTGTCACATGTTCCTGTCTTATCTTTTGGTGGCAGTCATCCACATTTTTTTATCACTTTGATCAGATAATTGAAATGACAGTAAGTGACATGTTGGCGATGCTCTCCTCTCGCTTCAGTTCAGTACCAGTCGGGTCTTTACGGAGGAAACAACAACAACAGCAGCTCTCCTCTCTCCAGCCGCGGGAATTCACCCATCGTGTGTGAGCGTTGTGGAGAGGTGTGTCGTGGGGAGGTGGTTCGCGTCAAAAACACACACTTCCACGTTCACTGCTTCACCTGCCAAGGTAAAAAAAAAAAAATCACCTACACACTCACAAACATGCTTCTGTATATTCAGTCCATATTAACACCTCCTCACATTAATTTCTCTGTCTTGGACTGATGCCTCTGCCTCCGTGTGTGGATTCCACCCACATCAATTTGCATAATTAAATTTTAAATAATTGCCAGTACTCAGACAAGAAAGAACTAACACAATCGAATCAATGATCACTTCACAGAAATACAGTCGATCACAAACTGTTTTTATTTAGGGATAGTTGAGCTTTTAAACTTTAAGACTAAGTATGGAAGTATGGAAGCCCACTGGGGCCAATCAGAGCACATGTAATGTCTTAATACCAAAAACAGAGGCTGTGATACATGAGGTACAACATGCTGTAGTGATACTCAAATGTGCTCTGTGATACTGCTGACTGTTTTCTAATTTGCACTGAAAATTGTTTCAAAATGGGATTTTATTTTGTACTTTTAATCTAAGTACTGTGCTAGAGTACAAAACAATAGCATCAGAACAGACTAATAAAAAACAAAAACTGCTGCTCTCCTGTCATTTTGCGTTTCTGGCATGTGGCGTGAGCTCGTACTGTATGGTATCCATGTTTGATACTCAGGCAGATCTGTGTGCATGTTTGCTTTGTTTCTCGAGCGTTAGATGAGGAAATAATTACCACTGTCATGTCTGAACATCAGACATAAAGCAAGAGCAAGCAACTGGTTAGCTTAGCTTAGCATAGAGACTGGAGGCAGTAGAGTTTTTCCCAGAATTGTTCTCTTTTTTCATCAGTTGTCTCGGGGAAAATAAAATCTCAGCCAGGGCACAATTTGTCCCATTTTTGGGGAAAATGTAAAAATGTCTAAGATGACCAGATTACTGAAATGAAGTCCAGGGATGTTTCCAGCTTGAAGATAAAAATGGTAGCGACCAGCTCGAGTAATAATTGTTGTGGTCGGCTCTCAACATGCTCACCTGTGCTTCCTACCTGGCTACAGTAATAACCGTTGCTCTAGTCAACACAGAACATTTTTTCAGTCATAAAACACTGAAGTCGGGGACATTTTCAGGGACAGCTTTAACTGGAGACTGGTCATCCAAACTGGGGACTATCCCTGGAAATTGGGTACATCTGTCCACTTTATTTCCTTCCTTCTGTAGTCTAGAAAAGGTTCCCATGCTTCTGTAGCTATATAAAATTATCTGTTTTCTTCCCGTCGATAGCCGACTCAGCGGTCCCCAACCACTGGTCGTTTGCTATTGGTCTACACAGAGAAAAAAAACAGTCCGAAAGATGTTTTATTTTGAAAAATGACCCATCTACTCACGTGATAACTTCGACTCATTCGTGCGCCACGCCCCCATTGTTCAAACAACATTTGGTCCCTTTTTTCCACAGGTGGAAACAGCTAGCCCAGCTCTGTCCAAAGTGAACAAAACCTGCCCACCAGCCCCTCTGAATCTTACCAGTTAGCATGTTGAAGCTTTAATCCTACAGTATGTACGAATGATAGCAGTTTCTCCTTTCTTCACCTTCAAAAGGTCCAGACTGAGTTTAAATAAAACCGAAATGAATAAAAGATATAGGATGCTTGAACTCGAAAGTCAAAATTGTGCACACATATGAGATATTTGTGTGTCTTTGCATGTTTGCGCTCCACCAGTGATCAGGTGGGACTGAGCGCACAGGTCTGGAGTCAGCAGCTAGACCTGCAGTGGCGTCAGCAGGTTTTCAGCTCGTTTCGTCAGACTCACCTCCTTCTCAGGACCCAGTCAGTCCCACAGTGAGACGAGGCTGTCTTCTGTTTGATCTGCCAGTAACATCGCCTGAATACACTCAGCCACAAAACACCAACCAGAGAGGAGGCGTTTTTCTTTTCTACATTTCATGCTACATTTCAGATCTTAAAAATAACCTGAACTGAAAAAAACAGCTTTCATTGTTTGTTTGGCTGAATAATCAATTGTCTAATTGACTGATTGTGGCTCAACAGAAGCACTCATCCCCTCCGCAGGACACAAGCCAGACTTATTGACGGGTCTGGTCTCTCTTTGATATCAAAGTATTTATTATTATGGGCAATTGATCTTGCAGAGTAAGCTTAATGACTTTTAGCTAATGGGCCTTGGGCTGACTAGAAATCAGCTGGTGAGGTGGACGACGTTCAAGCCGTCAGCTTTCAGTGCACAGGCGTCTTATTTTGGACATTCTTTCCCTCCACGTCGCTCTCTTGTCTCGCTTTGTAGCGGTGAATGTCAGAGAAATAAAATATGTCTCTGTTTGGTAAACAGTCTAATCTCCTGTTAGTGGGGCTGTTTGGCTTTGAGCAGAGACAAGAGGAGATTTGGGATAATTGAGAAACAGAGACAGATGAAACAGATGCACTCTCCGTGTTGTTTGGTAGTATTCTGAATAATTAAGGTGTTATTGTCCTAATGTATATCCTGTTTTTTCTGCTATGTATGGTATGATATGTCAACTTATACTTGACACCTAAACTTTCCTCTCATGATGAAACATATTTTAGTTTGAAGACATCTATTCACTGTGTTTTTTTAGCCATGCTAGCAGCCAGTTTAGCTCTTTGGTCCAGACTTAAATATCTCAATAACTATGGAATGGGTTAATATAAAAATATGTGCAGACATTCATGATCCCCAGAGGAAAAATCCTACTGACCTTGGTCCTGCATCATTATTAGGCTCACATCTGTTTTCCTGCTGGTAAAAATGGTAAATATTTCTGAACATGAGCATGTCAGCATTATCTGGTGGCTAAATGATAAAAAGTGGTCTCCTAAGTGCGATCAGATGATATATTGATATATGCAGTGTGATACTTTCTCTCAAAAATCAATTAAGCGGTGATTGTTTATTCTTAAAATAACCAGCCGTTGGCTCTAAAGGATATGTTGTGAAATATGTGGCATCATGAGTGGACTACTTTATTATCTGCTCTGCTATCTGATCTGCAGAAGCTTTACATCTTTAATAACAGTGACTGTAAACCACTCTCCATGCTGTGTAAACACATCACATGGGGACATTTACAAGTTAAACTCTTGGCTTAAACAAACTTTGTTTTCCGTCAGTATGATAAGAACAAAGCACAGATTCAATAGCAAAGAAGTTTTCAAGGCGGATCACTCCCAAGAAAAATGTAACCCTACAAATAATGTCGTTCTGCGCCCATAAAAGTCTCATAAAATATGCAACATGTCCATGAATTTGCCTTCATTTTAAAGACAATGATGCAGTTTTTGGACTGTTATGTCGATGTCCTGCTGTGTATGCAAATACTCGTCGTTACTTCTCAGTTTGACAGACGACTGTTAATACTAACCAGTCAGAAGCTCATTCCGACTTCACCTTTTCTCCCCCCTCGTCCTCTTTGATCCCTGATCACACTTTATGCAAATGCAGAGGAGGAAATCCATCCCATGTTGATGATGTGAATAGATGAGGGAAGACAGTGACAGGACAGCAGATGTGTGCTGGACGGACAGATCGATAGCCTCATTGATACCTCCCCTGGGCCTCCCGTCTCTTCCTCCACATCCTCATCCCCTCACTTTGCTGTCTGCTTCCCTTTCTCCTCACATCTTCCCTTTTCCTCTTCCTCTAATCTCTCCCTTGACTCCCATCTTGCCTTTCTTCTCCTTTCCCCGCGTCTCGTCTCAGCCTCGCGTCTGAAATAATCCTCTCCTCTGCTTTTTTTTTTTTTTTTTTACCAGAAAATTGAGCCATGTTCATCATCTGTGACCTTATAACATCTATTTTTTGTCAGATGTTTCTGGTGAAAAAAGCACAACTATTCAGATTCTTGCTGTGCGCAGAAACCCCTTTTTTTGGAGACTTTGATAGGATCAGGAGTTGAAGATCATGGTTCACAGACTCACACTTAATTTATGTGGATGGATTGTACAACAGCAGGGTCTTCACCTCCTCAACAGACTATAAAACAGCCTCATTCTTTTCACCTGTAGTAAAGCTTCCTGCAATCCTGACCCACTTTGGTTTGAAGTTTTGTGTGTTCAGAAGTGAAGCACGGAGCAGGAGCGGTGTGTTTTATCAGTATTAGCGTACGCTCAGACAGTCATGGATGGCTCTGTCTTCAGAAGAGACTTCAAGGACAAACTGTGAAGCATTAACCGCTGCATCAGCTCAGCCGTGCAGCACTCTTTTGTCTGTGTCCTCGACGAGTATTTGCATCAGTGGGTCAGTGTGCTGGTGTGTTTTTTTTCATGCTTGTACATTTTGTTGTGTATCTGGAAGCTGAATCTGAAAGATGACTCAGAAAGTCATTGTGTGAATCAAACCTCCAGGAGTTCTTGTTTCTTGCATCTTCATTTATAGCCATTCTTTTTTTAATCCGCCTCTTCCAGACCTTTTGCTCGAGCCGCTGGCAGCAAACAAAGAAACCATTATCTGTCTTCCTGCCAATTGTGTGTGTTTGTGTGCATGCGCGTCCAGAGCCTGAGCACTTCAATCTAATAGGCTGCAAATCAGCGTTAACAGATGTAGAAGAGAGGGATTTAAATACTTCAGCGCCTCCTGACGAACTGCAGCTGAACCAGCCCCCCTGATGAGCAGAAGGGAGGGGAAGTGGGACGAAGCTGGCAACGAATGAAACTAATGGAGCAGAGGGTGAAGGAGGGAGCAGATACTGGGATTTAAGGGAGGAGAAAGGGCACGCACTGAGCATAATTTTATTTATTTGTATTTATTTTATTCATGTGCCCTGAAATGTGAAAGATCTTTCTTAATCAAAGATGAAACTCCCACAGAAACATTTAGTATATCAGAAATTCCATTATATACACTGCCCAGCCAAAAAAAAAAGTTGTCACCTGGATTTATCTAAGCAAATAGGTACGAGCCTCCTATTGGATAATTACTGCAGGTTCAGCATCAGTATGTGCTCAAAGAATGAGGTCAGTATACTGAATGACCAGGTTATTCCATCAATGGATTTTTTCTTCCCTGATGGCATGGGCATATTCCAAGATGACAATGCCAGGATTCATTGGGCTCAAATTTTCACCACAGAGTCCAGACCTTAACCCCATTGAGAATCTTTGGGAAGTGCTGGAGAAGGCTTTGCACAGCGGTCAGACTCTACCATCATCAATGCAAGATCTTGGTGAAAAATTAATGCAACACTGGATGGAAATAAATCTTGTGACATTGCAGGAGCTTATCGAAACAATGCCACAGTGAATGTGTGCCGTAATCAAAGCTAAAGGTGGTCCAACCAAATATTAGAGTGTGTGACCTTTTTTTTTTGGTGGCAACTTTTTCTGGCCAGGCAGTGTATTTCACTGTTGCATTACTGGTGCAAAATGGGGGAGAACATGCAAACTCCACACAGAAAGACTCCGGATCGGGAACTGAACCCTGTACCTTCTTGCTGTGAGACAAGGCACCGTGCCGTCCTTCCCTTTACTTATTTCTGATCATTTGTCCGAGGTCCCAAACAACACTGAGTGCGAATGTTGTTCAGACTTGCAGAGTTGTAACTGTGACACTTTACAAATGAGCAATTTCTCTGTCCCTTAATTTCATTATATGACCTGAATTATTTCCCGCGACATCTCTTTTGATCGTTATATCTGTCTGGTGATAATAAGTTATACGGGTCCCTACACAGACTCAGTATGGATGTACCACACAGTGAGACAGAGTGGAGGCTGGATGACTCTCTCGATGGTTGTAGACGGTCATAAATATGCTGTTACTCTCCCTGCCAGCACATCAGCTGTCCTGCAGAAATAATCACCAGTGAAGGTTGAATTCGCTTAAATCCATCTTGTCAGTTTGCAAGAATGTAACTTCCTGTTAATCTGTCTCTGGATCATAAGGTCTTTCTTGATGGGTCTGGCATGGAGGGATGTCTTTGACCTTTTGAACATTAAGCTTCAGTCAGCAAGTTCAAGTGCAGTAGCAAGATTTGTCCCGACTCAGACTGTCCCCTAAAGACTAAAATGCCATGTGGTAACAAATGGCAGGCAGCAACATACCCATTTAAATGCTGTGGCATTTTCTGCTTCTGTTTTAGTTTCACTCTAATATACATTTGATGTAATTTCGGACAGGTTTGATGGTTTCTAGAATCCTTGACCTCATGCTCTTTATATATTATGTCCCATCTACTTGATTTACAGCAAAGCAGATGTGCAGAGGTGTCCTTTGAGCTAAATCCTAACACCACGCTCATATGCTAAAACAGTATGTTTAGCAGATAACCATCTTTATTATTTCCGATGCTAGCATTAGCTGATGCTGATGAGACCATTGTTAGTATTTGGTCACAAGCCAAAGCTTTAAGGACGCATTAATATTTTGACCTGACGATGGCGCTGTCAGTTATTATTGTTCATCCTGATGGGAACATGAACGTCTCATTTCAGCCCATCCAGCTGTTGTTGAGACATTTCAAGTCAAAACCTAAGGGGAGAGATATCATGGCTGATTCTTTTCTTGTGAAAATCATGACATTAAATTCCTATCCCAACTGAATATTATAGTGGATGTAAGCAATAAGTACAGCCAGTGTAAATGTCCACGCATGGAGCTTGTTCTGTGAAGACATTTTTTTGGAAAATGACCTTTAGTTTGAAAATCCAAATACACCAGAAATCCCTCCAGAGACCAGCCAAGCCTCAACTGCTCCATCTCCTTCCTGTTTGCCTCCACATTTTAATAGCTTTCTATTTAGACAGTGATGAATGTGTGAATGATTTCAGCCCAGTGAGAAAAGATGAGAAGGACCCAACTAGTGAGTCTCAGCTGGCTGAAAATCACATCACTCCATCTTTTGAATCCAAGTGGGTCGTATGAAATGAGGTTGACTTGTTGGACATCGTTTTTACTCAATAACAAATACTGTGTATGTTGCATACACACACTTTATTAATATGCAGTATGTACATACACACATACAGAAGGTTGTTGCTGTAACACTGTGAGCATCTTTCAGGCAGACTGATAAAGGTCAGCCTGGCATTTTAAAGTTGTGTGACAGCAGCTTTGCCATGAGAAAAATACAATATAAGAGACAGAAGAGGAAAACAAAAATACTGTACAGTGTTTCGTGTGTTTGAGAACAATGCCCTAGTTTGTTTCTCTTGTGTGAAAAGTGATTTCAGCATCTTCAAGCTAACAAAGATCATTTGGTCATATGACAATAATGAAGATAAACATAAAAATATCACATCCTTAGATTTCAACATTTATCCTGCAAACTGACTTTCATGTCTGTGTCATGAAGGTGCATAAATAGGGTTGAGTCTGTCAGTTCATCTTGTTTGAGTATTTTTCTGGTGTAATTTAGTAAAAAAAACAAAGAAAAGAAAAGAAAAACATAAGACTGGTTTGAAATTTAAATAGTCAAATTAAGACAATTACAAAACCAGCATTTTTATTCCTTTTTCTTTCATATCCTGTCATAATGCCTTTTTATGTCTCATGTAAAGCCCTTTGAATTGCCTTGTTGTTGAAACTTGCCTTGATGCAACAATTGGCATCTGCACTATTTACAATTATGGGGCTCTTGGCAATAATGACATTATTTTATGGTCAGCAGTTAGAGGGTGTAATGCAATTGCAGGTATTCAAGTGACTAAATGTGCAGTGAACACACAAATCTACATAATTTTACAAGATTATACTTTTTAAAAAGGATTGAAGCGATAACATGACATGACTTCATGGTCTTTGGGCTTCATGAAAGCCTTTCTCTCTAAATGAAACCCGAATGTTTCATGAGTTTGGCTCCAGGCTTATATCAAACTTTGGAGTATGGCTCACTTAAATGTTGCTTTATGGCCTTTATGTCTTCAGGTTGGCTCCAGTAGACACATACATTAGACAGCTAGACTGCTTGTCTTGCTTTTCAGTGTCTCTCTCCCTCACTCTCTCTCTCTCTCTGAGCCACTTAACACGCTGGCTTGGATCAGATCAGATCCATTCGTTCCATTGGGTTTAAAGCCATTAGCTTAATTAGAGACCAGACATTCAATTCACTGTCAGATATGTTGATCTGCTGGCTGCCTTTCAAATGTCTAACTTACAGTACATCCAGGTTTTATCATGGTGCCGTTTTTACCTCCTCTGGCTTGGTCTATGCACTGCAAGTTAAATCATACCGGCTGATATGTTGACTTGTGTTGAGCTGAATGGGTAAAGCATGGAGCTGACAAGACAGCGTGAGTGATTCAATTCATTTTGGGGACATGCATTAAAAAAATCTGTACCCTGGTGGAGCAATAAATAGATATGGCTGGGTTGTGGCCACCGGGGGACTATTTTAAAGTCTGTTTAACACAAAGGATGAAAGGTAAGACGAAGCTCCCTGCATCCCTGATCAGCAAATCATGGTTCAGCTCCTTTTTAAACTGTCTCAGCAGAGGCCTCGTCACCCTCAGCACAGCTGCGCCAGAAGCAATCATTTGGCTGAAGGACTTTGCATTTGCTCAATATAAGCCATACATCATGCTGTCAGTATACATAGTCCGGTAAATACAGTGTGAGCAATCACGTGTCTCTTATAACACTCCATAGATACGTATGAAATGATTTCTTGTGCATAAACGTTGGATACATGCACACATACCATATATTGTCACGTACAATATACTGTCATATGCACAGGCAAGCCTAACATACTGTAAAAAATTAACAGATTAGATGGTTACTGGTCTAATCCTCACAACCAGATTAGGGTATTAACCCTTTAGAGGTCAGAGAGAACAACAGATTGCTCTGTCTACAATCCTACCCCCTCGACCACAACACAGTGCTGATCATGTGTACTGTATAAAATACCCCTCAGCTTTGTTTTAAATATAACTTAAGGTCAGTCGTGCTTGAAACTTAAATTTACTTGTCCATATGAGCACATGGCAGATGCAAAATCAAGCGCAAGAGAAAATACCAGAAAAGGTAAAGCAAAAATCCAACAGAACCTTTAAAGATGTTCAGAAACAATTCAAGAATGCATTACAAATATCTGAAAATGTTATAAATAAACCCTTGAAATAATTGGTTAAAAGCTATCAAACAGTTGTAATAGCCAGCTGAAATGTAGCTAATCATAAGGAAAATGTTACAACCAACTGGTAGGTAAAAGTAACAGATAAACAGTTTAAATATTAACTAAAAGTAAGGAAAAGGTTACAATAGTTAGCTAAAAGGAAGCTAAAAGTTGCAATAGTTATCTAAAAGTAATTGATAAGTAGATTAAATAGTTGAAAGCAACAATACAAATACAATAGTTAATTAAAATGAAGCAAAAAAGATACAATAGTTAGCTAGAAGGAAGTTAAAAGTTACAATAATTAGCTAAAAAGAAGCTAAAAGATACAGTAGTTAGCTAAAAAGAAACTAAAAGTTACAATAGTTAGCTAAAAGGAAGCTAAAAGTTACAATAGTTAGCTAAAAGGAAGCTAAAAGTTGCAATAGTTAGCTAAAAGGAAGCTAAAAGTTACAATAGTTAGCTAAAAGGAAGATAAAAGTTACCAGTTAGCCAAAAGGAAGCTAAAGGTTATAAAAGTTAGCTAAAAAAGAAGCTAAAAGTTACAATAGTTAGCTAAAAGGAAGCTAAATGTTACAATAGTTAGCTAAAAAGAAGATAAAAGTTACAATAGTTAGCTAAAAGGAAGCTAAATGTTACAATAGTTAGCTAAAAAGAAGATAAAAGTTATAATAGTTACCTAAAAGGAAGCTAAAGGTTACAATAGTTAGCTAAAAGGAAGCTAAATGTTACAATAGTTAGCTAAAAAGAAGATAAAAGTTATAATAGTTAGCTAAAAGGAAGCTAAAGGTTACAATAGTTAGCTAAAAGGAAGCTAAAGGTTACAATAGTTAGCTAAAAGGAAGCTAAAAGTTACAATTGTTAGCTAAAAAGAAGCTAAAAGTTACAATAGGCCTAAGAGGCTAAATGTAATTGGGAAGCAGTTGAAATAGCTGAAAACCCACAAAGAGTTGCAGTAGCGAAAAAACAGAACACGTAATGGATGTAATGTATGTTGTCATGTATAGCTAAAAGTTAGCTCAAAGTAATGGATGAACAGTTTGAATAGTTAGCTAAGTATAATGGAGAAACAGTGTTTGTGTCAAAGCAGGCTGACAACTAAAGTGTCTAAATTACAGTATCATACATACTGATCATATGTATTGATTTAATTATATGCATGGATTGTTTTTTATACAATAGTAATAAAAAATGCAGTTTTCTCTCCTCATAAGGAATAATGGGAGTTGGCTCAGTTTCTCCTCTCTTTGTGTTCAGTATGTGGCTGTGATCTGGTGCACTCTGGTTTCTTCCACCACTCTGGTGAGTACATCTGTACAGAGGACTACCAGCGGCTCTATGGGACCCAGTGTGACAGCTGTGACCAGTACATCACTGGGGAGGTGGTGTCTGCCCTGGGGAGGACATACCACCCACACTGCTTCGTCTGCAGCATCTGCAGGTAAAGAGAGCCGCAGCATATTTAGATTTTTCTGCAATGTGAATTCATCAAAAGTATACGACAAAATAATAAGTATATACAAAAATAAGTATATACAATAGGTATAAATGATGCTTGGTATTGGTAGTAATAATAGTAATAATTACAATTTTTACCACCTTTGTTTACAGCTCTAGATCCAAGTTACTCTTGGCACTGCTTCATTTGTAACTTGTGAGTTTCTTGCAAACACCAAATACTGTGGGTTAATGACTTTGCTGTTCACAACTTCTTACATACCACAGGTGGCCATTAACAGTTAAATGTTTGAGTACAACAGGCCAGTAAGTTCCTGTGTCTGTCATTGTTTTCACTGACCAGTGTACACCAAAGCTACTGCAGAATCCCAACAGTGCTCAGAAACACTGTAGGCATTTTGGACGCGTTCACAGTCAATAAAACTTGTTGTAGCTAATTAAAAGCAGCACGTCAACGTTTATTGCAGGGTGCCCTTGCCAGGGTTGTCACAAGTGCTTTACTGAAAATTAATGGCAAATGCAGTACCATGTTTTGGACACATAATTTAAAATTGCTATCTCAGTAGTTGTTCAGTGATTTAGCTTCATGTTTCCAGAAAGTTTGGTCAGAGACAGATTTAAAAAAGAAAGATGTAACTTGATGGTGTGTTTTATTCGGCCCTGCCTGCCTGGTAAATCCAAACCACCACCAGGGATATTTTGTCATACTTTAGAAAGTAGTTCTGCAATTTTTACAGGCTATATATGTTTTAAAATACATGTAAAATCAGCAAAATGCCCCTTTAAGCCCCTTTTAGCACCCTTACTGAATAAGAACACACTCTACTGAAATTGCGAAAAGGGCTTATTCATTTTAAAAATGACTCTGTCAGCATATTACGAAAAAAAAATTGTGTCTCTCAAATTAATTTTTCTCCCAGTATTGACTGAACTCCCACTACAACCTCTCTGCAAAACTCTAACCAGAAGAAAGGCATGGAGCATAATTTTATATAATATATAATTAACAATATAGAGCTGGGCAGCACATTGATTCTGCCTTCAAATGAAGGTGACATCAATGAGACAGTTTGACATGGAACTTGAACTGTGCAGTCATTTTAGTTGTATTCAGGATGGACTTCCTGTGTTTTTGTAGCAGCATCCACTTTATCATCAACCTGTGAAGTTTTCTTATTTTCTACCAGACGAGTTTTGGACATCTCTGCTGTGATCTGGATACATATTTTTATAAAAAAAATGATTCGGTTGTGGCTACATTGCAGGTGCTCTCCTCTGTCATCACAGTGTATGGATTCAGTGGCGCCGTCAGGCTGAAAGGCAGTTACTGTGTCCTGATTTATACCTTATTGCCTTCTTGAATTAATATTTCAGGCCGGTCTGCTCAAAAGCATATTCTTTGAAAACCTATGTACTGTACCAAAAATGAGAAATAATATCAGGATATTGTTGTCAAGTCAAGTCAAGTCAAGTTTATTTGTATAGCCCAATATCACAAATTATGAATTTGCCCCATTGGGCTTTACAATCTGTACAGGATATGACACCCTCTGTCCTTTACAAATGACCCTCGCATCGACTAAGGAAAAACTCCCCCAAAAAAAACCTTTTAACAGGGAAAAAGAAACGGAAGAGACCTCAGGAAGAGCGACAGAGGAGGGATCCCTCTTCCAGGATGGACAGACGTGCAATAGATGCCATGTGTACAGAATAACAACAATGAAAACACATTAACACTGTTCAAATGTCCAACTCAATATAACAACAGCTAATATACAGTGTATATATATATAGAATGTTGTGAACAGAGAGATCAGATCGATGCTATTTCATTGTGAATCCCGAGATGTAATCCCTCCTTTCTTCTAAAATTCCCCACTGGAATTTTAGAAGATATGTAATGTGGGGAAGAAAGGTTCATTTTGAATGTTCAAAGGAGAACTAATCACATCTAACTGGTGTTAAACCACAGAAAGGCTCCTCACTCCATTCACATCCATTATATCAGGATAAAAATATCAGTTGCATTTTTCAAAATATCTGCAAATAAAACCGTTATATGTATCTGCACAGAATCAGATCGACACGGTACCGCTGGGGTCAAAAGGTCTTTGTGTTTTGGGTGAACTGAGCCAAGAAGAATTTCTGCAACACCGCATCTGCATAGCTTTACTGAAATTTTCCCCCTGTGTGTTTTCAGGAGTCCGTTCCCAATTGGAGACAGGGTGACCTTCTGTGGGAAGAAGTGTGTGTGTCAGCAGTGCTCACACACTCTGAAAAGCGACAAGCCCGTCAAGGTCCACGGACCAAGCTGTAAGAAACAAACACACACCCACCAATATAGAGACACACACACATGCAAACAGCGCCATACTGATTAGTAAAATGTAATGTGACCTTATACTAGCTACACAAAAATAATGCATGAAGTTATTTTTTTGAAAGCTTCTGCGGTATTGTATCTATATGCCAGCAATCAGTTCACATTTTGAGACAACGCAGCATATTTTTAAATGGAAACTAAGCGTTAGTTCTAATTTCGGAGGCTTCTGAGGCATCTCATGGTCTTTATCATCAGATTTAACCAGCAAAGGTGTAATTTTCCTTCTCCAGCAAATGGAAACTGCAACAAGAAGCCTTCCAGCTTTTAGTATTAGAATAATGTGTTGCTGTATATACATTTTTTTACCTTACTGTCAATGAATCTCATGAAAAAGGTCCAAATCAGCCGTGCTTTAGTTTGCTTCTCTGAAAAGTCTGGTACTGAAGGCATAGCATTTTATTTTTTTAAATAGGTCAATTCATTTTTCACAACACTCTTTTTTATCACACTCAAACTGGAGTAAATAGTGTATTTGGGGACTATTTCAAGCTGCTGTTGTGAGTATTTAAACCAGCAGGACGATGAACACAGGAGTTAAGTACAGTATCTAAATAAAGTGGAACATCTCACCCAGTCCAACATTGTGTTTTTGGACAGTGGATGTCCGTGATGCAGAGGAATAATCAGTCTCTGACTGAATTCACTGTTTTATCCTTAAAATTTAGCATGTGACGAGTATTATCCTTTTATATCAGTGGGACCGAATTAAGCTGCTGCACCTGAGCCATGACTTCATGTAGCCTACAGGTAATTAAGTGAAATAACCTACATCTTTGTGATGTATGCAGCATGATTTTGCTCTCCACCTGCTGAATGCTCCCAAACATCCACCTGCAGCTACACCCACACATAAAGACAGGAGGTGGCCTGCTGCTCCAGGTAGTCTTGTAACCTGGTTCTGGTCGCTCCATCTGGCAAAGACAGTGTGAATGATGGGAGGAGAGGAGGGAGGAGAGGAAGGGGTAGAGGAAGAAAGAGAGGAAAGAGGAGAGGAAGGAAGAGAGGAGGGAGGAGAGGAGGGAGAAGAGGAAAGAGGAGAGGAGAGGAAGGAGGAGAGGAAGAGGTAGAGGAAGGAAGAGAGGAGGGAGGAGAGGAGGGAGGAGCGGAAGGAAGGAAGGAAAAAGGAGAGGACGGAAGAGAGGAGAGGAGAGGAAAAAGGAGAGGAAGGAGTAGAGGAAGGAAGGGAGGAAGGAAGAGAGGAAAGAGGAGAAGAAGAAGGAGAGCAAGGAGGAGAGGATAGAGGAGAGGAACGAGGGGAGGAACAAAGGAAGAGAGGAAAGAGCAGAGGAAGAAGGAGAGGACGGAGCAGAGGAAAGCGCAGAGGAAAGAGGAGAGGATGGAGTAGAGGTTGATAGAGCCAAGAGACAAGGACGGAGAAGAAGATGGTACATGCTCAAAATGTTATTCTTTGTGTGTTTACTCACTGCTGCATTTCCCTCCTCCTCTCCTCTCCTCTCCTCTCCTCCTCTCCTCTCCTCTAGACTGTGCAGGCTGTGGTGAGGAGATCAAACAGGGTCAGTCTCTGCTGGCTCTGGAGAGACAATGGCACGTCAGTTGCTTTAAATGCCGAACGTGCAGCTCTGCGCTCACTGGAGAATACATCAGCAAGTAGGCGGTTTGATCCTCCATATGTACAGTTTCTTCTGCACTTAAAGATTTTCTCAAGCGATCCACATCCTCTGTTGCTTTGTACTGTGACCAATTTTCTTAATTAAGAAAGCTACTCTTACTGTGATTCAACAGAACATGTTATCAGTTATTTATTTTCAAGACCATAACAGATAATTCATCAATGTTTTAAGACTCTAGCAGTATTTATTTAAATGACAGGATGTCACAATGGAAAAATCTGGACTCATGTATCTTGACTCAGTTGCCCAAAGCCAGCAGGTGAATTCAGTGTGAGCCCCAGCTTTATGTGTCCCTGGCAGGGATGGGATACCTTACTGTGAGGCTGACTACCACACTCAGTTTGGGATCAGGTGCGACAGCTGCAACAGGTACATCAGTGGCCGGGTTCTGGAGGTGAGT
Organism: Synanceia verrucosa; assembly: GCA_029721515.1. Lineage (NCBI taxonomy): Eukaryota > Metazoa > Chordata > Actinopteri > Perciformes > Synanceiidae > Synanceia > Synanceia verrucosa. Next base: position 20,706,703 of record CM056565.1, on the reverse strand, counting down.
GTGTTTCTCCATGTGTGGATATGTGTGTGTGCTGAAGACAGATGGGAGGGAGAGGGAGAATGTGGATATTTTTCATCTGCATGTGTTTTTGTAAAAGAAAGTGTGGGTTTGTGCGCATAAGTGTGTGTGTGTGTGTGTGTCGGCCTATAAAAAGCTGCGAAAAAACGCAGCTGTCGCTCTTTAAATGACTGAAGTGTTGACTGATGACGAGGCAGCTTTAGAAAACCAACAAAGCAGCTCTCCCATCTCCGCTAGCCTATTCAGTCCTGTTTTTTTCTGTGATTTCTTATCGCCCCTTTCTTCATTCCTCATTCTTTTTCTTATCACCACTTTGTTCTTGTTTCCTCATTTGTGTTATCTGCTTCAGCTTGCTCTCTGCTTTATTTCCTGCTTTCCTTTCCTTTTCCTCTCCTCTAGGCTGGAGGGAAGCACTACCACCCCAGCTGTGCCAGGTGTGCTCGCTGTCACATGATGTTTCTGGAAGGAGAGGAAATGTACCTCACAGGTGAGCACGCCAGACAAATGGTACAATGTTTGTAGAAAACGGTAGAATTAATTTTTAGTTTTGTGAACACATACAAAGGTGCTTCTGCATACAACTAACAGGCATAAAAATAGACCTGCAGCATCTATTGAATTAGCTGAACCCTGCAAGTATCCAGATGGCCTGTGTGTGTGTGTGTGTGTGTGTGTGTGTGTGTGTGAAAGCAGTAAGATCTATGGTCACCTGATAAGTGACTGCTTTTAACAAAGCACCATTATATAGCTTATTGATCTCACATACACCAGTCTTTACCACACTCAGTGGACACACCTTCCCCCAGCTGAGGTTTTATTTTGTACACACAAAGGTTGAAGTCAATTACCTCTCTACCTTCGCCGCTGCTGTGTCCATTACTCCGCTCTGCCTCTGACACAATCAATCTGAATGAAACTGACTTCACCGGAGGTTTCAATTGAATCATCCTGAAGCTTCTGTTTCTCAAATTAGATTATAGTAATTAAAGTTAATACGCTCAATCATGCAATCAAAAGGCAAACCTCCTTGACTGTGTGGGTGAACTGGAACTGATCAAACATGTTTTTATATACGTTTTTCTAGTTCTCTATGAGGTATTTAAGCATTAATAATGCAGTGAACATTGCTCTGTGAGGTTATAGGGGAGAAATGACTTCCACAGCCAAGAATGAAGTTGCTCTCCTTCTGTGTGTGTTGTAATCTGAGCTTCAACAGGCTTTGTTGACTAAGGCTACGTTCTGACTGCAGACTGAAGTGACCCAAATCTGATTTCTTCTCCCCTATGCGACCTGTATCTGATCTTTTAATTACAGTCTGAACAACACAGATCCGATTTCTTCAAATGTGATCCAGGCCACTTGGATATATGGGCCTAAAACCGATACATATCCAATCTTTTGACATGTGACTTCAGTCTGAACCGCTAGATGGCATTCATCCGACCTACACGTCATCAACAAGCTACAAATGTCACTATTCTGCGCTGAAGTAGGCGGAAGCGGGAAGAAAAACAACAACCATGGCCGATGATAATGTGCAGAGTAGTCACTGGAGGGAAAGGGAGGTGTCTGAGTTAATTCATAATTGGGTGGGATAGCTCTATTCAGGCCAAACTGGAGAGGTCTTATCAGAACAGGCTGTTTACTCTCCACCGCTAGCGTCCATGTTTACTTCCATAAACACTGAGCATGCTCGCTGCGTGCGGCATAGTCGTGTACTCCAATGTGCATGCGGGACACTTGTGGGGCATTTAAAGTTCACACTGGAGATCACATACAAGTCGCATTTAATTGGAAATGTGAACGACCTTGCAAAAAAATTGAATTTTACAAAAAAATCCGAATTGAGCATTAAGCCCTGCAGACTGAACGTAGCCATAGCCTAGAGCATGTTCACACATATGAGCGTGCCCCTCTGGCACAGCTAATAACACCGTCCCAACCAGTGCCGCCATCATAGCTCACACAGTTAGCTTTGTCAGTTCCGTTAGCACCATTACCTGCGAGCCCCAGGGTTAGCCATCACCATGTTGAGAAATGTTTCCATTTTCACATTTAGTGCCTTTAATATTTTTTAATTAACCTAGCATGTCCTACAAATGACTCTGGTAAGCAGCTGTTTTGCATTAGTAATTCTGTTTGGGAGGAAATGCTCCATCATGTCAGCCTTAATATCTGCATGGTACACACTACATGTGTGATATGTTAGGGAAAACTGAGCAGTGTTTCTCTGAAAACATGACGTTAATGTAAATTAACTGTGTATGGGTGGAGACGGGGTGGGCTGTATCAACAGGCCACACATGAAACTAGGCGCTGGTGTTTCTGACAGATAACACAGAAATGGAAAGTGGAATTCAAACAGTACACACAGATGATTAAGGCCGACTGAGTTGAATCCAGATTAAATGTAGAGCTGCTGTAGCGTAACATGTGGCAGAGAGTCGCCACACAAGTTGACACCTTCTGTTTCACCTCATTGACATTCTGCTGCTCACCTGTCGCCAGTAAAACTGAGCATTTGCATTTTGTGCCTGGAGTATGTGTGTGTTTTATGTATGTGCGTCATTGTCCGTGTGTACCGTGTGTGTGCGTGAAAGCGTGTTCGCACATTTGTGTGTCTGCATCTGAATACAAGTGTGTGTGTGTGTGTGTGTGTGTGTCAGTGAGCTGAGCTCGAGTGAGCCCCAAGGTTACATTCACTCCTTTTGATGACTTCAGACATGTAGGAGGGCTGAGCAATCGCCACTCAATTACAACACACACGCACACACAACTCGTGCGCACACACATGCAATCAATCTCATGATACATGTCTGGAATAAGAAGTGGTGTCTGTGTGTGTGTGTGTGTGTGTGTGTGGGTGTGTGTGTGTGTGTGTGTGTGTGTGGTGGGGGTGGAGAACTACTTTAAGAAATAATCAGTGATGTTTAATCGATAGATGGAAAAAGTATGTTTGTTGCTCTTCTAAATATTCAGCATTGTTCACACTAAAGCTGCGCTTCTCCAGGTTTTAGGACTACAACTGAAATTATTTCCACTAATCGATTGTAAAATGTGAAGAATAATGACTCATGCTAAAGAAATATAAAACAGAGAAAACAAGCAATTGACAAGGCAAAAGAAGACATTTGAGGATCTCGTCTAGGGCTTCTGATCAACATTTTATGGACCAAACCAATAATTTATCAATCAAGAAAGCTACAGTTGAATCAGCAGTGGAAATATCAGTAAGTTTTGGCTCTAGTTCCTACTTTCTTCCTCTCTAAATACAGTTTCCATTTAAAAAGGAGGGCAACAGACAGCAGGATGTTAAAGGCATGGAAGAAATCATCATACATTAGTCTCATGGCAGCATGATTCAGCAAAAAGCAAAACTCCTGAGGACATTTAAATATCTGCTGCTTTGTAGCATTAGAATTTCAAATGACACAAGCACAAATGTCAATATTGCTTCCCTTGTTTTCAGTCTGTTCTTTTGAATAGGACAGATATGTTCAGATTAGGACAGCAGGTTTGTCCACCTCATTTTGTATGCAAACTGACAGAAGTCTGTTTAGCTGAGGCTTCGTTCCTAAATGAAAAGACAGAAAAAGACTCAGCGGTTACTTTTGAATTTTTATTTGTGACAAATTCCAGGCAGCTAATTTTCCCAGAACTGATGTGCAGCGATGTTGTTTCAGATTCCTTTTGTCTGCAGCATTTAGAGTCTCCTCAAGCAGGAGATAAAGGACCTCAAGTCCAAGGCCGTACATGTGTTGTGCTGCAGAGTTGAGGAGCGTGGGTGGGACAGGGCTGCACTGAATCACCACGCATGGTTTCTGTCTACAGTATTGATTTTGTGTGTGTGTGTGTGTGTGTGTGTGTGTGTGTGTGTGTGTGTGTGCTGGTCAGATTTATGATGCTGATCGTTGTAGTATATTAGAGTCATGATTAGCTAACTGAGTCCATTCGGTTCCTGCGTTGCCCCAAGACTCGAGAAAATGATCCTGTGTTCAGAGTCATCATTACATGCATAAAACACCCTGTCCTTCATGGTTTATTGTTATGATTTCACGCTCATCACATCCACTCATTTCCTCTTTGCTCTTTTGTTTGTAATCGTTCAGTTCAGTTCTTTTTTTTTTTTTTTTTTAAATGTTTTCTTTTATTTTTGGGAGGACTTTTAAAGCACAATGTTGTCAAAGCAGCAGTTCTGTTCAGAATATGTGTATCCACAAGGTATTAATAATATGCAATAAATGTGCATTACAAAAAATAACAGGCAGTAATTGAATTTGCTATATTGCAAGGTATGCTGAATCAAAATTAGTAAATAAAAAGAAAGGCAATATGCAGCAAAAGTCAGGACATAATTATATAATATAAAAATGACAATGCAAATATGAAAATTACACTACAACATTACTATATCATGTGTATAAGATACCTAATATTATATTACTTATATACTTAGAACTTGATTTTCTTTTTGTGCTTTGATCTAAATGCTAATAACAGCATGCTAATGCAAAGGCAGGAAGCAAAGTTTGAGAGGTGAGTGACAAAATAAAGCAGGAAACACAAAACTAAACATGAATGAGTGGCATGAAACATAACCAAAGGCAACATTATGATTAATAATATAAAGTAAGTTTTGCAGGTATTTAGTGAAAGGTGTTAGACAAAATGAAATTTTGACCTGATGATAAAGGAAAGTCACAATAATCCTGATCAGGTTCACAACATGTTATAACAATCCACATAAGAGACACACGGCATTACTAAAAATCAGTGATTTCCACAGTGATTGCTTGTGTGGGGAGACAAGAAGACTTACATCCTCTGTCCTCAGACCAGACAAACTGCCTCCACAGTGTGGATGCACTTGAGGAAGGCTGATCTGCTCTTCATAGGCTCCCATAAAACTGTGTGGCTGCTGCCCACATACAGTGAACAAAGCAAACTGAGCTAAAATTGTGTGTGTTTGTGTGCAGGTTCAGAGGTTTGGCACCCCATGTGTAAAGAAGCAGCTCGGCTGGAGAGAAAGCTGAGGGTGAGCAGCACTCAAAATACCAAACCTCCTGCCCTCTGTCTGTCTTTCTCTGTTTCTGTGTCGCTCTGTATCTGAAATTTATCATTCTTGCTTTACAAGCTACATCGTTCTTTGCATTGTTACTAAACAAAGCTGAGCTCAAGAATGTGATCTTGTTTTTATCTGAGCTGTAGTGCTTTGGATACCATTTAAGCAATTTTTTCGTTTTTTCAGACATAAAAATTTAGCAAGCAGGTAAATGAACATCTAAATTTTTATGTCTGAAAAAAACGAAAAAATAGCATAAATTTATTCAAAAAGAAGACATCATGAACCTGATAAATGCTTTGGATACTACTTTCTCCTATTTTACAGTGTGGCATACACTTTATTCCACAGACGAGAAACAGTTTTTCCTGGTCTTATCTTCATCCAAAGATGTAATCGTTTAAACATTAATGTGTTTTATTGTAACTTATAGCAGATTAAACAGTGTATTGTAATTAAACTGTGAACATTTAGAAGCTGAGTTGAGTCAATGCAAGTTTATTGTAGAAAATTCTGAAATTGAGCCACAATTAGGAACAAAAGCTAAAGATTGAAGAAGATTGATAAAGACTGAGGCCCAGTCACTTTTATTTGAGCCTACTGTGTTTATGAAAAGAATGTCTCCTTCACTGTCCTTTACGTCCATTTCACGTTACAAATCATTACTTTAACAATACTCTTTGCTGGATTTTTTTGTTTGCTGAATTACAGGAGAAGCTTGGACAGATTCAGGAAAAATGGTTAATCTAATTCTGTCAGCTCGTTTGATCGTTAGTTATGACTGTGTTGTTAGTTTCCTTCATTTTTTGAATGGAGTTCTGCTTCATGACTTGCCAGCATTTCTCTGGTAACCCATTTCGGGCAGTTTGTCCAAGTCGAGTTACTGTTGCACAAATTGGCATATTAATGCTGATTAATCGTGTTAACGCCCTAATTTTGACAGCCCTAATTATTATCATCATTATTATTTCTTCAGCTGACTTTACTTTGACTTCTCTCACATCTGTTCCACCAGCTGAGACGCACCTCTGAGACGGCGTCCATCTCTCCTCCCGGCTCGTCTCCTCTCCTCGGCTCCCCTCACCGGCTCATCTGTGTGAGTTCCCGCCGCCGTAGCCATGGTTACGCCAACAATGCTACGGTTACGCCCTCAACTGTCACTGTCACATCCTTCAATCAAAGCTATAAAGCAGTGTGACAGAAGCGCAAAGAGTCGCTGAAATATCTCTGTCTCTGAGCAGACTGTCTGGTTTGTCTGTCCCCCTGCTTTTCTTTGCAAACTTTTGTCTCTCTGCCTTCCATCCTTCTTTCCAGATTTCTATTTGTGTCGTCCAATCATCTTTTTGTGACACCGTTTCCTCTTTCCGTCTACCCTTCTCTTTCTCTTTTCCAGTCTAAAGCTGATGTTTTGGACTATAAGCAGCTGGCGGCTCTGCCCAGGGTCAAAGCCATATGTGACATCCAGAGGCCTGACATCATCCCTTATCAGGCCGACCATGCACACTCACACCTCTCAGATGACATTCTGGAGCGATACAGCTGTGGACAGGTACACACACACACAAAATGACAGATAAAATGAAATAATTTTTGTTGGTATAGTAAAGACAAATATATTTTTCTCTCTGTCATATAGTCATTGGGCTCCTTATCACCGTACTCTCATGTAAGTGCTCCATCCACAAGTTTATTTTAAAGTAGTACCAGCGGGGAAATCAATACAAATTCACAAACAGTAAAGCTGTGATAGGTATTGAAGCATTGGTATCAAGAAAGATAAAGAAGAAGAACAGAAGAAGAATCAACTTTATTGATTGTGTTACATACATACATGAAAAACCGCTGCATTTGACCCATGTTGTAAGGAAGCAGCAGGCTGCCCACAGGCTGGAAGGTTGGAAAACAAATCTAAAAACTGACAGTCATTTAAAGGAATATACAAGCAGGAAAATGATGTCTTGAAGTACTAGTAGGTGGATTATTTTACCAGGATATAGCAAGGCTAACTGTTTCCCTCTGTTTCCACTCTTTATGCTAGGCTAAGCTAACAGCTGTTGGGTCCATCTTCATATTTAGTTTATACAGATATGAGACTAGTGACGATATTGTCATCTAACTGTTGGCAAGAAAGTGAATGAGCTTATTAGCCAAACTATTCCTTTATGATGTGACTGCTTCATATTTAAAGGACTATGACACAGTTTTCTGTCTGCCATCTTTCTTCATAACTACTTCAGTGACTCACCAAATATCCTGAGAACATACTAAATATGTGTGTGCGTGCACGCGCACAGTATAAAATATTAAACCGCTCTCAACATGATTAAAATCTTGTTTTGAAAGGAGCTTTTGTCGTCTAATATACTGCATTTAGTGAATGAAATCACATTACTCAGAAGACAGACAGATACTCTCTCTCTCTTCAGGATCTCCTGGATGGCGTGGAGTTGAGAACGAGGCGTTCCTCCAGCACCGCTTTCACTGACTCTCCTGCACACAGTCGCCACGGAGGCTCCCCACTGCATTATTATCTCCCTGGTAATATGCCCACTCATGCAGAGACACATGTACCACACACTCATAAAGAAATATGAGGCCTCTAACTGGGAATAAGTACCAGCTCTTTGAGTGGGTGCAACGGCATGTTGTGTTATGATCAGAGCTCCAGGAATCCCAGCAGCACCCCTGGCACATCACTGTACACTCTCACATACACATCATGCATCAGTCTGTTTGTCTGTCTGGGGACGTGGGCCATCCAGTATGGCTCCTGAGTGTCGTTCTGCTCATGCTTTGGTTTCTCTCGCTGTGATTGGCTGTGATGGCTGCAGGCACTGAGAGTGGCAGGAGTTCACCTTATTACAGTCAGCCAGAGCCCAGGTGTGCCACACCCACCGCCTCCACCTTCCAAGCCACCAAGCATTTCCATGTGCCAGGTAGGCCGTCATCTTTAACGCTGACCCCTGACCTGTGTACTAACCCGTTACCTACATCAGATTACAACTAACCCACCCTCCAAATATTTACTCTTAAAGGTTAAGGCTGCACAAAGACTGTGTGAGTGTTGCTTTCAATCCATATCGTACTGCACTCCTGTTAATTTACAAATATTTGCGTCAGAATTAGACTTAAAATAAGGTTCTTCTTCACCTGAAATCAGGCCATTTTTTAAATTTTGCCTCTCTGCTCTGTGGATGGACTAAAACCTGTAATTATACAGTATATTACTCTTCTACTCTGGCCAAAACATCTCCATCTGCTCCTGGGGACTGGCTGTTAATTTAGGAAGAACTTGAGCTGACGTGCAGCAGAGTTTTCTATGAGCAGGAAGCCAAAATTATGATTGAGATTGATATTTGATCAGTTGTGTAGCCCGTCCAACCAAGGATCATCAAATGTATTTAAATCCTAACCAAGACCCCGGCCCACATCCTCCTGACCCCAGATCAGCACTAGCTGCTCTCCTTACAGACACACAGCCTCATGCCCAGTCATTTGACATTTTTATGAGTTGTTGACAGAAAATCACTGTAATTTTTCAAGCAAAAAGGCCACATGTGAGCGTTTGCTGCTTCTTCATCCTGTTTTACATTATTGGGAACATCTTTAGGTGTTGAGCGAACAAAAGCAAAACAAATTGAGGTCATCATTTTGGGTTGTGTGAATTTGCGGTTGCTCTTTATCCACTTTTGCTTTATAGAGATTAATCAATAATAAAACTGATTGTGAAATGATGATTTTGATGCCGAACAAGTTTCCCAGAGAAGAAAATGAATCATCTTTTCAAAATGTACAGTGGTTATTCTTATTTCATTGTACTGCAGCGGGGAGTCTCTGTGTGATTTATCTTACTGATGCAGAGCTCTTGTATAACATATGAGCGCTTTAATCTAACAACTAATACCGGATCATTTTATTTAAACACTCCGTCAAACCTCCATTGTGTCAGATTAATGCCTGAATGTCCCACTCTGTCTTTGTTCCCTCCACTTTGAAAGTCCTTTGCTTTCCATTGCAAGCTGTGCATTTGGTTTCCCTCCATCATTCCCTCCTCCTGCCTTCAGTCCATTTCTCACTGCATGGTCCCTCTCCGGCTTTTTCCAAGGCTGTTAGTCCTTGCCAGCCCCTGCGACATCTCTCCCCTCATGTTTTTCAACACAGAGCAAAATGTATTTGGTAGATGCTTTTATACAAAGTGCCTCGCAGTATCTTGAGTGCATACAAATTTAGCATAGAGGGCCCATGGGGAGTCAAACCTCGAACTTTGGCAGGTTTAGTGGTTCGCTCTGTGCAGAATTTGGAAGTATTCTTTTAATGTGTTTTGTTGCTTTAGTTGTTTTATTGCAGCTCAGGACACAAACTGTTTTTAATTTATTGCAATGTGTTGTTGTGGTGTTTTTTTCCCAGCATTCAGCACTGACTGATGATACAGAATAATCCACCAAACGTACCACATACGCCTGTCATTTCTAGAGTTTCTCCCTCTTCTCCTCTTTATCTTTTCCTCTGCCTCACTCCACCATTAAACTGCTCTCCTCCCTCTTCTTTATTCCTGTGCCATCTGCTGCTCTTTCCGATAATACGCCTGTGTATCTGTATTAATCAGCCTCTCTGCATGTCAGTCAGGTTGTCTGGATGCAAGGCGCTGTCTCCACCATAGCAGTTTATTATCCATGCTGTCACCTTTATGTTTAAGGAGACTGTATGCAGTGTGTAAATCCATACAACTCATTTGATGGGACAATAATTAGGGAAATTTAGATTCATCCTCTCCCTCTTCCTGTTGCTTTCAACACTCATTCTCCTGTTGTTTCTGTTCTCAGCGTCTGAGGAAACCAACATCTACAGGAAACCCCCCATCTATAAAAGAAAAGGTTTGTGGATTCCTTGCAATGTTTGTGTTTTTTTTTTTTGTAGCTTTCGTTAGGATGTCTACCTGTCAGCCAGTTGCTTGTTAAGGCTTCTGTAACAGAAAAGATCTGTCTAACATCTGATGTTTGTCATGGCCGCCTGTCCTCCTCTAAGAAACTAGTCTGAGGAAGTGAAAGCATTTCTTCCACAGATTTGCTGCAGCCATAGTTTACCACTGTGTCTCTAATCGTATCTCAAATTCTGCTCTTTGGTTGAGGATTTGCTGATTACTTTAGTGTTGACTAAATATATTTGAATTTTGGGCTGGTGGTTTAATATGCTGAGGATGTATGTAAAAACTCGGTTGACATTAAAAGAAGGAGGTTTCCTCATTGTTAGTTTGACTCAAAACAACCTTTTTGATCATCGACACTCTATTGGAGTATTTAAATTTACATTCCAGGTGTATAAAAGTTAGGATCATTGCTGTCTGAATGGAACTGGAACAATAAGTAACCAATAAACTGAGTGGATTTGTGAGTGACCTTATTTTAATGTGAATGAATATTGGTATTCTAAGTAGAAACACATCAAAACACAACATAAAAAACTGTGGTGAAGTGGCAACCAAGTTGCTTTTTGAAATTTGCCATTAAAACAAATTGTTTGTTACAGCCCTAAACACCATGTCAAAGCTTCATATCAGCATCCTATGAAGACGAGTGCATCCGCTATGATGTGACTGATCCATATTCAAAGTCAGTAACATAAAATTCAGCTACATCATAGTCACAGAGTACAGCCTTCTCAGCTTTTAGCACCATCAGAGTCCTAAATGTCACCTCTGTGTAATAATGCTGCATCAGATTGGGAATCAATCTCAGAAGAGTTGAGGTGTTTTGAAAGTTGGATTGTGTTATTCACCTCACATCATGTCCCTCATTATCTTTTATGTCTTAAACGAGTGAATATGCTGAGGAATAATAACATTTCTCTGTGAAAACAAAACCAAACTACAGCTGTGATGTTGGAAGCCAGGTGGCCCCATCAGAGGCAAGACGACAAATTCAACTGGTGATTCAAGAGGTGAAATAAAACTTAGAGAAGCAGCTCCAAAAACCGTGAGTGTGTAGGTGATCCATCAGTGGTCAGATGGCAGGTCCGACAGACTTACAGTTCCTCAGAAACACCTCTGGATGATTTATGCTGAGCTACAAAGTGCTGACAAACCTCTCTCTGTGCAGGCAATCTGTGATCTGGGCTCTGAGCATGAATCTGAATTTACAGCACAAATCATTTATAGAGCAGTTTTCATATTAAGGCAAAGTACCATGATCAGGTATTTATGCTATTTATTTAGCACCATAATGTATGTCAGATTCAAAGCAGGCTGCAGCTTTAAACTTATATCTGGTTATATTACCAGACAGGACAAGTGGGAAAGAAGCAATGGTTTGAGATTAGCAGATGTAGCACACAAGTCTTACATGAATTATATTTTCTTTTTGCCTTTCAGTGCTTCTGTAATCTCTTTTTTAATGTAAACATGTTACCATGATCAGGGTGTAGGAGTCTGTCTCATAATCCCCTCTTGAATAATTCAGAACAGATGGCTCTGTTGGTTTTGTGTGTCTGCTGTGAATTTGGACTGTCCAAAAACTAAAAGTCACGTTCATTCATCCACCGCATCAGATGAAATATGACCTTTGTTTATGTCACCCGCTCGCTCTTTTCTCTGCCTGACAAAAGCCATGAAATCCCCTCCACAGTTTTCTCAAATATATTTTGCATCCTTTCATCCTCACATGGAAATCGTCACCCTTGACAACTTTGCTTGCTTACTGGAAGTTGTGCATCGTATCCCGTCACATCTTCCCTGACCTCCTTTCCGTTCACTGTTCCCTCGCCTTTGATGCCTCCTCCTCCCCCCTTTCTCCCCCCTGCTGTGCCCTCCCCATCTCTGTAAGTAAATGCACTACTTTAGTCCATCTTGTTTCGCCTGAACACACACACACACACAATAACACACAAAACCACAGTGACTCATTTTAGAGATCTATAACAAAGAAAGAAACAAAGAATTGTTCATGCCCCATGGTTGATGTCTCCCTTCTCAGTGCCGTCTTCTTATTTCAAGCATTTAAATCAGCCTGGAAACGCTTGGAAGGAAAAAGGTTTTGTGGTCACAAATTCTGTTTCTTTCTCTGCTCGTCAGACACATCTGCATCTCCGACAGCCAGTAAGAGTAAGACCAATGAGAACCTCCTCAATTCCAGTGGCCTTTCCACCTCCAACTGTAACAGCATTTATCACCCAGACTCCAACTACTACCCATATACCGGCTCTCCAAAAGGTACTGCTCCTCCATCTGAAACACACTCGTGCTTAGAAAGCTGTTTACTCTTTGCCTCCCATCTCTCTCTCTAGTCTCCAGGGTGAGGAGGTTTTCGTCCGGAGGAGAGGAGGATGGATGGAATCACAATATAAACAAGGTAAGAAAGAAAGAAAGACAATCTGCTGCTTTTATAATCAGGTGTGTGTGGGTTTGACTACTAAAATTAGAATCTTAACTGTTAATTGAAATATAAATAGAACTTGTAATCATGACAAAAATGGGACAATACAAGTGTATTACAAGCCTTAATCTTTTATTTTTTTATGAAAGGTGTAAAAAATAAAGATAATGGCAAAATATAAATCAAAATATATATCATACATCGTAATACATCAGGGGAGAAAAGGGTCATTTTTCCCATAGACATCAATACAAACAGACTTCTTTTTGAAACCACCAGTATCGCCCCCTGCTGGAGAGAATGCAAGTTTAAATTACTTTCATATGGGCTTCGTCGCCTTTGTTCACAAACCAACGGGTGAAGTCACGATAGCTCCGTTCAGTCTTTATATACAGTCTATGATGCCAGTACAGTGCATCCATCCTACTCAACCAAATCTTTTGGCTCCATCTCTCTGTCTACTTTCCCACCTTTGTTTCTGGCCTCTTTTTTGAACCCATCCTTCTATCCTTCCCCTCTACTCTCCCTACCTCCTGCCTCCTCCCTCCTTCTTTCTCCACAGGGGATTGGCAGGATGATCCTGAAGGAGGAGATGAAAGCGAGGTCAGGTTGTCACGATAATGACCAGTGGGGGAGCAGACGCAGTTCACGCTGTAGCAGCAAGGAGGCGCTGAACAATCTGGGCTACAGCTCCCTCAATGGCTGTGAGTCTGTGGTCATCTGTTTTTTTCACAGGGAGGGTCGCCGCTTGAGGAGTTTTCTCTGTTTACTTCATGCTGTTTGTGTGACAGACGTGGTCATTTGCTGACCATTTACTTGTGGTTGGCACTCGATGCTAAAGGGCCACCAAAGTTATTATACAATCAAAGAAGGATTTCACCACTGGAAAGATGTGTTGTTTTTTTTCATAAAACTTGGTTGTCTATGCAGTATAAAGGTACAGATATTTCTTTTTTAATTACTGCTACATGACCAGAGAACACAGTGAAAAAAGGCTGTGGTATTTCCTTTTGCTCAAAAGGCAGAAAACCCACAACATCCAGTTCTGAGTAGACAGAAAAAAAAATTACTTACTCTATGCTCAGATGTGTTTTGCCACGCTGGCTGTTGTTTCTTTCTGGGATCTTTCAGCGTTCCTCTGTCCATATGTGGTCCAAAGCATGGGTGGCACTTTAATGGTATGCATACTTGTGCCTCGTCCTCTTGTAACATTGGTTTCAGCAAATTCATCCAAAAGAAACTGTCCGCTATGAAATTTACTGCAGCACAGTAAGCGCACCTGTTCACATTAACACAGCAGGCGTTAACCCTCCTTTACGATGTAATGCCTTTGCACTGCATTCTGGCTTGTAAAGTCTCTTTTCAAAGTTTCAGAAAAATTGGTGGTAATTTCAGTTTGGACCAAAGCGGTGGAGCGACAAACAGATGTTGATATTGATGATGCATGACTAAAAAACATGGTAGGATCTGCTTACTAAGGTATGACCCAAAAGCACTGACATGGTCCTTTAATATGATGTGGTCAAAGCTGTGGTTTAGGTTAACGGCTGAAATGAGGATCAGGTTTCTGTCACTGTAATGGTGATGATGGGGGTGAAGGTTAGAGGGTAGGAGATAGATGTAGTCAAGAGGAGAAACGTCTCGTTGTGATGCTGGTCAAGCTGTAGCGAGGGGGGGGTTCCACTTCTGTATTTACTCTCCCATTGATCCCATTCCTCATTGCATTCAGCACAATCGAGGTGCAAGACAAAGATGGAGCGACTCAGAGAGAGAAAGAGAACGAGTGTTTATGTGGAGGTCAAATGGGAATAAAAGAGAGAGTGAACAAGATAGAGAGTGAATTCAATTCAAAAGAGAGAGGGAGTGAAAAGCTAAAGCAATTTGGAGCTGTTCAGAGAAGATGTACGACATGAAGCCACGAGGTAAATCAGGGTCAGAGAGAGAGAGAGGAAATGAGTCCAGGGAGGTCAGCCAGAGAGAGGTGGATAATCACTGTGGGTTTATAGACACTGCTGTTATTATACTGATTAGAAAATACTGAGAGCTGTGTGCTCATATCTTCTTCAGAGGAGGCTAATTCCAAAATGTCCACTGTTTAATAGAAGTGACCTGAACTCCCACTAGATCATCAAATGGCGAACACATTTTGCTTCATTCCAGGGGTGAGGATGTCAGTCGGTCCTCCGCTACTGTCTAGACTGAAATATCTTAGCAACAAATACATGAATTGCTGTTATATTTTGTGCAGATGTTCATGGTCCCCAGATGATGAATAACGAGTGTGTTTCCTCTAGCACCACCATTGGGTTCACATTTTGTCAATTAAAATAATTTAAAACTATCGGGTGGATCGCAGTGAAAACTGACACACACATTAATGGATAGATTGTAATAACTTTATTTGTCCACTTTGTCTAATAGCATGCTAACATGCTGAATTAAGATGGTGTACATGGTAAACATATATATTCCAAACATCAACATGTTAGTATTGTCATTGTGACCACGTTAGATGGATAGCTCAAAGCAGAAGCATCACAGAGCTGCTAGCATAGCATTAGCTTTTTAGTTATTTACTTCATTAATTTTGATAATAAAAAACATATCTATGTGTTGTATTCCTGCACCTACGTTTGAGAAAGATGCAGCACAGTCGATTCAAAGTGGGTGGGTGGGTGCCATAAACAGATGCATTTTTAACATGAGCGCTCCGTGCTGCTTCATATTTTATATGATGTGTAGGTCGTGATGGTGATTTGTCTGCATGTTGATGCTGTCAGGGGCATAGCTTCACACAGCTGATGTTTTATAGATGTCCCACAACAGCTGGCCTTCTTTATTTCCCTTCCACTGAAAACTAACGCTCATTTTAGTTTATTGCATGTTCTCATACTTTCACTGTGTGACAGGTTTACATTCTCCTCTATTTAACTCACACAGTCTCACATATGATACAACACGTTTCTACAGCGACGCAGTTCAAAAGCACAACTTCACATCCTTTTAATGACGGATGATTGTACCTGATTAGTAGTAGTAGAATTTAGGGGCTCCAGATTGGGTATTTTCAAGGAATCATTGTGTGACTGATTTAATCTGATTTAATACATTGTCCTGTGTGTTTGTCCTTCTTTCTGTCTCTGGCTGCTGTCCTCAGCTCCCAGGTCCGTCTACAGTGCAGACAGCGGTGAGTGGCTCATCAGTGCTTTTTCATCTGTGAGGTCATCTCGAGGGGACGGCGACACAGCGGGCCGTCCTCTTTCTGATCCCCTCCATCCTGTCAGTTCTGCTGTGACAGCGTCTGAGCTTTAAGAGGGAGATTGTTATCAGTACACACAAACACACACACTTTTATTTTGGGTTACAGGTAGGAAGATGAATGGCGCTGTGGCTTAGGTCTGCATTTAGCAGCTTTTCTTTGTCAGCAGCACTGATCCAGGATCACTGACTAGAACCCCTCAGCCATCTGTTTCACAACCCACAGTTACACAATGCATTTTGTAAAGCAATAATAAATACTAAACATATATATATATATATGTATAACACAAGTATTAAAACATGCAGATACTGCACAATAAAAACAAGCAATGAAGCAAAGCATAAAAACAATAAAACATATAGAAGATGAGTAGAAAACAAAGGAATAGTGGCAGCTAGTTACTGTAAAGGTAATGCTGAATAAATAGGCTTTCCATTGTTGTTTCAAAATGCTCACAGAGTTTGCTTTTCTCATAGCCTCATAGGGAATTACACACAGTTTGGGTGCACAGTTAAAAAGGCTGAGCGGCCAGTGTTGTTATTGGTGAGATAGTATGTATTCTAAAAAAAACAAGCAGCAGAGGATCTAAGAGGCCATGACAAATTATAAAATAAAGAATTAGTAATATGATCGTGCCCCTTTTTCTGCCAAAACAGTCCCATACACAACAAACTGTGGTATCTGACTCCTTCAGAACCACCTCCTCCATCAGAACCAGCATTAAGGACCAGCCTTCCGCGTCAGTGATCCTTGTCCTGACCCTGACCCTGACCCTGTCTCTGGTTCACCACTGGTCCTTCCTTGGACCACTTCTGATAGACCCTGACCACTGCAGACCAGGAACACCCCACCAGAACTGCAGTCCTGGAGATGCTCTGAGCCAGTCCTCTAGACATCACTGTTTGGCAAACTCACTCCAATCCTCACGCTTGAACATCTCTCCTGCTTCCAACACATGTATTCTGAGGATAAAATGTTCATTTGTTGCCTTCAAATGGCAGCAGAGGTTATAAACCAGCACTTGTACAACAGGGACATTGATAAATTACATTCTTAGGCTATTAGTTTTCACACAGTTTGGCATCAGGTCACACTTTGATGAAATAATATTTCCGAGACACACACAATGACTACTCTAGGAGATGCACTTCTTTGTTGAGAGCGAGATGTTGAGAATAAACTCATTATAGTTGAGCATCTCAGTGGCTCTACACAGCAACCAGTATTCAACTACATCAGGATGTTTCGTCCCGGCTCTTTGACATCGCTGTGTAATTTAATTCCCTTCAACAGCAGGAAGACAACAAGAGAGAGAGAGAAGGACTGAAAGAAAAAGAGGACTGAGCAAGGAAGCAGAAGAGAGGGAGGGTGGGGTAGAGAAGAGCAAAAGCCTGAGGAAGAGTTGACGATGAAGCCAAGAGGCAAAAAAGAAAGAGATTCTTAGACTCCAGGGGATCTGTGTGATTCCACTGCCCTCTGCTGCTTCAGCTGAAGGAGTGCACAAATAAAGGCCTGCCAAGGGATGCTGAGGATGCTGCTGGTTACCGTTGGTTACAAGAGAGGTGTGGCCATGCTGGAGGAGTGATATGGATTAAATTTAGATGTGGATGTTTGTATTAAAATATGAAATGGTGAGGGGAGGTAGCAATAACACATTGGTGTGTTTATGGCACACATTGTTTTATTAAATGTAATAATAATAATGTAATGAAACATCCCTGTTTGATTGGTCAGGTGGGTCTTCAGGAGGTAGTGGGTAGTTTTTTGTGATACTCTCATGTAACACAAAGACGTCCTCCAGCAGCTGACAGTATGCTGAGGTGCAGTGCTATGTTTGTGTAATTTTGAATATTTCCCATGATTGTTTAAGTTTATATTTGTTCTTCCAGATTCGTACATTGCCAAATCATCCTCGTTGCCAGGCTACGGCAGAAATGGACTAAAAAGGGTGAGGGATCATGCTAACATGTTGTGTGTGTGTGTGGCTGCCCTGTTATCATTTTTTGTGTCTGCTTCATTATTAATTTCAGTTTGTCAGGGTAGATCGGCTTTCCTTATATCCTCTTATAGACAGATTGAGATGTCAGCTGCCATAGATTGTGTATTTGTGTTCGTTATTTTGTGTGAATTTAAGATAAGATGAGATATGACAAGATAAACTTTTTTTAGTCCCACCACCAGGGAAACTTACCAAACAAGAATTTGGATGCTTGCTTTGTTTAACTCGCCCTGTACTTAGTTGCGTAGTTCATTTTCTTAATTTTACCCAGAAATATTTTGTAAATGCCATTTTTTGCATTAGTCACATTTATCAACCTGGCCTCCCAACTCATTTTGTATCATCCAAAAGCGTGTTTTTATTGTATATTAGGATATCAGTGATAAATTATTTGACAGATCACCCAGCTGATGGGACATTTTACAGATGAAATGTTTAGTAATTCCTGTCCACTTGATCCTTTCCCTCCATTATAATGATGAAATAAATATTCATTGTGCTCCATGTTTGCTCAACTGTTCTTGTTGTGTTGTTGCAGCCTGGCAGCGCTGGTGCAGATTATTACCAGTATGACAGCAGTAAAGCAGTTAACTGGCAGATCAGAGGTAAGGCTGCTATTCAGCTTAAATCTGCTTACTGCCAGCTTTTCTCCTCCTGCCGATTTACCTCCTAATGCATGTTATTCAGAGTGCATACTGTATAATGACGGAATAGAGGTGACACTGATTGTAACCGTTGACATGACTGATGTATGTCTTCTCCTTTTCTTTCAGAATATAAGGTAAGACCTTCTTCCCAGAATAGTTTTACTATTTTTCGCTCCTGTCATTAGTGAGTGGAGGTCACTAAGGAATCAATAGAAATCAAGGCACTTGTTAATATTTTTGCGGAATTCTACAACTATTCTTCCCTTTAAGAGTAATGGGACATTAATTAATGCTACTCAAGTCAAACAGTTAAACTTTCTTTCCTAAATGACTTGAAAATAGAGTCAACAACCTCATCGCTTTAAGGCAGATATTGTTTGTCCAGAGCCTCCTCTCTTCATTAAAAAGAAAAACACCATGTCAGCAGTATGTCTACAGATTTCTCCTAAGCCTAATACTTAATCTCTGAATTAATAATTACACTAAACATAGACAGTCATTTTTTTAATTAATGTTGGCCTTTGTCATTGTTGTCAATACCAGTGTTGGCAACTAGAGGGCGACAAAGATGAATTAATAATCAGTCTGTCTGTTTCCATGCTGCTGAAACATTCAAATCCAAGCCAGTTTACAAGGGTTTATGATGCTGAATTTGAATTATTTTACTCACACAATACTACACATGCAAATTATACAGACACTGTATCTGTACAAACAAATCACAGCATCATCAGTCCCTTGAAGGAGCGTCTGAATGCAGTTTCATTTAAGGAGCTGTGCTTAATTTTAGAAACATTTTGGTGCAAAAATGTATTTTGTGTGTAATAGATCTACCCATATGAAGCCCTAATCGTGTCAGTCAGAGGGCAGCAGCGTCTCCCAAGTGACGTGGACCGAGCCAGACTGGAGGTAAACTGCTGAAGGACTGTCTTTACGATAGTATAATGAAAGCACAAACTGAGGGTCATTGCTCTCCGTGTAGCCATGTATCAAAATGTTTATTGATTACTTAGACTCAAATTATCACTGAATCTCTGTCTCTGTCCTCTCAGTGTCACCTCTCACCAGAGGAGTTCTTCAGAGTCTTTGGTATGTCCATGTCGGCCTTTGATCATCTTGCTCAGTGGAAGAAGAACGAACTGAAGAAGCAGGTTCGACTCTTCTGAGAAAAAGAAGCCACCAGAACCGTCTAAGCTAACGTAGCGTGCTCTGAAGAGTAGCGTCCAGAGAGGCCTGCTGAACCCGATAGACTCACAGTGGAAGAGGACCTGGATGGAGGGAGATCATGGAGGCTGCAGATGAGCCATGGTGGAGCTGTTCTGCGTCTCCCTCTCCTACCAACAGATGGAAATGTGTGAACAGGAGCACCAAATACTCCTGGATTCATGGCCAGGTGGACTGTAAACTGAAGCCCCGCTGCACCAAACTCCCATCCACAACAAAATATAGAGAGTAAATAGACTGTTTGGAGGCTGGTTGGAGGCAAAAAATGTTTTTTTTTTCACACTGACTCTATCATCAGTGACTCATAAACCAACAAGAACATTAACGTTCATGATTATGATGCACATTTTTTTATGATGTGCTTATACTGAAACCTGATGTTCGTCTTTCTAACATACTGGCATGTGTTTGTTATTTTGATGTCAGTTTTTCTGAAGCCATATCAGAGTTCAGAGTTGTTCTCTACGACATAAGCAGACTGAACAGTCAAGTGGTTTTTGAAAAATGATGTGGTCGGGCTTGATGTGAATTTTAATACTACTTTAGAGATATGAAATATGTGTTTTGCGTATTTTATTTAAAGAAATCAGCTTGGTTGTTTATTCATACTTGCATCTGCACTCGTGATGTGCCTCATAATTTTAATTCAGATTACACTGGACCTGACTGAATCACATTTGTGTCTCTGTATGTAATTACAACGAATGACTAATGGAGGATTTTCATGGATGATTGTTTAGACCCTCTGAAAGAGAAAAAACAATGTACAAGTGAAGGAAGGAAATAGGAAGAGGTGAAGGAATGAAGGATGGAGAAAAGGAGGAAGTAACAAGGGAAGAGATAAACAAAGAAAGATCCAAAGACATACTAACAAAGAAAGTTTGTGTTAACATGCCTTCAACGAAACAGTAAAGCATATTTACCACATTAAATGTTTGATTCCAATATATTTTTTTCTTTATTTCCAATATAAGTCACTGCAACTTCTGAATAAATGATTTGAACTTGACTATTTTATTATTTATTGCCCTTGTTATTATTTTTTCATGACCCCATGATGATGGCTGGGTTTGGGTGTTTTAGAGTCTCTCGCTTGTTGAAGCGATTCTTATGTCTTATATCTGGACTTCATCTGTAATGTAAGTTCAGGTAGTTTAACTGAATAATGATTAATTTGCTCAGCAGAGATCATCAGAGATCAACACATTCAGTCAGTGATTATCAAGCGCTTTAATGTCAATGTCACCAGTACATATATACAGACACACACACACTCCAGTACAACTCAATGTCCTGCAGTAAAAATATTCTTAAAAATATATAACATATGCAAAATTAAGTATCAAAACAGGTTACTGTTATCATGTTTTGTATTTAAAATGCATATATATGAAGCATATAAATGTAGAGGATAGTGCAACATTTCTGACTCGTGGTACAGGGGTGTGTCTAGGGGGTGGTGTGTGCCACTCCTGTAATCTGAATGGCCACCCCAGGTGCCATTCCACATGAAACAAACTAAAGGATTTGTAAAGTACACCTTTTGAAGATATTTTATGTATCAATTTAGTTTAATTTAGTCCGCACTTTATATTTAATATTTTTTGCATTGTTTTTATTTTGGCACCTCTCATAAATAAATAAAAGATTAAGGCTTTGTATTACACTTTTATTGTCCCATTCGGTTGTGTTGTTATTACAAGTTTTATTTATATTTCAGTTTATACTAACATTTAAGATTGTAATTTTCGTAGTCAAATAAATCATAAAAGACTGATCCTGCTGGTCACCCCTTGGCCACACCTGTTAAAAAAAAGTCTGGACACGCCACTGTTGTGGTAAGGAATATGAAAACACTGATGAACAACATACTGTGGAATGCCTCTCCACACGTGAGTCTCCAGAGCTCTTAATCCCGCTAGCACTAGGACCCAGTGGAGCTGTGGATGAAGAACCAGCGGTTGCCGACTCAAACTATAAACTGTAGCCGAAGCTGTGACTCACTTGGCCGCACGGAGGCTGACGGAGCTCCGCTGTGTCTGTGGCAGCTAGAACACACCTCGTATGTTAGCTAACAACATTTAAATGAAACTTCTGGGGCGTTACTACCGGATAAACACTAAGAATTTCAAATATCAAACATGGAGCCCAAACGTCAAAGTGGTGAGTAACAGACTCTCTTGTAACGTTAACGTCTTCGAATTTATTCGCGACAAAGAACAACAGTAACCGTGTAGTAACTTAACGACGACGCCTGAACACGTTAATGCGCATTTAAGCACACTTATGTGGACGTAAATGGTCACAGATGATATATATGATACACTCAGATATCCTTAACTATCCTACTTGCCACTTAAACTCACCATACGCGGTGAGCTACATGTGAGCTAAACACTGGAAACAGCAGTAACGGTTGTATTTTACTTTGGCTCTCACTGAATCAACGGTCGGTTTGTAAACCGCCTCCTTGCTACCGGTTCACTGCTGGAGTAACGGACGAGTGATGTCATAACACCTACGGGCCGGTTGGTGCGCTGTGATGCAGGAGGTGTCCCCGCTCAGGTAGTGATGCAACCTGATGCCAACAGAGAAAGTGCCCCGCTGGAGGTGAAGCAGCATCTCCTCTGGAGGTGAAGCAGCAGCTGAATGGCGGCTCTGTCCCCAAACTGCTCCAGGCGAGCTGCACTATGTGACACCAGGTGATGAAGCAGTGACCTCCAGGATGCAAAGTCTTCATTGTCATGTTAACAGTGAGGAAACATCTTGCACATTTCTTTTTTTATTGTATTTTCCACAGTTGCCTTTTTAAATTGCCATATTTCCCTTTATTTATTTATTTATTTATTTTTATCCCTTTTTAATCCATTTTACCCTGATTTATTGTTTGGCAAAGGGATTATTTCATTGTGCAGGAAAACATGTTTCCTTACTGTTCACATCACAGTAAACACTTTGAATCTTGAAATGTTTCCCTGTGCAATGACATACTCCCCTTGCTATCCACAATGAATGCCCATCAAATCAAAGTGTAAAATAGATAATAACAAGGTTTGATTGAAAAGGCAGTTTAAAGGCAAATAAGGCATTTTAAAACTCAGCAATGTGAAAAATACAGTATATAGCTACACTAAAAATGAATGAATGAATTTGGGCTGTGAATAAAAGGTAGTGCAACATCAGTATGTGCAGAGCAGAGGTTGTCCGTGGTTGTGTATTCCTGCCAGCTGTTTAGGAGTCTGATGACAGTGGGAAAGATTTTCAACTGAAAATCTGGCAACCAAGCATCACAAATGATATTATCTGTGCGGGGTAACAGTGACAGTTATGCACAAAAACCAGTAAAGAGAATTATTGCACAATGATTAGTAGAAATGAATTGAGGTAAAAGGAAGCTCATCATCTGATCAGCCTCAGGATCATTTTAATTAACCGTGGTGATGTCAGCTTTTATACAGCTATTTAGTGCAGACTGTGGGGGGGGAAACATAACTGAATAATGTTATTCTGAGCAACTGCTGCAGTAAATGGGAGAAGTTGAAGTTGTGAAATGGATTTGGACAAAGCAAAGAGCTCTGTTTAATGACTGTCACAAGCCTTGACCTCATCCATGGTTCCCTCACATTTCCTTTTCCCTTTTCCTCCTCCTCACCCAGTGATCCTCCACCCAGCCCGCCATTTCCACTCTCTTTCAAAGTCCAGTCATTGACTTATATTTAGGTCATATTTACTTTGTCTCTGCCTCTGTAAAACCAGAGCGAGCTGTAGTGCAAATCTACATTTAATTGCTTTGTGACAGAGATTTCCAAAAGCAGCAGGTAAGAAAATGGAGCTTGGATCTTGTCATCTAACTCTGGGCAAGAAAACTGATTTTCCTTCAAACTGTCAGAAAGTGGATTCTTTCTCGCAGTGGCATGCATCAACATTTCCTTTGTTGAGCTCAGTATCCCAGGCATGTGACTTTCCCAGTGTCACTATCTGATCGCTCCTTACCTGGTGAAACAGTCTGGGTTTTAAATTAGACTCATGCTGTGCCACAGGGTCTGCGCCAGTGTCCTGCTTCTCTGTTTCCTCCAGCCTCCTCACCATTTACTATCTGTGGAAAGTGATAAGATACTGAAAGAATGTGGAAAAAGAGAGAAATCCTATTCTGCCCCAGCTGTTTCTTTTTAAATATCTGGCCTGTTTGGTTTCTGGTGGGGACTGTCTTAAAAGTGTCAGACTGAATGCTAAACCCGGGGGCGAGCAGTGACACCATCCACTGTTGTCACGAAAATATGAATTACAGGATGCTGAATCTGTGAAGTAGACTTTTGTCTGGCTGGGGTCGCCAGGGCTTGAACTCTGACCTCCGTCTGAAGAGGATGGGTGTCTGGAGAAGGGATGGAGGGAGGCAGGCGAGGGAAAGGAGTTTAAAAGGAGAGTATTAGAGAGGGAGAAGGGAGTGGAGAGGAGAATGTGGGATCTGGAGGGACCTCAGCCTGGGAGTGTGGGGGAAGGCAAAACAGCAGCTCCATGCACTTTGGAGGCTTGAAAACGAACATTTGTGTCACATAAGTACAACTGAATGTTCCTGTTAGAGATAATAATGTGGCTGCAGGCAACATGATTCATGGAAACAACAATACTTTTCGGTGTACTCATGTATTTGTCCTGAGGGGAGGGAAAATGAAACAGGAGGGAGAGTTTGGATGGGAGAGGCGAGTCAGCGAGGAGGTGTGATTGATGGGTTGGATGTGAAATGGATGGGAGTTAAAGCCTCAGGTCAGGAGGAGAAAAGTATCTGTAAGCATTATGTGGTGGGATAAACAGCAGTAGTGAGTAGTAGGAGCTGTTTGGCTCTGAGCTGCGACTAAACACACAAGTCAAATGAGAGTCGCATGGCTCAGGTCTCATGACTCAAGAAGCCTGCGGACACATAACAGAACAGAAAAATGTGGGTGAAAGACACAAACATGAAGCATAAACCGCTCTACTGACTGCATGTTTGCTCTGTGTTAAATATCAGAGACCAATTAAATTGTGTGTGTGTGTGTGTGTGTGTGTGTGTGTGCGTGTGCGTGTGGAACGGGAGTTACAAAGATCCCTCTGTGGTGAAACCGACCACAGGCCTCCAGAACAGCTGATTCTCAGCCTCTGAACCCTCCAACCCCCCCGAGACAACGAGACAGAGACAGAGGGATGCACACAGACCAGGAGACGGAGAGAGGGAAGTGAATGGACGGCCTTGACTGTAAAGTTAGACTTCAAGAAACAGAAAATAGACCAAAGGCCCAGTCTGAAACTCCCATCAGCCCACTGCCGGCTTTGTTTACTCTGAGATTGATTACATTGAATCTGGTGTCTGCGTTGTTTCCTAGATAAGTGAAGAACAATAGATCAATAGAGAAACTTTTTTAATTGCTTATTCAATAGATAAAATAAACCAAGGACGGGGACAAAAAAAATGCAATGAGAGATAGAGGGAGAGTTTAGGAAGACAGAGGGGAAAGTGTTGGGGTGGAGCGAGAGGAGGCAAGACTCTCAGTAGGATGGAGGAGAGAGTCAAGATCAAGAGGGAGTGGAGAAACGCTTCTGTCGACAGCTAAGACAGGAAACCACAGCTGCTGGCCGAGAAAAACTACACAAACACACACACACAGCTGCTGGAGATATGTCCTTTAACCCAGAATGCCGTGGATGGAAGTGATGCAGCTGCGTTGCACCACGCCCCTCTAAAACTGTGTGTGTGTGTGTTGCTCCCTGTTTGTGTTTCTGTGTTTTTCTGACATTGCATTGTTTGCTCTGGTCCTGCGGAGCATTGTGGTCGTCTAATTTTGGCCCCTGTGGAGACAATAGAGTATTGTCAGCCTGGAGGGGGGTGGCGGAAAAGGCTGTGAGGGTTTTTCTCTCATTCTGTGCTCACTGTGAGAGAAAGAGTCTGTTCTGATCTTTTTTTAAATTAACCCATAATTGCATTTTTAGCATATTTCACCCTTAACCAAACACAAAAAAACATCTAACTAAATCTAATGGTCACCTCAGAGGAAGTGGTCAGTTTTTTTGTTTTTAAATTACAAAAATGAAATTAAACACTTATTTAATTTGTTCTTAGAGAAGATTTATACAGGATTGCTTTATCACTGGACTCCATAACTCATAACTGCATGTCTCATATTGAGGTTTCATGTCTGTGCAGATGTGTCCTTGAACTTCCTGTGAACCTTGTTTGTGTTTTGGGTGAAACAGCATTTATAATTTTAGTACCAAAACAGTGACAAATATTTAATGTTTCCCCAAAATATTTTTCTTGGCAGTGTGCAGAAAGCCACTTAAAGAGCTTGTGGGCCGCGGCCAAGTTTATACTGAAAACCAAACTGAGATCAAAAATCATTTTAGGGTTAGCTGCTCTTGAACTCTTAATGATCCATTCCAACTGATCAGTGGCATAAATGGTACTTCACCATGTCAATACAGGCCAAAATACTGTATTCCATGAAAGATCAAGCTGTCTGCTTAAGACTCAGAAGAACTCCCTTCAAGTCAAACGTGTGCCTCTCAGACATCAATGAATGATCAGCCGAATGGACAAACAGGCAGTGAACACATCCTATGGTTTCTCTTGTGGAACTACAGATGTACGTCTTTACTTTGGCTCCATATCCTTGAGGGAAGGAAGCTTCCTGTCTTCTCGTCCTCATCTCCTTTTCTCTCTGACTACCCCTCATTCTCTCCTCTCTTTGCTCTGAGCAGGCAGGATGTGTGAGAGTGTGGCAGGGCTTTTGGAACAATGTCAAGGTCAACAACACACACACACACACACAGGATGTCAGCGTTTCAAAGAAAGCTTGAAATGTCCAAACAGACAGTAGGACTGAGGTGGACATTTACTGAACATAGCGATGCGTTGCGATGTTAAATATCTCCTCCATGTCAGCTGTTGCAACAGGCGGTGAGTTCCAGCCTGACCCTGACCTCCCCTCGTGAACTGCCAGCACTGCTCACACTCTCCAGAGCGCCCTTGTGTGTGTTAAATCGATGTGTGATGCACTTGGTGTAACAGCATGAGCCTTTTCACGAAGGTACTTGCTAGCACCAGAGAGCACATTATTGTCACTACAAACATAAAGTGTTTGTCGTTGTTGTTGTTTTCAGTTGTGATGGAACGACTTGTGAATGAGCTCGGCTCTCTGCTAAAGATGCTGGACCACGAGACAGTCAGTCCCGCCACCGCTGACAAGATGGCCTCCGTACGTAACATCCTGGACTCAATACAGCTGTCAGGTAAAGACTGAGATGGGTGGGTAGCACTGCACATAACCTCTGGTCTGTATTCTAGTCCTCATTATTAGGTGCAGCGATGTGACGAACCCCTGTAAAGCCTAATATGTGTTTGATGTGTTTCTGTTTTGTTTTTTTCATTCATTCTCACATTTCTTCATGTAGACAACTGAATTGAACCTGAAATTTAAATCACTTTTCCCAAGCTCATTTTTGTTATTTCACTGAGGCTGAATTTATCTATTTTATCTGATTTAATATGCTCACGGCTTTTCGGCTGCATCCTGCCTCACATTAATTCAGAGTGACTTTTGCAGCCGAAGCAGTTCTGAGTTGAGCACTTCATTCAAGGTCACTCGACAGCAGAATCTGTACTGTTTAATCAGACAGGGACAGTGCATTTCTGTCTCACTCACCTTGTTGTAATGGGGCAAACTTCATGGCACTGCACCTGCACAACAGCATTAGTACAGTATGGTATTTAGAAACATGCACATGGATCACATCCAGCAACCTTTACAGTAAATCCTTGTTTATCTGGGAGATGTTGGAGATGGTAAAAGGATTGTTTTAAGAGGATAATGAAAAGGAAAGTTTAGAGAGGATAATGAGAGGAGGTCAGAGAAAGGAGAAAAGCACAACATCCTGATAGTAACACACCCTCACAGTTTGTATGAATGGAGCCTTGCTGCCCTTCCCATTTACATATTAGCGTATGTCAGTTCAGTCCAGCTTTTTAAATACTTCGGGGGTTTATTTCTCACGCTGCCTCTGAAACACTTCCAGAAAGTCTGGGAGGTTTGGCAAACTTTCACACACATTTTGTTCTCTTTGAACAATGATTTACAAGCTCTAGTCTGCACACTCCCTGCACACTGTAGCTCTCCATACAACATAATGAGGACTCACTCATGTATTTGCTGTGTTGTCTCGTCTCCTGACCCTAGACACCACAGTTCCTACTCTAACTTTGATCCCATTTCTAACCCATAATTTATCTTTTCCTCAGTCAGTGGATCAGACGTCTACATGAACAGCTGTCTCTATGGCAACGGCACCAGTTTTGTCGAGTCTCTGTTTGAAGAGTTTGGTGAGTAGACCAAACCAGTTCAGTCTTATGAAGAGGTGTATTCAAATTTAACCACAACATCTAATAGAAACATACTGTTGTAATGGTTTGTATATCTATATATTATATTTATGATAACATGAATCTTCTGTTGTTCATCCAGACTGTGATTTGCACATGCTCAGTGCATCTCCAGTGGAGCCAAAAGAGCACAAAGAGGAAGAGGAAAAGACTCATCCCAATAAATCTGTAAGTGGTCTACAGAGTGTCTACCTGTCAGTCTGTTGTCCTGGTAACTGATACTTTGGTTTAACTTTGACCTCAGCCACCAACCGACACACCTCCTCCTGTGCCGACCACCCCCCTCCCTGATGACTACTATGAAGAGGCTGTTCCTCTGGATCCTGGATCCACGCCCCAGTACTTCACCACCAACATGAACAGTTCTGTACACAAACTGCAAAACTAAAACTACAAAAAATATCCCAAAAAGTAATTAGAAGTTCCTCTTTTATCTCATCTTGGCTCCTCCTCTCCTCTCCTGCAGCTTCCAGGAACTCTGTAGAGGATGCCTACTACGAAGATGCAGACAATAACTACCCCATCACCAGGATTAATGGGCCACCCAAAAACTCCTGTGAGCCTAGCTTCTTTTGCGATTACTCATGCTGTGACTCAAATTTACAAATGCAGACATAGGCATGTTCCTGACCTACAGAGAGTGAATGAACAGAACCAGAAATGGTTTTGCAAATTAATATTTATTTCTGGTGCTCAGACAACGACTCCGATGCTCTGAGCAGCTCCTACGAGTCTTACGAAGAAGAAGAGGAAGATGAGAGCAAAGGGCGAGAACAGCCTCAGAGATGGGCGGCTGAGGAGAGTCCTGATGGTCCAGTGAAAGACTGCCGCATCTGTGCCTTCCTGCTGCGAAAGAAACGCTTTGGCCAGTGGGCTAAACAGCTAGTTGTTGTTCGAGACAACAAACTACAGGTGAACAGAGCTGTTGATGGACATTTATTGACACTGTCAAATCAAAGAACCTATAATCTACATATGTGTGTATATCTGAAAAGTAGGCACATCCAAAAACACTCAATAACAGGATCAAGGCAATTAATGGTCTGTGGATGCACATATTACAGGTGAAAGACATTGACAGTATCTCACTATCTCCCTATTACAGTGCTATAAGAGCATCAAAGAGAGCACTCCCCACACAGAGCTGCCGCTGAATCTGTGCAACGTCATTTACGTCCCAAAGGAAGGCCGGAAAAAGAGACATGAGCTGCGCTTCTCGTTGCCTGGAGGCGAAGCTCTGGTCCTGGCTGTTCAGAGTAAAGAGCAGGCCCAGCGGTGGCTCAAGGTACCTTTCATCCACTATATCAGGGATCTGGTGCTGAGACAGACACAAGTTGGGGAGGACACAGGGGAATATGGCTGCAGGGACAACATGAGGTTGTTTTAAAGTGAAGGAGTTTTTTCTGGAACCAGGTGGTGCAAGACGTCGGCAGCCAATGTGGCAACACTGAAGGCCTGGACGGATCCACGTCCCCCATTATTCAGAGGAAGCTGGAGCTTGACAAGGTGTGTGCATGTATTTCTATGAGTCTCTCAGTGTGTTCATCTACAGTATTTTCTTTGTGTTTTTTGCCATGTCATAAAATAAAAGCTTTACATTTCAGTGTTTGCCGATGACAAGCCCATGCATGACACAACTGTTCCTTTGGCCTCTCGTTAGAGCGAGAGAGGTGACATTTCGGTTGCTAAGCTGCCTAGTTTTCAAAGCGCTTCTTTCCCTCAACAAAGTTTTGGCACACTGCTGCAGAGCCAATGAGCTGAGAGCATGATGACATGGCAGTTACACCCCATGTTGGCAGAAAAGCTTTAAAAACACATAAAGCCAGCAAGACCTTTTTCAGGAAATGTCTGTCATTTCAGTTGACATAATTTTACTCCAGGACAGAGAGGTTGGATTCAACTGGGTGGATGTCTCTGTTCATATGTATCATTCATCTGCACTTTTTAAACACAAAAATAAGCAATACAGGTTTCTTATTTTTCTGTGGCAGATGCTGCAGTGTGACCGGCCAGCCTCAGACTCAGACAGCGGGCCAACAGCAGAAAACCAGTCCACTGTACTGGGACCAGGACGGGACACCACTGACTCCCTGAGTAGGTTTACTGTCATGAAAGATCCTGATGCTGATTCACTTGTAATTATTTTTTTTAATTGTTGTTTCAGTGAATATTTCAGAATATTTCTGGTTCATAGTGAGATTTAACAAAAGATTTGTGTGTGATTTGATCTGTTTGCAATTCGTTCATGACTGCAAATTAGACACAAATACACACAAACACACACACACACACACACTCCCACTATGCTACCCACGAGTCACCAAATCCAGTAAACTAGTCCCAAATCCCATTTGATTTGCTACTTTTATGTAACAGCAAAATATTAGTAATCAAAACCCTTTTTATTTTAGCTAAGTGAAAAGAAAGTGATCAAAAATTAAGGTTATCATGTTCAGTGTTTTTTTTTTTTGTTCGTTTTGACTGTTGAGTTATATTGCTTTATATTAATGTAACAGGCTTTTCTTATATTATTATTTTTCTTTTGTATCAGTGAGGATACACTATATTGCAAACATTTGGGTCAGGGGTCAGCGTGCCTGACTTCTGATCCTAAAGTAGTGTTGGTATTGTATGGCTGGCCTTGCTTTCTAAAAATATCCCCACAAATACAAAAGCTCATACATTATTTTGGTTTATCTGTTCACAAAATCAGGAAGGATAAGCCATGATGTTGGGTCAGAAAATCAGGCAAACACACTCATGTTGTTGTTTTACAACGTGTTTACTGACCCAGCGGCTCTGAACCTAAAGACACATGAGAGAGGGAGAGAGAGGAAGTGAGGCAGGAACAGATATGACATCCTTCCTGTCCTCTTCCTGCAATTGTCTCCCACTGACATCATAGGAAGTTGTGTGGACAGAGCTGCAGCACCTGGTACATGCAGTATGAACACATACACACACACACACACACACACAGTAGTGATGTGTAAATAAATAAAAGAGACATCCCTGCATACAATATTATGTTGATTTCATTATATTTTATTTTTAATGTAATTAAGTAGTTGACAAACACACCGTGTAAGGTTCCCCTCCCAGATGCTGTATATCAAGTGCTCCTCGACTGATGGCCACATCATCAGTCTCAGCACAGTCTGACCAGGGTATGTCTGATTTCAGACAGGGGGAAGCGTGGAACGTTCTCAGAGCTGACGGGGTCTATGAGCCGAGCTGCCGGGAAGAAAATCAACCGGATCATCACTTTTTCCAAACGAAAACCTCCTTTACCAGGAGAGCCTCCCTCATCTTCTGGTCACCATGACAACCCACGCTGTGGTGAGGATACAAATAGATCAAAACACCATTTTTGGTTAGCTTGTGAATTTCTTATTTAAGTGATTGATGATGTTGATCAGATTAGATTTGAAACAAATTCATGCAGATGATATACGTTCCTAAAAGATGAGGGGAATATATTATTTCATAATTCAGAATTATTCTGTTGAATTGCTTTAACATTTATATCTTTTACAAACACACTCCTTTGCCAGTGTGCTCAGTTTATACCTTAAAAACAAGGTATAATAGTGTTTAATAGTACAACACATAAACATCACATAAATAGATTAAAATAAATACATTTAAATGATAAAATAAATAATAGACATGACTGCTGTCTTGTCATCACTTTCTCCATCCTCTCTCTGTTCACAGGCTTCCTCAGTGTGTGTCTCAGCAGCTCGTGGAAGGAGCGTTGGTGTGTCGTTCGAGGAGGAAGCTTGTACCTGCAGAAGGACCCCGGGGACCAGCGGCCTCCTTGTGCTGTGGTACCACTCAAAGGAGCAGAGGTGGTGACGGGCGGTCTCGGCCCCAAACATCCCTTCTCCTTCTGCATCCTGCAGGCAGGCAGCGAATTAGCGTCCTTAGAGGTACTACACTGTGATAACAAGAGAGCAGTTAGAGGAGATTAAATGTGTCATTGTGGACACAGAGACAGAGCAAACATAAGGTTGACACACCTGCCTTAGTTTGTGTGTGTTTGTGTCCATCAGGCCAGCTGCTCAGAGGATCTCGGCCGTTGGCTGGGTGTGTTGTTTGCAGAGACCGGCAGCACAACTCTCCCTGAAGAGCTACACTATGACTACATCGACGTGGACACGCTCACTGACATCCGGCACGCTGCCAGACACTCCTTCCTGTGAGTCACTTCCTACAGTATACATGTTTTCTGTCTCTTATTGTGAGCTTTTATCCTGAAATTCATCTGTCGTTGTGTTTTTGTTCCTCTCAGATGGGCCACTACCACTGCTACTTCCTCCAGCAGTGCCTCGACAGACTCCAGAACATATGATGAGGTCTATGAAAGTGTCGCAGTGAGTCTTTGTCTCCTCCTATCATGTTCAGTTGCAGGTTTATCTAAAATGACATAAATCATCATGAGATTTCTTGATTTTGTCGTTGGATGTTCAGAATGAACCATAAATAATGTATGTATAAATCTCCTTTATGACTTTGGCTGTATAGTTTGAGTTGGATTAGATAAAATAACCCTTTATTTGTCCCACAAACAGGAAATTTACAGTGTTACAGCAGCAAAGTGGACAGTGCAACATTATAATAAGGCTCTATTTAAAAATTAGAATCAGTGACATCAGTATAGTGTATCAAGTAGAATAAGTAGGAAAATATGTCAGTGTCAATAGATAGCAAAGGAAAATAAGTAATCAACTGACTCTTAAAAGATTAAAATATGCAGGACTAATAACTAATACAATAAGCAAACAAGGTATAAATGTCTAAATAAGCAACAGACCAGATTAAAAAAAAACAAATGATGAACCAGCTAGTGTAATAAACAGAAATCTTGTGTCAGTTTCACATCAGGAAGTTGTACATTTAGATTTCTCTCCCAACAGGAGTATAAAGAATAAGATAAGATTCATAGCACTTGCTATACACAGTAGTAATGAGAAAAGTAAGGAGATTTAGATGATTTCAAAAGTGAAGACAGTGCAGAATAGTGCAGAGATGCCATATGGTGCAAAACCAACAATATCCAAAAACTATAACATAAGTTTACTATAAGCTGCCAAGAACGAGTCCATACAACAGTCTAGTAAAAGTGTACCTGCCTCTCCTACAGGAGGAGGAGGTTGAGAGCCGAGCTGGACAGGTGAGACGTCATGCCTCCTTCTCCAGCAGGGACTCTGAAAAAACTGAACAACAGGCTGCCATCAAAAGACACGCCTCCAGTGAGTCTGCTTCTGATTCACACTTGATTAGACTGGCTGCATCACAATCACATGATAGAAAATGTGTCAGAGTGAATTGTTAACCAGCTCAAGCAAAGGTTTTCTCACCATGAATCTGCCATGTGTTGTGTTAGATGTAAATCAGTATGGACGGTATGGGAAGACACGCGCAGAGGAGGATGCCAGGCGGTACCTGAGCCAGAAAGAGGAGCTGGAGAAGCAAAAAGAGGAGCTCAGACAGGCACTGATTTCCCTCCGCAGGGAGAAGAAGGAGGTGAAGGAGGCGATGAAGAGTGCTACAGGTCAGAGACAAATCACACACACACAGCTCTGTTTAGACTCCAGCTTGGTAGCAGCACTAGCAGTGTGTGTGTGTGTGTGTGTGTGTGTGTGTGTGTTTGCAGGTCATGCTGTGGAACAGCGGTTAGTCAAGCTGGAGACGCTGTGTAAACAGAAAGAGGAGGAGAGGGTGGAGCTGGAGCTCAGACTGACAGAGGTCAAAGAAAACCTGAAGAAGTCATTGGCTAGAGGAGCGCTGGGTCCTCCCACTGATACCAGGATCAGCATCAAGGTGGGCAGACACAGCAGAGACGCTCTGCTCAAGCATTTATCAGACGTCTGTTACACTCTGGTCACTAAATTCAGAGGTGGTTACTGTCCCTTCAGTGAGAGAAATGTGTTTGTGTGTGCAGGCACAAGGCAGAAAGGTTGAAAAGGTTCATAATGAGACTGTACCAGTCAACTCAGCGACTGAGCTTCGTAAACGCCCACCGTCTCTTTACGCCTCCTCCAAGGGGAACGTCATGCAGAAAGCAAAGGTAGAGTGTGTTTGTGTTTGTGTGTATGTGAGTAATGAGCACAGCTAGAAATATTTGCCTCACTTTGTGCTGCATCATGGTTTCCAGGAGTGGGAGTCAAAGAAGGGGACCTAGACTGAACGTGAAAGGATGGACTGACGGATTCATGATGGGAAAAACTGAGCTGTGACAGGAGGAGATGAGAGAGAAGAAACAGATGAAGGTAAATGGCACTGAGGAAAAGAGGAGGAAGAAGGAAGATGACTGACAGTCTCCTCTTTTCTATCAAGAAAAAGAGGAATCTTACAGACAGCATGGTGCTCAACCACTGTAAATATGACAGACTTCTCTGATGTACCAGTACAGTATTAATGTGGATCACTATGAACAGGAAACAAAAACGTATATCAATGTTTGTGTGACTTTGCATGTGCGTTTACATTTGCACAGGGCTGCAGAAAGTGAAAATGTGATTATTCATAGAAATGCGTCACAAAGGGAGAGTATGGTTCATCAACACTGTAAGTTCAGAGATACAGGCAGGACATCCTCTGATTTTTATTCCTTTTTCACAGGATACTTGTCCATGTAAAATGAAAAACCAAAGTCAAGATTTTTATATTATTATTTCGTTAAGTTATCTTAATTAGTGAGAGAAGTATCCCACATCCTGTGAGGCGTATTTAAACCATTGGAAAAGCATATCGAGTATGACACTGTTCCTGAAACACAATGAGTAAATGTTTATCATTGCAATGTGAAACTATTGGTTGTTAGCCATTACGTGTATTTCCATATTTGCCTTTTGCACTTTATCTTGTTGATGAACAAACACTCATGTTGGAGTAAATGATTATCAAGACACTTTCTCTACTGGACTGGTTTTTATTTATTTTATTTTATATTTTCAGTCTGGTACTTGACTTTACTGTAGGAAGCCAACACCTCTGAACAATGAGCGCCATCTAGTGGTGAAATTTAAATCCCAGCACTATTCTTTGCTTTTGGTTTATCCACATTTCACTTTTTGCAATTAGTAAATTGGTTAATTGCCAGTGTTGACCGCTAAATGATAAAATACAGCTGACACTTTCATAGTTTTATTTTTCTGATGTGTTCATAGAGCTGCCTCATCATTTTTTCCTTTCCTATCTTTACCTTTTCGGAGGTAACACAGCCCAAAATATATTCTTCTTTTTCTAAATCACGTTTTCTCGTTACTTCTAGTACATACACATAAATGCAGTATGAACTGAATCAGCAACATCATCTCTGTCCTGAATTATCATGTCTCTGTTACTCTGGATGACCTAAAAAGTCACTATAGAGACGTTTTTAGAGGGATTTCTTCAGAAAATAATGAAATTCCATTCAACTCTATCATGATGAGATGGTGCCAGAAAACCTCAGAGCTGGATTGCTGTATTCCTGAGCCAATGAAACTAAAACAATGTACGTTCAACAGATAAATATCAAGATAATGCTTAGTTTTCTACACCCTGTAGTTGGTTTAATTTCTCATAATGATTAGACATTTCAATATGACATCATCAACACAGGAGCAGATGCGAAGAATCATGAAAATAAGACAATAACTTCTTTAGAAATGGTTTATTTAGTGCATTTCTATTTTGTCCACAGCAGGAACCAAAATATGAAGTTAATCTGTGCTCCCATTGGTCCAGGTGGTTCTGGCTCTGGTCCAACACCGTTGGTCCATTCATGTTCTGGTGCAATACTATTGGTCCAGTAGTGTCCCAACACCCTCCCCTTGGTTCACTAGTGTTCAGGTACGACACTATTGGCTCACTAGTGTTCACTTTAGGTCAGGAACACGTAAGACCAGGAAAAAAAACATCAACAAAAAAGTAACGGCATGCTGCTACTGAGCAGAGGTCCACAAGCTTCCATGCAACAACAAACAAACAAACGGCAAGGGACAACGACAACAAACGGAAAGATAAACAACAGCATTGCTTGTAAGAAGTAAGCATGGAAGCATATACAGTAAACCTTATTTTAACCTGCTAAAGCCCTCAGGAGGTTTGTCTGATATACAACAGATCTGAAAAAGCTAAAATTCCCCCCACTCCCTCCCCCCAGACACATGCGTGCGCACACACACACACACACACACACACACACACACTCGCCCACACACACGTTGGTTTAAGTCACCTTTGGGGTATTTAGGCATTTTACCCTCCCTTTGGGGACAAACTTTGATTTCTTAAAAAATTACCCTAAGCCTAACCACTGCCCCAAAATCAAGGTTTGAACAATTGGGGACATGGGTTTTGTCCCCAGTTGCACATGCCGTCCCCAATCAACTGGTCTTAAGTCAAGTGTGTGACCCCAATGTGGACATAAGGCAGACACACACACACACACACAGGCGCACTTGCATGCAAACAAATGATCAGTCCTCATAAGTGTACAAGGAATACGTTTGTCATCTTTAAAAATATGACTTAACCCCATGAGCTCTGTGTAAACATAGCATATGGTAGAATAGATAAAGACTTCCTTCTGTCCTTTGTCTCGTTCTGACTCTCTTGTCTCTCTCCTTCTCCTCTGCAGTAACTCTGTCAGTTAATACTTGGACTCTTTGGTTCTCAGTAACAGTCTGTTTATTTGTCTATATGTGACTGACTGACTCTGTCTCTGTCTCGTTTCTGCCTCTCTTGTTCTCTCTGGGTGTCATACAGCAGGACGAGTAGTCGAGGGAAGAGATTCACAGGGTCGCGTCCCTCTGCAGACCAGAGCAGCAGAGCCAGACGGCTTGATTGTCCTTGATTTTTATTTACATCACAGTCAGTCACAGTGGGCTCCGTTAAGTGGAAGAACACATTCCTGTCCTCCTTCCTTGCCTCCTCCTCCTCCTTCTCACCAGCCTTATGTGTGGGCATGTCGGCCTGAGATCTGTGTGCATGTGTGTTTTTGTGTTTGTAAGTGTGTGTGTCTGTCTGTGTGTGTGTGTGAGGCGTGTGTGTGAGGGGTGGAGGGCTAGGATAAGTCATTGTTGCTGGGCGACTTCCCTCCGCCATTAAGTAGGGCCGAAGCGCTGCGACTCTTGGTCGGCGTGCCGCTGCCTGACCGTGAGAGTTCTGTCAGGTCGTGAAGAGAGGGCTCCCTGTACATGGCCACTGCACACACAGAGGAGACAAGAGTCATTCGTCACATGATTAGTTCAGGCGTTGGTCTGAGTCACCCATGTTCAGCGTGCACACCTTGCAGTCAGGAGCGTTTAGATCCCCGGCACGTAGATAACTGAGATGTTCGCTTTATCAAAAGTCTAATTAATTCACGTTTTAGAGCAAGTAGTGATTTAAGCACCAAAGGGGAATCCCTGCAGTTAAACTGTAATGTTATGATCCATAAAAATATAATTAATGATGATCTTGAGGTCTTCAACAATAATAAACAAACCCACCTTCCTACTTTCTTTTCCTTAAACGTGCAGTTTTTATTGTCCGAGACAGTGGGAACAAACTGCAATGCATTATTGATGTAAAGCACCTTTTTAAGTTGCATTGGAAAACAGTCACCTATTTACACGCCCAGCAGGTACGGAGCAACATTAGCATTCATTTGGAGTCGTGTTTGTGTCCAATATGCACTCTCTTTTTAGCTTTGTTTTATGCTCCACTAATCTCTGAGAGAAATAATCTGGCTCCTTCGCTGTGAAACGCTCCTCTGTGTTCACCGTCTTTGTCTGTCTGCTGTCTGTCTGGGTTTTCAGAGTGTTTTCACTGAAAACAGCTGCCTTTCAGGGTCAGGAGAGTAGTCATGTGATGCATCGTTTATTTATTAAAGCCACTCTGTACCTTCCTCTCTTTCTTTTCTTCATTTCATTGCTCTATTTCTAAAATATCTTTTACACTGTGCGTTTACATTTTAATGTGGACTTTCTTGCGTTTAGACTCTTACAGTCTTCTTCAGGATGTGCTTTCATCCCTGTCTGTAAAAGTCTTGGAATAAAAACTCTTTTTATATTCATCTATAAAAGATGAGTGAATCAGGGAAATGATTGCAGATGGGTGATGGGCTCTGAATTAGCCAGAGTTTTTAGTAATGAAGTGATATTCCCAATCTGTTTAAAGCGAAAAACACTGTTGTGGTTTCTTCGTTTGTGTTGCTTTAGCGACTATCCTGACCAGCAGTTAGCCTCTCGGCTGGTGTCAGGAGACGACCTCGTTTTGATGCTTCAATAAGCAGATGTACAGCTGTGCCAGTGGTAAAAACTCTTTGTTTGTTGACTCCTATAGATTTCACCTGCCTCACTAATCTACACCTGTGTAGGCCACAAATATAAACAGCCATAATTAACGCCGCCATGTAGCTGTCAGTCAAATCTGATCAAGCAGATTAACGTTTGACTTAAAACTTCTATGAACAATAATTAAGGATGTTTTTTCCAGACATTAACATCAATAATTGCTCATTTATTCATGAATATTTAAATATCCCCTCCAGATACTTGTTCTCGATCAGCTTCCTTCAAACTTTGGCACCGTTTTGCTTATTTCACTTGAGGTATTTCTGTTTTTTCAAACAGACGGGTCTGAGTTGTGAAAATGTGATGTAACATATCGTGTTGTATAAGTTATATAAAGCTTTTTGTAGCTCTGGAGGGAGCTGTGTGAAACCTGATAAACTGCCTCAAGTCATGTTTCTTGTCCACTTCATTTTAACTCGATGTGAAGTCTGTAGCTGCTAAGTGGTTTAGTTCCTGCTCGTCTTTTACCTTTGAGCGGTTTCGGTATGAAGTGTGCGGCGGCCTTGTTCTTCTTGACGTGGTTCCCCTTCATGATCCCTCCCTCCTTGTTGAGTCCAAGGTACCAGGCCCGACCCGAGGCCTGCTGCCGGTACAGCATGGAGGAGTAGGTGACGTAGTAGTTCTCAAACACCGACTCCTTGAACTTGCACTCCGGGGTGAAATGTTCCTGAGGGGGAAAGTGCAGCAGATATTAGAGCAAATCAGGAAGGAAAGCAGATGATAAAGTAGAGAAGGAGAGGTGGGAGCATTAGTGAAGGAGCTGAGTCACAGGAGGTGTGAATTTGTAACGGCAACTCCATTAAAGAGTCTTAAGTCACTCCTCCATATTGCCATCAGTGTGTTCATCCATCAGCCGGGCCGCTATTTGAGTCATTATCTCGGCCGGGTGCTTGTCTCAGAGAACAAACTGCGCCAACTTAGGACAGCTGAATTAGCATTTCCTTATTCCTGCATCTCCATAGCAACCGGCTACTCCCTTGAATACCAACCAGCCCACTGAGAGAAAGACGGGTCCCAAGTTGCCGGGGGAGACAGAAAGCTACAGAAAGTAAAGTCTTTCTCTCCGTCATCCGTTAATTCATCTTCACTGACGTTTGTGTGGTCCACTGAAATGACTGATGGACATATGTGCTTTGTGTGCTTGTATCTCTGAATAGCTTGTGTATTTAATACCAGGTGAGGAGATGAAACACTGACATGATGGACCAGATATTGTGGTGGTGTACGTGTCCAGACAGGAGTAGCAGCTCCGTCGTTATTACTTTTTTCTATTTCCTCTTTCTTAGTTATCATCTTTTCGTCTCACAGGCTTGTTTAGATTGCTGGAAGTCTTATTTTTGTTGATTCTTTTTTCTTATTGCATCTACGCCGCCCACCATTACCGCCCAAGAGCTAAAGCGAGGCGCTTAGTGCACGGCGCCGCTACCAACGATGCCTTCTGACCGGTCTGAGAAATATATATGCACAGTGGGGATATGTGTGTGTAAGTCTAGCTAGGGGGGGAAACAAAAAAGAATAAAAACTAAAGGGAGAAAAGCAATTTTCCTGTCAAAGAATGACCAAAGGGAGATGAACAAAAGGAGCCGGAGGATGATCTGAAATCAATCCTGTGAAGCCACAATATCAGTGGATAGATAAGGGAGGATTATAACAGCCAGCTGACTCACAAGGCAGCACTGTAGTTAAGGTATTGATGTGATGATATGGTGATAATGAGACTGTTCACACTGAGAGCGGCTGCTTCATTACTCAACCCGAGCCAAAGAAGCGATTTCCGTCCCTAATGGTCTGTAATGATGATGATGATGGTGGTGGTGTGTCTGTGTTTGAGTGGTGACCCACAGAGGTGTAGAGAAAGCCTTCGTTGTTCATCGCCAGGTAGAGCTTGGTCTGGACGCCCTGGATGGCCACAACACGCAGCCCCACCGGGATCAGGTTGAACACAGCTGCACACACACACGCACACACACACACAGTGAACACAGAGAGAACAATCCTCATCAATATCACTGTAGCATCTGATAGGCTGACACCTCCATTTTGACACACCGAAGCTATTTTACAAGGTCAGCGAGGCGCTAAGGCCGCTGAATTAAATGAGTTTATCCGGCCTGAAGCGTGAGGTGGAACGAGTCCGAATCAGCAAAAGGCACATTTAGCAGTGAAAGGTCCAGTTTCATGAGTGAAGACACAGTTTGAAATGAAAATGTTCCTACTGGACTTAGAATTTGGGATTATTTACACTAGCAGCTAACCTGTCAGCAGTGTTTTATATTACAGTTTTGTCTATTGTCTGAACGCACTGATTGATCAGTCACTCTTTTGGTAAAACCATAAACACTTTTCACCTGTTTAGACACAACTTGCCAGCACATTTTCATTGTGATGCACCTGTGTTGCATAAGCAAAAGTGTTGTCTAATGATGTGAGGGAACATACATAAGCCAGGTCAGAGAGAACTGCTTTGTGAGGCACTGCAATGGATAGAAATCTGAGAGGATGATTTCACGTGAGGGGTGGTCAAGGAGGTCAGCAAAGACAAAGAACAGTAATATCTGATGACATCAGAGTTACTGTGATTGACCCTGGTATGAGCATGAGAGAGGCTGGACAAAGAGTATAACCAAACATCAGTAGATTCATAATCTGAAGATTTAGAGAAGAGAACAGGTCTTTTTTTGACATTACAGTTTGTAAATGTTGACAGTGATTACAATATGACTATATTATATACTGTTCCACAGTGTATTGTAAGTAAATATATGTTTCAGTTCATCACTGTGCCAATGTACTGTAGTATTGTAACAGAGGGTTAGTATTCCATGTATATTTTTGTAACTGCATGTTCTCTTTTTAGAATTTACTGCCACATGGAGGTGGGAGGACAGGTGTGTTCTCCCCACACCAAGACACTGTAATGGTCTGTGAGAACAACAGCATTAAACTGTGTGAAATTCAGCAGAAGATCATCGAGGACCGTGTAAATTTTGAGGGTATCAACAGGGTCATCCCCTCGGCTGTTGATCATGACCTCAAGCACAACAGACTGTGCATGAAACAGCTGTACTGAGTGCTCTTTGATCACAACTCAGGGACCCACTATCCTGCATGTTTTAGATGTCACCCTGCTCCAGCACACCTGATTAAAAGCAGTGGGTCGTTATCAGGCTTCAGCAGAGCTTGATAACGAGCTGATCATTTGAATCAGGTGTGGTGGAGCAGGGTCACATCTAAAACATGCAGGACAAGGTTGAGAACCATTGGCCTAAAATCACTTTTTCTGTTTCGCTTACAAAACTGTATCTGTTTCTACTGAGAGTTTTTCAGATGGATGCAATGGAAAGACCACATGAACGCCAACCTTACTCCAGGGTAAATCACAAGCCATGGAACTTGCCTGTAGGTGTGGAGACATGACAAGCCTGGATACGGCACATCAGGGGCTTTTCCCCCGTTACCTGGCCAGACAAAATGTGGCCTGTGATGTGGATGAAGTCATGTGGCCTGACCCAGTATGGAGACATGATGCTGTGGCTGAGTAATGCACTTCTCATTTGTTTATTTTTGTACTTTATTTTTACATAGGCTTACTGCATACAAGTGCTAAATGCACAGTTTTTTTTTTGTTTTGCAACATTAATCATTTATTTCTACAGCTTCATGTCCTGAGCATTGTGTTTAGTGACTGCTCAGTAGTTTTTTTGTTTTGTTTTGTTTTTTAATTTTGATTGACTCGAGGCACAATTTGACAACATAGTTCAGTTTTGAGCACGGCTCGAACTGTTTTGAGGTGACAGTTTGGTTTTGCAAGAGGAGTCTGAGGTTTTTATGAATGTAGCTTGAAAATTTGTGTTCAGTTTCACAGCAACTATGGAGAAATGTGTCTTAGCAATCAAGAAAAAAAATGTAATCGATGAATCATTCTATGAAATACCAGAACGCGAAATGAGAGCAGTCAAAAATTTCTAAGGTGCTCATTGATGAATATGATAACCTAACCTTTCTGCTCTGATCCTTACAGAGCAAAACTGACATGACAAAATTAAACATTTATATTTTCAGTCCTGATCATGACTTCCACTGTGTATGTTCACATAATGCTGCTGTGGTTTTTATAAGGAAAAAAACCCTGCATACTAAATGTATAGGAAACAGTCTGGGATATGTCAATGATAAGAAACAACATTGATTTTGATGCAGTGCAGTGATAATAAGCAGAGCGGAAACATTCAAACATGGATCACTCAAGTGGAAAATAGTAAAAACTTCAAAGTCATGACTCAAGATTGAAAGTCCACATTTTTTTCCTATAATAGCCGTTAGATTAGAATTATATGTGCTTTTAATGGGTTTCAATGAGGCTATTTTTGTCCTTAAGGGTCTGGGTGTCTGTATTTTGGCTGCACTGCAAAAAAAGTCACACCCTTGCCAAAATGTTGGTCAGATGCATTAAAAGAGCCAAAATGATCTCAATAATCGAACAGCCAAACATGCCCCCAGTGAGGCACAACGGTGAAACAGTGTTAAGCTGATTGGGCTCCACTTCTTAACAACAGATTTAAATGTCTTTCCAGGCATGATGAAAAATGAGTATTTAA
Organism: Synanceia verrucosa; assembly: GCA_029721515.1. Taxonomy (NCBI): domain Eukaryota; kingdom Metazoa; phylum Chordata; class Actinopteri; order Perciformes; family Synanceiidae; genus Synanceia; species Synanceia verrucosa. Next base: position 20,663,785 of record CM056565.1, on the reverse strand, counting down.
TCATACACACCTACACAGTAAAATACAACATTTGTTGTTGTTGTTTTCGCTGTTGAAAACTGAAAACATTGTTTTGTTTCTACATAAAATCTCTGTAGCAGAGGCGAGATGATGAGGCCTTTGTTTAATTCCACTCATTTAGCCGACCATGTTCTCTGTAATGACTGGTTATATGGAGACATGGATTATCCACTGAAAGACAGTCACGGTTGAGTGATTTCACATGGGTGGGTGTTTGCATGATGTATGTCATCATCTAATTGAAGAACACGCTGCCTTTGTGGCCACGACTTCCTCTTTTGTTGTGTACAAACAGTCTGAGAAGAAGCAGAGATTAATGCGTGATGCTGAGAAGCCGAGTTCAATTAGTCGTATCAATCACGCGTCGCAGCCTGTGTGCGTCTTTACGAGAAAATAAGTTGGCTGGATTGTTTCTTTTGCCTCCTGTGGATATTTCACCTTATTTCCTCAACGAGGAATCATTTAACACGGATGGATTGTCATGATACCATCTGACAGTTGGAGGAAAAGTGGCCACCAGTTTCTTAATTAAACGAACACTTGACGTGTCGCTGAGTGACTGTCTGAGATGAAATCCCCCCAGACTGATTTTCACAGAAAGAAGTGGATCATTTAATTGGATTTAAACTGGTTTTGGATGATAAAGTAAGGTGAGCTCACAGGAATGAAATGCAATCAGACCTTGCTGGATATTGAACCTTGGATATGTTGTAATATTGCACCTTGAAGTCATGCTGAATATCCAAAGCAATATCTCTTTTATCTTCTAATACTTTATAAGTAAAACAAATTGAGATATTTAGACTGTAGGATTGAACCCAAACTGTCACTCTGTACCAGGACAGAAAATCTGTTGATGTGTATTTATATGACCACCTATACACACCAAACATGAAACAATGAGTTAATTAACTGATTAGTGGACAAATGGAGGATTTGATGTTTTTCTTTGTCATATATCATACTAATTTAAATATTTTGGGGTTTCAGTTGAATGTTATCAGCGGTCGAGTCTTTTATGAAGGTAATGGTTCTTTGCAGCCTGAGTTGGTTTTTGAAATATGAGACAAATCAAGCACATCAGTGCCTATGGAAACAGTTGGATGGCCAGTGTTTGCGGAGTTGCACTCACCATAGGTGCTGTCTTCATCCTTGGTGCCATCAATGGTGCCATCAGGCTGCATCTGCAGCTGGAAGCCCTGACGACTGGAGAGCCTGGTCACAATGCCCTTTAGCTGGGGCTCTGAGAGGAGCACAGAGAGGACACACATTAGCTGCATTCACCAGGAAGCCCCAACTTTCAGAGGAGGAGAAGCTGTTTACATTTCCTGTCACTGGGCCTTGAGGGCCCAACGTCGATCCCTGACCCCTGCACACTGTGGCGCACACACAAACCAGGGAATAAGTGACAAGTGTAACGGTGTGGTAACAGGAGGAGCAGCTCTCCACATTGCTGCTGCAGCACTTCGCTGCGGGACAACACAAAGTTATTCACATGTGATGTTTGTGGTGTCATGCAACAGGATTAATGCCCGAGCCTGTGCCAGGAGGAGACTCTCCAGAGGCTGACGAGTGATGGAGTGATGAGGGGCCAGCCTCAGTGAGGGGAGAAAATGGTGTTGGTTGGTGGTGATGATGATGCTGCTGGTGAAGATGATCTCGCTCTCAGACCTGGTGGTCGCCTCCTCTTCCGTTTTTTCCTCGATCCAAACAGTTTGACCCGTGAGAACACGTTCAGCTTGCTCGGCTTCTCGTTGGTGCCTTTGCTGTTGCTCGGACTGCTGCTGCCGCGGCAGGCGTTCGCCTTCTCCCTCTCCCTTGCCTGCCGCTTCTGGCGGATCAGGGAGCTGGCTATAGCCGCTGCACGGGACATGATCCCCGGTGGAGAGGAGCAGGGCTGCGCGTCCCGGTCGGGAGGGATGGGGGGGTGTTGGCGGATAAGGCGGCGGGGGTGTTGTGGTGCTGGGAGGGGGTCTACACCACCCACGGCTCAGTTCGCATCGCACGCCGGCCGCTGCAGTCTGGAGATACTGAAAGGCGCCCAGAAGCCTCCATCGGTGCGTCCTGGCGCTTCATGGAAAGTGGCGAAACAAATCCAGAAATGTGCCGGGGAGTGCGCCTTAACGACGCCGCCTCACAGCCCCCACCCAGCGGGTCCGAGTGGCACAAGCTGCCTGATCCCCCCTCAGGTGATTCTCCCGGCTGTCCCGAGAGAGCAGGAGCAAAGAGAGGGACCCAGTCCAGGTCCAGAATCAACAGCTTCTGGACTGGTGCGAACGGCTTGTTGTTGATGATCACTGCAGCTGCTGCTGCTTCTTCATCTCCCTCCTCTTCTCCTGCTGCTCTGCACCGATGATGCTCCGCTCCTCGACGATGTCCGTGACAGAAATGCAGCAACCGGGATGTTTGTCAATGAAAGGGCTCGGGGCTGGCTCAGTGGGAACGGGATCATGATGCATGCAGCCGCGCCGTTCATAAAACTGCTGCAGCCCTGCCCGCCCCGAGGAGGAAGAACAAGGAGGGGGTGGAGGAGGTGGAGGAGGTGGTGCATGTGTGTACGTGTTATGTGAGGGGGTCGGATGGTGTTGGGGTGTGATGAGGGGCGTTTGGGTATCTCTGCCTCATAAGGCACCTGTAGCCCTGAACCCCACGTGGCATGATATTTACATGTTACACTGAATGCTGATGTGTGATAGGCAGGGAGAGGAAGAGGAAGAGGGGGTGTAATACAGGAGGAGGAGGAGGAGGCGTGAGAGGCGAAATGAGAGGGAGAGAGGAGACAGGCAGGTGAATTAATGAGAGGAGGAATAATGGAGAAGGGAGGCAGAAGGGAGAAAATGAGATATTGAATGTGTGTGAGACAGAAAATACCCAACCTACAAATGGTTTGGGAAAAGAGATGAATGAATGAGAGGAGGGGAAATGAAGGGAGAGAGCCACAGTATTGAGTGGGAGAGCAGATCTATGAGGAGCCATGAAGAAACAGAACATGGAGTGAAGGAGGAGTGAAGATGAAGGGATAATAGTGGGAGATGAAGTGAGACCTGGTGGAGAAAGGAGGGGCTTTCATGTTATTTTGGTGCAGAGGTTCACCGTTGCTGAAGGGCTGCAGCATGCAAGGAGACCCCACTTCAGCCCGAGTGTAGTTTTCCAGATGTCCACTTTGCATTTACACCAGAGCAGATCTGCACGTTAACAGACACATTCATGCATGTCGACTGGCCGCAGGCGAGCACCCCTCCTCCTCCTCCTCCTGTGAGGAAACCAGATGCACAGCTGTCAGAAGCAGATACAGCTGCAGTGGCGCATGGCAACTGCAACTCCTTCTGGTCTGGAGGAAGACAAGGCGGACGGACAAAGACGATAACTGGCTGGCAGAGTGGAGGTCGACCAACCTGTGGCACCTGGTGCCGAGCAGAAGACTGAACCAAAACGTGTTTTTGGCTGGTGGAGAAGGTATTGAAAATGGATGGCTGGAGAGCGAAAGGATGTGGCGAGCAGTAAATTACACGACTGAAAGAGGAGGAAAACTGTAAGCTGCAGCCTGCTGTGAGAATAAGCCAGTGGGTGGAGAGAAAGTGATGGATTGTGTGGACAGAAAGTGGGGTCAGGACCTGGTCACTGAGGTGGAGCCTTCAGCCTGTCGTTCACTGGAGGAGTTGAAGATGCACCTTTGAGCTTCTGGTTAGGTAAGACCCTCGTAAATGTGCCGAAAACTCAGGCGTCCACCCTCATGCTGTGCACTACTGCCCCCGAGAGAGACAACACGTTAATAAACCTAAACTATTTCATAAACAAAATCTGTGATGCATCTAAAACATCAAAATATGAACGCAACCATGCAACCATTGTAATGAAATGACTGAGAGCTAATAGGCCTTCATCTTTCATTCATGAGCTGCTTGCTTTTAAAACCACACCACATGTCTCTAAAAGCAAAAGCCACACAAACAAGAGGTAACTGAATGTGCCGACACAAGCTGCAGGCTAAACAAACAAACCAGACACAAGGTGCCTCTGAGGAGTGGAAACACGACCAGCTCCCACCCTGTAGCCTTAAATCAGCACAGAGACAAATTGAAATGTTACAGAAAATCAATAAGTGAATCAATTGAAACAAATAAACAGCAGTTTGTTTCCAGGAATTAAAAAAATCCCACTTAAATAAATCGACAGAATAAACAGATAAAGTCTAGATTGTTGAAAGTGGAATAATAAGGGATCTGAAAGACAGAGCGGTTTTATCTCGTCTTCTTTGTGGTTGTAAACTTCCATAAGGTTTGGCTGGAGCCCCCTGCAGGCAGCACAGTTTGACAGGAAGAGGTTGGAGCAGAGGGAGTTAATCGTGACTGAGGAAACTACAGTATAATTACAGCAAATCTCCAGAGAGAGACCTCATGAGTGATTCCCAGTCCAGCCATCAATCCCAGCAGCATTCATAATAAACATGAACACTTTGCAACAAACCGCTGAAGCCTTGAGAAGGTCGAGCATCTAAAGCAGCAACAAACAGTGAGACACACAACGTTATAAAACTCTGACGTTAACGACTTGCTTTTTGTGTTTTGGGACATTTAAGTTTAGGTAAAAATGAATGTTGGTTGTTTTTGTAGAGAAGCCTGACAGCCTGACATGATTTCAACAATGAAAGGATTAGTGCAAAGAGCTGAATCTTTTGATTCTCTGATTCATTTAACACTTCCCAACTGAGATTTCTGTTAACTTCTATAATATTTAAAAAGTGTGAGTTGTAAAATCTGCCCTGTGATTGTGAAGGAAGCCAACAAGTTCAGGCTCCCATCTTCTGAAATGTGTTGAATTTATTCTCAAAGGCTGTGAAAGGATACAGCAGAATAATAAAAACCAATAATAAATTACAAGGACATTCGTTATGAATGTATGTAAAAACGAGCATCGTGTGTCTAATAAAGCAGAGAGGAGCAGTCAGCAGAAGGGTGCGTCCGGCCGCTGCTGCTTTCAGCACCACGGACAGCACCTCAAGGTTTAACTGAATTAAAAACACTTTTACTTTTTATACCTGAATGATGAACTTATTTAAAACACAACTTGATAAAAAAAAAACTGACATTAATACATTGAGAACATGTTAAAGTGGAAAAATTAACCAAAGCACCATGTCAGTATATAAGAAAAGTCCTTTGAAAGAGTTTTGTTGACCTGAAATGAATGTTATCCATTCTTTCTCCTCTATAATAATATAGTTGTAAAGCGTTTTATACACAAAGAGTTGTGCTGATATCATGCAGCTTCCTTTAAGGTATTAGTGTCAGGATAAGACCACTTATGTCCTGGTTGAATCTCGTTATTTCCTATGGTCCTACCTGAGGTCGATCGGCGGAGAGGGAAAGTCATGCTGCGCCCGTGGAGCTCCAGAGCTTTGTGCTCGTGGATTTTTCCCAACTTCCTGTTGTGCGCTGCTCGACAAAAAGAGGAGGAATTACCGAAGTTCAGACCGGAGAACTCTCCACGGCATTGGATCCATTAAGGCCGCGCACATGGCGTTGACGGGAGATCATTACAGAACATTAGAGGCCATTAAGCCGTTGGAACCGGTCATCAATGATTCATCTCAAGGCCCCGCTGATCTGGCACAATAAGAGAGGGAGGCAGCCAGGAGGCCGAGCCCAAACCTAGCATGTATTTGTTGCCTGAAGGTGCTTCTGTCTACATAAAGACCCTTTAACTGTAAGTTACCTTATGTCGAGCACCGCAACTAAGCATTATTTTTCATCATCAATTAATCTGCACATCATTTTTGTCATTGATTCAAGCTATGAAAACTCAGAAAATAATGAATCGTGTCAGCATATTTCCATGTAAGTGTTTCTGTTGATTGACTACATGACTTAACCCAGTGGTTCCCATCCACTGAAACATGCTCTCCATGTTTCCCTCCACCTACACACCTCATTCACATGAATGCTGAGACCTCAAGCTCTGCAGGAGCCTGATAACAATCCTCTCGTTGGAATCAGTAAGCTGAACTGGTTCAGTATTAGACCTAATTATACCTGGGTTGTGTAAATCTGCCTGAGTGATTTATTGCACTCAGTCTCTTGAATGAATTATATTTTGGCACTCTGTAAACCAAACACAGCTTAACCAAAAAAAAAAACTCTTCAGCAACAGAAAGTGGTCCTTTACCTCACCTTAACTCCAGCCTAACTCTTTTCACTCCTACAACTCCTCATCTCACACAAAAAAGCCAAAGAGCCACTGAAATGTCCTTGACTCCAAGGATTTTTAAAATACAAAATCACACAGAGACACACACACACACACACACACACCTAATGGCTTAGCACTATATCTCTCAGTGGGTCTGAGGGCTGTCCTCAGTGCACACCATCATCTCACATTACTCTTTATAGTAACCACACTCAGAGCAACGCTGCCAGTCCACGATTACACACAGAGTCTGCACGGCCGCCCATAACTCTACATTATCCGCCCATTACATTGTTGTGCTGTTACAGTGCTTCCTGTGAAGCAGCCTGTTAAAACACAACAGCATCCATATTACTGAGATGATACGCAAAGTATTACAGATCGCAGAGTGTCTATTGCTGCTGCTGCACATCCTGCAGCACGGCAACCTATAAAAGCCGGTGGAGGCAGCGAGGCAGGATGCTGCCGCAGGAACATGCACACTCTGCGAAAAGTAAAGCTAATAGAAAAAGGAACATCAAAGTTATAATCTTTGAAATTAATGTGTTTCTCATTTCTGATCCTCCAGATCTCTGCGAGGCTAGAAAAAATATTGTCGGGGGAGCATGTTTGTTGTTTATGCCAATATAATTGCATCACTTTGCTGAATTACTTCCATTAGATCAAGGAGATGGATTTGCCAGGTCACTGTGTGCCTGTGGTCAGATTTACTTCCTCCATTTGTCTCAACCTGAACTGGAATACTATTCTGGGTTTGAACAAATGCATCACGTCTCCCAAAAATAGCTTCGAAGCCTCGGCTTGAAATAGAAAACCACAAAGATGCCAGCAGGTTCGCTCTGGCAAAAGTCCCTAAGCCACCAGCCTGGGCAGGTAGCCAGTATCAATCACTGAAGCTGGTTGAAGAAGAGCATCATCTGTCATTTACTGCCAGTGATTCACAGCAGAAGACACTAGGTGGCACCATCATATCAGATAACAGGAAAGGGTGAACGTTAGCATAGATCCTCTGAGTAAAATCAGCTTGTGTGTTATAGTTTATCCCTTTATATCTGAATCCACCTGTGCTGTCTTATTAAAGGCTACGCTGACTATTACCATACTAATAATAACAATAATGGAGGTAAACACAAGGTGAACATTTCAATACTTTTATGAGACTTTGACTGACTGCCGAGAACATCCCCATCTCATTTCTATTTTTATCCATAGTCTTCATGACAGGTATCCCACTGTCAGCACAAAAGGAGGACCAGCATTAATCTGTCTGTCATCTTTTCAGCATCGAAGCAGAATTTAAAAACAAAGCAATCAATCATGTGATGATGGAAAAGTAACCCCCGAGTCTCCAGCATCACCAGCAACTCACAGCAGTGCTTTGAGCTAAATGCTAACATGTTAGCACGCTGAGGTTTCAGCAGGTATAATGTTGATCATGCTCAACATCCTCCTGTGCATTCTAATACCCACATTACACATATTTTAATATGCCATATTCATATATTTAATATGTCCTAAATACATAGTACAGTATATCCAATGCCAAAAAGGTCCTGCATCCAGTTGCATTTCACAGTACACAAACCAGCTGCCTTTTCTGTCCATTCTGACTCACAATCCTCTGCACAGTGGATCTGAGCAGGAGGTCAAAGTTCAAGGCACCATGTGACAACTAGTTTGTCCCAGTTGTGTGGATAGAGCATACAACAGTGTGTACTCTGTGAGGACGGTACCTGACGGGAAATGACTAATTTTTTTGGAACATTAGCATGTTAACTTGCTGAGCACAAAAAAAATAAATAAATAAAACAAACTGAGACTTTGTCCTAATGCTGGTGCTATATACGTCACCAAAGTTGCTTGTTATTGTTTCTGGACTACATCAGTGAAAAGTCAGGTGTGGTTCAGTGATCTATTGTTCTGCTGGGTCACAATCTGGGTTAATTGACTACAGTGTCTCTGTGGTGATTCCTATCCTGCTGCTTATTTATGAGCCCACACACACACACACACACATTTTTAATCCACATTAATTAGCCTGTTCTCTCTAAGAACAAGATGTTAATGAGTTCTTGTTCTACCCAAAATCATAAACGCCATCGTTATTATATAAAGGACAGATCGAGGTGGCACACAGCACTGCGTGTTTCAGTCAGAAAAATGATCAGACTTGACATATATTTCTGAGATTTTATTGTGTGACTCTGTGTCAGATCATTTTTGTTCCTCTTCTGTGAAAAGCTTGGTGTATGTGGTAGTTCACATGGATTATAATCTATTCCAGCTGTTTGGGAGCTCAAACTCTCTGTACTGAGCAAAATCTAGACACCTGTACAAAGCGCTGACGCTCTCAAAAAGCACTGCTTTACTGGAAATATTCATTATTCTTGGGACTATGGTATGTGGTGAAGTTATGTAGAGCAGCATTATACTGAAATAACTAATATTTGGTGTCACAAAGGCAGAATTGATTACAGGAATCTGTATTGGACTCCACTGTAACGTTGTTGTTGTTGTTGTTATTGTTGTGGTTGTCAGCAGATATTTATAATCTTATAAAGAACCATTGTTGTTTATTGGCTTGTTTTTATTGCTTTCTCACTTTATTGATGTGTTTGCTTTGTATCCTTTAAAGGTGTTTTATGAGTAAAACAAGACATCATAAATATGGTTTATTACTGTTCTGACAGCAGTGAGTGGTTTCAGTTCAACATCCTGTTGCTATAGCAACCCCAAATGGCGCGTCTCCACAGCGTTTTGTCAGAAAATATCTGTGTTGATTCATAATTTTTCTTTCTGTGAGCAGTACGGTGACCCAGAAGGAAAAAAAAACAGAAATACAGTGTTACTCTCTCCTTTGTGTCGCTTGTCAAAGTTTGTTTTCATGCGTGAAGTGAGTTTTTCCTCATTTTTGTCCAGTAAAAACCTGAAAATCCAGCAGCTAGTGTCTTTAATTCACTCTCATAGTGAGGACAGAGGATTTACAGTGAATTAAACTCCACCTGGAGTCATAATTAACTGTTTACTGAAAACATTTACTCCCTTTGGAGATTCTGGGCAGACTGACAATGTAAAGGAACATATTTACAGAATTATATTTGTATTATAATATCATTACAAATCATTGATCGGGCCTCAGATGGATGTAGAATAGACATTATGATCCCTGCACGCTGCATCTCTGCTGTTTTTATGAATGAATGCTCATTAATAGATATCAGGGGCAACACCCTTTGTTGTCTCCATGACAATGGTAATTTCCCAGTTTCCATTGCGGTGAATAGCGCGTGGACTTTATTGCTGTGGGGGGGGGGAGGTTAAATGAAATCATGTGTGTGTGCTGCTTAAATTACATGTGAAACCCAGAAACCCTCCCTGAGGAAACTATAAGCTCAGCGCGTTTCTAATGTCCACACTCTGCATGTGAAAGACAGAGACAAACAGCATGCAGCTTTAAGGGTGTGCTTTTGTTTCTGCAGAGGAAACATGTTTACAATGTGCTCATATGTAAAAAAAAACAATGACATCTTTTTTTAATATATCTATGTGTGTGTGTTTTAGTCTGGATTGGGAACAATGGGAATAAGTGTCCAGCATGCTGATCATCACACACACATATCCCCTCCTTTGTGCTCAAACTGAAAAAAAAAATCCTACTAAATGTCATTATCAGAGAAGCTGCCTGACCATCATCACTCACCTTTGGCGGCATGCTCTTTATCCTCTCTGCTTTTGGTTTTTCCGCTCATGGAGCTGCTGGATCAAACTTCAGGTCACAGAAGCGCTTTTACTTTTTCATCCTCGTCGGGTTTCTTTCTCCTCCTCACACGGTACAATCCAACTCTGCCCACATCCAGCCTTCCCGCTCTCTATCTGAGGACCCCCACCTTCCACCAGCACGAGAGCTGCCGAGCGGGTGCGCGCAAAACACGCACGCGCACACGGAGAGACAAAGGAGGATGTCACAAATTATATTTCTTATAAGGCAATAAAATTCACAGAGGATTTATTTAAAGGATTAAAACTTCCACTATCTAATAATTCGTCAAGGAATCATATTTAATATCTTTATTAGTAGTTAACCATTCACCGATAATCCTTTATTGATCAATTGTAAGGTAATGAAGAATATGTGTGTTTTTGTGTTGCCAGGTTGTGGAAAGTCCCCAACAACTCAAAGTTAAAACAACAAAAAAGAAAAAAAAAATGCTGGCCCATTTATAACTGCAGACCTAATTGTTTTATTTGTCAACATTTATGATATGGATTAGCAGAAATTATTGGATCAGTCATTTACTAACAATCTAGTAACTGGTCAGACCTGACAGGCTATTAGAAAGTGATAAACATGCTGCTTCCATGACGTGTTGTTCATATTAATGGAAAGTAACTGCTTCCTATTAGAAAACTAACCAATAATAAAGCTGCTAATTACAGTTTATAAAGGGTGCCTTGGTAGAAAGTGTTACTGGAATGAATACAAACAAGTAATCATGAGAAACTCATGTGATTAGAGACACTGTGTGTCTCCATCTAAACACTGAGGTGGAATTAAACAGGGTTTCCTGGGGGAAACGTTAATAAGATGCACATCGTTGCTCTTAAAGAAGGTCACCATATTCAGGAGGATGTCTTGTGGCTGATAAACGCTGAGCCACCTGCAAACTCAGCAGTCTAACTCATGCAAATGAGTCAGCTGATTGATCATTTAATCAATTTGTGCTAGAAAATTGCTTTTTTTACAAGCAGCTTCCCCAGTGTGTCATGTGTTTCACACAACCTGAAGCCTCTCTCAACATAAATTATAAATAAGACAGCTCCATGCTTATTATTGGATGTTTTGAGGTAAAAATTGATGCTGTCACAGTACAAATTGTTCTTTATTGACTCAGCCATTGTTAATGTCACTAATGAAACAGTCACAATGTCCATGAAATTAACAATGACATCCTGTTCTGTCTCTGAGACATGCTTAATATTATTTTTCCTCATCTGTCCTTGTTTACATTTCAGCTCTACTAAACTCAGATTTACACTTGAGTCTCTCCTCTCCTGCATTTGTCCTCAAGGCTTCAGTTTGGTTTGGTGTGATGAAGTTGGGTCAGAGATATATTTAGTTTCTCCTGATAACCTACATCAAGAGGCCATGTGGCACAACAGGGCTGTCCTGCTGGAAGTAGACTTGATGTTTGTTTCTGAATATCATGAATTCATAACAGAGGACCTAGTTTATGCAGACGTTTATTGTAAATATTTCTAAATCTGCATCTGCAAGCTGTCAAAGTAAAGAGCTGTCCTGCAGACGGCATCTGTGTGTCCTGGTTTTTACCGTTGCTGGACATTTGTAGGAAAAATCAAGGAAGATATTACACAAAGTGTTTTTGAGAAAATGTTGTGACTTGATTGTTTTATGTAATTATTATTATCAATGAAACATCTTTAGAGCCAGACTTCATCTTACACTCTCAAAATCTCTTATTTAGCAAATAAAAATGACTGTCTTTATCTTAAACTTCATGCACAATGTGCTTCATTATGCTAAGGATAGACTCAACACGCAGCTAAATGCTGGCAAACTGGAACACATAGTTGCCTTTTTATTCTTTTGTGGAGTAAAAATGTTTGGCTGATGTCTTCTTCGGTGTGCAGACTCAGTGATTCACAGTCCAGCCTATTTTAAGCAGGTAAGCAGCGTCATGTGCTCGTACTAATCAAGCACTGTCATAGAAATGCAATCCACAGAGCCGACTGAAAGGGTGCTTTGTTGATAAAAAAAAAAAATGTTAAAGTAAAAAAATATATATTTAAAAAGTAATATGAAATAATTAAATTGCAAACAAAATAAATATAATTGAATAAAAATGAAACAATAAAATAACTAAATAATGAATGAAACCAATGAGGAATGTGTGTAACCTCATAAAACAGTAATGCAATATTAATACATTAAATACAAACTTATACTAACTCCTCTTTGAGGCCTCAGTTTGTATATCCTTATACGCCTCCTGTGTTTTCTGTCTCTATGCATTGAAGCATAATGGAATTATTTACACCTCCTATCTGACGTGAAATATCTTAAAATAAATGTTTCCTGACTGCAGCACACATTCATGCTGTTTGTTTAAAACGGTTTCTGACTCTTATATAAGATGTCTAGGTGACGTCAAGTTGCCGCTTTTTAACCCCAGCAACTAAATGAACCGAGCAAAGCACTGCTGGCCGTCCTCCAGAGCATCCTCTAGAGGATTACTGCTCTGGGACCAGCTGCTCTGTCAGAATAAAAAGTGCCACATATGGTGGCTCCTGTTCCCATTGATAGAACCCAAAAAAGTAAAGACATGCAAACAGACTGGACCCTGAAGAAAGTGAACATATGTACTGTTAAATTATTTTTTTATATTTATTTTGTCACTCAAAGTTATCATATATTATCTTTTAATCCTCCTGTGTGAAGAGTTACACACAAATTATTATATTTGGAAGGAGAGAGGACTTTCCTGTATTGATTGATGAGAGGGCGACATGAAAAAAACAGTTTATTGATCCTAATCACTGCACCAGCACTGCATTTACACCTATAGGTCAGCAATGACTAGATGGCCACAATTCAAGCCACTACTCCACTTGCTGTGTGTTGATTATTAACCATATTGCAAGTGTTTCAGGTCTATTTTTACTTCAAATTATTGTTCTCCATCGTCTGTTCACAATAAACTCAATCAGATTATATAAATGCTGATGTAATCAACTAAATTCAATAAGCGGTCATGTAATAATACACAGTCTGGATGGGATTTTGCACACAAGGGAGAAGCTTTTCCTGGTTTGAACCCACTTTGCTGTGTGTTTACATGTGAGATGCTCAGCAGCTGCTGACACTAATCAGCAGGGAGCGATTCAATCACAATTGTTTCCAAATGGGTGAAGAGTGTGTTAATTGGTATCTTCCCTCACAATTTATGTTCATTGTAAAATCTATCGTTTAGCTTACTTGCTGAAATTGCACTAAAAAGAGCGATGCAACCCTCTCATTTAAATCTTCCTCAGCCAATAAGTCACCACCAGGCCACTGTTGCCAAGGAGCCGCTGGCTCAAGGCCAGCTGACCCTGCCGTCAGTCACAGTGATTTGTCCGCAGCCACTCCCTGTGTAACTCACAGTCTAATCAAGCAGCCTTCAATAGTCCAGATCGAGCTCAGAGTTCGGCTGTTCTTTGCTTCATCACCAGCCTTTGTTTTAATTATAGTTTCAGTCACTTCTGCAGAATCCAGATGGCTTTTTAGATGATTCATCAGAATGGAAACAACAGAATCCACTCAGATTCTGCAGTTTAAAATCTGCACTTCTTCAAAAGGCTGTTTGAGCCACTGTCAATAAGTGATAATTATGAATAAACACATATAAAGATGAGTGAAAAAGTCAAGAAACTGCTCCATCTCTCTCTCTGTTTCTTAAAACTGGCCATCATGAGCCACTGGTCATAGCAGCCCAAACTAGAAAAGCACTCAGAGAGTGCAGACCTGAGAGATCGTACACTCCTGCAAGCCCACAACGCCTAAGAGGGAATGTGTTGATTTTGACACACCACATTTACACATAAATTTATATGAATGACATGATGTCATTTTTTCACTATCGTGTTTGCTGGCGATTTTTTTCTTTCATTTGTCAGGGGTCATGAATGGCTACTTACAAAAAAAAGAAGAAAATCCTGATATATTGCAGGATTAAATGGATCTGTTTAAAGGGTCATTGTGACCTTGACCTTTGGCCTTCTTAGGACATTTTTGGGTTATAAAGTAAATGACAAACCCTCTATCTGGTAGTATCCATAGATTTTTTAATTTCGATAGGGAAATGTGCTTTTCACCAAAAGGTCAATATTGTTGAGAAATATGCAAAATCTCCCATATGGTGTGACCTTTCATTTGACCTTGATGACCTTGAATCAGATCCGATCACCAAGTTACCCTCCCTTTAAGGTCAAGGGGGACTACATTTAGGTGAAGATTATTCAGGGTAAACTTTGGGTCAACCCTGTCGTTGAAATGGTGACGTTATGGAGACAATAGGGGATGTAAAAAGTTATAAAGTAGATGATAGTTCTCACAAATATAAAAGTAGAAATGTCTCATGTAAGCCATGCTGCAAAAGCTGCTTATCAGACAAGACTCATCGTTACAAACAACATAATGATCAACAGCTGGCAGTGTCAACACACACACACAGGTGAGTAAACAGAGTGTTGCTGTACTTTGGAGCCGTGGATCTGTCTCTCCGGCTGTCAAAAGCAGACGGACGACTGACAACATGGCCGCAGTTTGTTTACTGGCTTTTGTTGGTGGTTTGCTGCTGGAGGTGAACGGACAGGCCGCTGAGGGAAACACAGGTAAACAAGAGAGAAGCAGGTATAGATTAAAGAGGCAGGAGGAAGACAAAGGTCAGAGATGGCAGCCGGACCACTGACCCCGAGTATTAAAGTGATGTCACTGGAGAACCTCACTCCCTGTGGTTTTGAAAGGTTGTAAACATGGCTTTTACTCCGTCGTAGAGGACAGCAGATGTGATGCAAAGTGCTAAATTCTTCTTCATGGCTGAGTGTGTTTCTTCCTGCAGTGGAGCTTTGTGCATGTGGATTGGCAGAGAAACAAATAGCTGTATGTTAGAAAATATGTGTGGCGATGTCACATGAGATGAGATCTCTCTCTTACTGTTGTACTTCCATGGGTGTAAGGGACAGGTGCATGCTGGGTGCTGTAGTTTGGTCTCTTTATGAAGAGGTCAGCAGCTGGAGCTGTAGCAGCAGCTGTGATGCATGTGAATTAAGCTTCTTTAAAACTCTTATTAACAACCAATTCCCATAACTTCTGTCATCTGCTCCATTTTAAATCTGCACATACACACACGAAACATATTTGTAGCTACAGTGTGACACTTAATATGATATGAATATATCTCTCTGGGAATAAATGTACACAAAGTTGCTTCAAAATTATTATTTTTTAAATTTAAAACACCAAAAAATACTTTCACTGTCTTCTGTTACTATCTCAGGAGCCGTGTTTGTGTCGCCGCAGGCGGCCGACACAGTGCTGCGTCGCCTGCGCAGGTACAACAGCGGCCATCTTGAAGAAGTAATCCAGAAAGCCAACCTGGAGCGGGAGTGTATAGAAGAAACCTGCACGATGGAGGAGGCCAGGGAGGTGTTTGAGGATGATGACAAAACTGTAGGTTACACACACGTTTGTATATTACTCACCTTATGGGGACATGCATTTATCCTCAAAAGGAAGGTGAGTTCCCACAGTGTGACTGTGGACGCAGATTTGTCCCCATAATGTGAGTAATACATATAATTCAATCACACAAACACAGTCTCCCACTGTAATAAAGAATAATGGATGAGAACTCTGAGGTTTCTTTTTAATATTTCTGTTTCAGATGGCATTCTGGGCCAGCTACATTGGTAAGTTAAAGGTAAAGTTAGTAGTAATTTCTCAGTCATCACACAGTACAATAAATACGAAAAGTATTTATAGTCTAGTACACCATTTGACTGAGAAGGCAAAGACAAGCTGTTTCTTTTAATTTAAAGCACGTATTTGTGTGTATGTTTTATTAATGTGTGTGTGTGTGTAGATGGTGACCAGTGTAAGCCTCCCCCCTGCCAAAATGGAGGTGTGTGTGAAGACGGGGTCAGCTCGTACGTCTGCTGGTGCAAACCAAACTTCAGCGGCAAAAACTGTGAGATCGGTGAGTCTGACAAAAACTCACACAAGGATCTTCACACACACACACACACACAGTGTAAACACAGACTCTACATACAGTGAAATATGAAATGACGCGTGCTTCCTGTCTGTTTCCAGAGATGAGCAAGCAGTGTTCGGTCAACAACGGCGGATGTTCCCATTTTTGTGTGATGAAGGCAGAGATACCTGTTTGTCAGTGTGCGGCTGGTTATAAACTCAGTCTGGACAAGAAGAGCTGTGAAGCAACAGGTAAATTAAATTCAGCTAAGTAGTGGTTGTTCAGGTGTTTTGGTTGTATACCATATATATATATATATATATATATATATATATATACCTCACCACACACATTACAATCAATGCAAATGAACACAGAATGAATATTTTTACAGTAAGAATTATGCAGAACTTTTATGATGTAAAAGTACCAGCAATACCACAAATATTTTGTTATCAATGCTGCATTCAAAATCTGACTTAACAGTGTGAGCATCAAAATATACCAAAAATATGAAGGATAATGTGATCATTATGCAGAATTGCTCATTTCAGGACAATATGATATAATTATTAATACATTAATGTGTACGCATCACTACTGATGATGTACTTCATAAACTGCAGCGTAGTTTAATCTACAGTATATCATAGTTTATTTGATTATTATATTTTGTTTTGATAATGTAAATGTTGAAGTAAAAAGTGCAATACTTGCCACATGTAATTAAGTGGAATTAAAGTAGCAGAAAACTCAAGCTCAAGTACAGTACTCGAGTAAATAGTACTTTATTACTCTCTACCACTATAAATTTTACAAAGAATAATGTCTAATCTAAACATGACTGTAGTCTAAATCACATCTGGATGCTGCTGTCAGCTGCTTTAGTGTGATATACATCCTGTTTTTAAACAGCAATAAGACAGAAAGCTTTGCTCATCATCTTACACTCCTCGTCCCTTCGGTCTCCATTAAGGGATCAAGACTGGCTCATAAACTGTGTGTTACTGTTTATGGCTGTCAAATAAAATACATAATTTATGGTTGAGAGTGTGAGTAGAGAACCACACAGAAAACCAGCTTTTAAGCAACTAATTCAACATAAACCACTGCCCTTAACCACAACATACTCTATCTATCTCACTGACCATTTGCATACACCTGAATCTATTGTTCAGCACACTGGCAGCAAAGCAACATTTATTTTCACCATGTTTTTCTGACACAAACATCCTGTTACTGTTTTTGCTCAGCATCAAAAAAGAAAAAAAACATTTATTGAATGTGCTGCAGCCTCACTGTGACAAAATAACAACAAGAGCTGTGAAACTAATATTTCATGACTGCCTTTCAGCACAGTTCAGCTGTGGCCGTGTGAACGGGACCTCCGCCTCCACCAGGTCCAGCTTTACCCCACGGTCGTCGAACACAACGCACTCCTCTGACATAAAACACAACTCCAGCGACACCCTGAAGGACGACTTCTATGACGTTGATTTAACGGTCTATGATTACTACGACCTCCCTACAAATGAGTCAAACCCGTCCAACATGTCTGAGGCCTCTGCAGTGAAAACACGCTCAGTGAGGTCAGTTTCTGGCTCCTCTGTGAATGCGACCGAGGGTGTCGTGAACGCCTCTGAAACACCTCTGAAAAAGCAGCTTCCTTCCTGGGCTTTCTTCCCTACGCTCCCCACCATCAAAGCACAGCTCAACTCTGACAAGAGGATTGTGGGAGGCAACGAGGCCATTCCTGGACAGATACCTTGGCAGGTAAAAAATAATCTAAGGGGATGAGCTGAAGGTAAATGGATGATATTCACAGATGGGGGTAGGTTAGGTTGTTTTCGCCCTCTTATTTTTAAGATATGAGGATAAGTGGTAGAAAATGGATGTATGGATGGGATTGGTCACATGGGACAGATGCTTGTCAGCAGGTTGACCTTAACTCCAACATTTCCAGCAGAAAGTGTAGCACAGACAGCGAGTAGATGATGAAAAATGAAGATTGCTGCATGCTTTTGTCTTAAGTTGATGTTAAACAACGCCATGTAGTGGGTATCATTTTTTACTCACTTTGTTTGGACCGGATGTTGCCTCTTGTCTCACAAAATACACAGATGTGGAGATAATATAGAATAAAAAGAAAAGAAAAGAGTTAAAAGTTGAAAAGGAGAAAAAAATGAAAGGACAAGACATAATGGGCTGTTTGCCTCTTGATTTTTAAGATCTAGATTTACTCACACTCAGTGAGATATGCTCTGGATAAGACAGAGACCTGGTTTTGTAAGTTTATTCATTCATTTCATTCACTGAACAACAAACTTCCATGTGTGCAGGTCGCCCTGATGTCTCACTCAGCCTCCCTTCAAAGAGCAGAGGTTTTCTGTGGAGGATCTCTGCTCAGTGAACTTTGGGTCATCACTGCTGCTCATTGTCTGACACAGGCTAACATCGCTAAACGGGGTTTCTTCGTCAGAGTGGGTAAGAAAAGCAAATCCATATTTTAATCTCTGATCCATATTTCTAAAGTATGGACTAACTCGTTTTAAGCTTTATCCCAATAACTACAAATTACAGCTGACAGGGCAGCCATTCGTCACAGTTCATGCATGAAAAAAAACACTTGACACAATTTATCCTGCTTTTATCAATGTTTTATTATTGTTATGCGGTAGTGTGATGGCCTCTTTGTTGGTGGTGCATTTAGTGCTACAGAAAGTCACATTATTGCATATGAATGCATCTTTGCTTGTAGGTGAACACGATGTGAACCAGAATGACAGTTCAGAGAGAGACCACATAGTGGCGGAGCAGCATATCCACCACAAGTACAATGAAGAGAAGACACAGTACAACCACGACATTGCACTGCTGAAGCTTGCCGTCCCGGTGGATCTGTCCAACGAGCGGCGTCCCATCTGCCTGGGCCCCAAAGACTTTACAGAGAACCTGCTGAGGGACTCCAGCACCTCAATGGTGAGCGGCTGGGGGCAGATTAAGTTCAAAGGCCTCCAGGCCACCAGGCTCCAGAAACTGGAGGTCCCTTACGTTGAACGCACCGAGTGCAAGCAGAGCAGCCGTGACCACGTCACACGCTTCATGTTCTGCGCCGGCTACCGAAGTGCACAGAAAGATTCGTGTCAGGGGGACAGTGGGGGGCCTCATGCCACCAATTACAAAGGCACTTGGTTCCTGACAGGCATCGTCAGCTGGGGGGAGGAGTGCGCCATGAACGGGAAGTACGGCATCTACACTCGAGTGTCACGGTACTACCAATGGATCAGTCAGAAAACAGGGCTCCACATCAACTGACTGGTGGAGTACTAGAATGAAAGCCAACAGATCATACAGAGGAAGAGAAAGTTTTCCTTCTGTCGTATCATGTTAATTTGGATTTTTCAATAAAAAGGTAATTAAAATATCTGGGTTTTTGAATATTTCTGTAATGCCTTGAATCAGAGTTTTATGCCAGAAGAACTATGAAAGGATGGGTAAAGTAAAAATAAACTTTTTTTGCACGTTATACAAGTTACAAAGTAAAAGCTCAGAAATCTTTTACACTAAATTGTGCTGCATTTTGGAGACAGTTCGAGTGTTTTTCTCCTCTTCTCTGGTCAGAATTTTCTGTGCAGGGCTAAAATCTCAGTTCAGAGATGCACAGCAGCGATTTGATGACGCACAGCAGCATGTGCATTTACTCCAGGAAGTTTTACGAACCTTCATCTTAGACGACTGGGACTCATGGAGAGTCATTAAGAGCTTCTGTCTCCAGACTCGGGGGTTAAACCCCTTAAAATCTCTTGCACAGTAAAACATAAAAACGTTTAAAATGTGCCACTCTGTTGCAGACTGGGAGAAATGATGTTGGCTCTTTGAGTTTTACTCTGGTTCAAATATGTATGGATGAACACATCCAATATCAGAGCAGAGAAAAACACTCATTTGACATTTTTATTCTTACTTTACCCAGACTTTAAATGCAATCATGAGATGCTCAAAGAAAAGTCCAGTATCATTTAATGTTTCTGAATTTTAAACAGGTGCTTTCAGCCAACAGAAGACGTCACTCAGGTAGTCCAAACACTCACAGAGGTCTAATCAGGCTGATTAACTGAAAACACCTGTGTGGGTATTCAGAGCAGCTTTGATCACCATGCAGGTGTTTCCACTTATTTTCTCATTAGCTTTCTGCTCAGAGCGCTGCTGGCAGTTCACCACCAAACTCCATAAGGCTGCAGTCAGATCTGCATTCCAGAGTGAAGGTATTTACGAGCACATTGTGGAGAAATTCCAGAAATTAAAGAATAAGCTGCACTGCTGGCTTGGGAACGATGATGTTGCACTCACTCTTCTGCTCCTTCTATTATTTCATGTCGTATAAATGATAAGATGCTGCACTATCAATACATCTTACATTATAGATAAACCTGAGATCCTCTCTGTTAAATTATCATAACTGTGTATATAAATATATATGATATGATTGATGTACACTGTGGCTTTTCCTCCTTCAGTGTGTCAAAACCTCTGCGGTGAAAAAAAAAAAAAGTGAGTAAATCTGCTGCATATTTAAATAAAGAAAATAAGTTGACTGGACCTGTGAGAAGAAAATCACACCAACTCAGGTTGAATCAAATCCTGTGCTTATATTTTGGAAAATAATTGTATACATTATGCGTTATAATACAAGCTTTCACATGATTCAAAATGAGCAAACGCAGCAAACACTAATCAAAGAGGGTACTGTGGAAAAGATGTATTCTAGCCTGACTATTAACAACACCTGATGTTATAGTGCAGCCTGTATTGAATGGGATTTAAATAAATTGAAAATGATTGAATGTTTTATTATTATTGGTCACATCTTATTTAGACACTCACTATTAGTTGACTATATTGGACCTTTAGTCAGTGTTAATCTTCGGTTTAGTTTTACCAGTGGGATTAGATAGAGTCCAGAGCAAATACTGTAGTAATATATATTTTGTCACAGGATAGATGACTTCATCATATCTGAGTGTCCAGAAAAGTTCAGACAACTTGTTTAACATCAAAATGTAGAGTTTTTACCATTTACATATTCACAGAAAATCCATCAGTAACTGTATCAGTCTGCCCTTCAGAGGTAAAAACCCTCAGCAAGTATGGCAGTAAAGTGCTTGTGTTTTCATAACCATAAACATCATTCCACATTATTTACAGTTACTACATAACACTGAGCAAAGTTCCCCTGTAAAATAACAGTACAGACCAAAATAAAGCACAAGACATAGAACATAATGAGACTGATGATTCACGTGATGGGGAGTTGCAGAATTATCACCAATATAAAACAACCAATAATACCAACAGCAGCAAAAGTAAAGAATACTTTGGAAATATCTTCCAGGGGTGTGAAGATATATCGGGATCAATATATATTAATTCAGTGGTCAATGATCCAGCATCGTTGATACGTATGTTCATCTTTAGGATATGCCTTTATTTTGAAATTCTCGTGGCACGTTTCTGTCCAAGTGCACCTCCTTCCTCCAGAGCACAGCCGTACAATTATAATTAAGTTGCTCTTTGTGAGTTGATATAACTAGAACTGATTGTGTGAGATGCAGATATCGTCGCATATTGATCGCAGGTTACTAAATTAACCAAATTGAAATGGGAGAGTAGCAGACTTACTGTAATACCAGTAAATATCATATAGTTGTCAACAAAAAATATAGGATATTTTATTGTGATGAAAATTGATTTACACATTTAAAAGTTGCCTGACAAACACTGAATAACAAACAACTGGCTACAGTGACAGCCAGTGTAGAGGTTATGGACTAGTGTGCTGTGTTTCTCCTGCATTAAGTACTGCAGGATTTTCCCAAGTAGTTCACCTTTTCTCACACTGAAAGAAGTGTAGGTGGAACTAATAAAATTACCTAATTTCCCACTGAGCGTCCTGCAGCAGACCAATGTAAGAACGCAGCTGTCGTGTGAACACACCAGTCTGCTTTTTGCCACTAAACTTTGCAATTCGTGACATGTATAGTGACGTACCTGTACGAAGAAACGTGTGAAGCTATTTTCCATAACTGACAGTGTTTTACGAAAAGAAGCTAACAGAGCTGTTTGGCACATTAACAGGGATGATATGCAAGATTTCTGTCACATTTCATAAGAAAATAGAAATGATAACACTTGAATTCTGAAGCAGAAGTCCACCCTGTATCTATGAATAAATGTACAATGAAAGTTCAACGTCTTTAAAGTCCAAATAATCTTCTGCTGGAAGTGACGGATGAAGAAACAGGTGTGCTTTGCATCGTTTCGCTCTGCTGAGGTCCATCCTGTCGTTCACAGCCTTCTGAGGTAAAAGTGTCACAGTAGTTTGAAGAGAAAATACAGTTGATGTGCTTCACTCTGACGATCTCTGCAGATTCAGACGCCCCCTTTTGGTCAGGAAGCCGATGGAGTATGAGATGTCATCTGTCCTCTGGTCTGATTGGCTCTCAGCAGGTCTCTCCCAGTATCCTGTGCAGGTCCTCAGGTAGGACACGCCCTTCTTCCCCACGACTTACATTCCTCACCATCCTGCACAAAAAGTGACAGTTTAGATTTGATTTAGTAATTTTATCTCCAGGTCTGTTTGGATCTCAATTTAAAATGGTAAAATAACAAGGAACCCATTTTACCACATTCCCGAGGAGTCTTCATGCAGCAGCTGGATGACATCACCACAGTTAAAGATGATGTCATCAGTGCTGGCCATGCTGCTCTCTACCATGACCCTGTACCTGCCCGCCACCTGGAGCAGAAGAACGACGAGTAAAAACACCACAACAGTCCTAAACCTGTATTGATGTACAGACAAAGTATAGTTTCCATCTATTTTACCAATTCCTGTATTTATTGAACATTTTGTTTTAGTTTTTGTGTGATGTAAGAGGCTTCCCACCACACAGCTGAGGGTTCACATACATCTGGGGTTCAGGTAAACGTCTTAAAAAGTATCCTTGGTGTTGCCAACCAGTGACATTTGTGCTCACAAATGTCCCCAGATATAACGAATTATTTCTTCTGTATTATGTCATTCATGACTAATAAACGCTCACCAGGGGGGCAGGCTGATCCTCCTCATCTGAGTCTGATAAGTTGGAGAAGTCAGTAGCTGCTCCCCAGTCCTCCAGACCATCACAGATCGCCACTGAGTGGGCAGGAACAGGCCAAGCTGCAGGCGACAAGACGCTGAGGCGACTTAAAAACGCAGAGCTACGCTTTTTAATCACTTAATCTGTCAAAATAGCCCAGCAATGATTGCACTTTCTTTGGAAGCTGCTTTGGGTGTGTAGAAACTCTTCTACATGATGCATTTACTTTCTCTATTGCCTTCCATCAAAGGGTTAAAAGCTTGGGTCAGTCGGTCGGTCGGTTGTCAGATGGATAGGATAGCCCTTTCACCCTGGAGACAGAGGTTTGCATCCCAAGTGAAGTTGTAGTCCTGTTGCCTAAACCCAAACAAGCTGTTTTGTTTGTGCTCTCACTTTTACATACTTTTACCTAACATGTGCAATAACTGTATATGTGTAATAATTTTCAACTCAACTAAACTTCTATAACTGATATGATTCTATAATGTAATACCTGTGAAAATAGCTGCTATCTCCCCTGTTATAATTGTAAATATCATACAAAATATTTTAATATTTTTTTTATCTTAACTATTTATGTTTTATGCTACCGTTTTTTCTTGTGTTTAATCTGTAAATTGCAAGCAGCGAGTTGGAGCAGCGCTTCTAATTTCATGGTAAACAATGACAATAAAGGCTTTTGATTTGATTTGATGTTTGATGATCGTGGCAGGTGGAGCAGGTCCCTACTGACTCACATCTTTGAGGCTTTTGATGACTGATAATAACAGTCTAATCAGTAGTTACAATAAATTTAAAGTTGAGAGAAGAAACAGTTCAAGATCTGGCCAAAGAATGACTGACTAGAATCTTTACACAGCAAAAATAAAAAGGTTTTCATGAACTTCTCATACAGTGAAATTAAAACCAGACAAATACTGTGAAGACTGAAAAACATGAAGCGACTCACGTCGAGGTGAGTGGACCACAGGGTCCGAGTGGGCGGGGCTAGCATGTATCGACTCCTCCCCCTTCAGCCTGTGGGAGTGGCTTGTTGTCGTGGAGCTGTGAGGAACAGGAAGACACGCTGAGCAGCCTCCCACCGACGCTCCGCCCCACGACACACACATCTCTGATGCACTACACAGCATCACCATGGGAACAAGACACAACCACAACAAACAAACAAAACAGACAACAACAACATCCACGGTGTCACAAAACAAGCTCATCCACATTCTGTAAAACAGCATTCATTAACATTCACATATATTTCAGCATCTGATTTCAAAGCATATTTGAGCTCATAACACAAATATCAGTTATATCAGAGATCGCTGTAATATATGGAAATTTTACTTTGAGTTCACAGTATTCTGCACACACACTAGTCTTTGATTAAACAGCATTTGTAAATGATCCACAGTGTGACTTGAAGTAGTAGATTAATAGGAGTTTGTCTTACATAGCCCAATGTATGGAAAGAAAATGAAGAAAATCAGAGAAAAATATTTGAATATTTGTCTGAATTTTGAAGCCTACCCGTGGGCTAAATAAAGCATAAACACTTAAATGACTTACAAATGCTTTGTGACCACACCTTTATCAGGTACACAAATGTCACAAACATTCCCAATGTCTCGTCCTCCATCGGTTAGTAACAATCAAAAATCCCACAAACTATCTCTGAATACGATTATCCCATGCACTGATGCTTTGACGACTGAACCGGTAGTCTTTGTGAATGCATCCACAACAACAAACCTCAACAAACCTCAGGAAAACAACAAAACCAACAAGTCCATCTGTCAGTGCTTTCTGACTGGGTCTCTACTGAAGATACAAATCTTTAAAAACAGGTCACGAATTATTCAGTTTCATTTTTCAAATAAGCTGTAATTTCCTAACCAGCTGGGCACTGAAGGTCTTGGTAAACATTTCTCAAATAGGAGGAAACATTTGTCTGGGGCTATTTTCAGCTGCAGATTAATACACATTGAGGTGCGATAGCATCTGCAGCAGCAGGCTGGTGTATGTAGGACTGCGCTTTTTATCAATAAGCTATATCAGGCTTTGTCTACACAAACTATACTTGCTAGTAGGATCAATGGATTGTTGGTTTTGATCTTTTCATTTTCAATTTACGCCCGAAATAATTATAATAAATAATAACTGTGAAGCTCAGAGGACTCTGCTGTTCATCAAATTCATGACATGCTAGCATGCTATTAGTGAACAAAACAACGGTATCTCCTCCATAAACACACACACATATCCCCTCTACCACCCTGTAAAGCTGCACTATCCCAGAGAACCAGTGCTTTCAGTGACCAACAAGCAGCAGATAAACACAACTGTTTGATAAAATAGTGTTTCACTGACTTACACTTCAGCAGTTACCTCTTAGGATGCATCTGACATGAACATTCAACTCACTTTCTTGCTCATTTACAGATCTATTGGCTCAAATACACTACTCTGTTGCTGTGTAGAGCTCTCTCCATGGTGCTGAAATTCAGCAGCGTTTCAGCACCATGGAGAGCACAAACGCCATCTGCAGGACTTGGCAATGCAGACATGAATCCCAGTTCTCAAGGGTACTGACAAAGATGCTAATACATCCTATATATAGACACACTGCACCCATACTAACTCATTCAACAGCTCTACAGGGTGAAATTGAGGGATTGTTTCAGAAACTGGACACTATAGGTGAGAGAAAGTGTTCCCTCAATGTAAAGTTTTCAGTCCATTTGTGAATTGTGAGTGGATTAATGAACTGTGTGATGAAATAGCACAGAGGACGACATGCAACGAGAATCACCTGTCAGAGAGGGGATTGTCTGAAAGTGGAAGAGAAGGAGCCTCGTCTGAGAAAAGGAGAAAGGACACAGATAGGTGGCTTTAAAGCAACACTCAAACAACAAAAAGCTTCACGAGAAAATTATTAGTTTTGAGAATAAGCTGACAATGAATGACCGACCTGCATCCAAATATTAAGTTAAATAAAATGTGGTGTTTCAAATTGAATGAATTATAGCAGTAATAGAAACCTTGACACAGTTTCTGCTGGTTGGTGAGAATTCTTCGTATCTCTGTCAGCCAGGCAACTTTGACCTCCAGGGTGGGAGCCTAGACAAAAACACAACAAGAGAGAGGCAATCAGCTACAGACACTGAAAAACTGAAAACTGTGTTCAGAAACAGAAAGCAAAAGATGAAATACCTGAACTATGTACACTACTTCTCTGCCGCTGTACCAGATTTCAAACTTCTTCACGTCTCCTTTCACGTTTTCTGTGATTCCCACTGCACTCATCTACAGAGAGAGAAGAGTAATCACATTTCACTGCCATCCTGTCTGACCTTACACTATTATTACACCGTGTTCACCATGAGATAAGCTTCCTAAAGGGGGGTTACTGTCAGGCTGTTGAGTTGGATTGCTTTGGACGTAGCTAAGTGTACCTAATAAAATATTATATATTGTTACTCTGAGGCAGGACTTGAAGCTGTAGAAGGGCGTCCTGTCGTGAGCGTCCTCGTCTCTGCGTTTGCAGAAGAGCAGGGCGAGGTCATAGAGGAAGAGGTGTCTCTGCATGGGCTTGAACCTGGCCAGCTCCTTCATGCGCACCGCTGCCCTCTTATGGCTGATCCACACGCTGAAGCCGCCCTGCATCACCACCCGGCCCAGCTGGCTGAGGTCACCCTGTGACAGACGGACAGACGGGGAGGACAGAAGAGCCAGAAACACTGATGAACGGAGCCAACAAGTGAGACATCCATCACATAAAACACATTACATGGACTGTATTCACCAACGTGAATATTATGGATATAGAAACGTGATTCAAGACAATACACCTATCTATGAGGGATGACACAGTTCTGATTATTCACAAACCAGAACAGCTTTTTGTATTTTGAGGTGTTCTTGCGCAACACTTAAGATATAATTAATGTGATATCATTTATATGTTCATTTATTTATTAAATTTTTTACCGTTTATCCTCACATAGGGTCGTGGGGGGGCTGGAGTCTATCCCAGCTGTCTTCGGGTGAAAGGCAGGGTACACCCTGGACAAGTCTCCAGTTCATCACACATAGAGACAGACAACCACTCACACTCACATTCACACCTATGGGCAATTTAACTTAGCCAGTTAACCTAATCCCCATGCAAGTTTTTGGATGGAGGGAGGAAGCTGGAGTACCTGGAGAGAACCCACGCAGACACGGGGAGAACATGCAAACTCCACACAGAAAGGCCCCGAGCCGGGATTCGAACCGGCACCTTCTTGCTGTGAGGCGACACTGCTAACCACTACACCACTGTATTTATTCCCATGGGAAAATTTGTTTTGGATGCCACAAAAAACTCTCCCAAATGGGGAAAAAAATTTGATTTTGCTGATGGTAAATACATTTTGGCAAATACAGGAAATATTCTTTTCTAATAATTTTCTGAACGGACTGAACCACAAAATGGCAAATTAAATGGCATTTAATGTCCTTCAGTCCAGTGTCAACGCAGTTAATACCAAATAAGTTAATTTGATATTTTCTGAGTTTATGCAAAAGTAAATTAAATAACTGGAGCGTTTTATATTAAAGCATAACTATGTCCACTCTGTCTTGTCTGTTGGTTTGCCTGGTGGGTACCTGGTATCCAGTGATGGCTATCTGGTGCATGGAGTCGTTGACAGACTTCAGCAGCTCCAGCATGGATTCCAGCGCCTGCTGCAGCTCACGGCAGTATCGCTCCTCTGCACAGTGCTTCAACAGCTCCTGATCGAGGACACAGACACAGAATGACAGGTCACTTTATCTAATCCAGACTGGCTGCGTCTACAAATCTCTTTTGTCTGGATAAACAACATCTACGTTGTCAGTTTGGCTCATGTGTCTTCTTTATCAGCGGGGACGCTCTGCTGATGGTAGAGCTGTCTTCAATGCCTGGCTCTCTGTCCATTCATCAATTTAAATTTCAAAACAAAACCTATTACAGTGCAGCTTGCTTTGACCTTCCTATAGCACCATGGTAAACATGTTGTCATTAGCATTCAGCGAGCATGACTATAGGCCTGTCCTTGAGCTTGATTAAAGCTATGTAGATGTATATCTGCTTTGTCTCATCATGACGAGCTGCTTGTCAAGAATCATTCATTGCTGCGTGCACTTTTGCATCAAGGCAGTAAAATCTTTACCATAATGCAAAAAAAAGTCATCAGGATTTTCATGTGACAGACATTTGCCTTAATGGTGGCAACAAATAATGAAACATGCATGCTATTGTGTGAGCTGCATTTCTCCATGAGTCTCCATCACTGACTGACTCAGATGCACCAAACCTTCAGTAACAGCTGGTACTTGGTGAGGCGTTGGACTGGTTTCAGGAGGTAAGAGTCCAGACCCAGCTTGTGGTCCAGCTTCTTCTGGCACTCCTGTAGAGAGAAATATTAGCTGAATGAAAAAAACATAACTGAAAAAAATCATCAGTGAGGCAGTGAGTGGATCATGTTAACATGAAGCATAAATATTTGGTGTGTGGCTACCTTAAAGAAGGGCGAATCAGAGCACTGTCTCCACAGCAACTCAGAGCGAGGCTTGTTTTGGCAGTAACGCTCATACACCTGGAACTTCTCTTTCTGCTCACACACATACATAAATGTACCATTAGATGTTTTGTGTCATATCACATGATGTTAACTTTCCCATGTTTCCCCTTGTTGTTCCTCACCCGCTGCAGGAAGCAAGCGCCCACCGTCTCTGGAGTCTCCAGGCAACCCTGCAGGTCTTGGAGAAAGATCCTAAATGGAGAGGAAAATGGAAGAAAATGGATTTGGATTTTTTGGATTTGCATGAAAAGACGGGGAGACGTGGATGACTCTGTGACAGATTGTGTTTATCTTGCCTGCTGTGGAACTGGTAAATCTCTGGCATGTTGCCAAACAGAACGTCCTTCTGACTGCGAAGAGCTGAAGGAAGAAGATTAGACATGGACGGGTCCTCCATTTCTGCCCTGTAGCCCTGAGAGGAGAGGAGAGGAAAAATGAAAGGTGAGAGGGGAGGAGAGGAAAAAAAGGAAAGGATAGAGGAGAGAAGATGAGAGAAAGGAGGGGAAAGGAGAAAGGAAAGTACAGAAAAAATAAAGGAGATGAGAATAAATATGAAAAGAGGGAAAAGGGGGGATTGTAAGCACCATTTTACTGGCTGTTATTGAGCACCTATTTTGGTTTGTGTTAATTTACTAATGATTCTCTCGTGTTGTCCAGGTTTTTGGAGAGTTTGTAGGTCACAGCGCTCTCTCTAACAGGAAGCTGACTGAGGAGATCACTGTTTCTCGATCTTGCTTTTGAGTTGCAGCAGGACAATTCCGTTGTTGAAAGGCTAAAGGAGCCAAACTTTCATTCAAAAAAAATAAACCCATAATTTTGCAACTTTAAAGGGCTTCTACTGAATATTTTCCCCTTCCCCTTTTTTCTTATTTTCTATTTTTTTGTTTCGTCAGTCAGCAAGCATCAGGGATTCCCTCAGTCTACGCACAGCAAAGGATAAAATAGTCAAAATAGGACATGAGAGATGATGACAAAAAGATAACAATAACAGATTGGCAAAACAGGAACTATAAAATGGCACAAACTTAAAACAAACTCACCAGAAGGACAGAGAGCAGCTCGTCCACATAGATCCTCTCTGTAGCTATCAGCTCCTTCATTACGTGACTAGAAAGTGAGAAATGAGAAGTAAAACAGAAGGAAAAGCTGGAGAATAGACTGAATATCCACTGTGACCTTGGCACAAGAAGGAAAGGGAAGGCTCCTGAGTTGGAAGATCTTTAAACATGGCGTACCGTGTGACCTGCTCGGGACTGTCTTCGGCCTCTGAATCTGTTTCCGTGGTGGAGCCGTACAAACAGCTGCGGTTGCCTTGGAAATCGTGCATTACCTCGATCTGATGAAACACGTAAAACAAGCATGTCAGCTCAGTCTTGGACAGATTTGTAAGACAAGTTCTGGAAAGTTTTGATTGATAACATGCTGCTAATTAATGCTGAACACAGGGAGGGAGCATCATTAGTTATTCAAGTATTCAGTCATAAACCAAAGTACCACAGTATTAGTCCTAGATGACGAGGTGCAGTCATTACAATTCATCCTGAGGGACAAACTAGCATGGCATCCATCTGACAGTTGGCTAAAAACGCACCTTGCGCTGGCTGTTGTTCTTCCTGGCAGCTCTTTTTCCAGGCAGCAGGTCAAAGGAGAACTTAGAGTTCAGGACATTAAAGTCCACACCTGTGAAGAAAGGCTCACATAGATTAAAATGTGGCTGATGATGGTGGAGCGGAGAGGAAACGCACATAAGAGACTGAGAAAACTAAACATAGGGCTGGATGTTAATTGTCAATTTTATTTGTGTAGCCCAAAGTTACTCTCCTCCTGTGGTTTGAGCATGCCAATGAGAAGAGAAGGAGAGTGAGAAACAGTGGGCTTCCTCATCAACACAAATGGACAGAAATAAGTGTTGGAAAGCAGCTATGACATGAGTGAAGAGGGGTTGTACCATGTTTGGGGGAAAAGAGGGGTGACTTGCAGCGCTGCGAGGTCTGGTCTGGTTCAGGTCTGGGAGCCACCAGCTGAATCGGTCTGACTTGCACATCTGCTATCTTCCTCAGGCACTGCTCTCTGTTTTTGATCATGGACTGCACCGAGTTCAGCTTCTCCGTTACCATGGCGATCTGGGACTAGACAGAAAGGAGGTGCAGGTTGAAGGGCGTCGCGGATCGACTCTACAGGTGTTGGTGGTCCTCAGTGGCGGTGGATTACCTGCAGCTGTGGGGTGAGTATGGCTTCAAACTCCAGGCTCAGGGTGTCCTGGCTGGTTTTCAGGGCGGACGGCGCCCTCTCCTGGTGACAGCTCAGGTACTGCAGCGCCTCCTGAGCGCCCTCTCTGGTTTGGAACTTGTCCACCATCTGACTCGCCAGAAGATAAGCACCCTTGTCACACCACCGCATGGCCTGTACGCACAAACGTAGGACACAACACAAAACAGTAATTAAGACATTTAACAGAGCAGCTGCTCTGTTTGTCTCAAAGAGCCTCAAGCATCATGAAATTTTATCAGAACACTGGAATTCTCTGAGATGTCAGAATTTAACCAAGAATAATAAACAACCACTAAAACACATTTTTATAAAGAAGTAAATAAATTAAATTTGGCATCTCAATCAAAAAATAATGTGTTTTGCTATTAATTTCTGCTATTTTATTAAGTTGAAATTTCATGGATAACAACAATAAATGTATTTTAGCATTAAAGATATTTTAATTAAAAAACTTGCACATACTGGTGGATTAACTATTACAGAAACATAACTATTTTAGCAATCAGCAATGGTGGCAAACTCCCTACACTGGTTGGTGGAAAAATAAATTTGTTTACATGTACTGTGCTGTATAGATATATCTAATGTGGTCAAGATGAAGAAAAAAAGGATTCACAATTGTCCTTTTAAGACTGTGAAGATACGACACAAAACAATAACCGTCTTTTAGGAGGACAGAAGGACTCTGCATTTGTAAGATTGATATTTTTTCTCTGTTGATGATTGATGAACATGCATGGAAAAATAGCAAATGCTCTAACAAAGAAAAACAAAGACACACAATGAAAAACAATCAGTTATTCTTTTAATTTTTGCATGTGTGTGTGCTTTCACCTCTTCCAGCCGGAGCAGCAGGTCTCGTGCTCTGGTGAGCGAGGCCCGCTTGGTGCGTATGGCAGCGGTGATGACGTCACAGCGGTGTCGCAGCTCGTTGCAGCGCTGGACGATGAGCGCCAGGGCGTAGTGATGGTTGGCGGCCAACTGGTGGCCGTGCAGGATCACCACCTGGGCACGAGCCATCTCCTCCTGAGCCACAAACACAGTGATTTTCCACATATTCAAAGGTTTCCTGATGCAAAAACAGATGAGAATAAAATATCCATCCATCCATAAGGAATCAGTTAAAGACTAACGTGCATGACAAATGCACTTTCTTCTGCTTCAAACCACATCTCAAGCTATCATTGTGTTCATGTTGTGTGACGTTGTGACCTGAGCATGAGCGTCCAGCGCCTCCAGCTCCTTTAACAGCTGTTCAGTCTGAACCACCGTGGTTCCCACAGAGGCGATGACCATCTCCTGGCCGGAGATCTTCTCCAGCACCTCCTCCATCTACACACAAGCACAGTAAACCACTGCAGCGAGGTAACTTACTTAGACTCAGGTGTCTAGGAGCAGGCATCAAGCATCCCACCTGCTGGAAGCTCATTTCGTAGCGCAGCAGCTGGAGGTACTGCTGCAGCTTCAGGTGGTGTTTCTCAAAGAAACCATCAAACGCCTCCTCCATGTCTCTGAGCTGAGCCAGCAGCCTGAAAAACACACAGACGTTCGTTCTCACAGGCAGTGTAGAGACGTTAGTGTCAAGCTGAGAATGGCTTCTTAACTCATCTGCACATATTAGCTGACCTCTGAACTGTGTCCACGTCTGACTTCAGGTCTCTCTCCTCCTCTAAGTCTCTCTTTGAGGCCTTGACGGTCTCCAGGTTGGACAGCAGCAGCCGTCCTTCTTTCTGCACGTTCCGGATGTCGTCCTGAAAAAGACGGACAGAGAAGTCAAATGCTAAAACACGCAGATAGAAGAGTGAGGAAGGAGAGAGAGAAGAGCCAGCGGCGACCTTCATCTGTCGGTATCGGTGTGTGTGTGAGTGCAGCAGGAACTCGATGGCGTTAGCTTCGTCTGGAAGTTCAGTTTCAGATAGTTCTGATCCAAAGCCCTGCAGCAGCTGGGCGATCTCCTTCACTGTCACTGCGAACGTCTCAATGGCCTGCAGACACCAGGGGACACATTCCTAATTCATGTCAAACGTAACATTAACAAGGTTTCTTGTGTCGTCTTATGTGTAGTTGCTTTAAAGACATATTCCCATATTTTACACAGGTTGCCTAGGATGCAAAGGAGTGGCAAACCTGTCCAAAACAACCCCTAAATGCTCACTGATGTTCCATAGCAAATACTGAAGCGAAATAAAGCTTCTGTCGCATTCTGTAAATCCTCAAACTACTTTTTCAGATACCTCACAACCGTCTGTGAACTTCCACTCTGTAGCTCGTAGCTCCTCTTCTGTCTATTCCGGTTCAGAACGATATCCTTGACCATCAAACTCAAAATCGAGGATCTCTTCCTCAAGAATCCACCTTTCGTATTCCATTTTCAGTCTGAAATCATTTTTTCCAGTATAATCGCAAATCTGAAGGGAGAAAGCACATTAGCACAGTGTCTCTGGTGGAACTACTGGTACTACTTCTTTCTTCTTCTTCTTGGCAAACCAACGAAGAGGTTTATACATGGTTGTGAGGTATCTGAAAAAGTAGTTTGAGGATTTACAAAACGCCTAATAAAACACTACAGAAGCTGTATTTCGCTTCAATATTTGCAATAGAACATCAGTGAACACCAGGAGCCACTCAGTGAGGTGCATATTTTTTAAAACGAACATTGTTGTTTTGGACAGGTTTGCAGTGGCCGATAGCGATCCATAGCTCGCTGGCACAGCTGATTCTAAACGATCCAAATACCAGAGACGGGACCAATCTTCAAAATTTCAGTGTCAACCACTCTTTTGCATCCTAGGCAACCTAGTAAGAGGGCTTAAGGTGTAAAATACCAGAATATGCCTTCAACGTATCAGCATCAGGAGGGCGTGTACCGTGCGGAGGACGATCCAGTCACTTTGGCAGTACTCCACTTTAGCCGCAAAGTCTGACGTCAGGTGGTTTTCGTCGATGTAGCGCAGCAGGTCACCAACTGAGCGCAGCATCACCACCTGAAAACACAAAGCAAAGCAACACAGTTTGCCCAGCAACAGGAAAACTGTGTGTAGAGATAAAAAAAAAACATTGTCTGCCATCCCTCCTTTTTTAACCCATCTCACCGGCATCTTTAACAGGAAGTCATCCTGGCTGAAGCGGAAACCCAGGTCAGTGCTTGAAGACGGACTGGGAGCAGAGCTAAACAAGCCGGTGGGGCGGAGCACCAACACCAGATGCAGATTTCCTGGAAATGAGGTCTGAAAGAAGAATAAATGTATTATGTCATTTGTTTTTTACCTTCAAATAGGCAAAGATAATTAAACCATGGGCTGGAACAAAGTGTGAAAGCAGGTATTGGTGTTAAAAATGGAAATCAATCTAAGGCAACTTGAACCAACTTTGCTCTGAAGATTTAATTGGGGGATAATTATTCACGTCAGCCATTTATCGTCCACTCAGGCAGTCAATCAGAAGTGTTGAAATGTCGGTAAGTCGTCTAGCGAAGCTCAGCATCTTTCTGTGTGTCAGTCTGGATAACGTCAGCAGCTCTGACAGTCAGCGCTGCTGCTTCGTCACTCTTCTTCAGGATGAACCGGCTCACTGTTCCTTGTCAGGCACTGAGCTGCCGTAACGTCTATTAACACACGTTTTCTGTGTCTGATGGTTCTTACTAGAGAGGCAGCAGATACCTGCTGAAATACACTGCTGTGCTTTAAAAATCCAGTCAGTGCTGAACACACACTGGCAGGATTTAAAGCCAGTGTTCTGTTATTACCTCCAGATGTGTCCTTCCTCACCTCCTCTCCCCTAAAATACCTGCTGTCCACCTGAATTACTAGACAGACTCTCACACTTCCCATGAGCCTCTTCCTCTCTGTGTCAACTCTTAGATTTTGTTTCGATGTGGCCTGATAATCACAGCTAGTTTAAACTGCTGACCTCAAACCAAATGCACCCATCGTCCTCCAGTCCAGCCTGGCAGCCATGATCAGTGTTATTGGATGACTTCTCTCCACACAGCTGCTTTTGCACCATCAGGTTTTTCACACACATCCCCAAATCTGTTACATAAAGCTGCACAACTTGAACATACTCCAGACTGCAGTGCTGAGGATGATGCACCCTTGCTGCCCTGTACCTGCAGCCCAAACACACACACACACACACTAAACGCGTTTGTCATTGTCCTGTGCTGGTCTTCCTCAGTAACTGGCCTCTGAATGGGCTCAGTTTCTTCACTGTCATGCAGTTTGCAGTGAACCTCTGCGTCGCAGAGCTCAACTGTCTCCGTGTCTCTACTGCAGTCTCCTCCCCGTCAGAAGCCTCCCACCTCCCGCAGCAGCTTACCGCGGCCCGGCGCAGACGGGGGAATCCCCGCAGCGGGTTGGACTCAGCCATGGGTCCCGGCTCCTCTTTGCTCCCCCGCACCTCCTGCAGCCTGGGAGTCGGTCTGCAGCGGGACGTGGCGTCAGGAGGAGCAGCAGCGGCCCGTGAGGCGGAACTGCAGTGTCCGAGTGGGCCGGGGCTCGTGCTCAGCAGCTCTGGACCGGGATGGGGGACTGTGACGTTCACCTACGTGACGTCACAGTCCAAATAAGTTTGTCACACCGTCTGTGGTCACTGCACAGCTGCACATTTATTAGTATTTAATTTAATTATAATTTAATTTAATTTAAATTAAAATGATCATCAATAATAATTAAAAACAAAACATTACATGAGAAATTAACTATTATTTAATTTTAATTATAATGGTGGTCATTTTAGCAGATTTTTTATATCAACAATAACAGTAGTGATACTACTACTACTACTACTAATAATAATAATAATAATAATAATAATAATAATATATTATCAATGTTTTGTGATATTAACTGG
Organism: Synanceia verrucosa; assembly: GCA_029721515.1. Taxonomy (NCBI): domain Eukaryota; kingdom Metazoa; phylum Chordata; class Actinopteri; order Perciformes; family Synanceiidae; genus Synanceia; species Synanceia verrucosa. The sequence continues at coordinate 20,627,965 of CM056565.1, read as the reverse complement.
AAACTGTGTCCAAATAAAATAAATTAAATAAAATAAATAAATAAAGTAAAATAAATAACAGTAATGGTAAAGTTTTACTGTGATGGAGGGGTGTGTTTCACCCACCTACGTCACAGCCCAAATAAGTTTGTCAATACACAGCTGCACAGTTCAAATGATGGTAAGTTTATTTGATTTTTTGATAAATAATTATAATGATAATATACAGTATTTGTGTTATCATCAATCTTTTTTTGTTTTGTTGTGAATTAAACTATTTAATTCACAACAAAACATTAAATACAATACATTACAGCCATTGACAAATACTAATACGGTACTGTATCACTGTTAATATGTAAGATGAATAGTCCTGCTGTAAATAAGTTGTCAGGAAATTGAATATTTTTTTTCTTTTTCTTTATTTTGTTTATTCCCAAACAAAGAAACAATGGTGGGACATAAAGAGAGAGAGGGTCCGCTAGATGGCGCTCTAAACTCACCAGACCTTTTCATCCTTCACTAGAGGAGGCTGCAGAATCAGGACATGACATGAGCATGACCTCTTAACCTGCATGACAAGGTGGCACATAAGGTGTTAAATTACAGAAACAGTTTAGGTTCAGGCAACAAAACCACTTTGAAGAAAAAAAAATGCATATTAATAATATATGGTCATGTCAAAAGTTCATCCAGAGTTTCTTAAAGCATCATAAAGAGGGTTTATACATCAGAATGAATACTCCTCGCTCCTGATGATTTAATAATCACTGCTGGCTCATCAGGGTCAGATCATCTTTATTCATGACCTTATTGATGTTACAGGGGTATTTTTTGTAATGTGAAAACATGCATAATTTACTTTACACAAATTAACCATTATGGCTTCATTAACACTTTACATCATGGTTCTCCTAAAATGTTTCATATAAAGACCATATTTCTCTGCATGGCAGAGCTACATCTTTTAAGCTTCTTTGCTGGAGTGTTCTGGCACTTTGTAGACACAATGAAATAAATAATAAAAAGAAATAAACACACGTACATGTGGTAATGTCTAATAACTGATATAATCCTTTACTGTCAATCATCTCGCTCAGACTATACATTACAGCTTGGACACTGGACTTAACCAGAGTTGACCCCTTTTACACTGAACCGTCTTCAGCGCCACACTTTCTGCACTGTGGTTTGATTATCAGTTCAAACTTAATACAAATAAAACAACTCGGACATGTAAAATGTCCCTTTGTCACGTGACAGATTTACCGTCAGACAAATGGCCTTATCTTTTTTTCTTTTTTTAGTTATGTAAGAAAAATCTAAATCACAACGTCACAATATTTTCAAAATGTTTATAATATTTTTTGTTGAAAAGATAATTGTAACCTTATCTGGAACACCAATAATGTGTTTTGACTGATTTCTCTGATGTTAGCATTTAGCATAAAGCACCACACTGACCAACTTTAGCATTAGACTGCATCAGGTTTGATTGTTTGGGCTCATTTCACCAGTACATTTTCACATATGCTTTACTTAGCTGGCTTCATTTAATGCTTATTATTATTATTATTAAGCATCATTTCTTCTCATTGTGTCCTATAAATAATTGTTTATTTCTGGTTGTGCCGTTTGGCTGAAGCTCCTTATGAAATACTCCACATCATCATTGTGTTTGCTTGGTCTTAAAAAAGCCCAGCATTTACTCAACTAGTCCTAAATAAAACTGCTAAGTACATGGGAACAGCGCCAACTTCGGTGTTAGTGACAACATTTGTTTCCCTCTGTGGCCTACTGTATATCATTCTACGAACTCTATTCTCAACTAATTATATTCATGTTTAAAAAGAAGATATGGGAACAAATATGACACACTTGTTACAAGAGAAACACTGCAAGTAATTCAGTACCCTCCTTTAAACAGCCATAAGAAAGCACTTTAACCAACGTTTACACTTTATTATTTATTCTTTTAACTTTAAACTTTATTGCTCATTTTATGTGTGTTGATTGTGGGAAGAGTGTTTTAATGTCTTTAATGTTTAATTATTTTATATGGATGAAGCAGCGCTCCAATTTCGTTGTATTTTATTTCAATGACAATAAATTCTGCATTCTGATTCTGACACTGATTATTTATCTTCTTATAAATTATATCCCATGCATTATTTAATATACATTTCTTTGCTTATTTACCTGCTTATATTGACACATCTTATTCTATTTATTTACACTTGTTTACTTGCGTCACTTCTTCTTATTTATTTTTATAAGCCCTTATTAAAACATTAGAAAATTCCCCATTTGTGGGACAGAGAAAGTATTATTTTATCTTAATGGTTGTAACTGATGTAAGGCTTCATCAGTGTGAGTTTAATGCAGAAACAGTTTCTTATTGTCTGTAAACACAACATTAAAAGTTGACTTCTGCATCACGTCCAACAGCAAATTGTGTTCTGTTTATTTTTGTGTGATTTTTTTTTTTGTCATGTGTCTGACGAGGAGATCCTCCTCAGAGGGAATGACACCGTCCGTCACCATGTGTTTATTTTGATGACTGAAAGGCTGAGAGCCAGAGAAGCTGCAGGCTTTCCAGGAATCACACCATAGACGAAACAGTGATTAGTATGGAGGCAATGTGACCTGTTCTAATAAAAACTGAGCCTACTACACATTTTTTATTTTAGGTGTGATTATGCACAATGTTGGACTGATGTGGGATTGCTTCACTAAATAAGCTCTCATCTGAATGTTACATCAAAGCAACATAAACAGCTAAGCTGTCACTTTAACACTGCGGCTTTATACTGCACACTGAGACCACAAGCTCCAACTGGTAGTATGTGTTTGTCCATCATTCATACTTAATGATGGCGCTGAGTTAAGAATAAGTCCTTTTACCATAACTGCATCCCAAACAAGGATTCAATCAACCAGGGAGCCTGCATTACCACAAATATCAGTGTTAGAAAAATAGTCTGACCTTTATATTGTCAACAGTCCCCTTGAAGTGGTCGTTATGTGCCACAGTTAGAGATGAATAACATTTTCTGAACAACACAGCATTTCTGTGACTGACAAAACAGCAAACCTTGATATGTTGAACTTTCAACTTGGAGTTTCAAAGGTCAAAAGGGAGTCTTTTGGCTAATCTCTGGCACGTTCATAAGATGCTGTTGAATAAGACAGCTTACTCTGACGCCGATGCTCCCATCATCCACGCTGAAATAAGACCAGGAGCCTTTAATCTGCTGTGATCAGACAGACTGGAATACTTAGAATCTCCACACAGCTCCACAAAGACCTAAAATTATCACACACCTTTTGTTTGTGCAGTTTGCCCTTTATCTTAAATTATCTCTCCGACTTATTGGCTCCAAAATACAGCAAACTGCAGAGATGTTGTCTCTTTGATCGTATACATGATATATAAAACATCATAATAAGCATTCTTTAGAATAGGTGCAGATAAATCAGGGTAATAATAGTGGGTCTAAAGGTTATTATTTAGCACTGGTGAGACCATGTTTAAGGCAGCAAACCTCCTGATACATCCAGGCCTCCTGACAAAAAGGAAATCCTCTCAGAGAAGTGAACCCTGATTGGAAAAGGCCTTGTAAGAGCTGATAATGCAACAGTAATATTCTGCATTTCACTGATTGTCTAATATGTGTTTTATTTCATTATGTAATTAATTAAAAAGTTCTAAACAGGGAAAAAATGTCTGTGTGAAATACTGTGATGCGTTTCTGTCGGTAAGGTCACACATGTGCATTTGTGTGTATTGAATTACAATAAAAACTGTTAAAAGAGTCATTTTATGCATGTTCTACTCTTCATTGAAGCACTTACCCCAACAATCAAGAAATTGTTGAGTCCTCCTGTAATGTTATAAAAATATGAAGCAAGCACATTATTTTTCTCCTAATAACTGATGCAAATTGTAATACATTTTTACATTATGCACAAAAAGTTCTTACGTTATGCGCTCAGTTACATTATCAGCCAGTTATTGCATTATTTTTTATGACATTATGCAAACTTTTGCAAACTTCAAAAGCCTCATTTATTCCAGACTAACAGAGACGTGATTTCTTTGTTTGTGTATAGGAGCAGATGGGATATTATGAGCCTACTACTACCACAGCCATGTGGCCAAATGTTTGTCCCTATCTGGCTGCCATCATCAAACCCATTGTAGTACAAAAAAAGCCATCTACTGATTGCTTAATTGGATTATGAAGCAGGCAACCACAGTGATAATGGACAAGTTAAGCCGGAGTGATGCTCAGAGAGAGGATTCGGTATAAAAGGGCAGATCAGCGGCTGCAGACCACACTCTCCTCACAGCCTGACTCCCTCCAGAGAGCTACCAGACAAGAGGTAAGACTTCATGGATGATGTTAATGATGAAAAACACCTGTTGGCTGTTGACCATTTGGAGCACGATTGTACTTTTTGAATTGATTTGTGCTCATATTCAAGATTGTATATTGTGCCAGAAATTCAGAAAATCAGAAAATTATGTTACACCTTGTTGAGTGGAAGCAGTAGTCATCATCCTCATGTTATCCCACTGTGCAGGCTATCAGAGGCCATTTTCATTTCTCTAAACGGGAGTTGCAAAGCAATAAGAAAGATGCATACATCCTTAAAATCATGGCTAATGTGGTGTTAAAGTAGCCTAAATGACTCATCTCCCACTATTCCTCTTGTTTTGACAGATTAAGTAATGGGGAATAATCTGTATAAACTATAGTTCCTTAGCTCAGATGTGACTATGAGTATTTCAGATTATCTGAAAATAGTACTTGATAGTTTAAGCAAGGTGGTTCCAACAACAAGAAAATTAATGTGTTAGTTATTGATATTCAGTCACATGTGAGCATTTTCTGACCAATCAGAGTAGAGGGATGCAGCGGCGATGTCGCTGTCCATGGTCCTGGAAAACACTGACAGTCCAGTGGTTCATGAATCCATATGATGGGTTTGGATTCAAAATTAATTCTGGATCAGACAAGTCATTATTTCACTTCAGTCTGATGAATGAGCAGCCACAGAAATCTATGTTTTTCCAGGTTTCATTGGTCTGTTAAGATTGCAGCAAGACAACTGAATGTAATGGAAAATTAATTAAACTTTTATTACAAAGTTACAAAGTTTTTCATGGTAAATATTTAGTTAAACCTCACAAGCAAATAGGATAAAACAGTCTAGGGACAGTAGATGACGCCAGAAAAGAAATTTCTTTATCATTAACGAACAACAACTTTTATTAAATGCTTCCTGGCCTCTTGACCTTTCTGTAATCATCCTTATCACGTGGCTTATCAGTGCTAAAGATAGTTAGTTAGACATTAAGCCCAGGAGTAATACAGCAAGTCACTGAACGGGTTTTATCCTTTTAACTGTCCTCAAATAGTCCAAACAAGCAACAGCTTTGGCACTGCTGCTTCATTTGAGGGGAACGCGCTGTGACATAATCGTGTAAATCTGGCCTGGAGTTTGTTGTGAGGCCTCTGTCAGGAGCCCTAACACGGATGGTATAATCTTATCACAAAGGATTAACCTCCCGCACCCTCAAAACAAAACACCGCTCCGGCTGCCACAAAGCTGACAGTTGGTGGAGAATCTGTGTCTTAATGTCAACATCTGACTGACGCTGTGACCTCTAAATAACCTAAAGCCACTTTTTTCTTTTCTTCCAACAGAACGCTGAACTTCCAGAGATGGCAAAGTAAGTATTGACCTTCAACCATACCTGCCTCAAATTGGAAAAAAATCAAAGCCTACGAAAACAACATGCCTTTATATTGTTTTTGTGCAGCTACTGACACCCAAAAACATATTATAGCTGCTAAAAAGAGCAGAAACATTGATATTAAAACTTCACTTTTATAACTGCACCGCCTTGGAGTTTTCCAACCCTTAGAAGTGACTTAAAGTATTTATTTAAGATTCACAAAGGCTTAGCCAGTTCAAGCATCGGTTCAAATGTGGTCTCAGACAGTAACGGAGGTGATCAGCTATTTAGGAAGCCTGCCACACCGTTTGTGGCCGCCTCACCTGGACCAGCCTCTCAATCAGGGCCTGATGAGGTAAAGCTGCTCCGCACTTAGCTGCTCCTAACTGGATAAAAGGGAATAAGGGATTACTGGCCCTTCTGCTGCTTGGAACATAAATTACCTTCAAAGTAATAATGCTCAATCCAGACTGTAACTGTGTTAGTTATCCTATGATATCACATCTATATTTAACTTTTCATAATAAGAAATAAAGCAGTGTTTCTCTTCTTATTCACAGAGTTTTCAAGAAGACCAGTAAAAGTGGAGGGGTGAGTTACACCTGTTGATTTGTCTCTCTTGTCTTTTTTTGTGTAGTGAGTGTTTATAAAATAGTTTTCATCAATAGAAAGTGAGTGAACCTTCTTATTTAAGTGTGCCCTTAAGCTGAAAGAAAATTTCATTATGCATGCATAATGACAGTAAAGACTCTTGAATCTTGAATCTCTGACAGCTGACCCTCTATCTGGGGAAGAGAGACTATGTGGACCACGTGTCCAACGTGGACAAAGTTGGTACGTTCCTCCTTCAGTGTGTTTTAGTAAGTAGCTGTGTGGAGATGATGATAAATATAATACACTATCAACTTTTACAGATGGAGTTGTAAAGCTGGACTCAACAGACCTTGAAGGCAGGAAAGGTAACATCTTAAAAGAAAAACTGCAAACTCCTCAAAGATTTCTTCCCAAATCTAGTGTGAAAGAGTGAATCTACTTTTATGCATGGACAGTGTTCGTGCAGCTGGCGTGTGCTTTCCGCTACGGTACTGAGGACCTGGATGTGATGGGCCTGTGCTTCAGGAAGGATATCTGGATCCAGCATTTCCAGCTACACCCCGAGGGCCACAAGCCCACTCTGACCGAAATGCACGACACGCTGCTGAAGAAGACCGGAGACAACTCGTACCCGTTCACTTTTGAAGTATGACAGCACGTCCAGATGCTGGTGTGACCTCAGCCTGTTGTGTTCAGGATTAAATAAAAAAAACAGAATGATATATGCTCGTCTGTGTCTCTCTAGATTCCCAACAACCTGCCATGCTCAGTCTCTCTGCAGCCTGGACCAGATGACAAGGGGAAGGTAAGCCTCATGTTAATCTGCAAGCACCCTCACCTCTCTGCAGTCAGTCATCCAGGGTATAAACAGCAGGCATGCTCATCGTGACAGCTGCTGCTTTTTGCTTTGCAGGCTTGTGGTGTCGACTTTGAGGTCAAAACGTACCTTGCCATGGAGAAGAGCAACCCTGATGAGAAGATTGATAAGAAGTGAGTTTGTTTTCATCCATCTTCCATCTGTTTGCATCACTATTCTGCTTTTACTTCCTCTCTTTACTCCATTCTGCTCCGCAGGGATACGGCTCGTCTTGTCATTCGTAAAATCCAGTTCGCCCCCTCTCAGGTGGGCGCTGGGCCCAAGGCTGACCTCTGCAAGAGCTTCATGATGTCCGACAAGCCTGTTCACATAGAAGCTTCCATGGAGAAAGATGTAGGAAAGATGTCCAGTCACAAAACATGTTTAAAGAGGGGGCATTCAAAGTCTGAGGCCGATGGCTTCTCCTCAGACAAATCCGAGGTCAATTCCAGGTTAAGATAAGCTAAGATAAGAAATTAATCTCACCGTAGGGAAATTGACAGTATCACAGAATCAATGGTAAAGTGACAGAACAATATAAAGACATATTAAAACTAAAACAACTTAAGAGCATCAACAGTGGAATTAAGACAATCTAAAAATTATATGATAACATCAATTTAAAACTGAAGTAAAATAACATAGGATAGGGAATAGAGCACTATTCCTGTACACAGTATAGATTAAGATTAAGATTAGTACAGATTAAGTGAAATTAAATCCAATGTTCTGTTTGAAAGATAAATTTTAGTATTTCTCATGAGTGTTTTTGTTTATTCCACATTTCTGTTATGCATATGATACACAACAGCAAGTGAGATGGGGTCATGATTTTATTATTTGATGCCATAAACATAAAACAAGATAAATATTAATTTTATTGAGACATAACATAGCTTTACCAAATTGTCTGTCCTAGTTTTAACGCTGAAAAAAGTACTGTATCACACATAAGCTCTTCTGTGTGATCTTTTGGAGCCCCTTGGGAGGCCTGTCTCACACTTTGAAAGCTCTGCTCCAAAGCATGAAGTTATTCTTCATGTTTCCAGAGTGAGTTTGAACGCAGACTTTGTTTCCCTGCTATGAACTGGTTGTCTCCTCGTTTTGACAACAGCTCTACTTCCACGGTGAATCAATCCCAATCAAAATCAAAATCAACAACGAGAGCAACAAAACAGTCAAGAAATTCAAAATCACTGGTGGGTACCTCTGATAACAGAAACACTTTATATATAAATATACATTTAAGTTGACTCTTACAACATAATTATGTGATTCCTTCTTCCTGCAGTGGATCAAACCACAGACATTGTCCTCTACTCAGCAGATAAATACACCAAGGCTGTTTATAGCCAAGAGTTTGGGTAGGTGGGCAGCAGACTGAGAGTAGAAAACATCAAATATGTGGTTTGTTTATAAGTGGGTGTGTTCACAGAGAGACAGTGGAGCCTGGCAGCACCTATGAGAACACTCTGAGCATCATCCCTCTGCTGTCTGACAACAAGGAGAAGAGAGGGCTGGCTCTGGACGGACGACTGAAGGATGAGGACACTAACCTGGCCTCCACCACCATGTATGCAACTTTTCTTACATGTCACTCCCTGTCCTGTCTTGTACAAAGACACTGAACCAGATCTTCCCATCCTATAAATCCTTACTGTAATTCCTCACAGGCTGCGACCAGGTGTAGAAAAAGATGTGTTGGGGATCCTGGTTTCCTACAAGATTAAAATCAACCTCATGGTGGCCGGAGGAGGGTGAGTGTCTGATCCTGTCGAGGAAACTTTTAAGTCAAATCTTGATGTAAAAATAAATGAACTAAAACAAACTCTCTTCATGTAGCCTGCTGGGCGGACTCACTGCCAGGTCAGCACGGTTTATTTACGATCACCTCGCAGCCCACGATGCAGACAATTAAAAGTGATCACATATCACCTGTGTTGTTCTGATTGGCTGGTTTTCTCTGCAGTGACGTCACAGTGGAGCTGCCATTGATGCTCATGCACCCAAAACCTGAGGGTATGTTTTTGTAACAGCTCACAGAAACAAACAATGTTTTTCTCTTACTAGTTACTAACTATTCTCTCCCTCTCACATCAACCTGCCTCTAAAACTGAACAGAGTAAAGGCTGCACATCAGCGTAAGTATCAGATCACTTCAAATCATTTAGGAGATTTATAGTACCAGCTGCCATGTAAGGAATAAAGTAGAATATTTTAGGTGATGTTTTATTAATTATATATATGTATATAAGTATGTATGTACGTGTGTGTGTGTGTGCGTGTGTGTATAAAACTATGGGATGTTTTTTAAGATGAGATATATACACATACAAATGTGTGTGTATATATACATATATATTCACATGTATACGTTACATACACAACTCTGTAAATATATTTGTCCTTGGTATGTTTTGTTTTTGTGTGTTTATAAATTAGGCTCAGGCTTTATTACTGCTTCTTGTCTGTCAGCAATCATGATAAAATTGTAAGAATATCTTAAAACTCCAAGGGCATTAAACTTTATATTATTTAAAGAGGATTTGTTCTTTATACTGTAATAGGCTACAGTAAATGCAGTTTAAGGATCATCCATATGGCTGCGTACCATTGCATGTTAGCAGATGTGTTATATACGGTATAATGTTGAAACCATTTCTGGTATTGATGAGTTATTTTTGTCCACCCAGAGAAAGACGAGAAAACAACGAGGGGAAGTGACAAAAACCTAGAAGAAGAATAAAGACTTAACTGACAAATGAACCCAAATTACACCTGGAAATTTTTGGTGTTCTTGATTTTGTTGTTGTTGTTGTTGTTGTTTAATGTCATTTAGCTGTAGAGAAAATACTCTAGCTGTATAATGGTACCCTACATTTAGAGACCAAAGCCTTCTGTAGAAGCACACGTTAAATGAAAATAAATATCACTGACAACTCAGTTTGAAGCCCGTAAAAGATGTTTTGTTCTGGATTATGGCAGTACACTTTATTTCATTTTCTCTTTTCATGTATCAGATTATGTTTTTGACAATGACTATAACCCATAATACAATAAAATTATTGTAAAAACAGACTTATTGTGGTGCAGGTTTTGTTTGTCTTTCTGCTGATTCAAGGTGACGTGGCGTTTATTAGATGGATATCAGCGTACAAGACATTGCTAAACTCAACAGTTGTTTTATTTGCCATTAATGGGCACTGAAAGGACAACTTTTATAGGATGTGACTGTCAACCCTGCTGTCATTCACAACATGCAGCTCAACACTGAGTAGTTGTAGTGCAATGTGTTATGGGCTGAAGATGGTCATGACACACAAATATGGGATTGATATGTAGCCTTCACAGCTACATAAAGAGCAGAGATGTGAAGTACAAATACTTCGTTACTGGACTTAAGTAGATTTTTCAACTATCTGTACCCGTGCTGCAGGACTCGATGCCTCTGAGTATGGGGCCCTAAAGCCAAGTCTGGTGCTGCGGATCACTGTGGTGTTGTGGATCAGCTTGATCCAGTTGTGAATGCCAAACTCTAAAAGATTTTATAACAAAAATAGTGTATACATAAATGCATTTATATATTTATTTTATATGTATTTAAGATATCTTCTATCAATTTCTTATAATCAAAAACATATATAAAGGAATGAGGCACATATGGGTATGAATGATGTCCTGTTAATAATTTTAGCCCATTTTTTAAAATGATATGGGTCAGCTGAGTTTATGGTAGTATTCTGAAATAAAATAAACAGACATTTGGAAAGTTCACGCCCATTAAATTCTGTATTCCATAATAATAATTAATTTGTGATCAGAGCACATGTCCTATTTGTTTCAAAGAGCCTCTACAGTATGAAGAGCTTTAATTCAGACTCTTTCTTTCTCACTGAGTTCCCTATGCTTCACCATTTTGAACAAGGGTGAGGAATTTAAAACTGAATTCACCTTTTATACCTTTTGAGCCTGCTGTCCAGTAAAGACAATAAATAACAATAAATGTAATTTGGCATCGCAATTAAAAAATAAAAACGTGTTTTGCTATTTTTTTATTTATTTTTTTTGCTTTTTTTGTAGTGACTTTGAACATTCAGGGATAAAAACAATAATTGTATTTCAGTATTAAAGATGTAATTTTGATTAAATGGCTTGAACATACTGACTGATTCCAGAAACATAAAGTTAGTCTGCACCACAGTGGTGAAGCTAACCGGAAACACCCAACAGGGGGCAGCAGCGCAACGCTCCTCAAAGAAGACGACGCTTTACCCCTCTGACGTCATTACGCACAACGTGTAGCACTGAAGCAACATGGCTCTGAATGGAGGTTTGTGAACTTCTAGGCTTTTTACCAAGCTAACTGTGACATTTATGCTTTCACATGTTCTGTTGTTAAAGCGATATTTTGTCTTGCCCGCAGGCGTTGATTCTGCAACTTTGTTTTCATTGAAATTTGTTTAAATAACCGTTAGCTGACGTTAGCACGGTTGGTTTGCTAGCTAGCATGTCATCATTTCCTAGTGTAGCACTGCGGTAATGCTAATTATAACAACACAACGGAATAAAAGTGGCGTTTAAATAGTGTAATAAGTGCGGACGGGCTAATATAGATAGATAATGTTCACACACACGTTAGCACAGTGCTGATGACTGTTTGTGTTATCACAGTATACTTTTTTGAGGATAACAGTGAGTGATAGAGTCTCTGTCGTTGGAATACGGTTTAATTAATTCAGTACTTTGGTTCTGACCCCAGACGACAATGACTTTGAGTGGGAGCCTCCAACGGAGGCAGAGATGAAGGTAATCCAGGCTCGCAGGGAGCGACAAGACAAAATCAGCAAGCTGATGGGAGACTACCTGCTCAAAGGATACAAGATGCTGGGAGAGTGCTGTGAAGTGTGTGGGGTGAGTTAGGTACATTTTTTTAATGCTATTTGTGATAAAGATAGTGCCTTAATAATGTGAATAGGGTGGAGCCATGTAACATGAGTGATGCATTTGTGTTTACAGACAATTCTTCTCCAGGACAAACAGCAAAAAAACTACTGTATCTCATGTCAGGAGCTGGACTCTGATGTTGATAAGGACAACCCTGGTAAATAAACAAGCTGTCTCCTTCCCTCTGTGGTTGCTATACTTGCATTGAGCCTTTTTTTAATTTTATTTGTGCTTCTTCTCCTTTTTCTTCACTTCCCTCAGCTCTGAATGCACAGGCAGCGCTGTCCCAAGTGAGAGAGAGACAGCTTGCGTCCTACTCCACCACACCGCCCCAGGCCCCTGAGCTTAATGGAGGCCCCAGCAACGGCCAGCCAAGTGCGTCCGTTCCTCAGCCCCGGCCAGAGCACTGTGAGGGGGCTGCAGCAGGGGGAAGAGCTCTCCTGCCTCCACCTGCTGTCCCTTCTCCTTTGACTCCTGCCCCCACCCCTGTCCTGGCACCTACTCGCCCCCCAGTTAGTCCACAGAGCACTGTCCTCCAACCTGTGTTACAAGAAGCTGAGGAAGCTATTCTAATCAAACTTCGATGGGCCACTAACCAGCTACAGAGTTCAGCCTCCCTGGAGTCTAGTATCCAGCTGTGCAGCCTCATCGCCAGTTGTGCCAACTCGCTGCGCAGCCTCAAGGAGCTCAGCCAGTAACCATCATGGAAAAGGTTCAAACCCTGGAATGCTCTCTGTCCTGGAATCAAGACTCTGGTTCGCTGCTTTGCAGCATCTCTGACTGAGTCCGTACATAGGGCTGAATTCAAAACTGGTCAGGAAATGCACTTGAAATAGGATTGTGTCAAAACTTCATAAGTTGTTCTTGATTTAACATACCTAAAAGTCTGTCAGAAATATTTTGTTCTATTTTTCCTAATATGTTTACATACAAATGTTTGAACATTTGACATTTTGATAATTATTATGATTTAATGATAAGAGCTAAACATTTGTAAATACATATTCATCATTGATCTGGCCATTTAAACATTTTAAAACAAGACCTAGTCATAGTTGACTGGCTTTGATTTATCCAAAATAGCCATTAAATTAACATCTGGGAAAATGGTAATGCCTGTTTTCTGATTACTTGTTCAGTAGTCTCCAAAAATGGTGTTTGCAAATCACAAAATTCAAACAAAAGCTAAAACCCCAATGGAATGTCTGTATAATTGTGTAGGAGTGCCTGTGCTGATGTACGACACACTGCTCGACTATGCCATCGATTAAGACGTGAAGTCTGTTGGTGTATTGTTAAACACCAGCTCTCTGATCAGAGGTGCATTTCTCTATTTATCTGACTGTCTCTGGTGATGTGCACATTGTCACAGTGTGCAGGCAGTTCTGAGGTTTTTATTGTAAATATATTTGATACATGATGGTGAAGATGATGCTCAGATGAGAGTGGGCAAAGTTCAGGGGTCACAGTCATCATACTTTTGTTCATCAAAAGTCATCGAGCACAAACAAACTGTGCACTGTACGTCCATAGGCAGCACTTCACATTAGATAAAAGCCAGCTTCAGTGTTGTTCAAGGCAGTTGGAGATTTCTAATCCTGTACCTGAATAAAGCGTTGCCTGTTCAGGACTTCTGCAGTTTGTTTCTTTCCACAAGAGGGCGCCAAAAGCAATGCCGCAAAGTTGAGTTGAAAAGCACTGCATTTTTGCTCCATTTCAAGTCAAGTCAGTTTTTATATCACAAATTACAAATTTGCCTCAGAGGGCTTTACAATCTTCTCTGGATATGACATTTTCTGTTCTTTACAAACAACCCCTCACATCGACTGAGGGAAAAAAAAAACTCTTCAAAAAAAAAAATACAGGAAAAAATAAATGGTAGAAACCTGAGGAAGGGCAACAGAGGAGTAGGGATCTCTCTTCCATGATGGACAGACATACAATAGATGTTGTTACAGAGTTACAACAATGAAAACACACATAGACACTCCATATAACAGTGACTACATATGAAATTGCATTGAGTGTCCAAGTCAGTGAATAACAGCATCAAGCTGTCAGCAATGGATCCTGAGCAGCACGTCCTCCTCACCTATTTAAGTTTTTTGTTTTAGAGTGAATATAGTACTATATATACTCATGCATCTTTGCTTGCATAAAATTCGTTACTTAATCGAAACCTGTTTTGAAAACAAACTGTATTGAAACCATACAGTATTAAAAACACTGTCACCCCGCAGACTGTGTTGGAAACACTGTCACTGCCTCTGCAGACTGTATTAAAATAATGGACTGTACTAAAAACACTGTCACTCTGCAGACTGTAATTGTAATGTCACTGTCTCTGCAGACTATATTGAAATCATACACTGTATTAAAAACACTGTCACTCTGCAGACTGTATTGAAATCATAGACTGTACTAAAAACACTGTCACTCTGCAGACTGTATTAAAATAATGGACTGTACTAAAAACACTGTCACTCTGCAGACTGTAATTGTAATGTCACTGTCTCTGCAGACTATATTGAAATCATACACTGTATTAAAAACACTGTCACTCTGCAGACTGTATTAAAATCATGGACTGTATTAAAAACACTGTCACTCTGCAGACTGTATTGAAATGTCACTGTCTCTGCAGACTGTATTAAAATCATGGACTGTATTAAAAACACTGTCACTCTGCAGACTGTATTGTAATGTCACTGTCTCTGCAGACTGTATTAAAATCATAGACTGTATTAAAAACACTGTCACTGCCTCTGCAGACTGTATTAAAATCATGGACTGTATTAAAAACACTGTCACTCTGCAGACTGTATTAAAATCATGGACTGTATTAAAAACACTGTCACTCTGCAGACTGTATTGTAATGTCACTGCCTCTGCAGACTGTATTAAAATCATGGACTATTAAAAACACTGTCACTCTGCAGACTGTATTGTAATGTCACTGCCTCTGCAGACTGTATTAAAATCATGGACTGTACTAAAAACACTGTCACTCTGCAGACTGTATTAAAATCATGGACTGTACTAAAAACACTGTCACTCTGCAGACTGTATTAAAATCATGGACTGTATTAAAAACACTGTCACTCTGCAGACTGTATTAAAATCATGGACTGTACTAAAAACACTGTCACTCTGCAGACTGTATTGTAATGTCACTGTCTCTGCAGACTGTATTAAAATCATAGACTGTATTAAAAACACTGTCACTCTGCAGACTGTATTAAAATCATGGACTGTAACATTTCTAAATACATATTCATCATTGATCTGGCCATTTAAACATTTTAAAACAAGACCTAGTCATAGTTGACTGGCTTTGATTTATCCAAAATAGCCATTAAATTAACATCTGGGAAAATGGTAATGCCTGTTTTCTGATTACTTGTTCAGTAGTCTCCAAAAATGGTGTTTGCAAATCACAAAATTCAAACAAAAGCTAAAACCCCAATGGAATGTCTGTATAATTGTGTAGGAGTGCCTGTGCTGATGTACGACACACTGCTCGACTATGCCATCGATTAAGACGTGAAGTCTGTTGGTGTATTGTTAAACACCAGTTCTCTGATCAGAGGTGCATTTCTCTATTTATCTGACTGTCTCTGGTGATGTGCACATTGTCACAGTGTGCAGGCAGTTCTGAGGTTTTTATTGTAAATATATTTGATACATGATGGTGAAGATGATGCTCAGATGAGAGTGGGCAAAGTTCAGGGGTCACAGTCATCATACTTTTGTTCATCAAAAGTCATCGAGCACAAACAAACTGTGCACTGTACGTCCATAGGCAGCACTTCACATTAGATAAAAGCCAGCTTCAGTGTTGTTCAAGGCAGTTGGAGATTTCTAATCCTGTACCTGAATAAAGCGTTGCCTGTTCAGGACTTCTGCAGTTTGTTTCTTTCCACAAGAGGGCGCCAAAAGCAATGCCGCAAAGTTGAGTTGAAAAGTACTGCATTTTTGCTCCATTTCAAGTTGAAAAGTACTGCATTTTTGCTCCATTTCAAGTCAAGTCAGTTTTTATATCACAAATTACAAATTTGCCTCAGAGGGCTTTACAATCTTCTCTGGATATGACATTTTCTGTTCTTTACAAACAACCCCTCACATCGACTGAGGGGGAAAAAAAACTCCTCAAAAAAAAAATACAGGAAAAAATAAATGGTAGAAACCTGAGGAAGGGCAACAGAGGAGTAGGGATCTCTCTTCCATGATGGACAGACATACAATAGATGCTGTTACAGAGTTACAACAATGAAAACACACATAGACACTCCATATAACAGTGACTACATATGAAATTGCATTGAGTGTCCAAGTCAGTGAATAACAGCATCAAGCTGTCAGCAATGGATCCTGAGCAGCACGTCCTGTATTGTAATGTCAGACTGTATTGTAATGTCACTGTCTCTGCAGACTGTATTAAAATCATGGACTGTATTAAAAACACTGTCACTCTGCAGACTGTATTAAAATCATGGACTGTATTAAAAACACTGTCACTCTGCAGACTGTATTGTAATGTCACTGTCTCTGCAGACTGTATTAAAATCATGGACTGTATTAAAAACACTGTCACTCTGCAGACTGTATTGTAATGTCACTGTCTCTGCAGACTGTAGCTGGGCGTGTCGCGGTCAGAGCCGGGCGGAGCCGCAGGGCTGTCTGTGGCTGAAGTGAGTGCACACAAAGGAGAGGAAACTAAACAAAGCCAGGAACTGGAAGCCTCACATTAACTGGGAATGCTTCTCTGTTCCTGCTCACTTCCAGACAACAGGGACGCGTTGGTTTGGAACCAGCTTCCAGGACTGGAGACACTGCTGCTGCTTTTAGGTGCAGGTGAGCATTTCTTTTCAAGGAGACATTTTTGACTCATGCACTAACTGAGGCGCTGCCTCTCTTGCTAACTCAGCTGTTCCCGGTGCAGTCAGTCAGCGTCGTGATGAACGGGAGTCGGTGCAGCCCGGCGGGCTGTCCGGTGGGCGGTGTCTGGTCAGTGGAGGGGCTGCCGCCGCTTCCCAAAGGCCTTAGCGGCATCCTGAACTCTAGCGGCGGCTCGTGGCGGGACATCGAGAAGGTGCACAGCAAAAGAGCGCGCATCCAGGCCGACATCAGCCGTGGCGGCGGGGACGCGACGCGCGGTCACGGCAAACCTGGCGGACTGGACGCTGCTCTGGCTCTGCTGCGGAAAGAGATGGTGAGATGGTCTGCCCCCCCAAAAACACACACACACCTTCAATAACACATCATCAACTAATACATCAGTAATTTAGACACAATAATCTCAACTCAAGGTCCACATACGTCCTTTTTATACAAGATAAACATTTATTCATCCCACCAACAGGGAAATAAGATAAGAAATAATAATAAGAGCCTGTATGAAAATAATCATTGACATAAGTGAACAAGTAGACTAAGAAGAAAAATAAATAAGAGAAAATACATATTAAAAATAAGTAGGTAACAAGGTAAAAAAAACAGCAATAAGAAAACAACAATGTCCTCAGAAAATGATGAAGTAACAGTGTATATATGCTGAATAAATATTAGACCAGATGGAAAACTAGGTCAGCAGATACACAACATAAATGAACAAAATAGATCGAGTATTGCGTATGTTGAGGGTGAAAAACAAGGAGCAGTGCCGGCTGTACAGACACTAAAGCACTAAAATGTTTTGTGTTTACTCGGTTGTCTTGGAGACACGGAGAAGATTTTTGTCTGTTTGTGAGTCAAAAAGGTTGTAAATACAGTGTGTCCTAATTTGCTGTGTAATCTTTTGATGGACAGGGCACAGATATTGTGGTTTTATTTTGTGTGACAGGTGGGTCTGCGTCAGCTGGACATGTCCCTGCTGAGCCAGCTGTGGTCCCTCCATGAGGCCATCCAGGAGTTCAAGGGCTCCTCACTCAGCACTGACAATGGATCCTCTGAGGAAGAGGAGGACGACGAGGAGGAGGATGCAGGAGTTGTAACACAACCTCCATCCTCCTCGTCTCTACATCCAGTTAGTAGCAACTCCAGGGACCAGTGGATCAAGGACTCCTTTCATATTCCCTGATGAAGAGACGCTCCATGCACCGTGGAGACACCATTTTTGTTTCTTCATAGCTTGTGTGTATAGGTAGCTTTTAGGTCACATTTACACAATCCTTTAAGGCAGACATCTCCTGTCTAGATTTGCTTTTCAGGCTGTGGGCCAATCAAATGTGGTGTGTCGTGCACTATATGAGTGGTTAATTTCGGTTGAGAGAGGGAAAAAAAAATCAAGACAAACAAGTGGGACCAGATGTCTTTGCACTTTAATGCTTAACTGCTGCTACCTGCTGCTTGCTTGTCACTGAATTTTAACAGAATACAGTATTTTGTTTCATAATCAGGTCTGTGGTTTACTGATAATTCAAGATATTTCAGACCCCTTGTTGTTTAAATCCAGCAGGATAATCTTTCCATACCGCTCAGTATTCTCTGTCTGATAAACAGAAGTTTTGCCAATCAGTCAATCTGTGTTCTCTTTAATCCAGTGAGCATTTGACTCTGACATTAAGCTTTCCATTCCGTTAAACCAGATATTTAAATCCATCCACCTTGACATTTTCTGCTGAATTACAAGCTACACAAATGAATGCACAATAGCACTGTTAAAAATAGTATCTTGGCTGCCAAAAATGTTGGAGAAACCATTAAAGTGTTTTTCACACTGCTCTCTTGGAGCACACTCCTGGAAATTATCCCGATGAGGCATCCCTCTGGTGTAAATACAGTTATAGATATACTGTATATGTATATTGAAATTGATTTTGCTTCATAGAGACTTCACCAGTCCAAATTCATAACAAGGCTGAGTAAAAATAAGTAAAATTATTGGAAATTATCCCTTTCATTGAGGAAGAAATGTTTATTCTTGGATATTAAACTGCCTTAAAATGTTGAGGAATCATGTGCTTTTTGCAATATTATCTACACGTGTACTTTTCTTTTTAAAGAGGCATATGTCATTCAAAATTTAACTGTTTTCCAGTGGGCAGGCTGTGTCACTTCACTTAGTTAAACAGTCTTAGATTAAATGACTTGTCAAACAATGGATGGATGTCTTTTTTTAATGCTTTGGGAATACAAATTAAAATAAATCTACAGAGCAGTATTTCTGTATTTGAATTAAAGGTAATCAGAAGATGATGATTGCTGAATATGACCAGCAGAGGGACACACTGTCCTCAGTCCAGAGACAGCTCCTTCAGTCCTGCAGGCCTCCGTCCTCTGAGGTCATGTTGAAAGCAGCAGAGTGGGGAAAACCATTTGCTGTGTGGAGAGAGCAGATGGAGGCTCTCATGCTGTTCTCTATTTATAATCAACACATGTTGTGGTTATTGTTGGACTCTATCTGCCTGTCTGTCTCTCCAACAGTCTAACGTCCATCTCTTCATCAGTGCTTGTCTTCACCTGTTTGCTTCTCCTCAAAATCTATCTTCCTTTCTCTGCATCTCTTTGTTTTCTCGTCCATCTGTTGGATACAGCTGATATTATCACCCTGCACCCACTATCACTCTACAGTGAGTGATTATTCGGATAAACAGACATCAGGCTGGAGGTCAGTGTCGTGGATGTCGTCGGGGGGGCTTGGATGGACTATAATGAGTTGTTGACTCTTGAATGTTATAATACAGGAGTGTGACAGATGAAAAGTTCATGATATTGAAAACAGGAAACTCGACAAACTGTTGATACTGAGCACAATAATGCACCTCTGACCACTGGCCCCACGGTGTAATATTAGACCAACTCTGAGTCATGAGGGAGTCGTTCCCCCTGCTGCTGCCCTGCACTCCTCCACCCCAGCTGCCTCCGTCCGTCCATCCATCCCTGTTCCCCCACCTAAAAATACACTCCTGCTCTCACTGAGGAAATTCCCTGCGCCTTGACCTAACTTCAACACACACACACCATGGAAACTATTCCCTCTGTAGTTAACTGGATGAAACACACTTTTCTGGAAAGGGCTGGATGACGTGACTGAAACCCAGGAAGTGAGCTGAACTGAAAATAAATATGGTTAGTGTATTCATGCTCAACACAGGCCTGAAACAGACAAAGTGACAGTGCAGAGTTGATTAAGTGAAATGGTCAGATAAGCCTCCTGTGGTGACATAGGCAGTCAGGATCAAAGTCTGCAGGTATGACTGACTGCACACTGTTACCTTCACTCATACAGTAAGCAGCAGAGATAAAGACCTTTGCATACTGCTGCATCACCAGTAGACACTCTTTGCATATCCTGTCTTTCTCTGCCTGTCTCACTGAAGGAAGGAGGGAGGGTGGACCCGAGGCAGCAGACCTTCATTACTACAAGGACTGACTAAGCGTGTCTCCATGTGGATTACTGCCAGGGAGAGAGACAAGAAGTTGAAGTTGGGACTTCATACCAGGAGCTGACAGGCTGTTTCAATGACAGGGTGGAATCAGTTCCTCTTTACTTCTGGTTTAATTACTGGTTGTGCATTGACAGCTTTCTGTTCATGGCGACGTTTCTTACAGTGATTCAACTTTGTGTCAATGAGTGCAAGTCGCAGCTTGTGTGAAGTTCATCATCATCATCATCACCAGCAGCAGCAGAAGAAGAAGACCTTTTAAGGAACTTATTGTCGCGCGAGTTTTACTTTCTTTTTTTGTCCTGTTTAAGTTTTATTTATTTGTTATTGATTTATAACAGAAGAAGGTATGACCTCGGTATGGAAAAGACTGCAGCGTGTTGGTAAAAAGGCTTCAAAGTTTCAGTTTGTCGCCTCTTACCAGGAACTCGTGTTGGAGTGTACAAAGAAATGGTGAGTTTTGAAAAGATTTTCAGTGTTTCGCATCTAAATAGCCACTATAACTACCCTGTTTGGTGTTAGTTACAATAATAAGATTCCATTGTGACCATTGTCATGTTGTGTGTCTTTCCGCTACGCTGTCAAATATAAGGGCGTCCCTCTTGTATGTAAAGTGGGCTGAATGTGGGTTCGAGTCCCGACCTCGCCTACCAATAAATTTTGTTTGTGCTAAAGATAAAGTTATCAGTTAACAGCCCCTCAGCAACACTAGTGTTGAAAGACAAATAATTTGACATTTAAATGAACATTTGTACCGAGATATTTATCTGTGTACGGCTCCCAATCACTTGACTTCTTATGACTGTTTGTTGTTGTCGCGGCCATCTTGGATGCCGGTGTAACGTTAACGCTAGCACCGGACAAAAATTAAGACAATGGGGATGTGTCGTTTTTTGGAGGAAAGGTAAGACTGCCATCCCCTGGCTGTTGACTGTAAGTGTCCAAAATAAGCGTTGAAGTGATAAGATTCAAAACATGACATGTAATTATAGACATAAAGGTTGCTAACTAACTGTAAGATTTGTTAGCATTCTGTTAGCATTTCGTGAGCTAGGTTATGTTGGTAATTTAGTTGGTGTTTTGCTTGTATGTTTTGAAATGACATGGGCCATCAAACACCACATAGACATCAGTGGCTGTGATAGATGGCATACTGTCAAGGTCCCTTGACCAACTGATCTGTATGGATCTGTATCATTGATGTTTTTCTTGTAGTATATTGCACCTTTACCCCTGTTTAAAGCAGCTACCTAGCCTCCCAAAACTGGGGCGTCACCCCAGAATGCTTTGCGATTCCCCTCATCTCTCCTGATAGCATTGGAGGCTGCTTCACCTTTGTTTTCATTTCATGACATTTATATCTATCTGTGTCACTATGTGGACAGCTCAGGCCTGTACTGAAGTACCTTTACAGTGAGCGCAGTACTATTCACCAATACATACAACTTTTTCCATGTAGGGCTGGTAGATAGTTTCAATGCTGGAGGAAGGTAAAGAGCAAATGCTCCCCCTTACCATGAATACAGATGACTGGAATTGACTCAAATGATCCACACATCAGATTAGCCATTAGTGGCACTATTATGCTCTAGAATACAACTATTTTGTCACAAGAATGGCATTGTTAATGTTTGCTCTAAAATAATTGGGGTCAAGCAAAGAGACTTAAGTTCATCCATGCATCCATCCATTTTCTACCGCTTGTCCTACAGAGGGTCGCGGGGGGACTGGAGCCTATCCCAGCTGTCTTAGGGTGAAAGACGGGGTACATCCTGGACAAGTCTCCAGTTCATCACAGGACACATAGAGACAGACAACCACTCACACTCACATTCACACCTATGGTCAATTAAAATTAACCAATTAACCTAATCCCCATGCAAGTTTTTGGATGGTGGGAGGAAGCCGGAGTACCCGGAGAGAACCCATGCAGACACAGGGAGAACATGCAAACTCCACACAGAAAGGCCCTGGGCCGGATTCAAACCCAGCACCTTCTTGCTGCAGTTGAATTGCACTTTTAAGGATCAATAAAGTTGTTTGAATTGAATTGATGAGTTTACGGTTGTATAGAGTGAAGTTTGTGAAGACTCATATGCGCCTTTTGCACATTTAGTTGCTTGTTGTTCGAATTATGCTCTGTTTAGGTAAACTTATTTGTCATGATTTGTTCCCGCCATGGGCGGCACAATGGCACAGTGGTGTAGTGGTTAGCACTATCGCCTCACAGCAAGAAGGTACCGGGTTCGATTCCCAGTCTAGGGACTTTCTGTGTGGAGTTTGCATGTTCTCACGTGTCTGTGTGGGTTCTCTCCAGGTACTCCGGCTTCCTCCCACCATCCAAAAACATGCATGAGGATTAGGTTAATTGGCTAATTTAAATTGACCGTAGGTGTGAATGTGAGTGTGAGTGGTTGTCTGTCTATAGCCCCTTTCACACTGCACGAAAGACCCGTGTCGACAATGGATGGATGTTCCTGTCATGGTTATGCAGGCCTCCGATAAACAAAGGAGCTGCAGGGCATGTATTTGTCTTGCTAATGTTTATCTATCATCATTCCTGTCATTCCCTATGTATTTTGAAAATACCTGTGGTACACTGTGAGCAAGATTATATCAATATTTAATCATTTATTATCATAATCTTAAGGGTACTAGTAGACATGGTTGTCTCAGCATTGTAGGCCTTTGTGTCTTGTGCAATTTCCTGTTGAACAAAACATTTGGAAAGTGGCCAGGTGATTAATCTGCTCTCACATACACTTACACAACACTGAACATTGACCGCTTTAGGGTGCTCGGGAAATCTTTTAAACTATTATCCACGAAATTTCTTATCTGTCCAGATTACATGCAAGTATGGAATAGCTGTGTAAGCTTCTATCAGCAGCAGAACCTTTTTTGCAATAATTTCTGCAATAATTTAAGGCTCTTGTCAATAAATAGTTTGATCAGTAGTAGAAAACCTGTCTTGTCTGGACAAAGAGAAGGTAAGGGAGAGCTTTAGAAAGAGTGACAACACCCACGTGATGAAATCAGAGTTTTTAGGTCTTTACCAGTGTCAGAAACCACAGAGAGGAAGTGATGAAGGACTGGAGATTAATGTCATGTTATTGAAAATGAAATCAACAATCATCAACACCAACTCTATACTGTGGGTCACTGGCACATCAGAGGTGTGTGTATGTGTGTGTGTAACTGTTGGATGTGTACATAAACAAGTATTTTGCTAAAGTTTGCCACTTCAACTTAAAACACAAAATATAAGAGTGTTGTCTTCACAAGCTGCTTCTACTGGCCTCAAGTGGCAAAAATAAGTTTCAGCAGACATGACTGAAAGAAGAAGATATACTCTACTGGATACAGGAAACCAAAGATAAGAGGACCCAACAGTTTGTACATAGCAACAGTCAGAAAATGTTGAAGCGATGTTGACAGAGACAGTTTAGTAGCACACACGTGATTAAAGACTTCGTAACAGGCTATTTTTACAGTAACGCAAGGAACATTTTATGTGACAAAAACAGTGAGGTTTAGCGAGTTAGCTCACTTCTTTTACTGTCTGTGAATGTGATATGTTTTGTTTTGTGTATCACATACACTAAATGCTGTTTAAATTGTCACTAGGGATGGAAATGATACTGTTAATCACTCAGCTAGTCAGCTGTGGATTATAACCATTGTCTGCTGAATGGCAAAACACCAGCCACAGCTGCAGTAATTACATGTTACTAAACAGCAACACACCCTAATGTTCGCCATGTTAAACGCATTGTTACTGAGCACAGAAGCTGTTGTCGTGTCTTTGTGTTTCCAATCACACTTTGCCTCCTGTTTGTGCTGTTAGTTACCCTCTCTCTGTGCTATTTCTGATGCCACTCCTGACCCCTTAACACACATCTGGGCTATATCTGAACACTAATACACTGAAATCTGATATATATATATATATATATATATATATATATATATATATATATATATATATATATATATATTTTATTGTTTTTTTAATTAAAGATATACAAATACAAACTAATAGACAAAGACATACAGAACAGAAATATCCCACCCAAGCGCTACAAGCACTAAAAAACACAAAACCTAGGTAGTGAAAGAGACAATCAAAATTGAAGATAAACATAAATCGTACCTGAATATACCAATGAACAAATAATATAGGCATATAAGTTTATAAGTAAAGCAAACATCTGATATTTTAAGCTATTCATAAACCAATATGCTAAAGAACATCTGTCAGTGTTGGCTATGTGTCAGAAGTAGGGTTCCCTACTTCCTGTCATGTGACTCCAGTTTCACTTCCTGTGCTGCAGAAGACTGAGTGAATACAGCCTCTCCAGTGTGATCACAGGCATCTGCACAAACACTCACACATCAGTGTCTGTGACTCCAAGGCATTTATTATTCAGCAGTGACTCATGAGACCTTCTGTTAGACCTTGTGTTGGTTCATTTGTACAGTATCTTTTTTGTTTGGAGTCATAATTCAATGAAGGACGAGCGGTTTTGGAGAGTTACTAACGTTAAAAAAAGTGGTTGTCAAACGCTAAAACTCTTCCGATTTTTTCTCTTCAGAGTAGTGTCCTTTGTGCCAAAGCAAAATTCAGATAATTAATAATATCATCAAGTAACAGCACGCAGACATCATTTCTGTGCTTCGATTCATATGTTTTGTATGTTTCCGTAGGCAACCAGACAAGCTCAGGGTGGTGTGGACCCGGAGGAACAGACGCATGTGCTCCAAGGTGAAACCACTAAACCACCACAAACGGACACAAAAGTGCATTTAGTCAAGTGCTATGCTATTTATTGATTCAAATATCCAGCAGTATGTGACGTTTAAAATGTGCTCCACCATTACCAGATAGTGATGTATATTCTAAGGCATCAATAATGATCATACTTTACTTTTTTCATACTTTTATTCAAGTCAAATATCTTCTGCCACTGACCACTGTTGTGTGTTGTACAGCTCCACAGTTGGCAGCCTGGAATCAAGAACCCCTACAGGGGCATGGTGGTGTGGCCGGTCCCTGAGAACATCGACATCTCTGTTACACTCTTCAAGGTAGAAAAACCGAGTACAATGTTCACACCATACATACATATATGTACAAACAGGGAGAAATTAGAGGAGAACAAATAAGTGAAGAAATATAATAAATGCAGACTCTTCCAGAGCATGAGGGGCCTGAGAAGACCGAGTACTATAATACATTACTGGGAATAACTATACATTGAATACTGTATATATACATATCACACAGTTAAATAAGAATGTATGTACAGGTGTGTGGTTAACAGTTTTGTAAGATAACATAAGGTTTTATTTTATAAAATAATAATGTAAATATATACATAAAAAGTCTGTTATTTAACCAGATGATTATATTTACGATATGTATAAAAGCCAGAGATTGTTCGACTGCAGATTTTATTGTTTGTATTTCTTGTCTCTTCAGGAGGTCAATGCCGATGAGTTTGAGGACAAAGAGTGGACGTTTGTCATAGAGGGTGTAAGTGTCTCAGGTTTTTTAATTCTTAAATTTGCTGTGACTACTATACTGTACTTATCACAGATGTTTTTTTTGTCGGTCTTGTAAAGGAGAACAAGGGGCATCGCAAGGTGCTGGCATCAGCCGACATCAACCTGAAGCGGTTTGCCAGTCCGACACCGACGCAGACGGACCTGACGCTGAAGCTGAAGCCGCTATCCGTCAAAGTGGTGGATGCCACGCTCAAGCTGTCGCTGTCATGTGTCTTCGTTAGGGAAGGGAAAGCCACGTGAGTTTTATCCCAGACAATAGTGCTTCAACAACACTCGATACATGTGTGTAATGAATCCTCAGCCTAATTTAATACACCGATCATATCATTTATGTTTAAGGGGCTTTTTCCCTCTGAAATTTATGTTCCTGTGATAAGTGTTTGCTCTTATGTTCTCAGTGACGAAGACATGCAGAGTCTCGCCAGCCTGATGAGCGTCAAACCCACAGATATCGGCAACCTTGACGACTTCAATGAGAGCGATGAAGACGAGGACAAGAAGTCTGTCACTGCTACAGGTAGGCAGACCAACACGAGCATTGCTTCCTCTCTGAGTATTTCTTCTGACATTTCTTCCTCCTCTGCTTTCTTTTTCCTGCATTCACTTCTTCCGCTCCACTCGTCACTCTTTTCTGGCCTCTGCAGTTGTTCCACACACTCTAACTCGCCCGAATCGCCCTGCTCCCCCTCCGCCTGACAAGCGAGACTCGGCCGGATCCACTTTTCCGGCCTCAGGTAGTTTCCGTTGTCTTTTCTTTCACCTGCTCCTGCTGTTTGTTTCTCTTGCCAGAGAGGAGGTTGAGGAGGTGGTGGTATGAACAGGAACTGTCTCTCCTACTGCCTGTTATTGGGAGGCTCAGTTTATAGAACAGCATTTCACACACTCATGCCATTTGTTCTGCATACCACATATTTCTCATCTGGACATTATTGAGGATCATGTGATTGTAGACCATGCCACCAGTGTACTGGGAGACAGAAAGAGTAACAGAGGCTAAAAAACATCTAATTGCATGGCGTTGAGGTGTAAACTGTCATCCGAAAAGGCACAGAAAAATTATACACATTTACTTCTTGGAAGTAGTATTAAAACAGTGTAAAAATAAAAGCCCTGCATTCAAAGCGTTATTTAAGTGAATCACTCATCCTACTATAAAGCCATTCCTGTCTAAGGGTCCAAAAATGCAAAATAAGGTTTTTAATTAAAAAACATAATAATAATGATAATGATGATATAATAATGATAATAAGGTGGCACTCGAATTATTAATAAAGTTTAGAACATTGAAATATGTTAATTTACATTAACGTTGTGAAAATATTTTTTCCATGTTTTATAAGAAAGTAAAATAAAATGAAATAATATGCAATACATAAGTAACCAGTGTCTGTCAGTACAAAGTAGTAGAAAATGGAAATACTCAAGTAATGTACCTGAGAACTTCTCTGAAGTACGGTGCTCAAGTTAATGTGCTGAGTTACTTTCCACCACTGACACATTTACAGCTGAAGAGTCAATTCATTAATGACATTTCATTTTCATTCTCAGTTCATGACCTTTTCCTTCTTTTTCATCATTTTTCTTTCTGCAACAACCTTCATTCACTGCTCCATCCATCCATCCATCACCCCTCCATCTACTCATCCAGCCTGTGGGTATGATGGCGGCACTCCCAGTCCTGCCGTCCACTCCCGCCCTCCTCTACCTCTTGCTCCTCGCCCCTCACCCCGTCGTAGCCGACACCCCTTCACTAGCACCCCTGTCCAGTCAGAGATCCACCCGTCCCCTGGTCCCTCCCCTCAGCCCTCACCCAGATCCAAGCATAAAAAACCCTCCAACTCTCAGCTCCCTGAGGTTCTTGTCTCTTCGGACCCACTACCTACTCCTCCTAGTTCACAGCTCACTGCGTCCACTCCCTCAATCCAGAGTGCCTCGTCTGTCTCACCCCTCTCTGATGTGTCTGCACCATTAATCACACCTTCTTCCCCTCATCCTCCACAATGCTCTGAATCTCTGCCTGCTTCACCTGCAGACTCAGCAGCAGTTCCCTCTGTTCCACTGATTTCCTCTTCAGATGCCTCCCGTAATCTGCCCAGTGCCTCTGAAACAAACATCACCTCACTAACTCCCAAACATCCCTCCCCTGCATTGTCGTCACCGTCCTCCACAGCTCCCCAAACATCTCTCACTGTGTCTACTACTCTGACCCCGAAGACCATCTCTGAATCTTTATCCAAACCCACCCTGTCGTCTGAACCTCCATCCACTCACCCTCCACTCACCCGGACCCTCTCTCAGCCTCCCTCTCTGCCCAGAATCTTCCAGGCAGGCTCAGGAAAAGGTATCAACATGGCTGACTGGCAGACAGGCATGCTGCATGCTTTACACTAACTGATTTCCTTACATGTGATAGTCAGACTGGACCCTGTTTTCCACATGATTTCATGCTCATGTCACTCAAAGTCAAATACAGTGTTCTATTTGTGTTCCAGTATGGAGTGTTGTGAGGAAGATCGTTGGAGTTAAACATGTAAACAATCAGGGCTGCAGGACCTCAGGCAACAAGGAACAAAGGGAAATTTTGTAGCTGCTAATGCTTTATGTGCTGATGTGGTATCTGCTTGTTTTAGTGTTTTTTTTTTCTAAAAACATTTAACAGAGGTTTAGTCGAAGATTTGGATCAAACATCAAGGAGGTGCTTTTAATCTAAAAGTTTCACTGATCTGTTTCAATCCATGCTCACAGACTTCTCTCACTAGCACCACATTATTCCTGAAGCTTCCTGGGGATACTGCCACTTGTTTTAAATAACAAAAATACTGTATATTATCTAATAAATAATTGTTATATAATAAATCATACATGTAGTACCTAATATAAACATAACTCTATTTCAGTTTATACATTATTCACTATTCAAAATGTACAGAAAACTATTGTAAATTATATTAAAACAATCTATATTTAATACCAATTTTTAAATCCTTACATGTACATCATAAGAAGCCGAGATTGAATTACAAAACAAAGTTTTTGGAAGTTTAACAAAAAAGATAAACAAAATAAAATACTGAATTCATCAGTTTTAATTATGTTGTTGTGTACAGTAAAGTGTTTAGATCACCATGACACCACTAATCACTGTTGAGACTGCAGCAGTTTGTTCCTGGCAGATATACAGTCACTTCTGTACAATTATTAAAATGCATGACTTAAAGTTACCGTTGCTGTTCCCCTTTCACTTTTGCCCCTTTGATTATTCATAAGGTTTTCTTTATTCCTCTTTTGTCCTTCCCTCCTCATCAGTTCCTGTTTCACACCAGCGGCGCCCCCCGGAGGCTCAAACTGCAGATGATCTTACTTCAGTCTCTGGTCTGTCTCTGCTGTGACTCTCACTAAAGCACTTTTCGGATCTTTATACGTTTTTCTTCTCTCCTTCTCTGTTTTGCTCATAATGTCATAATGATAGTCGTCCGTCCTCTCCACTAGGCCGTGTTCACATATTCAGACCTCAGGTTGTCAAGTCAGTCGACCGCCCCTCCTCTCCCTCTCCTTTTTCTGCTGACGCTCCTCCTCTTGAGTCAACTCTTCACCCCAAATCTCAGGCCTCTATCTCAGAATCAGGTAACCAGTGTCATCATTTCACTCCTGTATTTCCTTTAACGCTGGCTCATCTATTCTCGTTTCCCTTGCCACCTCCTCTTGTCCATCCTCCCTCTCCTCTTTCCTCAGGTGCTCAAGCACCATGGTTGACGTCTGGTAGTGACATCACCCCTGTCCCTTTGCTGAGTAGTCCTGACCTTGATGCCCTCTGTGACCCTGTGGCTCCAGCACTTCCCACCTCCTTTCCTCTCTCCTCACCCCCTCGCTCCTCCTCTCTTTCCACCTCAGTTTTATCCTCCCGTCCTAACACTCAGCTCACTGGCCCTCCTTCTGCTCTGATCAGCTCCTGTCAGTCAGGTATAGCAGCCGTCTCCTGCCTGTGTGTATGTCAGCCAAGATGCTCATGTTCTGTGACAACATTAGGATGCTGATTTCACCAAAATATCCTTGCTTTTGCTTTTTATAGGCTCAGCGTTCCCCCTTACTCAAGTAGTCGAGGAAACAACTCCAAGTCGAGATGAGGGTTCTCCTCGAAACAACCACACAGTGGCCAACAACAGAGTCTCCAACCAGCCGATCAGACCAGCTCAGGATTCAAAGTCAGCCATCACAGAAAACAAAGCTGAACCTGCAAGGACCAGGTGAGCTCACTCATTTGAGTATTATAATGCAGATTGCTTGGATAACTTAGAGCTATGTTTGGCCCTGAAATGCCGTGTGCAGAGAGAATGTGTCAGCATACCACAGGCTGTTGGCACAGCCAGAGAAACATCCCCAATGACAAAAAAGAGAAGATAACAATCTTTAAAAAAAGCCCAGAAAGCTTACTCAAATTCTTGTGTTCTCTAGTTGTCTTGAGGAGAACAGCAAACCTCGAGAGCACATCTCTACAGCATGATTGTGGAGAAGGGAATCGCTTTTACATTTTGCTTTTAATCTGGAGAGAGTTAGCTTATCTTAGCATAAAGCCTGGAAACAGGGTTTTCCACGAGCCTGGCTCTGTCCACAGGCAACAAAATCCATCTACCAGCTCGTCTACAGCTCATTAATTCACCTCACTTCTTGATAGGTACAGAAAAATAAAGTCCAGTCACTGCACCTGGCCAAGACATAGTCCTGCACATAACCAAACAAACAAGAAATACTATGCTAAGCTAAGATAGCATGGCACTAACAAGACAGACATGAAAGGTATCACTGGTTTCATCTAAAATGTATTTGTTTCCAAAAATGTGAAAAAGTACAGCTCTACTTTACTTTACCCATCAGCCTCAGTGCCATTGACATTAATGTGTAACTGAAAGGCGCTCCAGAGTTCTCAGAGATTGTTATTCCTCCAATCCAATCATTTCATATGGATCAGCATCTTAACAAACTCATGAAATGATCCCCAGCTAACCCACCTTGGGGCAGTCCTGCTTCAGCTTGCTGACTCGTGTGTGGTTGAGTAACATTTTGTTGTTGAGATGTGTTGAACTATCGCTGAAGGCCTCAAGGTTTGCAAGGTGTTTGTGCTTCCTCGATGCTAATGTGTGCTAACAGTCGCAGAGTGTTTTGTACCCGGCCTCCTGCTGCATGCAGCAGTGGATTAATGATCAGGTCTGTAGTCTGAACTGTGGCAGCGCCTGTTTCCTCCCCTAATCACCTCCTGCACGCTCAGCCTTGTGAAATCACACCCACTCACCTCTGGAGTCTGACCGCCACTCTTTCTGTCTCCAGTCCTGCCCAGTCACGCTCAGAGCTGATAATAGCCCCGCCCCCTCCATGGCCCTTCTCCTGCTGTGAGAACGCCACCCCTCAGCATCCCTCCACCAATGTTGTGGCAGCGTTTATCACTCCTAAACATCCAAACGCTCAGGAGGAAACTGATTTGAAAAAGCCAACCAATGAGACAAGTGTTATTGAGGTTGAAAAGCCGCCACTGGTAAAGCCTGAGCCCGAGTCTGACTTTGACGACATCATCTTTGAGTCATTCAACCAGAGACAAGAATCAGGAGGCTTGTTTCTGGAAGAGGATGACTCTAAACAGGACACTATCAAAAGGTGTCCTCCAGGGTGAGTATTTATGCTGAAGATCCAGAACCATAACAATACGTTTGCAAAATGTGAAGTGATGGTGCTGAGTATAAAAGCATGCACAGATTTAGGATTAAGGAATACTCTTTATCTGTTCTGCAGTCAGAAAACCAATGAAAAGGCTGTTGGCAAAAAGCCGTCACTGATGGAGCAGGTAGAGGGAGCAGCGACGAAGAAGGAGGTGGTGATAAAGGCAGAGCAGGAGAAGCAGAGGGAGAAAAAACAAGAAGAGGAAATGAAGAGGAAAGAGGAAGAGCAAAAATTAATGCTCCAGAAACAGGAAGAGAGGAGAAAACATGAGGAAGAGAAGAAAAGGCTGTTTGAGGAGGAGAAGAGGAGGCTCTTAGAGGAGGAGGAGGAGGTCAAGAAGGAGAAAGAGAGGAAGAGATGTGAGAGGGAGAGACTCCTGAAGGAGAGGAGAGAAAAACAAGAGAAGCTGAGAGAGGAGGAGGAGGAGAGGAGGAAGCAGTATGAGGAGGAGAGGAAGAAAAGAGAGGAGCAAAGGAGACTCCTGGAGGTGGAGGAGCAAAAGGAAAAAGTGAGGAGGGAGGAAGAGAGGAGACTTGAGAGAGAGAGATTCTTGAGGAAAATGAAAGAGGAGGAGGAGAAAATGATGGAGGAGCGGAGAGTGGTTGAGGAGCAAAGAAGGAGGAGGGATGAAGAGAGGAAGAGGCTCCTGGAAGAGGAGGAGAGAAAGAAGAAACAATTAAAGGAGGAAATAGAGAAGGAGCAACAGAAAATGAAAAATGAGGAAGAGAGAAGAAAGAGGGAGGAGGAGAAAAAATGTCTACAGGAGGAAGAGGAGAGAAAGAAAAATGAGATAGAGAAGGAGAGGGAGAGGAGAGAGGAGGAGAGGAGGAAAGAGGAAGAGATAAAGAAAAGGGAGGTAGAAGAGGAGAGGAGGATGATGGAGGAGGAGGAGGAGAGAAAGAAAAGGGAGAAAGAAGAGAGGAAGGTTAGGGAGGAGGAGGAGAGAAAGAAAAGGGAGGAAGAAGAGAGGAAGGTTAGGGAGGAGGAGGAGAGAAAGAAAATGGAGGAAAAAGAGAAGAAGATTAGGGAGGAGGAGAGAAAGAAAAGGGAGGAAGAAGAGAGGAAGGTTAGGGAGGAGGAGGAGGAGAGAAAGAAAATGGAGGAAAAAGAGAAGAAGATTAGGGAGGAGGAGGTGAGAAAGAAAAGGGAGGAAGAGGAAAGGAAGATTAGGGAGGAAGATATGAGAAAGAAAAGGGAGAAAGAAGAGAGGAAGATTAGGGAGGAGGAGGAGAGAAAGAAACGGGAGGAAGAAGAGAGGAAGATTAGGGAGGAGGAGGAGAGAAAGAAAAAGTCAGAAGAGAAGAAGAGGAGAGAGGAGGAGGAGAGAAAGAAAAAGTCAGAAGAGGAGAAGAAGAGGAGAGACGAGGAGGAAGAGAGAAAGAAGTCAGAAAAGGAGAAGAAGAGGAGAGAGGAGAAGGAGAGAGTCAAACAAGCAGATGAGAGAAGAAAGAGGGATGAGGAAGAAATGAGAGAAAAGGAGAGGGTGATAAAAGAGAATGAGAGGCTCATAAAGAAGGAGAAGGAAAGGTTGGAGAGGAGGAAAATAGCAGAGGAGAAAAGACGTGAGGAAGAGGAGGAGAAGAGGAAAGACAGACTCTTGAAGGAGCAGAAAGAAAAGGAGAGAAGACTGCAAGAGGAGCAGAGGAGGCAGGGGGCAGAGGAGAAAAAGGAGGAAGAAGAAAAGAAAAGGAGAGAAGAGGAGAATAACTTTCTGCAGGAGAGGGAAGAGATGGAAAGAAGAAAGAAGACTGAGGAGGAGGAGGACAAGAGGAGGAAGGAGCGTCAAACAGCTCTGGAGGTTAACAAGTCAGATGAGGACAAGCAGAGGATGAAGACTCTGGTTTCGTCTTGCTTGGCAGCTCCTCCTCTCACCTCCACACACTCAGCTCTGACAGACGGAACTCCACTTCCTGCTCCCCACCGCCCTCCTCTGGACAAAACCAGCATTACAGCTGAGCCGCTGCCCTCACAAGTCCTCAGCCAATCACAAGACAGAGAGAGGACTGCTCAGTCCGTTAATGAACCAAGCTCTGCCTCCAGTGAGCGGTGAGTTACGCCGAAATAAAGCCATTCCACTTTTAGGACCTCAAATGGCTGGCATGTGCTCTCTCAATCAGCAAAAAACAATCAATCAATCAGTGTTAGCCTTTAAAAAGTCTCCTTAAATCCACTCCATGTTGATTTAAACATCAGTCTTTGTTTGTTACTCTGTACTACAGTGGCACCAAGTTGGGATGAATCATTGAAGATTAATATTTTGATAATTCCCTTTGTCTCCTGTGGTGATTTTTTTGTGATTCTCTGCTCATGCAAGACTTGATTAACCACAAATTAACTGCACCATCTGCTCTGTTTGTCTCAGAGACCATCCAGCATCATGAAGAGCTTTAATTAAGACTCTTTCTTTTTCACTATAGTTTTATTCTATACGCTTCACCATTTTGAACAGGAATGAGAAGTTACCTTTTTATACTCCAGTTCAAGCCAGAACACTGGCATTCTCTGAGAAGTCAGAAATTAATTAAAAATTAACATACAACCACTAAAATAAATGTTTCTGTTCAGGACTAAACAGGAAATAACTGGAATTTCAGTCAAATAATAATAAAGTACTAAAATATTAAATTGGAAAATCCATGGATAACAACAATAATTATATTTTAGCATTAAGTATTGCACATACCAGTGGATTATCCATTACAGAAACATTGGCCTATTAATGATCAATGCATTCACCTCATAAATCAGGACACGTTTCCCAGCTTCTAATGATAAAAATATTGATGTCAGTGATCCTGGCTGTGGTATTACTTACTATCAAATTTTGTGGTATTGCTCATCCCTATTGTTTGTTTTTCTGTCGTTGTTATGTGGCTTTCCTCCTCTCCCTTTCTTATTCCTGTTCATTTCTACCTTTTGATATCCCCCCCCCCCCTTTATTTTACATGTCCTCTTTCTCTCCCCTTATTACAGTCTGGGGCGACCCTCTCTCTTAAAGGAAGTTTCATTGTCAAACATTGTCCCAGAAAAGAAAATATGTGCCACATGTACTCCACCTGGCGTCCATTCAGGCCCCACTGTTCAGGATAAACCATTCACATTAGAGGTCATGAGCCTGATGCCACTTCCCCAGAGACTGTCTGATGCAGAGGTTCCTCTGTGGAAAGTGCTAGAAGGGAGAATTGGGAAAGATACATCTGAAAATATCTCTGCCAAGGAGGGTGCAAAACCTTTGTGCAGAGGGTAAGAATGGACGAGGGGACGTTTGTCTGCTTTGTCTTTCTGTCTGCTTCGCTGATGCTTTGGCTTCTTAATAAAGTAGTTGGCAGCAAATTTAAAAAAAAAAAGTCTTACATTTGCTCTTTCCTCTCTCCCTCTTCTAGCTCACAAAGGGAAGATGCTGCTGATGTGGAAACCCCCGTCAGTCAGGAGCTCCAACCAACAGCAAAAAACTCAGAAAAGCATCACATAGTCCCTGCTCCAGCTGAACCCAGCGCACCAGCACTTAAAGAGGAGCCCAAAGAGCCAGAGAGACCCAGCGTGGAACCAGAAACCTCAGCCGAGGTTTCCCCAATACCAGCCATTGAGCGCACGGCTTTGGCGCTGGAGCCACTGCTTCCCTCAAAACCAGAACCGGGACTGTGGCCGGAACAAGTTCTCCAGCCATCAGGAAAACCACAACAGGAGGGAGCAGATGAGCAGAAACCGGCCAATGTCGTGGCTGGTGGTCAGGAGAGTTTCCCCAACAATAAGGAGCCAGTGTGCAGAGAGGCAGAGCAGCAGCTGTGGGCGACGGTGGAGGAGACCACCACAGAGACAGACAACAAAGAGGTGGAAAGTAATGAGAGCCCTGAGGAGAAGGATGAGAAGCAGGAGGAGGAGGGTGTAATAGGGGGGTGAGTCAGTGACAGTTCCTCTGCAGCATGGCGTGTATGTCTGCTTTTGCTTGCACACAAACACACACTCACTCAAACACTCATTCACATCATGACATGTGCTGACTAACGTGGTGCTGCAGCCCAACCAGTGCTTATTTACTATAAACCTGATCTGATGCTTTTCTCTTCACCTCAACCTCTGTCTATGCCATTAGACTGGTTGTTTTAATGGTCATTATTCAATGATAGCTTTTCATAAGTGTGTGTGTGTGTGTGTGTGTGTGTTTACGTGTGTGTGTGGTAGTGGCCACAAAGAGGCCGATGTGTGTGTTGCAGAGCAGCAGATGGAGGCGCCTGCTGGATTCATGTCAGCAGTAGTTGGGGTGTTGTATAGAGGGTGAGTCGCTCTCCCTGCCTGTCTGTGAGAACATTTCATAAAGTGTGCGGCATTTTGCAGCAAAAGCTTTTGTAGACCAAGTTCAAATACAGTCAGAGCATGTTTCCAATAATTAGATAACTTAGGCAACTCAATAACCTGTCAAATTCAGAAAAATATCCTCAAAAGCCACAGCATTGTTACTTTACTCATTGTTACTTTATTAAAAAGAGATAACATTTTACATAATTGACAGAATAGTCATTATTATACAGTATAAGAAGTTACTAAAAAGTTGTTTACGAGATCAAAGCTACACACCATATCTAATAATGACCTGTAAATATAGCAATATGTTTATATGCAGCATTCAAATTACTCACCAATATTTTATTGCATTAACCCTTTAAAACCTAACGTGTTGTCAGTGACACATTGTACATGTGCACTTAGGATTATCTTAATTATGTATGTTTGTGTTAACGGGAAAAAATCCAACGGTTTATGAGACGTTGTGCTTTACTTTTTAATTTCACTCATGCCTGTCCTGTTGTTCCCTGTGGTAAAAAAAAAAACGCCTGGATATAGTTTCCATTTTATGGCCCATTTTTGACTCACAAAAATCTTTTTTAAAACTATTATTACACTCTTATAACATGCAGTAAATTGTAAGTAATTTCCAGATATTGTAATTTCTGAATAGGTAAAAAATTTTGAGGCTCAAGTGTTAACACATTTCATGTTTTATTACAGTGCCATTACACACACAGTTTACATGAGTGCTTCATGCTGTGGTGTTTAATACCTGCACTGCTTATAAACCAGCGTAAAGCATCCATTTATTTGTACAGAGAATACAACATGTTGGTCCCTGCAGCTGATCTACTGATGATTCAGTTATTTGGTTATAATCTACTCCTTGAGCTGTTATATTATGGAGAATTTGTCTCTGTGTTGTGTTTCTCTGAGCTGCATGGCACCAGAAAAGATTTTCATGATGGAAATGGCAGCGGCCTTTACTATGTATGAGTGCTCGGCAAAAACAAAAAAGAAAGTGTGGTGTAGTTCTCAACCAACAATATCCTCTGTGTGCTTTGGACAAGCACCAAAACAAAGTCTGAGAAAAAGCAACCACTTAATCAAGCATGCTGTCTGGCTTTGTCTCTCACTGGTCAGAGCCTGCTGAGGTCTTTCTAGGGTGAGAACTGTCTCAGAGATTTCCTGTCCCTCATGTATGTCCCTTTAGCTATGAGACAGTGGCCTCCATCCTGCAGGCGACCGGACCCACTGATGCAGGTCGTCCACACTGCTCTGCAGACCAGCCACACCTCCTTATAAGTGATGAAGTAGATGCAGAGATGCTGCGTTCCTGTGAGCCAGAAGACGAACCCCTGATTCCTATCGGTGTGGACGTTTTTCCACCCACCGCCTTTTGTGATGCGGCGGAAAACCAGATGATTAGTGAACACATTGGATTAGATCAGAAACCTTCACATGAGCTAAGTCTGGTGGCAAGTCTGAGACTGGCAGCTAGCGAGCAGGAGAGGGAAAGGATGGAAAACACAAAGAGGGAGGAAAAAGAAGAAGCAGACAGGAAGGAGAGGATGGAAAAAGAGAGAAAAGAGCTGGAGGACAAGCAAAAGGAGGAGAGGGAAAGAGTAGAGAGAGAGAGAAGGCAGCAAATTGAGGAAGAAAATGAGAAGCGGAAGAGAAATCTGGAAAGGGAGGAGAGGAGAAGGAAAGAGGAGGATAGTGAAGAGGAAAGCGAAAAAGAGAAACCACAAGAGATCATGTCTGATTCTACGACACTGCAGGAAGTCCTGAGCCGCCAATCAAATGACGGTCCTCCTCTGAGGGAAGCAGAGTTGGATGATATTGCAGATGATGAGAGGCTGCAGGTTGATGAAGAGCAGTCAGAGAGCACGTCTGGTCCTAAAGTAGGTAAAACAAATACTGAGGTCAAACTGGTTTCCACAAGACCTGCTGATTCTGTCCCTGCAGCTGCAACAACAAGCAAACTCCACCCCAGATCAGTCAAATCTGAGGACTGTGTAACTGCTGTTAAAAAAGCCCTGGATAATCCTGACCTGAGATCAGTTCAAAAAGGCAAATCCAAGCTAAACACTGGTGCCGTCCCAGCGTGGTTGAGAGAGGAGGAGGACGAGGAGGTGGAGTATGAGAGAGGACAGGAAGATCTTGGGTCCGTCTGGCTGGCTGAGCTGTACATGGAGGGGGAAGCAGGGTGAGTAGAGGGGTGAGAGGGTAAATAGCCTCAGGGAGAGAGAGGTGAGTAACGGGGGAAGAGCTGGCCACATGAGAGAGATCAGCTTGTTGCCTTTTGTGGAGCTTTGAAGCCTGTTCCTGTATGTTTGTGGTGTTTCCACCAATAACCGAGAAGGCTTTGACTCACTGTATCTGCAGGGTAATAATAATAATTCCTGAGCATTACGAGGGTTAGGCCTCTTCCTGCAAGTTGTGTGTCTGCATGTGAGTCATGTACTGTATGTGCCTCCTTCACATACAACACAATTACCATGTTGTCTTGAAGGAAACACATCTTGCTTTGGTTACGAACAGTTTTTCAAACTGAGGACAGTTTGGGGTGGAAGGCTGTGTCAGGTGAAAGAGGCAGGATGTTGTCCTAGAAACAACAGGAAGCCTTCTTGTCAACACAGTGAAGATGATTAAAACCCTTAATGCACAAATATCTCAGTCCTTCTAGAGTTGGACTCAAAATCAGCTCTGAAAGAACAAATGCTTTTATATTCGGCATGACTTACACTTTCCAAAGATGTTATAAATATCCTAAACCTCCATAAATCTCCTTAGAAACCACAGAAAGGACAATCTTTGAAACTTCTTTATATCCTTAGATAAACTGTAAACAGGAACTCCTAATAGCTAATTCAGGGGGTCCACAGTGTAACACATTGTAAACCCTGACTTACAGCCTTGTACTTAAGGAAACTTAAAGAAAACATTCTGTCCTGTATTACTGTTGTTGTCATTTGCACCTGAAGAGGATTCAGTCAAATATGCAGCAAGCATGAAAAGGGGGAGGTTGTGCAATGAGTGTATCTGTGGCTGTGTGTGACATCAAGGTTCACTGCAGAGGAGCATGTCAAGTGGCATGGATGAATGGATTGGTTTGAACAGTGGTACTGCAATAAAGTGGAGTCTGGGGAAAATCTTGTCCAAACAATGGAGATGTAAAAACTTTGGAAAACCTTAGACAGCTGTGAGATTAGCTGAAATAGTATCCTTCTCTAATGACTTACCTCATTTCACATTTTCAAGTATGACAACAAGCGATTATGTCGAAATTAATGCTTGAATTTCCTCAGACCCTTTCTTGAGATTTCTTGAGCTCTGTCTGTTAAATGGTGAGATCATAGCAGAGGGGAATGGAGCATGACAGGGATCAGTTTTTTCAAAAGCACTTCAGCTCTGAAATCTCCTTTTCTGTCTTCAGCCCAGGCCACTCGTCCCTCGCTGTTACCCAGATGCCCTCCTCACTCCCTTCCAGTGGACAAACCTTGTACCAGAGCTCTGCTGCCGGTCAGCCAAATAAACCTGAACCTTCCCCAAGTGGTCTGGCAGATCATCGTCACCCTAAACCTCCTTCAGGTTCTAAGCAAGAGGAAGGAATCAGTCAGACAACTAGAGCTGCTCCCCAGCACACTGGAGCACAAAGACCACCCACGAAAGGACAGAGAGACGATGTTTTCATAAAAACAGTTCACAGCCCGGAGACAGCAGCCATTAATGAGGCAGAACTTATCCAGTCGTCTGTGGTGCCTTGGCCTCTTCCTCTGAGCACAAACACCACCAGCATACACACAGACATGAACGCCTCTGAGATAAACAACGACACAAAAATGGCCAAAGTAGCGACAGAGTCGCACAAGAGTCTTGAAATGAGAGATGATAAAGACGTGAACCGCCTTGGTTTAAACAAGGACACACGCACGTGTCACACACAAACACACACTTCTGATCTCAACCATCCAACCAAAGAGCAACAGCTGGAAGAGGAGGAGAGGATGTTATTGGCTAAAATCAATCTGATGACAGGTGACGCATCCCCTGTTTCTGGCCCTCGCAGTATGAAGCTCCTCATCCCGAACCCCTGTGACATCGACAGTGACAACATCGAGCTAGTTGATCCCAGTCAGTGCTTCCCAGTCTGCTGTGATAACCTGCAGGAAATATCACTGACGGAAGCACCAGATGAGCCAGCGGTCAATGAGCTGAGGCAAAACCAAGGAGAGGACGATGTGTAAGTCAGCATGGGCTGTTGGCCAGTGCTGCTGGAGAAAATGACCTTACTGAAGCCTTGTGTTGGTTTGGGTTTGTGGTATGCAGAGACTTCAGAACTTGAGGACTTGAGACTTGGAAGTAAAAGCATTCTGACCTTGTAAAATATCAGAAAAATAGATATTATAGAAAGATAACCCTGGTGTCAGCTACTTGTGGAAACAATGCTAAGAGTGTTCAGCCTCACGCACAAGTGTCAACACCAGGGTGGCCATTCACTCCATACAGACCATCCAGCATCCACAGAGACACACTAGTAGAATGACTTAAAACACCAGCAGTACAGCTTAGAAAGCAAAGCTTTATTAGAGTTGTATGTTTGTGTTGCTTCCTGGGTGATTGTGTCATTTTAGGAGCTGCTGCTGTGAATGAAATGTTCCTGAATATCCAAAAGAAGGAAAATATTCACTTTAGATAAGTGTTTTGTGATTTAAAAAAAACAACAGTCTGCATAGACCTGTGTTGAGGCCGCCATGCTGAAATGCTGAATGCTCTATGCCTCCTGTCATTCGCTGTAACATCTCATCTGTGCTGCCATCTGTCAGCTCACTCACGCCGAAAAGCCGCTGCTTGGATTATTTTCTTTGTTCCGCTCAGTAAAGTCTTCGCTGTCATCGCCTGTTTTTTAATTGTTTATTTCTCCTCAAAGGCTAAAAGGCCAACTGGCCGACCTCCCAGATGGTGGAGAGAAGAAACCACAATCCCACACCGAAACACACATCACTCCTCCCCACTGTGAGACGACCACATCTCGACTTCCTACGTTACCAGAGGAAGAAACCTCTGACCTTAAGTCCCCTCATCCTGCTCCGATGGTCAGAGAGGAGGCTGATGGGAAGGATGACGCAGCTGAGGTTAATATAAACAACACATAAACACTGGTGTGACATCATACACAACCACAACTGAGCCTCCTCCTCCTCCTCCTCCTCCTCCTGCAGGGTCTGGTGAACTCCAGCCAGTCGCTGCTGCAGTGGTGTCAGGACATCACCAGTGGGTACCGGGGGGTAAAGGTCACCAACTTCAGCACTTCCTGGAGAAATGGTCTGGCCTTCTGTGCCATCCTGCATCACTTCCATCCAGACAAAATGTACGACATGCAAGCAGCATCACCTGCTGTTCAGCTTTAAGACTCTTCCTTATTTAGTTCTTTA
Source organism: Synanceia verrucosa (assembly GCA_029721515.1). Classification (NCBI taxonomy): domain Eukaryota; kingdom Metazoa; phylum Chordata; class Actinopteri; order Perciformes; family Synanceiidae; genus Synanceia; species Synanceia verrucosa. The sequence continues at coordinate 20,586,457 of CM056565.1, read as the reverse complement.
TTTTTCAGTTTTTTAATGTCACTCGCTGTTGCTTTAAGATGATCATGTTAAGAATGTCAGCTCAATACCTCAGTCAGTCATGTGAGTCTTTTTTTGGTTTGGACAGTTTGTGTTTTATGAAATTGTAATGGCCATTTTCACTAGCAGATTAATCGCTAATAAATTTGAATGTTGTAAACCTGCTGTAGGAACATTCTCAATACAGTCTTCTCTGGTTTTGTCTCGTTAGAGTTTTTGACCAGTTGGACTCTCATGACATCAAGCTCAACAACAAGAAGGTAGAGATGAGGCTCGTGTCCATAGATGTCATATTCAGCTCTTCAGTACCATCAGGAGTTCACATATATTTCTGTCTCTCCTGACAACATCAGGCGTTTGACGGTTTTGAGGCGCTGGGCATCTCTCGTCTGCTGGAGCCGTCCGACATGGTTCTTCTGTCCGTCCCCGACAGGCTCATAGTCATGACCTACCTCAGCCAGATCCGCTCACACTTCACCAACCAGGAGCTGAGCGTGCTGCAGATCGAGCACAACAGCAGCCAGTCCAGCTACGGCCTCGCCCTCTCTGGACCCGGTCCCACAAACGTTGACGCTGCTGCTTTCTGCATGGCCAGACTGAACGAAGGAGTGAGTCTGGAGGAAGGAGGAAGCAGCACGTTGGTCGTCCCGCCACCTAGGACTAAACGACTGGCTAAAGGTAGCCTCTACGCTCCCTTCAAATATGTCAACTTTCTCATACTTTTACTATTATTTACTTATTGTGGCTCATCCCGTCTGTCCTAAAGGCTGATTTTGGACAAACTGCAGTCAAACTCCAGTCTATATTCAAGCTGGATTCCATAATATAATGTGAAAAGAGGAGACAAATAATGTCAGAGAAACAAAACAAACGAGAAATGAGGAAACGTGAGTGTCTCAGGGAGCTTAGGAAGGTGAAGTAGCACAGTTTGACATGAAGAGACAAGAAGGAGGGATAAACACATCTGAAATCATCTAGAGTTTCCATGTGATTGTTTGCCACCTTCCATCAAATCTGATGTTAAACTCCAAGGAAATTCTAATTAGATAATAGTTATTATTGTCTCTTATTTCATGTTTCAGTATTAAAGCAAGCTCAGGAAATTGTGTTTAATAATTATGTTCCAGAATAGGACTTGTGATAGTTGTTTTCATCTTGTTTTTAGTGGATGATTCAATAAGCCCGGTCCCACCTCCACGGTCAGTTACTAAAGCAGTCAGATCTGGACTGGCTCAGGTAACTTTTCCTTTTTTTTAACTGTTAGTTATTGTTATTTATTTAAGCTCTAATGTTATTTCTAAAAGTGGTATAAACCTGTGTCTCTCAATTGTTGCCAAATGTGATGATGTGATGCTTTTCTTGTCCAGGATGAAGACACAAAGACAGAAATCACTAATAGTACAGGTATGGACAGTGTTGTTGCATTTAGAATATTTCTTCCACTTCATTCCCTTCTGTTATTTTTTACAATTTCTTGATGTGTCTGTGTGTTCGCAGAGTTGCAGAGTACAGCTGAGCCTCCCAAACAGGAAGAGGAAACAATGGTCAGTTCTGTGTTCCTCACAGTGTTACTCTACTTCCTCTCTTTAATTTTTTTCTTTTTCTCTCAATCAAATCAAATGAACCTCATTAACATCATGACTCATGGGGAGCAACAAATCATATTAACTTGTGTAAAAGTTGTTCAGTTCATTTCCATCCTTTTGGCAGCTTTCTAATCCTTTGACCCTCTTTTTCTACTTTTTTTTCCCGACTCTCTCTTCTCTCTGATCTCCTTTTCCCCCTTTTTTGTTCCTGTCATTGTCTTGTGTATGTTCATGTGTGTGTGTGTGTGTGTGTGTGTTTGCGTGTGTGTGTGATGGGCTTGTGGTCAGTGTCTGCAGGACACCAGTCAGTATGTACTGAGTGAGCTGGCAGCTTTGGAGTCAGAGCAGAAGCACATCGACAGCAGAGCGGCTGTGGTGGAGAGACGACTGCGAAGCCTCATGGAAACAGGTGACACACACACACACACACACACACCAGAAATATATATCTCTATATATGATCATGTGAATGGTTTCTTATATACAGCCCTTTGTTTTTCTGTTCGTACAGGAAGTGACCGTAATGAAGAGGAGAGACTGATCCAGGAGTGGTTCACTCTGGTGAACAAGAAGAACGCTCTGATACGCAGACAGGACCACCTGGAGCTACTGTAAGGCCTCTCTACACACCAACAGTACATATGTTATGTACACCTACACACATTTTATTTGTCTGGGTTTTGTCTACAGACAAGAGGAGCAGGATCTGGAGCGAAGGTTTGAGCTTCTGAACAGAGAACTTCGGGTCATGATGGCTATAGAAGGTTAGTGACCAAGTATTTAGATCATTTATTGAAGGAAAAGTAGCAACACCATACCATACCTCACTCTGACACCTCTCCTCTAATGCATGTGCATGTGTTTCATAACCTGTGTGTAATATGCAACTGAATAAAAGAGTGTAAATTGAAATTTCCCTCACTGAGGGATTAATAAAGGAATTCTTCTTCTTCAAAATACTGTACTGTATCCATTGAGATGATTATTGTATATGATTACTTTGCATGAAATATTATTTTAACTGTCACATATACTCTATGTTGTGTAAAAGGAGTGAGTACAAGATCTTCCTCAGAAATGTAGTGGAGCTGAAGTATAAAGTAGCATCAAATGGAAAAAAGCCCAAGTTAAGCACAAGTTTGTCAATATTTGTTGAGTGTTCGTCATTCAGGTAATGCAAGAATAAACAAAAAAATGTGAACTGTACGTAATAATATAGCGGTACATAAAGTTCTGTGTTTGGTCTGCAGACTGGCAGAAGTCGTCCACTCAGCAGCAGAGGGAGCAGCTGCTCCTCCAGGAGCTGGTGTCTTTGGTCAACCAGCGGGACGAGATCATCAGAGACATCGACGCCAAGGAGAGAGGGTGAGTGGGAGGAAGACGAGTCATATGGAGATCCCTGAAATCCAAGAGAAAACACTGGAAAGTAAAAAGAAATAAGCCTTATACATAGTAAAGACCTGCAGTGCATAAAATACTTAGTTCAGTATTATTGTATAATTTTATCCCTTACCTGAAAGCAAATCATTGACACAGACTTGGGTACAGATGGAGTTATTTCATAAGCACTGTACTGTAATAAGCGTCTGTGTTCGCAGAGCGCTGGAGGAAGATGAGCGTCTGGAGCGCGGCCTTGAGATGAGGAGGCGGAAATATAGCAACAAAGACAAATGTGTCCTACAGTGAAAAGACAGGTCATGCAAACAGCTTTTACTACTGCGACCTGGTGTCCCGAAAGATGATCTTCTAGGACTTATTTTATTTTATTTTTAGTGCCTTTATTTTACCAGAGAACTGGTAAAAGCTGTTATGAGGAAAGACCAGATAAGGGGTGTCTTCCTTGGAAGTGTTTTCTTGAAAATGAATGTGTCCATGTCAAAGATTAAGTCTGTCTTAAGTGTTGTTTGGGTTCTGTTCACATATTTCTATTTATTTAAATGCTGTGTCAGATTGTTGTGTCTATTGCACGTGTTGTGTGTTTAATGGGAGTTCAGTATTTGAACACTGGCTTTTCTTCTTTCTTTCTTTTTTGTTTTTAAGTAGCCTCCCCTCGTCTCCACAACAGCTTGTCAGAACCTGTGCCTTTCTGTTATTCATGGTGTTTTACATTTTTATTTCCTCCATGTCCACGCTGAAAGTGGAAAAAACACATACCAAGACATTTCACATGTAAAAATAACCTGACATGTCATGAGCTGGACTCACAGTATCAAAAGCACAGGCAGATTTTCAACTTAACCTCCAACATCACATTTTTATAAACCGTAAAAGCATTTCCACTTATTACAATATTGATTGTTTTCTTCTTTTTTTAGATTTTAGATGTTGAATGTGTTCTTCATGTTAAGGAGTTATGAAGGCCTTAAATCACTGTGTGTTTGTGATGTTCACACCTGCTTGGTTCACAGAAATGAACCTCACTTCTTGGACTAAATGCTGTCAGGTGTGCTGATAAAGTCGTACTCTGCTTCATCACTACTGTAATACTCCTCACACACTGTACACCCGATGTTGCTGTATATTTATGAAGTGAAACTACGATGAATAATGTTCATAATGTGTTGGAAAAACATAAATATTGTTTGGTTGCTTATAATTTGGATTTGGATTTTGTTCTTACTCTGCTAGATTACAGTATATAGTGAATTAAATCATGACTGTGTATCAAGTTAAACACACCAAAGCGGTACCTTACAAATGTTCAACAAAAATAAACATTCTAGCCTAAATGAAGGATTTATTGTAGGAACCTTATAAACTGGCCACTGAGCACACAAATACATGTACTGTCGATGACCAGTCAAATACAGGCCAAGTGCAGTAGAGCCAGAGGCAGGTATGAGGTCAAAGGTCAGTGTCTTTCTGGGCTGAACCCTTACTGACAGGTGTCCTCATATTGGCTGTATACATGTGGTGTTTAGTGAGGTTAAGCCTGGAGTTATGCTGGTTTAACCTTATAATCACATTAGGGTTTGAACTACGTTTATAAAGCTTCATTGTGCCTCCAGGTCGACATGTGTGGAAGCTGATGGGAGTTGGTTTGGAAGGTCTGCTTCCTGCAGCCATGCTGCCTCTTCTGCTGACCATGGTGCATCAGAGAGGCTCAACCCAGATTAAACATTGAAGAAAAGCACATTTCTGTCCCTACAAACCTTTGACCAATAATAGGTTTCTTTGTCTATGAGTACTTGCTGCAGTGAGAAGTCTTAAATACATTTCAGCATAAAAATAGCAACCAGAAGAAAAGCCAAATATCCAAAGTTCCTATGAAACAACATTCACCTTTTAAACAACTTTTACTCCTATATTTGTCTTAACCCACTAGATCTTAAGTTAACCTGATCATCTATAGGGTTGAGCTACTCTCTGGATTCAGTTTTCCTTTTACAGTATTTTATTTATGCTGCGCTAAAGCAGTTTTGACATTTCAGAGATTCAGTTTTCATTCCCGATAGCAGTACACTGTGGCTTTACAACCTCTATTAAATTCCCATGTGCATGTTTGAACCATATGTTGAATAAATGTGCCATGTAGATTCTTTTCTTTAATTCTTTTACATAATTCCACTGGATATGGTAAAACATAACTTTACTTTACCCTTAAGGTTTGTTATCTTGGTCCTCTGGTTCATTCTGCAGTGGACGAACCCTAAGTAAGGAACTGCAGTCTGCAGGAGGTGAGCTCAGCTGCATTTAAATGTTATATTAGAGGAGTTTTATGTGCTGTTGCAGGCATGTGATGTGTATGTTGTCACATTTTCCCACATGTTCGGTCTTGGAGGTTGTGTGTGGGAGAGGCTCAGGAACCAGGTGGTGGCTCTAGTGACGGAGGAGCTGGTGTACAGACGGGGCCATGCTGCCCATCTTCGTGGTGTTCTTCGGTGTTGGTATGGCAACCAGGCTTTAAACAGCTCATATTTACATGTTTACAAGGCCTACATATTTTTTTTTATTTTCACCACAATTCATAGCTGCTTTATTTGTCATTCTAGCCCATTTCCACCACATCACAGAGCAATGGCGCCACCACAAGGACAGTATGAGTGTTATTCTCCTGGTGTCAGTTCAGCTGGCTTATTCTGTCATGATGAGTGTAATTTTGGCATTCATATGGGAGTTTCATGGATGAAAAAATATTGCTGTTCTGTTGCAGGGATGCAGTTCTTGTACACGACTGTGTTGGTTGCTTTCACTGCCTTTATATTCATGAGGACTGGTGAGAGATGAACAGCATATTCCCCTTCCAATACGCACCCACAGCACATGCTTCATTCAGTGTTATCTCTTTAATAAGTCAGGTTGTGGTCACGTTTTGTGCCGTTCGTTCTGTGACGATCAGCTCTACTCCTCTCATATGTGATGGGAGTGCTGCTGTTTCTGGTGCTACTCTTCCCTCTGATAGACCTGTGCTTGTATGATGCCATTCCCATCTGCAGCCTGGCTGCCCCTGCATGCTGGATCAAACTAAATGGAACATACTCCCACTCTTAAAAGTTTTTTTTTTTTTTTACAATTTCATTTTGTGTTGGGTTTTCAAATAAAAAGCTATTTTTATATAGTGTGTGTGTGAAATTTATAGGTGTGTGCGGGTGGATGTGAGCATGAGAAGAGAGCGATTCTACCACGTCAGACATTTCCTGCATGGCTGAAAAGATTTCCTACTGTATTGAAACACAACACCAGTACAACTTTCACTGGCGGAGCGAGAGAAAGTGTGTGTGTGTGTGTGTGGCAGAGAGAAACAGATGAACTGTGAAAGTGAATGAGTGAGAATGGAGGAGACGGCAGCAGAGAAAGGCACATATGCAGACGATGAGAGAAAGACACAGTGGCCAACAAACACTCCAAAGTGGAGAGAAACAGCTATGTAGAGTCACATTGTTAGGACAAACACAGCTATGAAAGACAGGCTTGTGAGAAAAAACTGTCACAGCCAGAAGCAACACAGTCAATGCCAGCAGACTTTAGGAGAAGAGAAAAATAAGGGAGAACAGAAAGGAAGGAAAGATGAGAGGGGGAGGATGGGGGTCCCCGAGGAAATTGAGAATGTGGAGTAGAAGAGTTGAGTCGAGGGTTAAGACCGAGAGGTCAACGGTTGCATCAGACAGTTAAGGTTTATGAGACAGACTGATTAGCAACAAACTACTTGTTTTATGTCTGGTCTAAATGTTTTATATCCAGTCATTATTTTTACTTACTGTATGATAGGAACACTAAGTGGTGATGAGAGCATTTCATCACCTCTCAATGGCTCAAACAGCAGAAATAGTGCATACTGGTGGGTCATTCTAACATGCATTAATATGCATTATAACCAGCTGACCTGGTGATGTCAACACTAGGATGACAGAGTGACAGCAAATAAACATTACTCCTCTATATCCTCACATAAAAAAATAGTTGTTTGCAAATTTAGCAACTTTATACTCCCAAGTCAAAATCGTCCTAGTAGTCAATGCATTTGTGTTAGTTTGCACTGTCATTTGTACTCGTTGTGAATGTAGGTGATGAGAGGTAATTAGGGAAAAAATCAGAGTTATTTGGAATCACTTTTGCAACGACGTGCTAGCTGGCAACTCAACATTACGGCTTCTATGCAAAGCTAAGCTAACGGCACTTATTTAACTTTGGCTAGTACTGCAAGGAATGACTAAATTTCACAAAGGGATGGGATATCCCTTTAAAGAGAAGACGTTTTGGGACATAGGCATATTCACTTTCTTGACAAGGTTTTAGTGAAAAGGTCAACACCACTCCTTTTATGGTAAATATGTAGCTAGAGCATCCAGTTAGCTTAGCCTAACTTAGCCTAGCTTAAAGACTGGAAACAGGACTCGCATGGTTTCTCCAGAAAGTAAAAAGGATTTTTTTTTAGTCAACCGCATTGTTGTAAGCGGAGTTAAAACAGCTTGAATTGTGATAGCATCATTTGGCTCAAGTTAGTTATTATTACTGTTAGCATAGTGGCTAAAGACCCGTTAGCTGTGACGTATTGTTACATAAATATCTATCCTCCAGCTGTCGCAGAGTCAGTTTAGACGTCACACTTCAGTAGCTGTGCTTTTCATCAAACGTGACAAAATGAGGCCAAACAACAATGGCGGGTGTAGTTGTCAGAGCTGTTAGCATGATGGCTAACTGTTAGCTTTTGCAACACTTGTTAACAAATACAATGGCTAATTTTCTGATTTTGTTTTTTGTCTACTTTATCAGTAATAGTCATAGTCCATTTAGTAATTATACATTTTATTAATTGTGTATAATATTATTTCCTTTGCCGTCAAAAATTTATTTTCTTTGTTTAGTACATAGGCTACGGTAAATATGTACTATTGATTGCTAATGCTATTATTTATTTAGTGTTGTTTATTGATTGTTTCTTAATTTAACTTGTTTTTTCACTGCTGTAGAAAGTGAATTTTTTTTTGATGAAAAGAAAAAATTCTATTCACATAATGTTTCTTCATGTTTTTCTCTCTGTTGTTTTGTGTTGTTTGTTTTGCGCTCGTCGCTGAAGATAAACAACAACGAGAGTGATCCCTCACCATGGCAACCACGACCCAGAATGCAGTGTCATGACGTCCATTGACCTGCACCATTTGGAGTCCGTAGGAGTCAAACATAAGCGTTAGAGGTGCTAATGGCACATTTTGTTACCTCTGAGCCACGCTAGCTGTTTCCTGTCTTTATGCTAAGCTAGCCGGAGTGTAACAGCACCAGTTCTACTTCAAACCACCTCTGGCCTGAACTTTGGTTTATCTTCTGCTCCTTGCTGTGACATGTTGGAAATGTTTAAAGGGGAACAAGGAGGTGTTTTTCAAAATCTTTATTTATTCAAAGTTGGACCGCTGACTTCTCATCATGCTTCGCTTTCATACATTTCAGCTCAGTCATAACTTGAGATCTTTCCAGTACAACTAAGTCTGCAGCTGCTGGCCACTGAAACCTTGGGGATTTGGGGGGCTTTGCTGCTCTGGATCAAGCTTGACAGCAGTTTTTGCAAGAAGCATCTGTATTACTGTACCTATTTACTTTCCCCAGTGCTTTTTTTTCAGGAGAATTACACTGAGATTAAACGTAACAACCTCCGATTTGGCAGCCATGTGAATGAGAGACAGCAGAAATAATAGAGTGCAAAGACAAACAGGCTGTTATTTGACTTCCCTGGACATAATTGGACTGCAGGAGATTTTCGGCACTGCAGCCAGGGAGTGATTTACCTTCTTCTGCTGATGCTGAGTCAGGCGCTTTACACTTTCTCTGCATTTTCTTTAAGGGTAGCTGTTGTGTTTATGAGGCACGTGGCGAAAACTGAGGTCAGGTTACATGAGGGATGTGGACGTGGGGTCCAGAGCTTTCTACAGAAGACCTGAGAGACTAGAGGGAAAAGCTGCAGAGAGCAGCCAGACGTTATCAAAGGTCCAACACGTCCGACGTGTCCCTCTCTGTCGCTCTGAGCCTTTGTGTCCCGTCCCTTTCTCGTCATCTTTTGTCCCCACTGTTAATGCATTTACCACGACACACACACTATAACACACACACGTCTCCATCCCTGGAGAAATATGACTGTGAAAGACAAAGAAGCGTAAAATGTCTGTGTGTGTGTGTGCATGGAAAAGCTGAGCCTGTCATCTGGAAAAGGAATAATCGGTCAGGAGTTATACTCTCCCAGTGCTCTCATCATCTCTCTTTCTGCCTCTCAGCAGTTTTTTTTTTTTTCTGGTGAATTTCTAGCTGAGTTTCTGTTTGTCTGAGGTTTTGTTTATACATGTGTGACTCTTTACATGAAGCAAACTCAAGTTACCGTTTGTGTCACCTGAGCCTTCGCAGCTAAGAAAAGTTTCTGGACAGATTAGAGCGGGCGCTGCAGTTTCCATCAGTTTGTTTTATAATAGGACTTCTAACTGGAAATTCAGTAGCAGTCGTTCAATGATATTCAGTTTTTCCATTCTCCAGTTTTCCTTTTTTTTTGGGGGGGGGGCAGTTTAAGGAATGCAACGTGAGAATGCTTGTAAATGAGAATGACTCACTTCTCGTTTTAAGTAAGTTAATGAAGACACAAATTGGATTTTCCAAACCCTCCCTGTGCCCAGTCTGTTGCCAGTTCACTATCTGAAAATCTCAACAGGATGATGCAGTGTTTGTTTTGGGCGGCTCTGGATGTGAACATGGAGCGTGAAGGAAATGAGGACAGGGCTGAAAAGTTTAATAAAGGTCACCTGGCGTGGCTGCGAGCAAAGTTACCAGCGAGCTCACCTTTAAAAGTGTCTCTGTGCTCTTTTTAACCAAAGGTTCAAGTAACTGTAGACTTCAGCTGGCAGCGAATTATTCCTCCTGGGTCCGTCCTTTCGACAGCGACCCAGTCCGCTCAGATATTTGTGGCGAAGATTTGTTGACAGTCTGGGTGTGGATGGAGAGCACATGGATGTCTGCTATGAAAGATGAAACATATGGAGCTTGTAGACGAAGTGGATAAAAGTATCGTCTCTTTCCTCCACTCCACACAAATCACCAGGAATGCCTACTCTCCATTATTTAACCACAAGGCCGCAGCTAATTGCTTCAGTGTGTGTGTGTGCTGGTGTGTGTGTTCATGTGTGTGTGTGCATGACATAAGACACCAGCGGTTGGGAAGAATGACTGTGAAGAATTGACGTGTCCTGTTATATTTCATATGGCACAAACCGTTCAATAGTCCACTGACCCAAGACAACCAGGAAATACTGTTTCCTTGTTGTTTCAGCGTGGCGGCTTGGTGTCCTCAGGTCCAGCAGCAGTCCTTTTCTATTTAGTTTTCTTTTAATTATCAAAGTAGAGACAGAGAAGTGTGAGCTTTATTTCAGACTCTTTCTTTCTCACTTAGTTCACTACACTTCATTTTGACCAGGAGTGAGGAATTTAAACTGAGTTCACCTTTTTATACCAAATTTGAGCCAGAACACTGGAATTCTCTGAGAAGTCAGAAATTAATCTAGAATAAAATACAACCACTAAAACTATTTTTCTGTTCAAGAATGCAAATAAATAACTGTAATTTGTAATTTTTTGTCACAGTAAATTTGAAAATCCATGGATAAAAACAATAACTAGTATAATAGTATTAGTATTTAGTATCAAAGATTTTAAAGAGAATTAAAGTGAATTTTGACTTAAGAGCTTGCACATACTGGTGGATTAACATAAAAACAACAGAAACATAAAAACATATTTTGGTCATCAGCAGTACTGTTAATTTAGGGCAGCAGTGGAAAACACCATACGCTGGGTGGTCTAATAAATTTGTTAAGCACTGTGTATGAAGCAGTACACTGCAAAAATCAAAAATCTTCCCAAGAATATTTGTCTTATTTCTAGTCAGATTATGTCTATACACTTAATATCAGACAATATCACTTAGAACAAAATTTGCACTAAGATGGAGGGCCTTGTTTCTCAGAAATTATGTCTTATTTCAAGAAATCTTATTGAGATATTTTCACGTGGTCCATTTGCAGATTTTTTTTGCTGAATTCAAGCATTTTTTTTGCTTGAATTTTTTGCTTGAATTAAGCAAAAAAATCTGCCAACGGAAAAGTGAAAATGTCTCAATTTTTTGCAGTGTAATATATTAACGTACAGTAGGTTTGGCGTTAAACTTATATATAAATGGTTATTGCATCTCTGCCGTTCTCTCTCTCTATGTTCACACTGCAAGTTTGTATGCATATTGACATTATCTTTTAACTGTGGCCGATCTCAGATTCCAGATGTGAACCGGTCACGGTCATGAACTGACCCACATGTGCAAAAGACAATAACAAAGATGTCACATGCAGCGCTGCGTCGTACGGAAGTAAACATGGAGGCCACTGAAGTCAGTGTTTAAAGTTTCATTTTTTGGGGTTGAAGTTTGTTTTTCTTTCCCTTTTTGCTTTGGATTCATGTTTTTTGACACCAGGGAGAGTAATTTCTGTTGTAGTGTGGAGGAGGAAGCGGAACATCAGTGAATTTGTGCTTTGCAAAAATATCAAACCTGTATCTGATTTAGGAGCACATGTGAAAGTAGTCCAAGTCTGAAATAGAAAAGATCAGATTCCATGTGATTTATGGTGAAAGAAAAACAGATCTGAGGCAAATATCAGATTTTGATCACTGTTGCCTGCAGTGTGAACGTAGATTCACATTTCTTTGCAACGAGTGGACGACTCTTTTCTGGAATTCCCCAACCCTGTGTTCGAAGGGCCTTCAGTGTGTATTCAACTGTTATTAATCCAGATGCAAAAGCTTCAGTGGCCAGCAAAAAACATCAAATCCAGAGCTGCTATAGAAAATAGAATTAGTGGTTGTAGTGAAATGGAGAGGCTTTGGATCTGGATGCTACAAGATGAGACTATATCAGAGCCAGTGATGATATATGGCAAGTGGCTAGGAGTCAAGGAGGTAGGCTGTGACTGAGGAGGTGAGGGACGTAAAGTCAGGTGGTCTGTAAGTTCCATTAGAGGTCTTTGGGTTGGGAGATAGAGCCGCTTGGAGGTACTGTAATAGATTAATGTTAAAGAGGGGAATTGGGAGTGCAGGACTATGGAAAGAAGCAGTTTTGTCTGCTCTATCAATTACATTTCTGGAATGTGTCTCTGGAGGCGTGGCAGCCCGAGCCGGAGGAGGGTCAACCAGGCTGAATGATAGAATAAACAGAACGAGAGTGGGAAGTTTGGGCCAGAAGCTGGGGTTCTGGTGGAGAGACTGCTGACTCGATGAGCCCAAAAAATGAGACTCCGAATGAGAGGAGATAAGGAAAGGGAGGCGAGCAAGAGCATACAAGAAAGGAGAGAAGAGGAGGGAGTGGGGGATTAAAGAATAACAAGGAAAGGGTGAGAGGAGTCAGAGGAGAGAGGAGGATGGGGTAGTCCAAGAAAATCAGAGGATAACGGGAGGAGGATGAGGGATGTGGAGGAGGAGGAGGAAGAGGAGGAGGAGGAGGAACAAGACCAGAAGGCTCTTTAGGTTCTCCAGGATCCTGAGGTTTTGTTCTCTCTCTAGTTCCGATGGTCGTTACATAACTGGAAAAGACTACTGAATCTGTTTGAATGTATACATCATGTCTGCCAAAACCAACATGCCACAGCCAGCCAACGCATCTGGTGATCACAGGCTCCAACACACACACACACACACACACACACACACACACACACACACACACACACACACGGACTGCAGCTAATAACTGATTCAGCTACACAAACAGCAGCGTGACTTTTCCATCTCATCATCCTGAAGCTACACAGCAGCGAATGATAATGACATCAAGCTGCCTAAATTAAATTGCGGCAGGTCGCACTTTCCACCGAGTAGCATTTCTGTGAAGGACTATTGTTTGCAGAAGCACTTTTCCACTCATGTTGCAAACAGTCAGGATTGTTTGTGTGTGGTAGACCTTCATTTACAGTGTCTTGCCCAGCTGTTTGTCTCCTGCAACATCCTCTGGCTCCCCGCTGCTGGCTTCATTTCACTTTTTTTTCCTATTCTCTAAAAAATAAACTCTTGATTTTTCACCAGGCTCATCAGATCATGTGACGGCAGCGGAGGTACCCCCAGTCTACGCTATACTCGGAGGTCAGGCTGATGCACATCTGGCATTTCCTGTTTCCTCTCCTCCACATGCCCCAGAGTGGTATCCACACACACACACACACACACACACACACACACACACTGACATCTGTGCCCAAGAAATTATTGTATAACAACATAAGAATGAACTCACTCATACACTTAACAGGTATTCCTGCTCCATACTCAAATGTTTCCATTGGACTGTAAAAACCTGCAGCTGGCATGGATTCAGAGAATAAGGGATGGTGGCAGACCAAGAGAAATAGCCTAACACATAAACACACTAAAAGCTATGTGTGAGGACGGAGGACAGGAGGTGGACGAGAAAGAAGACGAAAAGGAGAAGACGACCTCTGCATCTCACAGAGCTGACAAACACTTTCCACTCCTGTGGATGCTGTGCAGCATGAGTGTGTGTTTATATGAGCATGTGTGTCTGAAGCCATAGGCATGATAGAGGGACCGAATGGTGCCGTATGGTTTTCATAACTCTCTGAGGGTTTTCAATTCTGCTAACCCCCCCAACACACACACCAACCATCAACCCCTCCAGCCCTCTCTTATACTCTCACACATTTTACCAGCCCCCTCTTCCAAAAAACACACAATTCTTTTTCCTCTACGTAGCCTCCCCCCCCTCCATCCCACCCTCCCCCATCTTTCGCTCTTTCGGAGGTTCAGTCAGAAAGCCAACTTTGCAGAGGCAAGAAAGCCCCGGCAGGATCAGATACAGGAGAGGGACTTCATCACATTCATATATGCACTTGATTTGACTCATTTGGACTCATCGTTATTTAAGGTTTTTGAACCCTGGACTATCCTGGTACCTCACTGGACTTTATTTTGGGCTTTACTGGACTCATCTGGGCTTTCCAGGGGATTTCACTGGACTGCATTGGTTTCTATTGGTTTTATATTTGATCCTGTGAGATCTGCTTTGCTGTGGCAGCACTGCTGACAGTTTATTGTTGAATGAAAGTTTGACCGAATCTGCACTGCAGGGATATTTGGCTAGGGGCTTGAGTAAATTAAGGTAATCCAATGTCACTTTTGGAGTTATCTGCCTCAGATTACTTTGAGTAAAAGCTCAATTAGACCAGATTATTTATTCAGATACTTTAACAGGATACAAAAAAGTGGTGGATTTGGGTCAGGTTTGTTTGAAAAGAGAAAATAATAATTTTCCTTTATTAGTTTATTTATATTTTGACAGTAAGGTTTGAGTACTAATTTGAATGTTGGCCTAAACCTCATGTCTTGGTGGAGGATCCAAAAGACCATCAGGAGCAGCAGCAGCATGAGTCTCCTGAGCGTCCTGTGGCTGCTGGCCGTCTGTCTGGCTGCTGGGAGTCACGGCCAGAGGCTGAGGGACCTGGAGGTGGAGCAGCCTCCAGCCAGGGCTCAGCTGGAGGAGAAAGACGCACTCTGCCATCAGGAGGGATGCTACGCCGTCTTCCTCCAGAAGAGGACCTTCAGGGAGGCTGGGAGGAACTGCCGGGAGCGAGGCGGGACGCTGGCAACAATGCACACCCACGAGGCGGCGGGCGTGGTCCATGAGCTGCTGTCGGCTATCGAAGGGACCAGGTCAAGGCTTCGCCTCTGGATCGGCCTGCACAGACCACCACGCCAATGTTCATCCACCAGACCACTGAGAGGATTCGTCTGGGTCACAGGCAAAGTCTCAACCTTTTTCACCCTTCAGTGCCACCATATCAGACATGTCATTTGGTTTTAGCTCAGAAAAAACTGACCAAAATAGACAAAGGCAATTAAGCATTCATGTTCCACTTCCAGGTTTCTGGGCTGTGATCTCATGGAAAATGACTAGTTAATTACCTACTTGGTTAAATTGGTTCTGACTGTGTTTGCAGCCTAACAAGTACAAACACAACCAAACCAATGCTAGGTCTTTTCTGCCACATACATCTTAGTTTTAAATGAAATATGGAGCTGATATGACACAGCAGACTTTCCTAAACTTGATTCAGCATTTATAACCATCACACCTACTTCAGAATTACTGTGTCAGAGCTTATGAATGGACAGTGCTGGCCCTCAACCCTGACCTCCCTGTCAGACTTTGGTACCCGGGCCAGCCTCCAGATCTCTGCACTGACTGGATGGTTATTGCATTAGCTACTCTTTCACAGATGGTGCTGGCAAGACAGCAGAAGTTAAATCCCCCTTTTGACCTCAGTGCTACCCCTCAGCCTGATTCAGTCATGACGTAAACCTCACCCACTAAAAGCCAGACTGTTTTTTATCACTCAAATTGTCTGAATTAGACTTGAGTTAGAGCAGACTTCACAGTTTAAAGATTTATGCAGCCAGTTTTTTCATCTGCAGAGATTTAAAGGTTTGGTTTACCCACATAACAAAAAAAAAACATGTTTTCTCACTTATCCCTGGTGGTATCAAGCATGAGCAATACGGGGAGTTTGGTTTTATTTCATGACTGATGATAGAAATTTCTCCCTGCATCCCGACACGATGAATGTGAGCTAAACAGGCACCATTTTTTGAATTCTAATGCAACCAAAAATGGGCTGAAAATAGCTGAGTTTGGTGACCTTTAGTGGTGTCAGGCAGTAATGCAGGCTGCTCTCGGCCCATTGAATGCTGTGACATCAACACATAAAGACTGCCCTGTTTTTTATTTCATAAATTACATAAATTCATAAATTAAACATAAAATGCATACATTTTATAAAAGACTTAAATAAATAATGTGCCATATAGTTCTGAATTGCATAAACTCAAAGGGACACATGGAACTCTTTTCAAATATATGTTAAAAAAAAATAAGACAAAAGAAATTCAAAACTCTGAGCCAACGAAGAAATAAAACATAACTTAGGTACAAGTCCAGACAGTAAATGACACTACCTAAACTAGCTAAGTAAAATAAATACATTTGGAATTTCTACTTTTACTGACCTGGTCCTTGCCTTCATTTTCCAACAGGAGACCAGGATGGTCAGTTCACCAACTGGCTCCGTGAGGACACCCCTGGGACCTGTGCGGCTCCTCGCTGCGTGGCCATGACCGTCCACACCTCTGACAGCGGCCGTGAGAGCAGAGACAATTTCCGGTGGGTGGACGGCTCCTGCGCTCTGCCGCTGGATGGATACGTCTGCCAGTACAACTACAAAGGAATGTGCATGCCACTGGATAGCGAGGGAAGTGGTGCGGTTGTTTACACCACCCCGTTTCACCTTGTCAGCACGCTGCTGACCTATGTGCCTTACGGGTCCGTGGCTACTGTACCATGCCCTGCAGACACCTCAGACCCAGATGCCCAGGATGAGCAGACTGTGCTGTGCATGGAGAGAGACGACGAGACGGTGGGCTGGTCCAGGGATGCCCCACTCTGCTCATCCAGTGCAGCTCCACAGGACCAGGACCAGTGTAGCAGGTTCGATCTCTGTGAGCAACACTGTCAGAACACAGACACACACTACTACTGCTACTGCTCTGAGGGCTTTACGATAGCCGAGGATGGGTACAGCTGCAAGCCCGATCCCCTGAGTCCAACCGGCCCACCTGAATTATCCGCTGACTCCGCCGGTCCGACTGAGCAGCCCCACATGAAAGAGGTCTGTGTAGAAATGGGGTGTGAGTACGACTGTGTGGAGACACACCGGGGCATCCGCTGCACATGCCCCCCAGGTTATCAGATGGGTCCAGATGGCCGCAGATGTTCAGATGTAGATGAATGTCAACAGCACCCATGCCCACAGGTGTGCGTCAACATCCCAGGCACCTTCCACTGCACCTGCCACTCCGGGTACCAGCCAGATGACGAGGGCGAGTGTGTGGACATCGACGAGTGCCTCGACGAGGGCAGCTGTGACGGCCTCTGCGAAAACACAGAGGGGTCCTTCACATGTCTGTGCAACCCTGGGTACGAGTCGGGCAGCGGAGGAGAGTGTGTTGATGTTGATGAGTGTGTGGGGGAGTCACCCTGCCAGCAGCAGTGTCTCAACTACATGGGAGGGTACCAGTGTTACTGTGATAATGGCTACGACCTGCAGTCAGATGGGCTTACCTGCCAGCCTTCGCCCGATGATGAAGAATATTCCACTCTGACCCCTGAACCCAGCGACTCTGCTCACATACCTGACCATATTCCCTGGTCCTCGTCATTCACCCCAGACCCAAACTTTGAAGCTGACACGAACTTTGATGTTGACTGGCTGACAGAAGTCCCTGAAGTACCGTCCCCTGACATGGCCCATGGGTCAGACAATCACCTGAACCAATGGGATGCTCTATCACCAAAGCGATATCAGACAGCTCCATCCCCAACACAAACATACAACACAGGCAATGAAATCGATAATGATGCTGAAAGTAAGACAGGAGGTAGAGGAGCTAGTGATGGTGTGGGAGCTGGAACTGCAAACGGGTCAGGCTCTGGGGCAAAGACAGAGGAGGGCTCTAAGGTAGATGGTGCAGGGGATGTTAGCAGCACAGAGGAGGTAGGGGCTGGATCTGCTGCAGGTAAACGAAAGCATGACAAGAGCTGGCTACTGGTTGCACTGCTGGTGCCTCTGTGTGTGTTCCTCGTTGTGATGCTGGCTCTGGGGATCGTTTACTGCACCAGCTGTGCTGTGGACAAGAGCCTGAGCTTCTCAAACTGCTATCGCTGGATACTCCCCACAACGGCCCCTGACAGGAGGGACGGCAAAACCCAAGCATGAACCCTAAAATACACAAACACACACACACAGATGTGTTGAAGACACAGATGTTATTTTTTCTCTTGTGTATAGCAGGGCTGGTCACTAAAACCTACCATTTGGATATAGCAGCTAATTGCCTCTCTCATTCTTCAAGAAAAGCTTTCTGTTGCACACCCCTTGTAAATAATTCACTTTTTCATCATGTTTGTAGAATTCAATAAAACCAATAAACTGATAAAATGCTGTGTGGTTTATGAGCCAATCTAGGTTATAACAGAAAACAAAGTCTAATTCAGGGGATGATCAAATGAAAGGGGGGTGTGGATAAAAATATGTGATTTTATGATTTCGTGGTGTGTATGAAAACAAATTAAATGTTTTGGTAAAGCCAAATTTCACTTAGGAGGGTGAGGGGTGGTTACAGTCCAGCGGGGAAAGGTTGCCATCTGCTGGTAGAATGTTAGGAGGTGTATTGTCTTGTCAGGAGGTATGTCTGCGTCTCTGCTTTGCATGCTGAAGATGAACACCATGAAACCTCGAGTAATGACGAGATGTCTTGAAATATGTAAATTACATCCGACGAGGATGGGATTCGAACCCACGCGTGCAGAGCACAATGGATTAGCAATCCATCGCCTTAACCACTCGGCCACCTCGTCAGCGTTGCACTTATTCAGGCAAAATCGGTACGTATGCGTGCATTGTGTGCTTGTTTTACGTTGCGATATTGTCATTTTTACTCTTAACCTTGGTCAGAAACAGACGACACGAGGTGCCTCGATAAGTCCAGTGTAGCTGTTTCGTGATTGGTCAGTATCTCCCGTCAATCACAAGCTGCGACCTGTGATTGGTTAAGGGGCGGGTTTGCGTTGTATTAATACAGGAAGTGTACAACTGAGCGTGAGACTGCAGTTTGACGTCTCTGGATCTGTAGAAGATAGAAGGTAACAAGTTGTTGAGTTGGTATTGTATCCTTAAGCCGTTCAATTATTCCGAGTAGTAGATATATATCACATTACAATGCATTTGCGACTTAATGCTTTTCTCACAGAAGTTGTGGCAGCGGGTTTGAGGGCTCCATCCACTCCGTAGCCGGCTAGCATCTATGCTAGGAGCTAACAGTAACGTTAACGTTGAGTTAGCAGTTTGCAGTAGCTTGAGGAGGACTAATTTACAATATTTACACAAGAATCTAGTTTTGCGTGGCCCTGATGTTAGGGCGCTAACTGTTAGCTTAGTAAATTACTGGCTTTAGATGGAAGTGAAACTGAAAACTATGGTTATATCAGTTATGATAGATTAAGGTTCAGGGAAGAGTACCTGCTGTTGGAATCAGAAACTTTCTGTTTGATATCTGTGACCTTTATCCACATCTTACATTGTTATACTATAACACCACATTAAACCACACACAACTTCATTCACTGCACCATTAACTCCTAAAAAAAATCAGCTATTTTAAAAAAAAATCTCCCAATATATGAAACAGCAGGCTCAGTAATAAATCGGTATTAGTGCAAATAATTTATAATTTTATTTATTAATATTAAGTTGAAGCTTTGGTGCATTCCCTGATATCTTTTTAAATTTAGTATAATTTGTGATTGGAAATGAAGAAAATGAGCATATTATTGTAATATGTCAACTAATACAGTTTTACGTAGTATGACTTGGAGGAGGTATACCATAGCTTATATTCTTCATAAAAAAGGCATACTTAGCAAAACCAAGCTGCAGATTTTAACATTAAAAATGTACTGATTTACCAATCAGCATCATTGTCATAAATGTGCATTTGTGTGTTTGTGCAATACACCTGCATAACCTAAATAAACCTTAGGCAGACATGCAAATATTCCCCAGATCTCATCATGTAAGAAAACTTCTAATTTCACTTTTATCTCTCTATCGCATCACTCTCTTGCTTCCTTATTCTTTTCTTTATTCCTTTCTCATTTTCCCTCTCGTAATTCAGTTCCTCATCGTCAGTGGCAAACCTCAGACTAAAGATGGTGGACTCCCAGTACTACCTCCCAAACGACATTGGTATCTCTGCCCTTGACTGCGGCGAGGCCTTCCGTTTGCTTTCACCTCAGGAGAAGATGTATGCCCACTACCTGTCTCGTGCCGCTTGGTATGTTACTATTGTTGGGATGCAGCAAGTTAAAATAGAGCACTGTTGAAATCAAGACATTTGTCACATCTTTTAAAGAATGGAAACTAATCTGTATCGAAACCCTGCTAACCCTTTCCTGTCTTAGGTATGGGGGTCTGGCGGTGCTGCTGCAGACATCCCCAGAGTCGGCAGAAATCTTTGTGTTACTGCAGAGAATCTTCAGGAAGCAGACGCCTGCACAGCTGGAACAGGTGGCCACAGCAGCTGGACTCAGCTCCGAGGAGTACCAGGCATTCTTGGTGTATGTGGCTGGTCTGTATGCCAACATGGGAAACTACAAGTCTTTTGGAGACACCAAGTTCATCCCAAATCTGCCCAAGGTAGAGCTCCAGTTCAGTATGATGCAATCACTATTAGATTAAGATTTGAATACAACACATTTTAATCAGTCTGTGATGTGTCCAACCAGGACAAGCTGAAAGCTCTGGTGAAGGCCAGCCAAGCATTCCAGGACCAACCTACTGAGATGGAGGCTCTGTGGGACAGCTGTTCATGTTCCCTCTACTCCCTGGAAGACAGACAGAAACAGCTGGGTCTTGGAGACAAGGTGGGGACTTGCATTATTTAATGCCAAGTTCAGGCCAGCATTGACCATAAAATATTTTGCCTGTAATATTTATTGAAATATCAATCACATTGTCAGGATTGGACAGATTTAATAAATGTCAACAAGACTTCTTAGCGAGTATCAAGTCTAATGGACTGCAGTGTTGTGTCTTTAGATTGGCTGCAAACAGTGCCAGTTGCACTTTAAGAAGCCTCTGAACCCCAAACTTGCATTGGGTTCTTCAAGTGACCTGGCACTGTGTAGAAAATGCATGGCTCTTGAATTCTTTCTGTTTTTCTATAGGGAATCACTACCTACTTCTCAGGAAACTGCTGTCTGGAGGATGCTGAGCTGGCTCAGAAATTTCTTGACTCAAAAGTAAGTAAATAACCTTAATTCTGTTCCACTCTATCCTTTCCATCTCTTGTAACAATCTGTTCTGTTTGGACCCCTCATCGTTTTCTGTGTTACACCCAAGTTATGTTTGTCTTAATCTTCTTTTTGAAAGATTGATGGTTCATCATGTTCCTGTGTCTTTTCTCTCTCCTCAACATATTTTTCATTTTATTTCTCAGCTGTGTTCTTGTGGTTCATTTCCAGAAACTGTCTGCTTACAACACCCGGCTGTTTAAGAGGGACAACGGAGGTAAAGCCTGCTATGAGGTGCGCCTGGCGTCAGCTGTGCAGAAAGGTCAGAACTGCAGTCCTACATGAGAGCCAGATTACGACTTCTAAAGATTCATCAGTCACAGAACGTAATACATAGCACATGTTCATGTAGACTCTGCACATGTTATCCTCAAGCTGGTGAACTCAAACCAGATTATGATTGCAGACAAATTGATTTGGAGAGATTTGTTTATGTAATCGTGTAATGTTGTTATGATGCTAAACAATCAGTTAAATCAAACACATGTAACACTTCACAGACTGTACGGTGGAGGGGGAATGCGAGTCGTGCTGCGGCACCTTCAACTTTGAAGATAAAGAGTTCACTGTGAAGAGGGGAGACTATGCTCCCCTCATGGAGAAAGTGTCTTATTACCTCGAACAAGCACAGGTGAGTGCTATTGTGCAGAAGGTTAAAACTGCCTTCAGTATTTTTTTTAGTTGTTTGGAACCACTAAAGGAAGAAAATTACTCAAATTTGAAATTGATAGAATAAAATTAATTTAAAAAAAAACAACACACCTTGAGATCAGTCGAAATATCGGCCTTTCCTAAACAATCGCAGGAAAAGGATGTGAGAACGAGTAGATAGGTGTCTTTCGGAGTGACTGAATGAGTTGTTTCCAAATAATTAACAAAGGCTTACGCTGCCAACGAGAACCAGAGAAAGATGCTTGAGGAGTACAGTCGGAGCTTCAGGTTTGGTTCGGTTGAAGCCCACAAAGAGGGCTCTCGCTACTGGATCAAAGACAAGGGACCAATCGTTGAGAGGTGAGCTGAGCCACGGCAACATCAAATTAACATGAAATGATCTCCATTCCTGTCATGTCAAATCCCACTAACCGTAAATGACTGAGATCCAATGTGTTTTCTTCATTTCAGAACAGGTCATTATCTAAAACTGTGCAGCGGTTGAATGCCACTCTAATGTCATAAACTCTGATTCATGAACTCTTAATTCCTCCTTCCTCCGACTCTCTTTCTCTCAGTTATATAGGCTTCATAGAGAGCTACAGAGACCCATTTGGCTCCAGAGGAGAGTTTGAAGGTAATTAGCACATAATTATATTATTATTATTGATATCGTTTTTATTAACATGTTTATTAGCATGCAGGCTGTGATCATGGTCCTCTCTGGGTTTTACTGCTGAAGTTTCTAAAGACCATTTGGGGGAATTTTAACACTGAAGTTGAGCTACTTTAAAACACTGAAGTAGATTAACACAGCTCTTAACTCCAGTTAGTAAAAAGTAAATAACGTTTCATTCTTGCATGAGTCCATTGATTTTAGAGGGATATACTTGACAGAAGGTTGTTCAGTACTTGAAATAATACAATATTATCTTTTTTTATTAAATTATTGTTCTGCATCCGTGTGTACATACAGGCAGGAGTGTCTTCAAAATGATTATTTACTTTTATTTCACTTTGTGACGTTGGCTCTAGGCTTCATTGCGGTCGTGAACAAGGCGATGAGTGAGCGTTTTGCCAAGCTGGTGAGCTCAGCAGAGGTCCTGCTACCCGAGCTGCCTTGGCCGAGGGAGTTTGAGAAGGACACTTTCCTTAAACCCGACTTCACCTCACTGGATGTTCTCACCTTTGCCGGCAGCGGGATCCCAGCTGGCATCAACATCCCCAACTGTATGTCTGCTGAGATAAACGCCATGTCAAATAAATCAGTTGTCACACTGTATTGTTCATAAAAACTGTTTTTTGTGTGTAGATGATGACATCAGACAGTCGGAGGGCTTTAAAAACGTGTCACTAGGCAACGTGCTGGCTGTGGCTTATGCCACAAAAAAAGAAAAACTCACCTTCCTGGAGGAGGAGGACAAGGTAGCGCATGCAGCGTCCTGATTCTCTGTCACACCAACTCCTGTCCCTCTCACACATCATAACTATCCCTTCCCCTGTATGTGTGTGTCAGGATGTGTTCATCAAGTGGAAGGGCCCATCGTTCGAGGTGCAGGTTGGACTTCACGAGCTGCTGGGACATGGAAGTGGCAAGCTGTTTGTCCAGGTAAGTCAAACGTGTTGTATCAATAAAATGTTTATTTATTGATACTGGTTGTAGAGTCTTCATTGAGAAAATGCAAGCTGATGTTTTGCTCCATCTCATCCCACAGGATGACAAGGGCCAGTTCAACTTTGACCAGAGTAAAGTGACCAACCCAGAGACCGGAGAACTGGTGAGTTTGTCTTTGTGGATTTTTCCACAGTTGGTGAAAAGAAACTCCAGTAACTGAAGGTGTGAATGTGTCTTCAAGGTGTCCAGTTGGTATCGAGGCAGCGAGACGTGGGACAGTAAATTCTCCACAATTGCTTCCTCTTATGAAGAATGCCGCGCCGAGTGTGTCGGACTGTATCTGTGTCTCAACAAGCAAGTGCTCAGGTACAACATGCTTAGCTTGTAAACAACACTTACCGTGTATCTTTGTGAATATACATAGATGTTCAGTATGTTACATGTGTAAACATTTTGAGGTGCTTGATTTTAGTTTAAAGGTAGGTGAAACAGACTGGGTGCTTTTGGTTGCAGTCCCCAAATAATCTAAATCAAGTTTCTTTAGCTTCTTTATTTCATGAGGTCACAGTTAGGAGCCATCACAAAACCAGGAAGTCTATTTCCATATATCAGTGTGGACGGAGCCTTAATGAGCTCTTTCTATACCTCTGGCCAGCTGTACTGGGGATGCTATGTTGTTATTTGTGTCACAATTGATTGATTATTCAGGCCGCTTTATTGTAATGGAATGTTTTTGTTATTTCTCATGTTAACCGCTTCAGTCTGTGTGTTCCAGCATTTTTGGCCACGAGGGCCAGGAAGCAGAGGATGTGGTGTACGTCAACTGGCTCAGCATGGTCCGAGCGGGACTGTTGGGTCTGGAGTTCTACACACCTGAGAGCAAGAGCTGGAGACAGGTAATCTGTCACGTTGCTTTTCTCCATAACTTGCTATCGCTCTCACGCTGCATTTGGACTGATTTGCAACCTATACGGATGAGTCATGTTTTTATACACACAGTACATGCTTTAATTTATACAGAACTTCAGGGATGCATAGTTTTAGGCGAGCAGTGTTTACGAGACAAGTCAACGTACAGACCATTAAGGATGTGTTTCTTACAGCCCATCTGGCTCGGTTTTACCCGTCTCTGTTTATATGATTGTCAGGAGATGTATACAGTGTGTCACATCTGTACGTGCATATCTGTGTGTGTCTGAAGGCTCACATGCAGGCTCGCTTTGTGATCCTGCGTGTTCTGCTGGAGGCCGGGGAGGGCCTGGTGGGCCTGGAGGAAGTGACGGGACAGGACGGCAAGCCTGATGCTCGAATCACACTGGACAGAAGCAAAATCCACACTGTGGGCAAGAACGCCATCCACAGGTTCCTCTGTAAACTGCAGGTATAGAAATACTTTTAGCCTCCAGGCAGCAGATTCTATATTGTAGCAATGAAATGCAACAAATCCTGAAAACAACATAATGGGTTTGATCAGAGTAAAACAATATACTGTAGATGCATGTCAACTTAATTACACTACATTACTGGTCTGCAATATAGGGTTTGCATGTGTAAGTGACAGATACATGGGGATGCATTAGAAAAGAATTTAATGGCGCTTTTGGAGCTCAAAATCTTACCTTGGAATAATCTTAAACATATTTTAAAGAAAAAAATCTTTAAAATATTTTTGCTGGTTTTATTGTCGTCTGTAAAAAGTTCAGTATTTTTGGGGTTTAGACTGTTGGTTGGATGAAATAAGCAGTTAATATAAGTAAGCTGTAGGATTTTTTTTTACTATTTTGACAAAATAATGAATGGTAGAATCAAAATATGCTAATTAAAGAATAATGGAAATTATTGTTAGTTGCAGGTGTCAGTAAAATATGAAATTGATCTCCACCTGACAAAAATCCAACCAGTCAACGTCTCTCATTAGCAGAGTTTACAAAAATTATAACAAAGATGTTAAATTAGTTATCTCTGTATGTGTTGATCTCCTCACCTCTAAACTCCATAAATCTGAATGCAACACGTCGTTTACCTGATTCCACCGTTTTTTTTTTAGGTCTTCAAGTCGACAGCAGACGTGGAGGGAGGCAGGGCTCTCTATGACGGCTACTCCACTGTCGACGACAGCGGCCATCACAACTTCCTGCGACTCCGGGAGACAGTGCTGCTGAGGAAGGAAGCTCGCAAGATGTTTGTCCAGGCCAACACCAGAATCAACGGTATGACCTGCTGTGAGGGTTCGCTCACATCTGCCTTCATTCTGCTGTTTTATTTCACTGCGTCTGCATCATCAGTGAGGTTTATCCTGACTTTAGTCTGTGCACAAGAGGGACGGTGAGCATACCTTTTAGAGTGTGAACTCTTTTTGCCTTTTTGTCGCTATTTAAAAGTCGACAGAAATAAACTCTTATTAAATGATGCTCAAAAAACAACTCTCATTTCACTGTTTTTAAGCTCTGAAGTAAGTTTACATTGGTACTACTTCAACAGTAATTAATTGAAAGTGGCATTACAAAACATTTGACTGTAAATTCTAATGTTTTGGACATCACTCATTGTAGTGTTTGTGTCTGTTTCCAGGGGACAGCGTAGAGCTGACTGAATATGAAGGCAGCGCGGCAGGTTTAATTCGCTCCTTCACTGAGCGTTTCCAGGACGACGCAGAGCAGCTGGAGGCCGACCTTTTGGAGCTGAGCAAAAGAGACGCCCCCTGCTGGTGTTGTTGATGGACAATCCTCTCCATAGCCTTCAAAAATACCACCTTTCTTTTTTTATGTGAAAGCAAATTGATTCTTAAAGGTTGTTAAAACACGCAACAAGAGTTGAATGATCTGAATCATTTTTTAGAAAACACTTAAGGGGAAATTTCACACAAAACAATAAAGCCATACGACTAGAACAGTTCTGCCAAAGACACCAGCCACAGTTTTTCTAGCCACGACTCTGATCCAGTGTCAGGTACTGTCCTTTAATAACACGACCGAATACACATAAATGAGCTGACACCATCACTCAGATGCATTCAGGGTTTTCACTAAACAACTGCCCATTAAACCAACACTGCCTGACAGTAAAAATGGTTCTTTTCAATGATCATGATGACATGTTGTCATGTCAAAATAATACATAACTTGATTTTTTTTTTTTTTTTTTTTACAATCAACTTTTGGCTAAAAAATATTGACAGCTTGTGTATTAATTTAAATGTTGGTCTAGCCTTGGTGATGATATGAAAAGTTAAAGCTGCCTGGTTTGGTACAAAGAGGTGACAGCTGATTAATTTACTGTATAAAATATTGTCTCTCGAAGGCCTAAAGAAATGCTGTAAGAAAGAAATGTGTTGAATCTGCACAAATAAAATGTATTTGATAAGATCTTAATGTTAATTTTTTATACTCATTTCATTTTTCTGAAATTCATCCACAATATGGATTACTTTTAAGTATCAAATTAGTTAAAAATATTTTTCTATGCTTTAGAAAATAAAACAACCAGTATCATCGTTACCATTTTTTGGTTTTGTAAAAGTGATTTAATGCAAAGTTTTGCTCTGTTCTAACAGTCATTTCAGGGTGAAACCACTGGTGATGTAATCTGTCTAAAGTGTTTGTCCGTGGCTCGTACCATTCTCCTGTTGGGGGGGTAATTGAGTCTCTGCTGCCCCTTCAAGGCTGTCTGTGTTATTTAGAGAAGCAGCGCTCATCTGAGAAAGCAGACCCCTTTCCTCCATTGTCTCATCTTCACTTTTATCCACGCCTGCTCCCTCCTCCTCCTCCTCCTCTTCATCTGCTCTCACTGATCCCTGCTGGTCTGCTCTTAAAGGAGCTGCAGGAGTGTGATAGGCCTCCTCCACCAGCTGAGGGAAGGACATGGAGGTGAAGGGTGACAGGGAGAAGGAGGAAGGAGAAGGCGACTGGTAGGGTGAGAGAGAGGGCGAAGCGTTGGGTGAGTCGTATGGAGAGAGGGAGCAGAGAGCCTTGGGAGAAAGAGACGGGGACTGATAGGGAGAGAGGGAAGGAGACGCACCGGCAGAGTTGTGAGGAGAGAGGGATGGAGAAACTTTAGGGAAAAGAGGAGGCGCCATGGGAGATGAGGAGAGGTAAGGAGAGAGCGCATTGATCACTGGAGAGGGCTGCATGTAGTCTGAATCGTCTGGAAGAGTCTCCGTCACTGCTGGTGGAGGAGCTGTAGCCTCCTCTCCTCTGACTCCATCTGGGCCGTGCTCCTCCATCTCCACCTGGAAGTGAGGAGGTGCTGACGGAGGCTGGACTGGGGCCTCACTGGGGACGTCCTGGACCGCAGGATCAATCTGAACGCCTTGGT
Source organism: Synanceia verrucosa (assembly GCA_029721515.1). NCBI lineage: Eukaryota > Metazoa > Chordata > Actinopteri > Perciformes > Synanceiidae > Synanceia > Synanceia verrucosa. The sequence goes on along the minus strand of CM056565.1, from coordinate 20,558,841 downwards.
CTTGACTGGGATTGGTGGCTCCCTGTCCTTGTTTCTGGGCTTTACATTTCCGCTTGGTTTTGGGCATCAGAGGTGGTGGAGGTGGAGGAGCGAGCGGAGGCGAAAGCAGGGTGGAGGACTCGGTGGAAATGCGAATCTTGAGGCTGCGTTTGAACATGCGCCGGTTGGACAGAGGGTTCTGGGACTGCAGGAAAAGGGGGTTGATGAAACAGAGCGCACCCTGGCCAGAGCCGCAGTCCAGCTCGATGGGGCTGCGTGTCCTGATGGGACAGAACTCATGGAACAGGGTGGGATTGGATCCTGACTGTTTGGTGACTGATTCAGATTCAGAAGGCGTCTTGAGCAGCTTTTCTGAGTCGTCCTCAGGAGCTGAATCAGGTTGTGGGGCAGCAGCAGGAGGCGCTGGGGCTAAAGGCTCCGGCTTCCCCTCCTTGTCCTCCTGGGGTTTAGGTGCCTCCCGCGGCCCGCGGACATTTAGGTGGGAATTCCAGAATTCTATAAAACACAGATTTTTATTATCATGAAACAGTGGTTTACGCTTAATTCATCAATATTGCCATATCTGCTTGATGACGTCAGTCTGTCAGTCCCAGATTTGGGCCCGATTTCAGTCCCAACTCCCTAAACCTTTAGTTTATAATGCACTGTTCAGCAACTGTAATTTACCACTTTAAATGAGTTACAATATATTCAATTTAAAAAAATCATGAAAATTTCTATTTGATGTGTCCCACTGTTTAAATAACATACTTTTAAAAAAATATTACTGCAAAGATCAGGTCAAATTGCACGTCTTTTATGATTTTGTCTTCAATTTGTGAGTTTTTGAGTCCACACATCTGATCCTATACATATATATATACATATACATATACACATATACACTATTGATTATTGATTAATGTATCTGAGGTTGAGGTTAAGGAGGAAACAAGGAGTTCACCAACCTATTCCCATGTGTGAAATTGACTCCAGCTCTTTGTGGGATGTTGCCTTTGCAATGGCTTCAGGAAGCTCCAGAGGGAAACTTAAAACATCCCTGATAATATATAAAACATTAACACACCAGCATTAGTTCTTACATACAGGGAGAATAAAGAAAAACAGAGGAGGAAAGAAAAAAAATTTACCTGCTGACACAATAGAAAGAAATTAATCTTGGGAGATCTGGAAAGCTGATGGCTGAAGTCTCCAGAGACAGAGCTGAGGGTGAGGAAGAAGAGCACTTAGATGTGTTTAAATACTGGGTAACACATATCTTTAGTTACTGTAAAGCAAATGAAGTGAAACAATAATAATAAATTAATGAGGACATGATGCCTGGCTAGTGTTATCAGATATGTGAGCAAGGGTACACTTGTGTCCCAAAAAAGGCAGATTCAGTGAGTTTGGGACAGACACAGAAATGACATTTTGAAACTCAGAAAGCTTGTCATACTGTTGCTGGAGTGTTCCTCCCTGATGCCAAACTGCTGCACAAAGGACGGCACGCTGTCATCCGTCAAGCGGACGCACAGGACGTTTCTTTGGGACGTCCGAGACTTGCGCACCAGGAAGGTCTGCGGGACAACACGAGTGATTCAGGTATAGCAGTGGACATAATAGTGCACTTTTGTGTAGTCTGGGAAAGTGTGGCTCTGACCCCTGGAGGCTCCCTCTGCAGGATGTGCAGTGCAGTAGCAGGGTTGATGGACAGCTGGAGCCAGACAGGAACAGTGAGCAGGAGACGGTCCAGGACGCTGACGTTTTTCAGAGAGCCCTGTCCTCTTTGATGCCCCACGAACCTGCGCTCTGATGGCTGGGTGGGTTCTGGGAAAGCATACAGCGGCTCTTCTTGTGCCATCTACACACACACACACACACACACACACACACACAATTAACTATATATTGCCACATGCACTCCCAAAATGTGTGCATGCTACAGGTGGTTATTATCCCTCTCTGTGGCTCACATTTACACCAGGAAGATGGGTGGGATACATTCTCTCTCTCTCTCTCTCACACACACTCACACACACACACACACACACACACACACACACACTTGTGTAATAAATCTACCTGGATTGAGACAGCAAGTCCAGACTTGGTAATGAGCAGCAGCTCACACAGAGCTTAAATGAAACACACACACACACACAGGACACCCAAACGCCCCATCATGATGTAACATTAAATATTAAGATGATCTTGTTCTTAAGGCTGTTTTGTGAACACATCATAGAGGTCTGCCCCCTGTTAAAATCTCACCACAGCCTTCATGTCATCGGCCGCATTCCTGTAAATCTCGCATATTTCCTCCTCAGACTGACTCTTCCTGCTGTTCAGGTACACAACTTGTGTACTCCTCTGCGTCATTATAGTTCATATATAAATAAAACACCACAGGCTCTTCTTTGTTTACCTCTTTATCCCGATCCTTCTGCTTTTATACCCCCAGGCTCCACTTTCCTCTGCCGTGTTGACCCAGCTTGTTCTCCTCTTCGGCCTGTCATGACGTGTGCTGCCACATCCGGGGGTGTCCCTCCTCTTTGGCTCCTCCTCCTGACTTCCCACCTGATCTCACCTGGAAACAAACACGTGACACTGAAAGGCATTATGGGCCACAACTAGACTCACGTGTCCGAAACTGACCCAGCTGCTGTGTCTAATTATGATAAGCTGTGTAATTGCAGTGTAATAGCAGCAGTGTTGAAATATGAATTTGTTAACTACTTGTTTATGTTTTTGTGTTCTTGATGGTTTGTAAATTAGCAGCAAGAGCAATTTCGTTAGGCATTTTTTTTACATGATTTGATTTAAAAGTACCAATGACACAGTAATTCAAGCATAACATTATGACCACCTGATAATATTGTTGGTCCCACTTTTTCTGCCAAAACAGCCCTGACCCATGGCCTCCACTAGTGCTGTGATATCTGCCACCAAGATGTTAGCACATCCTTCAAGTCGTGGAAGTCCTCAATGGATCCGCCTGCTTTGTCCAGCTGCTCGATTGGATTGAGATCTGGGGACTCTGGAGATGCTCTGACCCAGTCATTTAGCCGTCACAGTTTGGTCCTTGTCAAACTTGCTCAGTGTTATTCAATTAACCCGTCAGTGGTCAAAATACTATGCTTGATTGGTGTATAATACCATTACAATACTGTATATACAATTTGGCATTTTTAATGTTTAATTAATTTGTGAGTAATTAATTAAAAAATATGTGACTTGCTATTTGTTCTGCTTTTTATTGTAAAACAGTAATTTTTAAAATTAATGGATGACATTAATAATTAGATTTTTATCACTAAAGAAATCATTTCAATTAAATAAATTGCAGATAGTGGTGGATTAACCATTTGATTTCATGTTATTCATTTTAATGTTATTGCATTAATAATTTTATTATTATTACAATAATAATAATAATAATAATAATAATTACAGTAATAATAATAATAATATATTCAGAAAACTCAAAAAGAAAAAAAATGTAGGTGCAGTGTCGTCGTGGTGCAGATTTTGGTGCAGACGTGGTGAAACTGCGCCCTCATGGCTGCCAGCGCAGCACAAGAAACCGGAGCCGGATGTGAGGTTTGAAATACAGCTCCAGGACCGCGTTGGGTAAGCAGCCAGCTAGCGCTACCATGCTAGCATAATTATACTGCTTTCCTCTTTCTTTGTACAGAGTTTAAAACACAGCAAACACGAGCAGCGGTTATTAAATGTCGTGATATCTCACACTAGAGGCAGATATTAAGCTCCAGCAAACGTTTTCAACCGCTATGATAAAACCACTGTGTTAGCTAGTTTAGCTTAGCTAGCGTTAGCTAACGTTAGCTACATGGTTAATGTTTGCGTTTAACAAAATGGCCAGTGGTATCCGTAGTGTTTAGCTAACTGTTGGTGGTATAACCGAGCTTACGTGTTAACAAACCATATTTGTTAGCGATTATATGTCGTTTTTGTGGCATTAGCTAGTTTAGCGGCTACACCGGCCGCCGCTGGAGGGTCAGTTCTTGCCGCGAAAGTTAGCGGCTTTATTAGCGAAGCTAATACGAAGATAAACAAGCCAGTCTGGCAGTTTCACTTCAACTCTATAAGCGACGTTTATCTGTTGAGATAATTAACTAATGACCTGTTTTGTGTTTTTCAGGTGCCTGGTTGATACAGAGATGAGCGGTGAGAACGTGAAGTTGTTTGTGGGGAATCTTCCTTTAGATGCAACTCACGACGAGCTGACCAAGCTGTTTGCTCCATATGGAGAGATCAACACCTGCTCTCTGCTCAGACAGTACGCCTTCGTTACCCTGAAGGGAGATGGAGCCGCAGACAGGTATTCACCGTCTTTCACAGCCATCACTAGGTTGTCATGAAGCCATTGCTACTGTAGAAATGCTTTTGCACAACTTGGGGATAAAAAAAAAAATAGTTCTACACATGAAAATCTGAGGCTTCTATGTTTAGTGTGTTTTTAAACAAAAATGTATACATCCTGATGAAATATGATGATCAAATCAAATCGTACGACAGTATATACAACAAAACTAGGAGAGCTACTCCACTTGGTGCTTAAGACTAATTACAGTCGAGAGTAAAAAGAAAAAAAAACTTAAAATATAGTAGGAAAAAGAGAAGTAATAGTATTTTTCACTAGCTATTGCATGTTTACTGATTTGCAGGTTGTTGATGTGCACAACCTCAATGCACAGTTCTAATATACACAGTTATAGAACAAATTAAAAAGATCCAAAAGAATTGTAACTGCAAATGACTGAGTAATTTAGAAAATATGATGTAGGGTATTAGTTATTCTTTAGTTACAGAGAAACCAAGAAGATAAATTGAGCACCAAGTAGTACCAGACATAGCAGGGCAGGTAAATATAGTAAAAAACAAAGAAATAAATATGTCACTTATCAATCATACCTAAGAATTAAATAATTAGAGGTTAGTAAAAAAGTGACATGCCACACACATTTATTTAATTTTTAAATATTTAATTCACTGCTGAAAGGTGCATGTATATTACAATATCACAGAGTTATTATGAACAAACTCCATAATGGAAATGTATTACAGTATGACAGTGATATTATGAAAATAATGGCACTCAAGGGTGCACTGATGTTACAAGTTATGAGCATATAGATACGTATCTCTAAACTGTAGATATGAATGTGTACGATATGGAGTGTAAAGGTAGAAAATGTGACCTTACCGGTGTACCTGCCGTTTTCAAAGCAGTGTTTGAAGTTGTAACATATGCACATAACATACCAAAGGAAGAGCTCACCAAGCAACACTTTGTTGCTTTTGCAACTGAAAAAGCACAGAGGTGTGAAAAACACTTTTGGCACACTAACGTTGGAAAAAGGCAACTCGAAGTCTAATGGAAAAAAACATCTGACTAAGATCAGCTGAACAGAGAAGCACATAGCAATATCTTGAAAACTTAAGAGTTACCTAAATATTTGTAGGGGTTTGGTATGTTTAAAAAAAAAAAAACAGTACAAATGGGACCACTGCAGAATCAAAAACTGATTAGTTCATAGAGTTACTTTTGGGTTCTTAATAGGGATGCATGATAACTCTTTTTTAATGGATAACCGTTAACTTTCTGATTCTAAATGCCAATAACAATAACTGATAACATACCTGGAGATAAGAAACCCCACTGAGCAAAAGTGGACCTAAGACATATCACAAGATCATGACATCAATACTATTAACAAAACCAGAAACAGTCGGCTATTTAAATGAAGATATTTTTCCCCAAAGGAAACGCTATTAGCAAGCCTTTCAAATAAAATCAAATAAAACTATTTGATTTTTCAGATGAACATGTATTGAAATAAGGATTACATATTAATATAGAAAAATAAAAGCCTCTAGAACTGAAATACTTTGCACCACGATTTGACTTGACGCATTTCTCAAGTTCAGTACATGTTATATTATGATGGCTGGCTTTATGTTGCTACCCGCTTTAGCGGCGCTGGCACCCTCATAGGCTTTCAAAACTCTGTCGAAGCAAAGGTTATGTTTCAGGTGACTTTTCAGGTTTGAAGTGTTAAAGCTTGTGCTATTTTTATTTGAAATCACTGGTAAAACAAAGAGACTAACATAAGTTTGCTGTTTTTTTTTTTTATTGATTTTATAAATTTAATCTCTGCTAAATGTCTGCAGTATTGCAGTTAATGTCATCTTCTGTACACCAGATGATGACACAGATTTGTTGTTCTTGCTCCTACAGGGCCATACGACATCTTGATGGCAAAGAGTACAGAGGCAGGCCCCTGGTGGTCGAGGAGTCACGTGCACGCCCACCCAACTCCACTAAAGTGTTCGTGGGGAACCTCGCCGCCACGTGTTCAGCAGATGATTTGCACGGACTGTTCTCGACGTACGGCAGAGTTTTAGACTGCGATAAAGTCAAAGGTGAGAGAAAAAGCCAATACTGATGTTACATCACAACCACATGCAGGGGGTTTCATGAACACTTTATGTTCACAACTGTTTTGTCCGGGGCAAGGGTATAATAGGTTTTCATTGTAATTAGTTATTATTTTATTTTAATGTTTAAATTTAAATTTGTTTTATTTAATTTTCATAGTTGTCTGGGTTTAAGTTAGGTTTAGTTGGGTTTAGTTTAAGTTTTTTAAAATTTTTTTGTAATAGTAATGTCTCAGATGTATGAAGCTACACATACATGATCCATGGTAAGAATGCCCATGTTTAACCTTTGTAGTATTTAATTCAAGCAATTGTTGAACCAGTGGTTGAATTTGTGCACCCTTACTGTTTATTTTCAGTAAACGGAAACATTTTCACTGCTTATTTTCATTTTAATTTTAGTTGATCATAATAACCCCAGTTCTGATCTGTAATGAATTATAATGAGTGTGGTTGAATAACTACATTGTAAATAGGGATGCACCGATCCACTTTTTTCACTTCCGATATCTGGCGATATCTGAGGTTTAGTATTGTCCTATACTGATCCGATACAGAAAAGCAATGCTGAATTACTGTCTCATTTTGTGGAAAAGACTGGGATCATTCTTTTGTGTAAGGCAACATCAGACTTAAACATTTTAAACTTTTCTGACAAACTGTGCGAAAAGCATTGTCAGAGACGTGCTAAGGTGAGGAGCAGAACGCCACAGGAAGTCCTTCCTTCCTGTTGCCATCAGACTTTAACTCATCCATATTGTGTTTTTGCACTGTTTGCACTGTATATATTTTTTATTATTGCCTTTAAATATTTTTTAATCTCCTTCCTTTTACTACTGTGTATAACAAGTGGTGTGAAAGAATTTCCTTTGGGATGAATAAAGTTTTATCTTATATAAGCTGCTAAGTCAGAGCGACACCACATTTGCTCTGATAAGAGCTGTATTTATGAAACGTATGTCTCTTTCACATTTCCTTTTCATCCATTGTACTTTACAAATTAATACTTTAATGATGCTCTTTGGTTTTATTTGTATGCGGAATTACAGAAGAAGCTTGGACAGATTCAGAAAAGATGGTTAATATAATTTTATCAGCATGTTTGATCTTTAGTCACGACTGTGTTGTTTGTTTTCCGTGATTTTTTGAATGGAGTTCTACATACATGACCTGCCAGCACATCTTTGGCAACAGGTTTCAGACAGTTTGTCCAAATACAGTTACTGTTGCGCATGCCGCAGAGTTAACTCACTAATTTTGAAAGGTCATAACAAAAATAACACAACAAAACTTTGCTCACTGTATTTTGAAAGCAAATGTGAGCCTCCATGGATCGCCAGCGCATGACGTCACTCAGAGCGCACAGCATAGAATTACACTGACTAGATCTGCCGATACCCAGTCTAGAATTTTCTTCAACATCGTAACCAATACCGATATCGGATCAATGCATCCCTAAGTGTTAGGTAATAATAATCTTCAGATCACGTCAGAATGCAGTGTTACATCTAGACAGCTGGATGGTTTTCATAGTTTTATATTTTACATGTATTGTGCTAACACTCCCTGCTTCCTGTCTGCTCTACAGCCAGATTATGCTCAAATGTTGGTTATGCATTTGTGCACATGGAGAGGAAGGAGGAGGCCCTAGTAGCGATTGAGGGACTCAACGGGACCATGTACAAGGGCCGTCAGTTGGCCGTGGAGCTGTCCAAAGCCCAGCCTTTGATCAACCAGCTGTCAATGTCTGGAAATAGCACAGGTGGGGTAGCAGGAGGCAACAATGAACGATCCCTTTAAGTGTTTTGCATGTAATTAAACGCTGACTCATGTTCCTTCTTTCATTATTTGCAGGTGGCAGGGAGGGGCTTCTTCCACGGCCACCTCCATCACTAGAGCACCATCAGAGTCAAGCAGCTGTGCTAGCAGCAGCTGCAGCAGCCGCAGCTGGACTACCCATACAAGTATGTCAATTCTCTAGCCCTTTGTCAAGACATGTTGTCACACCTTCCTTCCCATCATTGTTGTTTAGATAAATTAGTTTTGATTATGTTATTTTGAAAGACTTTATTTTAAATGGGGGATCTTTTTTCTTTCTTTGCAGGTTCAACAAAGTGTCCACAACTCATTCTACAACACCACATCTTTTGACCCCACCTACGCTGCTTTGAAGGGCATTACAAGCGCTAAAGGTGCAGATGGGGTGATATACGGTGCTCTCGCCAGCCAGGTATATGGATCCGTTGCTGACCAGGTGTACCAAGATATGGCCAATCACAATCCAGCGTCCGCCGCCGTCGTTGAAGAAGCAGAGCCTGCAGGTGGACCAGATCCGACAACGCTTTTTGAGGCGGCAAGAGCCAAGTTCTTTCAGGAAGGACAGAAGGTCTTTTAACAGTTATTTGAGTAAAAATGTTCAACGTGCTCCTCTGTACATTTTTTGGGTTTTCATTAATTCATTTCATTTTCTGACACATTTTGAATTAAAGGTTCTGGCAGAGCAGCAGGCAGGGAGAAAAGCGGCGTCTGCCGAGACGGAGCGGGACCGCAGCCCAATCCGAGGAAATCGAGCCCCCCTCCTGCCTGACCCTGTTCCTGGTTCCTTCGCTCAGATACGACCTAAGCGCCGTGCCCTGCTGCCGACACCACCTGGAGTACCTGAAGAAACCCCTGCTGCCACCAACCCCCCCGAAGGGTCAGATCCTGTTACAAGGTACACATTACGCCTGTTTAAACTTGCACATATAATAAGAACAACAACTGTTTATTCATATAGCAGTGATGAGTATTACTAAGACAGAGATGTGATTTCTCTCTCTCTTTTTTCCTATTTCTCACTAAACTTCACTCCAGGTCTTACTCAGAGTACTACCAGCAAATGCATCAATACCAACAGTATCAACAGTACCAGCAACAGTACCAGTACCTCCAGTATGCCTACACCAATCCTCCTCCTCCTCCACCACCACCTCCAGCGGCCTCCACCACGCAGACACAGGCCGAAACCACAGTCCCTGCACCCCCAGGGACGTATACGGCGCCGCCAACCTATGCGGCACCGGGAGCCTACGCACCGCCAGGAACGTACGACTCCTCAGGAAGTTACACCTCATCGGGGAGCTACAATGCATCGTCCGGGACCTACGATGCCTCTTCAGGAAGCTATGGCGCATCTGGAGGCTATGGGGCACCGGGAGCATATGATTCATCAGGAGCTTACGCAGCAGCGGGAAACTACTCCACATCCACACCGTATGAGCAGACACCCGCACACGGGCAACCCATGCCCCAGCGCCATGATTACCCTTACCACACTCCAGAGCCCCCTTATCGATAGTCCCACCCCCACACACTCCTTCCACACTGCAGATGTGTGTGCGTGAGTGTGCGTGCGTGTGTGTGCATGTGTATTTACGTAAGGGACAGTTTAAAGGGGAAAACCAGAGAGGGAGCCATGTTGTAATTCGAATGTAATTCACGTCCCTTTTTCTCCATCTTAACCCCGTCTCTAGCTTGCCGGTCAGTTGACTGTTGAATGGGCTAATGTTGGAATATTGTCAAGCATTCAGTTTCTGTTAGATGTTATAGATGCACAGCTGGTTCCTCGTTGGATGTTAAAGAAGCTTTAATGTTTCTTGGGACAAAGTTGTTCTCAGACGCCAGCGTAGGAGAAGATTTTTGATTGTACTAAATACAGGGCTTCTATAAACTCTACGTAAACAAGTGCACCAAATATGGGTTTCCTGGAAACAAAAACTGCATAGAAAAATACAGAATAATCCAAATTCATGCATCATCGTGTTCCAAGTAGGGCACAAAATGAAAAACACAAATTATTAAATGACAGCAGTTAGACTCCAAAACTGGAACAAAAAAGATCCATCTGCTGATCTGACGTATTCACAAGAAGATTGCTGCCTTCTTTTTAAAAGACACCTTTCAGAGATCCACACGTCCACATGGTAACAGTTTTAAATGATACATCCAGGAACAGAGTATGTAACAGGCCTCTGTTTGACCTTTCTCTAGTATCCACTGTGGTTGGTTGGTACTAAATGCTTGGAAGAGAACGTGAAGGGAAATGATGAAGCAGCAGCAGTTACTGAAGGACCTCCTGGTTTGGAAAGATTGAGTTTGAGTCAGAACTGCTTGATGAGCACTAAACCTGTCTGCTCAGCTAAGACAAGGCTAATTATCAAAGTGTTGACGCATAACTTTTGTCCTTTTCTATTTTGGGTCGTGGAAATCTCTGGCATGGCAATAAAAATAAATAACATGACGTTTTGAAATTGAACGTTAAAAGGTCACTTAGAATCTGTTGCAACCCAATTAAGTGTGGCTGATTTTTGATCGCATTGTGACGGCTGGCATTAAGAGTTTTGAGGAGCGACTGCAGAGTAAATATGTTCACAGGGCTTCCTGTTTAATCGGGAGCTTAATTTAAGAAATTTATTACCTGTCTGTTTATGTGTGCTTGGAAGCCTGACAGTCAGGTATAGCCTAGTGTGAACGTGACTTTGATAACAAATCGGATTTAACATTTTCGGCAGTTAAACTGATGCACGTTACTTGGATGGTACAGAGCGATTTTCCATAACGTACTTTTCTTGTGTTTTCTGGCTCAGCCCTGGCTCCCTGTGTTTCTAGAGGTTTACCTTTAAAACGTAGAAGACATTTTATCGTTCATGTTTCTTCCTTTCTGTTGAAGTGCGGTCAGACCATCCTGTTTGAAAGAAAGATTTCTGTAATTTTAGGTCAGCTGAACCCAGGTTTTCGATTTATTTTTTTATTTTATTTTTTTCAGACTGAAGAAGAGGAGTTGTTTCTATTTTTGGTTTGTACATATTAATGTTAATTTGAAAAGTGGCAGCAAGCTATGTATGGTCAATTATGTCAACAGAGCATCACTGAGACTTAAATACCCAACCAACATTTGAAACCTTCGGTGATTTAGAGGGAAAGTTGGACGACTTTGCATACACATATAGAATTAGGTACATGTGTAAATATTTAAAATCTTATTTTAGGCAAACTTCAGACTGTTAATGAGATGAAGTGATTGTTTTTCCTCTTAAAAACAATAGTGGAGATAGTGAAGAGATGAAGCAGGACAGTGTTGTGTTCATGGTTGCTTTACTGGCTCGTAGTGAGTGGGATTCAGTCATTGTGTGAAGCAAACGTGCTGCAAAATCAGAAAGTGATTACATTTTGAAGTGCACCTTGTTAAAAAAGGAGAAACGTGTGATTCAGTGCAGTGGTGTGTTGCTGATGTGTCCCGCATAAGGTTAATGACTGAGTGGATATGAGGTGACAGTTTTGAAGCTGCAGGTGAAAATGAGGGTTTTTAGGAAAGGCCGCTGAGCAGCGGTGAGGAGGACGATGACCTCTGTCCTCTTCTGATCTCACTAGAATCACACACTTAATTTTTTTGACACTACACTTACTGGCTTCCTCTGCATCCCCACCACACCCAGTCAACTTCACACTTCTGTCCAGATGTATTTTTAACTGGCTTCATTGCATTTTATTCACGTAAAGCAGGCCATACCTGTATCCATCAGTATCTTATGACTTAACAGGAGCTGTTCGTTCGTGATTGTACCACACACACTCATTTCTTATTTGCCACCTGAGTTGGTAGTGCTGTTAGGTTTCAGTGACACATAGCCTCTCTAAATTTCCACATTATTCCACCTTCTCCATGTGAACTGTTAGTTGCATGCCTTGTTGTTGCTGCTGCTCCAGCCACCTTCTTCCTCTTGCTGATTATTGCAGCTAGAGTGGGAGGGAGCCAAACTGAGCCCTTGCCCTGGACGTACGCCACACGCAGCTGTAGCGTGGGATGGGGAAAACAGCAGCGTTAGGCCTGAAACTGCTGTGGACGATGGGGTGTCCCCCCACTAAGGTAAACACTCAGATCACACACTCCTGCCCCTCCCTGAAAACACACGTACACACTCACAAACACTCATACAGATACACCTTTTTGGAAATGGATGCCCCATTTTTTTATGGAAGGTAATCTTCTTTCCTGCTTTTGTTTTTCCTGATCATGTCCCTACTGCTCATACATTCCTGCTCCCAACATACTGACCGCTCACACACATCAGGTTTGGAGTATTCTGTCTAAATCTGAGCCCTCTGTTGTTGTTAGTACACCCCGTATCTAACAGCCCGTCATTCAAGAGTACCAGGCAATCACAGCCAGAGCTGGACGTGGGACATTTAGGTTGGGTTGTCGTAGTTTTTGTAAATGCGCCCTGGGGCCACTTCGGGGTTAAGTGCCTTTGCGTAAGAGCACATTGGTAGGCCCTTCATTTCAGAGTTGAATAATCTGGCTCAGGATCGGTTGCTGGTTCAACGCTCAACTCCCCCACCACCCCACCCCTCCCCTAAAACAACGATTTTTCGATGCCACATTCAACTTGTATGAAAGACAATGAACACAAATATTATCATTTTGTTTTAAATTACATTTTGTCCTTATGTTCTTTGAAATGTTTAATTATCAATAAATGAATTTGAACTGAACTGTAGCTTCTCCTTGTGAATAATTGAATGTCAACCACTGCATGGTTACCAGCTGATGTATTAGTACTTTCAAAGTTTGTTCATTTAGATCCACATTCACTGTATTTGAAACAGTAGCTGATCTTCTGGAGGTACCACAAAAGTGTTTGTGGACAAGTCACCAAATAACTGTAAGAGCTCAGCATCAGATGACGTTTTATTCCATTTTCTTCCAAAAACATCAACCTATGCTTCTCAAATAAAAAACAATAATTTGATAACAATCCAAACCTGTTGATAATTCAATCACTTTGATATACAAAAAAAATAAAATGAGAAGAAATTGAAGGTATGGAACCTCATTCCCTGCTAACAAGATGTTTTCATGGACACTGCTGAGTTTCATGCCCTCAACAACAATGAACAGTTTACAGATGGACACTAGAGCACTGGATGAGTGGAGTGAACGCAGTGTACACCATACTGAGGTGATGTGGCGAGTAGGCCGAAGTACCCAAATGAACGAAGGATGGAGCGTGAAACTGCATAGACATCATGTGCCTCTCACCGGCAAAACAACATGGAAATGCAGTTTCTGCTCTGATAACACGCAAGACTGGTTTCCAGTCATTAGATTAGTCCGAGAAGTAGCTTCAGTGATGACCGTAAAGATCTGTAGACTCACGTGATAATGGCCTTAGTAGTCTTCCATTTTGTAAAATACTATAAACAACCCATTTAAATTTACCTCTCATGTCCTTTTTGTAAAGTTAGAGTGCAGGTAGAAGTATTGTTTCCTCTGATAATTTACTTAGATACTGAAGAAACATCTTTTTTGATACAAAGTGGACATTAACTGGATGAAACGAACACCTGGGGACGAGAAACTAGTCTTGAGGACGCTTTTAAAAAAATCCAACCCCAGATTGAACAGGACAACTTTTCTAGTGTTTACACTGTGTGCCTTAAATTGATTTAACTGGAGAGAAATATTAAGGATAATTACTATGTGCTACAAAAATAAAGTTTAAAGAGACATAACTGACAGACACGAGGACACTAAATTTTGTCTGAAACTTTTACAAATTGTTGCCAAAATAAAGGTGAAGCTTCCGGTGAATCCAAGCCTGATTTCAGGAAACCAGTCTGTGCTTTAAAAGGATGACTGGGAAAGAAGAAGTCCAGGTGATGGCAACAGACGGGACAAGACTGGGCAAACACGTTAAAAACACCACACAATGTTGACCAGACCAAACACGTATTACAGTACTTTGACTTTCAATCACAACCTCCCATGATGCTGCTGGCATAGTATGAAAAAGGAGCGAGCATTCAAACACACGTATTGAAAATAGCAACGCTTTAATAAAGAGCGATTTTTACAAGACTGCAATGTCTAGCTAGCTAGGTGATAACTGGCATTGACATCCATGGTGTTTTACAAAGATGCAGTTACGGCAACTGAGTTTGAAGTTTGATGGGTAACTTGCAAGTTGCATTTCTGCATGCGAGGCAGCCTTCAAACAGTTCCGAACCCTTCATTGTAAAACAGTTGATTTATGAATGCCAATGGACGTTCATGTCGAGAGGTAAGTTAAAAAAAAAAATAAAAAAAAAATATATATCTCATGGAGAAATTTCCTTAACGTTTTTCCAAACACACTGGTAAGTGAGAGTTCACACAATGGTCATGCTTTTACCGGGCACACAAGCCAATAAAAAGACGACACTTAATCATGCAAAAAAAAAGACAAAGTTTCTTTGTCTTGGAAAGTAAAAGACTGAAAACAAAATCCTTTTGAGTTTTGATATCATCCATCCATAGTGACCTTGAATAAGAAGAAGCTGCGCTTTGATGATGACTTTGGTGCAAAAAAATGTTCCTGTTTCGAAGAGGACAGACCCTGTCCTGTCCACTTCCTCGATGAAGACACTCTTGGTATAGACCAGTTGTGATAGTTTACCCTTGACCCCCCCCAATCCCACCTTGACCCTTGACCCGCCCCTTCCTCCTCAAGATGGACAGCAACATCACAAACATCAAACCCACCCGCCCACCCATCCCTGGATGATGACACCTTCAAAATACAACCATTCAACACACAGATACAGCAAGAAATTGTCCCACGTACAGTACGTCATCCAACGGGGCTTCGATCACTTCACAGAGAGAGAGCACGTCTAAAAACACATGAACGGCATTACCTATATACAGAGGACACAGTAACAGTCAGAGGTTGGACCTGGATGGAAGGAGCTGCGTCGTGGGAGTTAAATGTGTGATGAGAAGAGCATTCAGCTGACGGAGGAAAAGACAAACCACCGGGACGAGGAGTGATGGAGTTAAACGACAGTTTTTTTTTTTCCCAAAGGAGATATCCAAATGTCAGCTGGCCTCTTGTTGAGAAATCTCAGCGGTGACCACCTCAAGTCTCTCTGTTGGTAGTGGAGTCGTAGCTGCAGGGAGAATCGAGTTTAAATCGTGATGATACGCCACCACGCAGTTGCTAATTCTCAGACGATTTCGTTGGGAATCACAAGCATGTGCAGCTCCAGGTGTCTTGAGAAGTTTCGCCTCCGATTCGAATCACTTTGAGATTCCAGGTCTGATGAATTTGTTGCGTTGCTGTCAGCAGATGAGCGATCCTTTGAACCACCTTAATACGATGTTTGGGTTGTACAGACGGAGACACGGTCACAATAACACTCACTGCTAAGTTTGTACGCATTACCAGCTCACTAAGAGACCTTTCATCTCCGACAGAGGAACATGACCCTGTTTATCTCTATGGGAAGGCATGTGCACACAAACACACATACAGTACATGTACATAGAACAGACACAATCAATAGAAAACGACTTCATCCCCAATCGATTATTGCCCCTTTCAACTGTACATCCCAGCAATGATTTTAGGTTTTTGTGCAGCAGAGCGTTGTCCCCTCTTCGAAGGTTTGTGCTATATATATCTGTATATATATGGTCTGTCTGTGGGTCGGACTTGACCTTGGATCTGCCAGAAAAGCCACATTAACATTTAACGTCTCATTAAAGCCTCCCATCTCTGGCTGTCTGAATTAATCTCTACGTCGT
The DNA here is from genome assembly GCA_029721515.1 of Synanceia verrucosa. Classification (NCBI taxonomy): domain Eukaryota; kingdom Metazoa; phylum Chordata; class Actinopteri; order Perciformes; family Synanceiidae; genus Synanceia; species Synanceia verrucosa. The sequence goes on along the minus strand of CM056565.1, from coordinate 20,542,793 downwards.
CACTAGTGTCGTGATCGACAGACATTACCCTTAGCTGCTTTACAACAGTCTGGTCCTCATTTGACTCCTCTGACTGACCTTTAGCTGTCCTGTCCATAAATGTTAAGACTACATTAACAAACTCCTCTCTGTGGCAGCAGTGTCTTTAAATTCCTCCAAGTGGAGGTGAGACATCTGATGCGGTTATTAGTCTCAGACAGTTTTTAAGGACTCACTTTGAACAGGACGAATGCTCAGGACAGGGAGGAAATCATAAAGTTGGACCATTTGTGATTGGCAAGACTGAGACTATCCTCTTTACTGCTATCCAGTCGCCTCTATCTGGCTCTCAGTGCATTTGTCACTACCTGTAGAGCAGTACGGGTCAAACAGAAAAGGTTAGAAGAGAAAATAAACCTGCACACAGCAACACTACAGCTTTCTAAACAGCTAAACAGATGGGTGGAAAAGACAGTCACGAGATTGCATGATATTGCACAGCTGTAGAGGAGGAGGAAAAAAAAACAATGCACAGTGTGTACAGCACGACCCCAAGTAGCAAAGTTAGAGGTTTGTTTACATCCATATGCGATGCCTGGGTCTGGCTCAGTGCTTTCATCAGTTAGTTCCAGTGCAGTAACACGTTGGTACCTGGCAACACAGTTAATGACATCAGGTGCCAAAAGAGAAACACATACAGTACACAGCCACGTCCATCCACACACACACACACATGCACAAATTATCGTTCCACATCGGATGTTTTGATGTGAAGTTGGCAATTAAGAACAAATGGAGCTCGTAAAAGGACTCAAACAGTAATGGTGATGCAGCACAGTGAAATGTAGAAAAAGGAAAACGCGCACACACACATCCAGATCGATCACTTCTGACATCAGGTGATGCATGACACACAAACCGGGAACCAATCTGGACAAGACGCTAATATCACCTGCACAGACACGCAACCCTTGGCAAAGTTCACATTGAGTAAAGTGCCAGCAAACAATCCAATCAGAGAAAAGAGACGCGCGTCGTCCCGAGTTTGAAGTGGGCAGGTTTTTCTACAGGACATTATCTGGATGAGGAGGTTGGGAAGTGGCAGTGGAGCACTTCCACAGAGCTGTCATCACAGGTCATGATCGCTGTTTGAATTGGCAAATCAAACCGAGGATGAGTGGGATTGATGCGGAGCCTCTGGTGCCCCGTTCAAAGACAGAGAGATCAGTAGCCACATGGGGAGAGGAGAGGAGATTAGAGGGCGACATGGAAACAGACATTAGCATTTCACCTTTTATCCATCCTCTGGTCCTCTCTCCTTCTTCCTCTCCCCTCCCTTTTCCTCTCTGTCCTCCTCTTTCTTCCTCCGCCACTGGATTTGGTTCTGGATTTGTTTTCCTCGACTCTATTTCTCTCTCCATCTCTTCTCTGTCGCCTTCTCTCTCTCTTGGCTTTGCTGCCATGGTTACCACATCATCCCTACATGAAGTGCATCTGCAGAGGACGGGAGGAGAATGGAGAGTAATTTAGTTTGACAAAACACCTCATCAAGTGTTCAGGCATCCACTGACAAGCGTATTACCTGCCGCAGTGCCAGGAGAACAGCTTCTCGTGGACACGAGTGCTCAGTCGGCAATTATATTACTCGGTTATGTTTTCAATAATTGGTCAAAACATAATTGTGTTTTTTCCTGAGAGTCTTGTGGCCATCATCTGTTGATTACTCGCTGTGAAAAACACCATCTTCACACTTGGTGGTCAATTATCTGACGGCGTGAATTCATCCCGCTTCTCTCTGCACCTTGAGTGTTACGTATCAGCGGTCAAGACTAGAGAAGTGTTAATTACAGAGGACTTATGTTCTTATGTTATTGTAGTTGTACATCAATTAAGGTCTACCCATTTTTTTTGGGGCCTTCCCGAATTCTGCTTCAGTTATGGGGCTTTTCCAAAGGTGCGGTACAGTACGGCACGGCTCTACACGGTTGTGGCGCTTTTCCACTGGTACCTGGTACTAGGTACTCTTTTCGTACCTCCTCAGCCCTGGTTCCAAGCGAGCCGAAGCGATACTAAACGTGACGTCGTCCGACTACCTTCCACTGATTGGCCGACGAGTGTTGTCATTGGAAGCGTCCGACTAGACTGTAAAAGCCAAACACAACTCGACCCCACCGTTTTTAAAACCGGCAACTGCTTTGCTGTTGTTACACAAGAAAACGGGATCGCTTTTGATTGCTTACATGATGGCGTTGGTGTCCTCCATTGTTTGTGATAGTAGTTTTGTTGCTCTTGTTCTTGTTGTTCTGTAAATTACTTTCGCGCTGTCGTATGACAATCCCGCCCACGCCGATGAGGTACTGTGAGGTACTCAGTTTTAATGGAAAAGCAACAAAACTGAGCCGTACCGTACTGTACCATGCCGTGCTGTTACTGTGTAGTGGAAAAGCGTCATTAGTATTTTCCTACACTTCCCAGAAAAGTGCAAACAACCCCCTGATAGTTGTCTATAGCTCTCTAGCTACTACTTCCCTTTAGGCTACACCTCCCAAAGAATCAAAGTAAGATCAGCCCCAATGTTCAGCCACGTTTCGTTTTTCTGAGGGGTCGCTGAAAGTATTTATCAGATTAAGTGCCTCATGGTTGTGTACGTATGTGGAGGAGTGTGGGTCTGTGATGTTAAAATGAACGTGTTTCTGTAATAACAACTCATAGCTCTGAGGTTTACTGCAATTAAGCTGCCGTTTCATTGTAGCTTTCCTCAGATTTGCTCTTAGTGATAGAAGATTGTCTATAATTTGTTGTGTGTTTGCGGGACAAACAAATGAACACACAACTAAACGAATATCTAAAGTCAGTGCACTGGAAAGCGTTCCTATACAAATACTGTTTGAATGATTCTCTTAGTAATTTATAAGAGAAAGCAAATGACTACGATAGTAGCTTCCTTACAGTGTTCATTTGGGGTGTTTTCACCCAGCTTAGCTTAGCTTAGCTTGCAAGAAATGAAGCTCATTCACCAACTCATGTTGTATCTCGTTTGTGCAAAAAGAAATGATGGAGTCAGGTCAGCTGTAACCTCCTGTCTCTATGCTAAGCTAAGCTACAGTGGCCTAGAGTGAATGGATGAATGTTCAGTGTGTGTTACCTGTGTCCCCGGGATGGGTCCAAATGGGTTGGTGGGTCTCAGGACAGGCTGGTTGTACATGACAGGCTGCGGGGGCATCATGGGAACGCTCCCCATCTGATGACTCATCTGAGGAGGGAGCTGGTCCGAGGACAGGGGAGGACAGAATAATGAGGATGGAGAGGAAATAATATTTCAGATTTCGAGCAGATTGGAGTATGTCTGCGTACGAATGTGTGACTGAGATTGAAGCTTTACCATTCCATACACAGGCACTTGGGGTGTCGTCATAGGAAAAGCCACTGGTGCAGGAGCCTGAAAGAAGAGAGGAGCACTGTACACCACTTTCTGGCTGAGCTACAACCCTGAAAGTTGATTACAGACATAATCCTGAATGCTGTCAGCCTCGTGTCTGACCTGTCAAAGAAGTCCCCCCTAAACAAAGACAGAAATGCCTCGACTTTCTTAACATTTCCATTTGTTTGTGTTTCAACAAAGAGAGGTCTAACAAAGGAGGAGTGAGGTGGCAGACTGGCATCCTGCAGTAACCACGAGGGATAAAACAAGAATGGCAAGGTGGCACAATAAGCAAACCAATTCCCTTTTCCTCTGGTAATTCATGTATCTGCAACAATACAAACAGCATTAATGATAATAAATAAGTGCCACCAGCATAGACTTTTTTGGAAAAGGGAAAACAGATGTTTTTGGTGGCTTTCAGGTTGAAATCAGGTGCAAAAGGAGGAGTGAGGTGAGGAGATGTACTTACATAGCCAGTATAGATCATCCCATTCTGTGGAGAGTTACAGAAAAAGAGAGAACAATAAAAACCACAATTCTCTGAATGAGTGGAGCAGATGAACCAGACCTTTGCCCATTCCTCATGTTCAAATCACTTCTACTTTCTATTCATGCAGCGTAGCCTTGTTTCCGAGCCATTTGCTGAATAAAGGAGCAGTTTGAGTCGGGAGGTCAATCAGACGAAAATTAAAAGATGAAACCAGATTGAATGGAAGAGACATGCAGATAATTAGAGTGGAGCACAAAGGACGGATGAACATTTGGCAGCTCCTTCAAAAAAGCCTTAAATTTGACCAACAGGTACATCTAGTTTAATTTAGTGTCACTCCAGAATGAGATATCACACTATTAGGAGGAATACTTTTACTTCTTACATGGCAGCTTACAGTGTTCTTATGTTCAGATAATGTTTTTTATATTATTATATTGCTTATATTGTTGTTTTTCGCACTCTATTGCATTTTTGCACTACCTTTTAAAATCTCCTTACATTTTCCTATGATGTCTGGCAACTTTTATTCAGGATGAATAAAGTTTTACTTTCTGACAATGATTAATGGCACCAAATTAATACACAATACTTATTTTTAGATTTCTGCTACAGTAATGCAGCATTGTCTTCCTGACAATAATCAGGTTGACTTACTTTTCATTAACTCCCAGATGATCTTTGTTTGTTTGTTTGTCATACTCTGTAATGAAATTCACTATAGGAAGGGACTTTTGTTCTCCTTTCAGAGTCAGCTTTGGAAATTATAACATTATACTGTGTTGATAATAAGTTCATTTAAGTATTTTTCCAAGGAAAAATGACCAAATATTCTCTGATTTCAGGTTTTCTCTGTCTCTCTCCATCTTTTACTCTTTAATCTTTCACAGTAGAGACACCACTATGCCTTTTACCTTTAGATTTTGAAGGTGCATAACAAAAAAAGATAAATAAATCTGCCCGGATCTTCACAGCTGCTCCAATGTTGCCTTTGAATTACCATCTGAGGGACGGGCATGGGTGCAGGAGCCATGGGATGGGTGGTGTGAGTCCAGTTGGTGCTGGAGCACATGGTCTTCGATTGCCAGCTGCCTCCTCCTGTTGGCTTCTTCTCTACCAACTGACTCCACTGGAGCTCCGGCCTGATGCACAAACACACACACACACACACACACACAGTGTTTTCAGGTGCACAGATTATGCCAAGTCCAAAAGAAAAATAATGAATCATGCAGGAGTTTGAACAGTGATAAAGCTGGATAGACAGCTGAGTCATTTGCTTGTGGCTAAGTCTTAGATGTCAGGAAAGCCCACTCACTTTTTAGCTGGCGTCCCCCCAAACTGAAGGTCTGAGAGACAGAAAAAAGTTGAAAAAGCTGAAAGCAAACAGCACAGCCAGAAAGGAAAAACAGGGAAAATTGAAGCGATATCTGGCGAGAGACTCGGCATACTCACTTCCAACGAGGTTGGCTAATGAAGAGTCCAAATCATTGGGCAGCATTTTCCCAGAGTGCAATGGGACTCCGGGGCTGTGAATTTGAGCGGGTGGAGCTGGTTTTAGCAGGTCGCCTGACATCCAAAGATTACCATGGTAACAAGAAAGGAGAATAGAGGGGAAATAAGTCAACAGCATGAAGCAACCAGGCATCACTGTCACAGCGTATCATCCAGCTCTGAGCAGTGTGTTTATTCGCACACTTCATTGTATGTTTGCATAATTACGTGTGTGTGTGTGTGTGTGTGTGTGTGTGCATGTGCAGTCCTACCTCCCCAGGCATTGTTATTGTTGGGCACAGTGTGTGTGGTCTGGATGGGGGTGAAATTTGGCTGCAGGGTGAACAGCTCACTGGTCAGGTTTGGCACACTGTGGGAAGGAAAACACAATTTTCTTTCTCATTTTATTTTTATGTAACCAACTGATTCAGGTCTCTCGTTGAAGAACTTGAGTCTCTCCGTGACATATTAAAGACGTTCCCTCCGTAGCCCTGCAGGTGTTAGACTCACTGGTTGCTGACGGGTACGATTGGTGAGTTGGAGAAGAGATCTGTGGCTCCTCCGCTGCTGTTGGCACTGCCCACTGACTGGGTGCTGGGCGACACGTTGGGTGTCTGAATGTCGATCACCTTATGAGCATCCTCCTGCAATGGGAAGCATCCACAGTATAACATGACATTTCCACGGTTTGTTAACAGCCCCACACAGAAATAGTGTTAACCTTTGCTGGAAAACAACAAAAAAGATGTAGCTATTATAAATATTTATGTTTTATTATTTGAATGCACTGCAGTCTTGAGGTTGTGACTTCATTGTCATTCTCTGTGCAGCTCTATGCTGTGAGCCAGCAGCCAGAGACAGACACTGTAATTCACTGTCCTGCAGGACTAATGCATCTGTCCATTCAACTTCAACTAAAATGTGGTGGACAAAAAGACTTACACTTCACAGGCCAAAGTGATTTCAGTGTGCTTCTCTCATTTTGGGAAAACATATTTGCACCCACAAGGCTCATACATGTGGTTTCACTCAGCACAGTATTGTTAGTATGCAGTCTAAACCCGGCTGTATGCATATGCATGAGTTCAGAAATGTTTGGCAAATATCTCGCCTTGTGTTGTTGCAGTCTGTTGTCCTCTGTCTTGTCGTCCATACGGCTGAGAGAGATCCCAGTGCTAGAGAGAGAGGACACTGCGCTGGACAAGGTGTTGGACCTTAAGGTGAGACACACATAAACATACATTTTTGCTGGTTGCATTGTTTTATTTATTTTTGTTTTTCTTACCCGAGTTGAAATGAAAGTATTGGACAAATTTAAGTCAAGTCAGTTTTATCTGAATGTAGCCCAGTACCACAAATTACAAATTTGCTTCAGAGGCTAATTAGCATTAGCCTCAACATAGTTTTAAAGAGGACTGCACAAATACTAAATATTACAAAAATAAAATAAATACCTACCTTTTGCTATTCTGGTCAGACTAGTCTAATGAATCTAATCTCTGTGAATGTAGTTAAGATGTGTAACTCCTTCTGTCAGGTAGTAAATATCTATCATAACAGTCAACTGCTTCCACAACTATATGCACAAGAAGAAGAAGAACTGTATGCTAACAGCACAAGAAGAAGAAGAACTGTATGCTAACAGCACAAGAAGAAGAAGAACTGTATGCTAACAGCACAAGAAGAAAACTGTATGCTAACAGTGTGGGCGGCGTTTGTCTGTTTGTCGTCTTTGCACATGCGCACATCGCATCGGTGGGTCATTCTGAGCGGTAGCGCCGTCTGTCACAGAACGGCGGCGAGCATGCTAGCTACACACAAATCAAACATATGTCCGTTTGATATGAGTGTGGCTAGCATACCTGTAGCTAGCTAGCTAGCTGTGATTATGGCGTTAACGGTTGTTCAAGGAGAAACGTCTGTCTGGTGGACTGGTTATACTGGGACAGAGAAGCTAAGTGGACTGGTTATACTGGGACAGTGAGGCTAAGTGGACTGGTTATACTGGGACAGAGAAGCTAAGTGGACTGGTTATACTGGGACAGTGAGGCTAAGTGGACTGGTTATACTGGGGCATAGAAGCTAAGTGGACTGCTTATACAGGGACAGAGAAGCTAAGTGGACTGGTTATACTGGGGCATAGAAGCTAAGTGGACTGGTTATACTGGGACAGAGAAGCTAAGTGGACTGGTTATACTGGGACAGAGAAGCTAAGTGGACTGGTTATACTGGGACAGAGAAGCTAAGTGGACTGGTTATACTGGGACAGTGAGGCTAAGTGGACTGGTTATACTGGGGCATAGAAGCTAAGTGGACTGCTTATACAGGGACAGAGAAGCTAAGTGGACTGGTTATACTGGGGCACAGAAGCTAAGTGGACTGCTTATACAGGGACAGAGAAGCTAAGTGGACTGGTTATACTGGGACAGAGAGGCTAAGTGGACTGGTTATACTGGGACAGAGAAGCTAAGTGGACTGGTTATACTGGGACAGTGAGGCTAAGTGGACTGGTTATACAGGGACAGTGAGGCTAAGTGGACTGGTTATATTGACACAGTGAGGCTAAGTGGACTGGTTATACTGGGGCAGAGAAGCTAAGTGGACTGGTTATACAGGGACAGAGAAGCTAAGTGGACTGGTTATACTGGGACAGTGAGGCTAAGTGGACTGGTTATATTGACACAGTGAGGCTAAGTGGACTGGTTATATTGACACAGTGAGGCTAAGTGGACTGGTTATATTGACACAGCGAGGCTAAGTGGACTGGTTATACTGGGGCAGAGAAGCTAAGTGGACTGGTTATACTGGGGCAGAGAAGCTAAGTGGACTGGTTATACTGGGGCAGAGAAGCTAAGTGGACTGGTTATACTGGGACAGAGAAGCTAAGTGGACTGGTTATACTGGGACAGAGAAGCTAAGTGGACTGGTTATACTGGGACGGAGAAGCTAAGTGGACTGGTTATACTGGGACAGAGAGGCTAAGTGGACTGGTTATACAGGGACAGTGAGGCTAAGTGGACTGGTTATATTGACACAGTGAGGCTAAGTGGACTGGTTATACTGGGGCAGAGAAGCTAAGTGGACTGGTTATACAGGGACAGTGAGGCTAAGTGGACTGGTTATATTGACACAGTGAGGCTAAGTGGACTGGTTATACTGGGGCAGAGAAGCTAAGTGGACTGGTTATACTGGGACAGAGAAGCTAAGTGGACTGGTTATACAGGGACAGAGAAGCTAAGTGGACTGGTTATACTGGGACAGTGAGGCTAAGTGGACTGGTTATACTGGGGCAGAGAAGCTAAGTGGACTGGTTATACTGGGACAGAGAGGCTAAGTGGACTGGTTATACTGGGACAGAGAAGCTGAGAAGTTGAACTTCAACCAGACTGAGGCTCACAGAATGACAGGTGAGTAACTTTACAACAACAAGCTAAGTTGCTAACTATCCTGTTGCTCCTTTTTTTGCTCTAATTGCTGCTCTGCTGTGTAGTTAATTGCTTACACACCTCCATGTTGTTGCCTTTGTGGTTGTAATCTGCTGTTCTAACTTCTAAAAGGAGTGCCATGCTATTTAATTATTGTAGCTGAACAATAGTTGGTGATTCATTTGAAATGAATTAATTTTGCAGCAGTAGTCTCAGAAGCATTTTTTTTTAATGTCTACAATGTTTTGCAGGTCTGAATACACACAATTCAAACATATACACATGCATCGATGGAGAGATATTAGATTGAGGGGGCTGCCATATACATACATGGGTCCGGTGCCTTGCTCAAAGGACACCTCGGCACCTCAGCTCAGGAGGACACAATGTCACCTCTCCAGCTACTAGTCCAAACTCCAAACAGGACTTGAACCAGCAACCCTGTGGTTCCCAGCCCAGCTTACAGACTGAGCTACTGCCGCAGTAACCACAGTAGGAACAGCAGTAGTAGTGCAGCAGATCTGAGTAGCTTCTAAGTGATGTGATCGTACCTGCTGGCTGCGGAGAGGTCTTTGAGCTTCCTGCCCTCCAGAGAGGCTAGATGCTGCTCCAGAGCCTCCAGGAGAGAGCTGGGGGCCTGAGGAGGTGGTAGATGGGAGGGGAGTCGATGGTGTAACATTAGATATAGCCAAGTGGACAAAAGGGGACACACTGCTTTCTCTCACTCCCATCTCCTCATTGTATCTCACATTCACTCACCCACAAAGCAGCAATAAATTTAAGACATTACCCTCAGACTCATTATCTACTCTACAGCAGCATTTTTGCTGCATATTTTTGCATTTGGTTTCATCAGGTTTGGTTGACCATCATGCACACATCAGCCTTGGATCATGCAAGCGAGTCCACAGCAGGACTGACAGGTCAGCACAGAGCAGCAGAGCGTCGTCCCTGCAGGGCTCCAGAGTAGAAACACAACAAACACATCTCTGCACCGTCTAACGAGCCCATGCAGAGGCCAGCAGCGCACAAATGCTTTCATAAACGAACACGTCTACACAGGCATATGTGTAAAGAAAAATCACAGTCCAAAAATTAAGAGTTAACTGGTGGTTTCCACTTTAGGTTAAGTCAAATATGCATGTTATTCAGTTGATTTGGTTTTGATTATAATTAGGGCCGCAGCTAAATCTATAAGCGCCACAATTTTATCCCACTGGAAGCCAAGGAAGTTAACTCAGTGAAATGTAAATATCTGATGAAAAACCAGGTATACACATTGAGCAGCTGGCCGGCTCTTTTTTATAAAACAAAAAGGATGGATGGGTTCATTTTGATCACTATGTGATACCGCAGTTTTCATCTAGAACCTTACATTTCAGCACCAGAGAACACAACGCAAACACATCAAGCAAAGAAAAGATTTCTCATATACTTATTTTAAGGGGGAAAGAGAGTAAAATGCGAATTCTGGATATCCTTCTTCAGAGAAATCTAGAATATGCTAAAAGTTTAAAAGTAAAACAGACACATATCTAGAGCTCAGTATAGGCATGGGTCACTATGTTGTTGAATAAGCACATATAAGGTCTTCATGAGCACTACAAACATGGCTTTAATTTATAAAAATGCTGCATTTTTCAGATCGTTACCTGATTTTTCACATTGTAAACATCGGATACTTTGCATTTGGGAACATTTAGCATGATATGCAGTGCTTATGATGGCATTATGTACACCTATCCAAGTCATATTTGCAGAGACCTATTTAATAAAAACCATTCGCTGCTCTCCCCACAGCTAATTCAAAGAGACATAATCTTTTCAGGGAAATGATTTGAGCACTGCTTATGTGGGCAAAAACCTATTTCATAAAGCTTTGCTCACTTATTTATATGATAAGCCTTTGAATGAAGAGACAAGCCTTGATATTTACACTGGGAAAGTGGCAGAAATACTGCTGGGGAAATTCAGACAGATATTAAGACAGCTAAAATAGATATAAAAAAAAACAAAGAGGCTAAAAACTTTTCAGCTTCATGGAAGTGGTTTCATCTTACCTAAGAGTAAAATTTGTCTTGCAGTGACTCAAATGAGAAAAAAAATCTTGTCTGATTGTGCAAATTAAATGTGCTTCAAGGCTTTTTGCAGGTCTTCATTTACTGTTTCCTCTCTATTCTAGAGAAAAGGAGAAAAGGTGAAGGAGTTAAGGAGAGTGAGGAAGAAGAGGAGTACAGGGCAGCTGCAGTGTGGGCAGGTCTGTAGGGTGAGTAGGGAACGGGAGCGTTAAGAATGAAGCATTATGGGATTGAATGGACGAATTTAAGTACTGGTTGACTGACTGGTTGATTGACTGATTGAGATGAGATGTAGACTGACCTGTGTGAGATCGGGGCTGTCGCCCTGATCTATCCCAACTCGCTGTGTCACAAAAAAAGGAGGGAGGGGTAGGGGAGGGAGGAGGGAGGCAAAATAAAAAATAAACCAAATGTAATAATAAAACAAGGAATAAAAACAAATAAACCAACAGAGTAAAAAAAGGGAAGAGACGTGTGAAGGAGGAAGAGGAGGAGGAGGGAGAAAGAAGAATCAAACCCAAGCATTCATTACTTCATGCAGTGGAAAGGAAAACAAATAAAAGACAACAGAGGAGGAGGAGGGAGCATGCACACGCATACAAACACCTATATATATATTTATATATACACAATATATGTACACACACAAGTATAGGTGCACACACACACTGAGATCTGGATACTGGTTTGAAATGAATGCGGAGCAAACGACTGATTGAACAGGCAGGGCAGACAACAGGTCACATGACTGCGAGGTAAGAAACACCCAAAAGGAAGACACTCAACTAATGTTGACTTTGAACAGAAAGAGAAAAGGGGGCACAGATGACACACAAACAGACAAACACACATTTTGTTAGACAGATAAAATGAATGGGTCCTTAAAGTCAACGTTAGTCTGTAGTAGTTTTTTTTTCTTTTTCTTTGGATCGAGCGGCTGCACCCCAAACCTTCCATAAATAGGACGAAACCAAGCAGAGAGAAAGCCTTTATAGATGGCGCACTGGATAACAAAACTGTTTCTATTGACTGTGAAGCCTAGCAACTTTTAATTGGAAAACAGCCATTATAATTTAGATTTAAGAAAAGAGAGGAAATAAAATAAGAGGAGGATAGTGATAGAAAAAGAGCTTGCTTGGGCATGCAGTGCAGGCATGTGAACAGGCAGCACGCGAGGGGTCCCTCAACTACATGAGTGGCTCTCTGACAGGCTAAGACTCAGCCATTTATCACTTGTCATGGATTAAACCCCTCCCCAGGTCAGGCCAAGAGAAGGACAGAAACAGGAGGGAAATCTAGAGGCAAAAGAAAAAGACTTGGAGGATTAAGGAGAGCCCCTGGACGCTGATCTGCGGTCACTTTTAGGTTTGGAAAGTATCGACCGTAAATCAGATCCAAGGTAACAGAAGTCTGGAGCAAATCTCAAAGCTTTTAGTGGATTTTGTTCCCTGCAGGTTAAATTCTTCAAAACAACTGAAGGGAATTGTAAAAAAAAAAAAAAAAAAAAAAAAATACTGAGATGTGTTTTCTAAGAAGCTGCTGAGATTCGCCCCGGACAGATAATCGCCCTCTCCGGTGGCGTTTAACTTTTCCTCCATGGAGGAGCAGCAGGACGGACGGACGTTACCTCTGCCACTTTGAGAAACTCAGACAGTTTGGTCATCCTGTTGAGGAAAGTCTTGTAGATCTCCAAAGCTTCTTTGCACTGGTTCTTCTTCATATCAAAGTATTTCTCTGTGTAACAGAAGACCAGAATAAGATTACATCTTTGTCACCATCACTTTTTATCGGCTCAATTAGAGGACGTTTCTTAGCATTTTTGTTGACTGACATCTTGTGACATAAGTGACATTTTATGGCTCATTATCTCATGTCATATTTAATTCATAACAATAACAATACAGAACAACTGATAAACATAAACTATAATTAACACCCAATAGTTCACAATAACTGCAGGAAGTTTGTCAAACAGGCAGTTGGGATGAGTTTTTTTTAATATTCTATCAGAGATGAAATTTTTGGGGGAATTATTAACACAATTTTCAATCTGTATTATGCATTTCTTTGAATTTTTGATCAGCTAAAGCATATTAAGGCCTATAAGAGGCTGTTCAGAGAGGAAAGCTGTAGCTAGAGCTTTTGTTCATTTCCTCACTGTGCCCATGTATTCTTTATATCTTAAATACTAATCCAAACTTTAAAAATATCAATTTCACTTAATTTTCTTCACTGAAATGAATGAAATGCTGAGCTATAGGCCCACGATATATTGATATATTGTTTGCTGTGGTTGTTGGGAACCAGTGCGCTAGATGATAGTGTTGTTCAGAATTATAAAAACGGCTTGAAAAACTACTGATCTTTCCTGAAACGCTGGTGTCAGTGCAGGCAGAGGCCCACTCACTATAACCATAGCTAAGTACCACCGTCAGGTCAGTTAGGTAATGAATCATTTCATGAACTCCTCACTAAAGAGTCTGATGGTCTGTTCTCAGTTTGTGACTCCTCACTGACTTCATAATTAATGGAAGAAAAGAAGGTGATCTTTAATTGGACTTTTAGAGACAGTCAGGGGAGAAATTGATTTCCCCTCAAAGAAGGATTGAGTGGAGATACAGTCTTGTTAGTCTCACCTTTCTCCACAGCGCTGTGTCAGCGTTAGAGAAACGTCTGGCTCGACACATTATCATTGGGGGGAAAAAACATTTTGTTTGTATTTCTTTAAACCAGTTGTCTTGAAGGTGCTAAACAGGATGAAATGATGGTACATTTTAGGAGAATGACAGCTCAAATAGGTGACCGATGGTGGGCTGACAGTTTATAGTCTTGCTGCATAAATGTCACTGTATATGCTGTATTGTGTGTTTGGTTTACCCAGCATGTTGATGACCCCTTCATTATAAGCAGCAAACAACCGTATGGAGTCTTTAAAGAGCAACATGAAAGCCGTGTTGATCACTCCATTGGTTAGCTCGTTAGAGTTAGGCTGGAAGAAAGAAAGGAAACGACTGAGACTGGATCCACATATTGCACTATTTTACATAGGAGTGTTTTTATCTCTGTGTGTTTACCTGGAAGTCCAGCAGTGCATCCAGCTGGTTCTGAATAATGGGCAGAGTCTTAATCAGCTTTTCTGTGTTCATGGTGCGCATCACGCCGTCAGCCCTGGTAACAGACAGAAAAACATGCACACAAACATGCAACACACACAGGACTTATCAGACCTGTAGACTACAGTGTGTTTGTGTGTAAGGATGTCCCACAGATATATACAGATAAATACACTCACAGTGCAGATTAACAAAAAGAAAAATGAAGCTGTCTTAAATTTACCACATTGTTCCTCCTACCAGTCCCTTGTTTTGGTTTTACTTCTTTAGCCGAGTGCCATATGAGCAACATCACGAAGAAACTTTACAGATCTGTCGATTAAATCAACTAGAGTGTTAATCGAAAGAGACTTTCTTTGGTCAAGGACAGGCCTACGTCATATAAGTCAAATAAATGCACCCTTCCTCAGCTCAATACTCTCAGGGATTTTGTGGCCACAGATTTATTTGGTGTGACCAGAAGCTCGTGGTGGTTGATGCTGGCTAAGTCGTTAGTTAATGAAGGTTAGAAGTAGAGATGTTGCATTTTTACCTGTGCTATTATTATACTAGCACGTTTTTAGCATTCTATAATTTTCCACTTGTGGACACAGTGGATGCTGTTAAGCAACAGTTACGAAGGCTAAATCTATTTGCTATATTGTCAAAGTAAAAAAGAATGTGTGTCAGTAGTGTGCGTGGAGTTTGTTACCCTCTCTTCATCTTGGTGAAGTCCACCGCTGCTAGTCTGTACGACATGGCTTTTTCATTCAGGTAGCGACTGTAGCGTCTGATGAAAGTTGACATGTTATAACCTGAGGGGGGGTATAGAGGGAGCAGTTACAGACGGATCACCTCAGCCTACTTCCAAACCAGGTTAAGAAGCCATAATCCTTCTCATATGAAATGGACTAATTCACCATGAGCAATCTGCTTTTTTTATCCTGCAATCTTTCCATTGCACCATCTTAACTTTAACAGATTTATTTTCTTTCGAATACATTCAATTACAAAGTCACAGAGCATGTGTTTCTAGTTTCAGTAACAGCAGCTTCTTGTATCCAACAAAAGGCACATTTATCTGTGGTCTTTCAATCCTGGGCTCTGAATTGGGCTTATTGATAGTGTTACAGAGCCAGTGAGAGTCCGGCATAAAGCCATTTTGTTAGACCTGCAGCAGTGCTGAGTTAACAAACATCCAAATGGCATTAAATCACCTTGTAGTGCAGCCTTATCTAGAAAGTTGTTGAGGTTGAAGAGCGTGTTTCTGGAGGCAAGGTACTGCATCAATCTCTGATGAAAACAGGACAGAGGAAAGAGTTAGCGACTTATCTGATGCTGCTGGTCTACAACAATATACAGTCATGTCGTTTCAGACACAACACAAAGTGAAAGGCTCATTGGTTGTAGACAGGAGTTGCAGCTTTACAAGCAGAGAGGTTGTCGACTTAGTTGTGAAAAGGACACTTTGACTTTCTACTATGTGTACATATATGTGTATGTATTTATCATATAAATATGTCATTGATACTGCAGCCTGTTTTACCAGAAAATGCATCACATTAAGGAAGTGCTTCACTGATTTCAAGTACATCGTGTCAATATCTGTGTTGCATAAATATTCTGGTTATTTGGATACTTGGAGAGGGTCAGTGTGGCCGCTCTAATCACTCTTTCTGTTCGGGGACTATCTGCGTTAAACATGTTTGATGTTTTGGTTGCTGCTCATGTAAGGTGAGCGAGCGAAGTGTCACTTCACAGCGGCCATTGAAATGTCAGCGGGTCCTTGTTGAACGCGTGGAAGATGCAGCCTCAAAGAATGCTGAGTGAAATTGCTCCAACCTGGTGAGCAAAATGTCAGTCTCTGGACAGATCAATGACTCAAGCTAGACGATTGGAAATCAGCCCCTCGCTCTCATCATTGTTTGTTTGTGGAGGCGGAGGTGAACGGAGCATTAGATTGTAAAGGAAATGTCTTTATCTCATCCTTTCATTGACTCCTGTGTGCTCATGCTTCATTCATAGTTTTTCATCAAATTCTTCTTCCAGCAATTACTAAATTATCTAAACTGTTGTTAATTGTTTTTCTGTCCATTGCCTGAAACTTGACATTATTTCTGTATTAGCCTGCTCAATCTGAAGCTGATATTCCACAGCTCACCACAATTAACTAAAGCGATCCAGCCATAGGTGGTTATTGAAGCTGACCTTCAAACTGACTTGTGGCTCTTTGCTTCATCATTGACTGAAATAAATCAAGCCAACACCCATGGTTATAAGAGCAATATTCACGGATATGTTTCAAAAATCTCTGCCGTTATGAGGCCACACAATACATCTTCGATCTCACCAAAACAAGCTTGTTATGTCAAGATGACAAACTACTTTCTTGTCATCCTGAGAATTTGAGAAATATGAATATCCCCCCCACAGCCACCGTGTGCCGATGTGCAGCTGCTCACCTCGTTGCCGTACATCATGAGGTGGTGTGTGGTGATGAGCGCTTTGAAAACCACTATCCAGCT
Organism: Synanceia verrucosa; assembly: GCA_029721515.1. Taxonomy (NCBI): domain Eukaryota; kingdom Metazoa; phylum Chordata; class Actinopteri; order Perciformes; family Synanceiidae; genus Synanceia; species Synanceia verrucosa. The sequence goes on along the minus strand of CM056565.1, from coordinate 20,526,286 downwards.
GTTGCTGGCTGTGCGCTCCAGCAGTGTGTCCGCCAGGTGGGGGATGCTGACGTTCAGCTCATTGGTGCAGTGGATCAGGTCTGGAGGACACAAGAAAACAACATGAGACAATCTGGACACACCGAGAAAACTGGAAAGAAATAAATTACACAAACATTTGTGTTGCCAAGAGGTGATGAGTTTGGACTATAAACATCCATAAAGGAATAGTTGTATGAGGTACTGATCTGTGGTCAGTGTTTTACCTACAGTGGATGACTGTTGCTCACATATGCACCTAAAAATCAATGTCAGTTTAAATGTATGCTATGTTTAAAACATTTTGCTAGTTAACCTTGCCGTGAGACAGCCACAAAGTCAATGTCTCCAAAACTAAAGCTGTTATTTATCAGACTCCGCTGGGGGTTAAATAACAGCAGTTTTACCTCACAGTACACAGGCGTTGCTGCTGGTTTGTTTGTGTCATTGTGTGACGTTTAGCGAGGTGAAATTACAGTTTTTAAAATGGAGCCTGATGGGTTTGAAGAGGTGGATACAACAACCTCAGTTTCCCATCAGAAAGGACTGTCTGTTGGCGAGGTAAAGTGGCGTAAAAAGTTTATATATAGCATCTATACTTGAACTGATATTGTTTTTGTTTTTTTCTTTTAGTTGGTTGCTTCGCTCCTGTTCGGTAACTCTTGTCCAAGCTGGGAGCGTGCCAACCGTCATCTGCTGTAAATAATATTCACCAACTACTGATAAGTACCTCGTATAACCCCACTACAATTCACCCAAACTAACCCCTTTAAACTCAAACCCTGTCTGCTCACTTATTGTGTGAGACACCATGAATAAAAGTGGCAGCCACATGCCAATATCAGAATTTATAACCTTGGAGAGCTTACAGGTTGAGTTATTAATAATCAATGGAATGAGTGAACAACCACGACAAATGCAGTCTTATCGACCGGTGCATTAATTTCGACTCACTCAGTATCAGCACACAAGTCAATGAACAAATGATTATTTAATGATAGGGACTGTATAGACAGATGAATCAGACCCAGGGCTACTGTATCACTAAATCCATTTTGTGGCTGTGGATCAACAGTGCTACCTGCTTCACCAAAATGCCAATAAAATATATTAACGCGACCTGGGAAGTTACATTATAAGGTCAATTCAACATCAAAGGGATGCATATTTAAAAAAAAAAAAACAAACAGTGAAATGAATGGACTTATGATGAATAATGCATCTCTTCTTCCAGAGTATTTTTGTTAACAGCAATGGTTGAGTCCAGTGTTTACCCACTGAGGCTCACATCCACAGTTTAAATTGTTCAAAGCGAATGTGGAACGCATTTCAAAAGGAAAATAGCTCAGTGTCGGTTTTAAAAGGTCCAACAAATTGCAGGTTGACGGTGTGTTTTACGCTAAGTTTGGTATTTACAAGGTGACCCAAATATAGCAGTCGATGCTAAACGCACAACTGGGACAGATTGTTGGAACAATGACCTGAATTCTTCAAGGATTTCTCTGGCTAAAGATCAAAATGTGAAGTATGTGCAGCCTCTGTTTAATCTCAGAGATTTACTAAATAGCGGAAATATTCTGAAGTGTCGTGTATATTCTGCAAACTTATTTTGGCTGTGATTCAGTTGTATTACTGTAAAGAAAATGGTTGTTAATATCTGCAATGACAGAGATTATTTTGTCTCAAAGCTTGACCTTGTGTGTTTTACAGTGAAAGCCTTTGTATAAATGGACTGCATTATGCACCTACTGTAGAGCTGATCCATGTAATCTGTTCAGTGATGTTTATCAGCAAGTGTAAGATTTTTTCCTGGATAAATCCATTACATGTAGCTCACTGTTTTGCTCTGGAAATCCCAATTTTCTCTGTCGAACTGTAAGAACTGGAGACTGTGCTGATTATTTAAAACCCTATAAATATATGACCAGATCACATGAAAAAAATGAGAACTTCCACTTGAATTTGACAGCAGAGCTCGCCGTGGTAATGAACAGCACATCCTCACATGAAGGAATTAAATTAAAAAAAAAGGCAGATGCAGTGAAACCAGTGGGGGAGTGAGAGGAAGAAAATTCTTCTTCTCAAAGAAGAGAGGAATTTGTGCTGAGTTACTGTGAGAAAACTTCAAGCGAGGTTTGGTTTCGGAGGCAAATCCTTGGTCTGTTTCTTCCACGTGGATCAGAGGTTATCGGGTTTATTTGAAAGCTCTGTGATGTTTTCTGCGCCCACTGAAATGCTGGATACCAAAGAGTCCCAGTTGATACCACGGTTAAGTGCTTGATGCATGTCAAAGGTGGCTGTAGCACTGCCAGTTCACTGCCGCTAACGCTTCAATCCTGTTAGTCTTTACTTCATGTTGTTTAGGAGAGTGAAACCCTCAGCAGAAGCCGCAGCCCAGCCGATAATAAGGCTAACATTATTGATTATAGTCTTCATCCTCTCTCCCTCTGCTGCCTGCATGTCTTGACATCTAATCCCGTGTCAGCGAAGCAACATCTGAAAGCAAAATGTGTAGAAACCAATAAATGCCCAAACAAACCTATTGAGTAAATATCCATACACAGCAATGCTAACATCACAAAATAGGATTATTTACCTGACTGTACTGAAGTACCCCAGAATGACCTCTTTTTTTTGTTTTTCAACATCCCTCCTACTAATTAAATCTCAGGGCATTAATATGAAAACAGTACATGGTAATGGTAGCGCTCAGTCATGCTTTACACATTGTTAATGGTTTGTTTGTGAATTTCCTTCCTGCCTCAATAATTAACGGGACCATATTGATTTTAGCTAATTAATGTTTGCTGTCAAAAGTGAACGAACACACCAGTAAGGTGGAGCCGCTGTCCACTACAGTTAATTCACTTTAAACTTAACTTTTCACACAGTGCCACCTTAAGTTTCAATACTTTGGTTTATGACCAAATAATTGTGAAACGTACGATGTTCATCCACCAGCCTCAGCCTCAATGTCTACAAAAGTGAATATCAGTATTTGACCTGCTTGTCTGTTGTGTGTGCAAACTGTTTCAAGCCTGAAATTCAGTTTTTACAGTTTATAATGTGTCTTTAATGAAAGTATAAAGCTAACTGTGGTGAATTCATGCTGTTTTCATGGAAAATTATTGAATGCTTAAGCTAATGAGGTGCTAACAGGGTGCACAGATTGGCTTGCTAAAAATGTCAGTTGCAATATTGGACATTTAGTAAGTGTAAATGCAAGCCATCATGCAAAATTGTTTTTTTTTTTGTGGTGAAATATTGATGGTTGTAAGGAAATGCTACATAGAAAATGCCCATCGTATTTGTCTGACATGCTTTGTTTTTGTGACCGTTTGCTCCACCAGATGCAAGAAATTGAGTATGTTATTTTACATTTCACAGAGTGATAGCAGCGCACTCACACTTCTAGTTTAAAAAGTAATAGTAAAGCAATAGAGCTTCTCAAGTCAAATATTTCCATGCCGGGTCGACCTGCACGTATTCCTTTGGGTGATCATACATCAGGTTTTAATCATCGACCGACGCGTGACAGTGTAGATAGCCAGAGGGATGTGATGAAATATCGACTGCCAACTGGGATTATTGATAAGCTGCAGTCAATAGGAAATAATGTATGTCAATAACACAATTATAAATAAGATCTAGGGTTACCATTTGCAAAATGACAACGGTGTCATTAATTTAAAGGCATTTATAATGTTAGTTTGGATAAAATATAAAACCAGTGGCTTAGAGAATGTGTGACTAGAGGGACTTTTAATATTAACTGTAATAAAAACTTTTATTAAAGATCTTTTAAGACCTTTAGATAAAGTGAGTCATTTTCAGGACCTCAAATTGCATTGTGAGATGGGGTTATTATACTGACAAATAGATGTGGGAGTCAGTGTGTGTAGGTATACATTCATGCTCCGTTTAGACTGCCTGTGAGTCAAAGCCACGCCGTCTGTGATATTTTTCTCCTTCTGTCGTCATTTCTGTGCTGAAAGACTTCAGATGTGGCCACCGAGGAGCAAAAGACCCGAGATTATTGTCAACACGCTCTGTTGCTTTGGCAAACATCTACAGTACATCACTATTACAGCCATGACACACAACCAAATAAATCATACTCTGAATAACACGGCTCACTGTGCTTTCAGGGCAGAAGGTCATTTTTGGCTTCATTATTATTCTATGTGATGAATCTGGTTTCTATCGCCACTCTCTGCTATCTCTGCCATGCAGAATACTGCCTATAAGTGAAATCCCATTACTCTGTCTGTCATGCTCATCATTTGCTGTGGGGTAGTAAATAATCAACATTGGCCGTTTATGTCACCAACCAGTCTGTCAAGGTCATGACACTATAAAAAGAAAAAGATGCCGGTGTGACACTCAGTAGCTTCGGTGGGCAGTGTTGCGTTTGATTTATCTTGCGTTGCATTTGGAGAAAATGGCACAGCGATTCATCTTTCTTTTTCAGTGAGCCTGGCATGGATCAATAACAAGTATATTTTAAAAGTGATTGAAATGTTCATATTTATCAAACCCCATCAGCCTACCCACATTTATTTTGTTCCATTTGCTGATGTCATTCCTGCTGAGGGATGCCCACTTTCATCACCTCAACACGGACCAACTGTGCCTTCCAATGCTATCAATAGATTTAGTATGTCCCACTACAGATGCCAAAAAATACCAGGATATCCTACTGCATCTGGTCACATTAATCAGTGTGCAAAGCAGCATACTTTTCATGCTGTGGTGACCTTGGATATCTGCAGATATACAGTATGTGAGAGTCAGAGGGTCAAAGTTCAAGGTGCAATGTTATGATAAAGTAGTTTGTCCCAGTCGTGCAACAGTATGTATTGTGAGGGCAGCTGCAGCACGTACTAAAAGTAAAAATGGTGTGATGAGTTTCACAAACAGGTTACACACCTGAGCCCTCAGACCTGAGATCGACCCACAGCCTTGCACAGCGGACTCATTACAAGCTCCTGTTAGAGCAGCTGAGTTCATTCACTTCCCCAGCGCCCTCTCAGCCAGTTCAGGGATTACCACAGATCCACTGACCTCCTGATCACCAACACACTTCCTTCTTTAAAAGTGCAGTGTCTGCACTCCATTACATGCCAGAAAGGGGCATGTTATATCATGTCCTGGTCCTGGATGGAGAAGAGGGGCCCCTCTAGCAGGAAGTAGAAAGTGTTTTATTGTGAATTCTAGCTGGGTCTATCAGAACAGCTGCATCTGAATGGCTCAAGAACAAAACATTCATTCAGCTAAAAATTCAATTCAGGCTTCCAGGAGGGTGAATTGAGCCAGGCCTTCAGTTTCTGCTTTTTATTCCACTGATAATCAGGAAAAAGAGCCGGAAATGCCTCGTGTAACCACCTCGACCAGAATGAACTGAGGGAAACTTCATTATCCTTGACAGCGACGGCATGAAGGATTTTTTTTATAATCCATTTGACAGATGAAAATTTGTCATGTAAACGCTCCAGTTCTATTTTAGGAATATCTCACCCTTGAGTTAACTGACATTTACTAGTTTCTGAGAGACTCTGACTCATGGTGAGTGCTGAAGGTGGACGACCTTCTATCATTTTAATAACTGCAGAGGTGCTGTGTTCTTATAAAACTGTGGCTTCGGCAGCAAGCACGATAATAAACAGCAATGGTGCCGGTCACTTCATGCCCTTTAACGGATTATTGTCTTCAGAACTTATAAGTCCTTCATTTGGACTGTTGAGACATACCAGATCGGCTTCTGAGTCCAGTGACAATGGGACGGATCTATCTGCTTCAATTCTTTGTTTATATACGTTATATACTGGACTTTTATTTAATTATTGCACTTGAATTCCCCTTAGTTTAGATTTTTTTTATTAAGTTGCTGGTGTTTGGTTTTTAATTTTAAGATAAATAAATCATAAAATAAATCAATTCTGTAATTTATTTCTATTCTTATCATTTGTTATCACAGGAAAACAATATTTACGTGAAGCCTGATGTTGTCTTACGCATCAAAAACAGTCATTTCCACACAGTGAGGTGTACAGCTTAATTAAATGCTGGTATCTGTACTTGGTATCAGCTGATAACCAAAGCCCAGGTAATCAGTGCATCCCTTTTTTTTGACTTAATTGGCTTGATTTTCTCTACAAATTAAAAATGTAATCCCAGTAAGAGTTGGCTTATGTACCTTTAGGAATCCTCTGCTTTCCTTCAGCACCAGCCAACGTGTATATCCTCAAAAATAGGAACAGCAGTGAAAAATCTAAACAACTAGCTGTTAGCGGTGGTGGTCAGCATCAAGGTAAGATTTGTATGAAATCAAAGCAGCGGTAAGCAGACACTTCCACTGGTTGTTTTCTCTGCTTTTAATGACATTTTTTTTGTCGGGCAAAGTGAAACAACACCAGTTTAGATGTTCTGTGCTGAGGAGGCCTGCGGCACATCTTGTGAGGGAGCCCAGTATTCCCAGTGTCACCTCTGCTGTGGACATCACTGACTAATCCACTGCCAAACTTGCCGGCTGACTGGCCGGGTGTGTAGCTGGATGACTGACTGTCAGGCTGTTTGGCTACCTGCCTTGTTGTTTCTCTCAGACGGACTTCCTCTTGATTAGCCATCTTGCCACTCGACTGACTGTCTGTCTGTCTGTAGCTGTCGAACTGACCGCCGGTGAGTCTGACTAGCAGCGCCATTGATTACCCGTGCTCTCCATCGATCATGTCAAGTAATTATAGTGAGGCAGGAAAGCCACCTAACCTAATAATCACTGGTAGAATCTACATGTGAGGATTCCTGCTTCTCTGTGTGTTCACGTAATTGCTGCAGTCTGCACACACAGTTAATTAGCACAGTGTGGAGATAGAGGATCTGTCTGCTTAAACGCCTCATTGTAACACCAGCAAAGAGTACACACAGAGTACAGACTATACACTGCACAGACTATACACTGCACATACTATACACTGCACAGACTATACACTGCACAGACTACACTGCACAGACTATACACTGCACATACTATACACTGCACAGACTACACTGCACAGACTATACACTGCACAGACTATACACTGCACATACTATACACTGCACAGACTATACACTGTACAGACTATACACTGCACAGACTATACACTACACATACTATACACTGCACAGACTACACTGCACAGACTATACACTGCACAGACTATACACTGTACAGACTATACACTGCACAGACTATACACTGTACAGACTATACACTGCACAGACTATACACTGCACAGACTATACACTGCACAGACTACACTGTACAGACTATACACTGCACAGACTATACACTGCACAGACTATACACTGCACATACTATACACTGCACAGACTATACACTGCACAGACTATACACTGCACATACTATACACTGCACAGACTATACACTGCACATACTATACACTGCACAGACTACACTGCACAGACTATACACTGCACAGACTATACACTGCACATACTATACACTGCACAGACTATACACTGTACAGACTATACACTGCACAGACTATACACTGCACATACTATACACTGCACAGACTACACTGCACAGACTATACACTGCACAGACTATACACTGTACAGACTATACACTGCACAGACTATACACTGTACAGACTATACACTGCACAGACTATACACTGCACAGACTATACACTGCACAGACTACACTGTACAGACTATACACTGCACAGACTATACACTGCACAGACTATACACTGCACATACTATACACTGCACAGACTATACACTGTACAGACTATACACTGCACATACTATACACTGCACAGACTATACACTGCACAGACTACACTGCACAGACTATACACTGCACATACTATACACTGCACAGACTATACACTGTACAGACTATACACTGCACAGACTGTACACTGCACAGACTACACTGCACAGACTATACACTGCACATACTATACACTGCACAGGCTATACACTGCACATACTATACACTGCACAGACTACACTGTACAGACTACACTGCACATACTATATACTGCACAGACTATACACTGCACAGACTATACACTGCACAGACTATACACTGCACAGACTATACACTGTACAGACTACACTGTACAGACTACACTGCACATACTATATACTGCGCAGACTATACACTGCACAGACTATACACTGCACAGACTATACACTGCACATACTATACACTGCACAGACTATACACTGCACAGACTATATACTGCACAGACTATACACTGCACAGACTATACACTGCACAGACTATACACTGCACATACTATATACTGCACAGACTATACACTGCACAGACTATACACTGCACATACTATATACTGCACAGACTATACACTGTACAGACTATACACTGCACATACTATACACTGCACATACTATATACTGCACAGACTATACACTGTACAGACTATACACTGCACAGACTACACTGTACAGACTATACACTGTACAGACTATACACTGCACATACTATACACTGCACATACTATATACTGCACAGACTATACACTGTACAGACTATACACTGCACATACTATACACTGCACATACTATATACTGCACAGACTATACACTGTACAGACTATACACTGCACATACTATATACTGCACAGACTATACACTGTACAGACTATACACTGCACAGACTACACTGTACAGACTATACACTGCACATACTATATACTGCGCAGACTATACAGAGTACAGGCTCTTCCAGCACCTGACAGCATCAACACATTAATGACAGAGTAATGCACCAGAGGACATGACAGTGAACTTGAATGTGAGATTATAGTGAAAATGTGGGTGATGCTGCAGAAATAAGGCACATTTTGTACTGAAGTGTCTCTAGAGAAAGAAAGAGAGAGGGGATGTAGTGCTGCCGCTGATAGTGGCGTTAATAATGGATATGCCTACACTGTAAAAGAGGCTGGTTGCAATATGATTAGTCCATACCAGAGTGGCCTATTTCAACTGACTGACATGTACAGATTGTACCTTTCCCACTGGCCTTATTTCTTCATTTACTGTGTATACATTAATGGGCAGGTACATTGTAGCTGCGTAAATGCCATTTTAATCTAAGGGAATGTGGAGGCTAATTAAAGAGGCTGCAAACATAACCGGGCCGGATGAGAGTGGTGGTGGGTGGGGGGAGCATAACAGATGCTGTTTATACAGGCTATCCTTTGTGAGGAAGGATGCTGGTAGCTTGATGCATGCAGGCTATCTATACAGTGAGCAGTGATGGCATGCTTTAACCTACAGTCAAGGTGCTTCTTCTTGGGTCCGCTGACTTCATGCGTCGTGGCCTTGCAGACGGCTTTGCTGATGGCAGACCCGGTCATGCTGTGCTGAGCGGCGGCGATCCGGTCCGTCAAAGACTGTCCCGACATGTTACTGAGGAGGAGGAGGAGGAGGAGGTGGTGGTGGAAGAGGAGGCAGGCGGAGTGGTGGTCGAGGACTCCGGGTGGGGGGATCCGGGGAGGACGATCAAAATGTCTTTAGTGGCAGGGAGGAGGGTAGTGCCCTCTGCGAGGATCGGCCGTCTGAGCTGCAGGAGGAGGAGGAGGAGGAGGAGGTGGTGGTGGTGGAGGTGGACAGCAGCAGGAGCAGCGTACACCGACGAGGATCCGGTGGGAGAATTCATGCGGTAGCCAAATAAAACATATAGGACGGTCACATCCAGGAAACCATTTAATGCTCAGTGAAAGGCACCAGGATGACCCAGAAAGAAAAGATATCAGTAAAACAAATGCACAATAAAGAACATCAATAATAATAATACTATAAGACAAACTGTAATGTGTCCCTGAGACGCGCACCAAATAAAAGACGCACTAATCGAAACGCTGCCGGTGGTTGTTATGAAATCTATGCGGCATCCCTCATCACTGGAGACTGGTTATTTCAAAGGCGATATAAAACTGCATTGTCCTTTCTCCTCCTCTCCTCCTCTTCTCCGACCGGTTTCTCCTCTGAATTTACGCACAGATCCGAGCAAACACCTCTGGTCCTCTCAGCTCCCCTCGCTGGCTGCATCTAACCTTGGCCGCTTTGATTTCTCTTTTTTTTATCACCCCCACCCCTCCAGTCTTTTTAATCTCCTTACAAAAGGGTGTATTTCTGTGTTGAGGTTGCCGATAGGCCAATTCCCATTTTTTTTTGTCAGTCAAACTTGTGTGTAAAATGGCAGTACATGAATCAGGTGACTGGGAAAGGAGGGCGATTGGGCCACTGTTCGGGTCCGGGGAGGGCGTCTTAAAGCAGAAGGCTGCCCGGGTTTTCAAGGCATCAGCTGTCATCACCTCGGTGCATGTGGAGTGTGATGTGCAGTCTCTCCCTGATTACCTGCCGTCCAATGAAATGTAGACACATAGGCAGGAAAAGCCATGATAACATCAACGCAGAGGTTTCAGGTCTTATAATGTGGTGACCCTGCTGTGTTATTGTGCTTTTTTGTCATGGCATTACAGTGGCAATCCTGTATTTTTATGTATTAATGTGACAGCACAGTTTGCAGTGATGCTTTATGGTGTTTTATTATGGAACCGTGGTAAAATCCAAGCAAACTGTAACAGTCCAGTGTGACATTTCTTGCAACCTTAAAATAATTTCTCAGGAATTTTCCAGTGTGATTCATTTAGTTCCAGCAACATTCCCAGTATGTGCGCTAAATGACATTTCACGGTTTAGTAAATAACATCTGCATTCAGTGACATTTTTCCTGCTTTATTATAAAGACCAACATCACAAGATATCTCCATAGGAACCACATTTTAAATATGAGGAATATTTCTGGATCAAATACTTAAAGAGATAGTTCCTGTATGAAAACTCACAACATTTTCACGCAGTCAAAGATAGTTTGGGAGTGTGATGCTCATTAATGTACGCTGATTGATGAAGTCACTGCTTTGCATTTTTTAGTAGCAGAAAATGCACTTCAGTACTGAAACTGAGCTGCAACAATTAGTCAATCAATTAATAGAATAAAAATAGAATTACTTTATTGATCCCAGCCTGGGAATTATTTAATGGAGTAGTTATCAACTACTGAATTAATCTGCAAATGTTTTCTTAATTGATTAATCGACCAGAGTATTGTTTTAAGAAAACAAAAGTGAAATTCCAGCTTTTTAAATGCTTAACAATGTGGACAAAACAAAACATTCAAGGACGTCATATTGGGCGATTAATGGAGAAAATAATCAAATTTGTGGCTACTGAAAATAATTGTTAGCTGCAGCCTAACTGAACTGCTATTTTCATTTCCCATTAATCTGATGATCATGTAGTTTAGCCTAATAATTCTATTCTATAAAATGTAAAACAAAAATATACTGACAACATCCCATGATGATATAATTTCCTAAAGTACTTGTTTCAGCAACGGTTCAAAACCTCAGCTGCAGTTTTACATCTCATCTCTTGCAGCGTTCAGAGGTAACTGTCGGTTTCTCCAGCAGATAATTAACCAGATAAAACCCTCTGGGTGACACAGACAATCATTTCCGCTCTGACAGTGTTTTCAGAATCTAGCTGGTTAATTACCTTTTAGAGAAACTGGTGGTTACAACTGCGCTAATACACAAGAGGCACAAACTGGGGCAATGCAAAACCCAAAGAGATTCAGTTTAACAGAGAACTGCAGCAAATCAAGTGAGAAGCTGCAGCTCAGAGTCAGTAACTTGTTTTCTGTCTTTGTGTCTCAAGTCCCTATCGAGGCTGATTTCCAAATTTTGAGGGTGTCGATTTGAGCTGAGAGGACGTGACACATGCAGATATCCTGAATGAGGGACGCTGCTGAACACTCCACCTCAAAGGCATATTTTATTGCATGTCGTTTGGTCCGTAGAGAATGCAGTTTTACACTTGTGTTGCATTACAAGGACAGGCTATTACACATCAAAGGGAGTGAAGTCAAATATAAAACTGGTGGCTAATTTGAAAACATGGAATTTGAAATAACACTCGGGGCAGACTCAACAAAGTCGCCCTTGTCAGCCCAGCGTATTTTGTGTTTCAAACTGGCAAGAAATCGATTTGAAAACGCCTCGTACCAAAAATAGAGCCAATAGTTTGACAGCGAGTGGGGTTTGCTATAAAAGTTATTTATATATAGAGTGAAATATTCTCTTTTAGAGGATGAATTGTAAACCATTACAGACTGAAACCATTTATGTTCCTGGATGTTATCATGAAAAGAGTCATGCTAGAAGAACCACAGACGCTGTCAAGTGATTCATGCGTTACCACTGTTATTCCTAATTAAACAACAGTTTTTGTTAACCACTTGAACAGCCCATTTAATGGCCACATCTGCAAAACTGACACTCCTCCATTACCTCTGAATGTTTATTTCTGACTGCAAAGGATTCCTTGTGTGTGTTTTTTTTTTTTTCTCGTCATCATGAGGGAGCAGATTTTCCAGCCCATCAGTTCATGATCCAGTGTGAAAGAAAATGTCTTTACGTGTCAGCAGGCCAATTACGAATAGAAGGGATGCATCCTCTGTATTAGTGTTACATAAGGAGATTAATTTTACGTCGGATTAGCAATAAGGCTGTGATCTTCACTAGATGGCCTTTGTACTGACAGATAGGAGGTTAGCTAACTGAGTTTCACTCTATCCCTCATCAAGACTTATCCCAGTAAACCCAGTGGAACCAGTTAAACCTCCTCATAACACACTACACCATTCAAATGATTTGATCATGACAGTGTGATTCAGACAGTGACAAAATAAGTCATCACACGTTATCTTTTTGAGTACAAAGGTTTAATGATTCCTTAATTATTGAAAGCCAGAACCTGCATGATTATATTTTAAAATAGTTTATCAATATTTTGACCAAAACAAAAATCTCAAAGGAACAATTTGTTTAGAAATATCCTTATTTACATTCTTGTAGTGCTTAACTCTTTGAGTGCCACTGACATCAACGTAATAATATATCAAAGTGTTTTTTTCGATAGCGGGTCGCTGATTGCGGTCTCCCAGAGCCTGTGAGTAATTTTGGGGCTTCTGGGAGATGTAGTCGGAGCATAAAAAGACAGTATACTACACAGAGATCAAAACAGGAAGTGGAGATGATCAAGATTAGAGAGCAAAACGGACGGATTCTGGACAAAAATGGCGTTTTTGGTGGGAGTGGCCTCTACTCTACCTCTGATAAAACAAGACAGGAACAAGATGTTTCTTTTCATGATGAAATAGAGAGTCTCTTCTTTAATTTGAGCTAGTCTGTGTTTTCAGAAACATAGTACAAAATATTCTGTGGGTCTTGAAATATGACTCAAAATGGGCAAAAACGCTGGAACAAGGCACTTTCTGTTTTATAAAATGAGTGGCGCTCAGTGAGTTAAAGGTCCAGTGTGTGGTACTCGGTTTAATCTTTGTGTCAGCTTTGAACGAGTCCTCTATGTTTCTACAGTAGCCCAGAAAGGTCAAACCAAATGCTGGCTCCAGAGGAGGCCTTTGTTTTTGTTTTTTTCCCTGTAGGCCACCGTAGTTCTGCGATTCACGTGGGAAGGGAGGGCTGTTGCAAACCACAACTTCACCACCAAATGTCAATATAGTCTAAACACTGGTCCTTTAGGACGAGTAGATCGATAACACTCTATCTGGCCGTTAAACATTAGGCTACAACCAGTTAGACAGAGCCAGACTAGCTCCCTGGTTTCTTCGCACTAAGCTAAGCTAAGCCAAAATAAGCTAAGCTAAGCCAAGTGAACTGGCTAATATGTTCAAAGGTACAGAAAGTGCACATAATGATAAGATATATATGGCTTATATTATAAAACGTAACTCAGAAATTGTGTACTTTCTATGTACAAAAGTTGCTACTTAAAAAAAAGTTTTAATATCACAAAAAAAAAATACTGTACAATATCCGTGGCAAAAAAGTATGTTTTGATATAAATTGTAAATGAAAAATAAATAGTTGACATCAGTGTGACACATTTAATGCCTATCTTAAAACTTCTAACAACTTAAGACATGTTTACCATGAGTTTCAGGGATCCGAGCTGATCAAAATGTTTAGTGCTCCAGCTATCCTGCAGTGTGAACACAGCTCTACATGTCACAGGATTTTCTTCATCAAGCATTAAGGTCGAAGGCATTTTCTTTTACAAGCAGTCCCTGAGCCAAACTTATCTCTGCCGCCGTGGCCTCACAGCTTCACTTCCTGGTTGTCTGTGATTGGTCACCACTTCACACACGACGAGCAGTTGAGATGATCCTTCGTGGTGTTGGTGTATCCTGACAGGACGATGGAGCCGGGCTCTCGCTCCACCACCGGGCTCTCCTCGTTGTTCAGGATGTTCTCCACCAAGCAGCGCACCGCCTCCTCGATGTTTGCGTTTTCCTGAGGCGGGAATGAAATAAAAAGACGTCGGTGATGCTGCCACAGCTATTTGTGGAGTGAGCTTTCTCAACAGTCATTGGGTGGATTGCTTTGGATTTTTGCACAGACCATGGTTATGCTTTACTTTTCAGTAGTTTTTATTTTCTTTTTGACTCGTCTTTTTAATTTCAGTTAAATGTTTCAGTGTGTTTGCATGTTTTAGTTTCTTTTTTTTCAGAAAGGTTTTGTTTTTATGGTTGAAGAACTGTAGAGGAATGGTCGTAATGTTAAATCTCCACACTACTAGCTTAGTAATGGCCACATAGCACCATCTCCTGGAGTCCGTTCAGTTTCTGTGGTTCGTTGACTGAAATCCACACTTTGCTTTTTTTTCAGGAGTGATATATTACAGCAAAAAATATTTATGTTCATTTCTTATTTACACAGTGAATATTGTCTCCCTGTTTTTATTTAGTTTCAGTTGAAAAAAAAATGTTTTTCTCTGCTTATTTTTGTTTTAATTTACTGTAACAACACTGGTATAGACATTCATGGTTCCCAGAAGATGAACTGATTTTGCAGATCCCTTCACTTTTCATCTGGTTCCATCATCAAAAATTCACTTACTCTAGTACTTTTGTTTATGACCGAAAACCTGTAAAATAATGACAAATCCACGAGCATAAGCTGTTTAAGTTAAGTGCTACTTAAGAAAGCAGCGCTGTGTTAAGGTAAATTCATAAACTCTCAGTATACCAGTATGTGCTGACTGACCAAGACTGTCACTTTTATTATAAAAAAACAAAGTACAACAGAAGCACAAGTGAACAAGCTGACTCATTAGTGTTTGTCACACAACACTATTTATGTGATTTATTTAGTGATGTGTTATTTCTTCTCCTATTAGTGGCCACATCTGTCCACAGATGTCTAATGCGGCCATAATCACTCCCTTTTCACTCAGACACACTAAACTAAAGAGGAGCCAGGATAGAAACGCTGCTGTTTTTGTCCACTAACTGCACTCCCGCCTCAGACTCGCACCCTGGTGTGTAACTCATTAGACGGGAGGAAAATACAGGAGGTCAAATCGCACTGGACTGCAGACATTCCTCTATTTGTCTCTCCAGGGTAGGGGAAATCGTGTTTTCTAACTTTCAGTGTTTGCACTGAAAAGTAATTTTAGAATTATTTGTTACCTCTGCCAAGGAGGTTATGTTTTCACCAGGGTTTGTTTGTTTGTTTATTTCTTTATTTGTTTGTTTGTAAAATAACTCAAACAGTTGTGGACGGATTTTGCCGAAATTTCCAGGGTTGGTCAGAAGTGGCCCAACTTAAAACTGATTGATTTTTGGTGGTGATCGGATCCGATTCAACGGCATGACCAAGAATTAATCAGTTTTAAGTTAGGCCACTTCCAATCCTGATAATGTCGTCAAAAACTGCCCATAACTTTTTGAGTTACTTTGCTTACCGACAAACCAACAAACCAACAAACAAACAAGCCCTGGTGAAAACATAACCTCCTTGTCAGCGGGGCTAACTTTAAATAAAAAGTCGAGGTCTGCACTCTCTGAGTGCTTTTCTAGTTTTATATGAGTTTCTTTTGTAAAAACAATGTTTTTTCAGCCAGTTAAATATGTAGTTAATTTGACTTAAATTATGTATAGTGCAGAAAGGCCATTCACAATTTGTTTTTCCATTTGGGGGTTAATCAAAAAAAAAGCCCTCTAACCTTTTATATTTGCATAGAAATGACTAGTATGTAGTGATTTTGTGGAAAACGGTGCTACAACATCACTCTAACTCCAAATGTCTTTTCAGCTGATTTAACTTGTTCAGAAAGTATCCAGTGTCTCGTACCTTTGCAGAGGTCTCGAACCAGCCGACGAAGCCGTTCTCCCTGCAGAAGGAGTCCAGTTTGGGCTGCTGGGAAGCCAGCTGGTCGGACTTGTTGGCCAGGAGTACAGCTGGGACGGGCCTCCCATGGTTCAGAGTCACCTTCAGAGAGAAGAAAGACAGGTTGGATCAATGTTTCCAACACTATTTTTTTTTTTATTCTTGAATTCTCGGGTCCAACGTACACGTCTCACAATCACTTTCTCAAGCTTTCTTTTTTCATTCTTCTGTCACACCAAGCCTTTCCAAGACAGATGGTCTGAAAGTGTGGGCTGTTTTCCCCATTTGAGTAATTATTGCCCTTCTTGTATGACAGCAGGCTTTTTGGCTCATCTTCAAAGTAAACACTTTTTCCTTTAAACATGTTTGGATGACACGTAGCTCACAAACTTTACAGAAACTGATGCAGCAGTTCAGTAGTTTCTATTGCCTCTGCTTCTACCCCTGGATCTGTCAACGCACGTATCTGACAGTCCACCTTTCATTTACATTATAAATGTGTAGCGCCGAACACATGTATTAGACCACCTGCCCTGTTGGTCTCAGAGCCTTCAGCATCACAAAAAGCTTTAATTCAGACTCTTTCTTTTTCAGTGAGTTCCCTACACTTCACCGTTTTGAACAGGAGTGAGGAATTTAAACTGAATTCACCTTTTTAGACCCAAATTTGAGCCAGAACACTGGAATACTGTGAAAAGTCAGAAATATTCATTTTTAATATTCATTCACACAGCAGAGGCAAACAGCTTACACAGGGAGGTGGCCTAATAAAGTAAGAAAAGAAAATTAATTTTGACTCTGAAAGAGACAGAAAGACAGGTGAGAAAGAAAAAGATGTCTAATTTCTTTGCTGACCTTGGAGTCCAGGTCATCCTTCCACTTGAGAACGGCGTCAAACGTGGAGGCCCTCGTCACGTCAAACACCACCAGCGCTCCCACCGCCTCCCGGTAATAAACACGAGTCATGTTCCCATACCGCTCCTGTCCTGGGACACATAGGACACACAAGTTTATGTAAAGACATTTCAAGTGTCAATTTCAAGTGTTAAATCAGCTCATGGTTTGTTAGCCTTAAAGAAACAATATATATAAGGCCATATGTAGTGAGTTTGTGTGGGTTTACTCTACAGTAGCCACCATCATGTGACTGGTTTTATCAGCATGGGATCATTTGAGTCACGGCCAAGCACAAGATCTACATTCCTCAACCAGGCTTCAGATGACACAGAGGGTCCAGGCATCCAGCGGACGGAGAGACACATCAATCTCATAAAAAGCCACACCTTATCAACCATAAAAAGTCAAAAGGTGTATTTTGTTTTTGAATTGTAATGCAACAGTCTGTCTTTTTCTTTACATTCTCTCAGGACACTTGAAAGGAGTGGATTATGTTAGAAAGCAGTAAATATAAGAAAAACTTTCAGGACTTAATTTTTAATTTCTTTTGCAGTGCTGTCTGTCCTTCTGTCATTTAAAATGTGTTTACTTTCCTAAAACCTCCAGGACTTTTGACAAGTTTTTTTTACAGTACTGTCTGTCCCTGTTATTTTGTTTTATTTTTTTATTTTTTAATATCTTCCTACTTTCCTAAAACTTCCAGGACTTTTTTGCAGTGATGTCTGTCCCTCTGTTATTTTAGTTTGTTTTATTTTATTTTATTTTATATCCCCCTACTTTCCTAAAACTTCCAGGACTTTTTTGCAGTGATGTCTGTCCCTCTGTTATTTTATTTTATTTTATTTTATTTTATATCCCCCTACTTTCCTAAAACTTCCAGGACTTTTTTGCAGTGATGTCTGTCCCTCTGTTATTTTGTTTTATTTTATTTTATTTTATTTTATTTTATATCCCCCTACTTTCCTAAAACTTCCAGGACTTTTTTGCAGTGATGTCTGTCCCTCTGTTATTTTGTTTTATTTTATTTTATTTTATTTTATTTTATATCCCCCTACTTTCCTAAAACTTCCAGGACTTTTTTGCAGTGATGTCTGTCCCTCTGTTATTTTATTTTATTTTATTTTATTTTATATCCCCCTACTTTCCTAAAACTTCCAGGACTTTTTTGCAGTGATGTCTGTCCCTCTGTTATTTTGTTTTATTTTATTTTATTTTATTTTATTTTATATCCCCCTACTTTCCTAAAACTTCCAGGACTTTTTTTCAGTGATGTCTGTCCCTCTGTTATTTTATTTTGTTTTATTTTATTTTATTTTATTTTATATCCCCCTACTTTCCTAAAACTTCCAGGCCTTTTTTGCGGTGATGTCTGTCCCTCTGTTATTTTATTTTGTTTTATTTTATTTTATATCCCCCTACTTTCCTAAAACGTCCAGGACTTTTTTGCAGTGCTTTCTGTCCCTCTGCCATTAAAAATGTTCCTACTTTTTCCTATACTTTCTTAAAACTGGCCTCAGATTGATTTCAAGTATTTTATTTTCAGAAGTAGCTTTACAGACTTCCACAGCTGCTGAAGGTGAAACAAACAGGAAAATAAATCCTGCAGAACTTTATAGTTGCCATAATCTCCTGATGCACATAATAACACACCTGTAAACAGGTTAAAGTTTGACAGACCTGCTATGTCCCACAGCTGGAGGCGGACCACAGTGTCGGTGTCCCACTGCAGCACCTTCAGGGCGAAGTCCACCCCGATGGTGGCTCGGTAGTGCTGGGAGAAGATCTGATGCACGTAGCGCTTTATGATGGACGTTTTCCCGACTCCCAAATCCCCGATGACCAGAACTTTGAACAGGAGCTCCTGCTGCATGGCTGCAGCTCCACAGGTGACTTCAAATGTAGTGACTTTAGGAGGGATGATGGAGCACAGGTTAAGTCCTGGATAGTCTAAAAGGCGTGCTTTTAAGCTAGTAGGACATTTTCTTCAGTCCGCAAAAATGTGTTATGATCGAGTATCCTCTAGGTTTGCGGAAGAAGTGGTTAATCCTCCTGTTTGGTCACATAGGACGGTCTGAGTCGCTCCTCTGCACAACACGGCCCTTATTAACTGATGGTGGTGCGTTCAAGCTCTCCTCGTAAAACAGAAAATCTTCAGGTTTTCTTGGGAAGAACCAGGATATTGACGTAAGTATCAACACAGCAGCACACATTTACCATGGTGTTTTATGAACTGTTAATTTACAGTGTGAGTAACACCTTCCCCTGCCGTAGGAGAGAAAAACTGCTTGAAAATAAATATAGGCCTCCTGTATTTCCTATAGGAAATATGGAGTTATCTTTTTTCTTCATTGACATATGTACTTTGGACTACTTTATATAAATATGTATAGATATATTTTCAACATGTGTTCATTTATAGGGTCTCAAAGGTGCATTTAGGGTGAGGATGTGTATTTATCACTGTAGACTCCCTGGTTGCTGGATTACTTTCTCACTAAATATAGATCCGAATAAATATATGAACAAAAACTTCTTTTAGAACGATATTGAATTATTTTATTATATTTATGTGACTTGCTACCAAGAGTGTTTTTGTTCCTACAGCCAGTGAAGGCAGCAGTGGGACCCTGAGCTTTTGCTCCTGTAGTTACGGTAATGGTGCTGATGAGGGAGGAGATGGGGTGATGCTGCTGTCTAACCTGCTGCCATTTCATCCGCGGAAATAAAAACCAGCCCAGTGACCCATCAGCTGGGACTGGACTTGTCATGGGATGTATCTTAAATTTGTAACAACCACTGCTGCTCTACTGGAGCATTTTCACAAGACTTTAACATCGATATGTGTTTGCCCTCTCTGGCCACTGAGCTCTTAACTTTAAGGTAAGTCATTATTTTCTGTTGTTTTCCTGAGACTTGACTAGACTATGAGTTGTCCTGAACGTTGTTTCTGCAGTGGGTTTGTGAGACAGAGCGCACATATTTAGTCAAAAAATGCTGCCTATCTATCAGCAAATAGAGCTCAAGTTTCCATTTTGAACAGTTTTCATTTTGGTTAAATTCAAAAGATAAAATGCATAAGAACTTTTCTTAAATGTATAATATCTAATATGCAGTCAGCCTTAATGTGGGTTTGAGATGAAAAAAATAAATGACAACTTCTGTTCTTTTATATATCATTGTAAACTTTGTGTTTTATCTTTTGGATTGTTGATGTGTTCAAACGAAATAAGACATTTAAAGCCATAATATGAAGGACTGTGATGGATTTCGTTTTCCTCAAAGGTTTTATTTTGGTGAGACATGGGGACAATATGACTTTATCAGTTTCATATGATCGTCTTCGGGGACTCCACAGTTGGAAAGATGTTGATCCGGAGAAGTTCAGGTCAAGACCTGGATCCTTTTCTTCATTCACCCACAACAATCATGACACTTCACGACCTACAAACAAAAGAAACTCTGCTGCTCCATTTATAAAAGCACTTTCTCCACATCACTCCAACATCTTCTGTATGACTTTGTTTTGCAAAAACAATCAAATCAAAAGCCTTTATTGTCATTATATGACGGTGCATACAACGAAATTAGGAGCGCTGCTCCACATGGTGCTCAGTGAACTCACAAGTGTAAAAAAAACATAAATAAAGTTATAAGAAATGAGACACAATTTACAGTATTTGCAGTAGTAAGACACAGTTTTACGGTAGAGGATAAGACACTTTTTGCTACAGATTTTGTTTTTTTCAGCCAGTTAAATATGTAGTTAATTTGACTTAAATTATGTATAGTGCAGAAAGGCCCTTCACAACTTTTTCCATTTGGGGGTTAATCATAAAAGCCCTCTAAGCTTTTATATTTGCATAGAAATGACTAGTTTATAGTGATTTTGTCTGTCTGTAGTACCTTTGCAGAGGTCTCGAACCAGCCGACGAAGCCGTTCTCCCTGCAGAAGGAGTCCAGTTTGGGCTGCTGTGAAGCCAGCTGGACGGACTTGTTGACCAGGATCACAGCTGGCACAGGACTCTGAACCATGGGAGGCCTGTGCCAGCTGTGATCCTGGTCAACAAGTCCGACCAGCTGGCTTCACAGCAGCCCAAACTGGACTCCCATGGTTCAGAGTCACCTTCAGAGAGAAGAAAGACAGGTTGGATCAATGTTTCCAACACTTTTTTATTCTGGGGACCCACTTTTTAAAAAGGACAAAACATCACGACCCAGTGCACAACAGGCCTTATATACATCATGTTATCTTGAATGGGTAAACCAGTGATTTCAGTCATCAGACAACTTCATTGAATAGTTGAATAAGACCAAATAAGTGCATTTAGGCAGAGTTAACAGGCAATCTCACTCTTTTTTTTTTCCTCTCTCAGGAGTAAAACAATGTACGCTATCCTTTCATGTTAGATTCAGAATCAGAAACAAGTAAGTTTGCACAAACAAGGAATCTAGCTTGGTATTCTGGTGCATGATATAAACATAAAAGAGCCAAAAGATGATAAATTGATCAAGAATATGACCGCAAAAACTCTCATGTGATTAATAAAATAACATAGAAAAACAAAAAACAGTGCATTATGGCAGATAAATGAAGACAAGAACTGTACAGACATGTGCAGATAGACTGGTGGAGGAGGGTGGACCATGGGCCTTGTTGATGAGACCAGCTGCAGTGGGGAACAAACTGTTCTTATGGCGTCAGGTTCTGGTCATGATGGATCACAGCCTCCTGGCAGAGGGAAAGAAACTGTTTATGTTCAGGGTGGAAGGGGTCGGCCATTCATCGTTGGCCACAGTTATCAGAACAGTAGAAACTTTTAGGCTCCATTCCTGCAAATTTAAACAGAAAGCCTTTGTAAATGTCCTGTGATCCACCTGTGGGCCCCTGACCTCGTCTTTAGGAATGACTGGGATGATGGTTGGACTGTAGGCTATACTGTATATAAAGAAAAACCCTTGTCTATCTTTAGGATATAACAACATAGTGATACCATTTCTGACAGCATATATTGTAAACATTTTGATTATAGCCTCTTTAAGGGGTCAACAGAAGTGCTTCTCAGATGGTAACGTAGCATCTGAAACCCCCCCCCTCACACCTTTCCAACGAGCACCCCTTCAACTTTCTCCAGCTTTCTTTTTTCTATTCTTTCATGCTGTTCATGTCACCCTGCATGAATTTTGGGCATCACTGCTGCAGTTTTTAAAACTACTGTCCTGGACTGTCCAGAGAAAATAATGGATGTAGTAGCCTCCCCGCAAGCTGGTAAATACACACACACAGTAGACAACATAACAGCCCAAATCAATTTAAATAGAATTTTAAAAAAAAACCCACAGATTTAAAGCATGTTCTTTGCTGTTTAGTTCTACTTAAAAAAAATTTTAAATTTGAAAAATCATGGCTAACATCAATAATTATATTTTACGACGCTGGAGTCATGTTCCCATACCGCCCCTGTCCTGGGACGCATGGGACATGTAAAGACAACATTTTAAGTGTGTGAAATTAAATCAGCTCATGGCACGGTTTGTTAGCGTTAAAGAAACAATATATATAGGGCCTGATGTAGTGAGTTTGCTTGGGTTTATTCTACAGTAGCCACCATCATGTGACTGGTTTTATCAGCATGGGATCATTTGAGTCACGGCCAAGCACAAGATCTACATTCCTCAACCAGGCTTCAGATGACACAGAGGGTCCAGGCATCCAGCGGACGGACAGACACATCAATCTCATAAAAAGCCACACCTTATCAACCATAAAAAGTCAAAAGGTGTATTTTGTTTTTGTATTGTAACACAACAGTCTGTCTTTTTCTTTACATTCTGACAGGACACTTGAAAGGAGTTGATTATGTTAGAAAGCAGTGAAAATAAGAAAAACTGAAGTTTTTCACAGTAGTCTGTCCCTCTGTCATTTTAAAAATGTTTTAATTTCCTCCTGTTTTCCTAAAACGTCCAGGACTTTTGACAATTTACAGTTCTGTCTGTCCCTCTACTATTAAAAAAATATTTAATGTTCAAACAGAACAGAACATTTTTTTTTAATTAAAATCCAAATTATTGTTTGATTGATTCATCTTTAAAATGAGATTTAATGGTGAAAATGTCTAAATGTTTTGTCCGAATAGATATGCATTTAATATCATATATTAGAAGAAAAGAGCAATTTTTCACATTTGAGGAGCCAGAAATTATTATTTTTTTTCTGTAAAAGAAAAAAAGATCAATGGATTGACTGGGCATAGCTTTATGAAAATTAATACTTATTTATGAGAAAAATAGTATGAGATTAACGACAGGATATTTTTATTATTTTATCATTTATTTAATGAGATTGGAGTCAAAATATCAGAAAATAGCAGACATTTAAGAAATTTATTTCTTATGACACTTAATTGTAATACTATAATATATAACAATATTAATATTACAAGAACTAAGTTTTAATTTAAATAAAAGAAGTGATTATATAAAAAGAAAATGTGACATCATAACGTTTTTCTTTTCAAGAATATTTTACTGTGACTGAAACTAATAATTGTAAGCGTTTATTAGTATTAATTTTATATATATATATATATATATATATATATATATATATATATATATATATATATATGTTTAAACACTTTCGGTGACTAATAATAATAATGACGTGAACTTGTGATTCCTCAAACTGAACACTAGGTGGAGCCAAATAACTAGCAGTTTATTCGATTCATTCATTTCTTTTATGTTTTCTATTTATTCTATTAATTTATTTTATATATCCTATTTATTTATTTTATGGACTCTATGGACTCTATCTTTATTCTATATATTTATTGTTTTCCTGTCATGTTTTGGGCCTCAGATTTATGTGCTTTGACACATGATCAGGTCTAAAGACTGACCAGACCAGACTAGACCTGGACCAGCAGATCTAAAGACCTCCATACCTGGACCAGCAGGTCAAAAGACCTCCAGAGACCAGACTAGACCTGGACCAGCAGGTTGAAAGACCTCCAGACACCAGACCTGCTGTGATGCTTTGGGACATGTGTCCTCCTGTCTGTCTCAGAGACATCCCAGGATAGAAGATGATCAATAAAATTGATCAGTATTCCTCTGGAGGAGGAGCAACAGAGGTAGAGGTAGTTTAAAAAAATAAAATATATTAAAAAAATAAATAAATAAAATGAAGTGACGAAATATTTCTAGAACAGGAAGTAAACTCCTGTGTTAAAGTATGACATTAATAAATGTAATTCATCAATTAGATGTAATACTACTACTACTACTACTGATAATAATAATAATAATAATAATAATAACAATAATAAGCTACATCCTGAGGGCTGTTTTACAGAACTCAGATAAGGGAGTTATCCAGGTTTAGCCTTGAATTGATTTCACTAAAGCAGGGGCACATCAGTTACCACGGAGATTTACTGTGCGCAGCTAGCCTCCTTAGTTAATCCTGCTGCATTTTTGTGCAGTCAGCTGTCACTTCAATTAAAAATAAATGAGTTTTAAAGTTATTTTTCCTTGTTTATAACCTGCATCAAAATTATACAGATATATAAAATAAATGTCATCATTGTATTTCAGTAATAATTAGTTTTAATGCCTTTTTTGTATAATTTATTCAATGTTTTCACATTTTCTTATTCCATCTCCTGAAATGTAAGGACTTTTGTATTTTCTCTGTCTGTTGTCATTCTGTTAGGTTTAATCAGATAATGTGATTTTTTTTTATCTTAAATCATTTATGATATTATTCACATTAATTATCATCATGATGCAGCACTATTGGGCATTTATTCTTTTTGTCCCCATGATTTGGCACCAAATAGAATAAAATGGAATATTTTTATTGATCTCACAAATTTACTCTTTACAGCAGTATGAACAAGTAAGAAGTAAGAAAAACAATAAAACAACAATAACAAAATAATGATGATAATAATAAAAGTAATGATAATTTGTTTATTAAAAAAGGAAAACGATTGCCAGTGGTAAATTAAATTATATACAGTATTTAGACTATGATTATGACCCATAAGTTATGAATTATAAAATGTAAAACAAACAGAGAATGGATTGCTATGCACAAATAGTGCAAATTAGGTATTTTTGTGTTATGAAATCATATATTTATTCCCAGAAAATGACGCTGTTTAGCCACAGAAATGATTTAATTTATTTTATAGAAAATGATTTTATTGGGGATCGGCACTAGGACCCCTTGGAAACCCTTATGACGCTCTGTCGCCACCAGTCAGAGGCTGCTCCTCCTCCTCCTCCTCTCTTTCCTCTTGCTCCTCCTCCTCTTGCTCCTCCTGCTCCTCCTCCTCCTCCTCCTCCTCTCTTTCCTCTTGCTCCTCCTCCTCTTGCTCCTCCTGCTCCTCCTCCTCTCCAGTCCCATTCCGTGTCTCTCTCCATCAGCTCTGGATGCTAGTAGGGACAGAAACATGGCTGTGAATCTCGGTAAGAACAGACTGGACCTGCTCACCGCTTATCAGGACGTCATTGATGAGTCCTCCGACATCGACTGGTGAGTCCAGCGGCCATGACTGCTCCTCCTCCTCCTCTTCTCTCCTCCTCTCTCTTTATCTCTCGTGGCTTCTTGTCGGGGGTTTTGTTGTCCCGGTACCCGCTGAGGATGCAGCAGCATCACCGTAAACTATCGACCTGCAGGCCGGTCCATCCGCCTCCGGTCTGCTCCCACACTGTTTCTGCTTAAAGCGGCTACAAGTGAGTCTTTATGCAGGTTTTTCTGGTCTGAACCGAACTGGACCCGGGTCAGTGCGCGCTGCCGCCGCCGCTGCAATACCGTGCGCGCACTCTGGACCAAGAACCGAACCAGCGGACCGCTTTGTCTCCTCTGAACCGGACCGGCCACCTGGAAGCCATTTAGCAGGCTTTTTTGCACGCGGTGTGTGCGCGTTCACGTGTGTGCTTCAGCATTTTACACATGGCCTCAAAAGGAGGTTCGGCCCGGTTTGGTTCGGTTCTGATGACACCCTGCATCCCCCAGAGAAGAGGGGCGGAGAGGAGAGGGGCGAGGCCGGCAGAGGGGAGAGGGGAGGCGGCCTCCATCATCACTCTTTGTGGCCTTTTCTCTCCGGGGGAGGCGAGAAAAAACAGAAACCTGGAGACCAGAGAGTCCAAATGAAAGAGGTCTTTTTCTGTCAGAGTCCAATAGAATCATTAAGCCCTTCATATTTGAATAAATGCACTTTTAGTTGGCGGTTGCAGTCAACAGTGTGTACACTTAGTAAGTGAATACATCGTGGACCTCTGGGTTTACAACGCTCCATGAACGCATCACGGCTTGTCTACCAGGAACGTTTTAAGTATAATTTAAGTGACGCTGAAGGGAGAAAATAGTGCTGCATGGATTTTATGGGACTGTTAATTTGGTGTTGTTGCGCTTTCAGGAGTTTTTAGGAAAAGACCTCAGAGGAGCTGATGTTTGACCTGGAGTTAAACTGTAACCTGTTGTCAAGATAAACCAGCAGTTCAAACACAACTTTTCCTCATTTTTGGGGCAATAGAAACACATTGTAAACATAACAGCTAGCAGCTAGCTTAGCATTCATTCAGAGTCATATTGTGATTTATCACACATATCAGCTAACATCACAATATATAAAACAGCTAGCTGAACCACAACTATAAGCTAACTTTGCAGTATTTAAAATGGCTAGCTTAACCACAGTTGTAAGCTAATATTACAGAATTCAAAACAGCTAGCTTCGACACAACTATAAGCAATCATTACAGTATTTAAAAGAACTAACTTAAACACAATTTTTTTTTTTGCTTAACCACAGAAATAAGCTAACATTACAGTATTCAAAATGACTAGCTTAGCTAAAGTTATAAGTTAACATTACAGTATTTAAAATGACTAGCTTAGCTAAAGTTATAAGTTAACATTACAGTATTTAAAATGACTAGCTTAGCCACAGTTATAAGCTAACATTATAGTATTCAAGACAGCTAACCTAGCCACAACTATAAGCTAACATTACAGTATTTAAACCAGCTAGCTTAGCCACAGTTATAAGCTAACATTACAGTATTCAAGACAGCTAACTCAGCCACAACTATAAGCTAACATTACAGTATTTAAACCAGGCTAGCTTAGCCACAGTTATAAGCTAACATTACAGTATTCAAAACAGCTAACTTAGTCACAACTATAAGCTAACATTACAGTATTTAAAACAGCTAGCTCAACCACAGAAATAAGCTAACATTACAGTATTCAAAACAGCTAACTTAGTCACAACTATAAGCTAACATTACAGTATTTAAACCAGGCTAGCTTAGCCACTGTTATAAGCTAACATTACAGTATTCAAGACAGCTAACCTAGCCACAACTATAAGCTAACATTACAGTATTTAAACCAGGCTAGCTTAGCCACAGTTATAAGCTAACATTACAGTATTCAAAACAGCTAACTTAGTCACAACTATAAGCTAACATTACAGTATTTAAAACAGCTAGCTCAACCACAGAAATAAGCTAACATTACAGTATTCAAAACAGCTAACTTAGTCACAACTATAAGCAAACATTACAGTATTTAAAACAGCTAGCTCAACCACAGAAATAAGCTAACATTACAGTATTCGAAACAGCTAACTTAGTCACAACTATAAGCAAACATTACAGTATCTAAAACAGCTAGCTTAACTACAGCTAAAACCAACATTACAGTATTTAATACAGCTAGCCTAACTGCAGCCATAAGCTAACATAACTGAAGCTCAAAAAATTAGCTTGTGATAATGAGACTACTAACAGTGAACTTTGATTACTTTCTTAAATGTTTCAGTTTAGAGACATGGATGTAAAGAGGTGTAAATATAAGGACATATAAAGGCTCTTAGCACTGATTTGAGGAGCAGCAGCTCAGGTTTCAGATCCTGTTTTTAGTGGTTTGGAGTTGAACAATCTCTGTTCTCCATCTTTACTGTGAAACATGAACCCGAACCATCTGCTACTGTTCTTTAGTCTGAAACAGGTTCTGCTTTCAGTCTGAGCCGTCATATGTTTTTATTCCACGTTCTGCTGCTTTGGACTCAGTGTCAGTTCAGGTTCCCATCTCCATCCTAAACAACAATAATAATAACACTAAACAAGTTCAGCTGCGGCCATGGTGGGTTTGTCTGAGCTGGTTGGAATTTTGTTACATTTAGGAGATAAAATACCAGAATGTTTGGGTCACTGTAACAGATAAAAGCAGAACTGGAGGCTTATCTAGCAAGTATTGTGGAACAATGTCATTTTGACCATGGCCTTAAGCTAGTACGAGTGAAGTGTAGTAACAGCAGCTACACTGCCAGCTTTTTAACGTAACTGTCATCTTTATTACGTCAAAAATGTATGTGACATGTCAGTCACCAATTGAATCTTGAAGACTCTGAAGCAGATGCACTGTTTACATCTTCTTAACTTGTTCATCCAAACAGGAAGTGATGCTTTTTACGCTCATAGGTGGGACACTTAAACTCATCAGTGTCCTACGGGATCCTGCTGGTCCAGTGGGGTCCTGCTGGTCCACAGGGCCCTACAGGCTCCTGCTGGTCCTGGTATATGTCCTCTCGTCCTGGTGGATGATGATGATGAAGCCGAGGGCCTCAAGCCTGCCCTGGTTTTTCACACTTGATGAGGTCTGAACAAAGACAGGACTTTAAATCCTGCTGACCCCAAACAACATGGGACCCCCTGCCCCATTAATGATACCCCCACCCCAGATCTGGTCCAGCTAAACCAGGACAGTCCTGGTCTGGTCTGTGGTCTACATCTTGACTACAGACCCACTTCTGATCCTCTATTAATGATGATATTTTGGAGGATGGTTGGTGGCTGGATGGAGCATGATTGGAGCATAATATTAATCATGTAAACATTAATATTCTGACTTAAACATTAATATTGTACTGTAAACATTAATATTCAGTATGAATCATTCGAAGGAGGAAGGAGAGGAAAGGAGATTAAATTGGCCAGAAAAGAGAAGTCAGCTTTTATTTTTAACTTCTCCTTCACACTTGGAACATTTTAAATTGACAGCCACAGTGACTGAATTCATCCTTTTTACAGCAAAATTATGAGAAACAAAAATCAGAAATTACCACAAGTATGAGTCAAAATATTTAAAACTTTCAAGAAAAATGTTAAATTTCAAATTGGTAAATGAAATAAAAATCACAAATTTTAAAGTGGCAAGTCAGTGAGAAAAAAAGTATAGATTAATATAAAATAGCAAAATGCTTTAAAATTTATGGATGAGAAAAAATGGTTTGAGGCTGGTTGGAGGATGGAGGGTGATTGGAGGATGGATGCTGGCTGGATTGACGATGATTGGAGGATGGATGCTGGCTGGATGGAAGATGGATGGAGGATGATTGGAGGACAGAGGCTTGATGGAGGCTGGTTGGAGGATGGAGGATGATTGGAAGATGGATGCTGGTTGGATGGAGGATGGTTGGAGGATGGATGGAGGCTGGATGGAGAATGATTAGAGGACGGTTGGAGGATGGATGCTGGCTGATGGAGGTGAGTTTGAGGACGGATGGAGGATCATTGGAGGCTGGATGGAGGCTGTTGTTTGCAGGTGATTTATGGAACAGAGGATTCTAGTCTCTGCAGAGTTTCTTTCCCTTTTAATGACAGGTAATTTTTTTAATTACAGGTAAATTCTGTTTGTCTGCAGGAGCACAGACTGCAGCTGGACTCATTTTTGCTTTCAGGGAGGAAACACAATACACTTTATTTTATTTGGCTTGTGGTTGGTTGTTGTGGAGCTTAGCTCTGATCTGGGTTTTAGTGGGAATATAGTGGTGGCCGGTTGTCTTGTTTAAACACATGTATATTTAGATTATTATAGTGTAATCATGTTGGAGTGCGTGCGGCGCTCCCTTTCTGCATTTTAAAGTAACCCTTAAAGTAACTTCCTCATTTTCTCCGACCAGACTCTTTCCTGGAAGGAAAGTTTATTGGAAAAGCTCCAGGTTGTTATTTATATTTTGTGTATCTCTAAAACATATTTATATGATTTAATGTTCAAAAAAACTTCCTGTCAGGTGCTAACAGGAAATAAACTGGGACACATTTAGAGTGTTTAAATCTTAGAAATGGATTAAATATTGTAGATTTGGTTTGAGAAACTTTCAGTGGGAAGACAGAGGCAGAAATAAAGTAAATAAAAGACATTTGTCACCATTTTATAAACCAAATAACTAATAATTTACAGCTCAACAGTGAAAGTCATAATAATATCATTATTATTGATAATATAACAGTATCACCGCCTGCAGGCAATACTACACTGGAACACTCAGAAATCTAAATTAAACCCAAAATTATGAAACATCAAAGCAGAGAAATGAACCAGAGGACAGAAATAAACTAAAACAATTCATTCTTTCATTCTCCTGAGCTAAAAATAAACCTGATTCTTTTCTTCTCTGTTAGCAGTTAGCTCATGATGTGGGTTAGAAGCTGTTCACTCTGCGCCTCTCTTTCTCATTTCAACTCATACATATTCATCCCTCTCTCTTCTCATGTACTAATGCTATTAAAATATCTGTCAGTGTTTAAATCCTGCAGCCCGGATTAGCATGAGCAGAGCCGTTAGCTTAGCATCACTGACCGCACGGTGTTGATTCAGTTCATAAAGAAGATTTGAGCCTTTGCAAGGCAGCCATGTAATTATAACTGATAGTGTCACTCTGTAACTAGAACTAGTAGTTCATAGACATGCAATGCAGAGGTACTTGTAGTTTATGTGAGTAGGCTTTTCAACTGTAAATGTTGTAAAGCGATCGATGCTTTTTGAATCACTTTCTTATGGTAATGCAGAGAGAAAAGATTCATTTTAAATTATGTAAGCCAAGATAATTTTCCTATGGTTTTATATACATTTTAAAACAATTAGTATGGATCCATGTGGTGTATAGTATATAGAATATTCTCATATAGCTAAATGTGACAGGAAAATATTTATACTCTACATAAGCAGAGCAGCTGAACAGTGATAACAGAAATAAAACAGTGTCGTCTGCGAAGAGTTAAACCTCATTCACCTACAAGAATCTCTTGTTTTAGATGCATTTAAAACTAAAGTTAAAACATCTGCAGCTATTAGGATCAGTTTGTTAGTAGTTAAGATGATCATCAGAAAATGAGCCAGTAGTTATTTCAATAACAACAATCTGTTTTCTACTAGAAAATGCCAAATATTTTTGGTTTCTCCTTGTGTGACACTAAATTAGAAAGGTTGAGTTTACAGATTGTTTGTCAGATAAAAGAAACTTCTTTACTTCCTTACCTTTGCCATCTTCTTATTCTGACATATTTTTTACTTATTCTACTTGTTCAGTGCTTCTTATATATATATAACATATTCTTTATGTTGCTCTGTCCATCTTTTAAGGAAGTGTGAAAGCTGTTTTTCCCCGTTTGAACATTTTGAACTTTGTTCTCTGTTGATGTCATAGACTGACTGTCGTTCTCTATGCAATCCCATAATCCCTGGCGGCCAGGCGTGCTGAGCACAGCTGGATTCATCAGACTTGGAGTTTCGTCCATGGAGTCAGCAGTCCTGTGTTTAACACTGACGTTCAGTCTGAGGAGCTAATCTGCCTTACCATTAAAAAGAATAATCAGCACATCAACAGAAAAATGCTACTGCACATTGCACTGCGTTGTTTGTGTACGAGCACAAACAGCAGCCAAGTTTATTTATAATTTGTCTTGAATTATTAACGCTATTTGATATTAATTAATGTTTGTGATCAGGGATAAAAATGAGAAGCTGCTTCCTGAATATTTCCTAGATGACATATAACAGACGATAACAGCTTCTTTCATTTTTTTCATTGATGCTACCAAATACTTTTTCATATTTCACACAGATTACTGCAAGTAATATGCAGCAGAATGTGCATGCTGTCGAGCTTTGCAACTCTTGCAAAGTAAAGGTTTATTTTAGCCTTGATTGTGATGACATGTTTTCATGTTGAGGCATTCAGGGACTCGGTTATGGTTTGAGTAAGATTGTGGTTTTTTTTCCAGAGAGGCTGAGGAGGTTGTTGGATCAGAGAGTTGGTTATCTGGAAGTGATGAGTGGCAGCCTGCCCGCAGTTTGTTGACGACACTCGATCTGCATGATTTAGCTGATTCTGTCTGCTGGAGAGGAAACATGGCCGATTTGTTTCTGCCTCTTTGTGCATCCAGACAGCTGATCCCCTGCATGTGCTCACGTCTCTGCTGTGGTAAAAATAAAATAATACATAAAATTACAAGAATTGAAGGAAGTCAGTTTGATCAGAGTCTGTGATTAACGAGATGAAACCTCATCCTGTACAGAATTTAAAAATGAAGCTTGACTGCGAGAATATTCCTTTAGAGTTTTGTGTTGTTATATTTAATTATATGTCAAGAATGTGCCTGCCTGTTTCCTGTCCAAACAGACTGAATCCAGTGTTTTCCTGAAGCCTCAGGCGGAAACACTCACGGGGAGGATGGATGAAAGGCCGATGCTCTTTGGTTTTGAACCTTTGTTCACCTGGATGCATGTGCAGCTGTGAATGTGTTTGATCGGCTCTGTTGTTTTGAGCTTTTGAAGAATTTATCTTTCTATCTGGATCTAGCTGCTGGTCTCAGCTCAGATCAACACATTCATAGATAAAGAAACACTAACCATCATCAGTGCATTTTAAATCTTTTTACTACAATAAATAATGCAGAGGCAGAAGACAGTTATATAAATTATAGTTTAAAATATATTTTAAAACAATTAGTATGGATCCATGTGGTATGTAGGTCTGAATTATTATCATTTAGTGAAATATGACATGAAAAAAATGTTTGTATTAAACAAGCAGCTCAAGAGTGATAACAGGGAAACAAAAGATTGTCGTCTGCAAAGAGTTAAACCTCATCGACCAACAAGAATCTGTTTTCCATTTTAGAAAAACACATCTAAATGCATCTTTGAAAATGATGAGCAGTCTATTAATGTTTTAGTTGAATCTTTTAGATTCTTTTTAAGACTATTAATAAGAAAAACAGCAAAAGGAAGACTTACTGTGGCCATTCTTCACTGTATGGACATTTAATTGACCAAAATCTAAAATAAACACAGCACAACAAGAATCCAGTCTTGGCGATACTTTATTCTCCTTTTATTCTAAAAGTTGATCCACAATGTCTAAGGTGATACTTTCAAAACAGCTTATTTAAAAACACACTAAACGTTCACATTTGGGAACCAGAATGTGTTACTGATGTTTGATGTCAAAGGATTGTTCAGGTGTCCTGCCAGCCTCCCATCAGTCTGTCATGTCCTGGTATTAAATAGGGATTTATGGAGGCAGAACTGTCTGCAGCCTAACCCTAACTCTAGATTTGGCTGAACATGTTGGATCTCAGTTGGGGTGAGGCTTCAGAGATCGGGACGACGGAGAGAGGCTCTTTACTTATTGGACTGCTATTCTCCGTCAAATGGCCAAAAATATATATAAAAAACAATGTTACTATCTGTGATTATTGTGATGGCTGCATCAGACAAACCCTTCTCCTGGAAATTAAGTTTATATATGGCACATTTGTATTGAAAGCTTGTTTTGGAGACAAAAGAAGCACAAAGACGTTTGTAGTTTATAGTCCACTATCGTCATGTAGAGTCATTATAGTCATAGAAGAGCAGAGAGAGACAGAAAGTCCTGGAAACTAAATGAAGCCAGCAGAGAAGTGAGTGATGGCAGCTTCACTCTGCTGACTTCAGCTCTTTATTGGGTTTCAGAGGATGGAGGATGCTAGACCGCAAGGGCGTTCTGGGTAGTTTCCTAGCAGTTTTTTTCCTTCTGGCTGGAAACGAGTGAAGCATCACTTCCTGCCTGCATCTACTCCCATCTATCTGTGCAAACTGCAAATTCAATCCAGCATTTATTGTTGTTGTTGTTGTTGTTGTGGGTCGGCCATGTTGACATGATGTCATCTTGAAACAAATATTTCCACTTTTTGCAGCAGCTTAATGCACCAACTGGAGACTCTGCTGCTGTTTATTTCTTTATCTGTGGCAGCACCACCAATTCTCAGATGGATTTCCTCTGACTCTGTGGCTTTAATTATGGTGTTAAAATCTTTAATTTCCTCAGTTTCTCCTGTAGTCTTTTCACCTCATTAGGTTTAGACAACTAAACCACTGAGTCAGGTTTAGTTAGGTTGATGGCTGAGGAGGACATCAGTTTGGCTGTATCCTGCTTCCTGTTCAGCAAGAGAGGTTATGCTGTTGTAATGGTGGCTGATGTAATGCAGCCGACAGCACTGCCGACTGTGATTATGGGATGGCGTTCAGCCTGAAGTCCACTGTCAGTTTTTATAAACACCAGTAGAAGAGCTGGTGCAGCAGAAATAGTTCACAGATATTAATCCCTCACAGCGAGCTGAATATGGTTTAAAGTGCATTAAGCATCATCAGTTGAAGTGCCCTCAGCTTCACGTTTCAACAATAAAAACAGCTGCTCATGTTTCAGAGGAGGATGTCTTCCTCACAGTCGAGGCCTTGTGGTTATTTGATCACGATAGCCCGATGAACGTTCAGAGAAATCTATAGTCAATAATCTATCTACTATTAATATTTTAGCTGATGTTTTGTTTGAGCAGAAAGCGTCACTAGGGTTCTCAGATTGAGTCAGAATCAGCGTTTGCCAGGAAACCAGAGAGAGACGATGATATTCTGTTTCCTTCGTCCTCCTTCACACTTCCTTCTCAGACCATCTGGGTGCTGGCGGGGTTCAGCTAACCCTGCTGCCTCCTTATGCCTCACGACTGTACACAACAGCAAATACTAGACAGTGAGCTGGGAGGATTTATGCTAAGCTAACTGGCATATGATGCTGTGCAGAAAATACCCGTTGCATATGGTGGAGGATCAGTGTCTCCGGTCTTCTGCTACATTTAGCCATGCTAACGCTGCTGCTCAGTGAATGTTGGTTATATGCTGGACTGTTGGACGGGTTGCCCTGAGATGTTCAATAAACATTCATGGTTCCCAGAGGAGGAACCCTAGTGACTTTGGTGACCTCTGACCTCTCCTGCATCACTATAACGTTGATGTTTGTAGTTTCGTGTAAAATATCTCGGCAGCTATCGTGGATTGTTGTTGGTGTTTTGTTAGCTTGATGAATTCATTGCTCTGTCCGTCCTTCTGTCAGTTTTATCTTTGAGCTGTACCATTTTCTAAAGCTGGAGGTGTTTGCTGCTTGTTGCTGCAGAACAAAACAAAAATGTTGTTACTTCCTGTTTTCTGCTAATTAACATTGCGTAAACACTACAAGCCAGGTTTTGTCTAATGGCAAAAATAGCTTAAACCTAAAAAAAGATGCTTGTACTGATAACATCTCATTCTTTTCTACAGTATGAAGGCTTCATATCTAAGAAAGTCAAATTTTCTGGTGTGAACAGGTCACCTGCATCACCAGCAGTCAATATTCATGTTCATTTGTATTTTATAGATAATTTTCAGTGACAGAATCCAGAACAGGAAGGTGTTTTCTGTGAAATTCAATCCTTGCATCTTCTTCAACTCCTCCTCTTGGTACTCAGGTTACATCTCTGATTTTCACAGGTTATTGTTGTATTTTTCTGTTTCCCTGACACCATTTTCTGACCAAACACCCGTCACCACTGCCTGATTTAACCCTTCATCATCTACAGTGGATGTGCAGCCAAGCAGCTTCAATAATTCAGAATACTAGTAGCATTAAGTATGAATGACTTCCTGTCGCTCAGTGAATTACAGGAAATAAACAGAAGTGCTGTTTGGGTTTCAGGAAACTCCTTCATGGTCATTTTTCTCATCTCACAGACAGATTATGTTTTGTTATTTAGCTTTTCTGGCAAAGCGAATCTCTGCTGCAAAATGCTGTTACGTAAAATAGGAGGCTTACTGAGCTCTCTGGGACAGTTTGTGCAGCGTTTTAAAGGTCAGTGCAGACAGTTTGTTCGTGTGTTATCAGATCACCACCTCGCCTTGACCTCCTGAAGCTCCAAATTTTCACATAATCAGGTAATCAATGAGCTTTCAGAGCAGTTCAGTCTGAAAATACCCCTCATGATGAAACACTGGACTGGTTTTCATTTAATTTTAGATAAAAGAAACACGAACATTTCAGACTGGAAACAGACTTAGCAGGATTCAGATTCTATATTCAATACTCACAATGTAAAACTGACCAGACTTAAAAAGTCCAGACTTTTCTAAGATCCATTAAACCCTCAAATTTATCACCAAATCTGATCCTCATACATCAAAAATTGCTCAAAATTACCAGATATTAAATAATTTTCAATATTTTAACCGTTAAAATTGATTATTCTAGTTTTTAAAATCATAGCCATTACAGTATACAACCATACATTCTGTGATGTTAGCTTTCCATTTTTGAAGTAGTGATATTTGACATTTTTACTTTTATTCCACCATATTCAACTGTGTTATGAGGGTTTGTGGATGCTTTGTTAAAATCTGACATCACCATCAAGTTTTAAAGCTTTAGGATAGATAGATATATACTTTATTAAATGTTCTTCTTTACAGAGGCTTTTTGTACAGTCCATATTTTTATGGACTGTACAGAAATTTCACATTGCTGCCTTTGAATTGCCTTTTTGGCCTTTAAGCTGCCTTTATCCATTTTATCTTTCAGCTATTTGAACACTTTGATTTATTGCTCGGCATTCATTGTTTCCTTCATGTTTACATGACAATAAACACTTTGAATCTCAAAGAATCTAACCATCAGCTGCAGCTGTTTCCTACCTTTACATAAACACTGAACACTCACCTTTTCCCCACTGAATCCCTCCCACTATCTGCCTGATCTGCTTGCAGTAATAACCTCTTATCATGAACTGAAAGAGCTCTAATTTCTCTTATTGCTGCCTCATTTTCACTCTCATGTCTCGGGAATAAAACTACTGGCTTCTGCTCAGTTTTATTTCGACGGTCGCTCTTCATTTGCGGTAAAAGAGATGAAGGTTATCTGGTGAAACGCTCAGATCAGAGCATCAGTGAAGTGGCAGCATTTGAATGTGGGTGTGAATAATAGAAGGTGAAGCTTCAGAGGAGAGGCTATAGATATCCTGCAGGCTGGAAATAGATCAGGACTGTTATTTCATTATTATTTCAGCTCCTGCCTAAAAACAATGAGAAAGGCAGGAAGTGGTCATAATGTTAGTTTTCTTTGGTCTGGATTAGTGTCACTGCTTACCATTTTTGACATTTAAAAATACCAATATCATCAATAATATGATGTAAATAATGCAGCACCTTATATTTCAGTTCTGCTTCCATTCAGTCCCCTAAAAAAAACACACAATAAACAAAGATTAAGACTAATTTGATTTGATAGCGTTATTCAGTAATAGATATTTTATAATTTTCTGTAGATTTAGTAATAAAATTGTTCGCACTAATTTCATCTGATATCGGGACAGCAGGAACTGCACTGATAAATAGATCAGCTGTTAACTGTTAAATTATTATTGTTGTTATTATTGTTAACTATTTTGATAATCGATCGAGAATCGAAAGAAAAAAGTTGACGTGATACGATATGATGTGATACGATATGAAATGTTAAATGAGATGATTCAATATGATACAATGTGATACAGCTAGATACGATAAGCTACAATATGATACAATACAACACGATACACTACTATATGCTACGATACGATAAGCAACGATATGATACGATACAACACGATACACTACTATATGCTACGATACGATAAGTTATGATATGATACGATAAGCTACAATATGATACAATACAACACGATACACTACTATATGCTACGATACGATAAGCAACGATATGATACGATACAACACGATACACTACTATATGCTACGATACGATAAGCAAAGATATGATACGATACAACACGATACACTACTATATGCTACGATACGATAAGCAACGATATGATACGATACAACACGATACACTACTATATGCTACGATACGATAAGCAAAGATATGATACGATACAACACGATACACTACTATATGCTACGATACGACAAGCAAAGATATGATACGATACAACACGATACACTACTATATGCTACGATACGATAAGCAAAGATATGATACGATACAACACGATACACTACTATATGCTACGATACGATAAGCAAAGATATGATACGATACAACACGATACACTACTATATGCTACGATACGATAAGCAAAGATATGATACGATACAACACGATACACTACTATATGCTACGATACGACAAGCAAAGATATGATACGATACACTACTATATGCTACGATACGATAAGCAAAGATATGATACGATACAACACGATACACTACTATATGCTACGATACGATAAGCAAAGATATGATACGATACAACACGATACACTACTATATGCTACGATACGACAAGCAAAGATATGATACGATACAACACGATACACTACTATATGCTACGATACGACAAGCAAAGATATGATACGATACACTACTGTGTGCTACGATACGATAAGCTACGATATGATACAATACAACACAGTATGCTACTATATGCTACGATAAGATAAGTTATGATATGATCCTTTACACTACTATATGCTATGATAAGATAAGTTATGATATGATACGATACACTACTGTGCGCTACGATACGATAAGCTACGATATGATACAATACAACACGATATGCTACTATATGCTACGATAAGATAAGTTATGATATGATCCTTTACACTACTATATGCTATGATACAATAAGCTACGATATGATATGATACAACATGATACCCTACTATGTGCTACGATACGATGTGGTGTCACATGGTTTCAGTCATTGTTTTTACGTTGCTTTCCATACGTATTTTTCTTACTTCATGAGATGCAGGGTTGAACATGCTTCTGTAAAGTACCTTAAAAAGTGTGTTTGCAGTACTTCCTGTGAGTAGTGGTGTTCCTCTGTGGTTTGGTTGTGAGGAGCGTCGGCCGTTAATCAGATTATCAGAGCGGTGAAATCACAGATTGAGGGATTATCTGAATTGAAGATGTCCGTTAATCTCACTCGTCTGGTGGCTCGTTACTTTTCTCAGTTGATTTTTTGCTTTATTCTGATGTTTTGGAGGCACCTCAGCTGATCCTGTTTGAAGGACAAACTCTGCTCCATCCTTTTGTTTGTTTTTTAATGGCTCAGTTTTCCCCCTCAGGGATTAATAACGGTCCAACCAGTCAGTGAAAGTTATTGATCGGCTCTGAGAGGACTGGGCGAACACAAAGAAGAGGTTAAGTGTTGCACTTTACTCTCTGTCTGAAGCTTTTCTGTTGACATAACAGAAAATCCTGCGGCTTGTTTCAGTTTTGGTGGACTTTTTCCCTTCAGATTCCTCCTGATTGAAGTCCTTTGTTTGTTGAAGTTAAAAAAAGCTTAGTTTAATTAATTTACTTTAAAATGAAGACAACACCCGCTCACATGCTCTGTGGCTCAGTGTAGATTATCACCATCAGATTTACTTCAGATGTATCTTTGATAAATATTTAATTTGGATCTACAAGGTGAAACTGGCCCCAATGGTTTAGTTTAATTTGAGCTGATTTCTTCTGTTTGTTTTTTTTTTGTCCTTTTCTGGTTTAAACATGTTTTTTTTTATTTAAGCTGACAGTGTAAAGCTTTCCACAGAGGAGGTTATGGATAGACAGATAATAGATAGAAGCCTTTTAGAAATGTGCCATGCCGACTCGATTGTAAAGATTTTCCAGTGTTACATGCAGCACATAAATATTACACACACTAATGACCAGGAGTTCATATCACCATTGGTTTCAACCTGAGTACAAGTGATTATTCAGTGTTATAAAGGAGGAAGTGGTTTCGCTCCTAGGTACATTCCTGACCTACTAAACTTCTGCACCGTCACACCAAAAACTGCTTTTTAACCCCTGATATTCCTGCTGAAAAGAGGCCAGTAAAGTGTAATGAAACCCCAGTAACATGCCAGATCAGCTACGTCACATCTGCTCAGCTGGAAACACATCTGGGAAGAGAACAACAGCAACTATTTTCAGCCTCCAGACGTTCGTGTAAACAGAGGAAATATGCAGCCGTAAAGAATCACTTTACAACCTGTTTTTATTGATCCGAAGTCACAGACAGATATTAATAACATCAGGAAATGACTGTATCTCACTAGAAAGACCACATTATACCTGCTGGTGATGATTTCTGTTTATCTGTGTCTCTTTCATTTAGTGGATATGCTGATATTTATAGCAGAAGGGCAAAAATGTTGAAATATTGAACAAGTTAGGGAGTTTTTTCTAGACCTGCCATCATGTACCAACATGTGATAATGAAATTTACAACTGAACATCACAGTGTCTGTTTTTATGCTGATGATACTTTCTGTTTCCTTTTGATTAACTCCAGATGTATTTTATTCATTTAAAGCTTGTTCTAAACAAAGTCAACACATATGGAACTGTTTCTTATTTAAATATGGCAGATATCATCGTCCAAAAATATTAAATGCTTCATTCATTTTAAACTGTTTCTAGCAGAGGAGATACTCAGAAAACATGGAAAGTGACTCTTCAGACTGAATCATCTCATATCTAAACATCTGTTTGTGATTTGAGTCTTTTTTTTTTCCTCTGAGAAATTGTAACAGACTGATGGTTTTTCCATCCAGAGTCGATTAAACCAGAACAACAGCTGCATTGTGAAGCTCACCTACTGGTTTCTGCAGAGTTGCATCAGATACTGTGAGCTAATAGCAAACAGCTGGAGGTCGGGAAGGTCGGAAAGGAAACCAGATCTCAGACTTTACTTGTATTCTTGGATCAGTGCAGCTTCATAGATGTATTTCTAAATATTCATTTCATTCTGACTGTGAAACTTAATGACTTTATCCACTTCAGCCAGGCATTATTTTAAATGTGCCTCACTGTCTGACCTGCAGCTTTTAAACACTTTATTAAGTGATGCTTTTATGTGACGTAATTGTGATGATTGCAGCTTTCCATTTGTTTTTTTTTATGGTTTGGGATAAATTCTCTCACATTAAGTGATACTGGAGTCATGGAGTAAACAATTTACACAGTCCTAGGTTACATGGAAAACTGTGGTCATCACGTATTTAAGAAGATATTTTCTGATGTCATGTTGTTTTGTCATCTTATTTTAAGGCTTTAATTCTACATTACTGCTACTGACATGGCTTCTCGTGCTACTACAATACAGGGATATGCACACTAATTATACCACTGTGATTCTACTTGCTGTCATTACTACTAGTACTACTACAGTAGTACCCCTTGTACTACCACTCCTACTACACACAATGCATGTGTCACTTCCTGCTCCATTCTTTCCAAAATGAACCTTGTCTTTAGGAAACAACTTGGTTAAGTTTAGGTGCAGTTGATTTTATTTTGTGGACAGTGAGACTGAAGCATGAAATCTTCCTTCCATCCCATAATAGAAATAATATAAATCCAGTGTCTGTGTCTGCAGACATGATTTCCCAGCAGGCCGATGGTCGACACAGATTCTGCTGTGAGGGAAGTACCAGGGTTTCCCCGAGTAGAGGACTGGTTTCTGAAGCTGAAGCCTTGAAAAGAAAGATGCTGTTTCCTTATTTATTCTTACTGCACGATGCAGTGAAATGTCTTTTTTATTCTCACTGCACGATGCAGTGAAATGTCTTTTTTATTCTCACTGCACGATGCAGTGAAACCCTTGTTTTTCAGGCTGCTTTATTTCTGCAGTGACGAACCGAATGTCCTCACTTCTCCTCGAGGCATCTTTCAGGTTTTTGAGCTTTCTGTAATTCTATAAATCTGTCACTGCTAAGCCCCAGAGACTCATTTGGACCAGTCCGGTCTGCAGAGACCTAGTGCTGCTGTGGCTTTGTTCACCTGCATTTCAACCATGGAAGCAGTTAAGAAAACTGCTACAGGACCACTACCAGATAGACATCATTTCACCCCAGACCACATCTGTGCTCTGCTGGACCTCTGCCTGAACACCACCTACTTCCAGTAGTGTGTAGTGTCCAGTAGTTCTACTACAGACAGAAACATGGTTGTGCCATGGGCTCACCTGTAGTTTTATGTGAAAGAGGTGGAAATAAAGGCTCTGACTTATTTCACAGGGACAGCACCCAGCCATTGGTTCATTGTGGATGACACCTGGGTAAAAATCAGGACTCAAGAAGAGGAGGCCATCACAGACCACATCAACGCAGTGGACCACAGCATCAAGTTCACCCGTGAAGATGTTAAGGACAACGTCCTGGCCTTCTTGGACTGTGCAGGACACCTTGAAACTATACTGTACAGAAAACCCACCCACAGGGACCAGTATCTTCTCTTTCCCACCACCCTCTGCAGCACAAGTTAGGGGTCATCAGGACCCTGAACCACCGGGCCTAAAACATCCCCACCAAGACAGAAGGGAAGGTCAAGGAGCAGAAACACATCCAGAATACTCTTAAGACATGTGACTATCCAAACTGGGCGTTTGTCAAGACCAGCAGAAACAACAATGAACCGGAGAGGGAAGACAATGGAAACCTGTGTCATCCCCTACATTGCTGGAGTATCAGAAATATTTTCAGAAAAAAGCAAGATTCCCATACATTTCAAACCCGGTAACACACTGAGACAGCAGCTGGTCCACCCAAAAGACAAAATCCCACGACACAAACAGTAATGTAGTGTATGCTGTCCAGTGCAGTGAAGAATGCAGTGACGTCTACATTGGTGGAGACCAAACAAGAGCTCCACAAGCGTATGACTCAACAACAGATCCAACTCCTCAGGACAAGACTCAACAGTCCACCTGCACCTGAAAGACACAGGACACACCTTTGAGGACAGTAATGTCCAGGTTTTAGCCAGAGAAGACAGATGGTTTGAGAGAGTAGTTAAGACATTTCTGTCAAACTGGAGAAACTGAAGGACTACGACACCATCTTTCAGCTACTTGCAACTCAGTGTTGCGAGACAGACTCCCACATGAAGTGTAGTAATACTGCAGTATTACTACTGTAGTATTATTGCTGCAGTATTATTACTGTAGTATTTCAGGACTCTGATCTGTAATCTAAGGAGATCAGAGTCGGTTGTGTTTCAGTTCTTCAGTTAACTTCTGGGATTTTATCTTGAATGTCTGAACTATTTTTTGTTTCAGTCTTTTTTTTTGTAAAAGTCATCTGACTTCAGTTTTATTGGAGCTGGTTTCATTTCCGTCTGTTTGTGTTTCAGTGTGTTTTCTGCTTCCTGTTTTTAGGAAACTCTCCTTCTCTGTTTTACTGATCCTTCAGCTCATTGCTTTATGACAAATCTTTCCCTTCATGTTTTCTTTGCTGTTGATGATGTGGAAATCAGATGAGTATCTTCAAACATCCTAATCCATTTCTGTTGTTCTAACAAGCAGCTGCTCCTTATTCCTCTATAAACCAAATACCAGTCAGCCTTTTCTACCAAACATGGCTGCCAGCAGACGGATGATTTTCTCACCAAAAGTATTCCTGATGGAAAATGTTTCGTCGGTGATGTCGCTGCCTCAGCAGCTTCTGGATCAGATCATGAAACAACCAATAAGCTCCATCTGCTGGACTCGTTAGTGGCCGTTAGCACGAAGCATGTTCAGAGTTCATGATCAAATTTCATGTTCCTGCAGCAGAAAGAAAGGAAGTTTCACTTTCCTTCTGTCTGAGATAATAAAGAGAAAACTGTAGTTGAAGCAGTTTTCAGGATGCCATTTTATCTTTAGCTTCAGTTTGGTCAGTTTATATATGAAGCAGTTTAACAGCAATGAAACATACATTAGATCTGCCTTGTTTCATATGGTTTTTATATGATGTTAAGAAATGATATGTAAAATGTGTTTTTAGCTCCAGCTGCATTATTCTGCATTTTTGAGGAGGAACGATGGTGGAAGTAAATGGAAGTGGAACTGTGAGCAGTGATGATGCTCATTATAATTTAATTTAGGCCAGACAGACGTCATGTTCCTCCTCTTGACTCAACAGAAAGACTCTCTGCTTGTTGACTCTCAGTTTTAGCTCTGATCTTTTCTTAAGCACAGTATTTATGACTGACTTTTAAGGAGGAGTATTGAATATTGGAATATTCTCTGGCTGCAGGATGGATGCAGTTGAATCATAGTGACTTTTCTGGTCTGGTGAATGTTGTTTGGCATTGGCACATGTTAAACTGTGAATATTAATAGATGATTTAAGATGATTTAAAATGGGAGAAACAGGAAGCTTGCTTCTGTTTCTGCTCTGCGATTCTTAGCAGTGAATCTGCTGTGGAAAATGTCATTTACAGCAAAGCTTTATGTAGTTGTATTTATCATG
Organism: Synanceia verrucosa; assembly: GCA_029721515.1. Classification (NCBI taxonomy): domain Eukaryota; kingdom Metazoa; phylum Chordata; class Actinopteri; order Perciformes; family Synanceiidae; genus Synanceia; species Synanceia verrucosa. The sequence goes on along the minus strand of CM056565.1, from coordinate 20,481,638 downwards.
TACAGTAGTATCTAAAATAATAAGCAGTGACATCAATTAGAATCAAGTAGAATAAGTAGAAAAATATGTCCGAATAAGAAGGAAACAAAGTAAGAAAGTAAACAAATGGACCTGTGCAGGACTAATAACTAGTATAGAGCTGTAAACAATGAATAAATGTGTAAATAAGCAACAAAACAGAAGAAAAACTAAGAGATTAGTACTTTAACCAAAGTAATATTGTCAATGCAGGACTTTTCCTAGTAACAGAGTATTTTTGCAGTGTGTACTCAGATAAAATTAGATTTTATTAAAATCTCAAATGGGGACATTTACAGCAGCAACAAGTAAATAAGTAGAAAAAGTTAGAATAACAATTAATAAATGTGTAAATAAGGAACAGGCCAGATGGAAATAAACAATGTAAATAAATAAAAGTGCAATAAAAAGAAAATATAAAGATCTTAATATTTCCAGCTCACACTGATGAATAATAATAATAGTTTAATAATTAATAAAAAAAATAGTTTAGTAAATAATAATAATATTTTAATGACTAAATATGATTCATTATTACATCAGTTTTTACTCTTTTTTCTATTTTACACACTGGATCTGTGGTCAAATTTCCCAGCAGCACTGAGTCACCTCATAGTTGGGTGGCGGCCATGTTGTTCCGACCACAAGAAAAACAGTGAACTTCATCCCCCATAATCCTCTCTGGCCTCTCCCACAATGCACTTTGTCTCTTTTACCACACATTTCTGCACCCAGAACCAGAAACTGAAGTTATTCTGGAGAGGAAATCTTCTAGAAATAAGAGAAAAAAATAAGACCTGCTGCTTTTTCTGGATCTGATCAGAGTCTGTTTATGCTTCGTTCTCCTCACGGTTTATTTTCCTTTTTTCCACAACATGAATTCATGTGTTTCTATCAGAGAGGGAACTTTTTTACTGCATCTCTTATAATTAAGTTTCGTGTTTTGATGTGGTTGTGTGGTTGCAGATTATGGGATGGATGACATTAACCTCCTGTCTGCTGACTCATCTGGCTCTGCTCTGGCTTTTCTAAAGCATTAAACTGAATAGAATAGAATAGAATAGAATAGAATGTGATGGAATAGAACAGGATATAACTGAATAGAATATATTTTGGTAGAATCTTGTTTTTTTGATTTCCACTGATTTAATTCTTTTCCTCCTCCCTCTGTTCTTCATATTTATTTTATATTACGTCATATTATTCTGTCATCCATCATTCATGTTTTATACAGCAGCAGGTTCCTCTCTTAAAGCGACAGCAGCCTAAGCTGATAGTTATTTTATTTTAATTCACAGTTAATTTAATTTGATTCAGGCTCAGATTCTCTAAACTGAGAGACAAACAGCTGATGTGGAAACAGGTAGTTTGGTAGTACAGGTAGCACAGGTAGGGCTGGTAGTTGTGGTTTAAAGGAAGGAGCTCATTATTGTTGTTTCTGTGGTTGTTTATTTTGTCCACTTCCTGTTTGCAGCAGTGCCTTTAGGCTTTTTGAAACACACACACACACACATACACTCTGGGGAGTGTCGCCGTGGCAACTGGGCAGCATCCCCCATCTGTATCTTGGCAACAGCAGTTTGTAACCTGAGGGGAGAAGGAGTAGGAGAGATGAAGGGCAACACTCTTTAGACAATGAAGTAATGATACTAGCTGTCAGTACACAACAGTACCTAATCTGGGTAATAAAACACATTATAAGCAGACCTGCATACTACTAGTATAGTGATAGTACCATACAGTAGCATTATTATTATTTGTCCAGTACTATTCTACTACTATTGTTAGTTTTTGTGGTTTGGTTGAATAGATGAAGGGAATACTGCAGCAGAGGTCAGGCTGATACTCAGACAGTTTATTGATTATGATCAGTGATTAGTTGATTATCTGATCTACTCTAATCAATATCCTGTTTGTTCTCTTTTTCTTCTGTTGTTTCTGGTCTCTTTCAGCTGTTTCTAGGTCACGAGGGCTTCATATGAATAATAAACTGTTGAATTATTTATAGAGCGGTGACTCAACCTCCACTCTTTTCCTTTCTCATCCCTCCTTTTTTACGTCTTTATAGCTGTTGTCTTATCGTTCCTGTTTTTCCTCTAAAATCCAGAAGTCAGTTTTTCTCCAGGAAGCTGCTTTCCTACTGGTTACACTGTACTACCACTGTACTATACTAGTATTACTACTACAACTACTACTAGTAGTAGTAATATAGTACTGGAGAGATAATCATGATGTTACTATACTGTACTACCACTGTACTATACTAGTACTACTACTACAACTAGAAGAGATAAATATGATGCTCCTGTACTGTACTACCACTGTACTATACTAGTAGTGGTAGTAGTAGTAGTATAATACTGCTGGAGAGATAATTATCATGCTGCTATACTACTACTATACTAAGCTACTATTACTAGTAGTAATAATAATAGTAGTAGCAGCAGCAGCAGTAGTAGTAATAGTAGTAGCAGTAGTAGTAGCATTAGTAGCAGTAGTAGTAACAGTAGTAGCAGTAGTAGTAGCAGTAGTAGCAGTAGTAGTAACAGTAGTAGCAGTAGTAGCAGTAGTAGCAGTAGTAACAGTAGTAGCAGTGGTGGTGGCGTTGGTGGCGGTGGTGGTAACGGTGGTAGCGGTGGTGGTGGTGGCGGTGGTGGCGGTGGTGGTGGCATTGGTGGCGGTGGTGGTGGCGGTGGTAGCGGTGGTGACGGTGGTGGCGGTGGTGGTGGCATTGGTGGCGGTGGTGGTAACGGTGGTGGCGGTGGTAACGGTGGTGGCGGTGGTGGTGGCATTGGTGGCGGTGGTGGTGAAACGGTGGCGGTGGTGGTGGCGGTGGTGGCGGCGGCGGCGGTGGTGGTAATGGTGGTGGCCGGTGGTGGTGGCATTGGTGGCGGTGGTGGCGGTGGTGGTGGTGGTGGTGGTGGCGGTGGTGGTGGCGTTGGTGGCGGTGGTGGCGGTGGTGGTGGCATTGGTGGCGGTGGTGACGGTGGTGGTGGCGGTGGTGGTGGCGGTGGCGGCGGTGGCGGTGGTGGTGGCGGTGGTAACGGTGGTGGCGGTGGTGGTGGCGGTGGTAACGGTGGTAGCGGTGGTGGTGGCGGTGGTGGTGGCGGTGGTAACGGTGGTGGCAGTGGTGGTGGCGGTGGTGCCGCGGTGGCAGTGGTGGTGGCGGTGGCGGTGGTGGTGGCATTGGTGGTGGCAGTGGTAACGGTGGTGGTGGCATTGGTGGTGGTGGCAGTGGTGGTGGCGGTGGCGGTGGTGGTGGCATTGGTGGCATTGGTGGCGGTGGTGGCGGTGGCGGTGGTGGTGGCGGTGGCGGTGGTGGTGGCGTTGGTGGTGGCGGTGGTAACGGTGGTAGTAGCGGTGGTGGTGGTAGCGGTGGTGGTGGCGGTGGCGGTGGTGGTGGCATTGGTGGCATTGGTGGCGGTGGTGGTAACGGTGGTGGCGGTGGCACCGGTGGCGGTGGTGGTGGCGGTGGTAACGGTGGTGGCGGTGGTGGTGGCGGTGGTAACGGTGGTGGCGGTGGTGGTGGTCAAGGCGGTGGTGGTGACGGTGGTGGCGGTGGTGGTGGCGGTGGTAACGGTGGTAACGGTGGTGGTGGCGGTGGTGGCGGTGGCGGTGGTGGTGGCGGTGGCGGTGGTGGTGGCGGTGGTGACAGTGGTGGTGGCGGTGGTGGTGGCGGTGGTAACGGTGGTGGCGGTGGTGGTGGCGGTGGTGGTAGCGGTGGTAACGGTGGTGGCGGTGGTGGTGGCGGTGGTGACGGTGGTAGTGGTGGTGGTAGCGGTGGTGGCGGTGGCGGTGGTGGTGGCGGTGGTGGTGGCGTTGGTGGCATTAGTGGCAGTGGTGGTAACGGTGGTAGCGGTGGCAGCAGGTGGCGGTGGTGGTGGCAGTGGTAACGGTGGTAGCGGTGGTGGTAGCGGTGGTAACGGTGGCGGTAGTAGTAGCAGTAGTAGCAGTAGCAGTAGTAGTGGCAGTAGCAGTAGTAGTAGCATTAGTAGCAGTAGTAGTAGTAGTAGTAGCAGTAGTGGAGTTTACAGATTTAGATTTCTGCCAGTTTGTTTTTTTTAATTCATCTAAATCAGTATCAGTGTTGCTTTTGGCTCCAGTTTGGTCTCCTCTCCCTTTGGTGCAGCAGATGGTAACAGCAGGTTTATACAGATTTATCCTCCGTCTGCGACTAAAATGTGACGAAGAGGAGGAATGAATGGATGAATGGAGGTTTGTCTGGCAGAGAGTGACTCTGCAGAAACAGGAGATGAGGTCAGCAGAAAGTCAGACGACTGACACTTCAGGCAGCATGAGGTCATCAGACAGATGAATGCAGCTGTGGAACAAATCAAATAACTGCACATCTGTACTCTTATTTAAACACCTCCATATTTATATGAACAGGAGAGGCTGAATGTATCTGAATATTTGTAAATGACAATTTAAATTATTATTATTAGAGAAATGAGTGTGTGGCTTGAGATGATTATAAACTTGTTCAGTTTATGTCTGTTTTGTTGTAATAAATTAATCCTGAGCTGCAGATTAATAAACTTAATGGCAGAAGGTCAGACTGTTTTCATCTCTACATGCTGAACTCTGATCCTCTGTCACTATTATTTGACCTCTGCTGAGGAAGTCACTGGTGAGAATGAATGAAATTTTATATAACGCAGTGTTGTTGTTGTTGTTGTTGTTGTTGTTGTTATGGTGGAGTAAAGAGGTCAGAGGTCAAACAAACACAGCAGTATTCTGGTTTATGCTCAGCTGGTTTCACATCTGAGGTTAAAAACAAAGAGAATCAGAGTTTACAGATGAAACAGTGATGATGATGTTCAGCAGCACGACGCTCTGATGGTTATTGATTAACCATCCATCCATCCATAAATATGTTCAATATGAAGAAAGAAGAGCAACTAATGATTATTTTCATCACAGATTACTCTTTTGGTTATTTGTCTAATATTTAGATTAAAAACAACAGTATGACATGATCCATAAAGAGAAGTCTTGTCTTCTTTTTTTCTTTACTGCCTCTCAGGGCCTTGTACACATATGAGGACGACAGTGATGATCTAAAGCTGGCATCATCAGGAGGTAAGTCTACTTTTAGTATTTCTTTTCTTATGACTAGCATCTGGTGTTAGCATCACATGTTAGCATGCTGGACCTTCAGGTTTTCACCTGACAAGCGTTTCGATGTGAACTGATCTTCTTTGTTGTTTCTGATCAGAAATGAATTGATATTAAAGATAACAATAATTAAAACACTGCTGTGGCGTGATGCCTCTCCTGGTTTCCATGGAAACGCTGACCTTTTCCCCCTCTGCAGCGGGCGGTCTGCCAGAAATCACTCTGACCTTTGACAGCGGCAGGGTGATGTACGGCTTCTGCAGCCTGAAGGACGCCACTGCCGCCCTGCCGAGATACATCCTCATCAACTGGGTGAGAAAAGTACCGGTTCCGATGTGGTGCTAGTACTACTAGTACACTACTAGTATACTACTAGTACACTACTAATACACTACTGCAGTACAAGCCACCATCTTGTTTTCTCAGGTCGGGGAAGACGTGCCAGACGCCAGGAAGTGCGCCTGTGCGAGTCACGTCGCCACCATCGCCGACTTTCTGCAGGTCAGACATAAGTCTTGAATTGAAATTAAAATAAAAAGTCCTAAATATTATCTGCAATAATAATAGTTCATAGGGTAGTCCGTGTGTTATTTTTATTTATCTTAAAAATAAATAAAATAAATGGAAATAAATCCTTACAGAAAAAGTAGCTTGAAATGATTTTCTGCATTAATATGCCTCAAACTGGACTCATATTCCCATATTAAAACTAAATAAAATAAGTAAGGTTTATGTGTCTGCTGCCTGCAGGGTGTCGAGGTCACCGTTAACGCCAGCAGTCTGGATGACATCGACCCGTCGGCCATCGGCCAGCGACTCTCCAATGGGACAGCAGTGATGGCGAGTCCAGTTCTGACCCGGCTGAAGACCAGAGGCGAGGAGCGTGCAGATGTGGTAATAATTAGAAATAATACGAAATGAATCTTTATCACATGATAAATCAAATCAGTCAATCAAAAGAAACTATGGCCTTTAATGCTTTATACAACATAAAAACAAGAGTCAAGAGTAACAAATAAAAACATAAATAAAGTTTGGCAAAATAAATAGATAATATTTACAATATTTCTAAGTAAGGCACAGTTACACAGTTATTGCACGTTATTGATGTTACCTGTTATTGCACTTGTGTGTGTGTGTGATCAGTTTAGTTCAGTTCAGTTTAGTTTAGTTTGGTTCAGTTCAGTTCAGTCCACCTGAGGGCTGATGTGTCCTCCTCTGACATTCAGACAGGAAGTCAACCTTTGTCTGCATGTCTCCTTGTCTTCTCTGATGTAGGGAACAGTCTACGAGAAAACCAACGCTGAGGTGGAGATGAAGAAAATCAACCGAGAGGAATTCTGGGAGCAGGCAAAGGTAGGAAACAAGGAAGGAAAGAAGGAAGAGAGGAGAAGGAAGTAAGGAGGGAAGGGAGGAGGAAAGGAGGAAGCGAAGGAATGAAGAAAGGAGGGAAGGAAGGAAGAGAGGCGGAGGAAGTAAGGAGAGAGGGGAGGGGGAAGGAAGGAGTGAAAGGAGGAATGAATGAAGGAAGGGAGGAAGAGAGGAGAAGGAAGTAAGGAGGGAAGGAAAGATGGAAGAAAGGAGGGAGGGAATGGAGGAAGAGAGGAGGGAAGGGAGGGAGGAAAGAAGGAAGGAGTGAAGGAAAGAGAGAAGAAAGGGGGAAGGGAGTGAGGAAGGAAGGGTTCCAGTATTTAGTGTCATTCCATAGAGCATGTAATTTCCAGTATTTAGTCTCAGCCTGTGGAACCTCTGAATGGTGTTTCCAGTATTAAGTCTGAGTCTGTAGACGTGGTGTCTTCCTGTCTACAGCGTGAGGAGGAGGTGAGGAAGGACGAGGAGAAGAGGAAGGCAGCAGAGGAGCGTCAGCGCTTTGAGGAGGAGAGGATGGAGCTGGAGAGGAGGGAGCAGGAGAGCCGGGAGAGGAGGTACAGAGAGAGGGAGCAACAGATCGAGGAGCACCGGTGAGGAGCTGCACAGAGAAGCATGTCCATGTCCTGGTTTAACATAGGGATACATCCTGTAGAAATACAGCAGGTCTAATGTAGTAATACAGTAGTATAGAAATACAGCATCTAGATATACAGCAGGTGTAATGTGGGATACAATAATATAGAAATACAACATACTATACTAGAAATGCTGGCGGACAGTTTCAGGTATTCCCCAGGTGTCTGGGGTTGTAAACCTGATCTGGTCGGTGTGTTTCTATGTGTGAGAACAGGAAGAAGCTGCAGGAAGAGGAAGAGGCCAGAGAGAGGCTGCAGAGCCAGACCACCATGGTGAGATCAAATCTGTCGTTAATCAATAACACTGCTGCTTTTTGATCACGAAAAGCTCCAGTAGGTTCTCAGAAGATTCCAGTTCTGCAGCATCTTTATCGTTCTTGTTGTTATTATTATTAATTATTATTGTTTTTCTGGGCAGGTAGCAGAGCTGAGCATCGATGACCTCAGCCTGGACAAGAAGGAGACGGAGGTAGAGGTGAGAAACTTTATTATTCATAAAGATTCACCAATCGTGTTGAGTCATTATGCTACTGTCTCTACTGTATCTACTGTCTCTACTCTACTGTCTCTACTGTATCTACTGTCTCTACTCTACTATATCTACTGTCTCCACTGTCTCTACTCTACTATATCTACTGTCTCTACTGTCTCTACTCTACTATATCTACTGTCTCCACTATCTCTACTCTACTATATCTACTGTCTACTGTATCTACTGTCTCTACTCCACTGTATCTACTGTCTCTACTCTATCTCTACTGTATCTACTGTCTCTACTGTATCTACTGTCTCTACTCTACTATATCTACTGTATCTACTGTCTCTACTCCACTGTATCTACTGTCTCTACTCTACTGTCTCTACTGTATCTACTGTCTCTACTCTACTATATCTACTGTCTCCACTGTCTCTACTCTACTATATCTACTGTTTACTGTATCTACTGTCTCTACTCCACTGTATCTACTGTCTCTACTCTACTCTCTACTGTATCTACTGTCTCTACTGTATCTACTGTCTCTACTCTACTATATCTACTGTATCTACTGTCTCTACTCTACTATACCTACTGTCTACTGTATCTACTGTCTCTACTCCACTGTATCTACTGTCTCTACTCTACTCTCTACTGTATCTACTGTCTCTACTGTATCTACTGTCTCTACTCTACTATATCTACTGTATCTACTGTCTCTACTCTACTATATCTACTGTCTCTACTGACTTTACTCTTATGTATCTACTGTATCTACTGACTCTACTCCACTGTATCTACTGTATCTACTGTCTCTACTCTACTATATCTACTGTCTCTACTGTATCTACTGTCTCTACTCCACTGTATCTACTGTCTCTACCCTACTATATCTACTGTATCTACTGTCTCGACTGTATCTACTGTCTCTACTCTACTGTCTCTACTGTATCTACTCTACTGTCTCTACTGTATCTACTGTACTATATCTACTGTATCTACTCCACTGTATCTACTGTCTCTACTGTATCTACTCTACTGTCTCTACTGTCTCTACTGTCTCTACTCTACTATATCTACTGTATCTACTGTCTCTACTCCACTGTATCTACTGTCTCTACCCTACTATATCTACTGTCTCGACTGTATCTACTGTCTCTACTCTACTGTCTCTACTGTATCTACTGTACTATATCTACTGTATCTACTCCACTGTATCTACTGTCTCTACTGTATCTACTCTACTGTCTCTACTGTCTCTACTCTCCTGTTTCTATTGTATCTACAGTATCTACTCTACTGTCTCTACTGTCTCTACTCTACTATATGTACTGTATCTACTGTACGGTATCTACTGTATCTACTCTCTCTACTGCCTCTACTGTCTCTACTCTATCTACTCGACTGTATCTACTGTCTCTACTGTATCTGCTCTACTGTCTCTGCTGCTTCTACTCATATCTACTGTATCTACTCCACTGTATCTACTATCTCTACTGTATCTACTCTATCTACTCGACTGAATCTACTGTCTCTACTGTATCTGCTGCTTCTACTCATATCTACTGTATCTACTCCACTGTATCTACTGTCTCTACTGTATCTATTGCCTCTACTGTCTCTACTGTATCTACTATATCTGTTCTACTTTATCTGCTGTCTCTACCGTATCTACTTAATGTTTCTACTGTATCTACTCTATCTAATGTATAACTGATATATAATATTAATATTGACATTTGTGCAGGAAGCAAAGGCCATCATCGCTCAGCGTTCAGGAAACCCTCGAGAGTTTTTCAAGCAGAAGGAGAGAGCATTGACCATAAGTGTGGACACCTCACCTGTCTCCGTCCACCGGACAGGTAAATCCTACAGAAACTCCGACAGGACTCACCTGTTAGCTCGTTATGCTATGTTGTTGCACTGCCAAAGCCACATGTAGCTGTGATTGTCAGGTGTTTGGCACCAAAACTAAATATGATGAAAGTTGGGGTTAATAATAATAATAGGAATAATAATAATAACAATAATAATAATAATACACAATAACATCATCATGTGTCCAACAAACCAAAAGCAGGAGCTTGGTGTCGTCCAGACTTTTCTTCTTTATTCAGAAACACAAATTTCTTTTCTCTTAACTGTTCTGTTTTCAGCCTCTAATCTCTTGGTTTATTTCTTTTCTTCTCCACTCATCTGACCCACATTCATCTCCATCTCCTCTTGATCTCATCATCTCCTCTTCTTATTTTGTCCTCTTGGGGTGGACATGTTGACTTCTACTCTCTTTTTACTGTCCTTCTACTCTCCTGCTGTCCTTCTGTTCATCTCTTGCTTTCTGTCTTGTTTTGCCTCGTCATTGTCCTGGTGCCTCCCGTCCTCCTCCTGTTACTCGTCCTGTCCTCCAGGCCGTCTGAACAGTCCCTTCCTGAGACAACAATTCAGTCCCAGCAGCCTCAGTCCTCCTCAGGTTCGGCTCGACGCTGCAGCCGGTAGGTAGAAGACAGAGGCTTCATCCTTTGTCCTCTTTGTCCTCCTGACGATGGACCTGCATGTGAATTAAAACTTTTGATTATTCATCTTTTTATTATTCAAACATTATCTTTGTTCTCTGCTAAAGAAAAGAACTCTTAGTAACCAGAAACCTGATGATGAAAGTGAGAGACGTTTGGGATAAGAAAATGAAAATATTCTTTCATTAAGCTCATTTTTTCTCAAAACCAGAATAAACTCTAAACACAATGTGTTTACATACATTGGTAAACTTTGCTCATATTTAGGATAGTTAGTGTGCAGTCTGACACATTCAAGAAAAGAAAGAAAGAGAAAGAAATGGAAAGTGTTTATATGAATCAGTGTGATGTGATATTTCTGCCTAGAAACAACTTTAGAAAATCAGATTATATGAGGGCTGCTAGCTAGTATTAGCTCAGCCTTTATTAGTAATTCTCATTTTGATTAGTGGACATAAAGAAAAGAAAAACAGAAATGATCACATGATGCCTCTCAAAGGTTTGAGTCCACATGCATTTTCATTGTTTCAGTTGGAGCACCAACCCTTAAAATCATCCCTAAAACCACCCTTAAATCACCCTTGAAACCACAGTTAAATAACCCTTAAACCTACCCTTAAAATTGCACTTAAAAATCACCCTTTAAACCGCCCTTAAAATCATTCTTAAAATCACCCTTTAAATCACCCTTAAATCTTTAAGGTCTTTAAGATTATAGTTTATTTTTTCTTCTTGTCAACAAATAAACAAATTAATAAAAAAAAACAGCATGTTTGTTACATAACATAAGAATGTTTGTGAGAGTGTTATTTTTTACTGTAGCTACATTGTTTCTTTATATATTATCTTATCTTATATCTTATATTATATTATATAATATTACACTGGTCTACCCCTCATTAGTCCATCTGTTGGACCTTTAATCTACAGTCAAAGTGCGACGCTTCTGTTTGCATCTGTGATTTATAGTGTTTGTGTTGTTTGTTGTGTTTACTGTGTTTGCGTTGTTTGTTGTGCTTATGTTTTTCTGGTTCAAACATGAAATCTCTGAAGGTGAGGTAACGTTTTCATGGTGGAAGTGATTCTCTCACTGTTGATGTTTGTTGTGTTTTCAGTATTGAGACTTGGCCATCATCAGAGACTTAATAATGAACGTTCAGAGGAGATATTACGCTTTTATTTATGGTGCAAAAGCTATGAATTATCTAAATAACACTTAAAATCATGTTCTGTGGGGCATAAACTATAATATCACTTTTAAGAAGACTTTCATTAATATTGAAACAAACAGTTCATGGTCACAGTCGATCTCAGGCTTTTTGCTCTGCACCTTTTCAATGACTTTCTGCCATTTTGTCCCTGCAGACGACCATGAAGGAAGTCCAGAGTGTAACATGGCCGCTGTGTCACCCATCCCCAAGATCGTCACCATGTCCATCAGAGAGGACAAGGACAGCAGAGACGATTGGGGTGAGTCAGAGAGGAGATGACCGTCACAGCTTTTATCTCAAAACAAATAAAAATCTGATCCATCAACAAATCTCTTTTTATTGTGGGTCATTTTTGGGACTGACTTCCTGTTCAGAGTTTTTTATCCAGATTTGTTTTCCTGTCAGATCGAAGCTGGAAGCAAACATTCAGGTTTGTTTTCATGAACCAGATGGTCCAGAGGTTTCTTGATGTTCAGGGAACTCTTTCCTCTTTAGAGTGCTGTCAGCTCTGCTAGCCGTTAGCATAGCTCCACCGCCTCTCCTTCTATCTTGATTTTTAACATTTTTTATAATATTAATGTAACATTAATAAGTTGCTTTTCTATTGTGTATAATCAGCTGATCTCATTGTTTTCAGACTCAGCGCCACAGCAGGATCAGAAGCCGCCGGTCCAGGAGTCGACCACCAAACCGGTGCAGAGTGTTGCCCCACAGAGCCGCGAGCCGTCCAGCTTCTCAGTGTGGGAGTCTGGGACAGACCGCTTGGTCAACCTGTGGGACTGCAGCACTAGCCCTGCCCCCAATCAAGTGGACCAAGTGGACCAGGTGGACCAGGCGGACCAGGCGGACCAGCTGGACCAGGTGGGGCAGGTGGAGCAGGTGGACCAGCTGGACCAGCTGGACCAGGTGGGGCAGGTGGAGCAGGTGGACCAGCTGGACCAGGTGGAACAGGTGGAGCAGGTGGACCAAGAGGACCTGATGGGTGACATCCCACCCGCCGCTGCCGCCGCCAGGCCTCAGCCCCTCCTCAGCTTTGACGAGATGATGGACGGGACCTTCTGCTCGGCCAGCGGCACCGACGATGACCCCGCCAGCCTGGTGGACATCACAGGCTCCGACCAGATGACCCTCAGCTACCAGCATGCACTGCAGCACGCGTCCGGCGAGGGGAAGGAGGAGGAAGATGGCAGCCAACGGCTGATGACCAACGGGGAGACGCTGCTTAAAGAAGGAACTCAGGTTAATTAACGCTGCCGCTTCTAGAAGCTTCTCTCTGTCTTTTCCTCTGCTGACCGTTTTTCTCTCTCCTGATAGGCCAGTGAGGGATACTTCAGCCAATCACAGGAGGAAGAGTTTGGCCAAACAGACGAGTCCTCAGCTAAACCTGCGCCGGTCTTTTACAACAAGCCACCAGGTGAGTTGACTGTATGTCGTCCTGATGCGCTCAGCTCAGTGATGTCATCAACCCTTCCTGTGTGGATGTTTCAAAGCTGAGCGCCACTCCCTTTGTTTTTAATAGTAGGGCTTGAATAGTTTATCACAACGCTACACAGAATTTTACAAGTTAATCACAACTAATCACAGACTTTGAACGTTTCCTCTCCAGTCTCATCCAGGAAGCTAAATACTGACTCCAGACCATAATAATCAGTTTTCTCTGACAGATCAGTAAATGTTGTGTTTGTATCCAGAGATCGATATCACCTGCTGGGACACCGACCCCGTTGTCGAGGACGACGATGACTAACGAGCCAATCAGAGGCCTCCGCTGGACCAAGAGGAAGTAGGAAGTGCGCTTCATGAAGAAACCTTTTTCTTTTTTTCTACAAAAACAAAAACAAACAAAAAAAACAATAATAATAATAACAATGATACTTATAACAAATCTTGCATCAAAACTTCTTCTGTATTATCTTTTAGAAGAGAACAGTAGCCACTGAGAAAAGGTCGAAGGTTTTTCTGTGTTTTTTATTTATTTGTTGTTTCTCTTTTCTTTTTGCTATGCAGATGTAATAGATTGGAGCGGGGGGATTTTTGTTTAAGTAAATGGTTTATTTCACATGAACGTAGCGCTCTGCTGAAGCCCAGACTGAGGCTTTAATATAATAACAAAAATAATAATAATAATAACAGCCTGGAAAACTAACGAGCTGCCATGTTGTTCCTCTTTTTCACTTCCTGCCTCCTAAAAACACTGTCTGCAGGTCAGTTCATCTCAGTTCAGCTCAGTTTAACAGATAAAGCGGTGCATATTTATATTTATTCTAAACTTATTTCACTCAGTGAAAGAAATCATCAAATGAAAATTAAATTCTAACTGAATTATTTTGTTTATTTTTCAGGCGGAATTTGAAATTAAATGACCTGCAGATATTCTTCAGAGCACTTTTATTTCTTCTTCAGCGTTTCTCTAACCTTCCATAATATTCAGCGTTTTTACCCCTTTTCTTCTATATTTCACAAAATAAAAGTCAGTGTGTTTTTGCATCTGATCCAGATGAAGATACTGTCAATATTTTTCCAGATGTTTTGTAGAGTTTGGCTTCAAGATGACAAAACATGAAGCTCCTCGTCAACGAATCTCTTTTATGATTCCTCCAAAAGCTAAAAGTTTGACTCTTCCAGCTTTTATTGTGGGCCATTTTTGGGACTGACTTCCTGTTCCTGACATTTTTTTTTTTAATCCAGATTTATTTTCCTGTCAGATTGAGGCTGGAAGCATAGTTTAACTACCAAACATTCAGGTTTGTTTTCATCTGCTTGGAGAACCAGATGTTTCTTATTTAGCTCATTAAGCTGTTGAATGAAAGCTTTGTTGATAGTCAGGGAACTTTTTGATAATTTTTAGGAGGATCTATTGGCAAATTATAATATTAATAAGTTGGTTTTCTTGAGTTTTTAATCAGCTGAAAATAATAATTGTTATTTTCCGATGCCAGGCTGCCATGTTTCTACGGCAGTCCAGAAGGGACAAATTAAACTATATAGAGGGACGAAATGTTTTGGCGTTTCGGTCAGGCGTAGATCTGACACACTGCACCTTTAAGACTCACATTTTTAAATCTCTCTTATTGATCATCTCTATCATAAATGATTGTCTGATGAGTCTTCATGATGGTGACTGGTCTGCAGTCAGCTGACACCATTTAACAAGCGCTGTAGTTAACTTCTTCCATTTAGCTTCATCCTCAGGTCTGTGGAGACCTGATCACTGATAGTAGCTTTAACCTGTTAGCCGTTAGCATCCGTCTGATTAGCTGCACTAGCATTAATTCAGTTTTTACACAAGGTGCTTATTAGGTTTGATGATTTTTTTCAAAACAAAACCAGTCATTCAGAAGTAGGAAGCTGTTAGTAAGGTAGCATCGAAGAGACAAAATAAAAGCATGAGATAAAAAAAACAACAAGTTACACTTTAACTTTATCTAGTCATGATTATCCTTGACAGCCAGAACATTTCCAGTGTTTGAGTGAAAATGAATGAACAATTTAAAATGACGTCTGTCTCCTCAAGCAGCTTCAAACAAACAGTTATAGTGTTTAATCTGGAGAACAAAGATGAGAATCAACTAGACTTTTTATGAAGAAGTTTCACCTCTAATCCAAGAGGCCTCTTCTGTTCACTGATAGATAGATAAAAGCCCAGCTGACTCTCTGGATGACTGAGACGCTTCATACTGAAGGAGTTTCTTAAATCCTCTTTGTCTGCTTTTGTTCTGTGCCAATGCAAAAAAAAACCCACAAAATACCACATGTATTTTATTTTTATTGATGCAATATTTAGTTGCCCTGGTAACTGGAGAGCGAGGCGACAAGGGAGGTGTGCGTGTTTTTAATACCTGTCAAAAAGTGCTAGAACTGATTTTCAGGACCTTTTTGAATATTAGCAACAACAGTGTTAGTCTTTTTTTGCTGCAAATTCCTGTAGAAAATAATAATAATAATAAAAAAACACTCCTAGGCAATAATATCTCTGAGTGAATGTGTGTGTGTGTTTGTGTTGAGATGATTCGGTTTATACCTCTGCATCCTGACGCTCAAACAGATAAACTTTCCTGTAATATGACATTCAATTAGTGAATAAATATGCAACTCCTGGTTTAGTTTATGTCTCATTATTCATGTCAGTGTGGCCAGAAAGCTTTTATTTGGTGATTGTGATGTGTCTCTGTAAAAAAACAGTGTTTAACATGTAGCAGGGTCTATTGGTAGAATAGAATATTCATAAATTGCTGAAAATAACAATCTTTTGAGTTTCCACTTCAAACTAGCTGGTTACGTCCCCATATTGCTACGGTAGCCCAGAAGGGACAAACAAAAACAACAATATGTTTTTTTCTCTTAGTTCAGAGAAATATGAAGTAACAGCTTGTTTCCTCTACATATAAACAACAAGCCATGCAGGGATAAACATTAATATGGCTCATAATGAAATAAGAAGCATCTAATGGCAGTTTTGTAATATGATTATTATTGTTATTATTATTATTTAGTGTTAGTTAGTAGCCAACCATGTTTTTTATCATTTATAACCATCTTCCTGTTGATAAACACAGATTTAAACGATGTGTTTTGTTGATGAAGTTCATTTTTGGATGTTTTCTCCTGAGAAACAGCAACTTTTAACAGCAACAAACTTCACAACTCTCAAGACATCTGGCTGTGCTGTCAGATTAATTTCTTATCAGTATATAAACAGAATATAATTATAAATTACATTACATGATTATGTATTATTATTAATTTCAGGTTTGCTCTCTGCAGTTTGGATCAGAGGTGTTAAAAACTGATTTCTCTTCTTGTAGTTTCTCATGTCCTCCACTAGATGACACTGTTGTCTTTCTTTTCCTCTGCTGGCAACAAATTAAACATGTCGTCATGACAGTATGACGTCATGGTGTAATTGCTCCCACTCTCTATGGACAAAAATAAAATAATAATAGATGAATGGATGAATAATAATAATGAATGACAGCAGAGGGATAGAAGCTTAGTTAACCTGAACAGGTGAGTTTTTGCCTTACCTGCTTCTAACAATCTTACCAAGTGAGTCTGATCTGATGAGTTTCAGTTAAAACTACATTAAAGTCTTAACTGGAAACCAGTAAGACCAGTTACTGGTTTACTCGTCTGAACATCAGTTACTGGTTTCTAGTCTGAAACAGTTACTGTTTGCTGATGTTCTCTCTTTACGGTGGCTCGGCTGGTTGCTAGGCGACACCTCCTCTCACAGATGTCATCCCAGTCTCGATGTTCGATGGAGAAAATCTGAGCCTTGTGTCGTCCTCCTCTTTTTCCTTCCTCTGGGAAAATGGCACCAGAAAGATGTCACGCTGGGTGTCAAACTCTGGACTGTTGCCACGGAAACATCATTTTTTTTCCATAAATGTTGTGACCTTTCATTTTCTTTTTTTAAATAGATAAATAAATAAATGCATGCTTCACACCTCAGGGTGGAAATTTGATAAAAGGCATCTGAGCGGCTGTTTGGGACAGAAATATGTAATATATTAAATCAAAACACATGAAGGCGTCTCGCTGAGTGTCTGCAGGTCCTTTATTATTTTATTCATTACTGCAGGAACAGTGATTCTCTTTTTTATATGCTGGATCATCAGCATTGTCTCAGAACTGATGCTCAGAAATAACTGGTGTGAAGGTGAAATGATGGAGATTATTGACAGCTTTAGGATGTTAATCTGACCTGAATTCCCAAAAATAAGTTAGACTAAACAGGATACAAGAATTGTTTGAAAATGTGTCTGTTAAGAAGATTTTCTGTGTGAAAGATCCCGTCAGGATTTCTAAATCTGAATGCTAACACTAGGTAGCCTAGCCATGATGCTAACTGGACGATAAGAACTGCCGCAGCCATGTCAATTCTGTTTGAATCAGACGGAGGTAAACATTCCCTTCAGAGATGTCACAATTAAGGTTTGTGGGTAGTGTAGTACTGAACTGAGAAGAAGTTTGGTGAAATAAATGTCTTTAATTTAGATTTTATGACGCTCAAGGGTCTGCCGAGGCCATTTTGGGTTTTTTTGTTTGTTTTTTTTGCTTCATAATTTATTAGAATTTATCAGATAAAGATGTTTTTATTTCACAAAAGAAAAAAGCACACATTTGGACATGATGTTTGTTTTTCAGCCACCCTGCACCAGTTTGTGTTGAAGAAGCTGAAAAGCGTCAAAGATCAACTCAGAGGTTGTCGCTGTGATGTCACCTGTTCTTTTCTACCACGCTAACACTCAGCGGTTCTCGAGACGAGGCGAAGCAGGATGAAAGAGGAGAGGTCGTCGTGGGCAACAGACAGTTCCTGGGAGCCATGGCAACAGGCGCCTGGCACAAAGAGAGGGATGATGAGAAAGAGAGGATGGCAGTCTTTTTATCTCATCCTGCTCCTCTCCTCTGACTCAGTTAGCATTGCCACACAGTGTTTCACTTCCTGTTTTACTTCCTGCTCAGGGGAATGGAACCTCCTGACGCCTCTTTAACCCCTTTTTTTAGTGAGTTAAATTGCGATGGCTAGCAACGCTAGACCTGCAAAACAGGCAGACAGGAAGTCTGGGTGGTTCGTGAAGACTCCTCCAGGAAGGATCCAGGGCCTAGACAGCGGTGCTACGACCCAGCAGGGGGAAGGCAGTGGGCAGACCACAGCTGGACTCCAGACCCCTCAGTCCATGGACCCCCTGTAGGCCTCCATGTAGCCCATGAATTCCACCTTGCAGTCCTTGCATTCCACCTTGCAGTCCTTGTATTCCACTTCGGAGTCCATCATTGTAGGTCCTGGGCTCTCGGCGGGGCATGGTAGCCATTGTGGCAGGGGCCTGGATGGAGCGGGCCCCTGGCGGGGTGAGGTTGTTGTGGTTCAGGTCCATGTTTGACAGAAGATGGCCCAGAGAGTCCCAGCATTGAGATGAAGGGAGTCGAATAAGGGAGGAGTAACCTCGCTCAGGGAACATGGCTGCCACGTGGGGCTTGCTGGTCTCGGAGGTGAACGTCGGAGCAGGGTCCATGTGGACCAGGAGATCCTGGCGGTCCAGGCGGTCCAGGCGGTCACGGTGGTTCCGGCGATCCCTTGGTGCAGCTTGGAGGGGGGCAGGCTTCAGGTAGGTGCCACCCCGTGGGTCGGCCAGAACCTCACTGTAGGGCGGAGGAGGATCCTCCATCAGAACCGCCTCCTCATAGCAGGGCGGCTTCCCAAAGACGTCTGAGTCTGGAAAACAACAGGAAACAAGATCAAGAACAGAATATACAGCAACAATTCAGCGAGTCTAAACCTGAAAATAAAGACCTTCATTAAAACTGCTCAGGATTCAACGTGTTTGCTGTCATATGAACAGGAAGGAAAAACGCTTCCCTGCAAAATAAAATCCTTCCTTTACTGTCGATAATGAGCCAGAAAGAAATAGATAAAATGATAAAAAATAGATAAATAAGAATAACTTACAGAGGCAAATCAGCAATGTCAAAAATACAAGATACAAAAAATACAAAACATATACAAAAAATTGTATTTGTTTACAGGATATTTTAATCTGCAAACAAGCTCAATTATTGAACTTCATAGTATGAAACCAGTAACTTATTGTAAGTTGCTCTATCCACTATTAGCAAATTTTCCTGTTTGTGGGACGAATAAAGGATTTTTTCATAAGAGAAAAAGTCTAATTAAATCTCAACACAGAAGAGAAAGGCTGTAAAGAGTATATATAACACAGAACATGTTTTTATGGGTTCATATTGTGGTTTTCTTTGTTAATCAGCAGCTAAATCAGGAACATTGGAACCAGGTTTTTCCCATTAACTGAGCAGGACTCATTAACATGGAGGTTGATGGGTGAAATGGAACTGCAGTAAATAATATCCTTATCATTTGTTGATCTTATTGGTGTGTAATTGTTGCTCATGGATGAATGAAAATGTCAGCAGTAGCTTGGGAACAGGTACTGATGGCAGTTTAATAATTTAGTTTAATCCGGATTCTTGCTCTGTCCCCCCCATGCTGCCTGAGCAGATGGTTTGTTCCACTCAGACTGAGCCTTTAAAAGGTACATCCTGTCTTCCTGTTTCTAAACCACCTCATCAGCCTTTACATGAGGTGGTATCGGTCATCAAACGCCCACCTTAAAACACCTAAGAGGTGGCAGAATGAAGAACCTCAGTCTGAGCATTTTTTTTTTTTTTTTTTTTTTTTTAATATAGAGCAACTGGAAGTGGTTTCTGTCTCCAGGCATTGATCTGATCAGTATCTTTTAGCATACTGATCCTCTGTTAGCATACAGAGCTAGCTGCCTGGATACTGAAGCTCCCTGTTAGCATACTGATCCTCTGTTAGCAAACTGAGCTAGCTGCCTGGATACTGAACCCCTTCTGTTAGCATACTCAGCTAGCTGCCTGTATACTGAAGCTCTCTGTTAGCATACTGATCCTCTGTTAGCATACTCAGCTAGCTGCCTGTATACTGAAGCTCTCTGTTAGCATACTCAGTTAGCTGCCTGTATACTGAAGCTCTCTGTTAGCATACTGATCCTCTGTTAGCAAACTGAGCTAGCTGCCTGGATACTGAACCCCTTCTGTTAGCATACTCAGCTAGCTGCCTGTATACTGAAGCTCTCTGTTAGCATACTGATCCTCTGTTAGCATACTCAGCTAGCTGCCTGTATACTGAAGCTCTCTGTTAGCATACTGAGCTAGCTGCCTGGATACTGAACCCCCTCTGTTAGCATACTGAGCTAGCTGCCTGGATACTTAACTCCCTCTGTTAGCATACTCAGCTAGCTGTCTGGATACTGAACCCCCTCTGTTAGCATACTCAGCTAGCTGCCTGGATACTGAACCTCCTCTGTTAGCATACTCAGCTAGCTGCCTGGATACTGAAGCTCTTCATCAGTCTGCTGTGTGACTGAGGCTCCAGCAGCCTTTTGTTTCTGTCCTTCAGCTCATGAAACATCTCTGACAGCAGCTCTTTCACTCCAGCTTGTTTTTACTCTGCACTATAATCCCTGTTCTTCACATGTAAACACCTAAAAGTTAACAGGTACCATAAAATATGAAGCAATGAATCTACATGTTGCCTGACAGTTATAAGAGTGACTGGAAAATTAACATTATTTCTTAAAAACCAAGTAAATCACCTTGGACTTTAAAATACATGTTTGACTTTCAGGGAAAACTGTTTATGAGGTGAGAATGTCTCCTTTAAGATGGAGGCTCTGTCCTCTTCTGTTCCTCTCGTAGTTCAGTGGTGTTGTTGCTTGCTCTGTCACGCTGGGCCTCGTCAGTCGCCGCCCACGCTGTCGCCATGACACCCTGCGGGGGAACACCGCCCGGCAGGCGGGAAGGAGGAGGATGCTGGGAGCCGAAGAGTCGAGCAAAAAATGTGATGGAAAAAAAAAATAAAAGCAGTCCTCTGCTCTCTGCGGCAGGGAAAAGTAGTAAGATGCAAATATGACATTCAGTGGCTAAGAAGCACTGACACTAATAGAGAAAGGAATGAGTATTTTGATTGTTAAAGTTTAAACAGCCTCAGAGAGATGAGCAAGGAAACGCTGTCATTAATTCACAGAATAATAATACAGTCAAACGGTGCAGATTTTCCCCAATAAAAAACCCTGGATGACCAGTGAAGCTCAGGCAATGACCTGCAGAGAGAAAGAGACCGAGACGACTGACAGACAGATTCAGTCTCACCACATCCATCATCCTCCGGCAGCACACTGACGCTTCAGGAACGGGAAGTGAGAGGTGTGCTGAGGACTGTAAACACAAGGAAGGCTGCTGGCCCTGATGGAGTACCTGCCAAGGTACTCAAAGCCTGACTGGGTTTTCACAAAGATTTTCAACCGTTCCCTGCAACAATCCATCATCCCCTCCTGTCTGAAATCCACAAAAATCCTCCCAGCATTTATTCCCGTGATCCTGAAGTGCTTTGAGAGGCTGGTTGCACACCACATCAGGGACTGACTTCCCCCCTCAGTCAGTCTGCACCTGTTTACTTACAGAGCAAACTGGCCAACTGAAGACAACATCACTGCAGTAACACCAGGGGAGCTATGTCAGGATGCTCTTCATAGACTACAGCTCAGCCTTTAATACCATTATCCTAAATATTTAGGCTAAAAAACTCTCCCACCTTATACCATCCACTTCCACCTGATACTGGATTAAGGACTTTCTGACAAACCTGACTTGGCCCCAACTCTCCCCTCCATCACACTCAACACTGGCTCCTCTCAGGGTTGTGTGTTGGTGTTAACACCATGGTGGCGGTGAAGGAGACCCAGCAGTGACTACACTTCCTGAGAGGAGCTCAAGAGATACAACCTGGATAGAAAGCTGCTGGTGACTTTCTACAGAGTAGTTGTGTTGCATCACATTGAGGTGATATATGTTTCACAGGTGGGAACCATGTATATGAAACTTTGGCGGCCCTGATAAAAACAAAGAAAAACCAATAGTATATCAAAAAGCCAAACAACCAAATAATGAGTTTCTTGTCTTTACCTGGCAGGCTGACCCAGTTGGCTTGAGGCATAGGGTGAGGAACCTGCAGCGGAAGAGGTGGTGACAGAGTTTGTGGTGGGCAGAACTGTGGCGGCTCTCTGGGCAGCGGTAAAGGAGGTGGAGGAGCAGGAGGTGCAGCAGGAGGTGCAGCAGGAGGAGCAGGGTACCCGGCCAGGTGTCCACTGAGCGGCTCCATCTCCACGGCCCGCAGACACTGCTCCCTCAGCCTCTCGTCGTGGCGTCGCTTCAGCCGGCGCTGCAGGAAGCTGCAGAAGCAGCAGAGCATGACGACCAGAGCCCAGACCAACCAGAAGCCGGCGAAACACGCCAGGAAGGTGTAGGTGCCCTGTGACATCACCATGACGGTGATGTCAGGTGTGATGGACGAGGTCGTCTTCTGACTCGTCTCTCCGGGGTCAAAAGGTCAAATTCTTTCACTTTAATCACATTCTGTGATTAAAAAAAAAATCAGATTAAAATACCAGCATCCTGTTTGTGGGCTGTAATCCACTGAGGGAAATAACAAAATAAAAGCAAGCGATAAAAGGCTCGACTCTGTGGTGACATCCTTCATCACAAAAACAGTTTCAAGATGGCTACTCTGTCACAAAATGGAAACAGACATCAAAATGGCTTCTGTATCCAAACTCCTGAGAAGTTACAAATGGACATGATCTAAATAAAAAAACAGTTCATATTGATTGTTTTAGGAATATTCATCAACTCCGGTCCTGGTCGAGTTTATGAATGAAAAGCAGCATTCTCATTAAAGGTAATTAAAGTGTTTCTGTTGAAGAAGGTGTCAGTTAATGATGAGTTTAATGGGCTCTGCAGCAGCTCTGTGAGGGATTCTGTCCGCCTGGTTTCCAGATTAATGGATGGAAATCATAGGTTGTCACCCTTTGCAGAAAAAAATGTTTTTTAAATTTCAAATTATGTGTAATTTAAATATTAAAAGTGCTGCTCCACTACCAATTGCATGAAAAGGATCAAGGCTATCTTGTGCATTTTGAAAAAAAAATATTATACACTGTTAAGTATGTTTAAAAGTCCAAATTCTGATAATCAGAAAACTGCAGGAAATTGTTCTGTCTGTTTGTAAATCTTCAGCATCCATCCAGATGTTCAGAAACCTCTGCAGAGAATAAACTCTATTCCAGCAGGTCACAGATGAACTCTGCAGCAAACATCCTCTCAGTGATCCACAGCCTCAGCTCAGAACTTCAAGTTAAAATAGCATCATCATCTGACTTCTGTGGCAGAATATCAAGAAAAAAAAAATAAAACTGAGTCCTGGAGGTGGAGCATGGATCCCTGTTGGTCCATGTGAAGTCCTGGTCCCTTTTGTTCTATGGGACACCGCTGTGACGCTGGATTCTTCCCCCTCAGATCCCAGCAGGACTCCTCGGCCTCACGCTGTCCTACAAAGAAGAGACATGAGCAACTATCAGAGGACAGTCAGTGTTTTCACCTCAGTGACGACTCAACTAAAAGTCTAAATGTCAGCTGTTTGGTGTCAGTTTCACACTCCAGAGAGAAAAAAAAAATATTCACTGTGATGCAGAGAACGAGTCAGAAACCACAGAACATGACTCATTTCTGATAAACTACTGAATGTCTCAGTTATGGTGACGTTTTTCCTGTACGTCACATTGTTTACGGCCATATGTTGCTTAGTTTATTAGTTTATTTTAGGCCCAACCATGATGACGCTAAGTTGTTTTATTTCTTAAACCTAACCACAACATTTCTTTGTAATTAATGACACATAAAACTGTAAAAATGTTGTTTATCTTTAATAATGTGATGGAGTCAACTATCACACAACACCGGCGGAGCATATTTAAGTTTTCAACTCTGGATGGTGTTTCCATTTTTTTGTGTTTTAAGCCGTTTTCCCGTCTAAACAAAAGGCATAAAACATTTTGTCATTTTTACCCACAAGCGTTCTCGTGTAAACAGGGCCTTAAATGGTGGAAAACAGAATTCGTGAATAATTTTGAATAATGCTGCTTTCTGCTTCTTAATTCCTGCAGCTTTGATTAGCAGCTGAAGGACCAAAACTGAAAACAAGTGGGCATGGCATTCTCAGCGCAGATGCTTTATTTCTTCAAAGTTGCAGTAAAATGAGCCTGGAGCTGCAGAACAGGAGGTTTTCATGTCAGCGACCCTGAACAGACAAGCTTTAATTAGACTGCAGACCTCCATCTGGTGAGATCTGAGGTCAGGTCTGCAGATCATTTCATACCGAACCGTCTGGTGGTGACGAGGTTAACAACAGTTTGTCTCTGCACCAAACTTCATGATGAAAACACTTATTTTTAACTAAGAATGGAGTCATAATAGCAGCTCTGTGAGGCCACAGATGCAGACAAACTCGACAGCAGTGTAGTCATTATTTGGTGCTAAAAGTGAAACATGCTCACTAAATATAAGATATCCTTTATAGGGTCAAAGTGACAACAAACAGGTGGCCTTTATTTCCCCAGCTGAGGTTCTTCTAGTTGTCAGACAAGGAGATAAATGAGAAGAAACTGATATGAGATAATGACGCTAATACTTCTGTGTGAACGGCTCCGGAGGGATTCACCTTGAAATGCTCTTTACCAGTCGTGACTCATCCCATCGACTCAAACTGAGCAGAAAACACAGACTCCTGACTCCTGCTTTGATCCAGAGTTCAAACAAACTGAGCTTTTGGTTTTATTTCCTCACACTGCTGGTCTGAGGACTGTTTTGTGACACTGCTGGTCTCCTCATCAAACCTTTGGTTGGAGGTGATTCATCAGGATTCGGCCTCCCTACCACAACCACCACCACCACTTCCTGTCGTCACAGAGCAGCGTTTCATCCTCTGACCTCGACCTTTACACCCACTCATGTGCAGTGCTCACTATTAATATCCCTATTGTGTAAAAATAAAAGGGATTTAAAGGACTGAATCATTTATATTCACATAATTTCATGTGAGCTGCTTCTTTCCACACAGGCTGCTACACCTTTAAAGTTGTTTTTCCTAAATTAAAAGTTTATGTTCATGTTTCTTTTTCCTCAACAAAGAATCTCAAACTAAATTAAAAGACCATCATGACAATACTTAAAATGAGATAGAAACATGAAATGTTGTTATATATGTAATGCATAATATTATCACATCTGGTGAAATAAAACAAAAAGCTAAGTTCAGAGGAGCAACGTAGAATCACAAGCTAGAAGAATCACACACAAATGAGCATCATTAGCCAAAGATCCTCACTTTAAATGAGTCGGAACAGGAAATGTTTGGCATTTCTGCTTAAAAACAACTTTTCTATTCTCAGTATCGCTTAGTTGTTGTTTGCTCATCTCTAAAAATCATCTCTTTATGTGGTGTACATGTGAGGACTCCTCCAGACCTCCTAACAGAACATAAAGCATAGGATGCGATTGACAGGTCGTTACCACGACAACATCTGTATCTTAGTCTATAACTATTTCACAGGAAGTTTTCACTTCATCACAGTTATTATAACATGTTGGTCTCCATCGTCTGGTTGTACTTAGCTCCACCCTTTTGTGTCACTTCTGGTTGCAAAAAAAAACCAAGATGGCTGTGACCTTTTCGGCTTATGTAGCTTCCCAGTCCATTTTTTTAATCAGAAAATGATTGATAAATATTAACACAGTGGTGGGGAATTACTGAAAACTTTGTTGACATGAAGTCATACATCTAAAATGATATCCACCTGTTCTGAGATGGATGTTCTTTGTTTTTGAATCTCAGCTTTAATTATTGATTATATTATTATTATTATTATAAATAAAGTTCATTTATTAGTTTTTGTGATTTTAGGTTTGAGAATTAAACAGCTAACAGCCAATAAAACCCCTTAAAACTCTCCTGTGAAATAAACCCAATCATGTCTGAGTGCAGCCATTCAGAAACAGGCTGGCTCCTTCCTTATGTGATTTTGTTATGTCTTTTCTTTGACTGAAATTAATAGAATTCATAGGGACTAAATAATTTTTACACATAGAGTTTTAAAATGAGGTGACAGCAGGTGGTAAATATGTGCAATATTAACAATAATAATAATAATAATAATAATAATAATGATAATAATAGCCTAATAATAAAAACTCACCTTTAATTCTTTCCTGGTGAGATGACGCATTCAGTTCGCTCCGTGCTTTTTAAGTTTCATGTCCAAAATGTGAAAATGTGTCAATAATCCTGATAAAATCGATCGATAATAAACATAAACCTGCTGCAGCAGGTCGGTAACAGACCACCGCTGTCTCTCTCTCCTGTGTGGGGAGAAGCGCGTCGTGTCCCGTTAGTCAGGACTAATAAACAGCGGCTGATCGGTTCACCTTGGCTCCCGGCTCCTCCTCCGTTCCTCCCTCCTCCTCCTCCTCCTCCTCGGTCTGCCTGTCTGCGGCTCACTTTAACGGAGACAACGATAATAATACTAATAATACTATTACTAATAACAATAATAATAATTCATCTTCTGGCTGTGGTTTACCGAGGACTAGAGTAATGTTTATTTGTTCATGTGTTTATCCTATTTTCTCTATTACTGATCCCCTGTTGGAGGAAATCCGCAGCATGAACAAAGTATAAGAAAGAAATAAAATAAAGCAACAATGAAACAGAATAAGTATTTGGGCTACATTGAGGAAAAAAAATTTCATTGACTTTGGGAAAAAAAGTCATCATATTCTAATGTGTTAAAAACTTTGAAATTAGAAAGATATTGGCAGATTCCTGGATCAATAAATCACATAGAGTATGATCTTAAGATGCAAACAATGTATTTCTGCAGTGGCACATGATGAGCTACAACAGTATTTTTACCGAAACATGGAAAACACTGCTGCTAAGGAGACAGAGCAACACCAGAATGAAAAACATTCAATAACTTCTACATTATGAAGTGTAGCATCACCACATTCAGCTCAGACACATGCTCACCTCACCTCATGCTGCTGATACTACAGCACTGATTTTGACAAAAAGTGATTTCAAGTATTTTTTTTATTAATTTTTTTTTTTATTAATTATTGGGAGTAATATTCAATAATGTGTTTACATTATAATTTTCAGTAAACACAAGATTCCTGTCTAAAGGTCACTAAATGTTGCTAAAAGTAGCTAGATGTCGCTAAATGCTACTGATACTACAACACTGATTTTGAGAACACAAAAAGATTTCCAGTAGCCTAATTTTTATGAATTATTGTTTGATTTTTATGGGAGTAATATTCAGTAAGGTCACTAAATGAGCATGTATTTGAGTTAAATGTTGCTAAAGGCAGCTAAAAGGACCTAAATGCGGCTAAATGCTGCTAAAATGCGCTAAAAGGAGTTAAATGCGGCTAAATGCTGCTAAAATGAGCTAAATGTTGCTAAAAGGAGCTAAATGCAGCTAAATGCTGCTAAAATGAGCTAAATGTTGCTAAAAGGAGCTAAATGCGGCTAAATGCTGCTAAAATGAGCTAAATGTTGCTAAAAGGAGCTAAATGCAGCTAAATGCTGCTAAAATGAGCTAAATGTTGCTAAAAGGAGCTAAATGCGGCTAAATGCTGCTAAAAGGAGCTAAATGTTGCTAAAAGGAGCTAAATGCAGCTAAATGCTGCTAAAATGAGCTAAATGTTGCTAAAAGGAGCTAAATGCTGCTAAAATGCGCTAAAAGGAGCTAAATGTTGCTAAAAGGAGCTAAATGGACAAGCATCTGTATTTGACACCCTGGGATTGAGAAAGTAAATTGGACTTGACTTCATGTTTTTTGTTGTTGTTCAGCTAAATACAATAAACAAAGGATCTCTTCTTCTCCCTGTCAGGACATCATGTCGACTGGTATGAAAAAGTACTGCTGAGGCTCGAGTATCTGTTGAGCCATAAAACAGTTTTCTGAATAAATGAATATGTTGACGACTGGATTTCTCATTTCTCTGCTGCATATATTAATCAGAGTCCTGCTGGGTTTCGTTCAGAACAACAGTTTGTCAGAAAACTATTTTTATTTATTTACTTAGACGAAATCAACATGACGTCACTTTTGGTTTCATGCCTTTCTCATGTGACTGAATGTTTTATTTTCCAGTCTGGTTGTTTCCACCTCAGTCTCTCTTATATTTATTATAGTATATTATAACTACTGGTCCCAATCCAATACATGCAGTATTATAATGAATGCAGCAGCAGCATTATGTGGTGGAAGGCAGCATGACTCTGCATCAGTCATGTGAGTTACATCAGAGAGACTGTGGTTTCCATGACAACAGAGCTCATCTACCTGCAGCTGATTTGACTGACAAACAGCTTCAGCAACAGCCTGAGATCAACTGATGGAAAACAAACAGATGTCAGAGTCTAGCTGTAATACTTCTGTGAAAATCTGACAGACGCATGGGCTATACCATTTATTGAGATTTTGTACAATATAAATCTCAATATAAATATCATTGACAAAAGCAATATTGAGTTGAATTATCAGTTTAAAACCCAACTCAAAACTTTTGATTCGTCAGTTATATTAACATTTTTTTTTCCTGTTTGAGGCTATCGTGCATTTGGGGAATATATTCTGCCACATCTTTTAAAAACAAATGGCAGTCCTCATTAGAAAATTTAGTGTGCGTTTGTGTTTCGTTCGTGTCGTTATCTTTGTCTTGTTTGTAGAAAAAACATGGAGTATTGGCAGCTAATTTATGTTTGGTCAAAGATTGTGCTTGTATGTACCTAAGTAATGTTCCTGAATAAAATCTCTTTTAAAAAGAGAAAATTTAGAAGTGTAGAGTTGGCTCTCTGAGGAGATCAGTTGGTTTCTGTATCATCAATTATTAGCGAACTAATGTTGTTTTTCCCCTGTCTTCTTCTTCTTCCTCCTCGGTCCATTTAGGTCTTGACTTTATGAAGGCCTCTGTGCTTTTTGAGTGTAGATTTCATCTAATTTGGATTGGAGAACTAGTATTTTCTGCTTCTCCCCTCAGTAGGTTCAGGCTTATTGCAGAGATTAAGTTGTTTAATGATGTCCAATTCTCTTCTTTCTTTCAAGATCTTATTTTTTGGGTATTTTCCTGCCAAATGTTATGATAAAATGGTGTATTTTATAAGGAATCCCCATTTCTTGATTGGCTTTGTTAATTCTTCAGATTTCCCCTCTTCAATCATTACCCAAATCTTCTGAAAACAGTCATCGTTTTTGAGCAAACTGGAGTTAAACTTCCATTATTTGAATGGGTGGGATATTCTGTCTTTAGGCTCAACATGTAAAGAAATAACACTGATCTGTTAGTGGAGCAGATGCAATGTCTGTCGGGTTCTATTCCCGGCCCAGGGCCTTTCTGTGTGGAGTTTGCATGTTCTCCTCGTGTCTGCGTGGGTTCTCTCCGGGTACTCCGGCTTCCACCCACCATCCAAAAACATGCATGGGAATTAGGTTAATTGGTTAATTTAAATTGACCGTAGGTGTGAATGTGAGTATGAATGGTTGTCTGTCTCTATGCCCTGTGATGATATGTACATATATATATATATATATATTACTTTCCTTGACTTTTCTTGAATGGAGTTCTGCTTCATGACCTGCCAGCATGTCTGAAGGAAGTTCGTCCATGAACTCATGCACATATGAACGAATGAAAACATGAACTAATGAACTCATGATCAGAAAAAGGCTGCAGACACGTTGGATCTTTTGTCTTCTTTGATTCTTCTCTGTTTCATTGAAATGATTCGGCACTTCAGTGAAAAGTGAGGTTTTGACAGAATAATTAATTCAGCTCTTCTCATACTCATTAAAAGACACCAGAATTCATGAAAAGGTGGATTATTTTAAAAAATAAAATTAAAAACTTAAGCGAAAACAAAAAATATTTACTGATTTTCTTTGTCATTCATGGCAATAAAAATAAGCATATTTTTGTTTTCTCTTCTAAAATAAGATTCCATGACAACTTTATTATAGAAAAAGATTTGTTGGCAAATAAAAAGCAGATTGATGAAACGAATCATCACTTTAAGGCCTAGATTTGATTAAATGGTTGTTACACTGAAACACGCTCATCTGGCCATGCAGGTAGTTCTGGTTTCATTTTCGTTGATTAAAAAAATGCTGGGATATTTGTCTATATTTTAAAAACCTGAGCAAATTAACAACAATAATAACAAAAATAGTGACAATAAATAAAATAATAACAATCTGCAGGTCAAGATAGGATGAAAGGTGACTGAGAAAATGTGAAAAATGATGAAAATAAAGGAAACAAAACTTCATGAGAAAAAAAACCCAACAAAAAGCCTTTTGGTAAAATATTTTCAAATATCATGGTAGTAACTGATTGTCTCAGTAAATTACCAATAACATGAATATGAAAATATTTGTACGGCTTCACAGCTCTGGAATCAACGTTTGAAAGAGGAAGAACAGCAGCAGGACAGAGGATTGATAACCAGCGCCACAGCGCCCTCCAGCAAGGCACTTTTACAGCAGGACAGCAGCTCCCAGATCAATTCAAGAGGGAAGAAAGTTTAAGGACAAACTATTAATAATAATTACAAAAGAAAAAAAAAAACGAAAAAACATCTGATCAGCTTTCTCATTTGTGACACGTCGATAAATAACATTAAAGTTTATGGCTGTGCTGAAAATATACATTCTGACGTTTAGAGATAAAATACAAATGTGCAAAATTTGTAAACAAATGATGTTTGTGTTTGTGTCACAGCCGGGTGGGCTCCTCGTCACTGTCACTGCAGTTTCCACAGCAGTCCTGCAGGGGGAGGCAGAGAGAGGCAGTCAGGCATTTAAATGTGAAGGTACATTTCTTTGGACGGATATAATGATAACAATAAAAATAGCTCATAAGAGTTTAATTTAACGGCTGACATGTAGACATTTTCCATGGTTTTCTTGATCATAACCAAGACCACTTCAGTTTTTACATCAACAGCTGTAGCACTGTACTGCCACAGTACAGTTTTCTTTTCTGTTTTATTCACGTTTCACACAGGAGTTAGCACTTGATTGCATAACCACTGCAATAATGCTGCTCTCCACCAGCTCCTGACATTGTTGTGCTGTCACAGAGGTTCATTCCTTTTGCACAAATTCAAACTAATCTGCTTTGTTTTGGGGCTTGTGGTTCTCCATTTGGAGGTTGGAGAAGACCAAGGCATGGTTCAAATGTCCTGGTTCTCCATCTAGGCTTTAACTGACCTGTGGCAAGGGACATTGTCTTGTTGGAAAATTCAGTCATTTGAGGCAGGAAAGAGTTTTTCAGCTGATGGAAGAAGACTGTTTTCAAGAGTGGCCCTGTATATGACCTGGTTTGATTGCCCTGTTCCAGCCATACAGAAACAAGCCCAGATCATCACTGATCTACCCCATGTTTTACTGTAGGGGCAAGACAGTCTGGTTTGTAGGTTTCTCCAGGCTTCCTCCTAACCAGTGAGTTGGCTAGAGTGGACATCAACTCAAAATTGGATTCATCACTGAAGAGAACCTTAGCCCAATCATCAACAGTGTTTTTAATATAAATAATAATAATAATAATAATATGTGTGTCACCTGTCGGCCGAACAGCCGCTGCAGGAGTCCCTGTTTGGGTGGAGGAGACGGCTGACCTCTCCAGTCCAGGTCTGGAGGAACCGAGCCGTCCAGCTGGAAAACATTCAGCTCAGAGAAACACTCGGTCTCAATCATCTGCAGGAGGAAACACACAAGCTGTTTATAGAGACATTTTTATATATTTTCATATTTAAAATGTACAGAACCCTCTTGAGGTTCAGTGAAATACATGTTATTATATTAAATTGTGATTATAATAATAATAATTATTATTATTATTAACCTTTCTGAGGTTCAGTGAACTTGACTTAAGCCATAAAATGACACGTTTATGAAAACTGCTCAGATAAGCAGATAATGTCAGTTTGTTGGACTTTTAAGATCAGAGTTGTGTTTCTTTACAGAATAACCGTTTCTGGAAAGTGAAATGAAGCTAAAAGCTCACTGAAACTAAAAACTAAAAGCAAACTGAACTAAAAACCCAGATAAACCTCTAACATCTAAACTGTCTATTGTCTGGGCTGGAGGACAGGAAGTGGTGACGGACTGAGTGAAGGGGACAGGAAGTGGTGACGGACTGAGAGCAGGTTTCTGACCTCGTCCTGCCAGGGAATAGAGACGCTGCCGGTCGACACTTTGCTGTAGAAAGACTCGTCTTTGGGCTCCAGCTCCACTCCTTTCACTGTGGAGAACTGCTCGATGTCCAGCACGTCTTTACAGTAGATTGCCTGAGGCTGAGACACAAAAACACTTTATTATTCCATTTTATAACAGCTGCGGGGCTGCACATCAGAAAATGGTACAAAATGTACCCAAAGCCCAAGATGGCGTCCTGGAATGTCTCAAAGATATTCAGTTTACTGTCACAGAAGAGGAAATTTAGTCTGGTATTATCACAAATGTGCAGTTCTGACTTTTCATCTATGTAAAAGACAAAAGAAAGACGTCTGTATCACTGACCAGACTGTCATGAGATTCAGGGTTTTATATAAATATTTATAATTTTTGTCTTTTCTGTACTTCATTGTTAAACCTTCCTGAGGTTCAGTGAACTTAAAAAGAACATCAGAACAGAGAATAAATTTAAAATATATCCACTTTGCCTGTTGATTGTTTTTTGTCAATAGAGTTTGGTGCAAGAAAATTAAACTCCAAGCAGAATATATTGCATAGTTTTTATTTTTCATATGCATATTCTTTAGATATATATTTTGTGATATTTTTTCTGTACTTCCTGAGGTTCTGTGAACTTGATGATATAGTTATTATTATTATTACTATTATTACTTCTATTATTATAATGATATTTTGGGCTTACATCGGGGATAAAGGGTGCCTCCAGCATGCCGGCCGCCAGACGCTTGAAGTTGATGGAGCGGAAAATGGGATGATCTTTGACCTCGGAGGCTCCCCCCTGACAGCCCAGCCTCTCAGTGGGGTCTTTGGTCAGAAGCTGGAGGATTAAAACAAACAGATGAAATATATATGATTATTGTGATTCCAAACTAAGCAGAAAAATGAGTGAACACTATTATAGTTCCTTTTAAACTCATTAGTGACGCAGTCAAGAATGTCAGATGTGGAATAGTCAGAAGTTCCACCCACCATCCTGCAGAGGGACTTGGCTTCTTCAGAGAACTTTCCAGAATATTCCTCCTCCACCTCCTTGACCAGACGCTCCACCTCCTCCCTCTTGATCTTCTTCTTCCTCTGCTGGAAAGGCGACTGACCCTCGATCATCTCGTACAGAAGGCAGCCGAGCGCCCACCAGTCCGGGCTGAAAGTGTAGCGCTCGTTCTTCACCACCTCTGGAGCTGGAAATAAAAATACTGGAGATAAAAAAAAAAAAAACACGAAAAACACTGGAAATAATGATAGTGCAAATGAAAATATCGGAGATAAAAATACTGGAAAAATTGAGATAAAGTTAAAAAAAAATACAGCAGATAAAAATGCTGGAAAAATGGAGATAAAGACACTGGAAGTAAAAAATACAGGAGATAAAAATGGTGGAGATAAAAACACTAAAATCACTGGAGAAAAAATATGAAAAACACTGGAAAAATGGAAATAAAGATACTGGAAATAAAAAAAATACTGGAGATAAAAATAAAAAACAAAACAAAACACCGGAAATACTGATCAGGTATCAATCAGGTATTGATCAGAGGGTCGGACTCACCCATGTACCCCACTGTTCCCACCCGACCCTTGATGGTCTGTCCTTCTGGGACGTAGATGGCTAAGCCCAGGTCTGAGATCCTGATGTGGCCTGAAGACAGAGGACAAACTGTCACATCTTCTCTACTTATTATTATTATTTATTTAGATCTGTCCTATTTTATTTTGTAGTAACGACATCACTTCCTCTTTTGGGTCTGCTAGAGTCGGAGCGTCCTCTGGTGGTGATCTCACAACCTGCCACTTTAACACCTAGATCCACCTCAGAAATGCAGGATCAGTAATCAAGTCTGATATTCAACATATTTAAGTTATTATTATTTAATTGAATATTGTTGGTTTTGGTTCTCTGCCTTTCATTTTAATCGCAAAACTAATCAAAGTGTTATTTTATATATTTTTATTTTTTATTTTTTAATTTTATTTGCTATTCGTTCAATATTTATTATTCTTTTTCAATTTATTTTGATATTTTAAATTTATTATATATTTTTATAATCAATAAATCAATGAATGGAAATTATTAAATTAAATTATTATTAAAAATTATGTTTTTTCAAAGAATATAGGAGAGTTCAACACAGGTTCCACTTAAAAATAATTAAACTGTTAGTCTCAACTGTTTTCAAATAACATAAAATAATAAAAACAGTAAAGAAAAGCTGCAAATACAACATTATTTAACAAAAATGTCTGATGAAGAAACTGAAGGTGATTTTTTTTTTTACTTCCATCACAATTTAAGTATTTTTCTTATATTACCACCATTATTAATAACCATAAAACCATTAAGATCTTAATTAAGATTTGCTGCGGCCGTTGCTCACCGTGGTCGTCCAGCAGGATGTTCTCTGGTTTCAGGTCCCTGCAAGAAAAAGACAGGAAGGTGAGGACAAAGAGGACATCACCTGTCTAACGAGGCTGTTACCTGTAGATGCTAACAAGGTAACGAGGCGGTGGCTGTTACCTGTAGACAATACGTTCACGGTGCAGGTCCTCCAGCCCACAACAGATCTCTGCAGTGTAAAAGACAGCTCTGGTCTCGTGGAAACCAGCTTCTCCCATGTGATAAATGTGGAACTTTAGATCTCCTCCATTCATGAGAGTCAGCACCAGGCAGAGGGTGTCTTTCGTCTCATAGGCGTACGCCAAGCTCACCTGCAAACGGAGGAAGATGTGCAAGAGTAATATCCATTATTAATATCAATTATATATACAATATATATATATATATATATATATATATATATATATATATATATATATACACACACACACACTTACATAACTGTATACTGTTTGTATTTTTATTTTATTTGTAATTTATTCACTGTATTTCTATTCAATTTATATATATAATTTGTTTTTATTTAATTCATTTTATGTTTTATTATTTTATATTTTATTTGTATTTTATTCATTTAATTTCTTTTCTTTATTTATTATATTTTTATACTAGCTTTGTACAGATAAGACAAGATAAAAATGTATACATCCTTTAAGGAAATTGTTGTGTTACAGTACAAAGCATGAAAACAATCGTAAACAAAGGATCAATGAAGGTTTATCTTTATTGAACGCAGGTTAAATGAGTGGACTCACTACAAATCTGCTGTTGACTTTCTCCAGGATCTGCTTCTCGTTGAGCGCCATGGACTCTCCTTTTCTCTTCTTTATCCTCTTCTTTTCCAGTTTCTTACAGGCGTACATTTTACCTGTGGCTCGTACCTGACATGCACACACCTGTAGAGAGTTTCATTATATGTCTTTATTTGAACAGAAACGATGCACAAAGAGAATAAACTTCAGGGTTTTAGCCTCTTCCTCATGTCCTCATATAATATTAGACGAGTTATAATAATAATGGAATACGAAGAAAAATCCCATTTATCGGGATCAATAGCTGCTCTGATAAAAGATAATAGAATCTTTCTGTTGATAAAATAGACACATCTTGTGACTTCAGCTCAAACAAGACCAGGACTGTATAGAAGATCAAATCATGAGATATATGAAAGAAAGAAGTTCAAACATGAGATTCAAGATGAAAATCTGATGTAGTTTTTTCTATATTTTCAGTTGTTTTCAGTGAACAATGTGATGTGATATTATATAAGCCTTTTATATAATGCACATTTATGTTCACTGCTAATCAGGAAACTCCTTTAACCATATTCTTATTTTTATTTAATCCTTTATTCATAAAAAAAACTTGTCTATCTCCTCTGACTGGACTCCAAACCAGAAATAAATGTAGAAATCAGATTAAACTGTCCTCCTCTTTAAAGGTCAGGATTGTAGATCAAAGATGCCATAATGAGTCTAAATTAGATTCAAACTGAGGGATGATGTCTATCGTTAAAGACTGCGTCAGTAACTGAGGAAGAAACTTTTTGTTCTATTTTTAAGCTCGTTTTGAATGAAGTTTCTCAAGTGTTTGACTGGCTTACAAAATATTCTTATTTTAATGGAGACATTCAGAAACACAAAGAGTCAGAGAAGATTAAGGTACGACATGCCATCTGAACTAGACAATACTGGGAGGACGGTATTGTATCAAGGATTACAGCAGTTTAGTTATGAAAGAGAAAAAGGAGATCATTCTAATAATTTAGATGAAACGCCGGAGGAAACAAAAGCCTAACACGGACACATTAATGAGAACATCATGATTCAAAATTTCAGATGATTTGTTTTACTTTGAATCTGTTTTTTTATACCAGATGATAATTAAAGTTGATTATCTGTTACTGTTAATGTTAAAGAGCAATTATCGCCTCCAAACGCTTTAACTCAAAAATGAGATTTTTGATCCAACAATGAATGTACCCACCTCTCCAAAGCCTCCTTTCCCTAAAACTCTGTACTGTCGGAAAGTATTTTTCGTAACTGGTTGCCTGTTGGACACAAATAGAATGTTGTTTATAAAACGTTATAATACAATACATTATATTATGGGTTAATTAACTAAAATTAAATTCAATAAAATGAAACCACCACCACATTCCAACCTTTAATACTGTTTATGTGATTTTGTTTCTATGTATGTCTCATATTTTATTATTTTGTTATTTATTTTCTTTATTCATTTACTAATTTTTTTTATATCTATGTGTTTTTTTTGTATCTGCTACACTGAAAAAAAAGTTACCAAAAATAATATAAGCTATTAACACTTCAAAAAAACAGTTTTGGATTAGTTTTAATTTGAAAAAATCTAGAAGGTCAAGTTCATAAAGGAACTTTAGTAGTCATTTGCTTCTCAATTAAGCTAATAATTGATTTCAATTGTTAATATAATCTTGAAAAATGTTGTGAAATACAAAATAATTGAATTTAAAGATACAAAAAAAAGGTAATCGTGTTAAAAAAAGTAATCCTTCCACAGTAGAATAAAACTTTTTCAACACCTGCCTGCTCTTGAACGCATCCCTGCTGAAACATTTCAAACTCCTGTCTTGAAATATGCAACCCTGAGTTCACCCCTGAGGACATGAGACATGTTTTTACTGGTGCTGGGGTGGAGCTGAACCCTCTAAACAAGCCTTTAAATTTCACTGCAACCTTTACCTCTCCAGCCATTTCCACTGGAGGAACCGGTTGTAGAACATGCTGTCGAGGTAGTCGGCGAACGGCGCCACGCTCAGGTAGTCATGGATCAACCTGAGGAAAAAACACAACAAATCAGCAACAAAACCAGGAGTCCAGTAAAAAAAAAAAGTCTGGATGCAAAAATTAGACTAAAAACGTTTTTCATTACAGGTTTGAATTCAGGTGAAAAGATGTCTTTAGAGAAACAAAAGCACTGTGCAGGGGAGCACTTCAGGACGCATTGTTTGTGTCCACTTGTTCAGTTGTATCCTATTTTTATTTTATTTTGCCTTATTTTTTAAATGTTGCTGGTCATAAGCTGTTTTTTTAATAATTTTATTATTATTATTTTATTTCTTTTAATTTTTTTTTGCCTAATTTTTATTGCCTTTAGGAGCTAAGACAAGAAGGATTTCCTCACAGGAAATATGTTGAAGATTGGTGGCCTACAGGCTGCAATAAAAAAATCAAAAACTCTTCTAAACATAGAGGACTATGAAGAAGAGATGAATGTGAAGGATTTGTTCTAACTTAATGTAATTCTTCAGTTTCAGCTGTTTTTACACCAATTTTATTGCCTTTATTTGCCAATAAATCCTAGAAAACTGGTCCTCTAAGAGACACTTACTTTAATTGGAGATATATTATTGGTAGTTTTTCCTGGTATTATGAAGAAACCTGAGAAGAACAGCAAAATTTCTACAATAAAAATTACTCAGTAAATTCTTCATGTCTTGTTTCTCTCACCGTTAGAGGGTGTTACTCATTATGTGAATAATCAGCAATGACTTGAAAAAAAAACTTTATTTTTCTTGTTTTTGTGTGGTTATTTAGTTCAAATATTCTAATTTCTTCTGTGCTCGTTTCATTTTCTTCTCTGACTGGATTTTTATTTTTCCAGCACCACACTCGGTGCTTTCAACTGTTACAAGCTGAACTTCCTCTTTTGGGAAATACTGCAGGACTAATCCAGAGTTACAAAAACAGGATGTGGCGTCATAATATGAAGCTGTTGTTTTTGTGGTTTTATCGGTTCATTTAAACTGAAAATTCTCTCCACCTCCAGGTGTGTAAACAAGCTGATTTCACTTATTTTTTCTTATTTCCATCTGTACTGTGTAAGAGGGCACATTGGAAATGGAAATGGATGACTGGTCTTACTTGGTACAGTCCTTGAAGAGCTCCTTGCAGGCGTCCTGCTGCAGCATGGTGCTGCACTGAACCATCATGGCCTCCTCCACCTCAGGAACGTAGTCCTCTGACTGCAAAAAAAGAAGTTCAGGTGAGCGCCATGACCAACCCTGAACGGGAGGAAAAAGCTGGAAGAACCAGATTTAGGACGCCTCCAGAGTCTGAGAGTAGCAGGTGGATCATCATCATCATCACCATCGTGTTCAGACATGAGTTCAAACTGATCCAAGAAAACTGAAGCCTGCAGGATTATCAGGAAGACCTGCCTGGGTGGCCTTGTTTACTAATAATAATCTGTGCAGTGAATAATTATCATCACAGCGATGGTTGAGGGAAGCACAGGAAGGTGGTCCCTGAATGTAGCAGCTACCTTCAGGTTGAAGTATCGGTCGATGAGATCCTGACCGGCCTCCTTCCTCTTCTCGTCTGGCGTCACCTCGTACTCAGCCTGCAGGGAAACATCGACAACGAAGCTTAATCTAAACGTTATCAAGACTTAGCAGGTTACCGAAGCCAAGATGGCGTCCAAACGGTCAAGCGTCACAATAAGAATCTGGATCTGTAGAAGTTCATAACACACTTAAAAAGGCCTTCTTCTCTGTAGAGCTGCAATAATAAAAACACCAATCGCATGAAACATATTTTAGCTGTAGACATTTTTTTTTAATTAGTTTTTCATGATGTTTAAAAGATCAAAACATTTCACATTTCTGTTCAGCTCGTATAATTTCTCTTATTTCCCATACCTTTGTTTTTTATCTGTACTTTGTTTATATATTTGAGTCCTGTTATGTGCAAACTGACTCATTTTGGGCAGGTTAACATAACAAATAACGATGATTGAATTCAATAATCAATAATATTGTGGCTCTCTGAAGGTCTATCTGGACCCTGTAGACCAGGATCCGGTCTATCTGGTCCCCCCTCGATTGATTGCATGGTAAACTGAGCCTGATGGGAAACAGCTTCCTCTGGCTAAAAGCTAACGCTAAGTGTTCAGATCTCATTTCCTGTCTCCATCTCATCACTAAAACTCAACTTAATGCTTCGTCGTCAAGTCGACGGTCTGGAGCCTCATCGACCTCCAACCATCAGGAATGACATCACCAATTACATGATCAATAAAGTCATCAGAGTCCCTTCTATTTTTACTATCATTATCATATACAGTATATGTTTATATGTCATGCACCAACAAGTCAAAGTATGCTTTTATCATTGTTATTAGTGTTTTTACTACCATATTTTTCATCATTACTGTAATCATGACTCCTTTAAAACACTCATTATGAATTCATTCTTATTATTGTACTTTATACTTTTTATTCAAGTCATTCAAGCATAATCATATATTGTTTATATTTGTAATATATTTTATGTGAATGTTTTATTATCATATTATCACATAACAACAAATTATTATTATTATCAACGTATCAGTTCCTTTGGTACGATATCAAATAAAATGTGACTGTGACTTTTTCTCTCTGGTTGCCATGGTGAATGGAGGAATCGGGGCTTTTTATTGTGTTTGTGCATGCGCTTAACTCAAAGTAAATCTCCTCAGAGTTGATTGAACTAATTCATATCAGCTGTTCTGGAACCAGATACTCAGAGTTTCCCATCTCAGGCTAAGAGTCAACTCAGAGTGCAGGATTAGACTGAGTTTGTTGAACCTCCTACCTGGAATACCCCCCTTGTTCCCATAAAACTAAAAATATTTGTATGTCTAATTGAGATATTTTCATAATGAAGTGATCTTTGATCAATTATATTTTATTTTCTGTCTCGGTGCATCACATTTCCTAATTTCTTATCTGTGTCTCTATTAATTATTCCTAATCGCTCCTGGTCATGAAAACACAATTTTTTTCTCACCACAGCATCCAGAAACTTCACACAGCGCTTCAGTTCTGCTCGAGTCTCACAGAACTGCCTGAACAGTAACCGACCGATGGGCTGCCGCTCACAGAGGCTGCTGTAGTCCTTTTCTAGGAGACATGAAGACAATAAAGTTAGGATTGAATAATAATAATAACAATACACACACACATATATATATATATATATATATATATATATATATATATATATATATATATATATATATATATATATATATATAAAATCATCTCATTTAGGACATGGATTCTACAACTTCTCTTTCTCCATTAAAAATGTTGAAATTAGAAAGAAATTAAGCATATTCAATGTGCATTATACTTTACATATAATATACGGTGAACAGTTATTTCATTTTGCCTTGTTCTTATTTCATTTTATTATTTATTATGTATTATCAACTTTATACCACTGTCAAATAAAAAAATATTTTTAAGGATATTCCACTTCAATTCAATTATTATTATTATTTTTCAACATGACATCTGATTTCCTGGCTCATAATTCTTATTGACATTGTGCAATATTTATATTTCCATCTGAACTGAGTACAGGAGCTCTTTTCGGACACAGTTTGTATGCAGTTTTGATTTGTTTTTATTTGTGATTTATATTATTTTTTTGTTTAGCCTTTTTTAAATATTATTTGTATATTATTATATTATATTATTTTTTTTGTGCCTATTTTGTGATCAGGTTTTCATGCTGTGCATCAGAAGTTTATATATTAGCAGATTCTGGACTTTTGACTTTAGGACAGAAAAGGTAAAAATAATGTTGATTTGCATCAGAGACTCATGAGGACGCAAAGCGACAAACAAATGAGATGCAGAGAGGAGCAGAGAAAGGACAGAGACTTTTTCCATCTCTACCAACTTAAACATACATGCAGATGTAAAAAATATATCTTTTTCATCTTTAGAGGCAATGACAAGACGCTGTCATCCAGAAACCTGATTGTTCTGACTTTCAGAACTTTGTTTGTTGACTTGTTTCTTCGACTAAAGAAATATGGAAAATAAATATGAAACATATCAAAGGAAAAACACCTTTGGAGAATCCATGAAGAACTGTTTTTAGAATATGGTAAATTTTTCTAGCAGAAAGTTATATATACACACACATAAATATACTGCATGTCATGCACCAACAAGTCAAATTGTTCTTGAAAAAGATTAAATGTCCTATGTAACACTGAATTCACTTCCCCCTTTTCATTTGCATTTTACGACACAACTTTTTGAATATGTTGAAACCTGCATTGTTTACGTCCTTCTGCCTGTTTACAGCTTCTTTGTTGTTTGTGTTCAAACCATCAAAACAATAGTGAGGGTCAGAAACTCAATTGTGCATTAGTAGAAATTTATTTATATTTATTTGATTTAATATCAGAAAGAAGCAGCTTGTCCTGTCGTCTGTTGCTGCTTCAACCAAACTCCATGTAAATGCTGTGATATTTAAGCATCGGCAGCAGCTGTTACTGCTGTTTGACCAAAGATGTCTCTTCACTCTGATATGCAGTGGAAATGAATCAGCTCACAATAGATTAAAGGTTAGTTTGGATTAAACAGACAGAAAACGGGCATGATGCTAACAAATCCTAACTAATCCTAACGGTTTTATTTCTGACATAGTTCCTGCTGCAGGATCAGTGAAATAGGAAAAGAAAAACTGGACAGAGTGTGACATCCAGAAACTGTTTCATGGCTTTGAGAAATAAAAGACATGGAAATGTCACTTTTCCTAATATGGGAACTTTAAGTCAGGTGAGTTTTACGCCAGCAATCCTTCAGCCAATCAGAGCAGACCAGGCTTCTTAAAGAGACAGGCACACTTCACTGAGGTATTAACATTCAGACCAAGATGTCACAGTTTTAAACGCTCTGAATGTGTCTCAATTTACTTCCTGTTGCCGTGGATGTGAATGACAATCAGCTGACAGGAAGTTAACAATGAGCCCTAGTCGTTGCCTAGCAACACTCTTCCAAAGTTATGGTTATTTTTGGAAGATTAGAGCGTATAAATATGTTCTGGTTGGAGCACTAAATACAAAAATGACGCTGGAGCTTTAAAGTCAGATGCTTTACAGTGTTTACTGTGAAGAGAGACCTCCAGCTGATTCAATCATCCATCCATCCATCCACCTCTCATGCAGATGCAGAAGCTCTCATTCACTTTGTTTCCTGTCTGTCAGACAGAACAAGAGACGACAGCAGAAACCACAGGAGAAGAAAATTAAACAATAACAGTAAAAGACGACAGAAACAAGGACGAAAGAGAGACGACGGCGTAAACTTGAACGATCTTGTGATAAAACACTGCTGCTACATATGGACAGAGGTAGCTGTCAACTATTAATCATTAATGATTAATCACTGATTGATATTGAATCTAATTCACCTGTTTTTTTCCCCTCTGACGGATCTTTGATCCACACTTTTCACCATTTTTTATATTTTATAAACCAAACTGATTGATTAATGAAGGTAATGATCTGCAGACAATCAATGATGAAAATAATTAGTTGTGTTAGCTGTAAATACTTACAGTGATACTTACTTCGAACACAATGCCAGAAATGTCTTTAAAACCATTCATTGATTTTAACAGAACATACAGCAATTTTGATAATCACTTAATCCGTTAATCAGGAATTTTTAAGAACATATAGCCTAGTAAATATTTGCTGAAAGCAACTTCTTTAATGTGAATATTTCCTGGATATTCCTTATTGCTAAAAAAAACTAACAATATTCTAGGTTATAAATAGTCAACTAATGTAGAGCTTTATTTGAAAGTAAATGTCTAAATCCTCTGGTTATGTGGACACTTCCTGGTTTCTTTCCTCCTCTGTGACAATAAACAGAATATCTTAAATATTCTACAGATTATCAATGAAAATAATTATTATCTGTATATTACTTGGATCGTTTATAATAATATATGAGAGGAGAGAACAACTTGTTTCTGACATTCAGGAAGTTCACATCTTCCTGAATCTTTTTCTCGAGGCTCCTTCTTTTTTCTGGTTTCATAAAAACAGATAAATCATCACTGAGTTCTTCTCTCATCAGATATTTCCATTTCTCCCTCTCAGACTTTCTCATCCTCATGGTTTTCTTTTTCCTGAAATTCATCACTAGGTCATGAGATGTTAGATTTTTGTGGTTTTCGTGCAGAAAGACGCTGGACTTCCTCAGAAAGAAGCAGCTTTTCCTGCTGGCTATCGCTGCTTCAACCAAACTCCATGTAAATGCTGTGATATTTAAGCATTGGCAGGACAGTAGCTGTTACTGCTGTTTGACTGCTCTTTTCGCTCTGGTATGCAGTGAATATTAATCAACTCAAAACAGATTAAAACTTACTGTAATCACAGAATGATTGTGTTGTTTGTTTTTAATGCAGGCTGGAAATCAGACATGCAGAAATAGAGAATGAAAACTACCCAGAGTTTCTTCTGATTTCACTTAGTATTTAATCACATTTAGACAGTTTTATCAGATAAGTCCAGTTCCTCTTGACTCTCATTTTCTCTCTTCTTCGAGACGATTTTTGTTTACATGCTAACAATGTTAAAAGTCCTAACAAGGTTAATCTACTTGTTATTTTCCAACCCTGGAAAATACTGACTGGATAATTATTACTGGTGTGTTAAAATATCACAAGCACTTTAAACGTACAGCTGAGTCAAAGTTTAGTTTTTATGAAACAGTCATATCATGTTTTTGTTTGTTTAACTTCAATCTGAGAAGTACGGAAGCCGAGAACGGCCATGGATTTTGATTTTTTTATGCACTGTTAGGCTATCTCATGATAACGACTTATTAAGTCTACTTAATTCGTTATCACGAGAAAACAATGTTTGTTATATGGAGATAACGAAATAATTAAGTTGTTATCATGAGAAAACAATCTTTGTTATATGGAGATAATGTATTAATAAGTCGTTATCATGAGATAACAGTGCATAAAAAAATCTAAATCCATGGCCGTTCTCAGCTTCCATAGAGAAATAACCAGGAAGTAGAACTGTTGAATAAATACAGTAAGTCTAAATATGCCAAAGTGAAGTCTGTGTTAGCATGTTTACTAGCAGCAGTTAGCATGCTAACACACTCCTTATGTTTACCATGTGAGCATGTTAACTGCTGCTAGTTA
The DNA here is from genome assembly GCA_029721515.1 of Synanceia verrucosa. Classification (NCBI taxonomy): domain Eukaryota; kingdom Metazoa; phylum Chordata; class Actinopteri; order Perciformes; family Synanceiidae; genus Synanceia; species Synanceia verrucosa. Next base: position 20,437,211 of record CM056565.1, on the reverse strand, counting down.
GCATCTAACTAGCAGCCGTCAGCATGCAGACGGGACAGCTCCTGCAGGTATGTGGTCACAAAGTTCACTACTGAATGAAAAGTCAGAGGTCGTTCATGCTCTGAACATCTGAAGCTTCATCTTAAATCATCCAAGAACGACGCAGATCCCTCTGAAAAGGTTCCTTTGTTCCCAACGGCTTCCTGCAGTGCACTTATTTCATGGGAATGATTTGTGTGAAAGCCCCGACAGGAACGTACTGTACATGAGATCACGCTGGGTTTGATCCCTCACCACTTGCTGCACCTCAGGCACTCTTTAAGTTCTCAGTTAAGGCCTCAGCGCTTCGCTTCCTGACCAAGTGCATCCATACATGATGTATGAAACCCAAAGCAGACGAATGCTGCTGTACACATCATGACGGTTTATCATGGCATCACATGTTGGCGTAGATGACCTCAAGGTCAGACCAGTCGATGGGTTTAAAATATGAGTAAAACCTCTGGCACTTTGTGCATTTTAAACTGTGATCATTTCTTAACTTCTTTGTAGTCGATGGGCTGAGGCGATAACATGAGTGGAGAAGGTGTCTAGGACAAAAGAGCTGCTGTGTTCAGTTCATGAGGTTGTCAACAGAGCTGCTGGCAGCACTTTGGGCCAAGAAAGGATGGATAAACATGGATCCCAGTTCTTGATAATAATGTTTCTATAGAAAAAACAAGACTGCCTTGATTTACGTTCAAAACAACTCATTTATATCCAGGGTTCGAATTATACACTGAGCTTTGTGGGGGTCTCTAAAATTGCTAATGTTATGATCTGGGGCCACCAGTGATAAATAAATGTTACTGGGCTCCTCCATAAGGACGGCAAAAAAGTTTGACACTGTTTTATTTAAAACTGTGCATTTAAATGATATTTTTGTATTACATAAACCACAAAAGCCTTGTTCACACTACACGACTGTCAGAGTCGAGTCACTCTCCGTGCTGTTCACACTATGCGTCTCTCTGTTGTCTGGTCAGGAGTCTTGGGGTGTTCACACTATATGACTGGTCGGTGACGAGAGTGTTCACACGACGGCACTCTCCATCGGCAGGCGTGGTCGACTGCCCTATTTGACAACGCGCACTACGGTCCAGCCAGCCGCCTCTCGTTAATTCCATTTTCGACCCTTTGCGCACAACACGACGAGTGGCTCATTTGACCAGGAATCCTGCCATCTTCGCCTCCACTTAGTGTCTTTCGCTTATCGCTCTGCAGACTGTCTGATGAGCAGAAGTATAAAAAATACTAATTACACTGAAAAATGTAGGATTTCACTGCCTTCATGGGAGCTCATGCCCCTCCTTATTGGAGCTCAGCTCCCATGTAATTCGAAAGTTGACCCATAAATACCTGTAAAATAAAACTAACCTGCACATTAAATCAACAACTCAAAATAAAGCATCATTTCAGAGCTGCAAATAACCAGTACTCTCACTTCCCATCAATCTCTTGATTATTTCCCCCAATAATTGATCAGTTGGCTAGTTATAAAATGTAATAAAATAGTAAAAAATGTCTGTCCAAATATTCTCAATGTTCAAGGTGATGTCTTTAAATGATGTTTGGTCCAAAATACAAAAAACACTGAGATTTTGTTGTGTTTGGACAAAGCTAGGCTAGCTGTGCTAAACTAAGCTAATAGGTAACTGACTGTAACTTCATATTTAACAGACAGATGTAGAGCTACAACTATTATCATTATCAATCAATTATTCACATTTTTATAATCTTTTTACAATTTCCACAATAATTTCCTTCAAGATAAAAAAAGCTTCATCGTATCTTCTCATTCATCCCAGTTGTGTTATTAAATAGTTTTATTTTGGTGTTGTCTTTTTGCCATCCAGTCATTCTATTTGCAGTAAATTTTCAGCAATATCATTTTATCCCCTGGTGAGATGACATGAAGGTGTCGGGTCACATTGTCAGTGCCAAATAATATTATTATAGCAGACATTAAGTAAGACATTATTGGAGAGTTTTGAATAATTCAGAGCAAAGAGTAACAATTCCTTTTCATCAGGTAAAATGTTTTTGCTTGGCTCAAACAAATGATCACTTCTGAAAATATGAATAATACGAATGGTGTCAGCTCTAATTGGAAAGCAGTTTAACGTTGAACATCTGCCATTCAGGCCGTCCTCCATGTTCCCCTGCTGGTTATGTCTCATTATGTCACCATAAAAAAAGACTCCATTGTTTTTTTTCCAGCGGTCAAACTGTCTAAATGTGATTCTGGGCAAAATATCAAAGGAATTGTTGTGCAACTTTTGTGCTGCTCACCAACCCTGAAAAAATCTTTTCTTCTTATTTTATATCACGAGCTGGACTTTTCCCTTGGCCTGATCTGAGCTTGTCTTGCTGGTCTGGGATCAGTTTGAAACAGCAGAAACAGCCGTTAGCTTCCTCTTTCAGTCAGGCCACAGCTTCCTGCTTGTGGTTCTGCTTGAGCAAGAAGCTTCCAGAGCTCTGCAGTGATCCGACTGAACAGGAAGTCAAGTCAGGACACATTTTAAAAGCTTAAAATGGGCTGAAATTGAGTTTTGGCTAATCAGCTTGTGATTCTGAATGTGTCTGATGTTCAGGATTAGACAGCTGATCGAAAAGGACAAAATAAAAACTGAAGTTGACAGGAAGTCGATTACAGAAGACGACGCCGAAAAAGACGCACCACACAAAAAAACTAAACTAAAGCTTGAATCAAAAAATAGCCAGAGATATAATGTGTTAAAACATCAAGTAATGTTTGTCAGTTTTCTTGAATTAAACCCGAGGATCAAAACAACATAGCTGCAGCAGAGAATCGTCCTGTTTATTACGGACGGACAGGAAAAGAAGAATCAACACTGATCATGAGAAAAATAACAACAACAAAACATCAGGAAATATGTGACAGATCAACCACGTAGCACACCAACTCTTCTATCTGGTTCACTGGTTACTGGTTTTCCAGTGTGACCCACTAACTGGTTTTCTCACCTGTAGTTTGTCGTAGTTCTTCACACAGGCTGATGTGAGGAAACTGCAACAGCTGCTTCCATTTTTTGCTTTTTCCTTTTCTGTTTCCGCCACCTCCTGAAAAGCAAACAAACAAACAAACAGATTTGGTTTAAAACTCGTGTCAAAGATCGAGGTCTGGTGTTTAGCTCTGTAGTTGAGCTGGATAAGTGAGTTTTCTAACTTTAGGATAGAAAGCAATTGTTTGTACTGGGATCTTAGTTTTTAGTTTGTTTAGTTTGGCATCAAAAAAAGTCATTTTTGAAGTCAAACATTTTATACTGTTGACAAAAAACTCAAAAGACGTCACAGTTAGGAGATATTTAAGTGAATAAATAAAGCAGAATTATCTCGGCATCAGCTCTGTAGGATTAAAGACGTCCTCAGTGAAGCTCCAGGTTCACACAAATAGAGAAAATACTGATAAGAGAAAGTCAACATTGATTTGCTATTCAAATACATGGAGGCGGACGGGCGCTACTAAAAATGAATTGTCATAGATGCAATGCAAACAAGATGTTTTGTTTGGGAAAATGGACAACCACAGAATTACCAATAAACTGATTGATAAGAGGGAAAATGCTGTGTTAGAAATGTAAGAAATAAATAAGTAGAAAGAAAGTTTTTCAGTCTGAGAGGAAGAAGATTTAAGATTTGATCTGAAGTAAAGACAGGAGGTCAAATAGAACCACAGAGTCAAAGAAAAACAAATATGTCCTTTTTACTGTCTGAATATGCTAAAGCACCACCTAGAACCCCACTTAAAAACCTCAAAACACCACCCTGTCATTTTGCACCACTGCACTGTAAAGTCGCAACTTATATTTCTGTTTTTTATTTCTCTGACTTTATCATAATTTGCACCTTTCAATCTGTTTATATATATTTTTTTTATATGTTTTGGGACTTTATTTTTTTCTGAACACTGCATGCTCCCCTTGTGTTTCCATCTTTCTATCTATTAGAGCTGTGTGATTTTGTGATATATTGCGATATAAAAAAGTCTACTGTGGCATATAAGCCTATAATGTTTATATCGTAATTTTAACGTGGTTAGCCCTGTTGCTACACCATCGTTAGCGTAATTCCAGTTGTGGTTTAGACACTCAGAGCACAATTCAATGTCAGAATGACCAGTGGATAATCCAAATGTATCATCTGAAGTCTGAAGCACCACCTAAAAACCTTAAAACACCACTTAAAACGCTATCTAAAAACCCTTAAAACACTACCTAAAACTTTACCTTCCTGTAAAAATCATTCAAAAAGTAAGAGTATGTTTTTTGAAATGATGATTTAGTGATGACATGTTTGTCTTGTGAGGGACTGAAGTTGTACTACAGTAAAGTCAAGCAAAAGGTACTTTCAAATACTTTTACTCTTGTTAAATTAGTACTCCAGCGAGCTGGGAAATAAAGTTGAGGAACGTCAACATGTGAACAAAATATTGTGATCTGGTGTAATATCTTTGTGAAATGAGCCACAGTGCAAAAACAACAGATCATAAACAACAAAAATGGCTGATTGACTGTTTGAGAATCAATTAATCAATAGCAGATTAATCAATAATGACAATAATCACTAGGCTAATTAAATGAATGAAACTTACATCTTACACTTTGAATGCAGAACTTGAACTTTCAATAAAATACTTTTACACTGGTGGTATTACTACATTACTAAAGCACAACGTGCCAGTACTTCCTCCACCACTGGATCAGGATTAAATATAATTCTAATAACACAGAATCCTGTTTTGCTGCACATCTGTATAAAGTTATTATATATTACATATTTATAATATTACATGTACAGTCACTGTACTTTGTACATGTGTAGTTACTGTAACGATTAATCGATTCAGTTGTTTGGTTTATGGATCAGCGTTTCCCAAATCAGTCGTTCAAAACAAAGTGTTATTCCAAAGATTCGACTAAAGATAACAGAGCTTTGTTATTGATAAGTTACTAGAGGTGCAGTCGCTTCACAGCAAGAAAGGTTATATTTTGGAGTTTGCATGTTCTCCCCATGTCTGTGTGGGTTCTCTCCAGGTGCTCCAGCTTCCTCCCACCATCCAAGTTCATCCTGTGATGAACTGGAGACTTGTCCAAGGTGTACCATGCCTTTTGCCCTATGACAGCTGGGATAGGCTCCAGCCCCAAACCATGACCCTATGTGAGGTTAAGAGACAGAGGATGGATGGATGGTAAATAGAGATAGAGCTGCAACTGATGACTCTTCCATTATTGATTAATCTCCTCCATTAATTGATCAGTTGTTTGGTTTATAAAACAGGACAGACTGCCTGGAGTAATTTATCAGCTGCAGGTGTTAAAAGAATACAAGCATTAAGTGTATTTCTGCACAGCTAACTGACACATGTTGTAGCTGCAGCACCGCTGCTTTGCCTCAACATCCTGTTTCGCAAACGACAGGACGGTGAAGCAACATCAGCCAGGGAAGCCCGATGTGTCGCTGCAGACACATTTCACAGCTGCAGCACCTTCCGGACCCCTTCAACACTTGAAGAGGTCCGGAAACTCGTGTAAAAAACAGGCAATTTTACGCATCCTTTGATTACAACAACCAGTTCACTGCACACAACATATGTTTCACAAAACTGACACCTACGCTTTAATTCAGCTTGATAAACAGTGCTTAATTTCAATAAATATTCAACTATATGTGGACAGCTTCATCCCCTCCTTGACGGTACTTAGTGTTACTTCTGTTACCGACTCTTTACAGTACCCCAACAAGGAAGACAGACATTTTATCAAGTGATTAATTGACTAAAATATTTTTCATGCCGAATTGTCTCTTGATAATTAAAGAGTTGGCCACCGTCTTCAGATTGGCTACAACTTTTATGCGTGTTCACGAATAATCAGGAAGACCATAAAGCGCTGAATTGTAAATGGAGTTTGGTCTGCCGTTCTGTCAACCCGAGAGAGCGGTGCGTATTCTCGGTAATTTCTTGTTAGTGCTGAAGTGCATCAGGAACATCAGTGAAGGAGGAAGTGCATGAACAGTTTATCCGTCTGTCCCTCCTGTCAGTCCGGTACAGGAAGAGCTCTCAGCTCTCCATCCTTACCTTCCCTTGCTTTCAGCAGCACCGTGTTGGCCACGATATTCTCCAGCTCCATGTCGGCTCCTGCCGGCTCCGGACCTGCCTGTATCCGCCCCCAGTGGATGCTGTCTGGGTTACAGCAGCAGCAGCAGCGTACGGAGCTCCACGTCCCCCCTCCCCCAGTCTGTCCTCCCGAAACACCGCCCGGCCGAGGAGGGGAAATTGATTCAACCCTCCGTTTCTGCCTTCTCTCTGTCCTGACCGGTAAACAGCCCGCACCTCCTCCTCCTCCTCGTCTTTCTTCTCCTCCTCCCTCCGTCTCTTACACTATATATATATATATATATATATATATATATATATATATATATATATATATATATATATATATATATATATATATATAAAACTATACACACGGAGGTTTGCACTAATAATATTAACAATAAATTTAATAAAACAAAATGGCTTCAGTACAACCAGAAAGACACATAGAAAATAACAGATAATTTTATTATTCTTCAACTTGAACAGAAGTAAAAGTGAGTTATCCTAAAAGCAGTGAACCACTGTCATCTGGAGGAGCAAAACAGCTGTTGCAGATGTTTCCAACACAAATGCAAATATCTTCCATAAATATATTTATTTTGTTCGTATTCACATTAACTATACTCGTTTTAATTTGTGTATTAAATGAAATATTCGAATAAAAAATACAAACTCAAAAATGAAAAGTTAGACGATGTTTCGGGTCACATGACCGGAACAAAACAACAGGTACTTCCGGTTCTGGACACTTCCTCTTCTGGTTGTCGCCAATAAACCTGCTGTGGGCAAAGATGCCGAAAGCTAAACAGTCTGCGAAGAGAAAGAAGTTCAACTACAACCAAGACCGGAAGAAGCTGAAGAAACAGTTCATCAAAAAGTCCAACCCGAGGATAGAGAAGTAAGTTAGCATATTAGCACGTTACCTAGTTACCAAGCATGTAACTTAGCATGTTAGCTAGTGATGGCTAACGGTGGGCATGTTGACACCACGTGAGAAGCGTTTACTTCCACAGTTTACCTGATCTTTGTTATTTATTTGACTTAAACAGCGGTGGAAGAAGTACTAACACCCTGAACAAAAGTAAAAACGTAAAATAACAAACAATTTGCTGTGACATATAGTGAAGTAGAATAAGTATAAAGATTTATGAGTTGATATAGTACCACAATTACTTTTAATCATTAAATGCGGAGATTATTCCTTCATTTTAGTGATTAATCGTTGCCTATAAAAAGTGAAAATATGCAGATGTCAAATGTCAAGCTTAAAAAATAAAATCAAATAGAATAGACGTATTTTTTTGTTTAAAAATATAGTATAGATACGATTTACTTCATTAAGGCACAGATATTGCTACAGTATAGTTTATAGAAATTAAGTTATTGCACATTGTTTATGTTACATTGTTACACAGAAGACAATATGTAGTTTATAACACACAACATATATATATATATATATATATATATATATATATATATATAATATACATTTAATACATACTTGGTGTATCATGTCACAGATGCATGTTAGATGTACATTACAGTGGTGAGGTAATGTTCAGTGCTGTTGTGTGATCAGAGCACGTATGGCTCTGGGGAAAAACTGCCTCTGAATCTGTTAGTCCAGCTTTTATGAGACCTGTAGCTCCATCCAGAGGGCAACAGGTTACAATGTGTGTAGCTCTGCTGTGGTAGAGAGAGCTGGTGATGTGGCCCAGGTAGAGCAGAGAGCAGTCAGTGATCTTCTGGGCAGACATTACTACTACCTCACTGGAGGAAGGGAGTACCTGATGTGGTGTACAACCAGCCTCTCAAAGCACTTCAGCATCACAGGCATAAGTGCAACAGGCCTGTAATCATTCATACTGTCAGTGGCTTTTTAGGGACGGGGATGATTTTTGATGGATTTCAGGCAGGAGGGGATGATGGATTTTTTGCAAGAGTTAAAAAAAACAAAAAAACAAAAACAAACCCAGTTATGAAAATGGTCTGTCAGTTTCAGAGCAGGCAAAGAAACGGTTCCGTTCCTCTGCCAACAAGGCATCTTTGTTTTAGCTTTCAGTGTGTCAAGGAAACAACGACTTGTAGTCAGGATGGACATAAGATCCACGACCCTGAGGCCCTGTGGTTTATAAAATACTGATTTATAGAATAAATCTGCTTCACCGTGTAACATATACCATCAGTTTGTTGTTCTGATCAAAAGTCAGAATATACCAATAATTATTTAATATTATTCATATATTTTACATACAGCTCTGGAAAAACAATTAAGAGACCACTCTCACAAATGTAAACATCTCTGTGTTTATGGCAGTCCATTCCAGTGTTTGTTCAATTCCAACATAAGCCTTCTCTTTCTACTTAATGAGACACTGATCAGGTGATCACCTGAACAAAAGCTTATTTTATGAGGAGGATTATAAAAATCACTGCTGTGATTAAAGATTGAGATTATCCCACCAATAATGATTTCTAAACTCTTCCTAAGTTAAAATATAAGTGTTGTGTTGTTTAAAAATGAATATGAACATGTTTTTTTTTTTTTGCATTATTTGAGGTCTGAAAACACTGCATTTTCTGTTGTTTTTTTGACCAATTGTCATTTTCTACCAATAAATGTTTTAAATGGCAATATTTTAATTTAAAATTTGAGAGAAATGTTGTCAGCACTTTATAGAATGAAATAAAAATGTTCAGTTTACTCAAATGCAGATCTATAAATAGTAAAACCAGCAAATCTAATCATTTTGCAGTGGTCTCTTATTTTTTTCCAGAGCTGTATATCAAGGATGTTTTTATTGTTTGTAAACAAATAGGATTTTTATAGAAATATAGCAGATGATTCTTATTGGTAGGAACATTTTTAGACCTTGATTATTAAATGAGTCACTGAAAAACCATTTTACTGGATTTTTAGAAATAACTGCAGAACTTTACTGTTTTGGGAATCTGTATTTCAGTGAAAGATACAAAAAAAGTCACTTTAATGTCAGATTTGTCCTGTTGTGTGTTAGAATTGTTTTTCTGACTCGTTGTCGTTCAGTCCTCAGATTAGAAATGCGTGGGACAACAGGAAGTCCACGGCCACCAACCTGCAGGAGATGGGTCTGGCTTTTGATCCCAACCGAACGCTGCCCATAAAAAAGAAGAGTGTGAGTTTCTGAAGGTTTATGTGGTCTGTTCTTTTCTTAATCGCTATATGAGCCAGACTCTAGTCTGGTCCAGATCCTGTACATTCAGAACAGTAATCAATAATTAAATGATCATCTCAAAAATAGAGAATACTGATAATGACAGAGTGATTTAACATATAGGCCTAGTCTTGTTTCATCTTGTCTCAGGATCTCTGCTGACATTATTTTACAGTTGTTTCCGTATTATTTTAACAAAAGCTGCCTCTAGACATGTGCAACACTTTTCCTATTTTATGGGTTATCATTTTATATTGTATTGTTTTTAACATAAGTCAAGAATTAATCTGCTTCTTATGACAATTTCACTCAGTGTTAATGACAGTGTTTTAGACAGTTGTGTAGTGGAATCTCTGAAAACTTAAAATAACTACAAAGGATTTAATTTGTGAATAAAATAAATAGCCCCAATCATTTAGAAATAGCAAAGCAAGTAAGAATGTTTTATTATCTTGTTTTATGATGCCAAATAAATTCTATCTGTAACTTGTTTTATTTATTAAGTGCTTTTCTAGACACTAAAGACACTAAAAACAATGAAAATATTTTACACAAAAAGTTTTGTGTGAGAAACACTGGATGTCTGTTTATAATTGGATCGTTCAAGATGTTTTTTGTGACTAGGATAATCGGCAGCCTTAAGTATTGATGGTGTTGATTTCAATGTCCTGTCGTTCTCAGATGGTCTAGCAGGGGGCAGCACAGGCTTGTTTACATTGTAGTTAAAGAGTCATTCAGTGTTTTATTTTATTATTTTACTCTATAAAACTATATTTTGTGGTTCTTTTTAATCCTGTGACAGTTCATTAAAGTTAAAATCCTCTGGGCTGTGGCAGCACTTCATTGATTTTATTTAAGACAGTAATAAATGATCCATTTTTGGGCTCTGGGGTTTCTCTAAATAACTCTGATGAAAAACAAAGCCGTCGTATACCTTCAGCTCCACATTAGGAGAGGAGAGGTATCCTCAGATGACCTCACTGTGTTTCTGTTCACACATGTAGCTCCTGGGAGAAGACAAGGAGGTGAAAGCTGCTGCCAGCGTCGTCACCAAACCATACGTCCTCAACCGTGAGTTATTATTTACATTGTGTAAAGTCAGAACAGACTTTATTTTTTATCATATAAAGTCATAAAATAAAATCATAACAGGCTTCACTTGTTTCTCTGTCTGTATTGAATATTTAATTTTTCCTGAGATATGTTTACCGTTATGTCTTCTCACCTGAACTAAACAGAGAAAAAACATTAATGAAAACATGCTGAATCTTTCTGTGTGTAAGATGAGTTTTCATTCATTCAATTGATCGATTGATTTGTGTTTGTGGACCAGAGCTGGAGGAGGAGGCCAGCCGTCCAGAGAAAGACAACAAAACTTTGTCCTCAGACCTGATAGAGTTCGCTCAGCATATGATCCGAGAACACAGTGATGACTTCAAGGTAAAAACCTGAGATAAAACCAACATCAGATTTAACCCAATATTTAGTGTGTGGTTTTTATTGTTAAAGACACAAATGGAGTGGATATACTGTCCATATCTGGCTTTTATTGTGAAATGCACAGACAAAGTGAATATATTTTTACATTTTATTGTGAGAGGTACAGTGGGAGTGGATATGTAGGCTTTTTATTGTGAAAAGAACCAAAAGGGAGGACATATTTAGGGCTTTAATTGTGAGAGACACAGCAGGAGTGTGTCTAACGCTTTTATAGGGGAGGGCACAGAGTGCATCTCATTTATTTTCTGGAAATACCTCAAATTTATGAATGAGTTGATCATGACGTGAGGTCTTTGTTGTACTTGCAGGCAATGGCCCGTGATGAGAAGAACTACTATCAGGACACTCCCAAACAGATCAGGAGGAAGATAAAGGAGTATCAGCGCTGCCATCCAGACCACTACCAGGCCTTCATCAGCTCCCTGGTCTGAGGGTTCTGGTCTGAAAGCTCTCGTCCTGTTTTTGGTCATGACACTTTACCAACACCTCCTTTAACCAGAGCAACAGGAAGTGGAGCGTTTCCTGTTTTAATGTTTTGTCTGTCAGAAGGATTGACTGTTATTTTTTATGTAATTATCATTTAAATACCTTGAAACTCATTTTTCAGTGTTTTTCTTGACGTCTGAATGAAATGACGTCTGCAGCGTCATGTTTCCAGCTAACTATTAACATGGTTTAACATGCTGGCTCTACTTTTAATCATACAGGAGGAATTAGTGCAGCGTATTAATTCGTGTTTGATTCTTCCATCATTTTTGTGTTGTCAGTTCATTTTTGACTATCTGCACTGGTTTCAATGAGCTGTGACTTCAACTGTTGATGCTTTTTGTGTAAATATTGTAGTTTTTTAGAGGAGTTAAAATGGTGAGTAATTCAAAAGGCAAAGCAAAGATTAAAAATAAAAAAAAATAAAATAAAATCATATTTGATTATTAATCCCAACCTCTCAGATTTTTACAAGTTTTTACTGTGTAAACCTCAGTGTTGTTGCCTAACCCTAAGTGAGTGGTGTGAGCCAGACTGCAGCTACTACTGTACTTTTGTTAAATTATGTAACCTATCTATCTATCTATCTATCTCTCTATATATACACACACACACACACACACATACATATATATGTGTGTATACATACGTGTGTGTGTGTGTATATGTATATTATATGTATACGTATATATAATAATATGTGTGAATAGTTCTGTATGCTAATATTTCAATATATTCATGTTGCTGTAGATTAATATGGTTATATATTAGTATTTCTACATATTAATGATTCTATATATTCATATTGCTGCAGGTTGATACTGTCAGCCAGCTGGAACATCTTCTCTTCACATCACCATGTTGTGAATGATTATTTCTGAGCCGTTGCCATGGTAACCTGCAGGGCTGCTTCCTGTTGGTAGAGGACCTTTGGTCCTGGAGTAGATTTTTATCAGTTTGTTTGCATTGAGCTGCTCAGTCAGTAGCATGTTGTGCCTTTGGGTACACATTGAGTACATAAGTGAAGTACTCACTGGTACTGTTTACTGTCTTCTGCACACAAGGTGAATTCCAGGTAGAAGAGATCTGAGTAACCATATAAACTATAGAGAAGTGGCTGCACTAAACTTTCTTTTTGGTCTCTATTGTTTATATTGTATAAGAAAAAAGATAAAAATCTATTAAGCAGATATTTTATTCCATGCACTCTTTCTACACAATGCAAGTTGACAGCTGACAGTTCAGGTGTGTCATGCTAGCAGCTAATTTTGCCTGGAGACAGAGGACACTGGATGATGCTGCTGCTTCATCACCTTTTAAAATAAGTTTTAAAACAGAACAACTTAACAGAAAGACATGCATGAATTCATATCTGAAAACAAGAATAACAAGAAACAGTCATTTCACATTAAAACAAACCACAATTCTGCAGAATTACAGTAACAAAAAAAATCACATTCATTAAAATAAAAGTGTTAAGTGTAGCTGTTCAGGTTGCGTTCAGGCTTGTTCAGCTCTGATCTATTAAACTCTGTAGGGACATTCATGTTTCCACCACAGATCCTACAAACTGCATATCTGAGGACAAGAAAAACAAAACAAATGTAACCCAAACTCCTGAACATGGTCGACTCATCTGGACTTACATATTTCTGTTTCCACACAGAATAATCTTCATGCTTAAAGAAACAGCTCAGTCTGAATCAGAGGAGGATGTCCTGAGTCACAACCCTTCATCCTGTAAAGTGAGATGAGAAGGAAGAGGGGGATCTCTTCCCGTTGCTTCAGACCAGCTGCATCAGGAGGTCCTGGAAGGCCTCCAGGCCCCGGCAGGAGGTCCTCAGGGAGCCGTCAGAGGCCAGCTGGGCCGCCAGGAGGACCAGCTTCCTGTCCTGGGTGATGGAGCCCAGAGACAAAGCCTGGTGCAACTCGGAGACACTGACGGCACCGGGTTTGTCCTGAAAAAAGAACAATGATGATAAACTCTGATAATTACATGAATAACTATATTCAAAATATTGCTGTATTAATGGATTTGTGGATGTATTAGCATGTTTATTCTGCAATTATTTATTTACAACATAGTAAAGTTTAAACCAGAATGTTAATCTAACTACTAACTAAACCAAACAAACCAAATTTTTTGAAAATATTTGGGTTTCATATAAACTTTTTCAACATCATTTAAATAACTGTAACATGTATTATAAACCTCTAGTAATGGTTTAAGACACTTTTGACTCTATATAGTGTGACGCTTTAAGGTTAGATTTTTTTTTTAAATAGTGATTAGTAAAGTTTATTTCTGTTACTGCTTCCCAATATTTTGCAAATAACATTTTTTTGATTGTTGATTATTCTGTAGATTTTTTTCTTCATTATTTGATTAGTTTGATTTATTGAATGTCAAGAAGGAATTCATAACATGCCAACTATCAATTCATGGGCGCTGGCGTCAACACTAAAACAGGATGAAATCGCTAAATATTTACTCTTTATTTATAGTTTCAATGAGAAAACCGTTGGAACGTGACATCAGTTCAGCTTTTAGTTAAACCCACCATTCAATTATATTGTTAGCGTAAAATAGCTGCAATATTTCAATATTATGATCATTATTAGGGAGTGCAGCAGTGCTTATATATTAGGGATGTTCAATAGTGAATTTTTTTGCTGATATAGGATATTCTGATATTGTCCAACTCATCATTTCCGATTCCGATATTAATGATATAGATATGTGGGACTTTGACACTTCTGACACTCTGGACCTCTAGGAGAATTTTTTTTTTTTTTTTTTTTTTGTTTTTAAAATCTTCACACGAGTTAGTAATGCTAGTCTGTAATAATGCTAATCAGGCACTGGACGAGCTAGCTTGTTAGCCATGGCTATCGATCCACTTGCTGTCACTTACGGCAGTTGAACATGGGTTATAAAACCCAACACCAATATTTCCTGATATTAAATTTTTATGTTAAAAGTGGCCAATATTATCGGACATCTCTATTTATAATAATTAAACATACTTTAAGGTGTTCATTACTTCACCTGCTTATTTCCCAGGACGACCACAGGTAGCTGAGGCTCCACCCCCAGCAGCCGGTGCAATTCGCTCTTAGCCAATGGGAGGCGGTTCCGGTCCGCCGAGTCCACTACGTAAACCAGAACGTGAGTCTTTCTCAGATAGTCCGACCAGTAGCGCCTCAGGTCCTCGCCGCCTCCGACTGAAGCAAAACATCCCAAAAATATAGAATAAAGGAAAGACGATGAGTGACTGAAAATGGCCTCAAATACCCAGGATACCAACATGACAATGATTTTAGCATGAAGAGCTAATAACAAGCTACGCTCAGAGTGATGTAGAACAACAAGCATGTAGAATAGCTAGTATGTTTGTCACATTTCCAAAGTATTTTACTTTATTTTCATTTTTTAATCCCAACCATATGCTTGCAGGTCATGTAGCCATCACACATTAATTAATTCATTTTTTCAGCACCTGAGAGAATAACTGAACACATCAGTGTAATGTTTCTGTGCAGTAAAAAGCTTGTCAAAGCTTACAGCAACACCACCTTCACATGTGTTACAGAGCTCAGCTCAGCTTCAACGGTGGGAAAAATTCATAATAAGGCAAGGCTTTTAACTTCCCACAGTCCCTGTGGCTGTGATGAGCGTTGGCGCTCTGTGGCTGAATGAATCCCAGTCGCCGCCTCCGAATTCAGCAGGAATTCATTAGCAGTGGACATAATAAGAAATGTTGCTAGGAAACTGGGTGGTGGTAGAGCTTCAGCTGATGTGATGTGGCAGCAATAAATACCTGTTCACCTGATATGGAAGGAGTAGATGTTGAGTCACACAGGTGTGAATGATGTGGAAGTTTGTGTTTATATGCTGAACTCAGCTGTAATACCACACACTATGTCATTTTTCCACCAAGCTATGAAACTAATCTTAAGTGACTTCGACCCCCAAAATATCATGAATCTTTAGATTTAACATCCCAGTATTGTTCCCAGGTCATTGTTCTCATTTGTGACGTGATGTGATGTGTTCCCATTTGTAAGCCTGATGCCTTCTATGTTATCTGAGCACAAAGGTTAGCAGGGAGATAAAAGTGTTTTCTTTTTCCTGTTAACTATCCCTCATGTTTAAAGGTCAGGTCCATCTGTTCTTTTCCTTTGTGAAGTTTGGGAATAACTCCAAGAGTGAGTTTGGATGTGAGCGGGGTTGTATGTATACTGCTGTGTTCCGAGAGGTAAAATTACTGCATTTATGAATGGAGTCTGGTGGCTTTGAAGAGATCAATATAACATCACTAAAGCATTCATTTGTGCTCTCCTCTCACCAGACTCCATTCACTAAAGCAGTAATTTAATTTCTACTCTCACCAGACTCCATTCACTAAAGCAGTAATTTAAACTCTCCTCTCACCAGACTCCATTCATTAAAATGGTAATTTAAGCTCTCCTCTCACCAGACTCCATTCATTAAAATGGTAATTTAAGGTCTCTTCTCACCAGACTCCATTCACTAAAGCAGTAATTTAAGCTCTCCTCTCACCAGACTCCATTCATTAAAATGGTAATTTAAGCTCTCCTCTCACCAGACTCCATTCAATAAAGCAGTAATTTAAGGTCTCCTCTCGCCAGACTCCATTCAATAAAGCAGTAATTTACACTCTCCTCTCACCAGACTCCATTCAATAAAGCAGTAATTTAAGCTTTCCCCTCACCAGACTGCATTCATTAAAATGGTAATTTAAGCTCTCCTCTCACCAGACTCCATTCATTAAAATGGTAATTTAAGCTCTCCTCTCACCAGACTCCATTCATTAAAATGGTAATTTAAGGTCTCTTCTCACCAGACTCCATTCACTAAAGCAGTAATTTAAGCTCTCCTCTCACCAGACTCCATTCATTAAAATGGTAATTTAAGCTCTCCTCTCACCAGACTCCATTCAATAAAGCAGTAATTTAAGGTCTCCTCTCGCCAGACTCCATTCAATAAAGCAGTAATTTACACTCTCCTCTCACCAGACTCCATTCAATAAAGCAGTAATTTAAGCTTTCCCCTCACCAGACTGCATTCATTAAAATGGTAATTTAAGCTCTCCTCTCACCAGACTCCATTCATTAAAATGGTAATTTAAGCTCTCCTCTCACCAGACTCCATTCATTAAAATGGTAATTTAAGCTCTCCTCTCACCAGACTCCATTCAATAAAGCAGTAATTTAAGGTCTCCTCTCACCAGACTCCATTCAATAAAGCAGTAATTTAAGCTTTCCCCTCACCAGACTCACCAGACTTCTTTCACTAAAGCAGTAATTTGAACTCTTCTCTCACCAAACTCCTTTCACTAAAGCTGTCATTATAGCTCTCCTCTCAAAAGACTCCAGTTACTAAAGCAGTAATTCAAGCTCTTCTCTCACCAGACTCCATTCACTAAAGCAGTGATTTAGGTTCTCCTCTCGACAGACTCAATTCAATAAAGCAGTAATTTCAGCTCTCCTCTCACCAGACTCCATTCACTAAAGCAGTGATTTAGGTTCTCCTCTCGACAGACTCAATTCAATAAAGCAGTAATTTCAGCTCTCCTCTCACCAGACTCCATTCAATAAAGCAGTAATTTAAGGTCTCCTCTCGCCAGACTCCATTCAATAAAGCAGTAATTTACACTCTCCTCTCACCAGACTCCATTCAATAAAGCAGTAATTTAAGCTCTCCTCTCACCAGACTCCATTCAATAAAGCAGTAATTTAAGGTCTCCTCTCGCCAGACTCCATTCAATAAAGCAGTAATTTACACTCTCCTCTCACCAGACTCCATTCAATAAAGCAGTAATTTACACTCTCCTCTCACCAGACTCAATTCAATAAAGCAGTAATTTAAGCTCTCCTCTCACCAGACTCCATTCAATAAAGCAGTAATTTAAGGTCTCCTCTCGCCAGACTCCATTCAATAAAGCAGTAATTTACACTCTCCTCTCACCAGACTCCATTCAATAAAGCAGTAATTTAAGCTTTCCCCTCACCAGACTCCATTCATTAAAATGGTAATTTAAGCTCTCCTCTCACCAGACTCCATTCATTAAAATGGTAATTTAAGCTCTCCTCTCACCAGACTCCATTCATTAAAATGGTAATTTAAGCTCTCCTCTCACCAGACTCCATTCAATAAAGCAGTAATTTAAGGTCTCCTCTCACCAGACTCCATTCAATAAAGCAGTAATTTAAGCTTTCCCCTCACCAGACTCACCAGACTTCTTTCACTAAAGCAGTAATTTGAACTCTTCTCTCACCAAACTCCTTTCACTAAAGCTGTCATTATAGCTCTCCTCTCAAAAGACTCCAGTTACTAAAGCAGTAATTCAAGCTCTTCTCTCACCAGACTCCATTCACTAAAGCAGTGATTTAGGTTCTCCTCTCGACAGACTCAATTCAATAAAGCAGTAATTTCAGCTCTCCTCTCACCAGACTCCATTCACTAAAGCAGTGATTTAGGTTCTCCTCTCGACAGACTCAATTCAATAAAGCAGTAATTTCAGCTCTCCTCTCACCAGACTCCATTCACTAAAGTGGTATTTTAAGCTCTTCCCTCACCAGTCTCACCAAACTCCATTCACTAAAGCAGTAATTTTAGCTCTTCTCAGGTCAAGTCAAATTTATTTATAGAGCACATTTAGGAAGACAGCAGTCGATCAAAGTGCTGTACACAGGATACATGAAACAAATGAAGCAACTGGACTCCAATAGACTCTCACCAGACTCCATTCATTTAAGTGGTAATTTAAGCTATCCTCTCACTAGACTTACCAGACTCCTTTCACTAAAGCAGTAATTTAAGCTCTCCCCTCACCAGACTCCTTTCACTAAAGCAGTAATTTAAGCTCTCCTCTCACCAGACTCCTTTCAATAAAGCAGTAATTTAAGCTCTCCTCTCACCAGACTCCTTTCAATAAAGCAGTAATTTAAGCTCAGTGAAGAGCTGCCACCCATTGAAACTGATCATCTCCTTCTAAATAAAACTGTAAACACTGAATATTTAATGAACCTGCTGTAGCGTGGCGTTATGGTCTGTTTTGAGTTAGATGAAAGCTAACCAGTACATACTAGAACACTAGAATAGAAAGAGGAAAGACCAACATGAGGAGCTTCCTCCTGATTCTGATTTTCAGTTCCCTTCAAACCATCAGCAATCTGATCTGCTAGTTTTCATTTGGAGGCTTTCAGCTGGTTTTCTCCAGCGGGTCCCGGTACACCGAGCTGTCAGCACGTCTCTGCATCAACATCAACTTGACAAAGATGGCAACATTTACTGAATCAAGGCTGCCATGCTGCTCTTCCTGTCAGGGACAGAAAGGGCTTCTGGGCGCCCACCGCTCTCTGTGTTCAGATCATGAATAAATCAGCCGCGAAGCATGACACTTCCTCAGAAATTCACACAGATGCCCCGAACCAACAGTGATTAGTGTTATTTTTAGTGCAGCGCTTTCACTGGAATGCTAATTGGCAGAATTTATGAGTTTTTCACATAAATAAAATCTAACTGGAATCTTCTGCCTCTCATTTTTGATTTGAATAAAAACAAAATAATGTCAGAGACAATAAGAACTTGCAGTTAGTTTCTCTGTTTCAGGAAGGAGATGGTAGGAGGATATAATGCTAACATGCTACTCTCCATGCTAATCACTGTGCATTATTCAATGCATACAATTTTTAAGACCCTTGTGCAACACTTCCCTAAAGCTCTTCTTGATTCTTTCTGTCTATGGCTGAGGCCGTTTTCAGTCACTCAGCAGTTTTCACACTGACTGGCTTCATGTGATCTACAGTGGACTATAATGCTAACATTAGCATTAGCGCTCTCTGTTTGTTGCTGTTTGATGGAACATAAACTGAGCTCTTTTATTTTGAAGGATGAATGCAGTCTTACTCTCCAGGAAGTCCAGCTGGCAGGCCGGAGCGTTGAGGCTCATGAAGTTGAATCCTCTGGTGGGCCGACAGCTGCTCCTCGCCACCGACCCCCCAGGAGTCAAACCCTGCAGCATGCTGCTCTTCCCAGCCCCGTCTAGACCCAAGACCAGGACCTGCCGCTTCCCCCGCTCCTCCTCCTCCTGCAGGCACACCACAAGTATTGGTTTTAGTCTAGAACAGTTACTAGTTGTTGTCTGAACCAGTTACTCGTTTTCTAGTCTGGACCAGGTACTGGTTTTAGTCTGAACCAGCTTCTACTGGTTTTCTAGTCCGAACCAGGTACTGCTTTTCTCGTCTGGAACAGTAACTGGTTTTCAAGTCTGAACCAGTTACTGGTTTTAGTCTGGAACAGTTACTGGTTTTCTAGTCTGGACCAATAACTGGTTTTCTAGTCTGAACCATTTACTGGTTTTAGTTCGGGACAGTTACTGATTTTTCTTTAGATCCTATTAAAGGATATCATCTGATTCAAACCTCTGCCTCTGAGTCATCATCTTTTTAAAAGTCTCCTCTTTGTGTTGCTGAGGCTGGTAAACACAGCACCAGACAAACAGCAGCGCTGACAGATCTGGAGCTTTCCTCCATGCGTTTCTGGCTTCTTCAGTCCGCTGGGAGACGAACCGCCGACCTTCTGACAGCTCTGAGCTGCTGTGGTTGCCAAGCTTCTTCCTGTTTCTGCAGCCTGGACTTTGTGCAAACTGATCAATTTCTTGCAGACGTGTCCTTTTCGTCTTTTGTTTGCATCTCTGAGATTACACAGGAGCTCTGAAGTGTTCCAGTGAACCAGACGTTCCCTGTTATTATTTCTTTTTTCAGACATTTCTTTGGTTAATATGATGGATCTGACATTTCGAGTCAAGTCGACGCTCTGGTCATTTATCTCCTGCTCTTTTGTCGGCTCAAACACTTTTTCTTTCAGATTTGAACCTCAGCTCTGTCGTTGCAGACATTTCTCATAAATCAGCAGTGATTCTGCCTTAATTTCAGCTCAACTGCAGATCCGACAGGTTTTAACGTCTTGCTCAAGGGCACTCCAGCAAACCAGAAAACACTGAAGTCTGCAGCCCTGAGTGGAACACTGGACAGTTCTTCTGTGATGAAATGTCTTTGTTTCTCTTGTTCTCGTTCAGCTGACAGATGCTTTCAAATACTTGATATTCCAAAAAGTGTTGTTGGCAATAAATCAGCTTCTTTTCTTTCTTTCAGAGAATGGGATAAGATGATTAATATGAGGCTGGTATCGCAGGAAGCCGTCACCATCTTTGTTTTTAGCCGTTGTCATGTCACCATCTTTGTTTTTAGCCTTCACCATCTTTGTTTTTAGCCATTGTCATGTCACTATCTTTGTTTTTAGTCGTCACCATCTTTGTTTTTAGCCGTCGCCATCTTGTTTTCTTTGCAACTTAAAGTGACACTAGTGACACAAAGGCTCAATAGACTCTTTGATGAACTGAAAACTCCATGTGATGTGAGCTGCAAAGCACATGTGGATGAAAACAATTCTGGTTCCAAACTTTTAAGAAAATAGGTCGTAGGTTTGAAAGTGTCAGCTGATAAAGTGGAGAGTTTTTTATCTGCTAAACCTCAACATGATAATATCAATGCCAGACTAAATCTCTAAAAATATATATGACTGATTTGGTTTTAATGATAGTTAGTGGAGAGGTAGAACACCTGCACGAAAAGAAGAGATCCAAACACACTGAAGGGCTTTGGCTTAAAATATATGCCCGTTAAATATGATGCTTAATCATCTTGATGTGTGCAGAAATCTGAAGAAACAACAAAAATACAGTTAAGTGGACAGAGACCCTGAATTTCTCACAGATGGTCTCTGGTCTCCGTTTAAAGTCCTCATTGTTCCTCGCCGGCTGCTGAAACTCTCAAGGTCGGCAGCTCACTTGACTCCCCCACTTCCCCCAAAGCCACAGACGTGACCACAATGCATCTTGATCCAGCGTGGCCCTTGGGATGACAATGTTAGCGCCAGATAATAGCGCTGGACGTTAACAGTTTCCAGCCTGATGGAGCAGGCTGAGCTTATTATGGGATGCTGCTGAGTGAACAGGACACAATGATGTTAGTGAGAGGTTCAGGCTGCAGCAAGTGAAACACATCTGGGGAGCCTTCATCATCAGCCTGCCCTTATTTTCACCACCATCATCATCATCATTAAAAGGCCACCATCTATCAGTCCAACCATCACCTTCATCATTGTCACATCTTTGTTTTTACTGACTCATTGCCATCAACCTCTTCATCATCTTCTTCTTCCATCTTCCTCGTCATCACTGTTCTCATTTATTAATTAAGATATTCTCACTATTTACATCTTTTAGATCATCATCTTCATCATCACCAGTGCACTCACTTCATCATCATCATCATCATCTTCATCATGTTCATGAGCAGCACCACCTTTCTCCTCTTCTTCAAACTCATCATTTTCATTTTATTTTTTCTGAATATTATCATCGTCGTCATCTTCTCGTCCAGTTTATCGTCATCAGCTTCTGCTCGCTCATCATTACCACCACCACCACCATCATCATCATCTTCCTCTCCTTGAAGTTTCACTGTCATCATGAAATCCATCATCATCATCATCATCATGGTATATTCTTCATTATTTGACGTAAAGGAAGCATCAGAATCACCTTCATCATCATCATCATCATCATCATTGTTATTAACAGTTTATATATTTTAGCCCAGTGTTTCTATCATAATGAAATCATCATCTTCATCATGTTAGTCATTCACGAGCATCTTCCTGCTTTTCTTCACCCTCATAATCACTCACATTTTACCATTTTTAAATATTATATATCAAATATCATCATCTCTACAGGTTTTTTCAGGTATAATATCAATAATAAACAGTTGAAGAGGCACTATAATAATAATATCGAATATATAGGCTATGTATATATATGTTAATTATGATATAATAGCCTAATAATAATGATAATAAAACCTCTTTGATGGTGCAATACTGTGCTGGGGACCATATCCGCCTCTTATAGAAGAAGTTGAGGGCGATGAAGAGCGCAGAGCCCAAGGCGGCCACGGCGGCAGTCAGAGCGATGGAGAAGTGCCGGAGGAGAACCATCGGTGGAGCACCGACCAGCGGCTGGAGCGGGAGCACCGGGTCCAGGACCGGAACTAGGACCGGGATCAGAACCAGGACCGGGATCAGAACCAGGACCGGGACTGGGATCAGAATCAGAACCAGAGCAAGGACCAGGATCTGACACTGACTGCCGCTTCCTTCCGCTTGCGCTCCGTCTCGCGCCGCTGGATGCGCCACATGTGACCGAGCAGCTCCTCTTGTTGTTGTTAAGAGAGAGAAGTGACGCGTTCAAAGACGCCTCGTAAATATAGCTTCTCTGGACTCCTGTCTGCCAGCTGCAACAGAGATGAATAACAACTATGAGAGTCATTGAATAAGTACTGTATTATTACTATTTTACGAAGAGAAGAGAAGTATTGAAAGTCCAACCCCCTACAATCATAATTTTAGTTTAGTTATCAAGTAGCCTATTGATCTGAAACACATTAGAATCAGTTTATGGATCGATGAGTCGATCACTGATCAATCAGCTCAGGCTGATGCTGTCTTTCCCTCCACTGGTGAAGAGCTCCATCTAGAGTTTTAGTTTATACTATTATTTTTATTATATTTGTGTTGAACTGGCTTTACAATCATCTGGGTTCCTCCATGTTTTTAAGTCAACTAAACTAAACTAAACACAGATATTTCTATAGTAAGGAGTTATTGATCCAAGTTTTACAGAATGTTTAAAATTGATCTGAAGTCAGTCTGCGGTGCCTCAATAAAGAGGATCAGTTCAATAGGTTCACCTGCAGGGAGCGCTGCGGGCTTTATAGTTTGTCAATACATAAAGAGGAATGGAGGGACAATGAAATAAAATAAAATAAAATGCAGCCAGATTAGTGAAAATTAAAAATGTATCACAGAATATTGATCAGTCTGTTTGTGCACAATCGCATTAAATTATTTTTTTTCTCATACTGTCTGTCTGAAAAATAATTTTATTGATACGAGCCACATTAGAGGACTTCTGTGTTTAAAACATGATATTCTGAGTTTAAAGGTACTATATTGTAAAAAGTAAGATTTCCATGTCCTTTTTACTTGTCAGGTTTAAATGCTGTACAAATATTGTCAAAGTACTGAAACATTTCTGGCACACTCAGTGTATTTTATTATTGAGAGAAAACTGGACTAAACTGTAATATATGTGATTATTTTACACATTTCTATTTTCATTTTTTTTAATTAATATTAATGTTGGTATTCACTTATTTTAAAGATTCCTCATTGTAAATGGTGTAAGTTTGTAGTCACAACATAAATACTGTGAAATAATAGTATAGTATCTAAACTTCCCAATTAAATTGGAGAAATCCATTTCTTCAAATTTATTTATTATTCAGAAATTGAGCTTTTGAAACAAGCCATCAGGATTTCTGTCCATTTATGGCAGCACTAATGTACAATACTTAGACCATTTTACAGTATTTATGTTTATTATTCATTTATTTATTATTTTTTAGATAGATAACGAGATAGATAGATGGTTACTTTATTAATCCCACATAAAGAAATAAATAAATTAATTAATATTAATATTAATTAATTCCAGAAATCCAGACATAACTATCAAAAAATATACACACTGAAACTAAAATACTAAATCCTAAAATATATAGTAATACCTGCAGTTACTGTATATATCTTAATATTAAGCTATTGCGGAGCGTTTGAAACAAGCGTAAAGATTATTTTCTAATGATTTTATTCTATTTCATTTTTGTTATTCCGTCGTGCTCTTGTGGACTAATATAAAACAGTTTTGAATGCTGTAAGTGTGACCAGACTGTTGCAAGCAACTCGATTCAATTGTTGTACACTAAAACGGTTTCAGGCATTTTCACACAGACTGTGAGGAGAAAAAACGCGTTATTTGAACAGCATATTAATAGGTTTTTGTAGAAACATAACATATATAATAATTTTAATAATAATAATATGGAACCGGAAGTGTTGGAGATTTTAATGGAGATTTTATTTTGAAGTGACAGCCGGAAGTCAAGGTGCATGTACGTCACTTTACAGCAGCAGACCGGCCGAAGTGATCAGGACTGGGGACAGACTTTACCGCCGCAACCCTCCCGTCCGGTTCCAAACGGATAATTTGACGGAATAACATACAAGTTTCCGGCGGGTGTACCGGGTTTTATCGGCCGTGGAGTCGGTCGTTACTTCCTCCTCTCAGCGGTGCTCACGGTGTTCGTCAGCCCGCGGCGGGCGGCTAGCATCGGGCACTGCTGCTAAACATGGTGGCCTGTCGGTAACAAGGAGCAGCGACCACAGTCTGGGGCTTTTAGGGGATTATTAGAGCCAGCTGGGACGGTGCTCCACCGCTTCGGATACGCTGCTGCCCGTCTACTCGGTCTTATTTTTGTGGGTTTTGTCTTTTTAACGTGAAGCTGGCTTTTCTGTGGACGCTGGGAGCAGCACCGTGTTCAGCGAACCGTGGATGATCCAAGGGAGTTTACTTTGAAAGTTGTCACCAGGCAGCCTCCAAGTTTCACAGCCGGTTTGTGGCAGAAAGAAAAACACGGGCTGACGGGAAAAAAAACGCAAAGTAGCAGCGCGGTTTGCGTTTATATCCCGGATGAGAGTGAACCGAGTTTCTGCTCATGGGGTTTGATTCTTTATCTTAATCTGTGGATTATTATGGATTATTATAATGGCCTAATCCAGGACAAATCACACCGGGACCTTTGGGAATAGCTGCTGCCGCTGATGATGATGATGACAGAGAAAAGCGATGGTTTCCCTTCGTTATGATTTTGAGTAGAGAGGAGTTCATTACATGGAGACTCGTCTGACATGCCAAGGAAGGAGTTGCCACTACCTGAGGGTTGGGAGGAAGCCAGAGACTTTGATGGCAAAGTCTACTACGTGGACCACATTAACCAGTGCACGAGCTGGATCGACCCCAGAGACCGGTAGGAGTCTGGGTAGCTCTATTTATATATTTATTTGATGCACTAATGAAAAAATTATGACCTTTGACCTCCTGCATATGAGTGAAACACCTCGTTGAACTAAAGTATTATTACAGTTTTCATTGTTATTCATTATACTATCTATACATTCACACCCTGATCATCATAACATTATGAGCACTACTATTGTGTTGGTCCCCCTTTTGCTCCATCACAAACCTGATCCTTGTCCTTTCATGACTCTGGCTCTGGTTCACCACTGGTCCTTCCATGGACCACTTTTGATAGATCCTGACCACTGCAGACCAGGAACAACCCACCAGAGCTGCAGTTCTGGAGATGCTGTGACCCAGTCCTCTAGCCATCACTTGTTGTCAAATTTGCTCAGATCACACTTGAACATTTTTCCGACTTCTCACATCAACATTAAGGACAAAATGTTCATTTGATGAAGATATAATCGGTGTTATTCACTTCACCTGGCAACTGTCAGAATTCTAAGATCAGACTTTGAACCTGGTCAACATCCTTCATTAAAAAGTGAACTAAAAGCACTTAAAGAACATTTTAGAGGATGATGAATGCTTATTTTCTCTTTAAAACTGTTCATTGAAAGATGTTCACTATCATGGCTGCCTGGAAGAATTGAACACTGAGATGAGGTCAGATAAATAACAGCTCTATTGATCCCACAGTGGGGAAGTTTACAGCATCACAGCAGCAAAGGTAAAGAGACAGCACAGCATACAGAGACATTACTTAAGAAGTCAAACATATTTTATAAAATACAACAAGAATAAGGCTAAATAAATAAAAAAAACTAGAAGTGAAATAATTCAAAAAGCAAAATAGTAGTGAAATAGTAAAAGTCCAAAGAAATAATCAAAATAAGGAAAAAATAGAAAATATGTTCAAAACTAAATAAAACAAAATAATGGAAATCAATTGGTGCATATTAGGAGTCAGTGTGTCTAAGTGCCAACCATTGTTACATTAATTTGTACTTTGTTTTTTGTGTAAACAGAGTTTTTGGACATTTCCCATCCTTTGTCTTTGCCGTCAGAGAATTTGGAGCTTTTTATTTCTTGCGTCATTTTCACATCATTTTTTTTGTTCAGGGTATTTTTGTGTCCTTCAACTTAAAAACAACCTGCCTGAGGAGTTTAGGTCAGAGGAATCCCCTTTAACCTTTTCATACAGTGCTTTTAAAAATGTGGTTCTAATAGTTTCAGCATTAGGAAACTCACCTGAGACATTTCTAGGTGTCTTTATTTACATCCCTGCTATCAGGAATCAGGTCTGCAGGTGTGTCTCACCTGTGTCTCTCTTCTAGAAATCAGAGTGGAGAGAAACAGATTTTCATCTTTAGCAGCTTTTCCAAACGTTGTGGACTTTGACACCAAATTCCTTTAATGGTTTACGTCTGGAATCCTGAGACTTGTTTTCCATTTTTCTGCCTTTAGTTTGGTGTCAGAGCGAAAACACACTCGCTCTTTATTGAGGCATTTATTGAAGCATTAATCTGACTCTTTACTTCACATGCTGATGCTGTTTTAGAGGGACAAATAATCAGCACTAGGGTGCAAGATTTCTAGAAAATATATCTAACTGTGATTATTAGATGATGTGATATCAGTAAAAATGATTATTAGTGTCATTTTCACTGAAAAACTGAACCAAACTAAGATGTTTTCTTAAGTTTGTCAAGTCTTTGTAGGCCAGGACGTCTCTGCAGCATCACAATAGTTAATATAAAATCATATTTGCCTTTTAAAAAAAAAATAATGTTCTTCAACAAATACTATGAATTGAAAATTCCATAAATTGATAATTGATAAAGGTTAATTAATTAAGATTAATTAATTGTTTAGCCAAACAGTGGAGTGGGAAAGTATTCAGAACCTTTCATAATAGTAAAATAAAAAGAAAAATCAAGTTTTCCTTCGTTATTCTGCAATCAAATCCACAGAATGATAAAGTGAAAACAGAATTTTTGAAATATTTGCAGTTTTTTTTTCTTACTCAGTGGAGCGCCATATTGTTTACGGCAACTCATTTAGTCCGAAACTCCAAATATTTAGTTGTCTAAGATGAAATATTACAAGAGATAAAAACAAAACCTCTGAGCAGCAGGAATCAGTCAGTTTGTGGCTTTTTATTAACTCTTTGAGTGCTATTGACATATTTCGGCGTCATTTAAAATCCGACGCATGAGTGGTTTTTCGGCAGGGGGTTGCTGATCGCGGTGAGCAATGTTGGGGCTTCTGGGAGATGTAGTCGGAGCATAAGGAGAAGCCACAGAGATCCAAGCAGAAAGTGAAGATGATCATGATTAGAGAGCAAAACGGACGGATTCTGGACGTAAAGTGGCGTTTTTGGTGGGAGTGGCCTCTACCTCTGATAAAACAAGAATCAAACAAGGTAAAAAAAAATTATGATGAAATAGAAAAATCAACTTTGTCTCCACGCAACAAACTGTACAACAAATATTGTGATTTTAAGAAAACAGTTTGTGATTCCAGCTTGAAGCTGCTGAGTTAAAGTTTTTAAAACAATCAGGGTGCTTTCACAGCATTTATACAGAACCCTCATTTATGATTAAAAAAGATATGAAAATATCAGTTTTCACAATATAAGTGAATGGTGACATTAACCTAAATAAAATGTATATAAATTAGTGTAAAATAATCAAATATAACACAGGGTTTTGGTAATTAGTCCAGTCCTCTCACAATAATAATATACAGTTAGCCTGCCAGGAGTGTTTGAGTACTTTCACAGTATTTATTTATTTGGCACTTAAATCTGAATTATGATTATATAAAAGACATGGAAATATCACTTTGTAATATGTAATATTAAAAATATTTCACTACCTCAGTGTTATCATGTCAATATTTCAATTTGATTTTCTCTGAGGAGTAAAAAGATGCACAAAACAAGAAGCGCAAGGCCTCGTCGTGTGAAAAACCTTTTATAGTTCAGTATTGGGGGAAAAAAAAAACAAAAAAAACAAGAGGACTTATTTTATTTAGACACCGACGGCTGTTAAATGTCACATATATCTGGATGTCTTTATTTATTTGATCTAAAATACCTGCATGATGTCCAGGTTGTGGTTCTGATTGCATCAAACAACAAATTTTGTTTTTATTTAAATTTACAAGATACATTTAAAAAGTGAAGCAATGAATGCAAATATTGTTTCATCGTATTAACCTGTCGAATAATTTGATTGACTGCAAAAAATGTTTTTTAGTTTCATGCAAAAATGTCAGTAAATTCAGTTTTCAGCCTCGCAAATATGGAAGCATCCTACTTTCCTTGGTTTTCTGTTGTATTAAAGTGAATATCTAAAGGCATTCTTCAAGAATATTTGGATGGATATTGTCACTAGATCTCAAATATGGAGATTTATGTCTCGCTATTTTCTGACATTTTATAAACCAAACAGGTGATCTATGAAAGATGAAAAGAAGTGGCAGATTGACTGATAATGAAAACAATAATTATTAGAAGGCAAAACAGTGAAATCACCCTATTTATGTTAAGGTTTCTGGTGAACTTCAAGAGGACTGAAATTTAAAAAAGGGGAACAAAAGACCAATTTTTATATAAAGAAAAGAGTTGCATGTCGTCAGGTGTCGTCACTTTTATGTTTTTATCATAAATCCATGTCGTTTTTTTTGGATGCTTTCTGGATTTAATGACTGATCTGTTTGTTGCTGTTGGACCTTGAAGCCTTAAAGCTCGGCTGGAGGAATTTATCCGCTGACTCACCGTTCAGACATGCAGCTCGCCTCCATGAGTGTTTGCACTTCGTCGTAAAGCTTTGTCAGTTTGCATCAGAGCGTTTACCTTCCTGTGTGAGAGCTGAGCGAGCTCTTGTCCTTATTTTAAAGGTCTCATATCCCACCTGCTGTTGATCACTGACTCCCTGTTAGAGCCTCAGATAAGCCTCTTTAAAAAAACATGCAAACCATCATGTGACACTGGAACTTATTAATTGGTAGGTTTAGTGCTTATACAATCAGGATGTAAGCAGGAGGATAAAGGTCTGCATTATGTCACTTTAAAACCACTGCCAGGTGTTTTTGTTTTTGTTTATCCGGGTAGTAGTTGGTGGCAGCCCTCAGCACAAGACAACTAACTTATGTTTTATTGGAACATCACAAAGCAAAGCATAAATTCTTGGCACAGCATCATAAGAATTAATTAAGAAAAGCTATATAATTGACTAATTCCTGCACCTCTGGCTGTGTTTACATGCTATTCAGAGCATTAAAGGCTGCATATGAACAGGAATGTTAGTGCAGAGCATTATTTTCATCGTTTATTCGGCTGGTTATTTCAAATGTCTCAAAGATATTCAGTTTACTGTCTCAGAGGAGAGAATAAACAAGGAAATGTTCACACTTAAAAGCTGTCATCAGAGATAATAGACTGTCATTTTCAGAATAAAGAAAAAACAATATTAATAATATAGATTGTGCATGGAAACATATTTGGCAGTTAATTTAATAGCTTTAATTAATACATGAAGTGATCAGCTTTGGTCCCAGTAGCTGGTTCCCACAGACTCAGCGGCCAGTCAGACCAGTACAGCATCACCAGTCTCTCAGCTCTGTTCAGCTGAGGGGGGTCTCCTCCAGGCTTAATCTATTATTCATCAACTGAAACTGGACCCAGTTCAGTTTCTGGGCCTCTGCTGGTTGTTCTTATGTGTCAGATAGTATCTTTAGCACATTTATTCTGTGTCTATATTATATTTATGTGTCATTTTTCTCTTTTTGGGTGACTTTTAAGGAAAAAAATCAAGAGCAGCACCTTTATTGTTATTAGATTGTTTGACCTAAACTCTTAAAACGAAGATGTTTAATGAGAGAAATGTTCTGGTAAAGGAAATAATCTGTCAATCATTTCCTCCATTAATCCATCAGTTGTTTGGTTTATAAAATGGTGAAAAATGTGGATCAGTGTTTCAGATGTCTCAAAGATATTCAGTTCAGTGTCATAGAGGAAAGAATCCAGGAAGTATTCGCATTTAAGAAGCTGGGAACTAGGGATAAATGATTTATCGTTTTCTGATCAAAATTGCAATTTCAGATAATGTGATCATGTGATTGCCTAAGCTGCATTCTTTTGCAGCACACCTGACTGACCCAGGATCTGTTGTTTCAGATATTTTACACAGTCTCCTGATCAGCCTGCCAAGCTCATCAATAGAGGTGGGACTCTCTTGGCACCCCACGATTCGATTCAGTTCCGATTATTTTTTTCTGCATATTTCCATGCTTGCATTTTTAAAAAAAAAAAAATATATATATGTATGAATCTGAGCAACGCAGTTTGCTCTGATATTTTATTAGAGAAAAGACTATATGACTTTTTTATGAACGATTTATTTAGATTTAGTAATCCGATTGGCCATATCTGAGTTTGTGTCTGGCTGCCATCAGGAATGGGTCGCTTTTCTCCCAACTCTGAGTGGTATTGCGACACGAAATGTGGTTTTGTATTTCTGTAGTGTTTTAAAAGTATTTAATTTGCCCCGCACCTTCCCTTTGATCTCATAAAAAAACAGCAGGCAGAGGTGAATTTTCTGTCGCACTCTGCAGCAGGTGAACTAATTTAATTTTTAAAATTATGATTATTAACATTTCTGCATCTATTCAGCACCATTTGAAAGAGAGTTTGCAATGCACTGAAGAATTATTTTTTTTTCCCACCCCTACTAACCAATCAGAAGCAGCATGCTACTTGCGGACAAGGCACGCTAACCAGTTCTAGCCACTTCTGGTTCTGCAGAAGTAGGCTAATTTCATGACATGTTAATGAAACGGGAGGAACAGCTTAATTCTGATTGGTTGGTGTGACCTGTCCATGAGTAGCAAGCCGCTTCTGATTGGTGACCTTGGCAGGATGGTAGGGAGACGGTATGTATGTAAAATAGTTGACGGAACAGATCCTGGGTCAGTCAGGAGCAGCAAATAACTGCTTTGGTGCTTTGCAGCTTTACAGCTTTGGTGATCACATAATCCTGTTGTCTGAAATCGTGATTTCGATAAGAAAACAATAAATTGTTCAGCCCTAGGAATCGGATCACTTTTTCAAGGTAACTATGGCAACACTGCCAAGGATA
Source organism: Synanceia verrucosa (assembly GCA_029721515.1). Classification (NCBI taxonomy): domain Eukaryota; kingdom Metazoa; phylum Chordata; class Actinopteri; order Perciformes; family Synanceiidae; genus Synanceia; species Synanceia verrucosa. The sequence goes on along the minus strand of CM056565.1, from coordinate 20,405,725 downwards.
CGTTTGAAAACAGTTCTTGCCTTTAGTTTTCACCCTTGCATTAGAGTAATAGCTTTTAATGCTTCCGTGGTGTGATGTATTTTTCTGTCATGTTTGAAAATCATGAATAAAATTGAAACCTTATTTGCCAGAAAAATCACAATTAGACTTTTGTTATTTAAAAAACAATGTTGCCAATTAATTTTAATAGTTGACAACTGATCTAATAATTGATTTACCTCTACAGAATACAAATACTTTTATGCTTTAATGTATGAAATAAATTGAACAAATTCATAAAATCATATTGTTGTAGCTGTAAAAAATAAATAACTATATTTGTCCTGTTTAATCTCAGTGTAAATATGCTTTTAAAGAACTGAAATTTGTCTAGATTTGCTCGGGATTTCGTTTATTTCTGAGCTGCTGTTTCTCAATCAAAAGCCTTTATTGTCATTATATGACAATAAAGTCCTTAAAAAGTCCTTCTGTCCTTAAAAATGTGCACATTAATAAATGTATTATATGATCTTATATTGTGCTGATGACTTCTGGGATTTTTTTGCAGGGGATTCAGCACTAGTAATTATAATCTAATTACAATATATCAGCCACTTTTCTTCTTTCATCAATCAAAAAGTATGACACAAACTAAACCGTCCAGAGCTGAAAAGTCAAAGATAACTCAAAGATACTCATACTATTGAATGAAAAATAGTTTTACACCCTTAAGAAGCTGAATCAGCTTGTATTATTTCCTTTGTCGTGACTTAATCGTCCAAATTGATGCTAATTGGCCGCTTTTGTGTGAACAGCACCGTTTAGTCTGGTATGCGTTGTAAAAATCTGACATAACATGTTCATTAATTGTCATGTGACACTTTTGACCGGTAAATCCTAAAACCTGCATGTTTGCAGGGTTCAGATGGTTTGTCTTGTTTAGATGCGCATGGACATTCATCACAAATATTTGTAACAATTTGGACCCATTTTAATCCACCTGGAAGGGAAAACAAGCTGATCTTTATAACCGTCGAGGGCCAGGTCATCGCACAGCCGGTAGTAATACAATTATCATACTATCAATAGCTGAATGACGCCAGAATCTGCCGATGCTGCACCTCGTTGGGTTATATCTGTGATCAGATGGAACCTGAACCAACAAAAGGTGGAGGAGGCTTTCTGTTCTTTGTGGCTTCAGATATTTTAGCTATTTGCCTGTAATGTTCCTGCACATTCTTACAATACCTTTAAACCTGTTCCTGCTTTACTCAGTGACCCAGGTCAGGTCAGGTTGGAGCTCCATGTTAAAACAGCCAATCAAAAATCAGAAGCCTTTACTTTCATTCTAGTACGATGGAAATGCTGCTCCACTTGGTGCTTTACACATTTACAACGAACAGTAGTTCAGATACAAATCTACTGTGTCACAGTTAAAACTTCTGGGTTTCAGGTAAAATTTCACGGGCAAATGGGTTTTTGCACATCCAGCATCACTCTTAGGTTCAATAATTATTAATAATTATTAATAATAATAATAACGATATCATTCTTTCGGCTGTCACACATAAGCTACACAACATAAGCTTGTATGAGCTGCCTTTGTCAACGTTCAGAAAGTCTTGATTTCTTTCTTGATTTTTGAACGTTTGTCTCGACTCCTCTAGCTCTGCATCAGTGGAACAGAAAATGATTTTGTCTCTCGGTAAACACTGGAAACAAGAGTATCTCAGTGGTCTCAGTCTCTAGTTTCTAGTCATCTTCTTCATTTGGAGTCCAACAGATATAAAGCAGAGGATGCTTTTGGGCACAGCTACCAGTTCAAAAACCAGGATGTTTTGATTTTGGGTTGTTAGAGTGTCCGTCTTAATTTAGTCATATTAATTAGTGTTAGTTGTGAGAACTGGCTTATTTGACCATATAAGAAGGTTTTCTGTTATGTTTTTTCCTTTTTTTTTCTGTTCGGGTCCTGAACCTGTTACATGGTTCTGTCTCCTTCAGGCAGACGAAGCCTCTGACGTTTGCTGACTGTATTGGCGATGAGCTGCCGGTGGGATGGGAGGAGGCGTACGACCCGACGGTTGGACCGTACTATGTGGACCACAACACCAGTGAGTCCATCTATATAATACCTTTTATAATATCTGTATAATACCTGTATTTAATATCAGTATTATACCTTTATAATACCTTTGTAATGTCTGAACGATCCATGTTTCCCTGTTCAAAATGGTGAAGCGTGGGGAACTCAGTGAGAAAGAAAGAGTCTCAGTTAAAGCTCTGAAGTGAAGCTGGAGGCTCTCTGCTGCTCTGATAACCTTGTTTCCCTGCAGAGAGCACCCAGCTGGAGGACCCTCGGGCCCAGTGGCAGCGGGAACAGGAGTTCATGCTGAGGGATTACCTGGCTGTGGCAAGCGATGCCCTCAGCGCCCAGAAGGAGATCTACCAGGTGAAGGAGCAGAGGCTCCGTCTGGCCCAGCAGGAATACCGGCAGCTCCATGACGCCTGGAGGGACAAGTCCACATCTCAGACCAGCCGTGAGTACCACAGAAAACCAGCGCTAACGGCAGGGAAGTCCTGAAAAAAGCAGACAGAGCAACATTACAGTAAGGACTTATGTAGTGTCATTTGTAAACTAGTAGAATATATGGAGAAATATGTCAGAATAAGAAGGAAACAAAGACCTTAAAAATATGTGCAGGATTAATATCTAATATAGATCAGTGACAGACTAAATAAGTGACAAAACAGGTGAAATGTCATCATATAAACAACATAAGTGACAAAGTAAGTGAACACAGTGGACCAACTGGTGGAATAAAGAAAACAAAAGTATTGAGTAGTAGAAAGTAATAGAAGTGATATTAGTAGATGCATTAATAAGTATTGCACATGTAAGATTTTCTATTCTGATCCATGAAGGATTTATATTTGTCAAACTGAGAGAAAAGACAAAAGCCAAAGGATCAGTGGGTTAATCTGGACTGTACTACTTACTGTACTTTCCTGTCCTTTCTTTTATTGTCACTCATTGTATGTTAGCATGTCAGCGATAATAGCAAAGGAAAAAAAAACTAAATAATAAAAATAACATGAAAAATTAAGAAGATAAAAGGAAAAATTTATATGTAATAATAAATAAATAAATAATAAGGGAAAATAAGGGAAATAACAAAAAATATTGAAATACATATAATTAAAAATAAGAAAATTGGAACAAAATATAATGACAGAAAGTAAGAGCAAAATTAAAAAAAATCTCAGAAATCAGTAGTTTCATCAGTTTCACAGTTGAAAACACATGCAAAATCAGCAGTGAATAATAATAATATAATAATGTCTTCTGATCCATCCTGCAGTGAATTCAAGATCGTCTTCATCCAGCAAGTACGACCCCGACATCCTAAAAGCAGAAATCGCCACCGCCAAAAGTCGGGTAAGAGCATCTACTTCCTGTTTCACACCTGATCTGCTCAAATAAAACAGTCTGTATCTATCTGTCCATTAATCAAGGTAAAATGTCAAAAAACAACATTTTTAAGATAATAAAAATATATAAAATTTAAAAAATAAATACATATAACTATAAAGGAGACAAATCATGGATTTATTAGTAATAACTAAATTATAACATATTGCTTTAATTATGTATTGCACGTCTGTCTGTTCCTGAGGTTTCTAACAATGTTGTTTTCTTGTTTAAAGTTTTATTTGAGGGAATTTTTTCTTTAGCAGTTGAGTGAGTCGTACCTTCTTCTAAAGGCACATTTTTTGCTGTTTCTGTGTTTCAGGTGAGTAAGCTGAAGCGAGACCTGGCCTGCATGAAGCAGGAGCTGCAGTTCAAAGAACAAGGATTTGAGACCCTCAAAGAGTAAGTGACGACCTCCAGTTCCCAAACACATGAACTGTTTAGTTGTTTGTAGACAGAAAAAAGGGTGAGGATGAGGCATATTTTCCTGCTCATCTTTCTGACGTCATCTCCATGTCCTGAGTCTCAGCTCTTAGCTTTCATTCGTCTTATCTATGACTCGATCACTCAGTCATGGCAGGAATATGGCTACATAGCATTCAAGACCTCCTGCAGGGTTGGAGTTTGTCCTGTCGAACAGTAAATTAAAGTGAGAACCTCCAGTGCAGCTTATCGCATCAGTTATTGCCTTGGCATTATCGCACATTCCATCCCATCATTAAACACTAACGCCTCTATAAACCAGCTGAAGAATGTAGATTTAGGAGGAAACACCCCTTCTTCTATCTGACCTACTTCTACACCTCAGAGGAGCCGTAACACCTGAGTTTAGACCTAGAAGACAGACAGTAGACTTAGTGTAGACCTAGTAGACAGATAGCAGACTCAGTTTAGACCTAGAAGACAGACAGTAGACTTAGTGTAGACCTAGTAGACAGATAGCAGACTCAGTGTAGACCTAGTAGACAGATAGCAGACTTAGTGTAGACCTAGTAGACAGATAGCAGACTTAGTGTAGACCTAGTAGACAGATAGCAGACTTAGTGTCGACCTAGTAGACAGATAGCAGACTTAGTGTAGACCTAGTAGACAGATAGCAGACTTAGTGTCGACCTAGTAGACAGATAGCAGACTTAGTGTAGACCTAGTAGACAGATAGCAGACTTAGTGTCGACCTAGTAGACAGATAGCAGACTTAGTGTCGACCTAGTAGACAGATAGCAGACTTAGTGTCGACCTAGTAGACAGATAGCAGACTTAGTGTCGACCTAGTAGACAGATAGCAGACTTAGTGTCGACCTAGTAGACAGATAGCAGACTCAGTTTAGACCTAGAAGACAGATAGTAGACTCTGTTTAGACCTAGTAGACAGATAGTAAACACAGTAAAAAATGTATTTTAGATGTAGTAAACAGTAGTTTAGATGTACTTAGGAAACACCTCTTCTGTCTGACCTACTTCTCCACCTCAGAGGTAGTACTCGCACTTTAGTTGATTTGTTTAAACCTCAGACTGATCTGTCTTTTAACTTCTCCTCGTTGGAAGCTGTTGTGGGTTGAATGCAGCAGGAATGTTTGTGTTGCCTCCTGCAGCTCAGCGTCAGGAGGATTAAAGAGCAGTCGGACGGCATTCCTCCGTCACTTTCCTCTCCTGTTACAGTCGTCAGACACCGTACGGCAGCCAATCAATAAGACAGGAATGCAGCCTGACACTCTGTTGTACTGTTAGGAATTCACAAAATGCTGATGCACGACTTTTTTTAATGAGACGTGGAGCAGAAAGTTGAGGGTATAACACAGTGTGGACGTCCTGGTTTGGGTTGCTATTTTACTTTAGTTCTAGTGAAAGAAACTCAGTAAACTATAGTTTAGACTCAGTAAACAAAAGTTTAGTCCTATTAGACCCAGTAAACTGTAGTTTAGACTCAGTAAACTGTAGTTTAGACCTTTTAGATTCAGGAAACTGTAGTTTAGACTTATTAGACTCAGTGAACTGTAGTTTAGACTCAGTAAACAGTAGTTTAGACTCAGTAAGCCGTAGTTTAGACTTGTTAAACTGTAGTTTAGACTTATTAGACTCAGTGAACTGTAGTTTAGACTCAGTAAACAGTAGTTAAGACTCAGTAAGCCGTAGTTTAGACTTATTAAACTGTAGTTTAGACTTATTAAACTGTAGTTTAGACTTATTAGACTCAGTAAGCTGTAGTTTAAACTCAGTAAACTGTAGTTTAGACTCAGTAAGCAGTAGTTTAGACTTAGTAAACTGTAGTTTAGACTTATTAGACTCAGTAAGCTGTAGTTTAGACTCGTAAGCAGTAGTTTAGACTCAGTAAGCAGTAGTTTAGACTTAGTAAGCCGTAGTTTAGACTTATTAAACTGTAGTTTAGACTTATTAAACTGTAGTTTAGACTTATTAGACTCAGTAAACAGTAGTTTAGACTCAGTAAACAGTAGTTTAGACTCAGTAAACAATAGTTTAGACTCAGTAAACTGTAGTTTAGACTTATTAGACTCAAACTGTAGATTAGACTCAATAAACTGTAGTGTAAACTTAGTGAACTGTAGTTAAGACATATTAGACTCAGTAAACTGTAGATTAGACTCAATAAACTATATTTTAAACTCAGTAAACTGTAGTTTAGACTTACTGGACTCGGTAAACAGTAGTTTAGACTCAGTAAGCTATAGATTAGACTCAATAATGTGTAGATTAGACTCAAAAAACTGTATTTTAAACTCAGTAAACTGTAGTTTAGACTTACTGGACTCGGTAAACAGTAGTTTAGACTCAGTAAGCTATAGATTAGACTCAATAATGTGTAGATTAGACTCAAAAAACTGTATTTTAAACTCAGTAAACTGTAGTTTAGACTCAATAAAGAGTAGTTTAGAATCATTAGACTCAGTAAATGTAGTTTCGACTCATTAGATGTAGTAAACAGTAGTTCAGACTCAGTAAACATTAGTTTAGACATAGTAAACTATATCTAGGGCTGCAAATTTCACTTTTTTTATTCTTTTCTTTAGCTCAACCTGATCCCGATGAAAATTATTATTATTCTTATATTTTTGTGTTATTTAATGACTAATTTAATTTGTTTCGTTACTGCTAAAGTGCCTTTCATTGTTAAACGACAATTAATGAAAATAATAATAATACATTTCAGATACTATTAATTAATAATATTGATTGCAGATTATTTAATAAGAAATATCATTGTATCGTATCAAGTATTGTATAGTAATGTGGGATGAATAGAAAACACTGTACAGTCAGGGATTGAGATTTGAAATATGGCAGTTTGTGACTCACAGCGTCTCTCCTGTTAACAACCAAACACATCTTCTTTTAAACATTTTTTAAACTCTTGAAATTGTCTTATTATCTGTTAAGTTTCTTGATAAAAGGCTGTTTACTCTTGACATGAGTCTGTGTTTGAGGAGGACTTACAGAGGATTATTTGTTCCCTTACATTCTCACTTCCTCATTCCCTCTCTACCTTGTTTTCTGGCCAATCCTCCCCCTCTTCCCTCTCTGAAGAATGTGGACCAACCTGTTATTCAGATGCATGCATGACTTGTTGATGACAGGGTGCACATCACTGCTGATCTCCTGCAGCGACTCCTCAGTCCACCAGCAGCCTAAAACCACGCTGATGGGTTTAAACTGGGAGTCCAGCTGAGCAAATATTTAGTGTTAATACACTTTTACCTACGTCCACGTCTGAACTCAGTTTAAATAATCAAGTTTTGAATTAAAAAAAATGTACCGAAACTGCAAAAATGTAATAAAAAAGAAATAAAAAATAAGACAACATAAAAGATAAGAATAAAATAATAAGCAGCAACAGTGGAACAAAGCATATATATTTGTAATGAAATCAGATGTGAGGCTTGGATAATAAATAATATTATTGTACATGAGTCTAATTGTTTATTGCACATCTGCTGTGATGTTGGATGTTTGTAGGAGTCATATCTGAGTGTTGTTAGCACAGTGCAGCGTTAACATCCACACATTTGTTTACATACAATCAATAAAGCAGTGGAGCTTTTGGTAAAGCATGTGTGAGGAAAATGAATGAGCCACCACCTGCTGTTGTTGTTTGTTTTCCAGCGAAGCCTGCTGGTTGTGTTTTCACAGTTTTACCTGAGCGGCTGTAATGTGTGCACGTTCCGCTTCCTGTTAAAAACAGTGAAAAAAACTGTTGATAAATCTCTCCATAGCAGCCAGGGACACTCTCACGGGATGATTGGCCGAAACCGTATTGATTGATCTATAAAATCTCCTCTGGCCCTCCAGGATCGACCAGAAGGTGTCCAGCAGCCAGTATGGCTACAAGCTGCAGGAGGCCCAGACCATCCTCAGTGAGGTCCGGTCCATCCGTGACGCCATCAGCTCCGGAGAGAAGGAGAAGCAGGAACTTATGCAGGTAAAAACACCTTTCCTTTTCTCGTCCCATTCAGAATAAAAGTGTAAAAGAATATTACTTTTAAATAACAGTGACTCTATCTCAGACACCACTAGTTTTGATTATCATCTTTCTGTCTATTGTTTTTTTTTTTATTATTAATTTTTCTATAAAATGTCAAGCTATAGTAAAAGGCCCAACATGTCTTTTTTTGTCCTAAACCCAAAGATATTTTAGAGATAATTTGATATAAAATTATAAAAATCCTACTCAGGTCTTCAGTTGCATTATAGAGGACAATCAGACAAATTAATATATTCCCACCCACTTCATTCTGTGTGATGACGTCTCAGTGCCATTGCATGATGGGACTTGTAGTTCACAGTGTGTATTTAATAAAATAATAGACATGTGCCATAAATTAATTATCTCTCATAAATTATATTAATAATTATCACTCCTGTCGGTTCAGTTCTAGATCTCAGATGTTCTTTGTCCGCACAGCTTTTTAAACAGTAGAAAAATACTAAACAGTGACAGTCTGCTACAGTCCTGTACGTGCATTTATAGATATCAGGTTTTATGATGCAGGTCTGGCCAAACGGTGTGGAGATGGAGGGAGGAGGAGGTGTCTCTTCCTCCATCACCATCTGCAGCTGACAGCTCAGTCTGGTCACATATATTAGAGCATCCGTTTAATAGTTTAGAGTGTCCACTGTGGACATAGAGAACACAGGATGGATGTTTTTCATTGTTTTATGTCATTTTATTGATTGATTGATTAATGGAGGATATAATCAACTGATCAATCTATAATTAAAATAATTAGTTGCAGCGCTACAATAATTCCTGTATTCATGCAGCCTTTACTTCTCAGAATAATGTGCAAAAAATCATTTAGTTAAGAGTTTAATGGACTATTAAATTAATTGAAAACTATTTTAATTATTGAGTATTTTTTAAAATTATGTGAATATCTCCTGGTTTTCTTCCTCCTCTGTGACAGTAAACTGAATATCTTTGAGACATTTGAAACTGGTCCACATGTTTCTGACATCATTTTTCTTGCAAATCAGTAAATGCAATTTTCAGTCACTCATAAATGGAGCTTTATTGATTTTTGATATTTTATATCTTATGAAAGTGAATCCCTTAAAGATTTGGACCAAGCAAGATATCATCATGGAAACAGAGAACATTAGGAATGGACATTTTTAATGTTTTTGTGTCCTTCCGACTGATGGATTAATGGAGAAAATGATGGACAGATGAGTCAGTGATTCCTGCAGCAGTGTCCAGGTAGGTGTGTCCCTGCAAGTGGACTCATGTGGTCTGCTTGTGTCCTCTGTCATCTGTCCAGAAACTGGCTGTGCTGAAGGACAGTTTCCAGCTGGACTCCCAGCAGGAGCTGTGGACCAGCAGTCCATCTCTGGACAACTCTGAGCTGTCCATCCCCCGGCTGTTCTCCGACGCCGGATCCCAGACCGACATCCCAGCAGAGGTGAGGTTTTGACATCTGTCCCCAGTAAATATGGACCTTAATAAAGAATGAAGGCTCAGTGTGTTCATCTTCTGTTCAGTTTATGACGAGCAGCAACAAACTGGCTGAGAAGGTTCGTCTGAGTCTGAAGTACGAGGAGGCCAGGAGGAGGTAGACGCACCTCATCTTGTTATAGCTTATATATGTTGGATATGATATGTGTTAAATATTAGATCTGTTCTATATTAGATCTGTTATACATTATGTTAGATATTGTATATGATATATGTTAGATATCATATGTGTTACATATTAGAGTATATACAGTATGTTAGATATTATAATGATGTTTGGTGATTTGTTTCTCTGTGTATCTGTTATTGATTAAACTGAATCTATGCTTGTCTGCTCTAACCTCCTCTACTCCCTTACCTCTCCCCTCACCACCTCACCTCCTCCTCCCTCTCTGCCCCCTCTCACCTCCTCAACTCCCCATCACCTCCTCCTCCCTCCTCAGGATCGCCACCATTGAGGTGCAGATAGCCAAACTGGACAGCGAGGCGTGGCCGGGCCTCCTGGACCCGGAGCGTGACCGTCTGATCCTGATCAATGAGAAGGAGGAGCTACTGAAGGAGCTGCAGTACATTAGCCCTCGGCAGCGTCTGCAGCCCAATGATCAGGAAAAGCTGGAGTCTGAGAAGAAGCGACTGGAGAGAGACCTGCAGGCTGCCAGAGACAACCAGAGCAAGGCCCTGACGGAGAGGTGAGGACTCACCTGGAGCGCTAGCATGCTAACAGGCTAAATAATAACGCACCAGCAGAGGAAGCATGAAACCAGGTCTGAGTCTATGGACAGACATGCTAACAGGTTAACTCATAATACACTGTCACCATGTCACACTTGAACACAGATGAAGGATTATATTCAATTTTATTCCCCATTCAGCAGCTGATGCACCATTGGTTTTGTTTTATTTCAAATTTAATTGATTTGATTGACTGAAGACAAAATATACAATATTTTAATGTGTTTACAAAATAAACTAGATTTTTGTTGTTGGGTAATTTCAGGCTGCGACTTCACTGCAAGAGGAACAAGCTGGTCAGAGAGCTGGAGGAGATGGTTCGACTGGCGTCATCTCTACATACTCAACTCAAGAGGTTTGTTCATCTCTGCTCTTAATATCTCAAACCCCTGCTTATTATAACCTGGAAATTTCGTTTGTAGTATTGTTGTCCATCATTTATGTCTCTAACCTTAAAACATTCTCATTTTAGAGTGCAATAAAAGAAAAGTTCAGCTTTTCTGTTTTGGAAAACATGAGACTAAAATCCAGATACATCCAGCTTTTTACATCCAGCAATTCATACTTTCTTGAGTTGAATGGGTGAATTCATAGAAAAAATAGCATTTATATATTGATTTACGAAACTCAAAAAGGACCAAATATTTACTGAAGATATTTTTCATTTCGCCAAGGATCTAATTTTCAAGAGAGTCCTCTCAAATTACGGTTATAATGAGGCCAAAGGTTATTATTTAATAACAGCGTTTAATATCAGCAGAGCTGAAGGTCATGATGGTGATAATGTGAAAGGTTGACAGAGCTTCCTGTCTCCTCCTAGGGCTGCTTTCTGTTGTGCGTGACATAAATATAGTGCAGAAACAACAATATGAATAAACTATAAAGTTGGGATTATTTCTGAAAAGTGAAAACAATCATGAATGCAGATGTGTTTGTCAGCAGAATGCGATAGCTTTATTGTAGAAAACAGTTCGTAGTATTTAGTTATTGAGTTAATTAATGTTTAATGTGTGATCTTATGGGCCCTCCATCCTCCAGCCTGTCGGCCAGCACTCTGTCCTGCTCGTCCGGCAGCAGTCGAGGCTCTCTGACGTCCAGCCGAGGCTCTCTGGCCACCACTTCCAGCCTTGGCTCCACCTCCTCCCTTAGCTTCACAGACATCTACCTGGAGCAGCCTGAGCTGGCCGACCCGGACTTCCAGAATAAGCTGGACAGCCTCCTGCAGGAGGGCAGCCAGGGAGGCTACCGGCCCTCCAGCTCCATCACCACCATACATGAACATGAGGTGGTGGGAGGGAGGGAGGAGGGTGGTGTGGGAGGAGAGGCTGGGTGTCCTGGAGGAGGAGTACCAGCAGCAGCAGCAGGAGGAGGAGGAGGAGGTGGTGGTGGTGGTGGTGGTGGTGGAGGAGCAGCAGAGTCCGGGTCCAGGATTCAAGCGCTCAGGCGCTCAGAAACTCCTCGCTCCATGAGCTCTTTATCGCCCCGGTCATCTCTTTCTTCGCTGTCTCCGCCGTGCTCGCCGCTTGTTATGGACGCCAGCTTCCTGTCCGGAGAGGCGTTCAGTGGCCAGCCAGGTCCCGGTGGCTTGAGCCTGGATATGGAGCTCCACGGCAGGCTAGCAGAACTGGAGCTGGACTCCCAGCAGCACCAGGAGGACCATGAGGGTGGCAGGTTGCTGGAGGAGAAGCAGAACCACAACGCCACGCTGGACGAGGAGGCCAAAGGTAAACAGGAAGTGCTACTTATTTTAAAAAAGGCTATTTATGCAGGCAAGTGATGCTGCCATTTGTGATTGGCTTTCCAGATGTGCTACTTTAGATAGATAGATGCTTTATTGTCATTGCACAAAAAAAATCAGTCGTTAACAGCAGTGTGTTAGCTGCTAGCAGGGCGTTGGTCTCTTAGACCAGAGTCTTCATGATGGTGACTGGTCTGCAGTCAGCTGACATCCATTTAACAAGCACTGTCCTTAACTTCTTCCATTTAGTTTCATCCTCAGGTCTGTGGAGACTTGATCACTGATGAATAGTAGCTTTAGCCTGTTAGCTGTTAGCATCCGTCTGATTAGCTACACTAGCATTACCTTAGCTCATAGCTGCTAGCTGGAAACTGGAAGTACGTCCCTGATATTTTAATTCAGTTTTTACACAAGGTGGATATTAGTTTTTTGTTTGTTTTTTTTAAATAACCCCTCTAAAGCATCCTGCTTGTCATGAAATCATGTCACATCACAGTTTAGATAATTACTCAGCAGGGAGAACAATTTAAGATCTCTGTTACGATCAGACGTCGTAGAAAATGCTCCAGCTTCACTGGAAAGCAGGATACGAGGAATCCTCCTGATGAGAAATAAAATACTGTGAGTGAAACCTGATGGCCGGCAGATAAGGGGAGGTGAACGTGAGCAGGGTGTTGGATTACCACCACTGAGTCACCTGGGAATGTTTCTGGAGGATTGTACATCTTTATTTAGCTGTTTGTCCATATTCAATCTTGTATTTTTTATATTTAAAAAGAAGATTTAAAAAAATCAATTTAACTTTGTCAATTTTTATTTTTTTCAATAAATTAACTGAAAATTAAGAGTTTTGCTATTAATGGTTGGACAAAGCCACGAATTAAAAGTATAAATTAGCTAATAGCTGATGGACTCTTGTCAATGATACTGAAGGAAACTTAAAAATATGAAGATTGTTTCTATGTTTTGGTGTAATTAGTTGGGAACTATTATCTGGCAACTATTTCGATAATTAATCTGTTGGAGACAAAGTAAATCAAAATCCTTTCCAGCAGATCAAATGTGAATATTTTCTACTTTCTTTCTTTCCTCCTCTATGACAGTAAACTGAATGTCTTGAAACTGATTTTTTTTTACCATTTTCTGATCGATGAATGGAGGAAGTAATGTACAGATACAGTATTCATGGTATTGATAAATTAATTCCTTTGTTCATCAATTAAACACCAGGATTTGCTGCTTTTCCCTGATTTTAGATTTATTTTAAATTGAATATCATGGAGCAAATAAACACTAGCACATTAAAGACTGATGAAAAATTAGTTTCATCTTAATTATATGGAAAACAAATTTTTATTCTACGGTAAAATACTAGAATTGCAGCAATTAATCAAATGGTCGACAGATTCAGTGAAAATTATTTAATTATCATGCAACTTCTGCAGTGATGAGGAGCGCATTTTTGTAATGTGTTGGACATGTGAGATAATGGCATCTTCAGTAGGGATATTGAATATAAAAATTCTCTGTGTTATGACGAATGGAGACACGTTACTTTAAGATGCTTTAATCGCCGCTGCCTTGAATTAAAGTTGAATTATAATGAGTTGAAGCAGGTCACTGCAGCTGAACGTGAGTCCTGTTCAGGTTTCAACCTCAGGTGAAAGGTGGTAACCTGGTGTCTGGTTTCCTGTTCACTCTTCATGGCTGCTGCCAATCTGCCCAGTAAGGCTGAGTATATGACCAGTCTCATGGAGTACTATCAGATTTGGATAATAGTTGTTATAGATCACTATAAAATATAATACAATTATTTATATATACAATATTAATAATAATAACATCCATCCATCGATTTATTTTCCTCCGCTTATCTGGGGTTGGGTCGCGGGGGCAGCAGCTTAAGCAGGGAAGCCCAGACTTCCCTCTTCCCAGCTTCTTCGTCCAGCTCTTCCGGGGGATCCCGAGGCATTCTCAGGCCAGCTGGGAGACATGGTCTCTCCAGCATGTTCTGGGTCATCCCAGCTTGTCCCGGGAGTGGCGACGATGATAGTTATTATTTATAATTAATGAAATGTTAACAATATGATGACAAACAATAAAATAGTAATGTGCTTTGATTTTTTTTTTGTCGTGAAAATTTTAGCATTAAAGATAAAACTAGTGGATTAACCATTACAGAGACATTAGAACTGAATATACCACTGATAATCAGTGATATTGTTAATTTAGGTCAGCGGTGGTAAACACCTTACTCTGGTTGGAGGGATAATACATCTTTTAAACTCTGCATGTATTCACCTGACTTATTAAGACACATTAACAGAATAAAAAATATATATTTTTTTTCGTCACCTTTTGTTGTTTTATTTTCAGCTCCCCAGCTGAGAGAGACAGAGGCGGGGCCAAATAAGATGGGTGTTACTTCTGCGGTGTCCGATGAATCCGTGGCTGGTGACAGCGGTGTGTACGAGCCTTCAGAGCGCAGGTACGAAAATCTTTTATCTTATTTATATTTGTCATGATGTACTTTTCAATTTTTCACATTAATAAATAAAAATACAAAATGATTGCACAAAGGTGCAGCGCTGTCTCAACAGATTTGAGAAACTAATTGAATAATCAAGGAAATGACCTACAAATTAATCATTTAGAAAAATATTCTTTAGTTTTTGTTGCATTGGACACTTTTTCATGTTGATCAGTATTTCGGAGAAATAAAACATCTGAAGTGATCCATCAGTCTCAGTTTCCATTGTATTTGTATTGTGTTGCCATGGTGTCCTCTCAGCATTAAGCCTGTGGTGTTTCTTGCAGGTCGGGCCTCCCTACAGACCTCCTGCTTGGCTCCTATGAGGAGAGGCTGGCCCTTGGTTGCTCTCAGGTGAAGCTTGGCTTCCGATATGAGTCCAGAGACCAGCGTTTCACTATCTACGTCATGCAGCTGTCCAACTGCAACGCCCTCTGTCTGCCGCCTGACCACAAAATGTGCGTCCTTTTTCTTTTATATATTAGACAACACATTTTTTGTGATGTGTAAATGTACAAAAAATATATTTACTGATGATTATATTTACTGGTGTGCTGGTTTGCTGTGTGTTGGTGTATGAATGTGACTGAATGTTCTTTCCTCTGATGATTAGCACCCACCACTAATGTATGTATGAATGAATGAAAGAATGTGTGAATGGGGGATGTAGAAGCGATTTGAGAGGTCAGGTGGCTGGAAAGGTGCTAAGCTAGTGCTAAAATACAGTCCATTTACCTCTTACCATGTGAAGGAAAGCTAGATGTGGCATCTCATCCTCTGGACATGCTAATGTAAATCACTATGTCGTCTGCGTATGAACAGATGTGACAGTATGAGCTACTTGAGGTAGATAATTAATAAAAGTAGAAAAAAGAAGTGAACGCAGTATAAAAGCTTTCCAACAATTAAATAATCAGATCCTGGAAGACAACACTGTGACGTTGGTTATAAGTTTGGCATTAAACCAATGATTCAAACCGACAGAATAGAGCTTGTTCAGGAGGAGGAAGTGGTCAAAAGCTCTGGAAAGATCACTCGTTAGACGAAGAAACAGAAAGTCAGATTGAACACAAGCCAAGACAGTTACTATAAATAATTAATCAGTCAGGTTTCCTGTTTCCTCAAGTGTGTCCTGATTGTTGCATAATTCCTCCTACACACTGTTTACTCATGCAGATGTGTGTCTCTTGTGTTTACATTGGAAAAAGTGACGCTTGGGCAAAACAATTTTTTGTTAAACTTGCACTGCTACTGCTATTTTTATTTATTTATGCAGGTATGTGCGCTCGGCGGTGCTGCCCTGTGTAGATGCCACCCGCTGCCTCTTCAGGACTCGCGGCTCGCTGCTTCAAGATGCCATTGACGTCAACGAAGTGTTCAGCATGCAGATATCCCATGGTGCATTGAGGCAGAAGACGCTGAGGGTCGATGTCTGCTACACCAGCAAGTCGGGTCATGAAGAGTGTCTGGTTAGTGAAGCGTTTAATGTTTGTTTAATTTGTTTATTGAAGGTAATAATGCATCAGAGCCTTAACTGTTATTCTTTCTTTATTCACCTTTTTATACACAAATTTGAGCCAGAACACAAAAAATATTTATTGAAGTGTAATTTTGTTTACAGAGACTTAATAATCAATGGTGTGTGGTTTGTATTTGAGTAAAATAGAATAGAATAGAATAGTGTTTATTGTCATTATACTGGGAGGGTACAACGAAATTTGAGACAACGGAATTTGAAAAATATAAAATAGACAGGGTTTTGTTTTTGTATTTTATTGTTTTTGGTTGTGATTTTTATTCAAATGCAATAAAGTTTATTGCTTTTGAAAGGGAGTACTTGCATTATGATGCCACATTTTATTTTATTTTTTTTTGTTAATAAGTGGTGGGACAATAAATTGTCCTGCGGAATTTGTTATTGTGACAGGCCTTACACTGGGTGGTGGGATAATAAATCTGTTAAACTCTGCAGAAGAAACAACAAAATAGTGAATTGTTCATTTATTTATTTTTCATAAAAAATATTAGTAAGGCAACAAGTATAAAACATAAAACAAGCAACAATAAAAAAGATGTTTTATAGCAGTTTTAGCTGCTTGATACTTTGTGTTTTACCTCCCTCAAATAAATTTACATATATTTTGTAAACAGCTAAACTCTAAAGAAATCTGAACTCTTAATAGTAGTAGCTTCTTGAGCTACCTGTGGACATAAATGAAATGAACAATAACAAACAATAAAGTTGTACTGTATCGTATTGTCAGATTGCTGAAATGACTATTTTTTTATATGTATGAACAAGATCCCAGAGCTTGTTCAAAATTAAAAAAAAAAGATGCAGAAAATGAAAAATAAAGATGAGCAAAGTAGCACTGAGGCAGTTTTCAAGTGCTTAAAATTCAGTTAAATTTTTAAAGAAAATTTGTGAGAGCTGCAGCGATTAATCAATTAGTTGTCATTTGTTAAATTAGTCTCCATCTCTTTGATGCTCAAGCAAGTATGTATTTTTTTTAGAGAGAAAGATCACAATTTAAATTTGAATGTTTTCTGGTTTCTTTTTCCTTGAGATTTAAGTTTTGAACAAAGTTTTCAACAGATGCAATGAGACAGACGAATAATTAAAAGAAAATACATTTTGGCTGGTTTTAATTGTGGCAACAAGAATTTACTTGGTTGGAAATCAGGTGAATTTAAAATAATTAGGGCAGACTTTTGTGAACATATGCTGTGGTATTCCAGATGTTCCCGTCCTCTTTAACTTATAGTATTTACCCCCATCTTTTCCCAGGCTGGAGCCCAGATCAGCCTGGCTGATGTCAGTTGTTTGGAGGAGCGATGCACCAAGTGGTACAACCTGCTGAGTCGAGCCTACATTCCTGAAATCAGCAAGGACAAAGAGAACGGAACAGCCGGAGACTCAGACAGGGTAAAGGCCAATTTATAGTACTCCGTAAAGTGCCGTACGTAGAGACGGAGAGCCCTCTCCGTCGCCGGAGAGCCTGACGGAGAGCCTCTCCGTCGTCTCCGGGCGCAGGAATTTTTTTTTAACTGTCCGTCAATCCGTCAAGGGAAGACGGAGACGACAAGGGCTGTGATTGGTCCTCTAGCTGCACCCTGCTGTGAAATGCAGCCCCTCTCCCTACACAGAAACAGACAGACAGGTCTCCTCTGCAGCAGCACGGACAGGACAGGAACTAAAGTATCGATTATCCTTGTGAAAGGCAAATCAAACACATTCAACCTGCTCAAAAAATCTATTTAATTCATTTAGTAATTATGGCTGGGGTATATTTATACAGAACATACCGAAAGTTGTTGGTTTGCGTTCGCTGTTATCCGATTTTGTGTTGAAAAGAAAGAGGAAGAGGAGTTTTAAAGATTGAAAGCAATCGATGTTGTATTCTTCTATCTCCCTCATAAATAATTAAATCATAAAATAGTATTTTCCCCTGCTTTTATCTGCGATATTAAGGCGAATTGCTTCACTTTCCGAGGGGGTGCATTTCACGGCAGGGCTGCACAACACGCATCATGACGGAGAAGTGCGAGGGCTCGAGGGGTCTCCGTAGCTACGGAGTCGGATGACGGATTACGCAGACGGAGAAGTATATTCCAGCCTTAACAACATTTCCAGAGTGACGTCCAGACAGCATTTAACACAGCCCAGACATTATCTGAGTCTACCTTTAACATGTATACATAAACTTATAAGCGAGGCCACTTTCCAGAGAAAATTACTTTGTTTTAAACAGGAAGTGTGTCAAAATTTTCATTATTTTCACCTTTATGGTGGTGAAGGAAGTGAGTCTGAGAATAAGTAGCCGTTGGCAAAAGTGACAGTAATGCAGTCTGATAGCAACACCTTTAATTTATGTGGTGATAGTCTAGATGTTTGATCCTGATGGTTTTTTTTTATTTTCTGCATTTCAGACTTGTTTCTCCTGCAATGACAGAGCTGCTGAGAATGACGAGTGGTGAGTCTTTCTACTTTTTATTTAGGCCCTCCTTAAGATAAAAGCTTAAATTACCACTTAAGTGAATGGAGTCTGGTGAGAGGAGAGCTCAAATTACCGCCTAAGTGAATGGAGTCTGGTGAGAGGAGAGCTTATATTACCATTTTACTGAACTTCTTCAGACCATTTCTGACAAACAAAGTCAACCTTTGTCATTCATGAAAAGAAGCAGGGCAGCAGCTAATTATTATTTTAATTGTTGATTATTCCATTATCTCCTTCAATGATCAAGTGTATTCTTAGTCTGTAAAATGTCAGAAAATGTGAAAAATGTGTATCAGTTTTTCATAGAGAAAAGGAAATATTACAATTTAAGAAGCTGAGATCAGCTAAATGAAGGTTTTTAAATAAAGACTATTATTTTCCGTCTGCTTCTTTGTCGTTGATCGTCAGGCGTGGCAACTCCCTGGGCGTTTTCGACGACCAGGAAGGAAATGGCATGGAGGGGGTGGAGCCTCTGGAGGAAGAGGAGGAGTTTTATCCTGACAGCAGCCAATGGGAAGCAGAGGAGGAACAGGAGGAGGAAGAGGAGGTGCAGGTGGTCAGACATCCTCCAACAGCAGCAGCCATCACTGAAAAGGTAACATAAGTGATTCATCACACCTGAGGAAACTAAAGGAACACATTTTACTTTGAAACAATCACGGCAACATTTAAACAGTTAATGTCTCTACTTTTCCTTTTTTGTCCCGGAGGAAACAAAAACGTCAACGTATTAAAGGATTGAAGTTAATAAAATTTTTCCATTTTAACGCAAAGCTGTTAAAACCACAAATGTAAGATCTCTTTCAGGTATATTTTTCAGACATTTTTCATATATTTTTTCGACATATTTTTGTGTCTTTTGTATGTATTTTATGGACATTATTTTTTTCTGATATTTTCTGATAGTTTTGTTACATGTTCTCTATGTATTTTATTTTTCAGATGCATTTTTCTTCTTGCATATATTTCAGATGTTTCAAACATTTTTCAGATGGATTTTTCTAACATTTTTTTTCTACGTTTTCGATATACTTATATTTTTCAGAAATATTTTCTCTATTTTCTGTATATTCAGACAACTTTCCTTATTCTTGCTGTGCTCTCTTTGTACAGGTGAACAAGGAGACGAGCATGGACACCATGTTGCCGCCCCACCACTGCTCCGTGGTTCGACCCAAGGAGCGCCGCCCGGACCTCCACCAGCAGAACCCCTTTTTGAGGGGGAACACCATCATCCGGTCTAAGACCTTCTCCCCTGGACCTCAGAGCCAGTACATCTGCCGGGTAACTAACAACTAAAATACCATAAAACCAGTCAGATGGAGAGAAATGCTGCTGACAGTCTGCTGTTTGTTGTGTTTGCAGATTAACCGCAGTGACAGCGACAGCTCCACCCTCTCCAAGAAGTCGCCGTTTGTCCGAAACGCCTCGGAGAGACGCAGCATGCGCATGAAGAAGGTACAACTTCCTGCTTCATGTCACGCGACCTCCCTCTCTGGAAAAAACAACAACATATAGAGCAGTTATTGCATCAGACCACACAGTGTTTCCTGTATATATTCTTATAGACTACATGTCATAGAGTAAACTAGCTGCTCAAAAACTGCTTTCCTTTCTTAAAAGACCTTCTTTTAAGATAAAATAAGATCAGTCTTCATTACAGTATGTAAAAATAAAAAGAGAAAAATATAAAAAATACAAAAAAATAAATAAAAAAAATACAGTGGACTGAAATGAAACTAATAAAGCATTAATATGATGAAGTGTATGCAAACAGGGTTGTTTCTACGGTGGCTTATTTTGCTGTTATATATTTAAATCTTCTTCACACAATGACATGTATAAATTTGTGTATCTGATGCACGTGATTCATCGTCCCATCGATCGATCATCTTTGCGCCCCCAGCCAATCACAGCTCCTGTATATTATGGGCTGTTAAGTGATTCAATAATGACAATTAAATATCATTCATTTTTAATCTATATTAATCACTTTTCATTTAGCATGAGCAAACAGAAGGGAAAATATTTGCACTGAATAACTTGAAACAGCATAACAACTTTTTGTCTCTTAGTTGTAAACAAACATTTATCCACAATCAACCAATGTTTGTCTATCTGCTCCACTATAATTGTGCATCAGGGTTTAATGATGCTCTGCGTCTCCTACAGTTGGAGGCTATAGACGTGGATATTCGGTGACTGTGGAAGCTCTTAAACTGCTCAGGAAGCTTCGATCAGCAACACGTGAACATCAGAGCAGACACAGTGAACAATGGGGGGATTGATGGATTCATTAGTGGATATCAGACAAACATTCAACATTTTGAATTTATTACAAAAGCTGCATCGTTGCAGTAGTTAGTAGTCAGTAGTTAGTATTTAGTAGTTGGTAATTAGTAGGTAGTAGTTAGTATTTAGTAGTTAGTAGTAATTGGTAGTAGTCGGTAATTAGTAGTAAGTAGTTAGACGATAGTAGGTAGTAATTAGTATTTAGTAGTTAGTAATTGTTCGTGAATAATTAGTAGTCAGTATTCAGTAATTAGTAGTAAATAGTTAGTTGTCAGTAGTTAGCAATTAATCGTTGATAGTTAGTTGGTAGTAGTTTTATTAGCGGTTTTAGTGGTTAGTAGTTAGAAATTTGCAGTAAGTAGTTAGAAAGTAGTTTGTAATCATTAGTATTTAGTAGTCAGTAGTTGATAATTAGGCATTAGTAGTTAGAAATGTTTAGTTATTAATTAATAGTTAGTAATTAGTATTGAGTTAGTAATTAGTTGGTGTAAGTGCAGCCTCAGTGATGTGACTTCTTTTCCTTTAT
Organism: Synanceia verrucosa; assembly: GCA_029721515.1. Lineage (NCBI taxonomy): Eukaryota > Metazoa > Chordata > Actinopteri > Perciformes > Synanceiidae > Synanceia > Synanceia verrucosa. Next base: position 20,384,496 of record CM056565.1, on the reverse strand, counting down.
TATCTGCAGGTTAATCAGTCAGACCAGCAGGTTTTACCAAACACATTAACTCCATTTGCATTTCCTGTGGCTTAAATCTGCCCAACGTCTCCCAGCGAAGTGACTCTTAATATTTAATATCATGATATATTTAATATTTAATAACCATCTGAATGTTTAATGCTGGTCTGACATTTGCCTGCTTCTATTAATTCACAGTTGGGTGACTGTATTTGTAAATAATACAAGGTGTTACTGAGTACACAGGTGATTTTAAATTATCTGTTTTTTTGTCTGTATGTTGGATGTGATGTGAGAGGTTGGTCCTGGAATTATAAAGTTTTTAATAATCCTCATTTGGTTATTGTCAAATTAACCTCAATCATATACAGTGTTAAGAGACGACAGTTATTTGTTAAAAATCTTGTTGGCAGCTTGTAAAAAAAATATTATAACAATATTATGTAGTTTTTTTTTCTCCAGATACTGCAGCCTGTGCATTATTTGTTTTTGATAAAATATATTTTTATTTAACTTTTTTGCAGTGTGAGCGTAGCATACTTAAAAGATGTTTAGATTCAGACATCTAAACATAAAAAAATTAGAATAAATTAAATTAATTAAGAAAATGCGCTTTGGACTGATGACATTTGAAGACACATTGATGGACACTTCTTTTTATGTTCTTTATGTTCTTTTGACTTTTTATCGACCACATGAAAGAACTGGTGAGCATCTACAGCTCCTTACTGTCTCTCTCCCTGCCTCCCCCCCCCCAGCCTCCTGTGCAGGTCAAAGGTCTGGACGGTCTCCTGAGGACTTCCCTTGACCTGGAGCTGGACCTGCAGGTGTCTCGGACCCGTCAGGCCCGGCTTGTCCAGGAGCTGCGGGTCCTGAGGGAGCTGAAGTCTCAGCTGGAGAAGGCAAGGCAGCAGGGCCAGAGGGAGCTGCCGGCCTGGGTCCAAGAGGACGAGCGCTTCCGCCTCCTCCTGAAGCAGGCCGAGAAACAGGTGAGGGTTCAGGACCAGGTCCAGGACGAGAGCCAGGTTCAGAACCAGCTCCAGTTTGTAAATGAATAGTGTTTGACACCTCCTGTGCTCCTCAGACCCATGAGGAGCAGCTCCAGGAGAAGAGGGTGGAGAAGATGATGAGGGCGGCAGCCAAGGATGTCCACAAGATCCGGGGCCAGAGCCGCAAAGAGGTCCCTGAGGTGCAGACCTTCAGGTGGGACCAAAAACCTGGTTTCAGTCGAAACTGGACTGCTTTCAACCAGAAAAAGCATAACATTTTAAAATATAACAGTTTAAAAAAAATAATGTCCTGAGGAGAAAAGTGTCAGCATCAGAAAGAAAACAACAAATTAATAATAATGTATTAATTAGTTGAATCATTTAACCATATGTCCAATATCCAATATCATTGTTTACAATGATATTTTCATTTCAAAAACAAAACAGTTGTGTGTTAACTATTGATGTTGAAGCCTTTCATCAATAACGTAGCATTTACGCTCCCTAGTGGAATACAGGAGAACTGCATCTTATCCTCAAACAGGAGGAAAAATAGTAAACAAAATGTTGAAAAAGTGGTTTGAAAAAGTGTTTTTTCCTGTGATTTCAGAGAGAAGATGGCGTTTTTCACACGAGCAAAGACGAACATCCCCGACCTGCCGGCCGACGACGTGTAGAGAAGCATTTCAAAGTATTTCCTTCCTCCTCCTCCTCCTCAGTCTGAATCTGCTGCTCCCACATGAAGCATGAACGTTAATGGCGGTGTTATGAAGAATTTAGATAATAATAGTAATAATGATAATAATAAGTTTAGCAGAGGAAACAGTCAAAAGAAGCACATCTCTAAGGAGCTCTAATGTGGATCGTATTTGTCTGTAAATTAGTGACACTAGAACTGCTGTTTGTTTCTGTCATTAAATCTTTATCTTTGCTCTTTAAGTCATTCCAGCACAAAACCACTCATACAAACTGAACGGACAAACAAATATATTCACACATAAATAAATTCCCACTCTGAGGCTGAGAAGCACCAAAAAACATTGTCACACTCAGCGAAGTGTAGAAACTAACTCATTCATGCTCAGGTAGTCGATCAGATAGTCTGCACTTTAAGAGGTTAGAGTAAAAGACTAAAAAATATACGAAAATAGTAGATTTTGGAAGTAAATCCAGAATGAGCTGGAATGATTGTTGAAGCACAAACACAGAAGTGAAGATAAAACATATTTTTGATGACTGAACTGTAAGAAGTTTAAACTGGATGTTTTTATACTGGACATTAGCATCAGCGTTAGCATGGTGGTGCTAGCATGGCGGCCCAGCAAGAAGCTTCCACTTTCTGTTTCCTTTCACGCTGCTTGTTAATATTTGTGTTTTAATAATAAATTAGAACGTTCTTGCTCTGCCACCTAGAGGCCAACTACTACAGATTTCCTTTTTGTTCCTGCAAACTAAAAACAAACGGAAATATTAGATTTGTTGTTAATAATTATTTGGGAAGTTAGAAACTGTGAGTCTCTAAGGGCAACATGAAGAAATAAAACATATTTCCATAAATAGTTTTCACATAATTGAAGATAATCTTTTATTAAAAAATGCCATTAATTCATTTACCTTTGACAGCAAACAAGATATAATGATAATAATAATAATAATAATAATAATAATAATTAGTGAAGTGCACCCACAGGACACTAAACATGAATCATCACAGAAGTAAGTTTTGTTTTTTTTCTGGGTGTAAATCTCAGCAGGAAATAAACCAGAAGGATCAGAAAACAGAATGTTTTCTGGTATAAAAGTGGTAAAATCCTCTCTGGGTGTTTAATGATTATATTTTACTTTTTACACCTTTATTGGAAACAGAAAATGTTGCTGTGCTTCTTTCTGGGTCACCAAGCCGAACGACAGGTTTTTATGTTTGGTGCTTTTGGATAAAAGTCTATCATAAAAAAAACCCTTCAGAGAATCACGTTTCTGTTCCGGATGTAAACAGGAATGTAGCTGCTGCCGTTCCAGATGTTTCTGTCATATCACTTCAGTGTTTGTTTCAGACCAACAGGAAGTTGATTTTCACATTTTCTCCACTTCCTGTTCATTTTCCTCTCCAGTCCCCTCCTTTAGAAATCTGATCATTAAATATTTGAAATCTACAGAATAAATAGAAATACAATCTGAACATGTTCAGGTAGAAGCAGGAATAGTTTTGCACACATGTTGATTAGAATAATAAATATCACAAAATGCAGAATAATCAAAACATCTTCACGCCTTAAAGACTCGATGAAAAGTGAATGAAATGCTGCGTTCAGGCTGCAGGAGCTTAAATTATTTTTGTTATTATTAATATATTGAATAATCTGGACTAAAGCAGGAAAGATCAATGCCAAAGATTCACCACCTGAAGCATAACAACCCAAACAATATTCACCTCTAGAGACCTGCAAATCTATTTTGTTACTGTATGATCGCATGCATTAAATTACTGAGTGTTTGTTTTTTTGTTTGTTCCATTTAGAAACGTGATGCGATATTAGGGCCATTGGAGGTTTAAGAATATGGAATTATTAAGGATTAAAGTGGAAACATTTTGAGAATAATCTCAGACCAATAACTTAATTGATAATGAATTGTTAATAATGAGCAGCAGCTGCTTTCTGACTGAAAGTCTTTATCAACTCTTAGATGTAATTATCGTGGAGAAAAACAGCAAATTTATGAGAAAAAAAAGTACAAATTCACAAATGTGTGCAGAGTTTCTGAATATTACCAGCAGCTGTCTGTAATTATTATAATTACTGTAATTATTTTGATAATTATTATTTTTACCTATTAGAGCTCTGATAAACCAGAGAAACGTCCCAATAAAATTTACTGCTGAACTTTAACCTTTAGTTATCAACGTAAACATCCTTTGTCAATGGTAAATTGTACCTAATAAAGTAGACAGGCTGTTTATTTTTAGGCTTGTTTTGTTGAAATGAACTTGAGTTTTTTTTTTGTTCACAATAGAGTCCGTTTCTGACGATTTAAAAAAACCTGTAAATTAAATTTAACATCAGCTCCTGACTGATTCTGAACTTTTTTGTTTATTCCTGAATTTAAAGCCTCATCGTCTCTCCGTTACACCACTCCATTGTATAAAAAGTAAGATGAGTTATGCATATTTAGTTCATGTTTGTCCAGAAAAAGTAGAAACAAGAGGAGGTGAACTGAGTCTGAACGCTGACTCATGCTGGCTCCTGCAGTTTGAACGCTGAAGCAGGAAAACTGTGAATTGAATAAAAGCCTCTGCAGTTGAGAGAGAGAGGGTGCCTTCTGGGAAACGTTATCTTCTTTATTATCTTTATTTTTGTGTCTGAAGTGTCGTCGTTTGATCTGAAAGAAGCTGGAAATGTAGAGAAATGTTTGCATTAATTGTTTTTCCTTAGTCATTTTAAAGAATAGGACTGTGTTTTGTTTTTGTTTTTGTTTTTTTTAAGTCTGTTGTCGTGATCGACCCGAATGTTGTTTAACCTCTGAATCAAAAGACTCGTTTCTATTTAACAATGTCTGGATGAAGGAATGTAGGAATCACGATCATTCAGAGAAAAGCTGTTAGTCACAGATTATTATTTTTTCATTGTGTAGGTTGTGATATAATTCTTGTTTTGTTTTTTGAGGTTCAAGTGCTTTTTCCCTCATTTGATTTTGTTTTTGTTTATATTTTCCCCCCCTCATGATTCTGTTTTTTTCTGCCTGGTGACAACAAACACACAGCATGTATTTATTGCACTTTGTGATTTTGGGTGTGCTTTTTTTCTTTTTATCGTGAGAGTCCCGAGAAGCTGTGAATTTTATTCTCAGACACTGAACTATCGACCAGAGTTGTAAATATTTCACCAGCACGAAAAAACAAACAAACGATATGTTTTGTAGTTTCACAACAAATAAAAAAGTTCTTCTCTTCTAGTTCGATGTGTTTGTTTTTCTGCCTCTTAAACATTTTATATAATATTTAAATAATATAGTACACATGAGGGATCCAGGTTCACCTGGATAAACCCAGTTAGAAAATTAATTTGATTAGGGTTTGCATATTTGTAGGAGGGAGGGATTTTTTTAAATTATTCTTTACATTTTATTTAAGCTTTTTCTTTTGAGAGTTATTTTTCTATATTTATTGTTTTAGAAATAAATGTAGATCTCATCAGCAATTACTGATTGAACATTTACTTATTTCAGTCCTTATAAATTTACAATTTCTTTTTTTATCCATATATCTATATTTTTGTTGACACATGAATATAAATTATAAAAATATGTATTTATAGGTTTATGTGAACATGACCTAAAAGTTTTCAGATCTGTGTCCATAGTTCCATTTTTACAACAGATTTTTTCCTGGAAATGTTCCCACAAACACCCAGTTATAATACTGCAAACATATAAATATAATAATTTTTATGCAAATAAAAATCTTCCACATTGATCCTTTAAAATCTTTTATTCGTGCCTCAAACAATTAAATTTCAAGAATTCCACTAGCAAAGAGGGCGAAAAAAGTTTACAATAAGGTAAAAAGAAGAAGTAAACAAGTACAATAAGTAGAAAAATATGTAAATAAAAGGAAAATGTCAACAAACAAATGTACAAATGTAAGTAACACCACAATTCAGTATTATACTAATAGGTATTATCAGCCAACTGTGTAGTCTTAAAATATATTTTAGTTTATTTATTTCTGTTTTTTTAATATTTCCATTTCAGAAAATGTCAAAAGTTTCAGGAATACATAGTCATAATTTGCTTTAAATACCAGGTAAAATTGGTGTGTAATTTTTTTCCCACACAAAAAATCCACCGCTATGTATATTTTGTGTGACATAATTAATTAATTTCAAATTTGTAAAATGTATTTCGTGAGAAAAAGTAAAATATTTTTCATATTTTTAGTGGCTGCTGCTCTTACTGGATGCAGCAAGTGGCGCTGCTTCCTCTCTGCGGCGGTACAACAACGACCCCCGGACCGGAAGGGAACTCTGAAATGAACCCGGAAGTTCCGCCTCCTCCAGTTTGTTTCATCAGCCACGAGATTTTCTCCACATCTACCCAACAGAGTAGTTTCTCTCCGGTGTGTCAGGAATGGGAGACCCGGTAACCGAGTACACGACCCGCCTGCAGCAGCAGGTAACCGACCGGCTGGTGGGGAACGAAGCGTTAGCTTCCGTTAGCTAGCAGGATAAAGCGGGGAAGCTAGCGTCGAAAGTCGTTACAAAAAATGTTAAATTTACGGTTCTTCTGCTGCTCAGTGAAAATAACATCATGATCGAATAAAGTAAAGGCTGCCCTCTGAATAGTCAGCATCCTCTCTAAAATGCTGCTAATAGTTGATGCACCAACTACCTCCTATTTTATTAAAATATTAAACTTTTCTATCTGGGTTTTCTCTCATTGGTGAGGCATGTTGTCCACCACCCAGAAGCAGGATGTGGTTTCTAACACTGCTTTATTTTTCTGAAGACGTGCTCAAAAAGTCCTGGAAGTTATTGTATTTGTAAGATTATTGTAGTTGATGGACAATTGCATTTCGCAGCGTGTCCTCAATGGACGTGGCCTTGGCATTGCAGCAAAGTAAGGCGTTTCCTCGCTAGCATAAATTTGGCCATAACGCTGCCTTATGTTGTCCCACATCTACTAGATTTCTGATGTTTAATAACAGTCTTTTTGCCCCAAACTCATTGATACCAAACATGAGTAGGTGTGTTTATGTTGCGATTTTGTCTCATTTTAAGGTACTTAGCGTACATATGCCTTACTCCTAAGTTATTTCTCCTCCATTCTGTAGTTAAGACCTTGGGGAACATAATATCTGAAAATCAGACCTGCAGGTCAAAGGCCGTGGCCATGGCAGGGCTCCAAACTGTGACGCTGTGGATTCGTTGTGAAGAAAAATCAGTGTATTTTTTTTGATACTGAAGAGTTAATTTAAAACATGATCACTGATGAGGGATGAATTTATTAGATATTTGTTATGAAAGTATGCTGTGACCTGAGAAAACACATTGTTAACTTTATTTTCTGTATATGATAATTTCACATGAATGGAACCATAGTTTCAGGATGTAAACTAACAAACTAAAGTTCCGTTTTTATTTCTTTCCAGGAGCTGCAGATCCGGAGTCTTTCTGCAGAGATTGAAAGTTTGAAAAACCCTCAGAACCTCAATACGTCTCCTCATCTGGAAGAACTGCGAGAGGAAAACAGCAAACTGAAATACCGGCTCAACGTCCTGAAGAGGGTGAGAGATAAGATCAGATAGGAGAAGATCACTTAAAACTTTATTCATCCAGAAGGACATGGCAACACAGATATTAGAGGCAGCAGGAGTTGAGCAGGTGGTGCTCTACCATTTAACATTTCACACTTTAATATATTAATGCTTAAAACTACATTGAATATTTTATTTTGAATTTAACATTTAAAGTCAGACTATATTGCAACATATTTAATAAATAATGTTTAGGCTTTGCTCATTTTTAAGTCTTTGAGGGATGATGACCGTTATTTGTAGATTAGGTACTGTTTGACAGCATTATGAATAATTTTATTTCCATGGAACAATGATTGTTCAAGGACATTTTCAAAGTGACTGAAATATAGTTAGAATAAAACTCATGATCTTAGCTGTCTTTCTGTCCACCATGTTTGTTCCAACACATAAAATGTGACCGAACAGATTTTGATTTCCTTCCTCAGAGTCTGCAGGAGGAGAGGACGACCCACAGCGGTAAATCCATGATGAACATCAACCAACGGCTCCAGGAGATCTTCGGTGAAGCTATCCGGATTTCCTATCCAGAGCTGGACGAGCCACCGCTGTCTGTGGCGCCGAACCAGCAGGCTAAGTTTGGAGATTACCAGTGTAACAGCGCCATGGCCATGAGTCAGGTCAGACTGTCATCTTTAATCCATATTTAACTGCACATTTCAAACTGTTTCTGACTGTTTATTTAACACATTTAAACTCATTGTGTTTCAGATGCTGAAGGCAAAGGGAATGAAAGTCAATCCGAGGGAAATCGCAGAGAAAATCATCCAGAATCTTCCGGACAATGAACTCATCCAGAAAACTGAGATTGCAGGACCAGGTAGAAAAACCCCTGTGGTTCATTTTGCACTTTGTTTCATTGTCGTCACTTTATTTTAAAGAGTCAGCAGGTGTTTGTGTTAAGGTCACATCTCCTCTCTCTGGTGTTTAAAGTGCTTTTGTTTCCTCAGGGTTCATCAATGTTCACCTGAAGAGGACGTTTGTGTCCAAACTGTTGAGCAACCTGTTGATGAACGGCGTGCAGCCCCCCCCTCTGGCCTCCAGGAAGAAGGTACGTCCCACCTGATATCATCATTATGTTATTGATATATTATCTTTTATTGTTGTTATTAATTATAATGATCATTTTATAATTTCTAAAATGTAATATATAAATATAAAATTAAATATTTCACATTCTTTTTTAGGTGGTGCTGGATTTCTCCTCTCCAAACATCGCCAAAGAGATGCACGTTGGTCACCTGCGCTCCACCATCATCGGGGAAAGTATGAGTCGACTCTTTGAGTTCCTGGGCTACGATGTCGTCAGGTGAGGTTTATATGTTTATATTCACTCTTTCTACCAGAACATGTTTACATGCTTTAGTTTTAGAAAATATCCTTTATCATCCTCATACCGTTACAGTGCATTTCATTGGAGCAGTATTGCTTGCCAACAGCTTGGCTCCATGTTTACTTCCTGACAAATTAAAAAAGAGACTAAATGTTCTTTACAAAATAAAAACTGTGCTGAAATGTCCCTTGGAGTAACGAGTAATCCAAGGCGTTACTATTAACTGCTGTCACATGTTACTGCCAGAGATCTGCAAACGGTTGAGATTTAGTATTTATAAAACACTGAATCATCTTCAGACGTTCTTCCTCTTGTCTTGGTGTCCAGGCTGAACCATGTGGGGGACTGGGGGACTCAGTTCGGAATGCTGATCGCTCACCTTCAGGACCAGTTCCCAGACTACCTGAGCAGCTCTCCTCCCATCAGTGATCTGCAGGCCTTCTACAAGGTCAGTGTAATCAGATTGCTTTCTATTACCTGTAGTTTGTGACCCCAGAGGACGCTTTAGGCCACAGCTACCTGCTGATTGACAGGTCGTGTGACACGGTGACATGTTTTTGTCTTTAACCCCTTCAGAGAGTTTTCTGGAACATTTTGAGCAGCTGTGTACTAAAACTAAGATGAGGTTATTTGTGGGTGTTTCAATCTGAAGTTCACAGGAAATAATTTTTACTGGATTCATAAAGTAAACAATGAAAGTTATTACGGATATTTATGTTTATATAAATTTATATAAAATTATCTGCTCATTTACTCCTTCATCCACCCTGCTCTCCTTTGTCTCCTCTCCTCCTCCTCTCCTCCTCCTCTCCTTCTCCTTTATCATCTTCTCCTCCCCTCCTCCTCCAGGAGTCAAAGAAGCGTTTTGATGAGGAGGAGGACTTCAAGAAAAGAGCCTATCAGTGTGTCGTCAGACTTCAGAGCAAAGAACCAGAATTTATTAAAGCCTGGAGTCTCATCTGTGATGTTTCAAGGAGAGGTATACTTTTCAACTGTTGGCCTCTTTACCTTTTCACCTGTTTATCTTATTAAACTGTTTGATTATTTTTTTTTGTTTGTTAACCCATTGAGTGCCAGCCCTTTTATAAAACAGAAAGTGCCTTGTTCCAGCATTTTTGGCCATTTTGAGTCATATTTCTAGACTCACAGAATATTTTGTACTATGTCTCTGAAAACACAGAATAGCTCAAATGAAAGAAGAGACTATTTCATCATGAAAAAAATGTTTTTCATTCGTTTTGCTCTCTAATCTTGATAATCTCCACCTCCTGTTTTGATCTCTGTGGCATATGCCATCTCTTTATGTCCCGACTACAAATCCCAGAAGTCCCACAGACTATAAGACTGCCCTCTTGTGCCAGTTCCTGAAAAACCGCATATTTATACGTTCATGGCACTCAAGCGTTGGATTTTAGATGACGTACAAACACGTCAATGCCGCTCAAAGAGTTAAAAAGCTCTTAATTTTTTTTGCTTTAGAGTTCCAGAAGGTTTACGACTGCCTGGACATCCAGATCTTGGAGAGAGGAGAGTCCTTCTACCAAGAAATGATGGGGGAGGTGGTGAAGGAGTTTGAAGAGAGAGGTCAGTGGGTCAAAAGCAGGGTCTGAGTAGGTTTTATCCTCCATTCCCTGCTGGGCAAGTACTTCTCAAATCCACTTGCCCCATCTAAATTCTTACTTGTCCTGCCTAATAGGTTCCTTTTCTCACTGTATGGCTCATACTTTTCCTCATGTCTTATATTTACTAAAATCCATTTCCTGATGACTGTACACAACACTTCTTTCTTCAGAAAACAGCATTTATTGCTATTTCACATCAATAGCAGTTATACCCTCTGCACCCTGTCTGAACAGGTGAGCCACCTGTTTAACACCCAATCACCAGTGTTGTGCCAGTTCATACTTAATAAGAACTAGCTTAAAGTTCAGTTCACATATATGAAAATGAACTAGTTCATGTTCATAGTTCACTTTAAAAAAAGAACTAATTTCACAGTCCTAAAAATTAACTAGTTCACATTTGTTTGTTTCATTTTTCAAATAAATCATTATGTTATCAGTATACACTATGTTACTCAATAGAACATAGTGTATACTGAATATTAATATTATCATATACGATGTGAACATATTCACCCTAATATCCAGTAGAGTTAGTACCAGCCTATTAATTATATTTTTATTTGCTATTTAATGTATGTTTTCATTGTGTTTTCATTGCTGCTAAATTTCCTTCCTTTTTGATTATTTTCTAGATTAATCTGTCTATAAATCGTCAGAAAATCGTGAAAAATTATCATCATGTTCATCGATAATTAGACATTAATTTTCTATTCTAAATCTGAACATTCAGTGCTGTGTCCTGGTTTGTCCAGCAGAGGGAGTGATTCACCTGTAAATGTCTCCATTTTAACCACCGTCTCTCTTTTTCACTCCTGAAATCACTCCCAAACTATTCCATCTTTGACTTTTATTGTTAATTCCTCCTCACCTTTGTGTCCACCTGCCTTTTATGTTCTGTCTCTTCAGGCCTGACGGAGGTGGACGAGGGTCGTAAGCTTGTCTTCGTCCCCGGTCAGTCCATTCCCCTTACCATCGTCAAGTCGGACGGCGGCTACACCTATGACACGTCGGACCTTGCCGCCCTGCGCCACCGTCTTTTCGAGGAGAAGGCTGACGTCATCATCTATGTCACGGACAGCGGCCAGGTGAGTGAGAAAGAGGTTAGAACACAAACCTACCAGGAAGTAGAATTGTAAACAAAGAGGAGACAATCTAAAGCTGGCCCTTTGGCTGCTCCTGACCGGAGAGAGATGTGGTAAATAAGGAATACATAAATGTACTTCATGCAACACAGCTGAGCGTTGCTTTTATTTTGAAGGTGGCTGTTGTTTTGTCAGTTTTCTTATGTATGTTTTCACTGCGACGAGAGATGTAAGATAGTGGGTAGTGCACAAAAAATGGGGAAAAAAAGATAGTTTTCAACAAATCGTTGTCTTGACTGAAGTCAGAGGTAGAGCTGTGTGCATTAGGACTAAACTAAACACTATTACTGTTTTACTATAAAGTTAATGTTGTTCGTTTAAAAAAAAAAAATCAACTTCCTCAGTTTTCTTTTCTGGAATATGAGCATGGTTTTATGTTGTGAAACCACACAATTTACAGAGCTTTTATGAAAAAATAAAGTGAATATTGAGCAGAATTGAGTTCAGTTTATTGGTCAGGAAGTTGTCTCTAACATCACGTTTGTGTCATGTATTTTCCTCTTTTTAGGGTACACACTTTCAGGTGGTGTTCGCCGCCGGCCAGATGATCGGCTGGTATGACCCCCAGGTGACCCGGGTGGAGCATGCAGGCTTTGGAGTGGTGCTGGGGGAAGACAGGTGAGTTGAGTGTTGTTATGCTAAGCTAAGGCTGACTATATTTGTTAAAGGGATAGTGCTGGGGTGTTTTGAAGTGGAGTTGTATGAGGTACTTATCCATAGTCAGTGTATTACCTACCAGAGATGGCAGTCGGCAGTCTGCGTGTGAAGTCGTTATCCATCTCTTGTCAAATTCACCAGACTCCTTTCACTAAAGTAGTAATTTAAGCTCTCCTCTCACCAGACTCCTTTCACAAAAGCGGCAGTTTAAGCTCTCCCCAACCAGACTCCATTCATTTAAACAGTAATTTAATCTCTCCTCTCACCAGACTCCTTTCACTAAAGCAGTAATTTAAGCTCTACTCTCAGGGAGTTGCTGGGGTATCGCTGCCTCCATCAGGTGGTTTATTTGTGTTATTGTGTCGCCACATCCAGACTAATAACAGTTTAACAGGAAACCAAATCACCATCATCAGAGCAGCGACAAAGACCAGAGACTCCGCCACCACCGCACTATAATCATCTGATGTCCTTCACTGTAGCTTTATCACCACCGCTTCATCTTTTTATTGCATTTATCATCATACATAAAAGCAGAACTTTATGATGTGACTGAATTGGCAAATAAAAAAAGGGGAAGATACACAGCTGCTGCTCCACAAACAGCACAGTTCAAACACAAGGATGCAGCACTGTTTTTACTGCAGTGGGTGGACAACTGAGATTAAAAGTTAAACTACATGATACTGAGTTTGATGCTTGAACTCTTAAACTATTAACACTTCAAGTAGTGCGTCCAGTGAAGGTATTCACATATAGCAGCAGTGACTTATCAACAGGTTTGACACTTTAAGATGAGACTTGAGCCCCAGAAATGCAGAAACGATAAACAACAGCAATGAAATAATAGTAATAAATATTTACAGTGTGCACTGAAGAAAAAAAGAAGAAATATTGTTTAATGGTATATGAAATCTTAACTAAACACAAACTTTTTAAATTGTGATTATAGAAATAGACCTAAAATAATAAAAAAAAAATTATCTGCTAAACACAGAATTCTTTGTGGAGAAACTGTTAATTCATCTAAAAGTTGTAATAAACCAGAAGTAAACTGCTATTTTTCTCCCTGGGCTTTTTTTTAATTCTGCTTCACCTTATTTTAACCAGCCCTTAATACTCAGTGTGTTTACTGTACGTCCCCCAGGGTGTCATTTATTCTCTTTTTTGTAGTAAGCAGTGATTACTGTGTGGCTGATGGCTGAACGAGCTCTGTAATGTGAATGCTATCTGTCACGCTGTCATTTTTTTTCCTAATCAATCGTCCAGAGGAGAAGAGCCAAGCCCAGGCAGGAGGTTGATGCTACGCTTCATGGAGGCCATAACTAAGAGCTGCTAAATGCCCCACAGTAACCCGAGGGGGTGTAAATTAGCCCCACAATGACTGCGCTCCTCTAAACTCCATTAGGGAATTTATCATGCCGTTTTCATAATTGCTGATCCAGACAATTAGGGCTTAAAGCAGGCGGTATGGGGAGGAGGCTGTTAGAGCTGTGAGGAAAGCTCCTCTGATTTGGTTTGTGGCGTCAAGAAGAAATCTGTTACGTTGATGTCATGATGGCTGCTGGTGACAGGAGGTCAAACCTGGACAGTTGTGCAGCTCAGCACAGTCTTCTATTTTGCTGGGTTCATAGAGAGTTTACCGGAAACCTTTTCCTCTGGTCTTTCTCGCTCAGGAAGAAGTTTAAGACCCGGTCTGGAGATACGGTGAGGCTGATGGACCTGCTGGAGGAAGGACTGAAGAGGTCCATGGACAAACTGAAAGAGAAGGAAAGAGACAAGGTGAGAGGGGAGCAACCACCTGTCATTGTTTTATTGTCTCCAGCATTTCCAGGCATCATTTTGTGAGGATTTGACACTCATACTTCTACTTTTAAACACCATTTAAAAAAAAAAAAAAAAAGGCAGCCAGGACACATTTGCCATCTCAAAATTTTTTTTATTTTTTTTTTAAGATATTAGTGTCCGACATCTGTGCCTCCACCCCCAAAAAAGGAGGTGAATTTTGTTTCGCAGGATTTCAAACCATAAAGTCACAATCTCTTTCCAGTAATTGTGCTCTCGTTACTGAGATTATCCAGCAGCAACTGAAATTAGTCAAATTAAATTTAATTTATCAGGTTCTTTAAATGACAACAGAGCATTAATATAGCAGCAAACAACTGTTGTCTTTGTAAAAATGTAGAAGAGCGGCGATATCAGAGAAATAATGTCATCATTGACTATGAACTGTTGTAACTAATTGCTGTTTTTGTTCTTTTAAAGCACATTATAGTTTATTTAGATGTTGTTTGCTTTGACATTGAGTTTCTGAAATAAACACAAACCACTGGTTGTGTCTGAGGTTTCACCTCAGTCTCTTCCTCTGTAGCTTTTCTTCAGCTTGATAAGTTTTATTTTATTGTATTTCTCCAGTTTTTTTTGTCACTGGACCTCATTAAATGAAGAGTGTCTTGGTTGTTTAGAAATATGAGTTGTTATTTGGTTCACCTTCAGACCCTTGATTGTTCCAGTTTCAGATCTGTGGATTCCGCTCAGAAATGATCTGTTGTTTTCCTTCACCCCAAGGCTATCAATTAGCTTTTGTTTCCCAGTTATAACCCTTATTTTTTTCTGGTAATATGGGCGTCTGTTTGCTTCTGCTGTAGAGGGGTTTGTCTGAAATTAAACTTGCAGAGGGATAAAATCTGACCTGGTTAAGTGTAAACAGTCAATGACTTCCTGTTGAACTGCAGTGATTTTAGTGCTGAGAAGTTTGTGGAGAACTGCTGCCAACACTGATTCCCTGCAGGCCTTCTGGCCTGCTGCTCTGCTGCTGTCTGGGTCGGTGCCCAAGCTACCATCTGCTAACGCTGCTGCTAACCCTGCCTTATTAAAACCAACCCCAGCCCAGCCAACCCACTGCTAGCACTGCTGCTAGCACTGCGGCTAATGCTGCATTACAGTTGTACTCGAAAGTCAGAATTTCTGAATTCTGAGTTGGCAGTTTCAACTGGAACGCCCCCTGAAGTCGACCCTCACCTACCCCGACTTGACCACAACGTCATAATCCAAGATGTCAACGGCATGGTTTAGCGCCATGTAATGCTACATGTTACAGCCTACAATAGAATTAAACGTTTTTCCCACACAGAATTACGCTGGAGAAACGCTGGATTAATGTCATTGCAGCAGCATTGGGAGCCCAGAGTTGTTGTTTTTTTTGTTTTTGAGTCATGATGTGTTCAGTCGTACACGAATGATGGAATTTCCAAGCTCTAAGTCAGAATTTAAATCAGAATTCCCTGTGAAGTCAGATCTCCAACTCGGAAAGTCGGATTAATCTCACCAACTTGACATAGAATTCATGCTATCTGCTACTGATGTAAACAGTAGCACAGCTGTTTTGTTGTACGTCTGTAAGGCTAGAAGAGCTGGGAGCACTAAACTTTAAGGTCACGTTGTTTAGAGCTCCAAGTTCAGATTTCCAGTGAACACATCAGGCAAACTCTCACTCCCCAGGGTCCTAAAGAGGAACTGGTATGTCTGTTGTTGAGTATGTCTACCACGATAAAGCCCAAATTACACAAAAATATCTTATTGAGTTGACAATAATATTAACACTACTACTACTAATAATAATAACAACAACTCAGTCCCAATCAAACGACCTTCTTAAAACTTCCTGTGTGGTCTGTTCAAGCTTCCTGTGGAGTCAATTCATGTCACGCTCAGATCTGAGGGAAGGCGACGGCTTCATAAGTCAAATTAATATTTGCCTCAGGTCACTAAATTAGATTCATCATTTGGATTAAATGGAACTCGCTTATTTTACAGTTGGAAGCATAAGGTAGTAAATTGCCTGCAGCGATTACAAGCTGATAAAAGAGTTCTCAGAATATATGAAGCCTTAAGGGTCATCTGGCTGTCCCTTATTCTGTTTTATGAAATATCTTGACTGCCTGCAGGTCTTGACCCCAGAGGAGCTGACCAAAGCCCAGCGGTCCGTCGCTTTCGGCTGCATCAAATACGCCGACCTTTCCCACAATCGCATCAACGACTATGTCTTCTCCTTCGACAAGATGCTGGACGACCGGGGAAACACGGCGGCGTATCTGCTCTACGCTTTCACTCGCATCAGGTGAGCGCTCAAGTCTGCTTTACCTTTATTTCTCCTCAAACTGTCTGTCTGAAACTATTTTAGTGCATTTCAAAGGAGCAGTGTTGCTAGGCAACAGCTTGGGCCCAAGTTTGCTTCCTGTCAGCTGCTAACAGGAAATAAACTGGTAACATCTAGAATGGACTGAGAAATGGACTAAATATTTTAGTCTATCTAAAATAAAATAATATAATAGGAGCAACAGTAGAACAAGCCAATTTAAACATGTATGTGTGTATGAATTTATGTAATAAAATAAAAATACAATGAAAAATAAGATAAAATAAATAAAACTTAAAACAACTTAAGAGCAGCAACAGTGGAACAAAGTCAAAATAAAACACAAGAATGAAGTAAAGTAAATTTAAAATGGGAGTTCAAACATTTAAACCTACTTTATGATTTAAAATCATAAACTTGGGACCTTTATTAGCCGGTTCAGTGCTTTCACAGTATTAATCAAGCACCTTGACTGACTTATTAAAAAAATCTCAATTTAAAATTACCAAGTAAAAACTAACAGCGTGTCCTGAAGTATGTGGAGTCTCTTCCAGAGCCGTCTCTTTTTTGTCATTAGGCCACAGATACAGTTGTGATCAAAAGTTTACATACACTTGTAAAGTGTACTTGACCCATAATAAAGTCATAAAAGACCCAAACTTCATGAATGTTTTTTGGACAAAGAAGTATCTGTTCCAATCAATCTATCAGAGAGAGAAAAGAGCCATGACAGTATGTTCTTAACAAGTGTATGTAGACTTCTGACTATGACTGTTCATGGACATCACACAGATTAATGGGCTTCCTGGTTAAAGGCAGATAGTGATGCATTAGCTCACATGTGGTGATGCAGAAGAAAACCACGGCTGTGTTGGTGGCGTCTGTGTGCTCAGGAAAGCTGCTCACTTAAAGTTAAGTTAAAGTCTCCTCTCTGTCCTGTTGGCGAACCTCCCACCAGCACCAGTATACTGTCATTACTCGTATCAGATCAGCCTCGCCGGCCCTCGTGGCCATGGGATTAGTCTTTTGGGTCTTTCCAGTCAGCGAGACCCAATTTCTCCTCAGCCCTTATCCGCCCACCTTCCTCCTCCTCCCCGAATCGAGTGGCTGTTCCCTGGCTGCAGAGCCTCTCCAGCCTCCCTGGAGGTCTTAGTGCTGGGTGGCTCAGCGCCCAGCACAGATTGATCAGGAGGAGCTGATCGTCTCGCCTGAGAGGATCTGATGCTCCTGCTTTTAGTCGATAGAGTCACTGGTGGCTTCGAGTGTCAGAGACCAGAAAAAATACAGAAAAACATGAGTTTCTGCTCAACATACAGAGGCGAACGGATTTATTATCCCTCCAACCAGTATAAGGTGTTAACCACTGCAACTAAATTAAAAGTACTGCTGATTACCAGAATATTTTTAATTTTGTTTTTCAGATTGAGCTATAAAATCAATGACTGGACTCACTGAAACACAGCAGTGAGAAATTAAATAATAAGAACTATGTAGGCTGTGCATTACTATTTGGTATTTATTTTGGTTCTGCACTTTACTGGTGATTGTTGATCAAAAAGATATATTTTTAATATTTTAAAATACCAATGGTGAACCCTACAACATGGGTACAATATCAATGTTGACATATTTGGTTAAAAATATTGTGACATTTGATTTTTTTTTTTTTCTTTTTTTGGCCCTGCTCTAAAAGAAGTCATTCAGCATGAAATAAATAACTAATCTACTAAGTAAATCGACTATTTGCTCGACAAGGAGGGGGAGCCCTAGTAAATAACAAAAGCTAATTATTTTTTTTTTTTTAAGATGTTCTTTATACATACCGTAATACCAGTCTGTATTTAAAAAGTCTACAGCTGCCTTGTTTTGTTTGACCAACAGTGAAAACCCTCAGAAAAGTCACATTAGTAGAGATGTGTTCTGTAAATCAGTTCGACTGGAGGCGTTCACTGTGTTCATGCTGAGCTCTGAGCTGCTTCTGAGGACTTGAAAAGGCTTTTTTTTTTTTAATCTGAACACAGTTTCTCTTCATCTGGAAACCTTCCAGTCACAAAGGTGCCGACATGAAAAGCAGCTGATCCTCATTTGTAGTTTTTTTCCCTCTTTTACCAAAGGAACAGTTGCTGATTACTGGAAACATGTTGGTTTCTCTCTACTTTCATCTGTCTGCTGTAAAACCACCGGTTTCTAGTTTGGGATAAAAGCAAAGTTAACTTTCTTGCATTGGATGTTTTTTTTTCCCCATTTTACTTCAAACTTTTTCTTAATCCTCTTCTGTTAGGTCCTGACATCACAACTGTTTATAGCAAGGTAACATAAGGATCATTTATCCAGTATTAACAGGTAAAATAATTACAGAATTGTAATCCAGAATGACAGCACTATGTCAAACCTGTGATTTCTTACCTACAAATGAACATTTTACTTTCAATTTAAATAGAAAAAGTAAAACAACCTGTTTAAAATAAATAAAATTAATATTGATATTGATTATATTATTGTGATCATATTATTATATAATGAAATGTATTAATTCTTAATATTCTTTGGATATGGCATATATTATAAAATAAAATACAGCGTAAGTTTTCTGTGCAAATTGTTGCATTGTTTTAAATGATTTATAACAATATAGTTATATTTATATAATGTCCGTACATAACTGTCATGTTGTATTATTGTCATGTTCACAATGACGTCTGTAAATTTTATTTTATTTTGATTCTGTTTCTATTAATTTCTATTCTATTTTTATTCTGGTTTTACTCTATTTCTATTCTATTTTTCTGCTGTATTCTCTTTCTATTCTATTTTATTCCAATATATTCTTTTTTGTTCTATTTTATTCTGTTTTTATTGTGTTTTATATGCCATATGTGGTCTATTTTGTGTCTTGTGCTGCTAAACTGCCTCTTAATATTTCAGTGTTACACAGTGAATGTCTCCCCACCACCACCATCATGATATTGCGTTGTAGATTGTATCTCCTTTAGATTTTAATAACAGCTCTCTTCACTGATAGGTCCATAGCTCGTCTGGCAAACATCGATGAGGCCACGCTGAAGAAGGCAGCTGAGACCACAGATGTCCTTCTGGACCACGACAAGGAGTGGAAGCTGGGGAAGTGCATCCTGCGCTTCCCAGAGATCCTGCAGAAAATCCTGGACGACCTGCTGCTGCACAGCCTTTGTGACTACCTGTACGAGCTCGCCACCACCTTCACCGAGTTCTACGACAGCTGCTACTGCGTGGAGAAGGACCGGCAGACAGGTACAGGATTTATTATCACTTCTAGCTTCAGTGGATCAGCTTATTTTCCTCTGAGGCTTTTTATTAGTAGTCAGCCGAACTCTGTTTGTTTTATCCCTTCGGTTTAGAAACGCTTCATTATGCTTATCCTCACTAACCCCAGCTGGTTATATTATTCTACGTATTTTTGCTGTGTTAGAAAGGACACAGTTCACACTGATATAAAGTGAGCACGTCTCTTTGTGAGGTCCAAGTTTTCGATGGACAACCCACGGCTCTTCATCTCCCCTGCAGAGGCACCTTCTGGCTGCATGGAAATATTTTTTACTTTAATTCTATTCATTTGTTTTGTTGCACAATTAATATAATAACAGTTTTTAAAAATATTTTTTCATTTAAAATATGCATCACTCACTGTGTCTTTTGCCGGGCCTCCGTAAAGACGTTATTTGGTGGAGCAGGAGGTAAAAATGCTCTTTTGTAGTGGCAGCAAACTCAGTTTTAGACTTTCAGAGCACGGCTGCACAATATATCTAAAAGTTCATAATATACATGATATAATTTGTACCAAGGGCTGACATTCAGAGAAAAGATACAGGGACCAGTTAATTAATCTTGGCAAGAAAAATCTAAAAATATACTTGGTTTCCTTCAAGGCTCTATACGTCTAAAACATTTTACTGTGGATGATTTACAGTAAATTACATTATATAGTGTGTGTGTGTGTGTATGTATGTATATATATATATATATATATATATATATATATATATATATATATATATATATAGTATAGTACATATATAGTACTTTATTTTGAAAAAAATATTTCCGGGACGGTAGTATCGACTCGCTGCTCGGGGCTTCCTCTGCCTCCTCTCTCTATTGTTAGAGCTGTAAAATGTTTTCTAAAACCTGGACAGATAAAGTAATAAATGTCTGACTGGTGCATCAGTTAGTGGCAGGTTATGAGCTGTGATGTAAGAGCTTATTTTAAAAAGAAATATCAGTGTTTTATGTTTTAAGGCTTATTTCTCATCAGCTTCTCTCCAGCGGCTGCAGCTCTCTCTTTGTTCGATACTGTTTGTGAAAATTACGAACTAATTTTGCCGTCTGTCAACGTTTAATTCACCCTCTACTGCTCGTTAGACTATTTCTATTGGATTTCTGCTCTGTGAAGCGATTAGTCCTGATGGGCTGGACGGTCAGGGGTGTTGATGCAGACGTCTGGGTCGTTGGTTTCCATTTTATTTATTTTTTTAATTATTCCATTAAATATGACCTTTTGTTGTTTGTGTGGTTCTGTGCTTCACCTTTGACTCTTTCTCTCCATCTGCTTGACTTCTCAATGCTTCTGCTCATTTCCTCTCTAACAGGTCATCGCTCAGTGTTTTAAATGTAAGAACAGAGTCAAAGTGAAAAGCTGTAAAATTTACTTTAATAATTGATCCGTAATTAAAATAGTTTATTAGTTTCAGCTCTTCTAATGTGATATTTAGTGCTATAATGTGGAAAAACCTCCTAATATAAGAAATGTTTGTTCCAAGAAGCCACTCTTAATGGTAAATTTAATGTATCAAAATTCAGGCCACAGTTTCTTTACTCTCTCTTTTAAGGAATCACACATAATTTACATGAGAAAACTATGTTTTTATTTTATTTAAAAGTTATTACTGTCAGCTAACGGTTGTTTTCATTATCAGACAATCATTTGGTGTTTTAAATATGGTGATACTCTGAAATTTGACGTCATCAGTCGTAAATACATCCAGGTTTCTGTTAAAAAAAAAAAGTTTAACAATGAATGTGTTCTTAAAATAGTTGATTAATTCAGTTTCAGATCTTCCCTCAGACGTTTAGACCTTTAGTGCTGTCATGATCAGTGGAAAAACCTAAAATTTAGACAGTAAGAAGTCACTTAAATTGAAAGTTCAATCTGTTATATGTTAAATTTATTATTGATTATCTACTCTGCCAAATTCAGGCGGTGCTGAAAGACGCCAGGTGTCTGTGGAATATTTGAGGGTCAAACTGATTTATTGTAATTATTTACTGCTGGTTTAATCTTGAACAGGTAGTGCAGAGCTTTAACTGTGTTACCTGTCCTGGTATTCATCTGTGTTACTCTGCTCCTCTCCAGGTGAGGTGGTGAAGGTCAACATGTGGAGGATGCTGCTCTGTGAAGCCACGGCGGCCATCATGGCCAAATGCTTCGACATCCTGGGCATCAACCCCGTCGGCAGGATGTGATGTCACAGGAAGAGAAACAGAAAAGTAACCTCAATGGACTTTAGAGTTATTAAATCCATCCTGGGAGGAAAAGAAACATATGTTTATTAACTAACATCTCGTATGATTCTTTTTTTATTACAATAAAGAGCCGAAATGAAACTGGAAATACCACCAGTCTGCCCTCAGTTTTTTTTTTTTTCGACACTTCCTCCTGAGCTGGACAAAGTAACTCACCACCGACCTAAAATATATATAATATTTGTACAGTCTTTATTCAGTCATCATACATAAAACAATAAATGCCTAACCTACCTACATGCATGTTTGGCGGCTACTCTTCAAAGTGAAAGTAAACAAAACAACAAAAACACAAACAACACAGAAGTCATCCACTGTGATAACCTTCAAAAACAGATTTGTAAATGAGTCTTTTGAAAATTTGAAATGAATTGCGCATTTTTAAATCGACGCCACCATCGTTCCATAACCTTACTCCAACAATAGAAACACTTCTCCTTTTAATGTTTTTTTTTTTGCTTTTTATACAGTAACCTTAAATACTCTACAGTTGTTATTTGCTCACACGTGTTGAAAATAATTTTTGCACTGAGTCTGAAAGTGACGCAAATTTTACTCTGAACATTATTTGCATTGTTTTAAAATGGAACAAGTCATTAACTTTCATAGTGTGTGATTTTGGAAGCAATTAATTTGTATAAGCATATTAATCGGATTTATTCACAATAGGTACGGCTTGTTTCTGTAGAGCAATTAAAGTTTCTAGACAATAAGACATAAGGTTGAATAAGTGAGCAACAATTTAAATTGTAATTGAAATCAGTATGCTTTTTCAGTGACACTTTGATCAATCACAACAATGAGAAATTTTGTCTCAAAAACTCTTTAAATATTGGTATTGTAAATTCTTAATTCAATATCACGATTAATTTATTTTTGTTTCACAAAAATCATTTATTTAATTTTCTTAATGTTCAGAGACAATTTGTATACATAAAACCAGGTTTTCAACAGCACTCAAAAGTTCATTTAAATTTTTAGCAGAACAAGTTTTTGTCATCTGCAAATATAACAAATTTTAACACATCTGTAACATTACAAAGGTCATTAATATATAATATTACATAATAATATGTAATATATAGAATTATCAGAGAATCCTCAGCTCTTTGCATTTGTTTTTCCAACAATATTCTTTGCTGTCAGGATATAGTGAAAGTTTTATAGAAAAAACATTTTCAATGATTTTTTCTGTCAGAATAATCGCTGCTTTAAAGGTTAACATAAAATGATAAACCATGATTAAAGAGCGTGCTAAAGATAGTTTATTTTGCTCACAAATGAAAAGCAGCAAATACCAAAAATTCAAAAGATTGAACATTTTTTTTACTTTAAAAATTATTTTAACAATATGTGACTAAAGTTAAGTTGATCAATTCAGCTATTTTTCTGAACTACTCTCAGACATAAAAGCAATGTTTAGTGTTTTAATACTTCAATAATTTTTATCTTTAAATCTAATTTAACCCTGAACGTTTCATGGATCCATTTCAGGTGGATTATCTGGCTTTCTGCAGACATCACAGCTGTAGAACGCTTGAAACACATAAAAAAAAACAAGCTGAAAGCACCAGAGAGACGGAGAGTATAGTTAAAATATTTTTAGTCACATTTCTAACTAATTGCTTTCGGCCTCTCAGACTCATATAGAAAGTTGCTTTTTTTGGACCGATAGTGGGCTTTGCTTGAGAGAGAAAGGAAAACTATCCATTCGATGAAGCTAATTAAACCGCTTATGGTTTTAATAGCAAAATCCAAATAAAACACCAAGATCGATTTTGTTGTGAAGTTTGGAACACTTTAAAAACTTTTTTAAAGCTTTTGGATAAAATACTCTACAATGAAATGTTTATAAATCTTCTCTTGGATTATATTGACAAAACAGCCTCAAATAGCCGACAATGAAATAGAAGAAACAAAATAGTTTGAAATCTTTTTTTGCACAAGCTTGAAGTATTCACAAAACAGTCTTTATGGCAGTGCTCCTTTTTTGTTCATCTGCCTCTCCAGCCTTCTGCAGAACTCGTCCACTTCACTGAAAACAGACAAAATGATAAATACTGGAAGAGAAAAGCCATCAATGTATTCAGAAATTCCTTCTTCTCTCCACTTACATTTGATGGACAACAGGCCCTGTCAGGCAGACCTGCTCTGCCTCCTCCTATGAAATACCTTTCACTGCAGATATGCCATATATGATAGCCTAAAGAAAATTTTAAGCAATTTAAAAAATGTGTCACTCAAGCAAGCTTACAAAAAAGGCTAAGCTAGCTTGCCCTAAATATTATATTAGATAGCCTACTATTTTTTGACGTGCATATAAGACTATCATATTAATTGTAAACGTATTATAGTCAAATGCTGTAAAATACAGTTTTGACAAAAACTGATAAAATTCAACAATGAGATTCAGGTCAATACTCGCATTTTGTAGTTGTAGTAATCATTTAATTGATTATTATAATTATTATGATAAAATATCAAAGTATATTATTAGTATTTTTTTTAATAATTCCAGTTATTTTTGTTCTTTAAAGCCTTGGTTTTTAAATTTAATATTTTGGAGCTGCTGCTGAAGGACATTCAGGTGTTTCAGGTGCTGGACAGACACACCAGGAGGAGGAAGGCCTCAGCTGAGTTTTTATTCTTGTGGATCAGAGAGGTGGGATGGTGACAGTGACGCTGCCATGATTGTAGTCCTGAGAGATTTAAGATTAGCAAGGTAAGTCTGTTTCCTGTGTGTTTACTGAAGCACTGTGTACAACTTTTATTTCCAGCTCATCTTGTTCTGATGCACTTCTAACCTCTAACAGAGATGTGCTTCTCAAACTTTTCAGTTATGTATTTTATCTTTTTTCAACATAAATTAGCATGAATTCATTCAACAAACCAACCATAACAACGATGTGTTATTTTTGGGGTTTTTTTTCGACATACTCTGACTTTATTATAAAAATAAATTGGATATCTTATACATTTTTATATCATGGTTTGTCGCTTCAGATAATATGTAGATTAGCGTCGTGCTTATTCGATAGAAGTGGCTGTTGAGTCTGAGATTGAATTATTAACGTGTTCAGAAAACAAACAACCGGAAACAAGTTCTGACTGAAATAAATGTAATCTTTTCAGCGCTGATGAGGTTTGTTTTTAGATATACAAAGCTAATGTTGAAAATGTCAAACAAAAATTCATGGTAAAATCAGTTGAAAAAAGTTAGAAAAAAAAATCATAAGAACATCTTTAAAAAATGCTGTAAATACAAGGACACAGCATGTCGAAAGAAAATGTCAAAACAACGAATGGTAAAAGTTATCAAGTAGCCAAATTATTGTGTTGACTGAATTCATAATAATTTCTATTGTGAAAAGTTATGAAGTAGTCATATTATAGCAATTTGAAAGTTGTGTTGAAAAAGTCATAGTATAGCATGTCAAAGGTCAAAAAAATGTGAAAATGTCAAAAAATCAAAATGCATTATTATGGTCTGTTGAATCAATTCATAGTGAAATCTGTTGAAAAAAATATTAGAAAGTAATATTTTAGCATGTCCAGAAAGTGTAAAAAAATGTCAAAAAATGTCAAAATGTAAAATGTCAAAAAAAAAGATCAAAATGCATTTTTATGGTCTATTGAATCAATTAATAGTAAAAGTTGTTGAAAAAAAATATTGAAAAGTAATATAACATAACATTTCCAAAAAGTGTATAAAAACTCATAATACTATAGCATGTCCAAAAAGTAGAAAACATTTCAAGATGTGAAATGTCAAAAAAGTGATAAAAGTGCATTTTTATGGTCTGTTGAATCAATTAATAGTAAAATCTGTTGAAAAAAATATCATATGTAATATCATATGACATTTCCAAAAATTTAAAAAAAAGTCATACTATAGCATGTCGAAAATGTCAAAAAAATGTCAAAATGTAAAATGTCAAGAAAAGTATTCAAAATGCATTATTATGGTCTGTTGAATCAATTAATAGCAAAATCTGTGGAAAAAATATTAAAAAAGTAATATTTTAGCATGTCCAAAAAATTAAAAAAAAAAAGTCATACTATAGCATGTCGAAAATGTCAAAAAAATGTCAAAATGTAAAATGTCAAGAAAAGTATTCAAAATGCATTATTATGGTCTGTTGAATCAATTAATAGTAAAATCTGTGGAAAAAAATATTAAAAAGTAATATTTTAGCGTGTCCAAAAAGTGTAAAAAAAAAGTCATACTATAGAATGTTGAAAATGTCAAAAATGTCAAAATGTAAAATGTCAAAAAAAGTATTTAAAATGCATTATTATGGTCTGTTGAATCAATTAATAGTAAAATCTGTGAAAAAAAATATTGACAAGTAATATTTTAGCATGTCCAAAAAGTCTAAAAAAAAGTCATACTATAGCATGTCGAAAATGTCAAAAAATGTCAAAAAAGTATTCAAAATGCATTATTATGGTCTGTTGAATCAATTAATAGTAAAAGTTGTTGAAAAAAAATATTGAAAAGTAATATAATATAACATTTCCAAAAAGTGTATAAAAACTCATAATACTATAGCATGTCCAAAAAGTAGAAAACATTTCAAGATGTGAAATGTCAAAAAAGTGATAAAAGTGCATTTTTATGGTTTGTTGAATCAATTAATAGTAAAATCTGTTGAAAAAAATATCATATGTAATATCATATGACATTTCCAAAAAGTGTGAAAAAAGTCATACTATAGCATGTCAAAAATGTCAAAAAATGCCAAAACGTAAAATGTCAAAAAACTATTCAAAATTCATTATGATGGTCTGTTAAATCAATTAATAGTAAAATCTGTGGAAAAAAATATAAAAAGTAATATTTTAGCGTGTCCAAAAAATTAAAAAAAAAAAGTCATACTATAGCATGTCGAAAATGTAAAAAAAATGTCAAAATGTAAAATGTTAAGAAAAGTATTCAAAATGCATTATTATGGTCTGTTGAATCAATTAATAGTAAAATCTGTGGAAAAAATATTAAAAAGTAATATTTTAGCGTGTCCAAAAGTGTAAAAAAG
Organism: Synanceia verrucosa; assembly: GCA_029721515.1. NCBI lineage: Eukaryota > Metazoa > Chordata > Actinopteri > Perciformes > Synanceiidae > Synanceia > Synanceia verrucosa. The sequence goes on along the minus strand of CM056565.1, from coordinate 20,357,707 downwards.
TCATACTATAGAATGTTGAAAATGTCAAAAATGTCAAAATGTAAAATGTCAAAAAAAGTATTTAAAATGCATTATTATGGTCTGTTGAATCAATTAATAGTAAAATCTGTGAAAAAAAATATTGACAAGTAATATTTTAGCATGTCCAAAAAGTCTAAAAAAAAGTCATACTATAGCATGTCGAAAATGTCAAAAAATGTCAAAAAAAGTATTCAAAATGCATTATTATGGTCTGTTGAATCAATTAATAGTAAAATCTGTGAAAAAAAATATTGACAAGTAATATTTTAGCATGTCCAAAAAGTCTAAAAAAAAGTCATACTATAGCATGTCGAAAATGTCAAAAAAATGTCAAAATGTAAAATGTCAAAAAAAGTGATCAATCTGCATTTTTATGGTCTGTTGAATCAATTAATAGTAAAATCTGTGAAAAAAATATTAAAAAGCAATATTGTATGACATTTCCAAAAGCTGTGAAAAAAGTCATACTATAGCATGTCGAAAATGTCAAAAAATGTCAAAATGTCAAATGTCAAAAAAAGTATTCAACATGCATTATTATGGTCTGTTGAATCAATTAATAGTAAAATCTGTTGAAAAAAAATTTGACAAGTAATATTTTAGCATGTCCAAAAAGTCTAAAAAAAAGTCATACTATAGCATGTCGAAAATGTCAAAAAAATGTCAAAATGTAAAATTTCAAAAAAAGTATTCAACATGCATTTTTATGGTCTGTTGAATCAATTAATAGTAAGATCTGTGAAAAAAATATGCAAAAGTAATATTTTAGCATGTCCAAAAATTGTAAAAAAAAAAAAAAAGTCATACTATAGCATGTCGAAAATGTCAAAAAAATGTCAAAATGTAAAATGTCAAAAAAAGTGTTCAAAATGCATTATTATGGTCTGTTGAAACAATTAATAGTAAAATCTGTGAAAAAAAATATTGAAAATTAATATTTTAGCATGTCCAAAAAGTGTAAAAAAAGTCATACTATAGCATGTCGAAAATGTCAAAAAATGTCAAAATGTAAAATGTCAAAAAAAAGTGATCAATCTGCATTTTTATGGTCTGTTGAATCAATTAATAGTAAAATCTGTGAAAAAAATATTACAAAGCAATATTATATGACATTTCCAAAAAGTGCATCTGTCGTGATGGTGGTGAGATGGAGAAGAGGCGATGCTGCTCAGGTTGTATCTATTAGAGTAGTGGAGAAGAGGATGTGTTTACTCTTCCTCCCTTTAACACATGCTGCAGATTAGTTTTGTGCCTCGTAGTTCCTGTGCGTTCTCATCTCACAGGTATCCATGGATCCACTCTACCTGGTGGAGTAGTGGTTGTGCAGACCAGTCAGGCTTCATCTTCTGGTTCTGAGTGACGTGGTGGTGATGAGGTCATCTTGCGGAGGCTTCTCCTGTTTGGTGTGATGGAGTGGAAGACGTGCTGCCCAGGCTTCTTCTGGTTGGCGTGGTGAAGAGAGGAAGACGTGCTGCCCAGGCTTCTTCTGGTTGGCGTGGTGAAGAGAGGAAGACGTGCTGCCCAGGCTTCTTCTGGTTGGCGTGGTGAAGAGAGGAAGACGTGCTGCCCAGGCTTCTTCTGGTTGGCGTGGTGGAGAGAGGAAGACGTGCTGCCCAAGCTTCTTCTGGTTTGTGTGGTGGAGAGAGGAAGATGTGCTGCCCAAGCTTCTTCTGGTTCGCGTGGTGGAGAGGAGGACATGCTTCTCATCCTTTGCTGATAACTTGATGATGCTCTTCATCCCCTTGGACACTCTCATACAATTCTCTATATATACACTGTATATTAGCTGTTGTTATATTGAGTTGAACATTTCCATACAATTTTATATGCAGTGTTAATGTGTTTTGATTGTTGTTATTCTGTACACATGGCATCTATTTCACGTCTGTCCGTCCTGGAAGAGGGATCCCTCCTCTGTTGCTCTTCCTGAGGTTTCTTCCATTTCTTTTTCCCTGTTAAAAGGTTGTTTTTTTTTTAGAAAAAGTCATACTATAGCATGTCGAAAATGTCAAAAAATGTCAGAATATAAAATGTCAAAAAAAAAGTGATCAATCTGCATTTTTATGGTCTGTTGAATCAATTAATAGTAAAATCTGTGAAAAAAATATGAAAAAGTAATATTTTAGCGTGTCCAAATAGTGTAAAAAAAGTCATACTATAGCATGTCGAAAATGTCAAAAAATGTCAAAATGGAAAATGTCAAAAAAAGTATTCAAAATGCATTATTATGGTCTGTTGAATCAAGTAATAGTAAAATCCGTGAAAAAAAATATTAAAAACTAATATTTTAGCATGTCCAAAAAGTCTAAATAAAGTCATACTATAGCATGTTGAAAATGTCAAAAAATGTCAAAATGTAAAATGTCAAAAAAAGTATTCAAAATGCATTATGATGGTCTGTTGAATCAATTAATAGTAAAATCTGTGAAAAAAATATGAAAAAGTAATATTTTAGCATGTCCAAAAATTGTAAAAAAAAGCCTTACTGTAGCATGTCGAAAATGTCAAAAAAATGTCAAAATGTAAAATGTCCAAAAAAGTGATCAATCTGCATTTTTATGGTCTGTTGAATCAATTAATAGTAAAATCTGTGAAAAAAATATTAAAAAGCAATATTGTATGACATTTCCAAAAGCTGTGAAAAAAGTCATACTATAGCATGTCGAAAATGTCAAAAAATGTCAAAATGTAAAATGTCAAAAAAAGTATTCAAAATGCTTTATTATGGTCTGTTGAATCAATTAATAGTAAAATCTGTGGAAAAAAATATTAAAAACTAATATTTTAGCGTGTCCAAAAATTAAAAAAAAAAGTCATACCATAGCATGTCGACAATGTCAAAAAATGTCAAAATATAAAATGTCAAAAAAAGTATTCAAAATGCATTATTATGGTCTGTTGAATCAAGTAATAGTAAAATCCGTGAAAAAAAATATTAAAAACTAATATTTTACCATGTCCAAAAAGTCTAAATAAAGTCATACTATAGCATGTCGAAAATGTAAAAAAAATATCAAAATGTAAAATGTCCAAAAAAGTGATCAATCTGCATTTTTATGGTCTGTTGAATCAATTAATAGTAAAATCTGTGAAAAAAATATTAAAAAGCAATATTGTATGACATTTCCAAAAGCTGTGAAAAAAGTCATACTATAGCATGTCGAAAATGTCAAAAAAATGTCAAAATGTAAAACGTCAAAAAAAGTATTCAACATGCATTTTTATGGTCTGTTGAATCAATTAATAGTAAAATCTGTGAAAAAAATATTAAAAAGTAATATTTTAGCATGTCCAAAAATTGTAAAAAAAGTCATACTATAGCATGTCGAAAATGCCAAAAAATGTCAAAATGTAAAATGTCAAAAAAAGTATTCAAAATGCATTATTATGGTCTGTTGAATCAATTAATAGTAAAATCTGTGAAAAAAATATTAAAAAGCATTATTATATGACATTTCCAAAAGCTGTGAAAAAAGTCATACTATAGCATGTTGAAAATGTCAAAAAATGTCAAAATGTAAAATGTAAAAAAAAGTATTCAAAATTCATTATGATGGTCTGTTGAATCAATTAATAGTAAAATCTGTGGAAAAAAATATAAAAAGTAATATTTTAGCGTGTCCAAAAAATTTAAAAAAAAAAGTCATGTCATGTCGAAAATGTCAAAAAATGTCAAAATGTAAAATGTCAAAAAAAGTATTCAAAATGCATTATTATGGTCTGTTGAATCAAATAATAGTAAAATCTGTGAAAAAAATATTAAAAAGTAATATTTTAGCATGTCCAAAAATTGTAAAAAAAAAGTCATACTATAGCATGTTGAAAATGTCAAAAAATGTCAAAATGTAAAATGTCAAAAAAAGTGATCAATCTGCATTTTTATGGTCTGTGAAAAAAATATTAAAAAGCAATATTATATGACATTTCCAAAAGCTGTGAAAAAAGTCATACTATAGCATGTCGAAAATGTCAAAATGTAAAATGTCAAAAAAAGTATTCAAAATGCATTATTATGGTCTGTTGAAACAATTAATAGTAAAATCTGTGAAAAAAGTATTAAAAAGTAATATTTTAGCGTGTCCAAAAAGTGTAAAAAAAAAAGTCATACTATAGCATGTCGAAAATGTCAAAAAATGTAAAAACGTAAAATGTCAAAAAAGGTATTCAAAATGCATTATTATGGTCTGTTGAATCAATTAATAGTAAAATCTGTGGAAAAAAATATATAAAAGTAATATTTTAGCTTGTCCAAAAAAAAAAAAAAAAAAAAATCATACTATAGCATGTCGGAAATGTAATGTCAAAAAAATGTCAAAATGTAAAATGTAAAAAAATGTATTAAAAATGCATTAGTATGGTCTGTTGAATCAATTAATAGTAAAATCTGTGGAAAAAATATTAAAAAGTAATATTTTAGCATGTCCAAAAGCTGTGAAAAAAGTCATACTATAGCATGTCGAAAATGTCAAAAAATGTCAAAACGTAAAATGTCAAAAAAGGTATTCAAAATGCATTATTATGGTCTGTTGAATCAATTAATAGTAAAATCTGTGGAAAAAAATATATAAAAGTAATATTTTAGCGTGTCCAAAAAAAAAAAAAAAATCATACTATAGCATGTCGGAAATGTCAAAAAAAATGTCAAAATGTAAAATGTCAAAAAAAGTATTCAAAATGCATTATTATGGTCTGTTGAATCAATTAATAGTAAAATCTGTGGAAAAAATATTAAAAAGTAATATTTTAGTGTGTCCAAAAGCTGTGAAAAAAGTCATACTATAGCATGTCGAAAATGTCAAAAAATGTCAAAATGTAAAATGTCAAAAAAAGTATTCAAAATGCATTATTATGGTCTGTTGAAACAATTAATAGTAAAATCTGTGGAAAAAAATATTGAAAATTAATATTTTAGCATGTCCAAAAATTGTAAAAAAAAGTCATACTATAGCATGTCGAAAATGTCAAAAAAATGTCAAAATGTAAAATGTCAAAAAAAGTATTCAAAATGCATTATTATGGTCTGTTGAAACAATTAATAGTAAAATCTGTGAAAAAAAATATTGAAAATTAATATTTTAGCATGTCCAAAAAGTGTAAAAAAAAGTCATACTATAGCATGTCGAAAATGTCAAAAAAATGTCAAAATGTAAAATGTCAAAAAAAAAGTGATCAATCTGCATTTTTATGGTCTGTTGAATCAATTAATAGTAAAATCTGTGAAAAAAATACTACAAAGCAATGTTATATGACATTTCCAAAAAGTGCATCTGTCGTGATGGTGGTGAGATGGAGAAGAGGCGATGCTGCTCAGGTTGTATCTATTGGAGTAGTGGAGAAGAGGATGTGTTTACTCTTCCTCCCTTTAACACATGCTGCAGATCAGTTTTGTGCCTCGTAGTTCCTGTGCGTTCTCATCTCACAGGTATCCATGGATCCACTCTACCTGGTGGAGTAGTGGTTGTGCAGACCAGTCAGGCTTCATCTTCTGGTTCTGAGTGACGTGGTGGTGATGAGGTCATCTTGCGGAGGCTTCTCCTGTTTGGTGTGATGGAGTGGAAGACGTGCTGCCCAGGCTTCTTCTGGTTGGCGTGGTGAAGAGAGGAAGACGTGCTGCCCAGGCTTCTTCTGGTTGGCGTGGTGGAGAGAGGAAGATGTGCTGCCCAAGCTTCTTCTGGTTCGCGTGGTGGAGAGGAGGACATGCTTCTCATCCTTTGCTGATAACTTGATGATGCTCTTCATCCCCTTGGACACTCTCATACAATTCTCTATATATACACTGTATATTAGCTGTTGTTATATTGAGTTGAACATTTCCATACAATTTTATATGCAGTGTTAATGTGTTTTGATTGTTGTTATTCTGTACACATGGCATCTATTTCACGTCTGTCCGTCCTGGAAGAGGGATCCCTCCTCTGTTGCTCTTCCTGAGGTTTCTTCCATTTCTTTTTCCCTGTTAAAAGGTTTTTTTTTGTTTTTTTTTAGAAAAAGTCATACTATAGCATGTCGAAAATGTCAAAAAATGTCAAAATGTAAAATGTCAAAAAAAAAGTGATCAATCTGCATTTTTATGGTCTGTTGAATCAATTAATAGTAAAATCTGTGAAAAAAATATTACAAAGCAATATTATATGACATTTCCAAAAGCTGTGAAAAAAGTCATACTATAGCATGTCGAAAATGTCAAAAAATGTCAAAATGTAAAATGTCAAAAAAAGTATTCAAAATGCATTATTATGGTCTGTTGAATCAATGAATAGTAAAATCTGTGGAAAAAAATATTAAAAAGTAATATTTTAGCGTGTCCAAAAAAAATCAAAAAAAAAAATCATACTATAGCATGTCGAAAATGTCAAAAAATGTCAAAATGTAAAATGTCAAAAAAAAGTATTCAAAATGCATTATTATGGTCTGTTGAATCAATTAATAGTAAAATCTGTGGAAAAAAATATTAAAAAGTAATGTTTTAGCGTGTCCAAAAAGTGTAAAAAAAAGTCATACTATAGCATGTTGAAAATGTCAAAAAAAGTATTCAAAATGCATTATTATGGTCTGTTGAATCAATTAATAGTAAAATCTGTGAAAAAAAATATTGACAAGTAATATTTTAGCGTGTCCAAAAAGTGTAAAAAAAAGTCATACTATAGCATGTTGAAAATGTCAAAAAATGTCAAAAAAAGTATTCAAAATGCATTATTATGGTCTGTTGAATCAATTAATAGTAAAATCTGTGAAAAAAAATATTGACAAGTAATATTTTAGCATGTCCAAAAATTGTAAAAAAAAGTCATACTATAGCATGTCGAAAATCTCAAAAAATGTCAAAATGTAAGATGTCAAAAAAAGTATTCAAAATGCTTTATTATGGTCTGTTGAATCAATTAATAGTAAAATCTGTGAAAAAAAATATTGAAAAGTAATATTTTAGCATGTCCAAAGAGTCTAAAAAAAGTCATACTATAGCATGTCGAAAATGTCAAAAAAATGTCAAAATGTAAAATGTCAAAAAAAGTATTCAAAATGCATTATCATGGTCTGTTTAATCAATTAATATTAAAATCTGTGAAAAAAAATTAAAAAAGTAATATTTTAGCATGTCCAAAAAGTGTAAAAAAAGTTATACTAAAGCATGTCGAAAATGTCAAAAAATGTCAAAATGTAAAATGTCAAAAAAAGTATTCAAAATGCATTATTATAGTCTGTTGAAACAATTAAAAGTAAAATCTGTGAAAAAAAATATTGAAAATAAATATTTTAGCATGTCCAAAAAGTCTAAAAAAAGTCATACTATAGCATGTTGAAAATGTCAAAAAATGTCAAAATGTAAAATGTCAAAAAAAAGTGATGTTTCTGCATTTTTATGGTCTGTTGAATCAATTAATAGTAAAATCTGTGAAAAAAAATATTACAAAGCAATATTATATGACATTTCCAAAAGCTGTGAAAAAAGTCATACTATAGCATGTCGAAAATGTCAAAAAATGTAAAAATGTAAAATGTCAAAAAAAGTATTCAAAATGCATTATTATGGTCTGTTGAGTCAATTAATAGTAAAATCTGTGGAAAAAAATATTAAAAAGTAATATTTTAGCATGTCCAAAAGTGTAAAAAGTCATACTATAGCATGTCGAAAATGTCAAAAATGTAAAATGTAAAATGTCAAAAAAAGTATTCAAAATGCATTATTATGGTCTGTTGAATCAATTAATAGTAAAATCTGTGAAAAAATATTAAAAAGTAATATTTTAGCATGTCCAAAAAGTCTAAAAAGTCATACTATAGCATGTCGAAAATGTCAAAAATGTCAAAATGTAAAATGTCAAAAAGTATTCAAAATGCATTATTATGGTCTGTTGAATCAATTAATAGTAAAATCTGTGAAAAAAATATTACAAAGTAATATTTTAGACATGTCCAAAAGCTGTAAAAAAGTCATACTATAGCATGTCGAAAATGTCAAAAAATGTAAAAATGTAAAATGTCAAAAAAAGTATTCAAAATGCATTATTATGGTCTGTTGAGTCAATTAATAGTAAAATCTGTGGAAAAAAATATTAAAAAGTAATATTTTAGCATGTCCAAAAATTGTAAAAAAAAGTCATACTATAGCATGTCGAAAATGTCAAAAAATGTCAAAATGTAAAATGTCAAAAAAAGTATTCAAAATGCATTATCATGGTCTGTTGAATAAATTAATAGTAAAATCCGTGAAAAAAATGTTGAAAAGTAATATTTTAGCATGTCCAAAAATTGTAAAAAAAAGTCATACTATAGCATGTCGAAAATGTCAAAAAATGTCAAAATGTAAAATGTCAAAAAAAGTATTCAAAATGCATTATTATGGTCTGTTGAATCAATTACTAGTAAATTCTGTGGAAAAAAATATTAAAAACTAATATTTTAGCGTGTCCAAAAAGTGTAAAAAAAAGTCATACTATAGCATGTTGAAAATGTCAAAAAATGTCAAAATGTAAAATGTCAAAAAAAGTATTCAAAATGCATTATTATGGTCTGTTGAATCAATTAATAGTAAAATCTGTGGAAAAAAATATTAAAAAGTAATATTTTAGCATGTCCAAAAGTGTAAAAAGTCATACTATAGCATGTCGAAAATGTCAAAAAATGTCAAAATGTAAAATGTCAAAAAAGTATTCAAAATGCATTATTATGGTCTGTTGAATCAATTAATAGTAAAATCTGTGGAAAAAATATTAAAAAGTAATATTTTAGCATGTCCAAAAGTGTAAAAAAAAAGTCATACTATAGCATGTCGAAAATGTCAAAAATGTCAAAATGTAAAATGTCAAAAAAGTATTCAAAATGCATTATTATGGTCTGTTGAATCAATTAATAGTAAAATCTGTGGAAAAAATATTAAAAAGTAATATTTTAGCGTGTCCAAAAAGTGTAAAAAGTCATACTATAGCATGTTGAAAATGTCAAAATGTCAAAATGTAAAATGTCAAAAAAGTATTCAAAATGCATTATTATGGTCTGTTGAATCAATTAATAGTAAAATCTGTGGAAAAAAATATTAAAAAGTAATATTTTAGCATGTCCAAAAGTGTAAAAAAGTCATACTATAGCATGTTGAAAATGTCAAAAAATGTCAAAATGTAAAATGTCAAAAAAGTATTCAAAATGCATTATTATGGTCTGTTGAATCAATTAATAGTAAAATCTGTGGAAAAAATATTAAAAAGTAATATTTTAGCATGTCCAAAAAGTGTAAAAAAAGTCATACTATAGCATGTCGAAAATGTCAAAAAATGTCAAAATGTAAAATGTCAAAAGTATTCAAAATGCATTATTATGGTCTGTTGAATCAATTAATAGTAAAATCTGTGGAAAAAATATTAAAAAGTAATATTTTAGCATGTCCAAAGTGTAAAAAAAAAGTCATACTATAGCATGTCGAAAATGTCAAAAAATGTCAAAATGTAAAATGTCAAAAAAGTATTCAAAATGCATTATTATGGTCTGTTGAATCAATTAATAGTAAAATCTGTGGAAAAAATATTAAAAAGTAATATTTTAGCATGTCCAAAAGTGTAAAAAAGTCATACTATAGCATGTCGAAAATGTCAAAATGTCAAAATGTAAAATGTCAAAAAGTATTCAAAATGCATTATTATGGTCTGTTGAATCAATTAATAGTAAAATCTGTGAAAAAATATTAAAAGTAATATTTTAGCATGTCCAAAAGTGTAAAAAAGTCATACTATAGCATGTCGAAAATGTCAAAAATGTCAAAATGTAAAATGTCAAAAAAAGTATTCAAAATGCATTATTATGGTCTGTTGAATCAATTAATAGTAAAATCTGTGAAAAAATATTAAAAAGTAATATTTTAGCGTGTCCAAAAGCTGTAAAAAGTCATACTATAGCATGTCGAAAATGTCAAAATGTCAAAATGTAAAATGTCAAAAAAGTATTCAAAATGCATTATTATGGTCTGTTGAATCAATTAATAGTAAAATCTGTGGAAAAAAAAATATTAAAAAGTAATATTTTAGCATGTCCAAAAAGTGTAAAAAAAGTCATACTATAGCATGTCGAAAATGTCAAAAATGTCAAAATGTAAAATGTCAAAAAAGTATTCAAAATGCATTATTATGGTCTGTTGAATCAATTAATAGTAAAATCTGTGGAAAAAAATATTAAAAAGTAATATTTTAGCATGTCCAAAAAGCTGTAAAAAGTCATACTATAGCATGTCGAAAATGTCAAAAAATGTCAAAATGTAAAATGTCAAAAAAGTATTCAAAATGCATTATTATGGTCTGTTGAATCAATTAATAGTAAAATCTGTGGAAAAAAATATTAAAAAGTAATATTTTAGCATGTCCAAAAAGTGTAAAAAAGTCATACTATAGCATGTCGAAAATGTCAAAATGTCAAAATGTAAAATGTCAAAAAAGTATTCAAAATGCATTATTATGGTCTGTTGAATCAATTAATAGTAAAATCTGTGGAAAAAATATTAAAAAGTAATATTTTAGCATGTCCAAAAAGTGTAAAAAAAGTCATACTATAGCATGTCGAAAATGTCAAAAATGTCAAAATGTAAAATGTCAAAAAGTATTCAAAATGCATTATTATGGTCTGTTGAATCAATTAATAGTAAAATCTGTGAAAAAAATATTAAAAAGTAATATTTTAGCATGTCCAAAAGTCTAAAAAAGTCATACTATAGCATGTCGAAAATGTCAAAAATGTCAAAATGTAAAATGTCAAAAAGTATTCAAAATGCATTATTATGGTCTGTTGAATCAATTAATAGTAAAATCTGTGGAAAAAATATTAAAAAGTAATATTTTAGCATGTCCAAAAATGTAAAAAAGTCATACTATAGCATGTCGAAAATGTCAAAATGTCAAAATGTAAAATGTCAAAAAGTATTCAAAATGCATTATTATGGTCTGTTGAATCAATTAATAGTAAAATCTGTGGAAAAAAATATTAAAAGTAATATTTTAGCATGTCCAAAAGTGTAAAAAAAGTCATACTATAGCATGTCGAAAATGTCAAAAATGTCAAAATGTAAAATGTCAAAAAAGTATTCAAAATGCATTATTATGGTCTGTTGAATCAATTAATAGTAAAATCTGTGGAAAAAATATTAAAAAGTAATATTTTAGCATGTCCAAAAAGTGTAAAAAAAGTCATACTATAGCATGTCGAAAATGTCAAAAAATGTCAAAATGAAAAATGTCAAAAAAAGTATTCAAAATGCATTATTATGGTCTGTTGAATCAATTAATAGTAAAATCTGTGGAAAAAAATATTAAAAAGTAATATTTTAGCATGTCCAAAAATTGTAAAAAAAAAAGTCATACTATAGCATGTCGAAAATCTCAAAAAATGTCAAAATGTAAGATGTCAAAAAAAGTATTCAAAATGCTTTATTATGGTCTGTTGAATCAATTAATAGTAAAATCTGTGAAAAAAAATATTGAAAAGTAATATTTTAGCATGTCCAAAGAGTCTAAAAAAAGTCATACTATAGCATGTCGAAAATGTCAAAAAAAATGTCAAAATGTAAAATGTCAAAAAAAGTATTCAAAATGCATTATCATGGTCTGTTTAATCAATTAATATTAAAATCTGTGGAAAAAAATATTAAAAAGTAATATTTTAGCGTGTCCAAAAAAATAAAAAAAAAGTCATACTATAGCATGTCGAAAATGTCAAAAAATGTCAAAATGTAAAATGTCAAAAAAAGTATTCAAAATGCATTATTATGGACTGTTGAATCAATTAATAGTAAAATCTGTGGAAAAAAATATTAAAAAGTAATATTTTAGCGTGTCCAAAAAGTGTAAAAAAAAGTCATACTATAGCATGTCGAAAATGTCAAAAAATGTCAAAATGTAAAATGTCAAAAAAAGTATTCAAAATGCATTATTATGGTCTGTTGAATCAATTAATAGTAAAATCTGTGGAAAAATATTAAAAAGTAATATTTTAGCATGTCCAAAAAGTGTAAAAAAGTCATACTATAGCATGTTCGAAAATGTCAAAATGTCAAAATGTAAAATGTCAAAAAAGTATTCAAAATCTGCATTATTATGGTCTGTTGAATCAATTAATAGTAAAATCTGTGGAAAAAATATGAAAAAGTAATATTTTAGCATGTCCAAAAAGTGTAAAAAAGTCATACTATAGCATGTCGAAAATGTCAAAATGTCAAAATGTAAAATGTCAAAAAAAGTATTCAAAATGCATTATTATGGTCTGTTGAATCAATTAATAGTAAAATCTGTGAAAAAAATATTAAAAAGTAATATTTTAGCATGTCCAAAAGTGTAAAAAAGTCATACTATAGCATGTGGAAAATGTCAAAAAATGTCAAAATGTAAAATGTCAAAAAAAGTATTCAAAATGCATTATCATGGTCTGTTGAATAAATTAATAGTAAAATCCGTGAAAAAAATGTTGAAAAGTAATATTTTAGCATGTCCAAAAATTGTAAAAAAAAGTCATACTATAGCATGTCGAAAATGTCAAAAAATGTCAAAATGTAAAATGTCAAAAAAAGTATTCAAAATGCATTATTATGGTCTGTTGAATCAATTAATAGTAAAATCTGTGAAAAAAATATGAAAAAGTAATATTTTAGCATGTCCAAAAAGTCTAAAAAAAGTCATACTATAGCATGTTGAAAATGTCAAAAAATGTCAAAATGTAAAATGTCAAAAAAGTATTCAAAATGCATTATTATGGTCTGTTGAATCAATTAATAGTAAAATCTGTGAAAAAATATTAAAAAGTAATATTTTAGCATGTCCAAAAAGTGTAAAAAAGTCATACTATAGCATGTCGAAAATGTCAAAATGTCAAAATGTAAAATGTCAAAAAAGTATTCAAAATGCATTATTATGGTCTGTTGAATCAATTAATAGTAAAATCTGTGGAAAAAATATTAAAAAGTAATATTTTAGCATGTCCAAAAGTGTAAAAAAAGTCATACTATAGCATGTCGAAAATGTCAAAAATGTCAAAATGTAAAATGTCAAAAAGTATTCAAAATGCATTATTATGGTCTGTTGAATCAATTAATAGTAAAATCTGTGGAAAAAAATATTAAAAAGTAATATTTTAGCATGTCCAAAAGCTGTGAAAAAAGTCATACTATAGCATGTCGAAAATGTCAAAAAATGTCAAAATGTAAAATGTCAAAAAAAGTATTCAAAATGCATTATTATGGTCTGTTGAATCAATTAATAGTAAAATCTGTGGAAAAAATATTAAAAAGTAATATTTTAGGGCATGTCCAAAAATTGTAAAAAGTCATACTATAGCATGTCGAAAATGTCAAAAAATGTCAAAATGTAAAATGTCAAAAAGTATTCAAAATGCATTATTATGGTCTGTTGAATCAATTAATAGTAAAATCTGTGGAAAAATATTAAAAAGTAATATTTTAGCATGTCCAAAAATTAAAAAGTCATACTATAGCATGTCGAAAATGTCAAAAATGTCAAAATGTAAAATGTCAAAAAAGTATTCAAAATGCATTATTATGGTCTGTTGAATCAATTAATAGTAAAATCTGTGAAAAAAATATTAAAGTAATATTTTAGCATGTCCAAAAAGTCTAAAAAAAGTCATACTATAGCATGTCGAAAATGTCAAAAATGTCAAAATGTAAAATGTCAAAAAGTATTCAAAATGCATTATTATGGTCTGTTGAATCAATTAATAGTAAAATCTGTGGAAAAAATATTAAAAAGTAATATTTTAGCGTGTCCAAAAGTGTAAAAAGTCATACTATAGCATGTCGGAAATGTCAAAAAAATGTCAAAATGTAAAATGTCAAAAAAGTATTCAAAATGCATTATTATGGTCTGTTGAATCAATTAATAGTAAAATCTGTGGAAAAAATATTAAAAAGTAATATTTTAGCGTGTCCAAAAGCTGTGAAAAAAGTCATACTATAGCATGTCGAAAATGTCAAAAAATGTCAAAATGTAAAATGTCAAAAAAAGTATTCAAAATGCATTATTATGGTCTGTTGAATCAAGTAATAGTAAAATCATTGAAAAAAAATATTAAAAGTAATATTTTAGCATGTCCAAAAAGTGTAAAAAAAGTCATACTATAGCATGTCGAAAATGTCAAAATGTCAAAATGTAAAATGTCAAAAAGTATTCAAAATGCATTATTATGGTCTGTTGAATCAATTAATAGTAAAATCTGTGGAAAAAATATTGAAAAAGTAATATTTTAGCATGTCCTGTCCAAAAGAAAAAAGTCATACTATAGCATGTTGAAAATGTCAAAAAATGTCAAAATGTAAAATGTCAAAAAAAGTATTCAAAATGCATTATGATGGTCTGTTGAATCAATTAATAGTAAAATCTGTGAAAAAAATATGAAAAAGTAATATTTTAGCATGTCCAAAAGTCTAAAAAGTCATACTATAGCATGTCGAAAATGTCAAAATGTCAAAATGTAAAATGTCAAAAAAAGTATTCAAAATGCATTATTATGGTCTGTTGAATCAATTAATAGTAAAATCTGTGGAAAAAATATTAAAAGTAATATTTTAGCATGTCCAAAAGTGTAAAAAAGTCATACTATAGCATGTCGAAAATGTCAAAAATGTCAAAATGTAAAATGTCAAAAAAGTATTCAAAATGCATTATTATGGTCTGTTGAATCAATTAATAGTAAAATCTGTGGAAAAAATATTAAAAAGTAATATTTTAGCATGTCCAAAAGTGTAAAAAAAGTCATACTATAGCATGTCGAAAATGTCAAAAAATGTCAAAATGTAAAATGTCAAAAAAGTATTCAAAATGCATTATTATGGTCTGTTGAATCAATTAATAGTAAAATCTGTGGAAAAAAATATTAAAAAGTAATATTTTAGCATGTCCAAAAGTGTAAAAAAAAAGTCATACTATAGCATGTCGAAAATGTCAAAAAATGTCAAAATGTAAAATGGCAAAATAAGTATTCAAAATGCGTTATTATGGTCTGTTGATTCAATTAATAGTAAAATCATTAAAAAGTAATAATCCAAAAAGTGTAAGTCATACTATAGCATGTCGAAAATGTCAAAATGTAAAATGAAATGTAAAATGTCAAAAAAGTATTCAAAATGCATTATTATGGTCTGTTGATCAATTAATAGTAAATCTGTGGGTAATATTTTAGCATGTCCAAAAATTGTAAAAAAAAGTCATACTATAGCATGTCGAAAATGTCAAAAAATGTCAAAATGTAAAATGTCAAAAAAAGTATTCAAACTGCATTATTGTGGTCTGTTGAATCAATTAATAGTAAAATCTGTGAAAAAAATATGAAAAAGTAATATTTTAGCATGTCCAAAAAGTCTAAAAAAAGTCATACTATAGCATGTTGAAAATGTCAAAAAATGTCAAAATGTAAAATGTCAAAAAAAGTGATCAATCTGCATTTTTATGGTCTGTTGAATCAATTAATAGTAAAATCTGTGAAAAAAATATTAAAAACTAATATTTTAGGGTGTCCAAAAATTAAAAAAAAAAAAGTCATACCATAGCATGTCGAAAATGTCAAAAAATGTCAAAATGTAAAATGTCAAAAAAAGTATTCAAAATGCATTATTATGGTCTGTTGAATCAATTAATAGTAAAATCTGTGGAAAAAAATATTAAAAAGTAATATTTTAGCATGTCCAAAAAGTGTAAAAAAAAAAGTCATACTATAGCATGTCGAAAATGTCGAAAAATGTCAAAATGTAAAATGTCAAAAAAAGTATTCAAAATGCATTATTATGGTCTGTTGATTCAATTAATAGTAAAATCTGTGGAAAAAAAATATTAAAAAGTAATATTTTAGCGTGTCCAAAAAGTGTAAAAAAAAGTCATACTATAGCATGTCGAAAATGTCAAAAAATGTCAAAATGTAAAATGTCAAAAAAAGTATTCAAACTGCATTATTGTGGTCTGTTGAATCAATTAATAGTAAAATCTGTGAAAAAAATATGAAAAAGTAATATTTTAGCATGTCCAAAAAGTCTAAAAAAAGTCATACTATAGCATGTTGAAAATGTCAAAAAATGTCAAAATGTAAAATGTCAAAAAAAGTGATTAATCTGCATTTTTATGGTCTGTTGAATCAATTAATAGTAAAATCTGTGAAAAAAATATTAAAAAGCAACATTATATGACATTTCCAACAGCTGTCAAAAAGTCATACTATAGCATGTCGAAAATGTCAAAAAATGTCAAAATGTAAAATGTCAAAAAAAGTATTCAAAATGCATTATTATGGTCTGTTGAATCAATTAACAGTAAAATCTGTGGAAAAAATATTAAAAAGTAATATTTTAGCATGTCCAAAATGTAAAAAGTCATACTATAGCATGTCGAAAATGTCAAAAATGTCAAAATGTAAAATGTCAAAAAAAGTATTCAAAATGCATTATTATGGTCTGTTGAGTCAATTAATAGTAAAATCTGTGGAAAAAAATATTAAAAAGTAATATTTTAGCATGTCCAAAAATTGTAAAAAAAAGTCATACTATAGCATGTCGAAAATGTCAAAAAATGTCAAAATGTAAAATGTCAAAAAAAGTATTCAAAATGCATTATTATGGACTGTTGAATCAATTAATAGTAAAATCTGTGGAAAAAAATATTAAAAAGTAATATTTTAGCGTGTCCAAAAAGTGTAAAAAAAAGTCATACTATAGCATGTTGAAAATGTCAAAAAATGTCAAAATGTAAAATGTCAAAAAAAGTATTCAAAATGCATTATTATGGTCTGTTGAATCAATTAATAGTAAAATCTGTGGAAAAAAATATGAAAAAGTAATATTTTAGCGTGTCCAAAAAGTCTAAATAAAGTCATACTACAGCATGTCGAAAATGTCAAAAAATGTCAAAATGTAAAATGTCCAAAAAAGTGATCAATCTGCATTTTTATGGTCTTTTGAATCAATTAATAGTAAAATCTGTGAAAAAAATATTACAAAGCAATATTATATGACATTTCCAAAAGCTGTGAAAAAAGTCATACTATAGCATGTCGAAAATGTCAAAAAATGTCAAAATGTAAAATGTCAAAAAAAGTATTCAAAATGCATTATTATGGTCTGTTGAATCAATTAATAGTAAAATCTGTGGAAAAAAATATGAAAAAGTAATATTTTAGCGTGTCCAAAAAGTGTAAAAAAAAGTCATACTATAGCATGTCGAAAATGTCAAAAAATGTCAAAATGTAAAATGTCAAAAAAAGTATTCAAAATGCATTATTATGGTCTGTTGAATCAAGTAATAGTAAAATCCGTGAAAAAAAATATTAAAAACTAATATTTTAGCATGTCCAAAAAGTCTAAATAAAGTCATACTACAGCATGTCGAAAATGTCAAAAAATGTCAAAATGTAAAATGTCAAAAAAGTATTCAAAATGCGTTATCATGGTCTGTTTAATCAATTGATATTAAAATCTGTGAAAAAAATATGAAAAAAGTAATATTTTAGCATGTTGAAAAAGTGTAAAAAAAAGTCATACTATAGCATGTCGAAAATGTCAAAAAATATCAAAATGTAAAATGTAAAAAAAAAGTATTCAAAATGCATTATTATGGTCTGTTGAATCAATTAATAGTAAAATCTGTGAAAAAAATATGAAAAAGTAATATTTTAGCATGTCCAAAAAGTCTAAAAAAAGTCATACTATAGCATGTTGAAAATGTCAAAAAATGTCAAAATGTAAAATGTCAAAAAAAGTGATCAATCTGCATTTTTATGGTCTGTTGAATCAATTAATAGTAAAATCTGTGAAAAAAATATTACAAAGCAACATTATATGACATTTCCAAAAGCTGTCAAAAAAGTCATACTATAGCATGTCGAAAATGTCAAAAAATGTCAAAATATAAAATGTCAAAAAAAGTATTCAAAATGCTTTATTATGGTCTGTTGAATCAATTAATAGTAAAATCTGTGGAAAAAAATATTAAAAACTAATATTTTAGGGTGTCCAAAAATTAAAAAAAAAAAAAGTCATACCATAGCATGTCGAAAATGTCAAAAAATGTCAAAATGAAAAATGTCAAAAAAAGTATTCAAAATGCATTATTATGGTCTGTTGAATCAATTAATAGTAAAATCTGTGGAAAAAAATATTAAAAAGTAATATTTTAGCATGTCCAAAAATTGTAAAAAAAAAAGTCATACTATAGCATGTCGAAAATGTCAAAAAATGTCAAAATGTAAAATGTCAAAAAAAGTATTCAAAATGCATTATTATGGTCTGTTGATTCAATTAATAGTAAAATCTGTGGAAAAAAAATATTAAAAAGTAATATTTTAGCGTGTCCAAAAAGTGTAAAAAAAAGTCATACTATAGCATGTCGAAAATGTCAAAAAATGTCAAAATGTAAAATGTCAAAAAAAGTATTCAAACTGCATTATTGTGGTCTGTTGAATCAATTAATAGTAAAATCTGTGAAAAAAATATGAAAAAGTAATATTTTAGCATGTCCAAAAAGTCTAAAAAAAGTCATACTATAGCATGTTGAAAATGTCAAAAAATGTCAAAATGTAAAATGTCAAAAAAAGTGATCAATCTGCATTTTTATGGTCTGTTGAATCAATTAATAGTAAAATCTGTGAAAAAAATATTAAAAAGCAACATTATATGACATTTCCAAAAGCTGTCAAAAAGTCATACTATAGCATGTCGAAAATGTCAAAAAATGTCAAAATGTAAAATGTCAAAAAAAGTATTCAAAATGCATTATTATGGTCTGTTGAATCAATTAACAGTAAAATCTGTGGAAAAAAATATTAAAAAGTAATATTTTAGCGTGTCCAAAAAAATTAAAAAAAAAAATCATACTATAGCATGTCGAAAATGTCAAAAAATGTCAAAATGTAAAATGTCAAAAAAAGTATTCAAAATGCATTATTATGGACTGTTGAATCAATTAATAGTAAAATCTGTGGAAAAAAATATTAAAAAGTAATATTTTAGCGTGTCCAAAAAGTGTAAAAAAAAGTCATACTATAGCATGTTGAAAATGTCAAAAAATGTCAAAATGTAAAATGTCAAAAAAGTATTCAAAATGCATTATCATGGTCTGTTTAATCAATTGATATTAAAATCTGTGAAAAAAATATTAAAAAAGTAATATTTTAGCATGTCGAAAAAGTGTAAAAAAAAGTCATACTATAGCATGTCGAAAATGTCAAAAAATATCAAAATGTAAAATGTAAAAAAAAAGTATTCAAAATGCATTATTATGGTCTGTTGAATCAATTAATAGTAAAATCTGTGAAAAAAATATGAAAAAGTAATATTTTAGCATGTCCAAAAAGTCTAAAAAAAGTCATACTATAGCATGTTGAAAATGTCAAAAAATGTCAAAATGTAAAATGTCAAAAAAAGTGATCAATCTGCATTTTTATGGTCTGTTGAATCAATTAATAGTAAAATCTGTGAAAAAAATATTACAAAGTAATATTATATGACATTTCCAAAAGCTGTCAAAAAGTCATACTATAGCATGTCGAAAATGTCAAAAATGTCAAATGTAAATGTCAAAAAAGTATTCAAAATGCATTATTATGGTCTGTTGAATCAATTAATAGTAAATCTGTGGAAAAATATTAAAACTAATATTTTAGCATGTCCAAAAGTCTAAAAAAAGTCATACTATAGCATGTCGAAAATGTCAAAAATGTCAAAATGTAAAATGTCAAAAAAGTATTCAAAATGCATTATTATGGTCTGTTGAATCAATTAATAGTAAAATCTGTGGAAAAAATATTAAAAAGTAATATTTTAGCATGTCCAAAAGTGTAAAAAGTCATACTATAGCATGTTGAAAATGTCAAAAAATGTCAAAATGTAAAATGTCAAAAAAGTATTCAAAATGCATTATTATGGTCTGTTGAATCAATTAATAGTAAAATCTGTGGAAAAAATATTAAAAAGTAATATTTTAGCATGTCCAAAAGTGAAAAGTCATACTATAGCATGTCGAAAATGTCAAAAAATGTCAAAATGTAAAATGTCAAAAAAAGTATTCAAAATGCATTATTATGGTCTGTTGAATCAATTAATAATAAAATCTGTGGAAAAAATATTAAAAAGTAATATTTTAGCATGCCCAAAAAGTGTAAAAAAAAGTCATACTATAGCATGTCGAAAATGTCAAAAAAATGTCAAAATGTAAGATGTCAAAAAAAGTATTCAAAATGCTTTATCATGGTGTGTTTAATCAATTAATATTAAAATCTGTGAAAAAAATCTTAAAAAAGTAATATTTTAGCATGTCCAAAAAGTGTAAAAAAAGTCATACTATAGCATGTCGAAAATGTCAAAAAATGTCAAAATGTAAAATGTCAAAAAAAAGTGATCAATCTGCATTTTTATGGTCTGTTGAATCAATTAATAGTAAAATCTGTGGAAAAAAATATGAAAAAGTAATATTTTAGCGTGTCCAAAAAGTGTAAAAAAAAGTCATACTATAGCATGTCGAAAATGTCAAAAAATGTCAAAATGTAAAATGTCCAAAAAAGTGATCAATCTGCATTTTTATGGTCTTTTGAATCAATTAATAGTAAAATCTGTGAAAAAAATATTACAAAGCAATATTATATGACATTTCCAAAAGCTGTGAAAAAAGTCATACTATAGCATGTCGAAAATGTCAAAAAATGTCAAAATGTAAAACGTCAAAAAAAGTATTCAAAATGCATTATTATGGTCTGTTGAATCAATTAATAGTAAAATCTGTGAAAAAAATATGAAAAAGTAATATTTTAGCGTGTCCAAATAGTGTAAAAAAAAGTCATACTATAGCATGTCGAAAATGTCAAAAAATGTCAAAATGTAAAATGTCAAAAAAAGTATTCAAAATGCATTATTATGGACTGTTGAATCAAGTAATAGTAAAATCTGTGAAAAAAATATGAAAAAGTAATATTTTAGCATGTCCAAAAAGTCTAAAAAAAGTCATACTATAGCATGTTGAAAATGTCAAAAAATGTCAAAATGTAAAATGTCAAAAAAAGTGATCAATCTGCATTTTTATGGTCTGTTGAATCAATTAATAGTAAAATCTGTGAAAAAAATATTACAAAGCAACATTATATGACATTTCCAAAAGCTGTCAAAAAAGTCATACTATAGCATGTCGAAAATGTCAAAAAATGTCAAAATGTAAAATGTCAAAAAAAGTATTCAAAATGCATTATTATGGTCTGTTGAATCAATTACTAGTAAATTCTGTGGAAAAAAATATTAAAAACTAATATTTTAGCGTGTCCAAAAAGTGTAAAAAAAAGTCATACTATAGCATGTTGAAAATGTCAAAAAATGTCAAAATGTAAAATGTCAAAAAAAGTATTCAAAATGCATTATTATGGTCTGTTGAATCAATTAATAGTAAAATCTGTGGAAAAAAATATTAAAAAGTAATATTTTAGCATGTCCAAAAAGTGTAAAAAAAAAAGTCATACTATAGCATGTCGAAAATGTCAAAAAATGTCAAAATGTAAAATGTCAAAAAAAGTATTCAAAATGCATTATTATGGTCTGTTGAATCAATTAATAATAAAATCTGTGGAAAAAATATTAAAAAGTAATATTTTAGCATGCCCAAAAAGTGTAAAAAAAAGTCATACTATAGCATGTCGAAAATGTCAAAAAAATGTCAAAATGTAAGATGTCAAAAAAAGTATTCAAAATGCTTTATCATGGTGTGTTTAATCAATTAATATTAAAATCTGTGAAAAAAATCTTAAAAAAGTAATATTTTAGCATGTCCAAAAAGTGTAAAAAAAGTCATACTATAGCATGTCGAAAATGTCAAAAAATGTCAAAATGTAAAATGTCAAAAAAAAGTGATCAATCTGCATTTTTATGGTCTGTTGAATCAATTAATAGTAAAATCTGTGGAAAAAAATATGAAAAAGTAATATTTTAGCGTGTCCAAAAAGTGTAAAAAAAAGTCATACTATAGCATGTCGAAAATGTCAAAAAATGTCAAAATGTAAAATGTCCAAAAAAGTGATCAATCTGCATTTTTATGGTCTTTTGAATCAATTAATAGTAAAATCTGTGAAAAAAATATTACAAAGCAATATTATATGACATTTCCAAAAGCTGTGAAAAAAGTCATACTATAGCATGTCGAAAATGTCAAAAAATGTCAAAATGTAAAACGTCAAAAAAAGTATTCAAAATGCATTATTATGGTCTGTTGAATCAATTAATAGTAAAATCTGTGAAAAAAATATGAAAAAGTAATATTTTAGCGTGTCCAAATAGTGTAAAAAAAAGTCATACTATAGCATGTCGAAAATGTCAAAAAATATCAAAATGTAAAATGTAAAAAAAAAGTATTCAAAATGCATTATTATGGTCTGTTGAATCAAGTAATAGTAAAATCCGTGAAAAAAAATATTAAAAACTAATATTTTAGCATGTCCAAAAAGTCTAAATAAAGTCATACTATAGCATGTCGAAAATGTCAAAAAATGTCAAAATGTAAAATGTCAAAAAAAGTATTCAAAATGCATTATGATGGTCTGTTGAATCAATTAATAGTAAAATCTGTGAAAAAAATATGAAAAAGTAATATTTTAGCATGTCCAAAAATTGTAAAAAAAGTCATACTATAGCATGTCGAAAATGCCAAAAAATGTCAAAATGTAAAATGTCAAAAAAAGTATTCAAAATGCATTATTATGGTCTGTTGAATCAATTAATAGTAAAATCTGTGAAAAAGATATGAAAAAGTAATATTTTAGCATGTCCAAAAAGTCTAAAAAAGTCATACTATAGCATGTTGAAAATGTCAAAAAATGTCAAAATGTAAAATGTCAAAAAAAGTGATCAATCTGCATTTTTATGGTCTGTTGAATCAATTAATAGTAAAATCTGTGAAAAAAATATTAAAAAGCAACATTATATGACATTTCCAAAAGCTGTCAAAAAAGTCATACTATAGCATGTCGAAAATGTCAAAAAATGTCAAAATGTAAAATGTCAAAAAACGTATTCAACATGCATTATTATGGTCTGTTGAATCAATTAATAGTAAAATCTGTTGAAAAAAATATGAAAAGTAATATTTTAGCATGTCTAGAAAGTATACAAAATGTCATACTATAGCATGTCAAAATTGTGAAAAAATGTCAAAATGTAAAATGTCAAAAAAGTATTCAAAATGCTTTATTATGGTCTGTTGAATCAATTAATAGTAAAATCTGTGAAAAAAAATATGAAAAAGTAATATTTTAGCGTGTCGAAAAAGTGTAAAAAAAAGTCATACTATAGCATGTCGAAAATGTCAAAAAATGTCAAAATGGAAAATGTCAAAAAAAGTATTCAAAATGCATTATTATGGTCTGTTGAATCATTTAATAGTAAAATATGTGAAAAAAAATTGAAAATTAATATTTTAGCATGTCCAAAGAGTCTAAAAAAAGTCATACTATAGCATGTCGAAAATGTCAAAAAATGTCAAAATGTAAAATGTCAAAAAAAGTATTCAACATGCATTTTTATGGTCTGTTGAATCAATTAATAGTAAAATCCGTGAAAAAAAATATTGAAAAGTAATATTTTAGCATGTCCAAAGAGTGTAAAAAAAAGTCATACTGTAGCAAGTCGAAAATGTCAAAAAATGTCAAAATGTAAAATGTCAAAAAAAAGTGATCAATCTGCATTTTTATAGTCTGTTGAATAAATTAATAGTAAAATCTGTGAAAAAAAACATTAAAAAGCAATATTGTATGACATTTCCAAAAGCTGTGATAAAAGTCATACTATAGCATGTCGAAAATGTCAAAAAATGTCAAAATGTAAAATGTCAAAAAACGTATTCAACATGCATTATTATGGTCTGTTGAATCAATTAATAGTAAAATCTGTTGAAAAAAATATTAAAAAGTAATATTTTAGCATGTCTAGAAAGTATACAAAATGTCATACTATAGCATGTCGAAAATGTCAAAAAATGTCAAAATGTGAAAAAAATATTCAAAATGCATTATTACGGTCTTTTGAATTAATTAACAGTAAAATCTGTGAAAAAAATATTAAAAAGTAATATTTTAGCGTGTCAAAAAAGTGTAAAAAAAAGTCATACTATAGCATGTCGAAAATGTCAAAAATGTCAAAATGTCTGCATTTTTATGGTCTGTTGAGTCAATTAATGGTAAAATCTGTGAAAAAAATATTAAAATGCAATATTATATGACATTTCCAAAAGCTGTGAAAAAAGTCATACTATAGCATGTCGAAAATGTCAAAAAATGTAAAAATGTAAAATGTCAGAAAAAGTATTCAACATGCATTATTATGGTCTGTTGAATCAATTAATAGTAAAATATGTGAAAAAAAATATTAAAAAGTAATATTTTAGCATGTCCAAAAAGTGTGAAAAAAAAAAGTCATACTATAGTATGTCGCAAATTTCAAAAATTGTCAAAATGTAAAATGTCAAAAAAAGTATTCAAAATGCATTATTATGGTCTGTTGAATCACTTAATAGCAAAATGTGTAAAAAAAAAATATTAAAAAAGTGATAATATATGACATTTCCAAAAGCTGTGAAAAAGTCATACTATATCATGTCGAAAATGTAAAAAATTCACACTGTAAAATGTAAAAAAATGTGATCAAAATGCATTATTATGGTCTGTTGAATCAATTTATAGTGACATGTATATCTATATAGATATATATGTGTCTGTATATATATATATATATATATATATATATATATATATATATATATATATATATATACACGTATGTATATATATATATATATATACACGTATATAAATAAATTGATTGATTGGTTAAGATGTTATTTGGTCAATAAACACATTAATTCATATATTTGTAAAATATTTGATTGTTTGCTTGATTATTTGATTGATTGATTAATTAATTGAGGAGTTGGTTAATTTCCTGCAGTCTCCAGTGTTGTTCCGTTGTCCTCAGTCTTCAGTTTTCACCAGCAGCAGCATCTTGAGTCTCGAAATGAAGAAAAACAACTTGCAACAATTTGCAGTTTTAAAAATCTATCAAGAAATTGTTTATTCCTGACTGGAAGATGAAGATGGATTTGAAGTTGATCCTAAAAAACTTTAAGCATGATATAATCTTTAATACCAAAGCTGGTGAGAGTGTGAATATCTATTTAATGTGTTTATAAGATACACAGTTACTGTATGGAAAAAGGAATACTGAGGGTATAAAGGAATAAAGAAAAAACAAAAACTGAGTTGTTATTCTGCATTTTATTGTTTCCTGTAAACTCAGTCTTAAGTTTCCATCAGCAGCAGCATCTCGAGTCTCAAAAGGCAGACAAACAACATTTGCAGTAATAAAAATGTATCAAGTTTTTTCCTGACTGGAAGATGATTTTCATAAATATATTTTTAAATATTCAGCAGATTTTTGTGAGTTTCTTTCAGGAGCATCTGAAGAAATAAAACAGCATATTCTGCTGAAAGTTTGATGCAGAACTAAAGTTAAAAACAATGTTTTATGACCTTTTCTCAGCTGAATCATCTTCATCTTTATGTCTTTTTAAAAAAGAAAATCCTGCACTGGATAAAGGAATAAAGAAAAAATACAAACCAAGTTGTCGTTCTGCAGTTTATTGTCTCTGGTAAACATGGATGAAAGTGCAAATAAAGACAGTCAACATGAAGAAACAAAGAAATTCCAAAAGAAAAGCTGAACCTGAGGAGCTGTCAGTGTTAATCATGGTAAAACTAAAGTCAAAGCATAACTCGTTGTTTTTTTTTTTTAAACTGGTGCTTTAATTTTGTCTCTTCGACACTCCCTCTCCAGCAGCTTACTGCTCCGAACAGTTGCTTTCATTTTGAAAAACCTAATATGACAATATTACAAAATATGACAAACCTGATATGCTCCTTGTATAAAAACTGAATTAAACCTGTGGGTCCTATGATCACGTAGGCGTGATCAGATTTTTTTATTGTAAATATTTGTATATAGTATTACTTTATTTCAATTTTACATTAACATATTCATATAGCAACCTATATTTATATAGGTTATGTAAAATGTCATACTGTTTATTAATAGTAAAACTGTTAAAAAAATCTGAAAAAGTAATATTATAGCATGCCCAAAAAGTGTAAAAGAAGTCATACTATAGCATGTCAAAAATATCAAAATGAAAAATGTCAAAAAAAGTATTCAAAATGCATTATTATGGTCTGTTGAATCAATTAATATTAAAATCTGTGAAAAAATATTGACAAGTAATATTTTAGCATGTCCAAAAAGTGTAAAAAAAAGTCATACTATAGCATGTCGAAAATGTCAAAAAATGTCAAAATGTAAAATGTCAAAAAAAGTATTCAACATGCATTTTTATGGTCTGCTGAATCAATTAATAGTAAAATCTGTGAAAAAAAAATGTGAAAAAGTAATATTTTAGCATGTCCAAAAAGTCTAAAAAAAAGTCATACTATAGCATGTCGAAAATGTCAAAAAATGTCAAAATTTAAAATGTCAAAAAAAAGTGATCAATCTGCATTTTTATGGTCTGTTGAATCAATTGATCGTAAAATCTGTGAAAAAAAATATTAAAAAGCAATATTGTATGACATTTCCAAAAGCTGTGATAAAAGTCATACTATAGCATGTCGAAAATGTCAAAAAATGTCAAAATGAAAAAAGTCAAAAAAAAGTATTCAAAATGCTTTATTATGGTCTGTTGAATCAATTAATAGTAAAATCTGTGAAAAAAATATTGAAAAGTAATATTTTAGCATGTCCAAAGAGTCTAAAAAAAGTCATACTATAGCATGTCGAACATGTAAAAATGTAAAATGTCAAAAAAAGTATTCAAAATGCATTATCATGGTCTGTTGAATCAATTAATAGTAAAATCCGTGAAAAAAAATGTTGAAAAGTAATATTTTAGCATGTCCAAAAAGTGTAAAAAAAAGTCATACTATAGCATGTCGAAAATGTCAAAAAATGTAAAAATGTAAAATGTCAAAAAAAGTATTCAAAATGCATTATCATGGTCTGTTGAATCAATTAATAGTAAAATCCGTGAAAAAAAATGTTGAAAAGTAATATTTTAACATGTCCAAAAAGTGTAAACAAAAGTCATACTATAGCATGTCGAAAATGTAAAAAAATGTCAAAATGTAAAATGTCAAAAAAAGTATTCAAAATGCATTATTAAGGTCTGTTGAATCAATTAATTGTAAAATCTGTGAAAAAAAATATTAAAAAATAATATTTTAGCATGTCCAAAAATTGTAAAAAAAAGTCATACTATAGCATGTCGAAAATGTCAAAAAATGTCAAAATGTAAAATGTCGAAAAAAGTATTCAAAATGCATTATTATGGTCTGTTGAATCAATTAATAGTAAAATATGTGAAAAAAACATTGAAAAGTAATATTTTAGCGTGTCCAAATTTTTTTTTTTAAAAAAAGTCATACTATAGCATGTCGAAAATGTCAAAAAATGTCAAAATGTAAAATGTCAAAAAAAGAATTCAACATGCATTTTTATGGTCTGTTGAATCAATTAATAGTAAGATCTGTGAAAAAAAATATGAAAAAGTAATATTTTAGCATGTCCAAAAACTGTAAAAAAAAAAAAGTCATACTATAACATGTTGAAAATGTCAAAATGTAAAATGTCAAAAAAAGTATTCAAAATGCTTTATTATGGTCTGTTGAATCAAGTAATAGTAAAATCTGTGAAAAAAAACTATTGAAAAGTAATATTTTAGCATGTCCAAAAACTGTAAAAAAAAAAGTCATACTATAGCATGTCGAAAATGTCAAAAAATGTCAAAATGTAAAATGTCAAAAAAAGAATTCAACATGCATTTTTATGGTCTGTTGAATCAATTAATAGTAAGATCTGTGAAAAAAAATATGAAAAAGTAATATTTTAGCATGTCCAAAAACTGTAAAAAAAAAAAAGTCATACTATAACATGTTGAAAATGTCAAAATGTAAAATGTCAAAAAAAGTATTCAAAATGCTTTATTATGGTCTGTTGAATCAAGTAATAGTAAAATCTGTGAAAAAAAACCATTGAAAAGTAATATTTTAGCATGTCCAAAAACTGTAAAAAAAAAAGTCATACTATAGCATGTCCAAAATGTCAAAAAATGTCAATATGTAAGATGTCAAGAAAAGTGATCAATATGCATTTTTATGGTCTGTTGAATCAATTAAGAGTAAAATCTGTGAAAAAAATATTACAAAGCAATATTATATGACATTTCCAAAAGCTGTGAAAAAAGTCATACTATAGCATGTCGAAAATGTCAAAAAATGTCAAAATGTAAAATGTCAAAAAAAGTATTCAAAATGCATTATTATGGTCTGTTTAATCAATTAATTGTAAAATCTGCGAAAAAAAATATTAAAAAAGTAATATTTTAGCATGTCCAAAAAGTGTAAAAAAAAGTCATACTATAGCATGTCGAAAATGTCAAAAAAATGTCAAAATGTAAAATGTCAAAAAAGTGATCAATCTGCATTTTTATGGTCTGCTGAATCAATTAATAGTAAAATCTGTGAAAAAATATTAAAATGCAACATTGTATGACATTTCCAAAAGCTGTGAAAAAAGTCATACTATAGCATGTCGAAAATGTCAAAAAATGTCAAAATGTAAAATGTCAAAAAAAGAATTCAACATGCATTTTTATGGTCTGTTGAATCAATTAATAGTAAGATCTGTGAAAAAAAATATGAAAAAGTAATATTTTAGCATGTCCAAAAACTGTAAAAAAAAAAAAGTCATACTATAACATGTTGAAAATGTCAAAATGTAAAATGTCAAAAAAAGTATTCAAAATGCTTTATTATGGTCTGTTGAATCAAGTAATAGTAAAATCTGTGAAAAAAAACTATTGAAAAGTAATATTTTAGCATGTCCAAAAACTGTAAAAAAAAAAGTCATACTATAGCATGTCGAAAATGTCAAAAAATGTCAAAATGTAAAATGTCAAAAAAAGAATTCAACATGCATTTTTATGGTCTGTTGAATCAATTAATAGTAAGATCTGTGAAAAAAAATATGAAAAAGTAATATTTTAGCATGTCCAAAAACTGTAAAAAAAAAAAAGTCATACTATAACATGTTGAAAATGTCAAAATGTAAAATGTCAAAAAAAGTATTCAAAATGCTTTATTATGGTCTGTTGAATCAAGTAATAGTAAAATCTGTGAAAAAAAACCATTGAAAAGTAATATTTTAGCATGTCCAAAAACTGTAAAAAGTCATACTATAGCATGTCCAAAATGTCAAAAATGTCAATATGTAAGATGTCAAGAAAAGTGATCAATATGCATTTTTATGGTCTGTTGAATCAATTAAGAGTAAAATCTGTGAAAAAAATATTACAAAGCAATATTATATGACATTTCCAAAAGCTGTGAAAAAAGTCATACTATAGCATGTCGAAAATGTCAAAAAATGTCAAAATGTAAAATGTCAAAAAAAGTATTCAAAATGCATTATTATGGTCTGTTTAATCAATTAATTGTAAAATCTGCGAAAAAAAATATTAAAAAAGTAATATTTTAGCATGTCCAAAAAGTGTAAAAAAAAGTCATACTATAGCATGTCGAAAATGTCAAAAAAATGTCAAAATGTAAAATGTCAAAAAAGTGATCAATCTGCATTTTTATGGTCTGCTGAATCAATTAATAGTAAAATCTGTGAAAAAATATTAAAATGCAACATTGTATGACATTTCCAAAAGCTGTGAAAAAAGTCATACTATAGCATGTTGAAAATGTCAAAAAATGTCAAAATGTAAAACGTCAAAAAAAGTATTCAACATGCATTTTTATGGTCTGTTGAATCAATTAATAGTAAAATCATTGAAAAAAAATATTAAAAAGTAATATTTTAGCATGTCCAAAAAGTGTAAAAAAAGTCATACTATAGCATGTCGAAAATCTCAAAAAATGTCAAAATGTAAAATGTCAAAAAAAAGTATTCAAAATGCATTTTTATGGTCTGTTGAATCAATTAATAGTAAAATCTGTGAAAAAAAATATTACAAAGCAATATTAAATAACATTTCCAAAAGCTGTGAAAAAAGTCATACTATAGCATGTCGAAAATGTCAAAAAATGTAAAAAAAAAATGATCAAAATGCATTTTTACAAAATGTAAAATGTCAAAAAAAAGTATTCAAAATGCATTTTTATGGTCTGTTGAATCAATTAATAATAAAATATGTTGAAAAAAATATTGAAAAGTAATATTATGACATTTCCAAAAGCTGTGAAAAAAGTCATACTATAGCATGTCGAAAATGTCAAATACATCAAAATGTAAAACCAACCAACTCCTAGTTTCAGTCCAGGAGGCTGACACAATCTTATCTGAGAGCAGGCTTGAGACTTTCCTCTATGATAGTGCTCATAGTTAGGGCTGGTCCAAAGCTGACTCAGGCTGCCTTTGATCAGTCCATAGTTCTGCTGCTACAACCTGGACTCCTTGGATCCATCCATGGTTATGCTGCTGTAGGTCTAGACTCCCAACAACCTGTTTCTGCTTCCTGTCTGTCCATCCTGAAGAGGGATCCCTCCTACGTACCATGTTTCATGTCGACATACCATACTACGATCCTACATTAACCTTAAATCCTTATTTTGTTGGTTTTATTTTTATTCTAAATTAAATTGTCATTGCTAATAAGAAAAAAAAAATCATCCATGAATTATTAATAAATAATAAAACTTGTGACTTTTGCAGTCACTATTTACTCACATTTCAGTTTGAATTAGTACATCGAAGGATCGTTTAAATAGTCCAACAACGGGGAAACTTTCACTTCACTGTTGTTTTTTTATTTATTGCACATTACATACAGGTCTGAAACACACTTGCATGCTCAAACAGGACCGAAAGACCTGCATTAAATGTCAGATCGAGCAGTTTGGTTCGGTGCCTTGAAGGGCTGTCTCTCCAGTTACCAGTCCACACTCTGTACTCGTTCCATGCTGGACTTGAAGCGACGACCCTCCGGTTCCCAGCCCAAGTCCTTACTATGAGCTACTGCTGCCCCCAACTAAAAGATCTCCCCTGTAGGTCCAGCTCCCTCCATTTACCTTCTTGAAGGCCAGGTCCCCATGTTCTGGAGCTGGGTGGCTCTCCCAGCACTGGCTCTTCTCTCCGGCCTCTTTAAAGAGGTGCTCAGTGCTCAGCAGCAGCTTGCTCCTTCTCTCCTCCTGCTCCTCCTCACCTCTGGGAGGCACTGGGCCTCCTCCTTCCTCACAGCAGGAGTCCTCAGTGGAGCCTGTCGCACTCGAATACTGCCTGCGCCAAAACTCTGGAAGCTACAAACAAAATTTATTATTTGTTGAGATTATTTTGTTGTTCTGTCTCATAAGATTCAAAGATTATTTCTATACAGTAAGTTGAATTTCATATCTTTTAGGACCCCATCTTTATTTGTTATTTGCAAAACAAAACAACTAAAAATCATAATACATTACCGTGAGCCAAAAATGGCACAAAAACAATTTATTAATATAGTACGTCATACAAAAAGGTTACAGTATGGCATATCATAAAGCATTTGAATAGCACAGCATGTCATTGAGAGAAACTCATACACTTGCTTCCAGTGTTCTTATGTTCTTACAGTATATTATTATAAGCTCATATTGTTGGTTTTGCGCTATTCTGCACTGTATATGTACATATCTCCTTCCTTTTTCCTACTGTGTATGACAACAGCAGTGAAAGAATTTACAAGATGAATAAAGTTTTATCATAGTATGGCATGTCATCAAACATTTTAGTAGCACAGTATTCCATAAAAAGAAACTCATAGTAAAACACAGTGACGCACCTGGAACAGTCTCTGGGCCTCAGTGATCATGGTGGCCAGGCCCTGGGTGGCAGCCAGGTTCTCACTCAGGTCACGTTGGTCCGGACGGCCCAGGCTGTACTTCCTGTGACTCGACCTGCAGAGACAACAGCTACAAGGTCATGCTCAAGGACAAGGTTAACACCAAGGTGACTTTCGCTGTAGCAACAAAACACAGTCTGCTAGTATGTTTGCTGAGGTTAGAGGGAACTGACGAGGAGGAAACAGGAAGAGGGTGTGAAACGTGTGACATCACAGCAGCTGAAGCAGCGTTTACAGGCAGCAGGGAGATATCAAGTCACTACAACTGAAAGATTCAGGTTACTTGGGAAAGATCTAACAGCAGGAAGTTTTCTTTAGTGTCTGATGACTGAGACAAAGTAAGAAGACGACAGATTCTTTCCATCGCTGCAAAACGGGAGAAATTAAGACACAAACGAAGCTGAACAGAGGAGAAGTTAGACCATTAAAAAGTTGATATCTCAATGGTTAGCAAAGCAGAAATGTGATTTTATAGATCTGTGGGAAGAGCAGCAGTCAGTTTCCAGAGTTACTGTTGCAAAGGGTGTTGAGATTTCTGACAGTAAAGTCTGCAAAGTGCTGATCATGTTGTTTCCATCCTCTGTCCTGACAACCTGAAGGATTATAAGAATAAGAAGAGGAAACTAGGAGATATGAGCAGAGCGAAAAGAAAAATGTTGACGACGATGCTGAAAGAAGAGAGTAGTGTAAAAGTAGAGGAAAAGTTACACTGAGGGTTAATTTATTTCCTAATGATAAATGTTACACTTCTGTGTCACAGAGCGCTGCTGACGACCAGAAATATTAAAAACATCAGTCATATTATTGCATATTAGACTTATTCCTTCATTACCTCAAACACATAATGTAGTTAATTTAGAGTCCAGTAATACTCATCTCAGATTATAATTACTGAGCAAGGACTATAACAACCTACATATTAATAAACTACAACTCAGAAATATTGTTGGGTTTTTCCCTGGGATTGATTTACAATAAGGTGTCTTAATTGTCTCCCGTGGATCAAGAGCGGACGTCACAATAAAACACTAAAATACATACAGTGTATAAATAGTGATTACCATCAGCTTAACCCTTTATCACCAGTATTATGTCAGTGGAGCGAGTGGCTTTGAGCGTTTAAAGAATTCATGCATAAATACAGACTATCGTGATAATACAAGTCATCATGTACATTGTTCTATCCCGTCAAGATTCTTGTCTTTCACACCAAGGATTGAAGCTGAGGTTAATTTTATATCACAGAGAAGAGAAGTGGAACAGCTGGATGTGATCCAGATGAGTCATCGCTGAGAAAATCTGGAAACGTGGAGTTTAATGAAGCCACAAAGGGAGGAAGGAAAAAACATGGTTCTTGTCCTGAGTAACAGCGTAGAACTAAGAGGTGAAGACGGGTTATTAAGTGAATTTAAAGTAGATTTAAAGTAGATTAAAGTAAACATCAGCTGCAACAAAATGGGACAGGGTTTATATTTCATTTAAGTACATTATTAAAAACTATTCACAGATATTTTAAACTCACTTATGGTCAGAAATCTGTTGTTGTTTAGTTTTTCCTTAGTGTAGCAGAAAATATGTTTAATATTTTCCATTGTTATGATCTCCATGCTCTCTTAAATTACAAAACCAAAACCCAATTGAAGCAACACCTATTGGAAAAAGCACAAAACACTGCAGGACTCAAAGGAAAACAATTATATTGTGATTAGAAGAGGAGAGAACAAACTGCATCCCAAGAGAAAAATGTAGATGTTTCAGTTATTATTATTATTATTATTATTATTTTTTAATCATGATTAATCACATATTTTACTTACTTGTTCACTCCTAAATAGTTTAGTTTTAGCATCCGTCTGATTATTTAAATTTTACATAAGGTGCATATTATGTTTGATGTCTCCACTGAGATTTTCAAAATAAAACCAACCATTCATAACTGCAGCAGGAAGCTGCTAGTAAGGGTGCATCAAAGCCAAAACATAAAAGCGCAAGATTGAAAAAAAACCAAAACAACAAAAAAGAGCTTAGACTTTAATTAAATTGTGATTAATGCGATAAACACTGACAGATAAAGTTTTGTGCGAAATATATCTATAATATAACCACATGATCTTGATCATCAAGACGCTTTGTCCTTGCTGCTTTTCTGCTCAACACTGAATGAGAAACAGTTTCACTCTGTCAGTAATTGATGCATTAACACAGCGGCTTTGTCTAAATCATGGATGATATTTTAAGCTCACTTTACTTCTTAGGGTCGACATGCAGCTTCTCGCCACACACAAAAGGATAAAAATGACAAAACAAGAACGAAGAGGATGTGTTTACAAATGAAAAACAGGATTATATGTTTGGTGTCAACAAACAGGAACTCACCTGGGTGTGTTGGCGTCTCTCTTCAGGGTGTTGAGGTGGAAAAGTGACGGCGCCAAACAAACTGCGATGTTGGTTGGAGTCATTTGGTTCTCGTCCACGCAGGCCACCACGTCCCGCAGGAAGTAGAGTAGCGTCCGCAGCGCCGCCCGGTTCTCCTCAGGAAGCAGCAAGATGGCCGCCTGAGCTGCAGTCAGCTGTTGATCTTTGGGGAGATCTGCATGAAGAACAGGATTGCTTTTACATACTTTTTAAAATAAAGAAAACTTTATATATACTCCTCTGATAACAGCAGCTGATATATCTTGCTTCAGTTTTCTGCTGGAGATATTTCAATCATACGCCACTGCTAATTCATGAGCTGAATAGAAACGTCGGAAACACTCACACTGGTAGATGTGGAGGAAGGACTCGCAGAGCTTGCTGGTGAAGACGGGCTCAGGCAGGTCTCTGAAGTACTGCTTCACCAGGTCGGCCACGTCGAAGGCGGACTGGCCGTCGAATGAAACGCCATCCGGGTCGGACTCCACCAGCTCACGGAGATACTGGATACGAGACTTCACCCCCGACTTCCGGAAAAGACCCACCTGAGAGGAAACACAAAGCAGGTTAAAGGAAAACCTTTCGTAAAAAAGGGAAAGGAATGCCTTCGTTATGCTCATTTTTATTGTTTAATTTGTTGGCTCTGCGTGTTTTTAAAAGTATCACAAAAGCATTCTGACATGGAATGTGTTTGGTTTAATATTAATTATTCTGTTTTATGAATGTATTTTTTTATTAGAATTGTTACGATCAATATTATTTTCATCATCATCATATTTATATAATAACATATAATATTTTTTTTCGGGCAGGATCTCATTGCCTCAGAATGATTTAACTGGATCTTTGAAGTGACTCTGTCAAGTCCAACAGTTCCTGGTGTTTCTATAAAACCCTGCAGGCCTCTTGTGGTCTTCTGGCTCCAGTACCTGGTCCAGACACTGGTCCCTCAGGTAGACCAGTGCTCTGAGGATACTGGGAGGAAGTGGCTCTCCAGTCTGGACACTG
The DNA here is from genome assembly GCA_029721515.1 of Synanceia verrucosa. Classification (NCBI taxonomy): domain Eukaryota; kingdom Metazoa; phylum Chordata; class Actinopteri; order Perciformes; family Synanceiidae; genus Synanceia; species Synanceia verrucosa. The sequence continues at coordinate 20,322,347 of CM056565.1, read as the reverse complement.
AGGAGCAGAGGAACCCCAAAAACCCTCCGGCCTTTTGCCTCCAGCAGCTTGGTCTTCCTCTGGAGTTTAGGGACAGTCCTGCAGGGGGACGAGACGTTTCATTAGATCCTAACAACGGTGAAAAGTTCACAAAACCAGTTTTGAGACTCTCAACCAGTTGAGTGTAAAAGAAAAACTAAACTTTTCCTTTTGAAAGAAGATCCAATAAACGTTTTTTTTTAATGATTACATAAATCCCCAATGATCTCTAAAATGTGAACGTCATTCAAACAGAAATTCATGGCTGCCGATTAAAGAAAATTTTAGTGTTTCTGAGCTGATGTAGGGCATGTTCGGTCTGGAGAAAGCTGCAGTTTTGTAATGGTATTATTTCATGAAATGTCTTCTCTACTGCTTGCACTCTAAACACTTTTCAGCTCATCTTTTTGTTTTGAATCATCTCAAACTCTGTGGTTAAATTAGCAAAACAACAGGGATTGGACTAATGTTTTTTTTCTCAAGCATTAATAAATAAAATAAATCATCAAACTCCTGCTTTGTTGATGTTTTCTTCCTTTTTCCCCCCAGTAAAGGTCATTTCTGAAAATTATTTCTTCTTCATTTTGCTGCCCTTTCATGTGATTTATTGAAGTTTAATCTCTGTAAAATATTTCAAACACTAAAACACGGCTGATCCCCAAAAATTAAAGACTGATACCCGTGAGGAGAAATTTTGACCTCATCTCGTTGAGTACAACGTCCCCCTTTCTATTCTTAAAAATTAATTTGTCTCCATTTTGCATGAGGGCTTATTCCAAACACATAGCGTAGGAGGCAAAACACTGATCTCATTAAATCCATGTCAATAAAAAGTGAAAACATCCTTCCTTATTAAAAAGGCCTCGAGTCTTGTTGTTGCCTCCTTCTACTACAAACACAGAAACACAGGGATCTACACTACTGCCAGAGAGAGCATTAAAGGATTTTTCGGGTTCATTTCAACCTCAGACTTTATTGTCATTCAGGTGTTCAACAAGTGTACACAGAATGACATTTCATTGCATTTGACCACTATATATTTTTTATTTATTATACACAGTTGTGTTCAAAATAATAGCAGTGTGTTTAAAAAGGTGAGTAAACATCTTTTTTCTGTATTTTAATGAGTACAAATGCAGTGGGGACACTGCACATTCTATTTCAAAGCAAGACAATTGGAGAAAATAATTGAATTTGATAATATTTTACAGAAACTCAAGAAAGATTATGTTAAAAAAAACAGCAGTGTTGACAACTGTATTTACAAACTCAAAAATGTACAGGATAAACTAAGAAATACTTGAAGATTCAACTTTCCTGAGAATTGTAAACTAATATTTAGTATATAACCACGGTTTCTGATAACTGCTTCACATCTGTGGTGCATGGAGTCGACCAACTTCTGGCACCAGTCAACAGGTATTGCAGCCCAGGATAAACGTACTAGTTCCACAATTCCTCTGTATTTCTTAGTTTTGCCTCATGAACAGCATTTTTTTTTAATGTCAGCCCACGAGTTTTCTCTGGGGTCAAAGTGCACGGATTGTGCTGGCCACTCCATTACTCGAATGCTGTTTGTCTGGAACCATGATTTTGCTCGCTTGCTGGTGTTTTTGGGGTCATTGTCTTGTTGAAACACCCATTTCAAAGGCATTTCCTCTTCAGCATACGGCAAAATTACTTCTTCCTGTATTCTGATGTACTCAAACTGATCCATGATCCCTGGCATGTGATAAATAGGACCAACGCCATAGTAGGAGAAATCCCCATATCATGACGCTTGCACCACCACGCTTCACCGTCTTCACTGTGTACTGTGGCTTGAATTCAGTGTTTGCAGGGTGTTTGACAAACTGCCTGTGGCCCTTAGACCCAAAAAGAACAATCTTACTCTCATCAGTCCACAAAATATGACGCCATTTCTTTTTAGACCAGTCAATTTGTTCTTTGGCAAACTGTAACCGCTTCAGCACGTCTTTTTATTAACAATGGGACTTTGCGGGGGCTTTTTGCTGGTAGCTTGGCTTCATATAGACGTTGTCTGATTGTTACAGTTCTCATAGGCAACCTTAGATCTTCTTTGATCCTCTTGGAGCTGATCATTGGCTGAGCCTCTGCCTCTGTTTGGTTATTCTCCGATCCATTCGAATAGTCGTTTTTCTTTTTCTTCCTCGTCTTTCTGGTTTTGGCTGCCATTTTAAAGCGTTTGATATCATTTTAGCTGAACATCCTATAATTTTCGGCACTTCTTTATAGGTTTTCCCCTCTTTTATTAGTTTCTTAATCAAAGAACGCTCTTCTTCTGAACAGTGTCTTGAATGACCCATTTTACTCTGTTTTTCAAGGACAAATGCACAGCCAGCATATGCAGCGTCAGTTGCCTTGATCCTTAAGGTAAGGGCCACCTGTTTTACACCTTTTTTTTTTTTTTTTTCCACAGAATCAATGACCTCACTAAGTGAACTCAGCACTGCTATTTTTTTGAACACGCCCCTTTCGGTTAATGATTCAGTTTCACAGAATCAGCAGCATGCACATCATGCCTCTTGGGTCTGTTGATTTTCTATACCTTTACTAAACCTTCTAGAAACTTACTTGCAGTGTAGAAGTTGAAGTTCTAACAAAAACAGTGATTTATCTTGCTAGTCATGTGGGACTGCAATTATTTTGAACACAGCTATATACATATATATTATAAAAAAAGCTGAAAAAATATCAAAGCACATTATTATTTTATTGAGATTAAATTTCAGTTATTTCCTGTCATTCCTCAACAGAAAAATGTGTTTTAGTGGTTGTTTGTTAATTTCTGACTTCTCACAGAATTCCAGTGTTCTGGTTCAAATGTGGGTCTAAGAAGGAGAATTCAGTTTAAATTTTTGTTCGTATGACAGGTGGTCTAATAAAAGTGTTAAGCACTGTGTAGAGCAGAAATTGAAATATACAGCAGATAACCTGCTGTATTTCCTAGAGATGGAGCAGCTCAGACTAACAGTCTAAATGACTGATTGATTTTATTTTTAAAATAATTCTGAGTGTCATTCTGTCATGGACCACCTTCTGCACATTGTTACCTGTGAGCGAGAAACAAATGTAAATGGAGAGATGAAGCAGCCGAAAGGACTTCTTTCTATGGAGCACTCACACAGGAGTTCCCACACCTTCTGATAAAAAGAAAACTCCTTACCAGTTCCAGCCCTGCTTGCTGGATGGGGAGTATTTGTCCATCAGAGCGGTGAGTTTGAGCAGCGAGAGTTTCTGCAGCAGGAGGAACTGGGAGGCCGACTGGTTCTCCATTCCTGGACTGGTGGAGTCTCTGGACCAGCACAGCTGTTGGCTCGTTCTGCTGGAAAACAAATACATGGTCAACAGAAACAGGAACATTCTCAGCTTCCTGCTGCAGTGGAATATGGGTCTGACTGGTTGGTTTTATTTTTAAAAACTTTCAGTACTTCCAGTTCATGTCAATCATTATGGTTAACAACCTTCACTTAAACTTCACCATAGAGATATATACATATGCACATGCATGCAGATATATGCAGGAGACACAATATTTTTCTATCTGGGCTCCTTCATTAAAACTAAACCAAGAAAAGAAACATGGAGCAGCAAGCTAAAAAGCAGCAAACACTGACGACGTGGCTGATTTTACATTACAGGAGAGGCCTCATAGCTTTTTATCGCTCCGTATCGGAGAACAAATATGCATCAAAAAAGGAGATATAAAAGCAGCACTATAAAGAGGTGATCAAAACTATTCACCATGAGGTTACTGCTGAGGTCTTTAGTGAGATCTTTAACTATCACTGACGCCTTGGAGAGGACGATAAAGCCCCATAACTGTCATTATTATCGCCCTGCCCTCCAGAGGCTCACTTTTATAAACACAGGAAGTGTTTTGTTTGTATTTCCTTGACCTGAATATTAACGAGAATCAATACTATGGCAAACCAATTAGCTTTTAACTGGGGGAACTTACATGCCACTCCTCCATTTTTTAATGACCCTTATCTGTTTTTATCAACACTTGCAAGATACTTTTGAGTTCAATTGCTTGTGAAATATGACATGCACTATAAATACAACTTGATTTAACTGCAGCTTTTATTACCTGTGTTACACTCTAAGCTGTCTCACCTGCTTCTGGGTGGTGGAGGTGATGAGGTGTCTGAGTCCTCTACATTCACTGCGATCTCCTCGTGGATCTTCACCCCCTCCTCCTCCGGATGCTGCACCTCCAGGTAAGTGTGGCTGTGGGAGGATGGGCAGGGGGAAGCAGCGGATGAGCCATGCATAGGTGAATCCTGTGAGGAGGACGAGGACGAGGCGGAAGAACCTCTCTGACAGTCATCCTCTGATAGGTTTTCAGACCAGGTGGAGACCAACTGTTGGAGATCGCTGATCCGCTCCAAAACTCTGTCCAGAGCCGAGAAAACATCTTCACCTGCCAGCAATCGACTCACCTGAGAAGAAAACAATTTAGAAAGAAACAAAATCACAGGTAAATTACCCAAAGAGGCTTTTCTCAACAAAACCAGTTGAGAAACTGCACATTCACTAAAAAAATCTACATGCGCAATAGTTTTATTTATCAATGTGCAATATCCCTGTTTTTCATCTTAATTCTACCAGTTGGTATATTCTGTTAATTTATGTCCATGTTTATTGATATCTGACCTGTTGCTTATTGACACATTCATTCGCTTGTTTACTGCTCTATTAATTATTATTTCTATACAGATCTGATCCATTTGTTTACTTCATTACTTTTGTTATCTTCTTATTTTGAAACATGTTTCTACTTGTTGTACTTTTTTACTGATGTCACTGCTTCTTTTTTTTAATACTGGTCCTTATTGTGACGTTTCTGTTTGTGGGACGAATAAAGGATTATTATTTTAAACTTGGACCGCCAATATGCTATTACATTACAAAACAAATCTAAAGTATCAACAAGACTTTTTTTTTTTAAAAAAAGCTTTCTCTTATTTTCTCTGTAAAAACTGTAAATATTACATACTGCATTGTTGTCGAAATTATTTATGTTTTTATACTTTGACTACTGCTGTTGAAAATTTGTAAAGCACCAAGTGGAGCAGTGTTCCCAATTTCACTGTATTCACATAGAATGGCAATAAAGGCTTTTGAATTTGATTTTGAGATTTGATTACTAAAAAAAACAAAACAAAAAAGCAACTTAAAATACTTACTTAAAATTACTTAACATTACTTACTTAAAATGTTAACATTTGATGGTTCCTCTTCTGCTTTAGAAAGAAACACATCTGAAGCACTGCAAATTTTCCCTGATTTAAATATCAACGTAAATATCTTTGGACCCACCTCGAACTCGCTGCCACTGCCGCCATCACTTCCAGACAGCTGCTGGTCATTGGGCACGTTGTCGTAGACACTCAGCCGATGATCCAGCACAGCAAGTGGACTGCGGACTCCCACATCATGGGAAGAAGAGGAGGATGAGGAGGGGTTCTGGACTCCATTAGCCAGTGACGATGCACCACGGCGGCTACTGTGTCGCCTCCGGTAACCATGGAAGCTCCCTGTCCTCCAGTTGACGGAGGTGTCGTCGATGATGGAGGACAGGATGCCATGTTTGTGAGCGAGGGAGGTGGGGAAGGTGCCTGGTTTGTGTCCGCTGGGGATCTGGAAGACCAGACTGTCATGGTTGTTGTTGTTGTTGATCTGGTTCCTGTAGTGCTGTGGAAGAGTTCAAGAGATGGACGAGTAAAGGTCTGAACAGAATACCTGTAACCAGTCAATGTAACAGTATTTATGCAATAGTGTTCAACTAGAACACTCAGATTTCATTAAGCAGTACCATAGAAACCACTTAGTGTCTGACAGAGTTTTAACTTGGACACAAGTTAACCTTGTGGTTAAATGAAAGGTCTGCAGCCACAGAAATGTAACTCTTCGGTCTAGGTCTTCAGAAAGCCCTCGTTTATGGGTTTATTACTGAACACTGTATCCCTACAAAAACATAACAAGATAGACTTGAAATCTGGCAGCATCAAGTCTAAGTCACACCAATGGTCCGGACCATTGGTGTTTCTTGGGATAAATCTGAAGTCTGAGATAGCCAGACCATTGGGGTTAAGCCATCATAAAACCACTTTATTTAAAGATAAAACTGAAGGTGAGTGGACACGATGAGGTCAGTACAGTTGACTTCTTAACCAGGATGTTAATTAAATATCTGTGACATTTATTTTCTCTTCTTAGTATCAAACTATGAACTAATGCAACTAACTTTGGGAAGCTCTGACTTGTTATAATGTAAATGGATCCAAAACATTATTTTGTGACCAATTATTTGTTAAACTACAGCCTCAGCTGTTACAACACAAAGTCAGGTTGCTGCTATGTATAAGAACACCAAAAATTAAAAACAAAACTTTTTCTGGGACTGACATCTGCGCCGATGTGGTTCTGGTTACTCCAGGACGACCCGCCAGTGACCCGGACGCCGCTGTTGGAGCGTTTGCAGTTACTCCTGACCCGGGTGACGGGACTGGGCGTGCTGACAGTGCTGCTGCTCTCTGAGTGGCTGCTGCTGCTGATGGCATGAGGAGATGATGGCGAGGATGAGGCAGGGCTGCAGGGTGAATCCTGCAGGCTGCAAACAACCAAGAGAGAACAACACATTACAAAATTATCCATACACAATTTGTGTAAACTGTAAACACATATATTATTGTTAATCTCTTAATTTACAGATGAAAACACTGTTTATACTGTGGCTCAGCTGGGTATGTGTAACTGAGAGACAAGCGTCCATATTGCTCAGTATGTCCAGATAATCAGCATTTTAAATTCAATATATAAACAAAAGTCAATGTTATATATGAAAAAAATATTACTACCCAGTGCTCTTTTATCAAAATCAAATATTTAATGCAAAAATATAATTATTGTTGTTATCTAGGAATTTTTAAATTTACTGTTTTACAAAAAAAGCGGAAATTATTTTTTGTTCTGTTCAGTTTCAGTTATTTCCTGTCATTTCTGAACAGAAATGTGTTTTAGTGGCTGTATGTTGTTCTGGAGGATTCACTCCTGACTTCTCAGACAATTCCAGTGTTCTGGTTCAAATTTGGGTCTAAAAAGGTGAATTCAGTTTTAATTCCTCACTCCTGTTCAAAAATGGTGAAGCATAGGGAACTCAGTGAGACAGAAAAAGTTTGAATCAAAGCTCTTTGTGATGCTGCATGGTCTCTGATACATTTGTTAAACACTAAAATTCACTTACGCTATATTCTACACATTTATTTAAAATTCCATCAACCATGTTTTTTTCAAAGATTCCAGTCCTGACAATCCTTACCTTGATGGGCCGTGCAGCCTGTCCTCCTGAACCTGAAATGGACCACTGATAACCTGCTGGACTTGACTGCCACTGTGACCAGAATGAAGGAGACCAGTTGCTCCCTTCAGCCTCAGTCTCTCCATCTTCCTCAGCAGGCTGGTGCCCTTCTTGGGTGGCTTGTCTGGCAAGCGGCCCTCGGGCTCCAGACTGGAGGATGGGGAGGGGGGTCCCCTAAACAAGGGGTCTGGAAGAGGTGTCTTGCTCGTGGCGGAGCACTGTGAAGAGCTCCTGCTGGTCTCCTGGTCGTCTGTGGTGATGGCAGCAGCATCTCGGGGCCTCTTGTGTCTGCCATCGCTGTCAGTGCTGCTGTAACTATGGATAGAGCTGATGTCATGGCTGTCGGTGACGTCACACTGGGACACATCCTGGGGTGTCTCAGACAAGCGAAGGCTGTCCATCGTGGAGTCATGACGCCGCCACTGTTGCGTCCGCCTGTCGTAGGTCCAGTTGGGGCTGATGGCACAGAAGTCTTCGTCATTACAGTCGACTCCCTGGAAGAAGATTCACAAAATAAATCTGGATAAATAACAATATACTAGAATACACACTGACTCCAATATATGAATAGGAGAAACGTAGGCACAGAGCTCTGAAAACAAACATGTTTTTAATAATTCATACAAGCATCATTAAACATTCAAACAATGCAAACATCACATCATAAGCAGGGTGATATTATATTTAGAATTTAAATGCTGGATTGCTTTTGAGTGTACAGAGTTTAACAAACATATCAGAGCAGCAGAGAGCCTCTAGCATCATTTCAGAATTCAGACCCTTTCTTTCTCACTGAGTTCCTTAAGTTTCACCTTTTTAGTCCCAAATTTAAGCCAGAACACTGTAATTCTCTGGGAAGTCAGAAATGAATGGATTCATTCAGGACAAGAAATAACTGAAATTTAACATCTTAATCAAAAATAATGTGCTTTGATATTTTTTCTGCTTTATAGTAAAACAGTAAATTTGAAAAATCCTGGATAACAACAATAATTATATTTTAGCATTAAATATGTCATTTTGATTAAAGAGCTCACACATACTGGTGGATTGACTAGTACAGAAACAAAAATATTCTGGTAGTCAGCAATACTGTTAATTTAGGCCAGCGGTGGTAAACACCTGACACTGGCTGGAGGAATAATAAACATGTTAAGCTCTGTACATAATGGATTTTTCTTGCAGTAATTGTCTAAAAAAGGTTTTAAAACAAGACAGAATAATAAAGAAGCTCCTGAGTAGAATGTACTGTTTGCAAGGCTTCATTTTTTTAGAGTGTTTAGTAACACATAACATTGATATAAAGGTGTGAAACTAGGTTTATTTCTTATATAAACTGCTCTTCTGCTCTGTTTTTCCTAGAAAGAGGAACAGCTGAGGAGGGGGGGAGGACTGATCAGCTGGTATCAGACAAAAATCAAATCTTAAAGATTTCACGGTGTGACGCTCCACTCGGCTCTGAGATCAGAATCCTGCTGTGTTTGAGTTTCAGTGTTTTCTCTGCAGACTCACCCTTCGTTTTGATCGCCGTGGCTCCAGCCTCATTTCCACATATTTGTTTAAAGTGCTTAATCTCCTGAAAGAGGGATGAGAGGATGCTGGTTAGCGTCACATGATAACAGCAACTTGCTATAAAACATGCCAAACAAGAAAAACAAAACCCTGGCCAGATTGTGACCAGAAGGGAGCTGGTTTAGTCCCTGCATTACCAACACTGTGATGCCCTTGAGCAAGGCACTAAACCTCCAGCTTCTCCAGTGGAGCATCTTGTTGGCTGCAGATCATGATGTGGATGTTGAAGTGTTCAACTAAGTTAAACTCCATTTGTCACCAGTGAAACCACCACATTTAAAGGCGCTAAAATATAAGACCTGCCATGTTTGAGTATTCCTCATATTTGTGGAACATTAATAATAATAACTTATAATAATTAAATTATAACAATAATTTATCATCGCATATCAAAGAGAGGCAAGCCATCATTGGCAATAATGGCAAATTTCTAAAATCTGTATTAGCCTCCTGCAAGAAAAAGCCCAGCCAAGGACACACAAGTGATGCATATTTTAAATGATATTTTTGGAAAAGCATTATATTATAAGATAACTTGCAACAACATCGATAAAAAGTATGAAAATGAAAATACTTCCACTGCAGAGGAGCTGAAGGGCCAACCACGGGTTGACCACCCCTGGAGTAGTAGATACTACTCCTACATATCTTCACATAGACTACAGTAAATGATAATATATTAATACTCTGATAACACAGACTCAGGCAGACATTACTCCTATGTATCTATGTATCTCTATTACATTAACACTCTAAGTCTGTTTCGCTGCTGGGGTTCAAAACTCCACTAAATTAGAGTTTCATCTGCAGTGCTGGCATTACAAATTGCCACTAAATGCCTCTCAGATAAATCCACGAAACTGTAAAGGCTCTTGAATGATACTATAGACTTCTGAAGAGGAGTTATTTTTTCTGCATGGTGTTTCAAACAGAGACACCTCCACTGAGTTCAGTGACCTCTGTATTTGCTGCTGCATGGTCGTCTTGAATTGTATCCCTTGTGTGGCATTAGCAGACAGTAGTGCACCGGTGTTACCTGCAGAGCGAATCAAGGGCGTCCTTATCCAGGAAGTGGTGATCACGCTTCGCCCACTCGACGTCGATGGGGAACCTGCAGTCTGAGAAATCAAATGAAACGCTGAGCATCACCATGGAGGTGAGGCATCACATTAATGGCCTCCTGTTTATTTACCTTTGAATAACTGCACATACTGAGGGAAGCCGGCGGCTTGCAGCCAATCACAGGCTTCCTTGGCTTCAATCTCTGCAAACAACGAGAAGGAAAAACAGCATTTGATTCAATTATAATCATTTCACGCTCCACCCGCTTTAAGAGGGCAAATATTTGCCCTTAATCAGTCGTGTGTTTATGAAGTTTAATTACATTTGCATTTGGGTGTGGTAAAAAAAAAAAAAAAAACACTGAGAGGGAAAAACTGAAAGTACATAGAGGCTATTAATTATGTGACTCCTGGAAGAGGCCATTTTAATTACTGCTAATTGGTTCAGTGTGGGGGGGGGGGTGACGGGAGATGGTTTTTTTTTTTCATGTTTTTGGTTCCCTCATGCCTTTCATTAGTATGAAAATGGATTAATTTATAAAGTGTGCTTCCTGAAAACAGCTGTCATGTTCTCATGGACATTAAATTCACACTCTGAGCTTTGGGAACACAGGCATTTCAACACAAACATGGGGAAATTTAGTCTTTTTTCCTTCGATTGTGATATATAACAGAATATCTGCTGCAGATCCATCCTTTAAAACCTGAGCTGATGAAGAGGAAGAAAAACATAAAAAGACCATATTTCCACCAGGTCGTTTGTGTTGTTGTTTACTTCAAATGGTTTTTTTTCTGCAGCTAATTATCAGCTGTAACCACCACTTTTGTTGCTATAATAATAGTCTGAATAGCACTTTTGACATTTCATTATAACATTAATAATTATTATTAATATTATTAGGCCTGATACTGTGATGGTCTGTAATGTTAAATCTAATGTTACTCATCAATCTATGACTAGATTGAGATGATGCCGATGTAATGATGATGATGATGTAATATTAATATTCATTATTCAAGCAGGACATCTGATTTAAGTTCACTTTATTTTGATTGAGAATGTGTAGTATATTTCTTTCTGTGCTGTGTCTGTATACTTTTGCCTTGTTTTATTTTTGTTCTATTTTTTATTTTCTATTATTTAATCTAATAATAATAATGATAATAATAATAATAATAATTCATTTTATGTTTTATTTATTTATATTCTATTTAATTTTATTATGTTTTACATTTCATGCTTTATTTTTTTTTACATTGCCTTTGTTCCACTGCAATTATTAAACAGTTATTTTATGTTATCACACAATTTCATGTCTGTATCAACACTTCCTCCCTTGAAAATAATATTAATATAATATATAAGTGTACTAAAGTGACAACACAACCATCCATGATATTTACAATAAGCAGTGACAGAAGTGGTTTTAGATTTTCACAAAATATTTGTCCACCACGAAAAAAAAAAAAAAATGTCTCTGAAATGTTAAACCTGCTCCATCTTTCCATATAGCCAAGGGCAATTCTTTGTTTTCGTATTCAGAGAGCATGAAATATGGCCGCCATTACTGACTGACAGTCTGAACACTTTTTACTGCCTATTGTTCACTTCAAAAGAAAAGATAATTCATATTTCACTGTTTGCGACATTTAAAGCAGACAGGAAATTCAGACAATATGTCCGTCAGCAGCGGACAGAGAGACTTAAAGGGGACGTATTGTTCTCATTCCCAGGTTCATATTTGTTCTACAGGAAACATGTTTACATGCTTTAATGTAAAAAACAAACATACTGGAATCACTGATTTAGCCTGTCTCTTTGAAAGACCAGTCTGTTGCTTTTATTGTTCCTATTCATTTATATTTTTACTCACTTCACTTTTATCTTAGCCCATATTTTACTTTATTTACAGTACATGCAGTTACATGCAAAAAACAAACTTGTCTCCACAGGAACCAACTTGGTTACGTTTAGGCAACAACGTTAGTAAGTTAGGGTTAGAAAAACATGTTGGTTTGGGTTAAAATAACTGCATATAAAAATATATTAATATTGACTTCTGGTTTCAGACAGGTTCCCTCCTTCATCAGTCTTTATGCCTCCCCATTATTAGCTGATTTTGTAGGATCTAGAGGATTTACAGTGCATTATTTGTAGGTAGCTATACTGTAGCTACAAACGGTGGATAAGAATATCCTGCGTAATCTAATGTGACATAGGGAAGGGAGCTAAAAGGTGAATGGCTTGTTGAGTCACGTTTTCTGATTTAAACAGCCAATAAAAACTGACTGAAGTTGTGTTATTTAGATTGACGGTTGCTGAAACATGATATGCCCCCTTTAAAGTGAGGAGCAGGCAAATAAATTAATGGTACAACCCGAAGGAATAACCATGTTTATCCTGACCCAAACGGCCAGCTTGTTAAACATCCATTTTCCCTGCGTCACAATGGAGATGTGACATTTGAGATAGAAGAGGGATCAAGTGTGCTTCCAGAGCGGCGCTCACATGTCCGAGAAGAGGATCAGTAAATCCAGGGAAATGTGAATCCACCAGAGTCAGAGCCAGCATCACACCGCTAACACGGAGAAACAGTGCCTCATCTCTCTGCAAACCTTCAGGGTCAAGAGTTGAAAGCTCTGGGCGTTCGAACCACTTATCCACTTTAAATAGAGTCTGATATTCTGCATTAAGAGGATCAGAGCTTCTGCTGTGCATGTTTGAGTTCCTGCAGCCTGCAGGGGGAAATCACAGCGGGTATAAAGTGAGTGATTATCATTTTAAGAATTATCCTTGAGAGGAGCATTCAGACCTGAGGGCAGCGGTGAACGGAAATAGAATATCTAGATATCCAGAACTTAACAAGCATATCAGAGCAGCAAAGAGCCTCCAGCATCATTTCAGAGCTTTAACTGGGACTCTTTCTTCCTCACTGAGTTCCCTACTCTTCACCATTTTGAACAGGAGTGAGGAATTTAAACAACATTAAAGCAAAGACGAGAAACGAGACGAGAGGAAAAAGATCACAGCCCACTTCACGGACTCGTTGACTTCTGAACAGTTTTTTAAAGGACTGATTTCACTCCAGACATGAAAGGATCTGCTCTGATTTCCCTTCTTGTATGTGCTTTCTTTTCAACTGAAAATGTAAAACATTTTATTTAATTTTAACTCAGTTATCAAAAGCACAGCTAACATCGCTTGCAGGAAACAGCTTCCACTCGGTTTGGGTCAATAACTTTTAATGGTTTTCTACATTATTCATCTCCCTTTGGTTTGGTTAATTCAACGGCGATAACAGGACATAGGTTCATGTTTTAAGTTTAAAATCTCCCTAAAATCAGAAAACCTCAGAGTGCATTGAACATTGACTACTATTCTCTAAATATTTAGCTTATGCTAAGCTAATGGAGCATCAGGGTCGACTGGATGACATCAGAGAAGCTAGAGATGGAGTCAAAAATGGAAATAATATTAAGAATAATGCAGAAAGACTGATTCAATCAGTCTGTCTGTGAAGCTAGGTTATTTCAGAGAAACAAGAATATAAAAGCATGGTAAAGAGGAACTAGACGTCAGTAAACTGGTGACTGACTGAAGGTCTTGTCCTCCTCTGTTCCTTTACGTCACTGATCTTCATCTTCGGAGAAAGTCTGGGCTCTCTGGGCTCCGATAAGAGATCTGGATGTGTGATAAGGGCGGCTAGCGACAGGAAGCTGGACAGCGAAAATGTGTCTACCATCTGGACCAAACCTTTGACCTGGACTAACAGTTAGATTAATAATTTAAGGGAATCCTTTCACTATAAACCAAAAAAAGGAAAAAAAGACATCCTGTTAATGTGCTGATTACAAGACACCAAAGGTTTATTACTTATTGTTACATTTCTCCTAAGAATTACGTCAAATTACACACATTACATTAATACAAGATTTTCAAAAATAAACTTCACAGGAAACTATGCGCTCACGTTTAGGAAAAAATGACGGTTTGGGTTAAATTATCACAGGAAGTAGCACAATGCTCTTTTGACTTCCTGGTTCACGATACAACGATACTCATACTCATACCGCTTTCACACTGAAATTAGCGTGTCGACGCATGTTTTTCTAACCCGGCCCGACACGACTTCACAGTGCCAGCTTACAAGGCTCTGACCTCCAGCTGTGACAGCTGCGTGCCTGTTTTTTCCTCCCTCCCATACGTCATCGCGTTGACAACGTCATCATTACAGATTTAAGTGTGCCGCAACACAGCAAGGTAAACAATGGACAGCACGGACATGAGCGAGTCACATGTCAACGTTGTTGTTTAGTGCGTGACAATTAGTCCCTTTTGCAAAGTGTACAAACCCAGTGCAGTACTAATACTAGTACTAATGCATACTGCCATGATCAACAAAAAAAGACGTGTCAGATCGCTGTACAAGCTGAATATAAACATGGTTGGATAGTTTACACCGGGATTCCCCAATCGGTGGGATTTCCCCAGAATGATGTAAAACTAAATCACATATGCGCTCCTATTAAAGATGATGTCGCTACACATTTGATTTGTTTGATTGAATAAAATCTTCGTCCTTCAGAGATCGGCCTCTGGAGACAAACAGGAAGACTGAGCTTGTGAGTGAGCAGCTCTGCAGCTTCACAGTGACAGCCTGACAGGCTGCTCAGTGACAAAAGCAGGACGCGACAGGCAGATACATCGATCATCAGTCATCGGGTAAATAGCGAGTTGACGCAGGTCGACACGGCTCGACTTTCACACTGTAGCCTTTCTGATCTGAGCCGATAAACTCCTGGGTTGATTGTCGAGCTGTTGACCCGTGTCAAAAAGCCGCGTCGACCCTTTTCACACTTCATGAAAAACCATGCAGTGTGAAAGGGGCTTCAGACTAACAGGAAGGGGAAACACATCTTAGTAGTCATAGTAATAGTAGTAGTAGCAGTAGGAGTTATAGTAGTAGTAGTAGTAATAGTACACACACTTCTTGTTCCATCAGAGTCAAATCAGAGCCCCCAGACAGTAAAACTTGACTTTTTGTCCATGAGAGAAACTAAGCTGCTTGTTCCACATTTAAACAAATAAATCCATGATGCTTTTATAACTAATCAGGCTCAATAAGGCCCTCATTAAACACAGCTCGTTAAGCTAATTAACCAATCATCTTCTTAATGAATGCAGACAGAGGCTCATTATCTCCCTGTCTGTCACCTAAATCAGATCATATATATATATATATATATATATATATATATATATATATATATATATGTGATCTGTGTGTACATGTACATATACATATACACACATACACACATACATACACAGACACACACTCACTGGTGATCAGCATGCTGCTCCAGTCTGAGGTGAACTCTAGAAAAATTCCATGTTAGTCCTGAGAAGTGGTGCAGAACTGGTTCAGAACTGGTGCAGAACTGGACTCATGTGGATGTTTAAAATGTAGAGAGTAAAATCGCGTATCCAGTGTGGAAATGGAGCAGTAAAGTTCAGCTGTACTGGTCACGCTGGGCATCTTGTTAATGGAGTCATTGTTGGAGACCACTCCCCTTCCTCTGGCCAGACTGGACCATCTGAACACCGGTAGGGGGAGGAGGCGTCCTAAAAATAACCTGAGGTAAACACTTCAGACAGTGAGGAGACTTCCGAGACGTGGAAGAAGGCAAGGCCGGTGAAATTAGGGAGATAAGATCTGTGACGCGACCCAGCCTCCCTGAAAGGAAATGAATGATGGGCCCACATCATTATTATTTTTATTCCCCTTAAAAAAAAGTTGATTCAGGGAGTCAAATGAGGTCTCTCCTCCGCCTCATCGCCACCCTCAACATTATTTATTACAGAAATCACCCAGATGTTCCTCCTTTCTGAGACTGAATATGTATTTCCAGCAGATCTGATCTCTGCTCTGCCCAGAATACAGCATCATGGTTCACAGCCTTCCATTTAAAGTATAGGTGTTTGATTATAAGAAGAGAGCATTAATTCAGCAGAGGAGGGAGAAACACACTTGTTTGTTTTGTTGTATTATTACTATTATTACAATTACTATTGTACTGTACTATTATTACTATACTATATAATTTTGAATTTCATTCTTATTTCTTTTATTTTTAATTATTATTAATTCTTATTATTTTTAATTTATTTGACTTCACTGTGTCCTCCTAGCTCCTGAAGTAACAGAAAATACATTATTATTCTTTTAATTTATTTTTCCCACTTTACTGTGTCCTTCTAGCTGATGAAGTAACAGATTATTATTATTATTATTATTGTAATTATTTTACTTCACTGTGTCATCTTAGCTAACAGAACCATTCAATTCAGTTATTTAATGCATTCATGAATGTGCAGGAAGTTAAAGCGTTGTCAAAAAGTAGCTTGGATGCAGGGGTCAGCATTAAAGCCAAACTCAGGCTTGTGGTTGAAAGTTGAACAAAACCTTGTTTCCTGTTGCAACAGGCTGACGGGCGTCAGAAAAGGAAGAGTGCAACAATACTCCCAGCGGATGGGAGTTTCTCTGAATGAGTACACTGATCTGGGCCCAGCCTTGAAGGCTTCTGCTCTGGTATTTCCGATGCAGCGGGACAGGAAATGGTCTGAACCATCAGACCTATGACCAGTGAGTCTGCTGTAAAGTTCAGCACGAGTCTGATTATATCATATTCCAACATCATGAACTAATAAAAAAAACAATGTCAATTAAAAAAGTAAATCCTTTTTCATTTCCTTTTCCAACTCTGTTTGGTGTTGAATGCAGTTCTTGACTTGTTTGCTCAGGTATGTTTGGCGGATCTGTATTTGCTCGTTAGGCTCACTGGCAGTGGTGGAGGGAGGGAGGGTGGGGGGTTGTTTTCTCCCTTCTCTGTTCGGGACTTTATTTTGTAATTTGAAATTTCAATAAAAAGATTTTGATTAAAAAAAAAAAAAAAAAAAAAAAAAGTAAATCCAATTTTCTCTGGCTGCAGCTCCTCCTCTGTTTTTAAAATCATTATGAACTAAATCACAGAATATTTGTCCCGAGTACAAGTAAATCTTTGTGTAAATGTGTACTATAGCAAAAATAGAGGGTCAGCTAGATGGGCTCTGGGTGAACATTACTGCCTTATATTTATTTTTAAAAAGGCACAGAAAAAATATATAATGGTATATGACTGAAAAGTTAAACAAAGAGAAGGACATATTTCGGTTAATATAAAGTAAAATAACATGCATTAACATATGAACATACAAATAATTTTATTAATTTATTTTATGTAATTTTATGATTTATTTTATTAATAATTTTATTTCCTCACTTACTTACTTATTTTATTTATTACTTATTTTATTATTAATTTATGTATTACTTATTGTATTATAATTTATTTATTACTTAATTTATCATTAGTTTATGTATTACTTATTTTATTCGTATTTAATTCTTATTTTGTAGTGTCACATATTCCAGTAAGGAAATGGTGTAACATTTAATATGGCCCCTCATATTCTGTCACAAGAGGAATCATACATTTAAATATTGTAGTACATACGAAATGAGGCATTCCCCCCAAAAATGGGGAAAAATTCCCCCCAAAACTCCCAATAAATAAACAAACAACAACAACAAACAATAAATAAATAATTGGATAAATGAATAAAGCGTGAAGTTTGTCAGAAAATGCCTGTTTAGCTCCGTCTCCACTGTTGTGGCTATAACAAACAGAAACGTCTGTTTGGAGGATTTACTTGATGGATCGCTCTCTGCTTGCCATCTTGTTATCTTCGTCCAGAGTTCATCCTTATTTCCATGCTAAAACGTGAACATTACCATACTGTCAGCCATGTTTGCTTTCTTCTGTTTTTGATGGATAGCCCGCTGCAGAGGAGTGTATTAAGGCAAGATGCTGATGTCTGATTTCTCTGGAAATTTCCTTGAGATTAACAGAGACAAAGAATGTGCTAAAAGTTAAAAACAACTGTGGACTGTTTTAGCCTAAATATGGGGGAAATATTCTGCTGTTCATATACTTTCTGTACTGCTGGAAAGCACATGTGAATGCAGAGCTGTTTATGAAATGATTAGCAAATAAGGCTCTACTTGTTGACTCTATAAATAAAGTGATCTGTGTTGTTCTGTACAGTGGATGGAAAGTAGAGCTCCTGGCAGAATGTTCACAGATTCATGACCAGGCTTTCGGCACCACCACTGTTCCAAAATTCCTGAGCCGCCGTGGCGTTCAGCGTCCTCAGAGGACAGAATGCAAGTTCAACCTGCTGCTAGAGAGGTTGATGTCTCACCTTTACCGTCATCTGCCATCACAACAATAACTAATTTTCCACAGCAAACTCAGAAGTCTAAAAAAAAAAAAAAAAAAAAAGGAATTCCAACTGAAAAACCCCACGCTAAATTTGTTGTTTATGTACTTACAGACGCACTGCACTGATGTGCTCCACTGGTAAAAATAACTTACTGGTAACAATTAATCAATTAGCTGTTAATTATTAATAATTATCAGTTGCTTTTTAAGAATAAAAAGTCTGAATTTTGACACTGATCCACATTTTTCCACCATTTTATAAACTGATTGATTAATGGGGGAAATAAATAATCTTAAAATGTTCAAGGCTTTTGCTGACATGTTGGACATTAAATATCAGTATTGAAACCAGTGCTGTAATTAATGTCAATATTATTAATCAATATTCATTCTTATTTGTTAAATCTATGTTTTTATTAGAAGTGTTATAGTTGTGTAGTAACAGAAATTGCTGCTTACCATTTATCTTTTCACTGAATATGTAAACCCTGTGCTATAAATAGTTTATTATTCAGTTCAGAGCTGTGACTGGAAACCTGCCTGAGGTCAAACTGGTCGCCATCAAATGTCTGAGAGTTCCCAACATGAAATCCAACACCAGGACCAAACCATCAACGCCTTCCACCGGATCGCCACATCCAAAGACAGACTGAACACTCAGCCACTGCCGGACGTGCTCATCCAGCGGCGTTCACTTTGACCGATATATGAGACTGTGACACAGAAGTCAAACGGCAGAAGTAGCTGTCCAAGTAGAGTTACCGTCGCGCAAATTAATGCAATTAATCGTTAACTTCGACAGCCCTAGTTTTGGACCAAACAAGACATTGAAAGACTGCACATGAGTTATTAGAAGAGACATTTTTCATTATTTTCTGACATTTTACAAACCAATTAATAATTCATATTGATCATATTAAACTGGGTTTTGGCCCAAACAAGCCGAGAATATTGGGACGGACATTTTATAAAGATCAACACACAATCACAGTCAAATAACTACATTCATTCTACTTACTTTTTTCAAACTACTTTCATTCCAACTTGTGTGTTTACATCACAGTTTACTAAATTTAGACAACACTGACTGATATGGATGATTTAATATAGAATGTTGAATACGGTCTATCAGGCCACATGAATGTGGAAATTTCCATAACAGAGAACACTTACTGGTATTTAGAGAGGAAACCCAGTACAGGTGCCAACATGGCTGACCTCTGGGATTTCCCGATTCATCTCTGAGATGGAGTGGTTTGTCATTTTCTTCAGTCTGTGTGTTTTTTTATTTACTAAATATACATTAAGACTGAGACCATACACTTTACAATGTTTACTGAGGGAATCAATTTCCAAGTGGAACCACTTGAATAGGACTAATCTAAAAGTTCTAAATGCACTAGTATCTGACTTCACAGTCACTTTTCTTCCAGTCATTTGAATGAACCCAAGATGGGAGGCAGCTCTGAAGTCCTCTGTTTGTTTTTGTCTTTTAGGAATTTAAAAAGGTGCAAACCGGTGTAAAATCCACAATTTTCTACAAGCTCCCTGTGATCAAAACACATTTCTTTGTCTTTCTAAAGGCTGCCACTAAACACAGTGGCATCCTCACCTTTGAGTATTTGACACTGTAACGTCTATAAGACGATGCCGCCTTTTGGATGCCTGGACAGGAAACGCCTCCACGATTAATGGACCCCTCCTGTCCGAACCGTAATGTTCATCTGATTAACGGTCTGCCTGTTGACTTTATTATGTCAAGTTTGTTCTGCTGAGCTTTAAGGAGCAGTAAGTGATGCTGAGAGGACTGCTGGAGTTTGATAGGGTCTGCAGATCAATACCCAACTGAACAAACACTTCTTCAACTACTGAGCCAAAACTCTGCCTGTCTGGACACTCAGTTAATACGTTTTTAATTAGAAACACACGTGGACTCCTTCAGTGAAGTGGACTTCTTTATAGTGAATAATAAAGGAAAGGAGTTATTATGACTTTTGACATCTTTTAGGCAAATGTGGGTGAGGCTTTGAAAACAATTTTGATCTTGCATTTAACTAAACAGATTTACCTGAGCTATTAAGGGAATCCACCTATTAACATTTTTTAATCATTGTTTATTTTTAACAAATTTTAAAATCTCAAAACATCCACAAAAACATACAAAACTCTTACAGCATAATGTCTGCTCCAGTTCTGAATGTCTGACACTAAAAACTTTTTTTGGGTGGAATATTCCTTCAGAACCGATTCAGTCTGGACCACAGGACACAAGCCTGTTAAAACAGCCCTTTCTATCACAAGGCTTTTTGTAGTCTACTACTATTTTCTACTACTTTTCTGTAGTCAATCTGAATCTCATAATGAAGCGCAGTGAGACCGATGAGGTGAACCACAACCAGAAAAATATGGTCATTTTAGTCTAATTGCCCTGACGAGTCGCTACCTGAGCTTCAGGACAGTAATCCCTCTGACATTTACCTTTAATGCCAGATTGAATAATATGGAGCCTGGCAAGCCGCCAATGGATCAATGCAGTTTGCAAATATCAGACCTTTAAAACGTTCAGAAGTCTTGAAGCACCGTGATAGTAGCTTGAAAAATAAACAGCATTTAAAGGTGGAAAATATTCTATTCTATTTCATTCTACTGTCAGAAAAAAAACATCAAAGCTTTATCTCAGCAGAGTGACAGGCTGTGGTTTTGTAGGTTGTATGTTTAATTATAATTTGTCTTTGTGCTTTTGTCAGGCTACAGGTTATTGTCACCAGAGAGACTTCCTCACATTTTGTTTACCCTCAAAATGTTTTCTTTTCTTCTTGTAATACAGCGTTATGTGGAGGTATTTACTCCTTCAGCATTTTTGTTGAGACATCTGTCTTTGTAAATGCTTCTTCGTGAGATAGAAATGGTCGTCAGACGACCTTTAATAAAAAAATTTATGATTCAGTGACATTCTGCAGCGTCTCTAAACAATAAAGACAGAGACATAAAAAAAGGTGCAGGGTAAAGAATTCTAGTGTTGATGCTGCAGACTGCAACCTATGGACATTTGACTGACTGTAACTCAACATAAACATCATTATTGAGAGATTTGTCCTTTCTGGGCTCCTGTAGAAACATGGCAGACTCAAATGGCTCTGAGCTAATAAAAACACAATGATTCTTATTTTCAGGACATACAATAAAGAGAACATAGTGTACTTATAGATCACCTGAAATGTATACCGCTATTCCTTTAACGTTATTTTTCATAATTAATTATATACCAAAATAATTTCCACATTTACAGATCAGCTTCACCCATCAGATGATGCAGATATCGACCTCAAATGGCAATAAACTATGCGTACTGTTACTTTGGGCATGAGAAAATTTCTTTAAATAGATCATAATCACTCAGAGCTCAGCTCATATCAACGGGAACCTTTTCTGATAATTAACATTTATTAGTTATTCATTCCATTTAATAATTTATGTCCTTAAATTACTAAATCATAGCTTCAAATGACTGCAGTCATGCACTCTTGTATAATGTTGCTGCATAAGTTGTGTGTTAATATGAACATTTATTCAGTTTGTTTTCATCTCTTTTCAGACAGTTGTCATGTCAACACTTCTTGCTGACTGTCTGCTGGTGGACAAACTGAAAGAGATTTATTGTCATTGTTAATGCGAAATAGAGCTCAGACATTAGTATTCTGCAGGCTGTTGTCGTTCTGCATTGGCCAAGATATCAGATGATAGTTCTGGAAAAGATGTGGTTTGGATAATATTTACATATTCCATATATCTCCTAATGAGCACGTTGCATAAGGGTTGGTTTGATGTTGATGGTTCTGAAATAAGCTTTCTACAACTTCACAAATTTTTTTTTTTCTAGAATTACAGTCGTCACAGATGGAAAAAAGATGGATGGAAAAGTCAAAAGACGCCACAGTGTCATAGCAGAAGAATTCAAATCTTTAGGGACGCTGTTGATGGATGCTATGTAGGGACGCTATGGACAGAAGCTAGGGGCGGGTATTGGCAAGGACTTCACGATATGATACGTATCACGATTCTTCATCATACGATACATTATTGCAATATTGTGATATTTACGATATATTGCAATATTCTATATAGTTCACCATGTTAACGCAGTAACTTTGATAGCCCTAATGCATATATACACATACATACACATACTAAACAATGGTATGATGATGATCAACAGTCACAGGCTGCTACAAATTCCTCTTTAGGACCCTGGGGAGTGAGTTTGTCTTATGGTGTGTTCACTGGAAGTCAGAACTTGAAGCTCTAATCAACAAAACTTCAAAGAGCTCCCAGCTGCTGCAGTAAATCCTGTTTTACCGGCGATATTTGTTGCCCCATGTTTGGAAAGTTGGGGGACTGATAAATCTGAACATAATAACATACAGTTAGCTTGCCAGGAGCATATCAGTACTTTCATAGTGTTAATTAAACACTTGAAATTGTCACTTTTTAACAATGTGGGATCTTTAAATGAAGGAAAATCTGATCACCAAAAACCAGTACCGTCCTACTTCATGGGTTTATTAAAAAATACAAGTTTAAAAGCACAAACATAAAAATCAGTTTCCAGCCCACAGTGAAACGAGGCCAACTAGCTGAAGGCTGCAGAATCAGACATAGTGAATGTAGGCAAACGCTGCATTAACAGAAACTCAGTGGAACCAAATGATCGGAGACGAATCCTGCAGAGAAAAGCCTGATAAAGGGTGTCAGATAGTTCAGTGTCTGCACTACATCAATATTAATACAGAATAACAAAAAAATAATCCACCAGAACAGGCAGATCTGGGTCACTGAGCATCATTTTGTTGCTCATTTTATTTAGGAAATCTTTCTGCCCATTCATCAGCTTAATTAATTTAATTAAACAATAAAACTGTGTATTGTATTAAAGATGTGACGCCATCCTGCAGATAAGATGCATCATACATGAAACTGCAACAAACTTCCATCCAAAATACTGTCCCGTCAGATCATTTTATTGTCTTCTACCAAGTGTCGTCACAACAAAATGACTCAATGTTTCTTTAACCAGGTAGTTGTTGTTAGTTTAAATCATGTCTGCTTTATTTCAGACCTTATTACAAAGTGTCTTTGAGTTCCTAGAAAAGGTCTTTAGGAATAAAATGTATTATTATTTTTATTATTATTTGTTGCCTAAAGGATAACTTGTAACTGCAACATTCCCTGGAGCAGTGCTTTGGCTTTAGTGCTATTTAGCCAAGATGTTATCTACAGGTATTTTTCAGTCAATTAATCTGTGGTTTATTTCCTATCATTAATCGATGAGTTGTTCGATTTATGAAGTGTCAGAAAATGGCGGATGAAAGATACCCAGGAGTGAAAAAAGTGTCACCTCCCTCCCCTGCTTGTTCCTCTTCTTTGCCAATGTGTGCTGAAACAGGCGAGTTGAACATTTTTTGCCCTACTGACGTAGAACGTCAGTAAGCCCCCCCCCATAGGCAACCCTCCTCTAAAGTTACTAAGCGACCGCCATTGTTTCTCCTCACTGACTTTCGCAAACAAACCTGACAAAGTTAAGAGCAAAGCACGGGCAGCTGCTTTGTGTGTTAGCTGCTTCAACGAGTACAGGAAGCTATTTTTACTCTGTTCGTCCTCTCTTCTTTGCCAATGTGTGCTGAAACAGGTGAGTTGAACATTTTTTGCCCTACTGACGTAGAATGGCGAAGATTCAGGACCAGGGCTGAGTTTGGGGTAATACACTTTGAATACAATATTGTTGGACGTCTGAGACCTATATAAAATTGCAGAAAAAGTGAAAAGTTAAAATGATATAACTTAAATGACTTTATGAAATTATTTTATTTTAGCTTAGCCGCCTATGAAACAGAGACCACAGTGCACTTTACAGTGATGACTGATTGTTGACAGTCGGGTACGTGATGATGCCTTTTCACCTGAGTTAAACGCCATTTAACAGGAGCTAAATGTGAATATAATGCGAGACGTTTTCATTATGAACCTACTTAGGAAAACTTACAACTTTAATCTCTTGCCTCTTACTGTATGGAAGTGATTTGGTGATCACACAAATGTGTCAGAAGCAGCTAATTATGCTTTCTGGGAGAATATAGAATCATGGTGGTGTGTAACTACAGTAAACACTCCTGGACCTAATTACTGTTGACATCCGCTGTGTCAGAAGGCTTGTTAGGAGAGATTTTTGCAAACACACATGTATATTTTCTTGATCTTTTGGTGTCTGTAAAAGAAAAGGCTCCTCTAAGGGGGGGAGATTTCAGTCTGTAGGTGGTTTCAGGACAAAAAAAAATATGTGCTTTGATTTGTGCTGTAAAATGTAGATATCAGTGATGGCACTGAGGCCTTTAAAAGAAAGAAAATAATGAAACTGCTGAGCATTTGGTTCAACTTTCTGACTTGATCTCTGCAGCCTGAAGCAGGTGGAAATAACTGGCAGCACACTGTCAGCAGCTGGAGGAAAGTGCTGACCAACGTGAAGCACTCCATCACCTAAACATTAGAGAGGATGTGGTTCTCAAACATTAATGATGATAAAAAAAAACAACTTAAATGTCCCCATAAACAACAGAATATGAGATTCCAGACAAGTTAAGTAACAGTTTTACAGACAGAAGTTTCATGTGGTTTCTTTTAACTGATCTGCCTCTGATCATTTCTGACCTGAACTGTAATAATAGCTCAGATTCACAGAATTTAAATAGGACATTTTATTGTTTCCACTGATGACTCTACATGTAAACTAAATATTGCTATTTCAAGTTAACAAGCTGAATTATTATTGTCTGGAAATTGTTACCATGGTGATAAACAGTTAATCTAGTTCCTATTTGACACTAAAGCGACACCTGGTGGCATAAGGTCACCACTTCAGCCTCACATCCATTCTGGTTTCATTTCATGTTATGCAATCATGTGTTTTCTGCACTAATGACTCCAGGGAACAACAGGTTTCTGGTGGGAGTTCAGTTAAATGGCATTTTAAAGAACACAAGACGCTCTTTGACTGCGATCTAGACTGATCTGGAATCTCACACCTGCAAACACAACTATGGTGCATAAAACCCAAGTTTTAATGAAGCAACGTGGTATTTTTCCAAGAGATAAAAACTTGAAAATACAGAGCTTCTGCTTTATGCTGAGAGTAAAGGGTTCACCGTCTCCGCAAAGGAATTCTGCTGACTTAGAATCAAGTAAAAACATTTGGTTTCAAATATCTGTAAAAATATACTATACTATACCTAAACTTTGTTTAATAAGAAGGGTTTTAATGGAATTATCAAAAACAAAAAAAAATGGCGCAATAAGGTCATTATGAATACACAGAGAGGAAAGAAGAGGTGTGATGAATGTGCAGGAAAAAGGCTGGGAGGCAGTGGAGCAGAGAAGACTCAGATCCATGAAGAGCTGATTCAGGTTTAGAGGATGAGGAGCATGAAGTCCATCAAATGTCAGAGACACGGAGGACCAATAACTACTGATTTAAGAAAAGCTGTCATTTCCACGGCTGTTGGTTTTCACCAGGTAAAGTCACTGCATGTCTGACCTGACACATCTTGGTTTTTCTTTGACTCCATCTTGGTATTTTAACTGCTGTACTATTTTTTAGACACTCTGTAGTACAAATGATTTACCGTCTACCACTGTGTTTTCTATGTTTCATGAATTCACTAATAAATGTTGTTTATTAGTCTGCTTAATTGTGTTTTTTGGACCTAAATATCAATATAGTTGATTTGAGCAAACAGCAGGTAAATTTATTACATTCATCTGAGACGAACAAAATGCCCTCAAACCCGTCAAAAGTTAGAACATGAAGTTAGAAGCACTTCAATAAGTTTATAATTAAGTGACAGATGAAGTGATTAACATGCAGACAGATCTCAGAACAGCTGCTCTCCAATGATGTATCGCCACTGAAAGGGACCCTGCGGAGTTTAACCAAATTTATCTGCATTTATTGTTTCTCACCAAAACACATTGTTTGTATCCTTGAGGCCAAACAAACACACTGAGGCCATCTTTTGTCCTCATACAACCTTTGCGAAGTGAAATATTCAATAATGTGCAGCTTCAGCAGTGGAAGCATGAAGGCCATCAGCTGGAGGCTTTGTGGTGGGTTCAAGTGTAATTACTGATGTTGGGCTGGTGTGTCGCTTTAAGGTGGACTGATCTTTAAGGTGGACCAGCTATTCTCATTAAAGTAATGTGCCGCTCCTCTGAGTTTTTCTTATTTATTTTAACTTTAATTCATAGCATCAAATTGAGAAAACGTATTGATAGGCTGATTATTAACATACTGGAAAATGTGCTGCGTTTGTTTAGGAAAACACAAAGATGAATGTACATTTAAAATACTTGACAGTAATCAGTACTCAGTATTGGGAAGTACCCATAAGCATGACTATTCTGGCCTGGCAGTTTGACATCATTCATCTGATAAACAAAAAGTTTAATTCATAAGCTATAATTGGTCTGAAGATACAACAATTTTAAGACTGATAAGAGAGCATTGATGCTAAGTGTTGTAAAGAGGAGCCCATTACTAACGAAAGAGTATCATCAGTGTAAAGAACAAATATTAAATAGCTGTTTTGTTTTGTTTTGTCAGGCTTCAAACAAATCTCTTCAGTTTTCGAGAGCAGCTGAACAGCGAAATAAAACCCTAATTCATTCATTCAAAGGGAGAGGCATTCACTGTCAACAGAGAGAGATCTTCATTTTGTTGAACAGACACTCAGAAACGAGAAGTCCAGTGGTGTACTTTGACTTCAGGTACAGCAGAAAAATAAGGAATTGATTTTCTAATCGTGGAAGCCATCAGACATGTGATGAGTTGCTATTTTACTCAAGGACTAAATACAATTAAAGCATATTTTAACATTCATGCATGTTATTTATTCAATACAACACCAGCACACCAAGTTACTTTGATCAATTACATTTTAGAGCTCCGCTTATCAATAACCTTCACATTAAGAAATTAAATGTCTGTGTAATATGAAGCTCGCACTGTTGGACCCACTGAGAATAATAAATCTAAAATGATGGATGCTAGCATGTGTTAGTGGTTATGAGGGTTGCCTTTATTACACTGCATTCCTGAAGAAGCTGAAGTGATTCAGAGTGGATGCTGAAGCAACAGAAAACTTCTAATGCAACCATCTGAGAGAAGTTTAAATGTTTAACTTAAATATGATAATCTTATGGGCAACTTTTTTTGTCAATCTGTTCTCTATAGTGTTTTTTTTTTTAACTTATGTGTTAATAAAATAAAAAAACAAAACATAATTAATACTAAAGACTAAGTACAGCTGAGGCTGATGGGAATAGAATTAGTTGTACACATATAGTAATATTCCAAAGTATTGGACAAATTTAACATCTGACCTGAAGACGGTGCCCAATGTAGAATTATTATAAAACATCCTGTTGGGGACATGAACAGCTTATAATAAGATAAGATTTACACTATTTTTTGACATTTTATAAACTTTATAAACTGATCGATTAATGGAGAAAATAATCCCTGCTATCATCATATGATAGTAGACTGTTTCTGACTGGTCTGCCAGGTTTAATGCAGGACACTGCTGCTTCTACTAGGAGGTTACAAAACGCACTCTCCAAAGTAAGAAAAATCTTCATGCACATTTTACTTTATGCAGTGTGACTATGAATCCGATCCTCAAACTGAGATCTCCGACAGATTGTTTTCCAGCCTCCTGCCTCTTCTCAGCTGCACGCCTTTCATCTCGACCATCCCTGCAGCAATGAGAACCAGGACACCAAGCCACTTCCAGGAACCATGAACTTTCCTCTGTGACAGCCATCTGCTCCACTTACAGCAAAAGAAGGAGTCATGTGTGTTATTTATGAGGGAGATCAGGATCAGTGCATTGCATCTTGATGCCTTTATCCACACAAAGTGCTGAAGATGAAACCATCTGTAAGAAACTTCCACACAGCTACCTGTGACGAGCCATTTGCCCAGTGGCTTTAAAGCATTTCTGTTGTGTTTAGGCACAGTGAGTATATCCAGTTATGAGTTGGGACTGCACTGACCTAGCGTGAGTCAGAGTCACATTCAAGGCTTAACAAGGCTTATAAATACGATATACAACACAACAAAGTGTCCTGAAAAATATACAACGTGATGCACATCCAAACATCATGTTTCATGTGGTGGTGGTAGTTAGGTCTTTCATCTTAAATCCAAAAACTAAGACTAGAACTCACCCCAAATCTATTACCAGTGATGGTGGAGGTGGTATTGGTGATGAAGGTAGTGGTAATGGTAGTGGTGATGGTAGTGGTAACGGTGGCAGTGGCGGTGGCGGTGGTATATAGTGAATTTTAGAATATTTTCGGGATGATTCTCTGTTTTCACTTCTATTTTTTGGATTTCAGATTTAATACCGTCAGACTGGTTGCAGATGGAGATGTGGACTGATTGTCAGAAATGGACAGAGGCCAAATGTTTTTGGTAGTTTTCCATTATTCACTGATGATGATAAAAACAATCAGGATTTGGGCTGCAGCAGATGTCATTAAGAAATGAGTTTCAAAAAGCAACGTACATTCACACAACAGTGCAGAAGCTGGACAGTTTAATAGTCGCTCAGTAATTAGTGGTTGCTTTTCATGCCGACAATCAATTTGTCAAAAGAGCTGTCACATTTTATAATCGCCTCAATTTGAGATAAAATTATGAAGCAATTTCCTTTGAGCAAGATGAAATTAAGCTCTGACCTCACATGAAGGAATAAAGTTATGGTATGTGAACACAATTAGTTTTCAACTGTCTAAAAAGTGAGTCCTCAAAGTAAAATTTAATTTATCTGTAAATTGACAGGTTTCTTTGAGACAATTAAACAATTAATAGGTGGCTGGTGTTTGTGTTGGTGTGTGTAAATGAAAAAACAATCAAAGAAAAATATAAGAAAAACATGATCAATTTTGACTGAGATTTTCTATTCAGATGTTTTTTTTTATTTTAGAGGAAAGATAAGGCCTAATTTCCATATTTAAACACAAAACTACACATAATTGTCTAAATGTATTTTTTAAACATATTATCTTCAAAGGTTGTTTCATCAAAATGATCACATAAGAATCATATAATTATTATTAGTAATTAATATTATTATTTGTAGTAGTAGTATCAATCATTATTATAATTATTATTGACACACATTGACAAGCTGACAGGTAATAAAGATTTAAGGTCACCTTTAATTATTCCAGGTGACGAATCACAAGAACAAACTTTCACTGCTAAATTTCTTGACTTCTCCCCCCAGATTTTGTCTCCATAAAGTGAAGACTGAATTAATGAAGCGCCTCACCAACAGCTAAGCCTCCCTCTGCTCCTCACATCCCTGGAGTCCCACATTCAGCCGACTAACTGCTAATGGAAAACCAGCTAACTGCAAATTGAAAGTCGCCTAACGGAGGAGTCTGGTGAGAGTGACGGTGAGACGACTAGACCACACTTCCTCCTGTAAAACAGTTCATAATCCGTGGATAAACTGCAGAGGAGGAGTGGACGAGTGTCCGTCGCATTTTCAATCATAATATCCTGAGTTTTACTTCCTTCAGAGTGATTCCAGTCATGGCTGGCAGATTCAGAAGCTCACTCCCAAAACTCAAACAAGAAAAGGCTCTCTTCCCAGCTAGTATTTTTTCACAATAAATTTCTTAGAAGCTGAATTGACTAATTTCACAACATACATCATCCTTCCAGCTGATGGTGGATAAAAGCTTTTATTTTGAAGATGCCAGGAAAAGTGAATATAACCCTTCCCTCTTCCATGAATACCTTTGAGACATTTGAAACACAGATCCACATTTTTCACCATTTTCTGACATTTTTTGATCAGTTAATGGAGGAATCAACATATTAATCACATGAAAATAATCATTAGTTGCAGCTCTGAATGCCAAGTACTTTAAAAATTACAGAGCTCTGTCATCATCTTCTGTTGGCAGAGAAACTACTACTTGATTTTGGAAACACTGAGCATCATTTTTGTTTTAGCCCAAACTTGATTGAATGTTTTCTGATGAAAGCCAGATGCATTATTTGTGAACAGCCAGTACGCTCTGGTAAAGCTGCCACAACAACAGCCCATAATAAGAGCATGTCATTTCAGTGCTTTAGCCACAACGTGCACAATAGAAGGCTAATTCGTCCGGCTGCCTAGACCAACTAATTCCACAAAGATGTTTAATAAGAAATAAGAAATGGACATTTTTCCTCCACAGATCGACTCCTCACCATCAACATACTGACTACATGCTAAGCTGATGGGAAATGAGGTCTGTCTAGGGTCGTCGACGGCGAGCCGCAGTCCACCTCAGCGACACAATGCCGCCGTCCTGCATTGTCCAACCAATTTGTGGCCTGTGCCGTTATCGTGTGTCCTCCTGCGAGATTGGAAAAGTAGCAAAGGAAGGAAATAAACAGCCATTTCTTTAGGCTGGAAGTCATTCAGTCCACATATGAAAATGAACATCACCTCCATTCAGGTGGGAACAGGAGGAGCAGAGTCAACTGTGGCCGTCTATTTTTTCACTAAAAACTGAATCACTAATAAAACCACAAGACAAGCCAGTAGGAAATGCTCAAAGATTAACAACAACAGGAGCAAGAGTCTCAGGGTGATTTGGTTTGACAGGGAAGATAAAAAAAAAAAACTCAATCAAAATAAAACCTTTATGATTCTTTCTTTTCCATTTTAATATTGTTCAAACATTCACAAGAGGTTAAATGGTGATTTTGTTGCCTCGCACGTGAGTGTCTTGAAATTATTAGTAATGAAATAGAGTTTGGAAATAAAGCAAACAGCTCGTTAAGCTGCTGGATTTACACTCGTCCATTAAGAGTCTGGGGTCAGCACTGTGTTGTGATGAAGCCAGCGAACCATTAAACCAAACGAGTTTGACTGAACTGCGGTTCAGGTCAGAGGTCAGATGATGTGGTCAGAGAAGTGAAAAAGTTCTTCAATAAAGCCAAAGGAAGCTTGTTAAGAAGTGAGGACCCGCCATATTTATTCTGGTTATATGTTCATTAATCACCATGTGGATCCAGTATAAGTGATGATGTTAAGAGGCGAAGGAGTGAAGAGCTAATAGTTCGTCCGTTTCACTATTTTGCAGAATATTTTATGCAATTTCTGAAAGTTGCAGCGGGATGAAGGTCTGCAGCTCCATGCTAGAGGAAGAGATGCTCCTCCTAAGAATAAAATCTCAATTATTCAAACAGCAGTTCAGCGACACCGTCAACTAATCTGCACCCGCGTTACGATTAATGTAATTTAAAAAAAGATCAGCGTAGTTCGAACTGATGAAAAGCTGTTCGAGCGTTGAGTCCTAGGATTCATCATTAAACCCTGAAAACTGTAAAACTGCCATTTCATGTCTGTGATTTGTAATATTTTGTTTTCACTTTGTTTAATGGTGTCTTTAAATCAGTTTTATTGTTGCTTTTATTCATTTATATCTCACTCATTTTATATGCACATGATTATGCTTTACTTTCAGGTTATCCCATATTTTAACTTATGTAATCAGCGGTTGCTGATTATATCTAATAATTGTAGAGCACATAACATTCCATAACATTTACTTCTGTATCTGTATGTTCTTATTCCATATCTCTTCACTATTTAACTATTCACTGCGATTGTACTTCTGGTTGGATGAAATCTGCATTCTGTTACCTCGTTTATTTGCTGTTTATTTTCTTGTGTTTGAACCTTGCGGCTCAGACGGAGATAAAACAACAGTTTACCACACAGGACGGCAGAGCTGTGCGTGTTTGTTTGAAAGCTGATGATAAAGAGTCGGAGTGTTTTATTATATTTCTGTCAGAGCTGCAGAGACAGGAGGAGGAAATGTTTAGCTTGGCCCGTCCCTGAATAAACACCAGCCTCTACGTCCATCCCTTCTGTCACATTCTATGTTTTCACTTTTCAGTCGTCTTCATCCGCAGAAACTGCTTCTTTATGGAAGGCTGTTTAACGGGGAAGTTGTTGCATAATTAACTGTCTGTTTAGGTAAATAAACAGCGTTAGCTTCTGGGTCTCCTTCTGAAAGGAAGTGATGCGTTCGGTGAACTCTCACCAACTCTCAGCTTTCTGTTAGCCTTGATGTTCAATCATAACATAATCAGCTTTTCCTCCAGTGTCACAATCCTGGTAAACATCTCCAGAAATAAGTCAACAAATTAAAAGTATAAAACATAAAAATGCTGTTAATCTGCGAGGTTTTATGTTATACAGGTGCAAATAACAATCATTTCCTCCATTAACTGACCAGTTTGGTTTATAAAATGTCAAAATGAGCCCAAGGTGACGTCCACAAATGTCTCAAAGACATAGAGTTTACTGTCATAGAGAAGGAAAGAAACCAGGAAATTAATTTTAATTCAATTAATATCCTCAAAACCTTCCTAAAACTAAAAATAGTTAGTGTACAACTAATGGATCAATGCATTAGATATTACAGCTCTACACTGTTCACAGATTTGATATGAAATTCAACTGGATTTACTTCATTACTTTTCCTTCTTATTCTGACATATTTTTCTACTTACTCTACTTGTTTACTGATATGTGGATCCTTATTATGTTACTCACTGGACATTTCAGCATTAGTTAGGATGAATAAACGATTGTTTCATCTCTTATCTCTGTTTCAAACTAGCCGATTAAACACCTGGAGTTTCTGGAGAACGTCACCTTGTTGTCGAGGAAAAAGTTATGACAAAGTTTACAGAGCACTGCCTGCGAAGCCTGAACTGAAGACCATATTTGGCCTGTGAATTATGATGGAGGGGTAAATATTAGGACGGGCTGATGAAGGAGGACAGTAGAATTTCCTTTCGAGAGACGAGGGCTCAGTGAGTGATGAAAGAAAAGCGACGAGGATTAAAGCTGCCTCTCTCAACAGGATCGTTCACACTGCAGCTGAACATGGAGAAAAAAGGCTGGTTCAGGTCACAAAAACTGGAACTAATTCCTGTCTCTGACACGTTCATTCTGAAGTAAGAAAACTCACAAAATGATCTGTTGTAGTCGACTGTTCAACAAGCAACCAAACGCACATGAACAGTGAAACAGGGTATTGTCATAACCTAAAAGCTATGAAAAAGAGGGAACAACATTAAAATGAACAGTTTAATTGTTTAGCCATCATGTATAACACTGAACCACATCCAACAGATGGTGCTATACAATGACCATCACAACAAACCCTTTCTTGCTGCTGTTACAAAGTAATTTCCCAGGTTGGGATCAATAAAGTAATTCTATTCTATTCCACTCTAAACCCTTATTGTTGTCACATTATCTAATGAAACAGACAAACAGACATGAGACAGACTTCCATGTTCTGAGAGGTAAAATTACAAATTTTTTACAATGGAGTTTAGTTGGTGAGACCAGAGATAATGGTTTCAGTGTTTTTTCAAACTGAGGGGGGAAGTTGACCACCGTCTATTATGGGATTGTGGTTCGATTATGCTGACTATAGAAAAGTAAGTCATACAACCCCACTGAGAAACATCCCAACTACTAGTAAGTTTGCTCAGTAAAGGATTTGATTTGTGTAACGTGTAAAATTACAAGAATAAACAAAAATGAAAATTAACATTAAAAACCTTGAACATGAAGTGCAATGTAACTGACATCTGAATCAAGTGAAATGAAAAGCTTTAAATTAAATTTAATGGAACTAATTTATAGCATGAGGTATACACAGTATACAAGTATTCCATTGACATATGGGCACTGTTGTTTTTGGAGTAGATGCTATGTCTCTTTTGTGTTTTCACAAAAAATCAATAAGATGATTTCCACAGCAAAACGTCTAGAAATGTGTGTCTGCTTGGAAGTTATGTGAAATTGTATGCAAAGCCAAAAAAACTCCCTCCCTCTGCTGTAGATGTGTGAGTGCTGCAGGATTATGAAGCACAGGATTACATAATCCATCCCAGCCAATCAGTGAGCAGGGCTGCTCCATGATGTCATGTGTTGTTTTAATCCAAACACTCACATGTCGACACATCTGGAGGTTTCAGCAGAACCAGCTGTCCGAATGAGAAGAAATAATGACGTTCTCATGCAGAAACACTCACAGGAAGTCAAAGATATTAAGATATTAAGAAAATATTAAAGGACAAATGCTGCTGGTATTTCATCCTATTATTAATATAAACAGTGATGGTGTCGATATCTTCAAGACACAGAGCGTAAATGTTACCAGAAACAATTAAAAACAAAAAAGAGTAATACTCTGTAATACATAAGGTGACTTATTCATATCCATTCTTCATTGCTACCAACAAGGATAAAATAACTGCAACTGATGACTATCACTTTGATTAATCAATAATTAATCAGATAAAGTTTTTTTTTCCTTACTCAACAAACAAAACTTACTCTTTGTGTTCTTGTGCAATGCTAAAATGTATAATTATTATACACCAGCCATGAATCTTGTATTAAATAATTGATTAAGATGCATGTGAAAATGTGATTGTTTTCCAAAGACAAAGCAAAGAAATGTTGAAGAGCGTCTCTGTTCCACATGCTGAATTAAAATGAGGTCTGTCTGCGTTAATGTGTATATTATCTTGTGATTTTATTTTGTGGCTTGTAAAAACTGAATAAAATTATCAGGGAAAAACTTCTAGTTTCAGCTAGCAGCTGTGAGCTAAGATAATGCTCGTGCAGCTAATCAGACGGATGCTAACGGCTAACAGACTAAAGCTACTTTTCAGCAGTGATCAAGGCTCCACAGACCTGAGAATGAAACTAAATGGAAGAAGTTAACTACAGCACTGTTAAATATGTGTCAGCTGACTGCAGACCAGTCACCATCATGAAGACTCTGGTCCGAGAGACCAACTCTGGTTGACTTGTTGTCGACTGACATCATTGATCAGACAGTCACTGATAATAGAGATTATCAATAAGAGAGATTTAAACTACAATAAAAAATGGGATTAATAAAACTTCAGATGTCATCATTTGAACCTTGTTTCTTATTGTCGTTGAATTGCAGAAAACAATGCCACTAAAATGCTGCTGCAACCTGGTGTAAACTCCATCTGAATAATCCATAATAATCCGACTCACCGGACAGCCGGCGCTCCCTAACGTTCCGCCAGAAAACATCCCAAGCCTTGTTGGTGGAGTCCTTCACATGTTCGCTGAAGGATCGCCGCAGGGGGTTTTTTCTTGATGCCATAATCCACAAGTTCACATATTCCCAGAGAAAACGCTGACAGTTCTGGAGAGTTTCTGAGCCATGTGGGCAGCGTCATGCTGAGTGTTTGTCTATATCTATAGGAGGAGGAGGAGGAGGAGAAGGAAGAGGAGGAGGCGACACTTGATGCAAAAAGTCTGCATGTAATTTGTGAAACAATCCCTGGCTCCTCACAGAGTTGTGCTTGTGTGGGAAGTTAAAGGATTCAGCCAGGAAGTGACATCTAACCTGGGTTAAAGACATCAACAACTAGACTCATTATAAACAGCTGGATTCTTTCTCCTGGTCACACAAACACAATTAATCACCAGTGAAAATAACAATGATTTTCACTGGTGATTAATCTGTTCATCATTTCTTCCATTAATTGATCAGCTTGGTTTATAAAACACCAGAAAAATGGTGAAAAATGTGAATCACTGTCTCAAATGTCTGAAAAATGTTGAGTTTACTGTCATAGAGGAGGAAAGAAAGCAGGAAATATTCACATTTAAGAAGCTGCAATCACAGAATTTAGACTTTATTCTTAAAAAAAAGATTAATCAATGATCAAAATAAGTACCAATTAATTTAAATTGAATTAAAACCGACAACTAATCAATTAATTGCTGCAGCTCTACACTTGAAAAAGTTAAATAGTTTTTTATAACAGTGGACTTAATTTGAATTTAAGAGAAACTTAAGAGACTTAAGATAAATGCTGGAACGACTTACATGATTCAATTGGTTTGGTCTCATTAAAGTTAATTAGAACCTTTCTATAGTCGCTTTAAGGTGTTCGGTTGCACGTGTACATAAATAGAGTTTACTTTTTCATGCAAAAAGTGTTTGTAAAGTGGGATTAAACGCATTAACATATGCAGCACAGTTCTCTACCACCAGCAGCTGTCACATCAACACCTCATTTTAATTAGGAACCTATTTTCTAATCAGGTTTTATGTGTTAATTTGATTCAAATTCAATTCCTGGACTGATGCAGTGAGAATATCATTTGACAGTTGATTTTGGGTCAATAATCTTAGAGCAGTGACTGAAATTATGTTGACAGAAAACAGGAGGTTGAGTGCCAAGAAAAGTAGAAATAAAATGTACACTATTATAGTTTTTTTTTAGATTTCCAATGGGCAAAAATCTAAATATTGAGTTTATTTCATTGTTTCAAATTATTAAAGTATATTTCTGAAACTGAAAATGTGTTTTTTAACCCGACTTTCAGTCCCTATTGTCAGTTATTTAGCTGCTTCAGTCTCCTTTGCTTCCCTCAGTTGTCAATTTAAAGATAATAAAGCAGCTTTTATCATTGGCTTTCTTCAAAATGAACAAACAGAAACAGCAGAAATAGTTTTGATATGCCCCTCTTCTTCCTCTTCTGGTCACCTGAGAGCTCATTTTGGCCAATTTTACCTCCATCAAAAAACTTCCTGTTCATGACTTCCACGGACATTAGGGCAACTCCCTGCATGTTATCATTCTACAATCTAACAACAGCAAAGGAAATGGAAGTCATTATCATGAGTACACTAGATTCAAAAAGTAAATTCAATGGCTGTAAATATGAAGGGCAACGATTCCATGTATAGAGCTGATTTAGAAGGAAATATTTTGGAAACAGAAGAGACACAGATGATCTATAAAAGATTTGAGAGGAAGCATAAATACACTCAAGACTTTCCACTTTTTGAATCATGATTAATCACAGGATTTCCGTACTTAATCCCTGTTTTATTGTAGTTTAAAACTCTCTTATTGATCATCTCCTATCAGTGCTTCAGGTCGTATTATCAGTGACTGTCTGATCTATGATGTCAGCCATCCAGAGTTGGTCTCTTGGACCAGAGTCTTCATGATGGTGACTGGTCTGCAGTCAGCTGACACCATTTAACAAGTGCTGTAGCTAACTTCTTCCATTTAGTTTCATCCTCAGGTCTGTGGAGACTTGATCACTGATGAATAGTAGCTTTAGCCTGTTAGCCTGTTTGCATCCATCTGATTAGCTACACTAGCATTAGCTTAGCTCATAGCTGCTAGCTCAAACTGGAAGTTTGAACTCCATGACTGCAACAGGAAGTAGGAAGCTGGTTGACAGGGTTAAAAAAAAAAAATAACATGTTACGCTTTGACTTAACATGATTAATGTTGACAGCTCTACTGGAAATCAATTTAATAATCAGGTTCGCTATGTACATCTGAATATTTTTTAAGAGTGACGTAGACATTTCAAATGAAGCTCAACTTCTTTAGAACTTGTGGCAACGACTAGATTCACTTAAAACCCAAAGCTGCAAAATACATCTAAAGCGTCCACACAGAAATGAGTAGTAAACTGAACAAACAAATGCTGAAAACCTGTCCTTTGTTCAGAACAACCGTCGATGTGACCATGACGACATGGAACTGAACTTTGTTTGAACTTTGCAAAGTTTTTCTATGCAGAGAAAAAACTCTCACACCCGCACAATGAGGATTTCCTCGAGCTCTAAAATGAAACATTAAAGTCTGAAACCTACTCAGTGACAGCATTAAAGTCAACATTTATGCCTGCAGGCTCCACTACCACAGCAAACTTCTAATTTTTCTCCACTTTATTCTCCTGCTTTTGTTTCCAAAGACACTGTAGTGTCTCAGAGCAGAGCTCAATATCTGAATTAACAGCCAATGGCCCATCAGCTCACAGCGGTGTTATGCTAAAACCATTCAATGTCACCATCATCACCATCCCCTCCCAGAGCTCCTCAGACAGATATTATTATAATATGTGATAGGAAGCAGCTCCCTCCTCTTCCTCTACTGGGAGGCTGAAGGGAGATATTGTGTGCCGCATTTGTTTACCCTTCAAACAAGCCCGAAATTAGTTGCATTCCCAGCAGTTTTCTAAAAGCAGGTAATTAAATAGCACTCAGCCGCATGCAGCGCTGCCACAATCAAGGCTCTCCTCGCTCTTGACAGAGTTCATCCACTCACATAAATTTCCCTCATAGCAGAATCACATACTGTATGCCATCTTTTGGCCAAACTGTCAGGGTTGAAGTTAAACCTAATCTAACCCTACTATGAAAACCACCCTCAGCAACGAGGGGGACCTTTCAGAAAAGAAGAAAAAAATAATTTTGTTGGACAAGTTGGCAAGTTAAACAACAGGGTTAGACAAGTTATCAAGCTTGTTATAGAGCTATTTAGTGGTGGCTTGTGTGAACCCATTTAAAACGAAAGACAAACCATTAAATACCTGCATACTGCCAAAGTGGTTGTTACAAATAAATACAAGCTGCAAAAATTCAAACAATGTTAATTTTTTACGAAGTTTTCCTCTTATTTGTTATGCAATCAAACTTCTTCACATATCTTGTCGAACTTGGTATTACAGAATGAATAACAAAAAAAAATGTTTTCTTCTTTTCTGAAAGCCTTGAATGATGCCTTCAGGTTAACAATGTCTAAATGAAACTAAAGAGCACATCCAGAGTGACTCACCGGTCTGAGGAAGCAGGCGAC
Organism: Synanceia verrucosa; assembly: GCA_029721515.1. Lineage (NCBI taxonomy): Eukaryota > Metazoa > Chordata > Actinopteri > Perciformes > Synanceiidae > Synanceia > Synanceia verrucosa. The sequence goes on along the minus strand of CM056565.1, from coordinate 20,283,178 downwards.
AGTTCAGTTCCTCACTTCACAGCTGCAGGATTCAAACCATGTGGCCTTGTAGTTTCAAAGATGACCTGCTGAACCAATTCAACATAAAAAAAGCATTAAGCACAAATTAGTGGCATTAAAGCGGCACAAAAAAAACAGATGAGCCCCTCCCTTTTAAAGTGAAATAAGTTTATTCAAACCAATTTCCTCCAGGGCAGACTTTACCTCTCAATTTTATTTGTATAGCCCAATGTCACAAATTAGCCCCAGAGCTTTATGAACAGTAGAAAAAAGAAATGGTAGAAACCTCTTATTAATAGTGACAAAACTGCTCAAAAGACTTGTTTGGCATAGCTGAAAACAATGTGCTGGCTCGTTTTCTGAAAGATTTAGTTTTTTAGTCTTAGTGTGTACTGTACATTTTTTAATAATTATATCTGGATTTGACTCTGATATCATAGGTTCAGGTGGACATTTATCACTTTAAGACACCTCACCTTGTCAGCATTTTAACATGCATTATTTTCCTATTTTTATTGTTCACATGACAGGAAATGTATGTATACACATATATATATATATATATATATATATACTCAATATCTCTTTTGTCTTTCCTCCATTTCATTCAGCTTGTGCCATTTCAACTTCCACCATAAACCTTTAAGTAAAGTGTCTGCAGCGGCAGCTTCATCAGGAGACTCAACACAATTTTACTTTGAAATCCATCATGTGTCTTCCTGTGGGCTCAGCAGAGGGCGGGGAGTTGAAAGTTGAGGTCTTCGGGGGTTTCGGTCCAGCCACTCAGTGTGATAATAATGCCATCATGTCTACCTTAATACCTCTGGAAACTGGGATCCACGTCAGACAGACTTCACCACAAATAAACCCTCCAACTCATGCCTGGAACTGCTGGCTCCAGCTGAGCCAAGCAGCTTTGGGATCCAGGAGCAGGATCAGGATCCAACAGGCAAACTTCAGGGATGAAATCATGCGAGACGAGAAGCAACTCAATCTCTTAGTCTTCTTTTACCTGAAGTCCTCACAGGTACGCCAGGTATCATGAGTACGGACAGGCCTGAAGCTTTTCCTGATAAGATTTCCTCAAATGCAAGTGGGTTTTGACACGGATTATGGCCTAATAGATTCTGATGCCGTAAACCATGCCATTAATCAAGCAGTTGTTCGGAGTAGAAAATGGTGAAGAAAAAGTGTTTCTGTCCTCAAATGTCTCCTGAGATACTGAAATAACTGGTGAGGTATGGCTTCCAAATCTTCAGAGCCATCCATTTAAGTTTATAAAACTTCATATCAACCTGGATTTTATCAAAATCCTTAATCCTTTAAAATCCTTTCTGATAACACAGAGACCTCAACAAAAACACAGGACAGAATGCAGCCAAAAGGCGGTTTGTTGCGTTTGAATACTTTAGAAACATCTCCAGTGTTTATGGGATGTGTTTGGAGTTTAGGCTGACAAGCTGTGTGTCAACACATGCAGCCTTGATGTTGACGACGTTGTTTCAGCCCAGTAATGTGTTTCCATAAAGGAGGTTCCCGACGGCGGAGACGATTCCCACGAAGCAGCACAGCGCTAATCAGAAATGGAAATGGCTGCAGTAACACATTTTGTTGTGTTAATCAGTCGCTTTGAAAACTTCACTCTTTCCTCGTTTCCTGCATGCAACTTCCTGATAAAAACAACTAAACACGTCATAATTTTCAGGGGAGCAGCTGATTATAAAAGCAAGGATGGCTTTTACACAATATATGGGATTCATCATTTACAAATATAATACACGTATGTATAGAGATGGTGCCCATTGATCAGCAACTGATCGGACTGGCCCGATATGATATGATAAAAAACAAAAAAACAAAAAAAACGATTGACTGGTTAATCCGATCAAAGGTTAAAATGCACGGTTGTAATCATCTCGTTGCATTTTAACGTCCTTTTGACACCTTTTTTAATGTCCTTTTGAGATGGACCATCTATTCTCATTTTAGTCACAAGCAGGTTTCGTTGGATATGTTTACATTCCACTGGATGTCGTAATTGCTGTAAATGCAGCTGTGCTTCACAAACTAAAACACTTTAAAGTCTGAAGGGAGTTTGACACCTTGGGTCTGTTATTTTCTGTCTTCTCTTATTGTTTTTCACTCCCCTGCAGACCGCCACATGTAATGGCTTCCATACCGAGGAGGTATGTTTTCTGTTTTTTTTTGTTTTTTTTTACGAGCAGAGCGTGGGATTAATGTTAGCCGGTGGAGGTAAATGGTCGTCCAGGGAGTTGCCTGTCAGGACCATGCTGGCCTCTCCACGGGGCGATCGATGTTACACAACAACAGGAGACGTCACTGTGAAGGAATCTGACGACGGCTGTGGTACCAAGACATGAGTCACAGGGAGATAAAATGGGTCAGCGGGTACCAACCTGGAGAAAAAACATGATCCAGCTACACCATGTGCAGCTCAGTTTAGTCCTGCTGAGTTTTATCAGACCAGGATCAAGTTTACTGACTATGTGCAATATTACTTTTTGATATTATTTCCAATATGACCGTTAACATCATGCACAATATTATTTTTCTGTTTCCTCATTTTACTGAATATATTCATTTTTATTGCTATTCCTCCAGGCTCTGTTGTTTATATTTATTTCTCTGTAATGTTGGCACCATCCCTGTGATAATACCTAAAGCAATATCTATAATTCATATAACTTATTTAATTAATTGTAGTGACCTCTAACTTCACCCACAAACAACAGTGCTGTACATACTGTACATACCAAACTGTTATTACCACCCATAGATAAGATATCTGTATAATAACTACATTTATCTTCATGCATCATTTGCGCTCACATTATATGGCAGTGTATTACTATTACAGGTGGCACGGTGGTGTCTGCATGGGTTCTCTGGCTTCCTCCCACCATCCAAAAACATGCATGGGGATTAGGTTAACTGGCTAATTTAAATTGACAGTAGGTGTGAGTGAGTGAGTGGTTGATGAACTGGAGACTAGTCCAGGGTGTACCCTGCCTTTAACCATAAGACAGCTAGGATAGGCTCCCGTCCCTCCGTGACCCTATGTGAGGATAAGCGGTAGAAAATGGATGGCTGTATTACTATTACTAAATACACACAGTCTATTACCTCTGCCAAGGAGGTTATGTTTTCACCAGGGTTTGTTTATTTGTTTGTTGGTTTGCAAAATAACTCAAAAAGTTGTGGATGGATTTTGATGAAATTTTCAGGGTTGGTCAGAAGTGGCCTGACTTAAAACTGATGACTTTTTAGGAATCTCTGTCAAGAGAACTTTCTTCAGTATTACTAAAGTATAGTAAATTATTCTGTGCATAGGTCTCATAGACTTTCTGTAATTAAACTTAATAAAGCAGACGGGGACCCTGGGACTAACTATTCAAATCAAGCAGAGGACCGCTGTTTAATTAGCATCGGTTCAGGTGCCCTCAACTCGAAAAAAAGTGTGGGAATTGCCACCATATGCAACCATTTTGTCATCTGGTCTCTGCCTGTGAGAGTGGCATGTCCTGCAGCCAATCAGCCTCAGCAGTGACAGGGATATAAAATAAAATATAAAACAGAGACAATGCTTCATTGACTCTCAGTCCACAGTGCTATTTTCAGAGAGCTCATCATTGCCGAGTGCACCGGCGCTCCTGTTGCCTTAAGGCATGCCGAGCATCTGAATGTTTTCTGAGCTACAAGGTCAGACAGACAGTAGCAGCATTAAGACAGCTCACAACAGGGATGAGAGTTAAATAATTCAGGAGTAGACTAAACCAGAACTGGCAACTTGTCAAAGTGTTGCTCTGTCCTCTCCCTACCGGGTCCACGGTGCCTTCATATTGTGACCAGCTTCCTGTGTGGAAACACCACGCACAACACGACGACGATGACAGACCAGACAAGGACAGACAGTCTGCTGGGAAGGCTTTTAATACAGCCGTGAGAGTTTTACTTTAATATCCACAGATTGAGACAGAATCTGATATCCAAATAAATGTTTTGGTGCCGGAACACTATTTGGCGACAGCGACCACGTCAATAAAAGGTCTGAACGCCGGTTCAGTCCCAGACAAGTTAAAATATGATTACGTGTCTTTATTTGCAGACGAAAATGAAATGAATTATATATTGCAGATATGTCACAAGAAAAAAAATCAACAGTTATAACTCAACTATCGATTGATACTTGATTAATGGTTATAGTAATTTTTCATGTAAAATGTCAGAAAAAAAGTTGTTTTCACTCCAATGTGAGCCATCCTGCTTTTATGTTGTATTAAAGTAAACAGCTTTGGGGTTTGGACCAAACCATACATCAGCATGGACACTGAGACATTAATTAATGTAAAAAATGTACATGTTTTCATATTAAAGTGAATGTCTTTGTGTTTTGGACCAAATGAGACAATGAAAGACATCACCATGGACATGGGGCAGATATTATTTCCTGACATTTTATAACCCAAACAACTGATCGATTAATCATTACAGCAACGTTTCATGTGAAAACATCAGAAAATGTTAAATTTTCAAACTCAAAAATGCAGATTTTCTGCTTTAATGTATTTAATATATTGAAGTCAATAAATTTGGGTTTTAGTTAAAACAAGACATCACCATTGACATTGAGATGATTGGGATGGAAATTTTCCATGATTTCCTGATATTTTACAGGCCAAACGACTGACCGATTAAATCAAGAAAATGAGTTAACGTACTTATTTTAATCCCAACTAAGCCTCAGGTGGACAAGTGGGTCTATTATGCACTTTAGCCTGATATCAGTATATATACATTTAGTCATGCATATCAATCATGTTGATTTTATAAATTAAATCTCCTGTTAGAAGCTTAAAGTACAGCAGTCTGGATGTCCTTTTGGAGCAGGTTCCAGAATAGACTCCCTTGATACTGTTTATATCTGCTGTTCAGTGAGTTTGCATTTACATTTCTGGGTCAGACAATGAATTATGAAGTAGCTCTGGCAGGACACTGATTGTGGTTTTGAGATGTTTCTCAGTTATAGCGATGATTTAAAAAGATCCAAAACACAGATTTTTTCGATGGACAGCTCAGAAAAAAATACTTTATGGGTGGCTCAACCAATTTGTTTTATTATTACTGAATCCAACAATAGAAATACTCCAACCACATTACAAAGATAAATAATGAGCCTCACAACAAAAACAGTCCATAAAGACCAGCACCAATCACTTCTAATCGAGCAGTTTATTTTTTTTAAGAGAACAGTCCAATTCCTCTGATTGCAGCTTCTTCAATGTGAATATTTCCTGGTTGCTCTCCTCCTCTATGCCAGTGAAATGACTATCTTTGAGACATTTGGTCAACATTTTCCATCATTTTACAAACTAAACAACTGATCAATTATGGAGGAAATTATCAACAGATTAATCGATAATGAAACTATTAGCATCTCGAGAGAGAGTTGGCGGTCAGTAAAATGCACTAAAATGGGTTGTTTGCTCAAACACAAACAAGTAGCAATGTGATGTAGTGACCGTTGTGTTGGTTTAAAGTGTAGTCATACTTTGCTGCATTAACAAACATAATCAAAAAAGGAGTAAATTGCACTATTATTATTACTGTCTTTCTGTGAGGAATCATGTAATTGCATCATATGATTCAAATGATGTCTTACATACAGTGCATGTGACAAAGCTACAGAGCATCATGAGTTAAGGTGAAATTCAGGTCGTACACTCAGGTACTCAGGCATATTTGAAGGTGTGATTGTTGCCCTTTAATGCAGGTCACTGCCTTCACCTGAGCATTTGTTTGAAACGGACTGACGCCAGAGGTCGACGGCAACAAATGAACATGGCATCCAGCATTGTCTGTTTTCTCAGCACCTCTCAGGTCCGTCATTAGCTCTTGGCAGCCTGAGCCTCACATGTGCCGCCTCGTCTCTATTTACATGCCAGTTTCAATGAATAGTAATGAGCATTGTTGTTGTTGCTCTGTTTGCTGATGACCTTCTCGGTCTCTCCTGGCACAGATATTATTCTGTCTCACTGAAATGAGTTGGTACTACGCAGGCCATCAGCAGTTTTAATGCATGCTTAATGGTCTTCCTGTGTTTGACATCCACTGCTAGCATCCGTCAGCACCACTGCAACACCGTCTGACATACATTATACATAAGGAGAAAAGTGCCATTTGCCGAGTGTACACAGAGAGGATCTCCATGTTTACCCTGTTCATATGCTTACCAATAACAGCATATGGCTGACATACTGAGAAAGAAAACTAGAACGACTCTGAGGTCCCTCTGGGAGAAGGAGCTTACGGTTTATGTAGAACACTTACAGTCCCCTGCGTCCCTGTTTGAGTTTCCACCAAACTTTACAAAGTGCTTGTTTTGTTGTTTGAAAATCACATTCTGTGCTGATGTTCATGATATTCAACAGGAGGCTGAAAGACGAGATGCTTGTCTGCAAAATACTGAATAGTAATAGTGAGTGTTTTCTGAGCTACAGTTCCAGAATGAAATGTATGAATTTAAGAACAGTTTAAAAACAGGTATGAAGAGTAGGGAAATCCACAGAGCATCTCTTAAAAGGGGCATAAATGTGATTCCAGTGATGGCCAAAGCCCTGGTGGTCTTGTTGTCAGAGAAAATGTATAGTGTCAGCAGCACAAATACCTGCAAATGGCTAGTTAGCGCGGACTGCTTGATTAGCCGAGAGTCAGACTGCGTTGCTACCAAGATGAAAAAATGGACACATTTGGACATCAGCCCCTGTACATGGTGCCAGTAAAGCACAAAATACACTTTAAATGAGTCTGGAATAGTCTGCAAAGAACTAATCAATTAACTATTAAATTAGCCTGCAACTATTTTGGTAATCTATTAATCAGTGTGAGGAAGTTATGAAGAAAGAAAAGGCTAAATTCTCTGTTTCTAGCTTTTCAATACGAATGTTTTCCGCATAATTTCCTCTGTGACTGTAAACTGAAAATTTATGAGCTGCATGCTGCAAGTGTGTCAAATTCTGATTAAATCAATGCTGTAAACAGCAATTTAGCAGTCATGTTAGACTCTGTCAGTTTAATCATTATACGTTAGATAGTGGTTGTATTGTCACAGCAGGTTTAATACAGTGTTTAGTGGCAGATCCCCAGCTTTAAATGGCTGTTTAGGGTGAAAACTGATCACTCAGAACACACTTTAACTTTAGTAACTGTAGGAAGACACTGAAGCTTTATAACGTCAACACTTCTCTGAAACAAGCCATCCAGCTGATTAAAAGGAAAGTCACAGACAAACCAGTGACAAAAAAAATCACAGTCGTTGGTGGAAAAAGCTGTTTTTATTTTGTTATATGTCGCTGTAAGACATCAATTAGTGTTATCTCTACTTTGTTGGGAGTTTACCTTTCAACAGTGACAGCAAAATAAACCGTTCTCTTTTCAACCCACAACTCAGAAAAAAGCTGCACCCCCACTGCTGAGTGTCTTACATCCAATTTAGTTGCCTCACTGCCACTTAACACATTACCGGCATTCATCACATTTTAGTTTGGCTTATGACAAGGCTGGAACGCAAGGAATAAATACTTTGCAATATTGTATAACTGCGCATTGTAGCTTGTCAGCAGCAAATATTATCACTATGCACAATTTAGTGGCCAAACAAGCTGTCGGTTCAGTCATTTCTTATAATTTAACATGACAATTTACAGCAAAATCAATCTTAAGAATGAAAATGACTGGTTTTCACAGATGTTCGTGGAGGAAATGAAAACCCAAAAAGTGTCCAAAATAAACAGGGAACTCCGTTAGCAAACTTGGAACTACTAAAATCAATCATTTGTATACAAACAGTGAACTCACAGAAAAACTAATAACCAATCTGCTACAGCAATACGTAAATCATTGATCTGTAAATCAATATGAGTGATTGTCACAGTATCTATTAACCACAGCTGTGAAATAAAACCTTCTCCTTCACATCATTAAATCTCTCAAGCAATAAAATAAAAGTTTGCAGGGAGAACAATGTTTTAGTAAAAAAAAAAACATTTGATTTTTCTTTTTTTATCATTACTTGTTTTTGTTCTGTGCACACAGCCTTGTGTTTTATTGCATATTGTCATATTTAGTTGTGCTAAATTTAGCTGTGGTACGTATGCATTCACATTTTAGAATTTATACTTTCTTTCATTCAGCCAATCTCCTCTTTTTCCATTTATTGTATTTCACATGGCTGTTTAAAATATGCTGTGCATGTTGGCTGTGTTGTTGTTGTTAAAAGATCAATAAAATATGAATTACAAAAAATAAAACATGAAAGCAGATGATAAAAAATATGAAAATCAATGATTACGGTTAAAAAATGGAACGAATGACTGGATGAAAAGGCAAACTTCCTGTCTTAGGTTCTTTTTTTTTTTTTTTTTTTTACAGAAAAAGCATGTTTTAAATATGTTTAGAAATGTGTTTTATGTGCACATTTCAGTCATTAATGTCAGGGTTTGTTTCATGTTTTGTTTGCTGTCCTCTCTGGAAACTCACAAACAGCTCTGGCTAATTGCAACCTGACAAACACAAAAACAAACCAGAGACAGACATTCAGGGCAAGTTAAAACCGCCAACGGACAGAGGTGTATTTCATCAGCTCTTCTTAACAAACGCTGGGTGGTCGGAGAAGGCAGAGTCAGAGCTGTTTTTAAAGAGTTTGTGTTTTTAAAGAGGTGACGGATTGAGCGAACAAAAAAGTCCAGGCTGCAGTTCACTGAGCGCCCTAAAGGCTGCCGCTTTAATGTTATTAAGATGAATAAATAGCTGCTGAATGTGCACCAAAGCTGCTAAAAGCTGGCACTCATTTCCCTCCAGCAACCTTAAGTCAAATTTAAGAGCGGAGAAAAATTACAAGAACAACAAGCTCAGATAATCAATAAAATATAATAGGTGGATATAAATAAATGTGACTGACAAAACAAACCAGTTGGTGCTTATTCTTGAAGCCTTCTTACACTCATAGAAAAAGCTCTTAATAAAGAATAAACCTTTACCGTTTAGCAAACCTTTATGTTTGCTTCTAGCTCTAATAAGCTAATGATGTCAGTCTGAACACAGCCTCCTATATAACCTGTTTGTCTTGACATGCTTTGATCTATAAATCAATAATTACCGGACATTTCCTGATCCATACCAATACCAGTGAAATGCCACGATTATTGATCGACACCACGGTCAAGTCAAGTCAAGTTTATTTGTATAGCCGAATATCACAAATTATGAATTTGCCCCTTTGGGCTTTACAATCTGTACAGGATATGACACCCTCTGTCCTTTACAAATGTCCCTTGCATCGACTAAGGAAAAACTCCCAAAAAAAAACTTTTAACAGGGAAAAAGAAACGGAAGAAACCTCAGGAAGAGCGGGATCCCTCTTCCAGGACGGACAGACGTGCAATAGATGCCATGTGTACAGAATAACAACAATGAAAACACATTAACACTTCATATAAAATTATATGGAAATGTCCAACTCAATATAACAACAGATAATATACAGTGTATATATATAGAATTGTATGAGAGTGTCCAAGGGGATGAAGAGCATCATCAAGCTATCAGCAAAGGATGAGAAGCACGGTAAGAGTAAGCTGCTGTCGCTTTATTACCCTAACCCTATCTACAATTTATTTTACAACAGCTATTTCTTTCTATAAATACATTATTTCTTTCCATCCATTACATACTTTATAATTAATAATAATAATAACAATAATAATACATTTTATATTGCTGGGAACAGCTGGAACTTCAACTGGATTTCTTTCTTTACAAAGAAAGAAATCCAGCTTACCCTTGAACAGATCATGGTAACATTATATGACAACATATTACAATACAATAAAAAAAACCTATTATAATCTATAATAGATGGCGAGTGTGTTGAGTTCTTAGCAGAAAATTATAAATGAACATAGAACTAAAGATTCTTCCTTTGGAGTTTTAATAGATTTTGACTTCCTCTGTAGAGAAAATAACAACTTATCAAAAAACAGATTCATAGCATCCAGCAGCGATTTTTTCACATTTGGAAAGTGGACGCCATGTTGTTCCATCTCAGAAAATCCTCTGTGTGAATGGAAGCAAAACAACTTCACCATTTCATGAGTCACAACTCATTACCACACATTTTGAGGAGCAGGAATGAGATATTATCTGGACGTTACATCATCTACAGTAAAACCATCAACCTTTCCTTTCACAAAGTCACTGTCTTGCACTTTATTTATTCAAAATGTGGCACACTACTGAAGGAAAAGATCAATGCAGCTTAATAACTGATGAAAACACAGCTGCAGGAAATAGGAAATTGCACATCCTCTGGTGTCCTTGGCCTCAGGCCATTCCTCGCTTATTTAAGACAATGAGATTTCTCAATTATGCCATCCAGAGCTGATTATTAATCCGGCAACCTGACGTGAGTCAGCAGCAGCTTATTAGATCACGTTTCACCTCTCCTCTATGTTGTCTTCTCCTCCACTTTGTTTCCTCCTTCCTGTCATGTCTTTACTTTTTTATCTGTCGCTTGTTAATCCTGTCCACTTCTGCTCTAATTTATCCAGCTCTTGTAAAATAAAAACCAAAGCTGTCTGCATGACTGGAGATAAAGGTTAAGTGTGTGTGCATTTTTTTTAGAATGATAATGATGTTGATTTTTTTTAACCTAACAAAACAGCTGCACATGGTATATTCTAAGGCTGCAACTCAAGTTATTTCCACTCTTTTATTATTTTCAGCATTAATCAATTAGTTGTTTGGTCTAGTCACAATGAGTTTAAAATGTCAACACTGCTTTGTAATATCCACAGCTAAAATATGTGTCATCAAACAATCAAAAATAATCTAAACACGGCTGCAACTAATGATTATTGTCATTGTTGAATATAAAATGTCAGATAATGTTCAAAAAGGTGGATTTCCATCCTCAAAAACGTCAAAGTTTATTCAGTTTAAGGTCAACAAACCAGGAAATATTCATATTTAAGAAGCTGCAATCATAGGATTTCGAATTTATTTTTCTGAAAAAGATCTTCAAATAGTTGCTGACTAATAAGTGATGACTAATCAATTAATTGTTGCAGCTCAGTAATAAGACATTACTCTTTCCATTCAACCAGCCATGAAAAGATACCGCTTAGTTTCATCAGTGACTGCTGTTTAACTAGAAACACATTTTATCAAATTTAGTAAATATGGAGAGGGATGGTAAATCTGAGGGGATAAGACTAAAAACAAGATCCTTTTACAGGACTTAACAAATACTGAAAAAAACTAAAGAGCAACAACAACAAATCAAACTGATAAAAATTCCACTGAGATGGACAACGGGACATCAATATTGTGGGGAAAGCCATAAAGTAATGAGAAGCTACAGTAAAAAGTGACAAGAGAAATAAAAATGTTTTGCTCTGTGGCTGTTTGTGCTCATTTCCCCTCAGTGTTCCACACTCTTGTTTATGAGATTTATTGTTGTTGTGTGTGGGACGGGATGTGCTGTAAAGGATTATTACGCTGTAATGAAATCACATCACAGGTTCTGGTGTCTTATCCACCCACCACAGGTTCAACATGGAGGATCTGCCCGAAAAAAGCAGGATTTAAAGTTCAGTTTAAGCATCAGCTGATGCCATTTTTTATATCCAGTTTGCCTGGATTGTCTCTGATATTGATCATAAGGACCAGATCAGGAACAGAAACAAAAGTTTCATAGGACAGGAAGACACAAAAAATAGTCTGGGAAAAAAGTTAGACTTCAACTATTTCTTCATTATTATTTAAGCTGCCAATTAACTGCTGTTATTTTTCTACAACAAGTAGGTAAACAGTGAAACATATCCATCCTAATATTTTCTATGTCCAAGGTGACAACTTTCAACATCTTGTTTGGTCCAAAACCTAAAAACTTTCCCTTTAATTTCTTCATGAAAAATGACCACCAGTATTAATCAATCAAAATAGTTGGTGAATATTTTACTGTCAATTATTTTCATTAACCGTTGCAGCTCTATCTATAAGACACTCATTTATTTCTGCTGCTGTCTTGATAAAAAATAATTGCTAGTGTTAATAGAAATAACATATGCATATGTTATTTACAAAGTAGAATAAATGAAATTCACATAGGAAGTAAAGTAACTTAATATTTTGGAAAGATGATGAATTATCTACCACTTGATGTCGGCACATTGTCAGTCCTGTATTTTGGACGGAACAACTTTTCAGACCTAATGCAGGTTGTTCTTCATTGTGTGCTGCGAGAAAGAGAAGGATAGAGATCCAAGCTATCTGTCTTAAAGTGAGTGTTTTAATTACTGCTGCTAATTGACCCGTTAAGCCAACCTCTGTCTTGATTACACATCTTCTAACTGCTCTCTGGGTACTGCGGCTCTGCATCTGTTTTAAACACTGATTGGTCAGACTGAACCCATGTGACCAGGAAATATCCATCCTCTACACCATGAATCTCTAGCAGCTTCAGGGCTAACTATTCTGGAGACGACCCTTGAGGTGGGGTCAGTGGTTCATCAACCAGATAGACAAAGTAGATAGTAAATATTTTCAGCAACAATAAAGCCGGGATTCAATGACATTGGGAAAATGGCAAGAGTGCACGAGCTCTTTTAAAATCATCCAACCCAATAAAACTGTGAGGCAGGCAGTTCAACCCCCTGTTCCAACCAAACCCTAACTCTCCCTCAGCTCTTTACAGTAGCTCATTTCAGTAATGTACACAACAGTTTTAATAAAGTTTAAGGTTTTAGTCAGTGGTGCAGACACCGACAGGTTTTCCTCCAAAGCCATTCCCCAAAATTAGCATTATGCACTGAATTACTTTGCAGTAGCAGTCAAAAAACTAACTGTAACTACTGTCTTAAATCCTGCTTGCCTAGATCAGTCCTGATATTGACCTATACAATGTGTCTCATTTAACAGGAATCATTTGATACTGAAGCGGTGCTTTTGGTTCTAGGAAACCTGCACACAGATATACAGTATACAGTCATGGTCAAAAGTTTACATACACTTGTAAAGAACATAATGTCATGGCTCTCTTAAGTTTCCAGTTATTTCTACAACTCTGATTTTTCTCTGATAGAGTGATTGGAACAGATACTTCTTTGTCACAAAAACATTCATGAAGTTTGGTTCTTTTATGACTTTATTATGGGTCAACTGAAAATGTGACCAAATCTGCTGGGTCAAAAATATACACACAGCAATGCTAATATTTGGTTACATGTCCCTTGGCCATTTTCACTTCAATTAGGCGCTTTTGGTAGCCATCCACAAGCTTATGGCAAGCTTCTGGTTGTTGGGTTTACACAACAATGGGGGGAAAAACAACATTGACATTAGATCGCTGGAAGAACAAAAAAGGCTGTATTATGTATGCCAGGCCAGTAGTTGGCGATGTAACTGTGTAGAGGCACACCCCACCCAATTTTTTTTCCCTGGTCCACAGACTGGAATAAGTACAGCCAACCGCGGAAACACGAAGCAGAAATGCTTCGTTTTGCTTTGTTTTCACAAAGAAACACACAGGACAATGGAGACAAAACGTGTTCGGTACGAGAGCTTTGTCTGGACCGACGACGAGTAATGTTGTTGCCCAGTTAGCGCATGGCAACTAGACTGAAGTGTAACATGCATGCGCGAAGCAGAGCACGACGGCAGCGTCCTACCTGATAATTCCAGCTTCCCGTTTACACAGCGAGAGAAGTTGTTTTGCGTTTGAGAAAAATTCCACTTTAAATTTGCATTTGCAGGAGACCGAAATGCAACAAAACCTTTGTGTTTTATACTAATACCGTTGTCGTGTAAACAGGGCCTATATTTATTCTTAAAATCTGGGTGCTGGGGGATTTGACAGTAATTCTATGTGTTACAATAACATTGGTCATATGGTGGTACCTGGCCAGCCAACTACTTTCTCAGGTGGTACTTGGTGTAATAATAAGGTTGAAAACTACTGATCTAGGACAACAGAGATCACCCATTTAATCACTAACTCTCATTTCTTCAGTCATCATTCACCATCTATCATCACTCTCATTGACTCCCTCTCTACCTCCATCCTTCACTAACTCATTCCTCACTCACCCACCCCTCTTCCTTAAAGCCCACTTTTTACCTTATTCACTCACTCATCTCTTGCCTTCCTCCCTTACTCCCTCCCTCCCTCACTGACCTCGTGCCTCCTTCCTTCCCTCCCTCTCTCACTCACTCACTCACTCGTTTCCTCCCTCTCTCACTCCCCCTTTCCCTCCTTCCCTCCCTAACTCCCTCCTTCACCCCCCCTTCCCTCCCTAACTCCCTCCTTCACCCCCCTTCCCTTCCTCTCACACTCCCTCCTTCACTCACTCCCACACTCATGATGACAACCAACATGGTCGCTGTCCTCAGCTGATAAAACCGCCAGCAGCTCGTCCTCGTCTGTCAGTCCAAATGCTCCACGAGGACAAAAACAACTTTTCCAAATTCGTCGTAATCTCTGGCTAATATTGGGCCTCAGTCTGGGCTGTCAGGAGGCGACACAGGGAAACAAATTACAGAGGAAAGGGTGTTTTCTTTCTCTTTTCTCTGTTGTGTTTCCCTCCCCAGGGCGACCAAGTGTGTGTGTGAACTCAATTAATGCCAGGTGGATAGTTCAGCTGTCAGTCTGAGTCGCTGACAAAACACAAACACTTTGCAGAAACACAACAATGTGCTGAAAACTAGAGGCTTAAAGGCCCAGCACACCCTCACTTATTCTGCTTTATTTGAGTATTCAGTATTTAGCTCCACACGCTAGCGCTATAGCTGGTAGTGTATAGTTTCATGGCTGTATGTTAATTAACCATGTTGAAAATTTACTCTCTGCATAATCTGACAATCATGGAACCACAGACTACTACATGTTGCCATTTTGCAGTTCTGCATCCGTCGTCATCTTGATTTACACACACACACACACACACACACACACACACACACTTGCTGTGTTCAGTAATTTTTGTCCACTTATTTTGGTCACATTTGTTGTATATATGATGCCCAGTTATTCCCTTATTGTATACATGATGCCATAGTTTTTTTTCCACTTGGTTGTTTTCTACTGATTATTACTGTTATTTTTTTATAGGCCCTCCTTGTAATGTTGCACTAGCCACTTTGCTGCTATAACAATGCAAATTTCCCCATCTGTGGGATGAATAAAGGTTTAACTTATCTTATCTTAAGGTGATTCCCTCCACTGACACGTTTCATATCTATATGCTAAGATGAAGATATCAAGTTAATAAATACGGCATATTTACAGTCCAGTCAGCTACTCTGGAAAGAAATAAGTGCTGTTTACATGGCAAAATTCATTCATTTCAGCTGCTTTTAACAAAAAGAGGACAGACAAAATAAAAATATTTCCATTAACCAATATCAGTGTTTTTGCTTTTGCCTTATTTTGACAGAATCAGGTAATCACAGGTACAACAGGCCCTCTTTTCTTTTCATGCACAATAATACACTGGCATTTTGAGCAACACTTTAGTTGTTTCGATAGTTGTTGTCTCTGGTACGGAAAGACAATTTAGCAGAACAGCAAAACATACGGCAATATCAAAATATAACAGCTATTAAAGAATATTACAGGGCTGGAAAATTTGACAGAGGATGTGTTTTTTTCCCTAAATCTCTTCAATCGGAGCTGGCAGCATAATGAAGTCTGCATGAAGTGAATAAACGTGAGGCGTTTGTATTGTTACTGAGCTGACTGATGGTTTGAAAGCTTCGCTTTGACCTTGTACAAAACTAATGATGAATGTCCCACTTCCCTGATGCTTTAATGGCTGACAGTCTAATAGCACAGTGACTGGGGCATTTTTAAAAGTGCATTAAATGTTTTTTCCTCCCACAACTGTCAGAGCAGATACAGTCAGTGTTGGCGAAGCTTAAGCACACTGCTGATGAATATGATCTATGAGGTTTACGCTGCCGTTGCCACAGAGCTGTATTGTTGTCATTGATCAGAAACGTTTTATACTCCTGCAACAAATGATTGAGACTGTCCTGTCTGGAAGAAATGCAGTAAATCAGAAAGTATACGTTAAGAGCTTTAAAACGTCTGATAAAACAGTGTACTCCAGGGCACCAAAACAGTCATTTATTCTGGAAACAGCGGAATTAAATTTGGCCTCTCACTTCAGAAGACTTCATTTAGCTCAATGCTAGTTAGCTAGTTAGCTACATTTGTTTTGATGCAAAGAGACGAGACTTACAAGCTGCATGTTAAGAGTGAATCTGATTTTCATTTTGCTTCCTAGTTTCCAGTGTTGATCCGAGCAGCATGTTAATGTCAGTAGATATTAAAAGGTTCCTTTGTCCCTCTCTGTTTACATCCCAACAAGGCAGGAAGCCTCAGTGGAGATCATGAGACTTACGACTCCCAGCAGCCTCACATGCTCACCATCACCCACTCCTTTTCACTCCCTTTATATCTTTTGTTTCTCTTTACAGCCCAGCAGAGTGCCAAAGCTTCATGAATATCAGCCCATAATTAAAAAGTTTACACTCAGACTGGCTTCTTCCCTCTGAGCAACAGTCACAGTTACATTTCAAAAGCTAAGTATTAGGTGACAAAGCATTATTTCTTATAATATTTTAGCTTTTAATGGAAGCAGAGAATTAATAGCTGCAGTATCTGCTTTAGTATAAAGCAATGCAAAGATAAGAACGATCTGAGAATACTGAACCATACTATATATATATTTCAAAATTTCAAATCTCTTGCAAAATAGTTAAATTTCTTGACATACATACATCCATCCATCCATTATCTACCGCTTATCCTCACATAGGGCTGGAGCCTATCCCAGCTGTCTTAGGGCAGAAGGCAGGGTACACCCTAGACAAGCTGCCAACTCATCACAGGACACAGACGACAACCACTCACACTCACACCTACGGTCAATTTAAATTAGCCAATTAACCTAATCCCCATACATGTTTTTGGATGGTGGGAGGAAGCCGGAGTACCCAGAGAGAACCCATGCAGACACGGGGAGAACATGCAAACACAGAAAGGCCCCCGGGCTGGGATTCAAACCCAGTACCTTCTTGCTGTGAGGCAACAGCGCCCGTTCCCTGTGAATGAATTTAATGAGCATTAAAGGACAAGGTGATAGCTAAATGTTTAAGTCCTGATGTATTTATACATTATTATTCTTCTGTGCCACAGAGCTGTATTGTTGTTCTGAAACTAAGATGACACCATGATCAATTATTTTCACTAAATCCCACTAACACTCACTATAGTGCACCAAATGTGGATTAATTCACCACACAAAGTACAGGTAGTCCTGAAAAAAATTGCATTATTGCCTCCCCTTTGAGTAGCATAAAGTAAAAAACAAGAAGTGCCCAGCTGTTGTGGAAAATTAACGAGCCACTTTCAAATATGTTATAAAAATGTTCGTCTTGTGGACAGTGAGAAAAATACCCATTCTTTAAATATTTAGTCATTATGTCTCGTATTAATTAAAAAACATCAAATACATGTTTGTCTGGTGTGAACCACAGCTTTCATTATCCACACAACACTAATTAGCCCTACACAGCTCAAAAACACCACAATCCGTCTGTTTAATACAATTCCAAAAACTGCAGCTTTCTCCCTGCCGTACGGAGCAAATTTTTCTGCACACCAGCTTTCAATCACCGAGTGGCTAATTAGTCCACAGCTTGAACTGCACACCTCCTGCTGTTTATAGCCCCTTTTCATTCAAGGCTCTTCATCATGTCAACAAACAAAGTTTACAGAGTCAAGACCTGAACGTGCTCAGGCAATGCCTCCGGTGCCACAAACTTAACAGTTGAAAGAAGATAAAAAGTGTGGGGATCCTTAGTAATCCAACTGCAAAAAAGTGTGAGGCGTAGCCTAACTGCTCCAGGATCAGTAGACTTGACCTTTCTGAAAGTATGTGTGCATACAAGAGATATAATTAGAAATTCACAGCAATTCAGGACAAAGACGCCCTTCACAGCTCATAAAATGACTGTGAATGAAACATTAGCGGCAACAATGGCCTTTTAAATAGACGCTCATCCTCTTCACATCTTCTGGTTGTTGTTTAGTCATGCATGAATGTGCCTATTGTTCCCTTGTGAGAATACAACTACTGTGTTACCGCCGTGGATGAATCATGTGACTCCTGCCAGTATGCTCTAGATGAAGTAAGAAAAAAAAACAAGGCAGGTTGATCAGAAGCAGTGAATACACTGCCTGAAGCAGAAGAAAAACAACGTTGGCAACTCAGAGAGTGCAGAGGGAGGAAATACCAACATCATGCAAAGCTCAGTGTCAGCACAAACTAAAATCACTGACCACATGGTCTGAAAAAGAAAAGACAACAAAGGGGAGAAGATTGGCTGGTTGTGGTGTCTTCTATGAGGTCCGATGCCAGTTTCAGTGTGGAAGGAGTGTGAGATGTGCAGTTTTCTAGTGCCAATTTGGCTCACATTTCTGTATTTGTGTAACTGCATGATGAAATAATACAAGCAGCAGGAAAGGAGCAGTTCTGTTATCCTGCTCACTCCTGCTGTTCAGTCATTTGATCTGTGCACTGTGTAAATAACTGTATATGACTTTCATGTTCAATCTTCATGTCCTGAGTGTCTATAGTGTGTACATATCCTCCCAATACCTACTCGAATTTTATAAGCCACATATGGTCTATTTCATGCATGTGCTGCTAAACTTCCATTGTTTAACAGCAGTCAAGATCTATTCCATTCTATTCATTGCTATAAATGCAGAGGAGTAACCGTCACTCTGCTGAGGCCATTTTCAGACTGAAAGTTCACCAAATTTGAAGTGCATTTTATAAGAAACAATGGAAATTTGCTTCTCCACCAGAAACATATTTTCTGTTTTGGCTAGTTTGTTTGCATAGAACAGAAGTGAAGAACAGGCGAATATTCCTTTTTTACATTTACCAATGCAGCTACGACTGTTCAGATCATAGAGACACACTTACTGTGTCCCAAAACATGACTGTGACAATATAGATGTCCTCTCCAAACAACAACAAACACGTAACAAAGAGGAAGTGAAAGGAGCGATTTTCCTCTGATATTATTCAACAACAAAAAAATCAAGCCGTAAGTGATTACATCCTTCACTACTGGACCAGTTAAAAAACTATTGCCCCTATGAGTCACCTGGACACAAAGGATTAAACAAATCCAAAAGTTACCCTTTATTCAGTCACTAAACAGTGAACCCACACAAACACGCCTAGGTGTTACTTCTATATGGGTCCCTCTGTATTTCCTGTTGGAGTGGTTAATGCAGTCACTGACCGGAAGTGAACCAGGACCACAGCTGTTTCCCTAGCAACTGAATGGCGCTGTTACTAGAAGGCAGTGACAGTAATTATTGTGCTAAAAACACAGAAAGTCATACTCACTGCCCGTTGGACCGGTCAACAATGGCGTAATCCGAACAGTCCTTCAGCTGTTCATTCATTCTAGGACCCACATAGATTTCCCGGCCGCCATGGAGACAGTCTGACCTTGAATCCAAAGCCAGGTCGTCGGTCTCACACTGTCCCCATCACCGATTTACCGCAACAAGCTCACGCTGCTGCTTGCTGATGCTAGCTGGCAGACAGAGCAGTTAGCATCGTTGCTCCTGCTAGCTTAGTGGCTAGCTGCTACGCGAAGTCAGGGACGTGTAAAGACACACTTACTGTAAATACTAACAGCCACGCTAAGCAACCGATATTAAACAGATTAAAATGTCTGTTGAAGCCTGAGTCTACCGCTTCGAGTTGTTCCTTTATATTCGGTTAACGTTAAGCTAATGTGAACGCTCTGCTGCTTTAGTGACGTGTCATTCGATCATTCGCGAACAAGCAGAGTACCGTCGGAAAGAGGGGCGGGGCTTTAGTCTGGAAGGAAGGGGCGGATTCAAACCGAGGAAAACAGTAAGGAACATTATAATAAAAATATGTGATCTAGCAGCATGAAACAGTTCAAAGAAGAAAATACAATAACAGTAACAGTAATGAAACAATAGAATAAGTAAAAATCATAATGATTGACATGACTCAAAGTAGTAATACTTGGTATAATTTGTCTTTAAAACAGTGTTAATATTTTCCTCTCCAATCTCTATTATTCAAGATTCAAAGTGTTTATTGTCATGTGAACAGTAAGGAAACATTAAATTAAATACTTCCTTTGCTATCCACAAATGAGCACCATAGTCCCATTTCCATGCTTATTTGTATGATTAATAACTTCTCTTCTTGAATCATACTTCCAGGTAAAAATAAAACATGGTCCAACTTTATGAGAAAGTAACATCTTTTAATAATTTACCAGGACCACAGGTGAATATTTTGAATAATATTTTTGTCTGGATACAGTAAATTTAAGATTTTGCTGCAAGAAGTGCAAAAACTTTGTCACAGTGTTAGATACCAAATTAATCATTTTAAAATAAGTTTATTGATACAGTTCAGATTGTAACTCATAAATACAAACTGTTTACAGAAAGTCAAATAAACGTAAGAGCCTTACTGATATTACAATGCACTCTCTGTCCATTTGTTTGCATAGAATGTGTGAGGATCCCCTTTACTTACCTCATGGTACAAACAGAAAATATAAGACACAAATATCAGTTTGACAGAATTTGACCTAACACAAACACAGTTATTCCAAATGTTGAAAAATCTGTAACCAGTGATGGTGTCAAAGTTTTATTAAGCGACAGGTGCATAAAAACATCTCCTGCTATGGAAAAGCTTGGTGTATTTACACTGCTGAAAATGTGACAAAATGACATCAGAAGTGAACTATTTGTTTGTTTCAGAGTCATTCTGCACTTTGTGAAGGAAAAATGACCACACCTGGATCAAAACAACACTGCACCTGCATTAGTTAGCGTTTGTTTTAGCCGTAGTGGAGAAGAGGATGTGCACAATGCTTTGTTTATAAGTCAAAAAAGTCTTTACAGCTCAGCATGCACAATCATGTGCAGGTAAACTCTGGCTACTTGGTACATCTGGCAGGTAAAAACACTTCATTCAGACGTTTTAACAGCACTTGAACACACAGTTCAAGACATAATATATATCTTTAATGGTTTAACACTCACTGCAGATGAAACAAAAATGTTAAAACTGCATGGCATAAAAACTCATCCATCAGCTCCAAATGACTGATAAAAATAAAACCATTAATTGACAACCATGAAATAACATTATTTCTATCCATTGCTTGCATTATATTAATGACCAAATAGATCCCAGAACAGCAGCTGCTTTCCTGTGAAATAAATAAGTTTTGCAGCATCTGAACTCAAAACTTGTGAGCTAAAAATAAATAAATTGTTGCTGCAAAAAGTTTAAAAATAATTGAGGAGCCATCACCATGTACCAGATGAATTGTCGTGGAGTTAGACACTCATGAAATATTCAAACAACACGGGCGATTTTAATATTTAATCGCAGGTGAAATAACTTCTTGGGGGAATTTGCTTGTCAAGTAAAGGAGCCACAACAAGTCATACTGCTATCACTGTGTATTAAAACACTGTGAAGCTGCAATGCATCATTCCTCCTCATGCAGCCCTTAACATAACATTTTTAAATTAAAAAAAAAAAAAAAAAAAAAAAAAGAAGAAGAAGAAAGCAAATGACTTTTTTCTCCTTTTAGCAGAGAAAGGTCCCGGTCAATAACTCCCTCTCAGCTTTATGGGCCTCTTATTCCAATAACCCCAGAGAAATGTCATCTCACAAAGAGTGGCTCTTTGTGTCTTTTGTTAAAAGGCCTGCTGTGAGACAGCACAAAATCATGTGGAAATCTTTATGTGGAAAAAAAAAGTAGACTTTCAGACATCCTTGGTTGGCAATCGGCTAAAGAAAGCGCTGCTGAGTGAGAGGACAAAAAATGGTGTAAACCCTGATAACAGATGTGTGACTGATGGGGAAGCTGCGCATCGTGCTATGATAAAGGTAAGAAACAAAAGTGTGTATATATGACCAGCTTTGATGCAGATCGGTTGTTTTAAAACATCTGCAGACTCTGACGCCACAAAGATGAATGCTTTGTGCAGTAGCTGGAGGTTAGCTGCCCTGCTCGCTGAGGATTAGCTAATGAGCCACCCATTCTCCGGGCCTCTAGCTGCTCTGAAACACAGATCAAACAGTGGCTCTGCAGCCCGGCCCCGTCATCGTAAGGCAACAAAAGCATGGAGCACGGCTTAATCTGGGGTGGCGGCGGTTCATTCGGCTGATAATGCCTCAAACAAGGAGAGAGGCGTGACCCTGAGTGAACTCTGCCGGGATCAAGTGAAAGTGGTTAAATGCTGCTTATTTAAGCTGATATTTCCCTTTCAGTAACAGGGATGTTTCTGGAACATCACTGGCATCTTGGTGACTTACATAACTACATTTCTCATTCTTAAAAAAAACAAAGAGACAGTTCATCCCATTTTATTTGGGATAAAAAGCTTCATTACCACCCATCGAAAACACTCCAGGTCGTGTTTTTATTTTTTCTTTTAACGGACAGAGACCAAAAGAAGCATCAGATGTCTCTGGAAACCAATTTCACACATGTGATTACTCCATGTGCCATCAGCACGACGTGATGAGGATGAGATTTGCAACATCTTGTCTTGTCTGGCAAGTTTTTAGTCAGTAAAACATGACTAACAGACGTTAAGGTGGATTTTTGCTGTTTTAGAAAAATGAAAATCTCATTGCTTTCTCATTGTATTGACTTCACTATATAAGCTATTTTTGAGTTTTGATTTTGGGGTGGAATTTTTCATTTGTGGAGGATGCTTTTTGCCTGGACACCACATAAAATTTTAATAGGCTTTATGCCCAGCTCCACTACTTCCTGACCTTCAGCCAGCTCCTTTATTTCCTGTCTGATTATTGTTGTTGTGACTACTGAGGTCAGACACACCTGGATTAATTAGTTTGTCCAAACATGGCAGACAGGGAACAAAGAAGCTGACTGAAGTTCAGGAAGTAGTGTAGCTGCCAATTGTTTTGGACAAAACATTATGACATCTGTACATTTGATTTGCCATGAAGAATTAGATGCATCTCAGAACAGTCCTTCTCCACATTACAAGGGATATAGTGGAGAAATACTGAACCATGTCTTAGTTGTCAAAATAATGTAATTTAATTCTGAGGATAACATCAATGTCCTGCAGCTTTGTGATGTAAAGCAACAGAAAAACAAAAAGTGTCATGAATAATTCTTTGTCCTTCCTGCAAGCTGAATCAGAAATATTTTCACTGTAGATGAAAAAAGAAGTTAAGTACTGTTGGCTAAAAATGCATGGCTTGAGGAAGCAGATGACTTCCTGTTTCTTTTAAGGAAAAGACACCATCAAATTCAGATCAAAGTCACATTTTTTCCCTCAGATGGGCTGAAACCAGCTTGTGAACCTCTGAAAAAATATGTATTTCTAATTACTGACTTCACAGCGGGAAGACATTTGTATTATAGTGTAAGAGAAACCAGAGAAGGGAAATAAACATGCCCATCAGCCTGCCGAAAATCAGCTTTCAACTGGGGCTTAAATTACTGCTTTAGTGAATGGTGTCTGGTGAGAGGAGAGTTTAAATTACCACTTTAGTGAATGGAGTCTGGTGAGAGGAGAGTTTAAATTACCTCTTTAGTGAATGGAGTCTGGTGAGGGGAGAACTAAAATGACTGGTTTAGTGACACATGATAGCATACAGTAGCTAAGTTTCCATTTAAGTGAGTGCAGCATCAGCCTTTGGCACACGGTCAAGGCTTCGGCTGAACGGTTGAAGCTGAACAATACAAAGTATTTCTCGCTGTTTTTGTCTCGTCAGGGAGGATCCAATGATTACTGCAACCACCTTGAACAACGCCTTTTATTTTGGCATCTTTGAAAACTACTCCATGAATGGCAGTTTCAGACTGAAGAATGAAGAGGAAAAAAAATTACGCAAATAACCAGATGGATGTTCGGAAGCAAGTACAGAGCACTCAGCATGAACACACAGGGCTGTGTCGATCAATAAATCAATCAATCAATCAATCACCTTTAGCTTGCGTTGACTCTAAAATGTATTCACTTCTGTGTTGAATCAATCGTTTGCTCTCTCCTGATTGATAATATTGGTAAAGTTAATCCGTGTTTTTTCAGCAGGTGGATTTTCATTTCCTGTTTCCATACTGATCCCATCGTCATGCGATCACTTACACTTGCCCCACTGCTTCTCTTGAATTTATGCGTTTTCTTCTCTGAGAATCATTCAACACAAAACTAAAGCTCACTTGCAGTAACACAAATTTAAACACACACACACACACACACACACACACACACACACACACACACACAGCACACTCTGGAGGGAATGCAAAGACCTCGGGCCAAACGGAACAACAATAACAACAACAACAACAACAAAACAAAAAGAAAGCAGGTGTGTGTGTAGCTCAGCAGGAGAGACTATAGGAAAGAGAAAGCATTAAAAGCAAAACCAGCTTGTTCTCCACAGGCGAACATCGTTTACATTGCTGTACATGCAAACTCAACGAATCCTTTGACATTATTTTTTTTTGCCCTTTTAGTATAAAAACACATACTGATGTACATTATAAAAGAAAGGCTGTGTTTCCTCTGCGAACCAACGCGATTTTATGTGTACATTATTTACAAATACAACGTATAAAAATTTGTATTTCTCTTGTGTACAGGTATTCATAACAAATACAAAAAACATCAGATAGGTTTGATTTTGTTGTGAAATATTTCTTAAAGTCCTTTAATATACAGCGACAGAGAAGCTGAGAGACAGCGAGGAGGTTGGTTCACCTGACTCTTAGAAAGGATGCAACACAATGGAAGATATAAATAAAGATGTGTTCAGGAGCTATCACTAGTTTCTTATGGGTGGCGTCAATATTTTTACGTCTTGGCACACTAAGTTATTGCATCTTAAAACTATCTGATCGCTAGAAATACATTATGGCATTGGACATTTCTGCAAACCACAGGTTACATATATTCATATCACATTTGCAGAAACAATTGGTTTAGGCAATACAATTGCCTGGTTAAGGTTCAAAAAAGGTAATCAGAACATGGTTTGTGTTGGAATAATGTCATAACAACCATAGGGAAAGTGAATAAATAACTACCGGCCTCAGCGGACTTATCTTATGTAAAAAAAAATGTAAATCAAAACTGACTTTGGGTTTAACCAACCCAGTGAAAGTCCTGTGTTTGTTCATTTTCAACAGATAATGCCCATAAGACAAGAATGTTGACATTCAACAACAGCCATCTACTTCTAGGGTTTGGTTTTAAATTTTTGCTGAAACGTCTGGCAGCTGCACCATAGCTGTACTGTTAATAGGGATTATTAAAGAGCTAAGATAAAGAAGTGGTCTGTACATAAAACACATGAAAAGAGTTCAAATAACACCTTCAGAACAGTAGATTTGAATCTGTTAAGATGCAAAACAAGTGTGCAAAGACACAAAGATCTCAATGCGACGGAGAAAGTAGATGTTTTCTGTGTTAGTGTTTGATCGTCAGTGGAAACCAGACCCATCAGTGCTGCAATCTGTCGGTTAAACTCCACAGGATGTTCATCACTTAAAACATTAACAGAAATATATAGATATGACTTCACACAGGATATTTGAGCATAAAAAACAAAGTAGCGAGAGCTTCATGCCAAACTAAGCTAAAGTGGTAAAAAACAAAAAACAACATCCTTTTGCAGAGCCAGGTGCTGACCAGCAGGGGGCGCTACAGTCACACAAGGCCGAGGGTCTTTGCATTCGCACAGAGGGAGGGGGTGAAACTGAAACTGAAAATCAGATGCACGTTACTCGTCGATGCCAAAGAAAATCTGCGTGATGTGCTTCTTCTTGCCACAAGTGCATTGACATAAGGCACAGGCAAAGTTCCCCTCTTTCAACAGAGCGGCTCACGTTAGTTTGTTTGTCCTTTTTGTAAAAATGTCCCAGTGCAAGAAATGAGTAGGATGACCACCGTCGAGGCTCGAGCTCCAGACTGAACATGACTGACATATGTTCGGTTTAGTGGTGGTTAAAAGAGTTGAAGAGTCTAGACATGAAATTAAATCTATCCAGTTCAAAATCAAAAGGTCACACAAAAATAATAAAAACAAAAAAATCACCCATGTTTCTGTGTCATGGAAACAATCAATGATTAAAATCAACGTTTTCTAAAGCTGTTCTGAATTTTGAGTGTGATACGCCAAGAATGAGTTAAGATTTTTACCACAGAAGTTAGAAAGTTATTCATGTCTTGGCACACTAACAGCACTTAATCCAAACACGAATCTGGTAAACATGTTGACTGAAATATCTACCTAAGAAAATATGAGGATGAATATGCCGTCAATTTCTCTCAGACACCACTCACGACATGATTTTAACCAAAGTTACATTGGTAAAACTTTTTCCAGAAAGCAGAGAAAATTCATATAAATATCCCAGTTGATTAACACAATATTTTTTATATTTCCTGTTGTGTTTACAGACCAAACAACTATAGATTTAACTAGAAAACAATGCATGATGCAAAGTCAGTGGGCTCAAGTGAATGGGTGCCATTTCACAGTATCCAATCCTTATTATTTGATCGTATAACGTGAGCCAATCTGCAACATCCATGATTAAGTGCTCATAGTGTGCCTTACAATGCTCCTTAAATAATCTCAGTGGTTGTGACCATGAGAGGAAGAAAAAGAGATGGTGAGGAAAGAGGAATAAAAATGGAGGTGAGT
The DNA here is from genome assembly GCA_029721515.1 of Synanceia verrucosa. Lineage (NCBI taxonomy): Eukaryota > Metazoa > Chordata > Actinopteri > Perciformes > Synanceiidae > Synanceia > Synanceia verrucosa. The sequence goes on along the minus strand of CM056565.1, from coordinate 20,256,308 downwards.
TGTTGCTGTGGGTGATCACCCTAGTGATTCTGGTACTGAGACTTTCCTCTCAGGAGTGGTGTGTTTACACCACATTAAAATCTGTATACTGTGTTAACGTATCTGTATGTTCATATGCTATTAATAAATAGCTGTTAGGGTCAGACCGATATACATATATCAATGCTGTCAGCCAGTCAGTTTCCTGTGTTCCCAATATGATGGAGACTCTGTTCTGACCTCATTTTATTAAAAAGTTGTTAAAACCTGCATTGAAACTCCTTCTTTTCGCATATTTCTAATTAATTTGAAAAGCCTAATAACTCCTGCTGCACTGTATGCATAAAGAGCTCAGAGAGAGAGATGAGAGTTTTAGTGTCACTGTCCGATTTCAAAAGCTTTTTTTCCACTCTGAAACTAGTAGAAAACTAAGGGAGAAAATATCTTTTAGCATTGAAATAGTGGCACAAAAGATCAGCTGTCAGCAGCTTCGATCCAAAATTTTCCAGTACTGGCTTGTTAAAACGTGTCGGTTGTGTCGTAAATGTCAGTGATTGTGGTTGTAAAGTGTTAAGATCAGTGAAGGTGCAGACTGTTGGTGTGTCCGTCAGCTCTGGCAGTCTTTGTTCGTTGGCTTTGATCAGTCCTGGAGGCAGGCTATATGTGTACATCAGTCCAGGGAATTTTAGTCCTAGAGGCAGACGTTGTTGCTGATCTGGCAGGTGGATCCGGTGCCAGCCTGGGACAGGAAAAGCCTCCCATTGGGGCAAACGCAAACCTCATAGACAGTTTGCCGGGTCCCGGAGGATGAGGAGCTGGTGGAGGCCTTCCCCTCGGGCAGCCGCATCAGACGAATCCTGCGAGCGTCCAGAGAGATCTGGAGGAGAGGGTTAGGAAAGCGGTGAGACTGGGAAAACATGACGAGCAAAACAAGAAGATGAAGATTCACATTTCAGTCGCGGTTTGCAGATTTAAATGTGATGTCCAGCCCCTAATACAACAAACTATGGTGATTTTAACAAAAAATCAGGCACCATTTAACATGATTCTGTGAGAGACGGCAAAGGTGAAAGAGTTTGGTTCCCTCTGCTTCATCCCTGACTCAACTGAGTCGCTGTCAAAGAATGCAAAAAAAGCTGCAGTCGGTTAGGGTTAAGGGTTTGTAGAAGCATATTTTTGATGGTAGCAACCAAACATGTTGCATTTCCCCTGACTTCATAATAAAAGTGCTTTTAATGTGAAAGTGCTGCAGCAGGAAATGCTTGATTTGCATTAACTGAATAATGCATTTTTTTCGAAATAATGTCTGCAGTTCACAACACTGCAAGTCGCTCACATAAAGAAACCTTAAGTAGATTCTCTTTGGCTGGTGGTGAATCAAGGCGTCTGGACTGAGGCCAGCTGGACGGCGGCGTTCAGTCGATGGTCAGGATGCGTAACTTCTGGCTGAAAACCGACTACAGCTTAACTCATCTTCAATCTGCCTGCTCTGAGTGTCTACCTGTTCGCACCACATAATCCCTACAGTCAGCATCCTGCTCATTTTCTTTCTTTACAGACTTTCATCTTTACCTGGACTGACTCTAATTGCTCTCAAAGCAAATCTCTTCACTCTCCATCGCTTTGCTTTGTTTTTTTTCCTGCTGTTCACAGGATTGGTATTGAATGTTAAGTGGTCAAACTCAGTAGATCACTTTTAGGATGATTTTTGGACATTAATAAAGATAATACCATGATGTGTGCATATTTTAATCACAGTGATAGCTGCCACCACCCACAAACTGGTCATAAATATGAATCTAATCCATACCGTAGAAAGAAATTAGTGTGTATTACTATTATTATAAAAGCAATGTCCCTAACATATAATAATAGATGTTCTTACTGATTTTTTCCATCCCTGCTCGCAGCATTTTGCAGCTCTTTAAGGCATTCGATGCTCAGTGTAATAAAGGTCATGTGCTGGATGAACTCTAGACTGTTATCCAGAGGAAAAGTCTGAAACAGTGGTAACATACAGGTCTGACACCTATAGAGGTTGAGAGTTTGACTCCCTGAAGCAGGAGAGAGGATGGAGGTGAAAGGTGAAAGTAAGCCTGGAAAAGCCAGAAGCAGCTGTTCACGGTCATTGATTTACACCCAAACTGTCATATATAGAGGCATAATAGAATACAGTGAGTGGTTCCCAGGTCATTCCTCTTAACTCCTGAGGAATGAAAATAGTAGAAAATTCCTTCTGCCACAGTGCCATAAACAGCCACTCATCCGCTGATTTTACTCCCTCCAACCCCACATTGATTGGTGCGAACTTCACAGATACGAATCACTGCTGCATGAATCCCATCTCTTCGCCCTCCCTTCCCTCTCTCGCTGCCGGCCTTCCGGGACTCGTACAGCACCAGGCTGAGAAGAGGAGAAGCTCCCTGGCCATAAAAAAGGTAAAGGAGCCATTACCAGGTGCCTCTGGGAGGCATCGCCATCAAATGACCTGGAACACTTTTAAAGCAGAGTCCCAGCTGACTTCCTCAGACAGCTGCTGCTGAACAAATCTTTCACAGTGAGGGTAGACGCTGTGTGTGCGGCTGGATGATCTTCATGTAAAGCTCAGAGTGTGGCGGACAAAAGTATAGAGAGGTGAGGTGTGTCTATGTTGTCTTGTGGCTTCCTGTTTTATTTTGACCTTTCTATCTCGTCCCTTTAAATGTACACAAAGCCCTCGTGTCCCTTTGTCCTCTGTTCATGGATGAAATGTTTTCTAGAAAAATGATTTCTGCATCTCAATTACTTTCACCCTCCTGTCTTGGAGCTATTGGATCGGGTTTAGTCGTAAAAATATTTTTATTTTACTCTCTCATCCAAGATGGCGACGATGACCAAAAACCAAGATGGCAATGACCAAAAACCAAGTTAGCAACGGTCAAAAAAACAAGACAATGACGACCAAAAACCAAGATGGCAACGGTCAAAAAAACCAAGATGCCAACAACAACGAAATACCAAGATGGTCAAAAAAACAAGACAACGACAGCCAAAAACCAAGACCAAACCAACCAAAAACCAACCAAGTCCACAAACCAATGCTGCAGTGGCCTCTACAGGTTGAAACAGCTGTATCACCGCTAGGTGTTAGCATGGTCCGTACTTATGAGCTCATCCAGCTGTGATGTAGCATGATGCTATAGCATTGCAGCACATTGCTGCTGTTCCTGGTGTGGAAACAGCGAGCCGTCTCCCCTGATGAAGTGACTTCAGGATTCACCGTCTACATACAGTGAGTCTATTTCTGTGCCTGCCTATGTGGCGTCTAACGACTGACACCACTCTGTAATTAGCGTGGCGTTGAGAAGAGGTTTGACACTAATGGAGGACGTGACTCTAATTATCTGAATCGACCACTGTAGGCATGGCTGTTAATTGGACTGAAGTGAATACAAGGGCACCTTGAAACTCTCTTTTCCCTTGTCCATCTCATATCCAAGCCCGTCTTAATGTATGGAAATGTTTTTTTTGTGGGAAACTTTTAAACGCTTTCTTCTCCTTAATCCCACTTCGCTGATTTGAGCAGATCTGACACGACACAACTGGTGCAGCTGAAGGTGGGAAATCCTTTTATCAGCGCAGCCGACCGTGATGAACGCCTGGACGGCTGCTGGGTAACGAATCAGAGGGGATGGTCGGAGGAATTTAGGGAGCGAGGGAGGAAAGGATGAAAGAAGCTGGGATGAGGACGAGGATCAATGAAAAAGGGGGAATAATAAGCCGAAGACAGACAGTGGACAAGTTGTTGAAGGGAGGAGAAAAGACAAAGAAAAACAGCGTCTGTTCTCTGTTTAACAGAAGCTGGTGGAGGGCCAGTGCGTGGAAAACACCAGCAGCCAACGAGCTGAAGCTGCTCCATGCTGGCGGAGGAAGCTAAAAATAAGTTTGGACACAAGGAATATTGAGCTGGAGCTCATCGGCCAAAATGGATGGACGACAACAGAAGTTTGTTTCCCAGCATGCCAGTAAACAAAGTGGGAGGTTTTGTCTTCAGGCAAAGAACGAAAAGCTGCAAGAAAACTTTGTGTTAAAGGTTAAATGTTTCAAACCAGATGATGACTGTTACATTTATTCTAAGAATAAATGGAAGGACAGACAGTTTGACTTGTCATAGCAGGAAAAGTAAGGTCATAAAGGTCATAACATGAACAATTTGAGCTATACACAATCCCAGGACCCTGAAACTGAAGCTAAATGGAATTCAGCCGTCACATTGTCACTACGTTGACAGAAGATTACATTTCTCATCAGTCTTCTGTTGTACTGTGTGTATTTTGATATATTTGTATAGTTTTTATTTAAATTGAAGGGAGTACCATCATAATATTACTTTATGGTTGTCTCCAGCAGTGTAATGACGATAAAGATCTCAAATCTTGAATCTTTCTTAAAAGATCATTGTCTTGTTTTGAAGGCACCCTCTTTTTAGTCCAAAATAAGATCACTTAAAAAGGGAAATTGATAATATACTTAATGAGGATGTGAGTGCACATGTCATAATATTAATATTAATATCTACTAATGCTATTGTTACCAAAACATATTTTCTTCACTGAACAGACAGATTATTTATTGTTTACTGGCACTACCTCCCCATCTTTGGACTCCAGTCGCAGCTCGTTCCTGCAGATGGCCTGGATGTCTCCGGCCTCGGCCAGGATCTGGATCCCTTTAGGAGCCTCCATCAGCAAGGAGCGAGTGGGCGACTCCAGCCTGGGAGAAGAGACACAGGTAGAAAACAGCTCTATTATGTAATGTAGAGGGTAGACAGTGAGCTAAGTGAGTCCTGACACTCTGCTTTCTTTGCTAAGATCCTCAGTAGAAAATTGGACATTTTGTTAAATCAAACAGCCTCATCTGCCATTCTGACACTGCACAGGTAATAAGAAACACCTTCATGTTTAGAGTAGATACTGTCCAGTTACTATAATAGTAGCATTTTCACGTCCAATGTAACCCCCTCAGTCTCTGAATTTGCTCCCAGCAGGTGATGACCTAAAACCCCCCACGAGGATGGGGAGATGTTACAGGAATACATCATGGAAAAATAAGGGATTTTCTTTCTACTGATTCAGCAGGAAAATAACATCATTTATCTCAATGTTCAAGTTCAAACTCAGGTTATATGGGAGGACAAATGCCAGGATGGAGGATGACATCTTATTTGCCTTATTGTCTCTATAATTATAATAAAGCATATGTATGTTCTCTTGCTAAAAATAAAGTAAAATATACAACAAACTGGAAAAAAATGAAAAGGCTCCAAAATCACAGCATTTTTTTTTTTGATATTTATCATAAAATAAGTTGTAGCACATTTATGATGTGTTTTTTTTCTAAAGTACAGGCCTGAAACTCCTTCTGACCTCTTCTGTGCAGTAAAGGTGAACTGTAATATACAATGACAGAGGCAGCAGTAAAGCTGTGAGGTTAAAATTGCAGGTTTTTTAAATGGAGTCTGGTTGCTTCTGAAGAACGTGACAACACATCCACTGATTATGAGAGAGAGCAAGTTTCCAAATTAAAACTTTAATCTCTGTTGCGTTACCCTTTGCTCTCTGCCCACATGGGGTTAAGCCTAAACACACATTTATTCCAGCATGTGTAAATGGTGATTTATTAAATGTGCATCATCTAATGCCTCGTCACAGTTGTTTGAGTTTCATTTTTTTAAGATGAGACCATTTGAAAGCATCTCTACTCTCCAGTCACTCTATCAGAATGTTTCTGCTTGTTTTTCTGCATCAACTCCGCTGACAGAATCTATTAGTATTCTCGTTAACCGATGCCAAGAGAGGGCGAAGAAACACAAATTAGAGCCGGCGCCATTTAAAACTGTTGCATCTGGACATTAAGTGAACATGAAGGAGACTTTAATCTTACGCTTTGCAAAACAAGAGAGTAAAAATTGATCCCGCAGATATTGTGGTGAGAATACTGAAAGGCTTCCTGTTCTGTACCTCCTTGTTCACTTTCGCTTTTTGGTTTTCTATTTCAGTTTAGTTCAGTTTAGTTTTCAGGGTGTGTTTTCTCGTTTTAATTTATTTTCAGTTTTCATTTTTAGGTATTTACTTTAAGAGATAATGTCTCAGGAGCCTCAAATCTCGCAAAATCTGTTGAATTTTAAAATGTTAAACCTCATTTTCGTGTTTGTCTTTCCAGTTCCTGTTTTAATTAGTGACTGTTTTCTTTTAAAGCATTATCTTCTGTTGCATATTTTGTTGGTTCATGTTTCAGACTTTTTGCTTCGCTAAGAAAGATTTTCTGTTGTACTTCGCCTTGTATTTTGTCTCTAAAAGACACGTTTTCCCTGTTTGACTAATTTTCTGTTGTACTTTTACTCGTTATTAAAAGTATTTATTCTTTCTTTATTGTTCTTCTTCTTATTATTATGATAGGATAGTATAGTATAAGTAGTAACTGTGTGGCAATGTTTGATCTTTAGTGTCTGATGTGAAGCAATTGCCTCAGTTCAGCATTTTGTGTTACGAAAATTAACACAGATGCATACCCTCTCCTCTTTACAGTTCTGATATATTATGTGATATATTATAAACAATCCATGCCATTCATTACTTTTTTATTTTGTAATATTTTAACTGCTGACTTGTTGCTTTAATTCAACAAAAATGTTGACTGAATGTTGACTTTTCTGGACAAAAATATACTTAGCCTCGTATGACGCTGCAGAAATGCTATGTCGCCATCAGTAACGTTGATTGGTTTACTTGAGGTTTATCTCGTGACTTTTCGTTGCACTTCGTCAATCTTTCTTTGTCAATCTTTGGCTTTTTCTCACACTTCAGCCTTGTTTTTTGAGTTTTCAACATGTTTATTTTCAGTTTTGGTCACAACGCCGGTCTGGAGTCAGTCTGAGGCCATGAAAGCCTGACTGATCATCACATAATACTAACCAGCTGCTCAGCTTCAGGACTTCACCTCCATAAACATCCCTGTTGGTAATTCGAGGAAAGAAAATATTTTCTCCACAGTCCCTCCAACTTATTCTTTCAATTTCACTTTCTATCTATTTCAAGATAAAAAGGTTTTCACATCTCATAAAAATCTAAATTTAAACAAGAAACTGGAAGCTTTAAAAGCTCAAAACAAATTCAAGAATGCACGTGATAAGTAATCTCTGTATTCGTTGTTGCGTTACTTTTCTGTTTTGCCACAACCTCATTTTCCTCCAACCATCTTTCTTGTTTTCTATTTCACAAATATTTTGTACTTCCTCCTCTTATCCTTCCTCTGACTCTTCCTGGCAGTATTTCATATGGACATCAGGGATCAAAGGTTAATAACTTTTCACGCTTCCTCCTGATAACAGCAGAAATGACTGGAGGTTTTTCTTTGACAGAAATTGTGAACTTGTACTTTCATACTCCTAACACCTTCGTCCTCGCCTCCTTCAAACGACCTGCTTCGCCCAACGCAGCGGTCAGAACGGTTTAAATATAAACGCCATGGCGAGTTTAAACGGGCCACGTCGTGCCGCGTAGCCATTCACAGGTTAAATGGCAATCTCTGGGAGCTGATTGCTTTGCAGGGATTTCTGAACCGCTGGACGTTCAACGCCATTCTCTCAATTACTGAAGTCAGTGTGAGCTGAAGGCGTGGAGGACGGCAGGAAGAAGGAAGGCGTGACATCAGAAAGGACAGGAAGGGAAGGTGAGGACGAATTCATCTACAACCTATTCTTTCTGCTTTCTCAGAGAAAGCTTGGCGTTATTTCCATTAGCACGTTTTTTTAACATGCTGTATTCTCTGCAGTTTAATGCCACGATAACTCAAACAGCAAGGTCGAACAGAGTAGAAGTTTCAGAGATTAATACAGAAGAGGAGAGAGGTGAACACAACAAAACGAGAAGGGAGGAAGAAAGTAAGGAGAATAAAGGACAAGAGGAGGCAAAAGAAGAGAAGATGGAGGTTCCACCCAATTATAATATGCTCATTTACCAAGAACTAGTTTTGTTGAGTGAAACTGATGTAAAGATGTCTACTCAATTATAACACGCTAATTTAGCAAATGATGCAAATGCTAAGTAGTTATAAGTTATTTGACCTCTCTATGCAGTGGTTTATTAAGTTATTTTAAGTCAAGTAAAGGACTTAGCTGACTCTCAGCATGTGTTTTTGTAGCCTAAGTGTCTTAGCCTAAAACACACAGTAAGGAATTACTTTGATTTGTGTCATATTTTCAGCATCATTTTCACTGAGCAAATGTAGTTTTCAGCCCAACCATGTGATTTTGTTGCTATTACATTATTATGAAGTAACTTTATTAATTTAAACACAGAGCATGATCAGTTTTCTGACAGTAACCAAGTAGTTTTATTGCCTACACCTAACCAGTGATTTCTGATATTTATTAAATATGTTTTTGCTTGAGAAAAATGTGTTGAGATCACTCTTATTGTTTTGTTCTTCTGAATTCCTACATATTTAATTATTATAAATAAATAACATGACTCTACATCAGTCTCAGCTCTACTATAAAAACATGTGAACATTTTCCCCTCGTCAGATGATATTGAATTTAACCTCCTGTGGTGTGTTTCCGTTTGTCAGCCCTGTTTCAATTTCAACACCTTAATGTTCCCTTTGCAGAAACTGCAGGACACTAGAAACCATCTGAACAGGAAAAGCCGCAGGACAAACGTCACCAGACTGAGTTTCTGTGAGTCGATCAGAAGTTTTCATGATGTGGAAACTTTCAGTGTCTCAGCTTCTGCAGGAAGTGAGCACATCTCATTTCAGTTTAAAGTCCAGGTTAAGCAACAAAATAAATATGTTCTGAAAGTGTTTCAGACAAGAAAAGCAGTAACTGAGGTTCAGACTAGAAAAGCTGACAGGTAGTATACCATATCTTAAAGACAGACTCAGATGCTGAAAGGGAGTGTACCATATCTTAAAGACAGACTCAGACGCTGAAAGGGAGTATACTGTCTCTTAAAGACAGACTCAGACGCTGAAAGGGAGTATACTGTCTCTTAAAGACAGACTCAGACGCTGAAAGGGAGTACACTGTCTCTTAAAGACAAACTCAGATGCTGAAAGGGAGTATACTGTCTCTTAAAGACAAACTCAGATGCTGAAACGGAGTGTACCATCTCTTAGACAGACACAGACGCTGACAGGAAGTGCACCGTCTCTTTAAGATAGACTCAGATGCTGACAGAAAATGTACCAACTCCTTAAGACAGACTCAGACGCTGACAGGGAGTGTACCGTCTCCTTAAGACAGACTCAGACGCTGACAGGGAGTGTACCGTCTCTTTAAGACAGACTTAGACGCTGACAGGGAGAGTACCGTCTCTTTAAGACAGACTTAGACGCTGACAGGGAGTGCACCATATCTCTTAAAGACAGACTGAGACGCTGACAGGGAGTGTACCGTGTTTTTAAGACAGATTTAGACGCTGACAGGGAGAGTACCGTCTCTTTAAGACAGACTTAGACGCTGACAGGAAATGTACCGTCTCTTTAAGGCTGGCTCAGATGCTGAGAGGAAATGTACCGTCTCTTAAAGACAGACTTAGACGCTGACAGGGAGAGTACCGTGTTTTTAAGACAGACTCAGACGCTGACAGGAAATGTACCGTCTCTTAAAGACAGACTTAGACGCTGACAGGGAGTGTGCCGTCTCTTTAAGACAGACTTAGACGCTGACAGGGAGAGTACCGTCTCTTTAAGACAGACTTAGACGCTGACAGGGAGTGTACCATCTCTTAAAGACAGACTTAGACGTTGACAGGGAGTGTACCGTGTTTTTAAAACAGACACAGACGCTGACAGGAAATGTACCATCTCTTTAAGACAGACTTAGACACTGACAGGGAGAGTGCGATCTCTTTAAGACAGACTTAGATGCTGACATGGAGTGTACCATCTCTTAAAGACAGACTTAGACGCTGACAGGGAGTGTACCATCTCTTTAAACTCAGACGCTGACAGAAAGTGCACCATCTCTTTAAAACAGACTCAGATGCTGACAGGAAGTGCACCGTCTCTTTAAGACAGAGTTTCAGACTCTCTGACAGCCATCAGTCACATCTAACTGGCTGTGTGGACAGCTACGGACGTATCCTGGTGTAAACGTCTTGTTTATCTCCTCTCCTGGCGGCGCCATCAGATGTGATGACAGTCAGTCAGAGCAGAGTCAGATGCCACGGCGACGGCAGAGTCATAGGACGGACGAGAAGGAAAAGGTTTAGAGTTGCTGCTTATTTACACATTTAAACAGTTTACTGATCTATATTAGTTATTAGTCCTGTATTTGTTTACTTACGCTCCTTAATTTCCTACTTACTTTAACATATTTTTCTATTTATTTTACTTGTTTACAGATGTCACTGCTTCTTATTTTTTATATTTACACTGGAAATAAAGGATTATCTGATTATGTAACTCCCAGCTCAGCAAGCTCCCACTGTGCCGAGTAATCTGATTAACCAGAACAAAGCAAAACACCTGCCAAGGTGTGCAGAATATTTCACCCATAAAAAAATACACAGTTAAAACAACATTACACACCTGGTGCATTACAAATAAATAATACAAATACAATATTTTCTCTTGCTGTTGGCCAGTCACAATTAAACATACCTATTATTTATTGCTTTTTTTATTTATTGCAAAGCACAAGCTGAAGAATAGAACTGAAATTTATTGTCATTAAAATAGAGTGGAAATACAGATATTACATCATAAGTAAATACTAACTATAAATTACTCCTGTGTCTTTTCATTATTTTATCAAGACATTTCTCCTGTATTTTCAGTTTGTACGTCTTGATTTCTGTACATATTTTACTGACTTTATGCTCCTAACCATAAAGTTTTCTAGTCTGAACTTACTCTTAACTAGTCTTGTCTAGTCTGAACTTACTTGAAGCAATAAACAAGCTTAACAAGTGTTTCTATGGAAATGTGGATCTTTCAGGTCAGCTTTATCCAGGCTGTGGTTTGGTCTTCACCTGGTCTAAGTTCTGGTGGTCTTGCATCGAAGTTAAATTCATCAAAGAGTACTATATATTTGTCTGAAACATCCTCCAGTGAAATTTCAATCCTAAACCAGATCTTTGGAAGACATTTTGATCAGAGGCGGAGAAGAAAAAGTGTTAGACTGAGAGGTGAAAGCCAGAAAATCTGGAAATAGGTGACAAAAGAACAAAATGTGAAGGTGAAAAAAGGATCTGAGGAGAAAGAGAAAAGGAAAAAATAGAAAAGACCACTCATTTGTGTCAGAGAATGAGACAAGAAGTAGAAGACCAAAAGGAAAGAAAGAGACAAGGGATAAAGAGAGATAATAAAAAAAATAGAATTCAGGATGTTGATGACAAATATCTAATAACAGTATTTCAGATTCATCAATCACTGCTGCTCACCATCATTTCACATAATAAAAAAAGCTCCAGAGCCCCTCATCATGTGATCGCCCACAGCGCTTATGTTTTTATTCCTCTTCCTCCTCCCTGGTGTTCACGGTGACAAGCAGCCAATTGAGGATGAAAGATGGAACAAACCATCCAATCATGTCAGAAAAGAGGCGTGAGCTCGTTGGAGCACAGCTGAAATCTAATCTCACTCTGATGTCTTCCAGCTCTTTGGCAGGTCGAGATCCAGGATTCAAACCAGGAAATCACATTAACCCCTGTCAGGCGACACCTCGTCAACATTCACATTTGAGAAGCTCAAACCAGATAATTTATGGCAGGTTTGTTCAAAAACTACTTGATTACAATGATTGATTTATTTGTAGAAGGACTAATAGTCAACTACTAGTGTACACTCTTAATGTGCATTCATTTGCATGTATTTGGATGCTTTTGCACATGTGCACCTGTTTGTGTTTTGGTGTGTCTTTTGCATTATTTACACTCATGTCTGTGTTTCTTTAATTAACAATAAAAGCAGACTCACCTGAGCTCTTTGAACGGCTCGGCCCTGACGTGCGGGGTCTCCACTGATTTGCTGAACACGGCACCTTCGGCCCCTGAAATCACAGAAAACACAACATCAGGCATCAATTGAAAGCACGAACCCCTCCTGTCTGATCAATGGACATAATCTCTGAGACTTGGTGGATCTATACGGCGCTCTAGTCGATGAGCCCGGCCAATAACATGGACTCTCACAGGCTTGATAGGGAGGAGCACTGTGATGGGATATCAGGAGGGTGTTTTTAAACTAAAACCTCATTTCATCATGAAGGAAGAGAGAAGAGGGGATTTAAAGCTGCTGCACAGAACAACACTGACAAGTCAGGAAAACATGGAGTGAAAAATGTGCTGAGTTTACGTTGCTCAGCAGAGAGGTGACTCGAAATAAGAAGGACAATGTTCTGTGACAGGATGGAGTCTGGGTGTTTTATCAGTAACATTTTGTCCACGACAATTTGATTTTACTCAGTGATCAACATTATATATGACATAAGAACAATTATAGAACAACAGAGGCCTTTTACTTTACGTTAACATGCTAACTACAATCCCTAGTCAGAGTCAAGTGTCAAGAATCAAGTATGTGCATAGTAGATATAAGTAGCGGTAGTACAATTACATTATATAGAAACAGAAACTACAAAGTCACCATGATCCAAAACTGCAGGATGTAATAAAGAACTACAAACACCATCAAAGACCACTAAACATTTAGTGATGCACAACAGGCCAAACCCCAGTTATTTATTCTGAAATAACCTGGTTGTTTATTCTGGACTAACAGTTATTCTGGGGATAACCCTGTAATTTATTCTGGAATAACCCAGTTGTTTATTCTGGGGATAACTCAGTGATTTTGATGATAAACCAGTTATTCTGGAGCTAACCAAGTTATTTATTCTGAAATAAGCCATTTATTTATTCTGGATTAACCCATCTGTTTATTGTGGGGAAGACCCAGTTATTCAGGGGATAAACGAGTTATTCTGGTGATAAGCCAGTTATTTATTCTGGAATGACCCAGTTGTTTATTCTGGAATAACTCAGATACTTATTCTTGAATAACCCAGTTAATTATTCTGGAAATAATAGAGTTATTATGGGAATAATTATTCTGGAAATAACCTAGTTATTCTTGGAATAGTTATTCTGGGAATAACTGGGAGGCGTACGCTGAGCTCAGGTTGTTTGTGGGGAATAAATACTGCTGGAAACCTGAGGAGCATCACATAGTTTAGTTAATTGAGGCGCCTCAACGAAGACAAACAACCGTCTCTTATTTAAGTCGTTTAAGTTGAAGCCATCTGGACAGGTTTAGTTTGACAAGTTCTTTTTTTTCAGGTAAACAGGCGTTTAATGGTTGAGTTTCCCTGATGTTCCCTGAGATATTTACAAGCCCCAGCTTCCCCAGGGAGCTCTACCTGTCGAAAAGTCACCAAGTGAAATATCTTTATGCAAAGCGGCGCTTCGGTGGGATGGATCAGCCTGCTTTTAATGACTGCTGCAGGTGGAGACGCTTCTGTCCTCTTTTTTAATCTGTCCTCTTAAACTTTATCCTTTATGATATCATCAAGGAAAACATGTATGTTATGGCACTGGACATCTGAATATTTCTTTTATTTACTGAATAATATAGAATGTTTTTTATTGATCACCCATTTGGGGAAATTCAGTTCAGTTATAAGTAAGAAAAACAAAAATAATCTGAATAAATAATAATAATAATAAAATACTCATACATATGTACAGTATGTACTAATAATACATTTAGCAAAAAGGACATATTTATGGATATGGGTTATAAATTACTGTAAAATATAAAATAAACAGTGAAAATTTGCTGTGCAAAATAGTGCAAATTAGTTAAAATTTGTTTATTTAAATGATCATTATTATTAAATTATTAAGTACCGTTGATTTTATTGTTTTTCTTAATTATAACTTGTTCATGCTGCTGTACAAGTGCCCCAGTGATGGATCAATGAAAAATATTCTATTATAAAGTGAGGCAAGTGATGTATCACAATTTTCAAATACATTTTTGAGAATTTCTGAATCACATTTTTGATTTTTTTTTTTTTTTTTGGAGGCGAAAGAAAACCAGGGGGGCTTTAGAAAATAATATAAAGGATCTTTGCTTCAAGTTGCTCATGAAAGCTGCGGTGACATTTAAATACCTGTTCAGTCAGTTAGAGGCAGAGCACAAAGAGGAGGATGTAAAGTGAAGTGGAAGCCTCGGTGCGTGTCGCTGCCTCTTTCCTGCACTGAAGTGAGTGAAGATAAAACACAAGCCTCGCATTAGAAAGCTCAGCTCTCAGTCGGAGTAAAAAGAACAAAAGAAGCTCTTTATTTTGCTTCTGGCTGTCACTCTGCCTTAAATCCCTAGTTTAAAGGATAAAACCAATGTCATTTCATTTTATTCATAGCAACATTTTCATCGCCCAGATAGGAAGTTCAACCACACTGACGTATTCCACACCGTCAGCAGGCGCTCTATTACTGTTTCATAATAACTTTTAAACTGAAGCAGAAAAGTCTCCTGGGTAATTTAGAGTTTCATTTCAATCATTTAGTGAAGCATTATCTTATATTATGTAGTTTGGTTCAGAAAATAATTCCTTAGCAGGATATCCCATCATAAATATTGGTATGGAGCTCCGGGAGTCGACATCACACAATCCCGGCATGCAACCGTCAAAAACAAAACACCGCCATTTTGGCATTAAAGCGCAATTTTGCTGTTTGCAGCTAAACTCCTATAAACGTTTCTTGGAGATATGGTGGATAGCTGTGATGCCAGATGCCACAAGAGCTGAGGACGAGCAAAGGGAAGATAATTTTACTGGATTCCCAAAGATCCTGAATGAAGACAGAGATGAAGCGATCATAAGAAAACAGAACAGTGGGAACCAGCAGCGACCACTTTATATCAGGCACAGAATCCAACGTTCCTTAAACTTGATATCTGATTTATTTTACATGCTTTTATTACGATTCTGAACGGTTGTACGTTAGACCAAGGTATTATGGCGTGGATTTTGCAGTGCTTCCCATTGCTCACATAGCAACAAGCAAATGCAATGTAAAAATGATTGTCTGCAGAGTCGTTACAATCGTCCTTCAGATAAAACTCAATGCATGTTATGTCTGCAAGTGTGCTGTTTGCATGTCTGTTCTTGTGATTACAGCAAGGACCAGAGCAGTGTGTGATTTTTAGTAGTATGATTTACGAGAGAAGAGATTTTGAAAAATCAATAACTACTAAACCTTTTCAAGATTAGTGAAAAGTATACTGGGGGCATGATAAGGGTCAGAGATATCTAGTCTTTAGTATTTACTTGTGCATATCGTCATATCTTGTGATTTAAAACTCTGAAGGTGTAAATCGACCACTCATTTTGATGGGGATTTTACTATCAAAAACAAACAAAGTCACGTGGGGTCTGGAGCTCTATATATATTATTTCATATTTCTGAATACTCTTTACATACCACTTAACATGTTGCTGACCTTTGCCAGGCTTGATTCTTGTGAACAGCATAAGGAAATGACGAAGAGCTTGCAGACACATTAAATGCCACAGATTATTGATATTGTGACGCCGCAGATGTTTATATTGTTGCCTCGCTGTCTGTATTTGTATTCAGCAGTGTGACGCTGCTGTTCATGTGCACCTCTGTGAATAATAATAATAAACTTGATCTATCTGATTTTTGCAACCGCGGGACTCCACATGAATACCGAGCAGGAAGCGGCGATACGTCACGCCGTTGACACGTTCATGCAGCCGACGGGCGAGAAAATAAATGACGCCATTAAAAGACTGATGTGTTGTGTCCATGTGCGCCTGTGTCGATGTGATTGTGCAGCGCTGGATATCATCCGTTGTGGCCTGAAGTATCTCAGAGGTGATGAAATACAGAGATACCAGACACACAGAAGAAACTCCCTCCAGGAATAATTTCAGTGATTGGTGATGGTCGCAGACGGTATATGAGCAACAAAAACCCAAACCAAATTCCTGCATTTATCTTCATGTATAATGTTTTGCTTTATTTTGTTCACATCTTTCCTGTTTACAACAATGACAGCGAAGCTGGTGGAGGTCAGAGAGGTGACATCTACTGCATCTCTGTGTTGTGTTGTTATGACACACAGTTATTCCACCTAGTCTGGAAATAACTGTGTTTCCTAAATACAACCCAATTATTCCACTTAATTATTCCCAGACTAAGTGGAATGACTGTGTTTTATTTATGAAACATAGTTTTCCCCTTAATCTGGGAATATTTCCAGGCTAAGTGGAATAACTGGGTTTCATTTTGTCTGGTTATTCTTGTGGGAATTGCCTAATTATTTATTCTAGATAAACCATTCATTTAAATTAGATTAACCAAGTTGTTTATGGAATAATACATTCATTTAATCTGGAATAACCACGTTAATTATTCCAGGATGATACATTAATCTACTCTGGAATAACCAAGTTATTTATTTTGGAATAACCTAGTTCTTCTGGAAATAATCCAGTTAATCTGGAAATTATTATTCTGGGAATAACTCATTCAGGAATTATTTTGGGAATAACTATGCTATTCTTTTGAGATTAAAACAGTTATTTATTCTGGAATTATTCTGGGAATAACCCAGTTATTGTGGGAATTATTTTGGAAATCACCCAGTTATTCTGGGTTTCATAAAGATCAACAGGTACTACAATATATATGAAAACTACACAGTGTTGTGCTGCATTAATGCAAGCAGACACACATACTTGGTTATATCATACATGCATATTAATGCCACACTCCTCCCTGACACATGTGAGCTGGATTAGCATGTGCAGTCATGGAGCTCCGCTTACTGTACATTTTATGAATGCATGGACGTAATAAACACAAGAAGCAGAGAGGTCGTCAGGTGGAAATGGTCACCAGTGACATGAGTGTCTCTAGATGAAATCCACAGATGTGACTGTCCAGCATGATTACAACCACATGGGACCTGAAGGGTTCCAGGCAAAGTCGACAGCTGGGTGAAAATACTGCAGGGGGGAAGCTGGGTGGATCAGTGACGGCGTTCGGATATTGAGCCGTGAAATTATGAGCGCTGACTGGACGTCTAACTGCATGGAGCTCATCCTGTCAGAGAAAATCCCACTCTAGAGCAGTTAGATAAAACCAATCTGCGATGTTTCGGTGTGCTCTATCATGATTCTGTGATGAAGGGTTGTAATTTACCATCATGGTGCTCCCATTTTCCCCTCAATCTGCCTCAAACACCTCCACTGCAGCTCGTGATTACCTGCATTTCCAGAGAGTGATTCTTCAGTGGGTTATCTAAAATAACAACACAATTTAACCATTTAATTGAATACAACAAATCACAGCCATCACAAGAAAACTACAGACTCCTGGAGGAAAGAGCACAACATCCTGAAGACCTGCCTCTCAGAACCAGGCGGTTTAATATTCACCCATTTAATATTTTTTCTCTCTTTGCCTCATATAATCGTTCTCTCATTTTCTCTGCTGCACAGTGTATAATATCATTCCCTTTTTGAATTGCAGTCAGACTGGAGGTGCAGCTAGCAGCCCTTTCTATTAAATAGCTTGCACCCCCTGCTGAGATGCTTTACCCTCTCCACTTTGAATGCTGTCAGGAAATCAGCTTTTATTAAGGGCAGAGAGCAAGTTTATAGGCCGTCAAATAGTATATACAGCCAGCGGATTAGAGAAAGTAAAAGAAAGAATGGAGATCAAAGTATAAGCACTGACTTTTTAAAGGAAAGGGAAGCAAAACAGGAACAGGAAGAACATGTGAGACTGAAGAACTGACATGAGCTCGGTGACGGATGGATCTCTCTCACTCAGCTCCACTCGCTGCATGCAGTGTGCAGCCGGTGGATTACAGCCTACAGAAAGACGAGACAAGCCACCGATGAGCTCCCCGTCACTGCAGGTGAATATCAATCATTTCCTCTGGGTCATATCACTCCCAAACTCCTGCTTTTCCTAAATATGCTGACAGAGTGCCAAGACGCTGCCAGCCGGAGTGACGACAGTGATTGGCGATGAAGTGAGGGACTATTCTAACAACATCAGGTCCAGCCTGCACCGAGTGACGAGCTGTCAGCTGATGCAGAATAATGCTATCTGTCTGTCTGTCTGTCTGTCGAGAGTTTCGTCCTCTGGAGGCTGTTTAACAACCTCAACATTTATTTTTGTAAATTTGACTAAAACACTGATCAACTGCTCATCGCTATTGGACAGCTAACACAAAATAGCACAGAAATATAATGAAACAACCATCATGTTTAATTCATGTATTCAGTATGGGTATACACACAAAAAAAACCCTGGCTAGGTCATCTTATTCCACAGTTTATGGGCTGGAATTCAATCAAAATGAAAACCAAATGTATGAAAACAAACACTAAAAAAGTGAATTTTCATGACATGTTCCCTTTAAATGTCATGCTGGAGCAACAGCGGATGCATGAGGACATAACATTTTGGTAAAAAAAAACAGTAT
The DNA here is from genome assembly GCA_029721515.1 of Synanceia verrucosa. NCBI lineage: Eukaryota > Metazoa > Chordata > Actinopteri > Perciformes > Synanceiidae > Synanceia > Synanceia verrucosa. The sequence continues at coordinate 20,237,810 of CM056565.1, read as the reverse complement.
AACAGATTTAATAATGTCATGAGAGCAGACTGCAGCGTAAAAGTGGACATCATGTCTCAGTCGCACTTCCAGGTCTTAGTGGTGATGCTGTCAGTTTTATTACAGGACGAGTTATAAAACTACAAATAAAAGCAAAGAGACAAAGTGACGGTGATGTGACTGAAGCTGAAGCGAGACGGGCAGACAGACCGATGGACATTAAGGTGGGTGATGTCCTTCAGTCCTCAGCAGATCGTAGAAAGTAAGTTAAGAGGCTGACCATTGATGTGTGCAGGAGTTAAGTCCTGAGCCTCTAATGGGGAGGAATGACAGTGAGGATGAGGTGTGTGTGTTTTAACCTCATTTTACTTCTTGCACACCTTCGTGAAAGAGCTTCTGAGTGCTCAGAGCAAACGTATCTGATGAGACTGTGGTGTTTTTATGTATAAAACCCTCTTTACAATCAGCGAAGCAGTGATATCAGTAAACAAGCAGAGTAATAAAATAAATATAAAATAATGTAAAAATAAGTAGGAAACAAAGGAAATTAGTAATCAATGTGCCTTAATGATATGTGCATGACTAATAACCAATATATAACAGTGAACTATGTATAAATGTCTAAATAAGCAATAAACCAGGTGAAAAACTGGGTCATCAGATCTACGTTATTGCAATATGAGTATTAATATTGCTGATGAGGTGATTTGTTTATTGAACATAGACAATGCACTTTCCTAAAGTAAGCGTAAGTCCTGAGACATTAAAGGGAATCAAGGACATAAAAGACAACAGACATGAATCCCACCCAGCACTTAGTCACATCCCCAACCTTGACCTCCACCCTGTCCAACACCCAGGCCCGTGGCAAACAGGTAGGCAAACTAGGCAATTGCCTAGGGTCCCCAGCTGAAAGGGGGGCCCCCTGATAACGACTGGTTATGTGTTCAACAGCAACGACAACTTTGTGAGCGTGGCAGCGGCCCCCTAAATTCTATGACCAAAAAGTGCAATGACACTGTTGTTGAAATGCCCCTTGAAGGGGCCCCTCTCCTACAGTTTGACAGCAGCAGCCAAGAAGCCAAGGCCCACAAGCAGCAGTTGCAGACATTTTGCACATGACTGTCTCTTCGTGTAAGGAAGATAATTTTATGTGTGTTGGTAGTTCATATTGAATCAGTTACAGACTTTTTCTTATGTCCTTATTTATTTGATTATTTTTTAATGAAGCAAAGTTATTTTTATATGTGTGTACACTGTAAACATTTTGTATTATGTTAATGTTATTTGTATATTTTATAACAGTCATATTTTCATATTCAATTCAACTATATATTTTGTATATATGCTATTTTTATTCAAGTTATTGTTCAGTGTTGTATGTTTTAGCAGTTTGTATATAAACATATTTCTTTTAATAATGTAAAGATTTATTTACTATTTATTATTAAATACGGATGGTTAGAACGGATACAATATGTGTGTATTTATTCGTCAGTGGGTTAGCGCCCCATGGTCCTTCTATTTCCTCCATGAGTGACTCAGTGAGTCTATCAGTGAAATCATACGCCATACAGTGATGTAAAAAATGTACAAATTATTAAATTATGACTTTCGAAAAATAAACCAAAGCATCCAAATCACACGAGCAGGGAACAATAAATGAAACCAGACAGTACAGAAATGTTTACTCAGAGTTTAAATCTTATTTCTAATTATCAAATTAGGCAGAGAACAGCGTCTAAGCAGAGCTGCACACAAATGAAGAAAGGCAGAATTAGAGCAATAAAAGGTGTGTGCACGTCTCACGGGCCTCATTTTCCACCTCATGTTATAATGAAGTATTACACTTAATGTTATAGCCCATTAACCATGACTGGTACATACTTCACATCACAATGATGACCATTTCCCAAAACAAACTGAGCTTTAAATTATTATCTTCATATTAATATCTGCTGAATTCACAACAGGATCACATCACAGAGATCCGAATAATTAATCTTCATTTAAATATAAATACATTTATTTTGTCTCGACACGCTTTGTGTGTTTCACAGCATTAAGCTCCAGTCTGTTAAGCTAAAAATAAGAGTTCACAGGAAACAAATGTGTCTTTTCAAAATAAACTCCCTATGTTGGTTAAATTACTTTTTAAGATTAGGCACTAAGTGCTTGATATAGGAAATGTTTTCTGTTTGCATTTTATTGACTTACTGTTCTGATTTAAAGCCCAACCATGATTTTTCTCTGAACTAAGTGCTTTTAATCTGGACCTGGTTTCCAGTCCGAACCAAGGACTGGTTTTAGTCTGAACTAGTTACTGGTTTTCCAGTCTGAACCAGTTAACTGGTTACTGGTTGATCACCTCACACACTGTACTGAGGCCTGTAGCAGCATTTAGAGCTCACTGGAGTTTCATTTCCTTATCAGGCTCCTGAAGAATCACTTGTGTTTAAATATTATTGTAAATTGATTCCAGCATTGATCAGGACATGAAACTACAACATGGTGTGACCTTCCACTCTTCGCAGGTCACGCAGCGGACAGACGGCTTCATTCGTGGCATTTCCTTCATGTTTTAATGGTCCCAGTGGGGGCGGAGTGAACCTGCCTGGTCATTACCGGCGTTTCCTTTCAGGTGCTTCTTAACAGCGGTGTAATCAGTCCTCATCTGCCGCTCAGTCGATGAGGCCTGCAGACTGGGATCGATGCAGCCCACCTGCATTTACTCAGCGCTCGCCGCCTCCTCGCTCGCTCTTCACCTCTCCGTTCTCCACCTCTTCCTCTCTCTCTCTATTTGCCTCGTAAACATGTGCAAACAGACTGCATGAGGGATCGATAAAAACCATCCCAGGGGTTTTATCTCAGCTTCCTGCAGCCCAAATATTACGCCTCCTCCTGTGAAATGATTTCATCAGTAGGTTTCTGAAAGTTGTCCTCGTTAACTTTCTCCCTGTTTCTTCTTCCTTCTTTCACTTTTGCTTCTGCTCGTTTCTCCTCCTTTACCTTCTCTTCCCTCCTTCTTATTCTTCTTACTTTCCCTCCATCCTTCCTCTGTCATTAAACTTAATGCAATCCCTCCTTCCCCCGTTCTTTTTAAACATTTCTTTATTTCTTTTGTAGCTTATGAAATTAAAATAATCCCACAGCATGATCATATGAATCAGAAATGATGACAATGATAATGAAATAAAAATTAGCAAATAGATTCAAATAATAAAGAATAGTATCTAGAAACTTCCCTTTGATAATTTATTCTTACCATTTTCTCTGCTAAACTATAATTTTCATCTCATTTCCTTCTCTCCTCACCTCCTTCACTGTCCTCTCATGCTCTATCTCACCTTCTTCTCTTATTTTTTATTCCTCTCATTATTCCACTCCTCCCTTTTTCCTTATTCGTCATGTTCCCTTTCTGCTTCTTCTTATATTTCCTTTTTCTTTCCTTTCAGTTCCTTCCCTACTTCTTTTATCTTCTCAGTCTTATATTTTCATCTTTTCTCATTTGTCTCCCACTCCACCTTTATTTCACTCATCCCTCGCTCATTTTCTTCACCTGTCCTTATTTGCTTTCTTCTCTTCCCTCCTACAGTCCACAGACATGCAGGTTAATGGCTGACTCTGCAATGACCTTCCTATTCTTTCTTTCTTTCCTTCCCCTCTCCCCTCCTATCCTCATCTCCATTCCTTCCCTCTCTTTTGTATTCGCTGTTGTTCTTCCCTCAGTTTTTTTTTTTTGTCGTTCGCAGCCAGGATCAATCAAGAACTTATAAAGCGTGCAGCAGGATAAATCATAGGTGTTTGGAGGCCTCATGAACATTCGCTGAATGGTATTTCATGTCGGCAAGCAAGTGGTACTGATAAGGAATAGCAGAAAGGAGAGTGAAAGAGGAGGAGGAGGAGGAAAACAGAGAGGGAGAGAAATGTGGTGGATAAAGACAAAAACGCCCCGAGTGAGGAGAGTAAATAAAACAAAGCAAAATTGGAGAAGAAAGATTAACACCCTTTAAAAACTCAATAAGATGGCATTCACACTTGAATTTCAGGCCATCTGCTACTGAGACGTTATTTTGTTTATCCAGAAAAGAGACATTAGTGGTGGGGAATTATGGGTATTATGGAGAAAACAGGGTATTATAAAAAAAAGAGAAAGATATTACAGAGCCAGGGGGAAGCCATGGTGCTGCACAAGTCCAACCTTTTCCAGTATTTCCCAGCAGTCACTGCAAACCAGTCTCTAATACTGCAGACAGCGTCTGAAAGCAACAAACCAGGCTTTTAACCAGCACTAATAATGAACACTGATATGGTATGAAGAGCTAACAAACACAGGACATCAATGGATGGTCATGTGAATCATAAGCATCGTTAGTCCCGCAGTCAGTCAAGTTAACATCAACCATGATCTTTTCCTAGCCCTTACTAAATGGTTTTAGTAGAAGTGAAGCTGCAGGTTTATTCTGAAAAATGCATTGAACAAACCATGCTGGTCACGTCTGCCATTACCAAAAGTAAATGTACTGCGATGGTATACGTACCATAAAATTTATCTGTTATCCACTTAATGTAGCATCACAGAGGGAGGGGGTGGGGGCGGATGGGGGGACATTTTCTTTTTGAAAATTCTTGAATTTTGAAGTCAATGTTAATTTATTTGTCAAGTTACTTCTTACATTTTCTGTGTTATTTTTTACCCAAACCACCATATTTTCCTGAACACAACAAAACACGTGAAAATGAGAAATATTATATTTATTACCTACACGAGAACACTTTGAATGAGGGTATATATAGACTCTAAACTGACTCTAGATGGGAACCTAAATGTGTCTTAGTTTGACCGAGCCTCTTGTTACACTGAGCTACTGCAAAGGTGAAATACCTCAGAGAGAGTACAGGGAGTGAAATACTGCTGCACAGATTAGGCTGTTGGATGGAGTAATTTACTGCTCACAAGGTGCATAAATTCATGTGGTTCATAAAATGCCTGTAAAATTAAAAACGAGGGAGGGGAAGGTTGTTGATGATCAAATCATCAGTTTGATTGATGTCCCACATCGGCCACCGTAGTTAATTCATTCATAATTCATGTGTCAAAACTGAGAGAGAAAAGTCTTATTTGATCAGCAGCAAAACAACCATGCACACTGTCAGCAAGTATAACAACTAATGCACATCTCAGTGGCTATGAAATTCAGACTCCAACTGTGAAAAGTGTCTGTCAAAACTTAAAAAATTAATTAAACTGATCTGGATAGTCCCCAACCTCTTTCACATTACAACACTATATTGAAATGGGGCAGTAAAGTGTTCACAGGAGTGAAACAAAAACACGATCGAAAACCAGTTTCATTTAAACGATTCATCCTGAAAACTGAATTTAGTTAAATGATTTTGGTTTAATTGAAAATAATGTTGAATTATTGCCCACACAGTAATCTACTACTCTAAAGTTATATTAAAGTGCTGTTTTTCAGCACACAGAGGCTCTATATAGAGATGTGGCTGTGAGATGAGGCGACGGCAGCAATTTAAACCTCTGTGGAAGCTCTGATGTATTTCTCTATTAGGTCTATAACCAACCAACCATCTGTTCCAGAAGCTTTCCCCTGGGAGACCACACCAGACCATTAAGACCACGACTACCCGCCACCTTAAAAGGCTGTCAGCTCTCCCAACACACACCCACACACAGCAACGAAACCATTTAAACCATTTAAATTAAGATGCCGTGTGCACATTCACAATGTGTCAGAGCAATTCAGACACCGTCCAAAGTGTCCAACCAGGAGAAAGACTGTAAGCAAGCTGCAACCGCCAGGCTGCACGCTAGTGGATAATTAACAGATGAATAAATATCATTTCCAAACTAAACAAGACACATTTTTGTCACAATATGCACCAAAAATGTTTAAAAACTCTGCTTGAATGACTCTGTTGGGTGTGTGGACTATTTGATTAACAGTTTCACAGGTTTCCTTTGAAATTAAATATTACAAAAATGAATTAGTTACAGCTTTTTAGATGAGGAAATATGCAGCTTTTGAATAAAACTGAATGCATTTGGGATTTGGGAAGCACAGAATGTAAAATGCAGCACACTAACTTCATACAACTGACATCACTGAAGGCGTATAGATAGCACATCATTTCTGCGTGTCTTGATGAAGTGTTTTAGCTTTTTGAATGTGCAAACATGATTTGGACTATGAACCACTTTAACTTTAGGAAAAATTAAAGCTGCCAGACTCTTATTTAGCATCTGCTTAGTTTCATCCTCAGGTCTGTGGAGACTTGATCACTGATGAATAGTAGCTTTAGCCTGTTAGCTGTTAGCATCCCTGATTAGCTTCACTAGCATTAGCTTAGCTCGTAGCTGCTAGCTCAACCTGGAAATTCTTCCCTGATATTTCAATTCAGTTTTTCCACAAGATGCATATTAGGTTTGATGTTTTTTTTCAAAATAAAAGCAACCATTCAGAATGATATTGTTCTTCTCCATGAATGCAACAGGAAGCAGGAAGGGTGCAAAAATAAAAGCACTATTCTATGTCAGCTTGCGTGTTATTGCACAGTCCCTCTCAACACTCTTTTGCAGAATTTCAGTGAATTGCAGTTATTTAAATATGTGAGACACTTTTCCCCCTGTTGTTTGCAGCCTTTCTCTAAATGCCAGGACTGTTAATAGCTGCAGGATATAAGCATGAAATGTCACCTCGTCCTTTGTTTTCAGGAAATCGCTGCACAAAATGCTCCAGGTGAGTTTGGCTGCGCTGCATCTCCATCCAATGTTTCAGTCATAAAATGTCTCCAATATATTCAGTTTACCATCAAGAATTCTGACTTTTATTTTGAAAACATCCTCAAACCAATTACCAGGTTAGTTGCCTATTAATTTAGTAATTGACAAGTAATTGACTGATTATCAGATTAACTGCTGTATTAATATATACCGTATAAATCACTTCCTTCCCTCCTCTTGTTTTTTTTTCTTTCAGTCTCTGCAGTCATTCCTTCGTAATAACGTCCTGAAGGAGGAAAGTGCAGTTTGGACTTCAGCTGATGAGGGTCAGGGGCCCGTCGGGGCCCCAGGCTTCAGTTTCACAACAAGATGGTGCGATTGCACATTATTATGGAACATAGTTAGCCCTCCTCCATCTCATTACAGCAGGTCAGAAGGAGCTGGAGGAGGATCTGGGCTGAACATTTAAGAAGCAGGAGGACATGGAGCCTGCAGGAGGAGGCTTCAAACTAAAAAAGACAACTTCATGCTACATGAGTAGAGTGATTCTGAAAAGGTGAGGTGTGTTTTATATTCTGATATATGGAGTTACACCCTGCTCTGTAGTTAAAAGCCAGGCTGATGCAGAGGGACAGATCTAATCACAGCCCATTTTGCGTGAGCAGTCTAAAATTTTGCATGTGGGGTTGAACTGCAGTTTGATAAAATACAAATGATGACAAGCGCAAACTTTTAATGAGGGTTTTGCGAGCGATAGAATCAGAGGTGTTAGTAGATGAATCCAGTAAACTGTTAAATGAGCTACAGCAAAAAAGGCTTATTTGCTCTCATTCAAGGAGTCCTGAATTGTGTGTAAACACCCTGTATTGCATATTCATTGTGGCAAATGTGCTAACTGGATGCAGAAGCACTATTTTGCACCTTTGAAGGACACAACCCTTAGTGCACACTGTTAGTAAATCAGTTTCTACATTTTTTTTGCATGCAACAATGAGTTTGCACATACAAACCTTCAGCAGATCCGGCCCTTTGTCTGTGTTGGACTCAGCAGCCAATGTTAGCTGTTAGCAGAGCCATGCCTGCCTAAATACAGCAATCTATAAAACAGATTTCAGAGACGGTATTATGACCTAACACTAACACCATACAGAATTAAAGCTACCAATGCCCAAATGCTTTTTAATCAAGACAGATATTTAATTAAAATATTATTTTTATTAATTTATCTCCTAATCACTTCAACAGTGTGTTTTTTTTATGGAAGTGACCATAATAGGAGACAATAATCATGTAGCTTTATGATAATAAAGTCTTGAGGAATAATTCCACTTTACATCACTGACAGATCCTAGAAATGCTGTCTTTCTATCACACATATAGTTTATTTCAGTTTATGGCCTCATGTCTGACACTTTATGGTGTTTGATGGTGAGCTACATGCATTTATCATGAGGTTTCTTTTAGTTTTCAGCTTCAACTCTCTGCAGATATAATAAAGAAGGACTCCAACACAGAACTTGCCAATGAAATCCTCATATTTCTATAAAAGTCATAGTTTTACTTGTCAGTCAGACATTTGCTTTCCTTTTTGGGAGCGCCTTGCATTTGCATAGCAACTTCCAATTGCTGGTAGAATATAAGATAAAGCAATAATTCTTTTTGAATATAAAAAAAACATATCATGCATTCAACATTTCCCAGAGCTCTGTTTCCTTTCACTAATGGGTTTGCAGAAAACCAGAAAAGAGTATAATCCATACGGCGGTTCTTCGCAGCACCTCCTACGTTGGAAGATATGTCATCACGTTAGCTATAGCTGTTAGCTATTTTCTGTTTAGCTGCTGTTTTTTTGCACCATTATGGATGAACATGATCTTATAGGAAGCTATATATGTGCTCATAAATATGCTCTGCTGAACTTGCCCTGTGATAGGTCATAAAGGGTTAACGGTAATAGATGATTTCCTGCACACAGCACCTTACTGAACGCAGACACAAATAAAAGCTACACAAACAAAACGGTCATCATTTTGTTATGGTGAAATCTTCCCAGCGTATCCCTCTCATTCAATCAGCGCCTGTTAAAAAGATAATGAGAGAGCCATATGGCAGACACAAATGAGGGCAGCGCTCAGGCAAATGACAAGCAGCAGAGTATTTACACCACAACAACAACAACAACCCAAAAAAGATCCATCCTGACAATTAGGACATGCTGTGTAGGAGGAACGACAAGTGTGAGCATTAATCAGCTACTCTGCAGCTGTCTAAAGGCAAAAGAAGGAGATCTGAACTTCTCAACCTCTGGTTCGGGATCCACTTGGGAGTCACTTCTTTATGCTCCACACCAGAAAGTGTTGAAACATCTGTTATAATAAAAAAGTGGGAATATCTCTACCACATTCTCACAAAAGAACAAAATATGAGGCCTGAAGGTGTCACTTCACTTTATTTGTGCAGATTTGATATTCGTGCAGGATGTTTATTCAACTCTCCAGATGTTAGCTGGAGCCAGAAATGTGCCTGTGATCTCTAGATGTGTTATTTTCCTCCAAAACCCCAAACCTCATCACTCGCTCAGAGTCCCATAATCTCAAGATGAGCACAAACATTTTACTGTTGAAGCAGAAACTTTTTATTCAACCTTCAGTTTACATTTGTGGATGAACAGCAAGCTTATTTTGATGATTAATCTATAGATTATTTCCTCAGTTAGTAGATCACTTGTTTGGTTTATAACACGTCTATAATAGTTTCTGTCACAGAAGAGGAAAGAAACCAGGAAATATTCACATTTAAGTAGTTGCAATCAGATAATTTAGAGTATTTTTTCTTAAATTAGGATTATTAAAATAAATACAGATTCTTTGAGCTCTTTGAGTGCCAAAGATATATTTGTACGTCTTTTAAAATACGACGCTTTAGTGTTTTTTCGGCAGCTGGCACAAGAGGGCGCTCTCACATAGTCGGTGGGTAATATTGGGGCTTCTGGGATTTGTAGTTGGGAGATAAAGAGACGGTATACGCCACAGAGATCAAAGCAGGAAGTGTAGACGATCGCGATTAGAGAGCAAAACAAACAGAATCTGGACAAAAAGTGGTGATTTTGATGAAAGTGGCCTCTTTTTTTGCATGATGAAATAGAGATTTTCTTCTTTCATTTGAGCTATTCTGTGTTTTCAGAATCATAGTGCAAAATATTCTGTGCATCGTGACAGATGACTCAAAATGACCAAAGGCACTTTCGTTTTTATAAAAGGGATGGCACTCAATGAGTTAATAGTTGACAACCTAGCAATTATTTGATTAATCATTCAAACAGCTCAAATATTTTCTCAGTGGATTAATTGTTTGGTTTATAATATGTGGGAGAATGGTAACAATGATGAGCAATGTTTCCCACAGCACAAGGTGACTTCCTGAAATGTCACGCATCACGGTGCATCACGGTGCATCACAGTGAACATGTTCCCTTCCTTTCCTTCCTCCCTCTTTACCACATGAGTAGAGCTTAGATGACTGAAAGTCACCTCACAGTGAACGCAGCCTTCAGTGGTGAGAGGATGGCATCATGGCTGTCGGTTATGCTTCCATGCTAGATGTTATGACTTCATTAGTGTTAACTGCACTCTTCTTCTCCCTCACACAGATGGTCTATTAGGTGTTGGGGGGTAAGGACTCTACAGGACGCCTGTCACTGACATATAACTGCTTCTGGAGAACAAACAGCGCTCTAGAAGCGTCCTGTTTACCAGCTGCAGACGCCCAGAGCACCTTTCCTCCGTCACGCTCACCATCTAATCTGTGGCTTCAAGACCGCCGGCACCTGGATTTATGTCAGCCATGAAACGAGGCTAGAGGACATGTCCTCGAGCTGCAGAGCCAGCCAGGTGTGAGCGACACAAACAAGAAGCAAAACCTGCCACTGAGCACACAGTTATTTCCTTTTTTTTTTTTTATAAACATCAAATAAACCCGAATTACCGGATCACATGTGAACACATCATGGTCATGATCTACCTTCATACAGAACTGACTGAATACCAAACATCCATTGTTTTGTCCCTGATGGTGAGTTTACTGCATCCCAAACACATTTTCTGTTCTCCCATTGATGACTGGACGACACAGTAAGGTGTTTAGCATACTGGTTTTCTTCTCTGAAACAGTTAAACTACGTACTGCAGCACAGTATAGGTGCGGCCACATTTTCAGTACTTTGGATAGGCATTCAACAGGCCAATTTTTTTATTCTTGCACCATATTATTTGTCACTATTGTCAATAAACATACAAAAGAAAACAGCCTTTGAATAATTAAACTTAATAAACTCACATGGATTTTACTCCTGTCCTCTCTCCTCAGTTTTCCACTTGTTCTGCCAGTCTGAAACCTCTCCAGATCAGCAGCATACCATGTAAACACACACAGATCAGTAGTCGCTGCACTCATTGGGGTTTAATGGATTCTTCATCATCTCCTTAACGTGGTCAGCTGACAGGAATCCAATGGATGCTCGCACACCAGCACATTTCCCATTCACTCCAGATTAAACCATGAGATGCAGGCTGCCTGTCTTGACTTGAATAAATTCTCCACCGTGACGTTCCTCCACGCTGCACCTCTGAGGAGTCTTTTACGGTCTTATTACGGCTTAACGGCGTCCAGTGTGAGAGGAGGAGGGCTGGAAATAAAAGTGTGGCACTGGGTGGATATATGGCTGAGCCTGGGAGAGGTTTGATGGAACGTAAAGATGAAGATCACCTGGTACTTTCCTCTGAAGGGAGATATTTCCTCTGGACTGTTACTCAAGGTTTACCACAGGCCAATATGTTTCATTTGGTGTTGCACTAAAACTCGAATGGGACTTCAAATAGTTAAGACCACTTGCTAAAAATATGACTTTAATGCAATGAAAAATCATAAAAATCCACTTTAGATCAGTCTTGACATGAGAGGATTTTATAGCATAAGCCTATAAAAATATGTCCCTGGCTGAAGTCTGAAACTTGTAACCTCGGATCTGCAGATCTCAACTTGTTACAGATCTCCTGGAAGTCATGAGAAAGAAGAATTTCTTTGTATTGGGAATTAAATATTAGCGATATACATGAGCCTCTGAGAGCTCCCATCATATTTTAACCTCTCAAAGTGAAGGAGCAGGAAAATCAAAAGCTATATTGATAATAAGACGTTCATTTTATCGTAATATTTTTATTTGTATTTGGGTTTATATTAAATGGCCACTATTGAGTGTTGTGTGTTTTCTTATGAATGTCGAGCGACAGTTAATTTAGTCTTTTCAAAATGAACAAATACACAATGTGCAATATATTTCCATCTAGACTGACCACTTTAATACAAACACACAGCACATTTATTTTATTTAATTCATGTATGTTACTTTATTTCTTTTTCCTTATTTTTAATTTATTTTTTATTTTTAAATATTTTTTTTATACTGACTTTGTTCCACTTTTGCTTTACATTGTTCTGTTTTCACTTATTTTTGCTTTTTCTTTGCTGTTTGTGTTTAAACAATGTTTCAGAAGTTAGGGTCTTCATTCAGTTAATATAACTGACTAAAAGTACGTGTCAAGTTGTATAGTAGAAAAAGTACGTATAATGTTGTTATTGAGGAACTAGTAACAAAAACAAAATGTCAAAGTCGTATTAAGGACCAGTTCCCCATCTGGGAGGATTTCTCCTGAGACGCCTAAAATCTACTTTTCTCAGGAGGCTCAATTGGTTCGATTTAACTTCCCAGGTTCAAAATTGTTCTGTCATCTTTGCAGCATGTTTTCACACTCTGTTGTTGTCCCATCGCTCCCTTCAGTCTCCACTGAAAAATAGTCCAGCACATAAAAACACAACCAAACATTGATAGTCCTCACAGTCTGTTCTGAGAGAGGAAACCCTCCCGAGGGCAGATAGTTCAACAGAAGCCTCATAACATCCGAGGCGACCCTGGAGCCAGAAGGCTGATGCAAGGTTAGCTTCAGGCTACTGAGCGTCCACAGGGCCAAGACGGGGACGGAATATAACCGACCGGGAGGAAAACTTCACAAAACATGAACAGACATCTCTCATTACAAAACAGCCGAAGACGAGCAGCTGATCGCTGAGCTTTACTCTGAAGGTCGCAGCTGGTTCAGTAATGACGGCGAACACATCAGAGCCCGGGAGAAAGAGAGCTGAGGTCAAAGGTGACGGTAAAATAATCCCTCTACTGTACCGGAACACAGCAGGAGATGCTTTTATTTTTAGAACTTCCCCTGCTTCCCTGAAGGAGGGATTCTTGTTAGACGACCACAATGACGGCACCAGTTCAGGCTCTGGGCTCCATCGATGGATGTTCAGAGGCAAAAAAAACTACACTTTAATGAGCTATTGTCTGTCAAAGTTCCAAAGTTTGACCCCAGAGTTTATTAATCTGGCCTCGATTAAAGATAGAGACAGTAGAATGTGAGAACGTTCAGTGAAAATAGTATCTGTCAAACAATAAACGAACACACTGATTTGATTTTGTCCCTGTAAGTTTCTTCTTTAGAAGAACCTAAAAGTGACTTTGAGCTTCTGTTATTGTTCATCTTGGCTCAGATCACCTGCTGTCCAGAGCTGCAAACACAGAATTATTATCATTATCAGTTTCTTGTGAAGTCAACTGTAATTAGATTAAAGTCAATGGAAGAAGTTAACTACAGCGCTTGTTAAATGGGGGTCAGCTGACTGCAGATCAGTCAGCATCATGAAGACTCTGGTCTCAGAGACAGTGAAAATCAATAGAAAAAAAACACATAAAACATGTATAATGCATGGATATCAGCAAGAGATATTCGGTTAAGATGTCCTGGACTGATTCAGGCTAAAACTCAGCGGACAGTTTTGGGTAGTATGATATTGATTTGATTGATCATTCCATTTCAGAATTTTTCAGTTTCAGTTTCACAGTTTCAGTCTGTCGGCTGATTCTGAAGTCGGTTCTGTGTCTGTACCTTAAAAAATACACATCCAATAGCTTCATTTCAAGCAGATGAGGAATACACAGGAGGAAAATACATTCTCTTATTTATCTGGTGATTGAATTGAACTTGGCTTTCCCGTCCACTACTGATATAGATTGTGTTTTGGCTTCCTGCAGGGATTACATGTCGAGACGAGCAAGATTAGAAGAATAAAATGACTGAAAATATTAAATAATAGGAGTTGCTTATTGATGTGCATCTCTTGGTGATAAAAAAAAACTGTCCTTTAATCTTACGAAACATCTGAAATGTGAGTTAAAAGCATAAAGTTTTCATATTTTCCTTCTGAATCAGTTTCCATGAATGATTTCGATCTCCTGATCAGTAACTGAACATTCATTATTGATCACAACTGCCAGTCCCTGCAGTGCAGCGCAGAAGGTAGACACAAAAGATGTTTTATTTTCTTCCACAAAGCTCCTCTGCAATCATGCAGCCATCCTTGATTTGCCTGTGCAGAATATGAACGAGGCAAACCATAATGTGGAGAGGTAATTACTCAGCGAGCGCATCAAAGCAGACCGGCTGCTGATAACAGGTCCTGCATGGAGGACGGAGAGGCTGAAGACTCTCCTCCAATTACCTTTGGCTCTCCTCTGCTCTCCTCTTCCTTTCCCTCACAGTCTGAACTATTATCTGACTTCAGTCTGAATGAGGCCAGACCGAGCCAGCGGGACATGATCAAGGTAAATGGTTTCATTCAAATTACTACTGGAGAAAAGTAGGTGAAGTCAATATGCTGCAGTGTCCGAAAAATCTGGAGTCTCCACGCAAAACAATAAACTTCCCAAACAGAAAAGCATTTTGACCTGTGGATCTCAGAACTCAGACCCCTTAGTTTCTCACTTAAAGCTTTTCTTTAATTACGCTCAGAGCTCCGGCTTGTCAGAGTCTAGAAAAATCTCCAAATTACCTTCATAAACAAGACATTTACACTGGCTAATAGGTTTCAGAGGAGACATAATGGTCATATTGAACGTCTCTGCGGCATTTGCATTACGCACGTGTGGCCACTAAAGAATAATCACCATTTATTTTGATCACGTTCAGGCGACTCAAAGCCATCAGGGAGGAAAGATTGTCGTCTTGGTTCGGTAATGAAAACATCAATGTTGCCTCGAAGCACGAGAAAAGGTGCAAACTAAAGAGCACGAGTCCTGAGTTCAGCACTCCTGATCAATTTCCAATTATTTATTATTTATTACTTTAGTTTTACCTTTTTCAATTTCATTTCTTTCTCAGTGAATTCCAGAGTGCTTAGTTTCAGAAAGGTTCAGGTTTAGTTTTAATATATTTTGTTTTACGGTACTTAATTTGATTTGTTATAGCAAGTGATTTGGAAACTGTTTAGGAGTGGAGATAATGTTTAATATTTAGTCTTTAGGGATCTCCTGGGATTTACTAAAATCCATCGTTACGGTGCAGTTTAACTTGAAGGGTAACTTCTGAACTTTAATATATTATTATATATTTTACTTTCTTACATTTTATCATGTTTTTCTGACGAACAGGGACAACAATTTGTGAAATCGGTCCGTTATTGAGGGAGAGCGCTGAAGATGGCAGCCGCTCACAGGCTGCAGTGTAATCCCATTAAAGACGAGCTGGCATCGTTATTTACCTCCACTAAAAGCTTGTTTTTGCCAAGAGAGGCTCTGCTTGTCATTAGAAGTGTCTGACATCATGGAAAGAGTCTCGCTCAACGAGTCAGGAGCTCAAGTCTGGCTGGAAGTGTGAAGCTTAGTGCTATTTAAAACATTTTCAAAATCATGGTTGAAGATTTTGAGGATTTCTGATATAAAAATAGATAGATATTCAGATTTCACAAATAGACTTCTCCTCAAGTCGAACTTGGACTCAACAACAAACACCCTGGATGAAGTTTAAGGTCTGAAAAATTATTCAATAATGTTCTCACTTACATAATAATAATATAATAATAATGATGAGTCGGTCAGTGGTGTAAACAAGCACTTTAGTGAATGTAATGTTACATCCATGCTGCTCATTTGCCCTCACAGGCGCCCTTTAAATTACAGTTTAGTTTTACTTTACTACCAGTATTTTTCACCGTTTATTTTCTTTTCATTCTCAGTTCACGGTAATACCCTCCCATTAGTTCAGTGATATTTCAGTGCTGTATAAGTCACAAGTGAGCGCCTGGCTTCCTCCATAGCTGGGATGTTAACATGAGCACCAAGGTGACTCCTGCTCTTCTCCCTCTGGGCTGCTGGCCTGTACAGTAACACTTTAAATACCTCTGGCCTCGTCCACTCTCCACTAGAAGCTGTGGACTGTATTTTATTTATCAGTGCAGGCGGCTGCTCGGCTCTTTCTCCTGAGCTCTGAGGGCAAAAACAGCATCAAGGCCTCACATGAGTGAGCACTGCTTATTTTGGAGGTTGAGTCCAGGCTGGTCTGCAGCTCCAGGGAACATCAGCTGACCCAGTGACTTACAAACCCCCGACTGTACCGAGCCAAACCGAGCTGAGCTAAGTTGAACTGAGCTGTACAAAACTGAAATGAGCCGTACTGAGTTAAACTGGGCTGGACTGAACTGAGGGTTCGGGTTGTTTAATGGGTGTGAACTGACAGTCAACATCATGAAGACATTTCTAGTGTAACAGTCGTACTACTACAGTCACATTCATATCAAAACCTCTTGAACTGTCAGAGGACATCAAAACTACAACAATAAAACAGAGGTCATGAACCCCTTTGGAAGTTTTTTCTGAGGCTCTAAATCCGCGCCTGTAATCTCCAGTTAAATAGACCTTTTGAGTTTAACTGAATCAACAGTGAGCTGCTTTTTGGAGCATTAATAAAGTGATTTCTCTCTCTGCAGATACACAATCATCTGATTTAACATGAAGGACAAAGTTCAGCCGGCGATATTAAAAAGGAGGTTTTACTATCAGATGAATCCACTGGTTCAGTTTATAAAACTTCTGTCAAACGTTTCTTTTTTTTTCGTGATTAATCACATTTTTTATTGTTTATTAAAATTCTATTATTGATTATTCCCAGCAGTTTTCACATAATATTTAACATGAATGTATGAACAAGGATGCCGTATTGAGCCATACCAAAGCTGAACCGAGCCGTACTGAGCTGAACTGAGCTGCTGTCTTTCAAGTTCTTATTTATCTCTTTATTAACGGAACCTGACAGACGCATGAAGGGAGAATTGTTGGACACAGGAAGTAACAAGTAAGAAGTAAATATAACAAGTATCTATAATACATTAAACATATAAACATAATATACATCAAATGATGCAGTACTGTTTTCCGGCATTATGGAGGTGAGATCGTAATTTATAAAAGAAGTGTGATATATTGTTTTAGAAAGCTGTGTTGTTTTGCTGATCATCAGTAAAGACTAAAGAGAAAATCTTGTCTTTGGTGCTGTTTATCTCATGTGGACTGACATTTGCAGTTGTGTTAATTCTGTGAAGACCAGCAATGCTCTTTGGAGTGACTGTACAGACAGTCCTTTATTATCTGTGTCACTTTCATTCTGCCAAACAAACAGATCTGCTACTAAAGGGGCTGAAACAAACCAGAAAAAAAATCATATTTTAATTCTGATTCAACCCAGCCGACCTGTTGTGTTCATATTTACAGTCAGTCTGCGGTCAGTCCAGTGACCTGTCGGGCCAGTTAAAGTTATATGCACGGTGTAATTGTGCATTTTATCGGTGGGGATGGACGGGTTTGGTAATGACATGTGGCAGCTTTATAATCTCAGTTGTCTTTTTGTGCGTCAACAAGAGGAGAGGATGGACAGCAGCTTGTCGTCAGTCTGATCTGCTGTCCGACAGCTGCTGTTTCAGCATCACATGTGCAGATAAATACCTGCTGTAGATGCATGCGTGGTACACGTGCATGCTTTTCAACACACATTTTACTCTAACCTCGAGACTCTCAGTGGCATGTCCATGTAGCTACACATCAATGCAGCACATTTTGAATAATGCCTGAAGCATCTGAATACAGAAACATAAATTATTGGTATGACGCTCAAATATCTGACAATACCTCATGATTTCTGTCATCTTTTGTGTGGTATTAAGAATTAAATGTGGCCAAATCAGACCACACTGCAACTTCATATTGAAAATATGCTTCTCTGGAACTCATAGTCAGTCTTAGTTAAATATAAGAGGAGAGAAAGGTATTGTTGTGGGTTGTGGGTTCATTAGAGCCATATTAACATCTCCAAATAAAGACCTGCACACAAGACACTTCAATCAAAGACAAACACACATGCAGACACATTCTAATGAAATAATCAGAGGCATGAATAGCCGCTCAGGTGCTACATATAAGAAACCTTTAAAGATCATGAAGGGTCGGCTCTGTCTGCTGAGGCGGCAGCTGCCAATGTGTTTGATTAGCAGCGGCGCCCTGAGCGCCTCATCAAACCGCCGTGGAGATAAATGGAGTAATTGGCTAATCATTGCACTGACTCACCTGCTCATAATGGCTTTTTACAGCGACCGCTGACTGAAAAGCTGCAAGAGACAAAAGCCGGTACTGATTTTTTTGTCCTCCCTTTTATTTTCTGGTTTTGCTACCTCCTTTCATTCAAAGAAGACAGACACAAACCTCACAGAGTTAATCACGTTCTCTATGCTGTAAATGCTCTGCTGACTAAATGGACCAGTATGATCAAAAGACACAAAGGCTTGCTGCTGCTTGTTACTGATGTCACTGTTAAAATGGTGTTTTTAGAATAAATTAAGGAGACTTTTCAACCCGTTACCAGGATCATTATCTTTTGTGAATCAACCTTGACAAGTTTTGTCGAAAATGTCCCCGTTTGTGGGACGAACAAAGGATTATCTTATCTTATCTTATCTTAAAATGCTGACCTGACTTTTATTGCAATCACGGTGGATATTCATGGCCCACAGAGCATGAATCACAATGATTTTGGTGATGCAACTTTATAGCTTTTACCCCATTACTCCGAAGGTTTTATGTGTCTTGAAACCCCCATGAAAATCAGGATCTTTATGGCTGTAATACTCACCAAGCACAAACCTGAATCTATTTACCAACAGGACCCCAAAAATAGTTAATTATTTAGTACGACTGTAAATATTGCTTAGTCACATTGTTTAAGGCTGCTTCTCTTTCTCTGCTCAGACTTCCAAGAAATGTTCGAAAACATGTTTGCATTTTTACGCTGGGATTCAAAGCAGACCATGAACGACGACCAGAGGAGCGGGTTCAGTAAACATCAGCTCGTTGTGTTTAAAGAAGTTTAAAGCGATTGGCGAATACTCCAAAAGTTCTGACTGAAACTCCGTCAACCTCGTCCCTCCACCTGCTGACGCTGAGGTGGGAGATGGTAACGAACTCTGACTCACTGAGGCTGGAGAGGATGTAAATGAATGCAGATGAGGATGGAGAGTAATTGCTCGCACAGAGAGCTCTGAAAGGTGAGAGAGAGCGAGAATGAAAGGACACTGGAGAGAGAGAGAGTGTTAATGCACCCATGGGAGCTCTTAAGTGGAAAGTGTAGCCCAGTCAAGAGGGAGACACTTCAAATATCTGTTTATCTATTAATGAGGCTGAATGGATGGACTGATGAACGGGTGGGAGGATGGATGAGTGATGGTGAATGATGGCAGATGGGAGTATAATGGTGAATGATGTTGTAGAAGAAACAGGACACAGAAAGGACTTAAAAAAGCAAGAAGGAGGAAAGAAATGAAATAAATAAAGAAAAGGAATCTGTTTGTGTGCCAGATGGATGAGGCTTAACATGCAGCACATTCTCCATCACCTTATTTTAGTTCCCTACTTAATATCCTGCTGCACGGTCCAAAATAAATAAAAAATAAGCCATGATTATATCTGCACTCGATCAGCTGATTTCTTTAAGACTGATTCGTAGGGAGAGTTTTAAGTGTTTGAATGTTTCTCATGGAAGCTCTGCTGCCTTCATAAAACTACTTTCATCTTCTTATTCTGCTCAGTGTAAATTCTCAAGGGTCTCAATCTGCTAGCACAAATATTTACACGATATCAGCAGAAATTAATTTAAAGAATGGCGACATATTCTACAACAGCGATCGTGCTAACGGAGGTGCGTTTTTGTTTTTGTTATCACCGAGCAACAGCGTTGTCATGTCGTAACCCGCCTCAACGTCAAGCAGGTCAGGTCGAAGCCACTTCCTGTGGGCAGACTACATACTTCCCATCAGTCTTTGCTGTGAATCTTATGCAGATGCTTCGTTACAAAGTAAACTCATTTTGCCTTGAGTGACACCTCTCTGCTCTCACAGGAAATCGTTTGTCGCAGTGGCGTCACCGGCCGCCGGCAAACATGAGCTCATTTATCTGAGGAATTCATGTCATCATCTCCTCCCTGAGCCCTCCGCCGTCACTCTCTTCACCACGCTTCATAAAAAGCTTAAAAAGGCTTCCTCTCATGCTGCTTGTCATCTTACTGCTCTCATACACCAGTCGTACCTGCTTATGATGCTAATAGAAGCATTACATTACTCTGCAACGCAGCGGCAGAAATGTGTACATTTCCAGTCCGTTTAATGAACTAATGTGAGCCGTCATTAAATTATACATCCAGGACGTAAAATATGCATCTGTCATATGCTTCAAAATGGAAAGGTTCAGCCTCCTCGGCTCCTCTAAAAGTGAGCTCAAAAACAAGAAGCAGCTTAAACTCCTTGGTGCCAAAAATCAAACCAAACGTCTGTGCACCTTTGGAGAGTAAAATGGTCGGTAAAACAACACGTCCTCTGTCAGGACAACACCAGCGTCATTTACTTTCATGCCTTAGATCCTGACAAGGCGTCAGCCGGCCACTCACCCAGCACTCGCAGCCTCTCGGCGCCCACCACCACCTCCTGCTCGTCGGCGGAGAAGAGGAGCTTCTCAGAGGTGGATTTGACTTCAAATCTCCTGCCTTGTGCTTTAAATCCACTGGATCCTGAAGCAAACAGACAGAAAAAGAGGAGACATCAAAAAAGGGGCGGCTGCAGGCCGAGCTGATTTCTTCCTGAATTAACATTTAAAATGCATCTAGGTGGGAGACATTCGTCCTGCAGGATGTAAAATAATACCAACACCACATTAAAAAATCATTAATGAGTGCTAAATATTAAATAAAGTATTCTGGTTAAAATGTCAGAGGAGCCAGGAAGTGTCACCTGACTAAACTGCTCAACTGTGAGTTTTTTGCAAGTCATAGTTACACCTCTTCATTACGATAAAATCCAACATGTATCCTTACAGTGACAATAGGGCTGTCAAAGCGTTAACATGATTAATCCATGAAGTTGCTAAAATTTCAGCTGAAGCTTGGACAGATTCAGAAAAGATGGTTAATATAATTTCATCAGCATGTTTGCTCATTAGTTACAACTGTGTTGTTAGCTTTCTAGATTTTTTAAATGGAGTTCTGCCAGCACGTCTCCAGTAACTAATTTCAAAGTAGAGTTACCGTCACGGAAGTTAACGCTTTAACGGTGATTAATCAAGTTAACACGCAAACATCTGCTGACATTGCAAAGTCTGTGACAACATTTGATTCAATTCAGGTTGATATCAGACAATATTTTCTGCTAACTACTATCTTAAAACAATTACTTTTTTGAGCGCTTAAGGATATTTACATGGAAAACAATCTATCAATTTAATAAAAAATGATCAAAAAAAAAAAATAAAGTGGGAAAATATAGGCAGTTTCTAGATGATGATCATTGAATTGATCCAGACTAATTGAGCCTTAAACCCCTGCTAAACACAGCACTAATATATTGTGTCTTCATTGTAGTGATACGGTGATGGTGTTGCAGCTTTTAGCTCTGTTTTGTTCTCCATCAACTCCTGATAAAAGCACATGTCTGTTGGCTGGTGAATGAAACACAAAGTAGATTTTGGAGTTTGTGTTTTGAGAAAAGAATAAGTAAATAAAACGTTTCTGAGAGCAAAATCATGAAAATTGCAGTAATGGAGGGAAATTATTTACAGAATTATCATTCTGTAACAAAAACAGTTTGAAGCCTTATGTGCGGGTTTGATAAAAAATCAACACTATCAATGTCTGTGTTCCTGCTTTGATTTCATCTCTTTAAACTACAATAAGGAAAGTAAAAGTTGACAGTAATCACTGCTAGAAAATCTAGAAAAGCATAAACAAATAAAAGGTTAAGAGACATCAAATAAAAAACACAGACGTTTTGTCACGAAACATTTAGAAAGAGTTCGATCATGATGAGACCTGCTGGTGAAAGAGATTTTACTGAAGGGCTAAAACTGCAGCTGGCATCACAACAAACAAGAAAACAAATGTAAACAGCTCAAATGGGTTTATCTTGTGTGGCAGCAGCAAACAGGAAACACTGATGGTGACTGATTGACGGGAAGTCAATGGATTCTGACACTCTCCATCTGGGATGTGAAGTTCCTCCCCGATGATTAGTGATCTGAGAGAAACATCTGAGCTGACTTCGTCTTCCTCCTCTTCAGACCCAGAAGGTGGATGTCAGCGCACTTCCTGTTCATGTTTATACAAAGTGATTTCCATTCACAGGAGACTGCCAGCTCCATAAGAGGGGGACAGGTGGAGAACGTGAGGACAAAAGTACGACACTTACAGAGTTGAGGCGCTGCGACTGAAGGCCCTGCTGCTCTGGACGCTCTAGCATCAGCGTTTGAGTAGTTACTCCCAAAAAAAAATAATCCCATACTTTACTCACTGCTTAAACAATGTAACTCTGTAACATCACCTGAGATGCCAATCATTTCAAAGTAAAACTACTTATTGTAATGAAAAGAGGACAGACACCAGATAATTTCAAAATAAAGCTCCTTAATGTATTAAAAGGAGTACAGACACCAGATCTCTTTTAAAGCTGAAAAGAAGCAGCCCTTCACAGTAAAATGCTCCTTACTTCTTTACCGTCACATTCTGGTTCCTTTAGAGGAATAAATTCTCAGTAATGTTCATATTTTCACCCTCTAAGGACGTCTCAAAGGCTCCTCCATCTTTGCTCTGTCTCCTCGTCCATGAGCTGGAGCTCTAAAGTTAAAGTCATGATGAATGTTTATGAAACCGGAAAAGAGACATTTGTTTTTTTTCTGTCCTCCTGTTGTAAAGATAGTTGATTTATTGATCATTGTCACTGCGTTACACATGATTAGGATCCGATTATAGGACTACTTTGCAATGCGTTGCCCCAACACTGTTGAAGATAAATCTAAATCCACACATTTTTATTTAGATTTTTTTTCTGCCTGAGGCTTCTTTAATGTTTCTGTAAAGGGAATATCATGATCAATGATCCCAAAATACTGTGAAAAATATATGTTCCAAGTGGCAGTAAAAAATGAGAAAATGTCTTGACTGACTAATGAAACCTGTTGCAGCTGATGTCGTCAGGATTGTCAGGTTTGCTGTTTTAATAAAAAAAAGTGGAGAGATCAAGAGAAAACAGGAATAATCAGATGCTGCAGATGCTTACCTGTGACGAGCTGCGTGAGCAGCTGGTTGTTGCTGTTGACGATATTCACCGACACATTTCTGGACGACTGCAGGAACAGCGGGCGGCCCTGAGAAGAAAACCACGAGATTATTTATTTAGGTTGTGGCTCGATGGATATTCAGTTATTAATGTTTTCTTCCAGGGGTGCTGATGAGGCCAGAACATCAGGCACAGACTGGTTTTAATGGGACACAGCTTGTGGTTTGCTCCTTATAGCCTCACACTGACAATCACAACTTTCTATGAAGACATTTCTTAACTCTGGTATCATCTGCCCAGGGGGACAAAATAGTCTTTAAGCTTCTAACTGTTCCATCCTGTGTTTCCAGGCGGACCACCTGGTTGCACCTGTGTTGTGTTGAGCTAGCCGTGATGCTAAAAGAGTACGTCACATGTATTCACATGTTCAGCCCTAAACTTCAGCCTCCTGCTCCGTTTGATTTGACTGTTTTGACTGCACTGATCTGTAATGCCGATCACGTCGGACACCGACTAATCTTCATGCCTCAGTCAACTTCTTAATTAGAGATAACGGCCTGACCATTGTGCTGCGCTTGCAGCCGAGGAAGGGATATAATACTGATAACACTAAGGCTCTCGACAAACTTATTGAAGTTCTCACAGTAAACACACAGAATGTAGGATACACAAGCAAGAAAGTAATACAACAATACTACCACCAAAGAGCTGTGACCTGAGAGAAAAACTGAATATAGTTGATAAAAGGAAGGTGTAGCAGTGATAATTACATATATTATAATTATATTAACATTTACTGTGCCTTTTTTAAGGGGCTGTTGGTTTGTTCCTTCTGCAAATAGATAGAAATGGCTGCGAACAGTTCTTATTTTCAGGTGACTCTACAGTAAAGACAACTTATTGATGTAATATTCCATTTCTGCCAATAAATGCTGCACATTGTTCCTTTAAACTCACACTGAGGCAGTTTTCTGACAAAATGTACTTTAGGGCCACGGACTGAAGAAGCTGCCAGAGCAATAAAAAAAGGATTACAACAATAAAACAAAAGAACTGACCATGAGCCCACAAGAATTGAAGTAAACATGTGACAATAGAGGAAAGCTCTGCAGGAATTACATATCTGATCTGTGACAGACTGTGCAGCATATCCATCTGAAGTCACTATAGAAAGAATTGTGTGATTATTAACAACAAACCTTGGCCATAAGTTTGCTGCAATAGATTTATGAATCCCCTTTTATGTGTCTAGAAACACCTTTTTGGATTCACAACCAAAGATTTCAGCACATTTCTCTGGTGACTGTTATCTTTTGCTAGATATTAAACTGCTCACCGTTAGCTTGCTGAAAGTATGTCTAATCAATGAGATGTAAAGAGAGAGTCAGTCTATTTATCTATCCATCTGTCTGTCCATCATCCATCCATCCGATTTATATTCCTCGAGTTCAACTGAAGCACAAGACTACAAAAACTAAAACCAACTCTCTGGACCTCAGTGAGTCCTGCAACATCCACCTGAACCGCCTCCCTACCTCCATGTGGTACCAAAACAAAGCCTTGTTCAGCTGGAACAACACAGTCCAGACAGCAGATATGCTTCCACCAAAATGTCATTTTAATTATACATACAGTAAAAATGCCATTCATCTCATAGTCGTTACTTGAGTTTCATGGCGAGCCATTTTATTGATAATCCATAGTATCCTGATGAGAAACAGTCTGCTACGAAGCTAAACTAATGTATGAAGTGTGCTATGTCTCACGGCAGCCATGATGTTTCCTCTGCTGAAGCCTCATGGCGGCTGCTGCAGGAGGCTGTTTGCATGCATACAGTACATGTGTTGGGTTTGTTGTCATGTGGCGCCTCTGATCCACTCCGCTTGCCTCCTCTCTTCGTTACTAATGCAACAGACCATAATACTCCCAGCAGGACGCCTCTCACACAGAGAGGAATCAGAGAGAGAGAAAAACGAGGGCGGACTGAGATGAGAGACGTGGAGAAAGATTGGAGATGTTTGTAGGAATATCTCTGAAGCAGAGCTGCTCCGACGACGACTGAAAAACTGGTTGACTTAGAGCTCACTAAGATGAGCTAAAGAAAAACTTGTTTTAGGAACGACACGTTGACCTTTTCAGATATTCAGCTTGATCTTATCAAAAGTCATCGGTTAGGTGAGGAGTGCTCAGGTGAAAGAGCATCACCAAATCGACTGATCACTTATTTCAAAAGTTTATTCATCAAGTCATTCAAAGTCTCATGAGCGGACTGTTGTTCAAAAGATAATCATGACGTGTGGCGAGCAGTAAATCATCATTAAGTGAGCTAATATGAGCTACACAGCTCACATCAAAGTGCGATCAATTTATTTTTTATTTCAGAAGAAACAAGCCATGAACACGACGCTGACATTTGAATTTACATAGAAAACATTCTTATTTCATACCCATTTACTAAAAATTATGCTCTCAGATACTGAATCTGCTTTGCCAGTTATGTTCTGAGAAAAAATGTATTTTTTCCTGAATTACGTTTCCTTTTGATGATTTTAATCAAAGTCCATGTAAGTCCATGTAGAGAGGAAGTCCGGTCAAACAAACACCTACACCTTCCTTTGTAAAGCCAAAAAAGTAGCTGCTTCTTGTGCCGTTTGGTGACTTTATTTCTACAGGAATGTTTCACACAATGTGCTTGTTTGAATCTCAAAATTCGCTCACTGGCTTCCTGTGTCTCTCGTCCATCTGTCTCCATCACAACCGCTTCCTCTCCACTCTCATTCATCATCTTCATCTCATCCTGACTCTGCTGTCTGACGCTACCTCGCTCTCTGTTCTGTCTTATCTTCATCGCTCATCCTGCAGCTCTGCATGCGTAAGGTCCTCGACAGCAGAGATAAAGCACTGCTCTCCTGCATTATCAAGCCATCCGTCCACATACCTGCACACGGCCATTATTACTGCCTGAGCAGAGCAGAGCGTGCACATCACTTTATCTGTGACATCTCTCAGCCTGGATACTCCTCATGTTGGAATAAGGAGCAGCAGCACATCTGAATGTTAATTTCGTGAACAGAACATACCAGGGGACCTCAGGCAGACTCGACATTTGGCTCGGTCAACCTTTGAAGATTCTCAGAAAAGAAAACGGATTCTGAGGTTGTGGCCGTGAAGCTCGCTGGAGGATAACACATTTCCTGTTTCCTGGACCACCTGGTCTAAAACAGGTGCTCTGATGAGGCCATATGCTGCTCATCCTGTAAAATCTGCTTGTCTTGTTATGACACACCTTGATAGGAAATGACACAAAACATGACTCTTCTTCTCGTCACAACATGGCGTCGCGCCACGGCGGATCACATCCCAGTAACATGTCTGTCTTTATTCTGACGTGACATGAAAGGACACAGAGTGGCATGTCTTGTGTTTTTTTTTTTTTTTTTGACATGACATGACAGGATGTGAATTGACTCAACATCAAATGTTTTGTTATGACATGACTCAGCATGTTTTGGTCTCACTCTGATGTGACACACCATGTCTTATTAGTACATGACATTTTTTTAATGTGACGTGATTCGTCTTGTAAATGTGACTCGAGGCCCTGCCGACAACTGCTCACAAAACCATGATTCATAATCATTTCTGAACAACAGAATCTCTGCTTTTTCTTCAGCTAACACAGACCACGGTCACCATAAATTCCAGCCTAATGGTCACAATCTTTGAGTCTCTATTGTCTCCATTTCACCTCATGCTCGGAGTTTGCACCCTTCATTTATTCTGTGTTGTCACATTATCATCTTTTGTTCTTATATCTGTTCATCTGTCATACATCAAAATGCCAAATCAAAGAACTTGTATGTTTGACTTGGTAATAAACTCATTTCTGATTCTGATGCTGAAGAACAGGAGGCTCCTTCTGGGACATCAGGCCTCCCTCTGGAGGTTCTCCAAGGATAAACACCATAGCAAACCCAAAGGACAGACTTCACCATCACCTGACCTAGATATGCAGCAGAAAACGGATCGATGGTTTCCAGGCACAGACTGTGTTGTGGTGGTTTTAAAGCCTCAGCTGTGTTAGAGCAACATTTAGATGCTTAATGGGATCAATAGGAGTTGTAAATGCAGGCAGAGTGGAAGCGGTTTGATGCTTCCAGTATCAGTCCCAGCGGGATTGTCCCACTGTTAAAGACCTGGACTTCACACTCACAGCCATCAGACTCTCACCTCTCACTGTGTGTTAGCACTCGCTCTATGTTTTATAGCTGCCGGTAATCAATGCATGAGAGTAATTTACACTAAGGTTGAGGTAATAAAGACACAAAGAGGTGACACCACTGCACCACTACTGTAAAGATTATGATTATGCTGATTATTCCAAGACTGACTCATGTTTTGGTTGACGCCATGTTATACAAATACAAGTACAACTGAACATTGACATGTTTTAAGTGACCAAATACGTTATAAACAACTGAAAACACCTACTGTCAATCAGCAGGTAGCTGTGCCCTAAAGCATCCACTGCTTTATGGTCTGTTTTTTTTTACTAAATGACCACGCAGACTTGGAACTAGAGGCCGCAAACTTAAAATTCATCCTAATGTGTTTCTCAGATGAAAATAGCAGGATGTAATTGGATAGACTTACTGGTTTGGATTGGATTTCTTTGGCATAGAGGGGTTGGAGGAACTCCGAGTCCCCTTCCAGTTTCAGGCCCTTCTCTGTTATTCTCAGGTTGCCCATGCCGTCCTGTGAGGAACAAACACACAGTCACATTTTGCACATATATCACCTAGAATCACATATGACATAGTAGTTAAACATAAATGTATTGTGCCATATGGTGTGATCAGTGAACCCTCGATGTTTCTGAAGCCTCAGATAGGTAGAGGATGATCACAGACAGATAACAAAGCTTTAACTCGTGAAGATTTAATTGCTTTCTCAAGTTTCGTTCTACTTTTGCTACATGGAGAATGAGTCAGAGCCAAGACTGTTCGTTGAGCTTTCTTCCTGTTTCCTGCCAATGTGGTGCAGAGCCATGAGCATGAATCGCTGGCTGGGCCAAACACCTGCCATTTGATTTTTCTGACAACAAACACCTGTTATTTATCTGTGCGGCAAGATTGCTGTGTGGGGAAAAATTAAAGTCAACATCATGAGGAAAGATGTTATTGTGTTCATAGATTATCTGGTACAAACTCCGAACATTGTACACAGACCATAATAGACTCATTAAACTGGCTCCCTAGTTGTTCACATGCTCTAATCTCTTTTAATCTTTTTTTAATGCAGAGTCACTGGTTGATACTTGACTTCAGCATTAGTATTACAAACTGATCCACTGGCAAACATGGTGTGAACAATGCATGCATAAGCTATGCTTTATTATCAAATACCAGAGAACATGTTGCTCCAAATTTAAAGATGAAACAGCAAGCTGTGGTTTCACTGTTGATGCAAAAGGACCTCAGAAGTATCCCATAGTGTTGAGCATGTAAGAGGAGGTTAATGTGAATTCTGTGTAATATTGTGTCTCTTATTACGTTCAATCGTCTCAGTTGAAGCCGAATTACTGAGAAGAAAAGGCTGTGATTTTTTTTTTTGCCCAGACCCTTGTTGGTAAAAACAACTTTAACCTCAACCACCGACTTGAGGAGCCTGAGTCAAAATTGACACTTAAAAATTAATGCTTCCATATTTTGTGCTTGTTTACTCTTTCAGATGGGCACCCAAAGGATGCAATTTGTTTCCCTCTCTGAAAGTCAGGCTCATTAAAACATGGCCAAACACCAAATGCCTGGATTAAGTGAATTATTTTGAGGTTGCAGATGGCGTCATGTTATTTCATAAAACTGGGTAAATAAATTTGGAGCAACCCGGAGACCAGGGAAAGTCCACTTGGCAGGCCGGACCCTGTTTGAAACTCTCCAATCAGCAGTGACGAGTGAACCACTTAGAGTACAGTCAAGGCATCTTAAAGCAAGCCATTGTCTTTTAGCTGTTTTTTTAACCCCTAAATGCAGAAAGTGTGAGCAGTATTGCAGTATGCTTCCATTATCTCCATCTGTTCACCAGAACGGCATCAGAGCAGAGGATATTAGCAGCAAAGATAAGAGGAGATTGGCTCAGCGTCTGCCGTGATTCAAAGACGGCTAGCAAGACTGACCCTTCACTTTCCATCCTCTCATTATATATATTAAATGAGATCACCAGCTGGATGGGCTCAAGGATAAGAGACATGATAGAAGAGAGAGAGAGAGTAAAGCTGCCCATGTGATCTCCTCCGGCAAAGACTCTTTTTGTTTCCCTGCTGCCTTTTGATCCCTCAGGTTCTGGTGAGCAAATGGAGATCAAGACCCCTTGAAATCCCAAAGTAACTGAGGACCATTTTCAAGCCTCCTTCATGTAATCCTTCCCTCCTGCTGCGTAAAGCATATTAAAATTCTGGGGCTGTCGTGGCAGCAGGGGGATGAAGTCCTGGACGTGTTGTGAATCATCCCCAGGTGGAAAAGCTGCAGACCTGTCAGAGAGGCCGGCAGACGTGATTTAAACTCCATTTCCGACACTTTGATGACGAAAATCAACTGAAAGAAAAGAGGCGTGTACTGTATATCCTCCACTTCAGGTCTTCACAGACGTGTACATTTCCATCACAGTGTGGTACGCTCAGTGATACCTCCCACCGGCTAGTTCGTAGCTTAGTCTGGGTAATCGCTGAAAACTAACAATGTGCTACCTTTATTTTCTCTGTGTAGATGAAACACACTTCAGATTTCAGAAAGTCAATGCGCAGACACTTGATAGCTATGAATTGGTTCTATTTCATAAAGAAATATCTGTAGTAGTACTACTATTATAATAAAATATTAATATTTCCTTGTGAGAGCAATCTGCTAACAGACAAAATTGGTGCCATTTTCAAGAGAAGAAAACTGCAAATAGCTGTGAATGCACAATAGATGGATGAGAAAAAGAAGCAAGCGCAAAGAAAAAGTGTGTCGAATGAGATGATTCATAAATCTGTCTGTGGAATACAGATGAAACCAAGCTCTTAGAATCCTGGAGGAGTTGATATGAGAGTATAAATTTCAAATTTATACAAAAAAAGAAAGGTGACTGAGATACTTAATTGAACAGTTTCAGCACAGAGAGAGACGCCGATCTGATCGCCGACCAGCAGCAACACTGCACCTTTCAGTGAAGAAGCCAAATGATGATATTCAAGAAGCCAAACCTTCAGGTTTGTTGCTCATCACTGAACTTTTGGACAAAGCCTTTCAGCACCATGGACAGAGACACATTGTACTGTTCCATCAGCAGGTAATGTACATATCTATCTGATTAGACCTGTTTTTAGTGAACATGGCAACAAAAAAAATACCATTTATGTTAGATTATTCAGATTAAAAGCACCTGCTTCACCTGTAGAGCACTTTTAATGTGAAGCAGCACCAGCAGGAAAGGTTTGGATTGTGTGAGCAGTAGTTTAACAGAGCCACATATCAAAAGGTGACAGAGCCCAGGACCAGGGACTGCTGACCCGGTGTTGTCCCGCTGTCGGCGGTCTCAGATGGAAATATAAACAGTAAAGCAGGAGGGAAACTGAACTCCTGACAGGCTGAACACAGACAGACTGTAAAGCAGAACTTTCTCTGTGGCCTCTAGCTGCTGAGAGGAGGACAAAAGTGTCTGATATCTCAGTCTGAATGAGTCAGAACCAGAGAAACAGATTCAGTCACTCTACCTTAAAATACTGAACTGATAGTTTGACGTTTATTTTGATTCTTGTTTGAAAAAGATGCACAGTAAAGGAATCGGACAGACAGCGAAGTCTATCTCCTCTGCCTCCTAACCTCCTCTAACTCCTCTCTCATCCTCTCCTCCTCTACTTCTTCTACCTCCTGTCCTCCTCTACCTCCTCTCCTGCTCTCTCCTCCTCTATCTCCTCTCTCCTCCACTCTACCTCGTCTCTCCTCCTCTCCCTTCTGCTGCCTTTCATCTTCTTATAATTCACTCCCTCATTCAAAGCCCTCACTCATCATCCTGTTTGTCACCTTAACATTCCTCTTGTCTCATCACTGTGTTTTCTTTTCCATCTCTGTCTCTCTTTTCTCTTCCATCCCTTCTTTCTCTGTCTGTTCAGTTCAGCTCATCCTCCTCTCCTCCTCCCTCCTCCTCTACCTCCTCTCTCCATGTCTTCTGTTGCTTCATCCTGTTTGTCACTTTAACATCTCTCTTGTCTCGTCACTGTGTTTTCGTTTCTATCTCTCTCTCTTTTCTCTTCCATGCCTTCTTTCTCTGTCTGCTCAGTTCAGCTGGATGGAAGTTTAAATAAATGTCACTCACTAGAAGACAACATCCACTGATTTGTCAAAGAAGCTGCTGCATGTCAATGTCTGACAATCTCATAATTAATATAAATTTGGTTACTTCCAAAATATCGTCAATGATATTTCAAAATGGCTTGGAAACATTGGTGAGCATTTCTGGAAAAGGGAGTGATTCTTGTCGTCTTAAACCACTCGGCAGGGGTCCTGTGAATTACAGCTCAATATATTATCAATGCATATTTACGCCACATAATAATATACATAAAAAAAGTATAAAGAAGAAAGTAGGGAGGAAGACTTTCACCAGGAGACACTGAAGCAAGTCAACTTGATTTATTTGTAGCATAACTGATGCACTTTTGTAAATCCAAAGAGGAAAACAGAGAGTCAACTGGACCTGCTTGATGTTTCCTGAAGACATTTCACTTCTCACCTAAGATGCTTCTCTAGTTCTGACTGACTGGTCCTGGACCTGGATGGCTGAGCACTTATTTCAGCCCAAACCACCATCTTTTCCTGAACTTAACTCAGTAGTTTTGTTGCCTAAACTTATTTCCTGTGAAGCCAGATGTTTATTTTGGAAATGGAAGTGTTGCAGAACATTCGCAGGGATGTAAAATGAGGAGTAAAGTCTGTAACATTTCATACAAACAGTTAAATGATGACACGTTGCTCTTTGACTCCTGATTTGGACATAATTCATCATAAGTTCCCTTCACCCACTCATCCTTCATCCCTCTTCCTCTCTCTCTCTCTCCACAGCATTAGCAGCAACAAGGACTAAACTGATCGACACTCGTCTCCTCTCTGTGAGCTTGATAGTTATTGATAATTTATTGTGCGCTCCTTTGTGAATGTGTGTTTCCTGGACTGACAGTGTGTGTGCTTGTGTTTACCTGGCCGTCTGCTGGGTGGATGAGAGCAGGAGAAAACAACTACCTTGTAAATAATGTGAGCCTTCAGTTCCCTCTGCTACTCTCCACTTTTATTTGGCTCAGCTGTGTGAGCTAATATAACAAATATAAGGCCTGGTGTAACACTGAATCACTCTGCTCATATCTGCCCTCCATCTGCATCCACCCCTGCGTCTTTATCTGCTCCATCTCACTGCCTGTTGTCTCCCTCCATCTACTTTTACGAAGTCCCTCCTGTCAATAACGCAGAGCTCTCTGCCTCTTATTGAGCGTCTGCATCGATATGCATCAAGCCGCCACCCGAGGCTAAAGCAAATACAGACGTCTTGATGCTCTGGGGAAAATATCCCAAGGAGTCAAGACTGTTTGCATGCTGCTCATCTAAAGGTAGGATCTATGTTTGAACACTCCCACACAGTGGAAGTTATTCTGGGGACAAGTGTCATGTGTTTGGACAATAATCTGCAAGAATAGTTTGTTGCAGAAGACTGTTTCAACAGGGTTAACGTGGGCGGATATTTTTCTGAAAACTTCTCTTTTGAGACTTTTTCCACTGATAGTTTGTGGATGAAGCAAACACAACGAGATAATACTGGGAGTCCTTTGGAAGGACTGATGCTTGTTTTACCCAAGACTAATAGTGCATTCAAGTCTTTAACATGAAACTTCAGATAATCTGTCCATTTAACTGGCAGATGAGACAAAACGACAAAAGATTTCATGAATTTGTTTCACACTTTCCATGGCAGGAACCTGTGATGACACCATCACAGTCAGAAAATAGGGGTTGTAAATAATGTAGCACTGTGGATTAGCAGATTTAAATTAGGGCCTGTGTAAATCTCAGCCTGCAGGCTGCTTAAACACTCCTCCTGCAGCACATGTCAGCAAACAACCGGCCGAGGGCTCAGAGGAGGAAACGAGCGGCGTGTTTGCCACAGGTAAACACACGGCGGCCGAGGGAAGCTGTTCCCTTGTTTATTCTCTCATTTACCAGTAAAACCTGCGCTAGCGTTTCAAATGCAAATGAACACTTGAAAGAGCGCCCAGGCCACCTGCGACCACCCCCCAAAAAAGGTGCTCTGAGAGTAAAATGAAGCGCCATCGAGCAGCAACAAAGCACAATCCATTCCCTTCCTGATGCTGCGACACTGAGTGCTCTTTCAATCAGCCTCCGTTGGCCCGCCAACATGGCCCAACTCCAAACTAATACATTTTTCAACTGATCCATTTGATAACAACAACAACAGGAACAGGAGCACCACCTGGAGCAGCGACTCTCTGGTCCAACAGGTGAGAGCGGCAACGTCATGTTGCAACACCCTGCGATGGCTATCAGTGGAATTGGCTTTGGGATTGCTCGCCAAAGCGAACCCCCGCTCCTCTGATTGAGGCCCGTGACGCATCACCACATCATCCATCAATGGGATGGGAAAGCAGATGAGAGGAGGGGGGGTCTGACAGAGGGAGAACCTGGGAATGAAAGATGAAAGAAAGGAGAGTAGGAGGGGGTATTGATGAAGTCAGGTAGAGATAAGACCAGGTAAAATAGATAAACACTGAGAGCAAGATAAGGGTGAAGAGAAAATGAGACAGACGATGTGTTGGGGTGTAAATGAGGCGAGAGATGCCGACTGGAGTCTAGAGAAGAGGAAGATCAGAGTGAAAACAAGTGAGAGCGACTGAATTAGAGGAAAGGAACAGAGGACGAGCAGGGAGAGAGAGTTCATGTCCACGCTTATGTCTTTTCCTCTCTGTTTGGTTATTTCATCCACTTTAAGCCGCCGCTCTCACAACCTTAGCAAAAAAGCTCTTCAAGGTATAATTTTGAACAGGCCAGCCTCACACTGCCATGTGGAACAGAAAACAGAGCTTTTAAAGTCAAATTTAGCATATCTAATCTACAATATTGAGACTATTTCACAGCTTTAAAACACTCTAAATGTGTCCCATTTAAATACAGGAATATTCAGAAAGACAGTATAGGGAAAATTACAGCATGAAAACAAATATATGAGCAGCAATATCTGACCTTTAATTCTTATGATTTGAGGGTGTCTGCACATTTAATGAACGTGACCTTTTTCCTCACCGACCAACAGTCATATCCTTACAAATATTGTAAAAGGTTTTATTAGCTGTCTATTAAATGAACAGCAATAGCAGCTGCCACATGTCAGTGTCACCGAGCCATAGATTTCCGATTAGCTTCATCCTCATGTGGGACGGGCGCCGTGGCCTTCAGAGGCCGGTGGCACCGCAGCATCAAGGTCTTCACACCGCTGCTGATTGACGTGTGAACATACAAGCCTGCAGGCTCAGAGTGCTGGATGATAGACGAAGCAAGGACTGCAGATTGTACACGTGATGCAGTGAGCGCCAATGATTTTAAATGTGCAGTACAGATTTTAAATGGTGGTAGAGTGGAAATTGCTGCAAGATGAGGCGTTCTGCCAGTTAACCGGACCAAACTAGTGTTGTTTAATGTGTGCACGTTTGCTTTTTCTAGAAGTCTCCTCTCTGAAGACGAGTGAAATTATGCTGTAATGAAAATTAACTTTGTTGTCCACCTGCCACTGTGACTGGTGGATTCCAGCCACTCAATCAATTACCGTTGTTTTTTTTCCCCGGCTGCTGATTGACGCAAATGTAACAGCCTCTTGCATATTTTACCATAATTTGGCTGCTGGCTGGTGCTAAAAGTGTTGAGAAGACTCAGACCTGTTCACAGTGATTCAAGGTCTGTTTACTTTATTCTAAGTAGAAAACACTTGAAACAGAAGACGTCTGCAGTCATAAGTTGATTTCAACACACAACATGTCATGACACACGTCATGTCCTGCCAGGCATATTATGTGATTGCGTCGCTTATTTCTCTGATAAAATGTGTTCCTGTGTCCCAGCCGCCATGTTGAGAACCGTCAAATCAACACGAAGCATCGTTGATTGACCAGAGAAAACAAATCGCAGATATGTTGACAGAGACATATTTAAAATAAAAAAAAAAAAAAAAAAATAATAAATATATTTAAAAAAAATCTCTATATATATATATATATATATATATATATATATCTCAGAGGTTTTCGTGCATTTCAACATGATGCACATGTTGGTTAGTTTTGACTTGAGACTGTGAGAATCCACTGAAGATGAATGTGTTCATAATCACAGGAACACTAAATATTCCTGGATGTTTTCCTCTCCAGAATGGACACAGCTCTCTGTTTGATCTGAGTCTCCTCTCCACTGCTTTCCCCTTTCCTTTCTTTGAAAGACACAGTTTAAATGAAGTCTTTGTGCTTCGCCCAAAGCTGCAGACGCCACCGAAGAGGTCTTCAATAAAAACCTGCCCTTCTCTGCACCATGTGGAGATTTACGCCGCACAAACTTTCTCTGAATCTCAAGGCTGCTCACATTGAATGCCTCGTCTTAAAGGCGCCATAAGGACGGGGACAGACAGAGACAAGATGAGCTGACTGGCATTTCTTTCTCCATCGAGAAAGGTCCTGTTCTGTGAGGCCACAGCGACAGTAAAACCAGCTGTGATGTCAAAAATAAAGAGGGGAAGAAAACAGCAGCAGTCTAGACACCTAAAACACTAAGGTCAAATAAATGACTGAAGTTTGGGCACAAACACGTACTCTCTTTATACTGCTGTTCTGACTGACTGATGGATGAATTTACACTGCAGTTAATTAATTTATATTAATAACGAGACACAGAACAATATATATTGTTTACCACTTTATTTACCACATTATTTTATAAAGCACTGTCTAGAAAAGGATCTTAGTTAATAATAATGTAATAGAATGGAATATTTTTTTTATTTATCCCTCTTTGAGAGAAATTCACCTGCCACAGCAGCCAAATTACAGTAATAAAGAAATGGTAAACAACAGCAATGACATAATGGATAGTAATAATTTCTTACCATCTGCACTTTATAGAAAATACAAATTTAGGCTCAAGCTTTTCAACAATCATTTCCCTGAAATTAAACTGTCACATGTATAGATTAAGTGTATATTAGATAATATGAATTCAGTTATTAAAATGAAATGAAGGATGCTTTACCCCTGAGGAGCCAAACATTCCTGTTAACTCTCCAACATGCTCCAGCTTCACCACCGATAACCTCTTTAATTGATCCACTTCCTCTAATCTCCCTTTAATCTGGGCTGGTTGTAGTTGGCCTCACATATGGGGCTTAAGAGAGGACTGTGGAGGGAGATACTGACACATCAGATGGGCAGTGAGCGTCGAGGTTTGGAAGGGAAACGAATAGCTTTCTTTTGGAAAAGGTGCAGAACTAAATGTTAGGATGACAAAGGTTGGAAAATGATGCTGATAATCAGTCAGGAATCATTTTAGCTGTTAAAAAAACTACAGCCACACAAGTTTATTTGTCCATTGACAAGTCTCATGGAACCCTGAAGAGTCCAGAGCAACCCTGAAAAGCCTGGTAGAGCATTGAAGAGTCCAGGGTAAGTCTGAAAAGCCTGATAGAGCCCTGAAGAGTCTAGAGTAACCCTGAAAAGCCTGATAGAGCCCTGAAGAGTCCAGAGTAAGTCTGAAAAGCCTGGTATGTCTCTGAAAGGCCCAGAACAGAGTTATGGATCTACTGATTCTGGGTTTTCAGCTCTGTGGGCCAGGCCTGCAGGACTTGGGGTAGGTGTGATTTTGAAAGTGAGATCATGTTTATTCAGGCGCTGACGGGGTTCACAGAGGGAGATGGATGCTAACTTCAGCTATTATTCAGATCTGAGGGAAATATCCAATATGTCCACCTGTTCAAGTATTCATATATTTATATGGGCCGTCCCCATGGACTGCAGTGCCATGTGGCAGGCACTCATACAATTATATTAAATGGAAAATATACAGATGGAGCATATTTTTCAGATTCAGCTTTTTGGAGGGCCAAGATGTTGAATATATTTTCCTTTCCTTCCTTTTTTACCTTCCAATATATACAGATATATAAAGGGAAGTCATGCATAAACACAATGCTACACACAATGCTGCACAGCAGACAGAGACGCTGGCCATCAATGATCAAAACACACCATCTATCCATCCATCTGCTTTCTGAGAAGATCTCCTCAAGGAGGCCTGTGAATACAAGATGAGCCTGTGATAGTTTAATCACTGTCCTGGCTCAGTTTAGTATTAATGACAACACAAAACCTAAATCCTCCTTTTTAATTGATATGCTAATATGTGCGCAAAGATATTAATAAGAGAGAGAAGACCTTTTGTCCTGGAAACTATATTTTAAACCCTAGTGATGTGATTATGACGTGTTTAAAAAAGTGTGACTCTTCTAGCCTTGAAGGCTAAAATAAATGCTGTGACGCTATTCTGACTTTGAGAAAACGTACATATTGATGCAGTTTGATGCTGCAGTTTTGGGCTGCAGCTAATGATTCTTTTCATTGTCATTTAGCTGATCAATAAGTTGCTCAAAATTTTATTAAATGTCCAAAAACTGAGAAACTAGCACAGTTTTTCATGGACTGAGGAAAGGCCTTCAGATTTCTGAACAACAAAGCTATTTAATTTACAGTTATCTATAAAACAAATGTGGTTTATTGTGATGAACTGATAATGTAACGATTAATTTGGAGCAAAAACACTAAAAAAAAACATGGTATGGCTGAAAATAAGTTTGTAACACAACTCAAGCTCTTAGACGTAACGTTCCCAGAAAAAAAATCTATCGCTATTTGACGCCCTGGGGGTGAAACCAGGCTGATAAAACAGAGAGAATAGCAGGAAATCTTTTCATTTGTGAAGCAGAATGTCTTTTTTTCTTGATAAATGACCACAGCAAGTAATTGATTATCAAAACTGTTGGTGATTAATTGTCTGAATTCTCAGAGTTTAGGTTGAGATCAGAGATTAGGTGACATTTTGGTGTGTTGGGTTTGTGCATGGAGTTTCTGTGGGATCTAGATCTTAAATTAAAGGAGACAGTTAAGACGGAGCGAAGAGAGAAGGTGACATAAAGAGATTCAGTTTCAGGCTATTTCTGCAGAAATACACCGGCCTGATTTCATCTAAAATATATATTTGCCTCAAACTGAACACTCTGATGTTTTCCCATCGACTCAGAGACTTGAGTTCTTCCTGACGGGACCACCCGGTGCGTGAAGCACAAAAAGCTTCCCGCCAGGCTGGACATAATAGCAGCCTGATGAGTCGATGCTGGTATTGATCTGAACAGCAGGTCAGAAGACACACAGCGTTTATGTGCATGATCACTCATCACTGACAGGAGCCCATCAAACAGAAGGGAAGACTCCCTGAGCTCCCATTTCCCTGAGTACCCAAACTTTTTTAAACTTTTTTATCTTAACATGATCTTTCTGATTTGAGGGATTACCCAATCTTTTTTTTCCACAGTTAAGGACTTTATAATCTTATAGATTTGATGTTTTGATGTTACTTGATGTTTTTTTCTTGTAAACTTGCCATTTTGATCTCACAGAAAATCCAAGTTTTTCCCTTAACTATGAGTGCCAGCCCTTTCATTGTCAACTTTCAAGACTAAGAATATTTTTTTACTGTGACTCTGAAACCCCAAATAGCTAAAATGAAAGAAGAGACTTAATTTTACCTTGTTGCATTTTTGTTTTATCTGATGTTCAGTAGAGGCCAGTTTCACCAAAAAACTTTTTGTCTAGTAAAGATTGTTTTGCTCTGTGATCCTGACCTCTCCACTTCCTGCCTCAACCTCTGTGGCTTTGATCTACCGTCTCTTTATGTTCCAACTACATATCCCAGAAGCCCAAAAATTACACACAGGGTGTATGAGAGCACTTTCTTGTGCTAGCCACCGAAAAACCACATGGCACTCAAGTGTTGGCTTTTAAATGACGTATATATATATGTGCCAATGGCACACAAAGACTTAATATTAACTTTAAAATCTTGCAAACTTATTTTTTCTTGTACTTTTTCATTTAAATCAATGGTTTTGTGCTCTTTCTTTTTTAAATTTGCAACTTTAATCTCCTGATTTTAAGTTGCAAAAGGACCAAGCATCAATTTTAAAACCTGACGAACATCAGTGCTAGATTACTGAAAAGAGCTGCAGAGTGACTTCAGACTGAACTGAACAGTTATATTAATGCTCTTTCTATCTAAAACGATGAGCTAAAAGAGCTGCAGAGTCAAAGACAACTGGTGGCTTCGTCACTGTAAGCAACCATTCACTCCTCACTTTCTACTCAGTCTAATCTCAGACACTATTGATTGATGTCAGCACAACAGTCAGTGCTTCTGTTATGAATTCTTCTTTCAACTAAGCAGGTAGAAAGCAGCTTTGTGCTGCTTGATCCTTGTAAATGTTTAGTTGTTTACACATTTTTCAGCTGCTTTCAAACTTGTCTCAGATCTGAAGCTACCTGAACCAGCAGTGGAACAATCCCTCCATTATGAGTAAACCACAGAGCTTTGTAATCCTCTGGGAGAACAACATCTTTTCAAAGAAGCTCTGACCTTCCCTCTGCTTTTCTGTTTAGACTCACTTACCGACTCCTTTTGAATCACCTCCAGCTTCTGTTACCTTCCACCTCTCTTCTTCCCTCTTCATTTCCTCTCTATGTTTTTTTTTCTTTTCCTTTCTGTCTTTCTGAACTCTCTAATTAGACCCCACCCTCATCTTTTTCTTCTGTACTTCCATCTTCCATTGTCTGGACGACCTGTTTCAGTCATTTTCAGGTGCAAACTTGTATTTTGAATGTTTGGAGCCGCAAAGATCATATGACTAATCAATGACTCGATCGACAGAAAAAGAATTGCTTACTATTGCTTAATCGTTACAGTAAGTTTTTGTGCTGCTTTTGCTATGTTTCTCTGTTTTATATAATAGAAAAGTGAATGTCTTTGGGTTTTGGACTGAACAAGACGCTGAAAGGCGCCACTATGGACATAGATAATATTGGGACAGACAGTTTTTGTAATTGATGACATTTTACAGACCAGACAAGTCCTTTATTAAAGGAGAAAATATTCAGTAATAAATGATAATAGATAATAATAATTATTTGCAGTTGCAACACCTCTATTTCACACATCATGTCTCATTCACTGCTTTGATGTGGACTTTTACATGCAAAAAACTGCATGATTCACTCAAAGAAAATCAAAAAAGCAAAAAGGCACAAAAAGTCTCTTTTTAATGAGTTGCTTCGCTCAACAGTCGGAGCTCAGGAGGTCATCATGCAGCAGGAGCCTCATGGGTCTTGTCATCCTTCAAAGTGCTGCTGAGTCAGACTATGGAGTGTTACCTCATCAACAAACACCAGAGTCTCTGTGAAAAAAACTTCTTAAAATGGACCCTTCAAAAAAACGAGGGCTGATGCAACGCTGGCCGTTACCTGAGAGGCATAACACCAAACAGGAAGTGCGTATCCCTGCGAAACTCAGAGTTTGAAGTCTTATAATGGAGAGGAGTGACGGAGACGAGTCATGTCTCCAGAGTTTGGGTCAATGACTTTGAGGCATCTCAGACAATAGATGTTCTTCCCCTGTAGCTGAGACACTATTTGAAAAACCCGGCATTGCTGCTTTTAGCCGTGAGCACGTTGTGATCAGGTTTTTATCCATCAGTGTTTCCAGATGACACCAAAGCAACTCGGACCACATCATCTTTGGAGAACAGCAGTCTGTCCAAAGCACAACACGGAGCATCGTGTCGCAGACAGCTGATGAAGACAGGCTGACAGGAAGTGACTCCATATCTGCTCGGTTATTTGGTCACACATCATTATGTCATGAGCCGGTGTGAGGGACCTTGCTCGAGGGTATGTCAGCAGCAGCAATTATGGAGCAGGAGTGCTAGTGTTTCAGTCTGTCAGGCTCAAACTAATGACTTCCTGGTCCCAGTCATTTCATCTCTCCCATCAGCCACCTGACGCCTCATTAGCAGAGCGCTTGTGTTTCTGTGTGTGTTTTTTTGTGATCAAACATCACCTGAGTACGACAGACACTGTTTATCTGCCTGTTCCTTTTCTTTCTGCAACAATATGAGTTTGTTTCTTTCATCGCAGCACTGTCGATATCACACTCAGTATGGTTCAGAGTGCAGCAGACAGCCTGATGGATGCATCATTACTGTGTTTAAAATGCTCCGCACACTTTCACTTCTTCCTACATCTTGAACCCATTTTAACTTTGTTTTTTTTTAATGTCTGCAGTCAGACACTGGACTCTGATCAGGAGGTAGGCCGATCTTTTTTAGACAAACTCCCGCTGAAGCAAGGTAATGTCGACACATCTGTCATTAACAATGAAAGAGTGGATTATGACTCACTGCTGGAGAGCAAAAAAGTGCTCAGCAGAGAAAGTTGTTGCCGTTAAAAAATTCTGGAAAAAAAGTGAAATTACTAGTAATCAATCTTGTACACTCGCTGGTCTGGTTCTGCTAAACCTGAGAATAATATTTTATGCAGATGATCAATTATTAATAGATTCATAAACAAACAAAACAATGATCGTTTTCATCAAAGAATCTATGGATATTACGAGTCGAGGAAATGTAGAAAAACACTTTCCAGCCCAAATGGATTCTGCTTTTATAATATAAGAAAAATGCTACTTAGCTACTAATTTCTTGAAATATTACATTGTGTATTAAAATGTAATTTCCTGGTGACTGACTATGTGAGAGGGCCAGTGCTGCCATGTGAGTGTATATCTGCTGTTTACTAATGAATGTAATTGAATAAAAGTGTTTCTCCTCAGACAAGCTGTGGGAGAAGACAGAAGAGCAGCTGATGGACATTTTCATATTACAAATTAGTAATACGCTGCCTCGTTCTTGCGCATGATTTGCACCCCTAAATAATGTATATATGTGCTGGGTTTAATAATGATTTTAGGTGATTAATCCAAGCTTGAATTGGGATCATCTTTGCTGATTATGACACACTGGTTTTAAACATCTGCCTGACTCTCTCCTCCAGTGATTCGGGTCTTATCCGAATGATTTTTATGGTAGCTGAGGTAATTACACCTCCAGGAAAGTTCACATTTCTATGCCAGGAGGCTTGATTCCTTTCACTATCTATCTTCATATGCTCTGTTTTTGGCAGGTATGGGCTAGCATGTGCCTGAGGCCTGGCCGTCCATCAGCGTTCACGCCAGCCAATCACAGGTGATTTCACTGAGTTCCTCTTGTCTGTTTGAAGGTACGCTAATCAGTGACGGAGTCGTTTGTCCGACTCTCAGTCCTACATGATCATCCATACAGGCCGTCTTATCGGGACACAAGAGCAGATTGATTTCCTCTGATGACACCTTTTCACTAAATGAGCTCGATGTAGAGAACAGCTTGATGAGCTGAACTGAGGAAAGGAGCAAAAGTTCAGTGCAGTCATGGGAAAAAAAGCCGACGTTTTTGCAAAGTTTGAATACAACAGATGTTTTAGCATTCGGTCAAAGCGAGAGACTGTGACTTCAAAGTATAAGTTAGGTGGAATAATGACAAATTAAAAAGCACACATGCACACAGCACGCTTTGCTTTCTCTTTGCTCTTGAAGGAATCTCATAAAGTGACTGGTCACGAAGACAAATCTCCATATTTTCTGTGGATTCGTTCCCTGCAGTCATTAGCTTTCTGCTTTCAGCACAATTTACTGGTAATGAGTGTGAACTGTGTTTTTATGTCTTGCCATGAGATTGCTTCTCTGTTTTTTAATTTAATATGTAACATAGGGGGTCTGCGTTATTGTGTCATGATTTAATTAGTAGGTCCTGCTGCAACTCCATCTTCACATTTTGAAACGACTTAAACTTTTTTCGTTGGCAGTCAGTCGAGTCATCCATCAGCCTAATTACTGTGAAACGCAGCAGTAGGAAGGGCACAAATCTCCTTTCACTTTATTTTACTCCCTCATTGTTTGTTCGCGGGCATTAAACAGCGGGGCCAAAATTAAATATTTTGCCAACATCATTCAGATGTCTTTCATCCAGCGAGGTGCCGGACCATTCTTTGTTACTTCTGTATATTTTATGTTTCTGTGTTTTTTATCTCTTCATGTTTTGTAATTATGTATTTTGTTGGACGCCTTGCAGCAGGCTAATTTCCCCACTAGGGACTATAAAATTTTGAAGTTGAGTTTTATTATTCATCCCCTGAGCGCTGAATTCGTGAAGTTAGCAGACTCAGGCTCAAATGTAATTAGTGTCTTTGTCTGTAACTTCATTTCACACTTCCAAAA
Source organism: Synanceia verrucosa (assembly GCA_029721515.1). Classification (NCBI taxonomy): domain Eukaryota; kingdom Metazoa; phylum Chordata; class Actinopteri; order Perciformes; family Synanceiidae; genus Synanceia; species Synanceia verrucosa. The sequence goes on along the minus strand of CM056565.1, from coordinate 20,194,073 downwards.
ATGCACCGCATGCCAATTGTATGCTCTCATTTTTCTTTTCATTTTGCTCAAATGAATCGCATGTGAACTGTGAAAAACAATGGCGTCGACTTCTTTCCTCCATCATGGCTCTTTCCACCATTAGTCTCTCTGCTGACCTTTCAGTAAAGGCTGCTGGAGGTGCTCAGGTATAATTGTCCCCAATGAGAGCCAGTAACTCCAGTCTCATCAACAGCAGATGATTTAATGTCGCCAGCAGCCAATTCTGCATTCAGTCGGCTCGTGGTGAGAACGGGTTGCTTGGATGCAGCTTTAATTCGCTGGGGAAGAGTCCGGACCTGAATGAGGAAAACTGGCAGACTTGACCTTATTTTTTTTTTTAATCTGGTTCACTTACATTTGCATTCACAGCCAAAGTTGCGTTCTCAGCATCTGTTTCTTTATTGTCATGGCGTTGGCTACAATTGCCGCAATGTATAATGATCATTTTTCTTATTAACTTCATGTTGGCAACTGGTTGCAACATGAAATTTGGATTTCACACATTAATATCTATAAACAAATACACTGAATTTACAAACAAAAATGAGAAAAGCAGCAAAGCTCCATAATTTTTTTCAAAATATTCTGATTTTTTTGGTTCAAAATTAAAACTGAACCACAAATTTGGAAGATGAACAAGCCTTTCCTATAAAAACAAAACCAGACGTCGGCACAAGATTTTGAAATCATTTCCGCAGCAGAAAGCCACGACTGCACCCACTCCTTATTTATTAGTGACTTGTTTGAAACACTTCGTCAGGCTTGTATTGGAATGCTTTGTGTTTTCTCTACACAGATGCTGGCTGGCATACAGTAGGTGGGGGAATGTAATTATTTTGCAAGCCACGGGTCCTGTCATGAATTCCAAAGTGAAGACCAAAAAACTCCCAAATCAAATCTGAGTTGGAAACTCTGCATATCAAAGTTGCTGTCTGTTGGTCTGCCAAACATGGATATGCATCCTGAACAATGTGATTGGTTGGTGATTAAAACTAGATCTGCTGACATGAATGAAGAGTTGATTCAGTGCACATATTTGATCATCTTAAGTTAAGTTCTAGAAAAGTATTTTTTTTCTTTTACCTTTGTACAGAATATAGCTTATATCCAACACAAAACACTTTTTGGTGAAGTCAAATGCATCATCATTTTCATCATCAGCTGCCTCTCCCCTTTCTCCATCTGCTCTTTGTTTGTCTTTTCTTTACCCACCCTCCTTCTTCCATGAGTGGAAAAGCTTATCAATGCTGCTCGGAGGACGGCAGGCTGCAATCAGAGGGAAAATTACTGCTCTTTCTCCTGTCGCCATCACCAACAATCCACAGCAGAGCCGGGGATGTTTATCTACCAAGAGCCTTCAATGCATTATGACTCAACTGCTCTTGGAGAGGTGAAAATGGTCTCATATTGGAGCTTTTCCTTTTTTTTCTCCACATGTGAAAATGTATATAATTGTGTAGGTTTCCATGAGGAAAACTGAGGATTCAAGATGTTTAATCATCAGTCACTGAATGAAGAAATACACATGATCTTCTCATCAAAAATGACTTCCATAAACTCAGAAGGCAGCAGAATATGTTGTGAAATAAATCTCATTTCTATCAGTTACTTCTCTATTTTTTAAGATTTAAAGCACATTTTAAGTCTTATATGTGAACGTTTAGTTCACATATAAGATGTTTTTTTGTGTCTCACTGACTAAGAGGGACAACAATGTCTGAAATTGGTCTGTTATTCAGGAGGAGCTCTGCAAAGAATATCCTCAAAAAGCCCACTATGGAGTGAAACTACCTTTTACCCACAACAGTGGCACACCTGATGCATGACTCAAATTGATGATTCAGAAGTGTCTAAAGTGTCACTACAGAGTAGCTACTGGGTCTTAATAGGGTAGTGAACCCTGACTGAGTGAGCTAAGGTTGACTGAAGTCTCTCCAGCCCATAAACCAGCACAACAAGCACACACTGCTGCAGTATATATGAGAAAGAGACTGACACTGTGTATTTACCTCAGAGCCATTAATATAGGCTGACACTCGACTCATAGATGACGGGAGGAGGTAAACAGCAGCTGTGAGGTCAGGTCCTGTCCTGACTGTTAGCATTACACCATTTCAGAGCAGTTATAACAGAGTATGGGTCATCACAGAAAGGGGTCAGAGTCAGATGATATTGAGGTTGCCATGGAGTTCATTCCTGCTGACTGAAGCCAGAGCATCTGTTCCATCATGAGAGTTCAGAGGTTTGCTAACGTTCTGTTTTAATGTTTTACTGACAGGGCAACCTGGTCTCCCAGGAAGGCACAACAGTAACTGAGGTTCAGGCTGGAAACCACGTCTGCCACCACTCATTTCAGACACATCACTATGACCTGCTGAAATGTGTATTCAGTAAACCAGCAGACATGAATAAACAACATCCGACAGGAAGCTTTTGGGGATTTGAAGAGTGCTGATGGTGTGGATGAAGAGGGGAAGGTCAAGCTGCCCCTCTGGACCTCTGGCTGGGGAGTCAGAGCTGTTGGCGCTGCTGGTCCTGCCGACCAGCCGCATCCTGCCGTCACAACAGTTCACCTCACTCCACTTAAAGCACAGGGCCGGCTGGGAGGGCAGGTATAGAAAATGGAAAGTGTTTTGAGCTTTTATCCCTCCCTCCCTGTCATTAATCTCTGGCTGGCAGCAGAGAGCAGGCATAGCGTCCCTGGCTGTTTGTCCTGGTAAAGTGCTCTGCAGTAACAAAGTTACTCCTACAGTATAAAGAGCTCTTGATCGAAGTCTGACAGCACTGCAAAAGTTTCTAAAATGTTTTAAACAGTCTTATTTTTTTTGGTATTTAAAAGGACCGGCATGTCGATGCAGGGAACAGAAATGAAATTTAAAATTCAGAACTATGTTAAACTAAGAATTTGTTTCCATTAACGTATCAGTCCTTCATACACTATATTGCCAAAAGTATTCGCTCACCTGCCTTGACTCGCATATGAATTTAAGTGACATCCCATTCCTAATCCATAGGGTTCAATATGACGTCGGTCCAACCTTTGCAGCTATAACAGCTTCAACTCTTCTGGGAAGGCTGTCCGCAAGGTTTAGGAGTGTGTTTATGGGAATTTTTGACCATTCTTCCAGAGGCATATTTGTGAGGTCACACACTGATGTTGGACGATAAGGCCTGGCTCTCAGTCTCTGCTCTAATTCATCCCAAAGGTGTTCTATCGGGTTGAGGTCAGGACTCTGTGCAGGCCAGTCAAGTTCATCCACACCAGACTCTGTCATCCATGTCTTTATGGACCTTGCTTTGTGCACTGGTGCACAGTCATGTTGGAAGAGGAAGGGGCCAGCTCCAAACTGTTCCCACAAAGTTGGGAACATGGAATTGTCCAAAATGTCTTGGTATGCTGAAGCATTCAGAGTTCCTTTCACTGGAACTAATAAATAATCATAACTCTGAATCATATGTTCCCAATCCCAAAGATGCTTACCAAAGGAATTTTAAGAACTCAGCAGAGGTTAAAACAGTACAGTGTTTAATCCTTTGGACTAAAAAAGCCAGGATAAGTCTGCATGGTACCAAAGTACAGAAGTCATTTTTTCCCTGTTTCCTGAACTTACTCGCCTCATCCTCCTTTTCTTCTTCTTCTCAACAATGTTTGAACTTATCAACTATGTTTTGTGATTCCATCTCCCCAATAGCCTACAGGGGGACTAGCACCAACCCTTTATGTGCTCTAATTGACTTTTAGATAGAGGGCAGAGGTACAGCTGATCAACACGAAGTCTGACACTCAAATGTTAACAGCCCTCCAACGTCTTGGCTTCCTCTCCTCTTCAAGCCTCTTTTCTGGCCTGGTTCACTGGAGTGGAAGGGCCTGGACATCACCCCCCCATCCCTCTTTTTACTCATTACTACACTCTCTGGACTCGCCATGTACATGAGGTGCAGCCACTTTAATCTGTCTCAATCTGAGAGCCCCCGACTGACTCGGCTGTTACAACGAGCCCATTTAACATGATGGGAGGCTGGAAATGCAGCCGTCTGAGCTGTAGATCTCTGGAGAGGCAATGACGAACACACACACACACACACACAGTTCAGAGCAGAGTACACACTCATAAGCACCTTTCCCACCGGACAAAAACCCACTAACATCTTTTGTCAGCGGGAAAGGTTACAATCAGCATTCATTCCTGGGACAAATGAGTGTGCAGCAGTCACAGGTATTTATCGGCTGCAGCTCTGATGGAAACGTGACACCCGGGTGGACATGCTCATTTTCAGATACCTGCACCAAAACACCAATATAACAGCCATAAACATGCAGATCAAAGGTCACCTTCATGAGGGAAGCTACAGGTCTCACATCAGACAAATATTAAACCCACAGGAGCTTCACTTATCCGCGGTTCTGTACTTAGAGATTTTATTCTGCTTCACCTCTCTCTGTTAATATGCCAGTTAGCATTATTACAATGAAATGCAAGTGGTTACTTCTAATTAGGCCCAATTCGAGTCATTTTAACCCTTGAATTTAAATTTATGGGGCTTCTATTAACTTTTAATGACTTTTCTGTCATGAGCTCGCTTAGTTTCTGACCATGTTTGTAAAGCCACCTGCCCTGCTTTTCATTTACTGCATAAATAACATAAGATAATCCTTTATTAGTCCCACAAACTGTGGGTCTGCATTGTTACAGCAGCAAAAATAGATAGATATCAGTATGCTGAATACCATGCACAGCGTTCTGTAGCTATATACTAATGCCTTCCTCTGGTGTTGGTGGACGTGCAGAAACCTCTTGATCTGACGCACTTTGAGAGGCTGTGCAAAAGAATTACGTCTGCTGGAATTAACACTGTGTGTGCTAATATGAAACTCTCATTAATTCAGAATTCAAGAGCATGCACAGCATGCATACTGCAGATCTGTACACTGACATTACTGTGAGATCTGAAGAAGCTGCAGGTCAAACCCAGTTCAGCTGTATAGCGCACACTCTTCAGTACAAGTGGATTCACGTCCTCCCACACACACCCTGATGTCCACTGCTTGTCCACATTCATTATTCACACACTTCTCTGTAATTGCAGCTGGTGTACAGTAAATATTTAATCTCTTTGTACCTCTAACATCCCTCACCTCCTACTCGCTCAAACTCCTTCAGTTAAGCTGCTTTGAAAGCAGAGATTAATCTACAAGCATCGTCTGATCTCATATTCATGCATTTCTTCCAGCTCATTAGGAATATTGGTTTCACTGGGCTGGTGTGTGAACTCACTGACTGCTGAGTTTATTCAGCTATTAAGTTTTTTACATTTAATGAGCCAGTCCACATTCACAGAGAAGCAGCAGCAGTGACCTGTCAATCACTGCAAGACAGTCTATTGAAGAAGAGACAGTCTCCTGGTGGAGGGACAGTCTCCTAGTGGAGAGACGGTCACCTGGTGGAGGGACAGTCTCCTGGTGGAGGGACAGTCTCCTGGCGGAGGGACAGTCTTCTGGTGGAGTGACAGTCTCCTGGCGGAGGGATAGTCTCCTGGTGGAGGGACAGTCTCCTGGCGGAGGGATAGTCTCCTGGTGGAGGGATAGTCTCCTGGTGGAGGGACAGTCTCCTCGTGGCTCAGTGTTCGTCTCACCATGGAGCTCATCATGTGATTTATGTAGATCTCAGAGAAGAAATGTCTTCCATTATTCACCGCAACGATCCTGTGTGTGTGCGTGCTTTACAAATAGTAAAACTGAAATAATTTGATCATCACAAACATCATGATTATAGTTCATGGACCTAACCTAATAATCCACGGTGCTGTTAGTGGCCTAAATGCCTATTTAGCTCTTTTAGTGCTCATTAATTGACTGATTAAACCGACTGTATCCCCAGTTCATAAAACCTCAAACACCTGGGGCCCGGTTTACAACGAAAGCAGCGTTTTATTTCCCTGTTCATGTTATTACAAAGCACTTTTTTTTTTTAAATTGACACTCTGAATTGCATGCTTGATGTTTGCTGATGATGCAGTGAATGTGCCAGCAGATTTATTCAACCTGCTGAACACAAAGTGTTCTGGATGCAGTTTTCCTTCGGTGGCAAACAGGACATTACTGTAGGTTTATGTTTCTTTGGATAAAAACATTAGAGAAATTAAAGATTGTGAAAACATGAAAAGACATATCTGTTCTGGTTCAATTTGACTAAAAGTGCACCAGACGGCGAGAAGAAAAAGTGTTTGTTATGTTTCTTTTACAAGACAGAGATGAACAGCAGAGGAAGAAGGAAAGTAGCTAGAAACAATGAAGATGTAAATGAGTTAAAGGTCGATCAATAAAGTGATCTGCAGAGTTTAAAGCCAGTCCCAGTTTACTTTGCAGTACTACCCTCAGATCACATCTGTCATGTTGACACCAAAACCCAACAAGTAGAAAAGTATCTCATGTCTCACATAAAGGCAACTTGAAGTGTTTTACTTAAAGTGTTCAAGAAAACACAGGTAAACACAAGGTGGATGAGAAATAGAACATCACTGAATGAATATATATATTTCTCTGTATTTTGCATTCCGGCAGAGCAGACAGTGCTGCTCTCTAATAGCTCAGGGATATGAGGCTCACTTCACATGTGAACAGCAACAGCTACCAGTCCACAGCGGAAACAAGACAGCAAATTGAAGGAGTCGAAAATGACATATGTCAAAAAAATATTGACATATTTTCAGAAATGACTCATCACAAATTCATTATCATCATTTGTGTGCCGGAGTCCAGAGGAGAGCATTGATCACAGCTGCAGAAATAGATAACAGCTGCAGTACAACGGCTACACTAAACATAGGCTACGATCCTTCCATCCATTTTCACAGCCTATCCCAGCTGTCTTAGGGTGAAAGGCAGGGTACACCCTGGACAAGTCACCAGGTCATCGCAGGGCACATATACCCTTTTCCACCGGGGTGGTCCCAGGGCTGGTTCGGAGCCAGATCCTGACTTAGCACCAGTTCTTTGTGTTTCCACAGCCTAAGCACCAGGCCCTGGTGCTTGAAACTGGGTCCAGGTAAGCACTAAGAGCTAAGCACCGATTACGTCGGGGGCTTGGGGCAGGGTTATTGAGACCAACAAGACCGGAGTAAATACTTAGTTTGATCGCAAATGTATTGAAAGGACTCCCTGGATACATGGATGTTTTGCACAAACTGTTGCTCAGTGAAATTTGGAACAATAGTGTGCCACCAGTACTGTGATCGTGGATGTGCCCAGGCTATAGGCGACCTCCATGTCGCTGGCAGCTGCAATAAGAATACTGTTCTCAAATGGAGTCACCACTCAAACCTATTAGGCTACATTCAGCCTGAAGTGACCCAAATCCTTTTTTTTCGCTGTATCCTAAAACCGATACATATCCGATCTTTTATTGACTTTAGTCTGAACGGCCAGGTCGCATTCATCCAACCTACACGTCATCAACAAGCTACAAACATCACTATTCTGCGGCGGAAGTAGGCGGCAGCGGGAAGAAAAACAACAACCATGGCGGACGATAACGTGGAGAGTAGTCAGTGGAGGGAAAACGAGTTTTCTGAGTTAATTCATATTTGAGGGGATAGCTCTACTCAGGCCAAACTGGAGGGGTCTTATCGGAACCAGACTGTTTACTCTCCACCGCTAGCGTCCATGTTCACCTCCGTAAACACTGAGCACGCACGCCGTATGCAATGTCATCGCGTCCTTCCATGCGCATGCGGGACACTTGTGAGGCATTTAAGTTCACACTGGAGATCACATACAAGTTAATTGGAAATGTGAATGACGTCGCAAAAAAAAAGGGATTTCACAAAAAAATCCGAATTGGGCATTAAGCCCTGCAGTCTGAACGTAGCCTTAGTAACAGTAATATGGTGTTACATTTTTGCCACATTCCTGAGCGAACAATGACAGATTTGAGAGAGCAAACACGGATTTGAACATATTCTGTGCTCAGTAAATTTATTTTTGCACGTGCCACAATCACCGCTGAGTCTCAGTGTTTCTTCTGCTTGTGCATTTACTCGCTCCAAATCAGTCTTTCTTCGCTCAGGAATGTGACACAAAACTCCATACAGTTAGTTTTGTCAGCTCTGGATTCTTTGCAAAGCCTTGTTTTAATTTCGCCCCGCACAAGCTTTGCCGGGTGAAAGCAAAAATGCTGTGACGTACTGACGTTTTGCAGTAGCTCTGACTGGGCTCCTTGCCGATGGAAAAGCAACCGGTGATAACGAGGAAAGCAAGTTGACCCAAATAAGCACAGGACCAAACTAGCGGCAAGTTAATTTTGGTGGAAAAGGAATAATAGAGACAGACAACCATTCACACCTAGGTGCAATTTAAATTAGCCAATTAACCCCCATGTAATCCCCATGGATGGTGGGACGAATCACCCATCCTGCCCATGAACATATTTGTAGATTATTGAACAGTTACTGCGACTGTTTTCTAATGTGCACCATCATTACCTAATATGCTGTACAGTACTCTACAAAACTACAGAAACCAGTCTGCAAGCACTTTACCACATTATCACCAAAGTTTCACACATGAACGTTACAGCAGCAAATAATGAGTCACTGGGGAAGATTAGTGGGGCAACTGAAATATTCAGCACAGATGGGTTCACGTACTTCTCTGAATTAATCCCTTTGCTGAAAATGACGACCACTAAATGTGTTTTGTCTCACTTTCAATGATACTTCCAACACACCAGCATCGGTCCCATATCAACCAAAAGCTTGTCTCAAAAAGGTGACTTACTATGGTGAAGTTCATGACCTTGAGGATCCAGATAGTTAGAGCCAAGTTGATCAGGATCAGGATCATCAGCAGCAGGACGAAGAAGTAAAGGCAGCGTTTCCTCCAGCCATATATCCCCACTTTGTACACTTGTGGTTTCTCTGAACTCTGGACATTGTTCCTATGAGTGCACTGTTCTTGGGTCATCTGAGGGGAGAGAAAAAAAAGAGACAATTATAGCTGAGAGCAACACCTTGACCTCTGAGATCCTCACTGGTGCAAACCAACAGTCAGAGCTTGTTTTTTCTGTCTGTATATGATGTATTCATAAAGCTTGTAATGGGACACTGGACAGCCTGGGTTACTTTTTTGCACTTATTGGTTTGGTGACATTGACGCTCTGCCATCTTAGAAAGTTGTTTTGGCCTCTTTACACATCCAGTGGACACAGAGCTACAGCTTCATTCCATTAGTCTAATATTCACCCCTCCTTTAGCTCGTTTTTAGTCTCCTGAGAGAAATGTATGTCTCTTCAGCTGCTAAATGTGCCACTGTGCTCACCAGCTAGTGCTTTCTCCAGTCTGGCTGATATGTATGCAGCCACTATTGCAACCCATGGTGGAGCCGCCCATGATTGCTCAGGGATTTGTGATGCAGCTGCAGCCACTGTGCAGAAAATGACCTTATAAGATAAGAGATGAGGTAAATCTGAACATTAGTACAAACAACATGCTGTAAACATTCCGCTCACAGACTGACTGGACACTCATTTCAGGCACGCTCAAAGACAGTTCAGTTGGCGATCGCATTGATTGATTGCCCCATAAGTGGTCTATAACTCCATTATACCCCTCTGCCCCACTGATGTGCTGATAGTGCAGATTAATGATGATTCTAATTGTCTGACCGTGAAGACGAGAAGGCATTGTTCACGTCAAGCGCCATAATAATGGCCTAATAACTCTGTGGAAAAATACAATTTACTGTCCATCGTGCTTTGGAGAGCGCGCCTCAGACCACCAAAGCCAATCGCTTTTGACAACCACACACATTAGCCGCTAACTGAAACAAATGGCACAAGACAGGGGCCCGGTGAGGAAGTGCTGAATGCCACAGAGGAGACTCCAAAGCCCCACTCAGCAAAAAAAAAAAAAAAGAAAACCAAACCGAGAAATCTCATTGTGTACGGTCGGATTTTCATTTGTGTGTGACGGGAGATGCAGAGAGATGAAGAGGCTTATCTCTGCGATGTCGAGGCTGACAGAAGAGAGGGAAATCAGGGCGGTGAGAGTAAACAGAGCTGGGATGATTTGAACTAGAGAAAAACTACAGTTACCTCCTCACAGTACGCCAACCACTCAAGGAGCCAGTTACACGTCTTTACTGTCCAAAATATCGTCACTTCATCATTTTATCATTTGTGTGAAACTGTCATAATTAGCATATGAAGATTAAGTTACAGCAACAAATGAGTTTTATGAGGTAAACCTGACCTTTGACCTCCAAAATCCAATCAGTTCATCCTTGATGCCAAGCATATGTTTGTGGCTTAATCCTGAGATATTGCAATCATGAGTGCAACACAAAAAATTGCCTGTTTTATGGGAAAGAGGCCCTTAGCTAATTAAAATCAACTAGAGTGAGAACTTACTAACTTATAAACTACCTTGGAGAGTAGCTGTGCAGATCACCTCAAACTGGATCCAAGTCAGGAAAAATTCAACTAAATATGCTGTTTCATTATCGCTCATCCCCCAGAAGTGTCTGTGCTTGATGTCACAGTTTAACAGCAGTACCTGATCCCTCAGGCTGTGGGTTTGCTTCACACTGATTCAAACACAAACTGGAAAACAAACACAAGCGGCTGCACAAGCCAAAAGTAACGCAGGCTGTTTGTTCAGCTCTTTGGCAAAATCCTCCATCAAGAGCCGCAGTCTGCGAGTGGGGATTAATATCGCATCTGATCTTGCCTCATATTTTCTTTTATGTTTCCAACTATGAACACCTGCCACAGCGCAGATCATCCAAATGTGGCCGTGTTTCATGGCCGCCTCGCTGCTTCACTATCCTGTCAGCATCCCTCCGTTTGAACAGGATCCAGCTCAGCTGACATTTGTTTACACCACAGAGTTTGATAATGAATAAAACGCACACACACACACACACACACACACACACAAGATTCAAAGGCTGACAGACAGGTTTTCCATTTCCTGTCTCTAGATTTGGGTTTTGATTCTGGTGTGACGGACTCAGATAACTGACCCTGAAACTGATATGAAACTAAAACTTCAAAACGAACCAGATCATGTCAGTGAAAGTCTGTGAGCTGAGGAGATGATAAAGCCTAGCACCAAACAAACAAGTTTTTAGTAGTGAATAACGTGAAAAGAAATGTGAGGTTATGTTTAGTACTTCTAATCTGAGCCTTGGAAAGGTGCAGGACAGCTGAATAATGATCTGCTTGTTCACTGGAACAACTTAGTTATGGCTCTAGTTTCACATTATGTGGCAACAATGCTGATTAAATAGAAGTAAAGAAGTCAGTACAACAGTTCAATGATGTGTTGTTGAGTTCTTAGATTTATTTCAATAGATTTAAAGTGTTTTTCTACCCCTCGTGCAACTAATCTATTTTAGAATTAAAAATTCTAAAATAACTAAAAAACTAAAACTAAAAAAATGTCCTTGATGAGAAAAAAAGAGAAAGAAAGGGCGAAGCAGAAGCTGCCAGGTGTCTCCAGGTGTTGTGGAGATGCTGGCTGTCACCTGGTCACTACAACATTATGTGCTCACTCATTCATGTGGAAATGCATTACTTCTCAGGTCAGCCTTTCTGAGATCTGCACACTCGTAGTTTGGTGACTAAGCTGTATTATTAAAGTACGCCGGCGATGCTGCTCGCCTCACATTCGCTTTCAGGCACTTTGGTTAAAGTGATGCATGACAAGTCATTTTCTTCTGTTGAAGCATAATCCTGAGGGGATGCGTGCTCTGTTGCATAAGACTACTGAGCAATATATTACATCATGTTTTATTCCAACCTGCTTTTCTAAAATAATCTGGATGACTGTTTTACTCATGAGGCTAAAAGCCACACTCCTGTCAGTGCCTTTCAAAACCATTATCACCAAAGAAAACTGTTCTGATCTGACCCAATTAATTAGGTTTTGTGACCCTCAATGCCTCAATTGTGGCGGTAAAAGTGTATTACAGGCTCTCATTGTTTCAGAGTCTTAGTTTTTGTTCAGGTTCTTATTCAAAAATTATCATTCTATTTTATTCCTCCATGTATTTTTTGATGTTACCCTGTGAAAAGTTTCCTTAAGCCTCTATAATGTCTGTAGTTATTTGGAATAATTGTATATTATGGAAACCATATTTATAGCTCACAGTATACAGACATAAGCCTCTGTATATTTCTTTAAAGTTGAAAGTATTTATGGACTATAGAAGTGCAATAATATTTGGTTTAAATCACATAAGAGTGTGTCTTCTGGAATAAGTGACAGGGGTCTCAATCAAACAACACAATAACAAAGCAATAAGAGTTTTCAAAGTTTTGTAAATGTATTCACTGCTTGATTGGCCTCTAACTTGCACACACATACTGTGTTACATGGTGGATGTAGTACTCTCACAAAGCACATCATAAATCAAAGAAATGCACTACAGCAATGAAATGTATCTCGTCTCTGCTCTTTCTGCAGACTCTCCCTCCATACAAACAGCACTGATAGCTTTCCAATAAGCTCTCAGGCTACATGCTGATGGAGAAAACAAAATGGTGCTTGGTTACAAGCTAAATAATGGCCACTCTCATAAGAGTGGAGGTGTATGTGTTAAGAAAGCAGAAGAGCCAGGGAGAAAGAAAATAAGTGGCGAATTGGAGGCAAATCAAATCATCGGCCTTTTGAGTCTTATTTCCCTCCACTGCTGCCGTCCAATGGTGCCTCTCACTCAGCCAACTATTCATTCAGAGAGCCTGAAGAAAGCCCAACGGTCCAAAAACAAAGTCTGGCTCTGATTAGAGAGAGAAATGAGGTTTTACAAAATGTTATTGGTTAATCCTGCTGCCAAATAGCCAGGCAGCTCCCCATTAGGACTTTTATAGACAACATGTGGATCAGCACGAGGACCCTGTGGCTGCTGCCAATGGATACGCCATTACTGGTGCGAGCACGCCTCCAAATGGAGGAATATACAAAAAGGCCAACAGCCAGAGGCAGTTTACTGGGCTTTGCAACGAGTGAGTAAACATGAGACCGGCCGACTGAAAAGTTACTAAACAGTTTATGACTGTTGGTTTCGGGTCATTGAACTTCATCATCTCAGCAGCTGAAAACAGAAGAGCAAGCCACTGTTAGCACACCTCTTAATGGTTTTAGGGTTTATTTTTGGGTTTATGTCCTCATTTACTGGTTGATTTTCCTGTTGGACTGGGGAAATCCAGTAGTTACTGTCCTGAAATGCTCCCTGCCACTCCTCCATTCATATTACATTGTCTTGTTTGTTCGTCTAAAGAGCCTAGAGCCATTGGATTTTATTGTATGGTAGCAGAACCTCAAGTTGTTTCTTTGTGCTTTTATTAGCCCTGAACAACAGAGAGCAGCACTGAAGCAGTACAGGCTAAATGGAGGCAAAGAGCAGAAGAAATGTGATGCAACAATGATGAAATCAGCCTCTCAGCACAAAATGAAGAATGTATCACACTCATAAAATATGCATGTATTTAGAAATTATACTCACATTATACTACTACTACTACTACAAGTGATGTTGCCTCGCTCCCATGTCTTAGCAATTAATTTCTAAGAACATTACCAGCAGAAATAAGGACAAAACTGCAAAAGACCCTGAAATAAACTGGACTTATCCTTGAATGTTTGTGGGCCACAGTCTCTGAGATAAATGCTCATGTATTTATCGGACTCAGTAAATACAGATTTTTTTTTATCCTTGCAGCATCAGCAATGCATCAGCAGCTCTGCACTTTTGTCCCACTTTGCTGCCCCTCATTAACACCGAGGCCGCAGCCCTTCATTGTCGTGTGCCGCCACTGCTTACTGGCCCATTACAGACAAGACGAGTGAGGCTAATATGCACAGATACTGAAAAGGTCAGAGGATAACAGTAAACAGATTAATGAGAGCTCTAACCTGCTGCTTTTAGCGGTTAAACAAGAACAGCCAAAAGAAGAAAACATCAGATTGTGCTGTTCCGGCCTGAGGCCAAGTCTGGCTCACTGACTTTCAGCTATTTCTGTTTTTTATTCTTTATAATAAATGCAGGAAAGACTTGTTTTCTCTTCCTCTCTGTTCTGTAAGTGGCTTTAGCGTGCTTGTCAATAGCACTGTTGAGCACACGATGAGGATAATTTAGTAAAGCCTGAGCACGCTGTGTGAAAGATAATATAGTGTAGATTTGCAACAAGGGAAGAGGAACATCAGTGCATCTTGTGCTGCTGAATTTATGTTTTAAAGCACGATTTTTTTAACTGTGCACAGATCATGTTAGTAGTGGAAAAAGCCTGGAGGTTGAAAAGAAGCAGCTCATCACATTTAAGCCCAATTATATCAAGGAGGGATCATCTGAAAGTATCTCACATGTATGTTGTTTGAAACCTAATAGACAATTCTGTTTTATTGCAACTGGTTTGATCTTTATTTGCATTAGTTACTCTTCCTCCTAGTTTTAGGATTATTATTCCAACCTGCACATCCTGAAGAATGCATCTTTGAAGCTTATTTTGCAACTACAAACTTGAACCAGGATGCTGGTCCGTAAACCAAACAGAAGTTAGTGATTATCATAGGTATTATTTCCAATGCAATTTGGGTGCTGCACGTTGAATACAGCAGATTGTAGGAAACTTCTTAACTCTTTGAGTGCCATTGATGTATATGTATGTCATTGAAAATTCAATGCTTGGATGCCATAGACGTATATATGTGTCAAAGTGTTTTTTTCGGCAGCTGGCAGAAGAGGGCGCTCTCCCACAGCCTGTGGGTAATATTGGGATCCTGGGATATGTAGTCGGAACATAAAGAGGTGGTATAAAGACAGAGATCAAAGCAGGAAGTGGAGACAATCGCGATCAGAGAACAAAAAAAAAAAAAAAAAAACTGGACAAAAAGTGGTGATTTTGGTGAAAGTGGCCTCTACCTCTGATAAAACAATGCAACTAGATAAAAAGAAACGGTTGTTTCTATAATGAAACAGAGAGTCTCTTCTTTCGTTTGAGCTATTCAGTGTTTTCAGAGTCATAGTACAAAATATTCTGTGGAATATTAATATTCTTAAATATGACTCAAAATGGCCAAAAACGCTGGAAGAAGGCACTTTCTGTTTCATAAAAGGGCTGGCACTCAATGAGTTAAGGGGCATATGCACCTTTGTTGCTGGCAATGACAAAAAAAAACAGTTTTTATGACTATTTTGGTCAGATGTGCACTGAATCCAGCGATAAATGCAGCTTTGCATCAGAAAGTGTCTTCACACAGGACAGACAGGAAGCAAAGCAAACATCTCTGATTGATTTAAACTGCCTTCGTTTCCCTTAATTTCCCAAAGCAAAGCAATTTAAGGACACAGTGAAACAATCAAAATGTTAATGAAAAACAAAAAAAAAAGGCAGCTTAGAGGGAAAAGAAAACAAGTCGCTTGAATCGTTCCCCTTCGTGTGCATTAGAGGCGAATGGATTTTCTTTTCTGGTGCTTTACACTTTTGAATAATGACACCTGTGAAACACAACGGCAATTTGTCTTTTACAAAACAGCATCCAGGTTCCTCTGGATGATTGGCACACTTTTCAAACTAAATGTAAACTAAACTGTATCCTCCTCACAGTCTGGGATTATCTCACACAACTTTTTCTCCATTTTCATTGCCGAGTTCTGAGCATCTGATTTTTGGATATTTGATCTTAATGTGTGTTTGCAGAGCCTAAAGTCCAACGTCCTCAGACATTCATTCAAGCCACACGCAACAGATTACCATCATCAGACTCTTTTTTCAGCCTGCGGACCCTGAGGCGATGCTTCACAAGTATAATTAACTTCTAATCTTTAATGCCACCAAAGTTAACAGGCTCTTTGTTGGCATGCCTTTATCATCTCCTAAAAGGTTGAATTATAGACTGGATTTAAAGCGTATAGAAGCAGAGGACGTCATCACAGCAAAGCAGAACTTTATGAACACTGACATCTAAATTTTTTGACCTTTAGTCAGAGTGGATTTGTGCCAAATTGGAAGAAATTCCCTCCAGGTGTTCTGAGATATCATATTCACGGATGGATGGATGAATTTGAAACATAGTGCCAGCATGATAGCCTGAAGAAAAAGGAAACCAGAAGGTATTTTCACAGAGAGAAGAAGTGGGAGTGATGCTGGATCAGCACCCTGCAGAGATTAAGATATGTTGGATTCAATGAAACCAAGCAGAAAAAAAACTCATAGCTTCCTGAGAGAGGAGCTGAGAAAGAAACAATGGTAGAATATAGACACAGAAGCAGTAATAGACATGATTTCAGGTTTTTACTTCATTTAATATGTAAATAACTACCATCAACTGGCCTTCCTTCAAAAAAAACTGTTCAGTTTAGGTAGAAAATCACTGCTTTTTTAGTAGATTTATTCTATTCCAAAACACAAAAATGATGAAGTCTGGTTTGGCTGTTTGTGTGATGGCTTCCTGTGCTCACAGTGAAGAAGACGTCACAGAACAAACTGCCGCTTTTCAGTAAAACACGTCTAGTGAAGTCATTTCCACTGAGCCTCGCCTTCCCCTCCTCACTAAAACATGAGTTCTTTGGCTCTAATTAACGCCACAGCAATAACTTGCTCAATAAGTCTTCAGTTATTATTCAAAGCAGGGTGCATAGCATTGTTGACAGACACAATAGAAACACTACATGGTGCTGTCAGAGACACTGAGCTGTACAGCATCCATTCACAGACCTCCATTCATAACAAGAGACAGAAACAAGTTCACTTCCATCCAGGTGGTCTTTGGTTCACACTGGCAACATTTCTTTCTCTTGTTTCCTCTTGTATCCTTTATCTGATGTGATTCTTATGTCAAATTTTGTTTTGTGATGTTTGGCAAGCTGGCACCATGTGATGCAATCAATCAATCAATCGCTATCCTTTGTGTCACAGCTACAAGTAGCCTAAATGCTTTTTAGATATTATACATTGTACAACACATTGTTATGATTCAAGAAATAATTAAAATATAAACAGTTTAACAAACATATAAGGTCATCTGAGAGCCACCCACATTTCATTCACTTTAACTGAGACTCTTCCTTTCTCACTGAGTTCACTACTCTTCATCATTTTGAACAGGAGTGAGGAATTCAAACTGAATTCACCTTCTTAGACCCAAATTTGAGCCAAAACACTGGAATTCACTTAGAAGTCAGAAATGAATCCAGAATAACAAACAACCACTAAAACACATTTTTTTTGTTCAGGAATGACAGGAAATATCAATCAAAAATAATTATACTTTAAGATATCATCTTAATTAAAGAGTTTGCACATACTGGTGGATTAACCATTACAGAAACATTCAAAATAATTTGTTAATCAGCGATACTGTTCATTTAGGACAGCAGTGCTAAAGACCTGACACCTGGAGGAATAATACCTTTGTTCAGCGCTGTAAATATTAAATATCAGCGAGTATGAGCAAGTAAGCCCAACATGTATGAAATATATTTTGTGAGGAAGTGACAAAATGTTTAAAATGTTTGTTGGAAAGAGATGTAAAATAAAGGGTGGCGCTTCAACCCCAGAGAGAGACATCCATCCATTATCTACTGCTTATCCTCACACAGGGTCATGGCAGGGCTGGAGCCTATCCCAGCTGTCTTAGGGTGAAAGGCAGGGTACAACCTGGACAAGTCTCCAGTTCATCACAGGACACATAGAGACAGACAACCACTCACACTCACATTCACACCTACGGTCAATTTAAATTAACCAATTAACCTAATCCCCATGCATGTTTTTGGATGGTGGGAGGAAGCCGGAGTACCAGAGAGAACCCACACAGACACGAGGAGAACATGAAAACTCCACAACAAAAGGCCTCAGGCTGGGATTCGAACCCAGTACCTTCTTGCTGTGAGGCGACACTGCTAACCATTACACCACCATGCCACCCCAGAAAAAGACAGTCATTCTAAATTACCTCCCCCTTTTTCTTTCTCTCTCTCTGTCTCACCCCCCACCCCCCCCACCCACTGTCTGTGAGAGGCTGACATCTTAATCATAATTGTGTCATGAACCATAAACACTCATACTCTTGGCAGTGGAAGCAGCCTTGGGGGAAGTAATGGTGCTGAATAATAACAATAACTTTATTTGAAGAGCACTTCTGTGAGAACTTTTCACAGCACAGCTGTAGCTCACAGTACTTCAACAAGAACATTTCCTTGCAAATGTCTTGGACCCACAACTGAAAAAAAAAAAAAAATCATTCTCATCAGAGATCCTGTAACTGGCCTATTTTAGTTTTAGTCTCATAAGACACCAGCACTGGTTTGAATGGTGGTTTACTGTCACAGTCTATATGTCACTTTAGAGAACATCACACAGTCAAGAGTCTTTAATATTCTCAGATAAATTCATGAGCGCTGCTCTCAACGGAACAACCAGAGCACTTACGGGCTGTTTCTCAGAGTCTGAAATATTTTGGTCAGAATTGTTCTGCTCGTTTGAGACAAGAAAAGTTTTCAACCATGTAGCTCACGGAGAGACAGAGTCTAAAACAACGCTGCACTTCTAATCCATCCCCATGGCAATCTCCTGAGTAAAAGAAAGACATCATGTGGTTTCACTCAACAGAGCCACAACAAAAACCTCTGCTGTCAAAGTCTGCTATTTGAAAAAAAAAGTTATACCAACACTGGGTAAGAGATGATTTACTCCATACAGCCTCCCTTTAAGCTCTGCTTACTGAATCTGATAACACAGCTGCTCCACTCTCCATGTTCAACTGATGAACACTGATATCTAAGAATAGATATCTGACAGCTCACCAGCGAAAATATTCAGACGACAATCAATCAAACATGGACACAGTGAAGAGGAAAATATAAAGGTTAAAAAAGGATGGTGTGCAGCCAAGTCAATTTTATTTATATGAACCAAAACAAGATAAAAAAGTCTCAGAAGGCTTCAGAGTCTGCTCAGAATAAAACCACCTCCATCCTCAGACCATGAATTCAAATAATGAAGACCATAGGGAGAGCAACGCTGCCAGGGCAGACAGACATAGAAAGTACGGTTAAATGACAATAGAATAGAATAGAATAGAATAGAATTACTTTATTGATCCCAACTTGGGAAATTACTGAATATAGAGAGAATATAGAAAGACAAAGTGACAGTAATAGTCACTAAATGATATTGTAGTGATTCAGGTATAGAGTGCAAAGTGAGAATTTTAAGAGGATAAAGTTTTTGGGATGGATGTCACAGCATGACAAAGTTTTATCCTGACAGACAGTGAAACGAATGGCTTGTCTCTTCCACACAACTAAAACACGTTCTCCTTTTGGTTAGGTTTAGTAAAAACACCATGGTTTGGGTTAAAGCAAGTGCATTTATGACATAATTTAAATGACGGACGGGTAAATAAGGGAGGAAATGTCTGCTCACCTGCTTTTACAGAGACAGTGTTTGGGTCTTGTGCTCGATGGATCATTCAATAGATTCATACACTTTTTGTTCATTTCTGTGTTTACAAGTACAAAATATTCTGTGGGTCTTGAAAAATGGTGGCACAAGGCACTTTCTGTTTTATAAAACTACTGGCACTCAAAAAGTTAATATCAGCCCAATTTTACTGAGCGCACAGATGCCCATGTTGACATATTGTGCATCCCTTATTCTAAAGGAACGAAAAAGATATGAGCAATTTGTATTTTCAAGTGATTAAACACTCAAGATTTCATACTTGTAAAAGCTCTGGATGGTGCTGCAGGATGAGAGAAAGCTGCTCTGCACTGTTCAATTAAAATAGAAAAAATAAAGAAGAGTCCAGTTCCAGTTGAGAAGTGGTTCGGTGTGTCGGTGTTGTGTTGGTATTACACAGGGACTGATGGTGATCCAGAACACATCAGACACCTTCCACTGGCTCAGCTGCCCTTCCTCCTGCAGGACCTCTCTGCCTGCTGGACAAGTCCAGGGGGGGTTTTCAGAGGAAGCTGCTGGATTTTCTGTGGCTCAAAGCAGATGGCAAACAAGTTCGATTTCCAAAAACCACAATAAAAAAAATATTGATCTGACAGCCAAAAGCGGCGTCCTGGAAACACGTCTGTGGTGTTTGCTGTGGGCTTCCACATTTCTTTTGAGCTCAGCAGGGGTCTCCACCGACCACAAACAAGCTGTCTGGCTTGAAATCTGCATCCTGCATCAGTGAAGAGCAGATTTGTAAATGAGGCCAGTCTATTGTCACTGTTGATGTATTTTTGTGACACAAAATTATAACTTTTTAGACATTTTGCACATCCAGTTCTAGTAATCATTATTCAGAAGCATGCCAGCAGTGATGGCTGAGGTGACTCTTCTCTATCATAGCTGTTTTTTTTACACTTATGAACATTTTTTCCTTTCAGGAGAACACTGTTGGACCATGTAGCTCTGTACAACACTGGTCTAATTCAAAATAATTTCTTTCCCTGCAAAGTTAAATTTGTAAAATTGCAGACAAACTGCAGAAGGAGTCTGAGATGACACTTGCAAAAATCCACCATCATCAACTTCTGCCTGTGACTGCTGGATGGAAGCAAATTTCATTTATTTTTCAAGGGTGCTCTTCTTGAGCAAAGTGCCTCAGAGTGACATGACTCCTTTGGTTTTCTGCACAAGTGGGCACAAATAAGAACCCACTGACCCTGCAGTGCTGCACAGAAATAAAAGCAGGTATATAATAAAATGAAAGAGGTGGTTTGCAGCAGGGCCTGTTTCTATTTTCACTTTTGATCGTAGGTGACTGGAGAACGAAAATATGTAAACAAAAAAATCTATTCATCAGCGAAGTCTCCTCCATTCAAACAACGGCATGATGTTATCTTTAAAATAACAATTCAAATTATATCCATCCATCCATTTTCTACCGCTTATCCTCATAGGGTCGTGGGGGGGCTGAAGCCTATCCCAGCTGTCTTAGGGCGAGAGGCAGGGTACACCCTGGACAAGTCTCCAGCTCATCGCAGGGCACATAGAAACAGACAACCACCTACGGGCATTTTAAATTACCCAATTAACCTAATCCCAATGCATGTTTTTGGATGGTGGGAGGAAGCCGGAGTACCTGGAGAGAACCCACACAGACATGGGAGAGCATGCAAACTCCACACAGAAAGGCCCAGGGCCAGGAATCAAACCTAGTACCTTCTTGCTGTGAGGTGCTAACCACTACACCACCGTGCCGTCACTCTTACAGAGTGCAGAGCAAAGTTTTGATGAGCTGGCATTTGGAGAACAGCGAGTTTACTGAATAGAAAAGAGACAGCAAACTGGTTTGTAACCTCGGATTTAAAATATCAGAATGTGCTAAAACAGCTGTCAGTCATCGCTTCAGTCAGCTATATATGATCCGAGTGGTCGTCGGCACAAGTCTAGTTTGAGGAAGGGTGCAGCAAAATAACTGTAAGCTAAAATAAAATGAAATATAAAATGAAGGGCGATGAAAGAAAGTTTTGGACGTGTTAATGAAATATTCAGGAATTAAATGGATGAATACTCTTGAGTCTGAATAAAAGGAGTATGGTCTGAAGAAATCTGAAGATGATGCTGAGATACTGGAGCTGTGTGGAGATTTGACCTCCCAGGATGACCGTCGTCTAAAGTTTCATTTTATTTTTAACTGTTAGTTGAAACCAGGTCAAAGATTATGACACCTTTGACACCTGAATGGTTGTGTGGGGATTTGTCTGCTTACTTTGAAGCTGCGGAGTGGAAATGTGCTTTGAAAAAGTTGAGTGGGAGAGGATTTAGTCAATCTGAACACCCAGAGACTGGAAATGGGTTACCGGCTCCACTTCCTGTCTTGTTATCTCACACTCAGGGATGGTGGGGGGGTGCTTCAGTCCTCCATGTCCAAACCATTTGTCTCTCTCTGAGGAAGCGCTCTGAGAAGGGAACTTTTATGTTGTTGTTCTGTTTTGTTTTCCATACACTTGTGAGTGAAGGCATTTATGACTTTACATCAACTCTTAGCCATTATTCAGTGATGTATTTCAGGATACAATAAGCTTTGGAAGAATTATGAGCAGCCACGCATGTATTCAGCCACATTAGCTAATCTACTGTCACAACTAAAGCAAGGACTGCAGGTCAAAGATGAACCAGGAAGTCTGCAAAAGCCAAACAGAGTCACATTTTCAGATTATATGACGCACTTTATAGTTATATAAGAAACGACTGGAGGACGTACTGAGCGTGACACACATTGCAGAATAACTCTGCATTACCACAGTTTGAGGCGATCAGCATCCAAGGAGTGTTTTACTAAATCCTTTCTGTGCAAGGAACCAGAGATGAGAGCGACTCCCAGACTTCTTTTCTTTTGAATATGTATTTCCAACAGACAGGAAATACTTGTAACAGTTGTCTTTGATTTTGAGCAAGTTATATTTTCTGTATCTAACCACCATGATTCTGCTGCTGGTTTCATTTGCTTGGTGGGTGAAATACCATAATGACTGAAGGGAATAATAGTCAGAATTATGACAAGCATGTCAGCAATAGTTTATGCTCAAAGGTAGACAAAGACTTTGATTGACAGCAGTCATGAATGTAAATGCCCCATAAGATGTGTGTAGTGACAAAGAATGACTCTTGTCCATCAGCAGCAAAGGTGGATTTATTATGGTGTAGCTCCAACAGAAAACTGACACCTGCAGCGTCACATCGTAAAACAGAAAGTGAGATCTTGAATTAGTTTTAAAAGGCACTGACACATGACACTTCCTGTTCTACATACCTGACTAGATGGATGGGTGAAAAGACGCAGCTCATGAAAGTACATGTGCATTTGTAGCTTCAAATTTCCTTGTCTGCGTTGCATAATTTTTCATGTGTAACTTAATTTCCTCAGCTGTCAAGTCCTAAGCTGACTGATGGAGCTTGTGACTTCTCTGCACTTCAAACCTGGTTTCCGGTAAACACTCATCCACAGTATTATCATCGTAAGTGCTCGGCTGCAGTTGTCCATCTTCTCTGATGCATGCTGAGCGTTCATTGGTATTCACTGCACTCTGCTATTTGGGAGTCTGGCACTATTTAGAACAGCAATTTTTCTGGTAAGTGCCAATCGGTCATGCTGTATTCTCTTAGGGATGTGACAGAGTTAAAAGAAAACCAACAACAACAACAAAAAAAACAGAGATAGAGAAACAGAGAAATGAGAAAGAAAAGTGGAAGAGACAGAGAGAGATACACTGAGAGAGAGAGAGAGAGAGAGAGAGAAAGTGAAAAAAGAAATAAACAACGAAAGGAAAAAGCATGGAGGGGAGACGAGAGAGCGAGGGATGGGAGGAGAAACCATGAGACAAAATGAAAGAGACAGAGAGATAGAGGTAAAAGACAGACAGATTTTGTGTGCTCCAGAGAAAAGTGGAGAAACAAGGAGACCATGCCCTTGAAGCTAAAACAACTCAGGCTGGGTTAAATGCTGGAAACGAAGGAGAAGACGTCCAACTAAAGTCAGGATCTTTCTCTTAAATCCACTCATTCTGTTGCTTAAACAAAATCTAGTCAGGTCATTCACTTGTGCAAAACTTTAAATGTTCAGAGAACATGTCTCTCTTGAAAATGAATCCGTGTCTCAATGAGATTACCTGTATGAATAAAGGTTTAATAATAATAATAAAAGAATGGACGGATGAATGAACTCACTATAAAAACACTGGTACTGAATGTGATTCAAAAAAGCACTGGATGTAACCCTGAGTCAGAAACATCCATTTTTAACATCTCTGTCGTTTTGGAGGGAATATGAATGCAGTTTTTGTCACTTCGATGCAACTAAGAACAACTTTACCTATGTGTGACATGAATATATTAAGCTTAAAAAACCAAACCCTATCCATGTAAAGCCTCAGAGGCTTCATTAAAGCATTAAAAACACACACAAACACTCCTGTCATCTGTTTGAGAGGACAAACTAACAGACAAACACTCATCTGGTACTAAAACACAACACACATCTTGTCTGAGCCTGAAAGTCATGTGAACAGACAATTAAAGTCAAAAGGATTTAAATTCTGTCTGAGGCTGACAAAAAGTTTCTGACATCACATTTTCTGTGGACAGAAAAACCTGAACACTGACGACACTTATCTAAAGAAATGAAAAAGAAGAAGATCCAGTCTCTCTAAAGGCCCTTCTGAGGAGTTAAATCCTATGATCTGGATTACATGTGCTTTGATATGTATTTATCTTTAGTTTTATTACACAGGTGCAACACAACCAAGAGTCAGTTTTTGAATGAACTGTGCTTTTAAATGTCTAATAATGTTTACAAGTAGATCGGAAAACAGAGATACAGAAACAGTACAGACTTCAGTGAAATTTTTACTCCACAGGTAGCAGCTTCAAGATAACTTCTCTTAGTTTAGCATGTTAGCACACTAAAGAAGAAGAAGAAGACTTACTTTATTAATCCCTCAATGGGGAGATTACATTTTTTACATTTTTTCACTGTTATTATTTCTCAGTTGTACATCACACACAAGTTATGAAACACACATGCATTGGAGGAGAGGTGTCAGAGTGGGGCTGCCCCTTATCCAGGCGCCCCGAGCAGTTCGGGGTTTGGTGCCTTGCTCAAGGGCACCTCGGCATTGCCCAGGAGGAGGAACTGGCACCTCTCCAGCTACCACTCCATTCTTGAAGTGGCTTGAACTGGCGACCCTCCGATTCCCAGCCCAAGTCACTACAGACTGAGCTACTGCCGCCCCCAAAGTTTGCTGATTACGGCATGAACGGCAGCTGAGGACAGTCAAATTAAAGCTGACGATGGGTAAAAAATATAAAACTACAGAGCCGTGAGAGAGGCTTAATATTCAGGGAAAAATGGCTGACTTGATGTTCACACTGTGAGCGACACCAGCAATTATCAGAAACATCAAACACGCATTCATCAGCGTGTCAGCAACCAATCACATTTTTTCACTTATTGTTATTTGTCTCATAAACAAAGAGGATGTACACAACAAGTTGTTTCTGAACATTAAATCTTGCTCGAACATATTATGAAGACTGGGAGCGGCTGCTGGGGTCTCTTAGAGAATAAATCATTTTAAGCTCCAATCACAGAAGTCACATTGTGTGCAATCAGCAAGGCATTAAAAACACTTCCCTCTCAAATTACAGCAAATGAAGCCCTTTAGAAACACACTCAACACCTGAAACTTTGCCTTGCTTTTTTAGGCGTGCCATAACGTTTCAAAGCAGACACACACAGTCTAATTATATTTCCTCACAGCTTGGCCGAGGTCTGAGCAGTAACGATGTGAGGAGCTCTGCCAGTCCGTCTCAGTAAATAAGAACGTTCCCTCTTAATTGACCTGCTCGATGGCTGGATCACACTTTAAAAGGAATAAATACTGAGAGGACTGTAATGGATGGACCCCAAGCGTCCCCTCACTTTTACAGACGGTGCTCAATAAGCTCTGAGTTAGAAACAAAGGTCAATGCACAGATACATCACATGTGTTCTTTTTAAATCACTGTTTTCTAGGGTTTTCCATGGAAATGACTTTGCAGCATCATGACAACATGTGGGAAGAGGGTGGCAGGGTGAAACTCAACTCCTGCTTCAAAGTCTAATCCTCACTCCTCCTCTTTCCTCTCCTCTCCTCCCTCATCTGCCTCCCACTTCTCCTTCCAGGCCTCCCTGAATTTCCATCTATCCATCTGTCTGCAGGAGGGTGGAGGAAATAACAGTGACGACTTTATCAGTAACATACTGTATATCCTCACAGCAGTTTCACTTAACATGAGTCAAATTTGAAGCTCTGTTGAGGAATACACAAGTTTAAAAATAGCCATAAAATGACTAAAGGGGTGAAAGAGAGTGACACACACTGTACATGTCAAACTGTAGTTTTTGATTACTGAGTGTGATTACTTTATGAAGTGGGAATTAGTAATGTTAAGATAAGTGAGAAAATTGAGTCCACCTCTGTCTCTATATGGACAAAAAAATAGTCTGACGCAGACATGAGAGTACTCCTTATGGGAAAGAAAGTGAATAAGACTATTTTCTCAAAATGTCAGAACTTTTTCTCTAAAGCTGGAAAAGCTTTTCATCCCCTTTTAGCTTCTAAATTTGTTATGGCTATGACAACATGCATAGCAATCAATTGCAATCACAACTAAGTTAAGTCAACACCTCTGAACAGTTTGACACCGTTTGTTTCCATGGCAACACGGTAAAAAAATATTCTGTAATTCTCAGTAGCACCAAAATGAAAAAAAAGCTTCTGATGAGTCATTCTTCACAATTTTCCAGAGCCGGGTGGTTTTATGGTTGCAGAAAACTGAAGTATGAGCCTTCAAGGCATGGTGCCAGCTGTTAAATATAGTGCCATCTTTGGGCAGCCATACTGCTTAAAAGCTGTTCTGAAGATGAACGGCGTCCTTGATCAGAGTCACATGGGCGTGTTTCACTGTATATACCTCTGCTCAATGTATGTGGAAACAAACTGCAAACAAAATCAGTCACTTCCAGCCAAACTCCAACATCTTGCGCCTGTAATACTCACAGCCAGAGCAACGCTAAACTGACGCTGCGCATCGAACATCACTTTTACTGCAGTAATATGAGTGTGACAGTTTATCACACCAGTGATACTATGATATGAATGAAAAGGAGCCAAACGGCAGCCTGCATAAGAACACTTTTAGGGTACAAATTATGCATTGAATTAAAAACCTCTCTGCTACCTGTCGGACTCTACAGCGATCAGTCACAGAAAATAAAAAAATACAAGATATTGAAACAAATATTGAACCAATCAGTGAGGAGCTACTGAGACAGTGCAAAAATGCTGCAAAAGCATGAGTAACATCAGAGCTAGACAGTATTTATTCGGTCAAAGAAGAGTGAACAACGACACTAAACGTGCAAAGAATGGCGACTGGATGAACCATCTGCCAATCAAAAAATCTGCCTTTTTCCATCTGACAAGACTGGGTTACATCTTTGTCTGTACTGGTTAAGTCTCCCTCATAACCATCAGAATATTCAGTAATAATAGCACTGATTAAATGAAGAACATACAGTATACCTGCCCTGCTGCCTTCAGATCCCCAGAGATTCAATGCATTCAAGGAGAAACTTTTCATGTAGAATAAAGCTGAGCCAAAGGAAAAACGAGGAGTCGCTATGATTCATCCTCTGGGGATCACGGATGTTTGTACACAACTAGCAAAACATCTGTTGTTGAGATGTTGTAGACCACCACAGTGCCTTCCCTAAAGCTGTGCTGCTTCTTTGTAACAGAGTGATCTGGAGCACATCTCTTTACTTTTTACACGTGGAAATATTATGTACAGTAATTTGCAGCGGAAAACAACTGATGGATGTGTGGTAGACATAAAATCCAAGTGAAAATGAGAGTAATTTAGAACAACGAGCCTCAGCTAATGTTGCTGCTCTAGCTGAGTGAGTCTTTGGTGGGAGGCAACAGTGGACAGTTGGACACTACATTCAGACAGAAAGCAAAAAGCCCATAAAGAGACAGAGACAGAGAGTCGAGCTGGAAGGTCAATGGATATTTGGAGCTCGGACTCTGTTCCCAAATATAACCGAGTGGAACGACAGCTGCTGTGTCGTGTAGCAGGTGGGCTGTGTTATATGCATGAGTCCCAGCGAGAGGAACATGAGACACAGAGAGTCAAAGCAGAGACAGAGACTCACCATCTTTGTTTCTAATCAAAGGATAGCGCAAAAAAACAAAAACTCGACTATCTAGTAAAAATGCTTTTCATTCCAACGCCTCTGTAGTAGTCACACAGGGAAACACTCAACACTTCAAGCACTGGTGCTGCTTTTGCTCACAGTATTTAAAGGGAACATGACATCATGCTCATTTCTTTCCACTTGAACATGTTTACCTTCAAAAAAAACACCTCCTGAAAGAAAAACAGGCTGCTCTGATTGGCTTGTGAGAAAAACCTGGTGCAAAATCTCAGTTTGTGGCTGGAATATTTTATGAATCAAACTACAGCTGCCTGAAATCTAGTTCTGTGTTTCACCTGAACGGTTCCAGGAATGTCCAGTTTCCACTGAACACCGTGCTCAGTCCCTGCTTTCTTAGTCAACTAACACTCATATTTTGTCGACTAACTGAAGAGTTTCTCCCCAAAGAAGCAGACAGAACTGATCAGTCAATTAACTTCCATGTCTGTGAACATCATCAGAAAAAGGGCTGTTTATTGAGCTTACTTATTGAGATGCACAAATCTGTTTCATCTCAATAATTCCACTCAAACACAGCCAGGCTTCTGTCTTATTACGCTCACGGAGGTCTGCAGAAAATCTGGTCCAAAAAAATGTGATAATGAGACCTTTGCACAACCTGAGGCAGCAATTTAGAGTTTGAAAAGTGTTGTGGAAAAGGCATCACTCATTGGCTTTCTGTCTGCATATAAACATGCTCTCACTAGTGCAATTACAAAAAAAGTAATTGAGCTCTACATCAAGTTTGGTTAAGCTATTAAGAGCAGGAGGTGGGAGCTCTAAAGAGCACAGAGCAAAGCACGCTGATACAAATGAGCTCAGCAGGTTCTACGTGTCAGCCTCTGAGCAAAAAGAAAGTTTCAAACCACTTTTCAAATCTACTTTTGACTTCTAATCAATCATTTATCCAGAGCTGGCATACATGAGACTGTAACTGTGACACAAATCATGAAAAATAGGACTTGATTGATGATTTGGCCTCTGCACTGAAATGTTTGGTATTACTGATGAAAAAAAGGGAAACACTGAGAAACACTATCAACGACTGTGAGAAGAACAGTTACTGTCATCATCGTTCACACCTTAAACATAAAGACGAACTCGATATGTCTGTAACTCATGATCAAAAACTCTTCAAACATCTGGTGACATCTTGTTTACTTCTTTTTGGATCACACGCACCAAGTTTGTCTTCTTTTGTTAAGTGAAAAAGGACATTTGGGATAAACCTATTAATAATTCAGATAAGGCGCTGAGAAATAAGTGTTGCTTGGTTTGTACACCTGGGACATGTTCCACCAAAGTCAAGATGTTACTTGACTTTGTCCCGATAGATTTAAAATTCTGAATTAATTGAACCCACAGAGCTAGACGGAGACCAACACACAGCCACTCAGAGCTGACCCAGAGTCAGTGTTAAGGCATAAAGCCTCCTCCTCCTCTCCAGATGAAGCCGACAGTAGGCTGCAGTCTGTCCACACTCGGCTTCTTGTTACTTATTTATAGCAGCTTGTTCCCCAGAGGAACAAAGTAATTGAAACCAAATGTGTTGCTGGGACTGATATGGGAAGTTGCCCCCACCCACCGCCTCCTCCCTCCCTCCACACACAGACTGGAGGAAAGGGGGGCAGATTTAGAGCGAGCAGCCTTGGAAATCACTTTTCTATTTTAATTCCGAAAGAAAACGAAGCGAAAACCCCCGAGCTTCATTTCTTCTCAACTTCTCGGTTCACAACAAAACAAATTAATTTAACAGCTTCAGTCTCGGCGGCTCTGCGTTTGTCGGCCGGTGAGCACAAAGTGTGAAGAAAAAAAGCAGCAAAGTGCAAACTAAAAATGAAGAACAGCAGCTTTAATTTGGTTCACTTTTTGCAGGAATCATGAAGCAGCGGTGGAAGCTCGGCCCACCTCCCCGCCCACCCCAGGCACACTTAGTGAGTCCAAACAAGGCAGGGAAACCAAACTCACCATGCTGTCTGTTCCTGTGTCCTCTCTTTACTTCCTCCCCTCAGTGAGCTGTGCTCAGAGACGTCAGGCAGATAAAAGTGGCTTTGAGCTGCTGCTCAGGAGCTGCATGAGGCCTTCACTGACCAAAGTCAAAGTCAGGCAGCCACCTCTGCCTTCCCCTCCCCTCCCTGCTGCTCTCCTTGCTCTCTTGTCAGCTTTTCCAATAACAAACTGCAGCCCGCCTCTTTTGGCTGACTCCCTGGTCTGGGATCTGTTTCCTGGATGCGTGGTGGACTCCTGTGACCCGGCTGCCTCCCTCTTTTTTTTCTTGACGGCTCTGCTGTGAGTCACTCCAGCCCAGCTTCCTGCCACATTTAGATCCAGAGACTCATGAAGGCCTCAGGACTGAAGTTTTAGGAGGTGGGACAAGGCTGAGAGCGTTGTGTTGTCACGACGACCACTCCTCCTCCAGCAGTCTGAGGCCTGCCCCTTGTCTGCTTTATGGGATGTGTCTCAGCTGCCTCCAGCACTGTTCACAGCTGGAATAATAAACCACCTTTCTTCTTACAGTTCGGTAACACACATATATATATATATATATATATATATATATATATATATATATGTATATATATATATATGTATATATATATATATATATATATATATATGTGTGTGTGTATATATATATACATATATATATATGTGTGTGTATATATATATACATATACAAAATAAGTTTGAATGTCAAAAGGAAAAAGTCAATATGATTTATTTTATTATTGTTTATCTTTATTTATTTCAACTAAATAAATTTATATTTATTATCACATTTTCATGAAAATATTTAAATTATAAATATTGGCAACTTTATGCTTAACTAGTTCATAAAATTGATCAGATTTGTTTTATCCTTTCGCAATCATGTTTGACATTTAGTGAGCTTTGTTGGGGCTTGTGTGCATTTGTGAGTCGGCGTGTCGTCATGGTTACGAATACACTGCCAGTCATTGAGTCATTAAGCTGCAGGAATCACAACATGTTTTAATGTCATTTATGAGTCTTTTTGGAAGGAACTGACGAGCATCCTGCTGTGTGTTGTTGCTTATAAGGTACGAGAACTTGTTGTCCCAGCTGTTTTCACCTCCTTAAGCTTTTTAAGTCCAAACTTATAGTCTCAGTAAGTGAGTCATTTCTTTGATTTAAGTCTCAGGACCACTTTGTATTCCATGTTACACTTTATTTTATTATACATTTTTTATATTGGCTTTGTTCCACTGTTGCTGCTCCTCTTTATTTTGTTCTGTCTCTTTACCTTTGCTGCTGTGATTCTGTGGGACTAATAAAGCTTTATCTGATCTATCAGATCTTATCTTATTTTTGCACATTTTGGCGATTTTACTTGCTTTTACTTGCAACCAAAGTGACTTAATAAAAAGAAAAAAACAGGACCTGCTGTTCACTGCTGCAGGAGGTGTTGTTATTTCAAAATAAAGGTGCATTTTAAAGATGACTATATGTATTGATTTTGGATTGTTGAATTATTTGATGCCCCGAAAACTATTTAATGTACGAATTTTAAACAGTGTGAGGTTAGGGAGGCTGAGAGTTTATTAGATATAACTAATGCCAAACGGCAGTCGAGGATTAAACCTAAGCCTGTTTTCATGAAGCGCTTTAGACGTGTTCATGTGGTTTGTGGGAGGTTTCTCTGGAATATTGTGGACCCTTTGCTGCAGAAACACGTCTTGGATGGAAACGTCATGGCAGTGAAGCCTGGGTGAGTTGAACTATGTAAGCGTGTGCACGTAGGCGTGCACGTGCATGACAGTCTGAGCTCAGGAGAAAGACAGAGAGAGAAAGAAGTGATTTAGAGAATGCAAATTCCTCTCCTCCACTTTAATGTTCTGTGGCCTGACAGCGAGGGAGGAAAAAGCCTCACAAAGCTTCTCCTACAAAGCTCCACTTTCTTTTCTCTCCTCTCCCCTCTTGCCTCCTCCCTCCTTCCCTCTCTCTCGTCCTCCCTTTCTCCACAGCCACACTGATCCCATTCTCTCTGCCTGCTTGTTTGTGGTGAGACTGATTTTGTAGGTTCGGGGAATACTTCATGCTTTGATGTTACACCCAGCAGTTTCACAGCGCTGCGCCTTTGATAAGAAAAAGCAAGGTGCTTTATTACTAAAAGAGGTTATAAATCCCTTTATATGCCCATGTTACAGGTGAAGCTGCAGGTGTGTCTTTGCATCTTAGAAGCCTGGTAATTTCAACAATGGTACATTTTTTTTGTTTTTCCCTTTTACTCCCATAGAAACCACAATGAAAATGCTGCCACTTTTTCACTAGCAGCAGCGATGAGAACACAAAAAGAAGAAAAAGAATAATAGCAATCATTGTCTAACAGGCGAGGCGAGTGCTGAATGTTAAGTGGGCAGCAGGGACGAAGGCTGCAGACAGCAGGGGGAACTCTGTGTTGTTCCCTGGGCTGCTGCTGGAGCTCACTTGATGATGTATTAATCAATAAATAAAAGGGGAAATCCCTAATAGGTCTGTGGTAAAGAGAGGAGGAACACAGCGAGGCTCTGTCTCATAATGAAGATGTAGAGGAGGCAAATACGCAGGGGAGGCGAGGCAGAAGGCAGACATTTAAACAAGAGCAGACGAAGTCGATCGAGAGGAGATGGAGTTTGGGTGGAGAGTTGAGCTGAAAACATCCGACAAAGCTTTCAGGTTGACTGGCTTTCTTCTCTTCATATTCTGTACCACATCTGAAGTAAAACATAGTCCTTCTCAAACTAAAAGCATGGCGGAGCAGGCCGTCACGTTAAGACATTCACACTTATAGTTCATTTCCAGTGGCGCGCTGCAGTCTGGAAGAAGCGTTTCCCTTTCTCATTACCAGCCTCACAGTAGGTGCACAGTGAGCTTTTTACAAGTAATTAGTTCAGTCTGAGTTGTTCTGATTCCATGCTTTGCTTTTTGTTTTGTTTTTTAAAAAATAAAAAAAAAACCTTCCACTGAGATGACCAAAGCTAAACACTTCACCTACTGTACATCAGCTGTTTAAAGAAGGATCTGCAGGGAAAGAAGCACTGCTCATGAACAAACAACACCACCTGGCACTCTTAATTTATCTCTATCTGTTTGTCACAATGGGTGGCACAGTGGTGTAGTGGTTAGCACTGTCGTCTCACAGCAAAAAGGTACCGGGTTCGATTCCTGGAGCCTTTCTGTGTGGAGTTTGAATGTTCTCCCTGTGTCTGCGTGGGTTCTCTGGGGATAAGTGGGAGAAAATGGATGTTTGTCACAACGGTGGTTTCTTTCTCTACAAACATTGACACAAAATAGTTTTGATATTTACAATAACTGTGTCATATTTTAATCAGGAAACATTGTATAACCAATGTATCCTCAAACAACAGTTTATATAATATTTCATGAAATGTTATTCCTCTTTTTTCATCCGCAGCACCAGTGATCAGTGCAGAACCTGTTTAGCTGTGATGTTATGACATTCACAGTCTCTGAGAACTTTAATACTGATAATAACTTTAGATTTTAATCTGTCCGACCCTCACAGAGTTTACTACTAAGCTTTTATTTTTTGGTTAACTACTAAAGAAGACAATAACATGTTTTGTTTTTGCCCCTTCCTATTCGCCCAGAAAAGTTTCTCTCTGACTCTCTCTCAGAGAAAGCAGTTTTCTAACAGTCAGTTTGACAGCTGTCCTTCGACCTCTTCTCCACTTCAGTCTGAGGTCATTCAGCTCAGCTCTCATCTGGGCTTCATTGATCCAAATGATCATCCCTGCCTCTGAGACATGTTTCAATAACAAATAAACCAGTCCAGCTGTTGGTGAAGTTTCTTTTTGGTCTCTGTATCAATAATGTGATGAGCGTCTGTCTGGATGAGTGAACATACAGAGGAGATGATGGTTTTCTCATCATTCCTGCTGTTATACATACATGAATGTTGATGCAATCAAAGCTAAGGCAGAAAAATGCTGCCTGCTTCACTCTGTGCATGAAAACAGCCAATAACAGGCTCCGACTGGCCTGGTGACACGGTTTTACTGCCGGTCCAAATGCAGCCAACTTGGGTTGAATATGGATTGTGTCACAGATGTCACCATGCATAAATATGGCTATTTATTTCCAACTCCAGTCACACTGCACTGTTTACTCCTTCTCCTCCAGTTGCTGGTTTGATCATTCACTCTGCTTTAAATCAGGCCTCTGCACCGTTCAGACATTGTTGGGATAAAATATTGAACTCAAGCTAATCAAAAAGGCCTCCTCAGACCACAGAGCACCAAAACAACCAAGCGAGGCTGAAGAAGAAGAGTGATTATCATAAACAGATGTGAGACTCACTTAACAGCCCGAACATCTCCTTTCGTTTCGACTGTGCAATCTTATTTTAGCGCAATATTTCCGTTTGAAAATCATCACCTCACATCCCTCGCTCCATATATTTCATGATTCCAAACAAATTGTTTTTATATAAATAAAGGAAGGATACGGAGGCTGCAATAAAACACTCATCCATGACAATAAACTGATTTCAGAGAGCTCATGTCATTATTTTGTGGGAGCAGAGTGGTGTCACTCTGCTCAATAATACATGGAGCTCAGCACAGCACACAATAACACCTTTCCCCAGAGGAACACTGACTCGTAGCCTAGAGGTGGATGCTGGGTGGAGGTGAGGCTATGAAATGCTAAGTGGTGCCTCTGACATGAAGCAACACCGTCTTTAAAAGAAACACAAGGGTTGGGCTTATCAGACAATTATATAACTCTGGAAAGTTACTGAGAGTTTCTGCAGAAATGTTTCGAAACTTGTATCCCTCAGTGGAAAACGAACCATTTAAGTTTCATCACTTCACTTAACCTGACTCCCGTCAGCTGAATGCAGTTCCGCCTAGCTCCACATGGTGTTTCACTGAGCTCCACACATTCATTTGGACTCGCACCTGATGGGAAGGACTTCAAGGGAGCAAAAAATGACTGATCAGGATCGCCGGGCGCGATTTTCATAGATGTGACGTAGCGAAGAAACGACTGTTTGAGTCAGACAACAATGGCG
Organism: Synanceia verrucosa; assembly: GCA_029721515.1. Taxonomy (NCBI): domain Eukaryota; kingdom Metazoa; phylum Chordata; class Actinopteri; order Perciformes; family Synanceiidae; genus Synanceia; species Synanceia verrucosa. The sequence goes on along the minus strand of CM056565.1, from coordinate 20,159,275 downwards.
GCTCGCAGCGAGGAATCATGCATCGACATTGATTTTGCTATTTTAACTGTGTTGTCAAATCTATTGCATACTGATTCTTTAAAAGATGAACAGAGAATGGTTTGGAAGGTATTTATTGGTGGCAAGGATGTTTTCGCTCTTCTCCCGACTGGGATTGGCAAGAGCTTCATTTATCAAATAGCTCCACTGGTGGTTCAGGAAATGGAACGAGCACAGGACCTCGTCGTTATTATCGTCTCCCCGCTGATTGCTCTAGTAGAGGATCAGATCCGGGAGGCTGAAAAATTCTAACCTGACTCTCGCCAGCTGAATGTCATTCCGCTTAGTTCCACAGGTGACATTGATCATTCACTGACATTACTGCCATGTTTGCTCTGCTGCTATATCCAAGACTTCAGCCGTTCTGTTTTGGTTTCCCTGCATCGCTCTCAGTGTCACATGTTGGTTTCGATGTGAGTTTTAAGTCTCACATCATTAAAGATGACGGACAAGGGGTTTATCCAATCACATGCAAGGATTTTTAATAAGGCCCCGCCTTCTTAAATACATATCCAATGGAGCTATCCCAGATGAATGTGTGGAGCTAGGCAGAACGACATTCAGCTAGCGAGAGTCGGGTTACACTTCACTTGCATGACATTTATAACAAATTCTAACTGAATAATAAAGGTAGGCTGCTGAGTAACAGTATCAATGGGAGCTCTCACCTTTTCGGTCACTGAAAACCTTTTATTTCTAAACTTCCTCAGTACTGCTGACACAGCTCTAAAGCTGCAGCACTCCAAGGAGCTGGTCAATTCAGCGATTTGGTTTTCTTCTCAGCGCCTCAAGTCCATTTCCCTGTTAATTAGTCATTTTGAAAGTCACCTCACCAGAAAACAAAGTCCTGATAGGCCAAATGAAGGTGTGGGGAGTGCATTATCTTCATCATATATCATATCTTCTCTCTTTCTCTGTTGTATTACTTCATACAGTAGTAATAAGCCCTTTTTTCCAGCAGGTGCCTAATTTATCTATGTATCCACTTCAGTTCTCATGTGCTTTGCTCTCCATTTCCTCTTCTTTCTTCCTCCTTTCCAGGACTCACATCTTTTTCCATCAGAGGAAATTAACTCACTGAGAGCAAATCTGAATTCACTAACAATCAATGAAGCCGTCAGTCACCACCAGCCCGTGCAAAACACGTATCCTCTAGTTGCTTCCTGTCATGTGATTTGTCTTCAATTTTCTCCATTTTTCCCCTGTAAAAGTTACAGTTGCAGTCATTTATATGGCTTAGAGGGGATTTTTGCTGTGTCACAGCTCGACGGAAGCCTGTCGTATCCGTTCTGGCAGAACGCTGCTGTGTGCAACAAACCGCCTCACTGTGTTGCATTTTACAGGACTGCATCAGTAAATTTCTCCACATGCATTTTTAATAAGTAGCAATGGCCTTTCTGCTGGATGCGCAATTTAAGCAGAAATGCTCAGTAAGTAATCATAATAAGGTCTAAGCCACCAATGTCCCAGGGAGCAGTCAGGTCCATACTAAACCACGCTGACAGGAAGTCAACTGGCTCTCTTAACAAGTCAAGCTGGGATGGAGTCTCTATCATTAAACTACACGACAACCTTTCTCGTGTGCAGCTGGGGAATTTGTAAACATACAGTAAAGATGGGGACTCATTTTAAAAGCAGAGCTTGGGCCACACTCAGCTGCACCAAATGTGCATTTAACTTAAACACGGGATAGTTTCCCATTAAAGTCTCATTAGCAGCAGAGCTCCAATGAGCAAAGAGGCATTTCACTGCTGCACAATCGGAGCTGTAGACATAATATGTTTGAGTTTTGCAATAGAGAGAGAAAGCAACCATCCACAGGACCATTTCTAAACTTTCAAACTGAGGGGGGATGTAGTTATTAACCTGATCCAGCAGATGGTTTGTTACTCAGAACCATCAGAGCAGCCATCATTGGAATCAAACCGTGCACAGAAAAGCAGAAACATGTTTTCTGTTGAGAAAAGCTTTCAGTGTCGTTCTTTGCTTTTCTTTCATGAAGAAATACTCTCCAGTTCTGATAGAAATGATGCTACTCTATCCCCTAACCTCCTCAGGAGCTGCCATTGTTGTTGAGAACTAACAGCATAAACCAGGCCCAAAGCTGCCAATCCTTCGTCACACAGCACTGGTTGGTCTGACACAACATTACTTGAGGACTGACAAGACGGATTCTCTCCTGAGCTTGTGACATCACAAGAAACCAGTTTCCATGTGAGGTTAAGTCCTCAGGTCTAACGTTTGTCTGAAAGCAGCCTTTAAACAGTCCGAGATCGGCCTCATGGACTGAGCTCTCAGCTCTCCTGGACTGTGCAGGCTCAAACTTTGAGAGTCTGGGGAAGTTTTGACATTTGGGAGTCAAGAATGGAGAGTCAAATTAAAAGAGACAAGGTGCACATATAGAGACAAGCCCAGCAGGTTAATGATCACTGTGCAACTGCTAAGCTCCAGCCATCTGGTTAGCTTGTAACAGAAGCTGCTGCTGCTCTGCACAAATGAAGCTGCAGAGGAGGTGGAAGGTAATTTGGTTGCAGGGTGGCAGGAATCTGGTAGAGAATGCTGATTAAATGTGAGAGTGGAGTGCGAGGTACAGTACAGCGCTTGTTTCCAGATAATTAAGACAGTCGCTACGGGTGACAGTGACGCTAACAAGGACGGTGGCATCTTCGCCTCTTAGTGAGTGGAGCCTGCCAGCGTGACAGACAGCAAGTCGTTCCAGGGTGTTCTGATGGTTACCAGGACTCCATTAAATGTGACAGAAATACTGAGTCTAGGACACAAAGTTCACCTTTCGGATGTCAAGAAGATGAAAAGAAGTGAAAGTGTGACTCACAGTAATTTTGTTTCCGTGTTAGTCAAATTAATCCACATATTATATAATGGCACGTTCACCTTCTGTTGTCATCCTCTGTTAAAATGAAGAAGGTGATAAAACTTGTTTAATGGATGGTCTTTTCTAACCCCAGTGGGTAAGACCTGATCTGATGGGTGAGATCTGATTCTAGAAGTTGAAGCCAAAGCTGAAGCGTTATTAAAGATTAAGTGTGGACACTGACTCACATTTGTCACACAACTTGTAATGAATGCTGTATGTTTTCTGCATGTGTAAATAGACAACTTTGGGCTTCTCCTATGTTGTCACCTTTAACTCAGAGGCCCCTTACATCTGAAGAAGATGTGGTAGAAAGCTCTGCAATAAGCTGGTATTTTGACTTTCACTTAAGGTTATTTAGACACCCAAAGCATTCGTTCGTTTTGCATCTACCTCGAGTCGTTTGGAACCTCATTAAACTAATGATTTTATATCACTTTGAAAATTCAGCTCTACTCTCATATTCCAGAGGAGATGTTGAACTTCTCAGGAGGAGCAGCTGCTGAACTTTCAGCCATGTCATTTACACCATCTGACCGTCGATCTCGATCCGTTTCATACACTAATTTTTCTCCCCCTCAGCCACCAGCCTTCTCTGCCTATATTGTTTGAACAGAAACACAAGGCAAACATATTGCTCCTATTATACCCTGGCGTCTGGTTTTTCCACAGAAAGCAGTGATTGTGTTTCCATTGGAGCGCGGTGATGTAGATGATGGCTTTGGCAGGCGGCAGACAGGCCTGCTCTGATGAGCGAACACTCCGCTGGAGGAGAATAGGACGGGAAAAGGCATGAAAAATGGTGCAGCGTTTAGCGTCGCTTGGCACCGCTGCCGTGGGTTCATTGAGTCAGAAACGAAGAGGCCGTCTTTGTGGGGTGTGACTGTCACTGCCGGGTGACAGATTGCATTCTGGGTCCTCTGAGAGGAGAAAAGAGGATGAGATAATGGTTATGAAATAAAAGTCTCCCAAACTGTGAAAACAGACAAAATACGGCGACATAAACTGCCAGTTTGAGGTGAAATATTCAGCTACAAAACAAAAACCTCTAGCAGAAAAATCCCATTCCTGAGCAGTACATTCACACAATTTCGCCCTCAAACCACTGAACATATTGTATTTGAAAAGCTGTATTGATCTGTAAGCAAATGACATTTTTGGCATGAAACATTGCTGCTTGTCACTTCAGGGAAGGAGCTGACAACCTGGCCTCGAGAAGTCAATAGAATGGTTTCCACAAGGGGCCAACCTGCACTCACTGCCTCAGACTGGGACATTATGTGATTGCTGTTAATTCCCTCATCTCATTGTCTAGTCATCAGAGGGGATTTGTCAGTGAGCTGAACAGTACTTTCAAATCAGCGTAATTCCATCTTGTGTGTCGCAGAGGAAGCAGTTAAGAAAAAGAGCTTAAAATATTTACCTCAGTCTGTTCTGCAGTACTGTTTTACTGATGCTATACGTACAGACAGAGCTGTGGAGTCACTGTGAGAAACCACTTTAAAGCACTATAACATGCAGTCATATGTCTCATTGTTAATACAACAATATTGATTAATGGATTAATTATATTTTTTTGAACAAATCTTCTTCAGGCTAAAGGCAGAGTAATTACACAGGATGAGGTAAGACTGGCTGTGTTTGTGGAATAAAACATGTTCAGTTTGCCCTGCAGTGGTGAAGTGATTAATCTCCTCACTATCACAAACTTCCCTCCAGTCATTTTCCTCCCAGCTCTCACATGATCATAGTAGCATTACAGGAATCGCTGCTTCATATCAGCTGATTATAATCGAGAGGACTGAGCCTACTCTTGTCTCATATCATACATGAGATAAAATAATGCATTACCATGCTAAATGCCATATATATATACATATATATGTGTATATATATATATATATATATATATATATATATATATATACACATATATATTTATATAAAGATCGCAACTGTAACACCTGTATGAGAGTGTGTTAAACCCTTCCTACTGTAGGACAGGTGTCTCTTGAACATGAGTCCCCGTGTCTCAGTGAGATTATCTGTATAAATAAAGGTTTAATAATAAAAATACCGTTCTTATCCATCTTGACTGGGTAAATAAGGGTTACAATGCTTTAGCAAAGCTTATCTTTCAGAGTGAAAGCAGAAAAGGGAGCTTTTATGGATCTGTGGTGCGTCGCATATCAAGTGCGTTCCGCCAAGGGCAACCAAGAATGAGAGCACTTCCAAAGAGAAAGGAGGAACTTCTCCGTCTAAAAGCACCCGTCAGACAAAACACACCGCCATCTGCATCAACCACGACATCACAAGGACTGGCTTTGAATGCTGACGTGACTTCGAAGAACCTTCAAACGACGCAAAGAGACACCGGCGACTGTTGTCCTTAAGGGACATGGGAAGAGAGAGATACAATGAAGAAAAATCATGAAATGAAAGCAAACTTTTCAGCTCCCCCCTCTCAGTCAGTGGAAACTACTGGTCCTCCTGACCTGGTCTAGACACACTGGAGGAATGTATGAGCAGAGGAAAAGCATCAGAAGCAACGGTTCAGTGCTTTAGTGGATCAAATAAAACAACAAGCTAAATGAGAGAAAGTTGTGAGGACAAGGACAAACAGGAGAATGAAAAAACCTGGATAGTGTAGCCTCTCTTTCTGAGCATTCAGCCCTCGGCCTGTACTTTGCTGGTTACAAAACACACTGTTCCACAACACAGCTGCGCAGGATCAGAGCAGAGGCAACAGTCTACGGCTGTTAAAAAGAACGGGGAACATTTATTGTTCTAATTTGTCTGAGGTACATTTATGTCATGGCACATGGTGCACGTGGGGCTAATGGAAAGGTTCAAAGGGAGATGACGACTGACATGTGTTTAACAAGCTGGGCTTGAACCTGAGCTGTGACAGTTACGCAATATGCATTCAAAGCGGAGCTGGGACGTTGTCTGTCAATCCTGCAAAGTGAAGGTCAATGATGTAGTTTTAAAAGGAAATGAATGATGTAAATGTTGAGCAACCTCTGCTGCCAGCTGCATGAAACTGTAAATTAAAGAAGAAAGCAAAGCGGGAACAGAGCAGGTGTTTAATTATGAAAAAAATATCCAGAAACAAATGTCAAAAGTGTGGGATATTAACAAGACATATTCTGTGCCATAATGGACATTTGATGCTACATTTTACTGTGAGGCTCATAAGTCTGAAGATAGATGCCATGAGTCATAACACTCTGTTAAGACAGTGCACTACCACCCAGCTAGCTGAGAGGTGACGAGGCTAATCACGACACCACTGTGCCGTCCCAGCAGGGGGCTCACTAACTAGAAACTAGGAATGAAATCATGGAACATGCAGAATGAGCTGTTGACAGCTGAGAACTCCTTCAGTTGACAGGGTAAGCAGGCATCAGCACATCCTCCAAATGATTGTTTTCTCTCAGCTCTACAGGAAATGACTTCCTCTGAGTTGTTGATTGTGTTGTTTGCAGTGTGGAGACGCAGGAAACCATTGTATCTATTACATTCTCAACTATGCACAGTGTTTGCTGAAAGTCCAGACGAGGACCTGAGTGAACCGTGATTTCCCTTTCCCTCTGTCTGAGGGCGTATTCACACACCAGGAAGATGCGGTCTGGATTAGTTTTTTTCAGTGTGGTTTGCTTTCACACTGTGATTAATTGCAACAGGACCAGAATTAACACGTGCTAAGATCGTTCAACCACTGGACGGTAAACGTGTGGGCGGGGTAAAGCAGGAAGCCCAAAAGTGAAAGTAGGTCGACGTAAACAATGGAGACTGCGTGCTGTTCTCATTATCGTAATAGCAATATGGTTTATACAGTTACAGCTTTTTGCAGAAATGTTAGATCTCATGTGTCCAACAGGTCTACTATACAGAAGATGGAACAGGTAGGCTATTTGGAGATGCAAGATCAAATTATTGACGGGAGATCATCAAATCCAAAAAGGCAGATTTTTGCAACTGGGTCGGTGCTTTCACACCTGAAACGAACCACACCAGGGTTCAGGAGGAACTGCTCCAAGACCACCTCCTCAGCTGGGTCTCGCTCCGCTTGTTTGGTCCACACCAAAGTTCAAGTGATTCGCACCAGCCAAAAAGGTCCGAACCAAGGTAGGAAACAAACTTGAGTTTGTTTTAACTGAACTAAACAAGGCAGGTGTGAACACACCCTGAGTCAGAGGAGGTAGGTTAACCTGCTTCCACTGAACAGTGACAATAAAAACTGACTCTGAAGCAACCTTCAAACTTCAAACAAGCAGCAAACTGCTGTAGATGAGATGAGATGGAAATTCAACAAATGAATGCGATCTAATCGTTCTCACCTGTGCACACATTATAACACAGCACTGTGCCCTGTGAAGCTAACCAAAACTCATCAAAAGCTGAGTCAGGGGAGTAATCCATCTCAAGATCTTTATTTTTTTTGCTTCCAAATGCAAATGGAAATCCTTGTTCTACAAACAGCTTATTGAGCGGCTCAGAGAGGAGGCCTCTCATCGGTTCCCTGCAGAAATGTCTTCCTGAAGCCCCAGATGATCCGGCGATGCGCTAATTTCTCACCTTACAGGAAATTGATTCTGGTGCACGGTTAGGATTCAGAGTTTAAAGCTTCGTCACTTCTTATCTGCCACAGTCAAAAAGTGGAAATGAGCGTCCTCTCCCTGCTAGTACAGGCAGTTCAAGGTTTGGTCCACAGAGTTTGATCACATTAAAGAGCTCAGCAAAACTCATCTCAAAACTCTGATAACTGGTTGAGGCGATAGCTTGGGTTCCTCAGTTACAATCCTGAGTTTAACTTAGGGAAGAGCTGTGGTTTTGGTCAATAATTTATTTTTAATTCCAGGTCTGTCAGATGTGCTTCATGTCTTTCCACCACACACTTGTCCTGGCACACTGCTTCCTGCTTTAGTACAGAATGGTGGAAATTAATATAAATTTTAAGGCACAGAGTCATCCAATTAGGGTGGAAGGATACATAAGGATTGTATGTAATATGGATTCTCTAATGACCAGCGCCACCAGCGACGAAAGGTAAAATGAACATGAGTGATTTAAAGCTGTGACTAAGTGCTGCTGGGCTAAATCACGTTTACCTGTTATCTGTACAAAGTGACAAAATGACATTCATTTATATGCAAATGCGGAAATAATTTCAAGGATTACTGCCTTTGCGTCTTTTACACGCCATTAACATGCATTTCATATCAGCTTTATGCCCAGATATGATTTAAAGCGGCTACAGCCCGGATTAAACACTCTGAGAGCAGATCTGAGATCAGATGCTTTCATCAACACACAGGCTGCTGTACTCGCCGCAATCACAAAAATACATTTCACGACTCATTTCTATAAGCAGGGAATTGCATTTGAATGGGTTAATTTGCATTGAGCTGAAGTCGAATGAAATCAAGCTGAACTTGCTTGGAGTGAACTGAAGTGCCATTGTATTTGCCACCTACTGAAATGAAGTTCACATAGAGAGCACAGACCTGTGCTGCCGGCTGCTGATAAGTGATGCGCTGTGGTGTGTGTGTGTGTAAGCCTTGTATCTGCTGTTTGATTAGTGCTGTTGGGATTGTTGCTGTTGAATGTCAGACACTTCCATGCAATGCACCGTTTGGCAGATGCAGACTGATCAACGTGTCAGCGCTGGCAGTATGTGTGTACGTGAGGAACATTTAACAGGGAAAGAGAGAATCAGTGGTGAATACAATGCTTTCATACTCATTGTGCTATATAAATGTTATCAAAGGGCAGAGCAACTGTTTTTAGATCAGAGCAAACTAAAAAAAAATTGACTGAACATTCGTTTCATGGATACAGCACAAAACCACAGTTCACAGAGAACTAAATATCATCACAACACATATTGTTTTTAGAACACATTTTTAGGTTATATCATTCATATATTAGGCTATATACACTGTAGTTTCAATTACTACTTTAGTGAATGGAGTCTGGTGAGAGGAGAGCTTAAATTACTTATTTAGTGAATGGAGTCTGGTGAGAGGAGAGCTTAAATTACCGCTTTAGTGAACGGAGTCTGGTGAGAGGAGAGCTTAAATTACTGATTTAGTGAATTGAGTCTGGTGAGAGGAGAGCTTAAATTGCTGATTTAGTGAATGGAGTCTGGTGAGAGGAGAGCTTAAATTACCGCTTTAGTGAACGGAGTCTGGTGAGAGGAGAGGCTAAATTACCACTTTAGTGAATGGAGTCTGGTGAGAGGAGAGCTTAAATTGCTGATTTAGTGAATGGAGTCTGGTGAGGGGAGAGCTTAAATTACCGCTTTAGTGAATGGACTCTGGTGAGAGGAGAGCCTAAATTTCCGCTTTAGTGAATGGAGTCTGGTGAGACGAGAGGCTAAATTACTGATTCAGTGCATTGTCCTCTTCAAAGCCACCAGACTGCATTCATTGAAGCACTAATTTCACACAGAGCACATACAACCTCACCTAAAAAATCGGAGCTTTCAGTTATTAATTTATCACAGTTGGCTCAGATTGTGCTAGCGTTCTGATTGTTCCTAACCTCTTTGATTAGCTTACTTTGGTAACCTATGTCACAACTTAATGGCTGAGGAGGCGTTTCCATCACAAAGGAACAAAATATATGAGCAGGGCTGTCTATGCACTTTTGGACATATAGTAGCAAAATATTAGTGGTCATGGCTCATTGTTTAAACATTGAGTTGAAGGGTGAGGAGTGTTTATGACAGACAGTGACACGTTACTTTCATTTGAATAAAAATCCCAACAGTCACAAATCTCCTAGGAACCTGGTCTGGGTCCATCAGTTAAGAATCTGCACTAATTAAGAAATGTATACAATGACAAGCAGCTTCTGCTCTGCTGCAGTACAGCTGCCAGTCAGAGAATCATCTTATTAGCAAAGAAGCTGCTGGTGTGAAACAAGACATAGACTGTTCAGTTGCAGGTAGTGAAGAAGAGCTGCTGAGTTAATTGCTAAAATAAAGATCGAGCAGGGGAAAAAAAAAGAATCTCAGCAGAGATGTACCAACATTTTTTTCATCTATTAATGTGCAATATCACTGCTATTCATTAATACCATTCACTGTGAAATACTTATCTACTCTATCTAATACCGCTAACTGTATTACACCAGTCCACTCTGTTCACTAATTTTCTCCACTTATTTTATTCACTTATGTTGTTTATATGATGCTTTAGTTTTTCCACTTGGTCATTGCTTATTTAGATTTTTATACATTACTCATGTTCTTATGTTTTTATTGGCCCTTGTTGTAATGTTACTCTATCTACTTTGCTCCATTAATAATGCAAATAACTAATAAAGGATTGTCTTATCTTATCTTAAATTGTGGATAAAGAAAGGAGAGGCTAATTTCTGTCAGCAGGCAGTAAAAATCTCCATCGATGTTTCTGCCCTTCTATCCAAAAATACAAAAAAATGTGTGACGTCACAGTGACAAGGTCCACTTCTGATAAACAGTCTATGGATAAATCATATATAATCATGTATCTGGTGGTTGCAATTTAAGAAGAAATGTGTTCAGGCCTCATGCGCACATGAAACTCCTCTGCTCTGAGGGCTGACTAACACTCCATGTTATCACTGTGATGGACTTCCTACAGTTTAACGCGGACATTTCCTTAAAAGCTCATCAGAAATTACACTCTGGACTTCTTACTCAGCAGAGCTGAAACACTGGCTCTTATTCAACATTTAAACCACAGTTTGAATAGCATAACAGGGGTCGACAGATGAGGTCCGAGGTTCGGGACAGTTGGGATCTGATAGGCGAGCCGCTGCCCGAAAATGATGAGGGATGAAACTTTCCGTCAAAATGAAACGGGTCTGTTATGGACAGCAGGGCGATACGACAGGAAGTCAAGTCACATCCAACCACTCAGCTGAGGAGCGTGAGTCACCGGGAGATCAGTGTGACATATTATCACACACTTTAGACCTATTCACAGGGGATAAGTAAAACCTAGGGACGTCTGGTAATATGCAAATTACCGCCCCACCTCTGTGTTACTTGCAGCATGTGCATGGGATAAGCGAAGTCTGTAAATTACTCTATTTTACTGATATTATGACAAATGCTGTGCCACAGTGAGCACCCCTGCTGTGAAATGCACCCCCTCGGAGAATGAAGCAACTCGCCTTAATATTGCAGACAAATGCAGGGAAAAATACTATTTTACGATTTAATTACTTGTGAGGGAAATAGAAGAGAAGAACATCAGTTGCTTACGGTCTTTAAAGCTCCTCTAAAGAGTGCAAAAAAACAGATGTTCTTCTCAACGGAAATTCGGATAATAGTGAACGCAAACCAACACCTTTTGGTATGTTCTGTGGAAATATACCCCAGCCATAATTACCGAATGAGTTAAATGGATTTTTGAGCAAGTTGAATGTATTTGACTTGTGTTTCAAAAGGTGAAATAGCGAGGGGGTGCATTTCACTTACTGTGTCCCACCGTAGAGGATTTTGGATATTGGACCAAAATTAAAGACCGCCTGGATACAGGAACAGCTTTAAAATTAATAGGAAGACTGGGTCTGCGCACAATTACAACTACAAAAACCGAGCTGCAGGTTCACATGAGACTTGTATTATCACCGGACGTGTGTGTTTGGCGAAATATAGTAGGTGATTTGCGCCAGAATTTTTACTTCACAAATTGCAGACATGGCACATTCGCACAGGATTAAGATCTCAGGCATCCTCCACAATTATTACAAATCACCAAAGGTCCACAGGTAATACTAATCCTGAATGAATAGGGCTTTTCTCTCTAACTCTGTGGTTGTTTCTTGCAGAGGAGAGCGAGGTAAAAGGATGAATTTGAAGGACTGCAGTGGCTCATTTCACTCTCTGTAGCTGTGTTTGAGTTTGTGATCCACAGCGAGAGGAAGAGCTTTAATAGATCACAGAGTGGCAGAGGACAGAATATGAGACAAGAGAGGTAATAACCGTTTGAACTGGAGGACTCCAGACCCAAGGAAACAGACATCCACTGTTAGCAGTTATGTTCTCCATGTTTATCATGGAGGACTGGCTACAAAATAAATGGGGACATGTTGTGGAAATGAGGGGTGATGCGATTGATGACTGATGTCATGAAGTGAACCTTGAGGGTTAGTGGTTTGTCAAACGGAGACAGAGAATAACCAGGCAGCTGTGCACTAGCTGAACAGAGCTTCTTAAACATGCATCACATCAGGAAAGATCCTCACGCACAGAGATATTACAGACAGTAAATGCAGTGATGAGGCAGCACGTCCAGGAGGAGTCAGTAAAGCCATCCTCTGTGCACAAATTCAGTGCAGCATAGACACACTGCAGAGCTTATGGAGATTCCTCTCTGCAACTTAAGGCACATTCTCCAGTGGCCTCATTACCAATATCATATAAATACATAGCCTGGGACCTTGATTTGTTCAATAATTCAGCTGCTGATTCTCCCAGCCCTCAGACTGCAGCTGCCTACGGCGAGTCTGGAGGATGTTGTTAATGCTGAGTGGGGAACATAACCACCTGTGTGTGTGACTAATAGCGCTGGGCGTTTGGATGAATACATCAGGAATCGCCAGTGAACGAAATCCACTGCTGGTGGACTAAATTCCTTTGTTTATGCAAAATTTTTACAGCGATTACCTGGATATTTGGCAGTACAAAAAGTAAAAGTAGTGCAACAATCCTGCAACTTTGCACAGAAATGCCCTGACAGAAGATCATGGACTCACAACCACAGTAAGTGAAATAAATACTTTTGTTGTCCCAGCTCTCCTGCAGCGCCTCTTTTCACCCTCCACCTAAAACACTTCTGTTTAAGCTCAAACTCTTCAGATTCTCCAGCTTGAGTTTGTGCCAAATATTCACAATGCTTTTTTTTTTTTTAGTAGATTTATTTGGTGACATCACCATGTAACTGAAGGAAAACAGAACTGTGAACACAACTGTTTGTTAAAAAAACAACTTTTAAACCCTTATTTTTAAGTAACTCATTTTGTTGCATTTTGTTTTTGTTGTTAGAACATGAACACAACATGAACACAACTGATAACCTCTTTGTGACACACTTTCTACTCCATCAGAGCACTTTGATATGAGATTGTATGGCTGTGTCACACCTAACTTATTAATTAACATTATTCATATGTTAAAGCTTACCAAAGCAATGCTGAGTGATGAGTTCACAATGCTGACAGAACTAACTGAAACATAAGAGCCTTAATTATCACTGTAAAGGATCCAAGACAACAAGAAGAGCAAAGAATGGATGTCAGCTCTTTAGCCAACACCACCTTACTGTTAATAGATTTCTTCAAATGTGGAGCTGGAGCTGCTTTTCACAAGGTGTCTTCATGGCTAAAAGCAATTACCAGTGATAAAGCACTAGGATGTTCTTGACAGATTTCAGAGCGGTTGATTGGCCACAGAGCAGCAGCTTCTGGTCATTTCTACATAACAGAATGGAGAGATGAGAAACTCAGCAAGGACTAGAGCTGTGTGATATCCGATATAGACAATTTTATATCCCGATAATGACATATATACGAAATAGTATTTTTTTCTGATGTAACGTTACTGGTAATGTTATTTTTGCTTTTCGTTGCACTCTCCTCTGTGGTGTAATCAGTGTTATATCCCCAATATGCTTTTATTCTGAAGGCTTGCTTTGAGAGCGACCACACGTCCAGCTATGTTTGCGCTGTACTTTTACTATGCAGTTTGTTAGCGTAGCAACAGTGCTAACCAAGTAGCCTACATGTTAAAATTACAATAAACAACAGAGGCTTATATCGTACGGTAGACATTTAAATATCACACTGTGATATATATGTGTGTGCGTGTGTGTGTGTAGAAAATCCTCATCCAATCCTTCCTTCCTACCTTCCCCCAATTGCCTTGCTACTTCCTGCATGGGAGGAGCGACAGAGTGGATAAAGGCAGCCAGCTCACCTGTGTCACTTTCTTTGGAGAACAAAGGAGCTGGCTGCTGTCATGTGGGAGCAACATCAGTAGTTTTTCACTGAGTATCTGCTATGTAATTTTGCCTTTGATTTGAATGCATTTATGTTTGTAGTTCATATTTACTTTCTGTGCTGATAAGTTTTAGTAATGCTGAGGTTATTTATGTATTTATAGTTGCACAGAGTAATTGTGTTGACCTGCCTTTGTTTATTATTAACAACTAAAATTATGAATTACAATAACTGAATTAACACTGTTTACTCTTTGTCTTTTGTTGTCAGACAAACCAGTGAATTATGAAATTAAAAGAGAGGACTGGAACCCTGCCTGTGCCCCTTTCTTGTTCTAACAGACAAGCCATTGTGCTGGTATTAATCCTGGAACCCAAATATCTCATATATACATATATTGTAATATCTAGGGATATCAGTCTATGGAGGAAATATGCTGAACATCTTGGGTGAAGTGACTGCTGATGGCCTCTCGCGTTGAGGAGGCCTCCTCTCATCAGCAGCAGGGCACCAGAGTTTACCAAACACACTGCTCCACATACACAATCTGTGGCCTGCCATGTAGCATCTGCCATGTTTTCCAGGGATGAAACTGAGATAGAAACTCTACTGACATGCTGAGCATTAAACTTACAAACCGAATCATGAGTTTCTGTCCACAAATATATTTTCTGGGTATCGTGAATTTCAAATTAAATTCTGCACAAATATGTTTCTGCACTGCTGCTGAACTCAAACCACCGAGAGCTGAAGCTGAAACTGTTCCTTTAGACTCAGTAATGAGCTGTCTGCGGCCATGAGGTGTGTAATTATGACTGCTGCTTATATAGAGAACCACAGGAAACACTTTCTCTTTGCTGTCTCTGAAGTAGAGCCCATGCTACACTGTGATTGGCCAGTCTGTGTGTTTAATAATGTCTGCAATACGTTCAGTCACAGGCTATCACAGAGAAGTTTATTCACTGCCTTACTTCAGGAGCTTTGCTCTTTCTTCAGCCTCTATCGACCAAGACATGGACAATGACAATGGGGTTGCCATGCCAACAGTTTGTCACTCCACAGCATCAAAGTCCTTTCCTTCCTGACTGAGGCCTCCACTCTTCACACTGAGACCTCAACATCCAACATTTGCATATCTGAGCTTTCCAGTCTGCTAGTGCTTGAGGTGAACTGTGATGCACCATCTCAATCCTTGTAACAACAGATCACAATATTATTCACACATATACTGTATGAGACAAATGAGTGAACAGCCAAGGATGAAAACATCCTGCACCTGACTGGACCACATGCTCTTTGCCCTTCAGTTTTAAAAAAATAGGTCAGCTTGGAAAAAAAAACAATGGAACTGAACAAGTGAAAATAATGTCTATCACATTTAGTTTGTTGAATATTAAAAGAAAAAAAAATGCTGTATCTCTACACATTTACCTCAGTTTTATTATATTTATATCTGACCGCTCCTGTTCCTCACCATATCTAGCCTATTTTTAGCTGTTAAGTTCCCAGAAAACGATAGCTGGTGCTTAGAACCTGCAGCACTTGTGGGATGTTCCTGGTCTGCAGTGATCAGGATCTATCAAAAGTGATCCAAGGAAGGACCAGTGGCGAGCTGAGGTAGCTGTTTGTTTCCAACAAAGATTTTCATGTCAAAACTTTCTGGCAGCTTCTCTGTCTTCACATGAAGAACTGAAGTAATGATGCAGACGCTATTTTTGGTTATTGAGCGGGATACTTGATGATACTTGAGCATCATCAAGTGCTCTGGAGCTGGAAACGTGGAGATGTAGGACTCCAAAATGATCTGATAAATTTATTTCTTCATGTATTTTTTAAGAGTGCAGCCGGTTCATTAGTTTCGTCTGTGTCGCCTCTGAACGACCCCGCTGGCGCCCGTTGGTGCTCCCTTGCTTCCACTCATCACCATCAAAACGCTTTTTTTTCTTCGTCTCTTCGGTTTGACTCGATGTGTTCTGTTAAGTTGCTTTATTTCCTGTCTTTCTGCTTTTTTATCACCTATTCATCACTCCATTCCTTTTCTTTATTTCAGTTGTAGTTCACCTCTCCTTTCACCCCTTCATCATATCAGTGTTCTCAATCCTGATCTCCTCTCTTGTCTTCACTTGTCGGTCACTGGTTTTGTTTCTTTCTTTGTCTTCTCATCCTTCCTCCCACCTCATCTCAGGTCTAGGCCTTTGGGTTTTCCAGCCTGGCTGACGGTGCTGTGTAGTGAATCCCTGCTGACCTCCCACTGCATTTAAATTCTCTAATCTAGTGACAAAAGGAACGTGGCAGCTGGTGCCTTATGGGAAAGGTCAAATTGCTAACTAATCTGCTCCCCCCTCCTCTGCTGTCCCCGGACGCTGCTCTCCGCTCTGTAAAACGCCCGCTATGTCATTGCACTCATGTCTGGAGGTCACTGTTCGCCGCAGAGCGGCCTCACAAGTTTCCTGTAGCAATTAATTACCGTCACCATTGGTGCCACATATGGGCCTATTATCATAAGGCCTCATGGGAGGATATTTCCTGCAACCATTATTCCGTGGGAAGTGACAGGGACCACTTTAAATGCCAACATGCTTTTCTCTCACTCATTTTGCTCCAGGAGTCAAACCAGACATAAGCACATGTGCTTTTTCTTGATTATTTTTAACATTAACATTTCTACTTTACTTTAAGAAAGAAAATGATGGACGGAAGAGGACGAGCACCCTTTTCTCATTAGCATCTTGAGATGATCTCGAAGCCATCTCATTCTTTCATTTTACATTTGCAGCATGTTTGTGAAGAGCCTGGTGCACAACAGACGTGTGGAAAAAGGCTTCACCTGCAGGAGTGGATAACCACCAGGTTTTCATTTTATTCAATCCATATTAATCACTTTTAAGGTCATTCAGAAGACAGATATGAGCATTTATAATTCATTATGGAGCACGATGCATTTTTAATATGCAAAGAGCATGCATGACTGTGAATGTGGGAATTTCCAAATTCCAAGTCAGAATTTAAATCAGAGCCCCCAAATCGGAAAGTCAGATTAATCTCACCAATCAGACCAACCAAACTGTAGCTACATGTTTCGCTGTACATCTGTATGGTTGGAAGCGCTGGGAGCACTAAAATTTGAGGCTACGATGATGCAAACTCCAAGTTCTGACTTAGAGGTGAACACACCATAAGACAAACTTTCACTCCCCAGGGTCCTAAAGAGGAACTGGTAGCAGCCTGTGCCTGTTGATCATTAGACCATTGTCTAGCATGATAAATGTTCCATTAAAAAGAGTAATGTAAAAGTTACTTTTAACACTAACACATTACTTTTTGGTGTAGGTTTTCAACAAAGTGAATTACTTTTTGAATGAAGTAACTAGTAACTATAACTAGTCACTATTTTTCAGTCTTTAGCACAACAGCTGTTAATGAACCAAATGCTCCCTGTTTGACAAATACAAACCTGGCTTGCACACTACAGACTCTCTCTGCACACATCTTAAGTTTGTTATTATATGATCAAAAGTTAAACTCTAGCTCTAAGAGAACAACTACTTAGTCTTAGTCTGAAATGTGTTGTGAAGGTTAACAGTGCAAAGTTGCAGTGTTTAGTGAACAGAGCCCCCCCCGTCCTTAAATCCTAGTGACGCTCCTGGTTCTTAGAATCCACAAAAACAAAAGAAAATGTTTAAATGTTCATCCAGACTGGAATGCTCCTAACTTGTGCTTCCATTCCCATGAGAATAATCATTACCTGGAGAAATAACCGTTCATTGCAATCCCCTGAGAATATACCAGCTGTGAAGTCGGCACAGATGTTTTACCATATTTTGGTGTTAAGTCCCCTGATAATTCTTATTCCCTGTAAAAATCTGTTTCTTTTTGGCACAATCCTCCAGGCGGCTACAGATCTTTTGAATGTGCAAACTTCAGTGCAAAGTTCAAGTCCTACTTACTGAATCAAGACGTGACAATGAAGTGAAAAAAAGCGTTTGCAGACTTTAGGGATTCAGGCCACTTTGCTTATATTATGATGTGTAAACATTTTACAGGAGACACTGAGGCATCAAGGGTACTTTTAATTTGATGAGAACCACACAAAAATCTCATCCCTCTAAATTGCACTTTTCCCAGCTGAACCTCCAGAGTGAACCGTTTTGTTGCTCGATTTAAATGATTTAGTATTTTGTGTGTTCGGTGCAGGAGTGGCAGCGCTGAGAATTAGGAGTTCATGTTTTTGTTTCTGTTGTTGCCTTTTCCTCAGAAACAACATTTCCCTGAATCCCCATGTGTCCTGGCTGAGAGGCACTGCACTCAATCTCTTTTCCATATTTCATTTTTCACTCTCTCCTCCTTTTCTATTTTTCACTCCTTCTTGCTCTCCCTCTTTCCTCTCTGTATTTTTGCTCCTGCTAACAGGCTTTTCGAAGTGCTCTTCGCCGTTGGGAGCCTTTGGGAAAGCGGCCAGGACGTCATATGCTCTCGTCTTCTTTATCCTCCTCTGCCTGTCCACCTCTCCTTCTCCTCCTCTCCACATTTTAATCTCTTTTTTTTCTCTCTGCAACCATTCATGCTTCCTCCCCCTCTCCCTCTCCCAGCCTACTTCTTTACTTATCTCTCCTCCTCTCTCTTCGGCATCTTTTCACTTGTCAGCATCTCCCCTCCGTCTCACATCTTCTATCGTGCAGTAAAATCACTGTTCAATCTTTCTTGAACATTATACTGTCAAAAACTAAATTGCGATTTCATGAAGTTAAACTTAATAGTTCCCGACTAGCCGCTCTCCAAACTATTACTTAGAACTTTTGATGACCTGATTTTTTTTTCGAAACATAACTCCCTGGGGAAGAAAACCAAATGCCTCAGTTTATCAGCAGTGAAGATGGAGAACACATCCCTCAGCATCAGCTGTGTTTGACCATCAGGGCTGTGTCTGACTGTCCTTGAGTGCCTTTAGTGTCCATTAAGTAAGTAAGACATCTAGGAAGCAAGACATATGGAATTATGTAGCAAAGAAAAAATGCTTAATAGCTCTAAATATGTTTTATATTTTAGATTCTTTAGAGTAGCCACCCTTTGATTTGATTCATGGAATTTCTTGCCTTCTTAATGGGGTTGGGGGGGGTATCATACTGAACTCATGAACCTCATGTTCTTTGCAATAGTAATAGTTGTTCTGTTTTTAGGGCTCAGCTTCCTGTGTGTGTCTTTACTTCAAACTCTGCACTTCACTTTTTTTTTAGTATTTTGATCTCCTAAAGATGGAGACACAAGCTAGTGTGTTGGATGGTGGGAGGAAGCCGGAGTACCAGGGAGAACCCACGGGGAGAACATGCAAACTCCACACAGAAAGGCCCCGGGCCGGGATTCAAACCCGGTACCTTCTTGCTGTGAGGTGACAGTGCCACCCCAAAGAGAAAAATGTTGTAATAAAAAATACCATCTGCACAGTAAACTGTCAGATGTTTATGCATTCACCACTACTGAGTAACTCAGTGAACTGCTGGCATTGGTATTGGCCTCAGTCTTCATGAATGATACTGGAACAAAGACCAAACCTCTGCACTTCGCATTCCCAGTGTTGTCAGGACAGACTGAGATCCTCAGAGGAACTGGAGGCTCAGCTGACCCCAGCCTGACCTGTGTCTTTGTCCTCAAACTGAAAATAATCTCAGCAGCCTCCTGCTCCCTCACTTCTTACAGCAGGAGTGAGATAAGACAACCAAACCAATTAGCCGCTACATGCTGAGATGCTGCTACAAATGCTGAGCACATGCAGACTGCAGCGGACATGCTCCTCCTTCCCATTCAAGTCATTATTTTGTATTTTACAGTCCATTGGCAGCAAAGGAAGCCAAACACATACGAGTTGACAAGTCCAGTTACATGACAGCAATTATTATTGTTTCTGGCAGAGCCCCTCCCTGTGCCTGTATTTGATTTTATAAAGCCATCGTCTGTTTTCTTGCCTTAGGAAACACCTGTGAAATCAGTCTCCTCTGGCATCATGACAATATGTGGCAGAATGGAGCTGACTGCTCTGCGCCTTCGTATTTAATCGCACCAGTAAAACAGAGCCAGACTGAAAAGAGGCGACCGGCTTCCATCACAGCCCCAAGCAGATGCTGTGTAGGCCTGAATTCAGGAGAAGCACCTGCTTTTCTGCTCCGCTTCACCTGGTTAAAACACTGCAACACAGTCATGGAGAGTAACTCTGTGCTCTGATACAGTTTTGTACTTTGAAGTGTCTACATTTTATGGGTTTCTGGGTCAGAGAAAACCTTTTCTTTTGTAATACTTCTTCAGCACTTAAAGTGAGATTATGGTATTTGCCTGCTTGTGTTTTTTTTACTTTCGGTTCATTATAAACTAGTGATAGTGACTGTTTGAAGATGTCTCCAAGTTTCTGAGCTGACAAAACACGAGAGGTAACTGAGCACTTCGACACTATAACACTCCAACTATGTTGGCCCACAATAACAGCTACAGGGATTTCCCCGGGACTTCTTCTTGTGTTTACTTTTATTTGGAGTATTTGGGATTACTTCTGCTAAAGTGATAGGTTGGGGATATATTATTTATTACCATTAACTCTCATAATAACTTGTGTCTCCGTGCCATAGATCTCTATGGTTGAGACTTGTCCACCAGAGGACAGCTTGGGAGTGTCATGTCTCGTCTCGCCAAGGCGTGAACATGACACACATGAAGGTGCAGCACCATCAGTATGTAAAGTCAGTACAACATGTAGGGAACAACAAGAGTACAGAAAACACAAACACCACTAACACATATTGAACACACACTGTAGTTTGTTTTCATTCAATCCCACACACACTATCCAACTTTTCACAATGGAAAATAGTCCCTGACAAATATGCTACTGTTCGAGCAACATTTACAAAAACCATGGCCCGCCGAGATCTCTATCGGCATGAAATAATTGATAAATGATATCAATGAATCACCAGCACTCAACATTATTATTATGGAGGTCTGTAGTGATTGATTCTGCAGAAAGTTGGTGACCTCTTCACACTATGTATGTGCCTCATCATCCCCTGACCCCGCTCCGTCAGTTTATGTGGTCTATCACTTAGTGGCTGAGTTACTGTCGTTCCCAAACACTTCCACATTCTTATAATACAGCTGACAGTTGACTGTGGAATATTTAGGAACGAGTAAATTTCATGACTGGATTTGTTGAACAAATTCGATTCGATTCGATCTGTTGCACGAATTCACTGAGCTCCTGAGAGCGACCCATTCTTTCACAAATTTTGTTTGTAAAAGCAGACTGCATGCCTAGGTGCTTGATTTTATACACCTGTGGCAATGGAAGTGATTGGAACATCTGATTCTGATTATTTGGATGGGTGAGCGAATACATTTGGCAATATAGTGTATTTACTTAAAGCTGAATGCTTTTTGTAATGAACAATACTGTCTACTTCGCACATGCAGGACAACACACACATCAAACTCCATACATGCACAGATTACAGACTGAAACGCACTCACCTCAGTGTATGAGTGTGCTGATTCAGAGTTTCTGACAGGGTCCGGGGATTTCTCTAATCACCTGAGATGAGGAGGTAGAAAGAGATGGTCAGCAGCATGTGAAGAATGGACCGCCTCTAAGCAGATCATCTCCTCCCAGGCCTAGATTATTATTTCCCAAGTTTCTCCAATTAGGGAGTGCTGATGTGGGATCAGTGCAGGGATCTCCCACAGTCATGGCTTTCATTACAGAGAGAAAAAGCAGAACCGGGAAGAACCGATGGGACCAGATCAGCAGAATTCCTCCAAAATCCTTCTGAAATGAAGCTTTGCAGAGCTCTGGAGGTCGTTTCAACTCTCTGAGCTCTCGTTTCAGGTGAGGCTGTGCTGTGTGCTCTTTCCTTGTGTTTTTAATGTTGAATCACTTACTGTAGCCATTTGGTCGTTTCGCCGCGTTGCAGCCGGCGTGAGAATATTAAAACAGTGGAAAACAGATTCATCATCTTCACTGTGGTGTTGTTGCTGCTTTACATCGTTTACTTTAGTGTACTGCTGAAAATAAAGTGATGCCAAGGGACAGAGGGTCGAGACAAAGTGCTGGTTTGTGACCAGTTGGGACCAACATGCTCTGCACCAGTCAAACTGGAGCATAAAGTGACTGATACCACCTTCTGTGTTCGTCGCTGTCTTGGGAATCATTCTGACATTCCATATTATGGCATCATCCAAACATTAACAACAGAGCTTTCTTTAATATTAAAAAATGATATTTTAAAATAGTGTAACATTCTGAGTCAACAGCTTATTTTCTCATTAGACAGTAAATGTGCCACAATGATTATAAATCAGTAAGTGTCTATGTTAACATTCTCAGAACCCCTGAAACTTCACAAAGAACTTTTAATCCAAATTAAAAACAGTTTAAATATGAATGTATAAGTGACACTTGTGCCAGAGACCAGCATGTTATTTGACAGAGTGAGAGCTAGCGGTTTGACTCCGAACCTCGTTATTCAAATATAATTCAAATATTTACAAAAATAAAGATATTCGAGTGAATATTAGGCAGCCCTTAATATTCAAACCTGATATAGGCTTTCTTTTTTGTGTTTGCTTGTTCCAAGACTTTTTCACGTCTGGTGAAGCTCATTAGCAAGGCTATTATTGGTCATCTGGGCTCCTGTAGGCTCCTGCCGCGACAATGCCTACAATAACTATACAATATAGGACTGAATGAAAGCATTTGATGGTCAAAATATTATTAATAAATATTCTAACATATTGAAATATTAATATTAATAAACAAACTCGGAACATGATTTCAGGCCAAAAATCATAGCCCCAGTGAGAGCTGCTAGATGCTCAGCAGCTTCATCAAAGTACCAGAACAAGGAGTGAAAAAAGAGCATTTCGAAAGTGATGCAGGTGTATGATGTCAGCACAGACTCATAGCACAGTTAAAAGCTGAAGAAATGATGCAGTGTCACATTTCGAGGGAAGAAAACGATGCAGCGTGCAGTCTGCAGCTGAGGAAAGATGAGATGACATGCATTTGAAGAGCAGCAGCGCTTAACTGTGACACTGAAGTAAGATGGAGATGTAGTGAAGCTGAGGAAAAACATATTCCATCAGCAAATCCAGAGTCAGTGTTCAGAGCTGTTAGTGACACCCGTGTCACACCTGGACCGAGTCTTTAACGATTCCCTTTTAGGCTGGGGAATAAAAATACTGTTGGAGGAATTAGCGGCTCAGTGGAGCGGAGCCACGCGGCATATGGAGGTTTAAAAAATGTGGACGAATCAGCAGCTTTTACTTAACGGCAACTCATGAAAACGCTTTGTATCTTATCAAGTGTGAAAAGCAGAGAAGGTTCGCAGCAGGCTGTGTGTATGTGTGTGTGTGTGCACATATATTAGCATATATGAGTTTATGTAATGTATAAGTCAATCGCCGGGTGTCGTGAAGCAGCTCAATTTTCATCCCATCCCAGCAACCCCACTGCTATCAGCTCTCAGGTGTATCTGCAGATGCACACTCAGTGCTTTAACTCTGTTCCTGAAAACCTGATCAGTTTCTTCTTCAGTATGCAGTATATTCCATTTATATCACCTAAAATTATTCCATACATTATGTATGCTGCTGCAGCATATGTATGTGTATAGATATGACAAGACTCATCACAGCACTGACACACTGGTGCAGAGAGCATCATGGTTCGAGTTGTGCTGCTAACCAGTGTGCGATTAATCCATCAGACCCCTGAAAGCCTCAAAAGCTAACTTTTGAATGGGTCTCAAATTTTGGAAAAAAGAAATAATGGTCACTAAAATGTTTTCTAAGCTCACAATGTCCATTATTCAGAATTCAATATTCACAAAAAAATTTTGCCAAGCGGAGCCAGCCAATCTTGTGCCCGTATGTAAATTAGCCATGTGTTTTTATTTTCAGTTTATGTAACATGCAACACGCACTCACCACATTACATCCACCCAATGCCTGTCTGCACCTCACCACTGAATACGGATTCCTTCTCATTTACACCTTAGTCTGGTTTTGTTATTTCATTATTTCAGCATTGCTTTCAAATAAATTCAAATATGTATTGCACCGTACGCACGTCTCCGTCCCCACAGATTTTCTCGGCAACCCTCGTCCTTGACAAGTGCACTGATTACATGTCGATATCTGACATTTATTCAGTCGTTTCCTGTGCATAGGCTAATGCATGTTGAGAAAACGTATATCTGTATTGCGCAACAATTCGGCGATATATTGACGGGTTTCACACACTGCTGCTAACACAGGTCACTATGGGTGTATGATGTAAAACAAAGGTGTGAGGGCTAGAATGAAACCCAGGACATTGCAGTACTGTGTCATAAGCTGGAAGGACTCAGATGTGAAGACACTTCATTTGGCTAATCACCTCAGAATTTAGTTTTATTACAATAAAATGAATAAATGTCAACAGACTTTGCCTTAATTTTAAATCTGAACTTGTTTGAGCTGACATCAAGTCAACAAGAGTACAGTTGGACTGACCACTAGACCGACCTATATGTTATTGTTGGACGTGCCGTTCATTCATACAGCTATGGATTTCATGGTGTCATGTCATGCTGACACAGAATCTTGATAGATGTAGCCTGACAGCATATCTAAGAATGAAAATACACCAGCAGATGGACTCTGTCCTCACACTTTTGGCCATGTAGTATCAGTGCACCGCCTACAAACAGATGGTAACCTTTGCTAACCACAGCAATTATTTGTGTAGTAACTGCACGCTCCAAGATATCCAGAACCTGACAAAATAACAGATCTCATATCATTGGTTTGAATAGTCACAATATGTAATACACAGCTGTTCGAGGCTATCAGAGTGTGCTGCCAATGCAAAACAAACACAAGCCTCTGTGTGGGTGCTCTGTGCTAATTAATTCAGGAACTAATTAGGAAACAAGCCGCTCATTGAACCTTTCTGTCAGGCAAACATACAGAACAATAACTGCAGAGTGACTCAGCAGCTAAAGATCACATCCTGTCTGTCCACTCACAGAGAGAGGAAGATTGTGCACAGGAGGAAAGTTTCTTTGCTTACTCTCTTAAGTCAAGAAATGCAGAAAGACGATGACATCATGGCTTTCTCATAATTATCAGTGACTGCAGCAGCTGCTCCAATAACAGTAATAAGAGACATTTAATCAGGGCAAACAAAAAAGACTGGAGCCTCTTCAGCCTCCACACGAGCACATCACTTCCTGTACACAGTGGTGATGACGTGAGCGAACTGACACCCCCCCCCCCCTTAATTTCATTACATTTTCTCATGACCGTCCTGCTGACAGACTGAGCTGTGAACGCACCACACTCTCTCCGACGTCGCTCCTGTTAATCAGTCATTTTCTATTCTACACAGAGAGCACAAGAATGCGGCGGCCATTACACAGGCCGCCGCCCAATTAGAGCAGGAATGTGAATTAATGAGCAGGTCAGGGCGGGTTAATGAAGGGTGGCGCTGATCTGCTGAGGGCTGAAATTAAAAACTGTATCCTCGGTCCAAATAAAGTTTCACAGACTCTCCGACTTGCTATTATCACGTTAGTGGCATCTTGTGTTTGTGCAGCGGTGAACAGCTGATGGGAGGTGGTGCTGTCAGCCTGCAGGCTGCTGCCTCCTCACTTTATTGTCACTGTTTCATGAGAAGTAAACGAAATATACCAGATACAGCGTGACGACAAGAGACAGATATGGGCATATAATATTCAGAATAATTACTAATGAATGTCTTTATTTGAGAATTTTATGGATTTTATGAGTAAATTTATACTTGTATATCAGTTAAGAGGGGAAACCATCTGAAAATACACTGATATCCTCACTGCTGAAGACTTGTGGCTGTCAGAGTGGTACTAGTTTAGTTCATTCAACCACAAAGACACTGAACTCAACCTTTGTGCTCCCCTTCCACTCACTTAAAATGAAGCACAAACAATTCTTGTGTGGATAAGAGTGTGGTTTACAGTGACAAGTCCAGAGAGACACAGTTTATCCCAAGGACAGCTCACTTCTATGCAGATGTTTAGCATCTTTCAGCTCGTTGTTTCACTTTGACAGACAGATTCTCTGCATTTAGGCAAACAGAGCTAAAAGCTTGTATATGTGAATTTTTGTTCACAGTCTGTTTGACTTTAACTCAATGAGTGCCTTTTTTAAAACACAAAGTGCCTTGTGCCAGGGTTTTTGACCATTTTGAGTCATCTTTCATGACCCACAGAATATTTTGTACTATGACTCTGAAAACACAGAATAGCTTAAATGAAAGAAGAGACTCTCTATTTCATCATGAAAAAAAAGTTTGTTTTTACCTTGTTCCATTCTTGTTTTATCAGAGGTAGAGTAGAGGCCACTTTCACCAAAATCACCACTTTTTGTCCAGATTCCGTTTAGCTCTCTAATCACGATCATCTCCAGCCTGGGCCGCCCATACCTGTGATGCTGCACAAACTTTTGTGACCAAGTCAGTCTGGCCAGGTTGCCTATCTCAGGCGTCATTGCCTTAAACACAGGCGTGTTTAAGGCAATGACGCACTAGTTCTGAGACAGGAAACCTACCCACCTCCCTGTCAACATGAAAACATGGAGCAGTGGCAAACTTTCGTCGCAACGCATACGTCAGAGGAAAGAGTGATGTGATTGGTTGAGGCTTCGTCCAGTAGCACACAGAGGTATTTGATAGACGTGGGTTAAGCCCGCCCTCTGAGAACTCCCTTTACAAGGCAGCTTGGCCAGACTACGCTCACAGAGCTTTGTAGTAACTATAACCAGGCTTCTTCTCCACTTCCTGCTTTGATCTCTGTGGCATATACCATCTCTTTATGTTCCAACTACAAATCCCAGAAGACCCAAAATTACTCACAGGCTGTGTGAGAGCGCCCTCTTGTGCCAGCTGCCGAAAAACCACTTTGGCGTAAATATACGTCAATGGCACTCAAAGAGTTACTAAATGAATTCAGCTTTGATTATAAGGCAAACATCAGAGGAAGAGAGAATTACTAATTAATTACACTGATGATAGAAAGTCAGCAGGAGGGATAACTGGCTCATTTAGATGTTCACATTGTGTAAACATGACTTGGTCGGTGGTGGGTGAAAAGATGTCGACATATTTCATGTTCAGTGTCTTGACACCTGCAGATTTGCAAACCTGTGTTCAGTGGAGATGCATATATCTCGTTCAAAACTTTTTGGCTCATCCTGCAACTGAAAAACTATTTTGAAACTAGTTTTTTGTAGTTTTGCCCAAAAACAACTGAATTCAACCAGATATTAGCGAGAGAGACGCCTACCTTCTGACCTCAGTGACTCGCTGTACCTTTTGCTTTAAAAACACCCACTGGTGTCCACAGCAAGATTAAAATAGGATCCTAAAATTACATCTGATCCAATGTGCTGTCAAAAGTTCAGTGATTTGGCAAACATGTAACACCTGAGTGAGTCTGTAAATAAGCAGGTTGTCTTTAGCTCAATTAATTAATGAAGATGTTGTCTTGTCGTCTACTGTTTCTTGTGAAAAAGTGTGTATGTGCATGTTTGTCATAAGAATGTGCTGTTAGCTAGATGTCAGTGTGAAACCTTACCAGGAAAAACATCCACAAATCCTCAGACTTGCTTGACAAACAACTGCATAACAGAAACAAACCTGAAAATCTAGCAAGTTAAAAGAGAAAAGGTTTCCAGCGGGAGAAGGAAGGAAGTGATTCTAACTGACGGGGAAACCGAGTCTTTGGGGAAAATGAAGGCTTCAGTTTTGGAGGCAGTCTGTAGAAGCAGTGGCTGAATGGGCACGGGGCTCAAAAGGACTCTGGAAATCTGAACAGTGCAAACATGCTGCAAGCGTGGCTGAGAAATGAGCTGCTGCAAACCAATCAGGCTGCACTGAACCAACAGGCTCTGAGCGGCGATCATCATGTCCGCTGCACACACATGAAAGCACACCTGATGTCACAGATGGGAAAATGATTCCTTTATGCATTTTGACTGATTTCTTTTCTCTGTGGTAAAGAAGAAATGCAGCTCTGAAATGAGCATCACAACACTCAGGGGAATCAGTGCTGCAGTACGGTTCACAAAGTTCGCCCTCAGCTCCAAAAGACGATATTTGTTTTTAATTTTCATGTTGACTGACTTTATTAATTACTGAAAAAGGCATACAGGCTGCATTAAAGTAATGAATATGATACGCTTGATCACACACCATACTGCTTCAGATGTTTGAGACAGCCAAAAGATGTACGTCAAACAAGTAAAGGAAGAGATGGTGCACAGAAAGGCCAGAAAACAGAACAGAAAGGACATGAAAAGCTGCTGGCAGAGGTTGTCTGAACTGATGACACCTCTCTTTTTCTGCTCTTTCTTATTCTAGCACTTGTTTTACCCACTAATCTTGCCTTTATTCAGATTTCCTTCCTTGTTATTCCATCTCACAGTTCAGTTTTTTATCTCTTTTCTCCATCTAAACCTTTATTCCTTTCTCTCCACTCTCTCGGTTTCTAGGTCACTCTCTATCTCTCCCTCACTGTCTTCGCTCCACAGACTTCACTCGTTTTCTCTCTCTCTCTCTCTCCATCCGTCTCTCTCCAGCTAAGAAAGATTAAAGTGGAGGCAGAAGTCGCGTTAATGGCCATCAGCTCATCCAGTGCAGCCACATCCCATTCTGCACTGCCTACCTGCTTAATTAGACCAGAGGTGAACCTCTGGCAATAAACCTGCACACGCACACATGCACTTGCATGTATTGTATTGTCACCATTCATTTCATAATCACCCCATAATATTTCCAGATGGATAATTTGAGTTTTGTCCCTAAACTTTTTATCCTGCAGCTTTTACATCTGCTGCTAAAAACAGTGTGCATGCTGTCATGTTGATTAGATTCACGAGAACACAAAACCAGATGAACATTTGAAACAATGCTACCCTGAGAAAAGCAAACGATTTAAAGTTTGTCTTCAGGAAAGGACAAGTTGTTGTGTTGGAAGCAGGAACACTAGTGAGAGTTGTTCGGTGAAGCTTGAAACCAAAATGTCTCAGCTAAAGATTTTTAGTGGTCTTCCTCATCCATTTGGGTCCATGGAGCATCGAGCAGTAAGGTTCCCTTTAACCCCCCACTGACATGAGCATTAATCTGACTGGATTCAGCTGCATTTTACAACTTTAATGATTTAAATAAGGGCTGTTCAAATGTTTGTACTGGGAAATTAATCATTATCCAAAAACATGTTACTGTAAGGTTGGCATCACTTGGCCAACTCAGAAGTTTTAATTCAACAGTTTGGACAATATGAAAACTGAAGGCTTCTGTACTTCTCAAACCTGACTCATGCTGCCTGAGACAGTAGAAGTAAGAATCTTCCCTCATTCTGATGGTCTAAAGCTGAGGTCCTCACTGAAATAGGAATACAGGAAATAAAGGAAACACACACACACACACACACACACACACACACACAGCTTCATGCCTCCACATCCAGCGGGCCCCCATCAGTACTTTTTAATTAGTCCACGGAGCTGTTCGTAGGAACAGTGGGTGAGTTATTAATAGCTAGCTCCCTACCACACTTGCAGCCTATAAATGAGTAGAAGACATGCCAGCATTTTGTGTTTTATATTTATCACCTTTTACATAACTGTTTTGACTATATTTAGCTTTGGTTCCATTTAGCAGTGTCTCATATGTTATAAAGCTGTTCTACAGTTAACC
This sequence comes from Synanceia verrucosa, assembly GCA_029721515.1. Classification (NCBI taxonomy): domain Eukaryota; kingdom Metazoa; phylum Chordata; class Actinopteri; order Perciformes; family Synanceiidae; genus Synanceia; species Synanceia verrucosa. The sequence goes on along the minus strand of CM056565.1, from coordinate 20,129,612 downwards.
TCAAAGTTCCTGTGAGGAGAGTAAAAGCTAACAACCTGCTAAAAAAATGTAAAAATGGTACAAATGTTCAGACGTGAGTTTTGAAACTATCTCTATACTGAGCGAAAAACAAAATTACAACTGAAGGAGGTGCGAGGTTTAAACATGCTTTTGTATTACCACATCTTTGAAATTATACTGTAAACAATGATTCAGGGAAAAGACTGATGTCAACATTTACACCAGTCATCCAGCACCATGCCCACCTGCAGCCTGTTCCCAACCATGCTGTTTGTTAGGATGTATGAATCGTGCATTGAGGCCACCCTGCAACAATGTTGTCAGATGCATTTGCACATCACAAATAATCTGCACATTGATGGAGTGAAAATGTTTATAGTTAACGTAACATTTTCATCCTGAGATGGTGCTTTTATTGCAACACGAGTGCAGTCGATAGCTCCTGTTACATTGGGGAATCTGGCTATCGCTGCAGATTGTGCTTTAATGTTGACCAGTTCAATTGTATTTTATGGGAATTTATATACCTGGCTGACATGTGGATGATCCTGTTCAACACAGGGGGCATGGCCTGGCTCAGGGTCGACTGGCTCACTCCCAATCAAATGAGCCAGTGGCCAAGAAGCCCAGTGTGGTCAACACCCGGCTCCTCACTGCGGTGCTCCAAGGCCAGTCACAGCTCCACTAGTGACAGTTTCCCAGCATCCCCTCTGAGTGTCCCCAGGGGACCAAAAGCATCAGATCCTGGCGTACGTCAGCTATGAAGTGGGCATGGATTGGCGCCAGTTTCCAGTTTTCACTGTTGATACAGCTGAAGGTGAGCATGTATGCTGGCATGCGGGACATTTCCTGACGTAGGAATGTTTTATTACAGAAACAGTCTGGGCTCAACTGCCTTTGTCAAGGAAGGAAAGGAGTATCAAAGTTTGGTGTCTTTGTTCAGAGGAGCCTCTGCATTGTTGTGCAATAAAGTGTATTAAATACAGTGGTGTGTCCTTTCTGAGCAACATGATTGGTTGATGCTTTTAGCTGTAACTTAACTCACTGTTTAAAAAAAAAAATCATGGCACTATTGCTCAGTGTAACATTCACATACTTTGTGAAAGTATTTATGACAAAAACAACGACTCTTTGAAGATGCCAGACAGCTTTCTGTTGACTGGATCTGTAGCTTTTTGCTAATGATGCTCAGTGTTGTACTTGGATACCTGGACATACAGAAACTTAAATGACTTTATTATCTGTATGATCCTCATTGGATCTTATTTCCTTCTTCTTTACTGTATTTTTTAACAACTGCATTAAAACACATTATGTGAAAATTCCTGCAGCGGGACACTAAAGCACTGAGCAGAAGTGAGGCCCTGGGGACGTCCTCAGACAGTCACCACAGGGACATACAGTACAGTACAGTACATGTGTGTGATCCTGTAAATCCTGAGCCATCAGTGGGGCTCCTGAGTGTGAAGACAGGAATAATAAACCTTCCCGGGTCCTTCAGCTCTCACAGCTCTGATGACTTATTACCAGCTGTATCAAAGCTGAACACTGCGCTACAGCTCCACAGAGAGGAGGAGGCTTGACTGGGTTTATGACCGCACTCTCTGTGTGTGTGTGTGTGTGTGTGTGTGTGTGTGTGTCCTCTGCACTATGGAAATACAGAATACATATAATACTGAATGCAGCCATCTCTCTCCATCCTCCACTTTGGTTTTTCCTGGTTCCACATCTTCCTCCATCTCACTGTGCTTCCTCACACCCACTCATCATATAGCATGGACAGAGGACATGCTGTGGACTGGACACGCCAGACAATTCACTTTCCTCCTGACCTTTAACTGGAAATAGATTAAAAATAGATTTCATATCAACATATACATATGTCTCTTTGCATGTTTGTTTGTGTGCATAGATGGTGGATCTAGTGTCTATCTGACTTATTCACCCTGCAAAAGGTCTCGTGTGTTTTCTGTGCTTGAGGTAAACCCATCATGATTCAGTCTGTACTGAACCATCATACCATCCTGGTGTGTTTTCCAGACTTGGGATTGTGGATGAGTTTTCTGTGCATAAACTAGACTCCAAAAGTTCCTTCAGCTGCCCCTTGAGGCTCTGACATTTATTCACTGCACAGTCCTGAAAAGAAGGAAGAATGTCAGGGAGATGTCTCTATTACATTATAAAATGTCTTGCGTACAGAGCTGACAGGTTGTCCTCAGGGTGGAACAAAGTAATCAGGGCAGCATGACTGTGTTCAGCAAATGTCATGGCAATCAATGTCGATTTTAACACAGATTTGTTGTTCTCTGTGCAGATTCACACCCGTGACAACAACAATGCTGGTCTGAGCCCTGGTGGTAACGAGTACCGTTACATTTTCAGGAATCAACTTTGTAGTGAGGTAACGATTCTCACAACATCCTGAGGACCAACCAGCATTGTAATGCCACATCACACAATTCATTACAAATCAAAGGTCAGGCTGCAACAGTGAAACATCCTCTGACTACTAACAGGCTGTAGATTTGCCCTGTTTGACTTCTGATGGAGGTGTATGATCACTACTGGCAAATATTCTTTATTTATTCAGACTCAGAACCCTGAGCTAATCTAAAAGGAGCATCTTCCTCTCAACATGCTGTGCAAAATACAACAAAAGTCCAGGTGATTCAACTTAAACCTGGGGTGACCAAACCTTTTCTGTTGCTGCCCCCAAGCTCTGGAATAAGTTCCCTGCTGAAATGCCTCTTATTTCTGACCTGAGCCTCAAATCTAGATTTAAAACTGATTTATTTAGGATGGCCAGTAGCATTCTACTTTATTCCATTTTATTGCTTTTGTTTTTCTTATTGTTTTTATTCCAAATGGTTGTTGTAAAGGGCTGTATAAATAAAGAACATTTCCATTTGAACACAACCATCGGTCACTTTGCCTCATCACAGCTTTATTTTACCCAGTATGCACTGATTTGGTGATTTTGAAGGTCAAAACCAGGATTAATTTTCAGAGGTCAAGGTTACCTCTAGGTGTTTGTTTTAACATCATTAAATTGAATCAAAGCTGAGTAGTTCTGACCTATGGCCATCTAGATGCTTTTAGCTCTACAAATTGGCTTTGACTTTCTCAACCTCTGCAGCATGTTGCATGTCAAAATCCTTATGAGTGATTTCATTTTTAACACAATGTATAGCCAACAATAAGAGTACAGATAATATTAAACATGCACTCAAACATTAGTAATGCACAAACTTGGGACATAACCCTAATCCAAATGCGGTTTTCACCACTTCCTGAATCAAACTGCTACCCTTTCCTGGGAAATGCAGCACAAGGACAATCACAGTTCATGATATTCTGTACTGTATGAATAGGCTGGACCTGTGTTATATCAAGACAACACACACATTGTATTACAGTCGAGGAGGTGGCTAATTTATCATTGTTTCTTTATTGTCACTTTAACCTCTATCAGTGTTTGCAATAATTCTGTATGTGTTTATGTGTGCACATATACGTAGGAGTGTTATCAACAGTAGCCCAGAGACCAGAGGGGCAAACAAGTGAGTCATGCATCATATGTGTGCTAACAGCAAGGGGGAAACGCAAAGACTTGACACAAGATTAATCTCAACGCTCCTCGAGCTCCTCGCACACAAACACAGAGTCACGAGTCAGCATTGGCTGCCAGTCTGATGGCTGCTAATCTGCTCTGAATAGACAGCGACAGACAGAGACAGGCAGGCCGAGAGAAGGGAGGGAATGTAAAAACTGAGATACGACAGAGGACATGAGGAAACGATGAGTCGAGGGCCGGAAAGATAATGAGGGAAGGCTGGGGAATGAAATGATGAGCAGAGGAGTAGAGGCTGGAAAGAGACATGAGTGGAGTGAGAAAAAGAAATGAAGAAGCTTCTCCGTTTCTATCGCCGAGGAGATTAACACTAAAAAGCAGCAGCAGCGGCTCTGCTCGTCTCCCTCACCATTCAACACTCCCAATCCTGTCCCAATCATTGCATGATATTGTGGGAAAGTTGGAGTGTGGGCGACCCCCTCCTTTGACCTTTAAGATGTACTGTTGTTCTCCTCTGATCCAGCGTGACATTTTCATATTAGACAGCATCTATCCTGAAGCTTTAACAGGTGCTCAAGAAAAGTCCAGCTCTTCTGCAGGGGAGGAGACCCAATACCATTACCCTTTGAAATATTTTGTGTATTCATGCATCATGGATGCATTTTAATAGAGTACCAGGACTCTACCTGAAGTCACACATGATCACTACTGCTAACTGTTATTAGTATTGGTTGCTGCTATTGCTCTTTTTAATAAGTATTACAGCTGTTACATGATACTAGTACTGCTGCTGCTTTCCATCCTCAGACCTGCTGTTTGTTTCTTCAATTTAACATCATGTGTCTTGTCTTTTTCTTTTAAAATGTGCTTTCCCTGAACTCAAATGTGCTTTAACAGGCATTATGACAGAGGCAAATGTATCCTCTGGCAAGTTTTTATTTAATGTTACCCCCCGCCGCCAAGGAGGTTATGTTTTCACCGGGGCTTGTTTGATTGTTTGTTTTTTTTTGTCGGTTTGCAAAGTAACTCAAAAAGTTATGGACAGTTTTTGACGAAATTTTCAGGATTGGCTGGAAGTGGCCTAACTTAAAACTGATTCATTTTTGGTGGTGCCGTTGAATCGGATCCGATCACCACCAAAGTTAGGCCACTTCTGACCAACCCTGAAAATTTTGTCAAAATCCGTCCATAACTTTTTGAGTTATTCTGCAAACCAACAAACATACAAACACACAAATAAACAAACCCCGGTGAAAACAACCTCCTTGGCGGAGGTAATGAAAACTGAAAAGAGCACAGTAAACACTTTGATTAGGAAGGAAAATCTGTTTGTTTTTGTGCATCACCTGTAATTGAAATTACATTTTTGGAATTATTCCCACTATCTTTTCATTCACCAGAATTAGTATTCTCTGTCAGGGAAGCAACAACGCTCAGTAAAAGGTCATGAGCTGGATTTGAATCCCCAAACAAAAGGAAGCTCTACATATTTCCACGCTGACATGCAGCATTTATTTTTGTCTTTGTGAAACAACAGACTCGTTCCTCTGCTCATTAAACAGCTGCCACGATGAATCCAGAGGAATCATGTCTCTGAAGAGACAAGAGACAGACACTCAGAAACATTCTAAGCCTGAAAACAGAAAACCAGGGTTCTCCCTCATGTTTCGCTGTGTTCAGTGGTGATGAAAGCCAAAACAAGGCCTGTGTGCTCTGCGTTCAGGGGTTTGCATTCCTTTGAATGGGAGTTATGGATGCAAACATTTATCTGCTGCAGACAAAAAAAACGCTAAATATATTTGAAAGGAATGCCTGTGGAGCTCCGGCTGCAGAGAGTGTAAGGGTATTAGGGTGTTATCAGGGTTTAAAATACATCCAGGGGGGTGACGGGACACTGCAAAGAGAAACTCCAGGGCAGATAAATGTTTAAAATGCTGACAAAATGTTATTTGTTGACATTTACCCACAGAGACCCCAGATGTTTCAAGCATGGCAGGGTAGCAGTCACTGTATTTCTGACTAGTGCCAAGGAAGGGGGTTGATTAAATACTGTCTTCAGCAAAGGGCACCGGCCGCTGTTGCAGAGACATGCTGGTTCTGCACACAAAACCCAAATGAGCCAGCGCTTCCTGCCAACGATGTCTCTCATATGAAGAACAAATGAGAGCAGTGGTCCAACCACAGGCTGCTGTCAGCTTTAGGAGGTCTTATTCCTTTAAATTGATTTGAAACAACCTCAACGGCAGCCACTCCTCTGGCTCTGCTACAAGAAGATGACTTCACCATCACCAGTCTTCATCTCAAAGCTCAGTTGTTTTTTTCCACCAATCGGAGGGTTAGGATGGCCCGTATGTTTCAGGAGATGTGAAACCCAGGACAGCAAAAGCTCTGAGTATGCGACAGCAACTGAAGACATTGTAAATGATCTCATCTGTATTGTTGTCATCACAGAAATTCCCTCATAGGTTGATGAAGGCTGGACAAGATTTCAACTGCAAGTATAAATGTATAAAAGTTAAAGAGACAAAACTGGGACATCCTTGTCTGTACACCCTTGTGTCCGACAAGTGGGTGAATAAAAGATGCAGCTCTCTTTTTGTATGGATCAGTCGGTTTGTATTCTGAGAGTGAAATTTTAGTAAAATCTGATCCGTAGATAATGAGTTTGATTTGATTGACAGATAAAAGACAGGTGAAAGAGGAGGGACAAGCTGTTATCTAAATTAATCCCGATGGTTAGGTGGAACAAAACAGAACAAACAGCCTGAGAGTCCAGGTGTCAGTTATGACAGAGACACAGAGAGAAAGTGAAAAAGTGGCAAAGAGTAAAACTAAGTGTTAAAGCTAAAAAGCACCACATTTGAAATGAGAAAATGAGTAGAAAAAGAGCGTGAACATGGCAGAGAGTGAGAAAGATGAGAGAAGATGGCAGTAAGGTGAACGATGGAAGGAAGAGAGAATGAAAGAGCACAGGTGACAGAGAGAGAAAGCACAACAGAGATCCTAACCCCGCTGCAGGGGTTTGAGGGGAAAAGCCATCAATAATCTCTCTCTTTCTTTGTCCCCTCCTTCTCTTTTTCTTGCTCGTCTCCATCCTTCATCCTCGGGATGTTTTTCAGACTCCGAGCTCAGAGGATTTTATCATTCTTCTCCCCGAGGGACTTATTCCAGTTTAAAATCATTGATACTGATTACCCCGGGCCCTGTCATATTGATTTTTGAGATTTATTGTTGGCCGACTCCCTAGCAGAGGTCCCTGGCCCCTGTGTCCCCGAGCTGGCAGTCATTTGTTAAACACTCGCCCCTCCTGACAGGGGACACGCCGAACTACTAATAGCAAACACACACACATGAGCTTGTACATAAAAGAAGCTCAATGTGTGGAGCAAAAAAAAAAAAAAAACTAACAACTGTTATCCCTGCATTCTCACTATGAGCGCTTTAACAGCTTAATTCATCTGCAGCTCAAACCAACCAGGAAAATGCTGAACAAGTATTGTGCTCCAGCTAAAACACTGATATATTAAACATTATGAGGATATAGCATGCTCACCCCCAGGCTCATACATGTAATCTGAGTTTTTACTAGAACATGTTTACATACTTTAATTTTGAAAAACACATAATTTCATCAGGTATTTACTCAGTGTGAAACACTGTTTTAGCTCCGTCTCTTAAAAGGGGAAGTGCCGTTTTTTTTTTTTTTTTACAAATTGGACCTTATTTCTGGGAAAAAAAAATAAAAATAAAAAAAAATACTCACCCTTTTCACTTTGGAGTATTTCCGACGATTTTGGATTTGATGATATCCATTTAACAGGAGTGAAGGGGGCACTGAAATGCAGCCAGTAAGTGACACAAACTTGACCATTTCTCAAATAACAGATGTTTAATAAGATGGACTACACTATTACTATTCTCATTTGAGTCAGGAGTTGTCCCTAACTTGAGAAAATTCAATCTGTAAACAGACTCTACTTCCTGTGTATCAGGACCCCTAGTGCCTACCTATGTGTCCTTCACAGTGCCTGAACTAAAACAAAGCATGTATGCATATGTGACAACATTACAAATAAGTATTTAATTTGTAAAAAACTGCACTTCCCCTTTAAGACGCCCTGCTGAAAAACTGCAGTTTGCTCTGATTACAAGAAAATTACAGGACACCTTTAAATTTGCATTTCAATTGATTTTGATGCACATGTATACTTACTGTGGTCCAGATACAGAAGGGGGTTGAAAGATGTGTTTATTATTCTCCAGAGGCCCAAAGTCCTGTTGTTCATGGTGTCATAATCCATCCAGGCTGGGATACACACATCTTATTGCAGAGTCCAGGGCCAAGAAAGCAATATTTCAAGAACAAACTCCACCTTCACACACAGATCGGTGAAAGCAGGTCGGTTTTCCTCTCTCTCACTTCATTTTATTGCAGAAGATGAGCCCGAGGAAGGAGACAGAAAGTTTGTTCAGAAGAAAAGTAAAGGAGTAAATGGACTGCTACAGAGAGATTAAGAGAACGCCAGAAAGGAGAGAACAACCAAGAAAGAACAGGAGAGAAGTTGTGTTCAATTTTGGGAGAGAAGTCTGTTTGTCATCTTGAATTTAGCGATAAGACCTCCAGTATTAGTGTGGATGAGTCACGATAGCTGTGCCAAAGTTCAAGGGCCCGATCCCTTGGATACATTCACTGTTTTTTTTTTTTCATAGATACTTTATTTGTCACATATATATCGCTACATACATGAAATTTGTCCTCTGCATTTAACCCATCCCCTCAGGGAGCAGTGGGGGGAGCAGCCCGGGGAGCTGGGGATTCGGTGCCTTGCTCAGTAGTGCCCAAGAGGAGAAACTGGCACCTCTCCAGCCACCAGCCAAACTGGCACCTCTCCAGCCACCAGTCCACTCTCCAAACTTGGTCCGACCTGGACTTGAACCGGCAACCCCGATTCCCAGCCCAAGTCACTACAGACTGAGCTACTGCCGCCCTGGGTTCTTTAGAGTACCTGAAGGTGCCATCCAGCCTCCAGCTCACCTGTAAAATAGTGCTGCATTCAGGGACATTCACACTTTTCCCCAGGCAGTTGTCCTCAAATAGCCAAAAATCTTAAATATCAGTGCTAAACTGACAAAGTCCTTCCTTAAACACATTTCCTTGTGAAGTCCCGTGATGAAGAACAAGGGCAAATACTGGGACTCAAAGCTACCAGTTCTATTTGTCATTGTTAAGTTGATACTTGTGATACATGTGATGTCCATGTGGACATCACATGTATTTTCCTCACTACAAGCTGATAAGGATGACATGACTGTCACACAGTGGACTATGGGACTATTGCAAATGGTATACTTCAGCATGTCTTCAGCAGCAACCAGTGAAATGGAACGTATTTCAGAATTGGGACGGACATTTATAGCAAGAATTATAAAAATCATTATTGTGATTAGGGATGTCTGGTAATATCAGCCCTCTGATATTACGGCCGATATTAACATAAAAATTGTCTCTGGTCTGGAATTATTTCCAAGTGTGTCCTACAGATGGTAAATGAGTCATCACGAGGAAGAAGATATTCATCCAAAAGGATTTTTTTTTTTTCAAAACCATTGCCATACACAGAATAAAAAAGTAAGGAGATTTAAAAGATTTAAAACAGGTTTATAAAGTATATGCAGTGCACAAAAGAGCAACAATGCAATATAGTGACAAACCGACAATAAAAACAATATACAGTATACAAAAACTACAAGAACAGAAGAATATGTTCAATATGGCCATTCAGGTTCATTCATGTTTCCATTTGGAGCCATGTTGCATTTATGAATGCGTCCAATAGGGTATCACAATAAAATTAGTCATATTGTGTTAATTTCACAACAGGAGATATAGTTTTGGTGTAAAAAAAAAAGCCCACACATATTGGTATCTGTTGATATCGGAATCGGAAATGAAGAGTTGGACAATATTGGAATATTGAATAAATGCAAAAAAGAGCCAATATCAAGCATTGTTATTATTAACCAAAATTAGATCATTGTCCTGGAACTAATAAAAGCTATCACTGAGATATCAAATGACTGCAAGCTCCAGTATGTCTAAGCTCAATGAAATGATCTGAAACCTCCTCCCGCTGCTAGAAATGTGCTTTAAGTGATCCCAGCTTTCATCTCTCTTATGCATCAACACGGAAACTAAAGGCCTGGTCAGACTGTATGAAATTCATATTCACCCTCCTGTTCACTTCCAGTCTATACAAGCAAAGGGCAAAAAACATCTGATAAATAGGCCTGAACATTTGCTTTTTTTATTCTCAAACCAGTAGGAGCACAAAAACATGGAGCCAGGGCACGCCTGTACTCTTTTCTTGGATATCTCAGGCTGATGCCTGAGCAGAGAGTTAAGCATGCTGCAACAGTCATCATGCTAATGTGCTGTGTGAGGTCACAGGAGCATGATGGGACTCTCCTGGGGGCAACATGACCTAAACTGCTCCGCTTCGCACCACAACCTGCATGACTAATGAAAAACAAGAATAACAAGGCGGCTGCTGAGCCATCGACGTGACGCCTGCTGCGAGGCCGTCAGCAGCGTGAGGCTGGTGTCAGAGGGTAGCTAGCTGAACAGCATCACAGAGAAGCAGCATGGCTTCCTCTTTCTAATTAAAGAGCATTTAGAATTGTTTTTAACGGTGGATATGAGTTCAGTTCAGCAGATACTGTTCATGTCTTTTCTTTTCTGATACATAGCTAGATAGATTTACACCTGTAATGACTGGACCAGTATCTAACTCTGACCTCATTGCATGTGTGGAGATCGTTGTTTGCACCTGTACTTTTTAAAACTAATGAACGCCTGCAGGCGCTCAAATGCAACATTAACAACTCATGTCCCTGAACTCAACACCATCATCACACAGTGATAATTTTACTCAACAAAGAAACTGGAATACATTCTGTTAACTCAATCAGACAATGTATCTTAAATGGGAAGTGCTGTTTTTGGTTTACAAATTTGACTTTATTTCTGGAGTAAAATACTGGCATGTAGTCACTCATTTCACTTTGGAGTCATTTGGAGTATTTCCAACGATTTTGGATTTGATGATATCCATTTAACAGGAGTGAAGGGGGCACTGAAATGCAGCCAGTAAATGACACAAACTTGACCATTTCTCAAATAACAGACATTTAATAAGATGGGCTACACTATTACTATTCTCATTTGAGTCAGGAGGTGTCCCTAACTTGAGAAAATTCAATCTGTAAACAGACTCTACTTCCTGTGTAGAGTCTGAACTAAAATACTAAACTAAAATACTTCTTTGTGATGTTGTCACATATGCATACATGCTTTGTTTTAGTTCAGACACTGGACAGGACAGATAAGTGGGCACTAGGGGTCCTTAGTAAACCATAATACACAAGAAGTAGAGTCTGTTTACAGATTGAATTTTCTCAAGTTAGGGACAACTCCTGACTCAAATGAGAATAGTAATAGTGTAGCCCATCTTATTAAATGTCTGTTATTTGAGAAATGGTCAAGTTTGTGTCATTTACTGGCTGCATTTCAGTGCCCCCTTCACTCCTGTTAAATGGATATCATCAAATCCAAATATCGTCAGAAATACTCCAAATGATGCCAAAGTGAAATGGGTGAGTACATGCCAGTATTTTATTCCAGAAATAAGGTCCAATTAGCAGAAAACAGCACTTCTCCTTTAAGCTAGTTTCAAATCATACGGTAGTGATATAAAGGGACACCAAAGACTTCCTGCTTTAATCACCTCTTTTGTAAAGTCACTGTGAGTTGCTTTTAGTTTTAGTTTTAGAACCCTTTGACCAACTAAAACTAGATTTGGAAAGACTGGTTTGGTTCAACACAACATTAAAATCACACCTGATTAAATTCATAACAGCCTTGAACATTTCTGCTTTGAACATCATCTTTTGAAACATCATCCATCATCGAATCTTCACCAGGACATGAATGTGTTTGCCGTCACATTGACTGAATCTGATGCTGATGTGAGCATGTCTCAATATTACAACATGTTTCTTCAGTGATGATGCAACTGTTCAGGTTTTGCTTGGTTTCAAATCAAATCCCAACTGAAAAATAAGTGAATCCAGAGAGAGAGAGAGAGAGAGAGATTATATAATAATTCATTTTACTCTGAATGAATTCAATCCTTACTCAGAAATCAAATCTACAAAATGAGATGACAGAGACAGAGCAGAGGAGCCTACTTGACATCCTGGTAAAATAATGAGTTTTCAAATTTGCCCTTTGGTATTAAAGTGAAACAGTGTTTAGCATTAATGAAAAGTGTTTGTGCACCATTTCATGTATCAGTTCAGACGACGTGTTTGAGATCTTCTCCACTGATGGCTCTGCAGGGTTGAAAAGGTTAATTAACCTAATTATATGTGTCATTCAGATAGTTATGTATCTGTAATGTTAATTAAGCCATAGTTTGGTCTGTGGCATCTATTTTGTCTTGTATTATGAATTCAGAAAACATGAAAACAAAGATTAAGAAACATCACGCTGTCGTGATAACGACCCATTTTCAGGAAATGTGTTTGTTCACAAATCAAAACCCATTTCATTCAAACACGTATGAGCTTATTATCTGAAACAAACAGTTTGACGCGCACTTCTGTGCTGCTGAAACGTCCCACCCTCAATGATTACTTGATTTGATTGATCGTATTGAGTTTTAGTCTGCAGCTTTAGATAATGTATCAGCTCGGAGTGATGCAGAGAAACCAGAACAATGGACAAACGGACAGAGAAAATGAGACAAACACTGGAAAAAGACAGAGGGACAGTCTTTGTTCTCTTTCACAGAGCATCATTTCGCTGAAATAAAAAGCTGAACTACACTCCTTTGAAAAGACAACACAGTGCGTCACAATGAAATGTTTTTTCCCCTCACGTTGTCAACTGATTTTTCCATTTTATCATTCACACTGAGACACAGATGTCAAAACATTTCAAGTGGGTTTTGATCAGAATCTCGCTAATTACTTGACTGACTTTGGAGCATTTTCTACCTCTAAGGCATAATAATTCAACATGTCACCAAGGAACAAATGACTTACTTATTAGATTGTGAAGTGAAGAGATGTGATCTCTGTCCTGATAGCATATCAGCTCCAAGCATCTGTCTGTCTCTGTAATGAACATTTGTGTCTCTGGGTGTCCATTGTCTTCATTCTTACACATCTCTATGAAGGTTATGACAAACCCGACTTGTCCTTTTCGTAAATAAACTGATTATGACTCCATGCTACTGTGCCAATGATAGGATAAAATTATAAATTTTCTGTGTATCTGCAGTGGAAAAGAGACACTATTGGACAACAGGAGGAACTGTGCCCCATATCTTATTTTATCCCTAATTTTCACTGGATGCAGAATGACGCCAATGTCCGTCAGCCAACGTCCATCAATAGTCTCCAGATCCGCCTGCTGCAGACAGCTGGAATGGTGAGATTCCTGCTGTTGGACGTAGGCAAACAGCTCTGAATTCATGCACTGTGTGCGTCGGCACGTCGGAAACAGTTGACATGCAATTTGAATGGACAAAACGTCGGCTTCGTTCCGCATCCAGTGGAAATTAGTGGTAACGGTATGAAAAGAGCAATAGTATGTAGCTGGTGTTGCAGTCGTAGGCAGCCTCAGAGGGTTAAAAGTTTGATTTTGTGCTTACACTCATCTAGCCTGTTATTATCTGTACAAACTGTTTTCACCTGTGAATACCAGTGAAACATCCACTCCTCCTGACTCTGACAGCTTGCATGCAGCTGTGGATTTCATGTCTTTGAAAGTTAAAATGCCGAGCTGTCTTCCTGGCTTGTGTTGGGCTGACAGGCAGATTTGTCATCATAGCGTGGCCGTGCAGCCTCAGACAACCTGATGGATTGTGGGACAAGAGGCCATGACGGTGGTCTGGGAATCCCCTCCAACTCAACCCTGTCTCACCCCCAGCTTGTCATCCTTTCGCTTTCCCTCGCTCTCACCCTCTTTTATCCTGAAAAACATCCTGACAAGAATCAAACTCTAAAGCATTTGGCCTCCTGGTCTCATCGCCTCCTTTCTTCTCTCTGGGAAGAAGCCAATAAAGCTTGGTTTCTGCTCTCTGCCCTGATACTGGAGATAATCAAGCACTGGTCCAACACAGGTTTTCATTCAGACAGGATTCACTGATCAAGCACTGGTCCAACACAGGTTTTCATTCAGACAGGATTCACTGCATCATGAAATCTCATCATTCAGCTTGAGCTGATTCTCTTGAACAGGATATCCAATTTTTTGACTCTTCAAATATAGCACTACAACAAATGCAAATGACAAAGCCAGCCAAAGGGACTAATCTTCAATAATTACAATAAAGCTTTGGTCCTCTGAGTGGACAGCTGCTCGTTAACCTGCATTCACCAGTCTGACACTACTAATACTACTAACCAGTAACCACAAATAGTTAACTCATCAAGTGCTAGCCCTTTTAAAAAACAGAAAGTGCCTTGTGCCAGCGTTTTTGGTCATCTTTCATGATGCACAGAATATTTTGTACTATGACTCTGAAAACACTGAATAGCTCAAGTAAAAGAAGAGACTATTTCATCATGAAAAAATGTTTGTGTTTACCTTGTTCCCGGAGCTCCAGTCATTTTTCCCCGGACCTCCACAGCCCTACTCCGGTCTGGAGGACTTCCCGGCGGGCCCCGGCCGGCCGTGACCAGGCATGGGGCGCCCCCCCGGGTGGCCACTCACCGCCGATTCCCAGCCCGGAGCGCCGGCCATTTTATGGCCCTTTTACGTTTTTTTGGCGATGAGGATTCGGCGCGGCATAAGTATGATCTTGTATTAGTGCAGTAAAAGTAAAAGTGCAGTGCAGGTTTTAGTTTAGTGCTGGGTAAGTAAAACCGGCATCTCCACCTTGCTTCTCTGTGAAAAGTGAATCGCAAAACACGGAAAAGCATTTTGTCCTATAGGTATTAACAGGTAGTGCTTTTTGTCCCTCTCGGCAATTCGTAGTTTTTGATAGACCAAAAGACATGGAAACCTCCGTATGAGCGACCCGCTCTATGTAAAGACAAATAACTGATTCTTTGCCCAGGAGGATAAGTCAGATTGTTGGCATAGGTTATTTTACACCAATGAGGATCTATTTATGAATGAAGACATTGATTTAAGGTAATAAAATACTTAAAACGATACATAGTGTCCCTTTAAGTAGAATTGAGGCCAGTTTCACCAAAATCACCACTTTTTGTCCAGATTCTGTTTTGCTCTCTAATCGTGATCGTCTCCACTTCCTGCTTGGATGTCTGTGGATTATACCATCTCTTTATGTTCCGACTACATATCCCAGAAGCCCCCAAAATACTCACAGGCTGTTTGAGAGCACCTTCTTGTGCCAGCCATCAGAAAACCACTTCAACGTATATACATGCCAATGGCACTCAAGTATTGGATTTTAAATGACGTACAAATGTGTCAATGGCGCTCAAAGAGTTAACAGTCAGCCTTGAGCAGCCAGTGTACATACAGTCACTAATTTAAAAGCACATGTACAGCAGGGTAGTTGTAAACTGTTGCTTGTGCCTCACTAAACCCAACAAAAAAAAAAAAAAGACTTGGATTGATACGTTTAATAAAACCATAGCGTAGCTGTTTCTAGAAAGGCTTGCAGCGGGGATCGACCTTTGGGGCACTAGTTGAGAGGATGACATATTGACATCTTTGTTCTTAGCTTGAAACCAAACCAGCTCAGTGGATCTACATTAAAAAAAAATAATAATCTTTCAGCTTTCCTTTTACATTAAGTCAGTCAAAACCAGGCTTTCCACTGTACTTCTGAGCTGCTTAAAGAAGCCTATACGCAGCATGTCAATGAAAACACCATCAGCGACACACCGGTGAGGCTGTGACTAAAGGCACAATAATTCCTATCAAATCCAGTCGTTGCCTGACCCTGAAGGCAGCGCCGCAGCAACTTATCGAGATGCTTCATAATGATTCTGTCACAGATCAGCCTCATGCTCGTTCAGACAGAACCATGTAGTGCCACCATGGAAGAGCTGACCTTAAAATTGCTCTGATGAAGAAAACGAGTGCTCTCATCCATTTGAATGATTAAGGTCAGCTGGAAACGCTGGTTAAATTGAGTGTAAGTGGGTTTAACTACCACCGCACCCACGAGTCCTTGCACTCTCCATCATATCCCAGCAAAGCTGTCACGGTTTGACTGTCAGGTCTGCTTTGCTTTTATTTCGCACTGATGGGAACACATTGCTGATTTATTGAATCCCTGCATTGTTCACTGGCCGTGGCTAAATCAACTCTACAGGGATTTTTCTTTTAACCTTCATTCACCCAGAGATGGATGACTAATCATATGTTTGTTCTGCTTTTCCTTTTCTTGTGAAAACCACCCATTTAAAAAAAAAAAAAAAAAATCCCATCTTGTCACAGCCACTGCTCTCCACATTTGCACATACATTTGGAAAATGACGCAGTATGGGTCAAACTTGGCTCATAGCACTGGGGCAGAAATTCATCCTGGCACAGGCTGAGTTCACAGATGGTTCACTGCAAGCTATGAATATGCTGACATGAATATACAGGAGGAGGCTGTAAACCCAGAGGAACAAGGTCAACAGAGCAAACAGTGCTCGCTCAGACAACCAAAAAATAAAAAAAAAATTGAACAATCGCATGCAAATATGCAGCACTCAAGACTTCAGGCAGAGGTTAACTGCTACAACAAAAGCCCTCTGGGGGAGGTTAACCAACAATAGTGGTTTTAGTGAAATATTAACAAAGTTATCACTTTGTTTCTCTTACTTCAAGTCAGTCTATAGCACCATAAACAATCCTTTCCAGCACAACAAACAGTCCTCTATGGATTAATTAAATAAGGCAAATAAATACATTCTACCATGCTGTTAGTTTTGACTACACAGGCATGAGAACAACATTTTGTGTTGACTTTGTCATCTGGTACATTTCCGCTAATGCTTTTTCTAAAAACAAACACGCTGTGAATCCAACATTACACCTTTGTATCCTGTTATCGTCTCCTCTGAGTCACTTCAAGTCTCTCTGCCATCAGGATCATTTGAAAGACGCCACAGTATAATCACAGAAACATTCTACACATAGGAGCTTTAAAGATAATTTCCTCTTTTCCTTCTTAATTCTCTGTTCGTCTCTTTCTTGTGGCTCTTAATGCACAACAGAGTGCCGTAAAGCACATTAAAATTATACGAATCACCGTTTTGCATGTCGCCGTCTTTGATGTTGCAAAATAAATGGGAAGAATGAGAGAAGAGAAATGGACATGGGAGCTCGGACTGGTGGGATGAAGGAGGCAGAAACAGAGGCGATGGAAGTAAAGAGTAATGGCTGCTGTGGTTATTTTATTTGGGAGTTGTTATACATGCGGCAGAAATCATTACACAGAAACATGAACGCTGATGGTGCCAGCAGCAGCTCCTCAGTCTCATATTATCATACTGAACTCATGAACCTCATATTCTTTGCAATAGTAATAGTTGTTCTGTTTTTAGGGCTCAGCTTCCTGTGTGTGTCTTTACTTCAAACTTTGCACTTCACTCAGGGACCTTTAAGCATGAAAAAGAAGAATGTCCTTTAAGCTAACTTCCTTACATAAGTGTTTTTTTTAGTATTTTGATCTCCTAAAGATGGAGACACAAGCTAGTGTTTGAGCTAAGCTACCGCTACTGATGCCAAAAGACTGAGATTTATTTCTTTTCTTTGTTTCATGCTGAAAGATATGAGCTCATCTCTGGTAAACACCAGGTTTAAAGTGATTCTTTATGGAGCAACTCTGTCGTAGAGGTCGATCTTTGAAATGAACTAATAAAAAATCAGATTATATATTCTTAGATCTGTTGGTTGGATCTAAGAAGCCTTTAGACACCAGTGAAGGCTGTCTCTTTCTCATGGAAACCAGTCAGCGAGTAAAGCTGAGAGAGAAATCTTAAAAAAAAAGGATAGAGTCCTGAAAAGCTGCTAACCTAATGGTTCGGAAAACAAATAAACAGCCATGAGGTGATAGGGGCATAAAAATGAATGAAATCCTTGCAGGGGTCACTTTATGTCTGTGTGTGTGTGTGTGTGTGTGTGTGTGTCAGTTAATGAACCCTCCATAGAGCTGAAGCAGGAGGACCCCAACGCTCTTTTACAAGATCAGTTTACAGCCGCAGTGAATCTCCAAGAAAGCCATCAGTGTGTGTCTGAGTGTGTATACAGGTGTGCTCCCATGAGGTTGGGTCTACTTGATTTATATGCCTGTGTGGGTGTGTGAGTATATGTGACTCACTGGTGTCCTCTGGAAGCTCTGCTGCTTCTGGATTATCTGGAAATATCCAGCAAACTCCTCTGCAGAAAGAACATGAATCGGAAGGTCGGTGTCACATTTAATGCAGGTCGATGCGAAAAATACATGCCGAGCAGTGTTTTGTGTGACACCAGTGCAGAGTCCCTTCCACCCGAGTATGTTTGGGCCTTAACTGTGATAAAATGCCGTTGATATATTGGCTTTGAACGTGATGTAGCATAACGGCTCTCATCTCCCTGTTTGTTCCTCTCCCCAAGTTTGAGGGGGTGTGGCTTTGGACAAGGCATTGAAGGGAGGGGGTGGAGCTTAGAGGAGACTGAGAGGAGGTGCCACTTTCTTGCTAGCGCTCTAACATGACAGACTATAGCTTTAAATGGTCACTCAAATAAGCAAGTCAGTCCCTATAGACCTCCATGTTCCCATGTTATGCATGATCGAGGGTGTGGCCTCTTTGAGTGACGGGTTGCTATCATGCGTTCATTGTACTCAAGATCGCCACATTTTTTCAGCCTGTTTTCCGACAAAACAAGCATCCCAATTAATGTCAGAGCTCCATAAAAAAACTAGATGGTGATTAACTCGAGGACTCAAAACAGTGGTCCACAAACCAATGTGTGACTTCATCCACTTCCATGCAGTGTCTGTGGTCCATTGTTGTCTGGATATATCAGGATGAGGATGAGTGGATGCTAACATGGAGCTACAGGCTCAACTTATGTTTATGAACTGTGTGAACATTTTTGTGCCTTTTTAGACATTTTAGCTTCTTTGCTGAACTTCATGCTGGGTGACATCATCCCTTCATGACTGTGTCATGTGATTTTTACTCGTTAAATGTAAAACCTGAATATTAAATTCAAAATGTAAAACAAATCTTAAATCTCTTTTCACGAATCACTTTCACTTTCAGACATTAAATGCTTAAATGGGAATTAATTAAATCATTCTAGATGACTTGAATTGTTAATCGCTCGCTAGCTGTACTCATTTCCACAAGATGTTTAATACGAGGTAATTCTCTCCAGCAGATGGGAAGGAGGGACAAAAACAGGCACAGAAGCATTGAGGAAAACACTGCGAGTCCTTTGAAGACAGAAACCACTGATGCATATCCAGAGCATGAATACAGACGCAGCTTCCACGTGTCTCTCTGCCTTAATTCATTGGGTTAGAGCTGCAATATATTTTCTATTTTCTACAGTTTGTTCAGCAGCTGCAACTGCAGCAACTGGAGGACCTGGTGTTCAAAACACTTGATGGGAGTTAAAGTGAAGAACAGAAAATGGCACTTATTCCATTTCCGCGTAAGGTTTTCCAAAGTGAACCAGCACATGTGTGCTTAATACAGACTCACATCTCTCACCCTCTAGAGATTCTATTTATAGTCTGTTATCAAACTGATAACACCCACAGTAAATGCTCCTCTACTTTCTTCCTGCTACTGCTGTATCCCTGTATTAAAGCACTTTAAATATGGTGAGGATAACAGTGCAGCTCTCATTCCTACAAGGAAGAAGAACCGCACGATGTAGCATTTTAATATTACAGAGCTACACAGAACATATACTATGCGTTCACAATTCAAGAGCGCAACTGACAGAAAACTGACAGACAATCAGTGCGTTTACATGGGAGTGTAATAATCCGACTTATTGGCTTAACCCAACTAAGATCGAGATGCTATTTTCATGTATACACCTTAGTTTGACTACAAATCGGACAACTGCAGTCAGATTAAGACCCTGAGATAACTTGGTTGTTAGTCGCAAAAGGTGTGCTGTGATGTATACAGTGAATTGGATTGGGGATTGGACCTTGCGTTCTGCGCATGCATTTCATTCGGCAGCGTCTTTCCTTCATAATCACTTCCGAGTCCAAACCCCGGCTGAGAATGTAAACAGTAATGGTTATGAGCCTATCTATACCGCTGGCTTGTAAAACGCCTGGTAAGGCTATGAAGACATGGAATACACCGTTTGAAAGGCAAAAGTGTGAGGATTCGTCCACATTTCAAGGTAAGTTGATCAGACTTCTATATCTCATGCACAACATTATCGCGAGCCAATTGATCAATGATGTTGATCAATTTGAATTGTCCCTAAATAAAGAACCCCATAATAAGACTTAAGCAGCTTTTTGCAAAAAAAAAACAAACAAAAAAACAAAATCTTATTGTTTTTTTTAAACTGTCTGATGTAGCTGTGAGATATTCCTGCTTTTAATGCGACAGCGATCACAAACAGAAGCTCTGCATGATTTTTTTCTGAAAAAAAAGCCTCTGATAATCTTAATGAAAAACCAACTTTAGGAGCTTCAAGAAAGCGACATTTACTGCGGGACCACTGAGGCGTGATTTATTCTGCTATGTCGATTTTGTATCCAAATGCTGCGTCTTTGGCTGCGACTTTGCTGCAGAACCGCAGGAGATCCAACACCTGGACTGTTGTTGAATGTCATTCTGTCTCCCATGTACCTCCTGACAATTTATCCTGCAGAGCTACCTGATAAAACAGAAAGGTCATTGAAGTAATGTTAAAAAATGATGCAGGGAAAGACAGTCCCTGCTCCTCAGTGCCTCTCGACATCACTTCAAAAAGTCTTTGATAACTTTCAAAGAAAGTTTTTTTTGTTGGCAGGTGGAGGCAAACAATTACAGAGGCACTGGGATGAAACATTTGGAGGTCAAGATTAGATATTAGTGATGAGTGGGAATGACGAGGCGAAGAACAATTTCAATTAACTGCTCAGTTTTTTAATCTGTGAGAAGCAGAAGGAGAGAAAGAGGGATGGCATGCAAGTAAACAAGTATAGAGAGGTAGAGAAGCACTCAGAGAGCGCAGACCTCTGCCAAGGCAGTGGCAGCTTTTTTTTTTTTTTTTTTTTTTTAATTTAAAGTTACCCCCGCCGCCAAGGAGGTTATTTTTTCACCGGGGCTTGTTTGTTTGTTTGTTGGTTTGTTGGTTGGTTTGTCGGTCTGTAAAGTAACTCAAAAATTTCTGGACAGTTTTTGACGAAATTTTCAGGATTGGCCGGAAGTGGCCTAACTTAAAACTGATTAATTGTTGGTGGTGCCGTTGAATCGGATCCGGTCATCAAAAATTAATCAGTTTTAAGTTAGGTCATTTCTGACCAACCCTGAAAATTTCGTCAAAATCCATCCACAACTTCCTGAGTTATTTTGTAAACCAACCAACAAACAAACAAATAAACAAGCCTTGGTGAAAACATAACCTCCTTGGCAGAGGTAAAAATACTGACAGAGGATTCGGAGAGATTTAGGTTGCATCCGAAATCCCACACTATACTCTATACTATCCACTACATACTCAATATGTGTGCTATCATTCAAGATACTTTTAAGTGAAGTATGCATCTTTTTGGACACTCATCCTGAGAGCCTCTTGCCGGTTGGATTGGAGACACGTAACCATGGTAACCCGTGCCAACCTCACCTCTACCGGCAATCTGCGATATTAATACATCAAATAATAATAATAATAATTTAATAATACATCCTTGATATGCATCTGATAAGAAGCCACACAATAATTATTTAAGCCTTTGTCCGTTGTGTTGTTGTTGTCATCACCGCTGCATTTCATTGTGGGACATTTATGCCAGCATAGTGTCCAATGTTTGCATACTGTAATATTTACCAGAAATAGTATGCCCCTCATGTACTATTTGGGTTCATACTAAGGATTCGGACATCCTAAAAAAATCTCACATACTGTTTTAGCATACTCAATAGCATGTTAGTATGGAATTTCGGAAGCACTGGCCGTGGTGGTATAACGTTACCATGGCGACGCAGAGCAGGACTGGGACAAACTAGGACGAGTCTGCAGCTGCCGACAGACGGCAAGTTGCAGCTGGTCTCTGAAGTGTTGGAGCCATAATGAGAGCTTCATGAAGAGGTTTCAATTACAGCACGTTTGATTATCTGCAGCAACAAACACTCAGGGATATCTCACCTGGAGTAAACCACACTCTGAGCTGAGTGACACGGGATGGGCATTTCAATGGGTCTTTTATTATTAGTTTATGGAAATGGGAATAATTTGCTTTTATTTTAAAATTAGCTGGCAAGTTCCTCAACGGTTGAATAATTAAAAAATTAATTATAATTATTATTAATTATTAATTAAAAAAGTTACCAACTCTTTTTTTTTCCCCACTCTGATTTTTGTTGAGGTGCAGTTAGATTGAATATGAAGCTAATTTCATTCACAAAACTTATCTTATACATTTTCTTCTCCTCTTTTCAGACTGGACTTTGTTAAGGATGTGGAAAAAATAACTCCTCATATGATTTAGAGTCAGAGCATGAAACCATTTCATCCGTATTTTCTTATCTTTTTTCACTTAGATTTTTCCCACAGTGGAAGAGGCCAGTCCTCCAGAGACCTCCTCACATCATCTGGAAGGAGGACGTGGGACCTGTCCTGCAGGCGATGCTGCTCGGGTATTTTTCTTTATTTTCCTTTCCTTTATGATGTTTGTAACCGTTGTGGAAAAGTCCACCGTTTGAAGAAGTGTTCAAGATTTAGAAGCATGGTGTGAAACATTTCCTTTGGTGTAGCCCACTGATGTATTCCCTTTCTCTGTGTGTAAGACACATCATTTCCTGCAGACTGAACGTCACATGGAACAGAACGACCAATCAGATATCATTATTTTAACAAGAGGCGCCTCCATCTCTTCATACGATGTGATTATATTCTCGTAAATATTCATTTCCTATGAGGACATGGGCTGAATGAGGTGATGTGGTGGTGGATCAACAACCTGCAAGCTAAAGTTAAGGCCAGGCTCGGGTTCCTTTACCGCAATCAGGCTTCATTTACGCACTCTGCCAAATACACTCTGGTGACGATGACCATACTCCCTATGTTTGATTATGGTGATGTCATCTATAAAATGGCCTCTAAGTATTCCCTGAATTTGCTAGATGTTCTTTTCCACTCAGCCATCCATTTTGCCACTGGTGCACCTTTCTCCATTCATCACTGTGATCTGTGCAGACTCATAAGTTGGCCCTCCCTCCACACCAGGTGACTGCGTCACTGGTTTCTACTTATCTTTAGACTCTTTTAAGGAAAACACCTCATTACCTTTCAAACCTCTTGCACTTGTCACATAACAACTACCACCTGAGGTCCAGTGAGTTGCTTACTCTATTTATTCCAAAATCCCGCACTGTTTTTGACCAGATGTCCTTTCGTTTTGCTGCAGCAAATGACTGGAACTTCCTCCAAAACTGCAACTTTCCCTTGTTGACTCCTGTATGTGTTGATTCTCCTTCTACTTTTTCTCCATACACAGTATTCTAGCAGCTACCTAGGTTGTTTATAGCTCTTTCTGTTGTTCTCAACTGATCTTACCTGGTAAAATAAAGGTCAAATAAAAAAAAACACTCCCCACAATTAATCACACTCCTCTATTATTATTTTTCTTCTGTTATCAAACTTCTCCTGGTGTGTCATGATGACTGGGAGCCTTCCTTTCTGTTCTTAAGAAATATTAAATCAATGTACTGAGACAGTTAATAAGTAAGACTGTGATTAATCTAGCTTACAAGGGACCATCTCATCTGCAGAAACTGAACTGTAATCGCTCCATTAACATTCTGTCGTCGGAACACATCAGGCAGTATTTTATTGTAATGACATTATAACCACTAAAAAAGTGTTGCACAGCAGATTTTTAATTTACTGTGATGTCTTCCCACAGGTTGCAATATTGCGATTGACAGTGCGACTGTACAGATTGAAGCAGTTATCATTCCAGAGCGTAATGTGACGGTGGATCAAAGGTATTCGTTTTATGGCTGTCTTGAACACGGCATGCATATTTGATGCCACCAGTCACCGTTTCAAACATCTCATTTGACTATTTGCTTTTTTCAGATTTTCTGTTTTGTACACTGAGGAGTGCAAGTTCTCATTTGTGTTTGTCTTTTTTTTCTTTATCACTTTTTAAGACAATAAACAGCATGAGGTTTGCAACTGAACACTTATATTCTGTTTAAACTGCTCTATTAGAAATGTCTCAGAGGCACAAACAAGAAAAGAGAAAAAGAAACACCGTCACCTAACATATCAAAAGTAAGGCCAGTGATTGCATTGGACTTTTTGAGTTAACTTCAAGGCTTTTTTAAGTAGAATGAGCAATTTTTATTACTTTATATGAACTCATGTAAATCAAGTTGAGTTAAACCAATACTACTGATGATGCTTAGCTGGATAAATTTGATAGAGACAATGGCACCGTCTTGAAACCATGGCCCAGTAATGGGCAGTTTGAAGCAAAGGCTCTACTAGATGATTGTAGAGAGCTTTCACTGTAGCACAGGAGCATGAATTGGATTTCAGAAGCAAGGGCACCTCTTCAGCATTGAGAGACAAGTTAAATTGATCTTCACAGTCCTGGTTAATCCCTGTGTTAAATGGCTGTGATTTTCAGGTTATCAGTTTCAGAAAGAAATGGAGGCATTGATTACAAATCTCTGACCTGATGATCCAGATAACAGGAAGGTGAGGGGATCATCAGATCACTCTGTCTGTTCGGGACAGTTACTGTATGCTCTGAGCCAAACTGATGGACAGACAGATGGACCAAATGACTGACAGACTAACCATTATCACGATGTTTTAACACAACTGCAGCTCTTTAAGGTTAACACATTAGTGGACAGCTGTTCAAGCATAACAGACACAGTGACGACAGCAAATACAGCACACATACTTTTTCAACAGTGAGGAGAAACTGGCTCATGTGGTCACTATGCAACTCTGCTTTCTTAGTTGGTAGCCATATCATATACTATAACAACATGACTTAGTATGGGAAACATCCATCCATCCATTATCTATCCTCACATAGGGTCGCGGGGGGGCTGGAGCCTATCCCAGCTGTCTTAGGGTGAAAGGCAGGGTACACCCTGGACAAGTCTCCAGTTCATCACAGGACACATAGAGACAGACAACCACTCACACTCACACCTACAGTCAATTTAAATTAACCAATTAACCTAATCCCCATGCATGTTTTTGGATGGAGGGAGGAAGCCGGAGTACCCAGAGAGAACCCACACAGACACGGGGAGAACATGCAAACTCCACACAGAAAGGCCCCGGGCCGGGATTCGAAGCTGGTACCTTCTTGCTGTGAGGCGACTGTGAACCACCATGCTGCCCTATGGTAAACATAAGTAATTAACATACTCCAATATGTACAGTATATGTACATATAGGCATGTGTATAGGCTACCTGATGAACTGGGTTCAGTTTGTTCTGACTTGAACAAGGCAGTGGAAGAAAAACCTAAATGTGTTGGACTTAGAAGTGCTTATAAATAACGCATTTGAATGGTTTTTTTTTTTCCAGAAAAACTACTACATTTTCTAATATGGTCTTTCCACCAGATACTGTCGTGCCTCATCAGCTCTCCTCTTAGCATCACTAACATGAGCTGGAGTGTCTCTCTTAGACAAACAGGTTCTGTCTCTTCTCATTCTGCTCACCTGTTGGCACTGACCTGTCTGACAGCCTTCACACAGCCAACTGTGCCTGTTTATGCGACCTCTGAAACTGTCATTTACCCCACCAGGTGGGCCTCAGCGTCTGTATTTGTGTCCCAATTCCTGTTGCGAATAACCTGAACTCTGACTTTCTGAAGTTCAAACCACAAGGTGCACTAACTTTATGAAACTCAAACTACACTCATTAAAAAAAAATGTCAGAGACAAGAGAGGAAAGAGAAGTGATGTTGGTTCCAGCTTTTTCTCTTCTGTTTCGCTCTTTTGATGCCCACGTCATTTCAGTAAACGGGGAATCTAAGGCTTCTTAATTAGTGGAGAGAGGACACTCTTTGTCTCTGTTGAGGGGTTTATGTGATATATTCAGTGGGAAGTGGGTCAGCCTACAATCTGATGATGTCTATTTCTGCAGCCATGCTGACTGGTGAATACGTCCAGTGCTGGGTGCCAGTTCACTCACTTTTTCAGTGTTTGTGGGTATCTGGAGTTCCTGGCAACCCACAGACTGATAATAAGACAAAAAGTGTGTGGCTCATGATTCTCAATAGGATATATGATATCTGCATTTGCAAAGGTGCACCAAAGTATTCTTATTTCTTTCTTTTCTAAACCAGGTGGATACAGGTATATTAACTCTTTGAGTGCCATTCACGATTTTCGCCATGAAAGTTTTTTTTTTTTTTGCAGCGGGTCGCTGATCACGGTCTCCCGCAGCCTGTGAGTAATGGAGACGATTGTAATTAGAGAGCAAAACAAATGGATTCTGGACAAAAAGTGATAATTTTGGTGAAAGAGGCCTCTACTGTCCTCCAGATAAAACAAGAATGGAACAAGGTAAAAACAAACATTTTTTTCATGATGAAATAGAGAGTCTCTTCTTTCATTTGAGCTACTCAGTATTTGCAGAGACATGGTAGAAAATATCCTGTGGGTCTTGAAATATGACTGAAAATGGGCAAAAAACGCTGGCACAAGGCACTTTGAATTTAAAAACTGGCTGGCACTCAAAGAGTTAAGACAGAAAATATGGAAAAATGTTCTAATAGACACTCAAAAGTATGAACCTGGAAATGAGCAGGTAACGCTCCCTTTAATCATGCTTGACTCAATATAATCCATATGGGGTCATGATGTCACTGCTTTTGTTTTTGGTAGACAGAATTATGTTTTTAAGAACATTATTCTCTTTCTAAGATTTTTTTTTTTTAATTTTTGAGCCAGTGCCGCTTGACTGGTTCAAAAATAATTAAGGTCCTGAGAAAGTGTTACATTTAAAAAGGCTCTGGATTCATCATCACAGACACTCCAAGGAGCTCCAAGCAGCCCTAGCACAGCGACATCGTTCCTCTGATCCTCATCACACATCGTACACATTCACCGTAGGACACACTGCAGCCAGATGGATGGGCCTGCTTCAAACGGAGCAATGAAACAATTATCCCTGCACTTCATCTCTGTCAGGACTCCATTCAAAGAGTTCGCTGTTCGAAATGAAAAGGGCCAATAACTCAAAGCAGTGACTAACAGCCGTGTGAGTCAATGTGTGTGTCTATTCGTCTGTTGCATTTAAATCTATGTAAAAAGGGAATATTTAGTTTAGAGAGTAGAAATGTTCAGAGGCTATGAATAAAAACACAAGTGACACAAGTTTAGCAAAACACAGCAGCCCCCCAGTGTTGTGTGAGCAAATGCGTCCTGCATATGTGCACCACAGCTGTGCACATCTGCAGCACCGGGATGTGAGGATGGACGGACAGCTGGCAGTTTGAGGCCATGTTGGGATTAATGCAGCAAGTGATGTGAAGCTGACACTGACAGAAAAACAGTATATAACTGAACTGTTGAAAGGATCTCAGTGATCACGGAAGAGTTTTTTGAACAGCGGATCACAGATTTTTATATATAGATAGTCATCTGCAAGTATGTGTTGATGTTGGCAAGTTTAAAGACTGTCAAGCTCTCAGTTATCTCTCCCTGGCTGAATCTGGTTTGAAAAGGAACAAATTGAATTTTAATTCTTGAGAAAAACTGTATTCAGAAATGGGAGAAGTGTCCCGAGTCCAACCCTGTCAATACTTAGCTTATTATAACAGTATAACACAGCAGATGGAGTTTTGAGTAGTTTTGAGTATTTTACATGGAATCACAAATGTTTTTTTTTTTTTGTGAAAGTAGTGCAGATTTTTACGTTAAAAATGTCCTGCATGTTTGTGCAAATGAAAATGGATGAAATGCTAACACTAGAGGAAAAATAGAGAAGAAGTGTGAAAGATCCCAGAGTAATGAGACCAGATAGATTTCTCCAGAGTAATGAGAATACCCCAGAATAGTGAGACTAACCCAGACTAGAGAGGCTATCTGCTGATGTCACTGCTTTGGCAGGAAGTGGGTTTGTTTCTTTTCTCTGCTCCAGAGAGCAAAGAGCAGCGTTTTATTCAACCAGCATCACCCTGAGCTTGTACAGTATACTATCCTGCATAATGAATTTGGAGGCAGTTGCTTGTTGCTGTGGAAGTGTTATGTGTTGATTATAAATTACTGTCAGGTACTATGGTCAACGCAGCATTATTACTGCAGAACTAATGAAGCTACTTAAAATCAAAAGGTAATTAGTGAGTTGGAGGCAAAGAAAAAGGGAGGAGGATATAAACAGAATGACTCAGACAGGAAGTGTGACCTTATTTCGTGGCACAAAATGTGTTGTTGACCCAAATTAGCAAGAGGAGGGTGATGTGACACCAATCCAAAGCACTTGTTCAGTCCATACTAGCTGAATTAACCTGTTTGATTTGGAAAGAAGCAAAAGAAGTTTGGATTTATACACTTCTAGTTGGCTAGTGGGTGTTTTCTGGATCGGTGGCCTCATCACAGTTTATATACTGTAAATAACTGCTGTGCTATCAGTGGTTTCAGT
Organism: Synanceia verrucosa; assembly: GCA_029721515.1. NCBI lineage: Eukaryota > Metazoa > Chordata > Actinopteri > Perciformes > Synanceiidae > Synanceia > Synanceia verrucosa. The sequence continues at coordinate 20,101,211 of CM056565.1, read as the reverse complement.
AGTAAAGACTGATAAGCACAAAGCGGCAACATGAAGTTCACTCCCCCAGCATACGACCTCAGATTCTCAGTAAACAGCAGTGAGGGAATCAATTCAAAACAGTGTCATCCCTGATTTACAATAACACACTCACACCTCTGCTCAGAGTCACTGGTAGAAATTCACAAGCTGCCCAAATTTCCAAACCGACCTGAGTAACCATAGAAACGCACTGATGAGAGCAGTAAACAGCTATTCAACTAACAGACAGTAAATGACAGCTTTGCTTCATTAAGCTTCCATCCAACTATTCAGTGATATGAAATGAATGCTCCAACAGGCTCTTTAAATGGATTTGTTGACACACTGCAAAGCACTAATAATATAATAGTAACAAATACATAAAGAATAATTTCTTTTGAGATTTGCTCAGTGTGACAGCGGTAGAGATTACAGAGTCGGTGATGCACAGTGTACCTTTCAAAGAGCCGCCTCAGTGATTTAGTATTGAACAAATGATCAATAGCAGCTGAGGTATCAGGTATAATGCATTCAAAATTATAATGGCATTAACATAAGAATTAGATGTAAACGTTTAGATATTTGCAGAAGACAGAATGAAGACATACAGTGAAAACCAGAAAAAAACAACACATCTTAAATAAATGAATAAATAATACTGATGATAATGATGATGATAAAAATAATAAGGCAGTGAAGTCACACACCAAAGTTTGTTTTCCAAATCTACAGTAATTCACATTTGTTTTTGTTCTGCAATTTTCACTAAAGTGTCATTAAACCTCGTCTCATTTTAATAGACTTCTTCATTTCGCCTCAAGCTACATTTTTCTGCTCTGATGATAAAAGTAAAAGCTTTTCATCTCTACAAACACAATTACATTATATTTATGGGAAAAAGTCCTCTAAGGTAAACAACAAACACATCCAAAACTCTTACAAAAAACAAAGACCATTCCAATAACAATTCATATGTCTGTGGTTAAAGGGACAGTCCATGGACTTCTTATTTCTAATGTCATTATAGAATTCAGTTTTAACCAGGTTCAGTCATTTTATCAGGTATAATATAATTCTATATTATCTGTAAGATATCTTGTTTGGACGAAGCAGATAATTAGACATTGTGTTTATTGATGCAGGAGAAATGAATGAAGGGAGATTCTCCAGCTCAGACAAATGAGTGTAAATGCATGAAACAGGTTCAGTTAACAGTCAAAGTAAAGCAGAGGAGAATCTGTGCAGAAGTGATGAGACAAAGAAACAGGAGACAGAAGGCTGTTAAAACACAACGGTACTGTAGGTACCTCGTAGGGAAATGCTGCGTGCTCATTTCTCAGCGCTAATCCTGTTAGCGGCTGGAACTGACTTTCATTACAGGGACATTATCAGCCTCTTCACACATATGGCAGGAAATATGCTGTGCAGTAACGAGATTTCTATTCATCAGCCCACTAACGCACACATCCACCTCAACCTTGTCACGTTTTGTGGAGGCAACAGTGTTGTGATTTACTGTATCTTTGTGAAGCTGTGGGTGTTTAAAGAGACAAAGACAAAAAGTCACTCCAGGCCACTGCAGGAACGAAAGGACGCTTTGCTTGTGTGGCACTTTGTGCTTCAGGTGTTTCATCATGAGCGTACACTCTTTGGTTCTGTGTCATAAAGTGGTCCCATCTCAAAACTCTCTCTTCCTTTTGTTTAAATCAGACAATTATGTTTTATTACACAGGTGGAAAAACACCTTGATGTCCAGCCACTGGGGGATGATGGAGGTCACAGGTAATCTTCCAGTTAAACTAAATGTTTAACTGAATGTTAAACTGACCTATTTCTAGATACACTCATAAACTATTTGTCATTGTTTTGACTCTGCCCTCCAATGTGGATAAAAACACTTACTGTAACAGTCGAAGTGCTGACTTGGCTTTAAATGCTGAGCGTTCACATCCTTATGACAGTATAGGACTCACAGCTTGTTTCGTACATAGCGCCTCCAAGTTTTTGGGAAATGCAGCAAAACAATGAGCTCAAACTCATAAACAAAAACTCTCTGGGGCCAAACAGAGCCAGAAGCGTGACCTCAAACCGGCTGACCAGGTGCTCCACGGATGAGAGAGGCTGGAACTTTTCCTGAATAGGATGATTTTGGGTAAAAAGACCAGAATAACATCATGATATTAACATAAGCGCTAACAGTGGAAGACATGGGACTTGAGCTCGTTACAATGGAAAGCAGCGCTGGTAATGAAGTGATTAATTAACCAGCAGAGCTTCACCTTGGAACGTAACCTAAGGCCACTCTTTAATTATATAATAAACACCTTCCTCTCTGTCTTCTAAACAACAGAAATGAACAAACACTTTCATCCAACCAGCCAGCAGCAGGAAACTCTCCACCTCTGTGTCTGAACGGTGCACAGAGATGCTGCGATGGAGGCTGGAAATGTCAAAATTGAGCATAACATCTCAGCTGCTGTAATGTATTGTAGTGCCCTTTAGCGCCGTCACTAACTTACATACATCTGAAAGTAAAAATGCCTGCTAAGTGATGCAATTTCTTCAGTCTTGTCACATTCAATCCTCCACTTTTGACATGTTGCTTTTCTTGTCATGGTCTCAGTGTTTCTCAGCAAAACTGAAATGAAGATAATGTCTCAATCATCGCACATGCAGCTTTTCAGAGTGACTGCTCACTCCAAAGGGAACACGACAGCCAACATTCAGCCAAACATCCTCCTCCTGCACCGACGACAAATTGCCGGAAGCACTCAGGGACAAAGAGGCGTCTCTGAACACGACGCAAAATAAAGTTACAGGTTGACTTTGAAGGACGCCTGACTCTGAGTGCCAGGATTAAATTGAAGCATCAAGGTGCTACAAGATGGAACGCACAGACACAAACACAAACACACAAAATAACAGCAAGCACTTATGAGGAAAAACAAGAACTATTAAAAGAAGCCCACGAGTTAACCTTTTTTACCCACAGCTGTACATGTGGCACATTCAAAAAGCATGCACAGGACCTAAAGAGTGGTAGAAACCAGTTTATCGTCACCATACAGTTAAGCTCGACTTAGATGTGCCTCATATATTTTGTGGCTGCAGGAGTGGAGCTGCTGCTGGTCCACAGACTTTAGCTCTCAACAGCTTTCACAAGTAGAGTTAATAGACAAACGTGTTTTACATAATGGAAAGTCAGCTATTAGGTTTGCGAGTCACTGATGAGTAAAATGACATTTTTAATGCCGTCCTGTTGAATAATAAATATAATCTCCTGATGCCTTTACAACAGAGAAACATAATGATCTACAATACACCTAATTATTGTTTCTCATGCACAGGTAATGAATTTGGATACTGTCACTGAACTGATTTTAAGATGTAGCTTCGTTTCCTTCCTTATATTAAGGGTGACACTGACCTTCTTCAAAGAAACGTCAAACTCTCCTCACTGCTGGATAACCATTAAACTGTCCTAGCTTTCCTTTTTCAGACACTTCCTCTTGTCAGGTTACTTATATTCTTTTTGATATCGACGCTGCATCCATTAGATGTCAGCCACAGTGGAGACAGGGTGTGTGATCTTAGCTCACTATTTTATCTACCCAGTCGTGTAAATTCCCACAACTATGTATGGTATATACAGTATATACTGTATATACCATAGATTATTATTACATCACTGGAGAATAAGATTTCCAGGATACACATCCTAAATGGAAGACTTCAAATTGAGCAGGGCAGATAAGAGGGGACTGGTTCTATTACAGTAAATGCTTTTTCCTTCCTCGTCTGTTTAATGGAATTCATTTTTCTGTAATGTATCACTGTTCTTGTTGGTGCTTTTCTGCATTTTTCCAGCCCACATACAATAAATCTGCTTGAAAAAGAAACATTATTCTGTGCATGCTAAGTTCCCTCTGGACATTATTATTAATGAGCTTCACTTTGAATAAGTTTTAAAAAGGTGGGGTTTGTCCACTGCAGGTCGAAGTTTAATCTGGCCACCAATCAAGGGAGGACTTTTAACCTGCTAAACAGCCAGGTGTTCTCTTCCAGCATGTATGAGGTGTTTTCAAGAAAAGCATTTTGACTGAACGTGTCATTCCCAAGAGGATTTTGCATTTCCACAGAGCGAGCAAACTCCTGAATGACGTCTGGGGTTGCTTCTAAAAGTAGATATCTGCCATTTCAAAAGAGTGACAGTCCTCTGACAAAAGTATACGAGAGCCAAAGATATTTCTGGGTAGAAAGTATAATACGTCCTGTGACTGAGGATTGACTCCAGGTGATGAGTCTTCTCAATGATCTGAACAACACAAGGTTCCACTTTGCTGTCAAAGCCAGTTTCAAGGTTACCTAAATGTTAAGATATGGAAATGATATTAAGAGACAGGAACTTGGAAGAAAAGCTTTGATAAATAATCTTTGCCTAAAATGCAAATTCCTCCCGTTTGGAAGACGACCAACCGCTCTGCCACGACCACTCCTCCGCCAAACTGCGAACAGGCCAAGGGCAGCGAAACACAGTGTGAGGAATCTGCATAAGTAATCCACTAACATATGGTCTGAGCTGGTTGAGGTTGCGTGCAGAATTCAGGAATTCATTTTCCTGCAGAAAACCAATTATTTTCTTAACTCTGTAACTAAGCAGTAGAACCATACTAAGATTTTCACTTTCGTTTTTCTTCCACATGGTAAACACAAAGCTGTGTGACTGCATCTACAACAAATACAGACAAACATGTTCTTTTATTGAAGCTACAGTATGACCTGGTCTAATATTGAAGATAATTGGGAATATTGATAAAATAAAAAAGAATAATTTCTGAATATTAAATGGAAAAAAGCTATGTAGTATTTAATCTAATTAGTATTTAATAAAATAATTACTAATTATGTTGCATAATATGATTAAACATTTATTAAATCATCCTCGGGGCACTGCTCTTTGAAACAAATAGAAAGCGATCGTTAAATACTGTAATCAGGCCTATGTGAATCTTTTCATAGCAGCAGTGAGTCTCATTCACTCTTACGATGAGGCAGATAAGGACCCAAGAGGATTCTGGGAAACGGTGTTCACCATCCCTCCACCAACTTTATGTGGCGCAGGATCCCACATAAGTGTGCAATGTGTGTTACTGCAGAGCCATTTTGTTTTGTTGTGTGAAAAACAGCAAAGTATCATCTGCAGTGAAGTCATTGTAAAATGGCAGTGAAATACCTGCTGGGCCTGAGTGCTGTATAGGCTTGGTGGGGAGTTGGAAGGCTGTAATTATGGGCTGTGTGTGTGTGTGTTGAGCACAGTGGGTGATGGACCAACACCGCAAGCCGCATTCAAAACATCTGTCAAAGGATAAACCTCTGTCACTTCCTACTGTGCAGTTAATAAAGTCAAACTGTGACTAAATGAGATTTACCTTCCCTTTGTCTTTAATAACAACCCGCTTCAGACTGCTCTGTGATGCTACAAAGTCGAATGGAAATGAAGATAATGATCATAGGAAGCTGAAGAGAGACAAAAAGAAATAAGAAGAGATGATCTAAGAGGCGCAAAGTTGATCACAGTCGATGCGGCTGGATGTCAAGCTTTTAAGGGATCACAGTGAAAGTGATCGTCCACCTTTCAGTTTACCACCACGCCCCTGGAGAAAAAGAAAAAAAAAGAGAAAAAAGTAGTGAGGAGTAAACAGAAAAAAGAAAAATGAGAGGGAGTGTGAAAATGGAAAGAGACAGGACGGTGTTTACAAAAAAATAAGGACACAGAAGGAGTGAGACGTGGTGGAGCGAGGCGGGTCTTTATTTACACTGTAGGATTTATAGCGGCCTGCGTATGCTGGGTGGCATGGGAGCCATCGCCTCCTGGCCGGAGGAAGCAACATCATTTCAAGCTCGAGTGCCCGCTGCGCCGTCAAGTGTCCTGCCAAAAAGCACACGGCTGCAGAATACCAACAAAATCCACTGACCTTTTCCCCAACAACTGCTGTGCTCATCTGAGTCACAGCACAGAAAGGCCTCTCTCTCATTACACTGGAGCCTCTGTCCCCCCCCGCTGAGTCTAAACGCTCACAGACAACATGACTCTCCCAACGCAGCCGAGCAGGTCGCCGGCAAAAAGAGGTATTCCCCTGATATGCCTCTGATCTCTCAGGAAGAAATTAATGCGTTTAGAGTGTTAATCAAAACACAAAAAACTACATGTGGATAAAAATAGTGTATAAACATCTGCAGCATGTGTGCTGCACTTTCCATGATGATCCATGGCAATGATACACAATGTAGGTTTCTGCATATGCTGTATGGAAATAAGTATAGAACACTGGTCCAACAAAATATGGAAGCATCCCAATTAGCCCAACAGCAGATTAATTATGGTTTACAGTCCCAGCATGTACATACCAATGTCCTAACCCACCTAAATGGAACAGGGCCATGATTAATATGATTCATCACACACGTGTTTACACTCCAAATGGCTGCAGTGAAAAAGGCCTCTAGTACCTGGACAACCAGAGTTCATCTGTCATTAATGCCTTTATTTAAACCTGTGGTTGACAAGTCACAATGTCTGCCATTAGAGAGGTCTATTAAGGTGATTAGGCTAAGCTCAGGCCTGATGGATGCACGGATCTGAGCGATAATGATGTTGGCTGTGGCTCCATAATTGTTCCAACATAGTAACATTACATCTGACATCTGATTACATGTTTCCCTGCTCGTCTCTATTTATCTTCCTGCCTCATCTTTCCCTCTTCGTTCAGATCAGCAGGAAAGCAGCACTCAAAATGATGTGAAAGCCAACTCTCATTTTCTACATACACTATAGCTGCTTATAAATTCTCTTTTTTTCCCTGGTTATCATTATTATTTCAGCTTGTTTAAAATGCCAAACTACAGCTATAAAATGGACTCCTATTTAGACCAAATTTAGGATTACTTCAGGCTTTTGCAGAAAGAGACTCTCTTGGTTCAGAAAGAAGTATCAGGATAAACTATTGAGCTCGCAGCACTGCTTCTGCCGTAAAAGTTACAGAATTTATTCAGTTATTTCCATGCTTTCAACCCAGCAGGCTGTCTATCACCTGTTATTGAGTGATGTTAACAGAGTGACAGCTAGCAGCTTCAGTATGAGGTACAGGATGTTCCTGTTGGTACAGCAGCACATCTCACAACATAATGCAAATAAATGAAGAGTTGAATAAACTCCTCTCTGACTCACAACAAAATGAAACATGATATTCATAAGGCTAGTATATATTACACAACATTTGGTTTCATCATCATCACTGCCTGTAGCCTCGTCTGGGGCAAAGGCCACCAATAATCACCCTCCAGACATCACGGTCCTGAGCCAGTCGTTGCAGTTATCCCCACGTTTAGCCATTTCTCCTCATGTCTGCCTCTAGGTCACGGCCCCATGAGTTTCTTGGTCGGCCCCTCTTCCTTTTCCCTTGAGGGTTCAGGTGAGGGCTTGCCTTGTGATGTTAGATGAGGACTTCCGAAGGCTGTGGCCAATCCACTTCCAGCATCTTTGAAAGATGTCAGCTTCTAGGCTGCTGTCTCGTTCGTTTCCACAGGTCTTGGTTGCTGATGATGTCTGGCCAGTGTATCTTAAGAATTCTTCTGAGGCAGGTGTTAATAAAAGTCTGGATTCTTTTCATAGTGGTGACAGTAGTTCTCCATGTTTCAGCTCCATAGAGCAATACAGGCTTCATGATGGTGCTGAAGATCCTGATTTTAGTGCTGGTGCCAAGGAGTGATGATCTCCAGATGTTCTTCAGCTGTTGGAAAGCTGCTCTTGCCTTGCCAATGCAAGCTCCTACATCATCTTCTGTTCTCCCAGTGTTATCTACGATGCTGCCAAGGTAAGTGAAGCTTGTCACCCTCTAGCATAATGGGAGTATCTGTAACCATGTTGACCTTCAGGACTTTACTCTTCCCCTTATGGGTCTTTAGGCCCAAACGTGCCGAGGCGTCTGCAACAGCACTGGTCTCTTCCTGCATCTGATGTCGAGTGTGTGAAAGAAGGGCCAGGTCGTCAGCATAGTCCAGGTCATCCAGCTGCCTCCAAAGTGTCCACTGGATACCATTTCACCCTTGGTCTGTAGATGTCTTCATTACCCAATCCATTGTCAGAAGAAACATAACTGGGGACAGCAGGCATCCTTGTCTCACTCCAGTTCTTACCTCAAAGGCATCACTGACTTGCCATCCATGGACCACCCGGCAGGTCATCCCTTCATTGGAGTTTCTAATGATACTGGTTATCATTTGGTTTACACTACAAATATTCACTAATACAAACTTCTCAAGTCATTTGTGTTTCTTTTATGCTGCTGCCTGTTTTCTAGTTTACATAAATGATGCATTTTATACCACAAAAAGTACACACCGGGGCTCAATCCCAGACATCCCCTCCACACTACCCCTTCACCACCGAGTGTCACTCCACATGAAGTCACTCTCCAGCTGTGGAGGCACTTCAGCTGAAGGAGAGGAGGGTAAAAATAAGATGAACAGGTATGGGACGCCCTCCTCACTCCACTGGAAAACAGAAGCACTCGTCGCCATGGCAATAGAAAAACGCTTCCTGTGCATCACAAATTCAGCAACCATTACAATAACAGGAGCTACATTATACCTCAAATCATTTTAAGTGATTCCACAAGTCTTTCAACTCCAGCACCATTTCCAATCAAACAAATGACTTTTGCTGCCAGTTGTTCTTAAATTTTGAAGCGTCAGAGCTGCACATCCAAATCAAACGTCAGCAGAGAGGAAGACTGGATAGTTTTGTCTTTTATCTTTCCAAACCATGACTTTTGTTTTATTTTCTGTCAGTGTGACAAAGGTGGGAGGGACATACTTGATACATGTGGAACTTACATTTGTACGCTGTTTTCTGTGCACTTCCTGCAAAAGCCGTCATAAGTGTGCGTTGGTGCAGACTCTCCACATTGCGTAGTTTGGGATGGCCAACGGAGGCTGAATGTGTAGAAGGAGGTTCGGGATTGAGCCCAAGACACATGTTCCTCCTGTAACCCCATTCAGCTAGCGAGCTGTATCATTTAGCATCAAGCCAAGTGATTGGCTGAGTGTTCCCGGGTTACCACACCTTGGCTGGCTGAGTCCTGCTCCCACGTCTGCTCACTGTAACAGAGGTTTCTTATTGAGATCAGCCGAGCTGATACAGTAGCTGCCTGGCTGTGTTTTAATAATTACATGCACCCTAGGTGACAGGGATAATGCCGGTGCTCTGGTTGCCGATGGTGATGAGGCCCTTTTTGTCTGATCTTTCCTCTTTTGTCTTTCACTCATCTTTCCTTTCATCTATTTTTCATTTTACAAGCTTTGTATTTTGCTGCCTACTGACTGCAGAATGCATATACGCCATATATCTGTTCATTGATCCTCTTTTATATTCCCTCCACTAGTCTCCACCAGAGCATTTATCTTTAAAGCACATCACATGTAAGAACAGTTAATCTGGAATAAATCTTCACATCCACCAAACTCATGATAATGCATTATGATTATGCATTGTTTGTTAGCTGTCAATATGACAAGAGTACAAAAACATAGCTTATGAGCAAATCACATCTACAATAAAGGGCTAAATAACAGAGGGTTGGCAGGCAGGATAGGAAATAGCCTAATGTCTGCTGCAACCTGTCTACTTGTCACTGTGAGATGGAGACCAATATCCTCTCTGTGATAATTAACACAATTATCTGGTCTAATTGTTAATTTAGCTCAATTTAGGATCAATAACAAAAAAAAGTCCAGACAGACAATCAGCTCAAAGCATCCTCAAGGACAACAGACAGACAGTGAGACAGTCTTAAAGATGCAAGAGAAGGTTGCAGAGCCTCATGATGCTTTAATATAATATCACCACCCGTCTGTCCTCACGCCCCGTCTGACCGCCGCCTAATAAAACACAAGGCAACGGCTGGCGATGCCAGCGCCTCAGAGGAAGCATCCTTTTTCTGCTCCGACCGCATCAAGGACAGCCGCTCCCACACAGCGGTTCAAAGTTGTCTGAAAGTCACACCCAGAGAGAGAGAGAGAGAGAGAGAGAGAGAGAGAGAGACATAGTTTGGACAGAGGGAAGTTAAAAGGCCGTGATAACAGCATTAAACGCCTCACCACCACCACCACGAGCAGCAGGCCTCACCCGGCATGCAGAGCACTGTGGCCGAGTGCAGGGATGCTGGGCTGGGGAGGGAGGGCACACAGTGGATTGGCAGCGTTTGCTGGTACAAGCAGTAAGCCAGAGGGTTCAGCATGCACGAGGAAGGTGCGAGTGCTGTGAGAAGTGACCGAGATTAATGCCAGCACCCATGGGTGAGTGAGCCCATAGTGGGCGATGCGCTCCCGGTGTTGCCTGGCCTGCTGAAAGCCTGCTGAAGACGCTTTGTTGTCCTTGAAACAAATGATTATTCAGCATGTTGCTCCGCACCGATGAGAGAAAGAGGCAGAGCATCTAATAGAGACTAACAATCATTGCTTGCTCAATTTTAGACCCATAATTCATGCAAATGTGCCGAGGGAACGTCCCTTTGTTGAATTCTTTCCATTCGCTCCGGCTTTCGCTGCCTTATAGTTTTTGCAGATTGACTTTGTGTTTGACTTTGCTTGCTTTCCCCCCACACTCTTGATTGTGTTTTGATGAATTACATCTTGTTAAATAATTTCACTTTTATTTATTTGTCTGTTTGTTTCCACGCTCGCTTGCTCATTTGCGCAGGGGTACGAGGGGGCCCGCGCTGAATTGATAAGCGCCTCTAAGTGGAATTCCTCATAGAAATTAAACAGAAAGAGGACAGAGGGCTCGGCTGATGGAGAGAGAAGTCGATTAAGTGGTTGGGGGGAGTAAAGAGTCAGTCTGGGCAATTGGAGAGAGAACAAATGAAGAAAAAAAGAGGAGGGAGCGTGGTTCTACCTGCAGATGAGGGGATACACTGCAAAGCAAAAAAGAAATCCCTCTCCAACTAATTTTCCTGCCAACTGCAGTGGAAGTTCCCGCTGCCAATCACACCCCAAATGAATGTTAATGCACACTAGAGTTGATAAGGGTGTAAAATCAAAAGTCTAAATACAAATGAACACCAGGAGTGTAGCACCAGAACGCTGAATAAAGCAAGGGAATAATTCATAGCGCAGTGTGCTCGGGGAAATTGAAACTCCTTTGAAAGTTTCTAATAAATGAACAGAGTGGTCCGGCTCGCCATGAAGTTACCTCCCTCAGCCGTCACCTTCCAAGAGTCAGTTCACGCATACTGAAGTGACACAGCAGAGCAAAGAAGGACGGGAAGGAGAAAGGAGGAGCAGGTGGAAAGTGAGAGAAGACGGGGAAAGATGGTAGTAGAAGAATGAGACAGATGATGGCAGAGGAGGAGAGTGAAAAATGCTGAGCAATTAAAGAAAAAAATGTACGGGGTGTAGAGGAGAGGATTGAGAGAAACTGAAGATGGAGTAGGAGGAGAAAATGGACGAGAAAAAAAGAATGAAATGAAACGAGATTGAAGGCAGTCTGACAGAGTGAGGAGAGAGGAGTGAAGGAATGAGGTTGAAGGGGACAAAAAAGGAGAGAAGAGAGCTGGAGGAGGAAGAAAGGTCACAGATGTGTAGAAAGAAGAATGTAACTGATAATATTTTCTCCCTTAAGTGATGGTCACCATGCAGAAAATGAGCAGGCTGCACTTTTTGTTCCTGTAGAGAGCAAATATCCAAAGTAGAGGACTATTTCCTCTGCTCTGGAGACTCTAACAAAGACAGGACTGTTCCCTCCCAGTAAAAGGAGCAGACATAAAATTCTCTACCTGCTCAAATGTAAATGTATAATCCACAGATTACACCAGAAATGAAATATGCTCAGTTAAGATCTTTCTGCATTACCATGAGCCTTAAATCAAACCTGATATTCAGTCATTAACCTTGAACTCACTCAGAAGAGTGGATACCCTGATCCAAGATGCATCATTCATTCCTGTGAAAGTTGCTCATGTTGGCTTCAGGCTTCCATGGCATGTTTGAGTCTTTTCTAGTTCAGCTAGCCAAGTCCCCGTGCACATAAGTGCCTCAACAGTATTTCATATAAATGGCGAGGAACGGGTGTGAACATGTCACAGCTGCTCCTGGTGGCTCATCTGCCTTTATGAAACATCAGCTGTGTTTACTTTGGAAAAGCAGACACCACTTCCTGTCTTCTGTTTCAAAGAAATATCTCTTTGTTCAGTACCCATGTGACTCACAGGTCTTTAGGGAAGTGTTTCAAAATGTAAACCAGTGGAAGGGTGATTTTTACAACCTCAGTAGCAGTAGTGTTGGTCAATACCATCATCACTAACACTGTTACAATTGACAGTAACTAATACTCTAATGCCTTACTTTTTAAATAAAAAAAAACACAGTTGCCATTACAATATGGTGCGTTTGTCCGTTACTTGGTCAATGATTTCCTGATTGACAAATTCAGATTGCTTTCATTCATGTGCGCAGATGTCTCTATGGACGGAGGGACATGTCCCCTTCAGATTCATAGAGACACTAATCCATCCCCTCACTTTCCCAGTATAAGGAGACAAACACTGGCTGTAAAACAGATAGATGATGTCATTGCAGCAGCATTGCATTTAGGAACTCCACCACTGAATAACAAGTTGTCCAGTATGACCTAATAGTTTTGAAGAGGCTGTGAGCTCTTGGTTGATATGATAGCTGTGTCTCACAGTATGAAAACTATTTCAGAAAGAATAGTGTACAACAGTAATCCGTGAGGGCAGCAGGATGAATGCATTAGCAAGCACCTGTACGATGGTTCCTACTGCCTAGCCTCTTTCCTGTAGCGTTGTTGTGATTTCTGTCCCCTCAAAAGGCGGCAGCATAAGCCAGAGGATTTGTCAGGGTCCCAACAGGGTCTGAGCTGCTGCTGCTCTTATAGGATTGCACTGTGTGGTGGTGGTCCTGCAGGACAGCACACAGCCACAAGCAGCCAGGTGGATTAATCTACTTTCAATGTGAGCCCATTGTGATAAAGCATAAAAAAGCCCCTTTACAAGGTGTCACTGAGGCAAAGCCTCTCTCGCTTCCATTTTCATTCCCATGTGGAAAATGACAATCTCTGTGGATGTCTGCAAAATGACTCAACATTAAATCAGCATATGCAACAAAGACACAGCTGGATAGCAGAACACTCTTTGCTGTGCAGCAATGTGGTTATAAGAATGGTCCGGGGTGGAAGATTGGACATGTGAAAGCTAAAATACAGTATCTGGTTCTGCTGTTAGGAAAGCCAGCATCAAGGGATTACATCCGGTTTACAATTCCAAAAAAGCTATTTCAAATAACCATTTCATTCAACAGTAAGTTAGAAAAGATCAGACGTTGTATAGAGAATTCCTGGACTCATGCAGTCACTGTATCTGTAAACCCGGACTGTTGAAAAACCAGCCTCTGAGAGTGTGTTCTGTACAAACGGACGCCTGTCGCTGTCCATGGTGCTGAAAAGTTTGAAACTAAGGGAGTGTATGTTTTAAAGTCAGAAAAAAACAGTGGCTCTACTGCTTCTCTGAGAACATAGTATGGTATTAAAAAGCAAAGCTGCAGTGGTAAGAATGTTTGACATAAAACTACCTAAAACCTGCTGTGTGGCGACTTTCTGGTTCTGACACACAGTATTTATCAAAGAACAAGTGACATACTGTAACATATCAAAGGTGATACTGACATGAAAATGAATGACGATGAAAATATGTATTCAATATTCTTGTTCCAAATAAAACCCTAACCCTAACCCTCACTTTCCCTTTTCCCTGAGCTGATTTCGATCACAAACTTGAAGTGGTTTTCAGAAGATAGCTGGCCAGATGCTCTAATTAGCTTACAATAAGTGTTCAGCATCGTTCAGATTCATTGGTGTTATGTTATAACTTAAACAACTTCATAAAGGATCACATAACAGTTAGAATGTCTCTGCCAACATGGACCAAGATTAATGTCTCAGTAATAAATGCTGAAGAATGCTACCGGCTGTTTACTAATGCTTTCCATTCCTCTGTTGACTCCCAGTGAGCCATTTGTCACAAAGCAATATGCTGAAGATTACTGAATGAGCAAAACAAGCGCACATAAACGTGTGGTGCATGTGTGTGCAATAAATTTGAGGGAGATTGTATTGTCACCAACTGTATTAGATTCAAATACGCTTAGCACAATTAGCATTAATATCCATCAATGCTAAATATATATTCCCCCCGTGATACAGACCCATGGGGATTCAATTATTCATTACGCCTATTTGCAGAGCAGAGGAGAAGGAAACTAGAATAGAAAACTAAAATAGGGTGAAAAAGTTGGAAAGAAAGCTGCTTAGTCACTGCTTATTTGTTTCCCGCAAGACAAATATGCAGTTTTGAGAGGGTCATCATTTCCTCACAACATCTCAACCTACTAAATCGCCCAAAACTTTCAGGCAGCATGAGCTATATGTATGTCAGCAAATTATTTAATGATGCAACAAGAAGTCACGAGAAGTCTGCTATTTCAACTGTGTTGTCAAATCTATCTATCGCATGACAATTCTTTAAGATAAACAGACAATGGGTTTGAAGGTCGCTCTCGTCAGCATCACGGGTTGGTTTCGATGTGAGTGGTTGAAGTAGCATGTCATTATAGATGACAGACAAGTGGTTCATCCAATCGCATGCAAGGATTTTTGATAAGGCTCCACCTTCTGAAATACATCTCCAATGGAGCTATCCCAGATGAATGTATGGAGCTACGGTGGAGAGTCAGGTTAACTATGCTCGCCATGCCCAACACAACTGACCTCCATAGCAACCGACAACACAACCACAAAGATCTATACAGAGATCCAGAAAGGTAACGCTAGCAAAGCTAAACTGCTAAAATTAAGTCAAATAGCAGCAAAAAAGTCCAACAAAAAAACACAACCGTACCAGACAGCCAGTGTCATAAAAACAGGAGGCGGCTGGTTCAGGTAAAGCACAGATTAAATAAAATTTTCAGTACAGCAAAGCATCCACCATGAGCTGTGACCTGATGGTATCACAACATCGTTGCATGCTGCTTAAGGTGTGAACAGAAGATTATTGAAAGCTGCACAGAAAGTAATCACTCAACACATAATTTCCACCACACTGATTTTCTTATCTTGGCAGTCAGAAAAAAAGAGTTCATGCGCTGCTCCCTCCTTAATATGGAGACAGGGATCACATTTGGGTTGGTAGGTAGAAATCCTTTCAGTTCCTGAATTAATACAGAAATGACGAGCCATCACCAGTGCATATTTGTGATCAACGTACTCAGATTTCAGGAATAGAGTCCCCTAACAAGAAGGAATAAATAAAGGTTGTTTGTGAGCATATCATAAATCAGAGTACTGTTTCTCTGTTGAGGTCAATCGCCCCTTAGCTATAATTTCCAAGTTGAGTGAAATTCTTTTATAAATCAGATTTAAAGGCCAAAGTGCCAGAAAATAAAAGTCACATGAGCAGCAGGACTTCACATTTCTCATAAAAGATGATTTTTAAAATTGGATTGTGTCCGACAAACAGTGCGTTACAGTCTTGGGCAATAAAAAGCTCAATATCTCTCAGTTTAAACCAAGATCATTTGACTGGATTAATATGGGCTCTTCAATGATCTTTTTTCTAACTCATGATCTCCCCTTCAAATTAAGATCTCAGGGAAACGGCTTCTCTTCTCTGGAGTGAGATCTGAGATCAAGAAAGTAATAAAATCCTTCCAGAATGTTTTGTGCTGTAAATTTTTGATAAATCATCAGATCAGTGTGAGGTCACAGCTGAAGGTAACATCCATCCACTCTGAGCTGCTGTGTGAATGAGATGTCCATTTGTCAGCACTCAGGTCAGGACTGTTCAAACAAGAGCTGATGGCACAACTTCACTCATTTCAAACCTCACCTTCCAAACCCTTTTGTCAACAACAACAATATACACTGACACAAGAAACGCAAACCAGGAGCCCTAACCATGTGAACAGCTTTAGTGTCCCACTAAAGAACGAGGTGATCATGAGGAGGCATTTCCTCACCAGCTGTGTCAGCATCAAAAGGACTGGAGCAATGAAAAACATGGAAGAGCATTAAGCTCTCTGCTTCACTCAAAGACAAACAGCAATCACTTCAATCAACAAGAAGATCCATTGTACCAGGAATATAACAGATACGACCACTGAGGCTGGCTGATACAAAGGCCACATCTTGTTATTTTAAGCACATGCAATTCAGAGTGAGACAAATTTTGGACTTGGATATTAATTTAAATCTCTTCATCTTCACTTTATGTTGTGCTGAGGACCAGAACTGATTCGAACTGATGAAGAATTCATTTTTTTTATTCAGACATCTATTCTATTATCATTAGCATGTCATATAATCAAATAACCTTGAATGTGGCCAACAATAATACCGTTCATGCATATCTTAAATAACACATAATACTAAGGGTCTCACAGGAAACAGTGGAAGAAAGTACCGATGACGGATCAATCATTGGTCTTTTCTTCATCACAGCTACTGTGAGTTGGACATTTACTGTATTTACTTATTATTTTTTATATTATTTATTCCAAGTACCAGTGCAGCAATATTGTAAACCCACACTTCCACTTACATTTCCTTCTTATTCTTTTCTTGGTAACAGTTTTGTTTCTCTACAAATAAAAAAAAAATCTAGAAAACAGCCCACAACGTGCCAAAAGTGAGGAAAGCTACAGGATGAAAGCTCAGACCCTGTACCACAACTTCAAAAAAAAGAAAAAAACTACAGTAGGAACCCCTCCAGGTGCTGTGGGTTATTCACAACCCTCTCTCCTGATGTGAAGTGCAGATAAATCCATAAGGCCTGCAGCTGCTCAGGCAGACGGAGAGTCGGTGTCATGATTGTGAGCATCAATCATAAACCTCAGTACGAGGTGAGTCTGGATGCCTCGGCCCATGTCGCACTAACATTGATCAGTGGATCAGTGGGGAGAGTTGGTCAGATGTATACAGCTGTTAGCGTGGCCTCAGTGTGGGTCAGGGTGCGATCACTGAGCAGGAGGATTAACAGTCGATTTGTGTGCTGATGCAGAAAGCAAATCATTGTTTGGCATTTTCTTCCTAAAATAAAAAAGCAGATATTGTCGAAGGTGACGCAGCTCTCAGCTTTTCTACTTACCAAGCCATGAGTCTAAGAATAGCTCTCATATGCTCAGAAATCCATGTTAAGCTAAATAATTCCATTAACTTCATTAAAATGTAATTTTACGGCTTCATAATCAAAGCTTTCCCACTAAGTTAATGTGATTTGAGCCAAGTCAAGCAGCTCATTGTGTTTTCAGACAAGGCTTTGCTTGATGTTTTTCAATAATCAGTCTGTCTGCGGATTTGGCTCTTTGCTGATGACAAAAGCGATAATTAATATATATATGCCTAACGGCAATTACATTATAATTCAAATTAAATTGGAAACAGGTTGATTTATAGAAAATGATTCCGTCACTTTTCACTTATTGTAGATTATAAATCAGAGATTCTTCTCGACCAAATGAATCATTTTTTTTTTATATTTTCCTTTGACATCATTTATCTCCTGAGAATTATTGCTTAAACTTTAATCCCTGTTCAAAATAATAACGGTATTTGTATTCAATATCATTGTCTACATTTAAGGAATAATGGTAGGATGTACTGCAGAGCTGCTGTTTTACCCTGGCTTCTTTTCAGCTTGGTGGTTATTAAACTGGTCTTGGCAGACTACAGATCTCTTGCTCTATAACTGTAAATGCCTTCAATATCTTTGATGACTCTCTGTATTTGGGGCTCACATTAAACTGCACTTGAGTGTGTTCAAATTTGCGTAGTAGAGTCTAATAGTGCAATGGTTCACAAAACAGACTTTAGACTCCCAAAAGAGTGTGGTTGTATTTGTTTCTTTCTCATCTTCCACCTCTCTAACAACACAGGTGATGGTGGTGTGGGTGCAGGACAACCCATGGATATTCTATAACAGAGATGAAAATATGAAAGAGGAGCAGTTTCAGGTTTGGACTTCAGATTTTTCTTGGTTTAATGTCAAACCAACAGAGCTTGAGGAACTCTTCCTTGGTTGTCTCGGGATTTAAAAACGATCCATTTCCTAACAGTGAGAGCACACCTGGACTTTAAATCATTTTTCAGAATATTTAAAACTGCCAGGCCTGCTTTCAATACGAAGTGTTCGGGGCTTAACAGCCAGGATGAGGTGTGGCTGAAGAGGGAAAACACAGGGGAAGACAGGTATTTGCCCCAGGCTCTGCTAAAATAACTGAATATTCAATCTGCAATGTGAAATGAATGTCTGTGTGTAATCAGTAAAATGGTGTGATTTATACTCTCTCCGCCTGTATGAAGTCAGAAGGGTAAAGTAGCTGAGCTTAAGTGTAGCTGAGGTTTGGAGACAAACGACCACAGGGAGATGTGAACCCACAGCGTTGCACAGAGCTCTCTGTGTTAGAAAATAAAACGTCCCCGGAGAAAGCGCTCGCCACACCACAGAGTCATTAATTCTGCATCACGACCTGCCTGTCTGCCGGCTGCAGCCGGGCAATGTGTATCCTGTGGCATCATTATATTAAGGTGTGGGATCAGAACAGCAACAAACAGCAGCAGGGTGGTGGTGTGGGATGGGATCTGACGTGATTTTGTGCTGGTGTGGCGACTGGAATCCTTTCGTAAATTCAGAAAAGGAGTGATGCCATGCTCTAACAGGGGGATGTAGAGGAATCTACAGAGGCTTAACATTGTTTTTTTTATTTAATCTGCACACTTCCTGAGAGGTGACCCACAGCATTATTTCACACAATGTGGTCCTCCAGAATAGAGAACAGAACAAATCCTGCAGGTTTTTTTTTTTTTTTTTTTACAAGCGTACCCCACCAAGGCCAAAGCATGTTCCCAACAGATAAAACCAAAAAAGCAAGCCCACACTGAGGATTACAGGAAAACACCTAGAACAGGCAGCCAGGTGCTGTGAGACCAGTGGTAAGGAAGCTAAGAAAAGAAACAAATACATGAATTATAGATTATGACTTTCATTCTAATAGGAAGTGGTTCATTGTTGCAGACAGGTGTTAAAAAACATACATGGCAAGTCGGATATGTTGGAGTTTCCAGAAAAATCAGGCTATTTCCTCTTAATTATAACTCACGCGTTCACTTATTAATTTTGGAAACTGGTAATTACAGTAAGCACAAAATAACATTAAGAGATAAAGTGGCTGATTTTGGCTGAGCCCACAGGAGAAGCTGCTTAGCCAGACTATATTTTGCTCATTTAAGTCATCAGATGCTACAGGGAACCATTTTTAAATTGCAGAGTTAGAAGGAGCAGTTTATGAAAGAATAATGTAATTAAAGCTTATGAAGCTCTCATCAGTAAATATGTTTGCTTTCAATGGTCCTTAAGCAGAATGTTCACCAGTGGAAGCTTTGAGTTGGTGACTTCCGGTCAAAGTTGACCAGATGTTTCAGTGACAAAAATGTGATTCAGTATGAAGCAGATCCTATCAACAGCTGCTGAGCAAGCATTAATAAAAGAATATTAATCTCTGAACATTGTTCTTAAACAACCTTTCATTTTCAAGTGTTTACAACTGTGTTATTAGCAATTCAGACAGTGACTACTTTAAATCACAATTACAAAGGCCGCTCCACTAGTGAGTGGTATCAAATTAAATAACAGTTTAATTAGCAGCACGCGTCGCTTTTAATAGAGCTCTGACAATTACTATTTTATGCGAGTTTCCAAAGCATCAAAAGTGAACTTACAGACGTCACTGACACACTGTCTCTGGTTAACTATCTGCAAACTTCTTTAATGGAGCAGGAGGAGAAAACTGATCTGAATGACTGATATTCTGTGGGTCATGAAATATGACTCAAAATGGCCAAAAACGCTGGCACAAGGCACTTTCTGTTTCATAAAAGGGCTGGCACTCAATGAGTTAATCGGTTATCGGATTTCCTAACGGCCTCAAAAAATCTGTATCAGTCTGGTCCTTGTATAAATGCAGAAACATGGAAGAACATTTGGTTCATCTGAATGCCTGTCTTCATAAAAAAAAACAAAAAAAAACAAAGGGGAGTCTCAAACTGACTCAATCCTCAGAGCTGACTTCCATATTGGAATATCTTTTCTAGAGCAGACAGATGATGACAGATGACAGATGATGGAAACTGTGTGTAACATTTTGCACCCAGACCTGCAGAGACCGGTGAGAAGCACAGGGCCTCCTGCACGTTCACTGGTCCCCATTAGCTCAGCAGCAGCAGCCACTGAAACCTATTACCTCTCAAAATGCTGCAAAATGCTCAGCAGACATATTGTTACACAAAACTCAAGCCTTTCAAACCACTAGTTGCCGGTTCATTGCCTCAGTGCCTTCCGGCAATTGAAAGAGCACAAAAAGATTTGATCAGCTCCTGGGAGTCGAGCAACAGTGCAGCAACGGTGAAAATGTGAGCCTTTCTCTTCCAGCAATGAGAACCTGGTTTTCCGTCCTAAGTCATGTGTGAGCAGCGCTAACAGCTCGTAGGGAATAATTCTGTCTTCACTGAAAACTGGCATCTGAAACCGGACTAATCATGTAAATCGCCTCTGTATTTTTTCTGAAATTCTCATTTAAAGAGGAGCCACTCATTTTCTTGCTAGATTAGGTTCTAAGCAGCCATATCTCCTCTTCCACAGCAAACACTTGAAAATGACATGAAGCTAAATTTTCCTCCTCCCTCCCTCCTTCTGCTTCTCGCTCCTGCCCGAGGCGAAAAGGAACAAAACAGGCCTTTCACAGCAGCTTTGAGACTGAAATTTTAAGTATTGCAAATTACTGTAGGTCCTGATCTCGTTTGGTTACTTATTCTAGTGTGATAACATTTACATTACAAATTCCAAAATGTCAGGAGCAGTTTTATTTCCACTGACATTAGGAGGGAGGAACTGAAGAATCCCAGAGGCCACTGCAACATGTAAGAGACGTGTGTTTCCTGGCCGGTAATGTTAATTTGTTGCAATTAAAGGTGCATTCCACTTTTTTGCATTTTTTTTGTTTTACACGTAAAGGTCAGCTGACTAGTCGTGTGGAGTGCTACAGCCTGGGGAAAAAAGAAAACCTATGCTGCAAACTTGGAACAAGTTCAATACATGTGCACATTTTCAAGGAGGGGGGGGTATAACTCACTCTGTAATTATGAGTCATCAAATGGGAGAAACAGATCGACCAATTAGCTTACATGTATAACATGTAAAACTAAGAGTAATCACAGTTTGAAGCGTAAAACACACAAATTTTCTCATAACTTTCTTTCCATTCTCCAAATGCTGCATGACTGGTGTATAATCAAAAGTGGTTGGGTGATGGAAAATGTTGGATTGAGGATAGTTAAAGCTTTTCTTCTGAACATGCTGCCATGAGGCTGTTTGTCCTTCCACACTGTGCAGCTTTTTTGTGCAAAAAAGAAAAGCAAAAGGAATGAATGGACTTTTTGTTGAAAATTTATGATTGATGGTTTCAGGGCTGCGTGTTCGTTGACCAGTTGTGTTTAGATTATTACACACTGTTGTGAATAAATACCTCTTTTCACAGACACAACAGTGTCCATTGTTACATTCAAAGAAAGTTGTGAGGCTTCCGCTCAGGGGCAAGACAAAGTACGCTGCCAGTCACGATGATGCCATGAAAGAACAGTAAAAACAAGCGACTGCGGCGAGTGGCAAACAACAATAACCAAAACAAAGACAGCGACGCTCCATCTATCCTGAATTGAGCTTTCTTCAGGTTCCTCCCTTTCTCTTTATGATGATTGAAGAGCGCAGATGCACCGAGGGAAAAAGGCAAGATTAAACAGTGCCAACAAAGACTGATAGGCTGCATAGAAATGTCAGCACAAGCGGCGAAAAGTGACTAATTCAAAAGGCAGGTTTGGGACGAGAGCGAGGCTTTCGCTCCCTGCTGACAAGAAAAGAGTCTGTGATGATGGTTAATGGCAAAAGACTGCCTTCACTCAATTTATACTGGGACAGCATCTGTGTTTTACTTCTGCAGAGACAGACAAGTCGCTGCTTTTTCTGAACCATTTTCAAATGAGTTAATATATTTCACTTTGCTTGGCGCACAGCCTCCTGAATGACAGAACAACAAGATATCTGCTCTTGCCAGCTATCAGCTGTTCACACAAACTATTTATGACAATTTTATGTTATGTTATGTTTTATATTATGACTATTTGCAACCCTGCTACTAATCCAGAGTTAGCCTGGCTGTAGCCCTCCATAATCTTCCACTCAATTACCATTTCTCCTCAGATTACGTCTGGGTTTGATCCCCTTGGACTTGATTTCTCAGGATGATTTCCATTCTGGCCAAATAGCGAACGTTGGGGGACGGGGGGAGGCGGGTGTTAACAATGACGAATTTATGCGCAGCATTTGCGATGTACTCTAGCTGGTTGTAGTTTGGCAGTGGCGGGCCGAGACGTAAGTGAAGGAAGCCGTTCAATCCGTTTTGGCTAGCCTCCCAAATATTCATCAATTGAAGTCGGAGCAACAGGAATGTTAACTGGTTTTGGTAAAGATGCCGTGGCTTTACTCCCCACGGGATTCGGGAAAAGTCTTATTTACCTTCATTAGTGGCGAAGGAGTTGGCTAGCCTGAATGCTAGCGGGGCATTACATACGTCACAACCAAACATTAGCGATTGGGAGTTCACACCTCCCGTCTGAAATCGCTTCTCAATGGAGGAATGCCAGACCCTCTGTATGATAGTATGAGGGTCTGGTAAAACCAGGCTAATTCAGAGTACAAGTTATAGTGAAACTGTAGTTCTGATGATCCGGATGATGGATTTCTGCTAAAGTGGTCCAAAGGAATGGAATAAAACTGTCTGACTCGCTAACAGATTATAATTTCTTGAAAAGAGATTTTAAATTCAAGTTAATATTGTGCTTGTCTGCATTTTATCCAAGTTTACATTGAATAAATAAACTGTAAAAGCTTCAATTAAGGACAATTCAATAAAACACACTATACTAGGCAATAATTAAAATGTATTATTTAAGCAGGTTTTAAGTGTACTTAAGCATGTGAATTGCATGGCTTCCTTTAAGAAAGTCATTCTGACACAATACAGGAAATAAGTATATGGAAACTCAGTCTCAAAAAACACACAATATGAGTGGAGACTTATAGAAATGTACTTTGAATATGAAACTTTTTTTTTTTTCCACTGGAGGATTAGAGCTTCGTTAAAAACAGGAATTTGAAGCGACATGGGTCCAAAAAGTCCTTATCACCTCAGTGTTTATGCAGAGCTTCAAATAGAACAGCCTATGATAATTCACTCGACCAAAAAATGACACTACTTAGCATTCAAACGACCAGCACCAGCAGATAACTCCTCCTTATCACTGGACCGGGATGTAATTGAGTTGAACTGTATTAAATTATTCTGCCTTTTTTCCCAGAGAAAATATTAGCATTTTAGATAAATTACTGAACCCCAGCCTTTATCTTTCTTTTTAGAACTTAATATTTCACACACTGCCTCACAGTTTGGGGACAGAAATAAGCAAGGATAATGGAAGGTGCTTTAAATTTCACGCTGAGGGTTACAGAACGAGTTTATGACACAGGGCTTTCCTTTCAGACGGCCATCAGGTGCTGAAGTGTTAGAGGTCTTTAATCAAAATTTACTGGAGTGTCCAATTATACGAGCAATTTTACTGATGCATTAGCGAGGAGATGAATGACTTCATTTGTGGGAGGCTGAGGGATGTTGGAGTGACCCTGTGTTTGAAGTTACAAAAACAGATGCTAGGACAGGGAGGAGTGCATGCATGCTGTTACTGATGCCGTTAAAAAGCATTGTGCCTCCCTTCAGATGCTTTTTTTGGGATGAGACATTTTTGTGTGACCTCAGCTGCAGTTCTGCTGCGAATGAAGGACATGTAAAATAGTCCACAAAAGGTTTAATGATGGCAGTTTCAGACAGGAAGTCTGACTCCCTGCCAACTGGACATTCTGCTCTTACACGATCCCAGATGATAAGCTATAATTAGACACACCCACTCAGCCGCTGGTATCAGACAGACCCCCGAAAACCACACAAAACCCCGAGTGCTTGAGATAATGGCTCCGTAAACAGCCTGCTATTCTGGTAAGTAATGACCCGTGAAGGGACCCTTCTGTGAGCCAGTGGCTATGTCTAGCCGGTGGCTTTTGGCCTGCTTATGAAATGTGCTCTGACACTGACAGACTGAGACAGGTGGCAGAGGCTGGAGTGGATGCCGATGCCAACGCCGATTACAGCCGAGAAGCGTCCAGCGCTCTGAGACGCTGAGCGGGTCGCCGCAGATCTTTCAGGTCACCTTCTGACGCTGACTGAAAAACTGGACCAACAACAACAACAACAACAACAACCAACTTAGTGTTTGGAAGTTAATTTGGCAGTCATTTGTCCTGCAGGGCCTTCCATAATTAGTTGTGGCAGTGTGCGGTAGACAGAGTGACTACATATGTTCCTGCACATTATGTCAGCCGGTCAATCCATCAAGAAGAATGAGAAGACACGAAGCAACCAGCTGCCACACCCAGCGGCTGTACAGCAGTCCAGAGTGAACTCGATACAGTTTACAGGTGACACAAAGACCTGGAAGCCTCTGCTAAATGTTGGGATGCTGTAAAATATTTTAAATTGTGTGTGTGATTGTAAACTCAGCAAAATATAAAGCAGCTTCAGTGAACAACATTTTAGACTACATTAGCTAGTAAACAAGGCAGCTAATTTAGCAAAACAATTCATGTCAATGTTGCATTGCAATAACTTTTCTTTAAATTTTCCTCTCCACAGAGGCAAAGAGCAGAGAAAGACGCACGTCAACAGAGGCCGACCAACATAACCACATACCAGCTCTTCCCTCTCTGACTCTAACCTCCACCTCCGCTGTCATCCCTCTCATTTTCTTGCAACAGTCTTGTTACTTGATATACAGGGAGCTTTCATTGCCATGGCGACAGCGAGGATGACCAGCCGTGGGTCATCTTATCAGCCCGTCAGTCTGCCCGTCGGGTCCGTTTTGTGTCATCGCTGGACTAAAACTGACTGTGTGATGTCGAGGTTGTAAACACATCTTTTGCAGCGGAGACAGAAAAATGACAGGAAGCGGCTGCTTCATGCAGATTGGCCAGGAAGGAGAACAAGAATGGCAGCAAACATTTCAGTGTACATTGATGATATTGAAGCCCAAATTAGTTTGTACCTGTTTATGATAATATTCTTAGTGAATCTGGATGTGTGTGTGTGTGTGTGTGTGTGTGTGTTGGTTTACAGTTTATTTTGTTCAAAGTTAAGCACAAAGTTGTGTAACCTATTTTGATGTCAAATCAGTCAAATAACCGGTTGCTTTTAGATGACATTAGATGCCCTATGACATTAGTTCTGGACTGAATCTTGTTCTGTCTAAGAATAAAGAAAGTGAATATGTGCCAAATGAAAGTCAAGCTTTTCTTCATGAGGTAGAGACTCAGTGCTGCACATCCATTTATTTTGGGGACTTAGATTTTAAAAAGGGGTAAAAATCAATGCAGCAGAGACTGAGATATTTACATAAAGCTCCGGAAACGCTGAATCCTACAGTTCTTACAGTGCGACAGCTTTCATTACATCATTTGGCTTTCTCTGTCTGACTTATTTCCAATGAGTGAAATCCCCTTAAAGAGAGCCTAAACTTACAGCCATCACCACAGTTCTCTGATAACATGAGGAATTTTACTTTTTATTGATTTGAGGAGAATAATGAGAAATAAAGCGACAGAAACACTTAAACTCACTATTTGAAGGTTTATATGAAAGACTGAGATGAAGTCCAAGTGAAGTATACTAAAACTAAAACTCCTTTGCCATGTCCGTTACCAGGTAAATGTCACTAAAATCTACTTGTCTCATTTGTAATAAATATCAAATACGAATCTTCTAAACCAACTTGTGATTGTGCTGTATTATTTCTTAATATTTGCCAGAATAATTTTCATAACAGCAATTATCAGTCCAGCAGTCACAGTTCCTTGTTCACCTTCACGTCATGCTGTTCTGTTTAATGGATGCTGATATGACTTTTTAGTTGTAGATTGAATCCAAATGGGTCTTTATCTGCAGAGAACGAGTCAAAATCCTTTGACAAGAGAGTCGAGACGTAATATTTTACCTGCTAAAGACAAATGATAATTTTAATGGCACTTCAGCAGATATTAAAGTACAACTAAGCCGGCGCACAACACAGAGGAGCGCCTGTAAACAGAGAGCGGGTTCACGCAGAGGATACAGTTTATCAGCGATGCGCTAAGCTTCAGATGACTCAGTGTGGGAAAATAGATGGAGGGTAAAACAGGAGGGGAAAGGAAGCTGAATGGCTTTATTTCCCCTTCTGCGTTCAAACTAGACAAACATGTCCGCCCCCCCGTGTGAATTCCATGTCAGCCAGAGGATATGACAGGCCTTCTGATAGAGACGGCACAGTGCTGCACAAAAAAAAGAGAAACGCTTTATGGTTTTTGTTTCAGTTCAGAAATCAAATTGTCAGAAGACAGACAGAAGTAATAATATGAGTGCTGGAACTGTCATCCAGTACCTGCAGCTCACATATTTCCTTTTATTACCTCAAAAACAAATTCAGATGCATGCTCGTGTGATATTCCCATGTTAAACTGATGCCATGCTTCTTGCGGGGAAGCAGATAATAGCAGCGCTCAACCTAACTGTGGAGCTCAGCACATTATTATGTAATCAAGCTAGGCTGGAT
Source organism: Synanceia verrucosa (assembly GCA_029721515.1). NCBI lineage: Eukaryota > Metazoa > Chordata > Actinopteri > Perciformes > Synanceiidae > Synanceia > Synanceia verrucosa. The sequence goes on along the minus strand of CM056565.1, from coordinate 20,074,342 downwards.
CATTTTGTAAAACAAGCATATTTATCTTTCCCAATGGGCAAGAGCAAAATAAAGCTAGAAGAAAACACCCCTCCCTTGAACCTTTGAGAATGAGCTATGCTTCGCAGTGTTAAATTCCTTTCCCTTCTCGGGTACAGTGTTTTGTTTTGTTTTTTTCCTCGGTAACAATGATGAAAAAAAAATCATACAAACACCATGTTTTTGTTGTTTGCTTCATCTCCCAGCAGGCAACAGTGAAGATTTACAAAAATGAATCCAACATAATTAATAAATGCAGAAATGCTAAGTTGTGCAGCAGCTCGGTTTGCCAGACGCAAAATGGCAAAGGGAGCACCTGTGGTCCATTTAACTGCAGAGGATTATGGTTCTTGTTAGCAGTCAGCAACAAAATAGCCTTTAAGTCAGTAACAGAGTCTTGAACATCTCTGCTGAGGGGTCAGGCTGCTTTGTAGTGGTTTGACCTCTGACCTCTGAGCAGGGAGCAGCAGAAACTCCACTGCAACATTCATTCACAGACTGAATGCCATTTCAATTTTTGTGACAAAATCGTGACATGCGAAAGGAATATGCTATAGATTTCACCAATTTGCATTAGTCTGTACTTGAACTCGCTATTTTGAATACAAAAGTTTTGCTGTGAACAATGAACACCCAGGTGGTGCACTCTTCTCTCCCCATCTTGGCTATGTATCAGAACTTGTGAAAATAGCAACAAGTAAATCAAAGTGTTTTAATACACTTGTCAATTGAGCGAACAAGCGGGCAGAAGAAGCAGTCAAATGTTGCTAGCAACATTTCCAGGAAGAAGTGTTCAACAATAGATGTCCAGACAGCAAATCGTTAACGGTTTTATTGCCATGCAGACAGACTCTGGGCCACCTTGAGGACCAGCAGGCTAACATACTGATCCTGTTCCAACTACACAACAGTTTGACAATCATCTCATGACCTGTGGTGTAGCAACATCACGCTCATAATCTTTGCTGCCACCGTCGAATTAAGGACAACACCTTTGATATGAAAACTCTACAGATTGGCCGTTTGGGAGGACGGGTGGGCTGACAGGACAGCTGGGTATTTAGACTGAGTGTGTTCTGTCACAGCAGAGGAGAGTCGGTCCTTCAGTCCATTAGGGAGACTGGGAGGACGTGTCAGCGTCCGCTAATGTCCGACTGCTTGTTGACTCTGCGGGGGCGGAGGGTTCCTGCCAAGAGGAAGCTCGACCTCATCTAAAGGGGATCTTGTGGGGTCATTAGCTGAAATAATTGATTATTTATAGTCAGATCAGAGATGCTCTTGATGACCAGCGCTGGGATGGACGATTGCTCAGCGGGCCTGTGGCAGCGTATAAATCAAACTTTCTCTCTTCTTCTTTTTTTAAATTTAAATCAAGGAGAGAGTGCTGAGCTGAATTGAGAAGTAGGAGGTGATGTTATTTACGCCTGCAGATGTGGGTTAAGCAGAGAGGATGGACGAAATTGCGGGTGCTCATCAGAAATACAAATATGTCACAGCATGTGCCTACACAGAGATTACTGAATATAAGCAATAAGAGGCTTCAGAAATTTGAGATAAATGTCCTCATGACCATTGTAGACTAGTATTTGTCCTTTACCTCCATTGAGGAGTTATCAAAACCTAAATTTGTGCATCATTTTTTTAAACACCAGATGATCTGGTATGTTTGAACAAAAAAAGGTCGGTTAACTTCCTAGAATTACTTTGCAGATTCACGTCAGATTTAATGATACCAGCACTGATCTACTTACATAAGTGGATATGTGTAAGTTTCTGTACTCGGCCTGCCCTTCATGGTTTGAACTTGGCTCCTTAGTTCCAAGGAAGGGAAATCTTAATGCTCCGAGATATGACGATACATTAGACAAAAGTGTTCTGCCAACTTTGCGGCAACAGTCAAAACAATTACATATGGCCATAATAGATAGATCCACAAACCTTCAGCCACTCAGGATAGCATAGGAACTCGTCTGTCATCATCTACAAAGAGGCAAAAAAATCCCACAGAAATAATGTTAAAAACCAGCAGCTATGGTCGTCCAGCAGTTATCTGCATGCCTCCTGGTTTTGCTCACCTCATCATCTCACTGACGACCAGAGAAAAAACTAGGAGAGTGGATGGGAGGCACCATGCCATCTCAGGCCTCAGCATGATTCTAAACGAGAACATTAAACAAGGTCGTAATTCTCATTTTATCAGGGCCTACATGAACGGCGAAACGATGACCCCCCGGGGTGTTTGTGAATCTGGACGCTCGGACTGAGCGAAGAGAGCCAGCGGGGGAGCTGAAAATGAATGCAGATAGCCAGAGGGCGGTGTTATTAGGGAGTAAAGACAGCCTGTTCCAGCCTGTCGTAGGTGAAGACCCCCCAACAGCAGGATGTGGTTTATGTCGGGTTGGGTTATTTCAGTCTAAATGAATAAAACATCCTCTGGTTTGTACTGTGGGGCCAATATGGAGCAGAACGGTCCAAAGCCAAATTCAATGTCAAATAATGTCAGTAACACAGAGTCAACAGCGCTCACTGTGTCTGTGCTAATCATTCATAGCTAATGCTGAGTTCTACTTTACATCTGTCTATCTGTCTGTCTGTTCATCTATCCATCGAGCTAACTATGGCTGAAACTATTCATGAATCTATCCATTATGTATTTCAGTACCCAAATCACTTTCACTTTCCCCAACCAAATTTATCCTGCTGGTTCAGGGGCCGAACAGATCTACAATGTTAATATTACCACTACAGGACAGAATGTCATAGAGCACCTGAGGATTTTCATTTTTCCAGACACTTGTTCTTTGAGGAAACACACACTTTAGTGCATCCAGACTTGAGGAGACAGCAGTGAGCGAGTCACCACAGATAATTACACCATGACCTTTAAGCAGACAGTGTTGTGGTGTCACTGTAGGCAGGATGCACCATGAAAGGTGCATGAAAGACACAAGTTCCCGCACAACTGTGCACGGTCATGCAAAACTGTGCATGGTCATACAAAACCATGCATGTTTTTACTGTGAACCCAGCCCATGCGCAATGCAGCCCTCCTCTGGTGCTCGTGCTATTGTCTCCTGACAGCATTTGTTCTTTTTTTCTGGAATTGTCTAACCTGTCAAGTCCTGCCAAAATATATTTCCTGTCTCCCGGTGGCTCTGTGCACACAGACGCTACCTTCCAATTATCTGAAGAGAGAGGTAGACAGAGAACTAGGTTGATAAATCTGAGGAACTTTTGACAGTGAAATGTTTCACAAGGTTATTCTGTTCCTTCTTTCCTCCCTTCCTTGCCTTTCTTCCTCATGTACCATTTTCCTGATCCTTCCTTATGTGTCACATAACTCAAGCCTTAGTTGCCTGACTGTTCTTTTCTCTCTGTGTGTCTCTCAGACAAAGAGGAACAGAGCTAGCAAGGCTACAAAAGGTGAGTCTGACTGTGTCAAGAAGACAACTGGGTTCTGATAACCTCAACTGCAGCATCACTACTGTGTGTGTGTGTGTGTGTGTGTGTGTGAATGGGATGGCCCTGAAGTGTGTGTGTGTGTGTGCATTCACATATCTCAGGTCTCACCATCTGCCGTTCCAGCATTGTGCAGGGGAACAATGCCCTGATGAACTGAACACAGTAATTAAGCTGGAGTCGTCTTTGGCAAAAAAAAGTAACAAGCTGAAATCACCACTCGTTGATGTAAAGTGATGCTAAAAATACTCTGGCAACTTCACACCAACTAGTGCAAGAAAAAAAATGTGGATCCACAATTTGAAAATAATAAAAACAAATCCATAAAATACAAAAATAGACACAGCTATATCCATCCATCCATTTTCTACCGCTTATCCTCATAGGGTCGCGGGGGGGCTGGAGCCTATCCCAGCTGTCTTAGGGTGAAAGGCAGGGTACACCCTGGACAAGTCTCCACCTCATCACAGGACACATAGAGACAGACAACCACTCACTCACATTCACACCTACGGTCAATTTAAATTAGCCAATGTTGAACCCCCATGCATGTTTTTGATGGTGGGAAGAAGCCGGGGGACCCGGAGAGAACCCACACAGACACGGGGAGAACATGCAAACTCCACACAGAAAGGCCCCAGGCCCGGGATTCGAACGTAGTACCTTCTTGCTGTGAGGCGACAGTGCTAACTACTACACCACCGTGCTGCCTGACACAGCAATACTGTTAACAAAAACAATAAAGATTTACAAAAAAAAATAATGTAAAATGTATTAATGATCAAATTTAAAGACAATACAAATAATTAGGTTAATAATAAACATTGATGTATAGCAGAAAAATATTCTCACAATACATATTGATTTTTTTCACAGCCAGGCCAATATAAACAGACAGTTCAGACAGCAGCTGTGCAGCGATTATTAATATTGATAGGACGTGTTCTATGATCACTAAAGCTCATACTGTACGTCTCCACAGAGGCTAACCTAATAGCTGTGAGCATTTACAGGGTTTCAAATGATACCACGAGGGCCATGCTATCGTTTTCAAAACAATTGGGACCGGCGCCAAAGCACCAGCAGCGAAGGTGCACTTTTCTCGCTGGCTAATGACCATAAAGTGAATATACATCTCCTCACCGTCACCACCACTAAATCTGCGGAAAAAAAAACTCTTCTCCATCATGGCAGTAAGCCACAGCCGAGATGATATAATGTGATCGTAAAAATGTGGTCTGGGGAGAGGTGGAGACTCTCAGCTTTTTCCCCATCAGTGATAATTTGTTTTCCCCAGGAGGTCCCCCGGCCCGGATTTTATCCTGCTTGGCTCCCAGCATGCAGTTGGGTGCAATGAGCACACAGCTCTGGTTCACATACGTCATTGTAATGGTTTCTGCCCTCACTGGGAGGCCTGTGGCCACTGATGAATGGGACAGGCGTAATTTACTTACATCACTTCCATTATTCTATATTCTCAGTCCAGTCTTGTCTAAACTGATACTGATTGCTGCTGTGGGCTCCATCTATCTATATGTGCGTCCTGTAGTTCAGTCTGATAGTCCAACATGTCCTGTGCTGCTTAGATATTCATTTGTTTGTTGTTCAGTCCTGCTCCATGGTAAGCAGAGCATGCAGTCATGGTAACATGTTCACAGTGTGAAGAATATTACACATTCATACAGTAAACCCCATTAAAGCATCAGAAGGTGCTATGCACAGTAAAGCAAACCAAACAAAAGCACATGTTTATGAATTCATTTACACATCTGTAATAAGCATCACTTTCAGTTTGGAATAAAAGGTGTTAAACATTTTAACCTGACACCCACATGTCCAATGCATCAAATGAAACAGAAGGACACACACGTTGGCCCCACAGCATTCAGAGCAGCATCGATCGAAGCACATAAGCACCACTTCCAGTGGACACCCATCACTGACTGACACCAGCGGGTCAACCTGTACCCACCGGGTCATAATGACCGCCCACATCTTTTATTATCAGGGGTCAAAAAGAAAACATCTGGGACATGAGCGGACACACCGGCTGTCCAAGCAGTACTGCTACTGGACGTATTATGCACTCACCGGTCAGCAGCAACAATGTTTCCACACAGGACAGACACAGTGTCCACGTCTTTAACTGGAATTTTCACGGAGATAGTTGTCGTTCCTCAGGTGTGTCTTTAGCCGGACAGGAAAAGCTATCATGCAGGTGAAGTGACAGATGATACTACGGCCCATATTAAGGGCTGTCCTAAACCACGGAGAGCGGAGGGTCACTTACGAGGGCTTTAGCAGGAAGTGCGACGGCAAAACATGGAGGAGGAAACAATATACAAATTTAAGTTCCGCATGTGTCCACTGTGCTCCTTACACCTTTATCACACTGAGAAAATATTTGTGGTTTGGAAAAATAAAAAAGACAAAACTAGCAAGTCTTCATCTGGCTTCGTTTGTGCTGAAGTTGACAGACTTGTGGAATCACTTAAAATGATTTGAGGTTTACTGTACAGTAGCTCCTCCTGTACAAGAGGCGTCTTTTGTTGCCATGGTGACGGTGGGTTCCCTTTTCCGGTGGCTTGACGAGGGCGCCCCATATCTGCTCATCTTATTTCTACCCTCCCTCTCAGTGAAAGTGTCCTGTGTGACTCCATTTAGAGTGAAACTGTTGCAGAGCTAGGTTGCGTCCGAAATCCCATACTATACACTTCCTACTCAATATATGTGCTATCATTCAACATACTTTGAGCCAATAAATGTAGTTTGCATCTTTTCGGACGCACTGCTTACTGCAGAAGTGACCTGATAGCCTCTTGGTTGGATTGGAGACGTGTAACCATGGTAACCCACGTCAACCTCATCTCTATTGGCAATCTGCAATATTAATACATCTAATAATACTAATCTAATAATACACCCTTGATATGTTATTATGTTAATAACGCCATTGTCCGTTATGTTGTCGTCGTTGTCACGGCTGCATTGCATTGTGGGACATTTATGCCGCCGTAGTGTCTAGTGCTTGCATACTGTAATATTTACCAGAAATAGTATTCCCCTCACTTACTATTTGGGTTCATAGGACCTACTAAGGTTTCAGACATACTAAACCATCTCACATACTGTTAGCATTCTTAATAGCATGTTAGTATGGAATTTCGGACGCAGCCCTAGTGTGTAGGGGGCGGTTTGGGAAATTCCAACTTCCGAGTACAACTTGAACGCAGCAGTATTCTCCTGCTAACTCTGTGTTTTCTGCAGAGGGGGACGTGAGCAGGACGAGACATGAAAGCATCTGATTGGTTCTTCTACTTGACCCGAGTGTCATTGATTGGTCATTCCTTTTTCACATAATGTACTGACTGCTCTCAGGATGGAAGGACCATTTCACCCAGCAGAACAAAAAGTGTTTCTGAACTGAATGACAGACTATAGCTTTAAGTTAATTCAACAACAACAAAAAAAAGAATGCACACAAAGGAGGACGTACAGTGCATATTAGATATTTCATATACTATAGCTGTGCTTATGCCCTGCATGTTGGGATCTACACTTTTGTTTTCTGTGAAATAAGTAGTCACAGTCATCATTGACCTCAGTAGTTTTATTTAAGAGTCAAATCCATATTGGCCATTTCTAGACCTCACCATTTAGTTCCTGCACCAGTGCAGGAAGTGTGTCCTGAGTGTTTGTTGTCGATGTCAGGGTGAAGCAGGGGTGTGTAGACCTTCATGTAGACCATGACACAGAACAGCAATCAACACTGGTGAGTGGAGGGGAGGGAACACATGACAGCCTCACACCAGCTTTGCCAGTCCATTTCACATGTCAGTGAGCTCAATCAAACACTGTCCTGAATGCATTTTACAAACAGATGAATGGTTTTCTGAGGGTCACAGCAGCTCTGTAAAGAGTGTACAACACACACACAGATCAAGTCATGACCTTATTAATGCTTCTCTAGAGGGAAAAAGAATTACTAAATGAGCTGAGTGGGAGTGAAAAGTGTTATAGTGTGATAGTACGCAGACTATAATTCAGGAAAAACTCGAACCTCACACTGTGTTCCCTATCATTGATTCTTTCTCCATCCAGGACAGTGGAGGAAAAGCAGACAACGCAAAGAAGAACACATCATGCCTGAGGGAGTTTTTACAGAGTTAGAGAGGACAGAAAATTGGACGCCATTGGAGGAGGTAACAGTGTTTGACAGAAAAACGGACGACCATTGTTGAACATTTTAGAGACACCAGAGCCGCCATGAGAAATGTATGAAAACTGCTGCATGTTGAGCTGAGCAGACAAGACTCACTTGACTGCACTGAACGCCACCTTTAAAGGCCTCACTGATGTTGGATTCAGAAAGGACTCCAGCTGAGCAGCACAGTCACGACAGGTCAAAATGAACCTGAACAGGACTTGTGTGTGTGTGAGACTAGAGGCGTACTGTACCTTTAAATTTAACACTTTATGGCTTTTGAAGTAACAGCCAATAATGTGGACAGGGAAACAGAGGGACGGGAAAGAGAAATGAAGAGAAAGTCAACGAATGGTTGGACAGGAACAAGTGAGAGGAAGAAATATGTTTGACATCCTACTTTGGGAAGAAATTATCTGTTCATCCTAATGGGAGAAAAATAGAGATATGTGTAAAAAATATTTTATTTTTTCACACAAAACTCATCATAAATTGATTTTAGAGTTATTTTGTGTTCACAGTAATTTATACAGCTGCCAATCTCATAGCTTCCTGGCCAGTTTTCTGTTCTGTCATTGCTACACAAAAAAGATGATGAGCCCATTTTATGATCACCTACAGAGCTCTGATTGGTTGATTTTTTTTGAAACCAGAAAACATTGTCAGTGTGCAATGAATACAAATATCTGGGACATGTCTATCAAAATCATATAACAAGAGACCTGATATGACAATCTTTGCTTATCTGGTCTGTTATTTTCACATATCAGGATAGCTTTTATGTACTTTGGCTTCCATTGTATTTCTAATTTCAGTCTATTATTGAGCTTGAAAAGTGTGGACTGCTTTTCATAACAGAATGTGTATTTTTCTTAATACTTAATGGCTTATACTTGATTTGATGTTCTGTTGAAAAGGCAGCCAGGTATCCACAGAAAAAACAGCCAAACTGGTCCAGAATTATAATATCCATGATCCACACCAGCCTGTTTTTAACACACCTACAGCCTCATGCATCAGGCATGAACTGCCGACGGAGTAATTTGGGAATCAGCTCTAGCCGGAGGACAAATGAAAGTCAGAAGTCATACAACTCCTAACAAGTTTCCAACATCCTCCGAACAGAGCGCTGCCATCATTGATGCTCTTGTCCTTTCTTCTATTACAGAATGAGCAGAGCTTTTGAAGGAACAAAACTATTCAAACACAGCGATGCCGAGGCCAGGAGGATCCTCTGCATTACAATTCTGCCTGGTGGATCCCTTTCTCTTTATGAAGGGAACCCCTGGTGCTGTTATCTACGGTAGCGCTGCAGTGTGGATAAAAGCCTCACTTCTCTCTGTGGTCCTTAACGTCCTCAAAAACTGTTTGTGTGTGTGTGTGTTTGCACATCATCAACTGTTGGAATAATAATACACTCCAGCAAAATTGGTTATATTACAAAAATAATGCATATGAGTGTTTTGTGAAGCGGCGTCTCCATGGTTAAATCTCAAATTAAGGAAGAAGCAGGTTGAGGCAATAGAAAATAACAATAAAAAAAAAAACCCTGCATGTTTGCACTGAAGCTTATATTGTCCCGTGACATGCAACTTGGCATCTAGTGACCACAGGTGTTGCTGATAATGTTTGCGCCCACCTGGTGAGAAATCCAGAGGAAATGTTTCTGCCAAAGCCTGTTTCAATTCTCTCTTTCTTTCAAGGGACTGCAGCATAGCGAGTCGCTGGAGAACCTGTTTACCTCCAGGACCCTGTTCGCCTCCAGGACTCTGAGGCACTTGAAGAGATTGTGTGTGACCCCTCCCACACAGGACATGAACTGTTTCAGCCCCTCCCCTCTGGCAGAAGGTTGCTGTCCATCAGGACAATAAGCTCACGCCACATGAACCGTTTCTGCCCATCAAACTTGGACTCTCATCCACTCCCATTGACTCTACTCACTACATTAATATCCTCATCTGTCTATGTGTGACATTAACAGCTTTGGGACTATTTATTTTTATACTTCAAAATGTGAAAATTTCCAGTCCTTGGACATTTTTGCAGAAAAAAATCACCACTCCTAAAAACTGCACAGCTCTTTTTTGTACATTTTTAGAGACGTTTTGCATTTTAATCTTTGCTATGGTTATGTTCTCGATCTTTGTGCATACGTTAATTATCATTTCTTTATTTAATTTTGTTTTATTATGTTTATGTTACGCACCAAATTCCTTATTCATGGACACCTACTTGGCAATAAACCAGATTTTTATTCTGACTCTGATTTGTACTTACCTGCCAGCTGCTGCTCTTTTTGCTTTTATTCCCTGTGATAACATCTAAACACATCACACTGCATGAAAATCACACACAAGGGTTCCATATCACTCTACATACACTAAAACCTGCACCTATGAATTCACAACACAGTAAGAAGCTTTGGATGCAGGTGAAAGATAACCAATAGGAAGTGTTTTTATCCGGCACTCACATCTTGTTGATTCTCTATTCTCTAAAGACACATTGTATTTCATGTACACATAACACATAGACAAGTCGATATTTGGGGCCAATCTGAACATTTACGTCACGTTCACATGGAACACCCTGAGAACAGCTCAAAGTGGGCAACAGAGTGTAAACATGTCATAATCCCACTCTGCATTTATATAAAATCCTCCACAGTATGTTGGCCAGAAGCCTGAAATAGAATTTTATCATCATGCGGTGTGGTACTGTATATCGGATGAGTCATAACCTTCTCCCATGGTAGCACATTAACAACAATAATATTAATAATAATGATAATAACAAAGATCCATAGAAATCTACAGTGGGAGTAGATTACAACTCATCAAACATACAGGTGGAGGTTATATCGGCCAGGGTCAGCTGTAACTGGAAATTAGCTCTTCAGAGAAATGTTTTCATTTCATTCCTAATGTATTTGAAAGCACTCTTGAGAAACATATAGCATTCACGTACATTATATTTTAGCAAAACAATCTCTATGCTGGTTTACAGTCAGTGTGGCTGCATTACTGCCCTGGTTATGTTGTCTTTATGGCTATAATGCTGGTTTTATTATGGCTACTTTTCTAGGACCCTATTAAAAAGTGATTTTAATCACTGCAGAGACTTTCACCTTGGTAAATAAAGGTTATACTGTATATAAAAACAGTTGTCGTGCAATCAGACTTGTTTTCCAGATGGTGCCAAAAATCCACATTATCCCTCAATTCATAAAGTGAATTGTGATTTGCAGTAATGATCTGGTGGACAGTACAGAACTGAGTGAATCTTAATGTTACCCTCCTTTGCTAAGTTTTTCAAATTCATTTTTAATCAGTGGACGAGACCAGGTCTGAAAAGCAAAGCTATCTCTCCAGCGGTTCTATTCAGTGTTTGGTATGTAGCTCGACCATCTGGTGTCACTTCCAAAATGCAAAACTCAGGACTTCAATTCAGCATTTCACAAACGTGATGTCATGTTGACTGTGTCCACTTCTGATGTACAGTCAATAAATATATTAAAGAATTTAGGTCAGTTTATTTCAAAGGATTCACCTGTCAGAATCAGTTGGTTTTCTCCTGGATGCAAAGTAAATCCACACAGAGCTATGGCCTAGATTTCAGCTTGAGGGAACTTTGAGGAATCTGTGCCTTTTATCAGCTGCAAACCATGTTAACTGTGCTGATGCCTGAAGGATGTGATTAGGATACTTCCAGAGGAGAAGTAAAGGGGGGTATTGTTTTGTTGTAGCCACATATTTGACGGTTTGCAGTGTACAGAACTAAAGCTATAGTCTGTCATTCTGTTCAGAAACACTTTTTGTTCTACTGGCTGAAATGGTCCTTCCATCCTGAGAGCAGTCAGTGCATTATGTGTTCAGGAAAAGGAAGGAAAAGAGTCAGACCTCTGTGGCAGCTGATCTGTAAAAACTCTGACCAATCCCTGACATTCGGTCCAAATGGAAGATCCAATCAGATGCTAACATTAGCTTGTCTGGTGCTGCTTGTATTGAAGAGGTTATAGGATATGACATTTTGACCATTTTGCACAGCCATAGTCGTCAGTGTCTGCATTATAAAGGTGACAAAATGACATTGATATATACTAACTGTCCTACTGTCAGATGTTCAAGTTTGAGGGGGTGGAGCTTTGGACGGAGCACTGACAGGAGGCTGAGAGGAGGTGCCACTTTCAAATCTTGCTGGCTCTCTTGCTAGCTCTCTATCATGACAGACTATAGCTTTAAAGGTGGCAGAAGTGTTGTCGTCTTGAAAGGAACACACACTCCAGATGTTCCTTTCCATGTTTCTTTTCTTTTCTCTCTATTTCAAAGGGACACTGTGACAGCCAGGACTGACAGTGGACTCATGCACACACATTATTGAGGGTATTATTTGTCCATCATCTTGAGTGGTGGCCAACAGTCCTGGCTCTCTATTTGAATGTGCTGTTACTGAATTCCAGCCAATCAATCCGACATGCCCCAGGCATCATTTACTACTTACATTGTCTTCCAGATGGGGGATGTGGCGGGTGATGGTGGTGGACTACCTTATGCCATGCTTGTTAAAAGCTTTTACTCCCTATAATCATCTCTCCCTGGGACACACAAAACTCCCTTAATTAGAATCCAAGACTTTATTTCCCTCCCTCAGTCCTTTAATTCGACATCGTAAAAGTCAAAGCAAGAGCCTCAAGTCAAAATTAGCTAATTTTTTTCTGGCAAGAGAGTACGACCAGAGCACCTGTGCAGGTCAGAAGTGGCAGCTTACAGGCGCTGCTGTTATGGCCTCAGGCGAGAGGCCATGAGAGGAGGAAATGAGTGCTGGAGAGTTTTTATAAGGGCTCTTTTTGGAGCATGTCTGCTTTATTCAGTTCCCTGTAGTGGAGAGGTGGGATGATCAACCCATCTGGAGGAGAGTTTACCTTCTAGAGGAGTTGAGACGAGGCTCACAAAGGACACTTGGACACTGCAACACTTCCACTGATTATTCCTCTTATGTCATGTTCAGTACAATCAGGGGAAGTGTTCCTAAGTGATTCTCTGAGATAACTGCTGCTGTTTTGCTCTTAGAGCTGTTCACTGTACCCCTTTATCTGTAAATCTCATTGATGCAGCTCCGTTCCTGTCAGGGTTACTAAGATCTGACTTTAACCATCACATTGATTTTAACACAAAAACACAAAGACACACATTGGAACCGAGTTTTTGAAACACTGTAATTAATGTAAACCTTGTGTGTGTGTGTTGTGTGTTTCAGTTTGAGGCTAGTTTTGCTCTAATGGGTAACCCTCAGGGGTAAACGTCCTGTAGCTTAATATGTGATCACTTGGAGGGTTTTTGACTTGCCATTTAGTCCTGAATCTCTTCCATTTAGCTCTTCAAGCACAGTGGATTTGTACTGTTTGGAGGAAAATAAACAGAGGATTGTGGACAATCTTTCGGTGCAGAGCTGCAGGACTCACTGACTCGAAGGGATGGAGAAACTCTGCTTGTTTCAGTGTGAGGACAAAGTGGATACTCACTCAGACCCTGATGTGTGTGATGACATGTGACAGGAAGCTGCCACAGCACTGCAAATACTGCAGGACTAGAGGCTGACGTGATGTATCTCCACTGCCTGGGACTGCTGTGATTTCAGTGACAGGAGCAGCGTCTCCACCATGGCATTCTCTTTTTTGGCAGCTTAACTTGTTGGGAGACATATTTCCATTTTTACAGGGCAATTTGTTGGATGTCCCAGACTCCCAACTGGTGTACCACTATGTCTTCATGACACCAACAGCTTCGACTTAATAATGGTTATATGTGTATTTATTTTGAGGAAATGTCACGTCTGAATATATGATTTCAGTGGGTTACACGCTGGGTGCACAAAGCCCTCCTGTAGTGCTGGTATAAATTAAACTGGAATAAAACAGAACAACCATTGGGGTGTTTGATCATGTATAAGCACTTTCCCTGTTGTACAGTGTAATGTTTGATAACAACAGAAAACAGTGGGAAGGAATGCTAAAATATACGTATTGTGCCATTATGTGCTGCACAGCAGGGAGTAAACACAGGAAATGCCTTGTTTTATCTTCCTGAGGTATTTCTGTGCTGCTTATTTATGTCATACACGCATGCATCCATTTTAAAGACATTAGCATCTGTCAGACCTTGGGGTCAATGTCATATTTGCAATTTATTAGCCAAATCTGAATAGTCAACAAAATGGGGCCAGGGAGAGATGTAGAGAAGAAAACAGCAAAAACAACAAACATAGAGAAAAGAGGACTAGAAAGAAGTGAAGGAATGTTTTCAGAAACAAATTAGAGACTCATTTCACAGGAGCAGCGGTGGCCACGCCAGCCAGAGTCCGGCTGCACGGTCGTCATGCCTGACTTCATGTCAACTGTAAATCTCCCAGCATGCTAAGAAGGATGACAAACACGGCTGAGAAGCCAGATCAAGATAATGACGCTCAAAGATCAGCTGCAGTCACCCTTAGAGTTCTAAAAATAAGTTCACTTTTGATATTTGAGGAAGAGTTGTCACAGATATCAGTCAGTACATTATCTCTTTCGTTCTTGCTTACATGTAACATGTATGAACATGCATCAGGAGGCAGCTGTGGAGCACAGAACTGGAGTGGAGTTCAAAGTGGAACTGGATGATTTGTGCATAAAAACTCCAAAGCAAAACATTCACATTAATATTTTCCAACATCTTAAAGTGAGGTTTAACTCTTTTGAGGGCAAACACTTGTGATACGTTTCAGTTCAGGACTTCTGGAGTCTACAACTGTAACGGCTACTTGAACAGAGCAGACAAATAACTCAGCAAGTTAGGAAATGACTACTTTAAACTGGGCTAAAGATACAGCAGACTAAACACATCAGCTAAAATGTGGGTCAAAGTACCTCTTGTGTATGTAATATGTGCAATATTTGGTTCAGTCTTCTGGGAGATGATGTGCAAATATAAATTTCCTCTTGGCACTCGACACTAAGCCTTTCTCAGCAGTAAGGTTTCCCAGATCTTTCCCAGGGTTAAAACAGGACATGAAACTGCAAAAAAGGAGTATCTAAAAACAAGATAAAAACACTAAATCTGAGGAAAGAGGTCCTCAGACAAGTGAAATTATCTGTCCATGCAGCGATATAATTTCATTTGACAAGATTTGAGATTTAAGATAAATCTAGAAATATGATGTACTTAGAATGCTAAAAATAAGCAGAAAATGTTGGTTTTAATAATAATAATCAGCTTTATTTGTCATATACACAAAATGTATCTATTTAACCCATCCCTCAGGGAGCAGTGCTGCCATGTAAGGCATCCGGGGAACAAAAGGGTTGAGTGTTTGGCACAGGGATTGAACCCGTTACCCTGGGGTTCAGGGATGACCATGCAACCAACTGAGCTACAATTGTCTAACATGTCTAGATCTAAGTCTTTTCATGGTGGTAAGAACCAAATAATTTGCAGAGTGGATGTGATACAATCACTGCTGAGCTCCTTTTTTTTTTATCCCCTCACAAAACCTTTCCAAACCTTGATCCAAGTCATTAAGTCACTACATTTCACCACCAGTGTTCAACTGAGTAAATTAATTTGATCTTTATTTGTGCAGCATCTGTCTCCTGACAGAACCAACACCAGTACTTTTGGATTTTTTGTTGTTCTTTTGAAGCTCAATCCCTGGAAGTGACAACAGACAAGAAAATAGTCCTGACTTTACTCACGATCGAGGAAAAAGGCGCCTTCAAATGCACTTTGAGATGGCGTTCAGGTGACATGTTGTTGGTTTTCTGTGTGAGCGTGGGATGACTGACAGGAAATGGAGAAGACTGGAGCAGCTAAACAGGGCGGGACATGCAGAGGGAGAAGGGATTTATGCTTTCGCTACAGTCTCAATATCAACACAGCTATATGCTATGACAAACACTCTCCTGCACACTTGAAATATGCCCGCCCAGGATTTGTGGATGCTTCCAATAATCACCCATTTTTCATCTGTGTTTGCTTCCTCCTCCCTCCTCCACCAGCGTATCTTTTAATCTACAACAACCATGCTTACAAAATCAGGAGTTAAGAAAGTGAAAAAAACAGGCAGTCATTAGTCAAAGCAGCCATCCATTCAACAGGTAAATATGACCATCACTCATACAGTCAATATCAACCCTGCCCTCAAGTAAACAATAAACCACGCACCAACACACAGGAACAAACTGTGCACACACACTTCCAAGCAAATGAACATACATATATTCACAGAGTCGGTGCAGATGTGCATTCACACTGCACTAGTGTTCCAGTCAGTAAGCACAGCGTATTATGTGGCTGTAATGCTTATTAGAAACAAAATTAACAATAAACAAGCGCCTCACTTCTCACTGACATTACATTCAGCTTCTGTCCGACGCTTCTGCCGGGAACATCTGCATTAAAATGATACGCCAGTGTTATTGTGCACAGGCGCCAGGGGCACTTGTGCTGAGCCGGTTTGTAGAGTGAGATTCAGTGGCCGGTGTCAGGAGATGGAAATCAAATAATGAATACATTTTACATCCCGACTCATTTAATTTTCTCAGGGTTCGGGGAGAAGGAGTGTTGTCGGGAAGCCGGCAGTGATTTCCTCTTTTATGTAAACGTTGCAGTGAAAACATGCATAAATACACACAAGGGCTAATACACAATTCATATCCCCACACATATAATGATCTGCGAAGAAGAATATCTGCTCACACTTAGTTTCTGCTCTCAGTATGGTGTTATCGCAGGGATCCAAGACAAACAAACACATAAACATACATTAATAATCATAAATAAAGAGTTTGAGATCAAACAGGACACAGCAAAGAGAAACTGTGACTGCAAACAGCAACAGAAAATAAATTCTATTTTAATACACTATGTTCACTTGTGAATGTCTGTAATCAAATCAAAGACAAAGTTTGTTTCACTCGAACCTGATTCACAATGCAGTGAGTGTAATTTTTGGGAGGCAAGGTTGCAACCAGGGTTAGTCAATGAGGCAGCGCCAAGGTCAGTGGAGATACAAATAATAGATGAGTGAGGATGTGCATTTCTTGGCAGAAAGTGAATTTTACTCAGGAGAGTGTGAAGGAGAGGAAATCTCAACTTGACTGAGTGCTGACGCTGCCCTCATGCACATTACACAACACCTGGTCCAGGTGTGCAGAAAACAGCAGAGGTTAACACAGCTGTGTGAGGCGAAAGAAATACAGCACACAGGTGTAGATGTTTAACCTCAGCTTACAGTATTCTTATGTTCTGTTGTTAAACAGTTTTATCTTATCATATCTTGCTGACTGATGAAATACTAATAATGTGTTCAAATGATGCAAACAGACTGAGGAGACGGAAGTGAGCCTTGAGAACATGGCCGACACGTACAATGAGACCGAATATAATTGGATTCTCCTTCGTTCTCTTCACTCTCACCATCAGCCTCCTTCATTATCTGTCTCTCATTCTCTCTCTGTCTCCATTTCACTGTGACTCTGTCATCCTCTGTCATCTTCTCTTCGTTCATTTTCTGCAGCTTTGTCTCATCCTCTCTTTTGTTTTCTCTCTTCCTTTATTTCTCCCCTGCCTCTTTTATTTTCTGCCTTTCAAACTCCTCTTTCACTTCCTCCCCTTGTTCTCTCACACTCTCCCCTTCGTTCACTCGGTCTCTTTCTCAAACAATAACCATCCTTCACGAGCCGCTGGCGTTCACACAGTCATGGTATGCTGATTACGCAATACTCTCTCGCCCTATCTGAAAACATGCTCTACTTCTCTGTCGGTCGGCGAAATCCACCGATGCTGAATGTCAGAAGGTGAAAAATTTTGGGAGAAGAAAACAAAACACTTTCGGGCCCTTTTGTTGTAGTGTTCAGCAATTGTGTTCCCCATGAGCTTGTCAATAAAATCCCTTAGTGAAAGATGAGTTGAAACAGCCAGTCAGCGAAGTGGTCATATTTCAATGCCTTGTTTCAAGCTTCAATAATCATATATACATCATACAACCTACCAACAGGGCCCCGCTGCCCTTAACCAAGGTGACTTATGTCTTGATATATAGCAATCAATACCTCATCAGAATTATTCACTCCCTTTGACAAACAAATCAATGCATGTTCTTTAGCTCCATGCCGAGGTTTCAGCTACACTGTAATTCAGTGCCTAAAAGGAGCTCCTGTTACGAAGCACAGCTCCCTGGACTCACATTTAGTTCACTGCTTCGTGTGATGGAGTAACGGCAAATAACAGGATGTGCGATGGAGTATCCCAGAGCTCACTTCTTATCCGCAGCACAATCTCAATGCCAGTTCTGCATTAGGTTGGATATATTGACATAAATCCTTTTATTTTTAGTTTTGAGTTTTGTTAAGTTTTGTTGTATTTTATTTTTTCTGTGCTGCCATTTTTGTCCAATAATATTGAAGAGATACTATAATCATCAATGAATAAATTTAAATGTTTTAAGCACGTTTGCAATAAAAAACACATCTTAATATCTGAATCTCAAAATTCAAAACATATGATATTCTCCAAACAGAAACTGTCCAGGAGCTCCCTCTCTTGTTTCAGGACATGTAAATATAACCTCTGAGTATGACGCTTGCTTGATGATTTAATATTGGCAGGAATTGGAGGATTTTTCCCCCCTTCTGTACGTGTGGAAATGACTTTGATTTTGAGCATCAGTTAACCTCTTTAAATGTTGCTGTGAGCTCTTTCTTTGTGCTGTTCTGCGCATTGGCCCATCAAAGAAATATCCCGTATCATGTAGCAAGCATCATTAAACTTAAAACGAAACACTTTTTCCTGCTGGGATTATGATGAAATGTTGATGAAGTTGACTTCATATCAGGAAAGCAACATCAGCAGCAACCAAATATCTCGACAGAGCTTCACTCATGAATTATGAATCCAGGTGCAGGTGTGTTGATCCTCCTGACAAGAAGTCAGTGCAGATTACAAGTATTCTGCAAATTCCCAACCTGTAGTATTAGCAGTTTTTATATAATTATGTGTAATATTAATTCAGGCTTTGTAAAGGAGGACTTCTGCAGGTTTGTCATCATCCCACGACTCAACCTGCGACGATACAACTGAGAACAAGATTAGTGTAGTTCTTATGTGGGATGAAAGCTGATAGTTGCCTTGTCTTGGATAACAGCTGATCTGAAAGTTGGAGAGTCACCCACTTCCTGTTAGGTGACTTTATAATCTGTCTGGACTGTCTCCCTGCCTATTCCCTCACCCAGTTATACAATTATTTAATTATAATAACTTTGTAGAATATATTTATATTTTCCTCTTAGTTGTTCTTTCTACCACAAAAATCCATGAAAGTCTTCTCAGAGAATATTCATTTATTGCATTCCACAGGTCAAAGGTCATAAAGGTGTCTAGAATGTTTGGGCAGTTTGCCATAACATGTTTTAATCAATGAATCCTAAACTCCACACAGACTCAGGACATTAAATGACATGTGATTATCATATATCCTGAGGAATCTATGGATCGACTAGACTCACTGTGTATTTATGTGATGGGGCTCATTTATCAATCTATTTGCTCTATTTATGTGATCGAAAGCATGTCAGATCCCTTGAGCACTTGCTTGTCTGTCTCCAGAGTTTTCTAACCTTCAGCTGGACCTTTCTGTTGGCTTTTGTTCTTCCCTACAAGACAAATCAATTCCAACAAGGACTCAAACTCTTAAGTGAAATCAGTTCCAGGTTGCTAATGCAGGCTGTCAGTATCGTTCAGTGGCAGCGGGCGATAAAGCTATTTATGGAGAAGACAGGAGATGGGCGAAACTCACTTTTCTTTCTCTGCCTGTCTGTCTCTGAGGTCCTGGGACCACTGTTTTATTTGAAACAGATTTGAGAACGCACATTCATAAAGACCTCAAGGTAGGTAGGATCAGGTCCCATCTGTCAGCAGCCGACATATACATAAAAATATCAATATGCCAACATGGATTTTACTGTTTAATGTTTAGGTTTTAGTGCTGCTGTAGGCAAAATATGCATTTGTCTGTCCAGTATTTGCAGAGTAAACAGTCACTCCTTCTACCATGCTTCCTGTATTTTTTTCGCCTCTTCTTTGTGTCACTGATCAGTGATCTGGAAATAAAAGATATGTTATTAGCACCCTTGGTTGCCTACATGGAGCCACTGATGTAAATCAGATTCACTCACATTTGATCTAAGCTGTGAATTTTGTGAACAGCAGGTTTTCTTTTGCAATGTGGCGTGTTGAATTTTATTATCATTTCTGTCCCTTCTGCTGACTGACTGCAAACACTTTTAGAGCTGCAGTAAAATCAGTATGAATCTGCATGATTAGATATTTTACTATACAGGGTTGATTATATTGTAATGGCCACTGTAATATCTACGGATAATATTACTGGTAGTAATTCTACATAATAGAGGGTTGTTATTGTGGCCGCCTGGAGTCAAAAGTCACAAGTCTGTGCAAAAGTTGTGCTGGTTTTATTAACCAAGCATCACAAATGAAACGAAGGGGAAGAAAAAACAAAGAGCAAATAAGCAGGAAACACAACGGTGATAAATCAACCTCACAGCAAGCTGCTACCAGACCACAGCCTGGACGGCCCATGTGAAGATATCATTGATTTATTTAATGTACTTAACTAACTTAACAAGAGTACTTTGTTTAATCCAAACCACAATCGTTTTTCAGCCTTAACCTTGTCATTTTGGTGGTTGAACTTACAATATGTCACAAGCCATTCAATAGGCTGATAACATCTGAAATAGGTTAATCCTGAGGCTATGACATGCAGGATTTTTTTTCTTTTCTCAGCAACATTTTTCCAATACTAACTGCATTATTGGTTGTGTGGCCACTGATTTGGGGTGCATTCATCTCTGCAGGTGATTATTATTATAATTATTATGTCCAGTTTTCTTTTGTTCAGGTGCCAGTTTCAAATTAATATTGCACAATAATGGATCAGTTTGTTTTGATGCTGCATATAATGACTCAGCGTCAAGGTCAAAATATTCAGCACAGCAGATTCTCTATTGATGTTTAATGGTTTTAATGCAGAGAGCCTCCTCCCTCCTTAACCAGGCAGATCTTCTGAGCAGATGGATCCACACCCAGCAGCAGTTACTTTGCAGGTTGTACACAACTTCAAAGCAAATCCACGGACCTGCTTTGTTCTGCCCTTTCCGCCCTCTAACCATTTCCCTGCTTCGTTTACGTGGCGTCATGCTGCTGGATATTTAAAGATATCAAATGCGTGTGAGGCCCTGACAATTAGTGGGGACTGTTGCTGGGTAATTAGTGGAAAGAAAATAAGCCTCCAATTTCCCCTGCCCCCCCAGAGAGCACCCCTGCTCACACACATGCATGAAAACACACACAATCCCACAAAGAGCAACAACGCATTCGCATACGGATGCACAAAGACTTACTGAGCAGTACACTGCTGACAGACAATAAGAAGAAATATTCACAGTGAATTCAGAGAAGCTGCTTTTGTCTTTGTACTATTGTTTGTGAGGAAATGCAATGTAGCTTGTGTGGCTAATTGGACAGGAAAGTGGACAGGGAGACAAGATACAACTAGACAGAAACACATACATGCATATAAAGTACACAGATACTGTGGTGGATGGGAAGGACTGAATGAGGGTTGAGCAGAAGGGAATAAATCAAAGCAAAGAGGCAGAAGGAATGGATTAAGGCAAAGAAAAATGGAAGGGGAATGGATAAAAGCAACAATGAGCTGAAGAAAGATGGGACAAATGAGATGACAAATAAAGCATGAACACCATCAACGATATGAAAAAGAACAGGAAGAAAAGAAGATGGCTAGCAAATAAATAAATAAGGAAAGTAACTCCAGAATAAGAATATTTATTTTTAATCAACTAAAAATAAATTTATGTTGTTGTTCATTCTTTGTGTGTGTCCTCAGACTAACCAAGGACATGAGCAGATGAACTAAAATGAGTTGATTTGTTCAAGGTGCTGAGACGCTGAAGGACACAGCAGCTTGTCCTCTGGCTCCAAATCAACTTTACTGACTTTTAGGTGACGCCCTCTGCGCTCTAATGTACTTATGCATGGTGTGTGTGTGTATAATTGAAGTGTGTACGGGTTTAGTTTTCAGCTTCAGTAATGCATGAGTGCTTGCTGAGGTAGAGGAGGAGGGAACCACCTCAGAGTGTCTTCTGCTCCCTGCTGCTGCAGAATTCATCACTACTCCTTTTCTTCTTGTCCAAGTGCCCGTCATCGCAGGGCTGCTTTTCAGACGAGGACTTTGTTCTCAGGCGACACTTGATCAACACCTGTAGTCTCCCACTGCTCTCATCTCTGCCTCCCTTCATCCTGCCTTGCTCCTTCCATGTTTTCCCACCCTGTCATCTCTCACCTCTCTGTCCTCTCTGTCTCTCTCTCTATACCTCCCACTCTCCTTACCCATCACTCTGTCTCTCTCCTCACAGGAGCTATAGATATCCTCTCTAATCATATGGGTCCATGTGCTGATATGACATTCCCCTCAGCCTCAGTTTTACTTTTTGTTTCACGGTAATTAGCAAACGTTAGCATGTCAAGCTAAGGTGACCAACATGAATCACATGCATGCTGATGTTAGCATTTACTTAACAGCGATGGTGCTCAAAGTGCAGCCTCACAAAACCACTGGCATGGCTGCCGGTGCTTGATGAGTGATGATGAAACAATGTGATGTCTAATAGAATAGCATAGCATAGAACAGAATAGAATAGGACTTTATTGTCACTGTTGTCCAACAACAGCTCTGTTTCAATTTAGCAGCAAACATGAAATAAACAGTATAAATGCAAAAATAGAATCGAATGGAATAAAAGTAAAAGTAAAAAATTAACTTAGTTTTGGGATGAATTTGTACTCACTGCAGTTAGCAGTGGTATTAATGACAGGAATAGAATATGACAGCTATTTACATAGATCAAAAACAGATGTGCAAACGGCATTGAGTGCAAACAGAGTCGATGTGGCAGGATGTGAGTCTTCCAGCTTAGATTGGTGGACATGTAGGTAATAATGAACAGGGGGACACAACTTTGACAGCCTGTTTTTCTGTCGTTTGTGTGAGTTTTTCCATCTATCCATTATCTACCACTTATCCACATAGGGTCACGGGGGGCTGGAGCCTCTCCCAGCTGTCTTAGGGTGAAAGGCAGGGTACATCCTGGACAAGTCTCCAGTTCATCACAGGACACATAGAGACAGACAACCGCTCACACTCACATTCACACCTACGGTCAATTTAAATTAGCCAGTTAACCTAATCCCCATGCATGTTTTTGGATGGTGGGAGGAAGCCGGAGTACCCGCAGAGAACCCATGCAGACACAGGGAGAACATGCAAACTCCACACAGAAAGGCCCCGGGCTGGGACTCGAACCCGGTACCTTCTTTCAGTGAGGCCGCCCTGTGTGAGTTTTTTGATCTGGTAAATTTTTCAGGGGGAGAACAGGTAATGTCCAGGGTGTGCGCTGTCCTATCTGATGCTCGATGCATGAATGTCTGTGAGAGGAGGAAGTGTGGTCCTGATTCGCTCTGCCGTCCTCACCACCTGCTGGATATATAATAATATTATAGCCTTTTATACTCTTCTATCTTTATTTAGAAGGGGAGTGGAATCCAACAGAAGCATCTATACAATGAAGAAATCAGTACACACTGCACAGGTACAAAGCACTGGTATACTGAGTAACCGTGTGTGTGTGTGTGTGTGTGTGTGAACCCTTTACATTAGAAATACTGTGGTGTGACACAACATGCCAAACAGCACAAGTGGGAGAGAAACACTTAAGTTCAAACTCCCTCCATTACTGCTTCAAGCCTCCTGAAGCGTCAGTGGTCAGACAGCTGACAGTTTAGAGTGTGGCTTAGTAGCAGGTTGCTGTAATTCCTGTCAGGATGTCAACATCTGAAAGCACAGATACATACATGTACATACAGAGAGTATAGATCTGTATCTTTGTAGAACATCTAACAGTGCGTTGAATGATCTGTCAGAATGAAGCTCTTTTCTTTTACTGGATTTCTTCAGAAAAACATCCACATTTCCACATTATCCTGCTTTACATCTACAGTCAGCTGACAAATGAGAGATACAACAGACAATCCCTCGTTTCGGGATTTGACGGTGGTGGAAAGGAGAAATCTTTTATCAGCCTGGTCTCACTCCAAGTGCATCAAATACAGAGAGCTGGTTATTGGTCCTATATACAATATATATCAACTTCATTTCCAATACAGTAGCCCTCAGCCTCAGGTCAAGACACACCACAAAAGGCAGCACTGTATACTACCTCCTGCTGATTCACTCTCTTATTCAAGTTTTCCCATCTATTTGTCACCTGTCAGCACACAGTTAGCTATGTAGTCCTCCTCTGCTACGTACCATTGTTTCCATCCCAAAGGAAACTGATTAGAGAAAGAGACATTTTTTTTCTTTTCTTGTCAACAGAACAGAGGAGTAAGGATGACCCTTGTACTGTAAGTCAACTGAGGCAATTAGGTGTCAAAAAGCCCTAGTTAGTTTTTAGTGTGCAGAGTTAACTGTAGACACTTTACTGAAGAAACTGCTGATTGAGTCAATATTGATCAGGTCTCCATAACAGTGCACTGTATAGGTGCACAGGTATATGTATATATATATATACGTATATATACACGTATATGTATACATATACGTGTATATATACGTATATATATATATATACGTATATATATACATATACGTGTATACGTATATATATATATACGTATATATACACGTATATGTATATATATACGTGTATATATACGTATATATATATACACGTATATATACATATACATATACGTGTATATGTACAGTCATGGAAAAAATTATTAGACCACCCTTGTTTTCTTCAATTTCTTGTTAATTTTAATGCCTGGCTCAACTAAAGGTACATTTGTTTGGACAATTATAATGATAACAACAAAAATAGCTCATGAGAGTTTAATTTAAGAACTAAGGATTATTCATTTTCCATGGTTTTCTTGATAATAACCAAAATTACTTAAATTCTTACATCAATAGCTATGGCATTGTACTGCCAAAAACACTACTTTTAAGCATTCCATGTTTTCTTTTCTGTTTGCTTTAAACACATGATACACACAAGAGTTAATACTTGATTGCATAACCATTGTTTTTGATGACTGCAGCCATGCGTCTTGGCATGCTCTCCACCAGCTTCTGACATTGTTCTGCTGTCACAGCAGCCCATTCCTGTTGGACAAATTCAAACAAATTTTCTTTGTTTTTGGGCTTGTGGTTCTCCATTTTGAGTTTGATGATTTTCCACAGGTTTTCAATTGGATTAAGATCTGGTGATTGAGCAGGCCAAGGCATGGTGCGAATGTTGTGGTTCTCCATCCAGGCTTTAACTGACCTTGCCGTGTGGCAAGGGGCATTGTCTTGTTGGAAAATCCAGTCATTCGAGGCAGGAAAGAGTTTTCCAGCTGATGGAAGAAGACTGTTTTCAAGGGTAGTCCTGTACTTGACCTGGTTCATTCGGCCTTCACACAATTGCATTTGCCCTGTTCCACTCAGACTGAAACAGCCCCAGATCATGACTGATCCACCCCCATGTTTTACTGTAGGGGCAAGACAGTCTGGGTTGTAAGCTTCTCCAGGCTTCCTCCTAACCAGTAAGTTGGCTGGAGTGGGCATCAATTCAAAATTGGATTCATCACTGAAGAGAACCTTAGCCCAATCATCAACAGTCCAATCCTTGTGGTCTCGAGCAAAGAGTAACCGGGCCTTCCTCTGCCTTTCATTGATGAAGGGCTTCTTGCGTGCTCTGTGTGACTTCAAACCAGCTTCAACAAGTCGGTTTCGAACTGTCCTTGCCGAGCAAGTCACATTTCTCGACAGTGCCCACTCATTTTTAAGGTCCCTGGAGGTCTGACGACGATTCCTGACACAGGAACAGATGAGTGTAAGCAGGAAACCACTCTAGCCCTTTGCATGTGCAGTGCTGCTTGTGACATGAAATGGCCTCTTATATACCCTGGGAATCAATTAAGCTTAAGAATGTCAAATAGGACATAAAGTATTATGTGACCAGCTGCATTTTTTGTTGTGTTCATTGTATTATACGTTTAGTGGTACCAGATATTAGAATGAACAAGAAATTGAAGAAAACAAGGGTGGTCTAATAATTTTTTCCATGACTGTATATATGTGTGTATATATATATATATGTGTATATATATATATATATATATATATATATATGTGTGTTAGTCGTTTTGAGAATATTTGAATCTTTACATCAATGATTTAATCTTGTTCCTCCTCACAGATATATGTACTTACGCCACAATATTATATGAGCTTTCTTGATGAAGATCTCCCCAACAGTCCTTTAGTACAAGCAGGATAGATGGACCATAAACTAATCTGTGAATAATCCCAGAGCAGTTGATCCAAGCAGGATGGTCTTTCTGTTCTATCAGAAGTTCCTCCATAGATCCATATTCACAGGGCACTGAGCAACTTATTCAACAAATGCCAAAGAGCGCTGATCCAGAAACTACAGTAGACCTTGAAATGCAATCAAAGTGAATTGAATTTTCTTCCACAGCCACGATCCAGTGACACCATGTGGGACTGAACATGTCAGTGACAAATATTAGTGCAGACACAGGATTTGGAATCCTCTCTCAGTCATGCTTGATTCAGAGGAAGTCGCCCGTCGGCACATACTCTGACACTGAGCAATGTACAGCGAGCATCTGAATGCAATTACTCCACATCCAGATCATGGAGTAACCCATGTGTCACTTTAAATACAGGAAAGCAAAAGTTCAAATATGAAGCTCAATCTGGAAGCAAAGCAGACCTCCACATGCAGGAGGGGGTCCAGTGTCAGGTATTCCTACCAGTTCATGTGGATGGTGTAGTAACAATCATTGCAATCATGATACGTTATCAGGAATACACCAACAAATAACACAATAACACACTTTTAAAATATTTACGATGTGAGAAAATGAAACCCTCAACAGACACTCATCTGGATTTTAGAAGCAGGAAAGGAATCGTAAACTGTCAATAAACCATCCTCTCCAAAAATGGATATAATGAACTTAAAATTGGTGCAGTTCATGCCTCAGTGCAGAGTTCTGTGCACCTATACTGGCAGACTGATCGCCGTGCAAACAGACGCTGGATGCTCCTTGGTTTGAGCAATCCACTTAACACTAAACACCTCCAGCTTCTCAGCTGCAGTGCCATTCATTTGTAAGCGGCTGCCGAGCAGAAACACACAGTGAGGGACATTACTCCAGACACAGAATGATGCATAGTAACCAGGACAGAGCCGTGCCAGTCATTACCAACCAGACAGAGCTCTGGGATGTGGTAGCAGCTCAATAGGGGACACGGTTGTTTATTTTGTTAATGAGCTTCTAGCAGAGCAAGACCAGCAAAGCAAAATCTGCCACATCACCGAGACTGAGCCGTTCCTCACCAAAGTACAGAATCAATGTTGCTCAGAATGAGCAGGGCCACAGAAAAAGCCACAGAGAATCTGCACAGCGAAAGTCAAAGTGAAAGCAGCCTCACCTCTTAGTCAGATGCCAAACTCACAGTCTTGGACAAGTCAGAAAACCATAGAGCTGATTGAGCTGCCGCTGCTCCTTGATATACAGTGACACAGGAATCTTTGGCTCGTCACAAAGGAACTCTCAGGATCCCCAATTTCTTCAGAGCCTCTCTGTCATTTATGGGTAATCTCAAGTCTGGTTTAGAGGCTGGAGTCCAGCAGAACCAGCAGCAGACGGCTCATTTCCATGTGCAACACGGGCACCTCTGACATGCTTCTTCTTCCCTTCAGGGGACCCTGGAAGCGCCTCAGACTGTGATCAGAGAAGTGCACAGCAGCAGCAGCAAGAGTACTGGTAGTTGTTGTGGTAATATTCCTGATTGTGGAAAGAAGTGAGCATCCTTCAGTGGACAGATAAAGAGGAGGAGAATAAGAAGAAGTGCAGCCCACCAGAACAGCAGAGTGCACAGCCGGTGCAGCACACTGTCGCTTAAATCCCCCCAAAATGGTCTGATTCCAGGCAGGAGGCAGGCAGATCGACAAAGCGCAGAGGAACGAGGTGCTGTTGCATCCACATTGTTCTGAGTCCAGTTTTCTGTTCTGTTGTTTCTTTTAAAGAGGAAAAAGAAAAATCAGCACTGAAGCTCCAACAGAATCAGCAGCAGCATCATCTCTTCTCCTCGGATCTGCACAAGTGTGGATGAGCGAGAGAGGGATAGAGAGAGAGAGAGAAAGAGAGAAAGAAAGAGTGTGTATGCATGCATGTGTGTGTGTGCACGCAGTAGAGGAAGATAGGCAGAGAACGGAGAGTGGTGAGCGAGCAGGAGGCTGTGAATGCAAGTGGAGACGGAGAGCGATGTGAGAGGAGAGGAGGAGGAGGATGAGGAGGAATGTTGGAGGGGGAGATGCCCGGGAGAGAGAGAGAGAGAGAGAGAGAGAGAGAGCAGCTCACACTGTCAGTGACTACATTAACAACGCTGAGTAGGTGGAGTTTTCCTTGCAAAACAGAGGGAGAGCATGATCTGAAACCCCAAAAAGAGAACGAGAGACACACACACTTATATAAAAGAGACAAACTGTGTGTGTGTGAGAGAGAGAGTAATTAAAGAGAGACAGAAAGTAAAATAGAAAGGTAGTCAGTAAGAAAGGACACAGTAAGGGTGTTTAGAGGTTAAAGAAACCTGTGTGTGTGTGTGTGAGTGTGTGTGTATGTGTGTGAGTGTGTGTCACAGGGCAGGGGGAGGGGGCAGCTGCAGTGATGCTGGTCTGCTGACAGACCTCCTCCTGCCAGGGGTCGTAAACATTGATTAGAATATTTAAAGATGCACCAAAAGAAAACGCACAGACACTTACAGGTCCTGGCACACACACACACACACACACACACACACACACACAGTGTATAACTTCCTTTATAGAGTAGTATTCATATATTATTGGTATATTTCTTCTTTTTACATTTGTTCTTTTATTTTCTCTCTTTTCATTTCCCTTATTATATTGTTCTTTTATTGTTATTCCTTTTGTCTTTTGTATCTGCAGAGAACTTCAGAGAAGAATGCAGAGAATTTCACATCTTTTATGTTATATTTTGATCATGTCACTTGTGTCAAGTCAAATCAAGTAAATTTTATTTGTATAGCCCAACATACAAATTATCAATAATTATAAATTATTACAATCTGTACAGGATATGATATCTCTGTTCTTTATGAACGACCCTCACACTGACTCAGGAAAAACTCACCCAAAAAACCCTGTTAATAGGGAAAAATTATGTGTGTATGATTGAAAAATAATAATAATATACTCTGATTACATTTTATTCTGCGTGCTTTCACTCTGCCCATGAAGCTCCATTCAGTCCATGTTTTTGTTGCTGTATTATTTAAGTTAGCTTATATTGCAATATGCTGTATTAGTGAAATATTGACTTGCATTTCTGCAAGAAGCCAGACTGGGTTTAAATATATCAACTGATATTTATTTGACACAAATCATTTTTGCCTGAAATGAAATTAATTCAAACCTATACTGGATATTTCTGCTCTCCACTTTTTTTCCCCTCATTTTCAAACAAATATGCCAGCATTAATATATCGGTTACCTGTGCTGCTTTTTGGCATCCTAAAAAGAACAAAAATAGCAAAAATAGAAACACACACTCCTTGACTCACACACTGCTTATTTGCTGAGAGAGCTATAGCTCAGAATTAATCAATACTTGTTATGAAAATAATATCAGTCTGCTGTTTTGAAGTGAGTATAGTGAGTTCATAAGAGTCCAGACTTTTCATTGTTGAGGCATTTCTCAAAACCTTTTTGGATTCAGTGGATGCAATTATAAAGACACACTTCCTCTCGTCAATATTGACGGCCAAGTCTCTGCCGGCTGCTGATTATCCATTATGGATTGAGCACTGAGTTAGTGTTTGCCAGGAGACAGTCTGTGGTCTTAGAAAGACGATCATTACTGGCAACAAAACAGTGAACTGGTTTCTCTAATTGTTTACTAAAGCAGCCAGAACAGGACAAGTCATGACATCCCAGGTCTACTTTTAACACTGCAGCATGCTCTGCTCGTTACCTGCTTCATTCACATCCATTCACATTTTACATCTGAACCCACACATTTTGACTAAAGATAAGAAGACAAAGCAGGCTGTCCTCAAATATTGCTTGTAGCTATAACAACAAAATTAAATACTCTGTAATTCATTTATCACACATAATCTACCCATATGAAGTCCATGTAATTATGCACCAGGAAGTATAAAGAGTAACAAACCAGAATTTTCACTGCTGTTAATATGCTGGGTGAAACCAGAAGTCAACGCTCATTTAATGTCACATAACTTCTACTCTAAAGTTACGCCACCTCCCGTTTTTCATCACAGAGTGGCTCAAGTGTCTTTGCCTAAACCTAAGTTGTTTCCCATGAAGACGATAAATGATTCTAAAAAAACTTAACACTCGACAGGAAGGAAGATTTTTTTCTTCAGATATCATATGAACCAACTAACCAAACAGCAATGTTGTTGAAGTCTGAACAATAAACATGAGCTGTCAGGAAATGTGAATGGGAACAAAGCTTCCTGGTTTCATCTGTTACACCTGGCCCTGTGCTCCTCTATTGTTTAGTTTCTGAGTCTTGTCTCAGCAGAGATGAATCTGCAGCAGCTCTGAGCACATCAATGCAAAGCTAATGCCACTGAAAGTATCACTTAGCAAGATAATCCTCTCAGTTTTACATTTCTACATTTGGCAGTGACACACAAACTTCATCCTAATTGGACATTTTTGTTTCACTGTCTTAATGAAATAACCTGAAGGCTCAGAATCAGGCAGTGGTTCATAATTCAATTCTTTAGATTTTTATGTTAAATTAATAAGCCTGGAAAGTTTACAGTGTGAGGAGACATGAAAAACTAACTTTATCAGAACCAAAGAGAGCCACATCACCCACTGGTTTACGGACAACAACTCTAAACCCTTGACTTCTATGTATTTGTATATGTGCATACATATACTTCTACATTTTAGGAACAGTCAACTTTGCTGCAGTGTAAACACACTGTGAAAGGGTTAAACTGAGACAACGCTGTGATAGTGACTTGTCAATCAGCAGGTAGACTTAAAGAATCCCCTGCTTGATGGTCTGTCTGACTCTAATTAGGTTCATAATTTACTAAATGAGCATCATGCTGGATTGAAGAAGACTTGAAACTAGAGACTGAGACCATAAAGTCAATGTTTACTGAGGTGATAAATCCAGAGAGAAGGACTTTATTAAACTGATGTATAATCAGACTTGTTTTTGCTGCGATCCAGACAAATCAAGATAATAATAATAATAATAATAATCATCAAGTATATCATATACAAAATGTGTCCTCTGCATCTGACCCATACCTCAGGGAGCAGTGAACTGCTATGTAAGATGTCCGCAGAGGTTCAGCATCTCGCTCAGGGGCACTTAGGCAGCAGGAGCAGGGGATTGAACCCGTGACCATATAGCAACCATTCGTTAAAAAGCAGGATGTGCAAAGAAAACAAACTAACGGCAGCCCTGCCAGCAGGGAAGAGACAGTGCTCTGAGGGAAGCTGCTGAGCTTTGATCCCCTGAATCACAGCAGCTCAGGTGAGGCTTACGAAGCTGATGAGGACCAGATCCTGTGACATGAAGAAGAGCCAGCAAACAGGACGCAGGGACATCTAGTGGATTGGAGGAGCGTCACAGAGTAAAACCTGTTGTGCATGGAAATTAATGTCAATATACTGTATGTAGTTGTGTTGTTTCACATATCTAACCTCAGTGTAAAGTCCTATTGCATCACAAGTCTGAATGATATGAGTGTAACTTTTTAACTACTGAGAAATGAATGCATGCAGTTCATTCAAAGGCTTGTTTATGATACAATAGATTGTATTGTTTATGTTCTGTGAAACATCACGTCTAGTGAAAAGTGGGCTGCTTGATTCACAGTACCAAATGGAAACGGTGCAGCTTCAGCACTGAAACAAAGATAACTCCCATCTAAATTATACATGCGTGCGATGTTGCTGGCACAGAAACTCGTTGCTTCAGTGCTCTTGTGGAAGTACCAGGCATGCTGATGCTATAGGGGGAATGTGTATGTTTTGTTTGTGCATCACAGAAAGCAAAAACTGCACTAAAGGAAATTTCACATGGAAGTAATTTACATATAAAAAGATGTGGCTAATCTCAGTTGGTCACACTTTAAAAAGGCTCATCATGAGCACATTCCTGCATCAGGGCAACGCGCCTTTAGAAATTATGAAAAATGTTGTCTTAAAAAAATTCAATATCTTTATACTTTCCAGGCCCAAGCAGCAAGGATTTAGGATATTTCTTTGAAAAACAAAACAGAAATGTGAATAGCCTCAGTCACCTGCTCTGGGATCACAGTGTTTCCTTGTATCTGTATGAAACAATGCATTTCAAAAAGGAATATATTACATTTTACACTTCCTTTTACTTTTTTTAATGTTTTTCTTTAAAAAGAACAATCAAAGTAACATTTTTGATTTCAGGAGGCTATTTTGTTTAACACGAACCAAAGGTCTCTGGACAAGCTCACCTATAGTTTTAAAGTACAACCAAGTTATTTAGTTATTTTTTTTAAGGAAATGACTATGTGAAAATGTTTAGTAAAGACAAATCCCCAGAGAATCACAACCAAATGTGCTGCTAAACTGAGCTTTTGACCCACTTTTGGTTTTGCTTCCTTTCTGTTTCCTGCAGCCGTTTTCACAATTTAATGATGCATTTTCTCATAAATATACAATGTTTTCAGAATGAAGTGGGGTTTCCTTGTCAAATGAGATGCTGTTCTAGTGATTCATCTTATACTCACTCTAATACTTAATAAGAAGTGCCTTGTTTTCTTCTAGGTATTATATTTTTTATATCATAAAGGAGACAGAAAAAGACCAATCACCACACTAGAATGAAACCACACCTGAGTATTCGAAATTCTTGATATAGCTTACCAAGAATTTTTATTTGATATAAATAGAATAATAAATGAATAAATAATACATAGAGTACAGAATATTTTTCTCAGTGAACATTATTGAGTCTGACAGGATCAAACTGTCAAGGATGGACTGAGTCAGATGGAGAGAAGACATAGAAAAGATATGATGACGAAGCAGATGTCTCTCCCAGGCTATATTATTATAAATATTTGTTTTATATATATATATATATACATGTATATATATATATATATACGTGTATACATATATATACATATATGTATATATGTATATATATACATATATGTATATATATGTATACACGTATATATATATACATATAAAATGTATTATGTTTCTAATGCACAGTACGGCAGACACATTGCAAATTTCATTTCACTGCTGCTGTACATGTAAAATTATGCATGTAACAAATAAATCTCTTGACTCTGGAATCTTGAAGGGAACACATCAGCTGCTAGCAGCCATGTTTCCTCAAAAGATGACTGAGTCTGATCAAAGATGTTCTTCTAAAGCAAAGTTTGCACTCGATTACTAAAGTTGTCTCAAGGTCACTGCCTTGATTTGTGCAGAGAAAACCAGATGGATTACTATAATTTGTTTGAAGGGGAAATTTTTGCTGCAGAAACTGCAGCAAAACACTTAACAGCATGCTAATCTCTTATTTACATTTAAAATGAAGTTTCAGCTCTTGCTTCAGCTCACATCTGAGAGATCTTTAAAAACTCATTGAAGGTGCTTGGAGAAATCCAAACCTCTTATAAAGCATTTATAGTATAATGATTCTTGCATTATTTATGGATAAAACCATCAATTCAATGGATGTAATGAGTTTTCACATCTAATATATTTAACCTTTTTACCAAACCCAGTCACCAGAAAAAGAAGTTGTCAAATTTTTTGTGTGATATGAGTCTTTTGCAGAATGCAGAATGTTGAGAGGACAGGGTTGCTTTTTCAGTGCAGTAGAAAACACCAGATTACCTCATTTTCATGTGAGTCTGATTAAGTTGCAGCAGCAGCAACCCATTCACATGAGTGAATAATAAAAACTGAAGTGGACACACTGAAACAGTTGAACAAGTGTAAAGGCAGCAGATGCATTCCTCAGGTACAGATACATTATTCATAATCCTTCCTGCATGTCGGCTGTTTTGAAATTGAACAAGCAACAACCTGATGCAGCAACACACTGCAGCAGGATCCTCTCAGCTGCTTTATTTGCAAAATCAATTACTCTCTTTAGAAAGCAAAATTACTTTTTTTTTTTTCATGGGAGGTTGATGATTGCGATGAAGTTCTCACCGGCGTCACCTTCATCGCCGTCAGCTTCATTGCTGTTTCTGATTAGCTGCTAATGGTTTCACACGTCATTATGTTCAATCATTGTGGGAGTCCCCATCGCTGCGGCTGAGGAGGGCGAAGCGCTTCCTGCCTGAACTAAAATGACAAGACAAAGAGCTCTGTGGATGCCATGACGCACGAAACACACACACACACACACACACACACACACACACACACACAGTTATTCTCCAAAAACACATGACAAGTCACATGACAGCGTGAATTGTCATTACAGTAATGGTGTTCTCCTGACTTATCCTCTCATGTCACCAACAGGTTGAAATATATTGATGACAATCCAATATACTCATACTGAACATACTGTCAACATAATTCATCCACCAAGGCTTTCCCTTAATTATGGCTGGAGAATAAGAGAAAAAAACACTACTTTTTCCAAAACCAACCATAACAAACATCCACCTAACCACTTCCTCAGACTTCTGCGTGGTACAGTGACCCACTCCTGGAACTGAAATAACAACGTTGCAGAGAATACAGTCCAGGAAAAGTTAATTAGCTGCACATATGTATGTAGAAGCAACATTCAGCAGCTTATTGCCAGTATTCTTCATATAACCCTGGTCTATTTATATTTATTCTTCCAGTCATTTATTTCCTAATAAATCAGTTATGAATATATAGATTATGCAGCCTCCCACTTTATCACACTACACAGCTGGGATGAATACATCACTGCCAATTAATTTTCTCTCTTTGTAATGTTATTCAGAGAAATACTGTAATATTAGTTATTGTATGAAGGGTTTAACAGGAAGATAAGAAATTTTAAATCAATAAAACAAGTGCTGGGGCCTAAAGTGCACATGAAATGAAGAACTTTGCGTATACAGTAAGAAATACTTCATATTTGATTATAAAAGCACATTTACTCTCTATTTTCTGTTCAATGTCAATGTCAGAAGACAAGAATGGACAAGTCAATTCCACGATTAGACACCATTTAGAAATATTGTCTCATAGTTGCAGTTCAGAACTCCAAAATTCACACTCAGCAACAAAGTGAAAAGCTTAAATTTCATTAAACCAGGACCATCAGTCTCATCAGTGTTTCTATCTGAATAAAACAAAGAAACATGTGATGATGAGTAAAGCAAGTGGAGGGCCCACTTGCTCTCAAAACAGCAATCTGTGAAGTGAGTGGGTCGGCTGTTCTCACGCCTCTCTGTGCCAAAGGACTGTCTTCATTTGACTGAGAGTGTAGCCTTGTATCAAGGCTTCCAGCACCACCATACTTCAGATCTCAATTTTCAAGATTTGTGAGCCAGAAACCAAAAGAGGGGAACTGTGTGTGAGCGAAGACAATAAGAGACAGAGAGGAAGAGGATGATGGAAAAGGGAATAAGAGGGACATGCAAGAGAGTATTATAATTTTATCATGAAGGGTCTCTAATTGAGAATACTTGCTGGTGATCTGGAAAATATGGGGGTGACGTATCACAGGTAGAATAAAGAAGATAAAGACACTTATTTCAAGCTCTCAACAAGTATAATATAGTTGCTAAGATAATTATTACAAATGTAATCTTTTCAGTACCTTAGTGATCAGAAATACTTTTGCAGGGAGACTGTTTTTTTTGTTTTTTTTTTTAACATATTTTTGAAGCCTGATTTACTAAATGAATCCCTGAGTCATTGGGTGACTCACACTACATTTAGCCATGGTTGGAAGAGTGAAGGCGAAAGTGTCATATCCGGCCTTTGTACATAAAGTACAGAGAATCCATGGATGCCTGCCTGGAGGGAAGCTCAATGCTGGTCTGGTTAGTGTATGACACTACATCGCTCTGTCCATGGTGCTGAAACAGTTGAACACAGTCTCTGTCCATAGTGCTGAAACAATTGAACACAGTCTCTGTCCATGGTGCTGAAACAGTTAAACACAGTCTCTGTCCATGGTGCTGAAACAGCTGAACACAGTCTCTGTCCATGGTGCTGAAACAGTTGAACACAGTCTCTGTCCATGGTGCTGAAACAGCTGAACACAGTCTCTGTCCATAGTGCTGAAACAGTTGAACACAGTCTCTGTCCATGGTGCTGAAACAGTTAAACACAGTCTCTGTCCATGGTGCTGAAACAGCTGAACACAGTCTCTGTCCATAGTGCTGAAACAATTGAACACAGTCTCTGTCCGTGGTGCTGAAACAGTTGGACACAGTCTCTGTCCGTGGTGCTGAAACAGTTACATCAACTCTCCCTGCCTACCACTCTCTCTTGTTGTCTTTTTTCAGCTCAACTTTAAACATGTCACAGGCCAACATACTTTGTGACTCGGGGTAGCTGGGTGATATGCTAACTAAAAGGCTTGGTGACTGACTGACTGTCATGCTGTTTACTGACTCAGAGAGACCTGCTGACTGGCTGACTGGCTGACTGGCAGTAGTTGACTGGCTGACTCACTGGACAGACTCAGGGTCTGTGTTGACTGAAACAAGGGAGGGGAGGGACTCATTTAGCAGCATCAAATCTACAGAATGTTGGTATTTTTAGAACAGAGCTCATTTTCTCTGGCATGGCTGTAAATATACTGTTTTACCTCCTGTTATCATATTCCCCTTGATTACTATTTTATTGTTCCTTGAAAGCCTTTAGCAGTGATTGAGTTTTATGGTTTGTTTTGTGTCTCAGTGATGTATCACTTTTATGGTTTATTCTATCCATCTCTTATTTAATTCATGTACAAAGTCTACCAGCTAAATAAAGATTAACTGCTTTCAACTTACATGCTATTAAAGCATTTTTTAAATGGCAGAATGTGCAAACAACAGTTGTTTGCACATTCTGAAATGGTCATGAAACATTCTTTTTTTGTCCATCTAATCTCTTCTCTTTTCTTCTTTTGCTCCACTATGACCTGGAAGTCTTGAATAACTGTATGCGTGTCCTGTTTTATATGTGCATTTGTGATATCTACCCATGCAGACATTGGCATAGTACATAGTTTTCTTGTCGTCCCGGTGCATACCTGTGAATGTGGCTGTGTATGCCTGTTTGTGTGTCACAGCCAGAGGCGGTGGTGGAAGGTTAGAGGTCAGATGCAGTTGGCTTTTCAAACCTCTGGGATCTACCGCGACAACAGTCAATCAGACAATCTGTCCGCCCCACTCAAGCCTCCAGCCCAGACAGTAGCAGGCTCAAGGATCACCAGGATCAACAAAGACACTCACATGAACACACAAACACATCTCCCAGATCTATGTCTGCACACTGCATCTCAAAGTAACACCTCAAAGCAGCACCAGGACACATCCGTCCACCTTGTACCTGAGAGCAGATTGCTTTCAGGTAATAACACAACAACCATGGAGGTCCTGAGCTCCACTGTGAAGAGATGAAGGCAATTTCAAATGTAAGCTGTCTGGCAGATCACCTGATTTATGTGTTTTCCTTACTGCAAATGTTGCTGTAAATATCTGTAACAAACAGTGTTTGAAGTTGAAAACTTGTTGAATAAGTGCAACATGTTTCTACATAAACATGTAAATAGCTACAGTGCACTGTATATGATATCTACAGGGATAAAAACACAGTGGTTAACCCAAAGGACACTCAAAAGTAGTGAGCATGCATACCTGCCAAAAACAACACACACATCACAGAGGCAGCATGCTCCATTATGATGTAGCCTGGCTGAGTGAGCAGAGCCACCAGAGGCTTTTCTCTCAGGCATCCTTTTTTTTATTTATTTTTTTTTTTTACAACCGTAGTGAAATGACAGCTGACAAACAAAGTTTTGTTTGCAATGTCATTTCTGCTCTAGTTGGTCCACTCTCTGGGCAGAGTGAGGGGGCAGCGCTGGATGATGACACCTTATGTGAGTCAGTCAGTGTTACCTCCATTCAGTTTGTGTACCTCTGTATGAGCATCCCAGGGTTTCTGTGACTAATCTTTTGCACATATAACCTGTTAAAATGACTGATTATTACCCACATTAAGAGAAAAAAATCTGAGCATTAACTCATTAGCAACTGAACAAATGCAATTTTGTTCACAGCACGTGTTTATTGACAATGACTGTTGTCTGTCAGAAGCAAAGGTTGCAGTAATATAACAGCATTATAGAGCTCCAGAAAACAACAAAACAGGAACAGTTGGGTCCCTGCATGTGATATATGGTCCTGGTTTGCTCTGTATGCTACAATTATATCATAATTTCTATGTAAATACAATTGAACTGAATGAGAGTGACGAGAGAAATACTGAAACAGTGAGAAATGCAGAAACAACTGAAAGATAGAACAGGAGAAAAATCAATTCAAATCCTTCCACTCGCTCTCTCTCTCTCTCTCTCTCTCTCTCTCTCTCTCCTCCTCCTCTCACCTCTCCACCCCGCTGGGATCAGCTGGCGGGCTTTTCTAACAACCCAACCAGCTGAGGATTGAGAGCAGAGGACAGCAGCAGGGCCTCTAACCTCCAGTTCCAGCGCCACTCGGGCTCATCAAGGCCTCGCTGGACCAGTGAAGTCACTAAGAAAACATACAATAAAGAAAATATGGTGAAGGGAGTTAAAAATAGCTTCAGCAGTACAGACAGTGCAGACACACTCACCACTACAGTTCCAGGTTTTACTGCATGATCGTTACACTGCTGATCCCAGAGAATTTTTTACAGGAGGGCACACATGAAAACAGGGAAATTATCAAAATGCTAGTAAAGTGTATAAATGTAACTGCTTTGAGATGCTGCAAACAGAAACCTCTGCACCGCTGTCATGATGCGTCTTACTAAAGCCTCTATGTGTAGGGTTGGCAACTCCCAATTATAATATAAAAAAAGACAAAATGTTCTCAGTCTTGTTTTTATCAGCATTACAGTGACGAAAAATGAAACAAGAAGCACAATATTTAATATGATGAATCCCATGAGACTGAGAGATTTGGTTAGACACTCAAAGTTATTTAAACTGGACCTGAACTGGAACAGAGATGGACAAGAAAGCGCAGACCCCAGACCAGACTGCAGGGGTCTTTTCATCTTTTCAGGGGGCTGCTCTGTTCTAAGACCTCTGCTCAGCAATCTAACAACATAGTGACAATACCAACAGATCCTAACACAGCCTTCTTCATAGTACTACTGTAATTTATGCCCGTCAGGGGAAATGCAGGAGACGTACCCTGATGATAAGGTGTTGAGTCAGTGATAAGAGGTTGAGTCAGAGTGCAATGTGAGGTGCAGATGGAGATGATGAGTTTCCAGCATGCATTAGAAAATGAGATTCTGGCAGAGAACAGAAGACGATTCCACTCCAGCAGTGTGAGGAGAGAGAAGGACCAAGCAGAGAAGGGGCACATGACCATCTGCAACTACATTTCTGTCTTCATGCTGCCCTGTTGTCTTCTGTTGCCCTGAAATATGGCAGTCTGCAGGCACTTCATGCTCTCTGTTTAAACACAAAGCGTTGCTGTGTCTCATCCAAATAGTCACTTGAGTCTTCAAATGAATGATTCCCAAACATTTAGTCTTAGAAGTAGAGCAAAGTAACAACCATGCAGAGTTAAAGCAGGAAAAGGTCAAAAGGTCATGCTGATTTTATTCACAATCAGCTTTTAAAGCTTTTCTCATTTTATAGTAAGTGTGAGTTACTGCAGACTGCTTTTAAAGCTCCACAAAGAAAAATGTCCAGGAACATTACAACAACTTACAACGTCCCTCAGCATGACAACCAGTTTTCACCGAGTCTTCCTCCTCCAAACATCCATCACACACCCGAACATTTAACCTTGCAGAGCAGACTATATTTTTCCCTTTTTGCTATGATTTTTCCAGTTTTTTTAGAAACCCTTGACCTTTTGTTGTACGCTATCAGCAAGAATTTATGCTTTCTCTTTTCCTTCGTTCCGACGGTGACATGCACTTTCATTTCTCACTGCTTCCCAACCACTTTCTCCTCTTCCTCAGCAACTCCTAGAATGGAAATGACATGTTTCCTTCCCCCTGAATGACCCCCGCTCAAACTGACTCCAGAGAAATATCAAAATGACACTTTTTTTCTCCTTTGAGCCCAGTTGCAAGCTCCCATCCTCTTAACCCTCCATTATAATGAACACATGTTGTGTGTGGTACTTCAGCTCTCAGGTCTGAGAGCTGTGTTTTGGTCTCATCATCATCCAGGTGAATTCACCAACAGTTTTGTGCCTGGTTCTCTGAGTGCTATAGAGAGCACAAGACTGAAACCCAGGACAACTGGACTATCAGAGAGCATGAGACTGGAAAAGACAGGTGATGGACACAAATCCATTTATTTTAGAGTCAACCAAAAAGTTAGAGTCTGCTGACAAATGAGACGCAGCTCTGAAAGGTTTGCTCTTTCATGAAGGAAAGCAGCTAGAGGGTGCTTGGATACGGGGAATGAAAAAAAATTTCCCCCTCTTTTTATAATCACTTAAAAACTGGTAAAGAGTGAAATGGCTGAAAACTGTAAATATAATTTTAAACAACATATCATCTGTGTTCAGCATTGTACTCGAACATTTTGGACAACTCAGTCGCCAGAAAACATGTTGAAATTTTGAAATGAACCAAAATTGGTTGGAAAAATACAGTATCAGGGTCATATTGAGAAAACAGGAGACAAAGCATGGACTGTCTACAAAGTGCAAAACCAGAACGAAAAATATTCATTATGAATTGTTGTATCACCACATTCAGCTCAGAATGTTTTTTTTATGGTGTTGACCTTTATAGACGGTCCCTGCCCTGTCTCCTCAGGAGCAATGTATTCCATGGAACACCGGGGTCACATTGTTTTGGTAAAAATTCTATTGTAGCTCATCATGTACGTCACCAACACTGCAGAAATGCATTGTTTGCATCTTTAAATCATACTTCTGTTTGTTGTATTGATCCAGGAAGTTGAAATCTGCCAATATCTTTCTAACTTTACCAAAGTTTTTAACAACTTCTCCTATACAATTTACAACCTTATTCTCGTAAATAATTACTTTATTCTTGTAAATTTAAAACTGTATTCTTGTAAATTTGCAATTTTGTTCTCGTACAGTAAATAATGACTTTATTCTCAAAGTCTGTAAAAAAATTCTCTAATTCTCTGGCCCTAGTTCTCAGTCGTACTAATACTCCATCATAGAAAAAGCATCATGATTATAATCAAAATACATTTTCATATTACAGATGCAAAATTAAAGCAACAGCAGGGGGAACAGAGATTGGAAATCAAACACACTGTTCAAAATAGATCTCAGATCTCTTTCATTGTGAGAAACAGGTAAAATTGTGTCCTTAAATGTAGCTGATTGTTATAGGTAGCCTTGAAATTCATGGCATTTGGAGAGATAAGAAAAATTCAGTTTCAGTGATTTTACTGACTGCCAAACTTATAGTCATAATTATTTCTACAGCAATAGCAGATGTCATCCTTTACAGTTTGTGTCCTCAAAATGCTCCATATTATGGTGCAAAGACTAGCAGGATCATTTCAACTCTAGGAACCTCCACATTATGAGATGAAACTCATAATGTGGAGTGAACTGAAAGAAAATAATGTTAGACAAAAAAACATCACACTTTGAAAACAGACAAGCCAAGGAAGACAAATGACAGTGATAGAGGTGGAAAAATAGAAAAGAGAGGGAGGCAGTGAGCAGGATGGGAGAGTGGAGACAAATGTGAGCAGATAAACTGAAAGGAGAAAGGAATGAAAATGAGGATGGGAGGAAGGTTAAAGAAGAAAGAACTGGAGGGAAAAACATCAAAAAAAGTAGAAGTCAGACAAGAGAGCTGATGAAAACAGAAAAGACAGATGAAGTCGAGAGGAAGCATAATTGAGTGCATAGTTTTGTTGTTCATGTTTGTAGCTCCACGTCACCTCAGCTGACACAAAAATGTTGGCTTTCATATATTCGAGAAACAAAGTTCACATTTTTACAATTCTGCAGAACAAACTGATGACGTCTGTGGGTGTGCTGATTCATCGATAGCAGTAGCTCAGATATTACTTTCCCTGATGCCGCCAGAGATC
The DNA here is from genome assembly GCA_029721515.1 of Synanceia verrucosa. Taxonomy (NCBI): domain Eukaryota; kingdom Metazoa; phylum Chordata; class Actinopteri; order Perciformes; family Synanceiidae; genus Synanceia; species Synanceia verrucosa. Next base: position 20,032,171 of record CM056565.1, on the reverse strand, counting down.
TGTAGCCTGTTCCTCGTCAGAACAAAATGTCCCTGCAGCAGCTGCGAGCAGGAGCTATTTCAGATCAGATTTTCTGATATTTCAGCATGGCTCGATTAACCCACCAGGTGGCCCTGGTACACAAATGAGCCATGGAGGCTTAATTGACCACCATTCCTTCCCGTCTTTACAATGTATTGTGCTCCCTTCCTGTGCTCATAAAGTACATGAAGTACTTTGTAATCCAGTTGCTTCCAGCACTTGTCCTATTATATTATGATATGAGAACTCTTTTTCCACGCCAGCATAGTGAGACGGAGCTCAATATAATTGTAGACGGACAAACTGACACAAAGTGTTTCAGACAGGGTGAAGAGAGGTAAAAACATAAAACATTTTTTTTCATGAAAGCATGTCAACTGTATGAGACCCCCTGCTGTTAGCTTAACAGGCTTTCAGTTATGAACAGACCCCAAAAAAGTTATGTTGAATAATTTAACAGATTAGCGTTCATTCAGCACAGTCCTCCTGTCATTAGCACTTGACCAGAAACAGTTTTATTTACCTTAATATGTTACCCCAATCTGCTTGAATAACCTCATGTTCTCCACTGCTAATGTCAGCCTTCACTGATCATGAGAACATCACTCAGATATAAAGGGTCACCAGCATGTTTGTTGTCAAAATGCAGATATTTATGAGGCGGACGAATGAGTGCAGACTCTGCCAGTGAAGGAAGAAATGACAGCAGGTAAGAGCAAACAGCTTCACTGAGATAAGAGGCGTTCAACACCTGAACAGCAACATCATTAAAGACAAAGAAGCAACAGGAACCCGCCCACTGCGGCGGCACTCTGACAGGTACACAGATGCTAATTTTCACAGACAGGCCCACACAATCATCTGCTTTTAACTGTAATTATGACATAGCTGCAGAAGGTAGCTGTTGAATGGCTAGCAGACACATCACACTTGCAGTTCAGATGAGGCTTATTTGCAAAGGAACTTCCCTCTCTTTAGTCTCAATTAGTCCAGTGGTCAAAACAACTTTGTGCATCATTATGTTCCAACACTTTTGGCCTTGACTCAAGGCTCCATCCTGTTTACACCACTTGACCTGCCGAGTCTTTCATCAGACCTGTCCTCTCTGTTTCTGATTCATTGTCCTTCATGTCCCTCTATGTCACTGGTCCTGACCCTTATAAGTATATCAGAAATTCTGATGCAATAATAAATTTGATATTAACTTCATCACAGGAACAGCCCACCTCAAACCTCGGTGTATCTGTATCCTAGGTGTGTAAAAGTGCAGGTAAGCATAGCAGCAGGTGTCAGAAATATTTTATCTTGTTATCATAGGCTACATCATTGGTTGATTTGGTTCAACAAGGCACATTTTTTTGCATTAATAAAGATTTATTTGTATGGAGTGTCATTTTTAGGAGACAGGGCTGACAGCTCCGAAGAGAACCAGGTCCAACTGATAGTCAAGCAAGTCTGATGTTGAATTAAACATGGCTTTAGGGTGACAGTGATGTGTTCTGTCAGCAGGTCAAATGCTCATTCAGACAATATCAGAAAACACTGGTAAACTTATTTGTTGTTTGTTGTTTTGACACCAGAGCTCTCTCAGTAACCCCAAGGACCCGGTGAAAATGGCTGTTGACTCCTGCTGTCAGTTGATGTTTGTTTTTGATTTCTAGCTCTCCTCCCAGCCATCACCACCATCACTACACACACACACACACACACACACACACATTCAAAACCATTTGCTCAGATAAACCGGATTGGATTTTGCGGGTTGCAATCCCATCGTTCTATTTTTAGCTGTCACTCTTTTCCACTGAGTTTGAAGGCCTCCCTCATCGTCAGGTTTAAAGGTCTGCAGTCATTACAGCAGCGGCGGTGGTGGTGAGGGCAGAAGGCACTGCTGTGTGAGAAGGAAGCAAAGGCAGCCAGCTGTCGGGAGTTATCACCATGCTCGAGTGTGCAGACAGACCGGCCGACTGGGACTTCATCTGCTCTGCTACACGGGGGCATGATGGCAGCCGGCTTTTTCAGGGTGGAGGTTAGCAAAAGGCCAGCGACTGGAAAGAGAACTGGCAAACTGACTGCAGTTTGAGAGCTGACATCGATCTGAGCAGGCTGCTCGACTGTAGCCTGTCTGTGCTTCAACCCAACAAGTCTTGTTTATTTATTGTGATTTCATTTGTGATTTATTCTGATCCAACTTTGGCCTGTTATTTCAGGATGTGTTATATATTTTTGTTTTACATATCTTGAGGTTTGCTCACACAGAAGGAAAAGTCAATTATGAGTGTACTGCAAGGCATACAAAGTCAACCGAAGGGATGTGAGTGGGTGAGAATATCTGCAAATGTGCTGTAGGAGGCGTGAACTGAGGCGAAGATGCGTCTGCGCGACTTGAAAATATCAACTTGAGCAAAACAATCGTTGGTAACCCTAGGTCCTACTAATTGACATCAACATCTTAAGATAAAAGGAAAAAGGAGAGAGACCTAGTGAGTTCAGACACCTCTGAAAAAACACGCAGATTCAAAATACAATTTGATTATACATACAGTTAACAACTGAACATCAGCACACTGGTTATTTGGACTAATCTGCTTCAAATTCTGAATCAACTCACAGAAGAAAAGTGGAGATACCAAATCTGTCAAGCTGAACCGTGAGAATGTCTGATGACATAAATAATCAACACGACTGAACAATATGAGTTTCATGGTGCAGCGATAAATAAAGTTTGACCCTTATTATTTACTTTATTACATCAGCTCACTCCATGCCACAAAATCAATAACGAATGTAAACTTTTTAAGCTGTTAAATTTATGCTAAAAAAAAATCCTGTTGTGATTTCAGTATGCACATGTACACCCAGTCGTCAGAAATAAGGTCTGCTCTCCATCCATCCTGTCAGCCCTCAATATTTGATCGACTGCAACGTTAAACCTTCTTTGATCTACAGTCTATCAAAAAAAATTGTCATCTTGTCAGCAGTAACCCTCGTATCAGAGCTGCTCTCCTGCTCATCTGAAAAATTCATATACCAAAACACATCAACAACAAAGGGATGAGGAAATTGTCAAAGTATTGCAGCAGGATTGCAGCAAACTTTGCTCCTCAGAAGATTTTTCCATCCATCCTTCCATCTCCAGGGTCTGTTTGCCTCTCCTCTCCTTCCATTATCTCTCTCTGAACCAAACCTCCTCTTCTCACATCTCATCCTTTGCTCTGTGTAGGTGAAGAGCACTAATGAACTTTACCTAACCTAAACCAAAAAAGCCTAAACCAAGGGTTCACCGCTGCATCTTTCAATACTTGCATTTATTGCTTTACAGACAGACTCTCTCAGCATCAGACAACAATTGAAAGTTGTATTAGAAGTAATTTGACCTTTTGATCTCCTCCTCTCCTCCTCTGCTCATGTTTCTTTGTTGTGTTAGTTTTCCTTTTAGCGATTCTAACCGTGGACCAGAATCAAGTTCAGACTAGAAAGACACTTCATGGTTGGGCTTAAAATAAGAACGTAAGCTCGTAAAATATGTAGAGAAATCAATGAAACACAACAATTGAAAACATCACAAACATCACTCCAGACAAAAAGTGCAAAACAGATGAAGAAGAATTATTAATAACACTTTGTTTCTCCAATTCAGATGAATGCACAGCTGTACACTCTCATCTGAAGTGATGCACACAAGAATAACTGTTTTAACGTTTTATAGCTACGTACACTGGGACATTTTGGAGCTGAGGTAACTCAAGCTGCTGCTTCTCTGCTATTCTTTCCGTCCTGCCTCCTTCATGATCATCAGTTCTGACATTAGCATGCAGGGACTGTGGTGTCTGTTAGCCATGGGACTGCTAGCTTGACTCAATGCAGGCATGATGTGCAGGCCAGAATAATGAAACTCTGTCATGATGCGTGTATGAGAGAAAGATAGATGGAGGAAGAGAGGATGGAAAGCAGAGGAGGAGGAGGAGGTTTCAGCTTTCATTTATGAATCAACTCTGTATCTGTGTGTGAGGATTGCAATGTGTGTGTTTTCAGTACTGGACATGTCTGAACTGGGTGCAGCAGGTCTGTGTGTCTGCATATTTCTACAGACTCGTGCATGAACTGAGTTTTATTTTCTTTTAATTTGCATGTACAGGGAACGAAGAGGATTAGCTGTGGTGACACTGGTGCTGACACAGCGACATCGTTCACTTTCACAGCAGCTCACACTCCTGACATTTCATGAAATGAGCACAATGTCATAAGAGAACATGTCCTGTGCATAAAAAATGAGGGGAATTCATTTCCCACCAGGAGAGGATTACATGGAGACACTGACTGGCTTTGAACTATTGCAGAGTAAAGCAAGTGTGTGCAGGGATTAAACACAGGGAGCCATATGACTCTGTGATCCATTTTCAACTCATTTTATCGCTCAAAACATTTTCACTGCAACATGGCTTCAAACTAAATTAAAAAGTAGGTCACTGTCTTCCAAAACTACCGATCATGTGTTCTAATGTGGAGCTCCATGTCATTGTTTTCTGTTCTGATATTACTATGGTTAAAATTTGGTTTGGTTTAGGCACAAAATATTTGGTTAAATTCAAAGAAAGACTATGGTTATGAACAGGGGTATCCATCCTAAATGTTGCTGGTAATTACACAAATTTGACTTTTAGTGTTTTTCCAGTCCATGTTTATTCACCCAGAACATGAACTGTTCCAGCCAAAGTTAATGAATGAAAAACATTGTCCCTATTGCAAGTATACACATTACAATGGCTGCAGATTTGACAGTCATGTTTTGACTAAGAGAAGGGTGAGAGGAGCGTAAAAAGAAACGAGAGAAAACAGGATAATTGCATGTTGTGTTTAATTTTTCTCCCTTCTCTTCTCTTGTCACTTCACTGTGAACTTTGCAATATTAGTAGAAATTACCTTCAAAGTATGGGTCTAAACACAGAATATGTAACTCTAAAATTTGCTCATGGGTGTCTCAATGTTATTCTTTATTTCTCAGCTCATCTGCACGTAGGCTTTTTTTCTTTTTAATTTTTTCATTTTGAAGTATGTTTTGCAAGAACAGAATATTGCTCCCTAAGGGCTGCGGCAACTGCAGCAGTAAAAGTTTTTCGTTTCATCTGTCATTCACAACTGAATAACTCATCTCTCCACTATCCATTAATCACTCAGGATGCTCCAAACACTCATATTTCTGCAAATAACATACTTAAATCATGTTTTGGTTTTATCCTTCATGCACAAATCATTAATTCCTCCAGTGGTCTAACCCTCTTAATACTGGCTCACTCATTGGCTGGCCTTACTTTTCCAACAAACAAAGTTACATATACAGTTACAGCATGCTTGCACAGAGTCACCTGAGATATTCAGACATATTTACTGATAATTTGCCAGTTGACTCGCTCTGACCCAGGCCACACTTTAATGACCTGGAAAGATCCTCTAACAGCGAAATCTGCAGTAATTCCAGATGGATGCAGATGGAGGATAAAAAGAGGAAAAAAGCCAAGAACTGGTGGACTTATTGTGTAAGCTGTCGTCCACCAGTTGTCCAAGGCAGTCATGCTTCATTTATCTGACCCATGTTGAGAATCAAAGAGGCTCCTGGTTTCCTCTCAAGTTTGTGTCTTCCTCCTTTCTGAAAGAAGCCGTGTGTACCTCACAATAGAAGAAAAACTGATACAGCAAACCTCACTTTTATTTCTGTTAATTCATTCTAAACACAAGAGAAGACTGAAGCAAGTCCAGGAGGAAAAGCAAGAGGAAGCACGGTCAAAGGGAGGAGTGAGAACAGGAGAAAGACAAGGAGGCATCAGAGCGAGCAACAATGTAAAGACGGATGACTCGTTTTCCACCTCCTACAAACTCTCCCATTACATAGAGAAGAAGATGAGGAAGATGAGCTAACATCCCTGTAACAGCATCAAAAAGCGTTTTAATCACAGTCTGAGAGATGTCGACACATATCACAGGCATTCATCATTCCCTCTGTGTTCTTTTGTAGATAAACATAACAGTACAGCGAGTCATTACGCAGGTGTCGAGATAAATCTTCAAACAGATCTCAGCCCTTTGTCGGCGTCACTTATAAGCCAGATGCCGCAGTCATTTTAGATTGAGCGATATCCGCATGTAGGGATTTTTTTTTGGAGGTATGGAAAGAAGATTGGAATTTTAAAAGTAAAAAGCACAACGTAATGCCAATTTTGAGCAGAAACTTCCTGGAGCTGTGAGGTTTGACGAAGAAAAAAAAGGAAAAAATTAAAAGTGCCGGCGTTGACCGAGCGCCTCCTCTGCCTGCACTGGGTGTCTCTGCCCTGGGCGAGTGTGGGGAAAAATGCAAGCAGATAAAAACACAAAAAGTTGCAGTGTCTTTGCATCCCCCCTCTCTTTCTCCTCCTGTCTCTTTCTCCTCACTATCACTCCTCCCCACCACCTCAGGGAGGTAAATGACTCTGCTGTGAAGGTAGAGTCGAGGCTGTTTGACCTTGATAGCAAACCTGCATTCCTAAATAAATATTCAGTGGTTCAGGAGCGATGGTGCGTGCTTTTCCTCCCCCAGATAACAGGTTATGTATGAGGCAGATGCTTCAGTTTTGGGCCCAGCCGACACCACTACGGCCTACAGAGGAAGCTTACAGGAAGTGGGGATGTTGCTGCCTTTTATTAATTTCCTCGTGTCACAGTCAATGCTTGTTTCCTGGGCTCAGTCAGTCAGCTGTTGGTTCACAACGTTCAGTCATTTTCACTGAACACGTAGTTTTAAACCCTATCATGAAGTTAATTATTGAACCTCATGATTGTGACTTTAATGCAGTTGATTGGTGGTAAATGTGGTTGAGTAAATCCATGTCTTGTTCAAAGGCAGCTTGAATCTGGCGCTGGAATGATGGACTCCACCACTACTGAGGCTACGTTTACGCATAGCAGGGTATTTTGATAAATGAATATTTCCTTCCCTCTGTTTTCCAAAATAACATTGTGCACACATCATAGTTTTCAAAAGTTACATTTACATTAACCTGCATAAATACGCTGTTGAGAGCCATCATGACTACGCCAAGCCTATGGGCGGCAGTGTAGGAAGAAGGAGAAAGCCATGCAAGCCAATCAGAAGCCTCATCGACAACAACGACTAACACAAGCGACTTCCTGTTACTCCGAACACTAATACGTCTCTGCTCCTCTACATAATAGAGGCTGTATTTGTAAATGCAAACATGCAAAAAGTGTTTGCACCAACAGAAATGCTACTGTTACCTGGAATGCTTCCATTTAGACTACTCTGACAGCTGTACATAAAAAGGTTGCACTTTCGGCGTGTAGATTGCCTAAAAATTTTCTCCATTTTTCTCCATTTACATTCAAACGAAAACCGAAGTTTTCCTAAATTTCTACTTTTGTCGGATTCTTTAGAAAGAATCGTATCCAGAGGGGAAATCAACGTTTTTGTGTAAATGAAAGGCACAAACGAAGGGAAAAGTCTCCATTTTTACAAATACCAGTTGAATACAGGTGTGGCTGATTGTAAACCTAATTAGCTGCACCTCAATATCTCACAGGTGAATAATGAAGACTGAGAAACTGAGACAAGTCACCTCCAGACCCTTTGTCACCTGGACTAACAGTAACAGAGTTTTACAACACACATGCTTATCTGCAGGAAGTCAGGTGATTAGCTGATCGATTCTTCAAACTCAACAGATAGTTAGCCATGAAACTTTAACAACTCCAACTTCCTTCAGCATGTACTGTATATATTTCATAAATTCCCAAAAACCAAATCTCTTATGACACCCCCCCCCCACACACACATCTTCCTTGTAGTTAGACAAAAATGATAAGAATTGTAACAAATTCATTAGAATAAAATGAATTTGTTACAATTCTTATCATTTATATCACAAACAAATTTCTCTTTCTTGTATCTTGGTTCATGACATACACATATAAACACAGTGCAGAGATAAGAAACAAAAGCTTTAATAAAGTGACAGCTAGGAATAAATAAAGGGTGCAAAAACCCTGAGTATATTATAAAACAGAGACAATACAGAGGAATATGGCAGATGAACGGAGACAAATCCTGTACATTAGTAAGTTATGAGGCAGTCGACACCCTGCTGGGAATACAAACTTAATTTTTCCACTATGCCTTGTCATCGCTGTGTCCCACTAAAACACCTCAGATTTCCCATCAAGCCTATCAAACACAACAGCATAGCAAACTGAAAAACTGAGGACAGGCAGGAGGTGTTAGGCAGGAAAACAAATAAAAAATAAATAAAGCAAAACAAAACAACAAAAACAGCAGAATTCAATACACCTTCACTCTTTATTATGTCACCTGCAACAAAACACACACACCTAGGAATGTGTAATTCTTATTTTCAATAACTAGGTAAGGTAAGACGACAGATAAAATAGATTTTACACTCCCTGAGGAAATTTGTCACAGGCGCATCCAGCCGTTGAATTAATATGAAAACACAGAGTGACACAGTCTTTATTTCTCAGTGGCTCACACACACACACCGCTATTTTACCATTTCCCATCAGTCAACACACACGCTGCAAGTTTGTTGTATCAGTAACTGCACACGAAGGAAATCTTTGTTTTCTTGAGGCAGTCAGGACACAAAACGAATAAACTTTCACACCTGTTGCTGTCGCCTGTGCACCACGTGAAAAGGAAATATGCTTTTTAGATGACGCAAAAACATCTAGGTGCTGAATTCTGGTTTGATCACAACTTGGGTCTTATTATTTTCACCAGTTAATTATAAGTTTGCACTCAAAGTGCTGCGACAAAGATGGTAGACCAGAAGAAGTTAAACGAGATAAACGAGCTGATTTATTTACAAAAAACAACTAATTATGGAATATGGAGGTCTGTAGTCAAAGTAATCAGTATTGAGTAATGTCAGCCTGGATGGATGTGTGAAAATGTCTGGATCAGCAAAGACAGGAGAGCCCAGTGGAGTGGAGGGGTCGTCACATTACCAAGTTAATGACTGGGACCCAAAACTCCTCCTGTTTTAAACCTGACCAAATTTATATCCAAGTCATGCTTGAGAGATAAGGTTTCAACGTGATAATTAACTGCAGCTGATTAGTTTTTCACTGTCAGGTCATTGCAGGTCTCAGGTCAGGTAAAATGAGCTCAGCTGCCTCGACCTTCCTCTTTAAATCACACAGGTGTAAATTACTTCAGACACATCAGGACAGCCCGGCTCTTTTCTCTTGTCTTCAGTTCCTGATCGAAGCGCCTTCGGCTGCTATCAATGGTCTTTGATGAGGACTCTGAGTGATCGCAGCCCGGCTTCACCTCTGTGCTCGCAGCACCCCGCAGCCTCGTCTAATTTGTTTTCTCACAGAGTAATTAAAAATGCAGCATGGAGGAGCGGGCTGATCAATGACACCTGGCAGCCATGCAGAGAAAGGACCAATCTGTCCATTCATCCATCTGTGGACACCTAAATGTCCATGCATCTGTCCATCCACACACACACACACACACGTTGGTTTAAGTCACCTTTGGGGTTTTTAGGCATTTTTATCCTCCCTTTGGGGACAAATTTCCAAAAAACTTACCCGAAGCCTAACTACAACAACTAACCCCCTAAACCTAAACCTAAACCAACCATAACCCTAACCTCAACCTAACGCCTAACCCAAAATCAAGGTTTGAACAATTGGGGACATTTTGCACATGCCTTCCCCAGTCAACTGGTATTAAGTCGAGTGTGTGACCTCAATGGAGACATAAGGCTGACCACACACACACACACACACACACACGTAAATACATGCAGCCATTCCTCATGCCTCCTTTCATCCTAGCACCTTCACCCCCTGCTGACCTTGGGATAAATGTGTGTGTGTGTGTGTGTGTATGTGTGTGTGTGTGTGTAGGTGAGACACGTGCTCCATAGGTCGAGGTGGTTCACTTGTTTGTGCAGGTCGGTGTGAATAATCGTCCCTAGGAGTTGAGGTTATTCAGGTTAGGACGCAAAACACCAACACAAGGCAGGTTTACTTGTATTGAAATTTTCAACTTGGATCACACAAGATCATACAAGGTTTACGGGTCAGAGATCACATGAAAATCCATCTTGTCAGGCTTCATGTGATGGATCTGTGTCCAAAAAAGGAGTGTGTGCTGGGAGAAACTTTTCACAATGGAAAAAACTTTTTTTTTTCCGCTCTCCTAACAAATGGCTTTGGCAGAGTTTGATTGACAGATGGGTCATCCAATCACCTGCCAATTATTTTTAAGATTATGTTTGACGGTTCGGTAAAACAAACCATCTGGTGCTTTACCTAAAAAGACGAATACAGAGACACTCACTGCAACATACTGTTCAAGAAGTGTCCTCTTTGTCCTCAGGTGACAAACACTTCCCTGAAGATTCACATCAGCCTTTGTTTCATAAGAGGATCAAATTGATTTCACAGATTTTGACCTGTTTTCATGTCACAGTGAATCCAACTGTTGTATTTCCTGCAGCCAGAAGACACTGAACATCATTAGTGTCTAAGTATTAGTGTGACTTAATGCTATAACATTCAGATTTCTGTGTTGTGGTTTCTGGGTGAGATGAACAAATTTGTTAACTGTTGAAGTAGCATAAGAGTCACCCTGCCTTATAGTGAATGTCCACTTCATTTAGAATCCCGAACAAAGAAGTGTCTCACTTTTGATCCAGACTTGTTAGAATCAGGAATATCAACAACATCAACAATATATCAACCTCCATCCATCTAGAGGACCCACATGAGACTCACCATGTGTGATGGATATGGAGCTGCAATACTCCAACAAATGACAATTAACAAATAATAAATTCATGATGACAATCAAATGTCTTCATCTTACAACTTTTTGACACTCCTGTTCAGATTTTTTTCTGCTGAGTGGGCTCCATTAGCAGGAGGTCCAGGAAGAAGGAAGACCCATAATTTCCACTGGATGCGGAACGACGTCGACATTTTTTCAGACTCGATACGTTTCCATTCAAATCAATGTGTCAATTTCCACTGAACGTGGAACTCCGCCGACACGCCGATGCCTGCCGAAATGAATCAACAGAGCTTCATTTTTGTGACGTTGGCACATGGCGCATGAAATCAGCACAGAATAGATTGTGCGGGACAGGAAGTCATGTACAGACACAAAAGAAAACATCCAGTTTATTTTCAAAGTAAAAAAAAATCTGCGTTCGTGGCTGATCTACATTCGTTCTACTCAATGGTTCTCTTTGCGATTCCAGCTGTCTGGCGGAGCCGCAGCAGATGGATCTGGTGGGTATTGATGGAGGATGGCCAAAGGATGTCGACGGACGTCGGCGTTGTTCTGCATCCAGTGGAAATTAGGGGTGAGACTCTGAAGCAGAGACATTTACAGAATCCAGGGAGGGAAATCCTCCAGCAAATATCACCAGCAGCTGCTAGGAGTCTCCCAGTCAGCACAGATGGATAGCTCCATAGGCTACCATAGACGAGCCACCATATGCTGGGATGTAGTGTGTGCATTCGGGAGGATCTGTGTGAATTTCAGTGTATGTTTATTAAACATGCATGTCATTTGTGCAATTAATGACTAATGTAGAGGAAGTGAAGACTTGAAATTATTCCCATGGTGAACACATTTGTGCTAATGAACCAAATGCTGTACATGCAGCTGATGTTTGTTAAACATGCACTCTGATCACATGACAGCAAATCAAAACCTTATTAATTCATTTTCAACTCAAGTAAAAATCATTACTTTTGCACAGCAATCCGGAGTGTTTCTGAAAGAAGATAAAGTTGTGTTTAATCTTTTTTAACTTGAACTTTTACTTTTACTTTATATACCATAATGACTGACAAATTAAAGTATACAATATTATGTTTATTCTGTCCAGCTTCTCAGCAACAGTGCATGGTCAGGTGAAGAAATGGAACAAGGTCTGGCTTAAAATAAGCATTTTTTTTTTTAATAAACTGACTTTCAGGAGGAACTTATTGATGGTATAAAACAGAATCAGGAAGAAAATGTGTTTCCTATCACAGAATTTAGACAAGGTGACAAATAATTATATATATTTTCCAAAATGAACAACAGGGAATACATTTGATTTGAATGACAAGTGCAAGTGTGACCACAGAGCCAGTTAAGCTGTCCTTTACATAAGTTAAATTTGGACTGATTTTTTTCAGCTCTCAAAAGAGTTCACTCTCCTCACAACACAATAATCCTGCTGTTATTTAAAATTTCAAGAATGAGGAGGATGTTTTCAGCTGAAAGGTTGTGGTCATCTGTCGCCGTCTCATCTTCGTAAGATCTGCTTGGACTGTTGATTACAGAGAAATGACAGTACTATTAAGTGAAACAGTGCCGTCTTATAGACTGAAGCATGGAACATTTTAAATTACACCTCTGTGCCCAAATAGTCTCTCAACAAACTTTTATTTTTTTTCTGTCTCCCCCATTCTATACCTGTGATTGACAAAGGTGTAAATAAAGACATTAGTCCCAGAGTACAGAAATCTTTTTTTTTTTTTTTTATTGTTTTACTTAAAATTTTGCCAGCAGTACCATTAGTGCTCACGTAACTGACGTCAGATTAACAGCTGCTTTGGACAGTGGGATGGATTTGATTGACACACCCTCCAGTCCCACCTGATGTTGCACTTATTCTTTACGCTTGTAATACGTCACTAAAGTTCCACGCAGCTGTTTGATGACTTGTTTTAACGACAATGCAGACACATTAATCCCTTGCATAATGGCAGACAGACAGGAACAGACAACACGCAGTCTGGGAGACTGTAACAAAAAGTAAATTTGTAAAATATCAGATGGTCTCATCTGCAAATATTCAGCAACTTTTTCCAGAAGCTCCACCTACATTCTTCAGCCTAGAGATATATTGTCAAGGCCTTGGATGGATGTAAAGGCCAGATGAAATGTAATGTGAAAATTAAGTGAGCACTAACCGCACACACCTTTAGCATTTCAAGTGCTGTATTTTCTTTGAAGTAGCCTCTTAAGTGCCTGCATTAGTTTTCATTTTCCGGCAGAGAGAAACCAGGGCACCTGCTCTTAGCTGACTGAGTGGAGCCACATCAAAGGTGTCCTTGTTCACAGAGGAACTCAGACCACCATCATGTCCTCATATGAAGCAAATCAATATAAAGGGAAAAAAGTTGGGATACTTACTTGCATAAATGCACCTACAGTGTAGCAAGGAAATCCTTAACTCCACATTCAGGTGTTTGTTGACTGGATTGGAACATTTACTTGATCAATAAAGTGCAAGAAAAGTGTTACAGTGGGCTGCTTGCATGTAAAAATGATCTCTGCTAACATCAAAAAGATCCATGCGGCACTCAGTTACTGTGCTATCTAGTGACTAAACAATCAGTCAGACTGGATGTTCACTTTAGAGTGATCTATCTCAGGGTTAAATCAGAGACACGATCAGGCACAATCAGAGACAATCAGGTCAGGAAGGGAAGCCCTGAAATGGAAGTTTTGAATTCTTTGAGTGAAGAGCCTCTCATTCCCACTCAGCCAGGCTTAATCATTTCTGAACAGTAGAGCTGATGAAGCATCTTCAAGGCAGAAACAGTAAACTCACACACTGTCTTTAACACAGTACTCATAGATATCACAGCAATCACAAGGTGGGGCTGTGGTGAACGTTCACAATAATGCTGAATTAGTGACTGAAACACATCATAAGCAGATATGCACATTAGCATCTACAGGTCCAGTCCATACACACACACACACACACGATTCAAATCCCAAATTATTATTTTTTTTTTTGAAGAGAAGAAATTAAAGGGGTGTGGGGGTGTAAAGGGCATATTTTATTCAATATCAAGATCCAATGTGTTTATTGTCATATACACAGTAGAAACAAGAGCGACACTGGGTAATGAGGTTCTTACTTTGTGAGTTCCCTTCACACAACTGAAATAACTGAACAAAAAAAAAAACTTCAAAATAAAAGTCTGGTTGTAGCAGTAGTAGTACTGAATGGTACAAACTTAACTTAATGAACCCAAAGCAATAAAAATCAAAGAAATACAAGTAAAACTAGTAATATGTACAAAAGGCAGAGTTGACTTGACATCACTAGTGGTGACAAAGAGCGGTATGGATGGCTGCATTAACAGCATCGTCTGTACAGTAGAGTGGTTTGATGGTATGAAAACTGCAGGGGCTCTATTGTGTCCAGGATGGTCTCCTTGATGTGGGACACGGCTCCCCTCTCAGAACACTTCATTTCTATTGAGGTGAGTGCAACGGGGCGATAGTCGTTACGTTGTTTTCCTTTGGGAGGGGCACTATGGTGGTGAACATAAAGCATGTCGGTACAGATGACTGAGAGAGGAACAGATTGGAAATGTCTGTAAGAAGCTCAGGCAGCTCTGAAGAGCAGGACTTCAAAGCACGGCCGGGAATGTTGTCAGGGTCAACTGCTTTTAGGGGGTTAGTCCTCTTCAGAGTCTTGAACACCTCAGCTATAGTCATAGTCAGTACATTTACACGCACATCTAAATCGAGCTATGGGCAATAACAGAGGTAAGGATTTAACTGGAGTTTCCGCGATATCCAAGTGCACATGCGCGGCCAGAGAATCCAATTATTGAGTGAGGTACGTTCCACTCCGAGACACTAGGTGGCACGACATGCCCTTTTGTGCTGGCATTCCTCTGGTTGGTGTCATGGATAAAGAACAAGACTGCTTCCGTGGTCTCGTGACTTCCGGAAGGGGAAGTGCCCAGACCAATCAATAGTCCAGCTAACTGTGGTTTGGAAATACATGCCGGCAAAGCTTGATTTTATCTGGCACGAATAGTCCGATTATAAAAACTCCAGTTTGGTTCGACTACAGTTGGACTAAGGTGTATACACGACTTTTAAAACTTCGATACTCTCTCTAAGTGCATGTAAACATACTGACTGAGTGAGGAGTTGGTTGGTGTTGAAGCGAGTGTGTTTCATGCTGCTGTGTTTCATACCCTGCCACATGCGTCTAGAATCAGTGGTGTTGTAGTACTCCTCCAGATTCAATGTGTGTGTGTGTGTGTGTGTGTGTGTGTTAATCCAAAACTAAACTTCAAAATACCACAAGGCAAGATTACAGTGATTTTTTTCCACAACTGAACAGTTCAACAGGTAAGAAATAATAATAATAATAATAATAAAAGAAAAGAAGTAATAAACTGATTAGAGGCACCAGTGCAGCTCCAAACCTCCACCTCTCAGGTGCAGCCAGCCAGACGGAAACAGCAGAGGAATCCCTACAGGTGGGCTGTCACAATATATATTAAAATATAATTTATGTAATTTTATAATGTCATAATGTAATTGACCTGGACATACTTACATATTTCTGGAAATGTCATGAATCATGGGGTGATCCACTGGGTCACAAACCTTCCTCTTCCTCCTCATCATGACCTCCACAGACTGTTTGTCAATAATTGATTTGACCTTCTGTTTGAGCAATTAACCCCATCACCTCTCATTCAATGTCGATCGACCGTCTAACAAAACAAAATCCTGTGGGACAAAACACTGGGAATGGATATAAACATTGTGCCATCAGCTGGAGGCAGAGTGAACTCTGTTTCAGTGCTGCATCTATTTTGATGTAATAATGTGAGCATTGATTAGCTGCTATGGCAGGCTTACAATAACAACTAGAGCTGAATTAAAGAGGTTAATTAATATGACTGGGTTTGGGCACATGCCTTTACGCAATGATGCAGGAGAGGCTGACAGTGTTGAGGTGCAGCACTGACTCAACGGACAGCATGCATGCAACTCTTTTTCTCTTCCTCCTCTATCTTTACGTCCCCCAATGTGTTTCCTTCTCTCTACATGGTCTGTCTTGAAGCCACATCCGTCCTCAGACTGTCATCACATGCTCGTATCCCGAGGTGTTGATTCCTCTTCTTTTAAAGAGAAGCCACGTTGCCCCAATTAGATGGACAATTTAATCTGATGTGAGGTAAGAACATTGGTACTTCCTGCAGATATTGAACACAATATCATTTATGGAGCACCAGTGAAAGAAAAAAAAAATTACTCTTTCTCTCCCCAGAGGTGCTGGCAGTGAAACGGGACATGCAGTATTATACAGCATCTCGGTTTAATTTCAACAAACAGCATTTAGGCGGTGTAAGTGTGATTGCTGCTGTCAATCACCTCTAAGCCGGTTGAAGGGGGAAAACAGCAGCATTAAAATTCAGAAACAACCACATCCATCCATCTGTTAGTTTTCTCTCATTTTGCTGCTCAGGGTGCTGGAGCATATCCCAGCATGCACTGGGCCTATAAATCCCTACTCAGCTTGAGGTGCATGTGAGATTTTTTGTTGATTGTTTTGATTTTTTTTTTTTTTACTAAAAATAATCAAGCAGTTATGCTGCCATTTTTTTCTTTGTTTCAATTTACAGTTACTGCCATCCAGGGGAAAATATATTTCCATCAAATTGTAACTGTATGTGAACATTATAATTTATTTTTTAGTTTGAGGCTGCACATTTTCTATATTTTATTTGCATTTTTATGTGCTTGCAAAATTATTCATATCCAAACTGTCGTTCACAAAATGTATCAAACACATGCCAATTACTACTGTCATCAACTGTTGCACTGCATGGTAATAATTGCTGAATAATTGCATCATTAAAGTTAAAATAATCTTTGATTTCTCTGCAATGATCAGTCAAAGAAAAGGGTTGATGCACGAGGCTATCAAAATTCAGACAACAAAACAACACGAGGAGTACAAGCTGGGAAAAACCAGGAGGTGTTCAGCAAGGAAACACATCACTCAAATCCAGAATATGAAGCAGATTATTTAGAAGAAGAGTCTTGTTTTTATGTGGAGAAACTCAATGCAGTCAAGTCAATTTTCAAGTCAGTTTTACTTGCATGAGCCCAGAAATCACAAATCATAAATTTGCCTGAGGTGTAGAAACCTGAGGAAGAGCAAGAGAGGATTCTCCTCCAGGACGGACAGACAGTAGAAGTCCTGAGTACACATGAAGTTGGCACAAGTTTGAGGAAAATGTGAATAAATGCTTCATTAATCATACAAATTGATGGATTTCTATTTTATAGTCATTCAATAATGTACCTTGTTCAAACATCATTACAGTATTACAGTGAAATTAGTACACACATATTTTCCCATCGTTCCACTCCACTTGTCCATAGCATTTAGGACCGGAAATGAACCCAGGACTGTAAAGTCAGCAACGTAAAAATTAAGTGGTGTACACTGGATCAATACTTCATGAAAATGAACTTAATATCCTCTAAAGAAGCTGATGGTAAAGGTCTTTGAATGCATTCTATTTTTATATACTTCATGAGCAACTGTAGTTTTTTGAAACGGTGTGTTTCTTTTTGTGAATCGTTGTTTTTAATGAACATGTCTGCAGATTAATGAAGAGGGTTCATGTTTCTCTGCTTTATGCAACCAACAGTGTCGTCTCTGTAAAATCAGACTGAGATGGACTCAGCTAAGTTGACATGGTGGCATCACACGTTTGTTTTTTATTAAGAGGACAACAGTTACAGTTTGACTCATACGCCTCAACCAATTTCCTCAACTCTGCTCTGACAGTTTCGGTGCATATTTGTATATGTTTAAGTATTTGGGGAAAGAAAGCTAGAGAGATCCTCAGTGGCGTCAAGCCTAAACTGGCGTCCAAGGCCACTCGCCACGGTGCTGCCCAGTAAACTGATATGACAGCTCTCAGCGAGATGGGACCAAAGTGGCAGATTTTAATCTCCCCAGGCGAGCTCTGTCCTGTCGGCTCACCTCGCTGCATTTGCTTTGAGAAAAGCTGCAGCAACTCAACATAACCCAGAGGAAAGCTTAATATTATTCCTCCACTTTGAAACATCTCATCTTTTTAAATCGCTGATAAGTGGGAGGAAGAGTGGAGGGGAGAGAGGAAGGCGAGGTAGCAGTAGTGGTGGAGAAACATGCCAGTGTTTGTCTTCTTTTTCACTCCCAGTCTTGGCCTTTTGCATGTCTCTTTTTTCCCTAAATCTTTCATTCTTCCTGCCAGCAATGAAAGGAGTGATGCAGAGATCCGTCCTCTGCCTCCTTCTGCCCAAACAGAGGAGAAAAGCAGGAAGCTGTTTACTTGGTTTTTACTCTCGTTAACTGCAGGAGCAAAGGTTAGCCTGTCAATACGTTTGGCATGTTCATCTTTAAACAATGGATCCTTCAAAAATAGTGAGTATGAAATAAAACAATTAGCAGCACCTCTGCCATCATCTTTAATGTCAAGCTGCAGAGTTTCAGTCCAAATGCACTGAGGTGGAATGCTGAGGAAAGGGTATGTTTTGAATAGGGAAACAGTGAAAAGATGAGTTGCATGTTGATTAGGTGCTTATCCACCACTGACAGTTTCACAGTTTTTGCAAATATCAACTTTTGCATATTTGTGTATCGAGTGGACAACTTTCTTTAACTTTTCAGCGCTTCCTGAAGGTAAAAAAAAAAAAAAAAACATATTCATGAAAGTCGATGTTGAGAATCTGCCTCGATTAGCTGAAATGCTGAAAGATGTGTGTGTTCATGAGTTAAGTGAAAATTTCTTATTTTTTCAACAAAAATGCATAAAGACTGCTTCACAGCATACTGCATGGTTTCTCATGTGTGACACAGTTGTCATGGTCATGTCTGTTAAAAAATATTTCCACTAAAACATGACAAAGCAGATAATACTCATGATCACTCATTTATTTAGAGTAAATAAAACATTTTCAGTGTTTCTGCTTGGTTTCAATGCAATAATAATACTGAACCGTTTCAATGAATTCAAAGCTTTTCAAAACACTGCTTCGGGCTTAATTTCAATCATTCTGTTCTCCGTGATGGACAGTAGGATACATTTAAGCAATTAGCTGCCTATTAGCTTAAGAGAAACCTCATTTTAGAGGAGTCATTCACACTGTTATCACTTCACTGTCAATAGTCAAATTAATACACATATGCTCATTAAGTTGAGTCTCTTCCAAGCATAAACATAAACAGTTTGTTCAATGACTTCATTTGAAGGACAAAACTTTGAAGGATAAAAAGTTGTGAAGAGCAGCAGAGAGTGATGTAGACATTCTGGATAAAACTACACCTCTGATGCTCAACAGTGACACTAACATTTGGGGCTATGATCACATCTCTGAGGATCAACACAGAGTACACGGCAGTGTACAAATGTCAGTGTCACTTTGAGCTCGCTGTCCTCATGTCTCTGTCCGTCAGGTGGAAAGGTCACCTGCTCAGGAGGATCACAGCTCTCTCTGGCTGATCTCTTCATCATAGAGCTGCCACAAAGATCATATCAGTAAATACGTCCCCTCTCTGCTGAGGCCAAGCCTCCTCCTGTATCTCTGGAGCAGCTCTCCTCTGACTGACTTCATCTTCTCAAACTTGGCACATATTCATTCTATGCCTGCATAAATAAAACACTAAGATCAGACAACAACCAAGCTTTGTGCAGTGCTTAATTAGTGAGAGGGAGGGTCGTTTTTCAGCAGGTCAGTGGCAGGGGACCATGAACATCATAACGGTATTTGGTGCTACAGTGGGCGAGCTGCCCTGCAAAAAAAAAAAATATAATATATACAAAGCAATATAAAATAATATGAAGTTAGTAGCAAAACTTTGTTGCAAATTCAGTCCAGATGCACTGCAACAGGTACAAGAGGACTAACAGAAAAAATGAAGAGGGTGTCAGTCACAGCCTCCTCTCAATGTGTCCCATTCTATTAGTGCTGATGGTGCGTCTGCTGGGCTGTTTCATGGATGATGTGGATTGATTCTGTACAGCAGTAAATCTAACAAATTTCATCTGTCACCTACAAAAAAAAGCTTCAGTGGTAGAAGCATTTTAAAAGGTGTGAAAACTTGGTCCCTCACCATTTCATTGCAAAAATGTGTTAGGCAACCTGACACATTGGAAGGAAATGTAAACTTTAAATTTTAATGTTTTTTTTTTAAATGACATTGTGATATGAAACTCATGGGAAAACTATAGAGCAGGAAGGAAACCAAAAGCCTGAAGGTTGAATCATTATTTATAAAATGGGCCCGTGTCTTATGTGCATTAGTGTTGAATACAAAGTGTGCTACTCTCCTTCTCCTCAGGCGGAAGGTATGAATATAAATGATGGTATTGTACTTTGTAAGAATCCAGGCACGAACAACACACACATTCAAACACATACTTCCACGTCTGTGTGGGACGACTGTATGAGCAATGTGGAAATGTACAGGTACACACACACCAGACAATACACAATAAAGACATGCATGTACTGTACACACGCACACACACTGCCAAAAATAAACCATACACGTGTATGTATGTGTGTGCACTGTAGTCATATATGTGTGTGTATGTGCTCTTCAATACACACATTCAGGCGGAGGTGTGTGTTTTTATTGTGCATTTGTGTGAAATTGTGATGTTGCCAGATGTGTATGCACACATTTGTGAGTATGTGATAAACCATGTGCAGGGCTACTGATAAGGCCTGTCTTGAGCAGCCACTAGTCATAGGTGTGTGTGTGAGATATCATCCCACAGTTCACCACTGATAGTGGTATATATATATATATATATATATATATATATACACACATACGTATGTATGTGTGTATATATATATATATATATATATATATATATATATATATATATATATATATATATATACACACACACATATATACACACCGTATATACGTGTGTGTGTATTCTATGTTTGTTTGACTGTACACACACACACACACACACACACTCAAGGTTATGACAGATAACAGATGAATTCCTCATCCCTCCTCTCTACTCTCTCCTTGGGCTTATTTTCAATTCTTGATTCAGCTCTTTTCAATTTGTTTTAAATATGATTTAATTCTTGAATTATTCCTTCTTTCAGGGAAAACAGAGGAATACTTTTTTTGCCTCTGTCCTCTTTCCGTCTCTCTCTCCCCCTTCGGACTCTTTCTCTCTCAGGACCGTCTCTCAGACAGAAGAGTCACAGACCACATTAACCTTTAAGAGCTAAAAATCAATGTCCTGTTGTTAATTTGTGCTAATTTGCTTCCACTTAGTTTTACAGCAGCTTTCTTTTTTCCCCCCACTCCAAATTTTAAAACGTCTGTTTGCCGCCCATGAGACCATATGCACACTGAAAGATGGTGGTTTTCTATCCTCAATGCATGTCTTCATCCCCTCCCTGGGGCCAGCATAGCAATAGAAAATGACTTGAAAGTTACAATTAGGCTTGAGTAGTTGGCTTGGCTGTGAGGATATCCACACAGAAACCTAAAGAAGACGAGTGAAACAGCTCTCATTACTCATATAGAACACCCACTCCAACTGGCACTGACTGAATGTCCAAATATCAAACAGCTATAACATTGCAAATAATTGTTTTATGTGCATGAATTTCAATATGAAAGGACAAGACAGACAAAACTTAAGGTGTAAAAATAGCACAATATTTCAAGGACATTCCACATGTCATTATATGATTTACTGCCACTTTTTTACAGTAAAGTGGTTGCAGTCATGGTAAGCCAACAAGCAGTGACTAATGCTGTTTTTATTTGAACATATCTTTTCAGGCTTGTGGAAAACAGACCAAAAAAAAGACCATGGGAACATACCTCATCAATTTTGGAACACCCCCAACCTCATGATCTATTAAACCAGCCACTGTTAATCTAAAATAAAACATGACTCTGCAACTCCATGATCAGTTCCTCTCCACTGATTTATTCAGAAATCTTTTTGGAATTTGCAAAAAAGTAAAGAAGAAAAAATGTAGAAAGCTACAAACTAAATGGGGGCCAGGAATGCAAAGTGCAGTACAGAGGTTCATGCTGAGACTTTGTTCAAATCAGCTGCTTGAGATTTTGGAGCACTGTCGACATTGTTTTTCACCCTCACTGGCTGACCTTACTGATGTAAGGTGAGTGCTGAGCAAGAAAGGCCACCTGGCAGCTGAAAACACCATCTGAGAGCAAATGTTTGTGCATGTGTGGCTGCAGGATTATCATCTCTCAAAACTATTTATCAGCTCATAGAAGTGCAGGGAGTGTGTGTGTGTGTGTGTGTGTGCCTACTTGAAAATCAGCAGCAGAGTCTGCGCTCCTGTTGTAGCAGCAGCTCATGTAGATGCAGCAGAGCCACACTGTGTTCAGAGACTGGTCCTGAAATCCATAATGGATCCGAATAACAGTGATCTTTGAGCGTGTGTTCGTGTGTAGATGCACAAACTTGAGATTCTCCCAGACAGGCCTCCTTCAGGGAGAGATGCATTATGGATGGCACCATGTCACCATCAATAGGCCTCTGGACTTGAGGAAAAGCCTTTAGGTCTACACCCTCGTTCACAGTATATGAAAGAAATAAAAGTGGGTGAGCAGGTGGAGGTGTGGGGTGGATGATGGTCAGATAGATGGTCGAGTGAGTCAAAGGATGGATGGTAGATTGAAATTATTTGATGGATAAGTGAATGAATGATTGTTGATGGTCAAATACAGAGGCTTTGTCAGTGGCTCTATGCTTCAAACTATGGAGTTCCCTTCATGCCTAACTTAACCATCATGGTGATGACCACTTGTGCTAAATCGTAGTTATACTGACCTTTATTCCAAAACAAAACAGGTAGATAGAGGTATTGTGGCCTAGCCTGGCTACAAAGCTCTGTGAGAGTAGTCTGGCCAAGCTGCTTTGTAAACCGAGTTCTCAGAGGGCGGACTTAACCCGTGTCTATCAAATACCTCTGTGTGCTACTGGACGAAGCTTCAACCAATCACACCACTCTTTCCTCAGACGTATGCGTAGCGATGAAAACTGCTTGATCCAAACAACTAGTGCATCATTGCCTTAAACACTCCTCAAACGAGCTATAGAAAATGATAGATTTTCATTGGTCCCCATTCCTGGGTGAATCTGAAATTGAAGAGAACTTGCAACTTGCCAGACTGACTTGGTTGCAAAATTTTGTGCAGCATCAAAGGAAGTATGGGCGGCCCAGGCTAATTGTGTCCGATTATGAGGACCAAATATAACTATAGCTCTGTCCCAAATGTCTGCCTGTAGATTTGTCATGGTTTAAAGCAGCACACACTCAGTATTTGGGCTCAGAAACAACCTCAGTTAGAAGTCAGGCCAACTTTGAACCAGTGTTGGTTCCAGGGCTTGGACCAGTATATTTGAGCCAACACTGAGTCCTCCAAGTCAAACTTCAAATATAATCACCCTCCAAATCAGTGCAGTTTTTCCTGATCTGATGCCCGTTGTAGCAGAATGACACCAGTACCTTCCAAACTGTTACAGGCTTGTTTATAATAAGCAAAAGATCTGGGTTTGTCAACTATCCAGTTGAATCTTTACTTCAACTTGGATGACAATCTGGGTTTGGATTGAAATCACAGCTTTGTAAAGGTAATTTAACAATGGTGTTCATGGTTAAAAGAGTAAACGGTTGACAGGTCAAAGGTTATTTGACCAACTATCCAAACCTCCCTCTGTAACATTAACATTTGCATCATCTTTCTGTCATTCTCGTTTCCCTCTTTTCCTTTCTGCGTCCCATTTTATTTCTTCTTCCCCCTTTCCTTACCACCTCCCATCCTCCTTTTCTGTTTCCCATTACGACTTCTGTCTCTTTTTGGCTAATAGTGGAGTATCTGCCTGCGACGCTGATTAGGCCCATTAGCGCGAGTGAGCCGCAACAAAGGAGGATCACAGCTCTGCAATGTAATGTGATGAGCTTCGTCTCTCTTATCAATTCCAGGAAACATTAAAGGAGTATGGGAGGAAAAACTCTCATTTCATACACCCATAATTAAATGACACAGACAGGTTGATGGTTCGTGGACTGTTGTGAATCCAAATTACACAAAGTAATGAAGGAAAGCACTTTTAAACTGGAGGTAAAAAGCCAGAGAGGCTTTGAAGTCATCTTTATGCTTCTGTAGCATTTAGCATGTTTTGTGTGTATTTTTAAAGGTGTACGTGTAAATTTATTTGAAAATAGAGAAATAGGAACCTGCCCCAGTTAATTTTAATTAGATTTGATGTGGAGGTTATTCAGAGTATATATCCATGAGGAAAAGGACTGAATGTTGTATATATCACTCATGCATAAAAATGCCACAGACCTGAAGAGCCACTCTCACATCCTTGTGCATACAGAGGTTAGTTATGGTCAAAGGGGGTCTGAGGATGGGAGGCAAAACTGAGAGAGAGTCAGCAGTATTTTTTTTTAACTTTATGCAGACTAGTTGATGTCTGCACAGGCAAGAAGACAGGGTTGGTGGGCAGGACTAGGAACATCTGACTTGAGAACGTTGATGAGAATGTTTTGGCTGTTTGTGTCCCAGAATTTAGCGCTGGCTTGTTTGTCATGTATCTTCCATAGCCTACTGAAGTACCACCACTCTGCACTTGCTTCAACCCTAAAAAGGATCTTTTTCAAAACCAAAAGCGGCTTTCTTTCCTAAACACTAAGCGCTTGCAGAGGCGCTCTGATGTTGCCATGATTGCTGCTGGACATTTGTAAGAAGACACAAAAAAATAGCAAATTTCTGAACCCGAAGTTTGGCTCTCAACATAAAAAAGAGCCAAACTTCCCATCGCTAGAACCCAAACACACAACTCAGGGAGACCAAGGTTACTGAACAAAAGAAATCAAGATGTGTGGGCAAGAAGAGCAATGACTGCATGGGTGGAAAAGAGCTGGTTACGGTGGCACATGGCTCAAGACAAACTGGCACAGCACAAAACGAGACAAGGACTATTTATACTCCAGGTAAGGAGACACAGGTGGAGACAATCAGAGCAGGGCGAGGTAATCACAACGGCAGGAAGACAAATGATCTGATCTGAGGTAAGTACAAAATAAAACAGGACATGCACGAGACAACATGAACACAAGACAAAGAATATGACAACCAATCATCTCAATGGGTTTTTTATAGAAAAGGGAAATAGGGAAACTCATTTTACATTTTGTTTAGATGACCAACCTTTTGTCTTGTAGACATACCATAAAAGCTCATGGTGAGCTGAGACTGTGAGTGCCTATTTTTAGTGAAACACATTATGGCTGATAGAATACACAAATTTGTTTAATATGTATTTAGCTGGAAAGACGAACGTGAACATGACTAAAGCCAAAAAGCCCAAAGAGATAGAAACAAAAGCCAGCCTCAGTTCTCTGGGTGGAACAGATGAACAGAAGCCCAGCACTCCCCTGGTGCTCGAGCACAACCAGGCTCCAAATTCATCCTCATTAGTTTCTCATGATGAGTTTAATGAGCACCTCGTTGGGAAGGTTTTGCTTGGCCCGCTGTCCTCTGGGTCCTCTGGCATCACAGGCCCGTGAGACCCCCTCACATAGAAGAAGCTGATGAAGCGACATCCATCATCAGAGGAGAGAGGAGATGGTGAAGGAGAGACAGAACGAGGAAACAAAACCTGCACAGAAAGACGATGGAGAAAACAAAGGGGGTAGATGGAGTTGAGAGAGGGTCTCCCAGCAAATGAGGGACAGGGGACAGCTCGTGATTAGCAAAGCCACATCCATCATCCTGCAGAGGGGAGAAAAGGTGAAGAAGAAAAGGAGAAAGAGTCAGAGAAAGAGAACCATTTTCGTGACAGAGAGTATAAGCAGTGCAGAGAGTGAAATGTAACATCTGACAAACAAGCACACATCACACATCTTCTCTAACATGCTGCGTCACCTGAACAGACCTCTCTCCACAAACAGAACTAGCGTCCTGACCTCTGAAGCAGGTGAGTGGTCGTTGCAGGAGTTAATGGGGTTTATGGGGGTGCATACCTGCAGTTTAATTCATTCAGGAAATCAATGTCATTCTGCTTGAAGCTCATGAAATTATAATCCTGGCTAAAAAGAGAAAAGAGGTATTGTTATATCAGGAACATTCAGACACTGAAAAAAACAAAACGACTGTCCAGGAGGTCATGAGTGGCCACGGATCTGTCTTTTCAAGGGAAGGAATACCTGCTAGTAATTGTCTGTTTTTCAAACCTTCAAACCTGAAATTGCTTCTCTCAAAAACCTGACAGCTGCAGCACATGAAGTCAATATTTGCACGGCACAAGAAACCACAAATGCAAGTCTTGACTGTGCACAGTTGACTTCCGCAAGGTAATATGAGTTCAAACATAAGACCACACCTTCCCCAGGCCAGCAGGGCAGCTGAAAGACACACACACACACACACACACACTGCAAACTACAAAAAGCACTGTCATGCCAAAGGTGATGACATTAATCTGGCACTGCTGGCATACAGAGCATTCAACACCAATTAACAGTACGCTCTACATACTTTTAATTTTACTGTATATATAAACTAAACACTGATGCTCAGGTTGTAACCCACAGGTAACTTATTGACTCAGTAGCAACATTATACTTCCTGTTAAAACCCTCAAATTATGGGAACTCACACTGCAAATCCTAGAGCATTATTATATCCCAACTAAAGTGTCAAAATCCATCAACATCAAGTTTAATTTTAATTTTTCATGTCTCTATCAATATTTCAAACTAAAGTTACGTAAGAGAGTTAGAAGAGCTGGAATCATCATTTTTTCCTAGCAGACACTGTGTTTGCATATAGCTGAGAGTGTAATTAAAAAACAAAGATTCAACGAATCAACATTTTCTGCTGCAACACTTGAACTCAGCCTCAGAAAATGAACCTCAGCCCATGACTCCAGATCTCCATGACTGAATTATCAGGATCTAAAGGCTAAAAGGTGAAGCTAACCCCAGGGGTACGATGTCTTTAAAGCTCTGGAGACTTCACGTTGGCTCATCAGGATTTTAGAACTTTGTACTTTGGGAACCAGCAGTGAAATGCAGTCTCTCATACTGGGAGATGGCGTCATAAAAAGGTAATGCTGCTCCTCGGTCAGGCCCTGCTGGTCATTCTGAAGTCTGGGCTGAAAGTTAAAAGGTGATGGTGCTTTTTCTCCATCACACCTGCTCTCCATAGGCACTGGCTTTTACCTGGCTGTGGTTGTATTGACACATTCTTCACTTTTTAAATTAATCTGTAACATACTGATTTTCAGAAGAGCTTTTATGTAATATTTTGTAAGAAACAGAAATGTAAGGCTAAATGAATTTAAAGAAAAAGCACATTAAAACACACATCTACTGCCTCAATACTTTATACAAGCAATCTCCTCTGCTTCATTCCTACATTTCCCAGAGTGCCTAGCAACAACACCCAGTGAACAGGTGTGATCTTGTTGCTGATGTGGGTTTTACTTGTAAGTGAAGAGTTCAAACTTAGGAGTGTGAGACAGTGGTGAAATTTCCAGTCAATAAACACTGGTCTGTGCCTCATGGTGAGACTCCAAAGACGTCCTTGATCTGAACTCAATTCATTATTAATATTTTTTGGGAAACAAACTGTGTAGGAATCAAACCTTTATGGCTTTCATTTAAACCTTTTAATACGCAGCAACAACCCACTCATGGCTATGTTTTAGAATTTAATTTGCTTTAAACCATCATTTGTTGTTCTGTGCTCATAAAGTAACTAAGTATGTGCAAATTCAAGTTTCAATTTAAGAAAGTGCTGCTGATAATTGCATTTCCAACCTTTAAATGAAGTTATAAAACTGAGAACTGCTTCCACCATTTTCTCCAATCTCATGGGCTCCTTGTGCCTGATAGAGTGAACACAAGTACCATTAGATCCCTGGTGAATTGGTTGGAATTAAAAGAGATGTTTGTCATTGCCTGTGAAGTCAAGCATTTGCGTAGCAGAGCAAATTTAAGTAACCCAGTTTACCAGCATCATGTCGCCTGCAGCAGAGACCACGAGTGGAAAGAATGAAACAAATAAATTAATGGAGCAGCTGACAGACTGATGGTGAACAAAAGGAAAGAGGGGAGGAAATATATATGCAGGAGGACCTCTGAGCAGCTTGTGCCAGCTGAGAAAATACCCTGCAGGGAGTTATGCAAATGCCTGAGTCGTAGCCTGTCAAGAAATCCAAATTCAGCTCAAGCACGTGTCCACGCTCACCCTCTGTGGAGTCCTTACACGCTTTATTATTCATTTCCAGACATCACTTGTGGCTCCTGGCCATATTTTTAGAGAGCAGAGAGGGAAGCATCCTTGAGAAACGCTGGGCAGCGAGACGGGGAGTAGTGTTAGCACTTCAGCTCACTCCAAAGGCGTTACCAATCCCAGTGGACGAGCAGAGCCCCACAGAGGAGTGGATGCGACGTAAAATAGCATATGGCCAGGTGCTATCATTCTAATTGCAGCTGCCTGTGAATGACCGGCTTCTGCACACGACACTAAATCCACCTTGCTGCCGCTGAACGCTCTTGCATCTGCTTATCTCCCTCAGAGAGCAGAAGAACATTTCTGTACTTAATAAGCAGGCCTCCTCTTTTAAAACAGCTACACAGAGAAAGAAAATTCATCGTACTGCTGCATATACGTTCTAATTTCAGCCACCAGCCGCACAGCTATTTTTTTTACCTGAGGAGACATTCATCAATAAATGATTGCAAAGGTGTGGAACCAGGTGAATCTACATTAGCAGAGAAATGCCATGATTCATTTTAACTTTCTGTCAAAGTCAAGAGCTCCTGATCCATGAACCTGAAATATTGCTGTCCTTTCTCGCCGCTCCTTCCGGGGTCGCCACAGCGGATGATCCACTTGTAGACGTGGCGTTAGTTTTTTACACCGAATGCCCTTCCTGATGCAACATTTTGGTATCCAGGACTGGGAGAGAGTCGAACCCCTGTTCCCCAGGCCGATGACATGCGCAATCATCCATGAACTTGAAATGACCATCACAAATACACTTCGGGGAAATAAAAAGGTCATGTCAGTTTGTTTACCAAGTAGTACAGACAACATCCTAAACCAGAGGCAGTAAAAGCCAAAGCCCCACAAATCAGCTGAGAACAAGGCTTTGCTGTAAAAAGCTGCTTTAGTTCCTGTTTTTATGGCAGTGAAGATATCATACAGGCTTAACGATTTAGCAACTGAAGAGCTTCCAGACGTTGCCTCTAATTCAATTTCCTTTCCTGCTCATTAACTTATAGTCCGGTCATTAGTTAAAGGCAGTGCTGTTTGGATTGGCTCAGCATTTTGGGTAAATTAAGAGCAGGATGGTTTGTCGGGCTGATATGAGATCAGTGGATGAAATCCACTGAGGCAATTGGAATTTGTCACAAAGCTGTCGAACATGTTTTTGCGCTGTTTACAACAATTTACAAAGGCATTAAATGTTTACAAAGACAGTGTTTGCCCAAACGAACAGCAACTCCCATCTGCAAAAAGGGAAGCTGGCTATAAGTTCACTAATTCTGCTCTATTAAGCCGCTCTATTTTTACTTTTAGTGACAATCTCCAAAGAAAATCAGTGTCTCAGTGATGAAACAAATCTTCCTATATGTTCAGATCTTTTTTAAACAGATGAAGGTCAACTATTGAGACACTTTTTCAAAAGCTTTCATAAGACCTCTAAGTTTTGGAAATACTTTCCCACCATTAATTCATTTTCTCCAGCCTTTTTGCCAAAATTCTATATGATTTCTGTCAGTGTGAGTGGGAAGCTGCTCCTGGCAGGGGAGCACAGGAAGAACGCCAGGGAGTAAAGTTATATCTTTAATTAATTAACACAGACAATGCTATCTTTCTGACTTCCAACGACAGCTTTTTTTTTTCCAGCCAGAAGGCCCGTGTTGTAGGACAAATATAATATTAGCTCAGGAGGAGGGCACAGCCAGCAGATTCATATGCAAAACCAGACCTGTTTATGCACGATGCAACTCAACATTCATTTCAAAAGTAGAGCTATAACTGCAATAACTGAAGAGACAACATGATATGCAGCAGGTTACAGACAGTTTGCTTTCTGAGAACACTGTGGAGGCTCAAGCATGAACTGGAAACAGTGCAACAATTAAAAGAGGATGGAGTACAAAGTAGCAGCAGCAGGACTGTATGTAAAATGGCAGAGTAGTCAGAGTAATTACCAGCAGTGTGGGGTAATGAGAAAGGAGACATGATGTGATGAAAGTGCTGTGCTGGACTCAAGGGCATTTTCTGGATCACGTCGCTCTGCTCTTCTCATGCTGTTAGAATGATCATAATGGAAGCAGCTTCACACTGTACAGTGCCTCATGTTTGACCAAAGAGATTTACCTCCAAACAACAGTTTGAAAGTAACCATGTGACTTTTACTTTCATAACACTGGCCCTCTGTTCTATTAATTCTGACGACATTGTACTCGCCAACACTAAAACAAGCAGTCAGGTGATCAGAGAGGTTGGAAATAAGGTCCTGGTTAGAAAAAATATCTCTGAAAGAGGAAATAAAGGCAAATATAAACATTTTCTTTCCCAGTGGTTGAAAATCCAGTAGATGACAGGAAGTAAACTGGACCTGAGTTGTTGCCATAGAAACAGCAA
This sequence comes from Synanceia verrucosa, assembly GCA_029721515.1. Classification (NCBI taxonomy): domain Eukaryota; kingdom Metazoa; phylum Chordata; class Actinopteri; order Perciformes; family Synanceiidae; genus Synanceia; species Synanceia verrucosa. The sequence continues at coordinate 20,001,605 of CM056565.1, read as the reverse complement.
TTAAAAGATCTGTTGATGATGATGCGTCCTGAGATCTGAGCGTTCTCTTTGTCATTACAGAGTCATTATGTTGTGGTGGAGATGGTCGTCCTTAGTCGGTGGTTAAGTCCCTTGAATGCATGTCAAAGTGTCCTTGAGTGAGACAATAAACCCCACAGTTTATCCACGAGAGCTTTACAGCAAAAGTAGAGGTCAAATGCCATGCATGTACTGGACCTGCATGTATATGATAAGTCAAAACACCCATATTCCTTGGGGACATGGATTTTGTCCCCAATTGCACAACTGATCTTAAGTCAAGTGTGTGACCCCAACGTGGATATAAGGCAGACCACACACACACACACACACACACACACACACGGCATGTTGTGCTGTGATGAAGTGGGAGTTGCTCTCATCAAGTGGCATGCCATGGGACAAAGCAGCCTTTAAGCTGCCTCAAGGCCTGAATCTTATCTGTCTGCCCTCCCACATAGCCCTGCTAGTATACCGTCTCTGTAGAGCATGAGCAGACTAACTACAGTACATATTACTGCACAGAAAATCTGCTTTCTCTAGCCACAAAAATGGTTGAATAAGGTGTCTGCGCCCAAAGCTCTTATTTATTTTTAGTTTCATTAATTTGTCATCTGGAAATCATGAATTGGGTGAATCACTCTTCAGTCACCAAGGAGGAGCATAAATCAAAAACAGGTGGGTTAATCAAAGGTGCTGAAGGCTAACACTGATTGAGATATGAAGGCCTGGTTTACTGAAGGTTTGTTCAGGGGGAGACGTAAAGTAGAAATTAGAGGTGGAATGAATGTGAAATCCATTTGAAGGCCATGAAAAGAAGTGCGCTCAGAGAGGAGAAGTCAGGGCATTTTCATCAGAAACCAGGATACATAATTATGGGCTGCATAACAAAAAATGCCTGAGGAGGAAGAAACCTTTGGCACCACACAAGCCATCGCATAACAAATACAATGAAAAAACACTGTAAAATGCCTACAGGGGCACTGACACTATGGCTGCTGGCACAGACGGATCACTAAGTATATGAATTATTTTAGAAATCATATTACATCCTATCTGTTTTAGACAAAACAAATACTTAGGCCATAAATATCATCTGAGGAAAAAAAACTGTTGTAAAGAGCTCCTTTATCAACATTAAAGTGAAATTTGTTCCATATTTCTCAAAGAAATATGGAACGTGGAAATATGGAAATTGCACCACAACAAAATATGTCAGTGTCTCAATAACTTGTCGTGTGTCCTTGAGCATCAATTACAGCTTGACAACGAAGTTTCATGCTGTCAAGTTATTGTCTGACATGTCAGTTCACACCTGTAGCTGCTCAGGGAGCAGACAGGGTACAGTACAGCAGCTGTGATAAAACTAGATGGTGGACAGAGTTCAGAAACCTTGATGACTGGAAAAAGGAGAGTGGCATATCTCATGGGCTTATTCAAGGAACAGCTGTGAGTGGACTGCGGTTGTGCGTACATGCATGCATCATATACCTACCTGAAAAAAATATTCACAACCTGGAAGCATTTCCTCTGGTAATAATGTGATGAGAGATTTTATCAAACAACAGATTGTACAAATAACATCTATCACACCATTATGCCATTCATGTGAGTGAGTGGTCATTATTGGCTGGTCAGCTCATGCATCGACCACATGCTGATGCCGTTTAGTGTTGATAGCTCCATAAGCATTTATGAGGAGGATCTAATGGTGATAACCGCTGACAATGGCTGTCATGTATGGTGTCTATCTACACCGCTGACAATAACAACATAATTACATTCCTGAGGGGCAAATGAAATTAAAAGCCCTAGCTCATCTTTGAAATAACAAACAAGGCTTTAAAACAGCAGACTAAGTGTGAAGAATGAGTGACTCTAATTCCAAAATAAGTCAAAGCTCTGGCTCTATTAAGAACGATTGCTGCTCAGCAATGGTTTTGTCACTAGTTTGTAAACTTTTCATAGTTCTTTCCACCAGGTGTAGCTGATCTATCATCTGAAACTCTGTGATAAGACGTGCAGATAAGATCTAAGTCAGAAACTCTATAACCAAACAAAAAGGAGTCTTTCCTTCCTGTAACAATGTTCATGACCACTTGACTCTTTTGAGCCTTTACTGCTTCCAGGTGTTGCTGCAATGAATGGACGTGCGTTCAAAATCTGCAACATGACATGTTGTGTTATCGTCATGTGAAGGAATTGAATAAAACTGTTTTGATTTGGGTTGAAAATTATCTCAGAAGTCTGGAGCCTCGATGGAGTCGAGCAGGCAAGCCGTGGTTCCGTTTTATGCACCGTGAACACACTATTGTGAGTGTGTGTTTGCATGTGTGTGTATGTGTCAGTTGTCTTTTTCATAGAATTTGTTGATCTTTTTTTTCCCACAGGCAACTCACATCCTGCCCTATAATTAATGGAGCGCTGGCAGCTTCCCCTCATACGCACTGACTGAGCGCTCGGCTTCCTCCGATGTCAAGAGCCAAGAATGGGATTCAAAAATAACATAGAAGTGAAGTTTAAAAAAAATAGAGGAAAATATGGTTGAGGTCGATTCTTACAGTAGTCAAGAAATAGAAGGCAGAAAAAAAGAGTTTGATGAATAACTTGCATTTCTGACACATTTACCTTTATACCACAGTGACATTTACTTTCTCTTTTACAAATGTCATGTCAAACGTCACATGTTTCCGATCAAAGGGCAGCAGATTGTTCCTTTGCTTTAATCTTAGTGAGTGTTTTCTGAGGCTGTAATATTTATTGTATAGTTGAACAGAGAAAAGTTGGGTCAGTCATCAGCAGTGATGGTGAAGTGACTGTGATAATGGGTGGGTGGTCCTGTACCTGAGCAGATTATCATGTAAATAGCATATTTATGTGAGAAATGTCATGTTAGGTTACTTGAGACGACACTTGTTAAAGTCAAAGATGAGTAAGAGAGGCAAAAATCAAAAGCTGCTGACTGTGATGAAACCAAAGAATTTTGCACACTGTTGAGCACATTTATAAAAGATGCTCACCAATAATTAAATAAGTTAAATAAGTTAGGTGACATGAATCCAAGTTTGTAGGTTTGAATTTTCTTGCAGATCCTCTTCGTACAGTACTAAATACAGTACTAAATGATCGTTTTCCTTTCTATTTAACATTGTTTTTCCATTTCTGATATCATTCTGGTAGTTATGCTGATTGTAGGTGCTTGTGTATTGTACTTGTATTTTTACTATTAATTTTATTACTAATTTTCCAATGTGCATTCCTGATGACAATGATGACACATAGCAGTTGATTCTTTGGAGCTCAGTGTCTCAGAATGAAGGCAGTAAGTGTTCAGTTGGGAAGAGAAATGATCTGGATATGTGCATCAGTTCACTTCGTTCATTAGGAGCTGTTGGCAGGCATATGCCAGCATCTGTCTCTTTTAACAAATAAGTCCTTGTGTTTTGGCGTTGGTTCCTCATTACATTCACACTCCTAACAAATCCCACCAGAGCTTGGTTGTCAGAGGACTAAGGCCTAACTCTTCAGCAGTATTTTTGATGTTTTTTATCTGATGTGGTCTACTTTTGAGTCAATGTGTCCCAAAGTTAATTCAACAAAAACGCTATTTCGATCAGACGACAATCAAATGTTCATATGTAATAAATATATGAATCCTGAGTAACTAACTGAAACTGTCTTTGTGTTTACAAAACGAACTGAAGCGTTTTGTTTTTGCCTTTGTCAAATTTGGATTGATATGAAGTTGATTTCTCAATTGCTCAAACAATTTTACGAGAGCTGGCGGGCACCATACGACACCTCACGGTCCGTCACTTCTTGTCACGTCTTGTCACTTCTTATCAGTTCTCGCCACTTCTTGTTGCTTCTCATCACTTGTTGTTTAGAATTTTGAGTGTGTTCATGTTTTTTTTAGATTTAGCTTCCCGAGACTGCTGGCTGTCAAAAAATGTGACGTGGACTCATATTCTTTTGTTTATGTGTGTCTTTAGCTTGTTGGCTATTATGATTTGTAGAAGGCAGGCACACTCCCTGTATTTAACCCCAGAAGCAGTATTAAACACATTTTGCATGTAAGGCTGCTATCCTGTGGGCTGTTATGGTTGTTGTGGACTGCTGGTTGTTCAACAGTGACCGAATAAATTTTAAAATTGTCAAGTTTTACTCTTTTGGAATCCTGCACCTGATATATAACCAAAGTATGAAAAAACATATATTAAAACTAACAATAAAATGAAACTAAAAGTAATCATTTGGAAAAAACGAAAACTAACAAATAACTAGCAAACCTGCTCTAAAAACTCAAGAAAAATGAAGTAAAACTAAATTATAATGAAAAACTATTATAACCTTGGTCCCTCACACAGTCCAGTAGACATTTTACTTAAAATAAAATTCCACCAACATAAGACAATGTGCAAATTCAAAAATGTGCTCAAGAATCCCCATATATAACCCTACCACTCCCTAAAAGCTCTAAAGCTGTGTAAAAGAAACTAGATGAAGATTAATGTGATAAACACCTTCAACAAGCTTGGTTGTATAAAACTGTAACTCCACTGTGATGAACAGAGACATGGAGTGGGCAGCTAGTGGGGAAAAGTAGCCAGCTAGCTGACATTTGTGGCTGGAAAAGCCAACAGTACTTTTGTTTCCTCTGGCACATCCTAATGCCACCATGCATCAATTACTCTCATCTCCCCCCTGTAGTGAACTACTGTAAGGGACCATTTGGCTTCTCATGTGTTTTAGCCCACTCTCACATGTAGCTTAAAATTAAAAAAACACCACATCCATGAGTGATCAGAACTTTAAATTATTGGCACCTGAGGTTTATCTATGATGATTAATGTAAATAAACACATTTTAACACTGACTGCTCAATGACATCCTCTGTCTGTTCAAACAGTGCACTTATATTTCTTTCCACTCTCTGCTATGCATTGACTCCACCTCTCAGCTCAGGTACGTTTCTTCATCATCATCAGTTCAGCGTCAGTTTATTATTTCATGGGCCGGTCAGAAAAAAAAATATAATAAAAAAAACAGTTAATGTCAGCCCAAAAGGGTAAAATGACAGTGTGCTTTCCCAGTTCAGGGTGTGAGGGGTCATCCCTGTGCAATTAACTATGCATTCAATAATTTAAACTTGGGACAAATGATTTCTTGTCAGCATCCTCGTGGCAGCCGAAAGCTCCTTCCTGTGCAAAGCTTTTTAAATGTGGGCACAATGGATGAGATGGGTCACTTTTTATGTCAAGCGCTATCTTTTTGTTATTCTGTACATGTCCGCTGCTTGATTGCTTCCGTGGTTTCCTTATAATTTTACTGGTCGTGTTCACTCTTGACAGTTTTCCTTTACATTCAAGTGTCCATACCAAGCCACCAAGATTAAGATGCCACCTGAGTTCCACCTGAGGTTTTTTTTTTTTTTGCACCATTTCAAGAATATTAAGCTTCCTGGGTAGATGTAACTTCTTTAATGCTTTTAGAACATAATATGCATCATCTATAAATGTAATGTGGCTATGGAAACAAAATTAGACCTACATTCACCTCTAAAACCTGGAGCCTTTGCAGGAGGATATGTGTCTGCATTCAAACACATTCACATCACATCTCTTTATTGGTAAAAGTAGACTCCATAAATGATAAATTAATGGTTCATGCCCTCTTACTTTCACATTATACATGTCAAATATGTGTACGGTATATGTCAAGGTTGGCTCTCCTTAATTTCCTGTAGGATTTTAAATCAATCAATCTTGATCACCAGAATTTTTGATTGGCTCTTGGTGAACGTGTCTCACAGTGATCTTACATTCACCATCTTGGGCTGACAACCAAAGATCTGACCCTTCTGTCATCTGTATTTGGAATATGAATACTTCCCATATGTTCAAATCAAGACAAAAAGAACTGTATGTTCTTTCTCAGCACGTCTTTCTTGTAAATTATGAATATTTTCTTTGTGCTGAAACGTCCCCCGACATTTTATTTGTCCTTTTATAGAGTAAATTGATAAAATGCAATATGGAGGTTTAAGCTGTTCTCCACCCTTTGAAGAGGGCAGCCATGTCAGCCAATAACAGTGCCACCTGTGTGTTTTCCGCTTTGTTTCAGGTCAGATACATCAACCACAGGTGGCTGGATCAATGTGAAACGTTTAATTATTGTTGTGACAAATGGCAGAGGCATTTAGCCGGGTTTGCTGAGCAAATGATCTCAGTGATTGCAGTAGAGGAGTGTGCCATGATTCACAATGACAAGTCATGAATTATTAAGCCACCAGAGCTGCCTGATGCCCTGAGGCTGTGTTTCTCTTTGTATACGGAAGCCCAGCAGGGGCAAACAAAAGGGATTTCAATTCAGGCCACCTACAAAGCAGAGGCTGAGGGAAATTTAGGTTGGAGAAGGATCTGTCAGTTGAATAATAACTGGAGGATTTGCACTTTCCAGCAGCATAGCTTAGCAGAGATGGCAGGATAGGAGAAAATATTTATCACAAATACAGCATATACAACAAATGCCACTTGAAAAGAACTGTAAAGAAATGAATGCCTGCATACCATAATATATTACAATCATTTGTTTAATTAAAAAACACGTAGCTTGAGTGTGATGTGACAGTAGTACACATTAAACAGGTCAAGCCAATACTTAAAAGAAACTGCTTTATAACATGAGCTGTCTACAAGAAATCCACAAGTTCTGCTCTCTAGTTTCTTTACTTTTTTTGTTAATCACTTCTTCTTTTCACATACCAGATCAGTATGTGCATTCAGCATTCAGCGTGAATGAACATAAATGTGCTCTATGTTACGTTACTGTGTAGCTACTCATCCAGGTCGAGGTGAATCAAAAAGAGCAAAGAGTCAGCTGGACTGCTGAGTCTGAGAATGCAGTGACTTGTGGATCATCGGTGGAGACCAAACAAGAGCTCCACAGGCGTATGGCTCAACACAGGAGAGCCAACCCCTCAGGACTCAGACCTGTTATTTTGGTGGTTTCTGATGTTTGTTTCTTTTCTGCTCCAACAGCGGTATAAGTATCTGGACTCTCTACCAGTCAGTTAGAACTGAAGAAGTCTGTTACTGATGGGAGGAGAGACATCTTCAACAAACCTCAAGCTGACTCTTTTTTTGCTCTTTTTGATTTACTGTATGTTACATAAACTGTTATATTTCAAGGCGCAACCACCAGAAACTGATGGCGTCAGTTGGCGCTGCTTATATCCAAACATGTTGTCTCATGAAACACACAGAGTCATTATTATATCCAGATTACGACATGATATTCAGCATATTCTTTACTGCCTTGGTCAGGTGACGTTCTCCTGCCTGCAGACTGGTTGAACCAGTAAAGCACTGATTGTGATTGCTCTGTGTGTGAAGAAAGCACATTTAAAGGTAAAGTTCAGGTGGTGATGTGTGCACACACCAAGTTTATATTCTCTCCCTCTGACAGTATTTGAGATAAATATCTTTTATTTTGGGGTAAATTTGTATTATATATTTTTTCAGTGGAATAGCTAGTCAAACTTTTTGCAGACAGAATATATTTTGGTAGTAAATCCTGTAATGAAATTTTGTAGGCATTTTTGTAAATATTTCCAAAATGAAAAAGTTATGATTGTGAATTAATTACTTAAATTGTTTTGTTGGGGGCATGTTTGCTTCAGCTGGGAGCTTGGTGTGGGTCCGACTGATTCCAACATGGCGGCGGGTCACAAACTTTCTCACTGTACAGTCACAGAAGGTGAGGATCTGAGCAGGTTTAGTCAACCTGCACTTCTCCTCCCTGAACATAATATCTGCCTGATTTACAGCACAATGTTTTGATTGAGAGAGAGTTTTGTTTTTCACCCTCAAGATTATGGATTGCCACAGATATAAAGATTAGAGCCCAATTACATTTTAATCAGATTAATCACAGGTTGTTGTGGATTTATTTTGATAAATCTCAATTAAATATTGTTCAATTTTAATCTATATTAATGTTTCATTTTGCATGAGCAAACAGAAGGAAAGGAATATATCTCTACCAAACATGTTTATTAAAAACCAGCAGTTTCAACAGTACAACTGTGTTGGAGTTTATTAGTGGATATGAGTCAAAAATTGGATGTTTTTAATACAAAAGCTGCATTGTCGCTCACAGACAGACAGAGTGTCTCGGCATGGACCAACCACTGAGGAGCATCAACTGGTCTGTTAGAGGTCTGCAGAGACTCAGAGTCATTCTGTGCTGCAGATGGGTTAATTGCATTTTTATTCCACCAACATATATAATCTGATTAAAAATGGACTTTTAATGAGATTACTCCACCAACATATATAATCTGATTAAAAATGCAATTTTTTAATGAAAAAAATGCATTTTTAATCAGATTTTATATGTTGGTGGAGTAATCTGTGCTAACGTGCTAATTTCGACAGCCCTTAATAAAAATATCTATCATATTATTGTTATCATCATGCATATTGTTAAATCATTGTTTGTGTGTGTGTCACTGTGAGACTACTGAGAGAAAAGCCATCTTGACTAATGACTCCTTTATTACTAATATATGTCAACTAATAACCGCAAATAGGATCTGCTTAATTGAAAGTGTGTTTGATGTAGTCATTGTGGGTTAAAAACAGAGAGCTAACTGCTGAAGAAGCTAGGAGGAGAGACGGTTGCCAATCACTGCCAGCATTAATTTGGTTTAAGTAACATTTACAAGACAAAGTTGTGACACACGATGAGCTCTGCCTTACTTCAGTGACACTTTTTTATTGCAGTGCTGCCAATAATGAGTCATGAGGTGAAGTTTCCCCAGCAGGGTCGCTGAGGGCTGTGATTCCCCCGCAGCACGCCACTGCCTCCTCCTGACCTAATTACCACAAATAATTGCTCATAATACTACACTGCCAGGATCCCAAGATGAAACAAGCAGAAATAGCTTCCTCAGCAGTTATTACCAGCTGTTACATGAGGATAACTGTATTCTAAATGGAGTCATTGCTGTGCGTGCAGATGAACCACCACACTGTGCACACTAGATGTCTCTAACCCAACAACGATGTGACCCGGTTGTCTCGAAAAATCACACTTTAGTGCTTTGAGTTAAAGTAAAAATGTTTTTTTGTTGTTGTTTTCTGGGTCTGAATGACTTTACAGATGACACAGACAGTGAACAGCTGAGCAAGGGCCCAGGAGGTAAAAAGTAAGGAAGGGGTCATCAGAAGCTGGAGTGGAGTGATTTATTTTTATTGTATTCAGGCAAGAATGGTTCAAATACAACCCTACTCCTCACAATCACTTCACCCTCCATGTATGGAGAATGGTGAAGTTCCCCCTCCTGACTGTGTGCTTGTCAAGAAGCGCATCGATCTTTCACTGTGTCCCAAACCTTTTGCAGATTGCAGTATACCAAACATGTGACGGGAAGATTGGCACAGATATTACCTCTGTGTCTGTGCTTGTTCTGTAAGGTGTGCATCGCACCCGTCTGCTGCTCCAAGGAGCTCATTATAGATTAAAACACTTACATGTTAATGGACGTTTGGCTCCTGCAGGTCTGTTTCGTATGAGCAGAGTCACTGGGATTTGTTGCTGAATGAAAAGTTAGCAGTGAGATGACTTTTCACACCACACACACACACACACACACAAACACTTGTGAGGTTTAATTGATTTTTCTGTTGCTGTAGATAAATCCATGTTCCGCATCCCATGTCACTGGCTGAAGCCTTTGTCTTCTAGCCTGGTAAACCCAATTCATCACCTACAGCCTCTGCATACGCAGCAACACAGCAGCGCTCCGTTTCTGACACACACACAAAGAAACACAATGATGACAACATTGAGAAGATAATTATTTCAGCTCTCCTCAGGGTAAATGTAGCTGTGCCGTACATGGATTCACTGATATAAACTGTCTTAGAAATAATAAGCTGAATCAGATCACACAGACACATAGCCACACACAAACACACACACACACACACACACACACTGATGGAACATTATATATGGACTGTTCACTTTCAAGCCAAGGGCTGATTTTAGATTCTACATCTGTCAAACTGCACTCCAGGGTCTGTAGCTGGACCCTGACCCCGAGCTTGTTAGTTTCACAGTTACAGTAGAAGCCAGTGTACCTCAGTGTTCCTCAGTCCTGCAGTACCATTCCTGCTTCAACATTATACAGCACAATTTGAATGCTGCATTTTTAAACAAAGCTCAAACAATGAGCCAGTTCTCAGAACAATAATTGCCTGGTGAGCATCTGGGATTTTTTCAGATTTCCTTCCAGGTATGGAGCACGTCATTAGGGTGCACGTTCATGTAAATTCATGTGAGGGATGAATGTAATAGATAGTGGAAGAGGGGTGACCTTTTTAAATTATTCAGTTACTCTCTGTCAGAAATGTCCACAATTCCCTGTTGGACATCATCCCAAAACACATCACATCACCAACACATGAATACAACATGGAAGTTATGCAGGTCTGCTGCACATAAACCATTGAAAACATTAACATTGCACACAAAGGGCTGAAGGAAAACCTTGACCTTGAATGCTGCTGGTCATTAAAAGTGCTAAAATATCTTATTTACCCGATTTCAAGATATTAAAAATGGTTTTATGCATGGTTACAGCTGAGGTGATGTCACTTTCTTTCTAAAGTTAAGTTAGTTAACTATTGAAAAAGCCCTGGCATTGACTTGATTTTGAATTCTTTGCCTTGGTTTTGTTTTGTTTTGATGACCCTGATTTACTGACTAACCATTAAGCATGCTTAAAATAGTTTTCCCTTTGGCACATGAGTTTATTTTATTTTGAAGTTAAACTTGCACAAGCCTGGAATCAGCCTCTTCAATGCTGAAGTTCTTTCTATACCCAGAAAGCAACACCTCAACCTGAGGAGAGTTCAGCACTTCCTGCTGAGACTCTTGTGATAAATGACGGAGTTGTCGTTTCAACTCAAGCACGGTGAGCAACACGTGCCACAATTCATTTTCCCTCCAGCTCTCAAAGTGCTGACTGCTCCACGGAGAAATGAGATGTGCCATCAAAGCTAACCCTAGCCTTTATTCCTGCGTGAACTCAGCTATGTTTAACCAGCCGAGGTCCCGCAGGGCTGCCGGCAGGAGACACGAATCAAGAGAAGCTTCGATCCACACACGCAGTGAAGGTCGCCGTTCCACCAGAGCGGTTAATTCAATATGAAAATCCAAGCGTTGAGCCCACCGCGGCATGCTGTTTGATTCCTGACACTTGAAAGTGTAGTTCTGAAATCCTTGTGAATGCAATGTTGAATGCAATTTGGCCAAAAAAAAATGGAGAACGCATGAAATCTGCATCTCCTTGGAAAGATTACCACAGGTGTTTTCATTCCTCTCTCGTAAAATGTTTCCAGAAAGTCCAACATTTACTGCAGCTAGCAGGTTCATTTGTATCTGTGTTGCTTTTGTGTTTCTATTTCTAGCCAAAAAATACATATTCATATAATTCCTGTATATATTTTAGTCCAACACTGCTAAGGCATATTTAACATAATATTGATTCTTTGAGCTCAGCATAAACCGACTGAAAAGGAGAAGAAGGAGAACGGCTGTCATATTAATCATCCTGCAGCCACTCTTCATCTCTTCTTTTAACCACACTTCAAGTGAGAAGTGACTCCGGCCTCGTGCTACTTTTTCCGAACATGTCATTTTATCAAATGGGGAGGCTTTCTGGACACGACGTACAGCAGATTAAAAACCCTCACTGACGGGGACTCAAAGATACTTCATTTGACTTTCAGTGCTTCCAAATTATTGCAATTCTCTCGGAAGAAATAATCCTCATAGAAATATTCTTATTGGATACGATCAACTTAGCGGGAGGAACCAATGAAGTGCTGCCAAGGAAACTGACATAAAAATTGTACAAGACAAAATATTGATTTTTTCATTCACTCAGGACTATTGACATCTGCAAATATAAGATTAGACTAAATAATGACCAACAGCATTTTAACAGTGACATGAGACAGTACAATAACACCATATCTTTGTTATGTAATTTACACACTAAACCACATTTTTTTACTCATACGTAACCAAGAACTTTCATGTGAAAACTGAAGTTTATTTTTTAGGACACATGTAATGAGCAAACAGTGACACGTTCCAGACATTCATGAAGGAACTCAAGAAAAAATAAGAATTTTGTAAAGTATCTTACAAACCATTATCTGAAGATATGTTGTGAGATTTTCTCCCAGTATGTTGGATTCCCTGAAAAGGTATTATGTATCCCAAACAAGTTCCAACTGACTAGAAAAAAGCATTACATTTGAATGTAACTCAAATTAGGAGCTCCTTCCTGTAAACTCTGGTCAAAGGAGACCTATGAATTTGTGTTGTTGCATGTTGTTTCCATCCATATTTAACTTAATTGACATTTTTATTCTAAGCTCAAGATTGAATAGTTTAAAACATCCTGAATAAGACTTGAAAATGCATGAAAAAATTTATTAGATATGAATAATTGATCCATTGATTTTCATGCAGTAAATTTTCTTTTTGAATATGTAACTCCTCATTCAGTCTTATGGATATGTTTTGCTTTGCAGGTTTTATTACATAGAGATCAGTTAACTGTTAAGTCAGACGTTGTTTTTTTTTTTTTAACGTGGTGATTCAGTGTGACTGCCACTTTCATGGAAACTTTGATCCAAATTGAGATTTTTCATTACTATTGGAAAAAAAAATGTGACAGTTGAGCCCATCTGAAATGACATGAGGAAACATGCATTTGTCTTTGAGTTGAAAATTAGATACTAGCTGTGGCAGAACCAGTTCCCCAGATTTCATCCGTTCAGGACAAAACCTGAAGACCAGTTCCCAACCAAATAATACTATTTATTGGAAGAAACGACTCTCTCAAGTGTCTGCACAATGAAATGCCTCCTCAATAACACCACTGAAAAAAAAATACCTCTTGAAATTTAATACAAGGCTTCTTCAATAATATGAAATGACTCTTTGTAAAACAGAAGTGTATGAAAAATGTGTTTCAATGAAAATATAAAAATACAGAAAAGGAAAAAAGAATAGCCTATTCATTCCAGCTCAAAAACACACTCAATCAGAAAAGTTAAGACAAATATGTCTAAAAAGGGCCCAAAGAACAGAGTTTATGGTTGACAATATGTAAGGTTTGCATTGAGTCAGTAACGCTCTAAAGAAAAGCCAAGAGGGGAAATGCACCAAGCTGCATTGGGCATCCCCACCCTCCAACCCTCAAATTTACTGAGAAACAACATAAAAAATGACAAACTGCTCCACAGTTCAGGACGAAAACAAACTTGCTGAACCAAATGTTTTCAAATTACAGTTTTAAATAAAGCTGCCCTTATTTTTAATGTCAGCAGAATTGTCAGTGGATATAAACATAAGCCTTCCACTGCCTAAAACACCTTTACTCTTCACTGTGAGGATGTTGAATGATGAAGTTTGGGTAATGAGTTTGGTCCAAAATGGATGCACAGCTTGGTGCTAAATATAAAAATATAAATCTTCATGTAGTCCGTGGCAGCTCTCTTTCTGCTTTAGCTGTAATGTATAACACAATTCTGAATTCATTTTGGGCTGCAGGGTTACTTACAGACAACACATTTCCTCATAATGGTGACTGACATGAAAGAAATTTGGCCGCTGTAATGAGTTCGAGTTCTAATCTGCAGATAGCCGTAATGGATCAGAGGCAGCTGCTCACAGCCGGCCCATGTGCCCCCACACATGCATACACGTTAGACATATGAAGTTCAGATGTTGGTACCCTCAGCGAGGAAATCGCACATCATGTCTGCTAATGACATGAGGATGAAGACCCTGACGATGCCTTCATACTAATAGGACTGTGAGGTGATGAAAGCAGGGGAGCATGTGTGCTATCTCATAATGAAAAGAGAGCAAGGGACTAAGTGGATTTTTAATACCGAGGATGATAAGGAAGAGCCCTGTAAGAGGGAATTCAATTTTATGTTGAGCACATATCAAATCTTATCTGGAGATGATCGTCAGCTGCTGTGGTGAAGACCTCTGCACAGAGGGAAAGAACTTAAATAAGTGGTACATCATGACTCACTCTGACATCACATTCATTAACATGCATGCTGTCACCCTGCAGCATATGGTCTTCTTCATTATGGATCTTTTAGGGTCTGAAATTCAGCTGATTTGTTTGTCATAAATGAACCAGGACATATAGTAGAGTCTGATGTTGCTGTTGAATGAACAGTGGGCGATTTCAAAGAGTCTTAAATTCTATTATTATAATGTACATGAAGGCAGTGAGGACAGTGGAACCATCACTGGGTGGCTATGAATTCAAATATTAGGTAGAGCAAAGTGATATTTATGATATACTACGGTTTGACTGGTGTTTTACCAGTTTTATCCATTCATCTGTTTTTATCTGATTTTGCTTGTTAACATTTTTTGGGTTCTTATTTTATCCGTTTGCAGTTTTATTGGTTTATCTGTTACCTGTTACCAGATTATACCTATTTTTGTATTCTGTATCGGCTGAGTTGTTTACATACATATTTATCTTAGTTTATGTAAGTATTTTAAACCCTATGACTTTTTTTCTACATGAAAAGCCTAAAATGTGTTAAGACACACACAGCTGGTTTCATATATTTCATCTTGGCACATGTGCTGATGGAAATTCTGAACAAAACCACAGAAATTTTCCAAAGAGAAAATGCCTCTTGGCTTCTGCTTATTACCTGCAATCACTTCATCATCCCAAAATGTATATGTTTAAATGTCCCTCTAAAGTGCCGAACAGTGTGTGAGCGACGTTGATAATGAGCTGCTTCATATGCTGTCAGATGAAATGTGTTCCTGCTGCTCTTTGGCTGCCAGTGCAAACTTACATTCCCATGGCATTAAAGGTGGGTTTTGATGTCGGCTACAAAGAAAAAACATCAGTACTTGGAGTTGTGAAGTACTGGGCTCCTTATTTCGTGTACTGGTGCTAGACGTAACATCGCGCTCAGCGGGTGGGATGGGGGCGTTGGCGTCTTCATCTGTTTCATGCTGTTTTCTGGCACGTCGCTCTACCTGTGAACAGGGAAGTTCTGTTAATTGGTTTATTCATGGAAATGGGAAGAGTCGCTCACAGCGTATCAAAGGTTCATGTAAAGAGCCTAACTTGACTTCAGTGGAGAACAGCCAACAGTCGGTTTGCTTTAAACACAAGAAGAACATCTTTCCTTGGGTGGGGAGCTGTTACATAAAGGGCAACATGGAGCATGTTCAACTGGAGTGATAAGTAACTCACTGAGTGCCAACCCTTTTACAAAACCAAAAGTGCCTTGTGCCAGAGTTTTTGGTCATTTTGATTCATCTTTCTTGATCCACCGGATATTGTGTACTATGTAAACACAGAATAGCTCAAATAAAACAAAAGACTATTTCATCATGGAAAAAAGTTTGTTTTTACCTTGTTCCATTCTTGTTTTACCAGAGGTAGAGTAGAAGCCACTTTCACCAAAAATACCACTTTTTGTCCAGATTCTGTTTGTTTTGCTGTCTAATCTCGATCGTCTCCACTTCCTGCTTTGATCTCTGTGGCGTATACTGTCTCTTTGTTCCAACTACATATCCCAGAAGCCCCAGTATTACGCACAGACTGTGTGAGAGCGCCCTCTTGTGCCAGCCACCGAAAAAGCACTTTGACATATATATACATCAATGGCACTGAAAGAGTTAACAAGAGGGATCTAATGATGATGGGATGACACTAAACTACAACACTGACACAGACAGATAGACAGAACTATAAAAATGTGACAAAGTATTCAGAACAGCTTCTGTGGTAGTTCCTGCTACAGCATTTGTGTTTTATGTAAAAAGACTGTTTAAGACGACCAGTCCTTGACGACCACCGCTGGTTTTGTTTTCCTCACACGTGATTGAGCGGTTGGAGGTATTGATTGGATGGAGCGCACCAAACTGGGGTAGTTTTGTTCATGTGTGTGTGCATGTATGCAAATGTGCCCCCTCTTGTGCCACATTCATTGATTGTCCTGTTCATCCGGAAATCCTGTGCAGGAGAAGCATTTTCCTGTTTAATCCATCTCTGTGACGCCTGATAACTTTTGCTTTACATGGCTCATAATAATCACTTTCTCTGTATCACTGACTCTTCTTGAAACTCTTTACTCCTCATTTAGGAGCTGATGGCACTTAGTGTGGCTTCTTTTACTGAAAACATACTGATCCAACACTTAAAGAGTGTACGTAGATATATGGATTGAGTATATTGTGTTCAAGACAGTGAAGCACCATCATTTATGTATGAAAGTTCAGGCTGTTCTCATACATGGTTAAAAAAAATGAATAGACCATGATTCGTATTCATTCTGCAAAATCAATGCCTATTTGATCCACATAATTATGAACAGGAAGTAATAAAGAGCGACAAACTGAATGAGGAGGAGGTTGAAGTGGATGGAAAAAAACCACTGGAACTTTCTGATTTGTCACGTCCACTCTTCCAAAACAGAAACATTTTTTTCCTGAACTTAACAAAGTCATTTTGTTTGTATGATGTGTCCTGTAAAGATGGATTTTAATTTTGAAAAGACCACATGCATCTAATATGTGAAAAATTACTTTTTGTAAAATATCATAGAAAGAGTTGCATGAGGACATGTTGGACAGGTGGACTGGTCTTTCTGACACTTATTACAGTTTTTTTTCATCTTGTTTTTAACGTCACAGAAAATGTTGATGTAGGTAAAAATAAATCCCAGTTCTATGTCACAGATATTTTAATTCATGGTATTTTCACAACAATATCTCCTCATGACAACTACTGTATGGTCTGATCAGTTATGGTACTGCTAACCTACTCTGTGCATTTTATACCTTATTTGTTTACAGTAGCAAGACCGTAAATCCATCAAAGTTCTGAATCTCTTTCTTTGCTGGGCCTGAAACTTCCTCAATAATTACTTGGTTTTCTTGGATGGCTTAAACAAAGAACACATACTATATAAAATATTAAAATGAAATAAATAAATGAGTAAACATTTAGCACATTGAGAAGAAAGCCCAGCTTGTTGAAAAGATTAACGGTCTTTTCAAGCCGACAGTCTTCTCTGTCCAACAGCATCTAGCAGCCTCATAATCATTTCTACAGGCGTCTGTGAATACCAATCAAGCCTGGCTGATGTGTTCCTGCTGTCTGTTTGGCAGCGAAAATAAAGGGCAGAGCGGGAGCTGAATGTTCATCATTTGATATTAACACCAGACAAAGCAGGCCTCTTTGATCAAGGCCCGAAGGTCAAGCGCAACAGCTGTTGTGTTGTGCCGACAGGAGGCAGAGCTTTTCTTCTTCACTCCGGGGATGGCAGCCTCCCGCCAGGCAGGAACTGCGACACACGTGTTTGGAAGTCTTATAATACCTGTTTCTTTCCTGCAAGATGACCTGTCTTTTAAACATCATATCAAGTGTCTCAGGTTTCTATGAAGATTCTCAGTCATCCAGATCAAGGTAGGTTCAGGACTGAAGAAGCCTCGAGGATGACTGGTGAAATGTCTTCTAAAAACTTCAAGCAAGTCCAGATGACTCTCTCTTTTGCTGGTGATACTTTATATACTCAGCCACAAAAGAAACTCAAGTTTTTTTAAGTGGCCCCAAACTACCTATAAAAAGAACAGAAACGTGACTCGTCTGAAAACAGAACATCCAACCATCGTTGATGTGTCTAGTAACGATGGACGTTACCCCAGTTGTGGTGGCGACGGTGAAGTTTTGGAATTAACGGTAGACCAAAGTATGGCCTGCATGCACGTAGGTCCCATTTTGTGCAAGTTGGGTAGACAAACAAAAGTGCCAATCCCATTTTCATAAGCCAGTGCTCTGGTCATCTGGGTCAACCACACCTCTGTTAATCTGGCCATCGGAATACTGCATCACAAATGCACACTTATTGCATTTTTGCCACATGTTACCATTCATGTGCAACCTTTTGTCCAAACAAGCATTTTCACAATGCTGCTGAGACAAACGGCAACAACTAGAATTCACTTTATTAAACAATGTTTCTTTTGTTGTTGAGTATATATGCATATTTAAGTTCATCTTCATTAAAATCAGTGTATTGTGTTGGGTTGGGTGTCGCTGCAGTGCTCATCTGCTCATCTTTGGGAAGCTACAGAGACATTTTAAGTTAGATTGTTTTACAAGCATGCATGGTTTTAATAACAGGATTAAGGATTATTTGAGCATGTCCTGAAATTGAAGGAAAATGTCTGGTGGTTGTGACTTTCTATTTGTTTTAACGCTGCTGTCTCTTTTATGTGAATACATATTTGTGTTAATGTTGTATTTCTTTTGTGCCTTTGTGAAACGTTCAAGCTGCCATTTTGGCCACAACAGCCCTTCCAAATGAGATTCAAACTCTCAATGACATTTTAAATATCTGTGATTAAAATTTTATATATATATAAAAATATACATAAATAACAGGGTGGACTTTTGGAGTATTTTTGAATTCCTCTTGGGAGGACAGAAACAAGCACAGCGTTACATGTTTTACATTTTTGCATTTATTTTGTTGTACGTAAAATAATCCATTCACTCTTTCTCAGGAACATGCCATCCACCAGCAGCCAGCCTCTTAAAGCTACTGGAGCACCCAAAATCACTTCTTTGGAGAGAAAGAGATGCTTCTCATTCATTTCCGAGATCAAAGGCTGCTTCTTTTTTTAAACCTCTTCTCCCTTTGAGCCACTTTGATGTAACTGATGGCCTACAGCAACATGCAGCAGGTTGCTATATTGTTGAAGAGGCTCAGCTTTCAGGGGAAAACCAACCATGAAGCGTTGCAGCGCTGAGTGAATATTAGCTGCAGGGAAATCCCTTCCCTGCTACACTGTAGAAACGTCTTCTCCTGAAAAGAAGCATCCGTTGTTTGTTCAAAAGCTTAAAACAACCTTTATTTGAGAAAGACATAGAAACGAGGAGGAAATACACTGGCACAGTTTCTCATGAAGTAGATGAGAGCAGCACATTCGGCTGATAATTTTCTGAAGGTGCATCATGACAAGCAGCCACTTTCATATTGTTTGATACATCCTGTTTATGAAAATACTCATGATACTTCTATACTTTCTTGTTCTCTCCGGTTCTCTTGGCTCTCTCTGATTCCCTCTGGTTCTCTGAGGTTCTCTTGATTCTCTGTTTCTTTGTGGTTTTCTTGGTCCTCTCTGGTTCTCTCTGGTCCTGCTAGTTCTCTCTGGTTCTCTCTGGTTCTGTTTGTTCTCTCTCGGGTTTCTCAGTGGTTATCTTTGTTCTCTCTCCAGTTCTCTGTGGTTCTCTTGGTCCTATCTGTTCCTCTTAGTCCCATCTGTTCCTCTTGGTTCTCTCTGCTTCCCTCTTCTATCTAAAACAGTTGCACTTATTAAGCTGAAATGGAATGACATTTATCATAGACCTAAACACATTCAGCGATATCAGATTTTGGAGTTTGAGCTCTGACTGCAAAATGTTCCATGTACGTAAATGAAAGAAAACCTAAAATCTTTCTCCCCCATTTCTGTTCTGACCTTAGGAACAGTAAAACCTAAGAAGTCCTGGGAACGGATACTTTAGGCCTTCTTATTCAAGATTAAAAGAGATGATAAATAAGATGATTTCTTTTTGAAAATCACATCCAGTCTTATGTATCCCTTGCAATGTCTTTTTAAAGTAATCTTTTTATTTTTTAATTGATCTTTTTGATTCAAGCAGTGCTGATGTCCATCTCATTGATCATATAAAATAGTTTGTGTATTCGTTTCGTCACTGTCATCCATTGCTTCTTATTCCTCCCTCTTTATATCTGATCTGTGTCCAGAATGTCAGAGCTGATCTTTTAGTGCTGAGCCACAAGGTTGTTGCCTGCTGCTCTTCTACATGTGACATTGATTTTCCTTTACATTCTGCCCTGGAACAGCGTGCTAACACAAGTTTACTTGTCACTGCAAATGTCAAGCAATCAGGTGCTCTTAAAAAGGTCAGCATTTTATGGGATGTTTAACATGTCGAAGGGATTACAGCAGCGTTTTCCCAGCAGAAGGCTGTTTTGATAATGTGTTGTGTGACCAATGAAGGTGAGAGAATGTCCACCACCTGCCCCACCATCGTTTCATCCATGGATGTGCACGTCATCTTCGTAAATGGCATGATATTTTTCATTTGATGAATAGTTTTTACTTAAATATTAGGTTCCCACACAGAATGTGAATTAATATGAATTTCAAATATGAATCAGTCTCAAATGGCCACAATAACAGCTGTCTCCTTTTTTACCATAACCAAAGACAGTTTTTACTCTGTAGAGGTGACATAGAGAGCATGCAGGTGAATAAACCTGAGTTAGTCTAATAATTGGTTGTGGTGACACCTGGTCACCTGAGGGAGTGCCACAGTGTTGGAACTGCACCATGGACAGCTCTGGTGAAGATACAAAAATTTAACCTGATTTTAGTTACGTCACCTGAAAGGGAACTGAAGGCACCACTGTTCACACTGTGGCATCACTGCTAGAGGGTCTGAAGGTCTGACCTGGACTATGCTTGTTCTACCTGTGGTAGCATGTGTTCTCTCTGGTTGATCAGATCCAGACCCCAAGGACCTTGATATGATCAGCAATGGTTACCAGAGGAGGAATGAATGAATGTGCTGCTTATTTATTTGAGCAACAGAGAGTAAAGTTCTCTGGAAAGCTCTTCAACCTTTAACCCATGCAGTGGTGTTGAACTTGTCAAACTACTGTAGAAAGATGGCGGCTGGCTCTGTGAAGACGATGTGCTCTGTTTGAGGATATCACTGACTCAGATAAAAATATTTTCAGGTGGTTACACATTAATATTCCTTTAACTGAAGGATCGAAGGAGTTTTCTAACTGAGTGCACTGTAGATTATGTGTTCATCGTTACTTATCAACAGCAGCTCCTCTGTTTCACCACACAGGACAGGGGAGCTTTTGATTTCTTCGCTTGTATACTTAAGTGATTTTCTACGTTATTCCCATCCAGTTCAGTGGAAGACAACGGCACAAATTGACATATGGTGAGCTTTTTAAATATTTACTCACACTATGCTACGACGTGCATTTGGCAGGCTGTATTAAGTATGCTAGTAAATGTAGCTGATTAATAGATGTGGTGTCTGACTTGGTTTTACTGATTCCACAGATGGTGACCTCTTTCTTTGCTGTGATGAGGGAGGAGAAGGAGCAAAGCAAGGACAACAGGGAGGACGGCGAGGGACCTGTTACTGAAATCAGAACACACTGATGAGAGTTAACGGTGTCTGGCTGGGTTTTAATTGTAATTCCTTCCAGCTCAGCTCTGCAAAGTAAAGCCTCATGCACATCTTTAAAGAAATGCCTACAATCATAACACTCCTTTCTGCGGGCTTGAAATCTGAGTCTAAAAAGTTTGCCACTTGAGGGGGGCAGCAACTCTACTCACTGGATTCTATGAACTATGAATACCAATGGAGACACAGTATTACTGCAAATGTCAATTACTCTTGCAGCATAAAGCCCCATTGTTGAACCGTGTGCTCATTATGTTCCAATCTTCACTTTGCCATTAAATCACTTTCTACACTGCTTTCTATGGAACTTTGCAGCTACAAGAAAGTCGATACATGAGTGTATTTAACTACACAGTGAAGAAATTATGAGCTTATTCACTGCTTTGCCAATTAATTTAGCACTCTGAGGTGCTCAGCCTTGCCTGAAAACAGCTGGTGCGTATT
Organism: Synanceia verrucosa; assembly: GCA_029721515.1. Lineage (NCBI taxonomy): Eukaryota > Metazoa > Chordata > Actinopteri > Perciformes > Synanceiidae > Synanceia > Synanceia verrucosa. The sequence goes on along the minus strand of CM056565.1, from coordinate 19,979,773 downwards.
GCAAAACCTGTAGAGCTTGTGTTATTTACATGTTTTATGTGCTGATGTATGCAAGTAGAATAAGAAAATTATTAAGCTAGTGATTAAAGGAAAGGTTACCATAATGTAATGTTTTTTCAGCTTTATACTCAAGTATCTCGTACAAAAGAGCTTTTATGAATAAACATAGTTCTGGGTGGCATGCTGGTGCAGAGGTTAGCACTGTCACCTCACAGCAAGAATGGATGTGGAGTTTGCATGTTCTCCCCATGTCTGCATGGGTTCTCTCCAGGTATCTGGCAGTGAGAATAATTACCATTTGAGAGGAGCAGCTAGGAGTATGACAGAAAATATGGTGTAAACTGATTAGGATGGAAGGTGTTAAATACAGGATTGGGAGAATTTCTTTTGGACGGAGCCTCAGGGCTATTGTTGCTAACAGCAAATGCACAAACATGTAGGCTACTAAAAGCTAGCATGTATTTAGAGTAGCTCTGACTCTCTCTCTCTCTCACACACTCGCACACACACACACACACATATATATATATATATATATATATATATATATATATATACACACGTAAAATTTTCACACCAGTCCAAAAATGTGCATAGGAATATTTGACTCCAGTGTTCTCTCTCTCCCAGCACTCAGTATGATGCTCTGAATAAATAAACAGCAGTTCTGGTAACCCTCTGAATTCAAGAGACCATTTCAGTGTCAGAGTGCTGATACTCTGAGTGCACACTCTCGAGCATGCACACACACACACACACGCACACACAGGCAGTGTTTGTTCGAGTTGCAGTCAGACACACACACACCGCACGTCATGCGTTTCTCTGAGACTGCACCACTGAGTGACGAAAACACAAAAGCTGTGAGTCAGGAGGAGACAGAAAAGCAAAGAAATGGAGAGACAGAGAAATGTGATTTTGGGTGTATGTCCATTTAGAAAAAGGCTCTGTAGGGACTTAAGTGGACATGCAAAGAAAGGAAAACATTTGATTTACTTCTCGTCTGTCAGACTATAGTGTCGATAAATGCACAGTTTCAGTTCACTTGGTGGTTTGTTTGTTTGTTTTTTTGACAATGCAGCAGATTGGAGAGCAAATTATATTTGAATTGATGACTGAGAATACATTTTGGAAAACCAACAAACTGAAAAAAGTAATTTAAGTTGTTTATTCTAAAAAATGAAAATGATTGGAAACTAGGAGGAGAATCACAATCCTCACACTCATGCAAGGAGATGGACAGGAAGACACACAGCACGAGCAATGCAAGTAAAGAATAATTGCTACCTGGGAGCTGAAATTGTGATTCATGCTCCCATTAAAAAAGATGAATTCTTTGATGCAGCATGCTGGTAGTTTACTAGGATCCTCATGTTAGCATGGCCACATGCAGGTTTTAGAATTACTGGGGTACAAAACTGAGCTTGTAGGGGGATTTGGGGACATGTTCCTCCATAACAAGCTTGATTTACCTTATCTCATTTGCATTTTACAATAAAAAAATCATTTAAAGACCATGTCCAAGGACAGTTACATAAATTATCTCGAAAGAAGTGTTCAATTACAATATTTTAATCCTGTGTGCGTCATGCAATAAAAGTACCTTACTGGCTGTAAATAATGTAGGAGAAAAACTAACTTAATTTCAAAATAAAGAAACTCTTTGGGACAAGAAGTCCTGTGTTTGTTGGATCCATCCAAACCACCCCAGCTATAAGCAGTTTGTCTCACTTTTATGTCCACATCCAAAGCATGAACAGTGTTGTTATTGTGAGTGAAATAGCTTGTGAATGACTGAGTGATTCATATTTCATTTAGTGCGACCAGGCTGGGCAAACAATGTATTACATCGACAGTTTGTAAAATTATTTTGAAACTAAGCATTCTAACTTGCTGCTTTAGTCCCCTTAACGCTGGTTTGATTTCCAGGAACCTACTTTCCTTTAGATGTACAACAGCTCAATAAGGAGCAGGCAGAGGAAGCGTTCATTCAGCTGTTTATTTTTTTTCATTTCCCTGCCCTTTCACATCAAAATCTTAACAACTGTGACAGTTTTGACATTCAGACTGGCTGCAAGTTAATGAACAAATAAAGACTCAATCAAAACATGGGAGCCATTTCTCTCACTGTACCTGTGCTGCATGGGTTTTCTTTTTTGTAACCAATAACAGAGACTATTACAAGTCACTGAAGCAGGTAATTACCCCAAAACTAATTAGCTGACGAGTCAAGGACAGCTAGAAATGCAAAAAATAATGGAGAGTGGGAGGGGGGCGCCTCTTGTCACTAGAAAGAACTGGGAAAAAAAGCAATTAGGGGGAAAATGCATGGCAATGTAGCGTGTAAACAAGTGAGGAGGGCAGTTAGGAGGAGATCCAGCAAGATGGAGATTAACTGGAATAATAAGACACACATATACAGTATAATCACATGTACACTCCTCCTCTTACTGTTATCTTTCTCCCTCAAAATGCAGCGGTCTTTCTCCACTTCCATTCATCCTCTGCATCCCTCATTTTTTACTCTAATAATATGCCTAAACATTTTTTCCTTCCTTATCTTTTCCTTGCTCTTATTATATTTCCTTTTGAGTCACTAGCACCTAATTACTGCTCGGCCTTACTGCAGGAGAGGACCATGTTCCACTGCAGTACACATCCAGCACAAACACACGTCCAATAAATACGATGCACTTAATTAACATTCCTCTCCCATTCACCTGTGCTGTTAAGCCTTAACGTGAATGACTTCAATCAGGCTCCTTCATTATGTTTTTGTTTGTTATTTTGTCAGCATAATGTTGGTTTTCTAATAGACCCTTCATACATTATATACTGTAGATTATAATGCCACTCAGTGTGCACAAGAACTTAGCCTTCCATTAGTTTTGTCTTGTGTGTCCTTCACACTCTCACTGAGCTTGTGCTTTTCATTTTGAACTGAAGGTTTTTTTTTTCATTTTTTTTTTTTGACTCAGAACAAACTTTTTTTTGCAATTAACACTTTGATTATAGTTTGTAGAAGCACAACTTCAGGGTTCTGGAGCACTTCATAAATGTCTTCTACTCATGGTTGGTTTTGTCTTCAGTCATCCTTGTTTATTAAACTGCTGCTTAGGAAGGACAAAGGTTTAAGTTGTGCCACCTTAAAGATGTGTGAACTTTTTTTGTTTTGGCCATATCAGGCTGGAAACACAATGTTGTAACATAGTTGTCAAATTAAGCGTCAAGCAAATGCTCCTTTTGGCCACTTGATCAGTGTTTCTGACCTCAGAATCAATATGTGTCTCTTTAACTTGCTGATACATCACTTTCTTTCAAAGTTATTGACAGATGTGTGAAGAAGAGGAGAAGGAAATCATGAAGAAAGACAGGATACTGTGTGAATAACAGGAAGTGATAAGAGTGGAAAAGGAGGATAGAGGCAGACAGAGAGAGAGAGTGGTGTCAGTCTTGCCTTTCTTTCCCTTGGCAGTCTCTCCGTTGTGTTTCTGATGTATGACGCCGCGTCACATTTACTTACATAAGTCCTCCGGCATCCTCCCACCAAATCCCTGCGGCCGTGTCAGTGTGCTGAACCTGCCACGTTTGTGTCAACATCTATTCTGTAACAGTTTAGCCGCAACATTAAGCTTCAGGCCGCGACAGGAGTGACAAATCTAAGCATCGCCCACACGAGCCGGCTCACGGTCAGCCGCCCGGCGACAGTCTCACTGGAGAGAATACAGATGCTGTCACATCTGACTGGTTTGTATTCCGAGAAGAAGCTCAGCATGCATCACAGACGAAGAGCTTTTCTGAAGCTGGTGACTCACTCAGCGAGCAGACGGATCTCAAGATGTGTGAGGTTAGAGCTAGTAGAGGACGGCTGTGGGGATGGACAGATGGGGAGGAAGTGATCTCCTCATCACGATCCAGTTTTCTATCTCTACATTCCTCCATCCATCCATCACTTCATCCTTCTCCATCTCAGGTCACCTCAGTTCCTCTATCCCTCTACCTCTTATCCTGCTTGTGCTCCTCCACCTCTACATTTCTCCATATTTCTGGCTCTCATCACTCCATCTCTCATCCTTCCATACTTACTTACCATTTCTGTCCATTATCATTCTCTCAATCCCAGAGATTTACCTCTCCTCTCCCACTCCATCACTTCATCTCTAATATCTCCATTCTTCCTTGAATTTCTCCCTCCATCACTTTCTCATCAGTCCATATCATCATGTCTTCCTCTATCCCTCCTTCTCTGCATTTCTGCATCATTCCAGTCTTTTTTGTCTCACTCAATCCTCCCTGTTTCTCTCCTCTCTCAATCTGTTGTCACTTCATCCCCGATATACTTTCCTATCTTGTCATTCTGTCTTTTGCAGCTGTCCAAATCTATATATCGTCCTACATCCATCCATCTTCTATATTTCATTCATCCCTTCATCACCCTCTGTCCTTCTTCTCTCCATCATTCCTTCATCACTCTTTCTCTCTTTGTCCCTCCATCCCCCATTAATTTATCCATCTCTAGACTCCATCATCATGCATTCCTCCATCTCTCTTTTCCTGCATTCTTCCATCAAGCTTTTATTATCCCTTCATCCCTCTCCAGCTGCTCATCTCCTTGTCCTTCCATCTATCTTTCAGTCTAGCCTTTTATCTCACATCCATCCCTGTCTGTTCATACATGTATTCCTCCATCGGTCCACCTTCATCCTTTCCTCTTGTTATATTCTATTTTTATCTTGTCTCTCTGTATTGCTGACAGTTCATTGTCAGATGATAGAGGACACAGTTGTCATATCTTTTGTCACTCTCTTTCAAACCTCCCATGTGACAGCAGCTCTTCAGCTCGTCCTGTTTTCATGCCCTGGTGTCCCCCTTCACTCACCTTTTACCTTGTCACTGCCTGTGATGTGTTGCCTTCACTACCATGCTGCTGCTGCTGTGTGTGTGTGAGTGTTTTATTAGCAGGCTGCCATCTTTATTTTTTCACAGTCAACAACCCAGTTTTCACATCTGACTCCACTGTCGCCTCCATGGAGCCTAAGACACACATGCACAGTACACACTGAGGCGTCTCTGGCAGGCATCTGTGCTGCTGCTTGCTGGTGTTGCAGGCGCTGAAGTGAAGGCTTTATGACACACCAGCTGTGGCAGGAGCTGAGGAGGCGAGAGTCACTGCTACAGTGAACTGTGGGAAAAGTACTCACACTCTTCATGACCTATATGTAGTGACAAAGTTGACCATACATGTTTTTATCAGTAGTCTCAAGAGTTGTTGCTCAGTACCCAGTAGCTCAATCTGTAGTGATGTGGGCTGGGAATTGGAGGTTCGCTAGCTCAAGTCCAGGTCGGACCATGTGTAGACCCCCAACTGCTCGGGGCGCCTTGATATGGGGCAGCCCCCTCACTCTGACACCTCTCCTCTACTGCATGTGTGTTTCATAACTTGTGTGTAATGTGCAACTGAAAATAAAAAAAAATACTAACAGAGTGTAAATTTCCCTCACTGAGGGACTAATAAGGGAATTCGTCTTCTTCTTAAAGCTGTGTGCATTTACACCAGGCAATTACATGTTTTCCTCACATAGAGAAGAAATGTGAATGTGGATGACATGTCCATGCAAGGTGGAAATGGGAGATCTTCTACATACACATTTTTTTGCAAATGTTATATTAAGTCCTTATGACCATGTTATTACAAGAGAATATGCTTTGAATGCTGATTATTAAAATGACACAAGTTTCAGAAATCAGTTTTTGACTTTTCCAGATTTCCCATCATTTCACTGGACAAGTCCCTGGCTGGCTGCACAGAGAGAAAGATCAGCCCTGCATACATCACGACAGCCAGAGAGAAAAAGAAGAGTCAGAGAATAAGTCCCCTGTGATCAGACCATATGCACCCGTCAGCTCTTTCCTTATGCTGCTGGGAACAGCAGACTCCTGTGTTTGAAAGTTTTATATGTGCGATATACTGTATGCCACCATAATTAACCAAAGCCATACAAGGTACCTGTGCTGGGCTTTCCAACTGTCATCGGAGAAAGAAACATTGCTGCTGCTTCTTGCAAAGTTTTTATTCTCCAAGTTTTTATTTGGCAGGCAGACAGAAGTTAAAGGATTCCTTTAGGAGGTTTGGGTGGGTACGTGGGGTATTGATTATCCTGCAAGGTGTTGTTCAGGCACGCGTGGCACGCTGTGCAGAATATTGATCATAATATTTGCATGTCGCTCCAGATGTTGGGGGGTGGGGTTATTTGATTTAGAAGCAGTAAGAGGTTGGCAATATCACATCCTCAGCAGCTTTGTCTGTGTGCAGTCATGATATATTGATGCAAAGGCTGGAGATGCAACAGGATGCCATCAATTACTTAATTAATTAATCTAACGAATAGAATATATAGAATACATAGAATATTTACCAAAGGCTGCAAACTACTCAAAGGTAGCAGTGTGAAAAAATATCAATATTATATAATATTGATTTATCATTTCTTAATATTGATTCCCCCCCAAAAAAAAGTTATGATTTGGGCCGATTGTAAAAGTTAAATAAAAAATAAACAATAATCTGCGTTAACACCCTAAAATATACAGAAGTGAAATCCTTGTCAATACCCATTCCTACTCAAAAGGTAAATATTCTTGCACACTCTGTCCAAACATATTTACCTTTTTTACTTTCATGTAAGCAGGTTTAACTGAAGACACTGAACTCAAAGGTGCTGAACTGCAAATTCAGAGAATATCTGTGATTGAGGAGTTGTCTCCATGTTAGGCTACAACCCCACAGTGACACAGAGGGGTCTGACAAAGCATCATTGCGTGACGAGTTCAGATGACGATGTAGCAGTTTGGTTATGTGAGAACATTGTTTTGTAGCCGATGATGACCTTCCCCATGATCTTCAATATGTCCATTTGTTATGCTGTAACATGCAGCAGAAAAATTCAAATTCACTCGGTTCATGTTCACATTTCTCTTTATGACTTCACTGCTGTCTGCAATATTATTAATCACCGCGGCTTTTTAAGCAGTGCCGTCGCTCTGATTCATGATAATTAAGGTTGTGTGAATGTCACTCCTGTTTATGAGTGACTGGGACTCATCAAGATTTACACGGTGAAATGATTGAAAACAGATGCTTCGGAATATTTTTATGTGCAAATAAATGTACAAATGTTAACTCATCACAAATCCCATTATTGGGAAACAGTGAGCTTTGATTTTACAGCATTCACACCTGTATAAACATCATAAAGTAATTTAAATGATAAAGAGGAGTGTTATAAATGCACATATGTGCTATCACAGCAGAACATCAAACACTGGCTCAGAGGCTGGACTCTCTCCCCAGGATGAGAGGTGGTGGGCTGGTGTAGCTGTGTGTAGCACCCCACCTCTATGCCACAAGCTACTGCTATGAGCCATCGTGTCCTTTGTATAACCTGCGTAGGAACTGTGTCTGTGCTCTCAGCAGTAGGCGTTGGGCTCTGTCAGGGTTGTCGCTTGTTACTGATCCTCACACAGAAGGAGGAGGTGTCTGGTTTGGCAGCACAGTTGAAGGATGAAAGTTCCAGGAATGCCACAGTAATACTCAAAATTTCAAGTTTGGCATCCATAAAGCTGACCTCCATGTTTCCTGTCCTGACCGCAGTGTGAACACATCCAGGTATTAAAGCTACGCTAAAAGCTAATGATATATGACACAAAGAAAGAAAGCCCAACAAACACCAGACAGTTAACCAAGAGACCAGAGAGAAGCTTCTGGATGTTACCATAGTGACGCTACTCACATGATGTTAGTCATAGTCGTTGTGTTACGTTGGCTGGTGGTTGGTTTGAGTCATCGCCTCTAACACCTGTGGTCATGAGGTTTGGCTAGTGATGGGAAACCAACAAACAACATAAACGCTAGAGTATTTCTACCTTTCTTGTTAAGCTCCATTGCATCGTTGGCAAAAACGTAAATCACCTCACAATCCTAAAATGAAAGAGATCAGCAGGAGAAGAAGTGAAGCAGGCAAAAGAGGACTGAAGAAGTATACCAACAAGGTGACGCAGAAAAACAAAATTTGAAATAGAATGAAAAATACCCCAGAGCAGAGTGCCTATCTTGGCTCATCCACTGGCTCCTGTTCGCTTTAATTTATACATTAGCTGCTGAGGCACTGTTTCTGAGGACACACTCTGCAGACTCCTGGCTGTGGGAATAAATAGTGCTGACATAATGTTATGCACATTACAACCATAAAAGTAAACTTTAAGCAGTCTGTCTGGTGGCTGGGATCCAAGGCGAAGTCATGTATTGTGTCTGAAGTCTGAGATTGGTCTTTTTCATGTGATTTATCCTCAGTGAAAGAACGGACCTCCTGGAGGGGGTTTGGTCTCCTCATATCATATTTTTATTCCTTTCAATTGCAGTTTCCAGGCAAATATGGACTCAAAATCATTTAAACACAGCCGCTGTTTGATGTGAGAAGAAATGAAGATGCAGAGTTTCTCCATCTGGACACTTTTGTCTTCTTTTTAAGCCCTATAGTCTCTTTTCTCTCCTTTTTCTCTGATCATTTTACATATTTCATACTCACATTGAGCACAGAAAGTGTTTATAATTTTCTGACAGTCATGAAGGCTTTGTGGAAAACAGCTGTATTAAAAGTGGAACAGGAGAGCAAACCCGAGAAAAAGAACAGAAGTGCAGATAAAGAGAAAATTAGCTCCATTCCTACATGAGACGTGACAGTGTACTGTTTACAATTTATTAATAAACTATTGATTATTCATCAATACTTGCAAATCTAGTTCAGTCAGTCAAATGGTGTGAAGAAATTGATTTTGGCATCAACACTCTGGTTCATATTGTTCCTGCAGAGAAGTCACCATGTAGCTAAACCGACTTTCCAAATTGTCTTTCTCAACAAAAAAATACTATAGCGAGCTTAAATAACACCCAAGTATCTCCAAGTCCTTGGAATTCCAACAACTAATCCAATGAGTCTGATGACACATTTACATCTAAATGGTCACTGTGTCAGATTAAGTGATTGTGGTAGCAGAAAAACAAGCAGAAAACACTCAGCAGTGATCACTGCCGCCACTCTGGCTACTAATTGAGACTAACAGTCCACATGATATGCAACAGTAAGCAGCTAATTACAGCAGCACAGTATTTAGCAGCTTCAGCCAAGCAGCTATCCTCTGCCTAGATACTGTACCACTGTACAGTGTACTGTACATATATGACGGATAAGACTAAAGAATATATCAAGAAGTTTACCCTCAAACTTTTCATTATGCAGATGGAGAGATAGGCACGACAGGAAAGAAAGGAAGGAATGAAAGGAAGGGAAGGTGTGAAGAGATGAGAGGAAATGAAAAGTGAGGAGAGGAGAAGCATCGCTGAGATGAGGACAGGTGATGGGTCACAAAGAGAAGCAGAGGAAATTAGAGAAGGGCAGATAAGGAGAGGAGGGAACATAAGCTCTGCTGTGAGGAGGTGAGAATAGATGAGAAGTGAATTAAATGTCAGTCTTCCTGCTGATCTCCTAATGACAGAGCTACCAGGCATTTTGCACAGCTTTTCGCAATAACCAGATTGTTTTATCTAACAAACACAATGCGACACAAATGTCTCAGTGGGACTCTCACGTTGACTAATGTGTGTTCAGTGAAAGGGAGGACAGTCGATGAAGTTTATTGAGGCTTTGCAACTAAAAAGTCCAAAATGCTGGCAGGGTTTTAAGCTTTGGTTGGAACCCTGGTCCTGGGTTTCCTCCTCAGCTGCTCTTTCTGAGACGTCTTCCATTTTATCCCTGGTAAAATAGCTGAGGCTATATTCTGTACAGATTATAAAGCCCCCTGAGGCAATTGTGTGATATTGGTCTATATTAATAAAATCGACTGGACTTGAATTGACTTGACCAGGCAGCATGGATTTAATTAAAAAGCTAAAACTAAATGAAACCTGGAACTGCGTCCCTGAGTCTGCTCAGTGACTCAGAAATAATCTACTACATATATATCTCCAATGCAACAATATGACACAATATGTTGGGACAATGTTGATTTCTGTAGCTTGAAGAAATAATTTAATTCAGGCCAAGAAAATAATACACCTTCTCATGCGCAGGATAAGTTGGTTTAGGTGTTTTCAAGCAAATCTGCTGTTAACACCAGACTTATTCTTCATAAAATATATGAGAGACTGTGTTACACCAGCTGGAAGATGCATCTGCAGACATATGAGAGGATGATGTGAAAACACAGAGGCACAAGGAGAAGAAAGGGTTAATAACAGGAGATAGGCGAAGTGGTGGAGGCCTGGGGAAATGAGATGGATGGAGGACGAGGCAATGAGGAGGTTAGACAAATGCTGAGAGGTGAAAAGGGTGAGTGAAGTAGAAGAAGAAAGAAGTGATGGAGGGATGAGACTGTTAACAAGCTGACTTGAGCAGAGAGAGGGCAGAGGGTGAGTACGAGGAAGATGAGTGGGAATGGAGAGAGTGATTGAAGTACAGTAGTGTGAGAGAAGATGAGATGAAATGAGATGGGCAGGAGGTGGAGAAAGAAAGTGAAAATAGAGGGGAAATGAGACAGCCAATGGCAGAACAGGGACCTGAGAAGAAGAAAGAGGAAGAATAAAACGATGTGCCCCCCGTGTGGCCCTGGTCGTGTCTGGCCATCCGTAATCCAACCAGGATGTTAATGAGCAGGAGGTGGGAGGGAGTGATGGCTCAGACCAGACCACTAGCCCTGATCTTTTATCTCTGGGATGACAGGCAGCGTCAGAGGCCAGCTATCCTCAAGGCCCCTGATCCATTACAGCCCCACCTGCATTATGATCGATTCATCGGGAAACAGCTTTGTATCGGGAAGTGGTGGCGGTGGCTGGGGGGAACAAACCCATGTCTGTTTGGGTGGATTTACTTTTTTCCATCAACTTTGTTCGCAAACTTTCACCTTTATTCCTCCTTTTCTATCTCAACTTGTTTTCTTGAGTCTTCCATGCTGTGATTGATCAAACGGTCAAAGTAAAGCTCCACAACAAAATGTGAGAGCAGTTTACTCACCAGCAGATATTTCTGGTTTGGACTTGGCCAAGATTTAATTGAAAGCTCCCAAGATTCACTGCCAGAATGATGCATTGAATCCAAACAGCCGAGCAGTGTGCGGTGGAAGAAGAGCTGGTTGAAATACCAGAGAAAACGAAGATCTTCTTCTTCTCTGGCAGCCAGGCTGACAGATGTTCACACTGGTTTCTGTTGGGTTAATATTCTCTGGTTGTCACTACTTGTTTTGAGCTCTCCTTCTTCATTTATTTTCCACATCATCTGTCTTTCTAACCTTGCTTTCTCTATTTACTCTTCCCCCCCTTTTTGTTTTCACTTATTTCCACCACCCCCTCATGATTTAAGTCTGACTGCCATAGAATCATTTCAGATGTGAGAGGTTGCTCAGGGAGGTTTATGGAGTATTTAGTATCAGCGAGGGGCTCTCGCTTTTAATTTGCTTTTGTTTATCTGTTGTCTTTGCAGCTTTAGCAGTGCCTGGACTTAATGCCTGAGTCTAAATGAGAGTGTTTACGTCTCAGGGATTTCTGGGCTAAAAACCCCATGGTGGTTTTCATTCTGTCAAGACAGTGCATGTCTGAGTTTTTTCAGTCTGTGTGTGTGTGTCAGTGTGTGATGTGAACACCTCGACTGATGCAGTTCTTGTGTAATTTAAATAGCTTTGCGGCACCCACGGGAGCCACAGTGGGGTCAGACATTCTGCTGACAGAATGTGTTTACCCCATTGAAACCAAATCTTCAAATGGTTATTCATTCTCATATACATCCAATTTCACCGCTGCTGGTCTGGGTACAATCTGTATAAATGGTGAAGATAAAAAAAAAAAAGAACCGCAGGTCTACAGTGTGCAAAGAGCTCTTTAGCTCGAAGTATTTGTCACCCCTCCTTTGACCTATTTAAGGGAAGCAGGCAGGAGATGCTGGCTCAAGTGATAAAAACTGTTTCTAAATGATCAGGGAAGGAAATGCTGTTCCTCTGGGAAATAAAATGCAGTGTGATGTTTTGAGACTGTTGCCATTCTTATTTAGTGATTTTGTGTTTTTCAATTAAATGAGTTTACATTGCTTCTTGCATGCAAACCAGAGCTAAAACCAGAGGCTGACCATATTTCTACACAAATGTCAACATATTAGTCGCTGACATCTTACAGGGGTGAGCAATAATGTGCCAAAGACCAAATTTACTATTCTACCTTACAGAATGAGTGTTTATGCATGTCAGGAAGGTGGCTTTTCTCTCTTTCTCTCTCTCTCTCAGGGCACATAGAGACAAACAACCACTCACAATGTAGATTAGCCACTTGTCCTTCCCCGTGCATCTCTTTGGATTATGTGAAAGAAACCGGAGTACCTGGAGAGAACATGCAAACCACACAGAAAGGCCCCGCACTGAGAATCGAACCCGGTACCTTCTTGTGAAGTGACAGTTCTAACCACTACACCACCATGATGCTGGCTCTGTTCACCAGCTATTAATTTGAGTCCAGTGTCTGTTATCAATTATGACAAACAAAAAAAATCATGCTTGTTTAATTAATTAATTAATTAATTTTTGTTTAATTTTGTCTGTTTAATAGGATTATGAGCTGTTGAAATTGGTTCACCTGATGTGTTTTGTTCCAACTACCAACTGCTCATTCAGGGATAGTGGACACAGTTTGGCTATAGTGACCACATCCTGATTTCACTGCCTTTTTATGTTTCTCTGTGTCCATATGAGAGCTCCCCGGCACCTTTATTGGACAGAGACACATATGTACCAGCTTTGCACATGGTGCACTCAGCCTCCCATTTGTCCTGACTGGGTCGGTAAACTGGGAATTTTTTTCAGAAATCATCATCTGCGAACCTGCATTTGTGCATCATGAATGCTTCAGCTGCACCGCCGGGGTCTGCTGCTTTCTTGTTGTGAGTTTTGGAGATCCGCCCACAGGGCAGCCTCTCGGGATTACGTCACACATGCTAACCCAAACAATGACAACTGGGAGAGGGGAGGCACACATTAAACCAGACATTATCATCAATTAATAAAAACCCCACGGATGCCCCAGACGTCCTGGATGGGAAGTAAAACGTGGACATGTCTGGGGAAAAGAGGACGTTTGGTCAGGTTGGGTACTGATTAAGTAGGAGTACAGGTTGAAATAGCTCTGCAGAAAATGACATTCTATTAACAGTAACGCCCTTGAAGAGCCAGCAGTGCTGCCCCAGACTTTAGGTGATCAAATGTCTCTGTGAAAAGTCAACACAGACTCATATATCTGCTTTCATTTCTACGGTTAAACAAACCAAACAGAAGAGTAAGCACAGTCCCGCAGGCCCTTCCTCTACCAGCCAAACCTGGATGATACCCTGAAAAGTAGCTGCCAAATGAATCAAACCTCCTCCTTTCAGGAGCAGCCCAGTGCTGTGGGAGGGGTGGGGTAGGGTGGGGGTGTCTGTGATCACTCACACACACTGTGTGAGTCCATTTTGCAATGTGATATCCGAAGGAGAAGCTGGCAGAGGCCTGAGGTCTGGAGAGGTGAAAGGTGGGGGATGGTGGAGGAAGGCTGGAAGCAACAAATGTTTATCATATCACACACTCATGCACACGCACAATGCTACTGACACATTTCCCCCGACAGATATGATGAGCCAAGTCGATTCATGCAGAAAATTGTTAGCTTCCTCCCAACCCCACTTCAGCTCAAACAGATTTCTATCTCTGTTACATCCCCCTCACACCCCCAGTATCTGGCTGCCTCACATGCTTCCATCCTCCATGTCCACATCCCTTTGGTGGTCCCTCCCTCTCCCTCTGCTTTTATCACTTAACGACGGGTGTGCTCTGAACGAGGGAGGAAACGAAGGAAAAATGAGACACAAGAAAAGAAGCCAGTCTGGTACCTTTTCCCTGGTGCTATCAAAGAGAGAGAATACAGAATCACATTATACTTAACTGTATTTCCCCTAAAAACGGAGTTTGATGTTGGGAGGAAGGCTGCAGGGACAGTACTGACAAAGTGGATTACGATCTGCAGGAGAATATCCTGTCCCTTTGTGAGTGAATTGCTTCACAGGGCATTGTGGGACAGCAGGCCTGCAATGTGAGAAATAGGGAGGGGTGGAAAGGCACAGCCATTTTATGCAATTTCAGCTCAACGTATAGAAGTGATTTCCCTAAAAATCTACACAAATTGACTCCTTGGTGGGTTTTAACCTCACATGCTGTGGAAAAGCAGCAGAGTTACTGTGATTCCTCTTTTATACCACATTTGCAAGGCTACAAAGACAAATAAAAATTAAATGTTCATTCGCGAAAAAAGTTAACAAGTAGTTACAGGGTTATTTTTTTTTTTTTACACATTGCTTGTGAAAAACGAGAAAAAGAGTTGCTAAATGAACCTCAGACTTGTTCTGTATGAGGGAGCTTCATCTCTGCTTTGCTCTCTGTTTGCTTTGTTGTGTTTGAGTTAGAAGTTCTTTGTCTCTGTGGTAGCTTACAAGGAACAACATAAGGTGTGTTGGCAGTTAAGGCAGCAGATCTGCAGACTTGAACTATAGCTACTAAACTACAGCAAACATCACGTCTCTGGTGTGCCGTTGAGCTCAGCTCTTTGCACAGCTCAGGAAAAAAGCCTGTTTGCAGCACTGTGACCCAGAGCCACGGTTTTGGTTTGGCTCTCTACTTGGATTTGAAAAGACACAATGACCCTGCTCCAATTCACATAGTTTTATAGATGCCATTAGAAATACTGTGGACAAAATGACAGAATTCAACAAACTTCCTCAGTTGCAGCCTGCTCCAAAACACAAGAGCAACAGACTCTGAACAACAGCTGCATTATCTTTCAAAGATCATTTTCTAAGAACACGTTTAAATAAACACACAACATTATTTTAAAAAAAGGATGAGTAGATTTCAGTTGAACTTTTACTGTATACAGTAAATGAACTGAATACCTTCACAAAACCTGAACGACTTGATTTCACGAGAAAAACAACATAGGTGAATCTTTTAGTTTTTAGTTTCTGTACCTATGTCAAAAACAAAGATGTATCTCTTGAAACTGAATTCACAGTGCAGTATTTTTTTCTGTGTGAAACCAGGCCATGTAACCACTGGCAAAAGAATGGATGGATAGAGGTGATTTTTTATTGTAAGTGAAGTTTCAGTGTGTGTACATATCCAGCTTTGCCAACCAAAGTCCATCAAGAAATTGAAAAGATTGTCAAACTAAAGGGTGATGGAAACGTTGGACGTAAGTGAAGTAAAAGGCCTGCCACACTCTAAAAGTGCAGCACAAACGGTCCTATTTTACAGTTTCACCACATGTAGCTTTTTGCTTATTTTGTTGTTTTGTGCTCATGTGGGTATACGTATATATATATATATATATATATATATATATATATATATAGCAACAATTTTTCTTTCACCAGGCTCTAATGTTTAGCTTTTATCAGTGTATTTCTTTCAGATAGAGCAGCACCCGTGAATACAGGAGGAGGCTCTTTTTCCGAGCTTTGTTTTGCTCCTCTAAGCATCCACCATCAATAATACAGGTTTTTTTTAGGGCTATGGATAATTGTTGTTATTCGTCATCATTGCTGGGGAATAACATTAAAAAAGGCAGTGAGCAGGTAGAACACTGATGTTTGATGACACTGGTTCTTCACTTCAAATGAATGGAAATTATGCCGCAAGCACACAGAGATACAGTGACTATGTTTCCATGTTGTTAGGCCCTTATTCTGAAAGTGACAATAGTCCTTCTAAGCTGTTTGTTTGGCTAATGAACAGCAATATTCCACTGACCCGCAGTTGTGCATATTCCAATTAATGCAATATGACAGGGATTGATGCCTTCGTTTAGCATAATAAAATATGAAAAAGTGCATCAGCATTCTACGGTTTCACTTCTGTCAAGGACAGAAAGAGGTAAAGGTCACACTATGGGAAAGAGTCACTTGGAAATACCACTGAGATGGCATATGGCTGGAATGCATGAGGCAGGACAAAGGGAGAAAAGGACTATATATGCATGAGATAATGGTACACAGGTGGAAACACTCAGCAGAGGAGTAGATATTCAGATTCAATCTCAAACCGCCCGGAAGTAAAGACACCTGACACGAGAGGGGAAGACCAAAACAACAGACAAAAAAAAAAAAGAACTGATGAGATACAACAAGAGGTCAGCGTCATTGTTATTATGATACAGTATATGCTTATTATGCAAAATAAATGCTAGACAGTCAAGTCTTTGATAATGTTAAAATGTTGAGTTTCTGACAAGAAATGTCCACTTTTCCTTTGGGAATGCATTCCTTCAGAGTGCCGATCACTGGAATATGGCCTAATTCAGCTCAACACTGTTTACGTGACCCGTATTAAATATTGTCATTTTTGGAATAAGACGATAATATAAGTCTGTATTCTAAACATAAGATTCAAGATTATCTTTGTTAGATTTTGTCTCCGTCTTTGGCTCCAAATCAAAAGGAAGGCAGCATCACACTACACAAAATGCTGTGCTGGTAGCAGCTAGCACTAGTACTAAAGAGCTCACACACTCGTGTGTTTGCTCACAGACAATCATTTTTTCACAGCCGAATGGAAAAGCTTGGGTGTTACTAATGACATTGACAGTGACTCATCCGTTCTATTAAACAGACCCAGTAAGCCATGACAGCGAGCCAACATGCAAGAAACCAGGTAAACTGCATTCAGCTGAAATTCATTTTATTATTATCACCTGTGCTCTGCTGACACCAACGTCAAAGGAATTAGTGTGAAAAGGGCCTGTAGCTTTGGGTCTGACTGTGTGGTTTTCATCAGTTTTACCAACATATTGTTGATACAATTGAGACATTATACATTATACAATGCTGTATTTAATATTGAACACTAATGTCACTCTGTATCCAAGCAACAATTCCACCATGAAGTGATTACACATCAATGTTGTGTTTCCAACTTGTTTCCACTGGCCTCAAGTAGCCAAACAACGAATCACTTATGAATAATATCAAATATTTCCCTTGTTGTGCATTCCAGTTTGTCTTTGGAGGAAAGTGTCTTTTCAAAATCTCAAACACAATTAGAGGTTATAGTCACTAAGTGTTTAATGAACAGTAATACTTTGACAGAAAGTCAGCTTGTAGCTTGTTTCTCTTCCAGTCAAATGTTCCAATGATTGCATTAAAATGAAAACTAAATAAATGGAAAAAAAACAAACAATACTGTGTAGGTTGATTACAAAATTTGCACAGTTTAACCATTTTAGAGGACAGTTGTGTTTTTCTTTACTGATTAACTCCGTACAGCGGAAATAACTGACAAGGCTACCAAAAAGTAGCCTTTATTATGTCTTCCTATAAGACAACTTTATTTACTACATTATTACTTTTACTAGTGACAGTGTAAGTGATATGAACGTGTATATGAAATATCGCCTTAGATTTATATACTTGAATATATTATAAAATGTCATTGTTGTTACTTAATGGCCTCTGGGCATGAATTGTCACTACACCCCTCCAAAAGTTCATCAGTTGTTTGAATAGATTGTTAAATTACGAGGGTGTTGGATCCACTCTGGCCCTCACTGGCCTCGAGTTAAATCATGATAAAACCTTCGCTGTCTCACTAATTTTGTTGCTGACAGAGAGTTAGTGATGAGAACTGACCAGAGACCTTTAAAATATATCAAATCGACTATCATCCAATGACATGAAAAAATGGAAAACTGAGAACATAAATGCCAAGAGCTAAAGAAAAACTAGACAGGAATTAATTTACATTCACCTCTTGTTCTTTTGCTCTTTTCCTTCCTTCATGTTCCTTTCTCTTACTGCTCCTTTTCATGTTCTTTCTTCCTCTTGTCAACTTTTTTCCATTCACTCCACAGTAAGAGTAAAGGATTAAAATGAAATGTCACACCTTCAAACAATCATTTTCTTTCCCATACACTATTCATACACTCAAGTCACATTCAGCTTTAGCATTACAAATACATTTAATCAGCAGATGAGCAGCTGTTCACCTTTCATTTGTGAAACCGTCAGCCTAAAGTGACTCTTGGAACAGATATCATGATGATGACGATCACCAGGATGTTATTATAATGTTATTAACACTGCACTGACATGATGTGAAAAGGACTTATTGGAAAGAACTTATTGTCATTTCTATTCAGTCAGAGTGAGGTGCTCTCAGGACCAGAGGACAAAGGGAACGTCCTCAATCCAACAGTGAACTTAGTCCATCTGTTCCCAAGGGGCACATCTATCAGTTTGCCTGTTTGAGTTCAACATAAATGATGGCATCCATTGTATTTTAGATATTCTGCAACAGATTTTAATATGAAATAGTAATAAAGAAGTTTTATAATAGAATTTTTAAGTGCCTACAACTTTTGTATGTGTGTGTGTTTGTATGTTGTGTAATGAGAGGGCTGATTCATATAAAGGCCAGTGTGACCCCATCGGCACTGAGGCCTCCCAATTTTGATGAACAGCCAATGAATAAGAGAAGATGAGCAGATCCTTTGGTTCTCTCATCAATAGCTTTCCCCACAAACACTGCTGTCATTTCATCCAGGAAAAAGCTCACTTAATACAAACAGACTTTTGACGAGAGAAAACTCTGACAGCACTAACCCACCACAAACATGTGAAACACAACATGACTGTAACACAGCATAGTCATAGAATATAGACAACATTGAGCCTTCCTTTGGTGCATTTACTGTCTGCAAAACAATCTGCTTTCACCTCCACTATTTGAGTCTGCAGAGTTCAGCATCGCATTATATGGCCAAGGATGAATTCAGCAGCATATATGGAGGTTATTGTTATTTCTGATCAGCCTGTCTGCATCAAATGACATCACATGACTGATTTGCACTTGCAATTACATTCAAGTAATGTTTATTCCAATGGTTTGTGTTCCATTTTGTGACCTGAGCCAGCATAATCATCTCAATATCTAGTGTCTAAATTATTTACAATAAATTAAAAAAAGAAAAACATGGCAGTAGACATTATGTCCAATATTGGCTTTTCAAACCACATTTTGACACCAGATGGAACTATTAACAGTGATGATTGTCTCATTTTATCATCCCTGTCTTGTTCCCGTACAAATGAACTGCATTCTTAATTGCACTGAGAGGGAAACATATTTTGTTGATTGCAGTTTTAAGCAGTTTTCAAGATCTTGGTTAATGTTATAAATTGGAGTTAAATAACATAAAAGAATGCAACGAAATGGGGAAAAAAAAGGCATGGCTGTATTTTGTTTTGGTAAACCAGTGTTCAGAGTTTGTGATATAAAAAGGCAAGAAGACTACTGATGGTGGATGGGGTCAACAAACCTATGTTTTTCATTTAATAGTGACATACTAAGTGCCTTTTATGTATTTTAACACCTTCTCGTGAAACAGAGTTGTAGTTTAGTTACATCTGAACCAATAATGTCATTATTTACGCCTGTTCTTTAACTGTCCGGACAAATCCCCCTTCAAGAAAACTCGATAACTTTAAAATGTTTTCAACAGTGGTTGGACTGTTTTTTCTTTAAATTATGATGCCCCACAGAAAGGACAAATAAAATACGAATATGAAGGATCATTGTTGTCAGTGAGTACACAAAATGAAGGAAGGGGTTATAATATGAGAGCTGCAATCTATTCTGGGTGAAACTTCTCCATAAATTAATGATTTTCCTTCTCTGGCCTCAGCAATGGTATACTTTCCTTGCAGGGATTAATGATGTTTTATCTTATCCTACACCTACATGTACATTCATGCATGCATAAACACAACCTGGTGTGCATATGGAGTAATTTCCACAATCATGCAATAACACATATGCATGCATACATACAAACACCTCTCATCTTTGACAGTATTGCTCAGTATTTCGGGGAGCCTGCGAGCTCCGCTGTACTTTTGGCTTGAAGACAGGCAGTTCGATGAAGCATGGAGGATCAAGGCTAAACCAGAGAGCTTAGACACTCTGCTGAAAAATTAATGACCAAACACAGACATCTACATCATGTAAACACTACAAATAAGATGTCCCTATCAGCATGGAGCGGAAATGCAGCCAGTTAACAATCTTATGTTTATGGGTGGTGCTGAACAAAGGCAGCAACCCTGAATTATGCAGCGAACCTCAGCAAAAATACAAGCAAATTATAGCTAGTGCCGCTTCTAATGTGAGTTTCTTGTAAAAACAAATGCTGTGATTACACACATCAACACACCCATTTACACTGATGCTAATGCAAGCCCTCTGTCATAGACACAAGAAACACAGATACACAAATTTGGGCTTAACACGCAGTGCAGTGGGGAACCTGTAGCATAGAGTTCCTGTGGGGAAATGTGGAGTAAAGTTTCTGTGCAGAAGTAATTTAAACTTTGTCTATAAAATGATCATATCTGCAAATGCAATGTTGAATAATGCAAAATACCGCCGATTAGTGAGGCTTACAAAGGAGACTTAATTAAGACATGAAAGGGTTTAAGAATAAAAAAGATAAGTGAAAATAAATAGGTGGAAAATGTGCAATTTCTTTTCTTCTTTTAAGCTAACAAACACAATCAGTTATAGACCTGGTCCTTAAAGGGGAATGCCACTTAAATAAAGAAATCCATTATGCTGTTACCACGGCCCAGGAAAGTACAGTCACTGTGGACTTGATGGTACAGTCCATGTCTCAGACCTCAAGAAAATGAATATGGTTCAAACATGCACTTGCTGTGTTTGTATGTTGATTATAGCACTGATTATTATTGACTTTTAGAAATATGAGGACTGAAAATACAAATATTTTATGCAACTTGCCATCCCTGTTAACTTAGCTCTTACTGAGTGTGACTGGGAACTGGGGACTCCATCTTGTTCCCAGTTACTGTACATGTCCCTAACAGGTTTAAAGTCTGAAATTGGCCCCTAAAGCACATCAACCACACACACACACAGTATGTCTTCCTGCACAGTAAACTACAGTACACCTGTGTGACCTCATCACCATATCGCCGCCTGCTCTTGTTTTATACATAACCAGCAGGCTAATCTAATTACTCTGTGATAGAGAGCAGTCAATTTCACAGTCAGCCAGACACTTCTGCTGCCTAAAAATTGGGGCCACCCAAGTTTGATATATGAGGCAATAACCTGTAATGTATTGAAGTCACCTTCAGACCAAGACCCCTGTCATTGAAATAATAATGAATTATAACAAGTATAATAGTATTTGGGTTTGACACGCTGAGACTCTTTCTCTGCCTCTGTCTCGCTCCCTTACACTCTTCCTTTCTCTCCCTCTCTCCTGGTTCAAATGGATTTTTTTTTTGATATTGAGGTGACTTTAAAGTTCATGGGCGTGCCCGTTGAGTAGGCAGTTTGACTGTGAGCCTTAAATGAGAGACATATGCAGAGGGTGAGGTGTCAAACACCTCCAAGACTCATAGTTCAAACTAATTTACTTTAGCAAGGTGGAAAGCCATAAAAATCAAATCTTGGTCTTGTCACTGTAATAGTAATGTCATATTAAAAGGGATGAGTTCAGTAGCTTTATGTCTTGGCAAAATGGATGCTTATGCTGGAGAGAATCAGTTAAATACATGTGGCCAAGTTAAGCTCCCACCTAGATGATGATGTAAAGTGACTCCTTGCAGAATACTTGACTGTAGACTCAGCATTAAAGCTACAATTCATGATTCGAAAGAGCTAGCAAGAGAGCTAGCAAGATTTCAAAGTAGCACCTCATTCTCCTCTAAGCTCCACACTCTCCTCCACCTCCCATCAGTGCTCCGTCCAAATCTACACCCCCTCAAACTTGAACAGTAAGATTCAGCAGGGAGAGGAGAGCTGATATGCTACATCACCGCAGTTGTAAAACATCCCGTTCAAAGCCATCAACATCATTTTGTCACCTTCATAATACAGACAGTGATGACTGGCTGTGCAATATGGTGAAAATGTCATATCCTATAACCTCTTCAATACAAGTGGCATCGACGACCAGTTTACAAGCACAGATAAGCTAGCATGAGCAAGTTAGCAGTGAGCTAAATGCCCAAGCATACTTGGCAGAACGGATATGGAGTGTGTAAAGCTCAAATTTTGTGATGTCACGGTCTCTGCTCCATACTGTTGTCTCACAAAACACTGCTCGGCATCTATTTTTCACATCACCCACTTTAAATGTGACATATCGATCTTCTGATTCACAGAAATGTCACAGGAAACACTTAGCGGCAGAGCGCTCCACTATGCTTTGAGGTGAACGGACATATACTGTAGATTCTGCTCCATTCAGTCTGCTGGAGTCTGTGAGCAGCTTCATAATGCAGACAATGGATACTATAACTGTGCAATATGTTCAAAATGTCATATCTTATAACATTTTCAATACAAGCCACACATACTACTGGTTTACACCCACAGAGAAGCTGACATTAGCATCGGGCTAATATGCGCTTCAATAGCAGCTTGAGCCAAGTGTCTTCTCACACAGAGGAGATCTGTATTCAATGAAAGCTCTACTATATACAATCAACTACTAATGCAGAAGCAAGCCCCGGAGAAACTTAATATAGTGCTGCCTCAGAGTAGCTGAGCTAAACAAACAATGACCACTGGAACTTATGTAACCGTTAAGTGTTGAG
Organism: Synanceia verrucosa; assembly: GCA_029721515.1. NCBI lineage: Eukaryota > Metazoa > Chordata > Actinopteri > Perciformes > Synanceiidae > Synanceia > Synanceia verrucosa. The sequence continues at coordinate 19,957,037 of CM056565.1, read as the reverse complement.
TACAAGGTTTTCATCTGAACTATGACTATTCTGAGCCGAAGCAGCAGGTCTGAGGAAAGGAGGGAGTCCAGTAGACAGTTTATGAATATATAATACTTAAGAGTCAATTTATTGTCAGTCAGTGATACCACAGTGGTTCACTGGTAGATGAGATACCAGAGGAAAACTTCTGGATGTGCTTCACTTTGGTAAGATACAAATGGACCTCTAATGGACTTCCTGAGCTCTTCTTCAGGAACTGTTGGATCAGGAGCTGCATATCAGTTTCAGTTCCTGATGTGTTTGGCAAAATATGCGTAAGATGAATAATTACTGCTCCCCACTGCTGCTGAAGAGCCCTCGGGCAGAGCATCGGGCCAACTCTTGGGGTGAAGCTTTTCCCAGCCAGAGTTCTGCTGGTCTAAAAAGTGGACATGCGGACATGGATCAGGTTGCTGAACGGAGATGACATTCCCTGGATACATTAAGCCGAAATAGTGAAATAAAAGCTGACTTTGTGTGATGCCGTGCTACTGATGGGTGTAATATATGAGGCATGTGAACAGGCTGCTTGCACTGCCGCTCAGACTGCCTGGCTTGTCGAGACGAATGAGGGATCGGTCTTTGAGAAGCCCCATGTGCTGGTCTCTGCTCTGCTGATGCACCTTCAGACAGCAACAAGAAGAGCATGGACAAGAAAGCAACCAATAGAAGTGCAGCTTATTGTATTGTCAACCTTTTATGTACAGAAGCAGTTACAGTAAAGTAGGGCTCACCTACTTGTAGTATACAATTTCCTTCAGGAGAACACCAGCCTACTAGTGTGGCTATTGCGACTACAAAGCTCTGTCAGAGTAGTCTGGCCAAGCTGCTTTGTAAACCGAGTTCCCAGAGGGCGGGCTTAACCTGCATCTATCAAATACCTCTGTGTGCTACTGGATGAAGCTTCAACCAACCAGACCACTCTTTCCTGTGATGTATGCGTAGTGACAAAAATTGCTTGATCCAAAGAACTAGTGCGTCATTGCCTTAAACATGCCTTCGTCGAGCCATTGGAAATGCTAGATTTTCATTGGTCCCCATTCCTGGATGAATCTGAAATTGAAGAGATAGGCAACTTCGCCAGACTGACTTGGTCACAAAATCTAGTGCAGCGTCACAGGAAGTATGTGTGGGCCCAGGTTACCAGCCTACTGGTGAATGGAGTGATTCGATAATTCATAATGTTTGAGCTGCTGTAGCGTTCAAGGTCAGTTGAGGATCAGCAGGAGGCCATCAGAGCAACACAGTGAGCAAAAGGTGAAGCCCTCGATGACGAACACAAACAATTTGTGTTTGTGTTCTGACTTACTTTGCATTTGACCAGCTCACCTCATCACACAAATTGCATTTTGTAGGATTGCTAGTTTTCTCAGAGGAAAAGCTGTTCATCTCTTTGGCTGTGGCTCAGTGTTAGAGCAGGTACCAGTAGTATCAGTACCACTTCCTCCAGTAGTCATGCGCCGTGGTGTCCTTGAGAAAGATACCTAACCTCAACTTGCTCCCAATGCTGTGCACTGGTGTGTGAATGTGAAAGAAACTTCATGGTTGTCTCCCACCATCAGTGTGAATGTGTGTGAGTGGGTAAATGTGATATGTAGTGTAAAGCGCTTTGAGTGGTCGGTTGACTAGAAAGGCACTATACACAGTAAGTACAGTCTATTTACATTTACAGCCTTAGACGGGTGGAGTTAAATAACCAGAATAATTTCCTAGTCGAGATTTCTGTTTCTTCACAGGAAGCAGATTGATTACTCATCCTGAAAGTCAAAGGTGTTCGACCTGCACTTTATTAAAACACATCAATCAATATGCAGATTGGCACACACAAAATACACAAATACAAGCCTCTGCTAAATGCCTCACAGTTTGCTTCCAATTAATAATGCAGCATATTGATGTTTTTCATGAGTAATTAGTCAACATATCACTAGTACATGGAAACAGAACGGATCGAGCCTGTTGTGATCCTCAGCACATTTTTAACTGCCGTAGACACATTTTTAAATATAACTTTTCCTGCTATTCTTGATCCAACATGCCACAACTGACATGTTTTGTACGTTACAAAGCCTCTGACAATAAAATGAAATAAACTTTAACCATTGCTTTAACAATCAATTTAAAATGCACAAATACCCCAAACAGAACAGACAACACAACAACAATTGGTCCACAAAATAGCGATAAAATAAAGGTACAAGTAGGCAAACAAGACAGAACCCCAAACCCACCCAAAAAAAGACAAGACCAATATATCATTAACCAAATATAATTTCCCTCCCAAAAAAATGTTTAAAAAAACAACAGAAATTGAGAGAAGGAGTGACGCCGTGTGAGAACCACCCAGCATTCTGAAAACCTATTTTTCACATCTGGGAGGACAAGAGCACTGTAGCCTCTCTGAACATCACAGCAAACCCCACAGAGCTCAGTCGAGGCGATGCCATTTCATTCTTTACTTCTTTTTTTATTTTCTTTCCTTTGTTGTCTTTTTTCTTCTTCAAATCTTATGAGCCTTGAAGAGGTTTCATAATCCTAAAGGACATTCAATACTTCCGATGCACAGAAGAGTGTGTACCCATGACATTCAGCATGAAATATGGAAATCATCAAAAGCCTCTATAGCTCACAGTGGCTTTAGGTACACATCAAGCAGAAAATGAAGAACTCATCGAACTGATGGAGGCCCGTGTGTTTATGATAAATGTTTGTTTGTGAATTTCTTGAGAGTGTTCAGGAAAATCCGATCAGGTCAAGAGGTTCATTTTCAACTAGGAGACCAGTGTTTGTTGTTATTTTGAAGCTACATTTGTGATGTTTCTTTTTGTTTTCTGTCCTTATTTTTTATCTTATTGAAGGAGATATTTCAATCCTTTAATGAAACTGAAAGTGGCTTGTTTTTGTCCATTTTGAGTCATCTTTCATGACCCACAGAATAGCTCAAATTAAAGAAGAGACCCTCTATTTCATCATGAAAAAACATTTCACCAAAATCACCACTTTTTTTAAAGATTGTGTTTGTTTTGTTCTCTGATCATGATCGTTTCCACTCTCATATCTGTGGCTTATGCTGCGTTCCATTAACCTCGGAAGTCGGAGCTGGAAATGACAGTAAACAAGTTGGAAAATCAAAATGGATTCTTCGAGGGAAAAATTTGTAGTGCTTGCTCTGTTGGAATGCAGAAAACTAATGCAGCGATATGAGGTCCACCTCAAACACAATTTATATGAACACAGAAGATGCAGAAAGTGTGTTTGTTCTCCAGCATAATTCTGTGTGGGTAAAGTGTTTGACTCCACTGTAGACTGTAACATGTAATGCTACACTGCACTAACCCACGGTGCTGCCATCTTGGATTACGACGTTGTGGACAAGTCGGGGTTGGTGAGGGACATCCGACTTTCCAAGTCAGAAATGCGACTTCGGGGACGTTCCCATTGAAACTTCCTACTCGGAACTCAGAAATTCTGACTTCTGAGTACAACTGGAATGCACCATTATACCATCTCTTTATGTTCCGATTACATATCCCAGAAGCCCCAGTATTACTCACAGGCTGTGTGAGAGCGCCCTCTTGTGCCAGCCGCTGAAAAAACACTGGGATTTTAAATGATGTACAACATGTCCATGGCACTCAAACAGTTAAACATATACACAACCAATTAAAATGGAAATTTAGCCCAGTAAAGTCTTAACAATTATAAGAATAATTAATATGACCTTGTAATATGGTCATGAGCTTTACATAGAAACTAAAACATAAGTGTGTAGGATATAGTGGTTTTACACACATCTGTATATTCATCACTATATTCTGCATAGTGCAGGTTGTTGGGTCTCGGGGACACAAGCAGGGTTTGGGATTTCAAGTATATTTCAGGAGCAACATGTATTCGCTTTGGTGTATTTTAATATGAATATAACCACTTTATCTGTGAAGCTGTAAAGAAAACAGTTTGAACAGCAGTCTGTATCTTAGCCATCTGTGAGTGAATTAAAGACGTGTTATCTATATGGTGCTCTTCTTATCAGTCTTGTTTCATTTTGACGTTTAATTAAGAGTGTCTAGATAGAGACACTGTTTTGTAGATATATGGGCTACTGTTAAAGACGTTTTAAGACGAGAACTAAAGTAGTCATGGCCTTCTTATGGCTGCATCGCTTCCTAATTATTTTCAGCCCCTGCGGTCCTGTGGTCTTCGTCTCTTTTTTCTCCACATATGATGGCTTGACATTGGTTTAAAATGAATTCCCCTCAAAAGATGCCCTTGAACCCTGGCTGTGCTATTGTGGATGTTTGTGTGCTTTTCCCGCTCAAAGCCCATGAGCGACGAATCATCAGTCAGAACGGAGCAAGCAAATTAAAAGTGATCCTTGACAATGCATCTTTGCGCAGCCTGACTTTGATGTCTTTCACTGTCTTCCTGTTTGAGATCCCTGCACCACAAACCAATTGTGTTTGTGCCATTACTTTCTTCTCCTGGTCAAACACCAAATAATGGAGCCATGTAGCCGCCTGCTGCTCTCCATCGCTGTCCTGCCATGGCCATCACTTATGTTGGAAAATCACAGCAGGACAGTAGAGGAGAGATATAAGAGTGGCACTTGTCTTAAAAGCATTGATAACAGGCAGACACAAGGCCCACTTCATGATAATCACATACAGTCTTCAGTCAAAAAACATACTTTTTTGTGCAGTTTTATGTGTTATTTACGCTGTTCTAATTTGGTGTGTGTGATTTACATAAATTGGGTTTGAATGGAAAGCTGTGACACTTGTGATGGCGTTAGTAGTCATTTCATATAGTTAGTAGTCGAAGAAGGTTTAACCTTTACCTGGATAAATATTAGGAAAATAAAAGAAGAAATAACATCCATGAGGCACAGCTAATGGTAACTGTGTGTGAAAGATAATGCCAGTTTTATCAGGTGATTAATTATAAAGTGAACACATATTTATAACCTCATTTAGAGTTTAATAAATGTGACCATAATAACATTTCTATCAACATTTTCATTGCCTGTGAGCTAAAACCTGGTTTGCAACCAGGGCCCGTTAAATGTGAAAAAATAATCAAGTGTAATCTGAGAAGACAGAGCTGATGTGTGCTTAGCAAGCGGACATTCATGAAAGCAGATATCTTGTTTTTCACAGCTCAGTTAAAGAGTATGTTATTAACATTTTAATCATTCAATACTGCTGCATGCTTTGTTAAATAGGAAATTAAAATGACTGAGGCTTGTCGTTATTAATGCAGTTAAATAAATCAGCTTTGCTGCACTTTTTTCCCCACAATGTACAAAATTGAACATTCAAAGAAGCATTATCTGTATTTTTAATTTGTTAGGAGCAAAATAAATGTGTTAGCTGTGCTGCCAACAGATATCTAAAGACAAAGACAAACTCCACAGGAATTTTGCCTTCATGTTTATTAATGCAGATGTTGTGACAAGCTGTGCATGTAATTTCCGCCACAGTACGTTCCCTCTCTTCATCGTCAAATGCAATTAGCCGCGACCTACTTCATGAAAGGGAGACATAGGACTACTGTTATTTAATTGGCTCATATCCTGGAGAGCAGCAAGTAGAGTATGTTTTATGTAATACTGCCAGTCGAGCTGCTAGAAAATAACTGAGAAAATGTTAATGATGCGTGTTCATGAACACTTATCAGGAAGTTAATGAATAATTACTTACTTTCGCCTGGAAAAAAAAGAAAATACCCCATTTCATTCAAATTATGGGTAATCAGGAGAAAATGAATGTGATGAGAATTAATTAAGCAGATATATGCAATTTATATATCGCAATTTATTTGCACTTAATGTAAAATATATCATTTCCTGGTTTAACTATTAAGATTGGTTAAAACATACCTTTACACGTACATCAGAAATCTATCTGGAAAATATTAGTGACCTCTGAAAATGTTATTTTTCATTAACCACAAAACACAACCACACATAATTACATACCATTACCATAAAGCTGCTTTGTATTTTGCTGTTTATGTACTGATGTGTGATGGACAGTTAAATGTCATTAGTATCTAAACACACTCACAACAACAATCACTGCGTGCACATGGACGAGCTTAATCGTATAATAAAGGCATCGAAAATGAATGGAATTCATGTGCACAAAGTCAAACGATTGAACTTGATCTATTCTGAAAAATATCTACTGTGATGGAAGAAGCAGGTGTTAGGATGCCCGAGCAGATCAGGATTAAATGGAATAACACAAGGACTGCATACAAGAACGCAAAGAGTGGACAAGGACGTATAAGTTCTGATCTTATGGAAGATCTCCTAGGAATGCAACATCTATCCCAAGCCACACAACGCGGGGTGGATGCTGGTGGTATGGAAGAAGCCGATCAAGGTGAGTTGCTATCACTTAGCCTACTTAACTAAACCATTTGTCTCATGCTAGGTGGCCCATTGTTCAAAGTACAAACCTGTTAAATATGTTGATGCACATGTAGTTAATCACATCCTTACTGGTGAATAAACCCACAATGAAAAAAATGACCAGCATGAAGTATAATGTGTATCTGGATTGTAACATTTCTTTTGAAAAATGTGAAAGTTATTTTTTTTTGCATGTTTGGTCTGATTGAATCAATCTTCTCCTGAAACCACAGGAAAACTAAGCATTTCATCGAAAGTCACGGTTTGTCACGATTTTTAGTGGACCGGGTGTTCCATCAACTATAATGTACAGCCAACAGTAAACATGAGAAAGTGGCACTAAAGAGAGTTTCCATGCATCGGTATGAGAAGCCGAGGAGTTCTGAACACACTGCAGCATTTGAGGATTTGGGGGTGAGACAGTGTTGACCTGATCATGTCTTTTTGGGGCTTTATGGACTGCTCCGTCTCTGCTAAGGTCCTTCTGAGGTCATCCTCTGCTCTCTCTGTCTCATTCCCATTTCCTCTCACCCGTTCTGTTGTGGCTTCCCATTAGTATTCTCAGAAGGCACCAGTGTCACAACCTTTCTATGGACCACACACACACACACACACACACACCTGTCAGTCAAAGGAATCATGCCATGGACTCTGTCAAACTCTCTGGCTAACTTTTCATTAACATCACTCCTTTCCACCTCGACTCTCCCTCTTCTCCACAAAGATGAAGTTGTCTGTGGGAACTTCATTAGCCCTTGTTATTTAGTTATGATCCACACACACACAATTTTCTAAGTGGGGACTATATATATATATATATATATATATATATAGTGTATAGAGATCCAGTGTACTAGTTTATAAATAATATGCATTGAGCATTAGGTAAAAAAGGGAGTTGTACAGATTTTTGGATAGCTGTGCCAAACTTGTTCAGCAAAGGAACAACACTTCAAAAATACCAAAAGTGCCGAACATTGTCTGCGGCCTCTCAGATGTGAGAACAATAATTCACATAGCAAATCAAACATGTTTGGGTTTTGGACTGTTGAGTGAACAAAGCAAGCAATCTGAAAGAAAAATGACACACTTCTGTTCAGTGTATGTGTGACAGAGATTTTCTACTTGATGCAGCATTTTCTGAAATATGTTGTTGGACTTTTGCCTGAGACTGGAATAATGAAAACTCTGATGGAAAGAGGGTGAAACATAGGCTTTTTTCTCAAAATGTGTGGTATTTTAAATGTCTTTTAAATGAGACTGTACATGCCAACACATCTTATATGACCAACAAGGACTGGTGAAGGCTGCTGCACTAATGAAACTGGATGGATTTCCAGCTGCCACACTCACACAGACACATTTAATTAATAATAATTGCTGTTCTCCTTTTCTGTTCATCTCTCGTATTAATTGCTCCCAGTAAGAGAGCGTCAATAAGTCTCAGTTTGCTCCATTCAGTTTGTCAGGTTTGCTGCATTTCAGGATTTTCGGGGGGAAATCAGTGAGAAGTATCTTTTTAACTCAGATCAAGCCATGTCACAAATGTTTCTCACCATTAAGTAACAGTCTTTACAGCCTCGTCTCCCATTGAGTATAATGGAACTTGACAAAAACATACATCAGCGGATAGAGACAGGCAGAATTATTATTTGGCAATTCTGGTTTACAAAAATATAAATATAAAACAAGACATTGTGGTGAGAGGTTGTTGGAACAGTACCTACTGAGGCAAGACAGAAGGAGTGTCATGTTGGACTCATACATGAAAATAAATGAGGTTCAGAGGAACTAAAAGTGCAGCACAATGTTTGAGCACCTTTCTGTCCAGCACTGAGGTGTGTGAGAATATCCAGTAAATAATGTTCTGAAAAGGAGGAAGGCGAGCTGCACCTTTCAGTGGGAGGTGGATTAGAGCCAAATGAATCAATCAGAGGTTAATACCTTCCTGGACAGTCTTAACCTGCCCCTTAACACGCACACACACACTGCTGCCTGCACTACTTCCAGATAACCCTGGAGTGGAGATTGATTCATGAGTCTGGTGTCAAGTTCACACCAAGGACACCAGAGTAACTGCTTACAGCAATACAGCTGAACATGCATGCACACACACACACACACACACCAGTCTACCCTGGCAGGTAGGGAAATAAAGTCACGCTGATGCAAATATGAACATGTTATAAAAAATAATAAGCAGACCGGACAGAAGTGTTTTGACAAAGGCTACTACATCAGTTTTTTTTTTCCAATGCAGAGAGACAGACAGAAGCCTCATCTATACCATCTATACCAAGGAAATCATTGTCCTTCCTTGCTCGCTGCTCCATTACAGGTCCTGACTCCTCCTTCACAATTTAGATGCCACTTTGGATTTCAGACAACCTCTTTTTCCAATCCAGGAGCCTCAAACTTGTTTTTTCTCCTCTATGATTGACATCCATCCATCCATCCATATCATATCATATCATTCAGTCTCATTCAATGTAAACCCTTTACAAAGCACAGATGTTCTGTGTAAGAACTCTATAATAAGCCAAACTGACTGACCAAACCAAATGTGGGATGTTTTCACCTTCATCACTTTGTTCGTTTTGATTTAAATCCTCCACATATTCAGTACTCCTCTTATGTTTTTTTTTTATTAAAATGCATAAGGTTGGGAAAAAAAATCAGACACATACTTAAAATGCCTAAAAAGTTCTTGTTTTTATGTTTTTTAAATGCAATTATTTTCTGTAAATGCTGGTTATGTTGATAATCCAATAAACAGATTAAAAGTGTAAGTACAGCAGATCCTGCAGAGTCTACACTACCTCTCTCTCCTCATGTGTGACTCTCAGGCAGGAGAACAGAGGTCAAAACTCAGCACTAAATCAAATTCAGGACTTTGCCCTCTTGCTGGAAAATGGAAAATGTCCAGTGGCTTCACGGCGAGCAGATGATGCCTATATAGCAGCTTAGCACTGTCATCCGGATTAGTGTGTCATCAAGCAGCATTACGGTCGTTGATCGTCATGTGACTGTCAGGAAGGGTGAACCAATTATGTGAGGTCGCAGACATCTGAGGAACACATTCAGGCTGTGCACTGGAGGATATATACACTGATTTAGTGCCTCTTACTTGAGTATGTCCAGTGCCTTTCTCTGTTCGGTCCAGCTAATGTCACATTTTTCCATTTGTGACTATTCATTATACCACATTGAAAGCATCTATGAGTAAGAACAAACAAATAATAACTACAGTTTATCACAAATATATATTTTGTTTGCTTCTTTGGCCATCAGTTCTATCAGTTAAAATAGAATCGTTGTCATTGTTGAGTCCAGCAGGGCGACAAATAAGGTCAGAGAGGTTTCAAACAAATCTCCATGGTAGCAAAACTTATTTGAAAGAGAAGACAAACTTTCAGTGTGCTGAAACATTATTACCAGTATGCTAATCTGCTTCTTGAATTATGATTTCATTATAAGCTGCTAAACACCCATGTTGTTTCACACAGAGAAAGTGCCTCTATTCAAGCTTTGAAAGACTGTCAACATGTTCCCATTCCTCTTTCCAGCCAAGGTTTTTTCATAACAATAACCCGATCCTTGTGGACCAACCAAGGCAATAAATGAAAAGCAAAACAACAAGATTGAAAGAGAGAAAAAAATACAAGTGCAAAAGAGAGATGATGTAGAGGAGAGGAAGAGAGCGGCAACAGGCAGAAAGTGAAGTAGAAAAAGTTGGACAGAGAGGACTAAACTTCAGAATACAAAGACAATGTGAATCTCCAGGAAACTGTCAAAAACAAACACAAAATACTACAAAAATGTTTTCATGGACTGGAACCCATTTCACATGCTGGGCTCACGGTTGCCCCAGGCAACCCAAGCTCCTTGCTCAGGTGGAAGTGAGCAGCTGCCTTGGGCTATAATAACATATTTACCTGACTGTTAATGAAGACAGTGGACTCTCAGAGGACCAGAGGTCACACTGCCTCGTGCTCACTGCATCCACCCTGAAATCCTCCCATCTCATCTCCCCTTCAAAGGAACAAGCCACTGACAGATGATATCCTGCTGGATATCATTATCCTGTCCAATAAAACGGAGCTTTGATGAAACAGAGACAAAATATTACAGTAGTCATTACTGTATATATAAAATAATGTTTCACACTAGTGTAACAACAGTGTCACCACGAACATAACTGATGCATGTTGACCCATTTAGAAAGAGTGCTCAAGTGTTTGCTCCATCTCATGGGTAGTACATTACACCAGTTTGAAAATCGCTGCATTGGCTTCCCCGAGTGCTTCAGGTTTGATTTTAAAGTCTTGGGCCCTCTTATCTATCTGATATACTTTTATCACAAAAGCCTGTGCAATGAAATGTTGTTCTGTATACACTTGCTGCATATAGAATGACAATAAAGTCTAAGTCTATATCAGCCCTTAGAGACCCTGAGGTTCTCTGGCAAGGGTCTGTTAACCATACATGCCAAAGTTAGAACGAAAACACACAGGGAGGTGGCTTTCAGTTATTATGACCCCTGATTCTTTCATTAATCCATTTATTTATTTTATTTATTCATTTATTTATTTATTATTCAGGTTTTAATTCAGCTCCAGTGTTTCCCAAAGGTGGCCCTTTCCTCACTAACCCCTAATTTCCACCGGATGCGGAACGACGCCAACGTTTTGCCAGACCAGATATGTTTCCATTCAAATTAAAGTGTCAATTTCCACTGAAAGCGGAACGCTGCCGACGTGCTGATGCCTGCCGAAACAAATCGACAGAGCTTCTATTTTTGCTGGACGTCTGGCAGAGCCACAGTAGGCGGATCTGGTGGGTATCCAGTTGAAATTAGGGGTTAAGGTCTCTGTACCATGCCATGTCTAAGTGTTGTGTGTGTGTGTGTGTCTGTGTGTGTGTGTGTGTGTATGTCTGTCTATTTACTCCATTCTGTGACGAAAGGGCACAGTGCTAAAAGGCATCCTGAAGATATACCTGAAATTCAGGCTTAAGTTCAGGGGATGGCTGGAGAAAAAGTCAATGTCATCAAACCTGGACTGAACACAATTTTCTCATAGACATTTTGTCAGTGACAGAAGCAATATGAAGTCAGACCTCTACTTCCTGTCATCCTGCACATGAGCAGAAAAAGATCTTCTGTCTTTGTCCTGGGCACAAAACACATGGTGGCCCTAGTTATCTTGAAACAGGATCACAGCTGTAATTATTCTAATCTTTTGAGACAGTCTTATGTGTTTTTGCATTAAGAACATAAAAACATAACATTGCATCACTTTTGTGTAATGAAATGTCTGAAAGGGTCTTTAGACTGTCAAGTTGCATTGGTTCCCACTGAAAGCAGCACACATTGGAGGCTGAATTTAATTTCCTTTCCCTTTAGATTTCTCTGAATAGATGACCATAAAGATAATTATGAGTGAGAGCTGGAAACTGGAAGCAAACTGGGAGCATGAGGGCGCAAATGTCACTCCGATAATACTGTATCCTGCAGGGAAATGCTGCCCTTTCATGACGGATCATGGTCGCTTTATTTTGATCAGCCGTGGCTAAACTAGGAAGAAGCACTCTTCCTGTGCACTCAACTTTCTGCAGGCAGAAAAAAATCTGAATGGTTTAAAAATATGACAGAAAATTGTTTCTGACTCCCGCCATATTGTATGAAATGGAAGAAAATTTGTTAAGGGGTGGTATTGAATTAAAATTGTTATTCAATCAAAGTGACATAAGAGCCCTTGACAGTGTGTAATTGCAATCAGTTGAATTGCTTAATTCAAACAGAAAGCCATGGGGAACCACAATTTCCAGAGAGAGAAGGAAGAAGAAGGAGAGCAGAGAGAGGCGGTGAGGATTCTATTTATTTTATCCTAACCACCTCTAACTATGTTTGGCTCTGTTTACATTAATTAAATCTGGATATTACATTGATTTTATTAGGAGCTAATGTGCCAATGAATATACCTGGTCAATCAGAAACAGAGTCACTACTGTGGACAGGCTCTTATTATCCAATATTCATACAAATTACCATGAAACGTATTGCTCTATAATTCGTATATAACCCACGTAATTGGGAGCCAGAGTTGTGATCACGTGACGTTCAATGCAGGCTGCTCTTTCTGTGAAAACATGGTGGACATTCCTTACATTCTCAGTGCAAAATGCAATATTTTAAGGTAGCTTATGAGTTTAAAAGTGTTTTGATAACATTTCTAGTGGCATTTTATTTCTATACCCTAACCCTGTAACCCTATCCCTAACCCTAGAAATGTTGTCAAAGTGTATTTCAGTGCATAAACTTTATTAAAATATTACAGTTTCCACTGAGAATGAAAGGAATATCTGCCATTCAGGGCTTCAGGACTCGTGCATTCGTACTGATTGCTCATGTTGCCAGTCATTCGTAGAGATATGCATGAAAATCTGTGCCTAACTTTTCGTACAATATCATCCGTACCATTTCATGAGACTACATTGCTCTGGAAAGTGCTACAAAAACATTCATAACATAAGTGTATGTTTCCTGTAACCACATAAGTTTATTTTGAAAAGGCACTATGCTTGTAATAAATGATCTGACATCTGTACAAAGCTGAGTGTCACAGTTTGACCAGATGTTGGTGTTTGATGAGTTGGGATTGAGAATGTGTTGGCAGCACATAGCTTCACAATGCCTGCACAAAATGTTTTTATGAAAAAGATGTACCTCCACTTCCTCATCTATTCTTCCCACATCTTCTTTTTAGTCGGCAAACAACAAAACTGTGCATCACAGCCAACATCTGGTGAGGAGTGGGACAGACCCAGATCTGTTACTGTGCCGAAGTTCAGCCCATTAAACATCTGCTGTCCCCTGCTGCTCCCTACGATCACCTGTCCTGTATTTTAATATGACTGGATACATGATTTAGATGCTCTCATTTACATATTTTCTTTCTGTGTCTGCTGTCAAACAACAAAACAAGTATGAAATAGTGATTTAATCTAGGCTCATAAATACTACATGTAAACCAGCAGTTATTGTCAAGCTGCTGCGATGCAGCACTGATAACCTCAACAGATGAGAGTCCACTGATGCATCCAGCAGCAACAGCCGACTGTGATTTATGCCATTTATTGATTTGTATTGTTCATTTATGTTTCACATATGATGCTGTGAATGAATAAAAGCAAAGCGAAACATATAGAACAAAATGTCCAAAGGCTTAAAGAAACAACCTACAATGAGCACTATTAAATACATATATAATTACTGACGGTATGATCAAGTGAGATTCCTTTTGGGTTTCTGGAGGAATCCAGTTTTAGTCAGCGCCTCTTGGTCTCAAGGTTATGGTGGAGTTCAGGCCTGTTGTTTCATAAATCAGGGGATAATGTGATGGCCAAGATCGAGTCAGGGAGGCAATTAATTCTCCCCACTTCTCCAGCAGCACTTAAGGTAGCATTACTAACACTCCAAATGTATTATTTCAATCAGAGGGCTCGCCTCTCGCTGGATGAAATAATGGAAGGACTTGTGTCCTCCTCCTCTATTCATTATTTCATTCCCTGGATTCTTCTGGGTCACTGATTAAAGTCTCTCTCTTTCCTCATGTTTGCTTTTTCCTTCCTTCTCACAAAGTTTTTTTTTCCCCTTATATCTCTCACACTCTCTGTGCCCTACATACTCCATTTAACGTCTGATTTCTCTTGTATGTGATGGCTACTTGGAAAGTAAGTTGCAGTAAAAGTTTCCAGTTAATATCTATAATCCAGAACAACCTACATCATCCTTTCAGATAGTTTTTTTTATTCACTGCAGCTCTTGCTTCATATAAAGTACACTCACTGCACTTAGTATGAGACAGAAGTCTCCAGAAACATTGAGCAGCCTTGGTTCAATTTGAGTTAAATTGGTCAGAATATGCTGTAGCTCACCATGTGACCATGGCAGCCACATGAACTGCACTGCTAAAAAAAAAAAAAAAAACATGAGTCCTTTATTCAGTAGTTGATAGAGGAGACCAACAGGAAACAGGGAAACGGTAAGTGAGAAGACCCAACAAAAGCATCAGGACCTGATTTTAGTGTTTCACCATTCAGGTCTGTGGTAAAAGATTGACAGGCCACAGCTTTGGTGGAGTTTCAGCGACTGGTGAGGCAACAAAACACCATCCTGGGAGGCCAGGTTGAGTAAAGTGACTAAAATTTCTAGGCTAATCGGATGCAAAAACACTGCTCAGGGGTTTATAGTACCGTGAGACAGGATTTTTATAAGGATACAAATTCATCACAGCAACATTTGATCTTCAGGAAAATTCAAATCTTTTCCCCAAATTGGCCCCAGATTTGTGATTTTTTTAAATGATTGTCTGTTACATTCAAGCCACTGCCAATCAAGTTCACACAGTGCAGATTAAGTCTATTGCCACCAGGGAAATCTTTCTGTATTTTGCAGTGTATTGAAGCTCTGGTGTCAGGGAGCTCTCTTTAGGCTTCCTGTTTGTACTTGGCCTCTCCTATTCGGTAATAAGTGTCACTGCCAGAGAGGGGAGACTAAAGATCCAACTCCAGCTTTAAGCTTACATTATTTTGTTCTTGCCAAAGCTCTCTGTGTCATGAGCCCTGATGTGTCATGAATAAAACGAATGATGGAGCTGTGGGTGAGCTTTTTCATTCAGGGCTAATGATGGTCTGGACACAGCCTTACAGCCATGTATAAGGCTACTTATACCAAATAAAGCATCACATTTGGATTGTTCGCTACGTGCCTTTGTGTTATATTGCCAGGGGCGTAGAACTGTGTGTGGTTTGCATGGTGTAGTTATGCCATGCTGCTGGCAATTCCCAATACAGAACTACAACCTTGCGGTGTGACTTAAAGCAACGTGACCGCTGCAGATCAAAAGAAAAACCCCGTTTGTTATTAATTGGACCCTAAGGGTGCAACATTTGAGTGGGATATTATAGCCAGTTCTACGTCAGAGAGAGAGAGAGAGCTGTGATGCACTTACTGTCCCACTCTGCCAGCTACGCATCACATTAATTTTTGCCTTCCATCCATCTAAACTAACACAGAGTAATAGAGCTACGTCTGCATGTACATTGCGTTCCTGAGAGACAACAGCCTGGTTCCTGTATGTCGTTATTAACTAGAACACTGCATGGAAGATCTGTGCTGAAAGGTTTGTCTCGTCTGTTTGTCTCCATATCTGAAGCACCATTAAATGTTTTCCTGCATCGATTCTTCAGAACTTAAAAAAACGAAAGAAAGAAAAACATATCTAAAAATAATTAGGTCAGCCTTTTAGTTTTGTCCTTCACTAACAAAAAGGATGCTTAATCAGAACTTGGAACATGAGGTGTTTAACATTCAGCTTTAATGGGGGCAGGCAAATCCTTCATGCGCTACCAGGTGTTCATAATCTGGACAATACCAAGTGGGACGCTTCTGTGTATTTTGTGTTTTTTGTTTTCCTTTTGTATTGTACTATTGTACAGTTAAAATCTATTTGTGGAAATTAATTTCCTGACAGATTGATTGATTGATTTGTTGGTTGTTGTAGTCACAGTTTCTATTTTATTGATAGGACTTTTGACTGCTGGCTGCTTTTTTGTACTTTGGCTAATCAATAATTACTTTGTAAATCATAGAGTCAAACAATCTCATATTAACTTACTGTGCAGCATCTTATGACAGCTGAATATGTCCAATATGGATAATCATGTCGGTCTATCATATCTTAGTCATTTTATTTTTTGGTCTAATTTACAGTGGTGCAGTGATTAGCACTGTCACCTCACAGCAAGAAGATACTGGCTAATTTAAATTTCCCGTATGTGAGTGTGAGTGGTTGTCTCTTCCCCACGACCCTATGTGAGGATAAGCGGTAAAAGATGGATGAATGGTCTGATTTACATGTGTAGGAACCTGCTGGACAAGCTACAGTAGATTAGAAAGATAAAGAAAGTGATTCAATAGTACAGTTATGTAATATGATATACAATAACATAATATTCCCTATATGCATAATATTCACTCACTGAGTGCCAGCTCTTTTATAAAAACAAAAGTGCCTTATGCCAGTGTTTTTGGCCATTTTGCGAGTTTAATGACCCACAGAATATTTTGTACTATGACTCTGAAAACACAGAATAGCTCAAATGAAAGAAGAGACTCTCTATTTCATCATGAAAAAAGTTTGTTTTTATCTTCTTTGCTTTGCTCTCTACTCACGTTCGTCTGAACTTCCTGCTTTTTTTTTTTTTTTTTTTACATGTGGCTTATACAGTCTCTTTATGTTGCGACTACATATAGCTGCTTTCACACCGAACGCGCAGGGCGCTGCACGGTATACGGCGCAACCCTGTGCCACCCTGTCAGTTTTCTTTATTTTTAATTTCTACTGATTGTGATCAATTCCACAGTTTTATTCCCAGGAGCATCTGAGATCACCAGCAGGCATTGCGGGTGATTGGATTGTCTGTATAAGCATGTCGGCGGCTGAGAGCCACAACGGAGGCCCTGAAGCTGATTAAAGACTGGCGCCGTCCTCCACCTCCTAAACAACTTGTGACAGGCTGAAGTCCGGCAGGCTCCATGGAGGCTCCTGCTGCAGACTGGAGGTGCCATCACTGCTTAGACTGTGTGTGACAGCAGCAGCTTTGCAAGTGGATGGACAAAACCCACAGAAATCAATAGATACTGAGCAGCAGCAGCAGTTCTGGATGGTTGCTGCTGTTGTGACGCGTGCTGCTGTATGAAAACAGATCTCAATATTGCCATGTGGTGGGTTTGAGAGAGAGAAGCAGGTCTAAATAAAGAGCAGCTCTCCAGAACGTCCTTTTCAACCTTAGAGGACTATGTGCATTGTTGAATGGCAGAACCACAAACTGCCACCTTAACTGCTACATGCCACAGTAAACTCAGAACAAGGAGTGAACATAATGACTTTTCTCACTATAAACAAAGGAACTTTCAGCTGAAAACGAGGTAATTAGTGGGAATGCTGTTCTGCATGTGGCAATATCACACAAATATGTTTACCATTTTATAAGACTAAACTTTAATATTCAACTATTTAAGCTACTAGGGAACAATGCCCACTCTAAAAATCATTCATCAGCTTTAATAAAGTGATTATTAGGAGCAGAAAGTCATGGTCGTGACTTCATAGGTTAGGTTAATGTGTTTGGCTGGCTGCACAACAGTTTATGAATCTGTGTAAGTTATTTACCTGGTGTTCAGACCAGTCATATATATTAAGATATCATAGGAACCATTGCATTCCCTGTTAGTTTTGGTTGGTTTATGATACATTTGGGGTCAAACAACAGGACTTTCACTCAGGGAACTGCTGTTTGTGCTGAGTGATTTCTACTGATGAGATTGATATAGTTTATGTAACGCCACAACTTCCCTTATTTAAAGCTGAACCTTCTGATGGAGATGGCATGCAAAGGACTCCAAGGATATTAAGGGTGCAAGTGCAGATCTATAGCGAGGCCAGTCTGTAGAGTATCCAGGTGTCTAAACACAGAGCTTATTACATGATTAGGGCAAGTTAAGATGCAGCACAGGATGAATGTGTAAGTGCATGTGTGTGTGTGTGTGTGTGTGTGTGTGTGTGTGTGTGTGCGTGCGTGCACGCGCGTATTTCGTTATGGTAACATGTGTTTACACACTCACACTGATGGGACTCATCCTCCTTGTGGGGACAAAATGCATGTCCCCATAATGTGAACTGTTATGTTTTAGGCTGAAGACTTGACACACACACATATATTCAGCTGCGTGTTTTCCCAAACGGGAGCACATTAATGCTCATTTTTGCCTCCTAGTGGGCACTTTAGTGCACATTTTTCAACAGGGGGCAATTTTTGAATAATGCAGTGTTATTTGATTTATTTGAACTCATATTCTGACCACTTTTTTATCGAATTAGTCAGCCTTTTTGGACAAATAAAATAATAAATCAACACCAAATTATTTAGGGGGGCTTAAAGACATTTGAGGGGGGCTAGAACCTCCCTAAAATAGGCCACTGGTGACAAGAGGAAAAGGGGGAGAAACTGAAAGTAAAACAGAAAGAAGTTGGAGTTTCCCACCATTTTGAGATCATGCCGAGTCTCTCACACACAAACACAAAATTCGCTAACTAGCATCTGTACAGTGGGTGTACTGACTGTTTGTAAGGGACAGAAACTGCACAAACAATCAGGTGGTCAAATCCATCCTGATAAATGAGACGAAAATGTTCTTCACATTGAGCCTCGTTGCAAACTTGTCCTGGTGGCTGTCAACCATTGTAGTGTTTGCTTTATAGGAGGCAGTTCTGTGCACGTATTCAGATGAATCAAAACAAGTACAAACTGATCACACTTTTGTAAAGAGATGAGAGGGAATGGAGACAGGTGGAAAGAGGGAGTGTGATAGAGAAAATGGAGAGAGCAGGGACACTGAATCAAGTAACAGCACGGCATGGTACGGCCCAGTTTGGGTGCTTTTCCATCTCAACTGAGTACCTCATACCTCCTCGGCGTGGGTGGGATCATCACACTGCAGGGCGAAACTGAAGTCATGCACATGTGACACAGAAAACCAGGAAGAAGACAACACTACTATTACAAACAATGGAGGACACAAAGCGTTTGGACCTCCTCGACCAACCATGGTATTGGCCATTTTCTCGTGTAACAATAGCAAAGTAGTTGCTGGTTTTAAAAAAATGGAGGGGTCTTTTACAGTCTAGTCGGATGTTGCGCATCCAGTGACGCGTCCAATGATGACACTCATTGGCCAATCAGTGGAAGGCAGTCGGCTGACGTCATTGATTGTCTCATTTAGCATCGCTTTGGCTCGTTTGGAACCAGGGCTGAGGAGGTACGGAAAAATATGAAGTACGAGGTACTAGTGGAAAAGCGCCACAACAGGGACAAAAAGGGACACTGAGGACTGAGGTCATGGAGGACAGACTCTGTAAAGAGATTCAGTGAAGCAGAACTAGCTTGTTGACATGCTCTGCATGTCTGCCCAAATAATGACAGAGATACTGCCTGACAATCAAACCACATATAAACCTTTATCACACTGAAGCTTTAAAAAAATACCTCAAAGTAAACATTCATTCATATAACCAATACAACCAAAGCTTTGTGTTTATGGCCCTGTTGGTGCTGTATGTCTCACAAGTTGATCACCATCACATTGTCAGAAAAATCAATCTCAATCTGAGCAATCGCCGCCCTTGAACACGCTCATTGGAGCATTTTACGATCAGCTGTGACAGGCTGGATCCAACCTCAAGTTTGCCCACTGAGCTACCAATGAACCATACTACTGTACAGCAAAGCAAAAACACTGCAGTATGTGTCCGACTCAAGTCACCTGTTTGAATGTGAGAGCTGATCATGACATGCCTTGGTTTCAGCACTCTACATCAAACATGAGAAGACCAAAAAGCCCAAAAAAGTCAAGCAGAATTAAAGTGATGTGCTATCATGGAAAGAGACAGCTGTTGATCAGTACCCCATCACTGACTCCACACTCTTTGAAATAATAATTGCAAAGCAGAGGAATGACTGTGCCCATCTTGTCACACTTTTTGTGACACTTTGAACATTTATTTATCATCTCAGTGATCTGCAAATGAAATTCATTGAATTGTCTTGCCATTATGTGTTGTTTTGATAATAAAAACCCAGAAGACAATCAACAAGCAAACAGGAACTCAGACTTGGAGTGACATGGATGTTTCAATGTTAATTATTTCTTGCATCTTGAAATTTCCTGCTGCTTAGTCGACTGTCAAATGTTGGAGCATCTTTAGTGTCATAGTTGCTTCAGCAGACTCTTGAGGGTGTGTCCTTGTCAAAAACCAAAGAAATGTTGTATTGAGTAAACAGGGAGTGTCTGTATGAGGACACAACTTGTTTGTGACTGACTGACATCAATCATTCTTGACCTAAACAAACAGTTATGTATTATATCTCTGTTCCCTTAGGACAATAAATACATCTCCTCTCAGCTGGTAAATTCCTGCAGTCTTTACATGTCATTTCTCTCTGTCGTTGTTCTCGAGTCACATTTCAGTCCTTGGATAATACATGAAACACATCACAGAGGACAAGAATGCATATTAGCTTCCAGATTTCTCTATCTTGTTGTCCTTGAGTCCCGATGCCTCCTGGAATCTCCACCACAATCTGTTACGAAGATGAGATACATTTATCTTTTTAAGTGGGAGAAACACACTGAGACGTTTTGCCGCTCGCAACAAACCACAACCTTCCCCCAAAACAAACTTGCCTGCAACATTTCCAAACCAATTAAGGACATAATTAATGAAACCCAGCACCTGTAGTGCCGGAGCAATCACCAGAGAGGGGACAGTGAAAAATGTAGCAATCAAATTAATCAAGCAAAAGGCACAGGCCAATTACTCACACACCACCTAGAGAGTGGCGCCGCGCTCTGAGAACAGGTGATAGTTATCATTAAATTAGAGGGAGATCAGTGGCTCGGGTTGTTTCATCATGTGGGACCTTGATGAACCATGGATCAGGCATCACATTTGTTGTGGGCACAGTGGCAGACAAAGTAGCCCATATGTTGGATTGTTTAAAAGGAGTGGAGGAGGTGTGGGATAATGATTAAGTAAAACATGAGTGACTCTGCAGCAGCAACACAACAACAACAATAACATCTGGTCCTCGTACATCCTGTAGACCGGCAGTGGTCCTATAGGTGAGCACACACAGCCTGCAGAGCTGGAGGAAGTTGGTGGAATTAGAGAAGAATTTGCAGCTGTCTCACTAATTCCCTCACCACCCACTGTAGCAGCGGGAGTGGAAAAAGTATTCTCCTCCATACTGCTTCACTTCTCACTCTGGATCTCAGAGATAGCTGCTGAAACACAGTTTGAAATCTCTGCAAATTGATTTTTTATATAAAACTGAGGAACGAAATGAAAGAAATCCAATAAAGAAAGTTGTGATTTAAGACCTAAAAGTTGGCCTCTAAAGGCGCTTCTCCACTACGCATTAACAGCACGGCATGGTACGGCCCAGTTTGGGTGCTTTTCCATCTCAACTGAGTACCTCATACCTCCTCGGCGTGGGTGGGGTCGTCACACGGCAGGGCGAAACTGAGGTCGTGCACATGTGACACAGAAAACCAGGAAGAAGACAACACTACTATCACAAACAATGGAGGACACGAAGCATTTGGACCTCCTCGACCAACCACGGTATTGGCCATTTGCTCGTGTAACAATAGCAAAGTAGTTGCTGGTTTTAAAAAAATGGAGGGTTTTTTTACAGTCTAGTGGGATGTTGCGCATCCAATGACGCTTCCAATGATGATACTCATTGGCCAATCAGTGGAGGCAGTCGGCAGACGTCACATTTTAGTATTGCTTTGGCTCGTTTGGAACCAGGGCTGAGGAGGTACGGAAAAATACGAAGTAAGAGGTACTAGTGGAAAAACGCCACAACCGTGTCAAGCTGTGCCGTACTGCACCGTAGCGTGCCTGTGGAAAAGCGCCACAAGTATTCTAGCTCCCCCATCAGGGTAATCACATTATATTCTTTGACACTGGAACAGAGCAGAAGCTATAAAAGCTAGCCATTAGTACAACATATCCCATGAGTCTTAGCCACAGGAGCACAGCATATGAGCGTTCTGGGATATGTAGTCAGAACATAAAAAGATGGTAAATCAATGATCAAAGCAGGAAGTGGAGACGATCACGATCAGAGAACAAATTGGGACAAAAAGTGGTGATTTTGGTCAAACTGGCCTCTACTCTCCTCCACATAAAACAAGAACAGATCAAGGTAAAAACATTTTTTCATGATCAAATAGTCTCTTCTTTCATTTGAACTATTCAGTGATTTCAGAGTCATTGTACAAAATATTCTGTGGGTCATGAAAGATGACTCAAAATGGCCAAAATGCTGGCACAATGCATTTTCATTTCGATAAAAGGACTGGCACTCAGAGAGTTAATGATGAGTGTGGTCAGTGGTACTCTCCACTAAAGTTATAGACAGTCGTGTGCATTAGATCATGGACAAAAAACTGCAGGAAAATGTTTCAGCTGATCAAAAACACTGATGGAAGAAACAACACCACTGGAAATTGTGTATGAAATATTTCACAATATGAAAAATGTATATTTAGGTCCAGATTTTACCAAAGAAATATGTTGACTGTGGAAAATGTCACAACATATTTTGATGCAGTACTTGGAAATTTTTCCAGCAGCGATACAGATTGTCACGTAAACATGTATTCAACGCTAAAATGTTTGTCGGCTGCTGTTTTTGATCTTGCATGTTGTGTGTCACTGCAAAGACATGATTCGCTGTGTGTGGATAACATTTGACTAAAGCTTGTATTGCAGTGGTGTATTAACGGTGGTGGCTGAGCATGAAGTGAAGACAAAGGCTGGACTAAGTGTACTGAAGTGTGAATAGCGTTGTGCATTTCAATGGAGCTGTGCGGCGGTCGAGCCGAGTGAAGTGTGAGAGGTGTCGTCCGTGGTGCTGATTAATCTGGACGCGTGTTTCAGGTCGACTGAATGGAAACGGCGCTGATACACTGTGTGTAATAAACCATGATGACCTCCTGCTAATCCACACACTGACTCACTAAAGCCAGCAAATGGAAAGCTGCCCACTCTGTGCCTGCTCTGGACATGTAAATGGAAAAAAATTCAGCTATACTTACAAAAATATATTGATGACTAAAAGAGACTTTATTGGGTCATTACCACCTCTAATAGCAAGAAAAATAAATATATACACATATTTTTAAATCACTACTTGGTGATGGTACATAAGTTGATGAACTCATTGAGTGCCAGCCGTTTCATAAAACTGTTTTTGAGTCATCTTTCATGACCCACAGAATATTATGTACTAAGACTCTGAAAACACTGAATAGCTCAAATAAAGGAAGAGACTCTCTATTTCATCATGAAAATCTGGTTTGTTTTTACCTTGTTCCATTCTTGTTTTATCAGAGGTAGAGGCCACTTTCACCAAAATCACCACTTTTTGTCCAGATTCTGTTTTGCTCTCCAGTTGAGACTGTCTCTTTATCCCCCAACTACAAATCACCGAAGTCCCAATATTACTCACAGGCTGTGTGAGAGCACCCTCTTGTGTCAGCTGCCAAAAAACATTTTGACATATATACTGTATACACACACACGGCACTGAAGCGTTGCATTTTAAGACGTACGGATGCGTTAACCATGTTGGATCTCCATTTGCTCTTCAGAAACATGACTCCTCATACAAGCTAATCTCTGTTGTATGCATAATAAACAGTGTTGGTTAACAAGTTACTTCTCATCAAGTCTGTCAAGTTAAGTTATTGTTCTGGTCATGTTTTGTGTTGTCTTGTCATTTCCAGTTTTATTTTGTAGTAACTGTCTCCCTCTCATTTCAGCCATGTCACTTCCTGCTCTCCTGTTTCCAGAGTCTGGTGATTGTCCGTTGCCATTTCCACATGTTTAAATAGTCTACGTTTTCCCTGTGCCAGTTCGTATTGTTCTGTGAAGCATACAACCAGCCAGTCCAGTCAGTGTAGTCAGAGTCTTGTGTTGTTATTTTTGTTAGTGCATCTATATCTTAGTTTAGTTTTACATAATTTTCCCCATTTTTAGGGTTATTTTTAGTTATGTACACAATGGTGCTTACTGCTCATGCCCGTTCTTATTGCCAGGGCATCAAATACTGACTCTTTGTCATGACTGTCTGCCTTCCATACTGCTGAGCAATGCACCCTTAAATACCCGTATGCAACGCGTCGATCGTTGAACTACAAACCGTAACACCAAACACACATTTTCATTTGATTGCAGTTTGCAACCTCACCTCTAGATGCCTCCAAATCCTCCACACTGCACCTTTAAAAACTTCAACACTTTTAGTAAAGCCTGTTTGATCATTCAGAGAAGCTGTAAGAAGCAGTCCAGAAGGCAGAGGAGGAAGACGGTTCATGCTCTGATTTCTCATCAGCAAAGACCACAAAGGCTGTTTTAATCCACCAAATATCTTGGTGGATTAAATACTTAATCCATTCCTGCAGGTAGACTCATCAAGGTGTGCATGTGCCTGTTTGTGTGTGATATAATATCATCTGCTATATACAGCAGGTCTACATGATTACTTTTTTTTTAATATAATTTGATATCAGCACCTGAGCCCAAAATATAAAATGACCTAGAGTGTGTCTGCAAGTACCTTGTGTTATCTAACCATCTTTAGTTTGTATACGACAAGGATGTGAGGAGTCTGTCTCTGAGTTTTCTGCCACAACCAACGTACATTAGAGGTGAATAAAATGGACATTTTTAGTGTGGGACTGAACAAGTTTGTGTTTGTTTTGTTGTAAAGATTTAGGCTTTTTATCCACTGCAGTCATGGTTGGTTTTATCTCACAGTTTGAGTCGTGAGGTCCACCAAAGTCTGCTGTTCAGCACAGATACCAAAATAACTAAATTCAGGCACCGAGCGCTTTCCATTTGGTTTGGATTAGTTTCTTATCAGTACAGTACAGATGGATACGACAGTGCAGACACACTCAAATTTTTGTCATTTTTGATTCATGAGGTTCTCAAAATTGGCCCAGTTCAGACACCAGAGACAAACAATCCCTTTATACTGAGTCGTTGATTGTGAACTACATTTAGAAAAGTGACTAGTTCTCTTCTTTTTTTGAAATTTCTCATTTAACAGCTTGACTGAAATAGGAACAAACACATTTGTTAAATCAGCAATGTCCCACTGTCGTCATCATTAAGAAACTCAGTTTGATGCCAACATCTCTCATTAAAGAAACATGCAGCCACTCGGGGCCCTGAGTTCCCTCGGTATGAAAGTATGACACTAGTCATGGACACAGCGCACGCCAAACTGGGGGAAAACAGCTCTCTGCCTCAGGAGCATTTTCAAATAATACCATTAAAGAAATAATAATTGATGAAGTTGGCTCCGCAAAAAGCTCATTTTAAAAGCCTTTCGTCGTCTTGTAACAATTTCCAAATCAATATTTCATTAACTGGATAGAGGTGCAGTGTTCCTTGTTAATAAAGAAGGTTTGGCTCAGCACAGAGTTAATGTTTAGCTTTACTGAATTCAGGAAGGGAGGTGGGCAATCTCGCACACACATACCCACACACACACGTTCCTCCCTTGATTGGTTCTGTGTTTATGAGCTGCTTTATGACCGGACAACCTCTGATCTCAAGCGTTGCCGGGCGCCAGGTGACTTTCCCTGCGGCAGCGGCGAGAAACAAACATGAACTCCTCTGACTTTGGCCCTAATTCAAGTGACAAGAGCAGGTGTAAATACAGAGTGAAATCCAGTACAGGATTAGCTCACAGGAACGTATTCACATCTAAAGAGCTGATTTATGACTTCTAAGATCATTTTAACATAAGCTGTGACTCATCAGCCTTTGAATTTTATATTGAAAACTTAACAGTTACATCAGCTGATCTTTAGTTATTTGTTCTACCTGATTTGACCTGGCCTTTTATTACATTTGGATCGCAGATTGTGCCTTTAAATTTCTATTCCTACACCTATTTACCTCATTTTCAGGTGCATCCTTGTATTTTACATGCTTTAATATTCTAAAAACATTTTATTTTTCCCTCAGTTTAAGCTCCTGCACTTTGCAGATCTTTTCCATACACTTAAAAAAAAAAAAAAAAAAATTAATACACTAAAGGAAGGGAATAAAGAAAAAAATAGAAATATAAACAGAAAAGCATCATACCGCAGGTTCTCATTAAAGTGGATTTTATTGACAGTTTTATTCCCAACCCTTCACACTCCACATTTTTCTATTGACTTCAGACGAAAATGCTGCAGAGAGTAGCATGTGGGATCTAGTATTTGTGGTGGTGAAGGCAGCATCAATGTATCACATGTTGCCATGGTAATACTCTCTTCGGCAAGACAAGGTTGGCAGTAAAATACAGGATGATTCCCCAAAACCTCTATCTTCAGATGTGAAGTAAATACTGTTGGCTCATGTAATTCTCTGTTTGTGCCATGTTGCTTGTTGTTCTACTACAGAATATTCAGTGAAGGCTGATGAAATGAACCTGAAAAAGTACATTATGTCGAGTAGATGTGTTCCCTCAGCCATCCTGCTGTAGGTTATTGTGGTTGATAATGCCGCATCACTGTTTACCGAAACAGAATAACTGGTGGGATGTAAAAGAAATTACCCTTTAGGTTTCTGTTTATTTTCAGGATCACCCATTGGTGTTGACAGCAGCCTCAATAGTAATTCACTACCGATCGCTGTGAGCATTATTACACAGTTCTCAGTTCAGTTCACTCAAATGATCCCAAACTGTGATGTAAAAAGTACAATAAAGTACAGCTGATGGTCACTAACCAAGAGCCAGCTACCGTCACACAGGCACAAAAACAAACAGGTTAACAAAACGATAAGTAGAGCGCCGGTACTTCGCCATCTGCCACATTATGTAGTCCTCCACATAAAACGCAGTGAGAAAGAGTGATACAGCTTCTGTCTTTCAACTTACTGTTACTAGGCAATAAATGAACTGTTGTGTGATGATGCAAAGGAATCTGCTTCACTGCTCATAACAGCAGGCAACCTGGTGGAGGTGAAGGACAAGTGCTTCAAACTTTTTGTTCATTTTATTGTTTTATTTTGTGCATTTGTCATTCTGCAGAATGCACTTTACTTTGATTCAGCTTTAGATGGGTTTATGTGCAGAGGAATCACTGTGGGGTTTTGGCCTCAATGCAATTGCACAGGTGCTTGTCATTCAGGGCCATATGCCTGGACATTTGATTCACCGTTGTACAGTTGTAATGAAATGCACACGCACAGTAACCAAATTACTGCAAGGCAATTTTACTGTAACAGTCTTTAATAGTACTTTTTGCTCAGCCGGCTGCACATTGTCACTGCGCTGCACAGCTCTGAGCTGAGAATGCCACAGCATGCGTGACAGATTGAAATATTGAAATTCATCTTGATGAATTGAAAGACACGCAGAGCATATACCCAGTAGGATCGTGCCAGATTGGTTCGTGTGCCTTTGGTTTCATGTGGGATGTGATCCGTTGGAAGGGTCTGCAGACATGTTAAGGGAAACCATCTTCTACGTCCCAAGAACCGTGAAGCTTTTTCAGCTGCTGCTTTGTGGCGCATGAAGATCCAGATGTGATACAACAGTGACACCTAGTGAAGCCCTATGCATTTAGTCTGTGAAGGGTCACAGCAATGTTTTTCAATCTAAATATCATGCGTTATTAATCAGAGTCTATGAATGCTGAGAGCATGAACACAGAAAGGCTGGTGGGTTGTATTTTGATCAATTTTTACCCAAAATGAAGCTTACCACCTGGCTCCAATGTCTTAATCCTCTCAGGTGCTGATCAAATTAATGTGCAGACAGTGATCTATAAAGTCCCATCCTTTTAATTCTCATGTATCTGCTCTCAGCAGTGTTTCCTCTCTGCATTTTGTCTGAGTTGAAGCATCTGACGACACATTTATCTCTGCAGGGAGGGACAAAGCAGAGCAGGAAGGGTTGAGGCTCTAAACACAGGTCTGCTCTCCTGCTGATGTAAGCCGACAGGAACCAAGAAACAGCGTTCAATACTATCATCCTTTGGTAAAAAGAAGAAGCAGCTCAGAGAAGAATGGCTGAGGAGGTTAAACTACCCTGAAGTATTCTGGACAAATCCAACGAGGCTCCCCTGGGGAAGACCCAGAACACACTGAAGAGATTTCATTTAGCCAGTGGAGACTTAAATTGTTCCCTGGCCATTTCTATCTCTTATCTTCACTATTCCCCAGGAGGATCTGGAGGACGTGCTCAGGAGAAACTTGCCTTGCTTAGAAGGTGCTTGTTGGATCACCTAACAGCATCTGAAACACCATTTTCAGCAGTGAGAGCAGTCGTCTGCATCCTTTAACTTAAAGAAAACTGAAACACAAAAAGGCACAGGGTCTCTTTTTCCACTTTCTGTGTGTCAACATCATGATTAGCTTTAGAAGAGAGATAAGAATTAAGATAATTTAAGTAGTCAAATTAATCTTAAAATACAAAAATATGCCATGCTGATGGAGGTGCATGTGCACCCATGTGCACAAACTGACATATCACCTAATCCTGCTGGTCACCCCTGCATGACTTAGTGCCCCACTTGTGCCACCCCTGGAGTAGCCCCTAGCTGCAGCCTGCAGATCTGCAGAGTGACTCAACATGGGTCATCAGATGTGATATGCCTAACCCTATGTTATCCCCTAACCCTCTAGAACAATGGGTAGTGCCACTGTGGCTCAGGGGTACTTTCGGCCCTGTGAAAAAAAAAAAGTCTGGACACGCCCCTGATGCTGTTATGTTTCATCCATTACTGTTCACTCCTGTCTATAACAGCAGGAGTTTGCTGAGTTTAGGTATTCCATGCATGGCCAGATGGATGAACATACGGATGGACAGTGGAGAGGTGCATTATGCTGCAGCAGTGGTTTAAGGAAGAGTGAATCCTGATTTGAATACATGCCAGAGCATTTGGTGGTGACATCACCACACTGTGGAAAAGTAGGACAGTTCAGGATCAGTGTTTCGGTATTTCCTTTGGTGTGGACTAACATTTCTGACCATTTACATGCACAAAAAAAAAAAAAAAAACCACACACACACACATTGAAGGAAGAGGAAAAAAAACAAACACCTGATAGGTCCCTTCCAAATGCCTGACATTTGGTATTTCCAGCAATAAGTAGCCTACTTTTGTTTTTTCCTTTCTTTATTTTTCTTTTCAAAACAGTTGCATCCCTGTAAGAGATAAAGACTGTGAGCTTTTTTTAGGGAGAAAGGTTGTGGTTGTGGTTTTATTGGAGGCTGTCCAGAGAGGTAACAAAGTGTTTTGTGTCTGGATTTGTTTCTCAAGGGCAAAGCATCCGGTGGTGGCCAGCAGGCAGCCTGCTTTGTGGTGTTTGTGCCGAAGATTTCATTTGGGAGCTAACACCATTTTGCGGCTGTCGTTCTCTGCACGCCGCCACTGCAGACACAGCGAGAGTGAATGAAAAAAATGGAAAAGTTAAAAGGAAATGAATAACACCCTGAGGCGCTGCCCACACAACTGCCTACTGATTTCTAGCCTATTTGTTTCTCAATCTGAGCCTTGCTGGGCTGCCCGGCACGTTGACCCACAACTGGCATTAAAAACAAATGAAAGGGACCATCATGACATCCCATTCTTTTATCCAGGTGTGTGTTTGTGTGTGTGTGTGGCAGCTCAGCTTGTTTGCTTCATACACTAGTGTACAGAATGTTTTCACCGCACAATTTCACCTGTCATGAATAATAAGGGCCAGACTATTTGAATCTCTCCTCCAGTTAATTCCCCGTGCTGGTAACACATTTTCTTGTCTTATTGCTTGATGAGCTCACGCTTGGAATGAGATGATACATAATTCACTTCATGTGCCCGCTGAACTCCATCATGGCATCCCTGCGGAGGGATGCTGAGGGCAACCTCAGCGGAAAGGAGCTTAGTTTCTTATTTTTGATCAATAATTTATGTGACTTCTCATGAAATCCACAATAAGGGAAATAAATGTTTCACCACACCAATGACTCTTGACAAAAGAAATTCCAAAAATGTGTTGGTTTTGCATGGACTTGCATTATGCATGCATGTGTGTGTGTGATGGTTATAAATAGTTTTTTTTGTAAAAAAATGAAAGTGAGAGAGGTAACCAGCTGTAATCAAACTAGAGATGATCATGTGCCCTAACTATTTGGATATTTCATTTCCATGGCAAAAGGTAATGGACTTTGCTCTGTCTTGGCTGCATATTTTCCTCACTACCCCCATTTTCCTCAGTACCTCTGAAAGAACTAGTGTCTGTTGTGTTTTATGGTGTGCTGTCTTGGACAGGTCTTCCTCAGAAAAGAGATTTCTGTCTCAACATAAACACAAAAATAGCTAATTGTAACACGTGAGTGCAGCGTTCTATATGTGCAGCTCTTTAAGGAGGAAAGCATTGTGTGAGTGTTGTAGTATCCAACTGTGCAATTTGTGATGTCACACGTCTTTAATCTGTTAATAAGTTTTTATTTTAAGATGCAAAATTTGCTTTCATTACATTCTGTGTTGTATAAACATCTGTAAGTAGACTTGAAATGTATGTTTGTTGTGCAATGTATCAAGTTATGTATAAAGTTACCAATAAAAAGTGCAGGACAAGAGCTGAGCGATAAACTACAGACCACTGTTTAGGGGTTGTGTGCACACACACAAATCAGCAGTATTGCTGCTTCACAAGCACGATTTTCCAGAAACATGCTCTTTTTTGACAGAAAAAGCCCAGATGGACCACAAGTCTCTCAGGTTTATTAGCCGAAGCTTTGCCAAACGTTTTTCACTTCAATCTAAGTGTGTATCTGCGTCCGTCGCCGCCAGGCGGAGGCAGTCATCTGCACAATGCCGACTAATTGGTATAGACATTATACGTTGTATCAGTGTGTGTTAATCTTTGCATGATTACAGCTGGAGAGAGAAGGGAGGTGGTTTGAGGAGCCAGCAGTGTTGTGTTGTTTTCATTGCTCAGTTTGACTTCATGGCTTCACTCATCTCAGACTGTACCAACCACTGCTGTGATCATTCTGTTTTTGTTGTTTTAAAGGACACATTTGGTTACTTAGATGTCATTTTCCCACCAATGCTTTATCTCACCACTGACAGGAGCCATTTCAACCACTGTGCAACCTGATAATGATATAATCCCTCACTGGCTTCCCACTCTCAATTCACCAATTGTGTTTGTTGGAACACAAAACCACAGGGACCACCACTGGGAATTCAACTTCTCATCTCTAGTGGTGTTGAGATGAGTCTGATGTGCTAGCACGACAAAATCATCAATATTAGTTAATCAGAGAGTTACTGTTTGCATAATTCAGCTGACAAACAATAAGAAATTTCAGTGCAAAAATGCCCAAGATATCTTTGAGATAATTTAGTTTGTTCACCATGAAACAGCAATAGGTTGATTTTAAATGTGCTCACACATTTAATAACCTAATTTTAAGTTCATTGTAAACGATAAATATTCAAACACGCATGTTTGTGTTTACGCTCAAAGAGCTGGAGACAGATTAAGAGTCAAGAGAGAAAGTCAGGTTAAAAAAAAAGGAAAAAAAAAAAAAACTCTTTTCAGAAGTCCATGCTGCTTTGTGCTGTGGGACCGAGCGGCCTCCAACCTGAGATTGAGGGCATTTGTCTGCTGAAATTGGGGCCAGCAGATGGCATTTTACTTAAAAATGCACTCAGAGCTGCTCGAAGCTGACAAAGGCTTCAGAGGGAGGTAGTGACAGGCAGACATACAGGCAGGAAACTAAAGGCTAATTAGGAACAGCAGACAGTACAGCTGCAGGCCTCAACAACACTATGACCTTCAGAAAAGATTCACAAATGCTGTGTTTTTTTGTATCGTATCTTCCTCTAAGGATGTTTTCTTTGCCTCTAAAGTCTGTTTATTAGCAGACTATCAGGCAATAATTATGAGAAAAACAAGAACTCAAACACCACATGTTGAAAGGCCCTAAGTAGGAATCCTTTTTGGGTCTACAAAGAGACTGCAGGAACAGAACAGGCCCACTTTGTCAACATGACAGAAAAACTGTTTTGAACAAAAGAAAAGCTGAGAGTCAGGAAGGAGCATAGATTTGTTATGTTGGTTAAGAACAGAGAGATTCAAAACTAAACAAAAAAATGATTTCCCCTGACTTTGACTCAAACACCAAAAAAAAAAAAAAAAAAAAAATCACAGAGAGCCAACTAAAGGTGTTGATCCTCTGCCATCCAAAAAACACTGACTGAATCATAAAACCAACCTTCTTATATGGCTCCTGAATGTGGCTGATTAGCACCAGCTGAGGCAGACCAACACAGGTGCAATCATTGGCTCTGATGAAGGTGAACGAGACCATTAAAGCTGGGCAGACAGCTATCAATCACTGTACTCAGCTCCAGCTCAAACTGTACGATTGAATCACAGTTTGATAGTTTGCAGCTGGGTTTGAGGGGTGACCAGGATTTCAACAGGTTTGATGTTTTTGCGACCATACTATTGCTAATTGGGAGCTGGTTGTGAGGGTGTTAATCGCTTCTCGTTACCATGTATACTACATGATGCACGACACACGATTAAGGGCCGGTTTACACATACATGGGTATTTGTAAAAACAGAGACTTTTCCCTTTGTTTGCACCTTATATTTACACACAAATGGCAATTTTGCCTCCGAATACATCTTATCTTATACATCACATCTTATTTATACTTTTAGTTATATCTCTCTCTCTCTCTCTATATATATATATATATATATATATATATATATATATATATATATGGCATCAGTGGTTCATACCAGCCAGTATTCATCAAACTAAAAGTAATTAAGCGACAGTTTTATTTAACTCCAACTCAAACTATTAAAAGTGCACCAGAGTTGTCTGAAATTGGTTGAGTAGCCTGCAGGAGTCCTGCTGTACAGAGGCAGAGGTGAGCAAACAACCCTCGGCTAAATATTTTGGAATAACAGCACGGTCATGTGTTATCTGAGGCAATACATGTAGAATTCAAAACTGGGGAGGTTTAGCTTACGATTCAGAGCTGCTGCTTTCTTGTAAACTGTTATCTTGAAATGCACATTGTCAGAGAAGCATACAAAAAGAAGAAAGCTGGCACTGATTGTCTGCTCTTGTTGATGTGGTATTAAATTCCCATATTATCCATTTACTGTGATGTGCTGCACCTATCGACCAGCAGCACACTTTCCTTCCTGCCCCAACTTTTCAATCTTTTCAGACAATTCTCATCTCATCATGTCATTTATACACCCATGAAGTATAAATGTTTTATTGTTCATTTAATTTGTTTTTTGCTACTGAGTCAACAACAAAGAAGCAGAAAATATTGGTTAGCCTAATACAATGTTATTCTGTTAAAAACACCAGATCTTTTATGGGATGTTAATGATATCAGTGTTGTTGTATGTGAGGCACAGATTTAATATTTGTGTCCATTACAATACCAACACTGGTGGGCTTTATGAGCTCTGTCTAGTAGTAGTAGTCATCTCTTATTATCATATTATTTCAAAAACAAACCAAGACAACAAACATCCCAAAAACACTATGAAGTCTTATTTTGCATTTATTTACAAATGTCAAATAACACACACACACTGGCATACAGGAACATAAATTTACATAGACTAGAAATTTGAAATATTATCAGATTGTCTACAGACTGTGGATGATGGTTCGGTTCTTGAGGTTCTGGACGTACTCTTTGGCCTGGTCAAAGCTCGTCTTCTCCTCTATTTTGGGTGGTGGACCCTCCACCAGTTTCACAAAGTAGTGACAGTAAACTCTGTCCATGATGCCAAACATGCCCCGGCCGTGGTAACGGATGCGCTTCAGGTACTTCCCTTTGCCGGAGTAGGACTCAGCTAGACGAGAGGGGACAGTGAGTGATTAAAGAAGATGTGAGATAAACAGAGAGAGAGAGAGAGAGAGAGAGAGAGATAAGGCACAGAATGGTCATTTAATTTGTAGAGGTGCCTTTGAATGAAAACTGGTCAAAATAACAAAGACTGTGCAGTTTGCTCTTATCTGAAATAACGTCTGCAACTCCACATAAATTACTCTGCACACCACATGAACTCAAAAGAAATCTACTGCTTTTCCAAACTATTCATTACCTGCTTGTCCTCCTACTGAAGGTCATTCCCTGCATTCTGAAATGGATTTTCTTGCTTTTGGCACAATAGCTAACAGCACGTAATGACTAATGAGATTTTAGTACTTTTCAGAGTCTACATATACATATGTCTTCGCTGGGCAGAGTGAGGGATGCTCCATCTGCCGCAAAGACAAGCTGAAGAGACACATGAGTGGGTGGGTTATGAGTGCTAGAGCCAGAATCTGTCTTATTTCTGGAGATAATTTCCCTTCTTCCTGTGCTCCTTGTCGTGAAGCCATGTAGATAAGACGTACAATTATAGAAATATCTATTTTTCTTTTATAAAGAAGCATTTTATGGAGCTAATTTATTCCGTCATTCTGGGAAAGATAGTGCGGGCAGAGTTTCATTTTGATACCAACACGTAGGGTTTATTTAAATGTCAGTGCTGCAGAAACTTACCCACATACAGGTTGGATTTGTATTCTACATTGTGATTTTTGACCGCCATCTCCTGAGCCTCCTCAAGAACCTGAACAAACAAAGAGCTGTGACTTCCATCAATAATGCACAGGTGCACCAAGACACAACAATTCACTGAATAAAACACACATATGTAACTGTGATTGTGGTGTCTCATTCTAATAAAAGCACAGATGTTGGCCAGCAGTAATAAAGAGTGAACATGTAGCTTCAAACCTCTTTCATGACCTTCGCCCCTTTCTTGTCATTGAACTCCAGCTGTGCGATGGCCTGATCGATGCTCATCCCTCGGATCTGTGAAGCAGAAGAACACATTTAACGTCTGTCACAGAGCTGTCAGGGCAGCAGGGTGTTGCACTGCTTGAGGAAGCCACTTTTGTGACATCAACGTGAAGCTCTGAACTCAGAGTTTCTCATCAGCTGAAGACAGCAGAGCATGATAAACTAGTGAGAACATTTAAATATGCCGTCAAGACATGATTTTGAAATATTCCTGCATACACTAATGACTTGGTCCTTGGCAAAAAAAAAAAAGCCCTGACTTTCCATCACAACCTGTTCAAATATCCCACAGATTCATCACCAACACCTGCTTAAAAAGGCATTTGCGTCAAGCAGTTAACTGAGGTGATGGGTGCACAATATCTCACTGAAGTGTAGATATTATTTATTTGAAGATATGATGTTGATGAGGAAATTCCCCTTGATGGTTCTCACCATTTTGGCCAGGTACCACATCTTGTCTTTGCTGTACTTGATCTGCCTCCTGCTATGGTGGATCTCCTGAAAATAAAGTACTTAGTTTGCTTTGTTTGTGGAGACAAGAGACAACTTCTGTGCAGTTTAAGGACAGGAAAATGACTGTATAGGTTATTTAAACATATATGTACACAAACACAGGTCCATTATAAATTTGTGGTTAGAAATCCAAAAGACTACTACTGTCATTTGTAAGCCCTTTTATGTGCTGCAGGTGACACCTGACCAGGACATCTTATCAGCAGACAGGAAGACTTACTGCTGGTCTGCGAAGCTCATCTGGTTGCTGAGGTGGATACACCTTCAGGTTCCTCCTCTCCCAGTTCTTTGCTTCCAGTGATATGCTGGTGTGGAAACATGAGAGCTGCTGAGGAACCTGCAACCTGGAGAGACGTGGATGAAAGGGGAAACACAGAAACACTGAACAGCATGTGTGTGTATGCAGCTGTGACATTCACACTGTCAGCAGATGATCAGATTATTAATAGTAAAAACAGGCTTCTCCTCCTATTAGTT
The DNA here is from genome assembly GCA_029721515.1 of Synanceia verrucosa. Lineage (NCBI taxonomy): Eukaryota > Metazoa > Chordata > Actinopteri > Perciformes > Synanceiidae > Synanceia > Synanceia verrucosa. The sequence goes on along the minus strand of CM056565.1, from coordinate 19,921,068 downwards.
GATGCTACCCTGCTGATCCTGAGGGAGGTGCTGCAGGTCTCTGCCACAAACAGCTGCTTTTTCCCTTTTGAAATAAAGACTCGCTCCAGAATACACATGCACAGTGATTCAGATCAGAAAACAAGTTATACTGACGCACGTCTATGTGTAATGCTGCTAAGACTGTGGACAGACTGAGTGTTACCATGTCATAAATCGATGTCACAGTCCAGAACTCGTGTGTGGAGGAGCAATGAACTGTTCTTTTAAGACATAAGTGATCATCACAAGGGTCGAAGCTGTCCTTCTGTAGAGACACTGCACGTGAGAGGTTAGCTCTGACACTCTACTGATATTTATGTACTTACCTTGACTGCAGCACTGCAGATACATTCCTTATAAGAGCCATACCTGAAAACAAGCGACAATACGTTAAAATATCGTCAGCAAATGTCATAAAATGTTAAATGAGTCAGAAACCAGGTTGTAGCTCTCCTACCGCGTCCTATCATTGCAATCGCCATGTTGAATTTTTACGACGCTATAGTTCGCTTGACGGCAGTAATGTTGACAGTGTAAACTCATTACTGTCTTCAGTGTGATTTAGGTATTAAATATTGTTGTATCGTATAGAATCGCTGTAGTCGTCATCATTTTTAGTGGTCCCTTTATCAAAGCTCGAAGGCTGAGTTCAAACACTTGTGTTTAATTCACAGCAAACTCAGCATCGTTTGACCCAACACGGACTCCGTACTCGGCGCTGGCAGGATTTACGACAGCACGCTGGCCGTACGGCCGGTAGTGTAGTCTCTACGACAGCAGCAGGTAACATGTGAGAAGTTTGGGTTTGATCATCACAGTTTATCAGAGATTGTTTACCGTTAAGCTATCTGAGGCGTCATGCACGAGAGGGCCCTGCCCGCGTCCCCCAACTGGTACTGCTCGCGCTCCAGTGACGTCAGCAGCAGCGGTTTGTTTGGTGTCGGAGCCAAAAACATCATTTATTTGATTGACGTGTCTGCATCCTGCTGCAGGGTGGTGGGTGAGTGTGCTGCACACACAGTGTATGTTCAGATATTTTAAGATTTCCTCAAGTTCAGGCATCATCAACTTTTAAACTGATTTATTGATCACTTAAACTGCTACTCACGAGGTTGGTGCTGAAACATCATAAAGTGTGTTCATTGATTAAATGTTCCAGTGATTTATGAAACCAGAAATATCTGCTGGTTCCAGCTTCCCAAAAAAATGACTGTTTTGGGGTTTTGGGCTGCTGGTCAGACAAAACAAGTGAGCTGAAGATCCTGGGCACTGAGAAGTTGTTTGTGTGTCTTAAAAGGCTTGATGGAGACTTGAGATGGATCAATTATTTATTGTCTTAGGTTAAGTTCTCAAGCATTTATCCCTGATTTCTAATGATTCAAACAAGCAAAGATGTCAGAAACCTTTTGGTATTTTCCTGTCCTTACTTTATGATAAGCTGCTAGTTTCTTTCTGCTTTTGTGTCTTTCAGGTGAGCTTGTGGGCCATAAAGACTTAGTGTCGGGCTTTTCATTCTGTCAGCATGCAGGGCAGAGTCACATCTGCGTCAGCTCCTCCAGCGATGGGAGCGTTCGCTTTTGGGACTCAGACAGCAAAGTTGTGATGAGGGAGGCTGCAGCTCATCAGGTGAGTGTTCAGTGTTTCATATGTCAGTGACAGTCACACATTTTTGTTGTGTCACAGCGAGAGCGAGCTGCTAATGGGTCTGGAGAGAGATAGCTAATGATCTGAGCTCGACACAATGTGGAGGATAGGGAGACATTTAAGTCAATGACTTAATGGCTTAAAGCAGTTGTCACGGTTGGGAAGGCATTGCTCATTTTCTTCACATTATTAGAAATATTATATTTCTGTGGTTAGAATTGGAAAAATACACCGGCTTTGGAAACAGCAGTTAGCATAAGAAAATAAACTTCCTACTGGAGCCTGACTGGTAAAAGATGTGACAAAGAGTGTCAGCAGGATGTTACTACTGTAGTGTTTCCCTCTCACACAGAACCCCGTCACTGCGGTGCATTGGTCACCAGTGGATAAAAACCTGGTGGTGTCGGGGGATGAGAAGGGCATCGTGGTCTGTCACTGGTACAACACAGGAGACACTGCCAGCTTCTTCCCAGAGCCCAGGACCATCTTCTGCCTCAGCTGCTCACCTCACACCTGGAGCTCTGTGGCAGTGGGGTAAGAAGATGTCAGGGAAGACAGCTCTTTAAAGATGTTTCTTTAATCAAAGAAATTAAGCCTAGATGTCTTAAAAGTCTTCATGTTTTATCAGGGATTCTTATTTAGTCATGCAACCTTTAGCGTCAGTGACTGTCGTCATTCTAAGGTACAAAGATGGGATGATCGTGCTGATTGATGTGAGTAAGAAAGGCGAGGTGATGCACCGTCTCCGTGGACACGACGATGAGATCCATTCGCTGGCGTGGTCGCCGCTGGCCAGCGAGGACGCCCTCTACAGCAGACCTGAGGACAGTGAAGGTAGGAAACACCAGTCACACCTGTTATTATGTTGCAAGCTGTGTGTTAGTTCTACAAAAAATACTACATTTTGACAAGAAATAATGTTTCAGAATCTTGTCATGTAGAAACTGTAAAAAAAATAAATAAATAATTAAATTAATATTTATTTTTCTTGCGATAGCAGCCAGTGGTGGATCTACAGGAGATGAGAAGGGCTGCTATCTTGCATCTGGGAGCAAAGACCAGACAGTGAGGATCTGGAGCTCAGCCAAGGGAAAAGGTAAGAAGATGATGTCAGGAAGAAGGAACGGTTTGCTCTCAAGAGTATTTAACATTGTAAATGTAACATTTTTATATATCCTAAATAAATGAAAAGGATTCTGTCTCTTTTAGCAAAAATTACAACTACAAACAATAAAATAGGCCCTGTCTAAGTAAGCATTTATATATTATATTATATTAATATTAAAGACAAACAAAGCTCAAACGCGAACTAAAATCTGACTGCTGATGTCCTTTCAGAGAGACAGATGTTGTGTAATCCTCTGTATCCACTCCTGCCCCCTGCAGGTGTGATGACTGTGAAGCTGCCTTACCTGAAGAAGAGAGGCTCTGCAGTTGACCCCGGGGTCAAAGAAAGACTCTGGCTCCACGTCCACTGGCCGAAGGGACGTCCAACACAGCTTGTGTCCAGCTGCTTCGGGTAAATACACCTGATGAAACACAACAACAACAGAGCAGTGTTGGATATGAGCCGTTGTTTTGTATTTCTAATCCCTGAACTAACAGCAGCCTCTGGTTTTAGTCTTAGTTGCAGTTACAAACACGGACTATTCTTTATTTGTTGTTTATTATCTGTTCTCTTTTTGAATAGGTTTTGTCACTGCATCCCTGCTTTAAAAAAACAGAAATGTGATTTCTTTATTTTTTGTATTCACTTTTTCATTTACTGTGCACAGGAGTTTACATTAATAGGCAGGTATAATTTGCTACCATATGTACCAGAGACTCAGTAAAATAATAATAATTAATTTTCAGTTGCTTAAAATGCTTGACTTATTTGTGTCTACTGTACATGTGTGTCCTCAGTGGTGAGTTGGTGATGTGGGACTTGACCAGGACTGGGAAACAGAAGTGGACTCTGTTTGGGACCTCCTCAGAGGGTCAGAACCACAGCAGGATCGTCTTCAACATGAGTTCAGTCCAGCTGCAGGACGACCGGGAGCTGCTGCTCAGCACCTCCATGGACAGAGACGTGGGTCACCTTCATGAAAAAGTGTATTTTCTTAATCATCACCAGCAGCTTGTTTATTGGACAGATTTTTGGGACTCAAATACCAAATCAGGAGTCGGGCTTCGCTTTGACATTCGCAGCAGTTTCAGTGTTGTTGCTCTGCTGCTTTCTTAATCCAAACTGTGTGTTACAGGATATATGTGACCCTTTTCTCTTTTATAAAAAGAGGAAAATAATAACTGTTGTTGAATCTTGAAACTTTTAATTGGTGAACTTCACCCTGTCTCTTATTGCTTTCTACTAGCTGACTCATTGTCTTTTATTCTGCAGATTAAATGCTGGGACCTGGTCTCTCTGGACTGCTGCTGGACTCTGCCCACTCTGGGTGGTTTTGTCTACACCCTGGCCTTCTCTCCTGTGGGTGCAGGGTGTTTGGCGCTGGGTGTCGGGGACAACATGATCCGGGTGTGGAACACCCTGACTACCCAGAACCAGTACGACACCAGGTCCTTCTGGCAGGGCATCAAGTCCAAGGTCACAGCGGTAAGATGGTCTGGGTTGATTAAGTCTCTGTGAGGGTGTCATCTTGGTGTGATACAGGCCCATGATTTATAGTCAGATTGTTAGGGTTTGGTTAGGGTCTTCTCAGAGCAGCGAGAAAAAGAGCTAAAGAAAGCGTAGACATTTTTCTGTCTAAATGTCTGCGTCATAATAAAATCCTCTGGTGAGCTGAGCTGCTGATAAGACCGCACACACACACACACACACACACACACACACACACACCCACTCCTGTCAGGCGCTCACAGCCCTGAAACTCAGTAGGAACATTTGTGAACTTGCTTTGATTCAGACAGTCATTCATCAGTTTAAACATCCTTTCATTTTTTTACCGGAATCTTCGAAGCTTCATCAAGTGTGAGGTCGAGGACAACCAGCAATCTATCGACGAGCTAATATCAGCCGAGCCCATCTGTTTCACTTTGGAGCTCAGAGCAGGCAGAGCATCTGTGAGGGAGTTTGTGGAGACGATTATCATGATTAGGTTAGACTTCAGTTTTATTTTGTCCTCCGTTATCAAAAGCCATTACTCTTTTCAGAAACTCTCGCCTGACAAAAAGATAAGATGAAGTGCATTCAGAAACTGTGTCCTTCACTACAGCTGGCGTGGCATCCAAAAAAAGAAGGAGCCTTGTCGTTCGGAACAGATGACGGTAAAGTCGGTATCTATGAAGTCTTCTCAAACAGGTAAGATTCATTGTTTTAGTTTTTGTTGTGGTTTGAATGAGTTATATAAGTTCTGTAAGTTTGTGATATTTTAACACAGCAGTCCACCTTCACAGTTGAGTCACACCTGAAAAGTTTTAACCCACTGCAGTTCATTAATTCTGTGATTTTCAGGGTCTTTTGTTATTTCTTTATTATTAATTTGTTCTATTCAATTGTAGAATATGCTCATGTTTAAGTTAAACTCGTGGTTATTTTACACTTTCTCAGATCTACTGTTGCTGACTGTTGTTCTCTGTTTGAGTAAAATCACCTGATCAAGCCTTTTCTAATATTCCATGCTACAAAATAAGTAGTGAAAGTCTATGTGATTCTTGCTGATATCAGATGGGTATCGGCCTGGGGGCTGAGTGGATTTTCCTCACAATCCCTGAAGTCCTCAGAGTCTCACTGTCCTGCAGCTGTCTGCGTCGTACATTCCTGACTGGGCATTTGTTCTGCTTCATCTCCTCCCAGGCCTCCTCAGATATCGAGCTCCTATCACAGAAAAACTGTGTACACGCTGGCCTGGGGACCCCCGGTCCCCCCCGTGTCATTTGGTAAGTTCCTAATGAACTCGTTTTCTCTGAACGCTCTGACCCAGCACAAAACGCTGGCAGTGGGACGCCGAAAACCTGTGACTCAGCAAAAAAGCCCAAACATCTCCATCCGCCCTTTTTCTAATTGACTCTGTAATTGAATGAGCTGAGAAAACATTTAGTGCTCACCTCCCCCCACTTCATCGCCTTGTGGGGAAATCTAGATGTAGGAAGTTAAATTTACCAGCTGTCGACAGATGACATTTTGATTAGCCTATCAGTCGCCCAGCTTCACAGCCATAAACACGATTGTTGCTGTGCCAACAATCTGCTGATGGCTCCTAATCGAACAAACCTGCAGCGCTGACACCACTTCGTGTTACTGGAGGGAATTCTGTGATCTCATTGGTTGAGATCTACAGGGGAAGTTTCAGTGGGAAATTAGGTCCAGCTGCTTCCTCTGTCTGGATGTCTCAGCTGTTCTTTACATTTAAACACTCTGCACACTGTTTCTTGTGATGTGCTTTTGTGCTGGTTTTCATTTTCTGTGTGTGATGTTCAGGTGCAGCAGGAAAGCCGAGCTATAGTCTGTACAGCTGCGCCGGCGAAGGCGTCATCCTGCAGCACGACCCGTCCAAGCTGAGCGGAGAGGCGTCGGACATCGACAAGCTGATCAGAGACACCAACAACATCAAGGTGGGAGGGGTGTGGATGTGCCGATGGTGCCATTCAATTTGCTGTCATGTGGTTGACATGATGCTTTTTCTGTGTGGGTTCATGCCACAATCTACAGGCTAAGTAAAGATGTTTTTCCACTTGTTGAATGATCTTTGAGCTGTAAAACAGCAGTGTGACAGCAGTAAAACTAATCATACCATGTCAGCTGTCCTACTATCCTTTATTTGACAACCTTTTACCTTTTATCTTCTCTCTTTGTCCTTTCACATCCATGCTGAAACTTCAGAAACCCTTTAGTGACCCAGTAGCTTCACGTTCAGACTTGTCAGAGCTGTGCGGCAGACATCTTGGTCGGCACCTCCGGCTGTTTATTTCATGTTTTGTTGCTGAATGTAAATAGTGGTGAATTTGAATAGATGATAAAGGTGAGCTCTGCTTCCCAACAGCACAAGCTGTCACCGCACACCGACCTCAGCTGGAAGCCAGATGGGAAAGTGGTTGCCGTCGGCAACGAGGACGGGTGAGTGACCAGGCCAGGCCTGTGGAGTCCTGTGGCTGCTGACAGTGGGTCGTCTCCAGGCTACAGAACCACAGGGATGTCTCTGATTCACAGTTTAGGACTGAAAGGACTGAAACAGCTGTCTGTTACAATGATATTAGAACTTTAGCTCTGTTAGCAGATTTTAGGGGGAAGAAAACTCATCAGTATGCAGAAATATGTTTAGTCACAGGTTTATTGAAATGGTAGATTTTTATTAGCACGCCTTCTTAGTTTTTACATCTTCGCCTTGGAAGTTCAGTTTATTTCAATCCCTAACAGAACTTCCTGTTTTCCTGTCTGAACTTCCTGCCCTCTCCTACAGGTGCATTGACGTGTACGAGGCTCCCAGTCTGAAGCTGCTGTGCAGCATCCAGCAGCACCATAAGATCATCAACACGTTACGGTGGCATCACGACCTTAGCTCTCCACCAGAGCTGCACGGCCTCCTGGCATCAGGCTCCAGCAACGCCACCGTATACGTGCACGACCTCGGCTCTATCATAGGTGGGGGAGGCCTCGAACATGTTTTATTATTCACTCTGTGCTACAATAATATTAATTGGATAGGTAACATTTAATTTTCTCTTTGCTCAGAGAAACCTCCAGAAAGCCCTGTGGTGCTGACCGAGCCGTTCCGCAGGCTGTGTGGTCATACAGCTAAAATCACCGACATGGCCTGGAGTCCACACCACGAAGCCCGACTGGTCACCGCCTCATATGATGGCACAGCCCAGGTCAGTACCAGGAATTATGGGTATATAACGGTCCTGTCAGATGCTCAGAGTCAGAATCTGAGCATATTTATTGTTCTATAAATCTTACTGGTTTATTTTTGGTAGCTGACAACTGACATGGATGTTTTTGCTCCGTCCAGGTGTGGGATGTCCTGCAGGAGGCGGCTGTCTCTAACTACAGAGGTCACGTTGGTTATCTGCTGTGCGTCGACTGGTCGCCTGTCGATCCAGATGTGATCTGGACCGGAGGGAAGGACTTCACCCTACAGGAGTGGAGAGTCTCCAAACAGGAGTTCACAAAGCCACCTAAAGGTGAGCACCTGTCCTCAAACAGCCAGAACCGCAGCCTTCAGCACTCCCAGCTGTAGCCAACCAACATTCACATGCTTCTCCTCTCAGGGAAAAAGATGGTGGACCTAAAGGAGAAGATGAAGGCCAATCCCAAGCAGAAGAGGAAGAACAAGAAGACGTCGGGGGCTGGAGGAGCTGCAGTGCCGGAGATGAACGGAGAGCCGGTTATAGGAAGTGAGAAGGCGGTGACGAGACCAGAGCTGTCTGGTGAGGATGAGGACGATTCTGTCAGATCAACGAACAGTCCTGTGCCGCCGCCAGGTGAGAGAGGAGGTGTTAAAGATGTGAAAACAAGAAGATTGTTAGGAACATTTTTAAGGGTAGTCATTGTGTGCGATTTACTTTCAGCTACTTTTGAGATGCAAAGAAAAACTTTCACTGCTGTAAAAAGCAAAGACAAACCAGGTACGCATTAATTCTCTAAAAATGAACTTCAAGCTGAATGTATGTTTCAAACACACAGTTTGATATGCAGCTGTATGGGTGTGTGTCTCCAGACCTAAACTTGCTGAAGAAGAAGAAGTCTCGCTCCATGCTGCCCGTCAGCACCTCCATGGACCATCGGCCCAAAGAGGATCTGCTGCAAGACTGCATCACTCTGGCCTCAGTCATACACAGCAGCAGTAAGACACAGTTGTTTGGTTCACACAGTGGCCCTCTTTGTAGTAAAATCAGTTCAGAGCAGATATTTACTGGGTTGTGTGTGGTGTCCAGCTCCCCCTGCAGGGTGTGTCCCAGGCCAAGGAGAGCACATCCACCTGGGCCTCTTCTCTAACCGCCAGGCTCTGTACCGCATGTTTGAGGCAGAAGGTGTGCAGCTCCTCTCAGCCTGGACAAAAGCTCTAACTTTGTGCTGTTTGTCCTCTCTCTGATTAACACTGATCACACCTTTACACACCTGAACATGCTCATGAAATGAATCAGCGTCCACGTCAGGAATTAAGCCTTAAAATGAGTGTCTGTTGTTCTTCAGAGGAGGGTCATGTGGAGGCAGGTCACTTTGACTCTGTGGTCTACCTGCGGCTGTGGAGTGGAGACCTGGAGGGGGCGCTGCAGCTTGCCTCAGAGAAAGGAGAGCTGAATGACCACCTGCTCTCCGTCGCTCCCATGGGTAAAGATCTGGTTTACATATTTAAACAAGAGAAACAAGGAAGGCACACCACAGATGTGCTGTTCTCAGCTCTGATTCCGTTTTAGGAGGTGGAAAATGACAAATTCAACTTAAAGTCATCAACCGGCCCCTTCTGCACTTCAGCTCTTAACTTTGCTTGTATTACTGTTTGCTTCTGGTTAAACAGGACAGTTGGTTCCCTAAGTCTCATAAATACAGCATGGAGTCAGTAGCTGTGACAGCATATATCCTCTGAGTTACTTTGCAATACTGCAACAATTCTTATGTATTTGCTCCTCCAGCCGGGTACGAAGTGTGGAGGCAGACGGTGGAGGCCTTCGTCAAGCAGCTGTGTCTGCAGGAGCAGTACCTGAAAGCAGCATCTCACCTGCTGTCAATCAACAAGCTGTATGAGGCTGTCGACCTGCTGCACTCTCATAAGCTCTACAGGTGCACTGCCTTCATCTCCTACAGACACTTATTGGTCCACCTGTGCAGTGGTGTGCAAACAAACCACTTGTTGAAAAGGGTTTAAAAGATGAACATGTTTGTCCATTTTTATTTCTGCTTTGCAGTGTTTCCCATTAAATGAATAAGACAATTCTCTTTTTGAATGTCTGTAACAGAAGAGGTGTGTGTGTGTGTGTTCTATGTCAGGGAGGCCATAGCTCTGGTCAAAGCCAGGCTGCCAGCAGAGGAGCCCGTCCTGAAGGAGCTGTACACCTGCTGGGCTGCCGTGCTCGAGAAGGACGGACATTTCTCTGCAGCTGCTAAATGGTGAGACCCAGAGGGGGTTATGGGTTGTTGCCTCTTCTCGTTCTCTTGGGCCTTTCAGCCATCATTTAGTATCGGTTTGAATTTGTCCTTCTCTGTTTGTTTGACCTCTTCTTCCAGTTACCTGGCTGCTGGTTCCAGTTTTGACGCTGCTAAAGTTGTGGCCAGGAAGAATGACATCTCCTCGCTGAGAACGGCAGCCAGTCTAGCACGAATCTCAGGAGAGGAAGCTCTGGCTCATTCTCTGGCTCTGCGGTGTGCTAAAGACCTGGCTGCTGCTCAGGACTGGATCAGAGCCCAGGAGGTTCTGAGCTCACAGAAGAGCCTGCTGGTCAGTGGCAAGACGTTCTGCAGCACAGATAGTCTGCATTTCTACTGTATTTTCCCAGTGTGAGGAGGAAAACGTCACTTTTTTTTTTTTTTAAACTTTTGTGAAATCAAAATAAACCAAAGTGAAACCCTCTGCAGGTCCACCGGCTGCATCTCAGTGTCACTGAGCTGATGGCTGTGATGCTGCCAGACTCTCAAGCTGCATCTCAGCCCTGCGTCTCCAGTAACCCGTGGTCATCGCCAGGTGACCACATCAGCATCCAGGACCAAGTGAGAGACGTGTGGGAGAAGCAGTTTGGCGTTTCACAGAAGTCAGCAGGACAGAGCAGCGTCGGAGCTCTTCAGCAGGAGCTGAAGTCTGTGGAGAGTCCAACACCCACTGCCAGCGTTCCTCTCAGACAGGTGCACAGTCCTCAGGCTGCTGCCTTCATGCAGTGTGTTTTCAGATACATGCTGGTTGAGAAGGGCAACAAAACAAAAACAAACATATGTTCATATTTAAAAGGAGCGTCTTACACGTCAGGACAGAGATGATCCACATCTCCTCACTCTGATTCTGTCTCTGTTGGTGTTTGTGTCCTCAGGCTCAGCTGTATTCATCGCTGCATCTGACCCGTGCTGTGTTGAGCTGGTTACTGGATGAAGATGGACCCCTGATCCAGGAGCTGTGGCAGGCGGTGGCCTGGCTCAGAGATGCCGGACACTTCTGTGTGTCTGCAGAGCTCTGCAAACTGCTGTTCCCTGACGGTACGTCCATGTGATCAAACAATCATGTGCTCTTAAATGCAGTGTCATTTTAGTGTAAATGAAATAATGAAATAATTTTGACACTCAGGTGTTAAAGAGTTAAAGTCATCAAACTTCAAGCATAAAAATATGAAAAAAAGTCAGTTTTTGTTTGATTTGGCGCCACCCTGTGGTGACTGGAGGCACACACAAGTAAAGTACATGCTGTGTACTAACATTGACAGGCCACAATGCCACAATTGTTCAGTACATGTTTAGTTTACACAAAAGAAAACATATTTTAATGAACAGATTAATTGACAATGTGTGGCTCCCATACTGTAGTAGATTGTTCCAGCTGAAACTGATGCTCTCACACCATCTGTAATTATTTCTATTTCATCAGGTGATGTCAGTGTTTTGTCCAGGAAACACTGCAAAACTCTTCATCACACAGAGGAGGAAGCCAAAGCTGCTGCAGACAGTCTACAAGCTTTTGTCCTTTTCCACCATCTGTACAGACAGTGGTGGAACAGCCCAGTCCAGATCCAGAGCAGAGTCTCCCTCCCTGCACCTGACTCCAGTCCAGGAGACGAGGCCAAGGAAGTGAATGGAGGTGTATTAGAGCCAGAAGAGAGTGTCGGTGTCGGCCCAGCGACCTTGAGTCTTGATAAACTGAACTTTGATGTGTCTGTGCTTCTGTCTGAGCGTCACGCTGCCTGTCAGGCTGCTCAGAGATCAGTCAGAGAGATCCAGGAGCGGCTGGCAGCCCTGGTGCTGAAGCACAACAGAGCCCAGGGAGGGCAGCTCGATTCTGGGGAGAAAGAGGCACAGGAGCCCTCAGAAAGCTCCACTGATGCTGGGTGAGTACTCTGTTATTGGTTATTAAGAGTTCTCTGAAAAGCCACATTTTGGACAGTATTGTGGCTTCCTTTGTCACTATCTGTGCATACTGGTATGAAGGGTGTGTGCCCGTGTCATGTATAAGTGCACCAGCAGAAAAGACAGCAAAAATGTCCAAACATGTAGTTTTAGTTGTGCTGATTTATTCCATTTGCCAATAACGTGTTTCCATAAACTTAATGCAGCAAAACTCCACCCACAACCTTTCACTCCATGCATGGCACGGTCAAAACCTGTACGGCTTCCTCAGTGTGCACACCTGAGCTGATTCACCCACCTGACTATTCAGACAACTATAAGCCGAGACATACTGTCACCTATTGGCACAACTGTGCACAACACCCACAAGAAACGGTCTGGCTCCTAGAATCGGGAAAAAATATCATGATTAAAAAGTCATGAAAAGTCGAAGATGATGTAAAAAGTCTTAGTTTAATATTACATAAAACTGCTGCATCCTTACTTGTAACGGTTTGATGATCGTCTCTTTAAGTGTTTGTATTTTTTGCTCCCTCAGGCCTGAGGACCAGGAGACTGTGCTCTCTTTGTCCATCAAGATGTCAGAACACCAGAAACTGCTTTCTGACCTGCCTGACACAGTCAAGGTACAACTCACAACACATCCAGTGTTAAAGGAGCAGCTTCTCATGTGTTCAACCTCTGTACCCTGATTCTATTGTCTGATGTGATACTGAAGGAGTGAGAACAACCTCTGCAGATATTAATGAGCTAAGAAAGGTTGAATTTGTTTCCAGAGTTCAGCTCATCATGAGTCTGATGAACAGTTGTATCTCTGTTTCCTCCCAGATGTATCCTCGTCCAGATGTTGTTGAATGCTGCCTGGTTCTGCTGCACCTCAGCAAGTCTTCACCGTCTGTGTCTGAGTCGCTCCAACAGGAGGCCAAAGATCTGCTCCGCAAATATGGAACAAATCCCTCGGTCCTCAGAGCCTCCAAGCAGTTCCTCACCTGAGTCTTTCATCATCATTGACTGAAAGAAGCACTTCCTCTGTACAGCTATTTGTCCAATAAAGAGACAGAAATGTTGACTACGAAATGTTTACCGTTTGTTGCATTTTCATCCGAAAAGGCCTGAAAAGTAGTTATTTTGTGTCGAGGGAGCTGTTCATTTGACAGAAAACAAGGAGCACTAACTGTTCTATTAATGATATAAAAATTCATATCTATTGATTATTACACATTTATAAAGCAGAATTGATAAATAGGTTTTCTTACAGGTAAGAACTGTTTGGGGAACTTCACCTGTAGCGCTCCAGTGTGTGGGATTTGGTGGCATCTAGTGGTATAGTTGCACACTGACCTCTGTTAGAGGATATCCATACCATAATATCAATACTGCGGAAGCAACAGTAGTCCGACAGCAGCCTGCAGGTAACAGAAAAAACTAGAGCCAGAGTCTGGTTTGTCCACTCTGGGCTACTGTAGGAACATGCTCCTTTAAGTCTCAATAATAAAACTGTACATGTTGTTTGTGTTGAAAATACAAAACAATTTAATATACAACTGTTGAAAACAATGTCGAATGTAAAAACAACAGTAACCACAACGGAACAGTTTGGTTTGGTGGCTGAATGTACAGAACGACAGTAGCTTTCCCATTGAAACATGCATAACCAAGCACAGTTACACACTTTGACGGCCGCTGTTAAAAGTTTCTGAAAGTGGAAAAGAGCTAAAACATTTTTATTCTCATCAAAATTATACATTGTAATTTACAGGCCCTTCCAACATTAACTTAAAAAATGAAATCCCTGCAACAAGAGACGAGTCCCACTGATGAGAAGGATAGTGGAACTGAAGAATCGGACTGCTGTTGGCCAAGTTTGGTCTGAAATCACAGTATGATACAGGAACTGGTCCCATGCTGTTAAAGAAGGGTGTCACTAGAATGCTGTGAAATAAAAAAGGGATTAAAAAAACTGTTCTGAATATATGGCCATATACTCAGTAAAAGCAACTAAAACGAAACGACTGAGCCGGTGAAGGGCCCTTTGTCACGGTGAGTCCATTTTACAGTCACTCAGGAAGGAAACTGAAAGAAATATTCATTTGTCTTGTTTGAGGATCGAGTGTTGAGGGAGATCAGAGGGGAAATCTGCTGGTTGGGTTTTAAAACAAGTGCGTATCCCCACTTGAAGGTTCGAGCGCTCAGTCAGTGCTTGTTGTTGGTCTCCTCTTGGCCTGAGTTGGAGATGCCGTTCTGCGGTTGGGTGGAGCCCGAGCCCAGGCCGTACAACCGCCCACAATACTTTGCATCATCAATGTTGTCTTCGAAGAAAAGCTGATAAAAACAAAAAGAGATTTCAATTAGATCAAACGTGCCGTGTTACTAAAATGACTGGTGCTGTGCAGGGCCAAGTTCGAAGAAGTGATCTGTGATGTGGACTTCCAGAAGGAGTCCTTCAGTACAGCTGCCAGTAAATTAAGTTTTCCTGCAGAGCAGCTACAATAGAAGATTTAAAAATAAATTAGAAAAATACCTCTTTCATCCTGAAGAAAGCCATGCCGGTGAGAAGTGAGTCTGATCCAGCCTGATGCTGCCGTCCGATCCTCTTCAGCTCCAGCTGGTCAGCTACTTCCTGCAGCCCTCCCTGCACAAACACACAGTGGTCACATGGTTCAGGCATGCTTTTTGACATGATTTGTCAGATTTAGTCTCCTATGTGAGGAACACACGAGCCATATCCTACACGAAAAGTACAGACTTCGGTATAATTGCATACAAATTTGTGTCTGTTGTAAGGAACCTTAACTCTCCAGTCTTTTAATATGTAATAAGTACTGTCTCATGTGATGCAGTTTTTTTGTACATAGCTAATAAAAGAAGAAAATGTGATAAATTTTATGGGTGTTTTATACAGTTACTTACACCTAAACAGTACCTGACAGAACTTTTTATACACCCCTAAAAAGAACTGTCACTTGCAGCCTGGATTGTATCCTTGTGTTCAGTCAACGATACCTTTAGGTTCTTGCAGCTCTTCATTAAGTATTTAACATCGTAGATGGCGGGGAAAAAGAGGTTGAGGATCTGGAAGAAGTCATGTTCCTCCTCAGGGAGCCGTGCGTCTGTCAGCAGCTTCACCAAGTAGCCGAAGTCGTAGCCACTGAGAGACACAGAACAGCGATTTGGATCAAGGTGGACTGGATTCCACAGATGATCACCTCTTCAAATTTAAAATGTAAGACTAACTCTGCCACGTCTTGTCACCTCAAAAGCACGAGCCTACCAGTAAACAAATATAAATGTCATGCTAATCACAACATGATGTTACTGATGTAGGTGACTTTTTCATTTGCCAGCTCATGCCATAATGACAAATGAAAAGATACTATTGGAAATTACAGTGGGCTGTGTTCGGGGTCATGTTTGCTTTGAGCAACAGGCATTTAAGCTCCACTTTTTCTGTTTTTTTTTTTTTTTTTGAGGCTCTAGTAACTTAGAGAGGTACAATTCAAACTAAGACAAATCAGGATTCTTTGTCACTTATAACAGAGAGACATGATTTTCAATAAAAATGACAGAGATGTGGGTTTTTTTAATGAGATAAACCAGGAGAAGAAACAAAAAACTGACCTGTGGAAGGAGAGCCACTTGACGTTTTCACACAACACAAGACCAGACGTCATGAGGAGCTCAGCAAAGTAAAGGGTGTCGATTCCTTCTTCTTCGTGTTTCTTAAACTGGAGGCCTGAGTTCTGGAGGAGGTCTATGGAGTCCTGTGAGTACATGTCTTCTCTGAGAGAAGCAAAACAGCAAAACAGACATTCAGGCAGTGACACAACAAGCTCAAACATAAGGGCAGATGAGATTAGAGAGAGCTAGAAGATGGTTGGCCTACGTGAGGTTGAACTTGAAGTTGAACTGCCACGTCGTCGTGCCGGGAGGGTAGTCTCCATCCTCGTTCATGAACGTGAGGCCAAGCTGGATGATCTTCAGGAGGTCGACATTACACCTCAACAGCTGGTACTGATAGTCTACTGTGCTTCGAAACTCACCGATCGGCCGGACGACCACTCCGGGGAATTCTGTGTCCTGATGAGAAATGAACACATGAACACATGAAACACCACCATCCAATAATCCTCATCTGTAAGTGATATGTTTGTTTTATATAATTTTGATCTAGTTTGCAGAAATAAAGACAAATTGCAGAACACTTCAAGTCTTTGCTCTGTTTTTCCTATACTATGTTACAACTTTTTGGTGCCGTTTTTTAGGACTCAATATTATGACTTTGTAATGATACATTATACTTTCACTTTTTCTGATATTACTTTTATACCTATAAATAAAACAAATGCAAATTGAATGTTCATCTGACTTTGAAAAACAACACTAGAATTGTTGTTACTGCACTTCTCCTTTGTATTACAAAAACAGATTAACTGCATTTCGGCGGTCTGAGGTGAAATCACTGAACATGGTTTTTAGGCATAGAAATTATTAGATGAAATATCTAATGGGTACATCACTACTTTTCTAGCTGTAACATGTTTAACTAGGCCAACATGCATTGAAGCCATTCTCTCAGTGTTACACAGTTACTGTGGTCAGTATTTATAGATATCATCAACTCTTCTCAGAAGTGCTCATCTCTTACCATGGCAATGTAGTTGTAGCTTTGAATAATTTGCCGGATCTTCCTCATTTCCTCCTCCACATTGCTCGCCCAGACTTCGCAGATTATCTGACTGGAATCTGTAAGTGCGGCTGGCATGTTGGCAGGTCAGGACCAGTGCTAAAACCCCAACAATCCTGCAGCGCTTCAGGGGGCGAAGGGGAGGCAGGGCGATGAAGAAACTCTGGGCGAAGATGAAAAGAAGGAGCTGCTGAATGAATCAGGATAACATCAGATAAACAAGGAAACACTACAGACTAAAATAACGTTGAGGATAAATGCACACACTAATAGACAGAGCACTGACACATTGAAAAACATCTAAGTGAAAAAAAACAGATTTCAATTACTCATCAAGTTACAGTGTGAAACATGACAACAACAAATGTTGTTTACAACCTTGTACATCCAAGTGATGTCCTCCATATTTGTTTTATAACGCCACACTCACAAGCTTTTACATCAATATCAAATATGTAACAGACCTATCCTAAAGCCACAGACTTAATACTGAGAGACATTATGTTTAGAATGAAGCCATATACTTTTTAATGACTTTTACAGCTGTAAAAGCACACTGTGGTGGAGACTTTGATATGTTTGAATGAAGCCTGAAGTCATGTTACTGGTGCATCACATAGATAAAACATTGCAATTTGATACAGTCCTTCTTCAGTGGTATTAACTGCATATCTAGACATATCTTTGACACAACGCCTCTATAAGAATAACTAAAGGTAATTTCCTATTAAACCAAATGAGCTGTTTTGAAGCTCCCTCGACACCATGCAGAGTTAACCTTTTAGAAGTTAGCTACTAGTTGATTATAGAGCTGAGCTAGCTAACAGAACAGATAGATAAAAAAAATTACATCATATAGGACACTTTGGAAAATGCTAATTGTGTTGAGCAACCCGGGGTAGCTTATAAACTGCACAGTTTTATATAACATTGATGCTAACACTGATGCTAACTAACGACGTTGCAGCGGGAGACCAAAACACTAGCTGAGTGCTTAGCATCAGTGGCTAACAGGCTAATCCTCGCGTTACATAGAGAGCTAACAACACCGGAACGAATAATGAATTAAACGGCTCTGCTTTTACTCGTCTCAACATGCCAGCAGCTAAACACACTGAAGACGAGCCACCGCAATGATGTGGGAGGTATAAAAGTATGAAAAAAATATCAGGTTTACCTCAGAATTCCCTCGACGTAACTGGCAAGCTAGCTGTTAGCAGCTCTGTTATTCTTCTTCTTCTGTTTTCCCCTCACTTCCTATTACTTCTTCTTTCTGTATGTTGGCAGTGAGACGGTGTTTGACCACAGCGACACCCATAGATACTGCATCGTTACTGCATCAGCTACTGGATCAGTTACTGTTATTTGAGCTGCACAGTAAGGTAGCCCTACTTGGACTTCACTTAAGTTTTTTCATGCATCAGTATTAACTCAACAATACAATAGTAATGCATACAGTAAGGTGTTTTTACACGTTTCACTTATAGGATCTGATCACTCAACCACTTCAACAGTTTCCTGCCAAAGAAAGTTCTGATGAAAACTGTCCACAATCATTGAATGTGTGATTCAAAAACAATGGTCATTAATCAGCAAGCAGCCTCCACTTTTTCACTGAAAATATCTGAAGTTTATACTCACAAACATTAATGACAGATCGAGCACTTAAGAAAGCACATTTATTTGAAAACCATCTCAAATACCTGATATACATAACAGTATATTGCATGAAAAAAGATACAATTTTACAGCTGTATGGCTGAACAATATTTGGCTAAAAGAAGATAATCCCAATCTTCACGGCAGATAAAAGCTCCACTGTCGATTAATACACACCTTAAATTAAGATGAAGTTCCATGAATAATAAGTGTCAGCATGTCAGCATATTTCTCCAGCTGAGTGAGTAGTAAATGGAGACAAAACCACGATATATTGACTTATCAAGTCCCACGGCAGTAAAACACTTAATATTTAATATTAAGACTCAAGTTCAAATGATTTGTCTTCAGGTCTGGAGCTGAGTAAAGAGAATAAAAGACAGCCGGGCAGTGACTTGAATACAAATGAATAAATCTTTCCCTTCTACAAACAGGTATCATTAGATCTGCAGTATTGTAAACTAGGGCAGGTTACTCATGATTTGAGGATGATGGAGAGTAAGAGGAGGAATTCACTGCTTGAGTCAGCTAGAAGACTGTTTGCCAGATAAACAGAGACCTGCTGACTAGAGAGATGATCCCAGATGTTTTTAAATCCCAAGACTTTTTGTTTCACTCAGTCCCCAACTGTTCCAGGACCAGTAGTTTTAGAGAGATATGCATCAAAAACGAATTTCCAACTACTTCTGTTCAGTAAAGAGAACAAAAATATTCTCAACAGCTTACTATTTATTATGAGAAACACACTTTTTTTTAGACAAATTACCACGTTTTCCATCCTGTATGTCTTTTTATAAAGTGTTCTTTGAGACATTTAAGATGAAGGAGCAGCACATAGAATTTAGTATAATATTACTAAGTGCATAATCATCTGAAAATAAGAATCGCCATGTTTTTGTTACCTTTGAAGGAGACGTATATCTACACCCACTTCACAGTGCCAGCCACCAAGTTTCTGCAGCAGCCCAGAACAGACCAAACACTGGCTCTAATAGGACCACTAACGTCTTCACCGTAGTTCTGCTACACTGGGACCTCCTCAACACTGCACTTCAATTAGTCCATCTACTGCGCTGAACAATTAAACTAGTAATGCAATAAAGGTTAACACTGTTTGACAAAAACACACTTTTCATCACAGGTGTAGAATTGATTTTGCCCTGAGCTGAACACCAGGCAGGCAGAGGATTAACATAGAAAAAGTCTTTAAGGATGTGTCAGATCTCTGGTCACTGCTCCTTGGATTCAGCTCTCCTCTCAATGTGGGAGATCTCCAGTATGGGCATCAGCAGCTGGAAAGCATCCTGGATGTATGATGCACTGTTGGACGCCTGTGAAGAAAGAGGATTCATAACATGTCAACACCACACAAGACATATATATATATAATTCTAAGACACAACATAACAAGCTTTTATTCTTTCAAGGAGAAAACATTTGTGCAAATGATGTGAGATAATTTCACTTCTTCCCTGTACATGTTTCAAGGATTGTTACTGGGAAAGGAACAACTACACATGCAATAAATCTATTTGAGTGGTGAAAATGGTTCTGGTATTGTGTTCACAATGGAAAGTCTTTCAAACAAACCATGAGAGTGTTGGAAATTGAGACACGCACCTCTAAAAAGACTCCTGTTATCAGCGGGTTGAGGACGTCTCCCTTCTCGTTTGACTGTAAAACAGAATGTTTCCCTCAAATTACACTCAGCTCTCAGATGAATAAACAGCTATAATGTGTCAAAGCAGTTTGGATGAGAAAAATGCTGAAGGCGGCTGGAGGCAAAAAAAAGGACAAAGTGAGTTAAAGACGATAAAACATCCCTGTGGACTCTAATCAACAACTGGATGTGTAGGATGTGACTGTCTGGTACTTTGTTAATGTCATATTGCCTCACTATCACTGACTCAACCACAGACAGTGTTAACTCAGGATGCCTCTGAACTCTAATCAACAGAGTGAGTTATTTTAAGGCTGTGCAGAAAGTTCCATCGTTCCATAGTGGGGACTGGGGAGTTTGATATCAATGCTCTGAAATATTGAGAGGATATTTAACTGTAGCTTTGAACCTGGTTCCTACTGTAAACATGTTTTTGTGCTGTGGAGCAAAACACTTTCAGTCAAAATTCAATGATAAGGAACTTCTTCTTCTGATGATGAACATAATCAATGATCCCATACCTCAATAGAATCGATAATTTGGCTGGCAACAGTGTTAACCCTTTAACACCTGGTGTGTTGCCGTCGACATATCGCACATGCACACTTTGGATTACCGTAATTAACATCCACATTAGTCTGTATTAATTAATTGGCAAAGGGGTGGGATTTTTTTTACTTCCTCCCACTCCTTTTCAAATGTGTTGATAAGATAATTATTAGTTATTTTATTAACTTCATATTTAAAGAAATGACTAATGAAAGAATAAATGAATAATTATATAACGGTTGGTGCTATCGATTCTGACTCTCCTGCAAGCTGGCGAAGCAGCCTCTTTGTTTATACTGTAGTTTCCATTTTGTCGCTGATTTTTGCACATTTAGAGACAAAGACTTTTCATACTTTTCAAACATGTAAAAGCTGTTATTCATGTTCAACTGCATTGTCTTTTCTGAAATCAAATTCCATTTTGTGTTTTTCATCACTTTAAACTGTTATTACACTCTTATAACAGGCAGTAAATAGTAGATAATTGCCAGAGATTGTAATTTCCAAGTCTGCTGAATAAGCAAAAAAAAAGGTCCAGTCAGAAATTCAAGGCTCAGGTGTTAAAGGGTTAAAATGCCCTTCATGTAGTGTCCGTATTCAGTCCTGAAATACCGACTCGTAGAGCTGAACTCAGAGCTCAGTTCGTATTAGCGCACTCACCCCTGTTGTTGTTAGGCAGGAGGTGAACTTCTTGGAAAGCAGGGAGAGTTCTTTACACAGGACAACAGTTAACCTGAGGAAAACACAGACGCTCGACTCATTTATGGCTCAAACTGTCCAGCTCCTGCAGCGTCATCAAACACGACATCCATCCCATCTTACTGTGACAGGACGCTGGCCTCTGTGCTGCCGCTGGAAAACAGGATCATCTCAGCCAGTTTGTGGAAAAGCTCGATGGATCGAGCAGTCAGCTCCGCCAGACTCCTGATGGCTGCAGCATGAACCTCCTTATTGAAAAACACACACACACACACATACACACAGGTTAACCAACAATCATGATAAACTAAGGAGTCCAGATTTCCTGGTATGATATTTTTTGGTTCGTGTCATCATAAATCAAATGTCTTTGGGTTTTGAAATGTTGGTTGGTCATTTTTACAATTTCTTAATATAACAGACATGTCAAAACACCATCTTATCTTACTTCTTGCATAACTACTTAAAAACTCACTGATTTACAAGTTTCTTTGTGTTAAAATTACACATAACTGACTCCAACCTGCCAAGGATGCCAACCTACAGTTTTCTAATGTTATACTTATTTTACTTATGTTATACTTATGTCATACTTATTTTGATTCAAGATGACACCCACCTTTCTTCTGAACAGAATAAGCAAGCCTTATAACTAATGGTTCATGTCAGCATACCTCGACAGAGACTTTCTTGACGTCCTCCTCGCTCTCTTCCTTCTCTGCTTTGGTCATGTCAGTGATCTGGCTGCAGGTGTTCTGACAGGCCTGTTGGAGGTCAAAGACCACAGTATGAACATAATAACCACCACTGTGTTCAAACTGCACTGCTGAGGTTGGTGAATAACCAGTTAATCACAATAAAACATCAAGTGCACAATCAACTTACACTTCCTCTGTGATGTTTTCATTTTGGCAGAGAGGATTTGAATCAACTCTGCAGTGATTTTTTTGGACTGGATTGCAAATATTAGAGTTGGTTTGTCCAACTACAGTCAGAACATATATAGAACTATAAATGACAGCCTTACTTTGCAGAGTTTGTCAGCTGTGGCAGTGACACTGAGACCCTTCAAGGCCTCCCTTAACTCCCTCTCAAACTCTGAGCCATCTTCATCTGGAATTAGAAATGTCCAATCAATCATTTCAGGTGTTACATAAAGTGTGGTACGGAGTGTTTTTAATCAACATTCAACAGTGATGTTACCTTTCTCTTCATCCACTTCCTCATCATCAAACTCCACCAGGGAGAACGAGACCTTGATGAGCTCCAGCTCCTCTCTGAGCTCAACCAGCTCTTCTCCTGAGAGAGTGGTGAGCACCAACTTCACCTACAGCACACACAGTCACATGTCATGCTTCTATCAGATCAAAGTGAATTATAAGAGGTAAATAATGTTTCAGCATATCTGTTTAGCCACAGCATTTGTCACCGTCGTACCTTCGACTCACTCTCTCTGGAGAGAATCTCAAGCGCCTCCAGGTGTGACAGACCCTGGAATTCATCAAACAGCATCCCGTAGTGAGCGACTACCTTCTTCTCAGAATCTGAAAACTCATTGTCTGCTGTCTGCAGCAGCTCCTCTCGCTCCTTTGCATCCCTCAACACCTACAAGACGAAGAGAGATGACAAGTTGAAAGAAAGGGGACAAAACATGAGTAAACTTGTCAGTCAGGAGTAAAACAGCTAAAAGAGCTCGAGTTCATCATCTCATCTCTACTTCCTCATCGTATAGCTAATAATATAATAATAATAATAATAATAATGTCTGGCCCTGGCCAGCCCACCTGAGACAGAGTGGCATTTCTGTTCATCAGTCCTTTTGTCTTCTTGAAGCCAGGATCACCTTCTGCTATCACATCCATTGTCTTCTTCCCGATGAACTCCAGAGCATCCAGACCGCCCGTTATCACCGTTTTCCCCTGTGAGGGGACAGAGCCAATCCATGAGCTTCATTTCACACATGAAATATAAAAAAATATATATATCAACTTAAACTAATAAGTTCAAGCTAAATGAAGCTAAACACAACATTATACAAACTTTAATGGCTCTGTTACTAGCTGGTTCCTCCATCAATAGTGGCTAATAACTGATTATAAAACTATTCATGGGACATTGGAACAGGGATGACTGCACCTGCTGAACTAAATCGTCCCTCCTGCAATTAAAAATGCAAACTTCTTTCTTTCTCTAAGGACGAGAAACAAGGCAGAGAATATTCCAGCTCACTGTGCTCTGAACGACGCTGCTGAGCGACGACAGCATTCCTATAGCACTTCCTACTGCAGCCAATCCATCTCCTGCTGCTTTCTCTGTCTCACTGCTGCATTCACCTGCAGGAGGAGAAGCACAACACACAAGACTCATATTCCTAAATCTCTGTGCACAGGATGGATAGATGGATCCACGATGACTGGACCAGTTGAGCGTTTGTCACACAGAACACAATATACAGAAATGCTTTACCAAGCTCTTTCTGCTCTGCCTCAGCTTGTGCTGAGAGTTCGGTCGGACTGGGGATTCCCAGCGATGTCTCTGCCTTCTCTATCACCTGAGTGAGCCCTTGACCTGCAAGGACAGGAGAGACAGGCGCCATGTGTGGTACAGAAATAACAAGTGATGCACGATCAGACAGAATGAAATGTTTTTGAATGAATTCAAATTATTAGTTCCAATACAGTCAACAACATAAACTACACATACATGCATGCACTCAACTATATTTAGCTTAAAAACACTAAAAGTTAATATATATTATATTTAGGTACTATCAAGGATCTCACATTTCTCATATGTTACAAATGTGCATATATGTGGAAATCTGCATTCTATGCTATTGAACCTTCAAATAAGATAGATAGATAGAGAAAGATAGAACTTTATTCATCCCAAAGGAAATTCTTTCACAACAGTTGCCATACACAATAGGAAAAAGGAGATTTTAAGATTTAAAAATACATACAGTGCAGAATAAGTGCAAAAACGCTGCATAATGCAAAACCAACAATCTAAACAATTACACAATATACAAAAAATCTACAAAACTAAAATAATAAATATAAATATAAAATATACCATGAGCTGCCAAGTAAGAGTTTAAAAGTGACATGTGCTGATAAAGTGACATGCCACCATACACGTGTGTATAATACTGAGAGACTGAGTGAGTCAGCTGGTCTGTACTCACCCACAGTGGCCACAGTGGCTGTTGCTGTGGATAAGATCGATTTGCCCCAGCTGCCCCAGTATCCCCAACCACCCTGAGACACAGTGGACTCACTGGGTGTCTGAAAGAGAGGACATGAACATATAGAAAGAAAAATAAGTGACCTTTAGTATGACTTAAAATAAAAGAAGGGCAGCTTGTACAGTTAGGACCTGAACAGTTATGCAACACAGCATACTATCTAATGCGATGCCAGGAGGTCACCAGATGACCAGACAGATGATTGGGCTTTCCCAGATCAGCAGGGTCATTGTGAAGCTTTGTCACCCTCTCCTACGAGAAAGCCAGTGCCCTCAACTCATCTGAAAAGTCCCGACCATTGTTTTTTCTCAACAATTTAATGCTGCAGTCACACAGACCAGACCAGAAGGCTTTCATTGATAGCTTTGTTACACGGATATCATAAATGATATTTTCCTGCGTATTTCATCAGCTCAAGATAAGAATTACAGCCAGGCTGAGAGAATTCAACCCAATGATCATCTCACCATTGCTTTTGTTGGCCGCTCCTCTACTTTTGGCATCTCTTCAACTTGAGCAGCAGGTTTGATGTCCGGTCTCCTCCTGGCTCTTCTTGTTGGGGCCACGTCAGTCGAGTTGTCAGGTGTGCTGGACGACGAGCTGGATGTGTCTGCAGGAGAGGCATCCTGAAGCGCTGGTGCCACCTCTGGACCATCCACTGTTGTAGCTTTGCTGTCTGACATCTTAGAACATGCCTTCAAAATAAAACAAAGAACCATTACAGGCAACCTACTACTACACACAGTTAGGGATTTGGACACTGAGAGCTGTGATTGCTTACAGACTGAGCTGGGAACAAAATACAAGGGATTTTTCTAACACAAAACTAAAATAAATACAGGCGGACTGTTAAAATATTTCAACAACACCTGGGGAGCAGCAGTCAACTATCCACATGTTGGTTAGCTGCACTGCTGGAGAGAGAGTGTTAGCTTAAAGTCCAGCGTGGGTTCTATAAAACTCCAACTGCAACAAAAATATGGAGCATAAACTATATATCTGTCTACTCCGAAGTGTAAACTCCTTAAGCTAACACACCAGGAACAAGTGGTAATATGACCAATTAATGGCATCTACCTTAAACTGAGTAATGTCAATCACATAGTCCAACAAAAACTGGCATCACCGTACAGTAGTGTTAGCTTAATTGCTATGCATGTTTCAGTGAGCTAATGACTATTAAGCAAAATGGCAGCGATGAAGCAATATTTGTTGTTGTTGTTTTATTAATATAAGCCATTGTAATAATTATCAGTGCATACAAACAACATACAGTGTAATACTTTGGCTGCAAACTCACCTTTTCCCACTGTTAAAGCCTGGATGCTAACAGTTAACGTTACCACAGCCTGTCAACAGTTTCCTTCCCAAAGTCAACAACAGAAAGTGTTTATCTTCGATACATGAATACACCCCTTTAAGTTTTCCAGTAAACAGTTTAATTATTGAGGATTGTTCGTCCTTTTTGTCCACCAGGATTAGCCACGTCACAGATTGTTTTCACTGTTCAGGTTCAAGCAGCTTCCAACAGTTAGCCTCATTGGCTAACACTGGCTACGGGTAGCCTCTTCAAAATAAAAGTGGTAGTTTAGATCATTGAGGTTTTAAAAGAAAATACTGCAACATTGAGAGTTTATATGGCCACATATAGCAATAATCCACTATTTTTTATCTTTGGAAACGTTTGGTGTGTATTGTCTGCAAAGATTACTTGCTTTTTCAAAGGCTGAAAGGTGATGTGATTTATTTTGAATGAAATGTTGCCTTACTACCGCTCTCTCTCTAGGTAACTTGACACCAATGCAAACACAACTTCCGTAACAGTAAAAATAAAATAATTTGTTCTTCCGGTTATAATATTTTACAATTTTATCTGTCAAATCAATTAAAATAAACTAAAATAAATCAGACATACTTTATTCAACATAAATCTATCTCTGGCAACCAGTGTTTATCAAAATAGATCCAGGTGGATTGGAGACAGTGCATTTTTAATTTTAATTTTAGATACATGATTAAAACAAAACATTACTCATCTCACAGTTTGTAAAACAAATTATCTACCTAGCAGGTGTCTTGTTTGTTCCATCATACAATAACAAATAATAACAACAATAAAAATAATAATGATGGATAACATTTTTTGATGAAAAAATACAAGTGGTGTGGTTTCACATTTAGTGTGGTTCACAAACTCAGCACTGATGACACAGCATCAGTGCAGCACTGGAAGCCACGCCTACTCACTAGCACCTTGACCTGAAACCAGGAAGACCGTGTTTGTTACGCTTACTGCAAACCATGGACTGTATGTACTGAAAGATTTGCGAGTTAAAGCTGACGAACAGACTGAATTTGGACTAAAGGAAATATCTCAGAATAATCGGGACGTATTGGAAGCTCTCTGATATTTCTATCGGTCCAGGTTTTGTTGGTTTTATTTTGTTTTGCTCGCTGCCGGAGCAGCAGGTGGGAATGAATCACTCAGAGTGGTGGTGTTTTTTCTGTGCTGTGTGGACCTACACCAGTATAATGTCAGCTGAGCTTATTCTGCTGATTATTAATAACTAATTCAATCAACTGTCCCCTTCACAGATCACATCTATGTATACCGAGTTAATGACCTAACGCACGTGTTGTATCTGCTGTTATATAGGCTAATATTACCAAAGGGACTCACAGTTTGAATTAAGTAAATTAAATTATCTTAATTACTTTATTCTATTAGGGGCAAGATAGAAACCTGACTAGTGATTTTATTAGCCATTGAAAAGTCAAAGGAACTCATCAAATGATCATTATTACAGATAGAAATCCGTGTTTTTCAAGAGAAACAAAATTATTAAGTGTAAAATTACATGTAAGTAATAATATAATTATTATTGTGTATTATTATTATTATATATTGGTCAAAGTCAAATAAATGCTGTGATGGGAAATAAGCCACAAATCTACAACAAAAATCCACCTTAAATTGAGTTAAATTCTGGACTTCAGCTTCCAGAATGAAAATATGGTTTGTTTTTAATAAAAAATAAATACATTAAAGTAAAGACTGGTGTGGATACACATTTATTAAATATGAACTATCCAGAAGACAATCATAGGTGACTGCTATCATGTGGTGTTGAAAGAACCGTAACTGTTGACTCTTCCTGTTTTTCAGGTTTGTCTTGTCTAAATGTGAGCTGAAGCTGGAACACTTTTTGACATGTTGCCACCTCAGAAATGCCACCTGTCACACCTGCTTCTCACAGTCCTGCTGCTTGGTAGCTGGACGGCAGACGGAGCTCAAAATGTGTCCGAGGCCAGTGTCCCCTCCGGCAGGGACATTGTGGCGAAGGAGGGATCCAGCACACTGATCGAGTGTAACGTGACCGGAGGCTACGATAACATCAAGTGGTACAACTCTAAAGGACTTCTGCTGGATGATGACACAGGTAGGAGGAAAGTTCATCAACAACGTAGTGTACAGTTCAACCCACATGTATGTTGTTGCTTACAGCTGCTACAACTTGTTGATAATTATAAGTAATTCTACAAGCAAATTAATAAGACGGTAGAAAATAAAAGCAGTTTTCCATCCGACAAAAATGTTAAATTTGGCATCAAAAGTAACAATACTCCAAAGGTTAACACTAAATGTTATTTTAATCATAAGAAGCTATGTAAAACAAATTTTTACTATTGTAACTATCATCACATCCCTTGCTATCACTGACATTATCAGTTCAGTGCTTCTGTGTCGGTCGGTTTCAGCTCTCTGTTGTTTTGTGTGTTTTTTATCTCCAGATGGGAAGTGGCAGATTCAGGAGAAGGGCGTCCTGAACATCACTGTGGTCTCCTTTGAGGACCGTGGCCGCTACACCTGCGTCGTCTCCAGCAGCACCGGCGAAACCAGCAGCTACGTCGTCACTCTCCGTGTGGCCCACACCGACAGCGGCCTGGGCCTTTACTACGTCATCGTCTGTCTGGTGGCCTTCACCATCACCATGATCCTCAATGTGGCGCGGCTCTGCATGGTCAGCAGCCACCTCAAGAAGACCGAGAGAGCCATCAATGAGTTCTTCCGCACCGAGGGTGCAGAGAAGCTGCAGAAGGCGTTTGAAGTCGCCAAACGCATTCCGATCGTCACGTCGGCCAAGACGGTGGAGCTCGCCAAGGTCACACAGTTCAAGACCATGGAGTTTGCTCGCCACATGGAGGACCTGGCTAGGAGCGTTCCTCTGCCGCCGCTCATCCTAAACTGCCGCACCTTCACGGAGGAGGGCGCTGAGATGGGGAATCCTGGACCTGCAGAGGCCGGAGCATTGGTGCCCAAGGACAAACAAGCTATAGGCCCTCCATCTTCTGAGGGAAATGAAGAGGTGGAGGTGTGTCAAGCCCTGCTGTCCAGTGGAGGGGACGATAATGGTGCCGTTGATGTCAAAGTTTCAGTTCACACAGTTTCCGAGAAGGTGGACTGTGAAGAGGCTGAGATTAGCTCGGATGTGCCAGGCTCTCGGACAAGTGGGTCCTATGAGACTAACACATAGGTTAATAACGATGATATTAATGTCAGTCTGAAGCACATCTTCTGCTGTGTGACAGATCCAGCTACACATGATAAAAGAAAAGCATTTGAGCATTTTGGGGTTGTGATTCTGGTTGTGCTTATTGATTCTCGTTCTTATCGAATACTTGGTAGAAATTTTGTCACGCTGAGAAAAGAAACCAAAACCTACAGGCCATGGACAAGTTTCTGTTTGTTTCTCTAGGACACAGTGACTACATACTGTATATGATGATCAAAACATCTGCTGAGTCATGTTACGCCTCCTTCCTGCATTTCTCGTCTTAAATATATAGATTTTCACGTTTGAATGGTGGGCTCTCTGACAGTCAGCTTCCACAAAACAAAATATTGTAGTAAAATATCCTCATTTCATTGTGTCGGCTGTTTTCATACCACTGCTTCCTGTCAGTCATCTTAACACTGACAGAAAGAAGTGGAAGACTCTGAAACATCAAGCACTGATGTGATTGCCTTGTTATTTGTCAGTCAGAACGGCAGTTAATTGCAGGTTATGGTTTGATCCAGAGTGAACATTTGAATGGAAGATGTGAACATGTTGTACAGTAAACACCTTTCAGAAGCAGCAAAGGAAGTAAGATGTAAACATGATTATTTTTACTTTTGAGCTCCAATGTCCAGTGTGATGGAAAATGTCTGTAATTGTGCTCATAAATATGCAGGTGTCATCGATCATAATGTGATGTGTGCATGCCTGAAAGAGTCAGGGACTTACATTTTTTTACAATGAAGGTAGAGTTTTCCCTCTGTAACATAGCTCTAGTCTAGACATTTGTCAGTGTAGAAGGTAAACAGTGACTTTTGGTGCAAATGTGATAATTTGGGTAGAGGTGTATAGATATGTATACACAAACTGTCCACATGGATGTAATAATTAGGGTTGTCCCGACACCGATATTGATCTGATATGATGTCAGCAGGAATCATACATATTTATATCACTTATTTTGTAGTATGGAATGTTAGAAAAGGCTTGATCAAGTGATAGTACTCAAATAGGTCACATCAATTTTAACATTAAACAAAACAGCAATATTCTAAAATTGAATAAAATAAAATATAATTTGGAAGACCCTGAAAAATAAC
Source organism: Synanceia verrucosa (assembly GCA_029721515.1). NCBI lineage: Eukaryota > Metazoa > Chordata > Actinopteri > Perciformes > Synanceiidae > Synanceia > Synanceia verrucosa. The sequence goes on along the minus strand of CM056565.1, from coordinate 19,891,264 downwards.
CTCAATAAATCCGAAAAAAAACGAAAAATAAATATTTTAAAGTGCAAAATAACCACTAGTTTAACTTAAGCAAAAACATATTCTACAATTGAATAGAATAAATAAAAAATAAACTAGAAGACCCTAGAAAGTGATGATATCGGAGATTTTGGATGCAGGCTGACATAATCCGATATTCGTTTTTTTGCTGATATCGGACTGATATCAGATATCAATATCAGATTGGGACACCCCTAGTAATAATAGAAGTGTGTGTGTGTTTGTGTTACAATGGCAGTTTCTCAAAATGTGGTCACAGGGTTTAAATGAAGATTGTGTTCATTATATAGCCAATAAAATGTTGTATTAATATGTTTAAAATGATTAATCTGAACTTTTGAAGTAAAAAAACGCTCTTCAAAATCCCAGTGTACTTATATCTGTGGTTATGAGGCTAACACATGAAGAGAAACAGTGTCAGAGTTTCATGCCAGATGCATACACTCCTCCTCAAAAGCTTGTTTTTGTGCTTGTGTGTTTGTTGGTTGTTTGTGCTCCGTCAGGTTCTGCTAATGAGCCACATGGTGGAGCTGTTGGGTTAAACATCATTGGTGCATTCACCACTAAAAGGCTCCTGAAGGGTCATTTTGCACATTAAACACTTGATAGCATTGATTGCTTGGTTGAAGCAGTGAATACAGTTCATAAAATATGTACCATTTCTCACTATCTGCAGATGGATGTGAGTAAATGATGCAATGAGGCTTCATTAAGCTTCCCCTGTGCACTGCTGCTGTGCACTCACAGTCCTCTCCCAGAGGTTAATCTCTTAGATTACAGCTGTGGAAGCGGTACCATTTGCTCTACCTGAAAATATCCGGTTGGAGAACAGCCCAAATAACAATAACCTTGGGCCTCTGTGTTAAATAACTCAAAAAATCCATCATTCTTGCCTTTCCTGTCCTCTCTGGTGGCAAGCTTATCTAAAAAGAATTGATTGGTCTGAGCGTTCATTCATCATGCCGAGCCAAAGCATTTTAAGGATATTTCTAGTCGGCCTCTGTGTCAGCGAGGTAAACTAAACAAATTGATCGGGCTGTAAAGGAGGGACAATGCATGTGTGTGTGGGAGGGGATACATATATGAGAGATAGATTAGTTTGAAGGACATATTTAGTGCAATTTGTGCTGCGTTTACATGCATAGACAGTGCCTCCCACAGACTGGAGTGTGTGTGATTAAGCATATGTATAAATTAATGAATGAAGCCTGAGCATGCACTGAAGTTAGGCCTCTTGAATTAAAATTTCTCATAAAATCGGATCAGTAGAAAATGGTTGCTAATTTTATGTTCAATCAGCCTGAAGGAACTAGGAAGAGGAAAAGAGGTGAGGACAGTAGGTGATGAATTGGTAGTTGTATCTGTTAAGTAGATGTAGCAACCTGAGTACCTCTGATGAGTGTGTTTACATTCCCTGATTCAGATTTGGTTTTCCCCAGCGAGCAACAAAAGCAAGATTTCACACTAACCTTATATATGGATGTACATGGCCAAAACTGTGTGCACCTGCATAGTAACCTCAGCTAACCGATGCTGAGTCACTGAAAAAAGTGAAAGTGATGACGTCCATTTCTTCATGGATCTGGTTTTGTGTCATGTTGAAACAGGTTGACACATTTTATTGTATGCTGTTACTAAGGGAATGTAGGTTTCAAGCTTGTTTGTCCATTTTTTTCAGGTAACATCCACCAAAAACTTGGACCCTTCACACATGCCAACAAAGGGACGGGGGCACTGAGGCTGACCTGATTCTCTGCAGGGTCCCGCTGCAACAAACAGCTTGCTGTCCAGCACTAATGGGAAATAATGGCTGCAGTGGAGGGCTGGGCTCACTGGGGACTAGGGTGAAGGTATTGGGGTCACATCTTGCATCCTTGGACGGATATATAAGAAAAAAAATACACCTGGAGGGTGCAGTGATATCAGCCAAATGAGGCTGTAGGGAAATGTTGTGACCAGGAGGAAGTCAGTCAAGCTGATTGTGAAGCTGAAGGAAGCTGCGGGTCAATCTCTTTTGGACCACAGCTCCATGAGGTGGTTTTGCTGGGTGGGTCTGGTCGGTTATTCCCAAACCTTTTCCTTCCTTGATGTAAATCTCTGTGTGGTCAAGGACAGATGTAAGGGACAATGTGCTATTTTACTGGGTCTGTAATTTCATGGCATTTCAAAGTTTTATTGAAAGAACAATGTAATTTGGTACTAAGTATGGATGTTTCTTGAAGTGTCAGCTTCATATAACCCATTTGATTGTTCATCCATTATTCTCCATATTCTGAAAAATATCCAGTTGACAAATTATGCATTTAATATGCTCATCTGTAAAAGACTTCACTGCACTCCTAAATAATTTGCAATGTAATGGACTGGAAGTGTATAACTGAACAGCCTCCAGTGCTGCCTAATACACGTCTGCTGAACAGGAGTACAGCACAGTTTAATCATCGTCTATTAAAATTACAACATTTGTCTTCTTACTTCAAAATGTTGCATTTCTAACAAGCACAGTGTCAACACTGCGTGGGAATTCAGCACATTTCATTACTAACACATAATTACATAGTCTTGGAAATTATTGTTAAAGTATGGAATTACTGAGAATGCAGTTAAGACAAGGAAAAAAAAACATGTGTGACAAGGGGAAGTATTCAACATCCAGTGGGAATAATTCAATCAAGGCTGTGAAATAGGCGTAATGGCATAACAGTGAACTAACTGATTCATTCAGCCAGCAGATTATTTAAAATAAATATATTTTTCACGGACTAATAAACAGAAATAAGGGCAGGTTGGTGAAACCCTTTGTCACCCTGATTCTCCACACTTTATGGTAAATAGAAAAATGTTTCATGTAATAGAAAGTGCAGTGTTCTGCATATGATAAAACAACCAGATAAATAAATAAATAAATATAACAGTTTCCTTTTTTCTGAGAAATCTTAATGAAGTGTTTTTGTACTTAAAGAAAAACACTTATGGATTCAGATAGCATGACCCTGCTGGATCTATTGCGGAAACCAGGAATTTGGAGAAAGCCTTTAAAGGGATGGTCATGATTTTCCTTTGTGGAGGTCAGAAAAGTAGACTCTTAAATTCTTACAATGGTTGCGACCAAAGAAAACGTTGCTCTGTTTGAATCATTTTGAACAGTTTGACTCAATTGCTTCCCTAAAACAAGCTGATGGCTTCATTTCCTGAGCACACCTGAATGTGTGTGATTGAAGTCTCAAACAGAGGCTTTAGGTGGTGTAAATAAAGATTTTTTCAACTTCAAAAAGTGGAAGCAACGTCAAAAGTGAAGCAGGAAATTGCCTCCACTCTGTTAGAGTCCGGCTGTGTTCTTTGCACTGTGTGCTTTGAGTCCTAAAGCATCAAAGAGCCTGTTGCATCTGTTGCGTTATGTGATGGAGTCAGATTGTGTGTTCTTTAGAAAGGGCAGCAGAGGTCCCTTCACTTCCATCATCATTCTTCAAACCAACAAAGCTTGTTCTCTGCTCCAACCCACAACTCAAAATGTACCACCTGTCATTATTATATTTTACATCTGTGGTTATCAAGCGGTCACTGTTTTTATTATTTTAAATCTACAGGCTTCACATCATGCTTAACTCCAGCCTCCCAGCTGTCTGTTCACTTTCCATTTGTGCTTGTTTGAAAGGAAAGAGTAGAGATTGAAGTCATTACCGAAGACATTTCCCCAGCAGAGAACAGTCCAGTGCAGTATTTTTATAGATACATACAATCTTAATTGTATTTTAATAAGTCCTATGGCTCAGGCAACTAGTGATGATTCTTAATGTGTGTATTGTGTAGTACTAGGTTTTCCCCCTAACAACAGGTTTGGTCAACCATGCATGGCCTACAGCCCTTTCCTCAAATATTCAGTTTACACGTTTATGGTTTTGGATCATTTCTCCATCGCTCTCTTGCTGAGCAATAAGAAACTCACTGCATAACACAGCAAGACAGATACAAAAACCCTGGTTAGAATTTAGAAGTTTGTTCCTGTCAGATAACAAGAATCTACGCTTGTTGTCGTTTCTGCAGGCCTCACTTGGCAGGACGGCTAAATTAGATGACTCTTCCTGCACGGCTCGACTTTGTGGCTGTTGGGTTAAAGAGTGTTTCATGGCATGAACTCAGACAGATTTACTGAGTGGCAGACACACTATAAATATGCAGAGATGAAACTCATGAAATATTTATTGACCAGCGTCTTCCGCCATCTTTTCGCAGACAGGTGGGATGTGCTCCTCTGTGAAATGGACTGGATGACATTACTGTAATGACTGCAAGTTACTATTCAAATGGAGGATTTTAGTTCTGGTTATATTTACATAAATCAGTCCAAGATTAGCTGTCAGAGGGAGTCCAAGGCTATGGAAGATTGTAGGACATGCCAGCATGCATGGGCTTCATATGAGCTGCATAGCAATTCCATTCTGTCATATGTAGGTCATGGCAAGTGGTTAGTCAATTATACAGTCTGTGCTCAACCTTCAAACACATGACACACTGCGAACAAGTTTACTATGTGTGAATGTGTGTGCTGGCATCATGGAGATAATCAAATCCCAGTTTGCATTTACACCGTTATCCCAGGATTTAAGGAGGCTTTCAGGAAGCTAATGGTGCAGTAAAGTCAGGTAAGTTTTAGGACTGTGGGAGATTTTTAGGGGATAGCTTTTGGAAGAAGGGTGTTCATCCCTCAAGTAGAGCTCTGGCACTTCTGTCTATGTCTAAGAAGTATTTAAGCTGTTGTGGAGGCTCATGATGGCCCAACAGCTTACTAAGACTATATAGTTTTATAAAAAGGAAAGTATGGTTTTGCTTCCGAAAATGGTTGACAGTGACATACAGTTTCTACAGAGGTGATTTGTAGTTGACGGACTAAAACATGCAAAATTGGAAAGTTAGCAGAAAGACTGGTTCATCTACTGTGAAACATAAAAGTCAAAATTCTCAAATTCTATTAAAGTTTAATCTGAAGAAAACTCTAAAAAAAAAAAAAATCAGCCAGCTGCCCTTTCCAACATGGCAGGACTATTTGGGATGAGTCGTGCAGAGAAGATGGCTGCAGATGAGAAGCATGTGAAGCTTGGGTTTTAAGATTAAAGGAGAGTGTCCTTGTTTTACTCAGAGAGCTGAGAAAAAGTTGTCTTTTCCCTCTGCGCACCCATGAGACTTCCTACCATTTTAATGCTTCATTTCTCCATCATCTACAGCCTTGGGTTAATTTCTCTGATCTTCTCATTAAGCTCCCCTGAATGGCTGCTCTTGTATGAGATTGACGATCAATGTAATATCTTATTTCACATCAAACTGGAATCAAAACTTACGACACTGCTCTCTGTTAATGCCAGTTAATTTACGTGGCAATAGGCTGAACTGAAACAGACCAAAAGCATTTGCTTGTGTAGAGAAACATCAGCCCATTTTTCTTCCAGATTAGATGCTGGATTTCTGCGCTTTCGGACATTATTTTCACTCAAGGTTTTCATCTGCCTCAGAGCTCCAGTGACTCCAAGAATAAGAAAAATCACACCCTCAAAAGTAAAGTGCATCTAGGTGCGGATGATGCGTCCTTCTTGTCGGTCCGTAACAGATTTGTTTTATCGTTTTGAGGCCTGCAGCTGAAGGTGGCGCACACAAACAGTGTCAGTGTGTGCTCGCTCATTTGGCAGTGCTTTTAACACATTGAGCTCTTGAAACACCACATGGGAGCAACAGCTTGTACAAACAAAATCTTAAGCAAACTCACCCACCCGCAACCAGCAGACAGGCCTGTACACACACACACACACACCAGGAGTTGTCTGATGTCTTCACACTACAGGTATGGGATGTCAGCATACTACTGAGCTGCTGACATAATGAAACCAATTAGAAGCCTGAATATGCTTCTCTAATGTAGCGATGAGACCAGGGGGGGCTCCACCATTGAGGTAATGTTTGCTTAGTCTCAAAACGTTATTGACAGATTTTAACATTGGCCAATGGCCAAGTATAATGCTGTGGGGAACATAGAGCTGAACAATGATAGGACTGAGAGAAAAAAGGACTGAGGAACCATAGAGCTGAAGGAACAGGAATGAGGAACCATAGAGCTGAGGGAACATAGGACTGAGGAAACAAAGGGGTGAGAAAACATGGGGCTACGCAAACATACAGCTGAGGACCCATAGGGCTGAGGGAACATAGAACTGAGAAAACTTTAGCCTGTGGAACCATAGGGCTAAGGGAGTATAGGACTGAGGGAACATAGAGCTGAGGAAGCATCGGATGAGGAACCATAGGGTTAGGGAACATAAGGCTGAGGAACCATAAGACTGAGGAACCATAGGACTGAGTAACCGTAGCGCTGAGGAACCATAGAACTGAGGGCACATAGGACTGAGTAACCATAGGCCAGAGGAACCAGTTGAGTCAACAAAGGGCTGAGGAACCATAAGACTGAGGAACAATAGGACTGAGAAACCACAGGGCTGAGAGACCACAGAGCTAAGGGAACCATAATGCTGAGGAACCATAAGGCTGAGGGAACCATAGGGTTGATAGGACAGAAGGAACATAGGGCTGAGGAAGCATAGGATGAGGAACCATAAGACTGAGTAACCATAGGCCTGAGGAACTAGTTGAGTGAACAATGGGCTGAGAAACCACAGGGCTGAGAGACCACAGAGCTAAGGGAACCATAGGGCTGAGGGAACATAGGAAGGAATGAATGAAGGGCTTAGGGTCCATGGGACTGAGGGAACAAAGGGCTAAGGAATTATATGGCTGAAGAATAGAAAGTAGTGGCTCCCATCATAAAGCAAATGAAAGACAGTAAACACAAGTGAGGAATGCCATTAAAACACAGCATGACACATCTGCTTCTGCAGCTCATGCAGCTTCAGTGCTCCTGCAGTATGTCTTTGCACTTTGTGTCCGTAGGATCAGTCAAACTTGTTAAGTACAAGCATCTACAAGAGCATTCCTGTGACTTTATTTCTCTCTGTGTTTAAAGTGATTCTGATACGGCAAACATCATCCTCCCCCTCTCTCAGACTCACATACCGATGTGCTATATATTGATTTCCTGACTGGGTGGGTTTCCTTCTCTTCCCAGTCTGTGAGCATCCTGAGGAGTCAGTTAATGGTGCGTTACTAACTTCAGCCCAGTCATCCTTCACATGCTGCTCTCACAAGAGCCCCCTCACCCTGAATATCCATTACTGCTGGACTGTATGGTAACAACGGGCCGTGCTCATAACATATTTATGAATGCGGCCTGAGGGGAGGCTTGCGCTCTGAATGCTGATGTGATGTTCAGGTGTCACATTTTTATCACTTTTTCTTCCTCTCTTTCAGCCACAGGAGTGACACTTTTGGGTAGAAATATCAGTCACACCATCCTGAAACTGAATTTTGTGTCAACAGTTTTTAGCAAGCTGAACAAGTCTGAATGATTCCCTCAAACGTTAGCATGAGTTTTTGGTAAAATGGGTCCGAGTGGCTTGATTGAGCGCAGGTACATAGTCATACAGTATTCAGCAAATGACGGGATCAGAAATATTATGATCTTATGGCTTTGTCGGTGATATAAAGGTAGAAATGTTTGAAAAGGCACAGGATGCTTCAAGGATGTTTTGTGATGAAAAAATACAGCTCATACCTTTTACCTCCACCTGTGCTGAGGTTCCTCTCTCAATGCAGTCAAGTCATTAGTGCACATGAATATGAGCATGTCCATGTGGTTGCTTCAGAGTGCAGCAGAAAATATGCAGGTTTGATACCTGACAGTGGCCCGTCTTCCATCTCTACACTCATCATGACTCTCTGTGTGAGAGCATCAGCTAAATGTGTGCAATGTAAATGTCAATGTGATTGTATATATCAATGTAAATGTCTCTTTAAGCCGCTATCCCTCAGTAAACGTGCTCCTGTCTCAACTGAAAAATGGGAATGCTGTGATATAAAGCAACCCAGCAGGATGCAGATGAGTAAGTCTCGTAGGCGGATAACAAAAGCAGTACAGGTACGGTGTTTGGAAGCTGTGGAGAGATTGGATAGCAAGAGAGAATGTTAGCATCTATAGTTATTGAGGCCATTTAAACAGTACACTGATATGTCAACATTTTTACTCGTGAGTTAATTTAGTTAGCTGCTTCCTGATTTTAAATGCATAAAAAAGACCAAGGCAACATTTTTTTGTCCAAATACCTCCCCCCTCTGGTTATCATGGAATCTGGCAGGGATAATCTGATAATGTGAAAGTCCTGCTGAGAGTGTATCAACCATCATCATTTTACTGGAATCAAGTTCAGGCAGGATGAGCTCAGATCTTTCATGGAAATGTCCATCAGCTAGAGGGTTTAACTAAATCAAACATCGGTATCTACAATCACAGATAACTACAGTACATGTTCTGCAAACAGTGAAAACAGCGAGTGAGCTTCACTCACAGCTGAAATCTGCTGTATTCAGCATGACTCTCTTCTCCTGAATGTTTTCCAGATGAGTCATGATTCTCTCTGGAGCTTCTCTCCCTCATCCTCCACACTGTTGTGGTGTTTCAGGACCAGAAAGAGGGAGCTCTCCATGGATGCTGCCATCATGTTAAAACTGTCGGTACAAAATGATCAGGGGGAACATCTCCACTGGAATGGTTCAGTCTGGACCTGGAGCTGATCATGGAGCTGGAGATACACTCCAAGGTCCACCTAAAGAGTATCAAGGTCAGTGAAGGAGGTGGAGGCCAAGGTAAGGTAAAGAGACTCTTTGTGTGGGTTTTAAACATTTTAGATATAACAGCAATGCAGTTTTAGCCTATAGTCCATTTAGGCTGCAGAAGAAACATGTTTAATTCAACTAACTATCTTACTATGATATTATACAGTAATTTTTAGCCATTTTTGCACATCCTGTAGCGACCTTTGCTTTTCCTGAGACATCTTTCTCGTTCAAACGTGGTTAATATTGCAAATTGAAACAAAGCAAAAGTACTGTAGTTTACTGAGGTCAAGGCACAGTCACAGAGTTTTTGATTGTCTTCTTAGAGATCTTAGACCAGGTAAGGAGCTGCTGATGTGGCCTAATCAACCCCACTTAGCCATGATGCAATGTAATACTTAAATTGAAACCCAATTGTGACAGCAATGATAAGTATAAGTGATAATAATTTTTTCACTTTTTACTTTTTTATGAAAAAAAAAAATAAGAAGACAAAAGAACAGGGTGCTAAATAAGAAATCAAGATTAAAACATGACTATACTTTTAAATTAATTCAGGCAAATGAGAGCATGAATTAAACAGAATTTATATTCTCAAACATAAACAAATAATAAGGATAATACACTATAGAATAGAGTATACACGAATTAAATAAAATTGACAAGTAACATGAATAAAATGTTTATTTAATGAAGACACAGGTGAATATGGTAAAATAAATGACTTCATTTAAATCTAAGAGCCCATCCTTCTGTGCTGTCACTTTATCTCCCAGCTAAACCAATCAACACAGTTTAGAGTAAATACCAGCACAACTGAAATGACATCAGGAGGATTTCAGGCACTTGAGGGCTGTGCAGCACCTGCAGGAAGACATATGGACCGTTGGCTGTTGTTTACTGCAGCGCCTCACATATGTGCAACTCTCAGCGCTCATATTTACACTCATGTGGATGCACATAGTCACTTTTTCTCACGTTGCACAAACACAATTCTATTCTATTCCAGCATCATATGCATCAGTTCACACATTTCATGACATTTGAAAAAGCAAAAAGAGGACAGTTATGTTTTCATCATGAAAACCCACCGGGGGAGGAATACAAAGCCAGATGAACACATGGTGCTAAGAGCAGTGATGGATGGCAGAGAGCAGGGCACGAGATGGAGGCAACGACACTCCAGAGATCCAGATGACAAGGCTGCACATTTTTTTCTCGGTCTTTGTTTTTCTCCAGATGCTGTACGGCAGACAGCCCCTGCCTGACAGAAATGCCTTCCATCATTAATTAAACATTAAGCACCTCAGCTCCTGAACGTCAGAAAGGAACTCTTGGAAGTTTCATTTGACAGATGCCATTGTTTGTGATGTGCAACGGAGCCACAGTGTCACTATAAGAAGGAAGTGAACCAGCCGCTGCTGTAAAAACATTCACAGATAAATCAGTTTTGAGATTCCTGATATAGAGGCACAGGATAGAGCAGCAAACTAATGCATTCATTCTCTACAGAGCTGAGGAACCACGGAAAGTCATCCCATAATTACTGGGTCGACACGTCTGTCAGCTGACTTTGTTTGTTCAATTTATTATCCAGCATGCATGAGATTGATCCACGCGCTTTGCAAAATGAGGTGGAAAGTCATGTCAGCTATTCAGGTCTTCACTTTTCATTTCATATCATTATTATACAGGAAAAGATTAAATGCAACATTGAATGTGTGATATTGAAAGTGGCCTGACCCAGGTAAAACTGGTTTCTAGCAGGTTCTTGTTCTGCAGCACATAAAGGACTCAGGCCCTGTTTATACGAGAACACTTGTGGGTAAAAAGCACAAAATATTTTACCGGAAGTGCCTTTCGTTTAGATGGTGATGCCGTTTTTGGGGCTTAAAAATGCAAAAAAAATGGAAACACCCTCCAGAGTGAAAAAATGCCGTAGCGTTTCCTTCAATACTACCCAAGACTCAAACCTCTGCTCAGATCTGCTCATGTCACATACATGCACCAGTACAGAGAAATAAATAAAACATGTCGGATTATTTCCATACATCGGACCTTCAACTCTAACAAACATACAGGAGTCTTTCCAACACATGTACAGAAACTGCAGACATGGCGCAGATAAGAGAGGACCAAAGATTCTACGCAAGCCCACGGACATGGAGGTGTTGTGTGATAGTAATGAATCACAGCACCAACTAACTGCCTGGCATGCATACCCAGTTGAATGCAACACACTTTTGCATCACTGTATGCACGCAGATTTCCTTCCGGAAAAGCTTGTCTAAACGTGGAATAAAAAGTAAAGGCGCAACGCCACTTTTGCATCTTGCGTTCAAACCATCATCATATAAACGTAGCCTCAAAAGAGCTCAGAAAACAAAAAGAGAAAGGTGACAAACATCAGACATAAACAGCTCCACACACATTGGATCTTCCCCTCCTCTCTTACATCTTCACTTCACTTTTATTTGATCACTGGAATTAACATTTAAAAAAAAATGTCACCAGATCAACAACATTCACTTGTCACACAACTGCTGCCTTGTCACATGCCTTCGCTTTATGTTTAGACAACAAATCTACTTAGATTTAGGAAAAGTCTACATGTGAACATGTTAGTGGATCGTGTTCTCCAAGCAGACAGCATAAACGGCACAGTCCATCAGGTGTTCTTGGAGTATAACCAAGGCTTTAGATTACAATCTAAATGCAAGGAAATGATCTGTTCTGTCTCTATAAAGTCTGGATAAAATAAAAACAGAGCAGAACAGCAATCCTGCGGTACATCCAACTCCATGCGCATTTAATCAGTTTCATTAAAGTCAGGCAACATGCACTGGATTTATGTGGTTATTATTGTTATTCACCATAGCATAGACCATACTTTCACTTTATCCTACAATATGAACAACATACAAGCCCTCTGTGATTGTAACTCATACATACAGTTTGTCTGAGCTTCTTTCTGTGTATTGAGCCATTGAATGATCAGCTCTGGATTTTATTTTCCATCACTCCACACAAAACAGACTTCTGTCTGATCTCAGTAAAAAAACACCATTGTGATTACATTTGGGACATAGTTAGAAGGACTGCATATTGGTTAGCTTACTCTTCAGTTTCACTAATAATGCCAGGATTTGCTTGGGAAGAGGTGTTAAAACTTTTTTATCTCATTAATAACAGATTTGGTTTGATTGATCAATATCCTTACCCATATCATATACACAACCAGAATTGGACTGCTCATTTGTTCATCTTGTCCTTTTCTGTCCTTATCATCATTACTGATTGCATGGTAAAAATGCAGAGATAGTCTCTGGCAACTAGTCCCTTTGTGAATTTCTCTTAATGAGGTGGCAGGCAGCGCATGAATTCAGCCCCCGAAGGAGTATAGAAGCTGGTGGAGGGTAAAAATAACCATGGATGTGACTTCTGGCGACTAAAGACAATTATTGTTGGAACCGGTCTTCATCTGAAGAGCCAGATGGATTTGACCTGGACCTGATGAGCTTGTTAAGTTAGACCTAGAGCTGTATTCCACTTTGAAGGCTACCTATTGATTAATACTGGAGGTGGTGAAGCACAGATAACTACTGCACAAATCTGACAGTCAAGTCAGAAACTAATCATCATTTGTATATTGATTATTGGTAAAAACAGAACTGACAGACAGCACAGTATGTATGCTGTAGTGTCACAGTTCAGGAGCAACTACTGTAGAAAACAAGAAACAGCAGAGAAATTAAACAAATCATAACAAGCAAAACCAGGAAGGACAGGTAGGTGATAACTGACAGGATTAACCTTGATGACATAAAACAGTAACAGGGAGGCAAGTGGTAGTCGAGCAGTGGCTGGTATTTATAAAGTGGTGCTAAACGAGGGAACAAGGCACAGGTGTGCAGAAGCAGCGGCAGGTGATTAGAACGAGCTGAAAACTGAAGATGAGCGACTGGTGGACAAATGAGGAGTAACAGGGTCTGGAAAATAAAGGGAAGAGAGACAAATGTTAGAAATATTGTCAGTCAGACATCACAGCCTTTCATTATTTTTTCTTTGCCCAGTTTTATGATTAACATTACCAGTGTAATCATTCCTAGTTGTATTATTATGTTAATTCATTGATTACTGTGAGTACTAAGGGCCTCCTTCACCTCAAACAAAACTATTGTTGAGGATAAAAAATAGCAGGGTTTTTAGGTAATGATTAGTTACTAAAGGTCATACATCACTAAGTAGATGGAGCTCTGATGTTCAGCCCAGTGGTATTGTGATTTTATTTTTTTTAATATTTATATAGACAGCTTGTCTTACAAACCTGTTTTCTTCCATTGGGACAATAAGGATTGAACTGAACTTGGATCCAGACTGGTGAACGGGTCACAGCTTTTGTTTACTGTACACCCATGCTGCATGCTGCTGGAAAGAAATGGATGGAGGCTGAGGTCAATGTGGGCTAACGACTTGATATCACTAATCTGAAGTGTTGGACCTGAGGCTCCAGTAGGGCCATCCAGGTCAGTCCTGGTCAGATTCAGATCTCAGAGAGAGAATATGTGTCCTGTAGAGGTCAAGACTGAAAAGGTGAGTGCTCCTAACTGGTGCTGAAGTGCAGAGCCAAGTGCTGTGACTCGATAATAAAACATGTCAGATTCAATCACCTCAGCTCCACTGCACCAGGGGGACACTTTGTTTTACTTGACTGCATGTGATTGAGCTCCCCCCACACAGCTGATGAATGCTCACTCACCTATGAATACAGTGATAGACCCAGAGACACCACCAGCCCCCTCCACCCACCACCAGCCAGCACCTTCAACTGCAGAACAGAGGGAAGGACTGAGAGTAAATCACCAGCTGAAGCGTGTCGTATAAAACTTGGATTCATGACAAGAAAACGTGGAATTATGGAGTTGTGATGCAAAATATAAATTCCCATTTTAACGGTTTGTTTTAGTGGCTCTTTCATGATCTTATACTGCTGTTGTCATGGAGAAAAAGAGACGTAAACAGAATGAAATAAACTGCTGGATGTTTCATCAGGTTGAAATGGTCATAATCTTTAAGCTCAGCTCACTGTTAGTAGCACATAGAGCTGAATCTTAGCTTGGTGACATGGTTACAGATTTAGCCACCTGAAAGAAAGGCCTATCTAAAAATGCATTTAAGTGTACGCCACATTTAGAATATTTTTACCAGTTTATGTTGCTGTCAGACTGGCCTTTCCGATCAGGAAGTGAAATGAAAGTGAACGGTTACTCTACGGCGTTCCAACAATGATTGCAGTTCTGGCAAAAGCAGTGATGGATGTGTCGACACAAAGTTCAACACCTCATCGATTTAACTTAATATTCACCGTTAGCATGATAGATCACCACACTTTGTAGTCTGAAAAGTAGTTTAAAGTTCAGCGATTAAACACATGTTGTATGTTAAATTGTTTTTCTCCCTTCCAGCTGATTACACATTGATGTGAGCAGTGAACCTCGCTGCAGATACAAGTCATTTAATGGCACACTCTTTGCCTTCATAGTCTCATTTAGGTGATTGATTCTGGCCATCTCAAACCAGCTCAGCTATACATTAGTGATGAATGCCGCTGTGATTCCGTGCTCTCTTGTGGAGGAACTTGGCAAGCAGCTCATTTTGTAAACAACACACCACCTGTATTCTTGTGGTCTGACTGTCACAATGAACATGATTTCACTGAGGAAATAGAGCTGTGATTTTCAAAATAATTTCAACCTTTTTGCAGTGGGCATCAATCTGGCCTTGTTGTTGAGATATGCCTCCTATTTCCATAAGTATTTTATTGCACAATACATTTCTACTTTCTGTATGTTATTCAAGATGACATTGTTGAAATGTTTACCATGGCTGGCTCTTACATGAAATATCTTTAATGAAGTATCTCTTTGTGTGGGGTGTTTGTGGGTCAAATGGCTGCTTGCTTGTGATGAACAACAAAACCCTGAGGGTACAATGACATAAATCCTCCATTGCCTTGCTCACAGTGTGCAGCACAATTGTGTTGCCTAGATTGTCAACATTATCATTTGTATAAAAACACATTATTCCTTGAAGGGAAAAGGACAAAAAAATGTTCTCTCCATCACCAGATGGACAAAAACATCAGAGCATTGTACAGAGCCAGGTATAACTGTAAGGTATAATCATTATACAGTAGATATACTTATATATACATATATGCAAAGTGCTAACAATATATTGCTTTGTTCTGTTCCCACATGAGCTGCAAATACTATGTTGTCCAAAAGTGCCTAATCATAAACTCATGATGCACATTTTTTTATACTTCACTTAATAAATCATGTATTCCCGACCATATTACTTTGGCATTAATGACATGATTAGCATTATGCTGATCCTGTAATACCTGAGACGGTACTGTATTTTTTTTTCATACATATATTTAATTAGTGGGATCACTGATCCTTGTAAGACAAAGACGAGGAGCAAGGTCATTATCAAAGTTATGAACCAAATTTACTGCTGGTAATTAATGCGACTTTTCAAGCGATCTTTGGCAAGAACACACAAGGGCTCATTTTATTATCCGGGGGCATTCAGGGAATATATCAGCATATTAAGTGGTTGACATTACAATTTATTATCAACACCAATTAGCATCTGAATCTCACAATACATTTGGAAGTCACAAGAGATGTCATTAAACAACAGTTTGAATCAGTTGATGAAGTGGCAAAGGTATGAAAAGCACCTTGGAGGACACGACATTAGCAATGACTTCTGCAAACAAATTAGGTATTATTTCTGATTAGTCACAGTGGATCTTTAACTGAATATTTTCTGTACATCTGTTGACTTAGAAATGTGTTGTAGACACACAAAAAAGTAAGACATGACAAGCTACCCATTCCAATTTCCTATCAGGCTGACAAATAGCAGTTGAATTTTGCTGCTTTTGACTTGAACCTTTATGAAACCAGGTTCATGACCACACATCCTTGAGGATGCTTCAAAAATATTGGATACAAAACAGACAACAAATCTGTGGCTGGTTTTGACCCGCTGACAAGTACCCTGACCCAGGAGAGCTCCAGACGAGGGGTCACCTCTGAAGGCTGTGTTTACAAACCACAGCCGACAAATCCTTCTCAATGTGCCTTTAAAAACACTGTATCAAACTTCCCAAAAATTCATGCTAGTGTGGTTTTCATGTGACAGATCATGACCTTTAGATGCTCTGTGGTGAAAGGAGACGAGAGGAAGCTGTGAATCAGAGTCCTGCAGAGAACAGAGTGGAGAACAATAAGAAGCAGCAGCAGTAAACACATGAGGAGTGAGATAACCACAGAGGAGGAAGAGCACGACGCACTGGAAATGTCATTATGGTGAAGACGAAGATTTGCTTCAGAGCTGTGGAAAACAAATGGACCTTCCCAGTGTGCATGGCTGAGAAAAACAACTTGAATATGCATGGCTGATGTAATAACTCACGATGAAAACGTAGCCTGAGTCAACACCATCGTTTCTCGCATGTGCAGTATTTGCTGAGATTAAAGCCCCTCCTGATGACAAATAGCCCCACTTTTGAATTCTACAGAATCAATAACTAGTGAGAGAGGAGCTAATTTTGTTGTTTTCTCCTCTATATTATCAACCGAGTTTGCCATCTGCATTTCATTAGTCCCCATGAAGCCTCTTTGATTGCTGTATGCAAAAGATGAAAGAAAGTGAAACCAGCACATGGTTGTAAGAGCTGTTTTGGCTGCACCACTTGCTCACGGTGACGTGGAAATTGATTTGATTTGCCTTGCGACATGTTGTAACAAAGCTGTCATTTGCCTGGAGACACGCTGAGCTTTCGAACATCAAGCAGTGACAAACAAGCAGCGATGCTTTAAACTAGTGAACTACAGCAATCACTCAAATCAGGCTGCTGTCAAACTACAGCACTGAGCTTCAGAAACACACTAATGTAATAAAAATGTGTGCAGTTTGTTTCCTCACATGACCTGAATGACCACATGACCCTGAAGCATGATGGAAGTTTGGTTCCACTGGGGAGTAAAATGTATTCACAACCAAATCCTGCCTGGATTTAGTCTTTAAAAGTTTGAGTCTGAAATCGTATCGTCATATACTGTGAACAAAGTCTATACTTATAGTATATACTGTGGATCTGAGGAAAAGGTCCTCAAAACAAGTCACATCATCTGTCCATGCAACAAGATAGTTTCACTGACAAGATTTATTGAATTAAGACTGTTAAATCTAGAAAGAAGATGTACTTTGAAGGCTTAAAATAAGCAGAAAAGTATGGTTTTAATAATAATAATAATAATAATCAGTTTTACTGGTCATATACATAAAATTTGTCCATTTAACCCATCCCTCAAGGAGCAGTGGTGCCAGGCAGCAGAGAGAAGGATGGAGGATCGAACCAAAAGAGTCACCACCTTAAGAGGATTAATCAAAATCTAATTTTTTACAGACCCAAAGTAAGCGAAATATACTAAATATACGCAGAAAATAAACAGAAAATGCAGCAAAATTGAACTTTTTAAAGACCCAAAATATGTGAAATAGACTAAATACAAGCAGAAAAAAACAGAAAATGCTTACGGATGTTTTTGTGTGACTTTTGAATCAAGCAGCTCGAGTTTGTTACTGAATCTTAAAACGAGATTTCTCTGATGAGAGTTTGGGGGAGAGATGTAATATGTTTTATTTTAACAGTTATTTACCTCATTTTAAGATTTCCTGCCTATTTGAGACAAAAAATAAGATTGTGCTTGATTAAAGATGATAGCGTAAAGTTGAACACTTAAAATAAGAAATTAACTAACATGTCTAAACCTAAGTGTTTTTTTCATCTTGGTAAGAACCAAATAGTTTGCAGTGCACAGATGCTAGTAGAGTACTGCAGTAAGGGTATGGATAAACTAGTGGGTAGCTAGCTACAGTACATTAAAATAGAGATATTCCCTTCATGTTTCATCAAAAGGAATCCTGACGGAAATCATGAATTGCACAGTAATGCACTTTATCACAGACTATTCTGCTATATGCAAGAAATATTACAAATTAAGAGTCGCTGACAGAGTAAAGAGTCACTTACTTATAAGCAGCATTAATTTAACTTCCGAAGCAGTACAGGCAATGTGTCTATGCTGCTTTAAATGAACTCTTCACGTATAAAAATCACATCTGAGGTGGTGTTTCCAGCAGCTGCACTCAGACAGTCAGAGTCCCACTCCACCAGAACAGCTCACATCTTCTGCCCTCTTCACTTCTCCTCCCTCTCATCAATGCTCCGTCTGTCTGTCCGTCTAAAAGCAGCTTCATCACAATCTCTGGCCTCCCTCAAATCCATTGTGATGGTGCACTTTATCATTCGCCTCACACTAATGGAGGGAGAGAGGAAGAGATAGACAGGGACCAATTAGCATCTCTGTGCCAGACTGAAACCCCAGAGAGTCACGGGGCCGTCGCAGGGTTTTCATTATGCAGTAGGTCTTGTTCTCTTCATGGAACTTGATTTAGCTCAATTCAAAAAAGCTCAAAACTTCCTCAAAGAAAATGGAAAATACTGAATAACTGTAGCTTCATACTTTTTTCAGGAGGCATCACCTATCCATCATTGCTTAGTGTGTGCAAAATATATTTCACTAATTATCTCTGACTTTACAGTTTCAGAACTCGACTCTGATGGCTGCAGTTCATTTTCATACGGTGGCATTCAAATCTTTCAGCTAAAAAGTTCAACCAAAAGGGAATACATTTTAATAATATCACCATGGTATTTTTTATTTTCAACACATACTCCACATCACTGTCATGACTTTACCAAATAAAAGGCAAGTATGGGAAACAGTGCTCTTTCCTGTAATGTAATTCTAAGACTTTTTCATCACTGCAGAATGAATAACTAATTTTTTTGCAAACATCTCCCACAAATTTTATGTTTTTTCCAGTTTTATTTTCCAATTATTCCCCCTTTCAAGGACACTCATGCATGAGGAACCTGCGATCCAGCTACCAAACAGTGACATCTCAATGCAAGAAACAACCAAAAGCACATTATCCTTTTTGACACTGTTCATGTGTTATTTGCTCAGGGTCAGTTTTCTGACAACATAGACCAGAAGTGCATATGCTTTCAGAAGATAACTTCTAATTATTAGAGTTATTATTAGACACAGTCTTTGAATGCACCATAGCTATTTTTTCTGTTTTGAAGGCACTGTTAAGCAATATTTGTGGTCTGTTTTACTGTGTTTCTAACCTATAAAACAAAGTGACATCATGATGACACTAACTAATTAATCATGATTTCAAACAGAAAACCATTAATCAGACTAAGGCCTTCATCTGTACTGGAGTTGATTGTGAGCAATGGACGACAGAATTGAAGTAATGACTGTAGAGAAAATTGGCATCAAACCTGAAACCTGAACTCTGTCGCTTAACTGCTCGCAAATAATTGACAGATTGCATCTGTAAAAACATTTGACATCAGAAAAACTAACCCCACACTGCCTGGAAATGCATCCCCGAAGCCTTCTATTATCCTCTGATTCGCTCTCTAGCTGTGAAAAGATAAGAGTTTAATTAATCAAAAAACAGCATCAGAGCTAAAAATGGAACATGACTGACACACATGCAAATAATAAGACAAGATGTAACCTTCCCGACGAAGTGAACAGGAATGTAAAGATCAAAATTAAATGTTCTGAGCTTCAGCCGAGCACGTTTCTCTTTTTTTACCTTCATGAATCTTCCATTCTCTCCTCTTTTCCACCCTTTTACTTCTTTCACTCATCTTTATTCCTCTCTATCTTTCTCACCTCTTACCCCTACCTCTGCTTGTGCAATTTGAATATTAATGCATGCATATGTACGTATGTATAATGCATTAACATTAATGTTAGTGTGTTCACATGCATTACAAATCCGAAAGTTTGTGCAGCAAAAATATGGGAACTACATGTATCTTGTGCACATGAATGAACCAAAACAAGAGCACAAGCTATCTCTTACACATACGACATAATAAATCATGGCATTGAAATATTTATGACTTGGCAGGGAGCATCCCTTTAACACTTCTGTACTATTTTGGGGCTGCATCTTGGCTCCTGTTGAAGTTTATTTTCTACAGTACAGTGAAGTAAAGACTAAGTGTTTTGTGTTACCCACTTCCTATTCATGCATATTTGTGTTTTTGCTTCTTGTTAATTGTTTTCAGAGTTAATGTTAATAACCAGAATGGGCTAACACAAAAACATTTTTTTTTTTGCTTTATACGATCTGAGTCACCAGTACTTGTGTGGTCTGGTACTGTCCCTGAATCCAATCTCTTGCCTCTCTTTCATACCTTTGAAAGAGTCGTATATACCTTTTGAGAAGAGAAGAGGACACGTTGGGGATTTTCTATAATGCCGGTCGACTCTGTCGATAGCATTTTCCTCACTGTGTTGAGCAGAGACTTTTACTTCGCTGATCCTTCCTCCTGCTCTGCTGCTGAGAATGATCCATGCTGGATGAGCTCCGGTGCCCTCTATTTCTATTCTTTCCACCTCCAATCCTCCTCTTTCTCTTCCCCTCTCTGCCCCCATGCCCCTCCCCCCCTCCATCTGTTAGTCAGATGAAAAATTGGAGAAACATTGTTCTCACCGTTTCCCATAACCCAAAATAGACCTGGCCTACTAAAATGGCCCCTTCTTCACCTTCCCATCGGAACTGAGACAAGAATATCTCCTTGGAAGAAAAGTCAATCTCCTTTTCTCTAGTTCTATTTTTTTTCTAATGTTGATTACGTAACTTTTATTCACTGGAAAATGTTACCTCATGTTGTACCATTCCACCATAATATTAAAGCTATAGACTGTCATGTTAGAGAGCTAGCAAGGTAGGAAAGTGGCATGTCCTCTAAGCAGTGGCAAGGTGGTGTAGTGGTTAGCACTGTCGCCTCACAGCAAGAAGGTACTGGGTTCGATTCCCTGCCCGAGGCCTTTCTGTGTGGAGTTTGTACGTTCTACCCGTGTCTGTGTGGGTTCTCTCTGCGTACTCCGGCTTCCTCCCACCATCCATTGGTGTGAATGGTTGTCTGTCTATGTACCCTTTAATGACTTGTCCAGGGTGTACCCTGCCTTTCACCCTAAGACAATGAACCTATGTGAATGGATGGATGTCCTCTAAGCCTCCTCTAACCTCCCCCACCTCCTGTCAGTGCTCCATCCAAAGCTACACCCCCTCAAACTTGAACAGTAAGATTCACCAGGGAGAGGAGAGTGCTACATCACCACAGTTAGAAAACATCTCGTTCAAGCCAATATATCAGCGTCATTTTGTCAACTTCATAATGCAGACACTGACGACTATGGCTGTGCAATATGGTGAAAATGTCATATCCTATAACCTCTTCAATACAAGCAGCACTGGAGACAGGCTTACATGCATGGAGAAGCTAATATTAGCATTGGGCTAATACGCTCTACAAACTTAGCTAAGTTGGCAAACATTACATATTTCATGAAAATAACTTCTGAAGCAAAACAAATAATTGCCTGTTCAACAGAAAGAGAGCAGGAACTTCTGCATCACTTTTCAGTCCCTTCAGGTGTCTCCACCGATATTCACTCTGGTTTGTCCTCTTAGCTTTATCCAGAGTTTTGTCTTTCAGTCTTTTCTGCCTCCCTCTTTCTTCTCTTTGTTTGTTTAGCAGGGTGAGCCATCAGAAGTAATGCTGGAAGTGGTATTTTTGGCTGCATTTTCTCTGCCATTGTTCCCTACAGACCAGATTCTCCTTCTAACTCTGGATTTTCTGCAGATGAGTGTGTTGGATATTTCCAGAAACAGTGGGGAGGAGGGAGGGACAGAGGGAGCCTGAGCAGACCGAAACATGAAGGGATCTGATTTGGTTCTCTCCATTCGGACTGAATGTCAGGGATTGGTCAGAGTTTTTACAGTCCTGCAGCTGCTACAGAGGTCTGATTCTTTTCATTCCTTTTTCTGAACAGAATGACAGACTATGGCTTTAAAACTACAGTCTGATGCTGTGTTATGCTGAAAACAAAAATAATAACAGTCTCTTATAAATTCTCAAACAGGAGAAAATATTGACACAATACCTCTAACCACCACAGCGCTTATTTCCAAATGTTCATTAAAAAGTTCCATTAGATGAATCAGTGTTAGATGTCCTCTTAAAAAGCGAAATCCTTCCTGTGACAGACACACATACACATGCTCACCCTGGCATACACTCATACATATTCACCACCTGCAGACCAAAAGCAGCGGACCTAATCTCTGCCACATACTGCCGGGTGTAACACAGCATGAAAGATGCATGCACAACATTTTGGAGAGAGGTTACACCCCACGAGGGAATGACTTTCATTCTGTGTAGTTGGGATCGGTTCATCGTTCTTTTTTAAGAGCAATAGATTTGTCTCTGCAGGGCTGCGGAGTTTGAATATGAGGTGAAGGTTGTTCTGTCGGTTCAGTACTGAGCCCGGTGCTCTTTTAAAACTACCGAGTTCTATCAGCCGAGCTCTGATGGGCTTCAATGTAGAGGGAAGGTTATTTTGTGGTTCCTAACTAGGTTTTGCTGAGTAATGAAGGTCATTCTGTATCTTCTCTGTGAAAAAGCATGAAGCTTTATCTCTGAATTGCAAATGGAAATGACTGCAGAATTAGGGTCACCCTGTGGCTCCATAATAATATGCTGTAATGATAAAATGAATTGAGTATGTTTCTCAAGGACCTAAATCTGTTTGGCAGTTGAATTGAATGCATTGTTTATTTCTAACAGTACATGTCTAAATCAGTCCATACATATTTCTATGACAACAGCAGACAGGATGTAAACTTCAGCTGTACAAAATAAAGAAAAGATATTACACACCCAATATGTAAACACTTTTTACACTGACAAGTCCCAAAAAGTCATTGCCACTCACAACTGGATCCAGACTCATACATTATTTCATTATGTCAGGTTTAACTGCACGTTTGCTCTTATCAGGATCCTGGTGTGAGTTAAAACCCCCACAGTTCTATTGTTTCAGCTATGAATTGTAGCACACAGTCAGATCTTTACAAATCAATCTTATATGTTGATTCTAACATGCTATAAGTGCATTAAATTGGTCGCTTTCATCACTCCTCCTCCTCCTCCTCCTACTAAGCATAAAGACATCCGTTGTCAGCTAAATGCATTCTAAAGGTCAGCTGGAGGCAAAGTGAGGATTCAGCACTTTGATTTTGTATGTAGATTTAGCAGCATTTTGGTTCAGACTTGAAAATGTGAACTCATCCTTTAGGCTAGTATTAAGGTTCCATAATGTCTTGACAATGACCAATAATTGCACACTTTTAGAACAGTGTTATACTGACAACAGTATGTGTAGAATCTGTGTTATTCTGAGGCTGGTAGTAGTCAGCATCAGTTTGCACTGGGATTGTTGTTTTTTCTTATATACACACAAAAACTTTGGAGATAAATCTGAGAAAAGCCCAGTGTGAACGGAAACGTTTTAGAAAGAAACACGTTTGTTTCACGGTTGCAAACTATTCAAAACCCGAAAAACTACTTTAGTGCTTCAGAAAAGAACTATAAGGTTGGGCTTAAAATTGCCATGATTGTCCAGTGAAAACTGGACACAAACCAACAGCTGATTTTAATGTGATGCATAGGACACGACTGGTGACTAGGCTGAAAATGCAGTGACATCAATAGACAATTTTCTCTACCAAGATAATTCTATTTAAATGTAATACATACAACAACAGCCATGTGACTCCCATCACCACATTGTCAGAAGTGATTTTACAATGGTTGTATAATTGTGGAGACAGTTTCATACTGGCAGGTTATCAAGGATCCACTGATCACAGGTGAGCCAAAGGAGGGAATGAGGTAACCGAATGCTCAGCAATGTGCTGCCGCTTGTGTGTCCATCAGTTAAATGGACCTTTTTGCATGGTAGCAACCAGAAAATATCAGCCACTGCAATCTGGTGAATCTGGAAAGATGTGTCCATTCCATTAAAGCAATGATCAACAGGCATACACGCCCACTCATACGTCTCTGTATGATGGTCTAATTAAAGTAATGCTTTCTGGCATAAAGCACTGCCACTACTAGATTGCAAAATGAAACAATAAAATAAGAATAATGTTTTTACCCAAGACAAACAAATCTTTTGCTTGGCTGTAAACTGCCTGAGCTCGGCCAAATACTTGTGGACTGCCAGCAAATCTCCAGCTTGAAGGCCAACGTAAACATAAAACTTGAAAAACAGAACCCAGTGGTTGTAACCTTTACAGGCCAGTAGCTTTCCTCCAAAAACACAGGAGCAGCCTTTGCCCTGCCAATCTCCAGTGATTTTAATGGAAGCCTGTAGAACTGCAGCTGAAAGGACGTTTGTTGCTTAACCCTAACCAAATAGGCAACCATTTAGCCCCATGGATTTATGTTTAGATATAAAGGTAAGAGCTGATCTCCTGCCACCAGTAGGGAAACATATGGTTCGTATTGGAGAGCAGGAAGAAATGGCCCGTGCAGCTGTACGGGTTGAGTTGTTGCAGTTCAAACTCCTGCTGCATCATAATGTCCAGGACCAATTTAGGATGTTGACCCTCATGAAAAATGGACTGAAACCTTCACTGAGAAAGTGCTGTGAAGTACAAACACAGATGAGAGTGGAACAGACGCTACCATTCACAGTGACTCCCTGCTTCTGTATCAATCACAGAACAAGAGCAAAATCAGCACTCATTGGTATGTGCTCTAATATCACCATAGTGGGCTACTCATCATCAGCCATGTGAAGATTTACTACAGAGACCTGCATGGGGCTGGTAGTAGTGGTGGCTAGTATCCATGGCAACAAGCGTCATCATGTTTCCATTAAGAGGACACTAATTACCTATCTGTAGTGTAGCAGTTTATACTTGTTGCAGGGTGAAAGCATGGAAGAGAAAGGGCTGCTACATTTGTTAACACCTCAGAATGTGGTTTGGAAAGCAGAAGATAAAAAGCTTAAAGGACTCTATTGTCAAACTGCTTAAAGCTACTAGCCTACTTGCAGAATTGGAAAGGTCTTTAAACACAACAGAAATAATCATGGGTCAAAAACACAGAATGCTGTAAATTATTAAAGGTCTCATATTGTTGCGCATTTTCATTTCCATATTTTCCATACTTTTCAGGTCCATACTTTTAGTAGTTTAGTATTCACTTTGTAAATATGTTCAGATATTTTATTAATTATACCATAAAAACAAGATCTCCTGCCACCAGTAGGGAAACATTTGGATCATATTGGAGGGAGGGGATAAATGCTGTCATGTTAAAAGAAAACTATATATTTTATTCATATTGTCTCTCTGAAACGCTCTATTTTACTGCATCTACAGAATTGTAACCGGGTGTATGGTTACTTAGCAACAGTTTGGGTCCGTGTTGCGTCCTTTCAGTTGTTGTTATTCACTTCCACTGCAACAGGAAATAAACTGGGACACATTTGAAGCATTTGAAAAATGAAATGCTCTAAATTTTGAAGATTATTAACATCACAAAGGCAAAAGTATGATCTAAACCTAAACAAGTTTTTCGTGTTTCCAGTCTTCTGTAGCAGTAAAGTTGTAGCTAGTGAAGTTTGTCAGCATGTGAAAATGTTAGTAAAGCCAGTGAACACTAGCCATGGCATCAGTCGCTCTAATGTAAAACTTGTCTTGCTGGTTGCATTTTCCCTCAGAAATGATTTAATTCAACCATTTAAAACAGCTTCAAACTGTTTATTTACACACTTGAACATTCGCCCTGTACAGTCTTCATTCAAGGATCCAGAAACACATTTTTTTAGTGAACTGTTCTAAATATATCTATTTTTTTTTGCACATAGTGCATTATGCTATCCACATTAATTAGACAACGTTGCTTTGACATGTTGCAGTTTCAAATGCATCCAAGTAACATTTGCATAAATCCAGCCTCCATATCAATTCATAATTATATCCTTACAATGCAGTTTCGCTGATGCAATGCAGACCCAATCGCTGCCTGTCAATTACCTCTGCACTTTTACTTCTTTCTCTCTTCAGTGTCTGTAGGTTGGGATGTGCCTCCTGCTCTCAGAGCCTCTCTGGCTCCCAGTTATCAGTCATTTATTCTCTAATCTCTCCATCCAGCAGCAGCCTTGGTCTGGCTCCACATGGCAGGGAGCTGAGGTGGCAGCTGGCCCTTTATCACAGCACAGAACCAGGCCAGGTTACACACCAACACAGGAAAATACATGCATGTACACAGAGACAGTGCAGATCACACCAGCACTCCAGGCTCTAGCCGGAGCAACACACTGCGTGACAAACACACACATGCAGGACGAAATGTACATGGAGTCTAACATGCAGAGGAACAAAAGCACAGGTGGCTCAGGGCAAACAAGCATTAGTGCATACAAACAAACCCGTACACATGTACACAACACAGACAAAAAGGAATTAGAAAATGTTGTACTAGATTTGGGCATAAACACAGTTTACTAAATGTATTAATTATTGAAAAACAAGTGCAGGGAGCACAAAACAAATCCAACTGTAATCCAGTAATAAGCCTCTATGAGTGAGCGCACAGGGACGAGTCGTACAGTTTGACCACTGAGTCCTGATTTCATGCACAGTCTGTTCAAAATCATTTTTCTGCAGCTCTGTCGCTCTAGTCCCATCAAAGGCTTCTTTTCACATTTTGTTGATGAGGGTACAGCTGCTGGAAGTCGAGTGCTGCCTGTGGTTGCCCCTCTGTCATTTTGAGCTGCTGTAAATTGTTCATTCAAAGTGACACGCTGCTTTTGTTGTTTCAGTTAGAAGGTGCATCCGTAGTCAGTCCTGCAGTTTGTCTGGAATCTGTTTGAGATCATTTTGAAATCTGAGTCTTCACCACAGAAATACATCCTCAGTTTATTATATCTGCTGAAGAACAACCTCTATAGCTCACTAATTAATTTGTATTTGAAGAACATCATCTCTGTTTTCTGGTGTTTTGGCACCTTTTATTTGGAGAACTGCCAATGAATATTATTCATTTTTGTGTGACCTTAAACATTTTAACAGACGTGTTAACACATCTGGTAACTAAAGCTGATTTGCCCTTACATCCACATCCTTCTGGAGGCAGACATGACTACCTTCTCCAAGGTGTCGACTCGTATTTAAAAATCAATGGACTCGTGAATGCAGCCTGGTCCAGTGTTGTCTCATTGACTGCTTTGTGTAATGGATGAGGCCGAAGCAGTGTAATGTATGATCAATTACTTGATTTGTGGCCACTCTCGGTCAGTTGCATCGATACATTGTGGGCTGACAGTGAAAGCGCCATAGTCCAGGCTGTCAATACGGCTCAGCTGAAGGCCAAACCTCCATCACTCATCTGTGTAATGTATGTGATGCGTTAGGATTGAAGACACACTGTGTCAGGGCAGCTCATTAATCAGGACCAATAATCAACTGTATTATCAATAAGTTGATCGCTGACCAGTCTGAGCAAGATCTATTGATGTAGCAGAGAGTTTCATATTTATTGTGTAATGAAAAGGGAGAGAGACAGAGTGTGTGTGTGTGTGTGTGTCTGCCTTATGTCCACACTGGGGTCACACTTGGCTTAATACCGGTTGATTGGGGACGGCATGTGCAATTGGGGGGACTGTAGTACAAAGTCCATGTCATGTGTGTGTGGTCCATAAGAGCCTCATTTGTAACACTGCTCTGGATTCGAACCCAGTACCTTCTTGCTGTGAGGCGACAGTGCTAACCACTACACCACCGTGCCGCCGGCCGATATATCATTAGAAAAAAAAAACAAAAACAAAAAAACCCCTAGCGTTTGTAGTTTCTTGTTGTGTCATGAGCTTCACAGCCAGTAAAGCCTTTTGTGCTTTTCTGAATTTTGAGGCGTCTGGTGGTGTGGCCCATCTGAAAACCCCCCAGACTGCAGTAATGTGAGCCACGGAGTGCGAAACCATAGTAATTTGTTTGTTTAAGAAAACTGATGAAAACACAATAATGAAGATTATATCCCTGCCTTTTTACCATTATTGAGTCCATTATTGTATGCATTTAGTCTCCATTCTGGTGTTGAGTATTTACACTGTTATGGTCAAAAGAGCATGGGTTTCTGTTTCAGATAATACTTATGGTTGAATTTACTATTATATTTGCAGTCATTACCCACTAGACCATAATGTTTTATTAATGAGGACTGATACTAGAAGCATATTGTGATTTTCAGCAACATAACATTGGAAATTTAGAGAAAGATTAACATTGTTCAAAGTGTTGCTTTCCCTCAAATGTCACTGCACAGTGTGGGAGCTCACTTTAATATGCAAACACAAATGTAGGAGACACATACATATTTTACCATCAGCCACACAAACATATGCATTCACATTTACATACGGGAGGGAAATACGACAGAAGGCTCCTGCTGATGCTATCTGTCGAAGCTGTTAGGGATCCTTGTGTCTTCAGAATGAAATGCATAAACTGAAATAATTTCTACTCTCTACTCACATGAAAGTCACTGGAATGAGTAAAGCAGCAAACTATATCTTTCTCTGCCAATCAATATATGGAAACGATCACTTTACTCAGCTTTCATGAAGAAAAATCAGAAGGGGAAAGGCAAAAAAAAGATAGAATGTGTGAAAATCCCTCATTTATCAATTCATTTTGACCACATCTCCCTTCGCCTGAGTGGTTCCTATCTCTGCTTAATGTGGTTTCATGCAGACGAGGATCTGAAGCTGTCAAAATGCAAAAGAAGCTACACAATGGCAGATACCGTGAGAGACATTCACATCCTCAATCAGGAGGAAGAAGATTTAAGAAATTCAAACTAAAATGCAGCTATTCTTTACCATTGGTATTAATGTAAACAGAAAAAAATAGTCTCTACCCTCAGGCCATCAGGCTACTGAATCACTGACTGATTATCTCTTTACATGAACCAAATCAATGCTGCACTTATTTACTATTCACATATCTGTGACTGTTGCACATTTGCAATACTACAACTACTTAAACTGATTACACATTTTAGATTTCACATTTTACTGCACTCTACCTTCTGTACATAGTACTCATTTTATTTTATTTAATTTATTTGCTGAGGGTTAAGTTTATTGCTGATTTAGTTTTTGTTAAGGGCGGCATTGACCGTAGGTGTGACTGTGAGTGTGAGTGGTTGTCTGTCTCTGTGTCCTGTGATGAGGTGGCGACTTGTCCAGGGTGTACCCTGCCTTCCGCCCTAAGACAGCTGGGATAGGCTCCAGTCCCCCCGCAACCCTATGTGAGGATAAGCGGTAGAAAATGGATGGATGGATTGTTTTTGTTCATTTATTTCAGTTGTGTGAAGGGAATCACAAAGTAAGAATTTCATTACCCAGTGTCCCTCCTGTTTCTACTGTGTAGGCTACATGACAACAAACCTCTTGAATCTTGAATTTCTTAAATGAATTAATTCCAAGCGCACCTGTTGTGACTGATTCAAACTGCTTGCCTGTACAGTAGCTGCAGGAATCACAGTTGAATGTCACATTTTGCTGACTTTCTAAAAATGTCATCTAATCTGAGCCCGTGAGCTCGTTGCTGTCAGTTTCATCCGCCCACCGAGGGTTCGCATCATGTGCACCACCGCCTGTCATTCAAAGGCTCTGTTGCCCTGAATGTCCCAGTTGGTTTTGTCAAAACTGTTGACAGCTGCAGAGCAAACACACCTTCGCACCCGCAACACAGATCAACATCACTCTGGGTTTTAAAATGAAGTTCAAAGAGTGACAATGAGGAAAACTTCCTGAGCAGCAGTGGGGGCACCCATGTATTATATACTGTATATAATACATTAGATAGCAGACTCACTGTGCAGTTTAAGAGCCACTTTGACCTTTTTCTCCTCACAGCAGGTTCCTCTACTCCTTGTCCTCCCCTGCAACCACAGGTGGTAATGATCAATAATATTCTTCATTCACCAACAGCTCTGCATCTTCATGATCCATTACTGGAGGAAATATCCATCCTGTGTGAGCTGAGTGACAATGGCATTCATGAATAAAAAGGTTATTGAGTTTACTAATTGATGTTGAATGGGTGTTATGGACAGGGGTACTATACTTATTGATTTATCTCTCTGGAGTCTTCATATGGGTCATCTCATGTTAGGCTGGTTTAGAACAGAAAAAACTATGAAATTGTGGAAAGAGAAGCAGTTTCGGAGCCATGCAAATTTAAACGCTTTTCCAAATTCTTTATATCTATATCTATATCTATATATATATATATATATATATATATATATATATATATATATATATATTTATTATCTGCTTCTTGCAAATCCACCTTGTGCAATTTAAGAAAGTGCAATACCAAGTAAACAAGCCTGTCTTCAGGGTCCTTCTTCTTTATACACTATTCATTTCCTTTAGCAGCTGCATTTTGTAAGAAAACATAATTGCTGCCTGGATTATGCAACAGTGAATACCAGAAAATGAACCCTAGCATCACAACGAAAGAAATATATTCTCAGCCTGATCAGCCTAAACATTCTCTGTTCTCAGATATCTCTGAGAGTCCACCTTTGTGTATAATATAGATGCATTCACTTTTTTTTCAGTACTAATTGATTAAATTCACATTCACACTAGAATTAGCCTGAAAACAGCTGCTGTCCCACAGTGTTTGATGAGGTCCTGTGTGGTTTGACTTTAAATAATACTGTGAAGCTCGAGTTGATAGCACTCCGTTCTCTTTGACTTGAAATATCTAGGATGTCCTTTCAATTAAAGCCACTTGTTGGATGACTGGAGCAAGAAGGCACTGAAGCGTGGCTGTATGATCTTGTTCATGCTCGTCTTTTTATTCTCTCAGTCTGTCTCGCTCTGCCTCTTGGGCAAACAAACACAAAGCTCTTTTTTTAAATTAATTAACATTAATGAAATGTACTGTTTGAAAATATGATGAATAAAGCATAACTCTAAGCACTGTCTTGCTTGTCTAAGTATCTAATATATGCAGTGCAATCTTTTAGCCTGGGACATGCAGCTTCAGCCTTTTTATCACAGTATAATGGAGCGATCGTTCTGCACATCAGGTGGCGGCAGCGACCCTTAGCCTAAATTGTGAGCTAACTAGGGCTGATTATACAGTTATGCTGTCAAGACAGCTACTGCTGGTAAAGCTGGTGGTCATGATTGCTCATGTAATCTGCACATGTTCCATAAAGAAAAAAAAAAAAAAATCAACCATGTCTAACCTAAACTGCATGCTCAAGTGGGTTTTGATAATTAATGTACTCATGCATGCTTTAGAAAGTGGTTGGCGATATAAAATGGCTGAGGTGGTCTCCATTTAATTGGATAAAATGTGCAGAACAACCTGTTTAATGCAGCATTCATCATATCTGAAGGTCAGCTCGCTATCGACAATTATTCCCACTTTCATCGCTCCGGGAAATTCATTCATTGTCCTCAATTAGTTGCATTGGCAGCATCATCTGCTGAACACATTAAAGCCACTGATTGTTTAGAACAAATCGATCAAGGCTGCAGTGGGAGGAAAATAAGAAAATAAGTACGGGCTGACTGTGTTCATAAAGGTGTTTGGGTTGCAGGGAAATAAATATGTGTGGCTGGGTGTGATCGCTGCTCAGAGTGGTCGATGAGGCATCGGGAAGAGACAAACAGAGGAGACAGAAGGAGAGAGACCCAACAAACAGAGGAAGATCAAAGAGTTACAGGAAAGAAATATTAGAAAAGATACTATTTTTTTGTATATTGTGTTATAATTGTGAGGTTGATCAGCAGTCAGAGAGCACCAGAAGACAGAGCTGTGAAATGACTGAAGAGCCCCTGCTGTTTGCTGGAGGTACTCTCCCTTTCATTCCTAACAGAGGCAGATAAAGCTCCATGTCTGTCAAAGTGAGACCATATTGACAACAATATGTACACAGCAGCGCCTGCATGAGCCATCAGCAGAAATAGCTCTCAGAGTGTACAGTTATGGTGCTGTTTCAGTGAAAAGCTTTCATCTGCCTACACATATATCACTGTGATGTATGGAGCCAATAATTCAAACCCTACATAGGATGATGTCTTTCAAACAGTGGCTCTGGTTACTGGTACATTTTAGGTCCATTATTTTGATATCAAGAATTCATTATCTTTTTAATATTTAAATTTTGAGCTTGTCGTTCCAGACACAATGCAAGAAGGTAAAATTCTTATTAAATTGCTTTGGGGTGTATAGAAAACTCATGACACTCCATTTTTCAGTTATTAGCTTTTCTAGGATTCCTTAGTGTGACCTGTCCAATGAAAATGAAATGACTAAATTTACAATACCTAAACTGTTGATTATATCAAGCCACGTTTTGGTGTTGTTTATGGACATTTTTTGTCAGTAAGAGCTTTTCAGTGTTGACTTTTTAAGATTTGTCCTGTTTTATACCTTCTGTATAAAAGAGAGTCACTTTCCACTGGATGCAGGAAATTTTTTGCCTTAATATTTTCAGAGGGAAAACAAATCAACCAAAGACAAATCAGACATCAGACTTGTATATCCTAAGGATCGTATTGGCATAATTTGTTGGATATTTGTGCATCAGAGTCCATCTGAGAGACATGCTGGGCCTTTGGTACACAGAATAAAAATCATAAACTAGAGCAAAAGGTTCTGAAACACATAGTCATGTCAGCAAACAAAATGTTTTCCAACAAAAAAAAAAAAGTAAAAAAGTACAATAA
Organism: Synanceia verrucosa; assembly: GCA_029721515.1. Classification (NCBI taxonomy): domain Eukaryota; kingdom Metazoa; phylum Chordata; class Actinopteri; order Perciformes; family Synanceiidae; genus Synanceia; species Synanceia verrucosa. The sequence continues at coordinate 19,858,706 of CM056565.1, read as the reverse complement.
CCAACAAGAAGCAATAGAAGTCTGAATACTGGCACAGCACACAGTATACTGGGATGACCGGGACTATATATTATCCTGCAACTGGGATTTTCCCCTACAAACAATGACAGAACTTTCATTGGGAAGGATATGAGCACCTGGCAGTGCTTGTGATATTTCTAATGAAGGTAGAAAAACCACAACCGGGGCTGTCAGGGGGCATAAACAAATACAGAGTTAATGTAATGTAAGGGATAGGAAGTAGTGTGGGACCAGAGGGGACACTGGTCCAGGAACAGCTCTGGAAATGTGACAGCCCAATCTTTCTCTGCCAGTTACACCATGAATGTGAGGGAATACTGACACAGCATAATTTACACAGAGAGCAGACTCCATTATTGTCAACACAGAAGGATTTTAATATGTGGCACAACATGGTTGAATTTTCTCTCAGCTAGCCTGATTTCCCAGTGACAATCTTCACATAGGAGGAATGACCTATCTATCCACTGAACACTTAATTGTTGATCAGCGCATTGAAAAAAAAATGTCCTTATACCTGTTATTGGCTATAAAAAGTAAATTATTAAATCATATAATTATGAATTTCTTACGCTGCATTGCAACTTTTATTCTTGGCTTTTATACCAGCTTGTTTTATCTCTATTCTGTTGGCTTTTTAATGACTGGTTTTATTAGTATTTGAAAGTCCTTTTATAATGTGTTTCTTTTGCTCTTTGTCGCAATGCTTTTCATGTTTTATGTTTTATGGAAAGCGCTTTGAATTGCCTTGTTCTGCATAAATAATGCTTTGCCTTCCTAAACTCTCCTGTGTCACATGACAGATCGCTCTGTTACAGATTAAAGCCAGAAAAGCTGAACAATTATAAAGAAAGCACCAGACGAGAACAGTGAAGAGGAACCATGAAACTGTTCCTCTCAGCACATCAGACATACTGTACATATATTATATCCTTCAGTTTCTGCATGTGTAACTGTAATTTCTGCAATGAATTACCGCTTCTTCACCTTTCGTGGCATTAAGAAAGGGCACTTTGGCACATAAATTGTGTAAATAGCGTGTTCTTACAGCATCTTTATCACCAATTATGAGATGTTTTCTAGCAATATATGCTATATTTGTGATTAAGTGCACTTGTGTCTTGATTGTGCTTACCACCAACAGCACTAAAACATTCATTAAAATATGACATTATGCTGGAAGACATACACATATCTCAGGCTGTATCACATCCTGCTGACTCAGGTGCTGCTGCATATTAAGGCCTTTTCATTTAAAACCATGCATAAAACTTTCCAGGTGCATGATACATATTTTTTATGTACTGTTTTAGACATAAATCCCACACATTTCCACACAACTTCATTCTTCTTCCATATGGGAGCAAATATAGCTGGATTAGTCAGAAATGTCAGCTGTTATACTGTATCAATCATTATTCAGTCATTATCAAGCCACACCTTTATTATGTTGCTGTTTTTTTCCTGTAGACATGCCAAATGTTGAATGAATAATAGGACTGCTTTAAGGTCTGTGATGGTTATTTTCATCGATTAACTGACAGATTATAACTTTCAATTAATTGTTTGTTCTTTAAAATAGTTTAAAAAAAACTGAAGCCCAAGTCTATCATTCAAAGACAAATAAATGCAGCAATTTTTCACAAAACAGAAGCTTGAATGGGATTATCATAAGAGTTTCTGATTAATTTTACATTCTCCTGTCTCGTTCCCTGTATGTATACTCTGTCCTCTGTCCAGGTTGTCATTGTAAAAGGAGATTGTGTGGCTCAAATATCTGTTTTCATTTCATTAGCTGCAGCCCTCCTTCATAGATCTGCTCTGAACAGCTTACAATGGGACAGGGCTCGCAGGCTGAACACTGAGCTTAGACAGCAGATGACTCATCTGCCTGGCGAAAGTGTTTGGAGTCACCGGTATTGATCAACAGCCTTATCAAATCCCCACAGATACAGTGTGCATTACAGTCATTCTACGCTGCAAGGCACAGAGAATTGTGCTTAATTCTCCACAGGGAGTATTTCAGTTTCTCACTTATAGAAAGGTGAAATAGTTTGGCTATAGCTGCAGAAATAATTGCCCACATTTATCTGTTTTGTCTCCAGGAAAATCATGCCAGCATTAAAGCTCAGCTAATTGCAGTTCAGCTCAGTTAAAAGCATGTTGTCACGTTAAGCATGCAGGGACAGAAATAATGTGCAGGCACAGGTTATAGGCCATATTCAGTTAACTATGCGTTGTGATGATGATGTGATGACATAAAAATCTATTTTTGCTGCAAAGCAAAACACCTCTGAATGTTTGTAGTCACGCTAATACAGAAGGAAGCCTCTTCATCTTCTAATTATATGCCAGATTTCAGTCAGAGACCTTCAGTCACACAGGACAAACAGAGAAAGAATACTGGGTATATATATATATATACATATATATATATATATATATATATATATATATATATATATATATACACACACACACATATATAGACACTCCAGTTATTAGCTCCAATGCAAAAAATCTGTGCATCCCCACATGCACACATGCTAATGATCTCATGGGATGTATTAACTACAGAAATAAGCATGACTTCACTATTAAAATTACACAAATACATTGGAAACTAAACACCAGGCAGTTTTGCTACACTGGATGCATTTTAATCTGCTGCTGATTGTGAATTGATTCTTGAAAACATGCATCACTACTCTGAGACTCAACAGTCATGCAGCTACATGGGGAAGCTGACAGGTTTAACTTTGGTCAAATATCCTCTGAAACACAGAACCAACAACCTGGTGACGACCAATCGCAGAAACGGAAGCCATCATGTTGAAAACACCTGCAGCTGGTGAGCTGGGTCAAGGGCCCCTGGAGACTGCAGACCTCTGTAAAGTCCAGGCCATCCCAAACGGTAACAGGTTAATCTTTGGCCCAAACTTCACCCTCCACTTAGTTTCATGAAAAGAAAGCCAGTATTTATTCCATAATCCTGCTGACAGACCAAATAACTGAACATGACCAGATTTAACAAACCATGGATTCACCTTGTTCTTTAATTGAGTATAGTCCATTGTGTGACAGTATAGGGGCCATATAAAACACACTCCAGTACATACATGTGTACAAACCATACTCATCAAAAAATCCTACAAGCTTCAGGCTGATGAGGATGATGATGTGAACACACCATAAGAGCTGCTATGAGATGTTTGCACTGAGGATAATTACTCATATCAACACTCACCTAAGTGTGCTTTTCCACTCCTGTAGGTGTAGCTTTGTATTCACATTTGATTGTCCTTTTGGCCATAAGTCCTTAAGCCAGAGGAGTGCTGGACACTCTACTGTAGTCATCGTTTGGTTTCACTCGCTCAATCATTTTTGCTTTTTATCTGGCAGAAATAAACTTCTGTGCAAGTAATTCTCATTTACTGTGCTGCAGCGTGACTGCTGCTGATAGCACAGCGGAAATGCTGACCTCCTGTTCTTGACCTCAAGCTGTCCCATAATTCATGATTGTTGCATAAGTGGCAGCAGATTTGCTGCTTCCTTGTAACCTTTGACACACACAATGAACAAATCCTAATTTCTAAACCAGTCAGGCATCTCCCTAATCTCTTCTAACCCTCGTATTTGACAGGCATGCATATACAGAGTAGAAAGGATGAGTGTGGGTTAACTGAAGATTAACCACATTGTTTAACAGAGTGGACTTGAACCCAGGATATGTTGGAGTCTCTTCCCTGCTAATCCTGCTCTTTCTATTCCTGCTCTGGATGCTCATTCCTCTCTCGCTCTCCTCGTCTGAACCAGCACAAGTTGTGACAATTCAATCTGTTCGGCGTCTTCCTGCATGAATTATGGATGAACCCTGCAACCTCTGAATGTGGTGGGATTTACACTTTATAACTCGGCCTGCTCGTGTCACAAGCTCAGTGTGGATTTAAAACAGGTTGAGGGGAAAAACACCCAGGTAAAGAGCATCAAAGCAGAGGAAATGCCAGCATTAAAATCCTCTGATGGCAGATCACTGATTGACTCCTCTGGCTGAAAGCCATTAGCAGAGCTCATTCAGAAAGGGCTGTGCCTTGACTTCTCTAATAAGCAATTACTGAAGCATCATTCAGTCTCAATGAACTGAGCTGTGAAATGTGCTCTGACAGACCAAATAAACAGAAATATTTCTGCAAGAACAGTGGTAACACAGGCACAGAAATATGGTCATGAGTGAACATAAGGATCTGGTTTACATTAGGTGCTACAGTCCTTCTCTATTAAATAAAATAATAAAATGTGAAATAATTCAATAAATTACAAAAGCTCATGTGGTAAGGTGGTAAGTAAATCAAAACAGCAAAAATGAGTCATCTGGGCTGGCTGGTGACTGGTTTGTTGAAGACATTTTTCCTCTCATCTAAGAGGCTCCTTCAGTTCTAACTGACTGGTAGAGAGTCCACATGTTTATGCTGCTGTTGGACCAAAAAACAAACAGAAAACACCAAGTCAACAGGTCTAGTTAGGAGTCGTTACCATTCAAACATCCCCACCCAAGAAGCCTCTTGATGATGAGAGAAGAACCATCTTCAACAAACCTCAAGCCGTAAAGTTGACTCGTTTGTTGCTCATTTTCTTCCTTCTTCTTCTTCCTTCCTTCCTTTTCTGTGCTTTTTCATGTCCCAGGTGTTCGTGAGCTGAGGCTACTCAGTGGGAAGGAGGGGATGTCATATCTGATAGAGTAGTGGAAAAGAGGATGTGTTTCCTCTCCCTCCCTTTAACACATGCTGCAGATTAGTTTTGTGCCTCGTAGTCCCTGTGCGTCCTCAACTCTCAGGTATCCATGGGTCCAGTTGACCTGGTGGAGTAGAGGTTGGACAGACCAGGCTTCATCTTCATCTTCTGGTACTGATTACGAGGACATCTTGCTGAGGCTTCTCCTGTTTGGTATGGTGGAGAGGAGGGCACACTGCCCATGTGCCATTTGTGGGCATAGTGAAGAGAAATTATGTGCTGCCAGGCGTCCTCTGGTTGGTGTGGAGGACATGTTGCTATGCTACATCTGTTTTAGCGTGGTGGGGAGGAAGATGTGTTGCTCGGAATCCATTGCAGACAGCTTGATGATGCTCTTCACCCCCTTGGACTCTTTCACTTATCACTGTTAACTGTTGTTATATGAAGTGTTAATGTGTTTTTCATTGTTGTTATTCTGTACACATGGCATCTATTGCATGTCTGTCCATCCTGGAAGAGGGACCCCTCCTCTGTTGCTCTTCCTGAGGTTTCTTCCATTTCTTTTTCCCTGTTAAAAGTTTTTTTTTTCCTTAGTCGATGTGAGGGTCCTTTGTAAAGGACAGAGGGTGTCATATCCTGTACAGATTGTAAAGCCCTCTGAGGCAAATTGGCAATTTGTGATATTGGGCTATACCAACAAAATTGACTTGACTTGATTTGACTCTTTTTGATTTTTCTCGACCTGGATGACTGAGAAGCTACACAAACATATTTAAAGTAACCTGAAATCTGTCTTATTTGATTTCTTTTCTTTCATAGTTCCAGTCTCTTTCTCCTTCATCAGTCAAACATCGACAGTCAAACATATGAAATGAATCATAATTTACCCTCTATATAGTAAGTGTAATTGCAGTGAATGAACTAATCACACTCTCCACATTACAGATGCAGGTGTTCAGCTTTAAGGGTACTGTGGTGCGGCAGACTCTGCTGATGGTTGTCATTTGGTGGAGAACATTTTCTCTGCTGAGCTATCAGTGGAGCTATCTCTGCTCCACTGCTTCTGCACAGATTTCATCTGGAATATTTTTTGGTGATTCAGAGTCTAGAGTCAAGCGTGGTTGCTGTTAATTAAGTAAGAACCTAATAGCACAGTGACAATACGCAATTTGTAATGCAGTAATTATAGTCATTGTCCCTTAGAAATAAATGCATAAAAAGGGGAAGGAAGCAGTGGAGTAGGATTGAGAGGAATGTAAAGAAACTCTGTACATGGAAGCAGGAAGAGTTACATGACAAAGTGCTCAGCCTTGTTTTCGCTTTCAGGGAAGGCATGAAAACAACGAGACCCTTCCCGTGATGCCAGACAAGATAAATACGACAATAAGCACCCAAATTTGTTTTTTAGTATTAGTCAACATTTCTTAATCGAAAAAACGTTTACAATAAAAACAAAATGGAAGTATTGAAATACAATTTTACAGCAAAGTTAGATCAAGCTAAATCTTGCTGCCGGTCACCTGAGACATTGAGAATATATTGTGTGAAATTGGCAGAGTAGCAGCTGAGACACTTGTGAATAACTAATAATAATAATAATAATAATAATAGTAATAATAATAATACCTGACTGATACTAAAAAAATGCGTTCATGATAATCAACAGTCTTAAGGCCAAAATCTGGAGTTAGAGGTCATACAGGGGCATTTTTAAAAATATATTATTTTCAAAATTACAAAAGGAACTGAGTGCAAAAACAATGGAAAAACGTGAGAATTTGCGTTTTCCATTGGAATGACCTGTGAACCTGTTTCTGAAGTAGGTAAAACCTTCATGGTGACTGACATGTGTTTGTGTTTAGTTAGAAGACCTTTGCTTTGTCAAAAGTTTGTCAACCATGATCCACTGACTGTTCCTCCAAGTGTTCTGTCAAAATTACCAACTGCATCAAGTTTGATCGAGAGAATAAGAAACGCACAGGAAGTTAAGTCATTTAGCCTTCAAAACAAAAGCATCAAATATCACTTACAAAAGAGGGGACACAAAGAGTCAAAATATTAGTAAAAACTGTAGTGACCTGTTAATGGTTAATAAAGTGTGTAGAAATAGAAAATCTATACAAATATGAAGAAAATCCTTCCAAACTGGAAGACAGAAAGTGTCATTGCTGTTTAATCTGTTGGGTTGTTCAGCATTCAGCCACAGCTTTGGGTTTAAATAAACTTATTGCTCACAAGGTGACTGTTGTGTGTACTTTTATTACATTATACATACATTTATGGCTGCTCGATTTCAACATTTTGGCACTTTGCTCTGTTTAATATAGCTATATTAAACAGAGCATATTGTCAGTATCATGCATTCTTTGCCTATTTGATTTAGTGAAATTTTACTTATTTTTCCGTCTTTTTCATTGATTGTTTTGTTTTATTTCACCAATGCTATCTGCTTCTCGTAACCCGGAGAAACACTGGTGGACCGTGGAAATAGCAGTTTATTTGCATTGCATGCAGAAAGTACAATACTAAATGACTGAGGTACATGATTTTTTTGATTTGATTTCAAAATTTAGAATTAATCATGTCAGGATAAGGTAAAATAAGATAAGATAATCCTTTATTCGTCCCACAAATGGGGAAATTTGCATCGTTACATCGTTCAAAGTGGACAGAGCAACAATACAAGAAGGGCCTATAAAAATAAAAGTAAGAACATCAGTAGAAAAACAACCAAATGGGAAAAAACTAAGGCATCATAGATACAACATAAGTTAATAACTAAGGCATCATACAAACAATATAAATATGGCACAATACATGTATATTATTCCACATTTCAACATATTAATGTCTCTTTCATTGTGAGACATTTTCCTTGTATTCAACGCAGTTTTGTTTTTTTTTTTATTTCATTTTATTTTTTTTTTTACAGTACGTGGACTCAGTCTGTTCAGCTTGTTTACGGTTTTATTGTGAAAGTCTCGACCGGACGTCGCGTCCTTCCGGGTATTTCACGGAGCTTGAAAAGCGCTCACCCCTCCACTACCTCCACCACTTCCACCCCCAGTCACAGTGAAAGTTGTCTCCGCTTGGGAAAGCAGGGAGCCGGGACTCGCTAGTTTCCACCGCCGCTGCTTCACACGTTTCCTCCCGGAGAGATGAGGCGGAAGGAGAAGAGGCTGCTGCAGTTCGCCGGGCTGCTCATAGCTGCTCTTCTTTTCCTCCCCAACGTCGGGCTGTGGTCTCTGTACCGGGACCGGGTGTTCGACAACTCGCCCGACGCTGTGGACGGACCAGGCGGCATCCTCCGGACACAGGTCAGGGTATCTCGGTTCTAACAGTCCTCATGTATTGCTGCATGCATGTGTCATGTCTCTCTAGCAAGGGAGTCCAGAGAGTCAAACAGACACACAATAGACATGAGGTGACAGGAGTCCGAGCAGAAAGCAGCAGAGAGCGGAGTCAGCACCACGGAGAGCGCCTCGACCAGCGGCTCCGACAAGGCGAGAGGGACTTCTTGGTAACATTAACAATGCAGTGCAGAAACTGCAGTGATTAACCGAGAATATTTAGCTGATAGAGTCAGTGAGGACTGATTTAAACATGCACACTTTGAGCAGTGAGACTTCAGGACGTCTATCTCTGTTAGTCTAGTGTGACATTTCCGCTCTGCCTTCATGATAAGCAACTGTACATGGTGTCATGTAGAGAGAGCACTTTTGAACTGATGGTACTGCCCCTCAGTAGTTGGGCTGTAGCTGTTGCCATGGGGATCAACTAAGCTTGCTGCTGGTAATTTGTTCTATTGATTGAAGTAAGGGTTAACTGATCTTTACAAGGAATATGCAGCATAATGAGAACACAGTACAGACCACATCATTGTTATTCATGGCTCAGTTTTGATGGATCAAGTTTGTTTTCTTTTGTGGAAACGTTGCTTGCTGTCGCTGCGACAGTCAGTAATATTATGGGATTGTTTTAGACTTTCCAGTATGATCATTATTCCTAAGAATGTCTTTATGATGTGGTGTCATGTTGTAAAATGTGTTGCTGTTGTAAACTAACTCTCAGGTGCTTTATGATGTGGAGCGAACCACATTTATTGCCATCCGGAGAGAACATTTCACATAGATTGCCTTCAGTATAGCACACAGACTAGAGTATATTGGATCAGTGGTCTGCGCTAAATACTTTTGAGCGTGGGATCATATTTAATATTATTTATAAGATAAAATGATGTCAACCTGATGTTGTTTCTGACCGCTGTGAGTCGTTACATTTGGTTGTGTTTCTGGGTTTTAGATGGATTATGGGTAGGGCAGGATCATAGTTTAATATCAACTGTTTTAAATGTCCTCTGGGGGTTAGTTCAGAGGATGATCCTCATGTTTGAAGAGTCTTTAGGACCATGGATTGCTCTTACTATCACTGCTGAGTGTTGGTACTGACAGTCAGACTCCCATCAGACAGCACGAACATTTGTCTTGTTTTAACTTCTAATATAACACCAAACATTTTTTACACTGCTGCAGACTGGCTGCAAGCATTCATCTCCTGCTGTTGTTTTTTTTTTCTTGCAAACTTTTAATAGCAAATGACAAATGGAACAAAGGATAAATGAGAAAATAGGAAAGGGAAAATATTTGTGTTTGTGTTCTGTGTTTGAGTGCTCCCTGTGGGCTGTTATGGCTTCACTGAAGTAGATAAAAATCAATACCCTTATTCCATTCAGCATTTTCCCACATAAGACATCTGTAGCAGATATTTCCTTCCCCTTGTTGCTTTCTGTCTGTTCCACTTGTCGATGACACAGCGCTTAAACCAACAGAATAAGAGCAGAGTGGATTAAATACAAATAGAATGATAGAATGAGCCGCAGTCTTATTCATACGCAACGTCTCCCACTTATGTATTAGATAAAATAAACTATAAATGAGCAACATTCATATATATATATATATATATATATATATATATACATATAAAAGACAGCTTTTCTTCAGTGGCGTCTTCAGATATTTAGTTGCACTTTTTCACAACTTCTTTTCTGCCGTTTGCCATGAAGCTTTTTCGCTTGAGGAATTTGCAGTTTCACATTCTCCTTCAAGAAAACTACAACTACTGCTTGATACAAAGCTGCTCTGTGGAGGTTGAAAGAGCAGTAGCATCTCGCTATATGGCCTGTTTTAACCAGAGTCATTGAGAGTAAAGGGAGCACTGCTCCTGCCCGATATTCCTTTTACCGCGCCAGGTTCACTTTGAAGAGGTGTCGCTGACTGCAGCCTCCTCGTTCCTCATTCCTCATCTCCTGCAAGATTCAATGAATGAGACATCATTTGATTTCTGGTCGGGCTGGAGGATGAGAGGAAGAATAATTGGCTGAATTAAAAGCACTCATTGCAGCAGTGTGCGATGAAGTTGAAATGGTTGAATGTTTCAGCCCAGGTGGAGTCAAATAGCAGCACTTTATGTACTCTGTGTGTGAGTCATTTTCTTTCATTTTTTTACTGTGAGGCAAAATGTTATTGAAAACAACCTAGTCTTGAAGTTACTTGCCCTACAATGTACAAATCACTGTGGCTAAACACCATCCACTACAATTATCATAACCTAATTCTACATGATATGAAACAATCATTGGTAGCAGCTTCATTTCAGTGTTCCCTACAGCTACCTGAACTACCACCTCACCTGGGCCTCCAGCTGGAACGGGACAGGAAGTTGCACTTTGAGCTGGCAGCACTGCAGCTCAGCACTTAATGGCCACCGTACAGTATTCCTGTGCTGTTATTCCCCTGCCTTCCTCTCCTCAGACATGATAATACGGAGCTTATTTGAACAGCTCAGATGGGTTTGGACTGGAGCCAGTGCAGGCAGAACCAACACAGCTGTAAATTACCTCTGAACCCCCCTCCAGCTGCTCCATCACACCGTGCTTAAAGCTCATGATGGCTTTTTGTGTGCTCCTTTGTTGGCAAGTCAAAATTCTGTGCAAGGGTACTTGAAATGCCTTTTCCCTCCCTAAGGGTCTGTTCTCCCAAAATACAAGAAAATATGTTTTCTAACTTACCCAGGTGGGTTTCTGGTCTCACAGATTATTTGGTTTCATGTGCCAAGGTTTTGAGATAAACAGTTCTGAGACAGAACTGGGAGAAAAGCATTTTGTTGTGTCCCTCAAAGTATCGGAAAATAACCTCTCGCCTCTTACTGGAATCCCAGGAAACAACAAACAGCACTTTTCTTAGTTTATTTCTAGTTTCTCCTATTTGTATATTTATTTTATTCATTTTATGTTGTTTATATGATGCCTTAGTTATTCACTTATATGATGCCTTGTTTTTTTCCACTTGGTTGTTTTCTACTGATGTTCTTATTTTTGTATTTTTTATATGCCCTTCTTGTCATGTTGCACTTTGCTGCTGTGACGATGCAAATTTCCCGTCTCTGGTGTGAATAAAGGAAAATCTTGTCTTATCTCATCTTGTATATTTCCCAGCTGTATCCACGAACAGTTTTTGTTCATACCATTCCAGGTGTTTGGTAGACCCTCTGTAGTAGCTGATAGCACGACTGCTTATAGCTGGAGGTGTCTGTGTGCAGTTTACCTTCAGATCCTTTTCTTTGTATTTGTGCACATACACAGCTGTCTGTTCTCTTCATGTGCACCTCTTCTTGGTGTGTTTTGGTCGCTGTGTGTTTGCTGTGTATGGACGTGCAGACATGGATAAAAGGCTGCAGAGGCTTTGCTCGTCTGGTTTCAGGTGTTCCACCAGATATTGCAACCTGGTTGCATGATTGTCTCACTTTCCCATTTTTGTTTTTAACCTTTTCTCTGCATTCATCTTTTACTAATAGAAGACTGTCCTTCACCCTATGTTTAAATTTTCTCTCCTTTTTTTGCGAAACTAAAGCAACCGTCTCTTACATGACTGATGGGCTGAGAAAAAGGTGCTTGACGTGACATTTTCAGCAGCTTCTGGAAGTCTGGATGCTGCTGCTGCACTGTGTGTGAACACACCCATCTGCAGTATCCCATGCTCTTTTCTCATCTCCATCCTTTTCTTTATCTTTTTTTTCCCCCCCATTATGGAGCGAGACCCTCCTCTGGATTTTGCTGTGTAGGCGAGCCAAGCATTTTGTAAGAGCAGCATTCACATCACAATCCATCAATATGTGAGCAGAAAGCCTGAGGCCGCGGGAGGCAAAGGACTCCATGAGTCCTGGCCCCTCTCTGGTCTTCTTCCTGCTCTCTGCCTCTCAGCGGGACGCTAGATAATGACTCCTTATGGGACATAACGGACTGTGATGTGGCCTTGCTGAGCATTTCTTTGAGGGTCTTTGGAGTGCCTCACTGCAGGGATCTCTGCCTGGAGGTCCTCTTCCTCCAGCTCATGTTGGACTCAGACAGTGGACGCCTTCAGACAATAGCACGTGTTGTTTTATAACACAAACACCCTGTCTAATTTTCAGTGATGTCTCTCATGACTTAAGTAGGATGATGTTGCTCTTTTTAGAGTGTGTGAGTGGACAGTCAAAGGATCCATCTCCATCTAACCGGGCCTCCCACTGAAGCGAAACAGGAGTAGAGAATGCAGAAGTTTCATGTTCTTAGAAGAGGTAAAGGGGGATTTGTGAGCCTCCAGCACAAATCGACTCGCCTGTGAAGTGACTGGAGGTGGAGGAGGAGGAGCAGAGGGTGAGGTGGAATAGGACAGACAGGTAATTGTGTCTCTGGGGGTTGAGGTGGATCTGTCTGTGATCTGACACAACAGGAAGGGGAAAAAAAGAGAAGAGAAAAGCTTCCTCTTCTCACTCCGAGCTTCTGTCGACTCAGAGGAAACAGGAAAGGGAAGTATTGACCCGAGGTGGTCTGATCCGTCCACCTCAGAGAACGACCGGCAGCTCTGTTCTTATCAGACACGCTGCACTGCTGGTAAAACCAGCTTTCCCCCCACGCCAAACAAAAGCAGTCCAATAGTCGTCCTCAATCTCTCCTTGTTCAGGACCCGTCTTTGTTCGGCACAACAGACCTGAAAGCAGCTGAAAGTTATCTAAAAAAAACTTTGCTTTTTCACCCAGCATGAGATTTTGCTCCTGCTTTACTATCTTTTATTGTTTTGGTTTTTTTTTTACTGTTTTTATGGTCTTTTATTGTTTTTTTTTGCACAGCACTTTGTTTTCAGCTGTAAGTGCTTTATAAAATAAGTTGAGTGTTGAGAAAACCAGCAAAGCCTTATCTGTCATAAAAAAAGTACATTTTGGGGCTTATATTGATTTGGAGCCATCAGCTGCTGTCATAAATGGGCAGTAACTAAAGGATATTCTCAAATCCTCACCACTTGTGAGACAATAAAGTTTATCCCATATATATATATACATATATATATATATATATATATATATATATATATAGTATATATACATACATACATATATATATATATCTCTATCTCACAGGATCATGTCATTATATTTTTTAGTCTGAGGAAATTTCTAAAAAAAAAAAAAACAAAAACAAAAACTATTCATCTAGTTACTAAATGTAATATGTTTAATATATTCCATGCTATTACAATATATAAAATATCAGAAATTTATCACCAACTTTGTGATAATAAAATTCTCTGGAGACTGAATCAGCAACAGCTTACTATAAGCACCAAAATACACAGGCAGTGTTGTGATTTAATGATAATTTCTGCCAAGGCTTTTGCCACTGTTTTAAATATTTAATGTAAATCATTGACGTGGTTATAGTCCTGAGGATGCTCCTTGATTCAGAAATACAGCCTGAAATACACGGAATGATTGTTTCAGACAGTTTTTGGAAGCTGGATGGCAACCACCACCACATGTTAAATACATCCCTAACCTCTTGGGTTCAACGTTTCTGTTTCCCACAATGCTTCAATGGGAAGTTTAGAAGGTACAAGTGAGACCTCAGAGGTCACTGACATTTTCTTCTTATTTTGCTGTCACTTATCTCTCAGGAGAAAAGGTTCTCCCTTGTGCCATAATACTTCCACTGAAGAATAAAGCCACTGCCACAGAGCATGATGGGGTGCACTCTTTGCAGGAAAAGGTGATGCCTCAGAGGTTCGCATGGCATTTGTTGTTCATTGTGGTGCGGTTTTCATTGGATTTTGAGGTGCCAAAGACCTTTTCGGGTCTGGTCAGGTGCAATGTGTGCGACATTTTCAGAAACCAGTGGGATATGGCACAAAATATTCAACGGACAAGTCAAGAGAAGGAAGTGTCGAACAATAAAGGGGAAAATAGATGGACCAAAGAGTGCAAGGCAGTGCAGCAGAGTATCAGATGTTATCCTATCCTGACAGCTTCCCACTCTGTTTGGATCACAATGGATCTTTGATTTTATGCTCAAGTGAAGTAAAGCAGGCCTCTCATTTCTGAGCCACTGTCAATGTAGCCAACTGAGCAAATGTGCTGCTAATGCTAATGCTACATCCAGTTTCCTTGTCACTGCACCAACTCATTTTTAGCATTGGTCCAACAGTTTCACAGCAACAGGAAAAATCATTACAGTCAAGTGCAGATTTCAGCTTTTTTGGAGGTGGGCTTAGCTCACTGCACATGTGTGATCAGAAAAAAATGGCTAAGCTGTGATTGGACAGTCATTATCTGGGGGATGATCTATTGCATTTTGAAAAAAAAAAAATTCATCAATATGCCTACAAGTGGAACTCATAATGTTTATCCCAACCCAGGGACAGATACTTAGTAAGCAGCTGACATTAGATGAATTGATGAAGAGACTGTTTAAAATGCTACATCAAAGTTAATTAGTAATCACTCATGCAGGTGAAATTAACCACTTCCCTCTTTCCTCTGTGATGCATTTCCATCGGCGCCTGTCTCTTATCTGGCACACTGCTTTGTAATTAATGACTGAATGGTTGATGGAGATAAAACATGGACTGCATAGTTTCTGCTGTAACTCCTGTCATGCCCTATTAGCCACTTTTTGCACAGTGAATATTGATGGCGTAGGAAAGCGCCCACAGCAGAGATTTGTTTGTGGCAGCGTGAAGCCTCGCCCCTGTGATGATGGCCATTAAGAAGGTTTCAGCAGAGCACACAGCAGGTGGGCAGAGGCAACACATCCACTAGAATAAAGATGAATGCGTTTACCCTTCCCTTCTCGTACAAATGTGAATATTCCAGCTTTTATCAGCTGGATATTGGTGAAGTGATTGATGCTGCACAACTCAGACCCACGGCAGCGAAGGCTCAGTCCTTTATTTGAAATCCTACCCCGTCTGGCTTCCTCGCCAGCTGGATTGGATCTTTTTCAAGTGTTGGAGTGGATGAGAAAGGGTCAGGCAACCCTGGGGGTTTTGTTTCATGAGACACTGTGAGGCAGAAGAGAAATGGTCATTAGGCTCACTGAAAGATTTGTTTGTATCTTCTGAACAATAGATTGACTGATTTCTGTATGTTTAGAACCAACTTATTGGTGTTAAGTTGTAATTAATAGTCTGCTGAGACCAAAATAGTAAATAGACTACCGTGGTTTTGCAAACCTTCCTCCCAGTGTGGGAGGAATTGTGCCAGCTTTATTGAAGAGACATTTCTATAAGACATTTCTACTGATGCTTAAAGGAACACGCCACCGTATTTCAATACTCAACTAAGTTTTTCCCTGATCTTAGACGAGTTGATACATACCTCTCTCGTCTTTGTGCATGTGCTAAATCGCTCTGGCGCGCGGCCCTATTTTGTTAGCATTTAGCCTAGCCCAGTACTTTCAATGGGATCCAAACAGGGGTGAAGTTAGAAGTGACCAAGTAGTCCACCGACCCGTGAGAAAGAATATCTAGATGTTTGGTGCTGGGCAGAGAACGAGTCTTTTGTCCAGGAGACTGCTCATCTCCTGAGCCTTACTATGTGGTGCTGTTGCATTGTTACATTAAGCTGTTATGTATTCGCTACACAAACCATGATCTTCGCTGCCAGCCTGATATGACACTGATATGAAGCATATGTACGAAACACATTTGTGGTTAAGAAATGTCAACATTCACTGTATTTGTCGTTTGGAGAAACTATTGCTTTTACAGCACTTTATTGCATGGATTTATTGCACTGTATTTGTTTGTTGAAACCTCAAACTGTGACCTGGTGTGATGCAGAGTGAAGGTAAATTCAAACTGAACTGAAATGAAGTGAATGAAAGTGAATGTGCATTTACGGTGGGGCAGGAAATGGATGTTCTACTGGAATGCTGGGATAACGTGGCGTCAAGTTTCATATCCTGCATGTTACTGTTGAGTGATTAAGACAGCTTCTCTGGGAGTTAGATCCCCTGGTTTTGTGGCTTGTTCTCTACATCTGCTGGCACAGTCGCTTCCTTTTAGTGGGAAACAGATGGACCCTCACTTCATGTCAGGACATGGAGGGGCTTACTGAGAGGAAATACTATGAAGCAAAAACAGGAGAGGCTGGTGGAATTGTGAGGCAATTATACAAGCGTTTTAGCAGCTTTGCAGAATGGGAGTGGCGGCAGCTCCAGTTCACTGGCCTGCTTCAGAATGCACCACACTGTTAACACCATCAATCAGAATGATTAGCCACTAATTATTCTTAAAAGAGGTGGCGCCAAACAATCGAGATGCTGATTTTCCACAATTAATTAGACTTAAACGGCAGCAGTGTTGGAGCTCTGTGCTGCAAATGCCTGCTCTGGTGCATTAAAGACATAAAGACAGACAGTTCACCAGTCAAACCACTCAGCTCTCGAGCATTCAGTGTATATGAATGAATTATATTCATTTGTTTGCATTTGATTAATAATATTAAGACACACCAAGGGGGCTTTGTAAAGTAGTAGTTTAAATATTTTCCATCATCTTTGAATACAGTATGATGGTATGTAGTGTGTTCAAAATTCAAATTAAAAAAAAAAAATGCTGTTCAAGAATGTTTTTTTTTTTTTTTTAACTGCAGTTCACACATTGAGTAGATGAGGCACTAACAGCCACAAAAAAAAAAACAAAAAAAAAAACAGACGTGCTTTTGGACAGTTCTAGAAAGATCCCAGATATGTATAAAATAAAATATGAAATATTTGATATGCCAGGCGACACCCACATAGTGTAATTCCTTGTTGGTCCAAAATTATCGTGCATTACAAATAAAAATATACTGTTCATATATAGTATACACTGTATATACTGACAGTGTTTTATTCATATTTTACATCTACCATCTTAATAACTAATCAGCCTGGTTAATGCTGTTCCATGCAGTCAGACGTGTTGTTTGACATCTCACTAATTGTACCTTCCCATGGAGCTAACTGATTTATCGTTGTGCTCTGATCCCATAATATCTTCACACTCCCTGAAAGTCATTTCTAAAGCAGAGAGAATTTCAAAAATGGCTGCTTTTGTATTTCAATGCTGAGTAGAGAATAATAGCTTATAGTGATATGGGTGCATACTGTCTGCGTGTTACAGCAGTGAAACTGAACATCGGTTTCTAGGTATCAAATAAATAAATAAAAAAAAAAAAAAAAAAAAAAAGATTTTATACCCCTAGCTGTCAGCAGCACATTTAAGGAAGATAAATAAAACAGATTTTGGCCTGAAGTAGATAAACTATAACGTGTATTTCCATGCAGATGTGTAATAAAATTGCTCTTTTATTAAGTTTTTTTCCTGCACCAATTACCTTTTTGAATAGTGATAGATCATGTTTATATTATTTAGTATCACAAGATGTCTTGATTTGAAGAAACTCTTAATTTCCAGATAATGAGATGGAGAATGTTTGTGTGATGTGAATAAATTTCCTGGATGCTATATTTTCAGAAAACAGACATGGTGTTAATTTCTTTTTGTGTATGTGTGCTCTGGCAGGGGTTGAACCAGATGAGGAAGGCCGCTCAGGTGGGGTTGGACGGTGTGTGGCGGACTGACTGGCACGACTATGAAGCAATGAGGAGAGATGCTGCTCGCTCAGGTAATTCTGCGCTGATGCTGTTGTTTTGTTCCAGGATGTTTGCTTAGAGAACATCTGCTGTGTTTTCACACACACCTCTACTTCAACTCCAGGTGGATTTGTCTCTCCCAGCAGCAGTATGAATCAATGCTGCGCCCACAGTTCTGAGTTCATAATTAAACTCAGTTAATCTTCTACAATAAGCATTGATTCAGCCTCAGTCCTTGAGTGGAAAACATACCTTTGTCTTTACGTTACGAATGTAACTGACTGAACTGGGTTTTATGTGGTGTTAGGTGATACTTAAAACTAAAGAGCTGGGTTCCTGAGAGAGCACCAAGTGGTTTGACACTGAGAGATTAAACAACAGACTGTGAGGAAAACAATGGTTTGGGTTTATTTAAGCACCACTGAGAGAAGCAAAAGAGCTTCAGAATTGAGGGAAGCCAGTGACTGACTAAACAGCCATCTTTGATAAAAAGCAGAAGCTACAGTTCTGTTCAAGGCACTGCTAACGGTGGGCGAAAAATTAAGCTTCTTATGAAAAGTTGTTTCTCAGTGTGTTACTTTTCATATCATATTGAGAAACTTTAGTTATAATAATAAGCTTAATCTCAGTAATCAACCAGGGACAAATGGTATTTTATGCATTAGTTAGGATCATGACACTTGAAAGTTCAAGAGACTGAAAATTTGATGTTTATTTTTATTTTGGTCTTGTGTGCAGAGCCTGTGCGTCCTTTGTGCATTGTATTGAGTGACAATGGTTCCCACATGCAGGACACTCAAAAGTCAAGCATGTATTAATATGTATAAGAAGCTCTTAGTGTAATTTTGTCACTTTCCTGGAGTAAACACACACTTCAAACTCAGAACCTGCCCAGAAATATGCATTATAAATGTGGGACACAGCTTGTGCTTCAATATTTCAGCATGTAGCTGCCTAGAGAGAAATGGAGACATGCAGAAAGAAACTGTGTACGTCTGGTGCATTTCACAGCAGCTAAGAGGACAAGTTTGCATTTCTCAGTAAAAATAGAAGTGAATTTGAAAAAAGAAAAACACTGAAAAATATCTCATTAGATACTTTACAAAGTATTCATGGTTCAGGGTTCAGATTTGCCCGAGGAGGACCAGAAAACATAATTGAAGTGATCTGTGTAAGTTTATTATGCAGGGACAAGCACTCTGTTAAGTGGAGGAGTTTATCTCTGAAATGAGCCATTAAAGTGAGGCGTTATTTTTCCCAGTTATTACCTTCAGCAGGAACGTAGACAGATCAGTTCTGCCTAATGGAACAAGGCAGCTCACTTTAATTTGACGCTCTCCTCTGACTATAGATCAGCTTCCATGCATGCATCTTTGTGTGTTTGCGTGGAGTGCATTGATGAGTGTCTAATGAAACATGCGGCACAGTGTAATTTGATGCACCCCTCAAATCAGCTCAGATTTGATCATGTTTGTGTGTGGAGAAGGGTTGTTGAAGAGTGATTAGGTACATGCTTATGTGGAGTGCCAGCCTTACATCTGAGGCTTACATCTGTGTGCTGTACATCACAGGCCTACTGTATATCTAAATAACAATCTGCTTCCCTAGAGACACTACCATCGTTGAACAAACATCTTTTTTCTACAACCAGGACCAGTATTAATTGGATATTTCCATCATAAACGCAACAGTGACATAATATTCATCAAACATTTGACTCCACATGCATGTTTCTGGGATGTGTATCCAGTATCATGGGCCCTGTTGAGAACACTGACCTGTTTGTGTGTTTGATGCAGGTAACGGTGAACAAGGAAAACCGTTTCCTCTCTCAGAAAGTGACCGGGTCGACCAGGCCTACCGGGAGAACGGCTTCAACATTTACATCAGTGACCGGATCTCCCTCAACCGCTCCCTCCCTGACATCCGCCATGCAAAGTAAATACTGTGTGTGTGTGCGTGTCAGGCTCTTCTCATCCAATATTCATACAAATTACTATGAAAAATTCTTGCACTATAATTTGTATATAACCCATGTAATTGGGAGCCAGAGTTGTGATCACGTGACGTTCGATGCAGGCTGCTCTTTCTGTGAAAACATGGTGGACATTCCTTAGTTTCTCAGTGGAAAAGGTAGCTTATAAGTTTAAATATGTTATCATAACATTTCTAGTGGAAAATATGCATTTTATTTCCATAACCCTAATCCTGTAACCCTATCCTTAACTCTAGAAATGGTGTTAAAGTGTTTCACTGCATACATTTTATTAAAATATTGCAGTTTCCAGTGAGAATGAAAGGACTCTCTACCATTTTTAAGTCTCTCGCTTCGGGTCTCAGGCATGCGCGCTGATTCCTCTTGTTGCCGGCCATTCGTAGAGATATGGATAAAAATCTGTGCCTAACGTTTCGTATGATATCATATGAACCATTTCATGAGATTACGTTGGTGTGTGTAGGTTCTTTTTGCCTGCATGCCAGTGACTTTCTCTGGACAGTCAGCCTTACATGCAAGTTGAATGTCAAGATAAGGAACAATTTTAAGAGCAGTACCAATGCACTGACATTATCCCGAATCTTTGGCAGCCCAAAATGGCCCTACAATTAATGACATAATAATGGCTTCCATTAAACCAGGTGTGTTATGTTTAGACTGCCTGAGAAGCAAACACTGTTTTTTTTTTAAAGTCCCTGGCATCCACTTGTGTATTCAGCTTCACAGGAACAGCAGGTCATGCAGACAATATTTGGTGCAGCAAAGATTACTGCTGGGGCTCTGCTGTGTCTGGACTTTTATTTTTGTTTTAGAATTTCAAAAGCAGAACCTATTCAGGCTCCTGTGTTCACCCTTTCAGTCCCATTGTGGAGGCTGGCTGTTTGACAGACAATCATCTGACTCTTGACCCTTGTCTTTCTGTCTTTCATGTGGAAAGCAGACTTGAATGCCTCTCTGCCAGTTTCCACACAAAGACTGATTCTTTTTGTGGTGTTAATAAAGACAGGCCTTTGCTGTGGCACTGCTATGCTGACAGGTACTCTAGAATAAATGTAAAACCTCAAATCAACAACAGGTTTGAGTTCCCTTGTACAAACCTGCTTTAGTTGCTAGTCAGCTGGCTGATTTAAATGCATGAGAACATGTAAATGCTGGTTTTAGAACAGTCGTGGCACTCATACCCATTTTCAGTACAATTACATGCAGATGACAGCGTTCTGTCCTCTTCTGAAGTCTTAAGAGTCTTAAGTAATGAAGTATGCTTCTTTCTTGTGTGTAGTAATACAAGACCTGTGTGGACATGTGTTCCAGGATTTCAGTAGGCCGACTAAAGTCTTGATTATTTTTGCAAGTCTCAAATAAGTCAAGTCCTTCCCTTTCATATATTGTCTGCACTGGTGTTTACATGACTGCTATAATCAGTCTGGCTTTCTTGTGGTTGTAATTATTAGCTTATAAATAGTTTTAAGCATTTATGTAGCCCTTGCTGCTGCCAGACACTTGTCACTCTCCTGTGACCAATCACATGGACACACCTGCTCTCCCCACCATCCACTCTGTCGGCCTGCAGGCAGCGTCTGCCTCCTGGTGATTGGCATGTTGTTGGTGCCTCAGAGGCAGCCGTCCCAGACTGGCGACTGACACAGTCGATTTGGGCATGCTGACAAGATTTAATTGAAACACGCACGCACACACGCACACACACCTCAGTACCCTGTGAAACTGGACCGGGTTTGTGAAGAGTCACCAGCCGTCGGCCTGCCCATCACCCCTGCCCATCTCCCAGCATTCATATTTGAATGAATAAGACGTAGGCTGATCTTCAACACGGACATTGATCGACTGACACAGCTTGCTGCACACTTCCTCTCTTTCCATCAGCAAGGGGGGATACCTCTCTTCCTATGATTAGCTCCAGGGGTCTCTCTACTTGCCGTGATGGTCATGTACGATTTGATCTCTGTAACCCGTCATTGTAACAGCCACAACAAATGTCAACAGCTGTATGTGCTGCAAATAATAAAATGAATTCCTGCAGTATCTAATGCATGAGGAACAGGTTACTGCACAGCCTGCTGCACTGGTCTCCAGCCAGGGTTAACTGTTAATGCAGCAGTGCAAACTCAGATTAATGCAACGGCAGTGAACTTATACAACCCAGCAAAGAGCTTTCCTCATTTATTCCGTAAATCACCCTCTTGAAAAATATCCAAAAGCCTGTTGACATCCAAGTCTTTCATAATGTTTAAAAGTAACTGACTGTGTCTTCTTCTGACCAGAAATATGGGCTTTTCAGTTCTGCAAACTGTTGGCTAGTTGGTTCTTGTTCACAGGAAGAAGCTGTGTGTCACAAACTGTTACAGAATAAAACAAAAAAAACAAAAACAAAAAAGCAACTGAGATTTTAAATCTGTCCAGAATGCTCCTTAAAGCGTTGTATTGGTTTATTCAGAAAATACTAATGCAGAATATGCAAATGGAATCTGACCCATGGCCTGTATCAAATTGGCACATTTGGAATAATAGTAGAATATTAAAGTAAATATAAACGTAGTGAATGTTTTCCCCAAAAGACCTCAGATCACAAAACAAGTTTCTGCTGCTGTTTTTCTGTTTGTGAGATTATTTCACACTGTACCAATTACTGTTAGATCCAGCCATAGGTCTTCACTGACAAAACAGACATATCCAGTGTTGTTTTGTGTAGCACCCAATGTAGCACCAAAACCGGTTGTATATACAGTAAGCTATACATATGAAATATGTTTTTTTTTTTATTTTTTAATTTTGTTTTTTCTCGCTCTCTTGTTGAGAGGTGAGCAAACACAATTTCCACTTTGATAGCAAATGATTGAAAATGGATTGAACAGTGGTTTCAGAGAAGATTGCATGTGGAATTGCTCTTTTCCAGCCTGCTTAAAAACATCTATTTGTGCACTGAATCCATATTTCACCTCTGTGACCTAAGATCTGCTGAGGAGGTGAGTATATAACCAGAAGAAAGGTGCTGGATCAGGGATGTGAATGAGATGCTGGATGGAGAAAAACAATGACACAGTTGTGCAAGTATTCAGTGTCATATTTCTGCTTGCAGCTGTAAACAGAAGCTGTATGCAGAGAAGCTGCCCAACACGAGCATCATCATCCCGTTCCATAACGAGGGCTGGTCGTCGCTGCTGAGGACTGTTCACAGCGTGCTCAACCGCTCTCCCGCACAGCTCATCGCAGAGGTCATCCTGGTGGACGATTTCAGCGACAAAGGTACAGAGGAGAGGACACACATTCAATGCAACACACACCTGCACAATTAATACACTTCCTCAGACATGTTCCACATTAGTTTGTCATATCAGAAAATTCTAAACAGTTGAAATAAACAAAGCTAAGTTAGTACAGAAAATACATGGCAACCACAATTACCAAACACTGCACCTTCATGCATCTGTGTGATATAGATGCCTCTGCAAGGCATAAGCTGACACTGACACGCTTTCTTCCACAAGTTGATTGCACACTTCAAATCAAATCAAATCAAAAGGCTTTATTGTGATTATATGACAGTGCATACAACAGAAATAGGAGCACTGCTCTACTTACTCTATGTACTCAGTCAGATATAAAAAAAAGTAGGAAATAGTCAAGTTTAAAAATAAAATAGAAAAGACAACGTTGTGTAAGAGTTAATGTACTACTTAAGGTAGTAATATACTATTTACAGCAGCAAGGCACAGTTTTGCTATGAAAAAAGTTATTGCACATTTTCAGAAATGGAATATTTCACATGGAAATGGTATCATTCCGCTATTATTGCACAGAAGATATATCTATTTATAATATATAACATATATTGGATCAGAGCAACATAATAATATGCATGTATATAATACACATGAATACATACTTGGTGGATCTACTTAGCCTTGAAACTGGGCTGTCCAATATTCAACATCAAGCTGTATTGATATTTCATGTTGTCAAATCAGAGAAATGTGCCAAAAGTGTTGTTGTCTTGTTTCATTGAGCCTAATGTAATGAACCCTGAAGACACAATCCTCCAGCTCTGACCTAAGGTCTCTTTAAAGTGCCTTTAAATCCTGCTCTCACCACAACAAAGAGGATCTTGTATATCTGCCTTAGGCTGAACTACTGAAGTATGCCAACAAACCTGAATATGATAAAGATATGACTCATGCAGCTGGTGAAGTTACATTTCTCAAAGCGTAATCACGGTCAGTCAACACTGACTTTAGTTTCACACAGACATATGTCCTCATATTTATGATGCAGTAAAAGAAAACAAGTAATACACAACAAATGACCATTCTTTTTTAAATCTAATTCACAATACAGTGTTGTTTATGGGAGCATAACTTTTAAGAGACATTGCTATTAGCACATCTGTTTTGCAGAGGATGACAGTAATTGGTCATTTAATGACGGCTGCCCAAATTCCACAGGAAAGTATAATGTCGCTAAACAAAATGCTTCTTTTCTTCATCACTCTGCATGTGTGGGTTTGCTTTTGTTTGGATCTGTGTCTCCACAGCATCTCTCCACACTAAACATCCTCTCCATTGTTACATGGTTGTGTGTGTGTTTGTGTGTGTACCTGCCTGTGTTATTTTCTCTTTCACTCTCCCTTCAGCAGCTCTGTTAAGAAAGTGTTTAATTCCTTGTTAATTAGTGCTCTCTGTCACGGTCCCTCATTGAAGGATGTGTTTCCCTCTCGTCTCCACGGTAATGAGATGTTCCACTGCCTCAGACTCATTTAGAGGTTAACACCCATCAGAGCTCAGAGACCGAACCCCCCCCACCACCACTGCTGCAGCTGAGTGGAGTGGAAACAGGAAATAGCAAGATGACTGCTACTGTTGTATTTTTTTAAACTGGTTTGAGGGATACAGAAAGAAACGATTCCTCAGACAATTTTACAATGCAAATAATGTTTAACATCTCTCATACATTATCACATTCTCATCCCAACAAATCCTGCTGCTTCCTCTCACCCCTTGGCGTCACTTTAGGATGAGGAAAACTGCATGGTTGCGTCTTGTTCTTCTTCTGGAACTACCACGTTTGTAAAGTGAAAGTGAAACTAAACATTGTGACACAACAGAACAGCTGAATATCACATGAAAGGATTTGTCACCACACTCCCAGCGTCCTCCCCATTTGTGCTTTTTAGATGTTTGTTGGTTTGATGAGGTTAATGTCATTATTGCAAGGGAAACAAAATCACATACATATTAACTCATTGAGTGCCAGCCGTTTTATGAAACAGAAAATGCCCTCTGAGTTTTTTGCCCATTTATATTTATATTATATTTCAAGACCCAAAGAATATTTTGTACCATATCTCTGAAAACACAGAATAGCTCGAATGAAAGAAGAGACTCTCTTTGTCATTGTGAAAAAAATGTTAGTTTTTAACCTTGTTCCATTCTTTTTAAATATGAGGTAGAGTAGAGGCCTTTTTTGCCCAGATTCCGTCCATTTTGCTCTCTAATCTCGATTGTCTCCACTTCCTGCTTTGCCGTCTCTTTATGCTCCAACTACATCTCCCAGAAGCCCCAACATTACTCACAGGCTGCGGGAGACTGCGATCGGCGACCCACTGCCAAAAACACTTTGACGTATTATTACATCGATGGTACTTAGGCGCAAAATTTTAAATGATGTAAAAATACGTCATTGGACAAAGGAGTCTTGTCCATGTGTCTAATAAATAATCTCAAGCTTTGTTTATTTATATAGCACATTTAAAAGAGCCACAGTTGACCAAAGTGCTGTACAAGCTGAGGCAAATATAAAAACAACAAATATGTCACAAATGCTTAAAATACCAACATTTAAAGTTCTGTTCTCTGTTCTTTAGCACATTTAAGCTTACTTTTCTACCCTCACATGTCCTTATGTGCCCAGAACTGGTGTGTATAGGAGAACTTTACAGAGATTTAACCTCTGCAGGCCATCTGCTCTAAAGCGTCTTCTCACTGCTACCGTCCTGGCAGATAAGAAATGAGTCAGGCTGTAATTAAGGCTTTAGAGACACAAGGACAGAGTGAACCTCAATCAGTTCCGGTCTCTGGTTGAGTGGCTGCTGTTACAATGACAGAGAATAATCCTGACAGAGAGACAGTTTCTATGCACAATACCACAAATCAGTGCTCAGCATTGGACCACTGGCATAATGAATTAGGGAGTAAGTGAGTTAGAGAGGAGAGAAAATGTGATTTATTATGAGGTCTGGTTCACTCCTGCTGCACACATTCATTTTCCTTGTTAAATAATTTTCTGAATGAATGTGGAAAATGCAGGAAGATGAGTGTTTTTCCAGAGTTATGGGAGTGTTGGTGTGAGGGTGGGACTACAGTTCATAACAAATCTAAATGGATTTTTAGTCAATACACATGAAATGTCTAAACAAACAAAAGAAATCCATGAAACACGCCTCTAAAACTGCATCTACTGATGCAGCAATGTGTTGATTTTTTTGAAAATACTAGTCGCATAATACACAACAGCATGTTGACTTGTTTGAAGTAGAACAAGAAGCACATCAAAGTCCCAGCACAACATAACTTATTCTGTCTGATTAAGCCTCATCTCAGCTCAGCCTGACTTGTTAGCATGCAACAAATTACACATTTATTATTCAAAATAAGTACAATAAACCACATGCACATGCTTACCTTCAATCTTAGCAGACTAGTAATCAGCCAGACAGCTGAAAACACCTGGTGGTGTGGGGGCAGCACACCAGGACAATCACTGAAACATGTTTAATATACCAGTGGGACTTTGGTATGTAACACAGGTTATGGTACCATAACTGTGTTTGGTCGTATTTGGAGACACAATAAAAATAAATAAATAAATAAATAAAATAAATAAATAAATAAAAAAAAGAGGCAACTCAACAGCAAACATCTTGCTGTTTTTCCTCATGTTGTAGTTTTGTGTTTCGTAAATAAATTATGAAATAATCGATCATTTTAGCTCAACGTTAGTTCATTTTAGGTGTTTGTTTTTTTTGAGTTCCTTTTTATAGCATTGTTCAGGAAAATAAACCATTTCTCTCATTGTGTGTCTCATCTATACCAGCTAAACGATGCTATGAGTCTTCGTGAAGTCACTACTTGCACTACACTACCCAGCAAACTGTCTAATTAGACCTTTCCTAAAATAAACAAAGGGTGTGGACGTGCTCTAAAGGAGGAGGTCAGATTCTAAACAAGATTTTGTGCATGTTTGAAGTTCTGACTTGTACTTTTGGTCCCTCCTAGAAGTTTGCAGGCTTTAATATGATGTAAAACACCTTATCTTTCCTCATACTCTCTGTTTCCAGTCTTCACAGCATCACTGCAGCCAGGCATTCATTGATTGAGGGCAAAAGATATTTATCTCACTCCCACATGGCCGAACGTGAAATTATAACCAGAAAAGTGTGTGGGAAATGAATAGCTCTCCAGATCTAAGCAGGGAGTTGTTTACTTTACTGATTTTCTGTTGTAATAGAACCTCTTGGTCCTGTTGTGCGTTGCAGTGTGGATACTTCTGTCTTTAGTGAGAGTTGAAATTATTATTTTTAAGCATGGTGTGAGCTAATTTACATTCATAAAACGGAATCAATCTGTTTGAGTCATTAAGGTCCCGGCCCTCCCTGACAAAGGTACTTCCCCTTTCTACACAGTCGGCAAGAAACCCTCCTGATCAGTTCTGCTGATGCAGTTACCTCGCTCTGCTGAACAGCATCTACAGAGCCTCCAGTCATACTAATGCCCTGTTATATTTAGAACTTCATTATGTGCCAGAACTGCTTGTAACAGTAATTCTGAAGCAAATTAACACATGACTTGTGAAATGACCTCCAGTTTTACTAATGTGGTGGATAAAGGATCCCTCCAGTGTTGCTGCAAGTTACTATTCAGGAGCACAAACTATTGTAGTCATGTGACTCATTAGTCGTTGGTTAGTTAGTAGTCACTCAACCCGATCACACAGGACCGCGTATAAATAACAGCATTACATGTTTGTGTGTATTTAGGCCCTGTTTACACGATGTGTCACACGAAAATGCAAGAGTTAATACTTTGACTCAAGTACTGGCGTTGAGTACTTTGTTGACCATTGGATGACACACCATGATGTAATGTGAATGTAGAGCCTCCATCAAGTTTCTACATTTGACTAGATGAGAGTAAGAATATGCTGGAAAAGATGGATGTTGCTGCTGAGCACCTACTGGACTGAGTCAGACTCATAGCCTATGAAGAATTAGCCTTAACATTTACCCTAACCTTAACCATAATTCCATCACATCATCAGCAAAAGTAGTGAGTCAAAGTTATTGTCAAGTGTGATTATGTAAATATTGCCTTCTAATGTGCTGATAATAATGGAGTGATACCCATAGCTCCCCTGCTGTGGACACACTGGGTTAATGGTTGCATACATGTCTGTCAGCTTAGCGGTGGTGGATGAGCATGAGCAATGAATTCTGCTGGTGGAGCCCAAGTCATTTCACGGATTTATGGCCAGACGGTGCAGAAAGTAGCTGTAACTTGTCACATACAGAAAAAGAAAAGAATGGAGAGCTGCTCTCTACATCATGGGAAGTGAGGAGAGGAAACGGTGTTCTCATTCAGCCTGAATGAGTCTGCATGTACTGGTGCTGCCAGGCCCTTCAATACAAAACAGTGACTGACTTTACTTTAGTCTTTGCTGTTATGTGATTGTAGCTGACAGTGAGTATTGGTTTGTGGTGCGTTTACATGCTGTTGGAAACTCATTTGGCTGCTGTTATGTTTCTGTTCTTTGTCCTATTTTTCAAAAAAATGCTTTGTAAAGCAAAGTGCTCTCTGTACATGAATAGACCACTCAATATTTACACTGTACTTAAATCTCTAAACGTGACCAAAAGTATAGAATGACACGAGTTCATCTATTCAAAAAAACGGTTCCTGTCTTCATTCATTCATTCTCTCCCCATGTTTGGCAAAGCAGTAAAACATTTAGTGTGACAAAAGTCCAGTCCAAGTTCTTACAGTATTAATCGATGGCAGCGTTAGTTTTAAGTGAAAACTGAAAAAGGCAGTTGTGGTTTTTGAAGTATTTCCAGACATCAAGTGTTCTACTGATTATTTGCAAATACAATATGTCTCACATTTTAGAGGCAAACTGATTTTCACTGTTCAGAAGGAGAGTTATTGTAATTGCTGCTGCACAGCGCTGCCAACCACAGCTACTCCTTGAGTTTTTTTTGTGCCAGCTCTTATTTGCTCTGGCACTGAGAATAAAGTGGAGAAAAAAAATAACATTGGTATTAAAATAGAAGTCAAGCAGTGCTTTTGTTGGAATGGACACAATGTCAACAAAACACTAACTGCTGTCATTTTCTGTGAATACAACATATGGCTGGGATGTGTCAGATCTTACAACGCTTCAGAGACATTTCTTTCCTGGGAGTGTCTGCATTTATTTTTTGAATTAATTAAAATTAAATTCATCTGTTTAAGAGTGGAGAGGATCTGCTTGAAACTAACCAGACTAACAACTGATTGCATTGATTGATGCCTCATTTAGCTCATCATACGTGGTTCACCCTGTAATTTCCATTAAGAGTGATTTTATTAGAGATGCTATGAGATGTTATGTGCAAAGGTGATAGTTTGAGTTATGAACTACAGAAACGGAGTGTCTGAAATATAAATGGTTCAACCTCTGGGTAGAACTTTGAATTTTGAAATTGAAATTGTGATGGATTGTGTAACATTATGATCTCCTCCTAATATCGTGATGGTCCCTCTTTTCCTGCCTAAACAGCCCCAAACACAACAAACTACTCTGTATCTGACTCTGTTCTTCAGCAGCATTAACTTCTCTGGTCTGTTGGATCAGACCACCAGGACCAGCCTTCACTCCCCACCTGTATCAATGATCCTTGTCCTTCATGACCCTGTCTCTGGTTCACCACTGGTCCTTCCTTGGACCGGTTTTGATAGATCCTGACCACTGCAGACCAGGAGCAGCCCAGATTCTCTGACCCATTCCTCTAGACATCACTGTTTAGTTCTTGTTGTCAAACTTACTCTAATCCTCACATGCTGAAATATTTTTCCTGCTTCTAACATCAACTCTGAGGACAGATATTCAAGTGATTCCTTATATTTCCCAGGAGCCATGATGAAGCGATAATCACTGCTACTCATTTCACCTGCCAGTGGTCATAATGTTATGCTTGGTCAGTGTATAAAAGAAACTTGGGTAATTGTGATAGTCAAATGTTTTCTTTTGATTGAGGATAAATGTGTCTGGTGGTGACAGATATAGAGAGTCATTCCATCATCAGGTTCTCCCCTGTGGACCACCAACATTCACAGCTAATTTCATAACATCTACAGTAGAAGTCGACAAGCTACAGTAGAGAATCATGGTCACTATGCTGTGGTCATGCCTGTAGGCAGGCAGTAACTGTTCTGTACAGTAAACAGTGTCTAATGGCTACTTAATGGACTGATGTATTCTAAGGACAGTTTTATTAATGATTAAGTTGCTTTGGCTGCCTGAGACCAGTCTTATCAACTCCAGTAGCCTGTCCATCAGCATGATGGAGAGAGGGTGAAGTGCTGATGCAGAGATAAGAGACGATTTGTGGAACGGACCCTGATGGAAGTGAGTACGAAGCAAGAGAGAGGCAGCAGTGGAGAGTGAACAAAGTTCAGCATGTTTATTCATTCATGCCCGTGTGTGTGCACGTGTGTGTTTGTGTGTGTAGGTAGATAATGAGATAATGGTGCTCAGTGAAGTGTGACAGAGAGACGAGGCAGAGAGTGATGTGAAGAGGGAGGTTGAGAGGGAGACGGACAACAGAGGACAAAAGGAGCTAATTAAGTGTTGCGATTTTGAGGTGTTGAGCCATCACTGGGAACTGATCGATTCAAACTCTTTCAGAGGAGAGGAGCACCAGCAGAGTCTGTGTGAGAACAAACTAAATGTTGTCTTCTGTAGCTTTGGCGATGCATTAGAAAACCTAGTCTGGCGCTTCATTTAAAATACGTTTGTCTCGACAAGAAAGAACACTTTTTCTTTTCAGCGAACATTGATTTTTTTCGCCCCTCACAATCATGGCTAACATGTTGCAAAAGGCCTGAGACTGAATTAGAATCCATGTGATGTCACCTTTACTACTTCTACTTAGTTGTAGAGGAGTAACTCAGCACTTTTGCACACCTGCTGTCAGGTTTGTTTTTCCAACTTTCACTTTCTTCCTCACTGCTTGATACATCCTCTAATATAGCAGACGCACAGACAAAGCCGGTGTGGGAGACAGCATTTGCATTCTCTGTTATAAATAGGTTGAAAGATTTGTATTAGACGGCTTCCAGTCATTAACTACGTGTTTTTTCTGGAGTCGTATGCAGGATCAAGTAGCAGCAGCCCTGTTTGATGTCCCAACACAACAAGGGTCAAAGGTTACATCTGTGGCCATCCAAACTGAGAGACAATATGAGACTGCAGTTCAGTGGGACACATTTTAACCACTTTAATCTCTGTGGTTTGGTTGAATAAATGTGAGCATACAAACTTACTGAGACCGATATGTCATCTACAGATGTGGGCTGTGACATTCTGATTGTTGAATTTAACAAAAAGTCAATACAAAACACCAGTGTACAGCTAGGATTTCAGGAACTTTTCACACAAATCAGCCTCCATTCAAGGCTGTTTCAAGGTTAAGATGCAGCACACAGTGTTTTCATCAGGACATTAGGCTCTGGGGAAAAAAAAAAAAGTTCCCAGTTCAACCCCTCAAACTGACAGGTTTAGATAGTAAAGTGTACAAAAAAAGTCTTCCTCTGTGCTTCATTATTCAGTGTTTTGGTCTTTGTTCAGTGTCTTGCTCATGCATATTTATTTATTTATTTCAGGATTTTAGAATGAGTATATTTAGAATGAACAAACAAAAGGGATTTAATGATCTCTGCTGGTCTGAGCTCTGGAGTATGGTGTGTGCTCAAATTTAGCATAGCTAAAGTCTACCAGTGAAAACTCTTATAGGGTAACAGCTATTATACTGTTGTACTAGGGCTACAACTGGAGCTAATGTACTGCAATAATAGTACTACAACTAGAACTACTGTAGGTACTCAAACGCAGCACCTGTTGATATTTTACTCTTTCCAGGTATTCCAGTTCCACCATGCCTACCAGATGGCGAATTGAGGCCTTCACATATTTATTTAAACATACCAAGACACATTTCCACTTTTTATACATTTATATAATGTAGCTATTTATTATGTATCTCCATGTATCATTTGAACTTTTTTCATTTTTATTATTAACTCAGTATAAGTTGTGTTCTGTTCAGTTGAACTGCTACTAGTTTGTTTTTTATCTTTTATTTTTTTTTATGATTTCCTTACCTTGTGTGCTGCTGTCTGTCACTTTGTTTTTTTTATCCTATGTTGGTACAAAGAGAGTGTTGCAAACCAGAGTCAAATGCATCATATATGTGAAAACATACCTGGCCAATAAAGCTGATTCTGATATGGTCTAAGTCATTGAAAGCTTCTCTTGTCTTCTGTTTGCAGGTTTCCTTCTCAGCTTTCCCTGTTTTACTTTTTAACTCAAGTAGTTGTTATCTGATATCAGATATGAGTCCTTAAATGTGCAAAGAATAATGAGCAGTAGATTGTGTAATTTGTTTGCTTTTGCCAGCTTTGTTTTTTTTTCCTGTATTTTGCCACAAGAAAAAACAAAACAAAACTGTAACTGTAAAGGTGCTGTCATTGCTCGTTGGACTATATACTGTTTATCTGTTCATGCACAACTTGATGTGTTGATAAAACACTGCAAATAAGTTGCTGATGTCTTGAAAGACAGGAATCTTCAATTTACTTTTTTTAATAAAGCAAGCTGCTTTTCAGGTTCCTCTTAATCTTGTGGCAGCTGGTCTAAAAAGAATCCTTACTATCTCATGTTGTCACCTTGTGAGTGTGTGGGAATCATCATAGAGACCACCCCAGAACCACAGAAGAGCTTTACTTCGCCTTGTTGTGACTTTGATAGCAATTGTGCCCAGATAATAGTACAGCAGTGATGTCGCTAACACACCAGACTCTTCCAAAGCTGGTCGTTGTGATTGTAAATGTGAGTAAAGTGTGAATTGTCCATTCAGATTGAGAATGAGATGCTCCATCAAGCGATGGAGTTGTCTTGTCTATGACTGACAGTAAGATGGGTTTGACACTGATCAATAATGCTGTGGTACTGGTCAGTCAGTGCAGTTTAGGTTTCTGAGGGTGCTAATGTTATTGGTTTGTCATGTTCCTTCCTAACCTGTCTGTTTCCTGTCCTTAACAATGCAGCAAACACTGACCTGCAACATGCTCAGTCACTCCCTCTACAGTGTGATGGGCTTCACATGGCCATTAGACCAGTTTGCTGAGGGAATAAACAAGCAGCTCCAGTTATTGGTGGGGTGCCAGAGCATCTTGGTATTAATCCACCACCCTGAAAACAGAGCTCAGTGTGCCTTGCTGAATTCACTGCATCTCAATGGTGATTTTTTTTAAATGCTTTAGGGAGGATGTGTTATTTGTGGTGGAAATGTGTATGTGTGTGTGTGTGTGTATACTTATGAGACTGGGATTACAAGAGGGCTTCCTGCACAATGAACACAAACAGCTCATATCACTTCTGACATTAGGTAATGCGGTTTAATGTAGTGATGCGTTTTGCTGAAAACGAGGGACGTGGCAAAACTGCCATACATGACGACTTAAGTTGTGCACAGCACATCTCGCGTTGTGAATTTAAACAAAACAACTTTAGGCAATAAAAGTTTGATTGTTTCGAGTTTAAAAAAAAACAAAAAAACAAAAACAAAAAACAATATGCTCGTATCCCACTGAGCTGGTTGATCAAAACCTAATTATCTTATCAGTTATCTTAACCCTTACATCAGTGGTATTCTCTGTGTAGACTTGTTTTTTTCCATAAGGGTACTATAGATACAGTATGTTGTAGCGATGCCCGCAGATGCCCCTGCATTGAGTTGTGACGTTACATTGAACTGACTACTCCTTTAAACACATTTAATCAATAACATTTTAAATGAACACAGACAGTTTGACAAAACAGCCTGAGGCCTACTGACGTACCTTTCATCTGCTAACTGTTAATTCATGTTTGAGTACGGCCCCATGTGACCAGATGAAAGAAGGCCGAGCAGCTCAACAACATCCATGGGAAGAAAGTGAGTGACACTGCAGAGAGGTAGGGAAAAAAAAAAAAAACAAAAGAGAGAGGGATGAGGTTCAGTTGGAGTCCAGAATAAATTATCGTCAACCTGGTGTGTGATGAGCGGTTTACCCCTTTTCTCCACGCTGTGAAATGACCCCGACATCTATGACGACTGAGCTCACCAAATCACTTCACGTTTTAATAAAGAATAATGTGTTTGCCGACATCAGCTTGCACTCATTAGCATGATTAATTGCCTCCTTGCTTTCGGTAAACATTGTGAGCTGTATTCCCATTTATTCAACGAACATTAACCAGTCATAATTAAACGTTCTGATCTTTCTCACTCATCTCTCCCCGTACGAGCTCTCTTCACGTGTTGGGCGACTTCATTAATATTACCTCACTTCCTGTCATTAGCAGGACGATGCACGCGTCACTTTATGTAAGAGTCAGGATCATAATGGTCAGTTTTTAATGGATTGATTTATTGCAGGAGCATACAGGGAGGACGGCTCGCTGTTTTCCACAGTTTGGTGCCAACCTTTCTGAGCCTTCCTGCCCTTCTTACAATGTCACTCTTAACAGCGTGTTGGTCAGCTGCTATGAAACACAATACACACAGCAACGGAAAATAAAGGTGGCTGACCTTCACTAGAATCAAAGAGTATCTGTGAAGGAGACAGACTTCCTCAGCCTGAAAATCAGTGATGGAGGGATTAGGTTTGGGATTCATTTTTGATGAGGTGATAGAGAGGAAGACAGTGAGAGGAAAAAAAAAGTATCACCATCACTCAGTCTGGAGGTTGAGGTTCGAGTTGGTTATTTGCAGAACTGATTGCTGTATTTGAGACCATTTTCAATGTCGAACACTAATCCTGCATCCACAGTGAAACAAGAATCATACACAACTCAGTCACAACTCACACTGTTTCCTCTTGTGAGCCCATACACAGCCTCTTACTTTCTGTCAGCTCAGTTCGATCCGCCGCTGGCATGAAAGGAAATAAAGTTTTTAACAGATGACAAAGGTCAACTTTTCAACTGATTCTGTCTCTGCTCTTGTCGACAGGTAGTACCGTGGCATTTTGTAAAGAGCCTGTTAAACTCATATTTCATGTTTTGACAGCTTCAGAGCGGATTTCTTTCAACCGCTTCAAACCACTCAAAGCACACAGGGTTCATGCTGTTACATTCAAATCTCAGATTTTAATAAACTGTCAAAATTGTTGCAAAGCTCTCCTTATTTTTTTGCAGTTCAAGTTTAGTCAACTCAGCTGTCAGACCCAACATGGGCTTTTAAGACATACATACCAAATATTGTATATTCCAATATATTCTAAACAAAATTGTCTCTTCTACCAAAGTCAGCTCTGGCTACAGCTCAAATCTTTCATATCTTTGTAACCTTTAATTAGATTTTACTTGTATACATTTTAAAGAGCAAAACAACATCTCATCCATGCATCAACTATCATGCATTTGTTTATTTGAAGACACTTGTCCTGCATCCGTAAAAACCCTGAAAAGGAAAAGTGGAGATTATCAAAGGAGCTGATATGCTGCTGGTCTTTATGCCAGTAAAAAAATTCCAAGCATGTTGTCAATGAAATCAAGGTTTGTTTGCATCCATATTTACTGGAGTAGTGAGAAAAAATGAATGCCAGGTCAAAACATATTATGCTACGTAAAACACATGATCGTGCCGAACATGGAACTGATGATCCCACCCTGTATCTCCTTCTTCTCCTCCTCCCTCCTGCAGAGCACCTAAAGGTGGCGCTGGAGGAGTACATGATGCGGCTGCCGAAGGTTCGCATCCTGAGGACCAAGAAGAGGGAAGGTCTGATCAGGACTCGTCTGCTGGGAGCCGCCGCCGCTAAAGGAGAAGTCATCACCTTCCTGGACTCCCACTGTGAGGCTAACGTCAACTGGCTGCCTCCACTGCTGGGTGAGGAGCAAATGCTCACAGTCATATCAGTATGACTTGCTTGACTTCATTGCACACAACTTTACAGTTAGTGTTAGCTCCATTAGCTGTGGGTAACAAATAGATGCTGAATCTTGATGCATTGACCCACAGGAGCATTTAATATTTTGATTCACAGAAATAAACAAATTGACAGCAATTGGCAGAGTTTGAATTAATAATATTCAATAAAAGATAAAATGCTGCAGATGAAGGGTACACCAACACTAACAGAACAAAAAAAATGCAGAGTTTCTTCGTTTGAAAGCAGTGGAATAACTTTTGACTGAACCGTCTGCCTGCCTCCGTGTCTGTCAGACCGCATCGCCCAGAACAGGAAGACCATCGTGTGTCCGATGATCGACGTGATCGACCACGACAACTTTGGCTACGACACGCAGGCGGGGGATGCCATGCGAGGAGCGTTCGACTGGGAAATGTACTACAAACGGATTCCCATCCCTACAGAGCTGCAGAAGGATGACCCCAGTGAACCCTTCGAGTGAGTGACAAGGACTTACAGTTCTTTAAATCATGTTGTCATCAGTAATGACATCTTTGCCGCTATCTACTCCCACAACAAGCATTTCTCTCGACTCAGGGATTTGTTCCTGAACGCTTCAGCTCACTCTCACTCCCCCCATCTCACCTTGCTTGATGTTTCAGGTGTGTGGGAGGTGATGACAAGCTGAAAATCAGGGTTTCATTACTTTTTTAAGTTTTCTACTGAGAGCGCTGTGTGGGGGGGGATCCATGCACTAGAACAACAAGCAGTACAGTGGAAGTCAAATACCCCCTGAGCAGCTACTTCACTGGTGCACTGCAGTGCTCTTCTGACTGTAGACACTGTGTCAACATATGAATTAAACATGGTGGTTCTCGTGCTTGCACACACTGTTGAACCACAGCACTTTACTTGTAGGATGCACAGGTGCCAGATGCCCGTTTCTGATTCTTTTTTCTTTTTCTAAATCATCAGTATGCAGAAATGCATCCTGTAGACTTGGGGCACTTAATCAGCAATGGTAAAGCATGCTTATGTAGCAGACAGCTAATTAAAAGGCGCACATGGCCTTCACCTGGCTCTCATCGACTCTGGTCCACTGAGGCTGTGGGGGAAGGGAGGAAGGAAGAGGTGCATGTGTGTGCATCCCATGCTTACTCTGGAAATCAAAGCATGCACAGCGTGAAAGTACATTTCCTCACAATGGACAACAATATAATTTGAATGCAATTATAGCTGCACATAGTGCCTTTTTTTTTCAAAAAAAAAAAAAAAAAAAAAAAAAACCTGCATTATGAGCTTTCTTAATCAACACAACACACAAAAGCTGATGTTGTTAAAGTTGGTACTCCTTCGCTTCACTTTGTCTCAGTAGTAATTAAGACCATTCCCCTGCAGTGACTCAAACGGATCCTCTGTTCTCAAAATTATATACATTTGTACCAATTTTTTGTGAAAGACAGACACTGCTGTGCAATCAGACTGTAGCTGCTTCACATCAAAGTCTTTCAGCCAATAGGAATCAAGCACCCTGTCCCTGTCTTCAGACATGCCTTCTTCGAGCGTATTACATCCTGGATTGCATTTGTTATTTTTGTTTTTCCCCCAGTTTCCAAATGTGGTGGAAAGATTTCCAAAAGCACCAATTCCCATGGTTTTGAAATGACATGGTAAACTGCTAAATAGTAAACATGCTGATAGTGGACAGAACATCATTATTGAGAAAGGAAAACGGCTGTCATGTTAAATTCCATTACTCAACAAACATGTATTCATTTATCACACATGCATGTTGTGCAGCTGTCTATGAAATTTAGAAACCCATCAGGGTAGCATAACCCACAGCGGGCAGGGAAAACAGAAAGCTTTAATCATAAAAACCTACTGCAGGCATGTTGAAGACAGAACAAAAAGGAGAATGTCAGAAACACAGAGGTGTTTGTACAGTTTCACATCCGTCTATCACTCCTGGATTCATTTCATCCTTTTCACCCTTGGAGGAGGAAAATTGCAGCATCCTGGCTGTTATCACCACAGGACTCGTATCTTTACTCAGTGCTCGCAAGGCGTGGGAAGCCCTGGAGTGTTTTTCACCTCTGATAGCACAGTGGCTGCCCTGTTTGCCTTTAATTGATCCTCCTCAGGGACAACTTTGGCGAGAGCTGACTACCTGCTGGCCGCCTGCCTCTGACTTCTTCCTAATGAAAAGCCCGTAACTATGACAACCTGGTGTACCTTCAAGCATGTATGGTAATATTACTGCAGTGAGGGGGATCAAAACATAACAATGGATCAGTATTGCATTAACCAGGTTAAGGCATGTTACGTTTCCCTACTCACAAAACTGGAAAAAAAGGGTTGCTAAGTGGGAAACTAAGTTACAGCAGAAAATGGATACCACCACAGCATAAGGACCTTAATACAAAATAAGAAGCAGAAACATCAGTAAACAAAAAAAAAAAAAAACATAACAACCTGACCAAAAAGATTCAAGTTGGGAATCAGTAGGAAGGAGCATATTTGTAATGGTGGCAAAGAACAGAAGACTCAAAACTAAATACAAACTTAGTTTCGCCTCACTTTGACCAAATTCACTCACACACCCTTCATTTAATTTAATAAAAAAAAAAAAATACACAGAGCCCACTGAAGGTGTTGACTCTCTGCCATCCCACCCGAAACACTCAGCTGGGCAAACCAACCTTCTTATATGGCTTCTGAATGTGGTTGATTAGCACCAGCTGAGGAAGACCAACACGGGTGCAAACAGTGGATCCTGATGAAGGTTAACGAGACCAGTAATGTGGAGCTGAAGAGCCTCTGACCATAGCACATGTAGTGGAGACATTTGGGTTCCTTACAATAATATACATGTATGTCTATAATCAATTTGTGCTGACAGTAGAGCTAACAAGGCCTGCACTCAGCAGCACAGAGCTCGTCACAGCACACAGACGCCACAATGCTGCAATAGTGTCACCATAACGACATGAACTCTGACTGGCTCTCTGCGTCCCTGTGCATTTTTTACATTGTTTTTTAATCCTGTAGGATGAACAGTTTGTTGTTCTCTAATATTTACCTAAAAATAATAAAAGTGATTGGTTTCATTTGCTGTGTGCTTTCATGTTGAATTTGATATATGGGATATAGACATGCACAAGATTTGTTCTTCAACTAATCATTTCAGTGATCAGCAAACAATTCTCCTTCATTTTGTAGTTTTCTTCTTCACTGAACCATTTCAATATGAGTAGCAATACCATAGCTCAAAAAAAAAACTTTTCTCAACCTTTTCTTTTTCATTTATTGTTAGACATAATTTTCAGTAAAATTATCCCTTTTAATTTCACAACAGGGAGTTGTGGTTTATGTCAAACCTTATTTAAGCATTTTTTCATATTTAACATAACAAAAACAGCTGCTTACAAGGGTCTGTATCCCATATATCTGTTTTCTGCACTGAAAAAATTACTCACATTTTCTGTCTGATTGCTCTCAATATCCATGATGCAGTGCTTTTACTGATTTAGCCTCAACACCACAGAAGTGCTGTGTACTATTATGCATTTTTATAATTAACTGTCAAGCACTTTGGAGCTGCTTTTTAAGTAATAAATAAATAAAGTGTATTATTTTTTATTATTGTTATTATTGCATGAATGCAGAATATGTTTATAGAGGTTACATAGAGGAAGTTTTGGGTTTTCAAAAACCAGCGTGCATCTCTTTTGTCTCCTATTCCTGCTTTGAGGGGTCTGTTTTGTCAGAAGTGATCATTTCTTGTCATCTCCTTGTCTTCCTGCTTCCTCTTTGTCCTCTTGACACAGATGTTTTGTTTGGCATCAACATTGCTGCCCTACAACCAACTGTCATTTTAAGTTGGTGTGTGCAGCTGTCTTACAGAATGTCTTGTGTGTCCTGCAGGTCTCCAGTGATGGCTGGTGGACTGTTTGCTGTGGACAGGAAGTGGTTCTGGGAGCTGGGAGGATATGACACAGGTCTGGAGATCTGGGGAGGAGAACAGTACGAGATCTCATTCAAGGTAAAAAAAAAAAAAATCATCAATTCACAAATGTAAAATGCTAATTTCATTAAAGAGATGGAAAAATAATTTGATTCTGTATTTATTAACCACAGGCTAATTGAATGTATATTTACTGTACATATTAGTTCATCGTGCAGATGTGATTTATGGATTTTTTTCAGTATTTACCCAACTTCCCTTGCCAGCCTTTTCACAGTATCAGGGTCATACACATGGTTATAATAAAACATGTGGTCTTGGAGACTACTGCTGTTCCCAAGCAGTGCCATCACCATGTTTTATTTTGGTTTCTGTCACATCTACAATGAAAGCTTTATGGTTTTTGTTCATTCAGGAATCAAAACAACAAGGACACTGTTGTTGTCTTGTTTTTCAGAGTCCTGCTCTCATGTCCCTCTTCAAACTTATTAAAATTTACTTCGGGCTGCTTGTCATCCCCATTTGTTAAATAGCCCAGACAGTATTAAGTTAACCAAACCTAACGTTGTCATAACAGTGCGGGGTCATATTCATGTGAATTCTATTTTAAAAGTTGTTTGTAAAGGTTGTTTCGTAGAGGAGTGCCAGATCAGAGA
Source organism: Synanceia verrucosa (assembly GCA_029721515.1). Taxonomy (NCBI): domain Eukaryota; kingdom Metazoa; phylum Chordata; class Actinopteri; order Perciformes; family Synanceiidae; genus Synanceia; species Synanceia verrucosa. The sequence continues at coordinate 19,818,160 of CM056565.1, read as the reverse complement.
AATTATCATGTTTATGGGTCATTTTGGAAGACAGTGACATATTTGGTGACGGTTCATTACTCTTCTTTTTAGTAACAATCACAATATTTTGCAATCTCACAAACACTGAAAGCACCACACGGAGTCTGATGCTCACATATAAATCTATTCCTAAACCCGAGGCTCAGTGACTTGACTGCACTGTGATGCAGAAGTATAATTTTATATCATTTACACTTTGATGTAAAGGCTAACTCTGAACAAAAATTGAGGATTCCTTGTGGAGCTGGAGTGATAGGCCTTAACTAACACCATCCATGACCCATTGCTGAGCCTGATGTGAAAAGCTTTTCATCTTATTAATAATTACTGAGATAATATCCCACGTCAAGGTTATTATTTTGGCCAAGATTATCATATTATTAAATTTTGCAATCAGCACATGCCTAGCTGCGCTTCTTAACCCTACTCTTTACCCACAGATATTCAATTTGGTCTCCTTTTTATTAAGATTCCCATTAGCTGATACAGAGCAGACAGCCAATCTCCTGAGAAACAGGCTCTCATACTAATCCTTCTCCTGCAGACAGCCAGGCCCAGCTCGCATGTGAAACACAACCGCTTCATTCAGTGTGAAAGTTAATCTGAAGCTCCATCATGGTCACACTGGTATGGGAACATCAAGCATTTCCGGCTCACACACTGAAATAATGTCAGCACAGAGAGGCAGTCTGACCTCACCTGCTAGACGGTTCAGGGTGTAAAAGTGACGATAGATTTCTTTTATATCCCTCAGAGATTGCAGTTTCAGTTATGCAAACATTACTCAGAGACGACGCTGCTCTGGAGGCAGAAATAATTAAACCTCCGTGGAAGGAGCCAAGAAAAATAGACATTCAGAGTGAAAGTTAGCTATCTAGCAAACAGTTGGCAGAGGAAACGAAAAAATAAATTAGGTGTTTTTTTTCATTACGTTGTTGTTGCTGTGATAATGCACCGGCTTTCTGTTGGCTGCTTATATGACAACACCATCAAGCGACCTATGTTGGCTGATATTGTTAATTGTTAATATTTGTTGAATTCTTTGCTTCATGTTTATTTCCATCTTGCTGTATTTCCCTCTGGACCAGGTGTCAAAAGAGCCAAAGTTATTAAAACATGAAGATGCAAACCATCTGTTGTTTAGAAAGCATAAGGTCATTGGTGTGGGAAGCTAATATTAACCATGAAGCACGGCACTCCTGTTTCATCTGGACTTCATGTTTATTACTGCCAGTCTTTGTTTGGGTCATTGTTATTCATTCAGTGGAGGTGAACACATTACCAGAGCCACTGAAGTACAGTACATACTGAAGTAATTTATTCAAAGACACCAATTGAGACATCTCAAGTTCTAGTTGCACTTTTAGTCAATGCTGGAGTTTGTCTTGCAGCGATATGTTTTATTCATGCAGTTGGAGTGAATTGTGTTGTTCTGTACTTTCTATCAGCTGATCCGGGTTCAGTGGTGCTGCAGACCATGAGAGACTGGCCATGCTGCAGTGACAATGATGTGAACACAGAGCAGTGAGGACTCGTTGGTTATGTCTGGGAGCTTTTTTGTAACACCACAGACTTGTGAGAAAGTGAGCGGGAAGAACTGACATATATGGACACCCAGCCTCACTTAATCGCCTACATCCCCTGACATAAGGCTTCAATCAGCTCCTTCTTTTATTTCATAACCATGGCAACGTATGGAGCCTCATCTCCAGTCTTTGCTAGATTGTTCCACACTGTTCTGCAGCAGGTCATGTCTGGTTTTCTTTTGCCCAGATTAGTCATTACTTTTGCTTTTGTTCCAGGGCAGCCATCCTGTTCATCCAGAAGATACCACAGTGTGCTCTCAGGCATCCATACAGACCCATACAGTGATGTTTCTGTTATATAAATGGATCATCCATATTAAGTAGTATTGCTTTGACATCCTCGTTGGACTACTATTGTAATGTTTTTGAACGTACTCTACATGTAGGAACACACTGCAGAGGCCCATTTGTTCACATGTAAATTAATCTACATTGCAGGTGGGCAGGAGGTTCACCACTGCTTTTGCAACCTCTTTTGTGCGCCTACACCATGAAATCATTTGTAAATATGCATATTCCATGTTCCATCATTCCTGTCCATCTTCTTGAACTCTCAGCTGCTTCAAATAGCATACATGTGAGTTACATATTAAAGGACTTTGCTCTGCAGAAACAATTTAGAAACCTTACAGCTCTCTCACTTTGTTTATTTTCAGATTTAAATCCAGCTTGTCATCGCCTTACTTTTTATTTTTCTATTGTCTTTCAAACAAAAGCCTTTTTTTTCTCATCTTGCCCGCTGCCTCTAAGTATTCCTTTCATCGCCATCCTCTTCCTTTCTTTCTCCAGGTTTATTTTCAATATTTCAAGCCAAGAGTAAGCATTGTCTCCGTCGTCTTCATTACAGTTAGAGGATTAAACTGCTGGGTGTCTCGGCTGTGAGACATGAACAGATGAAAGGAAAAGAAACAAGATAAAATTACTGTAAGGGAAGGTTTAGTTTTTAACTTAAGACAAGCACATCAGTGTGCTTAGAACATGAATAAAATAATTGTATAATTTCAGTATTTCAAAGAGATGGCTTACCTTGTTTTTTGCAGTTGTTTCTCCAGTAGCAGCTTTGTTTGAACACCATACTACTGGCTGAACCCAGTTGCTCAGTCTTTCTCTAATCTGACCCTCCTGCTCAGGTGAAGTCAGGTCACCATTATCATAATTTGGTTTTGATGACTTCACTTCTTCCTCCTCTATCCTGTCATCCCCCCACTCTTCTTCTCCCAGGATTTATAAGCCTGTTAGAAGCACTGTACTTTACGCCTCTTTCTTCTCAGTCATCAGTCTCCTGCTCATCTCCTTGATCGTTGCCTTCCCTCACCTCCCTTCTACCTTTCCTCAACTGTCTGTCTATGAATTTTAAGATGGGCAAATCTTCTATATAATATAATAGAGATGTGTATGATGAAAGCGTTTTCTCTCTTTTTTTGTCTCTGTAGGTGTGGATGTGTGGTGGTCGGATGGAGGACATCCCTTGCTCTAGGGTAGGACATATCTATAGGAAGTACGTCCCCTACAAGGTCCCGGGTGGGATCAGCTTGGCGAAGGTAATTGCTGTACTTCTACTCTACGACTCCACGATTCTTGACAAGATGCTATACAGCACATCAGTCCCATGTTTTCTGTGTGCTAACAGTCTGATACGGAGGTTCAGTGTTCAATGTTACATCACCATTGTTTCATCTGAGTCACAACACAACAAATGGGTTTCATTAAGAGGACTAATCTATGTGACTGAGAGCAGGGCTAATAAAAGCATCATGGGTCTGCATGAGCTGGTTTTGGTACCCTTTAAAAAGTCCCTATCTAACTTTATTATCCTGCTTGATGTGACATTCAATATATTCCAGCTCAGGAAATATTCAAGTGCAGTCACAATGTTCATGCACACACACATACATACCAACACTACCAACAGGGCACTGTTGGGCTAAACTGCAAAGTGTGGACTTGTGGGAGGTGTTTTGCTATGTTATTGAAACTGTACCTTTTAATTAATTCTAAAGATGTTGCCAAGAGGGGACTTGCCGACTTGTCAAAAAGTGGGCCTTCATATTCCACACACACACACTGTTGAAATGGTTAACTAGATTGAGGTGTAAATTAATACATGAGCTAACAAGGAGTTAATGAACCTTAGAAGCAGACAAACAGTGCAACATAAACACTTCCTGTTTGTACTTGTATCCAAACACATCACTGTACAGTCTCACACACAAACACATACTGATGCGAGCTGGTCTCTAAGTGGTGCAGAATAACAAATGGCAGCGTTTTTCTTTCAAACGTCCTCTAGTAGTCTCCTCTTTCTTCTCCGTGCACGAGCACATTGCAGTTGGCTCAGCATCAACTAACAAAAGACCACCAGATGAGAGGAAGTCTATCCACTATCTGCAACTTATAGCCCTCCTCTGAAAAATGAGCTTAAGTTTCTTTGTTCCTTGTACCTACACAGAATGAGGAATTGTCAAAAAGCGCTAACTCATCTGGGGTGTATAGCCTCAGAGCGTTCATTACGCATGCCTCTGAGGCAGCCTTGAACTTGTCTCAGCATGCCACTGAAAGACACTGGCCTTTGTTTTAACTTTTTATTCTGACTAGCAGTCTGAGAGCTGAACCCCAGCAGAATGCTGATGGTCTTGATTCAGTCTGACTCCTCATTGCCAGGGACAGTGGGATTTGGTGTTCATTTGTGTTTGGGGAGCGCCAAAGACTTTTTGGCAGACTTTAGATGCCTGCTGAGAAAAGTAGGCTGTTCACTGAGTGAATCTAACTGGCTGACTCAATATTTGATTTGACTTCAGAACCTAAAACGTGTGGCAGAGGTTTGGATGGACGAATACGCTGAATATGTCTACCAGCGTCGGCCCGAGTACCGCCACCTGTCCGCAGGAGACATGGCGCCCCAGAAGGAGCTGAGGAACCGCCTCAACTGCAAGAACTTCAAGTGGTTCATGAGCAAGGTGGCCTGGGATCTGCCCAAACACTACCCACCGGTGGAGCCCCCTGCTGCTGCGTGGGGAGAGGTAAGGATTTGTTTATGGCACTGTGAGGTCCAACAAAATCCTTGGTTACTTGGTTAGGTTAAGGAAAATGCCATAGTTGGCCTTAAGAAAAGCAGCAAAACAAAACACTGGTGTCCTGGTTGATAATCCTGTGTTTAGACCCAAAAGTCCTTCAGAAGGTCTGAGTGGAGCATGTTTACATGGATGCAATACATGCGTGTGTTGACGCCATGTCTTCTCTGAAACAGCTGGATGTGGCGCCTGGTCTGAGTACCTGAGTTTAAAAACCCCTCCTCCACACTCGCTGCAAATCGCTGCAACCTCCAGAAGTCCTTGAGAAAACAGTCTTAAATGAGCACAACAAATATAAAGCTGATGGGTATGTGAGATTAGTGGTGGACCGACACATCAATACAAGGCAACTCCCAGCCACTGTCAGCGCTAACACAGATAACTAAAGTTTGGTCATGACCGATGAAGGTGCTCTCATCTCCTGCTATTTCAGAAGAGACTAAAGGAATAACAATATCAAAGGAAGAAGGAAATGTGTGTAAAATGCTCCTTCCTGAGTTAAAAGCAAAGTTAAAGCAATGATTTTATCTTATGTTTGAAAAAGTCAGCAGTTTCTCCCTCCCCTTAAATGATCTGGAAAACTTTTCCAGTGCCTTGAGGCTTTTTTTCCCAACTCTGGTTCTCAGAACAACCAAACACTTTGAAAGTGGTGCATTCAGTGTGACCGCACTGTGAGCTAATCATTATTATCTCCACAATCAAGTCATGGAATTACAATATTTATAAATGTTCTCTCCTCTACTTCCTTCAGTTCTTTGTTGACTATGAGCGAGATGAGCTTAATACATTGTTAAATGTTTGTGCAAATAGACATGCTCCTGATGCTGGACACAGTCAGGAAGACAGTTTCTCTTCCGATTATGCATTAGCAGTTATTGTTGTGTGGGAGTCTTGGATTAAGCTGTAAATCTGTGTTGCACAAATACTGCATGGTGATATGTAGTATGCTGGAGGTGATGCGATGGTCACTGCATGTCATGTTTATTTCAACACAGGATTTAAGACTTACAAATAAATACTGGTGGGAGATTTCCAAGGTGAGAGGCGTGTATCGAGCTGGAGGTAGCTAGCATTCCCAGAAGTGGCAACAGACAACAAACAGTGATGCAACATGTTTGCAACACCTCCTCTGCATGCTGCAACTATATGCATCTGGAGTGCACACCCAGGAGCTATACATGTCTTTGGGATCTTCTAAGTGAAAAAAGCAAACATATTCAAAAAGAGGTGTATCATAGCACCAGTAAGATATTACTACATACACTGAAATTATCATTTATTTGATGGTTTTAGGTAGATCCAACACACAAGCCATTTTATAGCTTGTACAACAAGTGAAGAAGTACAACAGTGGGTGTTCATGAAGCAGCACATGACCAGTAATAAATCAGTGTTGCAGGTTAGGGCTGTAAAATAAAATACAGGAGCCCACAAAGGCCTTAATCCAGTTGTGATTTAGCTGGATTTAAAAACAAGATCTGGTGGAAGCTGAGCTGTGACTCTCCATAACTAAACATTGTGTGGTTTTGTGCTTGTAGATTCGAAACGTGGGCAGTGGGATGTGCATGGAGATTAAACACTTTGTGTCAGGCAGTCCCATCCGCCTGGAGAGCTGTGTGAAGGGTCGGGGAGAGGTGAGCTGGAGCCATGGACAGGTGAGGGCCATTCATTACACTTTCTGCAGTAAAACGAACACTCAGTTTCATGACCTGAGAACTTTCCTTTATGTTGTGTTGTTGTAGAGCGCTATGTTTGTGTCTCTAAAAGGGCCGTGATCCATGCACATAGTCAAGGGTTAGTGGTCAGGCAGTTGTTGTAGAAATGAATGGAGGCCCTGTTTCTCCTTTTATTTATTTAGATATATTTAGTCACACTAGCTAGAGACTAGAGACCAGAGCAATGTTGGTCTTTCTGTACAGCTCCTTGTTTAAAATTCAAAAAACAGACAGATGACATCCATGGGCCAGCAGAATTATAATTAGTTGATTGATGGTTCGCTAGAGCTTCAACAAGAATTAATCAACAAGTAATCTTTTGGGAAAAGGCATTATAAAATTATCTGATTGCAGCTTCTTCAATGTGACCAAACAAACATGTGAACAAACTGCAGTGAAAAGCAACAGAGAAAGGAAACAGTGTGATGTTTGTGATCTCTGCAGGTTTTAACGTTTGGGTGGAGGGAGGACATCCGGGTGGGCGATCCCATGCACACCAGGAAGGTCTGCTTTGACGCCGTCTCCCACAACAGCCCTGTCACCCTGTACGACTGTCACGGCATGAAGGGGAACCAGCTGTGGCGCTACAGAGAGGTCTTCACTTTACGATGCTATTTACAGAATACAGTGGATTAACAAGACAAATAAATTGAACAAATTGTATATATTTGTGAGAATATAATGTAATAATGTAGTAAGTTATTATTTTAAAACGCCTCCTAAATCAAATCAAGAAGGTAATAAGTGCTGTTAAAAGTTTACGACAGATAGGGATATATTTTTTCTTTTTGTCTTCCCTTAGGATAAGAGTCTGTACCACCCTGTCAGTAACAGCTGTATCGATTGCAGCCTGAACGGGCGGCGGGTCTTCATGAACACGTGTGACCCCTCCTCCCCCAGTCAACAGTGGCTGTTTGAGAGAACCAACGCCACCGTGCTGGAGCGCTTCAACCGGGGCGCCAACTGAGGCCACCAGACCATGAGAAAAGGAGTCTTCCAGAAGAAAAAAAAAACACCACGGAGCAATGATCACCTTTGATCAGGTGATTAATACATTTATTTTTCTAGTTTTCTTAGGAGCAAATTGGTGCTTTCATCTAGGTTTGTGGGATTTGTTTACATCATGCCAGCCTCATCATTTAAAGCTTTAACCAATCAAAACGTTGTCTGAGGTGCTGTAATCTGCCTGTTTATTTGACCTCTATGCAGATAAGAATGGAAGTTACGAGTGAATAACGTGCTGCATCAGAAACATGCCCTGTGGTATGGCAGTGATGGGATGGCTGAGAGCAGGAGAGCTGGTCAAACCACACACAACACCCAGAATACGATCACACACAGCATGAGCTTTTGATGAGGAAGAAGGTAAAACAAAGACCGTCAGTTGAAGATAAATGCTGATTTAAAACACAATAATAATTCTCTGTGTGTTTTCTGTCCCTCTCCAGGGTGGAAGGACCACTGTTTGGACCTGAAGAATCTCCAAGAGTCAAAAACACAAACTCATGGATCTTCTTTTGCCTCTTTTCACCTCATCTTTTTCAATTGTTGCCTTAACAGTTCCGATAATGGGAAATCCCTGCTCCCTATGTTTTCATCCAGGGTACCAAAACAGCACACGGTGACATACAGAATGTGAGACTTTTGCATCTAAAATCATGGGAACTGGAAAACAAAATTGCAAACATCTTTGAAACAATTATTCCTGCACAGTGTGCTGATGAATTGCAAGAACATGTCTTTTAAAAAAGAAACACGTCTTGAGACTCTCTACAGACTCATCTTGAAAGTGCAATTGTTTTTTCTACTGAGCAATAAAACAGCAAAATGATATAGATTATCTCTTTTTCTATCTCAAGATTTTTTTTAATGCTTGGAATATTTTGTGCAATCTGACAATTTACTGATCACACAAACATATTCTTAGAGGCTTGAGTAAAATATTCAGGAAACAGTATTATTGTTAATGCGTATATTAAATTAGAGAATGTCTCTTCAGCTGGGATAACATTACTAACAAGCAAAAAGTGAACAGCTGTTCATGCCACGACTTCCCTGGTTCGGGTTCACTCTCCCTGCTCTGATGGTGTTTTTGGCTTCAGCAGAAGCAGCTGTTTCCATTGAAAAAGTGTCATGTCCTCACACTGTCAGCTTGAACAGTGAATGCAACCACACACACATGATAGTTGCATACTGATAGTTGCTTTCTGTCTTGCAGTTCTCTTGTGAGTGTGACCATGAGAGTGAAGCTCTCTCTCACTTTTTTTCAGTCAGCTAAAAATCAACCCCTTTCTCAAACACAGACATGATCAGATTTCCAGCATGGCACAGTAACAGTTTTATGTCATTTATTTTTTACAACAGAGAAAGCACCCATGCATCTCACCACAGAGGTCAGTAATGAGTTCGACATTAAGAAAAAAAACTCTAGCTTCTTAGCAATTCAACTGCTGTTCCTGGCCTTTAAACTTTTTTTTAAATTAAGATAAACATGATTGCAATGGGAAATGGCTACATGTGTTTTGATGTTGACTAAAATGTACTCTTGATATGGTCCTACTATATGTGTCTGCTTAAACACATGACAGTAAACACACTCATTGGTTGTGCTGCTCTCAAGTGAAATGACTTGACAGGCTGGAACACGATTTTGATGAAATTGAATATTTTTTATTTACCTTCTGCTCGTCAGTGCGAGTGCTGTTTGAAAAGATGTGAGATTCAAACTTTGACATCTTGAGCTCTAAACAAATGCAGAGACAATCAGAAGCGAATGGTGGGCAATCTTCACAATTACTGTCTCCAGAGCTGCGTGTGTAATGCACTGTGTCGAGTCAATTCGGCAAAGAGGGAGAGACCCACTGTCACTAACATCTCCAACGCATTCGCCTCCATCATATTATGACCCTGCAAATTGCACCCACTCCTTTTGATGATGTGCAATATGAACATCAGACAGCATGGAAGTGGAAAGATAGGTACTGGAGAGCTGGAGACGAAAAAATTGAAAACAAAAATGGTAATTGAATCCTGCTCTGACTGAAAAATGAGACCATTTCCCTCTTAGTGTCAACTTTTATGTTTCATATGTTGAAATAGTATATTTGAAGAAATAGGTCAGGATGAAAAGCAACTCCTGTATTAGTGTGTGTTAACCAGGCTAATTGTAGTATTAGATGCATATAGGAGAATTAAATATGAAATGACTGGGGAATGCTGCTGCTCACCTCCTAATAACCAAACGCTCCTCCTGGCTTGTGATTGGCTCAGTCCAGAGAGGCAGGAGAGGTGTGACAGGCCTGCTCTGCTCATGACCTATCAGCTGAATAATTACAGCTAACCTCCTTCTCCACAGGGCTTCGCCGCTATAAACGGCCCCGCTGTCACACACTAATGGAAAATCACGGCCGTGGCGGTGTCGCAGCGTCAGGCACAAGTCATCTGGGACCTGGGTGGACGTATTCAGGTCAAATCCTTTATCACGCTGGCCTCGCTGTTTAAAAAAGGCAGATTGGAGCTGCTCTACAAGAGGGCTTTCATGGCGTCGCTCCTTGTTTGTGCATCTTCCAGTCTGAATGGCATTGATTTTTTTTTGTTTACACTGACAAGGATCTAATATGTATGAAATTATTTATGTTTTTTGCATAAGCTCTCTAGCTTTTCCCTCATCTACTGTAGAAGCATGGACTTGTGTTGCATATTTGCTTGCTGAACAAGCTGCCAAAGGAACATTCATCTAGGGGAACATGCACCAGTTTGCAGGCCAGAAAGCTCCTTCAGCCCCATATAGGCTACTTGGCCCCACTGTCTTGATACTGATCCACCCAAAGGACATGATCAAGTTGTTTTAGCACGTTTGCAAGTCAGTTACATCCATCCTGCCCTCAGAAAGTACGATTTTGACATGATATGGCCAACACTTTCTCTTTTAAGTGTTTGATGTTCACAGTGTTCTCCCTCACCTTCAACACAACTGCTTGTCCTTCACTCTGCATTAGTTCATCATCATCCTTCTGCTTGTGAAGCGACCATCTTTCTTCCAGCAGACTTTGTTAAATACCTGTTGTTATATTTACATAAACCCATTCACCTGGGTGAGTAAATCACACACTGGAGCTGCAGAATAACAACCACACTTTGACAGCGACGAGAAGAAGCGGCACCTCATTGTACTGCAGTCAGCTACTTGCTGTTGTTGGCGACACACACATGCTGCTGTCACCTCCGTCTTTGAGCAGATTTATACAGCACGCTAGATATTCTGTTCAGGTCGCCTCCACAGGCACACGTCCAAAAGCAGCTCTTGTACAGGAGCCAAACTGCTCTACACCGACTCTTCAGCCGAGAGAAAGCCATAAACAACGGCAGCCAGTTTAGAGTTTACATTACATAACAAGATCCATATTATCCTTTTTTGTTTTTTTTTTTCAGTCCATTTGCTACAAAGCAACAATTTATTACTGTAATTTATTTTTCCCCCCATCCTCCACATTCTGCACATATAGGCCTGCTTTCAGTCACTTGTTTCTTGTCATCAGGCTGGCTGTCAAACTTTATCCACACTAAGTCGGCTAAGTTGAAAAATACAGATTGTTTTGCGCTGCATAACCATGGAATTTTGACAAGAATAAATGCTAGTTTCTTAGTATACAGAAATGAACATAAACATCACAGACTGCACAGAGGGAGGGAAAACGTGGTCAAAAATCTAAAGCAACCAGCTTTAGCATTGGTGGAAGTAGGTCATAATCTAAAACATGTAGCAATACTGGTGTGACCCCAACTAATTTATTCAAGTGACAACATCATTCATGTCATTCGACAGTAAGAGAAAAGATAACTGAACATTTTGATCTGTTCAGGTTAGCACCTACAATAGTTTCAGCTTCAGGCAGCTTCAGCTGCAAAACCACCATGCTTGTTATGTGTAATAGAAGCAGGAAAACTCAAAACTTAAATGTAATGTTGATCGGCATTTAAGAAGACTTTCAGCACCATCAATGTCACGTCTCGTCAAGCTTGTCAAGTTATTGTTTTGGTCATGTTTTATTGTATTTACAAAGTTACATGGTTTCAGCCATGTGACTTCCCGCCCTCCTGTTTTCCGAGTCTGGTTGATTGTGTGCCTGTCACTCCTCACCTTCTGTGAGTTATCAGTTTTCTTCCACTGTAATTTTTAGTTACTTCAAATTCACGTAGCTAGTTTGTTTTGTTTCATAGTTGACTCAGGATTAGAGTTATCCTTCAGGTAGAAGTGTTTGTTGTTACTGTTAGTCATCCTTCAGGTAGAAGCATCTTTTGTTTCATCTTTGTTTTATTTTGTAAATAAAAACCTTTACTTTGAAACTTTTCCATAGGGTCATGCATTTGGGTTCTGTCAAGCCTGCTCAGATCTAACAGTCACAATCTCTGCTGAGTAAATTCATGCTCTCCAGAGGATTAACTCTCTCATTGTTATAGCCACAAGCATTAATTTCAGGTTTAGCTCCACTACTGATCAAAGAAAGGCTAGACAGGCTAAAAGCTAAAAATGGCAGTGTTATGCCTTTAAATATCATACAGGAGACAATCAAAGGATAGATGTTATACATGAGTAAGAGATGACATCTGCAAAACCAGGCCAATGTGCAGAGCAAGCAGCAGCATTCTTCACCTGCCTGACAGCTTTTCAGAGAGGGTGGAGCACAGATGGATGTGAAGCCCAGATTTCTAAAATCACTCTGAAGTACTCACTAAAAAACCAGAAAGCTGAAAAGGAAACTTTTCTCTCTCCGCACCTCTGAGAAGGCCCATCATTTTAATTCCATTTCATCTGGTTTTAAGTCGCATCTCAAGCGCATGCGATGTGCTCGATCCAAAATCTGAAGCATTTGCTTCAATGCTCGAGGGTTTTGTTCTGATAGGATGATGACAGCTGAAGAGAAATCCACCCTCTCTCCTCAGTATACGTCAACTCTGTGAAGATCTCTGCTCTTCAGGACGTATTTGTGTGATCAAGTGGTGTAATTTTACAGACCTTGTTTGTCCACTTCAGCTCGTAACTTAAAGAAAGAAATCAGAGGTGAATATATCATTAAATCTTCGTCTGCAATTCATGAAGATGGTGTTGAATAGGTTCCTACACTTTTGAGATGATTTATTTTTAGATAATTGATTGATCTGAGTCCTCTGCATCATGATATTATCATGTTGTGTAACCCAGGTAACTCCAAAGCCAATCATCAATCTCCACAATTTTAACTTCATCTCCTCTCTGACTCTCACAAACACTGACTGTCATGGCCCACACAGAGGCATTCATCCAATCAGTAAGACTGGAAAAAAAGTCATTTTATATGAGAATTAAGTTGTAAATTAACAAGATTAAAGTCAGCATTCACAAGAATAAAGTAATAAATTCTCCAGAACAAAGTTGTAAATTTACGAAATTAAGGAAATATACATAATTGGAGGTAATGACTGGAAATAAACTGTGTGACATTAGTTATGGTCAAATATTCTGCTCTTGGGCCTTTTCAGCACAGTTTTCTTGGAATTCATTCACCTGCACTGTCTCACTTTTTAATGCTGCCCCACCACATTTTCAAAAATGATGCTGTCAACAGTGAACTCCCAAGACAACAATACCATTTTCTAAGAGAACAGGGGAGAGTGAGAGCACCTTCTGTAATGGTACTGCAGTATTTGTCTACAGAAAGTGAATGAAAAGTTTGGTGCAGGCAATATTAAAATCTCTTTCCCATGAAGCACACTTGTCTGGCTACACATACATCTGTCAGCTGCTCACGGTACAGCGGCCTACTAATTTGCTACTCCATCAAAAAAGAGAGCAAGATGGTGGCAAATGTCTTCATGCATACATACTGTATTAGTGTTAGAGACAATATTTCTGCTGTCTTTACAGGATGCAACTTCTTTTTTTTTGCACTGAATCAGAATACATCAGAGCTAAACCCCTCTGTGTTTTTACTATTTTGCATAATTACTGTTTGCCACAACAGGTGCTGCTGCTGCTGCTACATTTCGCCGCAGCATTCGTACAATTAGCATTTATTTGTTTGGCTAATTTCATTTTGCTCACTTGGTATAATTAAGCTTCTTATTAATCTAATGTAAATGACTGTTTCTGTGAACTCATCTTCATTATGTCTCCATGACTTGTCATATTTAGCTAATGAGGTTGCTCATGATATTATTTCATGTCCTTTCACAGCTCTCAGAGAAGGAAAACATGCAGGTGTGTCTGCACCTTCTCCTTCCTCACTAGTTTATATACATATAGTTTTGTATTTTGGGAACCTGCTTTAATATCCTGGCTTACATATTTTATTCAAGACCGTGAGTGCATTTCATATCCTTTACCAAGAGGCAGACGTTTAGGAACTAATCTTGGCTCCAGATAAAATGGACATTGTGTTTTCATTTTGACTTGTGCGTGTAAGACAAAAAGATGGAGTTCGTTTTGGAAAATGCTGTTGACTTCATGTTAACACTCACACTCAATATGGTATTTATTTTTTTTTTGCATGAATCAGCAATGTAAATTCCAAAGGTGATTAGTATTTTTACCCCTAATTAACATCAATAAAATCTATCCATCCATGTGTCCAACACACAGGGCCATTCGAGTTGTCTGTCTCTACTGTGAAGACTGCAGTCAGATTAATCTTCTTTCTGCTCCTTTTCATTCAGATTTGGAAATGTTGTGTATTCTATTGAATTGTATTGAATTTTAAAAAATAAATAAAATATCATTAGCTCAGGCATTTGTTCATTCAAAATTCAATAATAATGATGATAATAATAGTAATATAGCGCCTTTCATGACACCCAAAGTGCTTTTACAGAAACCATTATTCATTCACAGCAGTCATACTGGTGGTGGTAAGTAAGCTTTGTGCCAACGGCCCCTCCGACTACCACCAACTTTCACACACATTCATACGAAGCAATGTAAGTAAAGTGCCTTGCCCAAGGACACAACATCAATGTCGACAATAATAGAGCTGGATTTTAACCGCCAACCCTTCAGTTATTGGAGGCCCACTCTACCACAGAGCGTCTCAATTCAATCCTGTGAATTTTCCTGTCAGTTTCACCCGAAACATTGAATCAAACATATTTGGCTTCAAACTGAACAGAAACAGGACAATCCAACTTTTTGATTCCCCATGGTTTCTACTTGTGTTGTCTCACATTTTCTGTAGCTAAATAATAAACAAATGAGTCATAGAAATATACTTTGAGTCTCACCCCAAACAGTAATAGTATAATAGTAACTGGTGAAGAGTTTGCAACAGAATAATCAGCAGACCAGTGTGGGTTCCTGGAAAGCTTCTGTCATGGCTTCCACACAAAAATAGAGAAATAAAATTAAAACGCCAAATAAAATCTAATTTTTCTAACTGTCATTTCCTATCTTAGAGACTGCAGGTTTGCTTCAGGGTCTCGCAGGGCTCGTTGGTGGGCACGTGGGTTGCTGCTGTCCTCTGGCTGTCTTTTCGAATGAGTTGAATGTGAAATGATTCCTAAAGCGATGCTGACTGTTGCACCTCGCTCATATCTTATCCATGCAAACAGATGCTCGTTAGCCAGGGGGGGATTTCGCTTCCACAAAAACAACATGAAGACGTGAGGTGAGAGCCGGAAGAATCATACCGCCTTAAAAAAAAACAAAAAAAAAACAGAAAAACAGTGGAAACTTGCATATATAGGACACAAAACCCATAACAAACCCTCTTTGATGAAGATTCAGTGTCATTACGCTATGTGCGCTATATTTTTAACATGGATTGAGCCGCTGGGCATGCAGACTTTAACCTTCATACTGGATGAAGAGATCTTTTAAATATCTACACAGCCCCTGTATGTAAAACAGAGTAGGATATTCAGCATGCAGAGACAATGTGTGATATATTGTCTCTCGTTAGCTCTGTGTAATATGAAGCTATACTCATTTTTAGGTAGATTGTGTCTCAGCGGACAAGAAAACATCTTTGAATCCATGAAGCATAATCCCTTCAGGAACAAGCACAGGTAAAATTAGAATGTTTCCTCTTGGCACATCATCTCTGGGACTGTTTATGACATGAACTGAAAAAAAAAAAAACATGGTGTGTTTTAAATTAGGGAGTGTAACAGGGAACCTGCTTTGCAAACTCAGTAGAGTGAGGAAAATATCCTGGAAATTGTGTATAGGAATCAAATGAAAAGCAGCCTATCCTTTAATATAATCATGTTGCACATTTTGAACTTCAAGGAGGAACAAGCTGTATGAAGAACTGTTAGTAAATAAAAACAATTATTATTCTCACTGACACAGTGAATTTACACACTGCCACCTGATTTAACTGAGGCAGGTTCAGCAACAGTATGTGCTCAAAGAATGAGGTCAGCTGACTACCTGAATATACTGAATGACCAGGTTATTCCATCAATAGATTTTTTTCTTCCCTGATGGCACGGCCATATTCCAAGATGACAATGTCAGGATTCATCAGGCTCAAATTGTGAAAGAGTGATTCAGGGAGCATGCAACATCATTTTCACCACAGACTGCAGACCTTAACCCCATAGAGAATCTTTGGGATGTGCTGGAGAAGGTTTTGAGCAGCAGTCAGACTTTACCATCATCAATGCAAGATCTTAGTGAAAAATTAATGCAACACTGGATGGAAATAAATCTTGTGACATTGCAGAAGCTTATCGAAACAATGCCACAGCGAATGCATGCCGTAATCAAAGCTAAAGGCGGTCCAACGAAATATTAGAGCGTGTGACCTTTTTTTTGGTGGCCAGGCAGTGCATAATACCAATGGTGACTAGGATTATACAGGACAAGGGTGCTGAGGCTTTGCTGCAGTTCTTTGTACAGTAAGATTATTTACTTTTCATAAATGTGTACTCCTTATATTTTTTCAGGAGGATGCATGTTCTTATATTTTGTGCATACTGTATGTTGTTTGTCTCATAGTGAAACCAATGTGAAAATTTCACATTGCAAGTTTTTGTATCCGCTAATGGCTGATGTTAAAATAGTGGTAAGTTTGTACTAAAAGCTTGCATGGACAGACAGCACGTTATCTTCTAGCACTGATTTTTTTAGGATTTCATTATGCTATTCAGATAAAATGTCTTTACTTTTTACAATCGTCTTCTGGACAAATTTTTATTTTGACATTTTACATAAAATAGCAGTTTTCACTGTTGTGTTCAGGGACAGGTAAAAAAAAAAAAAAAAACAACCCACGTAGTTCTAATCCATCTTGTGTTTGTGACAATTAAATTAAACAGGATGGACGTGCTGTACAGAAGTCAAATGGATTTGTGTGTCTGAACTTCACAGACAAACCTCCCCATGCTGCTGCCTCAGTTGTTCTTCAGTTTATACCGGGAGTTAACCAGATAATGTAGTATCCATTTATCCATCAGTGATTCATGCTGCTAACAACACGTGTGCACAATCTGTAACAACCTTACCAAAGAAATCCAGTTAAAATTTTGCTGATATTTTCCACTTTGATTCAGTTCCCAACCTTTAATTTCCATCACAGCACTCATTAGTAACCTCTCTATATGGTTATCTGCACTTTACAGATTTTCACGAAGCTTATTCCTTCAAATGCAGCTTGAAGAATTCAGTGACCCCATATTACATTATATAAACAATGATTGGCTGCAGTGACGTACACTGATTTTAAATTATGGGAAAAGTACGTTTTGGTATCGGCTCGGTTCCAGTCAACACCGAGAGGACTCTGGTGCATCCCTGCTTCAGACTCAGGACACAGATGAAGATCGGCACAGAACAGAAGGAGACCTTGGTTCAGGTAATCAGGTCCCTGATGCAAGTGTGTGGTAAAGCAGGCTGTCGCTGAAAAATAGCATCCATAATACTCTTCTAATGCTCTTCCTGAGCAAATAAAGGTTAGAAGAACAGTAAAGCTAGCAGCTGCTGGCCCATGGATCTTGAACATGTCCAACGTGCCCGGAGCTAATAGAACAAGCTCTCAGAAATCCTCAGACTGTGAAATTACCATCAGTGAATGTGGTTCAGCCATTCAATTCTGCCATCTCCACTCAGTCAAGAGAGCACATCTGTTCTCTGCTGTATTACTGACTCTCGGTACCTCCAGTTTAGAAAGACCCATGTTCCTTCAATTCAAGATTAGATTCAACTCTATCGTGATACAGAGCAACGCAATGCAGTTTACCTTCTAACCTAATGTAACCTAATGTAAGTGCAATAAGCAGTACGTGAATGTAGCAACTTAATCTCAAGGGGCTACCTGGTAAAATAAAAGCTAAAAAACAAAACAAAAAAAAAGGGACGGGAGAAGTCATTGATTCTTCGATGCTTCACAGAATGATTGTGTCTTGATGCAGATAAGTTAATAATTGGAATTTTAAATATTAAATTAGTTAGCTTGCTGCAGAGCACTACAGAAATCTCTCGTCTCTGCCTGCTGGTTCTCTGCTAAGCTCCAAACACATGTGCAAGTTTTTTTTTTTTTTTTTTTTATTTAAATAGCTGCGATGGCAAGAAACAAAAATTTATGACCTTCAGCAGCCTCTTTAAAAGCTGCTGTATGGCGTATCCTGTATTCACGCTACCACAAGGAGCTGGGAGAAAAGTGACCAGTTCCTAATGGCAGCCAGAGCACTGAGGACTTCTCTTATCTGAGCAACTCAGATAAGAGAAAGATAAGAAAGAAATTAGAAAAAATATGTTTATTTTTTCACATAATTCCATATTGTTTTTGAATTCAAGCACCATTTATTTCATCACTTATTGTTCATAGAAAGTCATATTTGTGACAAGAAAACCTTTTTCTCTAGTAAAATATTAGAAGGTAATGCATCACTTGATTTATTTAATGAACATCACAAAAGTAGGAAATGATTAGCAAACTCAGATACATAAAACATAGCTGATTGCTAAATAGGTTTAGAATTGCATTTTTGACCTCTGAATCGGAATTGAATCGTGAGGTACCAAGACATTCCTACCCCTGTGCATATAAGCGATATGGTACAACATATGGATAATATTAAGAGATGAAACCTATGTACAGATGAGACCATACTATATACAAGTGAGTGAGCAATGATTGCCTGAAGTACCACGAGCATATTATACAGATGGATCTGTGTGTTTAAAGGCAGTGGACTATAAGGAGTAGAGCAAGTACACAGCTCTGGGGGAAAGATATTGCTCAGTCTGCTGGTCCTTGTCGGGAAGATTCTGAGGCGCCTGAGGCAGGAGGAAAAATAGTCCATGTGCCAGGTGAGAGGAGTCCTTCAAAATACTGCAAGCTCGACACAGACAGCACTTTTTCGGGATGTCCTCAATGCTAGGTAGTGGCGTACCTGTGATGGGCAGTTTTCATCACCTGCTTCAGTCCTTTGCGCTCCACAACAGAGCAGCTCCCATACCAGACTGTGACGCAGTTGGTAAGAGTGATCTCAATCATGCAGTGGTAAAAGTTCACCAGGATGGCTGACGACAAATGGTTCTTCTTCAGTAACCCCAGGAAGCTTTCTTGACCAGACTGGAGGTGTTGGTGGTCCAGGACAGGCCCTCCAAGATGTGCGCACCCACGAAATTGAAGCTGGAGACGCTCGATGGCCATCTCATTGATGTAAATGGAGTCATGCATGTTTCTTCTCTCCTTCCTGAAGTCCACTGAGCTCCTTGGCTCAAAGCCACTCAGAAAGTGCTCAAAGCCACTCAGAAATTTCATTCCAAACATGAGGTTTCCCTTCCATTGGTGACCCCTTCATCTGATGCAGTAGTTTCCATTCAAAGCTAGAGCAAAAATAAAAAAATAAAATGCCTTCTTCTTAAATATTTGGGGATCCATTAAAACACTGCAGAAGTTGAAACTGAAATGTAGAAAACATAAGGAAATATGGCAGCCATATTTTTGCATCACATTTTTGTCAGCTACAGCTTTTCATGTTTCCAGTGGAAGGGCTTTAGTGGAGGTTTAAGCTTATCAATGCAAAAGGCAGTGATTGGCCATCAAGGACACTACCACGACCTTGAGTCTCACTAAAGTGAATAATCTGTGGTTTACGTCACAGCACTGAGCCAGCTGAAACAGATGTAGGAAATTAGCATCAGTGTTTATTCAGTGACAGCAAGCATGATGTCAAGAGAGGGTCAAGAGGATGCAGGTTGTCATTTCACTTAATCAAGCTCTCAGAAAATGTAAGTAATTACATTCTTCATCTCTGGAAGAAGTTGAACTAATCAGTAAGAGCAACTTGTTTGTCTTGGTTTGAAAGGAAACGCTGTATTCTTGAGATTAAGTTAGACTTAGGGTTATATTCAAACTGCACTGTCTACTTTAAATGCAAAACCAGTTACGGTGCTCATTACAGCTCAGCAGCAGGTCACATTCACATTCTTTTCTTCTTTAATCACAGTTAAACAGGTGAAGACACTGGAGGGTTGTGACCTGCAGGGAGTCCCTTTAGGTATAATGAGGTCATTTCTGTTTGGAGGCCTGACCTCCAACATCCTGCGATGATACATTTGCCACACTTAACCGTGCCTGACATTGCTAAAAGAGGTGTCTGTAGCTTCCAGTCTGGAATAAAATTAACTAAAATCAAAGACCTACAGGCAGAATGTCACCTCAACTCACCCACAACCCAGAAAGTAGTGAGAGAGGTGTGAGCTGCAGATTATTGTATCTCTGATAACCAAACGGTGTCATGGAGGGAAAAAATTCAACTATGATAATTTAAAGAGTGAGGAGCTGCAGCTAATGTTAATCTATTAAGGGTTGCATGTAATTCACAGTGTATAATACTGTAATATAATAATATACCACATAATGCACTGTGATTTTTATTGCACAAGGGCAGTTTATATTCCTGAATCATCCAGCAGCTACTAATGGAGACAACATTTGTTTTACTATATTGAAAACAAGACAAAATGTTTCTCCATCTATTAAGGGTTGCATGTAATTCACAGTGTATAATACTGTAATATAATAATATACCACATAATGCACTGTGATTTTTATTGCACAATGGCAGTTTATATTCCTGAATCATCCAGCAGCTACTAATGGAGACAACATTTGTTTTACTATATTGAAAACAAGACAAAATGTTTCTCCATTAGAAAACAATTTCAGATTTTAGATTAAATGTTGCACTAAAATACATTTAAAAGCACACCTCAGTGACTGAACAAGAAATATTTTCACCTGCAAGTCCGACGAAAATTAAACATTCTAGTCAAAAAGAAATATCAGTTTACCTCAGCGCGCCGTTCCCGTTCAGCGCACAGGAACACTATAGTTTTTCTTTTCTTATTATTAGGTACCTTGTAATAATCTCAAAGGACATGAATGGAACACTGTTCAGAGGACTTCGGGTGTTAAATCCATTTTCTAGGGATTTCCTTTTTTTTCGGAAATATTGGAAAACTACAAAGAAGCAGACAATGTAGAAGGAATTTAATTTGATCAACCAGAGCCTGAAGCTGCAGCAATGGATGATGGATTTCCCTGTGGTACAGCAGCCCTGTCCTATAACTGGAATATTAAATTATATTCCTCAACACAAGTTCCACTGGGTCTCAATATACATACTGTGTGTGAGTGGAAGATGCTGGAGATGAGCAGGTTCATTTGGAGTGAGTTCAGGTGGAGATCCTCCAGAGATGATCACAAAGCCTTTGAAGATACTTCTGCTCATTCACTTTGCATTGCTTATGGGAAATGTGTTTGCACTCACTGTGCATGAATCCATAGTCAAGAAAGCTTGCAATGAAGAGCAACAGTGATGTGCATGTTGATACAGCGCAACATGAATCCACTTCATATGTAGGTTTGATCTGTGTTTGTTCTTGAGGATTGTAGTTTGTTAGCAGTGGAAAGCTTGGGCATTAAAATGAAGCATGTTGATGTTTCTGATGAGCAAAACTAATTTTCACAATCAAGCAGATCAGTTCAAACCACCACAATTTAATGTCTCCATGTGATGAAATGTTGCTACAGCAAGAAACATGGTCAGTTCAGACAGAAAGGACCAGGCTTCCTGCAGGAGCATCTGTGTTCATGGATTTAGATCAGTCAGTCCCTTATTACTGTGTTTTTAGCATCCTAAACATAGCTGCTGCTGAAAGTCATGCCACTGACAAGTGACTGACAGTACTGTGTTGCCTAGCAACACACAATGCCTGTCATGGCAAAACATTAATCAGTATGATAGTGAGCTTCACTTTACAGATATTGTGACCATATGTGTTGAAGATGCAAACAGTATTTATGAAATGCTATTTATTTTTGTATAGGGGGACAACATGCAAACTCCACACAGAAAGGCCCCAGACTGAGAATCGAACCTGGTACCTTCTTGCTGTGAGGTGACAGTGCTAACCACTACACCACCATGCCACCCCTTTTTAATAATTAATTAAATAAATCTATAAATATGATCCAGCTAAAGTACCTTTCATGTTTTGAGGAATGGTCAGCACAACCCTGATTTATTCCCCCTCCCACACAACTGAAAGTTCCTCTCCTCATCTCCTCTCCTTTGAGGACTACTTTTTGAACAGCAAACATCAAACACAAGGCTGTCATCCAGAAAAATGCTGTTCTGTGTCCCATCAGTTAAGAGCCCACATTCACAATGTTTCATTTTCACTGTATATACTTATTTTTCTAAACACCTAATCATGTTGCTCACACTGCACTGGTTTTGTGTAAAGTGACACCACAGTTAACTGCAAAAGCTGTCATGCTCTGTCTGTTTCTTCTGTTTTATTTTGAAGGTAACCCTGTCTCCCTCTCGTTTCAGATCTCTTGACCCCCGCCTCCTGTGTCTTCCCGCGTATATGATTGTGAAACCCTGCCCTAATTGTCTCCACCTGTGTTCCCTTACCTCATGTATAAATAGTCCTGTCACTTGTTGTTTGTCGCGAGATCGTCTTGTTAGTTTCTGTCCCTCGTCTCCAGAGCGTGCCTTATCCTGCCCGTCTCCTGTCCCTCGTCTCCAGAGCCTGTCCCTCGAGCTCCTGCCCGTCTCCTGTCCCTAGTCTCCAGAGTCGGTCCCTCATCCTGCCCGTCTCCTGGTCCCTGTCTCCAGAGTTTCTCTCCCAGTCTGTTATCTTCTGCCTGGTTTGTTAATAAACACACCTTCTTGGTTGCACCATTCACCTGTCTCTAGTCGTGCGTTTGGGCTCTCCCCAGAATGGAGCCCTCACAAAAGCTTTGATGCAGAATATTAAGTAATACAGAGATTTCATGAGAACATGTGTTTTATGCTGCTGACTACAAATAGTTTGGAGTGCAGACAGAAAATATCTGCCAAAATATCACAAATGATGTTTTTTGCCTTGTAGTTCTGTTTCTGTGGTTAAATCAGCAGGTTTAATAACTGCAGGATGGTGGTGGATCGATATCTCATAGAGGGCTTTCAAGACAAAACAAGGTGTCCTCCAGCTGTGGCGCAGCTGAGCTAATTGAATCCAACGTGTTTTATTACAAGTTATGGCATGCTGCTCTGTGCTTCACCACCAATTAAGGCCACTGGCCCTCTTAACCTCTCACCTCTACAAGATGAACACATATCTGAGCATGCTGATTAACGGTGTGACCTGCATCTGAAAGAAGGAGCTGGTCAGTGCAGGCCTCAGCACCAGGGATCATTAACCTGTGGTCCACCGCTCTGTCATTGTAGCAATCCCCACTGCCAGCAAGCGAAGGGAGGTGTACTTTAAAATAGCAGCCAGTCAAGCCACGCAAATCACTAGATTTAAAAACATGACATCATGGACACCATCCATCAAATTTAGTTTTTCTGCTTCTTCAAGTCTGTTTTAATTGAGTGAAGGTCTCATGGGTGCCCAGTTGTCCCCTTCTGTGGGCAAAATGTAAAACAAATACAGTGTTTCCATCAAAACACCTCAGTATTTTGTTTTGTTTTTGTCAGTAAATACTGCAAAAATGTTCCTCCCACAAATGAGTGGAGGAAAAAAGCTCAGAGGGAAGAAAATTGGCAGTTTCCTCACATTTGCATTTTTATATATTAATATATTTTCCAGCAGGTAAGAAAAGTAGAGGTAGACTAGAAAGAAAGCCCCAGGGAGTCATGAATAGTGTGTTGAATACAGAGCTTAGGAAATGTTGCTGAAATCTGCTTGCATTGTGTTAATACAGAGGAGAAATGACTAAATATACAAACAGTAACTCACTGTGATGGGCAGGCAGATTGCAACTTTGTTGATTGTTGAAATAAACAGAGTCAAATGGAATCAAACAGCAAAAATTACGATCCAAGTCGAGGTAAATCAAAAAGACCATTTCCGTAAGTATCTGGACTCTCTACCAGTTAGAGCTAAAGAAGCACCTTGGATGATGACAGATGAAACATCTTCAACAAACCTCAAGCAAGTTATTCTGCCCTTTTTTGATTTAATGTCAGTTTTCTACAGTTAAATACAAACAGCAACCATGCCTGACTCATGCATTCAATATTATGCCAAATCGCTCCTAAATCTCAGCTGCTTCAAGAATGAAAAATACGAAGAAAAAAAAAAAAAAAACTGTCAGAAAGTATCATTGCTATATTAAACATTTCCACTGAATCCACATTTGTTTCAAGCAGATTTAAATGTAAGAACAATTAAAAATAAATTAAACTAAACTGGCTTTGTGAGGTCCAGACTGAGAATCAAAGCTTTGTCCTTAAATGGTGTCAGAGTGGCTGTGAGGAAACCCTGAATCAAAACAGCAGAGAGTTTATTTCCCAGCAGGACTAGCAGCATCCAGAGATCTCCCAAGAAGATCTTTGGTGAGGGGAGGGACCACTGGAGAAAACAACAAGAGAGCTCCTCCACCGACCTGAATTAACAATCTGACACTTTGCAAATGGATGAAAAGATGTTTGCATGCTGCTGAACTGGCCAGTTGGGATTCAGGGTTAACAAGTGTGACACTCTTAAAATTTCACACTCAAGCTGAAAGGGAGGCTGACTGAGGAGCACTTGAGCAGGGATGAGAGGGGCGGAGGGCTTTATACGTCTCATTTTGGCTCTGCTACTTGATTAATGTGGCCCTTCTTTTCAGATTGGGTGTTCACCAAGAATTCTGATGAGACAATCATATTCCCACTGTAGCATTATTCCTAGAGCACAATGAATGAATGCACATTTTATAGGAGCCATTGTTTTAATGATGGATTGTATGCTGCAACTTGAGAAAATTGAATACATTAGAGATCAAGTTTTAACAAAATCATGGAAGTTTTGCAAGCTCTGCTCTTCCACAAATATGATGAAAGGCAGAATGCTATTTATTTTTTTTTCCTGTCGCTAAATAATGCTGAATAAAGTGAATTTTTAATGTGAAAGGGTAACTTGTTATGCTGCACCTGACCACCAGATGAAACTGCTCGGTAAAGAAGGCACTTTCAAATAACAGGATGAACCACACTGTTCTCTTTAAGTGATGCTGCTGCAGCATCTACACTGATCCCTTCAGAAACATGGAAAGACAAGTAGCTGCCAGTAGCTCCTCACAGACACAAATGCAGTAGTTGAAGCATGACCACATGGATTTCTGTTGAATTGCGTGTTATCACGATAATCCAGCTGCCATGCAGGGTAAAGTGTTGTTAACCCACTGAGTCCATTATGTATCAGCACACCTCTCACCTTATTTATAATATGTATTAAACATAGCATGTAGGACACAGACAAGACAGATTGCTAGTGCTACCACATAGCATCAGGTTTCCTGTCTGCAGGTAACATCTCAGTGTTAATCTGTCCAGTTAGCTTTAATAGTTTTACTACCAAGCACTACTGGTATTATAGTGTTTGCTGAGACAAATACACAATAGCATTAAAAGCTTTCTCAAGTCTGGAGGGATGAAAATAATAGCACTAACAGCACTATTAGATTCAGCATGCTTGTTTGATCAAGATGAATTTCTGTTTTTTTTTTTTTTTAAATCAGTACAGTCAGCAGTGTGTCTGCTGTGAAGCACTGAGCAGAAGACAAGGCTTTCAATGATAAGCACACCAGTGAACACAGAGAGAGGATTCATTAGTGGAATCAGCTGTGTGGTGATTGGATCAACTCCCAGCTGAGAATTCTGACAGAATATAGATATGCTTTGTATTTTAAAACAAGTTTATGTGCAAAGACCATATCCAGAATAGTAGTTCTATCACAGACATGAATGAGAGGATGGCTCCTTTTTCCACGTAAACATTATGCTAAAAAGCTGCAAACCTCAGGCTGCACTGAAGTTCTCAATGCATTCTGAGAATTGGAGTGCCCACACATGTAACCACAACTACTGTGTATTCCCTCATCCATTACAGCTACATAAAACAAATCATTGGAACTGGTGCCAGAGAACAGCTTTATTAAAAGGAATCAGCTTTGTGCCACTCAGCAGCTTTAAAAAGGAGTGACTGAGTAAATCAATCATCCAGAGAGCTTTCCAACTTGATGTTGAGCTGGCTGACTTGATTAATTAAACTCAGATTCCAGTAGCTTTATGGCTGATAAGTATGGCTTTACCAGAGAGAGAGAGAAAACTTCTTACCTAATTAAAATTTCTCCATCCATTTTTCTTCCCCATTAGCCAAAGTTAATTGATCATAGTTTAATAAAGGTTCCTTGTGCACCTGGGAAAACAGCAATAAAAGGCTCAGGGTTTTTGAATCTGAGCAAATAGATCATGAGAGTGGCACTAGTTTCACTTCACCAACCATTCGATCCAAACTTGTGAAGTAACAGAGTTCAATGGAAAAGGTAAAATACAGCCATGTCTACCACTAGACAATAGTCTCGTTCACCTTCATCAGGAGCCACTGATTGCACCTGTGATGGTCTGCTTCAGCTGATGCTAATTAACCAGGTTCAGAAGCCACAAGTTGGGTTGGAAAAGGTGACTGGAAAATATAAAGGCTTTAAGCAGGGCTCCCTTCAGGTTTTACAAAAAAAGAAGTTGGGACTCATTGGGAAGGAGCTTTGATTGGTAATGGTGACCAAGAACAAAAAGATTCAAAACTAAATGCAAACTTGCTTTCACCTAACTTGGACTACATTCACTCAAATACAAAAAGCTCAGTGAGCCAACTGAAAGTGTTGACTCGTCAACATGCAAAAAACACTGGGCTGGGCAAACCAACCTTCTTATATGGCTTCTGAAAGTGGTTGATTAGCATCAGCTGAGGCAGACCAACACAGGTGCAAACAGTGGATCCTGATGAAAGTGAACAAGTCCACTACTGTGGAGCCCAGGATCCTCTGACAATGACAAGTTACGCTAACAAAACATTTTAATGTAAAGAACCACATTGTAACACTTCTAGGCATTATGGTTAAAAGTGAAACTTGGACTAAAGTCCACAATATACCTTCAGCTTCAGTTCAACTGAAGACTTTAAGGTTTAGGATGCAGTCCAAAAATAAATCTAGGATATTACAAGGCTTTGTCACAGCTGTTAGTTTCATTAACTATAATGTAAACCATTCACAATAACAGGAAACTCATTAACGGTCACAGCTGAGTCAACAAAACATCACAGATGTGCTTGAAATAAGGAAATTAAGTAAAATACATACATACAACAACATATGAATGAATGGAAAACACATCGGGTTGGTCTTTATCAGCTTTTATGTCACCAGCTCTGATTCACATGGATGCATTTACATGTGTGAAATGACAAGTTATTGCATGCAGAATTGCTTTCAAATTGCCATGTCAGTCATAAACCATTTGGTGAGAATGGTTTGAATAAAAGTCCACTTTGCTCTTACCTTTGGGATTCACACCACCACCATCCTTTATGGCTCGGTGACCTTACGTCAGGACTCTCGTTGTTGGCCAGGTCCAGACATGGCGCCTGTCTGTCAGACAGCCTGTGAGCTGTGATGATGTGTGGGGGTGGAGAGCTGGGCTGATGTAATGAGCCAGGAAAGCAGTGACAGAGTGGAGGATTTTTTTTACCATCTCTGTCTGCAACAGGTCACCTGCTGACCTTCACAGGTCAAAACCCTGAAATCTAATGAGTCTAAAGTTTTTCTGAATGAACAAGCCAGAGATGAGGTCATGTCACCTGTAAACAAGGTCGTCAGGGTTCAATCAGAAATATATTCGGTGTTTCCAGGTGTCCAAGCGTAACAGAGCAGATGCTGTGGTAGATTGACAGGTAAATTATGGGATGTACTCACTATTATTTACTGTATGAAACTTGTGTCAGTGTGGATAAAAACCTGTAAACCTTCCTCATTATAGTCATATTATCCACTGTTTTACCATGACATTCCCAATACAATCAGTATTTCAGTTGTAAAAGCAAACATCCCAAATGTTCCCAACACATGAGCTGACAGGAAGTCAACATGACCTGAAGCTGTTGCCTAGCAATACAACTCCTTTCATTTGAAATGGTCAATTAAACACAGAGCAGGTAGATAAAAGACACATCAAATGAAATTAACTGTAACTAGTGTTACAAAATAAAATTAACTCCACATACCAGCTAACTTTCAGAGCTTTAATGTGTACCGTGTCTGTGTTGTCATTCCCATCACATCAAATGCAGAGGCATCACGTTACACGTTCAGCTGCTCACAACGCTCAGTGTAACTTTCACTAAACAGAGTAGGTGGAAGAAACAGCCATGTTGCTCAATCCTAAAGATAACTGCACTGTATAGTGGTTTTCTTGCTGAAAATAAAGGGACACCAAGGGGAGAGACACAGCAGCTCAGAGTTTTGTCTGAAAGATTTCCTTAGGAATTTATACAAAACTGATTTTGTTTGTTGTCATGAAAGCTTGAACTCCACTGAGGAACATTCATTTTGGTGGAAAAATATTTCAATGAGCATTGTCATGTAAAAAAAATTCTCATGTGGATGTCATGTTTTGAATCTGGTATTGTGACGTAAAGAAACTCTGCTGAGAGACGTCTCTTCAGACACCTGGACCAATGATATCCTGGAATCACATCTGATATTTCCTTCATGAAATGATGAAATCACGATAAAATAAGACCTGAGAGGACATTACAATCTTCATAAATTATATCGAATGGTCTCTGGCATCAGATGTGAGCGTCTCCTTGGTCATCCAAAAAATTTGAGTCCTGTGTGAATCACATTTTGGAGTAAGAATGTGCTGCCAATAAATTGACTTTATTATTTTTATTTTCCAATATTTTAAGTTGATAACACTAATTGGCTGGCCGGGTATTCATATTACTATTATAGAGCCCCATATGGATGATGTTATTACTCTGGTGTTTAGTGTTTTGTTGTTTTTAAGTTAAGTTCTTTGTGAATTGATTTCTTGAGGTAAAAGGGGCATATTAAATGAGATTATTCTTTTTCTGCTCCCTTTCATTCAGATTTGGAAACATTATGTATTCTGTATATTGAGTTGTTTTGACTATAATAAATGAATTAAATAAAAATGTAAATAAAAAATGTTAAAAATGTACATATTTCTGTATATCAGTAGTATAACACACAAATAGCCCCACATAGATTCCACACATGCTCATATACCCATCTGACACACACACACACCATCTCTTTTATAGTGCAGAGCATGCCCACTGATATGAGGTTGCTTCATTATCCCTGAAGGCGCATTCTTCTGCAGACTCTTTGGGGTTCATAATCTGCCTCGGCAGGGCTTTCTTACTGCCATGTAGAAATAAATAGGAGTAGTTACTCTCCATTTCAAACTCTACTCTGCTCAGTAAAGCAAAACAACAACTGTTGGGTCTCAACTCATTTTATACAAAAGATTTTGTTCTTTCATCACACCGCTTGCCTTGTTAGTGTGCCTGTTGTTATATGAGACCTAACAGGAAGCAGGCAGGCAGAGGATAAATAATCTGCGGGTGTGATTAAGTGGTTTTTATAGTGTTTTACATTGACTGTGGTTTTCTGCTTCAATGCAAGCTAATTGCTGCATATGCAAGCTTCAAACAGAGCCGCCTTTCAAGCCGACAGGATGTGAGTTCTTTGGATTTTGGGTGGAGTATTTCTTTAAATTTACAGTAAAACATGGTTCAACAGAGGAAAAAAACAATCATTGATATTTGTAAGTCAGTCTTTCTCTGAAAATCAGTCATATGCAGTTATTGATTTGCTTTGAAAACATGATATAATGTCATCATGATATCATAGGTGTGGTGTTTGCTCAGCATACCTTTACCACCTTTATTTCAAACGGTCTTCAGGATCATACAATGTCTTCTACCATATTGTTTGCCTGTGTGACAGAACAGTATGCCTTTCAAAGCTCCACCATCTGATCTCTGGATCCAGATTGGCTGGAATGTGAAGCTTCGACATTACTTGAGCTGAGAACCAAAAAGCCGTTCTTCATTTATTATTTAGCCGCTCTCTCCTCGCTCGCCGCTTCTTTTCAAGTTTAGCAAAACTGGCAGGCTGTGTTTACGTTCAGCTCCGGTCTATTATTTATGCAAGATAATCGTCAGTGTGCAACAGCAAGCGTGTGTGTGTGTGTGTGAGGGTGGGTACTGTCGACTGAATACAGCATGCATGTACAGTAGTACTGTGTGTGTTCAAAGCAAGTCAAAGCAAAGATACATGAAACCTCTGAAATGAAACCTGAAACTCCACTACAAGAAAAATGTTGGACATTAAAAATCTTACTTTATTAAATATACAGAAGCATAACCCACTCACTATTGAAAACATTGTATGTTTGACATCATTAAATGTAAAGACTGATTATTTGAGACAACTTGTTTAATCTTTAACAATAAATCACATTTAATTTATTGGGTACAAGTACTTGAGCCTGTAGTACTACGAATACTACATTGGTCTATGCTACTTCAATGTTAAAATCTGTGTTGCGTCAGTGATGCTTCTTGTTGTTTTCTGCAGGTTGTGTGGTTATCCAGAGGCAACAGAGGCAAGGTGTTTTATCTTGATGAGGTTTGACAGCAGCAAAGCAGCCTCTGACACAACTCAAAGCCTCTGCCTGCTCTCTGTCAGACCAAGCCAAGGCCACAGTTTGAATTTATGCTTCATCAGCCATAACTACAGATATAAGTCATGATGATCTGATGTTACCGATCTAATGGAAAAATACAGAAAATTATCTGTTTGTGTGTCAAATATGTGTTCTCAGTTGCTATGAACACCATGTGGGTCAACAAGACCTATTAGGTCTTATCATCAATTCACACAGCATCCTGTGTGAAATCAACAATGCATTGTTCCACTTTTACTTTTGAAGAAGTTCTTTTAATCAAAAACACCTAAACTTAAAATCCATTGAATGGTTCTGTAGCACACTATGTTGAAAAATGGTGAAAAAAAATGCTATATTATAGCATGTTGATTTTTTTTTTTTAAAATGTCATCGTATAGCATGTCAAAAAAGTAAAAAAAAAAAAAGTAAATAGTTTAAAAAAGTAATCAGAAAGAGTTATTCTAGTCCGTTGAATGGTTTCATAGCACATTATATTATTCTTTTTTTAAATACCATTTAATAGTATGTTGGAATTTGTAAAAAAAATGTCAAAGAAATGTAATTTTTTTAAAAGGTAAAAAAGTAATCCCAAAAACTTATTATAGTGTGTTGAATGATTTCATAGGACAATATGTTGAAGAAAGTTTTTTTTTTTTTTTTTTTTTTTTTTTTAAACATTCATAGCATGTAGTGTGAGCAGAAAGCGGACCAGAGCTGCACAGGTGTGAAAGCACCTGCTGAAATAATCCCCCTGTTAGATTTTATCAAATATGTGTTTTCACAGTCTGTACCGAGCCTCACAAAAATGCATTGTGCAACATAACTCAAAGAAAGACATCCAATACATGCACATTTATAATCATGCCTGTTGTATATGTATATCACCTGCACACATGACAGTTACTGCTGTGTTTTGTTGAGTGATGCTGTTACAGAGAGGACAACAGGTCTGTTATCAGAGACCAGATGGTAGCAGTGTGAAGAATGGCTGAGGTGGAGCCCAGGGTCATGAGCTCTGTGTGTGCTCTGCATGTAAAGCTGGTACTGCTGAGGTCTGAGACAGACTTATGTCAGCACTGCTCTGCATGAGAAACTCAGGAACGTTTCTGTCCTGTTAAAACCACTGTGTCACATTTATCATACCCTTTTCAAACCAGAATGAAACACAGCAAAGGAGTCCTCCTTCTGTGAAGCTTCACAGAACAGAGAAAGCCAAAAGACAGCTTGATGTAACACTGATTCTTGTCAGAGAGAGGAGAGAGGACAGTACCTGGGAGGTGTAAAATCAGTGCCTGTGTCGGTATGAGATCTCTACCAGAATGTGAACAAGTTGTGATTTATCTGATTTTTTTCAGCACTTATCAAAAATGTCTGACCTGGTATTGATCCTAATAACCCCAAAACTCTTAAGTGGTTATGTGGTTCAACTTTCCTTTTTACTTCCATGTGACATCGGGCTCAGAGACAACCCATATGAAAAAGAAACAGAAAAATCATTAAAAAAAGTACTGAAATTCATGAATAGTATATGATTTACTCTTGAAAGTGTCCACTTTTGCATTCTTTTCATACAAGATAAAGAAGTATAAGGATATTGTACATATCATTCACTGGTGTATGCAGACTGAATCTGGATACAAGAACCTTAGTTAATTTAAACATGTAAATGAAACTTGTATGATTTGGGTATTTATATGGCAGTAATGATACATACAATAAGCACCACATGCCAGGGATTATTTTGTATTTCTGGCATTTTAAAAATAAGAGTGATGCAGATGGCTGATGCAAGTAATCATGTGCCTTACCAGGAATCCATCACATCAGATATGTCTCAAAACTGATATTGTCCAGTCTGACAAAGATTGATTTGATAAAGTCTTTGTTCCAGCAGCTGCTTACTGTATGCCACACAGATATTACTGTTATCACACACAGAGATCCACATCAGTGCAGCCATCCTCCACAAATATGTCTTAAGTTACTGACCTCTGCCTTTTAACAATAAATGCTTGACTCAACTTCCTAGATTTCATTTATTTTGTTTAATGACTAAATGTCATAAAATGATGATGTCATTCTTTGTGTGTAAAAAGAGCATCTTCCCATTGTTGGTGCTTAGCACACTTCAGAAGTAACTTTTAAATGCTCAAACTGACATTTGACTGACTGACTGAGTCTTTTGTGTGACAAACACTGCTGTAGAGTTGAGGTTTGAGAATGTATTCAGCAGACATGTTGCTACACTTTGATTTGCATCATGACAATAATGTTGTGGTCTTGGTGGTTTGCTCGGGGTGCACACATCCACTGAATCAGTTTCCCGTAATGATGTCTCACTGAGTCCCTTCCACCAAAAACATGCTGACAGCTCTAGAAAGCAACACTGATGGAAGAATCCATCTGAAATTCATGATGACTAGTGCTAATATTTAATATTTCAGAGTGTAAAAACAGAAGGCAGCTTGTGCTGTGAGCTGTTTGTATATTTGTGAACACTCGCAGTTTATGGAAAGAAAAAGAATGGATGTGACACATTATTAAAAGCTGTCAGGCTGTCATGAGAGCCATCCACTGGCACATATTTGGCATTCCATTTTTCATTCCAGAGAGGCTCACCATGCAATCCAAAATGCATTATTTTCTCCCCATCAATGCATTAAATGCATCCTTCATTTTCATGTGCTGTTATGGTTTCTCCTGGGAAATTTCACTTTCATCAGTCACAGTTTCCTGGAATATATTTCAGGCCATCTTTGGACTGGAGCATCTGGAACAAAGGAAACTGCATGTTTTTGCATTAAATCATTTGATGTTAATGTTATTATTAGCTTCATACTGTTGGATAATGTGAGTATTATCAAGTGGAGGGACCTCGTCATCCTCCAGAACACTCCTTCAGCCAAACTGAACTGATTTCACTGTGCAGAGACGAATGGTAAGATTCCATTGCTAGCTCGGGTAATGTCGCATTAATGAACAGAACGAATTTCAACCAAATTAAATTCCATTTGCATTAAGGCTTAAGTGCATCTGGCGGATACATTTCCATAAGCCAGACAGGGCTTGGGGGCAGCACTTGAGGCGTTACTGGGCTTGTAATAACTGAATTAAAATTTTATTAGGAGCAGCTAATTTCAAGTGAAGAAAATTACTCTGACAAGTCGGAGGGTTTTTGGGACGCTGAATGGAGGCGAGGCAGGCACATTAGAGAGGCTCCTCACTCTTCACGCTTCTTTATGTGACATATTCATGCTGCTGAACATCGAGCGGCTTTCTGAGGGCTGCTGTGTGTGTGTGTGTGTGTGTGTGTGGTTTTTAGTATTTGATTTAATGTCTGCAATGTAAATTACTCCATGAAGGATTAATGAATTTTATGGAGTGGATGAAACTGAACTAAGTAGGTCATGTTTAATATAAAGTTTGGAGTTTAGCACACAACATACATTTCTAATAGAGCTGCACATGTATCGGTGGTGGGAAAAAAACATTTGGCACAGTTTGGGAAACCTCCAATATCCAATATTTCATATATTATTATTGAAGAATCAAAGGGATAAAATCATAGAGAGAATTAAGAATGTAGTTCATACCTTTTTCTGAAATGTCACATTCAAAGGCAGATGTAGAGATGTTCAAAGGCCACACACAGCATGAAGTGGGTGGGAATGTGAGATGGTCTGGGAGATTACCATCCCAATCCAACATCTGAAAGGTCTGGAGAGAGTGGCCATCTGAAAAAAAAAACAACCTTTTATAGAAGCGTACTGGCCCCTTTTCATCTGACAGCTCATCACTTACACCTTTAAAGATCACTGGTCACAGTTCAGTGTACTTTAGGGAACTTAAATAAAGTCCATTTATAATATGTCTGCTTTTACGAAAAGAAATACATTATTATATTACAGCCCTACCTCAAGGAATTTGCTCAGGATCAAAATCCATTAAATCAATGAGTTCATCATCATTAATGTTATGTTGGGCTCTGTGAGGCACATCCAGGTGAGGTGTGGAGGGAAGCTTTAGTTTATAGACACTGGCTCTCTCTTGAGTAGATTTCCCTGGATAAGAGCTCAGAGGAAGATTTTTCTGGAAACCCTCTCCTCAGTGCTGTGAATGGGCTTCTGAATAAACCAAGTAGTGAATGTGTTTTCTCTTTCCTCCAGCAGCTGTGTTTAATTCAAGGAGAAAACACTACAACAAAGCTGTTACGGCAGATGACACGGTCAGTTCATCCTTGCCAAAACCCATTTGAAATTGTAGGGTGTGATTGTTTTTTTTCTCCCAATCCTTCTTGTTCAGCACTAACTGGTGCTTTTCATTTATATAATATTACATTATTATACACACATCTACCATTACTCAGATAAAGATATAGTGTACACATGATTTATGCGTTCTAAGTTTATCTGGATGTGTCCAATAATGAAGATTCAGGTGTTGGAATAATTAAACTGTGTTTGTATTTCCAGCTCTTGTACAATTCACAAACTTATTTGCCATGAAATTTGCTTTGGACATTTGTGATCGCCAGAAGATTGATGTGAATGATTTTCACCTGACCTCTTGACCCTTCATCTGGAAAGGTTTGATCAGTGCAGAGGTTACTACAAAAATAATGGCCAATTTCTGTATGAAATTCTCTTCACACTCATGGCCTCCAGCAGATTAATGTTAATTTCTTCGACCTTTCCCCCATTGTACAAAACACTCATAAATATCTCATGAAAAGCACTGCAAGAAACTGGCAGTCTCTATTCACGCTTCCCAGGCAGTGACCCTCCTCCGCTTCCTCAGATCTTTGCTCTGGTCTCCTACTGCTCATTTAAAAGGCACTGAATGATTTTCAGTTTAATAAATTAAGGCTGAAACTTTTTCTGTTTGCCACAGCCTGTAATTCAATTAAATGTGGGCTATTCTACACTAATTGGAAGATGTGCAATTAAATTTATTCAGTAAATGTTCCCAAATGAAATGAACTCACTTGATTTTGACATTTTATCTTTCCTAGTTGTCTACAAATACAACAACCTATTATACTTTGAGACTAAAGTTATTATTTATGAGAATTAAGTCATAAATTTACAAGACTAAAGTAAAACTGTAATTTCCCCATCGAGGGATTACTTTAGTAAGTCTTCTTCTTCTTCTTCTTCATAAATTTATGAGAATAAAGTCATAATACTTTAATATGTTGTTGTAGAGGAGGGGTTGTTAAAACCTTATAATAATGTAATGTTTGTAAGATATTGGCAGATTCCAAATTCCTGGATCAATAAGTCAAAGTCTAAAGATGCAGTCAATGCATTTCTGCAGAAGTTAATGGATATTTTTTGTTCCGGTGTTGCACTTTGTAGACGGTCCCTGCTTTGTCTTTTCAGGAGCAATGTTTTCCGTGGAGCACCGGGGTCACATTGTTCCTGTAAAAATACGATAAATAAATCATGTGCCGAAATGCATTGTTTGCATTCTCATAAAGTTCTGACTTTAATTACAATTAGACAGTGTGGGCTACTAAAACTTTATGTGAGTTGAGATACTGGTTCTGACTCAGTGAGTACTGGCGGTGGAAGAAAAAGAAAATGAACAGACACTAAAATCACATTACATTTAATTTATATTTACATAATCTTCATAAATTGTTTTTTCCCTGTAAAACACATTTTAAGTGTATCAGGCTCCTTACAAATAAACCGAATAAGAGGCTGAAGAGCTTTTCCAAATCCCACATTAGAAGTGCAACAGTAAATCCCTGTACTGTCAAAATAAAAAAAGAAAAAGAATGCTGGACTTTTCTCCCTGTGTAAGAGGTACTACTACTACTACTACTACTAATAATAATAATAATAATGATAATAATAATAATACAAATTTCAGAGCCAGAAAAAAAACTGTCAACTGAAATACTGAAAGAATATTTCAACAGTCTGGATCCCAGTCAAAGGCTCACAGTATATTCTAAAATCAAGCTTAGAGAAACTTGGAATTTGATTTCCCATGGGAGGAAAAAACAATGCTGCACTTGCAGATTTTCTCACTTGACTGATTTCATAGAAAACAAATAACTGAATTCACTTAAGTAATTAAGTATGAAGTACTGTATGCAAATCAAATGAACCAGCCAGCACCAGGCCTTTATGGACTGCTGTTTTTAGATTTTGCTTCTTCAGTCAATCCATAAATTTGGTGTGTGTTTAGAGACCAGTGCAGGAAAGTTTAACTTTTCACGCTCTGCACGGTGTGCTGTTCCTTCAATATCGAAGCTGTGATATTTGTGTCATTGAGATTCCATATTCCTGCGTGCAGAAAGCTCATTGAACCCACTCACGCTGCCTAGTTTCAAGCAGAAACTGCTGACAGAGGACTACTAAAAGCTCGCCGCACTTCCTCCCACATCAGCCCAAACTGCAAAGTTTTCTCTGTTAAAGCGTTGAATACAGGCGACACCGTTCATGTCTGCACAAACTTTTCCACAGGAGAGATAAAGTTTCAATGTGGGATTTTGCCAACAAGAGTCAACAACAGTAAGAAAGTTGAAATTTTAGGGAGCAAAAAGGTTCTATGAGAATGGCAGTATCATGCACTAAGAGCTGCCTCCTGCAGAGCTGGAGGTGGACGGACGAGCAGAGTCTGGCACGTCTGTTTCAGTCACTGCTAATGAGGAAGACTGCCTTGACAGGCCCTGCTGCTGATGCAGCAGCACACACACTGCCCTGCATCCATATTCAACAGCCTGTCTTCATTCCTATAGCATTAACCCCACTCCCACCCTCTGCCTGACAACACTGCAACATGCTCAGTGTTAGTGGAAAAGGTTAAAGTCTGGTGTTATTAGTCTCTTTTGAATGTTCACCTGAAGGCAGATACGTTACAAGTGTATATACTGTACATAAACAATATGTTGTAAATATGTATCAATTCTCATGTCATGCATGCATGATGCACTGGAAACCTTAAAGCACACTGTGTAATGCTGGCCGGATGGTCAAAGGTTAAAGCAAATAGTGGGAATAAAACACATCTACACCTTCTGGATTCAGGTTCCCTTTGTGAGGAAATGCTGTTGTGTAGAGCTCTCTGAGCCACTGATGGAGACGCTCTCAGAGCGGCAGACAGAAAGTAATAAAGGGAAGGCTGATATGTTCTGCTGTGCAGTCTGACACTGCTAAACCCTGGGGACATCACTCTCCTGCTTTCTGTCTCGCTGGCTGGCTGGACTGTCTCAAAGTCAGTGCTGACTTAATGATTTCGGTCATCATTTGATGTTCTTGCGTGTTTTAGTGCAACATTTTACATTATTGATATCAAGCATACAATCAGTTGCAAACATGCAAGAGCATTTCCATTCATCCATGTACTTTTGACTACTGCAGTGTTTTTGCAGTTCCTTTTGATTCAAATTGACACAGAACTGCTAGCTTGCTAGCTTGGTAGCCATTATTTCAGCATCTACCAGCTGAATGCAGAGGAAGCAGGTTGGTTAATGATGCCATTAGTTGTCCGCTGGCTTTTTTATATTTGCAGAAAGAGGGGATGTGGAGATGTGCTGAGGTGCAGTGGAGAGATGTTGTTTCTGCAACTCACTGAACAACAACAGTTATACAACAGAAATCTAGCAGCCAAACATTTGCAACTATTTCATGAGTCAATGGTTGAGTTAAAATACAAGTGAAAATAGAATAGAATAGAATAGAATGTCATTGTATTGTCATTATACAATTGTACAACAATAAACATAACATGAGAAATAATTATGAAAATAAGTACATAAATCTTTGGATGTAAATACAAAATAAGCATAAATTTAAGTATTAAAACATGTCTGAAAGAAGGTACCTCAATCAATCCGTATTTACTATTGTAGTATTTCGTGTTACATTTGTATTCTAAACTTAATGTAAGCATTAGATTATTTTAAGTTTGGCTATATAATATTTGCATGTATTGTATCTGTCATTTTGAATGATCAGGTTATATGCCAGCTCAGCTCACATCATGTAAAATTGGACTGATGTATACATCTAAGTTCTTGATTTCATCATTTGGTGTGATACATGCACAATTAAGTATGAACAGAAAAACCAACAGTGACCAGACACTATTATACTGACTAATTATAACCACAACATGAGCAGCTGAAGGACTTCCTCTTTGCTGAAACACACACGGTCAATATTTGTGAAGTGAGTTTAAAGATTTACATGTGCAGTAGGAACATGCATTTGGCCACAGACAGAGTGGAGAAATGTATTGACAGATGGACTAACATGTTGTTGCTTTTGGTCTTTTCACAAGATTTGTTGACACTCAGAAAACAAAAAACCATAGCTTGGAGGAGCAGCACGTCCACAATCCCTCCATCTTTGAGACGCTTTGTGTATTTTCTACTTGAAATGTGAAGAGAAGCTACTGAATAAAATATGTTTCTTTACTGCACACATAGAGTCACCAGACACCTGAAAAACCCAGGAAAAAAAGGTGAGGACAAAAGGCTTTAGATGACCTTTTATCACCTGGCTTTGTGTGGATGAAGAACTATTCTTCATACAAAGTTGTGTGCACAACACACACACACACACACACACACACACAAAATATATACTGTTGAAGCATTTGGCCCTGCAGGCATTGAGACTGGTGGATGTGCATCTACATCCCTTGGCTTTGATGAATAAAAGATGAAAACTCAGTTTATATGGCTTTCTATTTGATTTGAAATATTTATAGCTTTTCCTATTGTAAAGACAAGCAGGTACCGCAAGAGAGTCGGGTCAAGGAGACTCAGGACTCTAATCTATATGATCTACCTTTTTTCTCTTCGTTCTTTCTTTCTCTTCCACCATCTCTCCCTGCGTGGCATAATTAATCACCTCAGACTGATGTTTACATAGCCTGATAGCCTGAGGAAACGTCTCGGAGGGAAAACTCAAATTCCTTGCCTCAGCACAAACAGAAAAGAGAATGAGAGATGAGAAGTAAGAGTTTAACTCGTGGCCGCAGGGAGAGCGTGTCCTTACATTTTTCATCCTCTTTCAGTTTATTCCAAAATTTAACAGCACCCAACAGGTGAGAGAGTCTGGCCATGCTGTATCTGGAAAAAAAAAATATAATGTTCACCACATGTTGAATGGCAAAGTCTAGATGATGTTTTGTTATATTTCCATTAAACCAAGTGTATGTTTTTGTTAACAATGTGAAAGCAGGTCAGCAAACCAGTTCATGTTAGCAAATCACCTGGGATTAAGATTAAGATTGAGTATCATCAGACAGGGAGGAAATAAGTTAGAAAATGGAATAGAGATTGATAAAAGCTCTGACAGCTTCACCCATAATCCTCAGTGGACTGTAGTGGCTGCAAATTTTACTTGGGAACTATTAGTGCTTAGTAATTATTTATCAACTGGGCTTACATTATTTCTAAGTCCCTTTGACACAAACTGGACATTTGGTAAAGGTGACAAAATGCCCCTGAAGCACTGAAACTACACAAAATAAGGACATATTTAACAACTAATTTATTCTGTTTACCAAAAAGTCAGTTATGGAATATGTAAAAAAAATAGATATGTTATCCTACATAGTGATGCTTGTTGTACACAGAGAAAGATACCAATCACAGAAATCCAAAGAGACGAATTTGGGAATGCTTCTAAAACTTGTCATCAGCTAAAACATGTTTATAAGACATTCATATTCATAATGCATTAATGCACAACCATGGAAGGTTTGACAATTTGGCAAACTCCATGGAGACTTTGCAAAGTCCAAGCTCCAGAACAAACCTTGATTTGTGATTGCTTTGTAAAAGATGAAGTGTAAACTGTTGACTTCAACCCAACCAATTATTGAAGTGAAGCTTTTTTTCAAGTGTTTTGTTGTTTGAGTGATGACCTCAATGTTTGGTGCTTCACATTAAGGAAATGGAAAGTTACTTGGCACCGTGCAATGTTAATTTCTCCTTTATTAATCTTCTTTCTTCTTATTTTTTTTTTCACCACAACACCATCACTTATTTTGGCACCACACATTTATGCATATTGCAGGGAATATTTATATTGTATATCGTTGAAAACAGTGGAAAATGAGTTGATCGACTTAAAAGAAATGGTTTGATAACAATAAATTATCATTAAATGAGAAATAAAACAAAATGTATGGTGTTAAAACTAATTGTGAAATATAATTCAATCTAAACGAATCATAGATCATAAAGTCTATATTAAACCGCAATTATCTAAATCTATTGGTATTATCGACATAACAAGGGATCTGTTGGATGAAACACACATTGTATTTCTCCCTTATAATACCATATATGTCTTATTGGGTTGAGATTTGAGGGAATAGATATAGAACTTATATATATATATATATATATATATATATATATATATATATATATATATATATATATAGACCCTATAATTAAATTCCAGAAAGGAGTTATAAATAAAGTTTCACTACCATCATTTATTTATAGAGCCATGCACATTAAACATTCATATATATTGTATATTTAAAAAAAAAAAAAAAAAAAAAAAATTAGAAATGTTATTTAGAGTAAAAAAATAAAAGCCTTTCTATTTGTATTCAACATAATAAAACAAAAATATTATCATTTAAGAATGCTGTGTATCTTTGAAACATGCCATGTGAGGGTTAATGTTAAATACAGCTGTTTCATTTTTAGGAGTGAAATTATGAAATGGATTCAGTGATAAATTGTGTAGATCTCTGTTGAATTTTAAAAAAGCATTGAAAGATAAAATAATAAATGATCACATGCAAAATTACTGAAAGTAGAACAATGTAGTATAAAATTTCTTTATTTTTTGTTTTAATTTCTTTTTGTATTACTGATAATATGGGTTATTTTATAGAGAGCATGAGATGGACAAAAATAAGCCTTGGCTTCAGTCTGTTCCTTTTTTATTACAGTTTGTTGTTGTGTTTTATTTTGTTTACTGTGTGAGACTTATTGGTGGTAATATGTATGTTGTAGTCATACCACGTCACCATGGAAAGTTACACACACTACACTTGTTCTGAATTGAAAGGAAAGTTTGAAACAAGGAAAATGCTTATTTCATTATTCCATGTCTGGAGTCAGAAATGTTTTTTTTTGTGTGTAGTAACTATGGAGATGGAGCCAGGAGGTGATTAGTTTTGCCTCAGCCTAAAGACTTAACACAGGGCGAAGCAGCTGGTCTAGAAGTCTCCAAAATTCAAGAATCCGTCTACAATCATCTCAAAAGGTCACTAATTAGCATGCAGTCACTGTTTACACACAAGTCGAGTCAATTTTATTTGTATGCCCAATATCTCAATATACAAATTTGCCTGAAAGGGCTTTACAAATTTTATAGGATACGATACCCTCTGTCCTTTATGAATGACCCTCACAACTAAGGACAAAAACTCCCCCCCCAAAAAAATTAACAGGGAAAAAGAAATGGTAGAAACCTCAGGATGAGCAACAGAGCAGAAATCCCTCTTCCAGGATGGACAGACATGCAATAGATGCCAGAGTAACAACAATGAAAAACACAAAGACAATCCATACATATACAATTGTATGAAAGTGTCCAAGGGGATGAAGAGCAGCATCAAGCTGTTGGCAATGGATTCCAAGTTCTTCTCCCCACCAGACAAACGGATGCATGTCCTCCTCTCCACCACACCAACCAGATGAAGCCTGAAGCCTCCTCTCCACTACAAAAGGCAAGCTTTTTTTTGAGTGCCATGGTTCGTCATGGCAACTTTGGTGAGGACCACTGTTTGTCATGTGACAGTTTTTTTCACTTAGTTAGCTGTTTGCTGAGCAGGTAAAAACCAAAGGGACAGATTTTCATATTAGAGTCAGTAATAGTAAAGCATGTATTCATTTTCATCAGATTTAATGAGACTGCTGTGGAGGGGTCGAAGCCTGATGGGAGCCAGAGGAGAAGCAGAGCAGCAGGATGTCTAGTGGCTGAAATCACTTTCTGATTGAGGATCACAGGTGGAGTGTGAGGCTGCTCAGTACTTTCTGCTGGCAGTGATGAACAGAAGGCGCCACTTACCTGCTCCTATCTGACCTGCTAGCTGTCAGCCTCAGGAGCACTTTGTCTTCAAGACTGTCAAACTGTAAAAAGCTTTGCCCAAGCAGGCTGCAGTAGTGACTTGAGCAGATAAAAGTGTGAATGATGGGCAGATGTGTGGTTGGGTGGACAGAGATTACACTGAAAAATGGATACGTAGGTGGGCAAAGGAAGTACAGACTGGCGGTTGGAAATTAAGCGTTGTGGATGGTTGGATGAAACGGCCATAAAATACTTTGGGAAATGTCTGGCTGGCAAGATCAAAGTTGTCTGAATTCACAACTTCTGCAAACAATATCTAAACATGAAACTAATGAATGGGGTGGAGAAGACACACCTGACTGTATAATCATGTATAATCACAATCATTGCCACTTCCCAAAGACTGAAGTGTGGACACTTCCATTACTCCAGCCTCCACATCTTCACTTCCCACAGGTCAGTGCTCAGTTTAAATAGAAAAATCTCCACATGCTTCTACCTCACATATGTGAGGATAAGCAGTAGGCTGGAGCCTATCCCAGCTGTCTTAGGGTGGAAGGCAGGGTCCACCCTGGACAAGTCTCCAGTTCATCACAGGATACATAGAGACAGACAACCACTCACACTCACATTCACACCTACGGGCAATTTAAATTAACCAATTAACCTAATCCCCATGCATGTTTTTGGATGGTGGGAGGAAGCTAGAGAACCCACGCAGACATGGGGAGAACATGCAAACTCCACACAGAAAGGCCCCGGGAATCGAACCCAGTACCTTCTTGCTGTGAAGCGAAAGTGCGAACCTGTGCTAACACTGCACCACCACCCCACTCCAAGCATAGAACTCTGAATATCAGTCACTCTACTGTAAGGCCAGAACACACATGCTGTCGCTCTATTGGCAGCTCACTGTACACACATTATATTCAGTATTTATGGACACATTCATTTAAAATCTCTGAAAATTCAGACCAGGGTCTGACTGCTCGTATTGCATTACTTTTTTGCAGAAGATCACAAACATCATGCATCCTACATGGGTAATGCCTCAGTAAACTCCAAACCTGCAACCCAGGATAAGTACTGCACTCAAAATTATAAAACATGCATACCAATATTTTTGTTGGGCAGAAAGTGAGGAAAAAATCTTCAATAATATTTATTCTAGCATGAAATTACTATATTAGTTAGCATCCTAAAAATACATTTATTTATAAAAAATTGTTTAATTACATCTTGAAATGGTATGGAGTGTAATTTTGTTCACACATGAAACTATTGAACAGATATCACTATATAAAAATCAAATATCAATACAAAATGTCATGAAAAAAAATCCTA
This sequence comes from Synanceia verrucosa, assembly GCA_029721515.1. Taxonomy (NCBI): domain Eukaryota; kingdom Metazoa; phylum Chordata; class Actinopteri; order Perciformes; family Synanceiidae; genus Synanceia; species Synanceia verrucosa. The sequence goes on along the minus strand of CM056565.1, from coordinate 19,774,352 downwards.
CCTTGCTACCGCTTTATGTCAGATTTTACACCTTGACTTTGTTGGCATTGAGAAAACAAATCCATAAGTAATTGTGGCCCCACTCAGCATGAGCTGCACACAGGGATTATACAGGGTTCTGGTTGAAGTGCATGGTGAGTACTGTGTGGAGCACTTCCTTTCTCAAGTGAACTGCAGAAGCTTAAGCCTTTCAGCTGAACTTTGCTCATCATAATCTAATAACTGTAATTTCTAAAACCCTTCCCAGATTTACTTTGCTCTAGTGCAACTGTGTAATTGGAAAGAAAACTCTGGCTTTGCATTCAAATGAGCTGATTTAAGTGGAGAATCACTGGTGTGTGTGTGTGTGTGTGTGTGTGTCTTTCAATATTAGAAGTATCCATGCATGAGTTATTTTAAGTACTTTATTGGTTTGGTTGCCACTAAAACCCTGATAGAAAATATCAGACTCTTTCACTGCCAGATGTTCCACTTTCTTCATGTCTACTGTCGACACAAACATCCTTCTGCCAATAGACGCAGAGCAGCTATTGTGGAAGGTTTGTCATTACTACAGACTCTCTTCACAAGACTCAAAGCCATGAATCTCATTCAGTGGTCAATGGAAAAAGACACAAGTATAGCCTGGCTTTTGCGGCTACAAAGATCTGTGAGCGTAGTCTGGCCAAGCTACCTTGTAAACAGAGTTCTCAGATGGTGGGCTTAACCCGCATCTATCAAATACCTCTGTGTGCTACTGGATGAAGCTTCAACCAATCAGACCACTCTTCTGACGTATGCGTAACGAAGAAAACTGCTTAATCCAAAGAACTAGTGCGTCACTGACTTAAACACGCCTCAATCGAGCCGTGGGAAATAATAGATTTTCATTGGTCCCCATTCCTGGGTGAATCTGAAATTGAAGAGATAGGCAAAATTTTGTGCAGCGTCACAGGAAGTATGGGTGGGCCCAGACTAAGACAAGGACTCACTACAACATAAAAGACAGAATCTTGCAGTATTGTGACGATGGCATGCAATCGATGAATCTACCTGCACCCTCATTTCTCAGTCAGAGCTCAGTGTTTCCACCTCTGTGAGCTCCCTCGATGCTAATGGATAAAGCTGCATCATTCACAGTAGAAGTATCCAAAGAGCTTCACAAGAGCACTAACAATTCTCCCAGCAGCCATAAAGAAGTACTGGAGTGCCTATGAATGTGTCTTTTCCATCTGTGTAGAAAGGCGAACATTGTTCATGCCTTAAAGAAATGAAAGACAATTGGTGAATGCAACACATTTTCTAAATTACTCATAAATGCCATATAGGAATGGTTCCTCCAAACACATTTCTAAGCCCGAGATGGTCATGAAAGTTTCTCTACACATATAAACTCTGAACTAAAGACAGAAAAGGAAAAAATACCAAACCTGCAGCATTTATAGCCTGAAATCAATGATTCATTCCAGTGGGTCTCTGCAATTTCCTCCATGTCACTTTAATGGCCCTTCAAGGGGCCGACCAGCTTTGTGCCTGATGCCAATTTCACCCTGTCTGCTTCCTGTTGTCGCCCTTTCTAACTCTGCACACGTTTATACCATCACTTATATTCACATTCATCAAAAACACACACAGACATACCAATAGACACACTCGTACACACACACACACACACACACACAGAGGTACAGTGATTTTTAAATGAGACTCGCTTGAACACCCGGCGCCTTGAAAACACACACTTTATTCTTATTCTTCCTTTAGCCTTTATCTGAATCCTCATTATTTGGTGGGCAAGCATGCTCTTTTCTTCCAGGCTTCCACATAACAAGGAAAAAATATCAGTGTATAGTAATGATCAAATGCAGCAGCCTTTAATTAATGTGTTGCTGTTTCTAATGTCCATCATTTTGGTGTTTTTTCTCAACGCTTGACGACGATTTTAAAGGCAAACACCATCACTGTCACTGACTGCAGTGTGAATTTTGCATATCTCCTATATTGTTTATCAGTGATAATAATGGTATAACAATGCTTTGGAACAGTTGGCAGCGCTGTTTGTTGTATGCAGAGGGAGGTTGTGAAGATGTGGTTCCACAATAACACATTGGTAATACTCATACATCATCATATTAATGTCTGTGATTTGAGGTGCACATGACCTCAGCCTGTGTAAGCTGTAATGTTTTTGTATGTGCTTTTTTTCAAGAAGTAAGAATTAATGAAGTGTATCAAACACTGTTTAGCTGGCTGTGGCTCCCCCAGGCTGTTTTTTTTAATTCGGTCATTATAATCACATTGACTATTTGTTTAATTGTTTCTTACATTGTCAGGATGGGTATTAAAATCAATAGCTCCTTATTCATGTGCTGACGTGCTGTATTCAAGCCCTTCAGGCTCATTAAAAAAAAAATGAGTCACTTGACTGCTGCTGTTGAGTCAAACAGTGAGCATGGCAGCCTTTCATATTTCACTGAGTCTCGATTGTGTTGCTTGTTAGTTTGTTTTGAAGTCAGGGTTAATGGTCAATCTATTCTGCCTCACACTGGGCCTTTGACATCCTCCACTGACCAAAGACTGAGATAACAAGACTCTGGAGGAGAGAAATACAGACAGACAGACAGACACAGAAAGAGAGAGAGCAGCTCTGAAGAACCACAGCCTTTACACTTCAGTCTCTTTAACATGGCTCTGACATTGATATGAACACTGTTTGTTGTTTCTACATGAGCCCTTTGTAAGTGATGCTACATGCAGACACTTGCTGCGGAAACATATTGCAGGCTAGCAAGAAAGACCATTTTCAAAAAGCAGGCTATCTAAAACTGTATTTTTTATAACTGTGTAGGTCAGAGGCTGTTTCAGCCCATTGTTTTCTCCCACATTAAGCAAATTGAGGACTGCAGTGTTGCCAGGATTGAGGACTTTTTATGGATTTATCGATTCAGATCAGCCAACTGACCACAGACATCTGGCAGACAGTCAAAGGTGGGCATAAAACCAGAGCACAGTCACCCCCGACATTAGAACTGGAAAACAGGTTTGAACCACTCATACATCCCATGAGAGAAAAGTGGAGATGGCTGCTGATCAGTCTGGAAATGGGAGTATGGAGAGAGCTAACGTTATCAGTGGTGAGATAACTAAAACAAACTGCTTCCCAGATTACAGTCAGTGACAGAACTGATAATTAAACAACCTAGAATGAATCTCATTATTCTTTATTTGCAGAGAGCAATCAGAAGCACTTGAAGATTTGTTGGACTGTCCGGAAAAATCTGAAGCCTAATTTTCTATTAGTGTTGTGTTGCCAGTAGTCTGTAGAGGACTCAACAGGTTCAGACTCTTATCACTGGATATATGGCTCAGCAAAAGCGGAATGGGATCAACTATACTGATAACTGATCTGTTCTGGGAACAAAAGTGTCCTTCCAGGGCAGATGGCCTCCACCCAAGCAGATCTGAAGCTGCAGCACTGATGGACCATAGTGTGACAGCCATCAGCCAGGACGAAGATGATGCACCTTAAAACACAGCCCTCAGTCTGCCCTCTCCTCTCCCAGAACAGTTGATTTATTAAGTGCCGTCAGGATGTAAGACAATAACAAAAACAAAATCTGAAGATTACCAACCCTGTCTTTAATGTGTTACGTCTTATATAAAGCGTTTCAGTTGAAAGTTGATATACAGGCTTAGGTCTTGCCTTGTATTGCTACTCTGGAAAACGTTTATTTTCATTTCTCTCCCAAAAACGATTGAGTCTTTATCCTTAATGCTCCATGAAAGCCTTTAAATCATGCTGGCTACCCACTGCCTGAGGCAAAAGGTTGGAAGGTCTTGTATTAAATGGGAGCAGTGATCATTCTGGACATGCACAGCGATTGTGACGAGTAGGGTTATGGCTTCATCTGGTATTTAGAAGTCAAGCTGAATTTTGTGATGCCATCATGCAACGACAAAGACTTGTCTATGCAGCATTTTGCTTTGTGAGTTCCATAGAAGTCAGAAGTAATTCCCAAAGAAGCAAAACAATATAGCTGAACCTATGAAGACCGTACACTAACAGAGTCTGCTGAACAGTATTTTTCCAAAAAGTTGATCCTGACTCACTGCTGGCTGAAGGACTGACAGGATCTGCTGCCCCAGATCAGCGTTAAGAAGCCAAAGTGACAGGTCCTGTGGAGATGGAGCGAGGAGTCAGGCTTTTAATTCTAAAGTGTGTTATGAAAATCATTTTTATTCTCAGCCAGTCTTCCACAGACACACATTTAAAGCATGTCAGTGATTGTGAAACAGCCAAGGGCTCTTACCTGGAGTGTGGTTATGCATTATGTGGTACAATATGTTATGTAGTATTTTAAATCTGTAAAGTAAAACAGATAAACACGATTGCATATATATATATATATATATATATATATATATATATATGTGTGTGTGTGTATGATGAATATATTACTTCATTGGAGCAATTGGATTAATCTAAATTGCATAATGACCCATATATAAAAAGCCTGCCTGCATGTTCAGGAGAATCTGGCAGGTAGCTTATTAAGTGACAAAATATAATGACTTGTTCATTTTCTGTTCCAGTACAGCAAACTTCCTGAAACAAGCTCACTTTTTAAAAACACTTATGGGCTCCTGACATGCCACTTTTCTTCACACCAGCAGTGAAAACACGGAGACATGGGATGACAGGCCTGCTTATCTGTCAGATTGGACTCCGACTGCGATGGGACAGTAAGCTGCTCCTGGAGCTCGCAGCACTCTGCCTCAGCACTTCGTGTGCCGCCACAGTTATTACTGTGCTGTTATCTGCACAAATGCTTCTCCCACAGAAACTAGGAATGCATTTACAACCCCATATTTTTACACCAGAGAGGTTTGAAATAAATCCTAAATTGTCTTTTTGGATCAATTATATTTGGAACACATTCCATAGTTTTATAATTTTGCTTGAAATTTTATTTGGTGTTCACCTTTTGTTTTCACTTCCAAATAAGTGTTAAAACTCATGTCTATAATTTTCTCATTTTCTAATCAGATCCCTGAACTGCCCTTGAACATGACAACACTCATTAATTTTTATAATAAGATCCTGCAAGAGCTGCTGCATGATGCATTAATAAAAACAAGCAAGTGTCAAAAGAGATGAATGAAGGAAAAGAACAATTCTTTAGATTACTTTAATTCAGCGATATATAAGCAGCTTCAATGAGCAGCAGTGGTAATATCAATATCTGCTGGTTTGCACCAAAGGGAGGAATTCAAGAGACAGAGATATCCATGTCAACATCCACAAAAACAGGAAACAGATCAGGATAAACCTGAAAGTAGTGAGGGCTAATCTAGACATGTGACTCAAATAAATTGACTGACATGTATTAATAGTCTGTATAATTTGCAGTGGAGGCTAGAGTGGAAACAAAAACAGGGATAGAATCATCATCAGCAGTGCAGTCGACTATTAAAAAGAGAAATCAAAGTTAATGAACGATCATTCATTTCAGGTAAAATAATGTCCTGCCCTCCAGTCAGTGTTGTGTTTTCATCTGAATTAATTGCTTAATCCATGATGCATTTCCTGCCACTTGTGAGATGATGTCATGTCATGAGCGGTCAGTTGAAGGAGACAAAATAGGCTGTGTGGCTTATTGTAGAGCTCCTGCTTGATTAGTGTATTTGTGCTTGAATATAAAGAGGACGGAATAGAGCCCAAAGTGGAACAATTTTGTGCCAGCGTGGTTAGTTCCCAATCGTGGGAATCAAAGAAAACTTCACAGTAATCATGTCCTCCACTACTCTTGGCTAGTCCAAGAGTAGTGGAGGACAGTCAATGAATAGTACCACCAGAAGAAATCTGGCAACCATCAGAAGATCAATTGCTATAATTATACTTGGAAGTGGCTGAAGAAAACCCTTAAACACTCTTACTGTGTTAAATGTGTGTGTGAAGGACCTTTTCCCACTTAACTTGCATCGTCATTCTTCTGCTTCAGTTCAAAAGTTAAAAACAACTTAGACTTAAGCTTCATTAAATGTTATTAATAATTGTGTTCAAAGCACATTTTCAGCACAAAATAAGTTCAAAAACAACTGAAAATGAACTGAAAATGAAAAAGAATTAGTTAAATTTAAATGAAACACAACCAATACAATATATGGGACTTCAAGCCACAGAAAATTTGTAGGCTTTTATGGGATAACACATAAAATTTAATTGAACCAATTGTGACTGAGTTGTTGCTATTTTGTGTGATGATAGATTCATGTTGTGTTTATGTTTTGTCCTTTGCTTTGTTAATAAATGACACATTTGAGCCACCCTGCTTATCAGCCTAGCTTGTCTACAGTACACCTACAGTACCTCTGCTCTTAATCGCAAAGGGTTAGTGTGTGTTTGTGATTGCCCACATGGATTCACGTGTGTGTGTTAATCAGGCAATTTGCACAGCAGTCTCCCGTAACACTCAACTCTGTTTATGCTGCAACTGGCTTCGTTATTAAATGTCTGAGTTGCATCAGCCAGCAGCTTTATTAATAATGAATGGACTCAATGCAATTACTCCTGCCATTTGTATTTATATTGTTCTACTCGTAGAGATTACCAGTTTAAGCTGATTTCAATCTCTTCGATTCCACTAATTGCACCGGCTCACATGTGAAGTAATTATTTCTGTGTGGCATCAAGCCACAGTAGAGCTGCTCAAACACATCTTCGTGGTGGAAAACAATTTGTCGAAATAAATGGCTGTATCTGCACTGTCCTGTTTAGTAGCTCAAAGGAAAGGTAACAGGAAATGTGCACGTGTAAAGGCCGCCTTGCATTATCACAGAAAACGTGTTCCTCTATTTCATGCCTGATGGCATGGTGAAGAGAATACCATTCCTTTGTGTAAACTTGCAGTGTTCAGCAAACATGCAGTTTGGCCATTCAAGGAGGAAAATTATGTGAGAGAGGACTCAGCTGAAAACCTAGGAAGTGATTGAATGGAATCTTAAATGCATTTTATTGTTCTGATGTGAATTCTCTGAATAGAGTAAGACCTGCAGGTAGGGTGGCCTCTACAGCTCTCTCTCTGTGTAGTGTTCATTATAGGGACCCTGCCATTCAGGGGAAAAAAACTCTGGTCCCCACAAAACTCTGGTCCCCACAAACTCTGATCCCCATAAGACTTTGGACCCCATAAAATTCTGGTCCCCACAAGACTCTGGTCCCCACAAGACTCTGGTCCCCATAAGACTCTGGTCCGCATAAGACTCTGGTCCCCATAAGACTCTGGTCCTCATAAGACTCTGGTCCCCACAAAACTCTGGTCCCCACAAGACTTTGGCCCCACAAAACTCTGGTCCCCACAAAACTTTGGTCCCCTGACTCTGGTCCCCACAAAACTCTGGTTCCCAGACTCTGCTCCCCACAAATCTCTGGTCCCCACAAAACTCTGGTCCCCACAAAACTCTGGTCCCAGACTCTGGTCCACACAAGACTTTGGTCCCCACAAGACTCTGGTCCCCACAAAACTTTGGTCCCCAGACTCTGGTCCCCACAAGGTAAATCTGACAAGTAAAACTGTCTCTCAGACATTTCAACAAATCATTTGTCGCCTTGCATCATACGTTTGCTTCCATCAGTGTGTGAGTGAGTGAGAGGCAATTATGAAGCACTTTATCTGGAAAGGACAATATAAATGCAGCCAGCTTACAGTTAAATAAAATCAATAATTTTATACAATGAAGACAGTTTATGTGGTTGTGGGGTGTGCTGCTGACAGTAATAGAGGTCACAGTTGTCTGGATGTTTTTGTTATAAAAAAGTTGACTGTTTATTTCAGGCAATGCTCTCCCTCTCTCTCTGATACTAACATGTGAGAGGGAGTTATACACAGTAAGCCGCCAGTATTGCTAGAACAACAGTCAAGTAATACATTTTATACAATATTTTGAAAAGCTCATTGCATGAGACTGTTGAACAGTCTGTGTCTGAGATATTTTCATTAAAATATGCAATGTGCTCAGCCTCTGCTTTATGTTTGGTATTTTTTTTCCAGTCCCTCAATAGGACATACATAGTGTATTTATGCAGGTAAAAGAGCAGTTTACTGAAATATAGAAATGAGTAAAGTATACAATAAACAAATTTAACATTTCCTTCTTGAGATAATCTGCAGAAAGAAGAAAAGAAAAAAAAAATCTTGATGGGCTGTGAATCGCTGCCATGCAGCACATTATAATACACATTATCCTTGCACATTAAAATTTCATGTATAGTATCAATATCGCCTTATTCTTCTGTACTGTGGGTCTGCTGGTGAAGCAGACATGCTTTAGAATAAAGATTACCATGTGGTCTGCACTTTTTCCCCCCTGTGTGTTTTCACAACAGCACCAACCTGATTGGATCCAGTGGAAGGAGTCGAAAACCCATTAAAATCAGTGGGAATCAAATGTGACAGTGTATAAAATTCCACACACCAGAGTTAATTTAATGCTTAAGGTCATGCTGTACAGCCACTCTGACTGGACAAACACAATCTCTTATTACTATTTGCCATTAAAAAAAACTACTCTCATTAGTAACACTGTTTTATTTTACCAGCTGGTTGTTTGGGCTGACTTGGTGATCAACTGTATGTTTGTGACAATCCATGCAATGTTGTCCCAGGAAAATAATGAGGTGGAGGTGCCAAGTTCCACTTAAATCTGAGTGACATGTCTGAGCTGCCTGTGAGAGACATTTGAGGGCTGTTGATATATTAGCCTGGATTTTTAGAAAACATATTCAGAAGCACTGCTGATAATCTAACCTTTGTCTGTTAACATTTTAAATCACAATGTCTCCGTTCCAAACACTATTTTATTTTCCAGACTCGACTGAACCATGAGGAGCTCAGCTTGGCTGTATATATCTTCTTTTGCTCGATGCTCAGTCCTAATGCTCAATACCTGTCTTAATCAAAAGTTATGTGTACAGACTCGCTTCCATTTTCAGCTGCAGGCTTGACATTGGCCTCTGGTGTTTTCTGAGCCCATTGATTTCCTTTAAGACTCTTCCTGCCTGGCTTCATGCTCGCTCACATTTTGTCTTAGCTTTGCATGAGACTGTACAGAGTTTGAGATTCTCAGGCCAAGGTTTTTACTGAATTTGATTTATTTATAACTTTAACGATAATTATCATCCCTTAGCCATGCTGATGTCTTTTTTCTTTAACTAAATACTTACTACATATGAAAAACACAGAAAGACAAATCACTATTTGCAATATTTAGTTGATCCTGACCTGTTGACAGACAGGTGGCTGCCAAAAAAAGAAATGAAAAGTTGTCCATATTCCCATGAAGAATGTGCGGGAGGTGAGACACCTTTTTCTCTCCTATTTCACAACTCTGCTTTTGAACAATGACTTCCAGCAGATTTAGATTCAGTATAAAAGTACGCCCACACGTACATAAACAATGTTTTGTGAAAAACAGTCTTATCTACACAGAACAGTAAGATAATGGGCAAAACATCCATTCATCTACACTATTTGTAAGTGAAGAAATAACTTTGACACAGAGTAAAACTTTGCTAAAGGCTTAGTTCATTTATTTCACACACACACCATCTGCCTCACCTGTTGTGACCTAAGAAGCACTAAAAAGTCCATGCACTTTAACCTGGCAATGGTTTGCTAAAGTTCAGACTCACTAATGATCCCACATTTATTAGCTAAATTTATTTGACTAAGTGAGCTAAAACCGTGACTGCTACTATAAAAGAGTTGACAAAGCTTATTTTAAACTAAACTAAGTTACCCCAAGACTAAATCTAAAGATGCTTCCAAACTCTTTGTAGATTCTAAGACTCTGAACCACTTTTTTCCTCATATCAATGTTAGACTCACCTGAAAGCAGCTGACAGAAGAATAATGATGGAGGAAATATAACCCAAGTAGAAAGGCAGGAGGTCTTTTTCAAATGAGATCCCACTCTGCCACAATATAATCCATATCTGCCATGTTTTAGAGCCTGAAGCTCCTCTGTGATTACTTCTGCTTCCCTCAGGGCAGACGGTAAAACACGACATATAAGAGGGGGAATCAATCGTCAAAGGCTTCCTCTTCGGTCGTATTTTCCCCTGATAAGACAGAAATTGAAAAAGCCACCGGTGGCATTACATTTCTTTTCCCCAAATAAGCATGACCTATGTGATGAAGATTAAGTGCTGTGAACGTTATGTTCCTCTACTCAAAGATTATGAGATTATGAGTTTTTGAAGAATGAATTACTGTATTAACACCTCATTATTTGTAACATGAAAACAGACTGATCATACTACTGAAGACAGGCTGAATGATCACTGGCCTGTTTGTACAGTGATGTGACTCAAACTTTTAATGTCATCCAGTCAGTGTTAATAATAATAAAAAGAAAACATAAATGTATTTATCCATGGCACAGACTTTGCCCTTGATGCCATTTTTGTCTCTAAACTGTTGAAATACTTAGTAGGAAAACTATTTATTGACTTTTTCCTCATATAAAAAACACTTATTCTTTTGAATAAAAAAAAAAAACAGTGAGACCACAGACCAACCTACTGGAAGCTGATTGCTTTGCGTTGTGTTGCTGCAGGACAATTACAGAGAATAACAGCTCCTGTGTGCATCTGTCTTCTCACACAGGCAGCTTAATCAGTTTGAACTATGGAGTCAATGCATGACCTCAGACCCTTCCATAATAAATCAGGGGACAAGTGCAATATTATCACTGGGATTTAAGAGGAGGAAGGAAGAGGAGATTTGTCATAAAATGTGATTCTGAGCCAGTGTGTGATGCATAATTTCCTGTTCACATTTCCATTTCCTGAGGTGTTAAATAATGCACTAAAAGTATATGGAGAGAGGAGGCAAAAGAGATGAAACCACATACTGTAGAAGTGTGTGCAGTGGGGGTGCCCTGCAGCTAGTGTGTGTGTGTGTGTGTGAAGTTCACTTTCTGAAAAAAAAACAGCAATCACCTTTTTATGACACAGTAAAAGGCTTGAGATAGACAAAGGTTTTCAGTGAAATATTACGAAACTAGTACAAACATTATTATGTCTGTTATTGTCTTTGTAATCTGATAATTACATGGAATATATACTAAAATAATTTCCATCGTCTTTGATCAGTGGTTAGAACATTATCTAAGTTTCTGATGAGTCACACAGCTCTTCACTCTTGCAAGGAGTCTGCATGCTGTTGTGGAAGACATACTTTTCACAGTTCAGAAGTTTATTTGCAAAGGACCCCACCCCTTATCTGAACTGCAAGTGTGATGTGTCCATCATATTTAAGAAATATTCCAACACAAGGAGAGGAAGGAGATATTTTACTGAGCTGCTCTTGGGGTCCCTGACAACACTGTGAAGGCACCGAATAAAAAGTAAGGGTCATTTTTATTCACACACAGTCTCACCTAGGACCGCAGAGCAATGAGTAATGTCTGTAAATTTTCCTAAAATGAATTCCTAAAATCTGTGATGAAACTTGTGCTTAAGAAAACAGAGTAAATACTGTATGTGTGAAATCTGCACTGAGAATGATGGAATACAGACCAATAGATCACATTCCTGCGCAGAGGAAACCATTCAAACATTTATATAGACTATGTCCACATAACAAAATCAGAAGGAGGGAGAAGAGAAGGAGGGCAATTTTTTTTAAAAAAAAGTAGTCAAAAAAGAAGTTAAATGATGCAGAGTAAGAAACTGTTGTTAAAGTACAAATAAATGAGGTCATTTCATTATATATGCTTTTACTATAATAAATAATCAGAGTTAGTGGCTCAACATTTATGCAAAAGGTAACTAAAAATCAAGAATAATCTGTTATGTAGAGAGATTTAACCACATCTTTAATCCAAAGGCCCAGAAGTAAGGTGAACTGGGGAAACTCTTTACTGCCTGCACTACCATGAGATGCTGCATGTTGCTCACTTAACCATGCATGAAAAGCTTACAGGTCGTTTGAGCCGTATAACGATATGGGAAGCCTCCACTGGAACAGCTGCAAACTGAGGTTGCAGTGTTTTTTAATTGTATTAATTGTAATAAATATGTAAGTTTTGTAGAGAAAAAGCAGCATTCCTGAATCCAGGGCCGTAGCAGAGAGCTCAGTGGTGTCAGAGGACCAAGTCGAAACAAGGGTCTCCTGAAGGAGGGAGTTCGAGCCCAGATTAGAGACTGTATAAGGGGGTTCAGAGAGACACCAACCATCCAGGTAGAAGGAGGCATGCCGTGGTCCTGAGACATGATCACTGGAGAGACCTATGCTGATGGTGGAGAACCTAAAGGACACCACCAAGACATTGACACTGCTGTCCCACAGGAAGCCATACGACATGAATCAGATGAGTATGATGCAACTACAGATCTGTCAAACATGCCAAAGCAGACAGAGGTCTAGAGAAGATAGATAGTAATAGTTCAACTGTTGCTAGTACATGATAATTAGCAGAGATAGAGAGCCAGTAGAGACACCTAGGAAATTCAGGAGGCAGATACAGAAGAATATAGTGTCCCATTACTGAGGTGATGCACAATAAATTGAGTTTAACCATATATAAAGCTTAACAACACTTGATTCAAACATATCAAGACTCAGAGAGGTGAGGAAAGAGTATATATATATACTCTGAATATAATTCAGAAGGTGATGAAAGAACATGGGATTGGATACATTCAATAACCTTAACATTGGGGAACTAATGTGGTAATAACCGGAATGACAGCACTGACTGTTCTAGATTTAGTCTCACAGTAGTTTGTTGCATCATATCCATACTCTGACAGAGGCTTTCATTTGGCAGATGAACATGGTGGCAGCCAAAAAGATGACAGAAATGGTGATAAGAAAACTGGACCTGTTCTCTGTCCCAGGCTATCTGAATGAACATGACAATGACTCAACAGGACCAGAGGAGGTGCTATCACACGTAATGTACATTACATTTATAACATGGTGCAGAATAATTTCAGATGAGGGGCTATATCTGGCTATATATGTGACCAGAAAGTGATCGCCAGGATGCAAATGACATTAGGGGCCAGTGGAGGAATTTTCCCAACATAAGATCAAGCTGGTCTTCAGCTCCTTAAGAAATTGGTCGAGTCAGGAGCCCCTAAGCATGTAAAGGCCTCTGTTGGAGTTTTCACCTCCACTCACATTGATTCCAGCATGACTGAGGCTGTGAACACTGTCTTAAAGGTTCTGTGGGTTTGAGACCCACCCAGGGGAATATGAGGTGGATATCAAATTTGTTAATGTGCCAGAATTTCTGATATACTTATAAGGGTCAGGACCATAGTGATATGGAGGCACATGACACCGAACAAAGGTCAGAGAGGATAGTTTCTGATGCAAGACTCGGCAGGTCAAGAGGTATAAACAGGATGGAGCCTTGAGTGAAGGCCAAAAGGGTTGGAATACATACATTTGAATACACTCCACGATGCATCTTGCCAGCCGATGCATCTCACTGTATGCCTCCTCCGGGGCGTTTTGTGGGTTGGCCAGCGGTGTAAACAGGTATGGCTAGAGGGGATAGCCTCTGTCTCCAAGGAGCTGCTACGTGCCCCTGGACACAGCGGCACCTTGGCTAAGGACAGCTTCTTAAATCCGAGCTAAGAACATCTTAAGAGCACAGCATGCACGCTCAAGATCATGTTTGAGCAACGCAGGTAAAGAATTTAAGAATGTTTGCAGTATCACTCATTAGTTCATTCGCAGCCACTAAGATCAATCGTTATCAGGAAATCCAGCCCAGATGTTAGCTGTCTTCCGGCACCCCCAAGTGGCACCTCACACTTTGAAAACTGCTCTATTAGAGGATATATCTAGGTTAGTGTCTTTGTGTTTGCAGATGATGTAGATCTGTTAGCCTTGTTGTGTGACTGCCAGTAACTGAGTTGAGATAACTGGGTAGTCAGATTATGGATACATTGCTGCAACAACACCAACATGGTTTTTCTTGCTACCTTTCATTTGTGTGTGCAAATAGGCTTGACTTGTCCAAAACCATGGCTGTGAATATTTCAGCAAAAGCGACACTATCCTTCGCTGGCTTTCCATCTGCATACAGCTGACCAGCTGTGTTTGTTAGAACCTATGAAGATACTGGAGATGATGTGAGATCAGGTTGGTTGATCAGGCTAGATAACAGCTCAAAGAGGTGGGGGGAAAAGATTGTCCATATATGTTGCGCCAACAAGCCCTTCAGAAAATCGGAGGCATCCTTTGAGTTGACTGCGAGTTTGAACACATGGTGCTGTTTTTGGTTCTCCTTAGGCTGACATTTCTGGTCTGAAGTATAAAGACAGCGCCTCATCCCGGCTCTTCTGCCATTCTTCAACCAACTGCAGTGCCTGAATTTCCCCAGAGATCTGACACAATGCAGAGAGTCTCCATTAAAGACAGTGAGCTCTTCATGTCCTGAAGCCCGACAAACAAGAGCAGTTGGGAGAAATATTATTCTCATTCCTGGCTACAGTAAACAGTATATGGGGGAAAAATGACTAAAAAACTGATTAATAAGGGACCTTAATGGAAACTGCTCACTTGGCGCTTTGCACATAAAACCTCCACATGATGTACTACAGTCCATAAAAGTATTGAAAATGTACCTTAAATGACAAACACTCAGTACTTGCATCTTGATGACATTTTATAAAATTCAAATAGCTTCAAATTACTGTGGATCTATTGTGGCATGCTAAGCTTGTCTTTCCAAGGCGGTGGATGAATTCCCAGAAACGCTGGCACGACACCAGAGACTGAAGCTGCTAATTAATATCTCCAACAAAATATTCCACTGCCCTTGTGAACTCCATCACATCCTCCCAGTGTCCGTGTGCTCAGATAGGAAGATGTGAAGTTGCCTTTCTGCAGCGCAGACATTAAAAAGACTGAGGAAGGTCATTCTGAAATAGATGATCAAGATGCATTTTTGTGAAGTCAATTTTAAACATTTCCTGTCAGTTTACTAATTTATTTTTCATTGATGCATTTCATTGATCCTAATTCACATTATTGTGCCTGAACCAAAAATATGTTGTCCTAAATTTTGTGAAGTAACAGTCTGCTCAAGGAACAAAGTGCAATGTTTGCAAAACATACAAAGACTCAACTGTCCATAACCA
This sequence comes from Synanceia verrucosa, assembly GCA_029721515.1. Taxonomy (NCBI): domain Eukaryota; kingdom Metazoa; phylum Chordata; class Actinopteri; order Perciformes; family Synanceiidae; genus Synanceia; species Synanceia verrucosa. Next base: position 19,759,210 of record CM056565.1, on the reverse strand, counting down.
ACTTCATAAGCACATTCTTGGTCATGAAAAAGCACATGCATAATGAGTGGGAATAGAAGAAATTAGATGTGAGGTTGGTTACAGTTGTGTTGCTACAGAGGCCAGACAATCACACAAAAACACACGTTCCTGTACCAACACATAATCTGATGTCCAGACATGAACAGTGAAGGACTTGAAGGCTAAGGAGGGAACATTCTGCAGAGCGCTGGAGGAAAGAGAGCTGAGATGAACTTCACCTGAGCTATATATCTGCTCTGAAAGAACTGATAACTATACTGACAAATAATTCAGCCAACAATAAAATGCCCAAACTTAACAGTAAACATCTCAAAACTCATAAAGTGTGACCCTGCCTGAAGCAGGGTGCTCAACAGTCGGTCTTGACAGCAAACTGCATATTCCATTTGTTTACTCCTAAACCTAAACACAGCTCAAAAGATCGACTAAAGCCTCTCCTCCATGCTCACTGCTTCTGCAAGTTCTCCCTTAACAACAGCTAGAGTTACCACTTACTGCATGCACAGACCAAATTTAGGAACTCTTCTGTGTTCAGATAATCAAAACCCTGTTGTTTGCTCATTGTTGAAATATAATTTTTACTAACAGTGAAAATACATCTATGAATTATGCATGAGCTGAAAAGTGAGATAAGGCTGAGTGGAGGAAGAGGAAGGAAAAGAGTCATAGGAGGGTATATGTATATTACCCTCCAGATTTATTGGCACCCTTGGTGAAGATGAGCCAAAAAGCTGTAAAAGTAATGAGCTAATCTTTACCAAGGCCACCAATAACCCTGGAGGGCACAGTAAAACTACAGTAACATGCTGAATTGAAGCTGTGCTGACGGATATTATTCATTTGTTCAGTGAGAATCGTTTTCAGCACCGGCAGGCAGCAGATAAAGGGGGAAGACCTGGAGGGATGAGAACATGTATGTGAGCAAATATGAGAGCAAAGGGCTGGGAAGACAGATAACCTGTGTGTTCTCCATATTTATGTTTGTCGTTTACTTTGGCAGCACGTCAAATTTTACATCAAAAAAAGGTACTGAATTGAAGTGAATCAGTAAATCTAATAAGAGAGGAGAGAAGGCAGTGAATGAAGAAAAGGGCTGCTTTTTTCTGAGGGCAGCTCCAGCTGTTTCTTTGAGCTTTCAGTTGCAGAGCCTGAGGCAGCGATCACAGTGCAAGCGAGGGGCCGAGAGCACAGTTATTCATGGTTTTAGAGCCGTTAACAGCATGACTCATAGGAGTGTTGTGGTGCAAAGTGTGACAGTGAAGTTCAAAGCTGCAGATGGTCCCTGAAGTAGGTTTCCATCCTGTAAAGTCACATTTCGGATATCACGTTTTAATGACGTCCTCACTGTTTCTCACCATAAGATCACAGGTTGTTCAAGTCATGTGCAAAAAAAAAAGTATTTATTCCAGGGCTGCTCTTCAACAGCGCAGGAATAAATACTAGATGCTAAAAAAATTGTCTTTAACAACAAAGTTTTTTCACTGCATGTAGTTTTGAATGGTTGCACTGAAAGGTTTGTAGCTTGCTCCATCGTGGAGTGCTGCAGTCAGTCTGGATCAAGAGCAGTTACTGTCTGATGGATTTCATCAGTGACCCAGGGTACATGAAGGATCAGAGGGTCAACAAATTTATAGAACAAGTTCAGTCCGGACTAAAGTTGTTGACATTAGCACCCATAGAGTCACACTGCTGTGCATAATGAAAAAAATGGAGCATTTCTGCAGCATTCACCTACCAACAAACTGATTAGCAATGCAACAGTTTAACACAGGGTGCTAATTTGCCCTCAGTTGACACACCACTCTGCTAATGTGCTGCACACACTGGCTATTCCTCTTTAAAGGGATGTCTATATTGAGGTGATGAGCTCCAGTTTACAACCCTGCTGTGAAATCAGGACCTCACTTATGTTCTCCCCTGTTCCTTGTATCCTCTGTCCATGTCTCCTCTCATCAGCCTCACCTTTTCCTCTGCGCTGCACTCGTTTTCTTCATTAGCTGAACAGGAAATGGTCCCTCTACTCCCCAGGGGAAACCATTAAAACATTATGTCTTCATTCACCTCACCTCCCTCTTTCTTCAGATGTCACCCCCCCCCTCCAGCATTTCCGCTCCCTCTCCTTCATAGGTGATAAATGTTTAGTTAGGAGATGATGATGTTGATAATGACAATGTTAACAATGACCTTATTAAGAAGATGCAAAGCTTCAACATTTATTTGTGCTATTAGAGATGCTAATGAAGCTGTGTTCCTCAAGGGCAACAGCTATGGCTCCAAAATAAAGTCCAATTAAATAGAAATGATAATTATCGCCACTTTGTTTTCAAGAGACCAGACAAAGAAAATGAATATTTCTGCAAGGCATTTGACTATATCATTAAAAATGCCAAGTAACAATTTGTAACAATAGCCCTCTCTTAAAGGATAATTATGTAAAAGTGTGTTGTGGGAGTGTGCTGCGGTAGCCTAGACTCTTTTTCTCTCTGCCGCAGTGGATACAGATGGCATGCCTGCATATGCAAATAGCACCTTGTACCCTGCAGCCCCATAAACACATAAACACAGCTCCAATAAGAAACACAAAGGTAATAAGTTGGCAGACTGTGCTCCAACCAGCCACAGACAAATCAAGGCGGAGTTAACGATGCTGAAAGCTCAGACCTGCGTCCCCCTCCCTGCGATAATTAATCAAGTCGTGTAATGTGAATGTGAACATGACGCAGGGTGCACGCACACCCAGCTGTGTGGGCTGGTTCACCACCCCCAACTGTTTCCATTCATCCCAATGGTGGTGCCTGTCAGAGTTTCAGTGATGTTCCCTCTAACCAAACATTCTTTATGTGAACGGGGACATACTGAAACAGGAAATATGCATTAAAGGAGATGTGCCAGATGTAGAGATTGACCAACTGGGTCCAGTGCCTTGCTCAAGGGCACCTTGACAGTGCCCAGGAGGACGAGCCTCTCCAGCTACCAGTCCACTCTCCAGACTTAGTCCGACCTGGACTTGAACCCTCCTCTCCCCAGCCCAAGTTACTCCAAACTGAGCTACTGCCGTCCCAAAACTGAAATCTGCTTTCTACAGCATACATACTTCTCATACTTTCACCACAGAACATAATGTTCACACATGAAAATTACTGATAAGGTGTTAAATATCATACCAAAGAAGAAAATACTTTGACTGAGATGCTGATAAGCTGAATAGTGAATATTTGTAGTCTCACCTTCCTTCACCTATACTAATCTTTTGCTAGCAGCAGCAGACAAGGCAGGTTTCATTACGATTGGTGCTTACTCCCTCCAAAGCCTGCTCACTCCATCCTGTCTCCCCTGCGTCTTTTCCCTCACCTAACTAAGCCTCATCATTAGCTGTAGCCTGCCTGACATCAGACAGAACCGGCTTCGTTAACACTGAAGATTGGCATTTGGTGTCTGTGGGGCATTTCTCCTTTTCTATTTCCCTGTCTTGTTCCATTTAATTTTTTTGAACTATACTAGCAGATAAACCACAGCTCAGAGCACTCACCGATGAAAGGATTCTGCCCAAAACATGGCAGTATACAGATGTAACCATTATAATCACAGGTCTCTCTGCTTTGCTGATTTGCTGTACTGTTGCTGCATCATGGCTCCAAAAGACATTGTTAAAGAACAGTCAGCTGCTGCACAGTTTGACAAAAAAAAAAAAAAATAGTAGATGAACTGTAGTTAACTCTGAGTGCCTCCAACAATTCACAGAGAAGTTGTTGCTTGGGAATAACATTTCTCTGTATACAACACCATACTGTTATACTAAGTTTCAGCTCATTGCCCCCAATGTTTCTGTTCTGCTGTAATGTCACCACTTTCAGAGCATTGATTTTGGCTGCAGCAGGCAGATGTTTTCGGAGAAAAACCTTCTAGACACTTCATTTTTAAATCAGGAGGTGCTGGAACAGAGAGATGCTGCTGAGCTGGCAGATCGGAGGGAGTGCACAGACAACACAGAGGATGCTGCGGTGCTGAAACTAAATAAGAATGGCATAATAGAAAACACAATATGCAGCAATGATTTAAAATATTGTTGTATCTTCTTACATGTCAGTGGAGCCAAGTAAACACGATGCACACAACGGTGGATTTATAACTGACAATACTCATTTTCCCCGCTCTGCATAAAACGCCCACTAGCTGCAGGCTTACACTAACAGACTGTATAAAGAATACTGTCAGCTAATTTAAGACTGAACCCGAATATTATAACAGAATCTGAATGAAAGCTTTGAGGAATGCACTGGTCTTTCCAAGCTTTGGCAAAATGAATGTGATGTGAGGGTGCTGTAACTGATAAAGGGAGAGGATTCTCCTGCTCCTGCTGTACAAGTGATTTACTGTTATTCTCTCTGATCTCTGCCTCGTCTTTGGGCTTGTTATTATTACATCTTCCTGGTTTCCTCTCTTTCTCCCTCTGTCCATCCCTGCCTTTCCAACAAATTGATTCCTATCTTTTCATCAGTGCTCCATTTGTTCCCCATCTCCCCCACCTCGCCTTGCCTCCATCTCCATCATGCAGATGGCGAGGCTGCTGCCAGTGATAAGACTCTTCAAAGTAGCTTATTCTGCTGACGGCCGCAAAGAAAAATACATCAATAAACCAAAGCTTTCATGCACACCTTTCTAAATAGCCAATAAATAAGTGGGATTAAATTATAATTGCCACCAACTGCCACTGCCTATACATCCATGTGCCTGAAATTGGCTCTGCATTTTTCTACAAAGACACAGTACAAAGTTCAATACACTCATGACATGAATATTTACTTGGATTGTGAGATTTCAGCCAATGACAGTGTTAAAATCAATGAATACATTTGTTTTTTCCAACTGTGTGTGGCTGTAGTCTGCTTCATTAGCACCTGCTGGGACCTTCAGAGATGCCATTACCTCAGCATCAGTGTCAGCCTTGAGGTTGTTTGGAAGGACGGAGCTCGTCAAGATGAATTACAAGTGCTGGGACCTCAACACGATCAGCTGAGGAGTGCATTAGGAGCAATAAGGTCCAGCCACGACTGACAATATTACCGTCCTGGCCATGGTTAGCTCCAAAATAACTCCCTTGGTGTCCATACTATCTAGTCAATTAAATAGGCAGTATACACATACAAGAGGTTGAGTCTACATGCAAACCCCAGACAGCCATAGGAGTATATTCATTCTCTGCAAGGATTCCTAGTCGACTACCTTCTTAACCTCTGCTAACCTCCAATAATAAGCAATAAACATTCTCATGGAAGTCTTCCACACGTTTTAATAGTCGTTAATAACTGCAAGCATTTTGCATTTTTGCTTGAGCAACACCACTTATAAAAACCCACAAAAAGAGCTTGCTTAGTAAAATGCACTCTATGTAAATTATGGTTGTGTGTGAGAGGAGCATTATGAGCAACCATGGATTTTGTAAAAGCATGATGACTGTGGGTTCAAACCGTTTCTGTTCATGGACTCTAATGCACAATTTATGTCCAATGCCAGTGTTCAGTGCCAGTGCAGGACGGAGTGATATTAGTCATGGAAAATAAGGTTGAGGAGGTTGGAAAAGTGAGTTACGGCCGCCACTACTTTCACCAGAGTTTATTTGTCATAATCAGAATCTTCCTCTGGCTGCTTTCTCATATGAGCTGTTAATTTAGGCTGTGTGCTACAGATGTTTTGGAGGCAGAATCCCATGGAATCAGACAACTACAAACAGTAAATGAGTGTCCTCCTGATCAGAAGACAGACTATGAACAATAAGTCAAGTCAGTTCGACATCCCTGTGTGAGAGACGCAGTATAAAACATCGACTGAGCAGACTGCTGTTGTAGTCTAGCATGTTTTTAAAGTGTGGTGCTGTCCGTGGTGCTGATCTGTGTTTGATACCAATTTCTGACTCAGACTGTTTGGATGAATGACATGGATTGTTCTAATTATCACAGCTATGCTCAGAAGCCTCTGTGACTTCCTTGGCATAATTGTTCATGCTGGTGATAGCGCAATTAGATATATATTTAAAACATTGTCTCATGAAGGGACTCTATAGGCCCTATATTCCATGTATTAAAGACGATGGTGTAATCCATGGTCACATAGCTGTTTCTTGAATTTGTAATTTATCCTTCGTCTTTACCCTCTGGCTTCTTCCACGCCCACTCACTCGTGAGATATGGACCTTTAGTTTATATAGTCTTTTCAAACTACTTACACATTCACTTTGTTTTGTGTTTTGGTGTTGTTGTTGCTGCTTCTTTCATCGTTATTATCTTTTTTCTGTGAACTTTATGATAAAAATGTGGTAAGATAAGAACCTTATTTGTTGGAAAATGCATTCAACTCAAAAAAAACAACAAAAAAAAAACAATAATGAGCAAAGTGTCCTCCAAACATGGCATGGCTCATAATAAAAAAATGTTAATTAATAACATTAAACAAACATGAGGATGTTGTGAATATCATATGTATTTTCTCCAATTTTAAGAATAAAATGAAAAGAAAAGCGGTGTCAAAAACAACAGGACAAGAGGAAGGACTTGTTCATTGAAGTAGAGGTGTGTGTGTTGTGTGTGTGTGTGTGTGTGTGTGGGAGGGGGGGGGTTGTTTACAATTAAACCTTGACAGGGATCGTGCAAGGGAGAGGCCGGTCGATTTGGCCCAAAGTGTCTAATTTGCTGCTGGGTGAAAATAAGCAGCTTAAAAGCATATGAAGTCGCACTCTGTCGGATGGTTCTGTGTTATTTGTCGACAAGCTGTAATTACTCTGTCTGGACTTCACTGCTTCGTGCATTCAGACATGAAAAGGGAAGCGAGAGTGGAGGACCGAGTCAAAGGACAAATGGAGCGAAACAAAATGGAGTGAGAGAAATATTATGTTCACGGTGGCCATTAACAGCAGCGAGGCCTGAAATGATGTTTTGTGTGCATGTGAGGTGGGCCTGCAAACAGAAAGCTTGAAACATTAGGCCTGGACTGTTCAGGGCTTCATGCAGGTGGGCGGTGCTTGACTGTGGCTCGACTGGCTCGATAGCTGACAGGTCAAACTTTCTCAATCAGACCTTTTAGCTGTTATCACTGCACTCTGTGATCTCAGCAATGTTTTTGGTGAGCAGTAATCTCGATGGCAGGATATGAAAATAAAACAAAAGTCGTAATAAACCATTGTTCTCATTTATATTTGAACTTTGAACTGAATTTTCAACTCAAATATTTTCTCATTCTGGAAACACTTTGGAGCATTTGGTGCATATATTTCATGACTACATGATTTCATCTTAAATCACTGACCACACCAAACTATTACTTTAATGAACTTCTGGCAGACAGAACAAAGTTTCCTTAGATCCAGACAGCTGATGAGTTATTTTTACTAAAACTATTACTGCATTTGTTTTTATTCATTTCTAAACAGATGAAATGTTGATTTATATCATAAACTAGAGTTGTTGTTAAGTATCATTTCATTGTTTTCCAGCTGTTTGAAAGACAGATGTGATGTTTAAGGTCTGGCACTGTGAGGTTGAATACAGGGGAAAAGCTCTAGCAGTGGAAGGAGTGCAGCCCTGTGCTCCCTGTGGTCATTACTATGACATTATTCTGTGCACTTGGCCCATTTATCAATCTTATATCCTCCCGGCATCCATTTTCTTCCACCTGTATAAATCATTGTATTGTTCTTTTTTTCCAAAATGTGGTTCTTACTTCCATCACCTTCCTCCTTTCCTATTCCAGTCCATCTCACCCAGTTGATTTCTGCACTCCTTAACATTCCCCTCTAAAAGAAGCAGTGCTCACTAATCAGCTTCAATTCTCTCCATGTGTTATATTCATCGATCCATTTGCTGTGTTTTGTAACAGAATATAAGAATAGATGCTGCTGCCATTTTAGGGCTGCAACATTTGGTTTTCTCTTGACAAATGCACAGCATTTCTATTCACTGTGTTGTGAACATGCAGCGGTACATGGCTGCCATTGACTTATAGAGGATTAATCCATAGGAGCTATTTAGCAAGATAGCTCACAGATAGCAAAGAGAAGAGTCTAATAATATAACAAGCAGGTAAAAGTAAGAAACACAGTGTACTAACACGGTTCAGTGAGCAAAAGATTAGCTGAGCGCTGGATTGATATACAAATAATAAGTAAACCACTGTCAAAGCTGAACTGATGTCAACATGATGTATAAAATATCAAATTGAATCCACTGAGTCGTTTTCTGCTGTACTCCCAATCACCTCAACCCATTCCTTTCTAATTTTTATGCATGTCACGGCCGAGAGTTTCCTCATTTTTGCCAGCGCCAGCCAAAGTGCAAAATCAATCCAGAGAGCACGAGAGGACCACAGAGACTGACACAATCATCACCTGTTGTCAGCGCTCAGCAGCGGAGCAGAGTGTCCTCTGTGTCCTGAGCTGCTCACTTTGTTTGTTCCAGCTCCACTACGGGGAGGAGCTCCCACAGCACCCCGGGCTCAGCACCATTATGTCGTTTGGCACCACAGAGATTGTCGCACCAGTCAGAGCCCACAGTGGTGCAGATGGGTTAATTGGTTCTTGGCCGCACAGAGCACCTTCAGGCTCGAGTACAGGGAACAAAAGGACACTGGATGCAGCAAGACTCCTCTCTCTTTTTTCTCTCTCCCTCTGTCACTCTCAAACACAAACATGCAAACAGCACGAGTTACACTTTTTTCTGAATATTAATAAAATGATCAGGACAGGATAATTTAGATTTAGACTCAAAACTATTATCCTGACATGTAATCAAATTGTAATTGCAACTAAAGAGTCCAAGTTAAATGAATTCTATTGAGATGAGCTCAGTAAAATCCAGTCCAGAAGCTGAACAGTTCTGCTGTGAACCCACAACCACAATGCACAAAGAACTGCAGACAAATGCCTCTCTGTCATTACTGTGAATGTGACATAGCTTGTCGAAACATCACAAGACAATATGAATGAAGTAAGGCTGAGGAGGGCCAAAGATCTAGCTATAACTTTAAGCCTACACTTTGCAAAGAGAGAAGTCTATGAAATGAACAGAGAATAGCTGTAAAAACATGAGGATTTATTTGACATGCTATCGCAACAAAAGGCATGGGATGGATTAACATTAACTTGTTTTGAAGGGTACTTCAGACGACTCCATCGTTTGGAGTAAATGTTGACTGAACAAACTAGCTCTCTTCTTTTTTTGTTGTTGACAGACTGTATGTTAACAATTCCCTTTTTTCCTATATTCTGTTGGAATTAATTGATTTGTCAATGGTAATGGCAATGATAAATCCATCTATACATTTTCTACCACTCACACTCACATTCACACCTACGGGCAACTTAAATTAGCCAATAAACCTAATCCCCATGCATGTTTTTGGATGGTGGGAGGAAGCTGGAGTATCCGGAGAGAACCTACGCAGACACGGGGAGAACATGCAAACTCCACACAGAAAGGCCCTGGGCTGGGAATCAAACCCGGTACCTTCTTGCTGTGAGGCGACAGTGCTAACCACTACACCACAGTCCCGCCCCTCAAAAATAAATATGAGAAAGTTAACGACAACAATAATAATTGCTCTGTACTACATCACTACACTTTCAATGTAGTGATGATGTACACTTTCAGTGTAGTGATGTAGTACAAAGATCAAAAAGAAATTGTATTGGTATTTTTCAACCCGGATGTTTCTGTGTCTAACTGAGTAACAGGGACACTGATATCTGAAATTGGTATTAATGGAGACTAAAAGTGCTTGTTTTTGTCATGACAGGCTCTGATAGATATTAGTGTGTTTGGCAACAATATCAGGAATCCCACTACAGGGAAGGCAGAACCCAACCTACTCTCTCTCTCTGATTTTCTTATGCGAACCAATCTCTTCATACTAAAACAAACAATCCAACCAATGGTGGCAACAAACAGAACAGAAGAAGAACAGAAGAAAGAACAGAAAGTAAAGCTCAGCGTTATCATAAAGATGTAATTGCTGAACATTTAGATGAAAATGGACGAGGTCTTTGAACTTATGAACTGATTATTTGAGCCAGAATAAACATATTTTCTCCTTGAGTGGGAATTGGACACAATAACAAATACTATAACGGATCAATCGAAAGGTAAAGAAAAACATTTTAATTCTCTGTAGAGACCTTTTCATAATGTAGTGAGACGCTTATAATAAGAATCTGAACCGGTCAGTGGAGTGAATTTAACATTACAGTGATGCTGCTAGCTTGCGTTGCAGCTCATTCAGTAGGTGCTTGTCACAGAGATCTCCCTAAATACAGGACCAGTTCAACAAAATGTAGTCACTGAGACTCAAAAACTTGGGAAAATTGGGTTGAAGAAAAGAAGTAACCCTTCAAGCAACTAAATAACCCAAATCAAAACAGAAATGACCTTCGGTCACCTGTGCAAAGTGATGCCTGCTGTTTACAGAGCAGTAACTGGCACTGTCTTGCAGTAACCACATGGCACAGTTAGGTTATATTCCTGAGACAAAATGACTAAAGGGCTTTCAGAGTAATCCCTGTGGCACAGAGCTCAAACTTCAGATTCAGCAAACAGCTGGTCCCTGCAGTTAGAGGATGAGAGGATGACGGGTGTGAAATGTTTGACATACCAGGGGGAAGATGGAGAGTTTGGCGTCATACCTAGAGAGAGGATGAAGAATTGAGTTTGACATGCAGTATGTGGAGAGTGAGATGGAGGAAAGGGTGTTGCTGTGGGGAGGAGGGATTGCTTTGTTGTGCAGAGTGAGACACGAAAACGAAGGAGAGCGAAGAGTTCTTTATCCCCATAAAGTAGACATGCCGATTCTGGCGTGCTTCTGCCCAAGTAAAAGAAAATCCACTTAACAGTAAAGACTGCTAAATGACTATAATCACATAATTAAAGGAAGGCATTATTTAAGTATTTTAGGAGACTTCCTGGCTATAAATCCACAATTAATGGAACTGCCTCTCCTTCTGTATGTGTTTCAAATGATCCATGACTTCACTTTTTGGAGGATCAGACAGCCAACCCACATGGAATGGATTGTTATGTGGATATAGGGTATGAACAGAGGTGATATTTTGCATTTAAGCTGCAATGTTGGAAGCATACATTAAGCTCAGCATTTTGGAGGATGGGAAAATACAATAATCAATTCCACTACGGTAACTGTGAGGGAATTTTCCTTATTCTTGATTGGGGATGTTGTAATGGTGTCATAAGTCATAAATGCAGTGACGAAGACGATGAGGAAGAGTTGGAGTGGATGCATCTGAAGCAGGGTGTCTGAAAGACTGAATCCAAAGAGATCTAAACATCATGATCAGCAGTGATGGAGTCACAATTGTGGTTTATACACAGAAAACGAAACACGCTGTTGCAAACACGTTTTGAAACTCCCAACTTTATTTTCTGTATCGAAACCACTATATTTAGGTTTAGAAAATAACAACATGCTTGGGCTTAAAACTATGTTTGTACAGTGAAAATAACTAGGATTTAAGCACACTCTTTATGCCATGTCAGCACATCTTTATCTTTTTATTGCAGCCGATGGGTGGCCTTGCCGTGCTTTGTGTGGTGGTATCAAACGCTGATGGCAGTGATAAAGTCTGGGAATGAGAACAGACTGGAACTGGATCTCAAATAACAAACATGTCACCTCCATAGTGTACAAGTGACCTCCCATAAACATTTACTCTCTCAAACCTCTGACACACTTGTGACACAGTTTTCTTCACTTTTTGTGACAGAGCGACAGAGTTCAGAAAAGTGTGTGTGCGTATGTGTGTGGTCTGCCTTGTGTCCACATTGGGGTCACACACTTGACCGAAGACCAGTTGATTGGGGATGGCATGTGCAATTGGGGACAAAGGCCATGTCCCCAGTTGTTCAAACCCTGATTTTGGGTCAGTGGTTAGGTTGAGGTTAGGGTTAGGGGGTTAGTTGTTGTAGTTGGGCTTAGGGTAGGTTTTCAGGAAATCAAAGTTTGTCCCTACAAGGGGGGTGAAAATGCCTAAATACCCCAAAGGTGACTTTAACCAACATGTGCACACGTGTGTGCCTCACACCTTTCGTTGCCAACACAATGCCTCAAATCATCATTTATATTTCATGTGTTGTTGGCCCTTTGCTGCACATCGAGCCTCAGCAGCCATCAAACATTCATACCGCAGTAGCAAATTTACATATCAAGGGACCCTGCTCAACCAAATCTAGTTGGAGCGAGTACCTCTCCCTCTCCATCCCGTTATCACTCTCTCCTTATGTTTCATGTCTTAGTCTGGCTTTTCAGCTCTGTGCCCTACCCCCCCACACCCACCATTTTGTTCTAATCCTCTTTTGCTAAAAGCCCCTTTTGTCTTTCTTTTCTTTGTGTTCATTACTCATTCCTTCTCTGATTGTTGTAAAACTTCAGGAGGAGGCAAAGCAAAGAGCTGCACAAATGGTCCTCCATTGTTGTGGCAGAAAACTCACCGCTGAGCCTGCTTAAAAGACAAATACATGTGACAGCAGATATGAATGAGTGAATATGGCACGCTTCTCTGCAGTGGTGTGTGGTTGCTGTTACAGCTTTTAGCTTTTCTGCATCTTCTTCAGTTCAGGCACACTAGAAGGCGATGACATGGACAGATCAGTAACTCAGCAAACAATAACGGGTTATTGCATGTTGAAATTACCAAAACAAAATAAAACCCAATCACATGGACTGCAGAAGATGTTGCAGATCTGAAGTTTTTTGTCAGACTTTGGAGCTCCTGCCTCCTGCAGACCTCTTTCAATCTTGACTGGTTATGACATTTCCACCTCTACTTGGCCATCCAACGCAGACACTGGTCCAGTGCAGATGAGTAGGAAATTACCTGATGAAGTGATCATACTGACTAGAGGGAGCAAACATGTACAGATGAAACACATCATCGCACCACAAATTAAACCATCAACTGTTTTGAAATTAAGATGCCATCAAAAAGCTTTACTGGCATTTCTGTTTGTGGTTGGAAAATATAACATCGTATTCTTTTTTTTTCTCCTGAGTAACATTGCAGCAATGAAAGCATACCCTTGAACAAATAATGACTGTTGAAAGGTACACTTGGTCGTATTTCTGCAGTAGACATGTGGAAGCAGGCTAAAAGCTTTTCTGCACAGGTGTATTGGCACTGCTTGGTGGTACCGCTCCTCTTCCTCTCATCCCACACTCTCAGCATTCCTTCTCTGATCTCCCAGTCCACACATCTGTTTCTCTATCTGTATTTTCCATCCCATGTTTTCTCTCTCTCTCTATGGCCCACTGTTTCCCAGTTTCCTGCCTTTAACACCTTGTCAGCAGGTTGTACATTCAGACTGGAGGCGAATGATACACTGTCCTCAGTGCATCTGTGCATGTTACAGAGCACCTCTTTTTCTCTCTGTCTGCAGGTGTGAATGTCTTGTGGTTGCATGGAGGACATCAGCTGCTCCAGGGTAGGACACATCGACAGGAAGTGTGTTCTCGACAAGCTCCCTGGTGGCGTCAGACTGTGCAGGCAGAGTCTCAATGCACTCTGCCGTGAAATACCCATTCTCTGTATAACACCAGCCACCCAGTATCTATGGCGATGCTGGAGGAGAAGCTTATTGTTCTATGAAGCACATAATGTAAACTTCAACGATATAAACAGTATTTTTTGTCACTCTCGAATCAAGCAACAAGAGTTTGTTACTGAATCTTAAAACAAGATTTATGTGATGAGATTTTGGGGGAGAGATGCAATTTATTAACAGTTGTTTACCTTATTTTAAGATTTGCTGCCTATTTGAGACAAAAAAGTAGGGTTGTGCTTTACTTAAGACTTTAGTGTAAAGTTGAACAATTAAAATAAGAAATTAACTCTTCAAACAAGATAAATTATATAACATGTCTAAACCTAAGTTTTTTCATCTTGGTAAGAACCAAATAATCTGCAGTGTAGTTCTCTCCTAAACCTAACTATGTGGTGTTTTTGCCTGAACCTAAAATGACACCAAGGATAACTAAAGTGATGCCAAGGGAGGTGATAAAGCTGTGGTATGTGACCAGTTGGGATGAATGAAGTAAATTCCAAACTTGAGAGCTGAGAGATGAAGATGCCTGTAAATCATTGTTTGGACAGAATTTAACAAAATGTTAGACAACAATGCCAGACATGTAGCAGAGAAAACTGGTTGCTACTAGCAACAGAAAATCCAACTGCTATCCAGCTACTGGTCATGAAATAGTCCACCTTCTCTCTCTATTATTCACACAGGGAGCGGCTGGTGAGCACCTGTAAAGGCTTTATCCATAAACAGAAATACAACATTGATGACTCAGAAACAGTGAGGAACAATTATTAGTTTATTGGTTGGTTTGTTTTTGTTGGCATCCAAAATTCACAGAAATAGAAACAGCTGTGGAAAAAAAAAACAGATGGTTCTAATTTTTTATTGTCAGAAATTTATTTACATAAATTACTTACTTACTTTGGTCTGAAAAGACCTTCAGGCACTCAGAATGAGTTGACTCTGGACTTCAAGCCTCTAAATGTTTTTGAGCTCACTTGGGGAACTGTTCCTCCTACTGATGCAACTTCTTTGCTTCTGCCTACACACAGCCCTTCGAAAGAAGTGCATTCAACTTGAACATGATGTCATCAAAACTTCCTCCTTAACAAAAATAAACAGTTTGGCACAGGAGTGTCAGTGATTACAAGAGCTTGAGCTAATCTAATGTGTGCATTATACTGTGACTATTTTTCCTGAAAAGAGGAGGATATTTCAAGAGTATATGTTAAAATAAAAAGCAGGAACAATTTTCCAGAGGAAGAGCAGTAGCGGTTTCACCAGGGTGTACCATGGCCCAGAGCAAGAAAGGATCACTGCCCTGTCGACTAGCACCAGAGTCCAGACGTGGATGTAAACTACGTTCTGGACTCTGCAGAGCGCTGATGGCTGATGCAAGGGCTCCAGAGAGCACAGGGTGGGTGATGATAAGCAGCTGGATAAGCATCGGGGGTGCTTCCCTAGTGATGTGAGGCGAATCCTCCTCAGGGCTTAGAGAGGTGCGGAGCAGGAAATTCCATTTGCTGAAAAAGTGAAGATGTTGTAGAAGTATTTTCCCCATATCCACATTGCAGAGGGCTTAGTTCTCTTACAGTATTACTTCCTCTGGGAGGATGTCAGCATGTTCTTCTCAGCGCAACACATAACATGTAGGTGTTGCAGTCATACCAGAGTCCTCTTACTTTTCTCATTGTAGTTGATCCATTAAAGCACATTTTATTTCTTTAGTTATTCTGTTACACACGTCCCCTATTCACTGTCATGTTCTCTAAAACAAACCGCATGATGACCTGAAAACTATGTGGTGTTCATGCCTGCCTGTGCCACTGGTTTACACCTGCAGGATGGATGCAGGTTGCTCTCTGTCATTGGTTGGGTCAGTGTTCACACATTGTTCACACAGCACGTCTGGCCTTTTTCGAGTATCTCTGTTGGTAAAAAGATATCCCACATCTACAGAACATAGCATTTAGTCTGCAGCACACACACTGGCCAACAAACCAAAACAAGTGTAGTCAGCCAGTGGTAGGTGAACTCAGAAGGCTTGACAACCAGCTGCAAGCTGAATGATCAACAGGGAGGGTGACATGTTATGTACCACAGGGGCACAGACTCAGTAGTGTTGAACTGCAGGGTCTCAGTCACTGCCTGTCAAGGCCAAATAGAGGTGAAAAGGGAATAGTTCAGTGTTTCTGTCTGAAGACATCTTGTGTGTGAAAGGCAACACAGTTAGTGGAAGAGTATTTGTGGTGCAGGTATGAATGCCAACACACACATAATTCTTTTATCCTGTGGTAAGCGTTCCTGTTCAGGGTTGTGGGGTCAGGGTCCGATTACAGAATCACCTCTAGTTAGGGTTTGTTGTTTTGTTTAGCTAAGAGTGAGCTCTTCATAGCTACATAAGGGTATGAAGATGTGTTTCTACAGTAGCCCAGAACAGACAAAATAAACGCTGGCTTGAAAGAGATAACTTCACGTTGTTTTTATCTGCCATGCTAACTGCAGTATCTTTAACCGCAGAATACAAAATACTAAGTACTGCTCCTACTGTTACTATGGTGATAATTGCTTCCATGAGGCACGTAGCATTAAAGCAGTTTTGCATTTACTCAAAGGATCAGGTTCTGGCAGTCTGTAGGAAATGAGAAGTGACCTGAAAGGTACTCAGCTGGTTGCAATCTGCAACCACACAACCAAGTGTCGCCAAGTCCTATACTGTTCCTTTACAGTATGTAAACAGTATCAGAAAAGCTTGTTAGTCACAGAAACAGAGCTGATGCATGATCAAAAAGAACAAACAAAACAAAGATTTACTGGAAAAAAAGAATATGAAACTAATCCTGTTTAAAGGGTTAATTACACCAACACCATTCTAGGGGTCCTCACCATTCAGATTTAACCGGGAACTATTCACTGAAAAGTTTCTTGAAGTAAAGTTGAGGCAACTTCAACTTGTGAAATATTTAGCAGATGGGTTATTCCCTCAAGTGTCTGTCACAGAGAACCTCTTCTAAACCTGTCTTCTTCCTGCTCAATTCTCCGGCTGCTCTTTAGCTTTTCAATGTGTCTGTCTTTCTCTCTCCCTCCTTTCATACATTTCACATCCACCCATCTTTGCACTAATCCCTCCCACCAACACTTCAGTGTGTGTGTGTGTGTGTTTGTGTGTCAGAATCAATATGTGTCCCACTGTGGGCTCACTGAAGAGGATTTGAAGTGAAAGCAGTATCTTCCACAGCCGGGAGAGGAATGAGAAAGCCTTCACTTGGTGAGCAGATTGAACCTCAAACCTCAAACCATTTCCTCCTTCTGACCATTGGAAAGATGCAAAAAATGTCTTAATGTCTAACCCCTAATTTCCACTGGATGTGGAACGACGGCGATGTTTTGTCGGACCCGATACGCTTCTATTTTTGTTGGACTTCTACAGGAAGTCGTGTACACACACAAAATAAAACACCCGGTTTATTTTCAAAATAAAATAGACTGGTCTGCGGCAAGATGACAACTTGGTGCCAGAGAGTCGATCTGCGCTTACGCCTGCACATCTAACACATCTGCAGGCCCTGTGCAGGCAGACAGATGTGGTGGATGTAAGATTCATAAATATGTGAACAGTCATCAAACCCTCTGAATCATTGTAGAAATAAATGTATGGAATTCTTTTTGCTTCCAATGAAAAACATCCTGACTGACAGTTTGTTTTTGGCTCTTCTTTGCACATCATTGAACTGATTCTTGCACTGGGCAGCGTCAGTTTTCAGAAGTCATGATTTCTTCCCATGTCAGCTTTACATCATCCGCCCCTGGAGGTCTGCTTGCAGTTCCATAAATATGGACATCATGTACTGGGACCACCCAGATGAGTAAATCAGTTTCTTCTTGGGAGAAGTTTGCTTGCCTGGTGCACTCCGCCATGTCGAGACTGTCAGTGGAGGCGCGTCTGGGGCCTTAAAGGGAGTGAAAGGAGCCAGCTTGATCAGCCATGATTGAAATTGGCTGTGATCACACCCACAGCTGCTACGCCACGCTTCCTCTGGTCTTCCTTGTCAATGAACGTAGAGCCCTGAGAATTCTGTCTGTGGTTTTTGTCAAAAACATGCTGTGCCTCACCTCCTCTTGATGTTTTGGTGAAGGAATCTGATTTAAAGCTCATATTAATGCACATCCATGTTCAATCTGGATTAATGTCGCACTCTACACTCTTTAATTATCTATCTGTTGCTCTACTAGAGCTTATCTCTTCCCGTAGTCAGCCTAATAGATGGAGATGTTACAGATTTGAAACAGTGCAGGTCTGGGTACTGACACTTCAGCTGCTGTAATTTAGAGAAGTCCCAGAGCTTAATCTCATGGTTATAATTTGCATTCACAGCTGGGAAAACTACTTCACTACGGATACAGCTCTCTGGTGGTTGTCAGCGTCAAAGAGCTTTTGATTTAATAGCAAAGAAGATTTCAACGACTCCTTTGCCTCCGAGAGCTCAGTGAGTGGCTGTTGAAGGGTTCTGGTGTTAACTGATCTGTAGCACTCTGATATCCTTGCTTCTTTTATTAAGCTGAGACCTGGAATATTTAATAACCTGAAGGGTCCTGGGAGACAAAATAATGAATTCAGCTAACGAGAGATGGGCAGTGGTCCAAAACTGGTCCTTTCTCTCTTTATATCTATATGTCTGTATACTCTCATTTGAAAGTATGGGTATGTTACACCCATTGGTTTAACTATTTCGACTTTGCTTTTGAGAGATTGTTATTCCTCTGTCATTTAGATGGTGAATGGCCATAAATACAGCACTACCCATGATTATCCACCATTACCATGAAGAAGCAGGAATTATAGCTATTGCAGTTGTGGCATGATGACTAAGTGAGACAAGTCTTCTTCATGTTCAAGCAGCAGGAAATTCCCTTGATAAATATGACTGAGCCATTTTGTTTTTTTTTTTGTTTTTTTTACAATCCACCTTAATTTAAGAATATACACTGACTGCGGATCCACAGGATGTATTTCACATTCCAGATGCAAAGCATAGATGTAAATAAAGTTAGCTATGGGAGAAATGAATATACAGTTGTCATGTAAAGTATTTTGACAAGAATTCCCCCTCCTCAGGCATTAGGGGGTGGTCATAGCTGCAGCTGTAGCTGTGGCTATAGGGTTAATCCCACTCTCCTAATGTGAGACACTTAACCCCCAACTTGCTTCCCGGATGCTTTGTCTAGCAGCCTACTGCTCCTTTGATTGATGGATTAAATGCAGAAGACACATTTCATCTATGCACTTGTATATATGACAATAAAGGCTGTTTGGTTTAGTATCACTTTTCATATTACCTACGACACAAAACTCTTACACTCCACTTGGTCAGTGGAGAAGTCAGTGAAAAGGTTTCCTCCCAGACCACCTCAACACCTCTCGGTCTAGCAAAGAACTACAAGACACAATTAATCTGAATTCTGCAGTGAAGATGGAATTTAAATTGTAAACGTGTACACCTGATAAATATCCATTGAGATAGGCACAGGTAAAATGAGTCCAAAAGTAAAAAGTGAAGGACAAAAAGAGGGGATGGGTGCTGATTGAATTAGAAATAAAGCATGTCTGGAGTACAGGAACAAGCAAAGGCATGAGAGTGAAAGAGGCTGTAATTAGTGTTGATTGTGGTGTGTGTGGGGAGCATTGTGTGGATTTTGAACACAAAAGTGCTGAGAGTCAAAACAGGAGGCTGAAAAGGATGAAACAATGCAGAATATTGAGTCTCATGGTCACATAATTGTTGTCTTCCATTAGACTGACATCATGTGTTGCTTCTACAAACACTTAACGTTACATACATTTTTTTTCAGGGTTATTTATTGTGCATTTTTGTAACTGCTCTGTAGTTGTTTGCCTGCCTCCAGTTACTTAAACTTTTTCTCCAAAACCTTCAAAATAAGGAAAAGTATTTCGGTTAATATTTCTTATATATAGGAAATATGAGTTTATTTGTCACTGTTAATCACTGTTCAAATTATGTGGGAGCCAGGAAGGGTCTGCGCTCCCATGTGGGGGTCATGACCAACAATCATTATTTT
This sequence comes from Synanceia verrucosa, assembly GCA_029721515.1. Lineage (NCBI taxonomy): Eukaryota > Metazoa > Chordata > Actinopteri > Perciformes > Synanceiidae > Synanceia > Synanceia verrucosa. Next base: position 19,739,540 of record CM056565.1, on the reverse strand, counting down.
AATCACAAATACATTTTTCAATGTATTATTTATACAAATATGATAAATAGACTAAAATAAATATGGTTTCCAAAAGAACTAGTAACACTATGTTTGGGAAACATTTCTCAACGCCCCCCTGTATTTATGTAAAATGGTTCAGTCCACCTGCTCCATCAGCCTGCACAGCAATAACTTCCACTGACTGCGAGTAGCGTTGTCTTTTTTTGTTCAGCTCCCAATTCTGTTACAAAACCATTCTTAATTTTGTTTAATATTTTAATCAACCGTTTTATTGCACAAATTGCACGAAAAAATGCAAACAAATCCACAGAACCAGAACCAAACTGAATCAAACTGTATTTGTGTGCTCAGTGCAGGTTAGCTTTAAAAACATGTAAATATCTTTAAACTGCAGTCAGATGCTGCTTAGCTTTTGGGTGTCACTCCTAGATATACTACACGACAACGCAACGCTCTCTCCTCATGTGCTGTCTCACTTGCAGAGGAGCGTCTGCCCCCTCTCTGTTTTCACATAAGATAAGGTAAAGGTACGAGCCTATATCCTCAAAGTTCTGCCGTGAGCAGAGCTTGGGCTGAGAACTGTGAAAGCCAAGCACTGAAAGGAAAGAACTGGGAGCCCTCACTTGATACAAGCTGGTTCTTCTGATTCACCACAAAGTGTCGGCTTTTGCGCATGATGCATCACTCACGAGTGGAGGCAGAGATAAAGTGAAATAAAATGAGTTAAAAAAAAGAAAATTAAATAAAATTAAATTAATTAAAGGGTGATAGTTAAGGTGGGTCTATTAGTGGTTCATGTGATGGAAAGTTCTGGAACATTAGCCTGTTGGCTTCTCCTAATAGTTCAGAGAGTTCATCTTTCAGAAATCTCATAAAAATGCATAGTTTTATGTAAAACAGTATCAGAATTTCCAAGGTCCCAGTAACATTTCTTTTCAAACCCCTGGTGGCGCCCCGGCTCATCACACTAGTCATTCTGGAGACCCTCACAAAGCTCAGATTATAAGTGGAACCCTGCTGTTCATTACGTATTGTATTGTATTTGTATTTCCCAGTCATTGTCTTCTGGTCTGACAGGACAGACACTCATGGGTGGCAGTAGCTCAGTCTGTAGTGACTTGGGCTGGGAATCGGAGGGTCGCCAGTTCAAGTCCAGGTCGGACCAAAAATGTGGAGAGTGGACTGGTAGCTGGAGAGGTGCCAGTTCCTCCTCCTGGGCACTGCCGAGGTGCCCTTGAGCAAGGCACCGAACCCCCAACTGCTCGGGGCGCCTGGATAAGGGGCAGCTCCCTCACTCTGACACCTCTCCTCTAATGCATGTGTTTGTTTCATGACTTGTGTGTGTAATGTGCAATTGAAAAATATATATATACTAACAGAGTATATATATATGTATATATATTTTTTTAATAAAGGAATTCTTCTTCTTCTTCTTCTTCTTCATCCACTCACCTGCCGGCCAGCACACCTGGCTGCTCATCAGCTCTCCTGCATATGGACTCCGGCTCTTCTTCAGATCATTGCCTCATCCCCAGCAGTGTGTGTCGTGTGTTTCACGCCTCTTTGAAAATCTTTGATCTTTATTTATGTTTTCAAGTCTGGCTCTGAGTATTCTTCACCACAGGGAATGTCTTATTTCCTCCTTCACACAACCAGCTGTCTAGCCCTTTTTTGTTGATTGGTAGTTGTAAGCATCCCTGTTAAATCTCAGTGTGCTGTGTGCTCTGAAGTAGCATCGATAGCACTTTGGAAAAGACTCAAAGAAAGTTTAAAGCCTTGCACTTCATTCAAATGTGATGATTACAGCAAGTAACTGCAAATAATTTGTTGAATAAAATGTCCTGTTCATAATCCTGTGGGTTTTTTTTATTATTTTTGATCCACCTTTGAACTTCTGTGGACCTCCAGGATCTGTTGTTCAGTATCAAATCACGGTTTGTCAGATTCTCCGCTTTGGTTGGCAGCTCTGTAAACTCCTCACTGCCCTGTCATTTACACTGCACAGTGAACACCTAGTTTATTATATCATGGAGCTCCTCACATTGTTTGACAATGACGTTCCTGTCTGAAACTCTCTTTTGATAATGAACCCCTGTAATCTCACTGAAACACCAGTGGGCCAGTCTGAACTAACTTTTTGTTCTTTTTGTTCTGGCCCTGTGGTTTCTAAAGACATCAAATATGTCAGGTAGAATTTTGATTTGTCTGCAGAGCTCATATTCGTCTTCCTGACACTCACTATTATATATGCACAATAGTAATATGCCATTATTTCCTGAGAAGAGGGATGAGTGATTTTCTCTGGGCTGACTATTTGTTGTTAATTTGTCTCGGCTATGTAGTGCATTCATCTTCACAGTTCATAAAGAAGTCTGACATAATTTCCTATTCAGTTTCTGAAACCATCAAGGTTGCTGTCATCATCATTACAAGTTTCGAACAATTATTCTTATATGAATATCAGACACTAATTTAAGAGCATTAAAGCCTGAAATGAAAAGTATGAAAAAAAATTCTGTTATTGAGGTTGAAAATATTCAGCTGACATGAAATGAAATGTCACAGTTCACCTCTGAAAATATTTCAAAGCACATGCTAATATAGTTGTACAAGGTGAGCTCTGTTAATGAGGTATTGACTTCACCTGTTAATCCATTTATCCCTGAGGGGTTAATGAACCTTAAAGTCATAATCAGCTGAATAATTACATCTACCCTGCTGCCATAAACCAGCTGTAAACAGAGTCGGGTTGATGGCTCTCAGGTCAAGAACCACATGTGCAAACAGGACAAGATGGTCCCTGTTGTTCTTGCGACGAGCAGCCATCAAGTTTTCAGATATGTCCTGTTTCCATGGCTAGAAAAATTTGTGTCACTCTGGACAGGGTTGGGATTAGTTCAACCATGTCTGAGTCAAGTCAGGTTAAAAAAAAAAACATCATCAGGCTGTCACTGTCAACTTAGTGATTTTTTTCCACCTCTCACCAAACTTCTCAAAGTGGATGTCGAGCACAATGTCATAAAAGCTACTAAAGGAACTGCTCAGTATTAGTCTGTCATGTAATAACAGCTCTATTTCTGGATCAATGAGATGAAGAGTACGTTGTCATGGTGGATGAACGTCAGATCTGATAACACTGTTTCTGATGTCCTGATTGTCCTCCATACCCTCCATACAGCTCTGTTGCAACTCATTTCCAAACTTTACCCTCATTTATTTATTTCATTTATTTTATTTCAAACTCACATGTGGTTCTCTCCTATCTTCTCAGAAAGTTGGATGCCTCGTGGTTATTTTTTAACCGTGTAAAATCCATCAAGGGGTAATTTACAGAGCTAATGTGCTGTTATGCTCTGCTTGTTATCTGTTCAACATTGAGTATCTTTTGATGTTCTCAAAGACAAATTTCACACCACAGTAGATAAGCTAACAAGATTCTGTTTTGTCGTTGTTTTACTCGTGGCCACAGCTGTCTGATCCCCGCTCAGGGACACTGAGCTGGCAGCGTCGGTCTCTTCTTGCACGTTTCATGTTTTATCTGTGAGGTGTGACACAGTTTTGTCCTAAAATCTATCCTTGGAGTATGAACGTGCATCCCTGCAGGCTTCAAATGGCTGCAGAGTTTTGTCTTTAATAGAGACTGGAGGCGATGTTCAGTTTAGATTCACGTTGTGAATTCAAAGGATTTTATAGAAGTAAACTAGAAAAGTACTCAGTACCCCAGAGTTATGTGTCAATTTCAAGTCCTTCTGCACATCAGTCCAGGTAGACGGGGCAGAAAATATAAAAGCCTTTTTGCCCATTTCAGTTCTGACTCTTGGGACTTGCATCAGTATGATGTCCTGAGAGCGGCTGAGGTTTCTGCACATGTGTAAACACAAGTATGTAGGCAGAAGTCCAACAATAGATTTATGAATAAAAGTCAACCAGTGAGAGAGTCCACGGACATACAAAGATGAGCAATGTGTAACAGCATATAAGGAACAGCGATGCATTTGATAGCTGCAACCAGTAATAAAATGCAAAGCACAATGGTATACAGCATCCATTAAAAAAAAAAAAGTTCATAAAAAGCAAGTCTCCATAGTCCAAAAAAAATTTTGTTGATCAAATGTCTTCAGACTTGCAATGAAAAACTTTTTTTATTTCTAAAAAGGAAAGCCAATTTCAGTTTCAGCTTTGAAACAAGTTGATCTTAGTTAAGTTTATCTTTTCAGTTCACTTCGGTGGCAGAAAATAAGAGGAACATCATTTGCATTCCAGACTTCGTTCTCATTCTACAAAGTGCTCTGTGGTAAAATATGACAAGAGAGGCAGGTGTGGGAGGAAACATCATCATGACAAGTTCAAATGGAGCTTGACAAGGACACGCCGATCATTTCATCTGTCACTACTGCTTTGTTTTGTCATTTAGTCAGTGGGCTGAAAATAAGCAGTGAGCATCCAGTCGAAGACTCACTCACACACACACACACACACACACACACACACACACACACACACATTTAGCATGTCTGTGCACCAAATCCCACACAACTCCACATATACATCCTACATGATTTTGACATTTATGTCAACCTGAAAGGGAGAGACTGAAGAGGAAGTAACAGCAATGTTTAGAATACATTATATATACTTGTATGTATAATACATACAAGTATTTTTTTTATTTTATATTTGATTTATAACAGGATTATATTGTTTCTATTTTTCTGTATTCTGTTGTCTGAAATAATTGATGGAAAAAGTTCAATGATCATAATGACTGAAAGGCATTTTGAGGGTTTTTCTTTCTTCCCATACCAAAAAAAAAAAAAAACGAACCGTGGCTTTCAAAACCGAAAACATACCGAACTCAAAATTTGGCCTGCTACTCCTAATCTAGTTTAATTTGGGAAGTAAAGAAGCTCAAACAGTTGGGACTATTTCTTTCAGATCAGTGACTGTGTAAACATTTGAAGACATTTTGTTGGAATATTATCTGTACATTCGTCCTTTGTTGCTACTGCATGATGATTACCTGTAATCTAGTACAGTTTATTTTTTATATTGCACTCATTGTTGGGACCCACATGACATGATCTAAATCAAACATGTACCAGTTTTTTTCTCATTACAAAATTGCAAGAAAGTCCAAACTGAGGCTGGATAGTTTTGTGTTTTATTGTTTTATTGTCTCTTCTCCACCCACCTCTTTACTTTTTCCACTTCCTCCAAACTTCCCCATCATCTTGTGTTTTATTCTCCGATTTTCTCCCTCATCTCATCTCTGCTGTCCTCCCCCTTCTTTTTCTTCTTCACATCACTTCTATTTTCCTCTCCTAAGTGACAAGAGGCGTCCCTCTGCTCCACAGCTCCTGTCGCAGCTAAAAGATGATAAACATGCCGCCGTATATCATCTCAGCAGGGTTCACCTGAGGTGTTTTGTAATGTTATGCTTTATGCATCTCAGTGCCACTGACCAGACACAGCTAGCTCAAGTTTAGTTTATATTCATGCTCCCGCTTATATTTTTCAAGCAGCATGAAACCTGAAATAAATACTCATCGCATCAAACATCTTTAATTGGGATGTTAGCTGCAAAATACATGGAAAAACTTACCAAATCAAATTTCAAAGTATGACTATCTAATTTGCTGACTGTTTAAATTAGCTAAAATTACATATATGGTTCTTTTTCAGAGCGTCAGAGCAACATCCCTCTAAAGTGATGTGTTTTCCTGACATGTAATGCTTTGTTGCTCAAACATCCAAACTACGACCAACGCGTACAAAAAAAGAGCATCGTGTCTGCTTCACTGAATAAGAAAACATAATCCATCAAAGCTTAATTTGGATGGTAAATGAGCACACAAAAATGTAATGCTATTTTTTAAAGCCTTTTTCTTACTTTAATTACTTTCTCAAAGTCTCCTGCCAGTGCTCTTACTCTAATTTTCAACATCTGTTGCTATGCAACTGTTAACACATTAGCATAATTATACTTTTAGCAACTTCTGTAACAAAAGTTTATCAAATTTATTGTAGTTTGGGCTGAAATAATTGTTATTAGGTAAAATATGTAGGTTGTTATATAACTGGTGTTAGTTTTTAAGGAAATTACGTCAAAAACGTCAGGTAAAATAAATCAGCGTTGAGCACGCAAACAACGCACGCAAACAACGATCTCCTGGGTGAAAGCATTGTTTGTTTCTTCCTCACTCTTGATACAACATCTGCTGCTTTGAGCATCTCATCACAAAAATGAGGCTTTGTCACAACCATCAATGACATGCAGTGTCCATGTAGTGTTCCATTAGCAACCAGCAAATCCAACCACAGCAGCAGGAAAACAAAGCATGCTTTGAGTGTGACTGCATAGTTTGATGAGTGTAAAGAAACTGTGGAAGAGGAGGTGGATGCTGATCATGATGCTGCTGCATAGGGTCGTGGGGGGGCTGGAGCCTATCCCAGCTATCTTAGGGTGAAAGACAGGGTACACCCTGGACAAGTCTCCAGTTCATCACAGGACACATAGAGACAGACAACCACTCACTCTCACATTCACGCCTACGGTCAATTTAAATTAGCCAGTTAACCTAATCCCCATACATGTTTTTGGATGGTGGGAGGAAGCCGGAGTACACGGAGAGAACCCACGCAGACATGGGGAGAACATGCAAACTCCACACAGAAAGGCCCCAGGCCGGGACTCAAACCCGGTACCTTCTTGTTGTGAAGTAACAGTGCTAACCACTGCATCACCACGCTGTCCATGTCACATTACAGTCAGCTGCTCTGTTGAAGGGTCTTCCCTAAACCTGTTGTGGTTTTGTTGTCTAAGCCTGAACTAACACCAGGGCTAACTGTAGTAGTTTTGGTGGTGGAAACAGGCCGAGGGGCATTCACCAACCTTCTGTCTTGATTTGGCTCAGCAGGGAAATTTAATGGAAAACAATAAGGGGTTTGTATCCAGCATCACATTCAAGCTTCAGTCTGTTTGCGGTTTGCTCATTATTTGTCAGAACAGTCGGAAATGTCTGTACATTGGGACATATCTCGTGTTGATCTTCTATATGGACTATGTACAAGATCATATCACAGACGGAGGATTACTGCTTTAATTATTTCTAGCATTTGCAGAGATTAAATCCTCAGACTCAGCTGTGAGGAATGGCAGCGTGCTCTGTTTGTTCAGAACAAACAAAATGTTATTTGATTTCAAGGCAAAAGGCCTGAAAAAACCCTCAGCTTCAGAGAACAGCATCAATACAGCACAGAGGGTGAGAGCGCTATCTGAGGAGCAGACAGACACAACGACACAAGTGGACTGTGTTGGTGAATCTCATACAGCTGGTACTTTAGCTAAACTCTGCAGACAAATGAGTGACTGGTGTGAGTTCAGTGAATATACCACAGCCAGGGCTTCTGTGTTCTTGACCTGCTCTGTTCATTGATGCTCAATTCATCAAGTCAAACATAAAACCCCTCTGCACTTTGTCTTCCTCTAACCTCTCTGCAGGATGCAAAGCATTGATATAGAAGAGGTGATATTCTCTGCTAGTTTTAAAAGGTGTAGTAATCAGCCGTACTAACTGATCAGTTAATACATCAGCTACAGCAAGAGGACAGATGCCAGCAGCTCCCAAAGTTAGAAATAAATGTTGTGGGAACATCAAGATGGCGTCCGTACATCACTATGAAAGTCGTGCGGCCTTCAATCAGCCTGGTGCTTCTGTGCCATTATGAGTATATACACAGAAGCATAATCCCTAAATCAAATCAGGAGTAATTCCCATCTTTTAAAATGAATGAGCTCTCATTTAAGTGAGATTCTATTTGATCATTTCAAGCACCATTAGGGCCTGTAGAGAGGATCAAAAGTTACCCTGACTTCTTGCAAATCGACTTGCTGAGTGCACTCAAGATACATGCAAATGTATTCAGAATCTGTGCAAGGGGAATTATCTATTAATGTGATATTAATGTGGCAGTTCTGTCTCACAGGTGGTGAAAACGGAGCCTGGCCATTTGTTTCTAATCAGTGCATCAGTTCGATACAGCACCTAATGGAAGGCGTTGTCAAACCTAATGGCAGAAGGTGCATTCTGCGATAAAACAGGGTAATTCCACTTCACAATAATCACAGGGGTCCTATCAAGTCGATAACTGCATTTACAGCAAATGTCTCTCAGCACAGACGGCACAATTTTCTCTTCTGCAATCGCCGGAAACCCATTTTACTCAGGAAGAGGAGGGAATTGGTGGGTGCCGAAAGCGAAATTTCCCAGGAGGGCCGGGACATATTGTGAAAATCACTTGCTATTTCCAATGGATTGTCACTCAGGGTGAATTTGGGAACAATATTGTGTGCGCTCACAGGAACAAATGTGCTCCAAGGTTGAAAGGGGCACTATTGCCAACTCTATAGTTGCAAGAAGAATCTTAACAGAAATCAGAGATAGTATTAGTTTAGTTTCATGTAAAATTATACAGGAATAGACCGTGCCATTGTCTTTAGATCAGCTTTTTGATGGTCAATAGAACACTTTATACCAGCAGCAAGGCACCTGACCACACCTTACTTTAGCTTGAGATCAACATGGTTCTCATGCTTGTATTTTCTGAAAAGGTCAGTATTTTCCTTCCAGAATAACTAGCTGTCCATAGACGAGTAGACATGATGTGGCAAGGAGAAACGTGACTTGATGTTTTTAATGCCTCAATGTTTATTTTTACATTTCACCTTTTCTCATTTTTACATTTGAATCAGGAAGTGTGATCTGGACCCACATATCTCTTCCCAGTATGGTTGTATTTCAATCCCCACATTCGTTGATGTCAACCAGTTATCATGTTCATCAATTTGGATCATATGATTGTCTTTTTCCCACTTACACACACACACACACACACACACACACAAGTGCACACGAATATTATTACGAATAAAATATACGTATTTGCCATGTAATATTTGGTACTGTTAGGACTGTGATTCACAGAAGCCACTAATGCATTCATTATTTCAGATGTCACTTTCAATGAAAATGTCACCATTTTCATCTTTGTGAATATGACAAATACAAAACATGCTGGGGACACATAGATGGAGAGATGGTGTTTATTGTCCCAGGAGGAAATGTGTTTTTACAGCATGCACATGTAAATGTGTCACATGCAGTTTTGTACAAATAATAGACACTGAAACATGTCCATACCTGTGCTGAGGTGTTGTTACTGTGTGCTGAAGGATGTTAAAAAAGAGGCTGACAGAGGACAGAGTGAGCAATCTCTAAGGAATGATTCTTAAAGCGTTAACCTTTGTTCCATTTCTTTGTACTCTACTTACATGCAGCAATCTGGATCTTGTGATAGAGTATTATGACCTTTGCAAAAATATGAGGGGAAAAGTGATTGAATTCATTCAGCAGAGAGTCGAATAAAACTGTTCAATATGTATCTACTATAAAGTGCTTCTGGATACCAGACACACATGCTTATCAGTCACTCAATGACATGGATATCTGTCAAGCGACTAATTCATAATTATGACATTTATCATATCATAACAGACTCAGGGTGACATTACATGTTATCTGTTTTAACCTACTATTCTCCCACTCAGCTAAAAAATGAAAAATACTGGATATGTTGGTGTGAAGTGTGAGTAGTCAAGTCAGTTTTATTTGTATAGCTCAGTATTTATGATGCCTTTACAAACGACCCTCACAGACTGAGGAAAAATTGCCCCAAAAAAAACATCAGAACCCATGTGGATGCTCACATATCCTCCTAATCATAGACACTCGTTCATTGACATCCAGTGCAGAATGGAGTTATGGCAAACACTGGAGAGAAAGCAATTCGACACACCTTGAATGTACTTTGTTTTATGTTTTATCAATGTAAACTGTCATGATTCACCATGAGTCACTCACTTTAGCTTTTTCATTGACGCTTTTAGCAACAGAAAGCCATTCTCAGTTGAAGCCATTCCATTCGAGGAGATGTGTGTGTGTGTGTGTGTGTGTGTGTCATTAAGACCACAGCAGATGAGCTGTCAAGAGCAAAAAAACATTAGAAAGATGTCCTCATCCTTTCATCATTGATCTCCAGCTCTTCTCAGATAGGTCTGGCTCAGAGTGGGTTTAGGGTGAACAAATGAAAGAAAAGGCAGAGAACACTGTCTCCTCACCACCTGCTTTAATACTGCTGCTACCATTGTCAACCACTTTCTGGATGACCACCACCTTTTTTCTGTCTGACATGATAAAAGCCCTGCTGCAATATATTTTTTTTTTAATTGGGAAAGTGCACATTAACTTTTTGAATGCCAGTCGATTTTTAAAATCAAAGTGCCTTGTGCCAGCGTTTTTTGCCCATTTTCAGTCATATTTCTAGACCCACAGAATATTTTGTACCATGTCTCTGAAAACACAGAGTAGCTTAAATGAAAGAAGAGACTCTATTTCATCATGAAAAAAAATATTTGTTGTTTCCTTCTTCTGTTCTTGTTTTGTATGGAGGGGATTAGAGGCCACTTTCACCAAAATCACCACTTTTTGTCCAGAATCCACCTGTTTTGCTCTCTAATCTCGATCGTCTCCACTTCCTGCTTTGATCTCTGTGGCATATATTAACCCTTTATGTCCGGACTACAAATCACAGAAGCCCTGAAATTACTCACAGGCTGCGGGAGACCGTGACCGATTTTCATGTTGTTTATGCAGAGATTTGACATTAAATCAGCCAGGGCCGAGAGGCCACCATGTTTCATTGTTCTGCTGCTGTCAAACGATGTTGCTCTGGATTCTCTGGGTGATACTGTAATGACTGAAGCTGTGGCGGTCTGGAGGTAATGATGTCATTTATTTGAATTATGATGAGATACAAGATGATGTGCTGCTTGTTGTCAGGTGACAGAGGCAACCTGTCAAATGTATTTCATCTGTTGGTTTACACAGTTTGATTTGGTGGATGGTGATTTATGAAGTCACTATGATGCGTTTGCCAGAAAACACAGAATTTACAACTGCTTTCCCAGGAGTGCAGGTGCAACCATGATTGGTTTGTTGAGAAATGATTTGGTGGCGTTAAGTAAGGGGAGGATCTGTGCGTCTGTCAGCACCCAGACTGAATTATTAAGCCTGCACTAACTGCCTCTTCTGTCGCAGCCTGAAGATTAAACACAAATTCACCAGAGCGAAAACAATTGGTCTTTCATTAATTACACTGATGGCATTATTCATTAACCTGGAGGTTCTGTAGTATGCTTTTGAAATAACTGCTGATGGATTTGAGTGTTTTTATCTATGTGCTGTGCTGATGATTACAAAAGCAGCATACCAAAGAAAAACAGTGACATCACAGTGACTGTCCCTCTAATAAAACCATAACATCATATTTAGCTCAGATGCTGGATCCCTAGAGTGCATAATGAAATTACTTTCATCTGGATCTATTGTTCTTCTTTTGGTTAAAAAGACTTAACAGAATAGAAAAATCAAAGATCAATCCTTAGAAATATCCAGGAACCACAGTTCAGCAGAAATCTAAATCAAGCCATCGAGCCAAAAGCTCTTGTGCTTTGGCTCCAAAAGGGCTTTTGGTTTGAAAAATGAAAGGTCAAATGAAAGTTTTTTTTTTTGTTTTTTTTTTTAAATAAAAGGGGCCATCTGGCTACCAAATCAGTACACAGGCTGTTGTCTGGATGAGAACCATGACTCAGCAGGAAGGTGCTGAGCAGAGGTCAGCCGAGCTCCAGGCAAGGTCACCTGGACCCTGACGAGCTGGCAGGACTCCTCAACTAGAGACACACACACACACATACACACACACTTGGCTAAAAGGTCCCCCGAAGCTTCTGTCGATCCATCTGCGGATTATTCTTATCATTTCCAAAAAGGTGATGATATTGATTTTGTGGGGAGTGGCTGAGAGTGTTTGTGTGTTTGACTGATGCTTATCTCAGTGTGCAGCACATCAGTCTGTCAGCGTCAGACTGCAGAACCAGCCAGTGTCCTGCGTTGGCTTATAAATAAAAGATTTCATATTTATGGCTTCACTAAATGTATTTTCTTTATCTTTGCCTGAACATAACAGAGAACAGACGACAACAAGAACTGAACAGACTTTAACTTCAGTTAAAGCTACAGGAGCATCTTTGAATGACAAATGGCAGCGTTTGATGTGTCTGTTTCCAAAGCAACTAAAAGATACCTTCTGTATGTCTGTACTGTGCAGGAGCACTGGTCAAAAAATAAGTTTAAAAAGGCTGGAAAGTCATTGGAACATCTGCAAACACAGAGAAAAAGCAAAGAGCCAAAAAGGAGAACCAGCAGTTACTGTTTAAAACCTACCAGAGCTGCTAAATGCTGTTAACCAGCATGCAGCCAAATATGAGCCACCTCAGGATGATTGCAGTGATTTAGCTCTTTTCACATCAATTTTTTTTTTTTTTTTTTTTTTTGTAAATCTGGGAGTGATGCTGTGAAAGCTTTTTCGAACCAAAACTACCTTAACAAAACCCAATTTGTATGTGCAATCTAGAATTTTGAGTGTGAGGTTGACACGCTGTTTGCCGGTGACTTATTAAGATTGCGTAAATGACAACAAGTGCAAATGTGTTGTAGACGCCTATTTAAAAGAGGGTTTTGTGTGTTTCATGATTTGCAGCATGATGGTTTTGGACAGACAAAAATGCAAAATAAAATTTGACCCGATAGTAGATGAAGCCAATAAACAGTTAACCTATTAAATGAGCCACAGTGAAGGAGTCCAAAGTGCGTGGAAAAATAATAAACCTGGTCATCCTGCTAGATGACATGGCTTTTCGGACTTCAAACAGCACATGTGGAAAAAACGGATTGGGAGATCCCAGCTGCAATAGCTGCCGTACATTGGAATGACCCAAATGCAAACAAAATGGAAACTTGATGGAGTTTAGTCATTGCAGGCACTGACTGACTCCTTCAAATGGCTTCAGATCTATTCTGAGTCCCTCTAGCAGCTCCTAAATACAGTAGAAAGGCTGGACAGGTGATATGTTTAAGTGACTGTTTCCTCATTCATTCCAAAACTGTTCACAAGGGTGAAAACATGCGTTCTCTACGTCTTCCTTCATCGTTTCAGTGTCTCCTCTTGAGACAAAAATTGCAGCTATGTGTGTGCAATTATGTATAGAAACTGTTAGCACCTCCCTTTGAGACGAGTTAAATATAGACACAGTTTCTATGATCAAAATTGCTTTCAGGTTTGATAAATTAATATATTTACATTTTAAATGCCCCATACTGCATATTAACTGTGGCAAACTGACTGGATGTAGAAGCTCTTTTTGTACCATTGATGGACACAACCCTTCGTGCAAAGTGTTAGTAACATTTTTTTGTGTTTATACAAGCAACCTTTTAGTAGATTTTGGCCCTAAGAGTATAATTTTCAACTGTGTTTCCACTGTTGTTAGCTTGTAGTTTTTCTAGACTTAATTGAATTTGTGTGGCATGAAGGCACATGGACTGTCTGCACCATGAAGATTGGCTTAACATCTTTTTTCACGAAAAACTGGCAGCAGGATCACAAAACAGTCTGTTTGCACCTGAACCTTTCTGACTGTTGAATTTATTTCTCCGTCAGCATTCAGGTTTGATTGTATGACTCAGTTATGTTATTGGTTTTGAAGGTGTTTTAGAGAAAACAGGCATCGACTGAAAGACACTGTTCGCTCCAAAAAGAAGGAAAAAATAATAAAAAGAGTCAGTTCACAGCTAAGAAGAAGAAGAAGAAGAAGAAGAATTCCTTTATTAATCCCTCAATGAGGGAAATTACATTTTTTCACTCTGTTAGTATATATACATATATTTTTCAGTTGCACATTACACACACAAGTCATGAAACAAACACATGCACATGCATTAGAGGAGAGGTGTCAGAGTGAGGGAGCTGCCCCTTATCCAGGCGCCCCGAGCAGTTGGGGGTTCGGTGCCTTGCTCAAGGGCAACCTCGGCAGTGCCCAGGAGGAGGAACTGGCACCTCTCCAGCTACCAGTCCACTCTCCACATTTTTTGGTCCGACCTGGACTTGAACTGGCGACCCTCCGATTCCCAGCCCAAGTCACTACAGACTGAGCTACTGCCGCCCAAAGTCGGCCACCAGTCTGCCGCCCACCCAGCTAGTCTGCAGAAGTGAGATAGTGAGTTACTTGCTTGTAATATTAAATATTCAGTATATCTCACACATCCCTCTCAGTTCGTACACGTCTTTGTTATTTGTATTTAATTAACTGCCTGTTTTTTTATTAATGTTGAATGTATCTCTGAGCTTTCCAGACCTTTCTTTAATGCTCGGTTTGGCTTTGACTCATCCTATAAACATTCCTTCCAGACGGTCAAGACCACTCTGCTGTCTACTTCGGTGGAGAGATGTATTTGTGCAGCAGTAAAGTATTGAACTGTGTGAAGCTGGTGTCACAGTGAGACTGGAGATGCTAGTTAACCTGCCATGAAGCCATTTGTCCAGCAGCAGACTGAAGCGCTGCTAGACTGTAGGCCTCAGAGGGAGGAGAGAAAACCTCCTCCAGACAGCACTAAATAGTGGAGAAGGTCAGATTTATTTCAAACATACATCACTTTTAGTAGCACCCAACAAAAGAGTAGTGTTTGGAGCGTCTTCAGCCTTTCTGTGGTGAAAGGATTTTCATAAATTATAGCACATAGTTCATTGTGTACCCAATAAATGAGTAATTTATTGAAAACAAAATCAGGATAATGCACTTGGTTGTTTTGAATGCTGCTCTAGACCTTTGTGTTCATTAAATAACAAAGAAGGGATACAAACTGTTTTGGAAAAAATGGAAAAATGAGGACTAGTAGACAAGCTTAAGATAAACTCAGAGTTTATCCCAGGGAATTTTGAAGGTCAGGAATGTCCCTTTTTGGTAACATTTCTGCAGATCACTGAGTGCTTCAGAAGACACAAGTATGGACACATGTGATACATGTTACTGCATCTAAACAGACCATGCATGAGTCGGGCTTGTAAATGACATTTTTAGGTGACTAGGTCATCCGACAGTGTCCTTGTGTAGGATTCTGCACAAATATAGCACATAAGTTCACATTGATAGGAAGGGAATGGATGCCCTCTTGGACTCGCTGCAGCACCAGAAGCTGGCCTGAGGACAAGCCAGTGTGCAGGTGCAGCTAATAACCCATGTTGAAACCAATCTCTTCACTTGCAGTACAACTACAGCACAGCTTGTTTCATTTGACCTCCTTCATCAGCCTGATTGATTGACCCCACAAAGTGTGTTACTTTGGGCACAGAGGATAAATACTCAACTTCCTCTTAGCTGCCACAGTGTACACTGCGAGCTTCGAAAAAAAACCATAAAACATGTTTATATCTGCTCTAGTTCCCATTTTATTTGGGGGGCTTGTGACCCTATAAGATAAAGTGATGCCTTCTCATTTTCTAATCTTTGATTGTAAGCAGCAGTTTCTGTTTAATGTTTTATTCAGGTCAAATCAGTCAAGGTTTGATTTGGGAAAAGTCTGAATAATTGACTTGTTTCTGTCAATTTTCAAAAAATGGTATGTATGGATATAGGAAACAGTGATAATTCACACAATGTGTGTTTGATATTTGTCATTGAAAAAAATCCCTGAGCATGAATAGACAGGAAGTTTTTTTTTTCTTTTTTTTGTTTTTAAATAGGACCTTCTTTTTGGGAGGAAATACTGCCATTTATTCACCCACACAGCAATTGTGCCCCATTCACACACTGTTAAGTGGATATCATTAAATCCAAATATCTCCAGAAATACTCCAAATGACTCCAAATGAGTAAATAGCAGTATTTTCTCCCAGAAATAAGGTCCCATTTGTAAAAAACACAACTTTCCCTTTAATGACGCATTTTACTGGTAAAAGCACTCAGATGACTCTGTGTAATCAATGATTTAAGCATTATACAATGCTGCAACACATTTTTTCTCTTCCAATTGAACAGTAAATACGGACGATTGATTGGACAATAATAACACAGCCATCCAGATTGCAATCCACTACAGTTGCTATCTCTGATAATGGGTTTGTGTATGACATCATGGTTTCACCGACTTTAAATGGGGAAGAATATAAAATAAAGCACCCCATATAAGCCATATTGTTTTCAGATATACTCATGTGAAGATTAGGTGAAATAGATCCATGAAGACAACGAACATAAACAAATCCATTTACTTCCCTCTTCCTGCATTACACCTACAGCCAATAACAAAACAACTTAGAAAAAAATGTTTGGTAACTCCAGGGATAAATACATATTTCCTGGGTGACAATTTGTCATTTAATTAGTGAGCGGTACAATACCAGCAGGACAGTCACCCGCCTTGGCTGTGCCATCCATCATGAAATTATGCCACCAGTATTGTTTATCCATAATCATTCTGTGCAGACAGAGAATAGGAAAACAATAAAGCACCTTGCGTTTCTCTCTCTGCCTCCCTCTGCACCCATGGCGAGGTAAAGGTTGGCCTGCTGTTTCCGGTTGCCATTTAGAGGACATTTATTATGGAGATGTCACGTCGCTGAAGGTTGGGCTCCCACCAAGAACCTCCAGCAGGCAGACACAAGTGAACTTTGTCGCAGTGCTTCTTTCCTTCTCTCCTGTCACACTCTACCTTCTGAGCTAATAAAGTAGAACTGACGTGAAAAACAACCTTTAATAACAGAAGTGACCTTTTTGCACGGAAGTGTGTGGAGGGTGGAGGGGAGATGGAGGCTGTAAGTTGTCGAAATCACAAACTCAAGTGTATTTTTTTTTCATTTGCTTGCAAAATACGTGGCTCTGTAGACTGACAAGTTGTGGGAGAAGAGAAATCTTTCTCCACGCGTCATTTTTGTTCACACTGAGCTGCTGTTTTTAACAACCTTTCAACTAAATGAGTTTTTAGAAAATGTTCAAGCTGAATTTTCTAAATTGTATGTTTGAGCTCTTCAGTGATGTTGATTCTCAGCCTTTCACCTCCATGGCCAATGTCAAAAAGTGCTTGTGCTCAAATATTTGGGTATTTGGAGTATCTGTAATAGATGATTCATACATTATTAATTAATATATCACCCACAGATTCATAGCTACCTTTGCAAAGCTGCACCATATTTTTATTGCAAGCCAATCAATGGTGCTGAAATGTTGAAGTGAAGATTCATATTCCAGTCGAAACCCAAAATACAAGTATGAACCTGTACAATATGTTTATAAATAGATTTTTGAGGGGTAGAAGGTGACACAGTGTGTGCTTGTACATCTGGAAAACATGGAGCAACATTAGCATCCTACTAACTGCTAGATGTTGCACTTTCTCCACTTGGGAGGAGCAAACTGTATTTGCTGTGCTGGTTAAGTGGTAGTGGAGTATACATAGAATCTAGTGTCGTTTCGCATAACATGATTTGATTCAATGTATGAAACATATTGATTACTGTTATTATTGCAGGCGTTACGTTATGGTCCAGTACTTCATGGCAAACATGATTTGCCACGGAAAAAAAACAATTGGTATAGGTATAAATACTAACAAAACACAGCAAGCAGGGAGAACAAACAAGTCCACAGTGATGGAAATAAAGAAGGGGAAGTGTGCAGTGTGTCTTCACCCTTTCTGTTTACAGAATTGATCTTATTGTGTTATTGTCCTCACTGCAGGGAGCTGTTACATGCTTCTCTGGCTTTGATGAAGTGATTAGCAACATGCTGTTACCTCCAATGACCGACCTCAAGGAGAGAAGGAATGAACATTACAGAGCAATACTGCAGGGTGGAGACAGAGGAGGACATAACAGCGACATCTCCCTCCGTTGCAGGAGGAAAGTGAATCAATGAAAGTCTGTGCGGAGGGTTGGACTTTTTTTTACCAGGATTTATCATTTAATTAAAACATTGTTGGTACACGTAATGAGAGATTGTAGCATAGCTTTTAAAGGCTCCTGATTGGTCGGCTGCTTTTCAGCACACCAATGACACGTTCTGGCTGCAGGCAGTCATTTAACGTTGTAAACACTTTGATGAAGTGATTAGCAGCTCACTGAAAGACAAGGACATGCAGACTGTGATGAGAGAGAAGGTCAAAATATCTGATTTTTGAAATCACTCTGCATACTGTGCAGTTTGTTTCATCTGGGCCAAAAATGTTGCTTGTCTCTTTAGATGTTTGGACTGCAGGACCGTCCAGGGACTGTAGCTTTAAGAGCTGCCCTGTGCACTTTCCTTGTAAACACCTTCACAAAACACATGTTATGTCCTTGAGGTGCAACAAACTTTTTCTTCCTTGTAAGGATGTAGAAACACTAATTTTAAAGAGACAGGCACCAAAATAGAGCATTTTAGACAGATGGAGACTATGGGTATATTCAGATTATATTGTGAGGAATTAGCATAGCCATGTAAATATGTGCTAGTAAAAAAACAAAATGCATGTACAAACCTAAAAACAAGGATCAACCCTTTAAAATACGGACACAAACAGATCCAGAATTTTCTTTGAGATTGTTGAAAGAAAATGTAAAAGTACATGAAGTCCCAGCAGCGAGAGGAACAGCAGAAAGCCCGGAGAGGAGGTGGGACTGCAGGGGTCCATAACTCCAGAATGATGGGCGACTGTGTTCGCCTGTAAAACAGTTGATTTGTTGAAGACAGTGTGTGTGTCATTAGAGAGAGTTGGCCTGAGAAATGCTAGCGGAGAGGGACTTTAAATCTACAGTAATCTTCCTTTCTGGCAGCAGCTGCCTCTGATGGAGTAAATATTAGACAGTAAATTCACTGTGAAAGGAGAAAGTGTGGGGGAAGTCTTGGTGAATCAGGGTGCCTGTGCAGCCTGCAATCTTCCAGAACAATATGTAAATCACATGCAGAAGTAAACATACGACAGGTCAGATAACAGTGAGATAGCGAGAGGAGGAAGGCTGATCGGGAATGTCATTCTGGTGAAGGCGGTGGTTCAGTTCCCCTGCTTGGTTAAGTGCCATATCTCGCTAAGGATGTGACAGCCGAGGCCTGCTGGAGGAAGACGTCTGCTCAATCTGCTAGGATTGGCAAGCATAATACAAACATAATGGCCGGGCTGGTTCCCTGCAGCCTAATGGCTCAGCATAATGACTCTGATGTAAAGAAACAGCTGACCACCCACCAAAAGTAATGAGTCCAATGTGCCGCCATCCCATCAAAACTCATTCACTTCAAATAAGGGAACCCATGACTGCTGCAGCATGCAAATGATTTGTTATGCAAGGATTTATTTAGGTTCGTACCAGCTGAGTTGTTTTACTTCAGGTTTGATATTCTGATCAAAATCCTCTTTATTCACTTCACAAACATGTCTGTCTTTGTTCTGTGAGATCAAGTGTCTTTTCCAACTTACCTTCTCCGTCCTCATTAGCTTGATGCAGTGAGATCAGTTTCAAAACACAGGTGAAGATATAGACTGTGCATTTGCATTTGTCTCTCAGGTTGCCATGGAAACAACACGCCTCCATCAGGATGTAATGTCCTATTAATAAAACCGACCTTTAGTGCCATGGTTCTGTTAAACATTAATGTGGATGATTCACATCATTCTTAATATGTCTTGATCTGTCAGACTGTTAGCAGTTGGTTAAGAAAATGTTTCAATGTTTAAACATTCATGTAGCCAGCCTGTCCAGGTTTCATCCATTTGGTGTGGTGGAGAGGAGGATGTGCTGTCCAGGCTTCATCTGTTTGGTGTGGTGGAGAGGAGGTTGTTCTGTCCAGGTTTCATCCGTTTGGTGTGGTGGAGAGGAGGTTGTTCTGTCCAAGCTTCATCCGTTTGGTGTGGTGGAGAGGAGGTTGTTTTGTCCAGGTTTCATCCGTTTGGTGTGGTGGAGAGGAGGTTGTTTTGTCCAGGTTTCATCCGTTTGGTGTGGTGGAGAGGAGGACGTGTTGCTCAGAATCCACTGCCAACAGCTTGATGCTGTTCTTCATCCCCTTGGACACTTCCATACAATTTCATTTGTATTAACCGTTGTTGCATGGAATGTCTTTGTGTGTTTTCATTGTTGTTACTCTGTACAAACAAAATCTATTTCCTGTCTCTCAGCCTTCATCATGCGCTTTAGGCCATCTATGTGTCATTTCATGTCATGTTGCTGTTGTTACATGCGGTCTTGTTACAACAGTCATGGTTAGGTTTTAGAAAAATATCATGGTTGGCAAATAAAATAGGTCTTCATATAGCAAAGACATGGACACCATGTCACAAACAGACAACATAATGCCAGAATAACACTTTTGGATGCCAGTATTCCGGTTGAAAGCCTGATGTTTGTTGGTCTTTCTCAATTTTCTATTCTACGTCACTAGCTGGGAGCAAACACTATATTCATATGGATGTGTTTACATTGACTACACAATGTACACATATCAGCAAAAGTAAGAATAGTGTTATTCCACACATGCACACAGCTGATGCCTCTTTAACCTTTGAATATTATGTTGAATCAGGGAAGATGAACACGCTGGTGAGGTTAGCGCTCTCTGCAGAATCCTTAGCTTTCTCTAAAATCTGAACCAAAACTATTTGCTCAAAATTATTTTGAAAGGGAATGTCAAATCTATTTTGTCGTATTAGGTATGAAGAAGTATAGTTTTCCCATTTCCCATTCCCAGAAGTAAAATTTCCCATTTACAAAACATTTGTTACCATAATTTCCTAATGGCTGCCCCCTTTTTGCACAGTTTGCACTGTTAAATTGATGGGATTGAGACATCAACCTACAGGATTTTCTCAGATTTCAGTGGAACATTTCAACTGTCGATGTTCAACTGTTTAATAGCAGCCACGCAAATCACAATCACCCCAGCAGTCAATTCACATTCCTCTCTGAGAAGAATAAAAAGAAACAGCCGGCAGGAGGGTGATTCAAAAGAGTATTAAGTGCTCATGAATAGCTGTCTGTGCCAACGGGCAGAGATTACCAGATAATGTTTGCATGTAGCAGCAGGGAGACGCTCGCTTTCATTGAGCGCAGGGCTCTGCCTCAACAAAGTGCCTCCACTTCAGCTCCAAGGCAAAAATTTCACCCGTCTCTGCTGAAAAACTGTTTCGCTGCCCTTATCTGTTTCTGTTGCTGAGAAACAAACTGAGGGGACAAAACAAGATGATGGTCATTGGAAGAATCCATAAGAGACTGCAATGCATAATGAACTCATTCTAATGGATTCTAATGGAAAAGCCTCACTGAAAACTATGAAGCACGCTGTGAATAAAAGAGCTCCTTCTTCAGGTGGAAGGCCATTTATTTCCATGTTTATGGGACTGAACATCACTTCTACTTGAGCTTCACCACTGCTTCACTTTCTCTAATAATATCCAATCCCAGCTTCCCATTTCTTTTTCATTTCCCTTTATCCTCTTTACATCAAACCACATCATTATCTTTCATCATTGGTATTTTGTACAAAAGTAAATGTCACCATTTGCACAAAAATAAATGTGATCGACCAGAATTTAATACATTCGGTATTTATTCATGAACGATGACAACAGAGAAAAATATGGGGAAAATATTAATATAAGCTTAGTCAATATTAAACAAATACTAATTTTGATTAATTATATGTGAAATGTGAATTTGAAATAATGATGAGAGAAATGTATCTATTTATTATGACTTTAATTACACTAATATTTATGCAAACTGTGTTCAGTTGTACTGTGGCCACAAACAAACAAAAATGGTGCCACTATTTGAATTTACATATGGAAATATCCCAAAATATCATGAAAGTTGTAAATGTGTGCAATAGAATTTACCAGTGTACAAACAGGCATATCGGAAAATTATAAATGTATTATTATTATTATTATGGGAAGTGTTTCGAAGCTCATTTTACCTGCAGACTAAAAGCAACGTTTCAAATAACGCAGACCATATGACAGTGATCATCAGTGTGCTCAGATCCCAGCCATCACAGTCATCATCAGCACCACCATGATGGGTTTTTTTGTCAGGAGACACTAAAGTGGCCTCAGATCTGCTCTCTCAGACTGTCTTCAGTGTCTGGGGATTATCGCTGACAGCTGCTGGGCAGCAGGAGAGATAAAGCAGCGAGGTCCAGCTCTCTCTGTGTCTGCTGCTACATACAGGCCTGTAATTAATCATCACCTGAATGTCAGAGTATTTTTAAGCATTGTTTCTTTTCAGCTTTTTAAATGTGGTGCATAGATCTACCAAAGCAATTGAGGCTAGGTTCACATTCATATTTAGTTTTGTAGCAAACTCTTTCATTGAAGATTACTGATTAAAAAACATTTTTCAACTTTGATGAACTATGATCCCAATTTTTTATTAACTGAGAGCAAGCAGTAGTTGAAAATGTTTAGCTGTTTGCAGAGCGTGCAGACACAGGAGTGTCCTGCATAAATGAGTCTTATGCTGCTGTGTTTTGTTTATTTGACACCTGTGATGTACTGCCAGTCTGACAAGTGAGCATGAAGAAATATGTTGTTCAGCACACAGAATAATTTGTTCTGCACTCCACCAAAGTAAAGGATTGAAGACGCTCTCCAGGCCTATTGCATTACAAAGTGTGGAAACCATGTAAATGCATTCATCCTGGAAGCTGGTGAATGTTTTGGCAACATGGCAGCAATGATGCTGTCGAGTACGAAGCTGTCATCATGGTCTAGTGAAAGGTTTTTTATTGACACTCTATGTGTTGTAAATCTATGACATGAAGGCGTCACTGCAGCAAAAGAGATTCAGCAGAGGCTCCAGAGAAAAGTTGATTGTCCTCTGTGGAACTAGTGATCTGTTGCTCTGACTCTGTGTTCTGTGGTCTGTGATACAGATTTCTGATGCTGGAAGAAGCTAGAAGAAAAGTCAAAACCTAGAGAAATAAAAAATAAGACCTAGTGCCTTGTGTCAAATGCAAGGCCTTTGTAAATTAACAAAGAAGAATACGGAGATGAAAAAAACATCATGTCACATTTTTAGTAATTTGGATGAACTGATCTTTTAAATGGTGGATGGTAAACATAATTGTAAAATTGCAGTAAATATATGTTGGTTGCCCTCAAAGAGACACTCATCTTGGAGAAGAGGCCTGTCCTTGTCAGAACTTGTCCAACTTAATTCAAGTTAACTTAATTATCCTTGTAGAGAGTTCCTGATTTCTGACGGACTCACTTTGAGCAGGAAATAAATGTGGAGGAGTGTGCAGCTTGAAATCCCCGAGCAGCAGATGAATACTACCCCACCTAGAATCACTTAACCTTGTATATGCTAATGTGTCGGTGGGAAGCTGTGACACAAAAGACCAATTAATTATTCACAAGCCTCATGTGCTTGAATCAACTCTCCAAGAACAATCAAGTGATGAACAAATGGGACACGGGCCTATCCCCATTTTTCGAAGTGAACATTTAACTTGTTATCTTTCTTCCTCGACATCAGGGACTGGGATCTCTAATCTGTAATCACATCTTTTATCTTCAGCCGAGCCAAAAATACTCCAAAAACTCATCTCTCTTTTTGATATGGCGTGCTTTATTTTCTGTGTGTTTTTGCTGATAACACCACTGTGCTGTGTTCACCATGACTTGTGCTTTTAATCAGAAGCACCTCCCAGCGAATGCAACTCCCTCATTAGCATTCACCTCAGTGCACTGCTGGCCGCTCTCGTTCCCACTCGCAGCGCTGTCTTCTTCACTGTAGGATATGATACATAATGCATGTGCTCCAATGACTCCCCACTCGCTCTCTCTTTTTCTTATTCTATCTCCCCATCCTGTGGTCCAGCGAGAAGGAAGGGGTAAAGGATGCAATATCAATAGAAAGAGAGACATTCATTGGCTGCAAGCAAGCCCTCTAAGCACACCTAACCTTTACCTTTAATAAATGGTGTTTATGCAATCATAAAGCTGTCATAATAATAATTATAATAAAACATGATAATGGGGAAAAAGCTGGTCAATACAAGGGAGGAAAAACATGTTTTTACTGCAAAACAAGCAAACAATGTTGAGACAAACACAAAGAGCTCTCAGGAAGTAACACAGAGGGATATAAAAGAATGTGTGTTCATGCAAAAGCTTCTTTTAATCTCACTTTCAAGTATTTTCACTTCTTCAGGGCTAACCAGGAACTTTTCTTGGGTTTCATTTAGCAAATTGATCTGGAAGAAGAATCAGGGATTGTTGTGATTGTTGTACTTTAATATCTGGTTTGACCTTTCTTGGTTATAATTTGTTTGATTTTCTGACCATTAGTCATAGTGATGTCACATGGAATAAAAACATTATCAAAAGTTAGAATAGAGAGTATAACAAGTTAGACAGATGGTAGATCCGACAAACTTTCCCCCGTGTTTAGCACGAGAAAAGCCTTAACATAAGTACTGCTGTTGAGATTTTTGTTTTTGTTTAAAACTGTTTAAAGTTATGACCATAATCTGGGAGAAAATAGTTTTCCCTTGTAAGAGAGTGTGATGCAGGACAGTTACATCCTCAGAATGGTGAATCAAATGTCAGCGTGTATGCATGTAATAACTGCAAAGATTTAGTTTTAGCCACATTTTGAAGTCATATTGTCCTCAGACAGAGAAGTGAGGGTCAAACAGGAAATAACAGGAGGGGGATGTGTAACCTAGAGCTTATTTCCTTTTATGATCGATGTATGTGTGTATTCTCTAACCTTATATCAACAGGTCATGCACCATAAAACTGACCACTCCACCAAAAACTGACCAACAGGAAAGGAGCTGATGACCTGATGCACAATAGAACCGACCAATGAGAAGAAGACAACGCGTTGCCCATTTTCTATAAAACATCTTGTAGTCGTTGGTTCTTGGCTCTTTTCTCTTGATCCTCGGTAGGAAACTGCTGCTACAGTTTATCGTAGCTCAGTGGAGAAGAACCCAAAGCTTTCTAAGATCATATACTCCATTCATTAAACACAAACATTTGATTGTACTACTATTGTAGTGTTTTCTCTTTTATTCTGAAAGGTAGAGAGTTTTACCCCAACACAGCTGCTTTTCAAAAACATCCCAGATCCAGATTACACACAAATTTTCCTCCACAACAATATCTGAAGGTGAAGAATCTTCAGATGAGATCAATATGACCCAACCAACATGGACTGAAATGTCAGGGACTCGCATCGATTCAAATGTGTCGGTACCTCTAAATATGTCTTTCCTGATTTTAATTGATTTTGAGGATTTTATAATAAGTTATTTTTATAAAACCAGTGCGCAGGCTGGGCACATAGTGAGCAGACGGCTTCTTGTGTGTTCGGCAGGGAAACTAAACATTCACCCAGCTTGTTTCATCAAAAAAGAGCCGCAGTGAGAATGTGGCTTTGCATGCTTCATCTGAAACAGTTGCTAATTGTTTGCATTTAGCTCGTGATTGACAATAGCTGATGTCATTATATTAGTTGCTTAGCGACAGTAAAATGCTGCTGGATGCTTGGACACACTTCTCAGAGGGATTCTTATCTGTCTGTCTTTTCCTCTCGCAGTCCTTCTTCTTCCCGTCCGTCCACACAGGATAGCTTGTAGCAGCTAATTCCCTTCAGATTAGGAAATCCATTACCGCCCTTTACTTCTTCTCCCTGTTTCTCAGCAGCCTCCATGGTGCTTCTCTCTAAATAAACCTCATCAATCCAGTGTAACAACAAAGTCTCCACAGTCTTCGGAGACGGTCCACATCATGCTCTGCTGCACCTCAGACCTCGAGCTCAGGCCTGGAGGAGGATTCAGACAGTGTTCAGCCCAGCAAAGTGTTTCTCTGACAGATGACTGAGAGCTCGTTTCAGGCCAAGAACCTTCACTTCAAGGCTCTAAGCGGCACAGTGGAGGGTTCAGTCCTCACTTTAAACAAGTAGTTTGCTGCATAAACTTATTAGAGGTGGGAAGTCAGAAAACCTTCAGTTATATGAAGGCACAAACAAATAATTTTGTTATTAATGTATCACTTGTTGTGGGGTAAAAAGGAAACTGGTGTTATTTCATATTTTAGTTTTTATGAATTTGCTTCATGAACATACAGAGACAAGAGGAAAACTGGAGGAACTGGGACAAAATGCAAATGTTGTGCCGTCTGAGACTGTTGTTCATTGAGAAACAGCTCCACAGCCTCCTGTAATCACAAATCACACAACAAAATGAAGAAAACATCTTCACCAATTTTGACAAGCATGAAACACACTGCAAACAACACTACTGAACAGCCTACAGGAACACACACTGTGTTTGAAGGTGTTCACAGAAACACAGGATAACATGAGGGGCGTAACTTATCTCAGAGTTTACGGATGCAAACCGCCAACAGCACATGGTCTAAAGTGCATGGCACAAGTACATTTACAGTGTATAGAGCTCCACCTCTGCAAATAAAGCTGTGCATAATCTGAGCACACAGTGATGCCTTGTTCACGCTACACGATTTTAGCCTGATCGGCTGGTCGACGGCTGTTTTTTTTTTGCTCCCCTTCCGCAAATCGGGTGAAGCAGTTGTAAGCTTGGTGAGTCTGGGTCGTTCAGTGTGAACACCGCAAAGACACCAGTCAGGTGCTCGCCGACGGCCTGACTCTGAGTCGCTGACAAAAACTGAACATCTAGTGTGCTAAATGTCCATAAAAGTTACTCTGACATAAAAAGAGCACAGTGAGAGCAGACATGGGGGTTTCTGCGAAATGCAGAAGTGAAAAAGAGCAGCTGCTGCTGCAGCAGCAACTTCTCCCTTTTTGTAATTTCACTACATAGTAGCACACAAACTCATTTTTAAGACCCACAGAATATTTTTACAATGACTCTGAAAACACTGAATAGCTCAAATGAAAGAAAAGATTCTCTATTTCATCATTTGTTTTCACCTTGTTCCATTCTTGTTTTATCAGAGGTAGAGTCGAGGCCAGTTTCACCAGAATCACCACTTTTTGTCCAGAATCCATCCATTTTGCTCTCTAATCACGATCATCTCCACTTCCTGCTTTGATCTCTGTATATACTGTCTTTTTATGTCGTGACTACAAATCCCAGAAGCCCCGATATTACTCACAGGCTGCATCCAGGTTGAGAATCATGGATTACATCCATCTTTGGACTTTACAAGACTCTCATTGGAAATGTGTGGATCAGACAGGTCAGAAACAACAACCATGGTGCTGTGGCGTATTGTGAATCAGGAGAAGGGACAGGAAGGTGGTCCTTGGCAGGTGGACCCTCTGTCATCTCCCAGTCCTCTATAACAACGTGGGCTGCAATGAGAGTTTAGTAGTTTCTTCATGGTGAGCTATATGTGAGTTCATGAGTTAGTGGAGAAGTATTTACAGTTGAAAACCAAACATCCAGTCCCTCTGATAACTGAGACACAATTATTCTGTGAAACTAAATGTTCTTGTTCTGGTCTGTTTCTGTACTCCTGTGGTACAGTCACTGTGAATGCCACTAATGGAAGCTGCACTTCCCACTCATGGACCCTTACTATTCGAAAATGACTTCTGTAATACTCATTAGCATTTGTTTCACACAGGAAGGAAAGAGAGATAAAGAGAGAGAGGGGAGGCAGAGAGCACAAACAAAGGCTGCATGAGTAAATGGGCAGATTGGAGGCAGAATAGTTTAGCAAACGAGCTGACAATGAGAGTTTCACCATCATGTGAACCAGGCCTCCAGCCTCCCAGGGATCCTGCTGTTTGTGTGAAGCTGTTCACAAGAAAAATGCATGTCATGGTAATAATGAGAAGCACTGAAATTAAGTCTGTCTCTCCCTCCTCCATTAATGTCTCTGTCTGTTGATTTCTCACCGACCAAAACTGCTTTTATTCAGTTAAACATAAAGCCACCGTTCACCATGGATCCTGATGGGAGACAGTAAAATTCAGAAAAAAATTTTAAAGCATTGTGTTATGAAGCTGAGTATTCTAAAAAATGTGTAGTTTTGCAGAATTGTCCATTTTGCAAAAAAAAATATGAATTAACAGACAAGGCTTGACAAGTCTCTGTGCAGTTTATGTACATGCACAACACAGAGACGATAACAGTCCACACTGTCTCTTCTGTATTAGATAAGGCTTTAAGGTGAAGGGATGGTCATAATTTCACTGCAGCAGACAGGATGTCTTCTGAGGTTAAGATGTTGACTGCTCAGGGCGACTTCAATCTGCCCTGGTGCTGCTGGAGAGCAGGAAGCTCGTCTCTGCCCAATCTAATCTGCAGTGTAAACCACGACCCGACTTCGTTCTCAGCACCACCATCTGCACCCGCCGTGTGAGCTGTTTGGCAGCAGAAAAAAGCACAGAAGTAGTCAAAGAGGCTAGATTTTGTCACTTAGTGCCCAGTGGAGCAACGCTTTTAAATTCAGGCTGCCTGGAACTGTAATGGATTTGTCTCGCCTAATACCAATACAAATCTCACTGGAGAGGGAGGCCATCACTGGTGTTTGAAGGGGGAGGAGGTTCTAGTAATAAGTAGGGTTGTCATCATCTGAGATTCAAAATATCCATCACTCATATTTCAAAGCTGTAAATACCATCTTATTAACCCTTATTTCAGTGTCATTGACATAGTTGTACGTCATTTAAAATCCAACGCTTGAGTTCCATTGATGTAGAAATACGTCAAAGTGTTTTTTCAGCAGCAGACACAAGAAGGCGCTCTCACACAGCCTGTGAGTAATATTGTGGCTCCTGGGCTCTGTAGTCGGAGCATAAAGAGACGTATACGCCACAGACCAAAGCAGGAAGTGGAGACGATCATGATTATAGAGCAAAACAAACTGAATCTGGACAAAAAGTGGTAATTTTGGTGAAAGTAGCCGATATTCTCCTCCAGATAAAACAAGAATGGAACAAGATAAAAACAAACTTTTTTGTGATGAAACAGAGAGTCTCGTCTTTTATTTGAGCTATTCTGTGTTTTCAGAGTCATAGTACAAAATCTTAAAAAATGACTAGAAATGGGCAACAATGCTGGCACAAGAAACTTTTGGTTTTATGAAACAGCTGGCACTCAATGAGTTGAATAAAGATGAGCCAGCACAGCCAAAGTCACCAAGTACACCTGGCTGCAGTACAGAGCTCGGGGCGTGCCTCAATGTGGGGCAGAGACAAATGTTTACCTCCGCCCACATTGAGCCTACCCATTGGCTAGAGTGTTAGGGTTAGGGGATCACATTGGGTTAGGCATAACACATCTGATGCTCAACGTTGAGCCACGGCACGAGCTCCGGGCTGCAGCCAGAGGCTACTTAAAGTCACAGTCAGGTGTGTAGTGTTTGGTGACAACTAGTGGCAATGATGCAGATTGCAACCAACGGAAACGTCTCCCTTTTTCCAACATGAAGGAAAATTAGCGTAACTGTCTAGAGTCACACTTTGGTTTGTCCCTCTGGGCTACTGTAGAAACATGGAACCTGTTCCAACCTGTAACTCAACTAAAGGATTATCTCGTCTCAACCTGACCTACTGGGTGCAGCTGTAGTCTGGACCTAACTGTGGACATTTGGGTGACATAAAAATAACCTGCAAAAATGCAGGAAATAAGATTTTAAGCACAGTGACGATAACTGTTATTGTACATTGGAGCGCTGTGACCTCACAGGAGCAAAAACTTAATTTATAAAAACAGCTCAAGGTGTTGTTAGTGTGTACAGAGGTTTTAAAGTGTAATGGATTAGTCTCACTTATTATCCTGTCTACCTGCTCTACTTACCAAGATACATGTTTATCTTTGAGAAGAAGGGAAGGTTAGCCCAGGGTAAATTATTTTTACGTGTGGCTCTGGAGCTTTATGGTGATGTTCAAGGTGAGGGAAAATTGAAGTTATAATGAATTAGTTCTACATGCTGCATTATGGTGGTTTATGCACATAGATGGGTCATGCGCGGGTTATCGAGATGATGATAAATCATGTGATATGCAGACATTCAAGGTGAGGGCAGAACTGTTGTCCTCTGGGAAAAAGTAAGTGTCTGAAACTTTGCTGCTCTGATGCACCAACGTTCTTCAAAGTGATTGAATGAAGTGAGTGACAACGTAGCCCACCTTAGTTTAGGTTGAGTGTTTGGTGTTGTTGAGGTAGCAGCTCGTCCATTTTAAGCAGAAAGCATGAAAAAGTGAAGACAGAGCAACAAATGTAATCTGGAGGAGACAAGGCTGCTTTTAAAACCCAGTAATGGAGCACAACAGCGCAGCTCCCCAGGGACTTATAGACAGGAAGTAAACAGCAATGACTTGTAGCTGTCAGGGAAACTGAAGGTCAGCTGCACTTTGCTTTAATGTGTCCATCACCTAAATGCACATTTTAAAACATCAGTTAACGTCAGTCAGAAAATAATGTGTAGCTATATTGAAGGTTCATTCCATTACAGCAGCGATCCATACGGTTTTATTCGGAGGAATCTTTTAAAACTACGGTTTCAGTGGGCGTTGCAGTGAACAGTTTTACGGACTCCATCTCATCTGCTAAATGCTGAATAATGATGTTCCACTGTGCTTTAATCAATTTCTGGCCACTGAAGTGCAAAACATCCTAACAGT
The DNA here is from genome assembly GCA_029721515.1 of Synanceia verrucosa. Taxonomy (NCBI): domain Eukaryota; kingdom Metazoa; phylum Chordata; class Actinopteri; order Perciformes; family Synanceiidae; genus Synanceia; species Synanceia verrucosa. The sequence continues at coordinate 19,708,988 of CM056565.1, read as the reverse complement.
ATAAACAGGAGAAATAGACTCCATATACTGTATCATTAGTGTGGCTCGTGGTTCTGCTTAACCAACAGCACACATCCAGCTCACACTGCTCCTTTTTGCTCTGGTTTGGTTCCTCACCAACTCCTGAATAAAAAGGTTTTCTACATGTTCCACTTCTTGATTAGACTTCCTGGGCTGATTTTGTACGGCGCTACCATCAAAAATGCTGCAGAATATTACATTTGTGGTGCAAATGTTTAATTTCTGCTGTAAATGTTACATCTCTGAAAATATGGTTATTTTATATTTTATATGTATATCTTTCTATAGCTTTTATATTTTTAATTTTATTTCATTATTTACCAAGAAATTTTGTTATGTGTGCACAATGACAATAAAGACTCTTGAATCTTGAATATCATTGCGTCATTCCTGATTCATTTCTCACTCATCCCTCAGTGAACATGACTCATTTTGTTAACTGTTACCACACAATTAATGTCTATGTTCAGCTGAATTCAGCTGAAGTCAGTGAAACCCTTTTGTCCATTTTAAAGGACAGCATGAAGAAGGAAACCTGTTTTGTTATCAAGAAATATCATAAGTGCTGAGAAGTAGATAGTAAATGAACTTGTATTAAATACAGCACCTTTCTAGTCTTCCGACCACTCAAAAATCTTTATACTACATGTCATCATTCACCCTTTCACAGATAGAGAATGTCAAGGAGCCAACCTGCCCTTCAGGAACTTATTGAAATTCTCATTCACATACTGTTGAAAGGTCTGAGTAGTGAGCGTCACAAACTGACAGAGGCTGTGCAGACAAATATGGATGAGACTCATGTTATGTCATTAAAAGTTGTGAATACCAGCAGACTTATCAAAAAAGCTGAATGCACAGAGTTTGAATCATATGAATATTCAGCTTTGTCTGACTGTCTGAATCTTGTTTGAAGCAGGTGGAAAGTGCCGTATAAAAAACTATCAGCTGCAGGGCTTCCTGCTACCAGCAGAGGTATCTGTGGTGCAGCACTCCTCTCTTTACCGCCCCTCCTCTTTGTGATGTGCCTCCCTGCTCTCAGAGCCTCTCTGGCTCCCAGTTATCAGTCATTTATTCTCTAATCTCTCCATCCAGCAGCAGCCTTGGTCTGGCCCCACATGGCAGGGAGCTGAGGTGGCAGCTGGCCCTTTATCACAGCACAGAACCAGGCCAGGTTACACACCAACACACCCAGTTAAAAACAACAACATGTTGGAGGATGAGCAAATAGAAGAGCACATGAAGGCACACAAACACAAAGCATGTGACACATTTTTACAGGTTGAACTCGGCCCAGGGCTGAACACACATCAGGTGAGCAGGCATATCGTAGCTTGAGCAGGGCGATCAAGTCCAGGACGCGAAGCAGAGAGGGCTGCTGGGTTAATGATGTTCCACAGTTCAACTCATGAAAGCCATCTGCTGACCTGCAGCATCCTGCTGACTCTGGATTTATTCTGAAGTGGTCTGCTGTAATCACTGAACCATCAGCACCAGTTCCCCTCTGGGCTGTGTTCTCTCCCCTCTACTCTTCTCCCTGTACACCAACAGCTGCACCTCCACTCATCGGTCCGTCAGGCTCCTGAAGTTTGCAGATGACACCATCCTCATCAGGCTCATCTCTGGTGGAGATGAGTTGGGTCACTCCTGATGACCTTCTATGACTCCGTGGTGGCATCAGCCATCTTTTATGTGCTGGGTGAGCAGCCTTTCATCCAGGGACAGGAAGAGACCAGACAAACTGGTGAGAAATATAATGTGTAATATATACATATATATATATATACCTTTTCTTATCTATTAATGTGCAGTGTCATCTCTTTTCATCTACACTGTGCTATCTTTATTACACCAGTTGATCTGTTGTGTTCAATAATTTTGTCCACTAATTTATTCCCACTTGGTTGTTTTTCTACTGATGTTTCTATTTCTCACTTTTTATAGGCCCTCCTTGTAAAGTTTCACTATCCACTTTGCTGCCATAATGATGCAAATTTCCCCATCTGTGGGATGAATAAAGGATTATCTTATCTTATCTTATCTTATCTTGACCATCTGGTGACCTGTTGCGCTGAGAACAGCGGTCTAAAAACAGTGGCGATGACAGTCACTCACCTCCACCTGCCGCCATCACTCTGTGAAGTCTTTCCACTTCCTGGGATCACTCAGGAGCTCAAATGAGAGTTGGAGTTTATCACTTGTTTTGATTATAATTCTGAATGGCACTAAGCTATCCCATCCATCCATTTTCAACCGCTTATCCTCTCATAGGGTCGCGGGGGGCTGGAGCCTATCCCAGCTGTCTTATGGTGAAAGGCAGGGTACACCCTGGACAAGTGTCCAGTTCATCACAGGACACATAGAGACAGACAACCACTCACACTCACATTCATACCTACAGGCAATTTAAATTAGCCAATTAACCTAATCCCCATGCATGTTTTTGGATGGTGGGAGGAGGCCGGAGTACCCGGAGAGAACCCACACAGACACGGGGAGAACATGCAAACTCCACACAGAAAGGCCCTGGGCTGGGAATCGAACCCGGTACCTTCTTGCTAATCACACTGCTAACCACTGCGCCACAGTGCCACTCTAAGCTATTGCATTAATTACATAATACTGTTAAATCTAAAACTAATCAAAACATCTGTTTCTGTATTTTGTATATTTTTTTAAAAGAATAACTATCCTGTACATTTCCGTTTCCCGTTGAGTGCAATTTAAATTAGCTCTGTGCCTTATATTTTCTTTATTTAACAAATATAACAGCTATTTAACTGCTGCTAATTAAATTCAAATAAAGTTGCCCCCGCTGAAAACATGTGAACATCTTCAAAACGGCTAGGTTGAATAGGCTGAAATGTCTCAACAACTATTTGATGGACGGCTGTGACATTTGGCAGAGACATTCACTGTAATAATTTTGGTGATCTTCTGACTTTTAGCACCATCAGTAAGTCAAACAGTTACAAAACGACTTGTTTTGTGAGTCCAGTGATGCTTGAGCGATATAAAGGGCTTTCGCCTGAGGCCTGAATCAGATGACTCATGTAGGCTGGTGAAACTGTCTGGACTCTTTACCACAGACTTCCTGCTGTAACAAGCTTTGGCTTGAGACAATATGTGTATTTTTGCATACATGAAATGAAAACTTCTAATTGAATACACACTGCTGGCAGGAAGACGCCCTGCAGCCTCCATCTCTGAAATAATAATATTTATCTGGTGAAGCTCAGAGAGCACTGCACTATTATAACAGAGAGGATAAACACTGATGAAAATGATATTATTACTTTAGATTGTGAACTAATTTCAGATTTGATGAGTCATTTAATTTCTAATAGCTCTATGTGACACACACAGTTTCTCTCTGGACTGCTCAAGCTCCACTGTGCAAACAAATCCCTTTCAGTCCAGCACCAACAGCCATTGTGTTTGAGTCTGAGTGGAAGAGCGATTAAATGAGAATTACAGCAATGAAAGGGAGAGGACCCCGCTGACAATCGCCACTGTTGCTCTGTAATAATAATGAGGCATAATGGACGACCCGTCCAGCCTCCAGCCTGCCAGGCCTGACCAGCAGGACAAAGAGCAAAAACCCAGATGGAAAACACAGAATCCATTAATGCTTGTCCCTGTTCTGGACACAGCTAAACAGAATGACAGACTGACCCGAGCCAAGTCCACTCAGAAATAACAAATACAGCCATCACCTCATCACATACAGACTCTTTGACTACAGGGCCGCAGGCTCTGGTCTACATTGCAGTTGCTTGGTGCACCTCACACTAAATGCTAAATACTAAACAACCTTTATTATCATATAGATACAAGTAAATGCAGGAAATGTGTCCTCTGCATTAATTAATCCATCCCTAAAGGGTGCTTTGTGACAAAAAGTCAGTATTTGACAGACTGGACACAAACATGCTGGGCTGCAAACACCTCATCTTCCGCTCATCCTGGTGTCCTGAACCAGAGCTCTGAATAAGTGTCACCACTTTAGGTGGAAACGATCTGCTCGAGACGCCACAGCGCAGCGGTGAATTGCATCTAAATGCCTCTACTTTCAGACTAAAGCATCCCACTTGGAAAATCTCTTCAATAGGGCTGCCACAGAGACTTTCATTTTCATGCCAACAATCATTTTGTTAGAACAGGCATACCATACTGAAACGGTGAATATCTTGCTGTGTAATGAAGCTTTTCAGAGGAAGAATTCGCTTTTTGCTGTGATTGCACTTGAATTTCAAACAGTTGCAGCAGCTATCTGATTACTGCGTCCTCATTTACAGACTGGAGCTCCTTCTCCCTCAGCTTATTACACCGAGCTACCAAAATAAAAGCAAAAAAACAAATCAAATAAGACATGCACATGGAAAATGTCTTATTCATGAACTCCTTTTATTTATATTGCACCTGATGTTTAATACATGTTTTCATTTAAATGAGTATCGTAGGTGTGAAGACAAAGCAGTAAACACAGAATGATACAGTAAGAGATTCGATGAGGTCAGAATCCAAAGTTAGAGATGAGGCTTCCCCATCTCGGTTTACTGCTTTCAGAGAACACCACAAAGATTTTCGACTTTAACCTTCAACACACCATCATTTCCTCTTTGTACAGTACTGTCTGTCCTGTCTCTCACTTCAGGGTCATGTACGCTTTATTAAATGAGTGATTGTTGAACATACTGATGAACAGACTCCCACTCCCTCCTGCCCTGCAGTAATCCCTCCTCCATCACCTGACTGTCCCCACCCACTCACTCACCTGCTTCCTGTCACCTGATCAGCCTGGTGGTTTCTAAGCCAGCCCGTCTCCACTGCCAGCCTTACACCTACCAAGTTTTCATGGGATTTTAAAATCACACACAAAATTCCAAAGTTGGAATAAAGTCTTTACCGTCTTGCTGAAGTTGATGTGCGTTTACGTGATCCCCGTCGTTTGGTGTAAGGTGGGAGTACAACCCGATTTGAGCCTGTCATTTCCACGTCTTGACGTTACGACAATATTAATCATGTTTGATATCCTCCTAAGTCTTAAGGCTTGTCGTATTGGAAATGTGATATCACCATTACAGACAACCAACGGGTGCGCTCCCCCATTCTCTCAACCAGGGCCGTGTCCACATTCTCCGATGTCTCCTCTTTTATTTGGATTTTTTTTTTAACAAATGTCTACACACACAATGGTGGCTACTGCCAAAATCTGCATCTCTTCCTGCTCTATTTTTCTCTGCTCAAAAGTCATTGTCGGAATTTTCCAAGAGGTGCATGATGGGAAATATCTCAAAAGAATCTAGTTGTAGTCTTGTAATTAGTAACCCTGTAAGCTTCCTAGTCTTTGCAGTTTTGTCTGACTAAAGATTCTTCTCAAAGATGAATCATGAACTGCATCAATAATGACGTTTTGAGGGAAAAGTATTTTGTCAGGTTTCATAATGACAATCTGTACAGGAGATGGAGGTGCAGGATGGTCAACAAACACCAGATTTTTGCTCAGGAGTTCACTTATTTTAATGACTGTTTGACAGGAACATAACTTTGAAGTTGTACCTGTATCTGAACATGTTTCTGTACCCTGAAATCTCCTGCAATCATATGTTCAAGGAAGTGAAGAAGTGTTTGTTGTCATATGAAAAGTAAGGAAACATGTTTCCTTGTACAATGAAATACTTCCTTTGCTAGCCAATAAAACGATTTTAAAAATAGATAAAGGCAGTTTAAAGTCAAATAAGGCAGCAATATGATAAAAAGGCAACATATACAGGAAAAAACACAGGCTGTACAAAGAGGTGGTGCAATGTGCGGAATTGGGCATGTGCAATTGAGCTAATATGTGCAACATATGACTTTGTTAACACATCTCTGCCAACCTGCCACTTGACAAGAAGCAAAACAAATCAATAATAAAGATGATCTGTCTGATCTGTTGACATGCAATGTGCTCACTGGCTCCCTTTGAAACCACCTTAATAAGAAATAAAAGATAGAGCCTCATTTTCAAACACTTCCTTTGTGTTTATGAAAAAATTAAACTATAATTCACCTGCTAGAAACAGGGTAAGGATGTGCGGAAGTGTAACCTTCTTTTCACTCATGTTCTCCGTCCCAAACACATTCACACTTATCTTTCTATTTAACCCAGCGCACTCTTGTCTCCATCTTTGCTCCTTTTCTCATTGCCTCTTTCTCTCGGTGTCTCAGCACCAGGCATGATTAATCGCCCACAGACGGCTGTTTACACAGTCTGATGGTTTGAACAGAAGGAAGGCTCTCTGAGGCAAAACTCAAACTCCGTGCCTCAGCAGAAACAGAGAGGACGAAGATAAGAGGAGATGAGAGAGAAGAATTTAACAGTCCTGGAGGGGCAAAGTTTAGTTCCACAGTTTTGGATTGTCGGTTGACTTTAAATTCTTCACAAATGTCAAACTCAGTTTTTTAGTGACAGTTTTGAGCCAGATTAAAGTTTCCTGATCTGCCTCTGAATTAGATTTGGGACAAAACCTCTTGGAAAAGGTAAAACACTATGAATTTTCACCACTTGATTGGAACGTGGGATACTCTCCCCGGTGTTTTCGTACTGTAATATTTCACCAGATATTGTATGCTATTCACATAGCCTACCCTTGGTTTCATACTAGGTTATGACGTCTCTCTCGTGCTTTAGTAATATAGCCTGGAAGCCTCTTTCCTCTCCAATTTAAATAATTTGACAGCAATTTGTGAATTTTTTTTTTTTTTTTTTTACAAAACATTTATTTGTATTTCTGTGATTTCAGATGAATTTGTTGTCCAGTCCTACTTCCACATCAGTCTTCAAACATCAAAAGCCAAATTTGACCAAGTAAAATAATCTTACTTGTCTGTAAAGGACAGAGGATGTCGTATCCTGTGCAGATTGTAAAGCCTTTTGAGGCTAATTTATTATTTGTGATATTAGGCTGTACAAATAAAACTGACTTGACTTGAATTTAAGGATGTCCAGTTATGTTGTCTATAAACTTATTATACATACCAACATAAAAATGCTCTCCACAGAGCCGTGAAAAGTGCTGGCGAAAATGAATCTTTTTTTTTTTAACCTCAAATTTAATTAATTAAATAATTTAAAAATTACCAAGAACATGTGTCTGTGTGTACCATCCACTTCCTATTGTCCACAAAGACCAGACAGATACCAAATTATAAATGAAAAATAATTAGCAGTAAATATTCTATCTATGTGGCACTCGGCTGCAGATATGCAGGCCATGACTGTTGTCACTTCTAGATATGAAATAAACATTTAAGAGGATTTATTCACATTTTCCCCCAAATAATTTAAACAACTTAAACACCACCTTTAATCTCTGCTCGTGGTTTCTCTCTGCAATGCAGTGATTATTAATGTATGATTCTTTTTATGTGGTTCCTTTATTGCTAAATCCCAACCCAACATCAATATGCTAAGTGTTGATATATTTGAACTCTCTCGCTGACTTGGTCTTCAAATCACGCATCTTGAGAAAGAATTATTAATCAGACAGCAGCGTCTCTGTCTGCTTCCTACTGTTGTACATTAACTGTTGCATCACAAGCTGTTTGCGCAGCTCATTAGAGGAGGATGCCAGCTCCTCTGTGTATTACTTGTGTGAAACATTTTGCAGGAGGAGGAGACAGGAATACCCTTCAAACTGGAAAAAACATCCATATACATGCCCCAAAAGGGATGACCCTTTCTTCTCTTTTTAGTATTTTCTAAACCACACAGAAGTCAGATTTATTCTGCCCATAAATAAGAGATGAGAATAATATACCCTGCATTTCTGCTCCATTTTTAGGTTGGTGTTTATTTTCTTCAAATGAAATAAGTCCAGCAGTAGTTTAAAGAGGGTGAAGGCTTTTAATCAACAATGACCATTTTACATCAACATATAGCTTTGCTGTGAGGATGCTCTGCGCATGTAACCTTTCAGGATATTGCTGCTCCTGCTGCTTGAGGAATTTGCCAAGGCAGTTGTTTAAATAAGCCACGTAAATATTAACGTAAGATTATAAAGTGACCATAGATGGTACTTTCTTTAAGTGAAAAAGAGTTTTGAATGTCCATTATTTCCCATAAAGAGTGATTTAAACTACAGTACAGTCCTGTAATATTATGATACACAGCAATATTATGGACTCTGTTATTTGTGATTTTTGAGCTCCAGCCATTAAGGATCATTCCTATCAGAAGATAATTTAACACAAACAGTTCAGTCTGGTGCATCTAAATATTGTCAGTATCTGAAAACATAACTCTGCCATAAATTCATGTATGTAACTGTGTCAAGAGGAAGACAGGAGAGAGGATAACACAGGATGGTGAAGGAAACATGTCTGTGTGTTACTTATTTCATAAGGCTCTGATGAGCTGCTTCCATCAGGACCGGTCCTGTGCTGCATGTTGTGCCTCGCCCCATGTAAGCTTCATCTCCTTCAACTCCACAGCCAGGTTGTTTTGGGCTGACACTACTTCCTGTTTCCTGCTGGAGTCTATCATAATTCAACCTTGCCAATTTGATCCAAATGTAAAAGCACCATTTTCACATTGCTATTATATAGTCTGACCTTTGCTCTTTTTGTCTCTGCTTCATGTTGCACTGTTTTTACCACATAATCAGAGTTTTGTATGGCTTTATATGTATGTATATATGTCATGCACAAAGTCACCAAGTTAAATTCTTTTTTTATGCAAACTTACTTGGCAATATGCTTCTTTCTCACTCTCATTCTGATTGTTCCTATGCCGTACTGCTTCAAACCCCAGATGGACCATAGGCTAGGGAAGACAGGCCTTCCCTAGCCTTGCTACAATGTCCTTTATGTTGAGTTGGCTTTGCTGAGGAGACACTACCTGGGTATTCCTCATTTACCGTGATTGGTGCTTCTGGGGTGGTACTGATACCCATCACTTTGGTTTTTGGAGCACTGATGTTAAGCCCGTTTGTTTTGCGAGCCGAGAACAGCTGGATCATCAGCAAAGTGTAGATCCTCCAGTCAATGGCAGTCAAGAAGAGGATGGGGACATGGTGCCCTGCCATTCACCAGACTCTACAGTGAAGTGCTCAGATGATTCTCCATTGACAATAACACTGCATTCAAAGTGTCAATAGAATAGCTCCTTGAATGAGACCATCTCTGAAGGAATTCCACAGGCTTTCACAATCCTCCACAAGGTGTCTCAATGGCTCAAAGGCTTTCTGTCAGTGAAATTGATGTGAAGTGGGGTATTCCATTCTGTGCACTTCGTGTTGGAGGAAAACTAATTTTCATTCCTTAGGTTATAATTTTTTTGTAGATTCTCGTTGTAGTCAAGCACATTTCCTCCTCATTATTGTGTTCAACCAGCTCCAAATACAGCTTCACATTCAGATCCGTCCAGCTAGAATGAAATGTGTCAGTGGAAAATATCTGGCATGATCACAGAGCCGTGAATTAGAATCCAGACAGATCCAGACTCCTGCTTGAAATCATCAAGTGTAAACACTGCTGCACCAGCAGCTTGTGAGGATGAGGATGAGGATGATGATGATGATGATGATGCCAAGCAGTTGAACATGTTGATTATTGACATCCAGTCAGTTGTCAGTTTTTTTTCTGCCTCAGCAGCTTTGTGGTGCCTGAAAAAGCCTGGATTTAAAATCTTGAGTCAAGCTTTGCTCCCATCGAAAAAAAAACATATTGATTCCTCATTGGACGGCTCCACTCATGTTGATCAGTTCAACTTCCTCTCAGGAGGATCGGCATCATTGGAGCTTCATGGAACAAACAATGAAACACTATGAAATCATGGTATCAAATATTGGTCTATATACTGTGTCATTATACTTTCTTGTGTAAATTGAGAATATTTTCAGCCCAGGCAGTGGGATCACTGCTAACACTGATTATCTAAGACATTTAATGAATTAATTACTGAACATAATATCCTAAAAAGTACAGTTTTCTACTCACAGTACATCATTTATACTGGGCTATTTGTATAACTTCAGCTGAGAATCTTCAAAGATTTTTCTCTCAATATGTATGGTCACAAAAGATGGCAATCATGATGTCAGCTCACACAGAAAGGATCACTGACCCAACACTGATTACATTTTATCACTGAAACATGGGGGAGAGTGAAGTACATTTAGGTACCCTCAGTCTCTTCAGAAAACATGATGTTGTGTTGACTACCTGCAGCTGTAAAATAATAATTTAAAGGACTGGTAAAATGTGAAAATGAACTGAATAAGTTTAAGTTTAATCTGTTGTGCTGTCCACACAATATTTGACCTGGATCTCATTTCTCCAGCCTCTACATAGTTCCGTGTCCTCATGAAGCTGTTGCAGTATGATCCACTTATCCAGGTTGTCCATGTGGCCATTATAGTCATAATCTGCTTGACATTGTCTCGTAGAAATGTCCTCTATGCTCTGAAAGTGTTAGACCACCTTCACATCATGCAGTGCTCTTGCACCTCCACCTTGTATCATGATCCTGCCCCATAGGACTAGCGAGATGATGGATGTTGTTGTCGTTTCTCCACAGTGCTGCAGTTCTGGCAGGAGGGGAATCAATGCGAACCCCCCAGAGACTAGCGGTGCTCTTCATGTCCCTGCCACAGCACACACACAATGACCACAGCATGAGAATCCCAACAACACCTCATTCATCATTCAGTCCGACTGTGGAAAGACTTTGAAAGAGGCGATGCACTTTTTTTTACCTTAAGTTACGTGGAGGAGTCTGGGGGCGTGTCCTGTCTTTTTAAAATTAAATCCAGCCTACTATGTTTTTGGAGGAAAGTTTTTTTTCAACAGAAACCAAAAATATTTTTGAAATCAATTCCATGCTGATGCCACATTACAATACTCAGGAGGAAATACTGTCGCACAATATTATCTTTTTTTATAGCACCTCCCCAGACACTTTCAAAAGAATAGAGAAAAATGTAGCCCAATGTAGAAATATACGTAGGCATCAACCTAGTAATGTAAGTGAAAGAAAATCTAAAGGCGTTTTAGTTTAATTAATAAAGGAAATTGGATAAACTGGAAAACAATTTGTGAGTTTGATTGATGATTGAATGGTAGAAGACATGAAGAAATTCTGAGTTTATGATCCTGAAAAAGTGTGTAGAAACAGACTAGCACATGGGGTGTGAGCTGCGTCTGTGCTAACTGCTAGCCTTGGTAAGATGCTAGCCAAGAGGATGCCGTTGTTAACTGGAGACGACTGTCTCTGCCTCGGGGTGGACTGTGTTTCTATCTTGCATGAGAACGGTTCACAAGAACGGTTGTTACGAGGACTCTGGTGTGCGTCGCGTTACATGGACTCCGGTGTACGTCGTGTTATGGGGACTCCGGTGTGCGTTGCGTTATGAGGACACCGGTGTGCGTTGCGTTACGAGGACACCGGTGTGCGTCGCGTTACGAGGACTCCGGTGTGCGTCGCTTTACGGGGACTCCAGTCTTTATGAAGACTCCAGTGTGAATGACGTTGTGAGAACTCCAGTCATTACTCCAGTGTGCATGACGAGTTGATTGAGTTGATTTTCCAAGATGGAGGCTGAACTGTAAGTGTGACTTTTCATTCTTTATATGCCGAGGATCAGGACTTTGCTGGTCTGTTTAGTGTATTGTTTAAGGTGACTTAAGATGTATTTGCTATCAATAATATTGAAATAAGAGGGACAAAATATGGTGGTTTAGAGAAATGTAAGAGTGTTTGAATTTGTTGTTAATGTATATATAAGCCAGTGTTATAACATTTCAAGTGGTTCCTAAAATGAAATTGAGCTTCTTTTCAAAGGTCAGATAAATTTGTTTTTTTTTTGGGGAGTGTTATTTTTATAAATAAACTCTAAAGTAGGTAAACCTTCATGGTAGCCACCTTAAGAATCAGAACCCAGAGTGCGAGGGTGCAATAAAAAATATGTTGGAAAGATTGTAAAAGAGAATATTAAAATAGAGGTAAAGCTGAGTTCCCCTTGTTCGTGTCTCACTGTCTTGATGACAGCAGCACTGACCTTCTCATCTAGTTAAGTCACTGCAACAAAAGACAATGAGTGTCTTTCCCAGAATGTCAAACTCTTCCTTTAAAGGGAATACACACCCACATGATTATTCTGCTTAAAGGGCAACTGTACTGTTTTATTTTCTGGGTTTGTCTATCCTTTCTGTCCTAGTGGTGTTCCTTATGTATTGAAATGCTGACATAACATACATACTGTATATCATCATTTTGGTCTTTTAGCATCAAGATGCTGATGCAGTTTTATGTTGTTACAGTACATAGTATATGTACTAAACAGTCTATATATCTATATGTATTAATGTTAGCAAAGAAATGTACAGCTGTGGATGTCAATTTAGTTCACATCATTAAATCGAGTGTTCTGTGAAGAAAAATTACTGTTTTTATGAATGGACTTTGGTCTGGTCTGGTATGAAGACAAATAAAGCCACAGTGGTTAATATTACTCTGATGGCTAGATAAAGTAAGTTAGTAAGAACTAAATGAAGTACATGACTGAATGTATGATTTAGCTATGTTTTTATTAATAGTTTAGTGCGTTTTTGTTTTTCAGGCAAAGTGTCTTCCCATCTGTGTGTTCCTCAGACCTCCTGCTGTTAATAAAAGAGCAAAACTATTGAAGGACACACACTACTGACTCCTTTCATGAACAAAAGAAATCAACTTTTTGCCGGCACACAGCACCCTGAGCTCATTGTGTCTGACAGGAATCAGCGTGAAATCAGAGAACACAACATGAAAGTTCTCTTTTGTGTTAAACCTGCAGTTTGTTTTTCACCTCTACTCTCACTGAAGATGATTCTCCCGTGACGGTGCTGATTTTGTTGTTTTGTTTGTGTTTGTTGTGTGAGGTGTTGTCTGGCCTTTATTGACACCTGGCTGGTTATGTGCTGTTTGGTTTGCTTGTGAGCGCTAGCAGCCAGTCTATTCTACCTCTGACTGAACTTGTATCATCCCTCGCTGACCAAAGACGGAGATAACAAGACTCAGGACAGACAAACACTTTAGAACCTGCAGAAAACACACCAGCTGGAGACTCCTTATTTAAGATGTTGGCAGTTCCAAATGGCACTGGGACATTTTTGTGGGAAAGACTTGAACTTTAATTCCCAAAAATCCAGCAGTGTCTCATCAGTAAACTGCACACAGCAGGCTCATGTTCACACCTCCAGCCACTCTGCGCTGCTTTGTACCAAAGAGATGAGGAAGGGAAACGATCTAATGTTGTTAATGCAGCTTTTTTTTTAGCACTGCTGCTGATTGTGAGGCAGTTTAGATTTAATATTTATGAATGCTGGCAGTATTATTAGACTGGGTGCAATTAGTCTTTACAGATCATTCTCAGCAAAGTCCATGGAGAGCCATCCATTAGCTTATGTTAATTTTGAGAATTCTGGCCTGTTGTTGATGGACGACTCAACTGCTGGTACCTGCAAATGTCCGTATCCTAGAATTCATGCAGATATCCTGTGGAAAGTTTCGGATGGACCAACATTGCCACCATCAGCACAAATTCAAAGTTCTTATCGGGCTGGCTTCGTTATATTTCACTTACAAATTAGATATTCTATCAGCAGAAGAGATAAATTAGTCTTTGGTTATCTTACTGTCAAGCTTGAAAGGGAAAAAAAATCTAAATCCCTTTTGTGCTTCAGAGTTTATATCCTCAAGGACACATCCGGGCTCTGAAATCACGTTGAATATAATGCGGTCCTTTAATATACCCACAGCCCTTCTCCTGCTCTCAGAGCTGGTGTGACAAGTTGAACATTATATGACATCCCATGGGACTCAGGGAAATGGGCCACGCCGCAAAAGCAATATCACACCAGCTATATGAACACATCACTGATAGCTGCGGACTATCAGAGCTACGAAGCCGAGGGAAATGATCATGGCGTCAACATTTAGAGGAAGTGTGTTTCCCATCAGTGAGGGAGACGATTAAAGTAATATAAAAATCTACAACAAGGAGTGACAAGGGAAGGAAATTAGAAAGCTGTGGGCAGCAAACATTCCCAGAGAACTTATTTAAAGTTGACAATCATGTCTGGAATGATGGAAGGGAACGGGACTGAGACACAGAGGCGACGTATTAAACTATTATGTTAACGGAAAATAAGATGTCAGCTTGACAGATTGTATTTCTCTTACAACATTCCCATTCAGCACCATGTTCTTTGTCGCATCACCGCTATTACAGACGATTATGGTGTGATAGATTGGTCTCAAGGGACATACATGTCTTTATGTTGAAATACCATTTGCTTGTCGTTATTATATTCATAAATTATAGATAAAACACCTATTTTCAGAGAGAAAGGCTCTTCCTACTGACTGTTTTTTTAATGCAGGAATTTAATAGAAAAGCCAAGCTTTCATCCTTCAGACCTGAGGGCTGTTTCAACATATTTACAGCATTAACGTTTCAATTTCAAGCATTAAGCGATTTCCTGATGCATTACTTTTGAAATGCAGTAATCAAAACAAACGACACATCTGCAACCCCTTCATGAGAACATGAGCAACCATCCAGTACAGCTCAGACTTGATTTGAAATAATGCATTAATCAGAATAGATTTGCTTATGATCAAGTGAGCGATGAGCAGTTTAGAAGTTGAAAACAAAGTGAGCACTTAGAGAACGGAAAGAAAACGTTCCTGGCTCCGTGTCTCTATCTGTGTGATGATGTGATGTATCCTGATGCGAACTCGGAGCTGAGCTCAGCTACATCACCGCTATGGTTCTGTCAGATGTGACTGTCACTCATCACTCTTTAACCATTGTTAAATACACATATATTACTAATGTCTCTCTGTTCAGCTGTCAGACAGGAGCGAGATAAAAATGCATCACCTGTGAATTCTGCAGTTTGATCTTCAGTGAAAAAGAGAGAGAGCATCACAAATTGGCTCTCAGAGGTCGTGACCCTGACAGGATCCTATCGATCAACATGACAACTTAACTGAGAATAAAAGCATCTGCCACTCCGCCATCTCAGCCTCACCTGTCCACTTCCTGCCAACAAGCCCTGCATCCTCGATGGGTCCGTTTGTGCTTTGGGTCTGCAAACGGACACACTAGCGGTGACAATATAGAAATTATAATTATTAATTAAAAAATATTCATGTACACATAGAGAAGAATGAAAGTTGTGTGTTTCTTTGCTCGCTGGAGGGTGAAGCCTTGACACAAGTCTTGGAGATGTTTGTTAAAATAAAGCAAACAATATTAGAAATAATTTTGCTAAGTTAGTGAAGCTAAATTAATATTATTCCAGCATCATGATTTGGCCTCATATATGCAAAACACAGTAGCCTGAACATAACTAGAATCCATGAGTGGGTTTAGATAAGTTCTTCATTAAATAACTTATGACTCTAAATGCAGAGGCCTGCAGCTGAGTTGTAATGATTCACCAGGAAGCAGTCATGCTCTCACCGCCGGCTCCTCGGGGTTTTATCACTCAAGCAGAAACATTGGCTCCATATTGATTTATATATAAAATACAAAACAGCAAGCATCCATATTAAGTCTGGAAATGGCCTGAACGCCGCCGAGCCTTCACAGCTCAAACTGTGATGCATTAAATACCACCAGGGAGCCAAAGTGCATTGAGTATGCACGCTGTTAAATCAAACCTCTCAGCCACTGACAGGAAACAGCAAAAACGACTGTGTTTGCATTTAATTTAAGGTCAATTTGTGTTCCAGTATTTCTTTTAAGTGCTTGTTCATCGTATATACATACAGTCAATGATATAAATTTGTCTGACTCAAGGATGATGATATGTTCTGTTTTGAAGCATCGTGCTCTGGTTTGTCTGAATATCAATAACACTGATGTTCATAAAAAGCTTTTTTCCTTCCTCTTGAAACCCATTTAGATTGAGATTTTTCACACAGACTGTTTACTTAAAGCTCTGCTAATCGGCACAATTTATATCACTGAATCAGACAGCTGTGTAAAGTTCGCTCAGGAACCAGCAGAGAATGATCATCATTAACCACCATTTATTTATTTATTTATTTATTTATCATGCATCACTGACAGATGTATTTGACATGCACTGTGCTTTTGCTTTTATTGTGACATGGTATAGTAATTGTTGAAGACGAGAATTATTATTATCGTTAATATTGGTAGTAGATGTAGTTTGTTTTTGAATGAAGAATGAAGAAGAAAAAGAACACAACACAGAAGAAAAGAAGAAAAAGAACAGAAGAAAACAGAAGATTATAAAACACAAGGTCAAAATTGACATGACCCTGCAACTTGCTCCCATAAAGTGCTCATCTAATCCATCCATCCATCAGGTTCCCACTTGTTATGCAGGTGTGGGAGGCAGCAGCAGGCTTAGAGAGTCCCTCAGATGTCCTTCCCCCGTCAGCCAGCTCTTCCTGAGCTGCAGTACTGTAACAGTGCACCTGCATAATTCAGAAGACATTCAGGGTACAGTTAGGGTATTGGTGAAAAAATACCCTGTTTGCTTTCAGGTGCTCAATGCGAATCTGAGAGCACAATAGTGCCTCCACAAGGTTTTCATATAGAACACTGAAACAAGAGGAACCCGATGACGGCCTGAGGAAAGAGTTCACTCTGAAAAGTGAAGTGAAAATACAAAGCTACCAACAGCACTAAAAGCTGAAAAAACATAATGTTAAACATAATCCAGGATCTGGAAGTGAATATTTTTTTGCTTATCAAACAGCAATAAATGAGAGGATGAATATTGACTAATCTGTGCATTTGGTATACTGACAGCCTCCATGTTTAACTGTTAAACTGTCAGAAATATTTCCACGTTTTTTTTTGGTTTTTTTTTAATATTTTATTACTTTTTCTACAGGTCACATCTACATAACAAATAATAAAAATGCATTTTATTCATCCAATAATTGTATTTAACTAACATTTCATTTGCAATTAAAAATATTTTTTTCTTATTTAGTACATCATGTAATTTATTCTACTATGCCTTTGCTGTTGTTTCCAGCCATCCATCCATTATCTACCGCTTATCCTCATAGGGTCACGGGGGGGCTGGAGCCTATCCCAGCTGTCTTAGGGCAGAAGGCAGGGTACACCCTGGACAAGTCTCCACCTCATCGCAGGGCACATAGAGACAGACAACCATTCACATTCACACCTAAGGTCAATTTAAATTAGCCAGTTAAGTATGCATGGGGATTATGCATGTTTTGGTTGGTGGGAGGAAGCCGGAGTACCCAGAGACAACCCACGGAGACACGGGGAGAACATGCAAACTCTACACAGAAAGGGCCCGGGATTCGGACCCGGTACCTTCTTGCGACAGTGCGAACCACTACACCACCGCACCATCCTCCATTGGGGGAATAAAAAAAACTGTTCTATTCTATTCTATATTGTACTTGACATGCAGACTGTGATCTCCATCTTTCCATCTGATTCTGGAAAAGGTGGTAAACCAGTCCCAAAATGTTGTACAGTTTCATTTGTTTGGGTATGCTGCCTGTTGTCAATAAATCAATTAAGAGAATATGATGAAAATTTGATGGATTCATTTCTGCTGCTACGTCGGAGTTCTCCAGCTCATAAACCACAACACAGTTTACACTGAATCAATCCAGCCAATAAGAGGGAGTCCAGATGCTGCCAGTGAATCTGTTACACTGTGACTATGGCGGCTCAGGACAGTGTTCATGCTAAACCGGCCATATGGAGCAGATGCTCCAATCTGATCATCCACTTCTGCTGTGGCCTTTTTATTGCATCAATATCCAGCAGATAATATGGGTTTAATGGACTGGTGGCCACATGGCAGAGCAGGTGGGAGGTCTAAAATGCCTGAGTGAAGTACCTGAAAGAAAAACTCACAACAAACACCCAGCCGTAGTCTGCTAGGTCTTCACTTTCTTAGTTCTGAGTTCTGCAGAAGTGGGCAGGATGATGGTGGTCCTTAGGTTGTTCCCAACCTATTTGGCTCATGACCCCAAATATTTATTACCAATGAATGATTTTCAGTTTTCTTTTTTCTTTTTCTTTTTTCACAAAAAATGCAGAGAAGCAACTTAAAACTACATCAACCAGCTCCAACAGTAAACACTGCTTGCACTGATGGGATTATAAACAAATGAAGGTCAAGAGTTTTATTCAATTATATATTCTAAAGCTGTATTTTTGTATTTTAAATTGGAAGAATAAAGATACGTCTTATAAGTGTATGTGTATGTAAATTCTCACTCTGAGCAGCAGCCTCTGGCTGAAGTGTTACTTTTCAGCCAAAATAAGACCCATTAGATAACAGATGAATGCTGCTTTACACAGGCATATACTTCATCCAACCTTACTTTCAACAATTTCAACAACTTTGAAATGAGCTGTCTTCTCCAAACCAACAGAAGAGTCCCAAATCAGATGAGTAATCATAAACAGAAACAATCCAGACTCAAACAGCTTGAAGCCTGACTGCACGGCAGCCCTGAGCTGCTGTAATCCAGGACGTATGGGCCCTGGTGTTAAGAGCCACAAACACTCTGGAGGGTCATCAGGAAGAAATCTGTGTTGTGTTGTTTAAATAACACTGACCTCCAAACCAGTCTGGGGGATCTATTTCCTGCCTGGCGAAATAATACAGTATGAATGCTCAAGTGTCTTTTTTATCTTAAACTGTCAAATCCATCATCTCAATTCTAACGTGCTCCCTCCCTTATCTCTATCATGAACGAGCCAGTTGCAGCTCTTGGATTATATCAGTACTCACACTTGACATTCAGACATGTAATGGGTCACTGAGGGCAAAGATTAGCCACATTACCAGAGAGGACGTGAACTCAGGATGTGTTGGAATTGCTCTCTGTACTAATCCTGCTCAGGACTCACAAAGAAAGAGAGCAGCTCATTCCTCTCTCTGAACCAGCCTGAGTTGTGACAATTCAATCTGTTCGCCGTCTTCTCGCATGAATTATGGATGAACCCTGCAACCCTCTGAATGTGCTGGGGATTTACACTGATCGAGCATCCCTTCGCTTTATAACTCGTCCAGCTCGTGTCACAGGCTCAACGTGGATTTGAAAGAGGTTGGGGAGAAAAATCAAGGTAATTTGCAGAACATCAAAGCAAAGCGTCCTGTTAGCACGCCTTTATTCCCCTGTTGGCAGGCTAATATTGACTGTTGTGTGCTGAAAGCCATTAGCTGTGTTCATCATGACGTCGAGACCCTTCTGATAAGTAAGCATCAGTCCGACCCAGCATCCACAGCCGGGTCAGGTAAACAAAGGCCATTGATTTGTGCACATATTTTACATTTATCTGGTGAATGCAATTACAAAACATTTCAGAGACCTGTGTAATGATGCCACTGAAGGATTTGAAAACAATACGGTGCATCCTTATAACCCCTGCTGACGCTCCTATTACCAGACCTGAGCACAGTTTCACCTGTTTTTCCTTTATTTTTAGCCACACTGCAACACCACCTTAGAGACGACAATATCCATCTTTTGATTAGTCTGGACTTCATTTTGAAAAGACATTATGGTACAGAAGATGACCACTGATTCTGGTTTACACTGTGCTTAAGAGGTGAGGTCAAACCCTGTAAAATATCTCTACAGCTACTGATTGGCAGCGAGAATTATTCCAGTGACTTTAGTGATATTAACACTCCCCGATCCAGGTGGTACCTTCTCATATAGCACCATAAATATTTTATTTCGTCAGAGCATTACTTATGATCAAATCACCACGAACCCAGTTGAAAAATAAGGTGAGCCTGTTAAATTATTAGTGTTTAATGAAGTAAAATTATAGCCGAAGAAACAGAAAAAGGAAAAAAAGACAGGGAACAAGACACAAAACGACAAGTTTATCTGCAACACTGCACAGATTTTAACTACACTGAAATACTCAGACAGTGTGGAAAGAGTTTAGCCTGTGTGTCATCATCACTGATGATCTGATGTTGGCGTTGTGGTTTGAAAAGATAGATGTTACAGGGAGCTTTGTCATGAAGGATGACCCTGGCCTGTAGGACGCCATTCATCTTGAGAAATGTGTCACTGCATTTAACTTTATGTACTTCAAGTGATGGAAACTCTACTGCCGGTGAGAAGCGGGAGCTGACAGGTGGTTTGAAGGATAACGTCACATTTTTTCATGTCTATTTTAAAACAACACCAGTACAGTATGTGTGTTATAACAGTTTTATGATGCTGTAATTGTTCCTCCTGTTCGTACCTGCTAAGAAATGATCCCTTCCTAACGCACTTTGGGAAGCAGGCGCCTAAAATATTCAGTCCCTGTTTTGTGCAACTTGTTCCCAATGTGGTTTGGATCGGCATTTCACATTTTGATTTGTTTTTGCCATCGAGATCAATATGGACACAATCAGGATGCACGAAAACCAGATTTGGGCTGGTGGTCTGAGAAAAGTGAACTTGCATCACAGTATTAGAGTGTGACTAAGTTCAGCAAAGTGTATTTTGCTGTCATATAAATTTGAGGCTTACAAAAGCCAGCATGCTAGATAGACTGAGTATATGAAGGTGTTTTAGCGCTCAGCTTTCTCTTCCAGCATCACCTCTCGCTGAGTGATTTTCTAAAGATGCTCTCACAACAGGTTTTCACGTTTTCATTTTATTTCTGCCTCGGCTTCTTTTGTGTCACACTCTTCTGTCTGTCTTGACTCGCATTGATTTTTGCCAAGCACTTTTTAAATCCATAACACTGTAGGTTACGTGCAGAGATATACAAGCAGCCACGATGTGCTGCTGGCAGGCAGCAGGTATGACACTGACACAACAAACACTGAAGAACAGAAAGTCACCAGGCAGAGACCAGGGCTTCATAGAAACTAATGAAAAGACCTTTTTCCCCCTTTTTTCATTCTTTTCTTCAATATACCAACATTAATATTCTAGTTCGCTTCCAGGGTATCCACAGAAAGTGCAAACATGAAGAGGTGATATATCATATGCCATTTTTTACTTATTTATGATTAAGCACGAGCTCCCTGACCACCTGCCCTGCTTCATTAACAGACAATCTTCCTGTTTACTTTCACTTCAATTGAATTGCCAAAATGGAATTAAATTTTAATCAAATTAAAATTAAATTAAATCTCCTCCACACAAGTGGATCCAATCCAAGGCTGAACCACAAGGACTGACAATGCTTATGGTTGCTGAGCCATAATGCAATAAGTATAGGAACAACTGGAAGTTGCTGAATACTGATGATGTATGTATAATTGTAATTTATATATCTGGAAATACATATTCGGATCAGTAAAGCTGCAGGTTTTGTTCTGTGCTTTCAAAAGAGATGGCTTCTTGGATTTCCATCAGAGACACGGTTGAGCTACATCCACCGGCTGGCTCTGGATCAGCTGTGTGGACGGTGCAGCAGGAGGAAACTGATGGAACAGATGGTTGTAGTTTTAGACCTCACCGGATCAGTAAATACCTTCCTCAGTGTGCAGTACAACAGCTTTTATTTGATGACATTCCCAACACAACTTAATGGCATCAAGATTTTATTTTGGAATGAAATGTGTCCACTGAAATACTGAGCGTGTTAAAAGGAGTTTAACAGGTTAATATTTACTGACTATAGTCATAGTTAATGGAAACATTCAGGTGTTGTAGAGTGGTTCCTCAAACCAAAAGCTCCAGTGCTTCACAAATCAACCAAGTGAGGAGACAAAAGCAGCACAACCCCACTGCATTGTTTGACTGTCTTTGCACAGCACAGCTGAAGTGTTTTCACGCGACATCACTAAATGCAGAAGTCACTGTTTTTATTCCCTGCTGGGTGGCAAGCACAACACAGTCGGCGTCTGCCTGCTGCTAAAATGTTAAAGAGCTGCTGTGCACAAACAGATGCAGGAGTTTAGAGACTGCAGAAGGTTGAAGAGGAGACACGCAACACTTCTCAAGCTGGTGAATGACATAAACTGATCAAAAGCATTCTTTTCTAAATGAAACATATTTTTATAGAAAAATATAAGTTTGATCAGGCTGACGACAGGCCCACATTTAGTAAAGGCAAGGTTGAGAAATTAAATGAAAGGACGATGTTAAGTGTTTAATATGTTGCTTTTCAACCATGGGTCTCCAGAACAGCTTCCATGGTTCTTTAAAGCTAAAGCTAAGCTAAGCTTATGTGTTTTAATGATAATACTAAGAATTGCTGGGTAACAGGTTGAGATCTGGTGATTCACATCTGGTGATGTTAAGAGACCCATTCATTCTGATTCTTCGTTTCATTTCTAGTCCATTGTTGTTGTTGTTTTCAGCAAACTGCCTCTCTATCCATGCAGAGATCCACCTGTTGGGCTATGTTGGTATGACAACAAGCAACATTAATGCATACCTTCCACATGTTTATGATTTTATGAAAATCTCTGTCCCAGAATTGTGTCATTTAAATCAAGTAATTCAAAATAATTCAAGTCAGGAGTAAAAGAGGCTTGTCTTATTTCCGTGGTGTTTTCAAAGGTATGCAAATATGAGTGAACTTGTTTAGCAACATTGGTTGAAAAGAGAAAACCTGCTGCACCATCAACACAACAATCAGTGTTGAAATTTCACAAAGCACTGTACTTCCTAGAGGGAAATACTGAATTTTCTACTCCACTATTTATTTGACACTTATAATTAATATACTGTTAATCTACACTGCTTCTAAAATAGACTCATTTACGCTGCAATGTTAAAATGCTCTTTCATGTATTGGTGTAACAGAATAATATAATAATAAATATCATTTGACACTGTTTCCAAGTGATCCAAGATTATTCAAATCAAATGGTTTCCATGGTCTGTTGTGTTTCACTACAGTTTGTTTTTCAGGGCAGATTTAAACTACAGGTGCCTATAAAAAACAATGTTGTTCTTATTTCCGAGGTGCATTTGAAGGCAGCACAAGTCTGCTCATAGAGGTACTCACGGTAGTTTTGCTTCTTTTTCCTCTGACTATTTTTTTATTTTGGGTGTGCTAAAACATGAGGTAGATTTGAAGGGAATTTTCCTTTAAAATATATAACTAATTAACTTCCTGTGTTGCACGCACACACCCCCCCTCCTTCGCTCTGACTGAGGAGAAGCAGTTTGCGCCCCCTAGCGGCGGAGCTCCGAGCCGCGGAGAGTCACAGATCCGGCGTCGGTCCCCCCAGTCACAGTGAAAGTTGTCTCCGCTTGGGAAAGCAGGGAGCCGGGACTCGCTAGTTTCCACCGCCGCTGCTTCACACGTTTCCTCCCGGAGCGATGAGGCGGAAGGAGAAGAGGCTGCTGCAGTTCGCCGGGCTGCTCATAGCTGCTCTTCTTTTCCTCCCCAACGTCGGGCTGTGGTCTCTGTACCGGGACCGGGTGTTCGACAACTCGCCCGACGCTGTGGACGGACCAGGCGGCATCCCCCTGATTCAGGTAAGAGCTCGGCCGCGGGTGGCTCAGTGTGGCTGTTTGTCGGTTGTCTGTTGTCTCCAACCCCCCCAAAAAACCTGACAAACATTAGTTTGGTCGCCGCACTGCTAGCAGAGACTGAAACGCAGCGTAGTAACGGTTTAACGACCTTTACATTCCCATGCAGTGTGTGTGTGTGTGTGTGTGTGTGTGTGTGAATGTTTGTGGATGTGTGTGGTGTGTTTTTCAAAATGGACCTTCTTTAGCACCACAGCAGCCTGGCAGGTCATCAGTCACAGCGGCCAGGCTGAGCTCAGAGCCACGTAGCTAACCGAGGCTGGGCGGTGCAGCGAACTTAGAGCAACACTGACTTCAGGAAGTTGAGAAGCAGACGGTGCTGCGTTCACGTGTTGACAGGCATCAGTAAACATGAGTGCTATCACCGCTGTTTACTAACAAACACGGAAGCCAAGTGGTGGAATGTAACTAAGTACTGTACTCAAGTATTAGTAGTAAGCTTTCCCATTATATACTACTCCATACTTTATACTATATCTCAGAGGGAAATATTGTATTTTCTACATTTATTTGACATTTTTACATTAAAAGCGAATGTAATATCTCAGTAGTACAGTGCTCTTAAGTGATAAAATATCAAAGAACACATTATTTTACTTAAATGTATGATTTTGCTTTACTTTTACTTAAAGTGAATCATTAGCCTCATAGCATAATCGCCTCAGTCGTATTTCAGGGTTTTCAGAAAAGAAATAAAACCACACTTTTTATTTAAACGGTAATAGTAAGTTCGTACCATGTGTGAACAGCCAAAAGAGAAAGTGCCTTGTGCCAGCATTTTTGCCCATATTTCAAGACCCACAGAATATTTTGTACTATGTCTCTGAAAACACTGACTAGCTCAAATAAAAGCTGAGACTCTATTTCTTCATGGAAAAAAAACACACTTGGTTTTACCTTGTTCTTATTGTTTTATCACAGCTAGAGTAGAGGCTACCCAAAAATGCCACTTTTTCTCCAGATTCCATCCTTTTTGCTCTCCGATCGCAATCGTCTTCACTTCCTGCTTTGCTCTCTGTGGCGTATACCGTCTCTTTATGCTCCCATCTCCCAGAAGCCCTAACATTAATCACAGGCTGTGTGAGATCAGGATCGGTGACCCGTTGCAGAAAAAAACACTTTGACGTGTTATTACATCGATGGCACCTAAGCGTCAGATTTTAAATGACGTTGAAATACTTCAGTGGCATTCTTAACGTTAATAGCTAACACATTTTCCATGTGTCATACAAAACTATTCCCTCTCCTGTCGCCACCTGTCATTGGTTGAAGTTGCACAAGTTTTAAAATCAGTTGTCATAAAGGACTTTATTTAATTAACTTCTCACAGTCAGAGTGGTTCATTTCCTTCATTTTTGAGGAAACAGGAGCTGTGGCTTGAACTGAATCCTCATTGTGAAAATGATAGATGAATAAATGGGAGGCACAGGCTGGATCTGGGTGTGTGGTGTTGTTGGCCCACATAGAAATTTAAAAACCTCACCAAAACGGGCCCTATTTGGCAGACAGTAGTAGCTCCTCTAATTCAAATGAGGCTGAATGGATGCTGTCACTGATGGTATTTGTGTGTGTGTGTGTGTGTGTGTGTGTGTGTTTCGGGTGGTGGTGTTTGCAGCAAACTTGTTTGACCGGAAGGACCGAGTGAAGGAAGCTGGAGGTCATCTTACATGTCTGTGACGTGTCCTTTCACTGGATTCATGTATCATCATATCCCAGTATACCGTTATTGTCATTATCAATTCATCATTTATAATAATATATAATATAATAATAAATGTTGGCAAATCCCCACCAAGCTTGATGTTTTACGTCGTCTTGTTATTATCAGCAGCTAAAGCTAATTTAATCATGGGAATGAGAAAGCCAGCTTACATTCGGCACAGATCGTCCCAGAGGGTGACTTTTCTCAGCTCAAGTTTGGATTTGATATCTTAAATGACAAGAGCTGTTATGAATGGGATTAGAGGACATGTACAAGGCTGGGATAAAGCCTGTTACATATTAACTGTGACAACAGCTGTCAGCTTCCACAGCAGTTTGAATGGAGACAAACAGGCACTTAGGTAGGGAGTGTTCAACCAAAAACAGGGACATTAAATATGAGTTTAACAAGGTGTGCCTTGTCCAGTTAGCAATCTCTACTGACGTTTCCAACAACCTTTATTATTTCTGGGTATTTACTGGTCGGAATTGGCCTTTGCTGAACGGCTTCTGCACTTTTCACATGAAAATTATATATATATATATATATATATATATATATATATATGTGGGCGAGGATGTGGGGCTAGGACGATAACTGCATCACCGCAATACTGCGGTCATGTGATGCCTCCCGTGGTGTTGAGCTCATTACCCTCATCATCACATATTAAAATAATGAAAAAAAAAATATGTATCTCAATATATTTGCTGTTGAAAGGAGTGCATATGGAGTTGTAAGTGAAATATAAACAATAATATTTAGTAACATCCTGTTTTTAAAGCTAGACAGGGAAACAAAACTTTTCACACTGCAGCTCGGCAATGGGCCAGTCCATTAAACCTAAGGGGGGGTTGTTCAAGGTGTCAGTACTTTTCATGATTAAATTGAATATATACACACATAATACACAGGCATAAAAGACAGAAGCATAAACGGTCGTAAGTGCTTATAGCAGACACACCCCTCTTATGTAGTACTGTCCATAGTTGTTTACGCTGCTCTGTTGACTTGATTTTATTCAGCAAATGTTGCAGATCTTGTTACAAAGCCAAATATTGTGTCGCTAATTTGTATACATTTTATGCCAGAGGACAGGAGTGATCGGCGGGGTTGCGGGGGTAACACAGTTGTCGCGGGAGTAGCAGAGTTGCCGTGATCACACAGGGTAGCAGCGGGGGTAGCAGGGTTGCGGTGATCGCTGGGCTACCACGGTAAACCGCCATACCGCATTGATTGGGTGCTTTATCACCGCAGTAATAAAAAATCCATACCACCACAGCCCTATGAGGACGCCATGGTGAACTCTGCCTGAACTGCTGCTTTCGTCTTGTCACGACAGCACTTATGTTCTACAACTTCCTGATAGAAAAAAAAAAAAAGGACTCAGGTGCTGATCGCAGGTACAGTCCTGACCTAAGCACTCCATCAGAGTGTCTGTCTGAGGGGCTGACCCTCTGTGTGTTAACACAGCTGTATCTAATACAGTGATGTGGTAGTATAAGCTGTAATCAAGTGGCCATGTATACGCTGCCTGAATGACTATGTCATGCTGCTCTAGCAAACACGAGTGGCCTCAGAGCTTCCCCACAGTGATGGTGACAGAAAGGTAATTTGCACATTTGCCCGTCTCCTGTTATTAAGGACGCCTGTTGAAGCAGAGGTGGCACAGCTTCCTCCTGTCTGCTCCAGCAGCTCAGGTTAAGTGGAGGTTAGAGAGGATGAGAGCGACGGGGAGAATTAAAAAGAGGCCACATAGTCTGACCAGCTGCATGCACCTCCTCCTCTTCCTCTGCAAATGCATTACTCTCACTCCCTAAAGCATTTAGGTTTAGTTAAAGAGACAAAGGGTGGCATCACCTGCAACCATTATCTTTATATTCTATCAATTGTTTGGTTAATAAAATATCAGAAAATGGGGAAAAATGTGTCTCAAAGATATTCAGCTCACTGTCACAGAGGAAAGAAACCCTGAAATATTCACATTTAAGAAGGTGAAATGAGAGGAAGTGGACTGTTTTCTTTAATTAGTTAATTGTTGCATCTCTATGAGTTTGAACGACGAGTTGAGCCTCGTAATGATGATGATGTCATAGGTGCTTAAACTAAACAATAAAACATAGGTGCTGGTGAAACACATCCTGCCTGCTGTTAGTTAACAGTCAGCTCACACTTCACTTCCTCTGGTCGACTGTGTCATGCTGAGATGTATCAGGATTTCTTTTTTATAGTGACTTTTTACTGTAACTTTGGGAACCACTGCACTCCAACCAAACAGGGCAGGATTTAATGAGCTCAAAGTTAAAACCTGATTTATTTTTCCGACCATGGCAGACTGTTACTGTGCTAGTGGAGGGCTCAGCCTTTATTCTCATTTCCTAACAGATGTGAGGTGAAAAATGTCCAAATATTGTATGTGCTTTAATCCGGCTTTGGCTTTGAAGCAGCTGTGGCATGAATCATTGATTGACTAATCAACAGAGAAAACAAATCAATAACCTTTAAAAGGTACTGCAGCTTAGATGTGAGGTTGTGATGCCGCTGTTTCTGACAAGAAGTGTTCATCTTTCAGTCAGATTATTTACATTTACTACTTCACCAATACCTCACGTTACAACGCTATCACAATATTTTTTGCCCACAATTATAATATCACAATATAGCAATTCTCCAATTTCATCCACCATATGTAATAATGTCTGTGTCGCTGCACTGAATCCATTTCACAGGAATTACAAAAAATCGTCAATCAATTTCACATGAATGACAGCCAAATAAAACAAACTGTGTACTGCATATACACATATTGTTTTGTTACGTTCCCTAAGAGCGTCTAGGGGAAGAGGGAGGCAACACAATAGAAAACTAAACACAAACCACGGTGTAGAACCAAGATCCGACCATTTATTTATAATAAATTACATAAACCACTACAGAAAACGAGCATCTAATAACAGGAAGATGCCCATCACCTAAGATTATGACAAACAACGACAAAGTTACCACAGTGTAAATTAACTGAAGCCAGTTACAAAAAGCTACTCTCCAAAAGATTAAATGTACCCGGGGCCTTTCTGTGTGGAGTTTGCATGTTCTCCCCGTGTCTGCGTGGGTTCTCTCTGGGTACTCCGGCTTCCTCCCACCATCCAAAAACATGCATGGGGATTAGGTTAATTAGCTAATTTAAATTGCCCGTAGGTATGAATGTGAGTGTGAGTGGTTGTGTTGCTATCTCTGTGTCCTGTGATGAACTGGAGATTTGTCCAGGGTGTACCCTGTCTTTCACCCTAAGACAGCTTGAATAGGCTCCAGCGGTAGAAAATGGATGGATGGATATTGTCTGAAATTAAGTGCATAGACATAATTTAACTAGAAATAAGACAAATATTCTTGGCAAGATTTTGATTTTTTTGCAGCGTTGTTTACTTGTTATATTTTATAGTATTTATTTAAATCTCAGGAAGTCCCACAGTAATGTTGTTGTATTGTTGTCTGCAGCAGTATAATGACAAAAATGTTGGATCTTGAAAACACACTGTACATATTTCTGCATGTAAATGGGTCAGCCTGTCGGTGGATTTTCCTCTCGCTAACTGGACACAATCAGCTCTGATAAAAGTCCAGAAGATAAAGTGTGCTCTTGAAAGGAAAGTTGGCTAAGATTCACGGCCGTGTCACAGAGGAATGAGAATCATACAGGCTTCTGCACACTGGAGGCTGCATTTATGAGCCACACACTGTAGGCTGGATTATGGTTCATTCATCACGACAGAACCTTGTACTTTTCCCCTCTGACACATGTACAGTACACTTCCTGACTCACACATACTTATACACTGCTTTTAGAGCCAGCAGAAGGTCGGCCAAAGACGATCTGGTCTTATTAATGAGCAGAGCTCAAAGCAAACAAGGACATCTATGTGGGACTTCTAAGGACAAGGTGAAATTCCTGCTGAAAAGCATCTTTTAAGTTCTCATTTCTGCCTCAGAAGTCGCAGCTTGCCAGGCAAATTATTACTGCAGAACAACATGGTTTTCTGAATAAATACGCCTTGTGCTTCAGACTGATTTTGAATTCCCAGGCTGCCTGATGTTGTGATGTATTCCTACCCCACAGTCACGATGCAAATCAGATATTTGTTTGACCCCTCTGTCCTCCTGGGCTCCCACAGGCCTGAAAGCAAAGCAGAAAGTCTGACATTTGTCCTTTTGAGGAAAAATAAGCAAACCCTCGATGCTTTATTCATTTACTCACTACATCTTCTGAAGAACACATGCTGCAGGAGTGCTGACACATGATTGGACTCCATGAAATCATTTTATGCAATAATTTACTTTGCAGCCTGTTATAATAAGGACATATTTTATTATTAGCAACATATAAGGAGGATGAACAGGTGTCTCTTCCTGTAGATATTGATATAAAACTGGCGTTCGTAGTGCAGCCACCTGAGAAATAATGTACCTTAACTCAGTGAATCAATAGTTTCTCCTTTAACAGTTTGCTCTGCATTAAATCTTT
Organism: Synanceia verrucosa; assembly: GCA_029721515.1. Lineage (NCBI taxonomy): Eukaryota > Metazoa > Chordata > Actinopteri > Perciformes > Synanceiidae > Synanceia > Synanceia verrucosa. Next base: position 19,679,228 of record CM056565.1, on the reverse strand, counting down.
GGAAGAACGGGTTGAAATGTTTCTCATCACATAGACTGAATCCCAGGAACGGAGCCAAAGCAGGCATATAAAGTCATCCAAATATCCCTGATTCAGAGGCCTTTCCTTTGCGCTCCGGCGGCGTCGAACTGTTCGACCTGCAGCTGCCTGTCTGTTTCCTCTCTGTTGCTATTCTGATGAACATTAAAGATGAATAAGAGTTTAGCCCGTGGTTCTGCCAAAATCTCATCTTTCTGCTCTATTGACATGATGTGGGAGAGGGGGAACGATGTTTCTTGCCAATAGCAGGCAGTGATTTGAGCTCGCTCTGGAACCTCCAGGCAGCACCTACAGGAAGCACGAATCCAAGGTGCACAGAAGTGAAATTGAGTGGATTTAGGCTGCCTTTCGCAAAAAAATCACTCTTACAGATTGCAACACGTGCACAAAGATTTGGGGGAAAAAATGGGGAGCTTCCTCAAGGCAGTTTGGACGTCTGCTGGGAAACTGGGAGTCTCTGCAATTAAGAAAATTGCATCATGTCAATGAATCCTGTGAGGTTAAGAGTAATTAGAGAGGCTTTGAGAGTGGGATTAAGACAATTTAATGGAGTTTATGATAACAGTTGTGAGAGTTCATTAGAGTTTATTACACTGCTTAGTGCTGTATGGTTTATAAAACTGTCTCACCAGTGCAGGGATGACCTCTTTATGTGTTCAACATGAGAGAAGATAAATGAGGTGAGGACAGGATGTCTGCCAATAGTTTATTTGACATGACAAGCTTACTTTCTTGATGTCCCAAAATTTGTGAAGTATGTATGATAGTGATTAGTAGGGCTCGGTACTGAACTTTAATACTTTTGTAGCACTGACCGAAATGCTGCGATCGGGTATCAAAAAATTAATAATTTTTTGGTGCAAATTTTGATAAAAACAGGATTAATGTCATTGCAGCAGCATAGGGAGCCCGGCGTTTGTGTTTGCGACTCATGGTGCGTTCAACTTGTAAATGAATGTTGGGATTTCTAAGCTTCAAGTCAGAATTTAAATCTGAACCCTCCGTGAAGTCGGATCTCCAAATCGGAAAGTTGGATTAATCATCTTGGCATAGAATTTATGCTATCTGCTACTGACATAAACAGTAGCTACATGTTTAATTGTACATTTGTATGGCTGGAAGAACTGGGAGGACTAAAGTTAATAATAATAATAATACATTACTGTTGATGATGACCATGATTAAATCCTAAATTACACAAAAGATAGACATATCGAAGAAACTATTCTGGAACTGATATTGAAGTAAAGGTATCAAAATTGGTATAGTATCAAACATTTTTCGTGATACCCAGGACTAGTGATTAGACTTGCAGCCAGACAGTGCTGGTTGATCTGGAAAAAATGCATTTTGTGCTAAATATCATGTCATGTTTCTGACAGTAGCAACATCAAACTCACATAGTAGTGTAAATGAATAACAGTTAATCATGTTTTCAAAGACATGTATGTATGTACAACAGGAGGAAAGTGTAGCTCTCGTCGATGTGATGATATTTTTCAGTGAGATGATTTCAGGAGGCGCACAGCTCCAGGGTTTGGTGATCAGGGGACGAGCTGTCACATGAGTACCTGACCCAGCCTCGCTGAGCTGTGGGCTAGCTGCGCTATGAGATTTTATCTTTAACGTGCTAAGCCTCTGGAAACGAGGGACACTGAGGGATGAAAGTCATTTGCAAAGACAAGTGGAGTTACTCGCTGCAGACTTAAGTCGTTGCACTTTATCACTCAGAGCTGAGAGAAGGGAGGAAGGAATGAAGGGGGGAAGGAACACCTCAGGAGAGAAGGAGGCAGAGCGAGCGGCTAAAAGAGGTGTTTGTTCTCAGGCTGGCTTTGTTGGAGAGCCTTTCCTCCCCGGGTCCCTCGCACAAGGCGGACGTTGACTCGCCTCTGGCTGCGGCACAGACTGAGCGCGTGCAGGAGCTGCTCTGTATGCCTGTCAGGGATCTGCTGCCCCAGATCAGCGCAAGGAGCCAAATGAGGGACAGGTGCAGCAGACAGCCTGTGGAGACGAGCGAGGAGTCAGGCTTTTAATTACAGCCACGTGGGTTATGGAGACGCTTTTTTTATGCTCCGATGATTAAACTAATCCCAGGATGCCAATTTAAGGCCAGCTCTGTGCTTCACAGGGCTGAGCCCAGAGAGCATGATGCCTCTTTGAGTAGGTCTGTTTTCTGCATAAATCTGCTGCACAGTTACACTGAGCTCAGGTCAGATACAAAGGCTCAGTTTCAGAGCTATAGTGAAAGTACTGGTGTCAAATCAAACGAGAAACCTAGAAAACTGCCACTGCTATTTTCAATGGGTCCTTGACCTGGGGCACCAGGAGCTCAGGGGTTGCTGGTTCAAGTCCACATTGGACCAAGTCTGGAGAGTGGACTGGTAGCTGGAGAGGTGCCAGTTCCTCCTCTTAGGCACTGCCTAGGTGTCTTTGAGCAAAGCACTGAATCCCCAACTGCTCGAGGCAGCTGGATAAATCTCCATGAATGCATGTGCTTGTCTTTCAACTGTAAACTGAAAACTGTAATTTCCCCCATTGAGGGATTAATAAAGTAATTCTTTTTGACCTCTGACCTCAAGACATATACAAGTAAATGAATTCTATGGGAAGAGACACATCTTCTAAACTAAAACAGCCTGGGTTTGACTGTCAATGTGAGACTCTTGTGGAGCCATTGAGCCCTGTTAGATTCATGTGTTATGATGTTAGTCCTCACAGAAGCCACTTCATTGTATTATTTGAAACTTGACCTCGGTATATAATGAGCTGTAGTGACCTCTTGAAGAGTCACAGCCTTGTGAAACTTTACAACCACAAACTAGAGACCTGGAGTGTTCAGAGGATGGATAAATGGCTTGTCTAGGTATATTGACAGTAAGAGGTCACACAGTCTCAGCAACATCCCATATTAATCTTAATCAGCTGATCTCCCCTCTATGTTTGAATAGAACATCTTTTCTGACAAACCCTGTTTATCCTAAGGTAAGCTAAGGGTTGGGGTATGTATGAACAGATGTGGAAATCAAAAGCGCTGTAGCTGTTCCCAGTGACTCCAAAGCTGCTTTATGGCTGTCATAAAGTGAGGGCTGACATGATATGATACTGCTGCACATGATTGTTGACATGCAAATCACATAAATTATGTTGAGAGTGGGAAAAAAGGCATCTGAGTGAAGTTCAAACCCTGGCTGCTTTATCTTGGACTCTCGTACTGGCCTATCTGGTCTTCTGGTCTTTCTGTCCAATGGGAAAGCACAGATTCTTCCTCTGTCTCACTAAATGTCTCCTCATGTTGCAGATATGAACTCTGACCCTTGTACTGCTGGTGATCTTGATGAAGCAGTGAAGATTACTGCTGTTATGGTTGTTGAGCTTATCAGTTCTATCATGAATGGCAGGGAGAACGTGCTTCCCTTTTCCTTGCTGAAAAACTCTGTGTGTTTGACCACAGGAACCTGGTCTATTGATGAATGTGTCTTTCACCAGTGTGGTTTTTCTAGAGAGAATATTCTGTTTTTCTTCTTCCGGCAGTTTGCTTTGATGTGTCTATCTGTAGCTCGTTCTCTTGGAGTCTGTGGCATTTAAAGACAGTCTGCTGTGAGCTTTGTGCATATGAGATAAAAGCTGTGGGTTTGTGTGCAGAAGACAAAGCAGCATCTTTTCCATACGGCCTGCCTGGCTGCACGGCAGTAGCGATCTGGTGATAAGGTGAATCAGCAAAGCTTCATATGAAAGGAGGAAGAGTTTGAGTGTCCATGGCAGATGAAGCATTTAACCTGAGGCAGACCGCTGTGCATTGCTCTTGCTCAGCTGTGTCTGTTAACCTCTGAACACTGTGCTCTGTTCACATGCTCTTCACTAATGCCGTTATTCTCCTCTCTGAATCAGACGTGTCAGTGCAAACAAAAAGTCAGGCTTCCATTATCAGGTTCAGATTACAGTCTGGAGAACCATTACATGGCCCTTTTGGTGTTCGTTTTACTTGTTTTATTAAATCTGCATTGAAAGTTGCAATAACTAATGATGACCATTAGTCATTTCTGTGGTAAAAATACCCCAAATGTGCAGCTTTTTGGGGTAGCCTGTTGAAAGAATATATGAGCTGAGACTCCTGGAATCTAGTAAGCATTTTTTCAGTTGTTTTACTTAATTCTTGGAGTGCCATTAACATAAAATATTCTGTGGGTCTAGAAAGATGGCTCAAAATGACCAAAAAACGCTGGCACAAGGAACTTATAAAAGGGCTGGCACTCAGTGAGTTAAAAATGCTAAGCTCCAATCACCAATTTAGTATGGCCGCCCATTCATAAACGGAAACAGTGACATTGCAACAGGGGAGCATTCATTGTGAACTGAGCATCAAAAACCACAACTTGGTCTCCAAGAACAATCAGCATTCCCTATTCTGTACAGATGACCTTTATTGTGATGGAGGGTTCAAGCTCTTTGCTCAGCAGCACCTCAGCAGCTGGAACAGTCCTGTTCAACTTTCCTTCTCGCCATTAGGCTTCTGCCATCTCACTTCTCTGTGAAGTGTGACGACTTCTTTTCATTTTGACAGATCGTGGCGCAATAGATGTCTCCTGTAGTTCAGAGAGCTTCAGAGGAAGGGTTTGAACTGCGGCAGCCGGGTCCGTTTTGTAGTCTTAAAGCACTTTTCAGCAATCACACAGCAGCCAAACCAGCACTTCTGAACAGCTGTTTGAAGATTGACGTTCTGTCTCTGGAAGAAATTGCTGCATTTCTTGCTCCGCTAGACCGTGGCCTTCCTCACTGAGCTACTGGCAACGACAGCAGGTGATGTCACTGTTAGCATTTATTGGGCTTTGATCATTTCATACAAACGTACACACATACCCATACCCCCCCAAACACACACCTGTCCTCATCTTGGATCATAATCAGGGCATATTTCCTCCCCCAGTCTTGTATAATATTTTCATTGGCATTGATTAGGGATGTAAAACGATGCGTGAAAAGACAAGCTGTGTGGGTGAGGAGAAAGTAAATGAAAGAAGCTATAAATGCTGGAATCGTCACAGAAAAAAGGAGGTAGCTACTGTGGTGAAGAACCGTCTTGTTTAATGCCAACATTGTTCTCACTCAATGCTGGTTTGCTGACAGCATTGGATGGATTTTAACAAATTCTTTTTGCTACACTGGATAAAGCTGACCAGACACTGTGCGATATTATCAGTTATTGTACTCAGCTCCTGCTCAAACTGTACGACTAAATCGAGTTTGATAGATAGCAGCTCACGATTCATGTGCTCACACTGTACGTCCATATATGGCACTTACAGAAACACAATGTAAAAATAATAAGAAGAAGTAGTAGAAGAACCTGGAAGTGGATAGAAGCTTGAAAATGCTAAACAAGAAGTAACATAATTTGTGCCATTCATTGGTCTTGGCACTGCTTCAACAGTGTGATACCCTCACATGGTCATTAAGTTATTTTTGTTTAATTTGGACTTTAATCATGGTCGTCATTGATATTAATTTGTTTAGTTTGTGTATTAGTTTTATGTTTTATTCCATCTCCATTTATTTTTGTCAAATTTTGGCCTTTAATCATGGCAGATATACTAGACAATGGTTTGATGATGATCTGTTTTTCTAGAGATGTTTGTTGCCTCATGCTGGGAAAGTGTGGGGGCGGATTGGTGTCACTATGAAACTGTGAGCATGGCTCACAGATATTCAAGTATTGGATTTTGGCACTGAAAAATTATCCATTTTTTGATACCCGATAGGATTGGATCTTTTCGGTTGTTGCTACAAAAGTATTGAAGTTCGGTACCCAGCCCTAACCCAGACACGTCTGAGAGCAACATTTGTTGACACATCCTTGCTATATATGGTCCTGGGAGCTTTGTGATGGAGTAACAATATGTGGGTGGAGCAGTGGCTAATATTAGCGTGTCACTTGCTGCTGGTTATAAAGTTAGCTTATTCAGCAGCAACACTGGCTGGTCTTTTTCTGACTCTGCAGCATAGCTTTTGAGTATTTTACCTGTTTGTATTTTTTATTCATTGAATGTCTTTGAAGTACCTCTCAGAAGGCTATTATGTATTGTTTATTCAGTTTTGTCACATTCTTCTAATCCTGATAGCACTGACATACTAATGATTGTGTAACTACAGATTTGGAGCAAGCTTGCATTAATCCGATGTGCGCTGCCGTTTGCATGAATTGTTTTGAGGAATATACTTTGGGTATTGTAAGTGCTAAAGAAGAAAAGCAGGTTGCAGCTTGCAATAGATCTGCTTAAGATACTTCTGCAGAGTCTTATTCTGTTCTCATTCTGAAGATGTTGTAGCATTAACTGTCATCAAATATCTCATCACTTTTTTTAAAATGTTTGCGAGTGATAGGACAGATGCCACCAGTGGTGCAGGCATAGTGATTTTTCTGGTGTCTTCCTACTGCCGTTAAAGTTGTATTTTACCTGATGAACTATTTTATGTAATTAGAAATGTCAGCCTTCTAGGAAATGTGACACACGTTGCTAACTGGTGACTCACTTGTGTAGCTGCTTGTGGAGATGTGATTTGCAGTAGATGCTTTCAACTAGCGATGCGTGACTGACATGTAAATTAAGCTCATGACGACCACATCATGCTGAGGGAAAAATAACTTGCATCCTTAGCTGCTGTGAAATTATACCATGATTCTACCTCTGGAGAGACAAGATTTCACCAATGACAACAAGTTTGTAATTGCACCAGCAGCAGTTCAAACCTCTGAAAATGTTTAAAAAAAAATCCACAGATTTCAATGGAGTGAAAGGAGCCCATTCATATGTCCTTTCTCTTTGGGATGAGGGTCAAAGAGGGTCATTGAGTGTTTTCAGACCTTTGTACTGCCTGTGGCTCTGGTGGCTTTTTGAGAAGGCGAAGAGGAGCTCTCAGTGAATGTTGAGGCTGTGCACACAGTTTGATCATTCCCTTCGTTTCTGAGCTGTTGAGCTGCTGACACTATTACTGAGAAGCTGAGGATGCTGTATCATGCCCACATGAACAAACCAAACATTTTGGAGATGGCTCAAGATCCTGTACAACCTTTGGAAAATGTCAGTTGTGCCTCAAGACTCTGGGGTACAAACAGCCTATAGTTGTGATGGGCTTACTAACTGATTGCACTAAATGTCTTGCCATGCTTCTCAAAGCAGCCTTTCTGCTGGATTACAAAAAGATGCTAGTGTCACGTAGCTGGCGAATATGTTTTTTTATTCATCCCCTATTGGGAGATATTCAAAGCCATGCAGAGAGTGTCAGATTTATGTGCATAAAGCCTGTATTTATCAGCCTCCAAAACATCTGCACCACCACAATATAATCAAGGTCAAATGAAAAAAAAAAAAAAAAACCAAAAAAATGAAAAGCCGTGAGAGGAGCTTGACTTTCCAAAAACTATGGGCTGGTGATTTAAGTTTTACTTTATATGGAAATAGTAGTTCCAATAAAAAAAAAAACAAAACAGATTAACCAGCGTAAACAGAGTAAATAATCTGTGATAGTAAGAACAAATATAGATTATTAGGAATGAAAAGCAGTTTTGTCTGTTTAAAAATCTGAAGGTGTATAAATCATTGACTAAATAAAGTCTGAGATTGACCAGTGAGATTAGATTAGTAGGTTATATAGCCAATGATAAGGGACAGATAAAAGCATGGAGTAGATGCCTTTAATAGTTATTTAAACTGTTTCACACAGTTGACTAAACATTAGCACTGGGTTTTCATTTTAAAGGCTGCGGCTTCTTATTACATAGAAATCTTGAATCTGATGAGTCATCTCTGCTGTTGGACCTGTCTGCTGCTCAGGTGAGCTGTTCTTGTCGTTAGTCTCTGTACCCAGCACTGATGTGAGGCTGCAGGCTGAAACTAGTTGGTAGATTTACACCATGTTATTCTATTATGAAGCAGCCATTGAATCTGCGTCTTTCTGACAGTTCTCGGAGGGAAGCCTCTGCTCACTTTGTTTCACATAATGCTCTCATATTGGACTGTTGTCAGCTGAACCCAGAGCTATCATCCTGTGGCCTGATTGTCTCCTCGCTGACAAATGTTGATAATTGCCTTCCAGTGGAGCTGTAAAAGCGCTTCCAGCTGAGCTCATTGATTCGCTCCTCCTAACCAGTGGTGGGAAGGAGCAGCGAGCCTCTGGCTCTCCGGCTCACCACGGCACAGTAATGCTTGGCGCAGCAGGACGAGGCGGCCGCAGGGAGATGTATGGAGGGATGCTAGTAGGATTAGGGCCACTGAGATAACTGATTTTGCTGATTGTTATGTAAGCCACATCTGTCCTCTGTCCCGAGTGGCACCAGGCCTCCCACGCTGAACGCCGCCAAACCCAGCAGCAACGCGATGAGTCCTGTGTACAGAGAGAAAGCTGGAGGAAAGGGTGGGGTAGTGAACTCACTCCTGGCTGCTTATGGCAGAAACACAAAACAGATGATGTTAGCTGAGAAAATGATGGTCATGGTTTTCTTTTCAGAAGACGTTGACCAGCCAAGATACAGATCCACTAAGTCACATTTCCCTTTGACTCTAAGCTGCAAGTAAATTTCAGTGATCTGTTGTTTTGTTAAATCAAACATGTCTGTCTGAGAAAAGGAACACTGAACTAATACCTCTGGACCGCTGCCTCTCTTGGCCTCTCTACAATGGCAGATCACAGAACAGCATCTCTCACTATCCCATATTGACCTGAATAGGGGTGTCCCGACCTGATATTGATACCAGATATTGGTCCAATATCAGTAAAAAAAAATAAAAAATAAATAAAACAAGTATGGGATTATATCGCCTGCATTTAAAATCTGAGATATTGAGATATCAGTACTCTGATAGCATCAGTCCATTCCAGACTCCACTCCAGCTCTTCTATCCAGGAGCAGAGCCCAGTGATCACAACAACAGCTGAGCTAAGGTGCTAACAAAGTAGCAAGTGTGGCAGCATTTTTTGTTTAAGTCTGAAAAAGACGTAGCTGAGTGCAGAACTTTAATACGACTAACCTCATCGCACATTTCAAGCAGCATCATCATCTTCTAATTTATTTTTTATTTATTCAATTATGTTTCAAATATTCAAATATGGTTATGTTTAAGTTAAACTGTTCGCTATTTTGAACTTTATATATGTTTTTATTGGATTTATTGAGGTTATTTGTCAGGGTCTTTCAGGGTCTAACTTTTATTTATTTAATTCAATTTTTGAATATTCTTAAGGTTTAAGGTTGAAATTGATGTAACCCACTGGTCAATAATTAATGGGTCAGTCAGACCTACTGTTGTTGACTATTGTTTGTTTGAGTAATATCACTTAATCAAGCCTTTTCTAACATTCCATACTACAAAATAAGTCAAGTCAATTTTATTTGTATAGCCCAATATCCCAAATTATGAATTTGCCTCAGAGGGCTTTACAGTCTGTACAGGACATAACACCCTCTGTCCTTTGCAAACAACCCTCACATCGACTAAGGAAAAACTCCCAAAAAACCCTTTTAACAGGGAAAACGACATGGAAGAATCCTCAGGAAGAGCAACAGAGGAGTAAAAAAGTAATAGAAGTATGTATGATTCTTGCTGATATTGTATCAGATCGATATCGGTGTCGGCCAATACTCAAAGCAGCGATATCGGTATCATATCGTAAGTGAAAAAGTTGTATCAGGACACCCTGTCCTTCAGGTCTAAGGACAGTCTCCTGTTGCGCATCAGGCCAGAGGACGGTGGTACGTGAGGATGCTCTTAGAGCTGGCAGCAGCACTATCTCCCTGCTTCCTTTTCGTCAGACATGATAATAAGGAGCTTTGTTGAACAGCACTTTGCTCGGATGGGTTTGGACAGAAGCCAGCAGAGGCTGTGATCATGGTAGCGCTAACACTGCTGTAAATTACCACTGAAGCCTCTTACAGTACACATCCATCACACTAGTCCTCCTGTTAAAATTGAATTTTCAACTTAAATGGCATGGTGTCATGCCGAATACTTTACAAACTGTTGACTGTGCTGACTCTGTCTGTGTCCCATGTTTAGTACTGTGTTCCTCCTGTGCAGCATGTGCTGTAGGATGGATTACTGTCTCACCTCTTTGGACAGACGATCATTAAATTATTTGTTTGGTGATGAAAGACTAATGTTAACGTTGTGCTGCTAAACAAAATCTAAATTAAATCTTGGAAAACATGTAATAGTTTTGTTATGCAGCAGCTTGGTGGAGGTAAGGGCGAGGGCTTGTTTGCATAGATGGCAGTTGAGATAAACACTGAGCCGCTGCTTTTTCTGCAGCGCAAACATCCTGCGAGGGACAAAACAAGACACAACACAACATGAAAGTCTCAAAATTGCCAGTATTTTTGTGTTTGTGTCAAGCATCCAAGAATTAAGCACAGCTCTGCGCCTGCAGAAGGCAGAGACGCAGCCATCTGTCATGGCCTTTGTCCAGTCCTCTGCCTGGTATCTGTGGTGGCAGCAGAGCTGTGGATAATGACTCCTGTCGGGAGAAGAGGCGCTGGGTGGCGGCCCTGCTGGGCTGCTTTAACAGGGAGGTCTTGCAGCCTCAAGCTCTGCAAGGAGCATTTTTCTTTTCTTTGCCCATTTACATTTTGCAGCTCATTTAGGTTTTTTTGTGTTTCCACCACTTTTCCACACACCTTCAGGATGGTATTTATGTGTAAACAAATTATTCCCCTCGTCTGCTCTCAGTTGGATTTCTTTGCTGGAGAGATAGGGACATTATCGGAAAAGGTCCAAACTTTTGGAGAATGATGCATCCAGCTGCTGTGTTGTATCATTTTCAAAATTATAATAAATTAAGATGGCTATTTGCCAGCAAACCACTTTGCAGGGGATGCTGTGACTCATCTTAGTTTTCCAGTTGGATCAACAGCTTGGCGGATGTGTAACTGGTGCTGCTGGTGGGAACTGTGGTACAGTTAGTGAGCTGTTTTTAGACAGTGAGGATTGGCAGCTTGTGCTTGTGTGCGATGATGAGCCACAAGGGCAATTGACTATGAAGAGGAGGAGGAGCAGAGGCTAAGGTGGAATTGGACAGGAAGAGGAAGACAAAGGGACAGAGAAGCTTCCTCTTCTCACTCCCTCTGTCGCTGCTCTGTCGGACGAGAGGAAACAGAAAAGGGAAGTATTGACCAAAAGGTGGTCTGATTCACCCTGAGAGGGCTACATTCATGCCATTAAAAAGTCTTTTGAAAATCATCCTCCTACCAAAGCTCCAGGGTTGGTGAAGCAAGCGGATGTTCACAAAAGATTAGAATATTAAGACGAGTAACGAGCATCTGGCTCCACAGAACAACCCTGTGACTATAGAACACTTTTAGGGCTGGGTATCACCAAATACCTCACGATACGATGCTATCACAAAATTTTGGCCAAGATAATGATAATATGACGATATAGCAACTCTGCGATAATCGATATATTGCAAGAAATTTCATCCAGGATACATCACAATACCTGTGTCACTGAAGACATTCAGAATTTATTGACCGCACTGAATCCGTTTCACAGGAATTACAGAACACTGTCAATCAATTTCACATGAATGACAGCCAAGTAATACAAAGTATATACTACACATATATACTTACTGTATGTGCCTGAACAGCCCAAAACATGACAGAAAACCCCAATATTAACAAATTGAGAATCAATATTACACAGAAGACAAAATATTGTGATATGTCACCATGTCAATATTTTTTCCGCCCCTAAACACTACAAGAGGAAATTCTCAGTAGGTGTGATGCAGTCATCCACTGCACACCCCAGAGCTTCATTCAAGCCTAAATGCTTGAGGCAGGCAGCAGGCAAGAAAATGAAATTGTAAAGTGAAGGAAGAGAAAAAAAAGGTTGTATTACTCTGCACAGCTCTTATTTTTCTTCATTCCTTTCACCAGCAACTTTAAGGTGATCATTCATGGGTGACAGCGATATTACCTGGGCACTGTACCTCTAAAAATGAAATGCCATTCTGACAACATTCTGGCAGCCTTCTACTTGCACATGGGTTTTGCCATTGGTTGCATTTCAACCTCAGCCCAGTGGGCTTGAATGCCAGGTAAAGAAATGCCAAGGATGAGGTTTTGCTCATCGTGCTAACTAGAATCTGAACTTCAGTGACACCCATGAATAAAGACACCAGTAGCTCTACAGACAGGGACTGCATCTGATGGTGAGGACTGGAAGAAAAACATGAGAGAGCAGATAGAGTGGGTAGAAAAGTTAAAGGAGATGAGATATTCTTGAGCTCAGAATCAAAAAGACAGTATTTTTGTCCTTGTCTCTTTGGCGTGTTGCTGCTGTGCCTAAACCCACAGCAGCAGCACCAATCCCAGCCTATCTGACCCAACAGCAAACATAATCAGCTGTTGGGCAGATTAGCAGAAGACCACAGCAGCATGGAAATGAGGTTAGGCAGCCAGCGTTTCAGAGAGGCTCTTCATAATCTGCAAATCCCTCCATCGAGGTCACTAGGGGGAAAACTGATGGACCAATGACTGACTGTGGCTTCAGAGCCCCCTACAATGCCCTAGTTCAAGTGCTGTGCACATTTCAGACCAATGCTGCCCCTTTCTGCCCTGCAGATAGTTATTGGGAAAAAAAATGTTGCTAAATCATGTTGGAGGCTCGTGCACTCTCCACTACTTGTTGTTGAACGCTTCATCATTCACTAATTATCAGGTGTTTGGTCACTGGTACATTGAGTTACATCATGCCATGGCCGTGGGAAATACTGGTATCGGAGTAGATATCAAGTCACACCTCAACCCTCTGCTCTGAATACTTGCTCCATGCTGTGATTGGTCAGTTTTGTGGTGGTGAGAAATCAATCACAGTTTTGACAACCTGAAAAAATGTCTTCCAGTGGAGACGAAGGGTGGGAACAAGTGAGTGTGCTGTTTCAGCACCATGGACAGCGCTGCGGACTCTTCAGCACAGCACAGGGAGAGCTGCTTCTGAAGCTGCATGAGGTGTGTTCGTGTGTTTCAGGTGGGAATAAGTTCCTGTCACATGACTTATGGGACTAATTCCTGATAGGCGGCAGGGAATTTGCTGGAAATATGCCGCCAAAAGTAAAACTATCCCTGGCATTAGTTGGGCTTGTTGAGCTGGTAGGCGTCGCAGCAGCTGCTGTAGCATGGCAGCTCGCCACAGGCTGCACTTCACCGCTGCTCTGGGCTGTGCATCGTTATTTAAACAACGCCATGCTACCCCCTCCTCTGTGGCAGCCAACTTTTCACCCTACCTTTCAGTGTTGCTTTTTAGAACAAGTATGAACATTTTGTTTCCAACATGGTCCTACAAACTCGCTGTGAGGGTGTAAATAAGAGTAGAAAGTTGCAGTGAAGCTGTGGTCTGATTCAGGGGTGATGTGTTCTTTGAAAGAGCCAGACCCTGAATTTGGACTCAGCTAATAACTCAGTTTAGGTTGATGAGCAACTTGCATGAGTCTGTCTTCATGTCTTATGTAAATACACCCACATATTTGTTAACTGAGACTCTCAGGCTGTCTTTTGTGAATCCATATGCAAACGTTGACTGACATGTGGCCTTTTGTCATCAGTTAAACAGACCACTAAATGGCTACATTAAATTTAATGAGGCTTCTCACTGCCAGGTGACACGACTCCTCACATCTTTCTCTTGCTGCTTCTGTACTTTCAGCAGAATATTTGTCACGCTGAGATGCATTTCTCTTTCGCTGTGTCATTTCCAAGACTCTTTTTGGGCCTGCCAGTTAATGAGAGCATGTTGGATGGAGAAGGCCAAGCCAGTGTGGTTAGTGGTGTCGTTCCTCCAGTGTCCTATCAGTGTGTTTGCGCTCTGTCTCGAATATTAATAGAGCGGAAAAGTGCCCAGAGTGAAATGAGTTTGTGGCTGCATGGAGCCTCAGCTTTCTGATGATGATGATTAGCAGAGTAGAGGAAGGCTATGCTGTTTAGAAACACATGGCTGTGTTTGGTCCTGCCTTATTTTCAGCTCCATTCATTGCCTTATTTGGGCTGGCATGTGTGCATTGGCTATGAATGTGTATTCTGATGAGCTGTCTGAGATAGACCTGTGCTCAGCTTGTGAGTAATTCTTGTATTACATTTAACAAATGTAAGGCTACCATGTGGACTTATAGGAAACAGATTCTTTTGACTTTGACGGTTTACTGCAGTACCCCCCAATCGCTGCCACATCCCTGACCCCCTGGTCGCCGCCGCCACAGACCCAGCTGCCCCCACTGCCGCAGCAGCCGCTGGAAGATTAATTCTAAGATGCAATGTTACCTTTTTGCCCCAGATGCTGCCTCATCTAAATTAGCCTGCTGCCTTAAAATGTGCCCAAATTGGCGACGCAGTGTTTCGACTTTGTTCCAAGTTTTGCGTCCACAGTTGAAATAAACAAAGTCGACAACCTAGAGTAAACAACTATGGGCAATATTACATAAGAGAGGTGTGTCTGCTATAACCACTTGAAATTGAACTCCAACTGTTTATGCAATTCCTCTGTCTTTTATGCCTGTGTATTGCGTATATTCAGTCAAATCATCAGAAGTACTGAAACCTAGAAATAATTAAGAATAATCAGAAGAACAACACCCCCTGTGGACTGGCCCGCTGCCGAGCTGCAGTGTGAAAAGTTGTGTTTCTCTGTATTTTTTCCTAATAAATTGCAGTGATGACAGTAATGAGCTCAACACCACGGTATGCACCGCGTTATTGCGGTGATGCGGTTATCGTCCCAGCCCAAGCAACAACAACAGAATCATCAGAGTACAACATCATGACTTACAAAACATGAGACAGAAAATAATAAATCCAGTTGAAATGAATGGTTTTAAAATGATCCAGTGAAACTAGATTCTTCAAATGTAAGGTGCTCTGCAAGTTATTCCAGGTCCAGGGAGCAAAATAGGCAACGGCTCAGAATCTGAGCCTTGGAAAAGGAATGACTCCCTGGACTGTTTTACACCTTAGGGTGATTACTAACCTCTGCTGTCTAGTTTTTAGCCATGCTAGGGTTATAACTGTAAGCATAGAGAGGTTGAACGGCCAGTTTGGCACATTGGTACATAATTTAATGAAATGACTCTACTGGAGGGATTGCTCTTTACACATTCATGTCCTCCTCAGGATGAAATCTAATCCCCTGACTTTTCATCTCATGCCATCATGAGGCCAAATGACTGAATAGTCACAAACTCATTCCCAGCAGTCTTATTTAAATGAATAACTCCTCAGCACCACTGGTACTGGTTAGTTGTGTTTATTTTGAGCTTAGTAGTTGTTGTTTAGTAGTAGTTGTGATAATAGTTGTTGTCACAGTCTTTTAGCCAGAGTACATACACAATTTGTGCAAGTTATGTCAAGTGGCTGTTAAAGGAGAGCGTGTTGTGAATTCAGTGCTTTCCATCACAGAATCATGTACTTGTCTTACCCCACTTTTTATTACACACAAGCGATTGCATCCTCCATCTGTTCCTCAAGATTATTCCATCTCTTTCATACTCATCCTCTTTGACTGTCAGTCTCAATTACTTTCTTTAGGTTCAGTACCCGCCCCCGTTCTGCTTCCACAAAACTAAACATGTGCACACATTAGCTGGAAAGTTTTCCTCTCTCCTTGTCTTGTTTTTCAAGGTCTTGTTGAGCATCAAGAGAAGCCCCTGAGGAATATCATGGCGACGTGCGCTGCAATTGTAATCAGGAGGAAATGGGGCGGCACAATCTCACTTCTTTTTAGTATAAATTTGCACAGATGGACTCTTGCTGCTTGTCAGGTCCTTGTATGACACACTGAGGGCATTTGCCTGTGACAGAAAGAGGGGAAGACGAGTGGAAGCGGAGATGAAGGTGAAGAGGAGAATACATTTTTGTATTCAGCTCCTACACAATATCTCTCTTTGTCAGTTTGAAACCAAACTTGATGGTATGTTTTATCGGAATTATTTAACATGAAATATTTATTTACAGCACATTTAAAATTCTCAACATTAACTCATTGAGTGCCATCCCTTTTATCGATCAGAAAGTGCCTTGTACAAGCATTTTTGGCCATCTTTCGTGACCCACAGAATATTTTGTACTATGACTCTGAAAATACTGAGTAGCTCAAATGAAAGAAGAGACTCTCCATTTCATCATGAAAAAAAAACTTTACCTTGTTCAGTTATTGTTTTATCCTAAGTAGAGTAGAGGCCAGTTTCACCAAAAACACTTTTGTTTTACTCTCTGATCGCGATCGTCTCCACTTCCTGCCTTGACATCTGTCTTAAATACCGTCTCTTTATGTTCCAACTACATATCCCAGAAGCCCCAGGCTGTCTGAGAGTGCCCTGTTGTTCCAGCTGCTGATAAAACACTTTGACCTATACATACTTCGATGGCACTCAAGTGTTTAAATGACGTACATATACCTTAATGGCACTCAAAGAGTTAAGTTTGACTTTCACAACATGTTACGTTGCAGATAATGATAACAACCTCTGACAGCCAATCAGAGGTGGATGCGCCGTCAGGGCATCAAACTCGATCCTCACAAATATTCGAAGCACAAGATAGCTAACATACCAATGATTCCTCAAACCAGACCTGTTTGTTATTCACTGTCATATTCCTCTTAGCCAACAGTCTGATTAATAATTCACGATGTTTCATGCAGTTAGTGGTGCCATTTGTATTTAAGTGTTTCACTAATTGCCTCCTCCCATCAAGCTAATTATTTCTCCATTGTGCTGTGATCCTGTAATTCATGATGCCGAGTCACTGAAAGTCACTCAGTGTGTAGAATGACAAGTGGAGGGAGGAACACTCTCTGCCTTTGAATGCTGAGCTGCAGTGTGTCGGTCTGCATGTGCGTGGTTGTGTATATAAGGCCTCTGTGGGGTTGTGCGTCGTTGCATTGATATTCTCCTCACACGATCGTCAAGCATGAAATAGAAGAGCACACTTCCTGTGGATAAACTCAGAGCGCAGTGCTGCTGGTGAGTGAGAGTCTGATGCTCTAGAGAAATCTCTTCGCTGACACTGATACTGACAGAGTATCAGGAAAGAAGCTCATTGTGTCTGTTGTGTAACTGTGCAACAGTTCTTAAAGGAGCATGCTGGTGGATTTGTGAAATGTCTGTATTTTACATCACTGCTGACCATTTCTCAGTGTTCCCTGGAAGTCGAGCATGTATTTGAAGTGGCCAAAATTTTGCAGGTGTGGTCTGCTGGAAGTCAAACACATCTAGTTCTTGAGATCCAGCTGCTGACACTTACTGAAGCTCATTTTTTAAGCTATAAAATACAGGAGTCTAGATTTAGATTTATTTATTCACTTTGAAAATGATGTTGCGTGGACTTTTACAATACGTCAGCCTCCAGTCTAGAGTTGTGCGATAATATGAAATATCGTAGTGTGATATAAAAATATCAACTGTAGGATATAAGCCTCTGTTGTTTATATCGTAATTTTAACGTGTAGGCTACTTGGTTAGGGCGGCACGGTGGTGTAGTGGCACCGGGTTTGAATCCCGGGTTCGAATCCCGGGTGCGGGGCCTTTCTGTGTGGAGTTTGCATGTTCTCCCTGTGTCTGCGTGGGTTCTCTCAGGGTACTCCGGCTTCCTCCCACCATCCAAAAACATGCATGGGGATTAGGTTAATTGGCTAATTTAAATTGACCGTAGGTGTGAATGTGAGTGTTCTCGTTGTGTACCTACAGACTCAGTGAAGTTTTGATGATACATATTAATGTTTAAATTCTTCATACAGCAGCTCATGAATTAGATGTTTTTCCCAGGGTCCATAAAAGCACCAGCGAAGCAGTGATTTTATTGTTTTACCTTATGAACCACCATGATCATGTTAGTTGGTGTTTTTTTTTCTATTGTCTGCTGGATCTTCAACAAGTTTCAAGTATTTACAATGTACTGACATGATCTAAAACTCAATTGCCGCATGGAAATCAATAAAAAAATGTATTGTGCATTGATGGGCTGAAATGTCATTAGTAGTTGACTGACTACAACACACCTCTGGTACTGTCCTTTACACCAGCAGGCAGTGTGTTTGACAGCATTCATGATCGTCTTCCTTTGTGCTTGTCTGTGTCCACAGGGCGTTAACCGGGTGGGGAAGGACGCTCAGGTGGGACGTGACGGCGTGCGGAGGAAAGACTGGCACAACTATGAAGCAATCAAAAGAGATTCCTCTCGTTCAGGTAGGACCAAACCTCCCCGTAATCCCTCTTCAGAGATGTTATATCAATTTCAGATGAGAACTGAATGACATATTCATCATGTACAAACTTCACACACTGAAGAAACACACATTTCTCATCCGGATGAACATCCTGTTCCCTCTCTGCGTCTTACTGCTCTCCAGCTCTGCAGCAGTGATGTAAATCTCTGCAGTTCTGCTGTCATAAATGCTCTTTATATCTCAGGGAAATCAGCCTCTGGACAAACAGTGTAAATTAATGTAGATGGTTTTATCCCTGAAATGAGCCACACTCATTACCTTTAGGAGAAAAAGTGAATCATGTCTGTTAATGAAACATGCATGTCTGTGAATAATAGTAAAAACAGTGGTGTTTTTGTTCTCTGGGTATCCAACACTGGCTCCTGTTCTCCTTCTAATAGCTGTAAAAATATGAAACTGCCTTTAGCAGTTAAGCATTAGAGTTCACATTTATTTCATCATGTTTCATGGGTTTTTGCCAGGGTTGTAAACAAACCCATTATTGTTAATTTCACAGACATGTCACTCTGCTCTTATTTTCTTTCTTTTTTAACGATGCAATTGACCGTGTTTTCCATTTATATTGACACTAAAATGTCTTGCCTTCCTGCTGTAAGAACAGCCATTACAAGTGTACAAGCCATGGTGCCTTTTAGTTTTGTGATCCATTTTTTCCTCCCAAGAGCAAAAACCTCACCTGGGGTCTTAGTAGCGTATGTCAGGAAACGTCGCGTACACTGCCATACATGCTCACATTCAGCTGTATCAACAGTGAAGTGAGCGTGGGAACTGGTTCTGCTCCATGTCAACTTCATGGCTGATGTACGCCAGGTTCTGATGCTTTTGGTCCCCTGGGAACACTCAGAGGGGATGCTGGGAAACCGTCACTAGTGGAGCTGTGACTGGCCTTGGAGCACCGCAGTGAGGAGCCGGGTGTTGACCACACTGGGCTTCTTGACCACTGGCTCATTTGATTGGGAGTGAGCCAGTCGACCCTGAGCCAGGCCATGCCCCCTGTGTTGAACAGGATCATCCACATCGACTGCACTCATGTTGCAATAAAAGCACCATCTCAGGATGAATATGTTACATTAACCATAAACATACGCCAACGCTTACATGAGGCCCCTGGTTGTGTTTGACAACATCCTCGACACTCACTACTTTCAGTACTTTGCCTGAAAATGATGAAACTTTTCTTGTCCATTATCTTACATGAATGAAAAGGGAAACTTGGTCCTAATTTTTACCTCTTAGCAAATTAGATAACGTTTTGAAAACGGTATAGGTTATTGATAGCTGCTGTACAATATGTTCGTCTGCAGAATACTCTGTGGTCTTATACTCATCGTCTGTGGATCTGTGTGTTTGATGCAGGTAACGGTGAACAAGGGAAAGCCTTCCCCCTGACAGACGCTGACCGGGTCGACCAGGCCTACCGGGAAAACGGCTTCAACATTTACGTCAGTGACAGGATCTCCCTCAACCGCTCCCTCCCTGACATCCGCCATCCAAAGTGAGTTATATATGTGTGCGTGTGTGTCTTAACTGTTTTTCTAGGGCGGGAGACAGTGACTGGGAGTAACCAAGTGTCAAGATAAACATGAGGTTGGCTGCTTGTTAATGTGAAGGTAAACTAGAATAGCCATTTTTGGATTTGAAAGTAGTTTTAGGGAAGGCTAAAGAGCTGATTTTAGATAATTGCATTTTGCGATTCCGTAAAAACCCACAGATATTTCTGTCGTCCAGTGTTGTTCAAACTGAACCATGTTGGTGAATCTCATCCCATGTCAATCTGCCACATCACTCATTTTTATGGATTGTGCAATGGTGACCATATGGAAAGCACTTCCTTTTAGATTTTCCAGTAAAGTGCCCAGAAGCCTCAGGCGAACCTGCCATTTTTCTGCAGAGAATAAATCTTGTGTGTTTGTATGAGCAGTTTCATCTGAATGGGGCCAGGAACAGGCCACAGAGGACCAGGACTGTGCAGGATTTCATTCCAGCCAAAGACTGCAGCAGGTTATTTCACAGATTGGCACTCAATCAACCGGAAAAGAAAACTGAATCACCTGGTGCAGCTTTTGGTTGGGTTGAAAACCTGCAAACTTCCAGGCCTTTATGACAGATGGTTGTTGTTCCCCAAAAATAAGATTTGCTACTGGATGAGAAGCCAGTCTGGGTGCAGGACTGACCTGGGTAATCAGTTTTTAAGGGTAACAAACAGAAAGGCAAAGAGATGATGATATTTTCTGATGATTTTAAGAGAGAGAAATGTGGGCATGGCTTCTTGTACACATGCATTTTATTATGTCACTGGTTGACTTCTTTTGGTCTGTGTTTTTTGCTCAGACACCTTTAGAATTGTCTTTTTCTTTTGGACAAGGACTGGACTGCTGTGAGACAAACACATTCAGGTCTCACTTGAAAATATAATACAAACAACAGGTATAGGCAATAGATAAGAGGGTGACCAGCAGGCCTTACACAGCCACACAGCACAGTATACTTTATTTACATGCTGCCCAGACATTTAAAGGCTTCACTTCACTTCATTTTAACAAACGTGAAGTCAGCAAATGATGAATGAACCTGTGGACCACACGTCGTACCATCAGTAGCACCAGTTGTGAGGGTGGCAGTGCCCCATCACCACACCTTACCCGTGTCATTGTTTACACCTTTAATTTTCCATGCTGGAACTGTCCCAACTCATTATAACAAGCACTGTTTGGAACAATTGTTCCAATTAACAACCTGCCCAGTCTATTCACAGGAGACATGTAGCTTTACGCCGGCAGGAGCTGATTACACACCAAACACACCACCTATGAGCTTACAAACCGTGTTCTTGACAGCATTTATCAGTGTCACTGATGCCCCCCTCTGTGCACAAGGTGTGAACAGCTGATAGATGTGTGCTGTGTATCACTGGAGCACTGGGAAGTTTTTCAAGGATTTCCTCTGGAAAAAGAAGAGGAAAAGTGGAGAGGATATACTGTAGGAAGCAGAAGGTCTAGTTTCACTGTGCAAGTAAACTGCCTGGCAAACTGCCTGTTAAATGTGGACATTTCCCGTGTAGTGATTAACATTTTGGTTTGATGATGGCACAAGAGGGAAGGTTGACAGTGTGACTGAAAACATTAGGAATCACCCTCTGGACACTACAGTTATTCAGAGCAGCTCTCATCGAAATCTAAACAGTGTTTGTGGAGATATGATGCTCTCTGAGCAGATGATGATGATTTACTGGTGTTCTTTGACGATCCTCAGACTTTTCATCCAATATTTCACTTTAGTTGGGTGTGTTAGCATACCCCAAAAATTACTCACTGCATTTTCGAGTAATGCTAGCACCTGTACTGTTGTTTCAGAAGTAAACTGAACCTTCCCTTCAGACTCCCCATTTAAGTCTCAACCCTCACCTGTGGTCTCCAGCTTTGGTTAAACACAGAGAGAACTTTAACTCTCTCTCTCTCTCTAACTCTCTAACTCTCTCTCTCTATCTCTTTCTCTCTCTCTCTACCTCTTTCTCTGTCTTTCTCTACCTCTCTTTCCACATATCAACAAAGCTCCTTATAATAGACTCATTATTAATATTAATCATGATTACATCGTGTCACTTTGGCAGCACATGGCACTTTTAAACTCTCACTTGGTAGCTTATGTTTTACTCATGTTTGCATACTTATGCTCTTTAGTTTTTGTATATTTTTTTTGTATATTGTTGGTTTTGCACTGTACTGCATTTTTACACTGTTCTGCACTGTATATATATTATTTAAATGTCAAAACCTGCTTACTTTTTCCTACTGTGCATGGTAACTGTTGTGAAAGAATTTCCTTCAGAAAGAATCAAGTTCTGTCTTCTATCTTATCGTATCGTATCTTATCTTATCTTACCCTATCTTATTAGAGCAGTCAGTTGATGTGGCATCTGATCAGGATGACCCTAATATCTCACTGAGGAGGAAACATCCACATGGGTTGTGACCCTCAGGTCTGGAAACACCTCAGGGTCCCCCCAGAGAAGCTGAAGGATATGACCTGGTTACCCTGCTTAACATGCTGCCAACACAACCCAGATTAGCTGTGGAGAAGCCATAGATAGATGGAATAATGAGAGCATGTTATTATGCCAACCATACCCACAGTACCATCATGCTAAACATTAGCTTTTCTAATGCCCACCATACAGATAAATCTACCAAACTAAAAGTCACTCCTGTATCCTAATCATGGACTTGAGGCCTGGGTGAGGTGTTTATTAAGCTCAACACTAAACCTCCTGTTTGTGCCATATGGACCTGTGGCTACAGTACAGACTGCTGGCTTTCTTCCAGCTCTCCTCTGAGTCATTAAAGAACAAAACACTGGAAATAAACGCACCAGCAACACTATAAATATTGTCTGCTATACAGCTTCAGACCTGCTGACCCGATTCATCACATATCAGCCTTCAGCGCTTTTCCTCTACCTTCTTTTGACCCTGCTGTCACTTTCATGTGGAAAGTGGTTTTTAAATGTTTCTCTCCAGGTTTCTCTGGAACAACACTTCACATTCTCTCACATGTTTCCCCTCGTATTTTTAAATCTGCTGCATCTTGTGACCTTGTTAAACGTTTTCCATCCTACAGCCATCCCACTGTATACTCATGCACCACTTTTTGGTGGTGTTTGATTTGCAGGTGCAACAAAGCAACATGATTTAACAGTGGTGTTCAAAAAGTATAGATCTTCTTACAACCTATTTTTCATTTTATTTTGAATATGAAATTAGTAAAATGAAAAATATATATTAAAAAAATACACAAACAAGATGTTATCTTTTCAAAATATTAACAATTTTGATTCCTACTCTTTTCCAATCAACTAATAACAGAGCAATGCAGATCTTATGCAAAACAACTGTGTCCATGCATGCCATTTTCTTGTTTGGAAAATATATTGCCATAGACATAAACAATGCATTCTTACAAACATAAAGATAATTACCTATATTTTCATATGTCATATTTTAGAGAGAAATATACAATTTTTAATTCCATCATTAATTTATAGCAATAACCTCAGCAGTAATATCACTAATACTAATAAAACCACTTAATTCCCTTCATCATAATATCTTCTGAAAACCATTTCCTTGTACATTATGTTTTTTTAAACTTGTTTTCGCTTGCACATTTCTTCATTTCCTCTTTAAAGCGTTCCATACGTTCACCCCAGTAACTGATACACAGAAGCTATGTGTGTGATTTTGTTATGTAACACTGTTGGACGTGTCTCATGCAACCATTCCAGCCATTTTCTGGAGTCAATAACTTGGCTCAGTCATGCAGTGACCAAAGAAAGCTGGTCTCAACAGTCTGACTCAACAGGCGAAGGACTGTCAAGTCCAACTGCGAAATTCTCCCAACAGGACCAGAGAGATTACTTGTCAGCGTTGCTCTGGACCTCTGAGGTCTTAAAGCTGCTGGGACAGATGGAGGGATGGGTGGGCAGTGCACTATATGCTGGAGGGGAACAGGTGTGTCTGTCTGATCGGTCAAAGTGACAGCAGAGTGACAGTCGTCTGACAGCCATTTGCCACATCAGTCCTCAGTGGGCTTGGACCTCTCAGCAGCATTCATCCATTCATTCATTCCACTCTCAATCACTGACTGAATGACAGGACAGAGAGACAGACATGGAGAGAGAATTTCAAGCAACCAGACAGGCCTGAGAGACTCAGAGATAATTACTGTCTCTACAGATTCCCCCTCGACCTCTCAGAGAGAGAGAAAGGGATGGAAGGGCAAGCCAGCAGGAGGTATGCTTCATTACATCTTATTAAAAGAGCAGCACATTGTTCAGGTTGGGTTTGTTGAAAGCACTGCAGCCCACTGCAGAAAAGGGCAGCATCCCCAGTTCCAGAAGATTTCCACCGCCACCATTAATTAGCATTTTGGACATTGAAATGAAACCCATAATATAATTATTTTATGGCCAACAATTAAAGCAAATGTTACTATCAAAACTAGTATTTTAGTTAAAAGTCACACTAACTAGCTTCATCATTAGCTGTTAGTATTTTCCAAGCTGCAGTGTGATTGATTGATTGGTTTTTATTTTCGTGTCTTGCACAAAAAGTGCTCAACCCTGGGTTTATAAGACACCAAATACACTTGCAGTGCACAAACATTTTCCTTATAATACAAAATTGCAGTCCATTTCATAGCATAGTCTTAAACAGAATATTTTGCCTTTTCTCCCAGGCCTGAAAAATAAAATCTGCCACACAACTCAAGCTTTGAGTACTCATCCAACCAAAAAAGATTCAAACTCATCGAGGACATTTTACTGAAAAGTACATCCCTTAAATCCTCACATGCAGGACAGCAAAACACAAAGTGAACCTCATTCTCACACAACAGACAGAGTCTTTCCTCCCTGGAGCCTCTCACTATGATTCAGCAGGGATGACACACTCAGGTCTACGTCACTCTCTCTCATGTGTTAATGTGGTTCTATGTTTGTGCAGCTGTAAACAGAAGCTGTATGCAGAGAAGCTGCCCAACACGAGCATCATCATCCCGTTCCATAACGAGGGCTGGTCGTCGCTGCTGAGGACTGTTCACAGCGTGCTCAACCGCTCTCCTCCACAGCTCATCGCAGAGGTCATCCTGGTGGACGACTTCAGCGACAAAGGTACAGAGGAGAGAACACACACACACACACACACAAACACGTTGGTTTAAGTCACCTTTGGGGTATTTAGGCATTTTACCCTCCTTTTGGGGACAAACTTTGATTTCCTGAGAACTTACCCTAAGCCCAACTGCAACAACTAATTGCCTAAGTATAAACCTGACCCTAACCCTAACCACTGACCCAAAATCAAGGTTTGAACAATTGAGGACATGGATTTTGTCCCCAATGTCCACATGCAGTCCCCAATCAACTGGTTTTAAGTCAAGTGTATGACCCCAATGTGGACATAAGGCACACACACACACACACACACACACACGAATGTACTTAATTGGGCCAGTCTGTTATTTATTAACATGAGCAGCCTGTGAACTTTAGTCCTACAGGTGTAACAGCATTGTTTTCTGTTTCTGATAATAACTGGATGTTGGCCTATCACTGCCGTTAGCTTCTGACTGAATGGTGTTTAATCATTGACCACTGATATGCTAAAAATGGTCAATAAATGTTGACAGCTAAGAGCTAAGAACGGTTAAATTGTCTCTCATTTTACCTTTCTCCACCGTGAGATGAGCATCACATCATCATACGGCTGCTACATTTTATAATTGTATTGTTTTCCCTTATTTGAGTCTTCTTTTAAGACGTTAAGTAATTTCTGTCCTGATTTTACAGATGAGTTTTCAGTGCAAAGCCTCTAACAGGCTACATGAAGGATTGTGTTCGGAGCTAAAGACTGCCGCAGCCTCTGAACAGATGGTGATGATGGGGGCATTGTGTGACCCTGCCAGGGTTAGCGCGATACAAATCCACTTTCTGGTGTGTATTGGTGTTCTCACACAGGCAGTATAATCAGTTGGAACTGTGGAGTTCATGTATGGCTTTGAACCCTTGCATAATAAATTGAGGGACAATTGCAATATTATCGACTGGGTCTCAGTGGAGGAGGAACAAGATATTCATTATTAAGCCACTCATCTGTTCACATTTCCATTTCTTTAGATATCAAATATTGCACTAAATATATATGAAAAGAGGCAGTGAGAGAAGAATGGTTATAAAGGATTTTTTTTTTTTTTTCAGCTGAATCTTGCAGCATCAGAGGGACACAGGAGGTCTAGCGTGGGCGAACTCACCTGCTATTTTGGTTCATGAGCATGCAGAAGTGAAAAGGGGCTGCATGAGGTAGAATATAGGTAAGAGTGTGAGGTCAGATAATGTGTGAATTTTAAACCATTAATTAGTAAAATAATGATAAATAATAAAAATGGGTTGGTGAATTAACTTATATGATTGTATCAATCCAATGCTGTTTTCAGTAATAATTTTGTAGTAAATGGCGTCTTGTGTATCATGCAATTTAATGGAGGGAGTTGCAGGGCCATGCATCACGGCACCGTGCTGTGGCACTGCACCTCTCTAATGAGAGGCTGCAGATTTATCAATATATCGGTCGCTGCAGTTTCAATGAACTGAAGGAGAAGCTCACATAAATTACAAAGCTGATCTGGATGACAGATGCATTTATTGTAAGGGGATGAAAATGGACAGTTTGATGGATTTATACACATCCACTGGTCGAACAGTGTGTCGTTGAAGTAGTTGACTGAGGATCATAAACTTTTCCCATGAAAATTAGAGTGTAAATGCATTAATCACTTTTGGAAAAAATACATAATTGTGTATTTTGCTCATTATTTTATTCAAATTTTACATTCACATTAACACGTGTCATGTCATTTCCATCAGAGCTGGGACAGGTCAATACTTGTGATCACTGCAGAGTTGTTTGTCCTGAGAATCAATGCAGATTGAAACGTTTCTCACTGTTGTCACCTGTCTTTTTACCTGGACACCAAAATACCACACAGAAAGGCGAAGCAAATTACAAAGTTTGGAAAACACCAAAGGGCCGCCACTAAAACAAGCCCACATTTCATTCAACTGTCTTTTCTCGACGTTGACGTCAACAACCGTCTGTCTGCTCCACGGCTGCTCGCCTGCAGTGACATTGATGCCCTGCTGCATTCGTTGATGCTGTTTTGTTTCACTACCTCACAGCCTGGCTGACACAAAGACGACAATTGATGAGAAGCTTTTTCAGAGTGCAGTTATATTTTCCAAGGTGCTAGTTAGCACCCGCTTTCAATGGGGAGTAATTATAGCCTCGCTGCAGAGCGGTGTTACAGGAACAGCCTCCTTTCTCCGTTTTAAAATCATAATTAATACAACGTGTCCTGTTCCACTCAAAGGATACCTGATGATTTCTCTGTGCTTGTCGTGTTCGTTGTGTTTTAATGAAGCAGAAAAGTTTCTTTCTGGCTCCTGGAAAGTCTCAGGTGTGTTGTGGACTTTTCATTGTAAACTGTTTGGCCTTGTCTCGGTATCATAAACCTGCAGTGTGTTTTTAGGGAAACAGTGTGTCTAGGAGCAGGTTGTGAGCAGCGAGGAGCTCTGATAGTGTCTGCTGGGGATCGTTGTGTATTTAAGATCATCAGGATCAAGGTGGGGGTCAGATGACTTTCATTGGAAGGCTCTCTATTTCTTTACTCCTCACTGTTTCTCTAAATAGTTTCACTCCACAGTTATATACCGTTTTAACCAGTGTAGCTCTTCTCCTCCTCTTAAAGTTTTATCTGCAATCTTATGATCACATAGTGGTGATGTCTTTGTTGCTCTTTTTCATCCCTGCTGACCTCCAGAAGGCAGTGCTGAAAGCACCTCAGGAGTGCTGCTGGTAGCCAGCTTGGACATGGTCCCCCCTGCTATGCAAACTCTGCTGCAACCATGGTGTTTCCACAACAGGAAAGATCTGTTGTCCCAACAAGGGTGGGTTTTGGCATCCCAATTCCCACAGCCTCCACCTATGTGTTTGGCCACTCAAAGGTCTGAATCACTGGTGAGCAGCAGTGTGGAACCTGTCAGGTGGACCATTCTGGATGCATTCTGGAGCATCATCCATTTGGCTACAATATGATAACAGTTAGCTAAACACACTGTCAATCAGCCCATCATGCCTGAAGTGGCACTTAGATGGTGCAGGTGTCATGCTAAAGCCAAAAGCTGCTTTTTTTCCGAAGGTGCCGTCAACAATTTTATTCAGCCTAAAAGGCTTGCAAGATATGAACCTCCATCAGGAGATGGTGGAGACAGGCCAGAGCTCTTGTGCCCAGTTAGAGCTCTGAGAGCTTATGTTGAAGCTGCTGCAGGCATCCGTACATCAGCACAGCTTTTTGTTTGTTATTGGGCCCCTAACAAGGGTTCTGCTCCCCAAGCAGTGCTTATCTCACTGGATCGTGGATACCATTCGCCAGTCATATCAGGTGTCAGTACACCCCTACCATCTGGTGTGCACTGTCACTCTACCAGGAGTGTGTCCACATCTTAGTCTGCCCTGAGGGTAGTACCCCTGGAGGAAATATGTGCCGCTACCTCATGGACCAGTGAATGTGAATGTCACGACTCCCTATCCACTGGGCGTGGTCTAATCTTCAGAGGCTTCTCAGTAAGGTCAGTATCTGGGATTCTGTGACTAAGCTAGGATCAATCATTCAGTGCTTTCAGCACCGCCTTCTGGCAATCATTTGGCATTCATAAAAGCATAGTTAAATTCGTAGCTCTCGTTTTATCTACAGTGTTATGACCACATAGTGGTGATATTGTTGTTTTATCTTATCAAGGAAACCATGTTACTTGTCTACATGATGTCAAGAACTCAACAGTAATCTGGTGTCTTACACTATCAAAGAGGTGAAAGTGCAACTGTGCCAAATTAAAACGTCAAGGTTGTGATTTTATATCGCACAATATAAACAATCATTAAACAGTGCAGTCTGTTCGAAGGAAAGTCTCACCTGTGAGTGATGGTTATGATTTTCTGTTCCACCCCGGAGTGCGTTTAGAAATATTTACACATCTGTGCATCTGCTTTTCAGTATCACCTCGTTAATGTAAAATGATCTCTATCCCTCCTCACACTCTGTGTTCACGCACATCCTCGCTCTACCGCTGCCTCTCTCTCACTCGCCCACGCTAACCTCTGTATTGTCTGAGCGGTTTATTCAGGCAGAACACTGACTCACTGATAACATGCAAACACTGGAACCTGCTGTTTTTATCTCCTCTCCCTTCTTGCCTCCTCTCCTCTCTCTGCTCTTCTCTTTATTTTTCCTAAGGTTACTAATCTCCTTTGACTCTTCTTGTTTCAGTTTTCTTGACGTCTCTTTATCTTTAGCTGCTCCGTTTCTGATCTTCACCGTTTCATGTCTTGATGTCTCTTCTTGTTTGTGCTTCTCTTTTATCAACTTAATATGCATATGTCCATTGTGGTGAGATATGTTTCCACACATTTGTTTTTCTGGACATTTCACTTCTTTTCTCAATCATCTCCTCTTTGCCTTCTGTCTGTTGTCATAGGTTTTCTGTTCTGAGTGGTCTCTTCCTTTTTCATGGGCAACTTGTCTCATCTTGAGTCGTCTCCCATCCATCTTGGTTAATTTATTTTTATCTTGTTATTCATACTTGAATAATTGTGAACTAGAAGAAAGTTAAAAATAGTAATAGTAATACTTGGGCAGGGTACCGAACTTCGATACTTTTGGAGCACCAACTGAAAAGGTCCGATGCTGTCGAATATCAAAAAATGAGTCATCATCAGCTACATGTTTTGCTGTACATCTGTAAGGCTGGAAGAGCTGGGAGCACTAAGCTTTGAGCTCCAAGTTACGACTTCCATTGAACACACCATAACACAAACTCTTACTCCCCAGGGTCCTAAAGAGGAGCTGGTAGCAGCCTGTACCTGTTGATCTTCATCAGACCATTGTCTGCTATTTCTACCATGATAAAGCCCAAATAATAACCTATTGAGTTGAAATCATAAAATAATAATAATAATAACAACAATAATAATAATGATCAGTTAATATGGACGATGACCATGATTAAAGCACAAATTACACTAAAATAACTTATTGAGGTATAGGAAAAAAGAAAGTATTGTTCTGATCTGGCACCAAAATTGTCATTGAATCCAAAAATTTGAACGATAACCAGCCCTAAGTAATAAACTATAAAGACAGCTGGTCTGAGCTCAGTGGCTAGCCACAGCTCGTCAACAGAAGTGAATTGATTCCACATAGCAACAGTAGCTTGTTAAATGTAAATGTAACTATAAAATGGACTGTACTTATATAGTGCCTATCTAGTCATCCAATCACTCAAAGTGCTATACACTACATATCACATTTACCCAACCATCAGGTTCCTTTCACATTCACACACCACTGTGCAGCATTGGGAGCAATTTGGGGTTAGGTATCTTGCTCAAGGACACCACGGCACATGACTGCTGGAGGCGGGAATCAAACCTACAGATTGGTGGCCGACCTGCTCTACCGCTGAGCCACAGCTGCCCCGCCTCCTTCATCCTTTGACCCAGACTTGTCTAAACCTAACCTGTGCTTAATGAAGACTAAACATTGGTTTTCAAACAGTTCTGCACTGGTATGTCTTGTTATCTATCAGCCAACACGCTGATACAGTAATAAATGATAATATGGGCCATGCTGGTTGGGCTCTGCAAATGATCACTTGCATCCCTCATTTTGCTCCTGGCGGACATAAAGTATGTGATATGTTGGCATGGTATCCATCTCTTCCAGGGATCAGATCAACAAAGCTGATCTGACTCTGCTAGATCGTCTGCTTCAGCGCTAATCTCTGCTGCTATTGACTCAGAAAACTTTACCCAGAGGAAGATTGTTGACAACAGTAAATGTCAGCTTTCTGTATCAGTCCCTCAATCAAAGAGCAAGTTGTTTCTTATTTTTCCTCTGTGCCTACTGACATTCAACAATCATGAAGACAGAACTCCATCATAGGAAAAAACCAGAGGGACCAATCTTTTACAGCACCTGCTGGGTTTTCAGTGAGGGCTAGGTCCCTGCTGCCACTATGATTTTTTATTGCTCAGCTATGTTTTCATCTGGTTCAAAATGAAACTTTTTTTTTCTTTGGATAAAAGGAAATCTCAGCAGAGGAGCTGGCATGCCTGAGGTTGATTGCTAAGTGGAGTAGCATGCAGGACTGGTTGATGATAGTGTTTTGAAACCTAACTTTTTCAAGCGTGAGAAGAAAGTATATAATTGGCTTTTTATTCCGTATTGACCTAAATCTATATCCCACTTTGAGAAGAGGATGCTGGGAGCTGAACCACTAAGAACGGTAAATTGTTTATACATTAAAAATAAACTGCCATATTGTAAGTATGTCAAATTAATAAATAAACCGTGAAATAGCTTCTTTACTTCCTTAAAGCTGCATCTAAATGACTACATGCAGTGTGAAAGGTGTCCCCTCATGATCTGTGGAGCATTTTTTTTTTTTTACTGTCTTTGTTCACTGTCACTGCTCTCATCAGTCAGGTTTCCATCTGGTGTTGAACCCATACGCCACCTCTAGGCAAATCTAGTTGTACTTCTTGCCTCTGCTGTCACAGAAAGCTGCTGTTTTCAAAGAAAACACCACCAGCTGTGCTCTACAAACTCAGCTAAACGTTCAACACCACATCTGTAAAATGCTGATGATGTGTTTTTGTCCATGTTTTAAATTTTGAGTTATGCAGTGAGGATGACGTCAACAACATTTCTGTGGATTTGGACTGCCGTGTGAGCTTGTGGACTTGTTATTGTCTTTAACTCATCATACAAGGCAAAACATGGTGACATTAGTGATGAACACTATTTATGTTTTTGCTGTGTTATTACCTCCGCCAAGGAGGTTATGTTTTCACCAGGGTTTGTTTATTTATATGTTGGTTTGCAAAATAACTCAAAAATTATGGACAGATTTTGACGAAATTTTCAGGGTTGGCCAGAAGTGGCCTAACTTAAAACTGCTGAATTTTTGGTGGTGATCGGATCCGATTCAAGATGATCAAGGTCAAATGAAAGGTCACACCATAGTAATGTATGGGAGATTTTGCATATTTCTCAACGCTCCAGGGTGTACAATTTTCAGCCAATCAGGAGTATATGCTCTCTTCCTTGACAGAGGTCTGCACTCTCTGAGTGCTTTTCTAGTTAACTCTGTGAGTGCAGAAAGT
This sequence comes from Synanceia verrucosa, assembly GCA_029721515.1. NCBI lineage: Eukaryota > Metazoa > Chordata > Actinopteri > Perciformes > Synanceiidae > Synanceia > Synanceia verrucosa. The sequence continues at coordinate 19,647,149 of CM056565.1, read as the reverse complement.
GGCTTGTGTCAGTGTTTTTATGCTAATTTTGACTCACAACATAACCTTACTTCCTGGTAAACGGTGCCAGGGACTCCAAAGAAACATGAGCTCAATCATCAGCTCTGTTCCTCTTCAGTCTGTGATTGATAGCAGACACCTGTCAATCACACGGTAGCCACACCCCAAAGCATCTCCTGCTTCATGTGTTTTTATCACCATATATTTGACCACAATTCAGTAACTGGACATCCTGTTGTATTGTAAGAGGCTTTAAACTAATCATTCAGACCATAAACTCATGTTTACAGAGGTAATACACTATGGGTGAAAAGGGTCATTTTCACATCGACTTCAATACAAAGGGACTTCTTTCTGAAACCACCAGTATCACCCCCTGCTGGCTATTGGACAGAATGCATTGAACAGACCCCAGTCTTTCTTACTGGTTTACACCTTGTTCCATTCTTGTTTGTTTGTTAAAGTTCCGTAGAGGCTAGTTTCAAAAAAAAAACTTTTTTTTAGTACTGATCGTTCTGTTTTCTGATCTCTGTGGCTTTGATACCATCTCTTTCATGTTCTGACTACATATCCCAGAAGCCCCAGAGTTACTCACAGGGTGCATGAGAGCGCCCCCTTGAGCCAGCCGCCGAAAAACACTTTGACGCATATATACGTCATTGGTACTGAAGCATTGGCTTTTAAATGACATACATATACGTCTATGGCACTCAAAGAGTTAATGATTCCTAAAATACCAAGAAAGTACCCGGTTAAAAAAACAATTCAGTCAGCCAAAGGACAGTTTCATATGTTCCTTTCATATCTCATCTGTGGCATGTTATTGGGCTGAGACGTCTTCACAGCAGAGTTTCATTAAAGCGGGGACAGTGGGAGCCCTGATATATCCATCATGGTTAACTGTGGTCTGTGACAGAGGCAATCCCTCTCAGCAGGACCACCAAGCCACACTGCAGGAGCTGAAACCTGCCGCCGACTCCACAGTGATCGTCCAATTATTCAGTCACTGTCCAGTGCCTGATGGGATCAAATAGACAGCTGTGACAATGACAATATTTCATATGGGTACATTGAATGTTAATGTGGGAGAACCATTAGTATGGGAGAAATGAAGTGATGAAACAAGTTACTGATTCTACTCCCGAATGACTGTGTTTAGTGACTGGATTACATTTGTGTGTTTGTGTTTTCAACAAGTAATTAGTTCTGTATACTTGCTTCCCAATTTGTTGTTCGCAAATTGAGACAACATGACATGATGTTTCTAATGGCAGTTCATTGTGTAGGCAGGTGATGGGCACAAGTAATAAATGTAGTCATAGAGTGAGAAATGGAGCAATCAGGAAGCATGAAACAACATTCAGAGAGGGGAGGAGGGATAAGGTAGGAGAGGTGGATGCTCTAAAGAGGAATTAAGTAATTTGTGACGACAATAGCAGATCAGGCATCTGGCAGTGACCTGAACTAGACACAAGCAACTTCCACAATGAAATGACTAATAGCTTATTACAGTCAGTGTATTGAAGAGGTAATTTATCATCACACATAATATTAGTGGCCTGGTGTGTGTGTGTGTGTTTGTATGTTGAATACTCAATTCTCAGGAAAACCTCTTTGTTTGAGAAGCTGAGGAATGTCAGTGCACTGATGCAGCATTGCCTGAAAGGGAGTCTGTCAGTTCCTGGCAAACCAACAACTTAACCAGATTATCTGACTTGTGTTGCAGTCTGAGTAAGCATGAGAGCCTGAACGCTTTCCTCTTGGCAGCAGGGCAGGTGAAATATTAAAATCAGGCCAACTAGCTGTCATTGTGATAAAAACAAACGGCCTATTTTTGATGATATAGTCCTCTTTTATATTCCTTTTCCCCCTCATCAGGGAAGTCATCATGCCAATCATGTAAATGATTAAATCAATCCACTGCTTTAGCAGTTGGGACCACTTAATGTTTTGAAGGTTTGCAGGGAAATCCATTCATCGATGGATTTGCTCATGAAGGTGAAGTAAATCTGCTTCGATATTTTGCATGGAGTTAAACTTTGTCAAGTGGAATTTGCTTATGACCAATAGCAAGCTATAGTGACAGTGCTGACCTTTTCCAAAACTGTGGAAGCTGCAGTAGCTTGTTAGCTGTGAAGCAGCATCAGCTTTTATTTAACCCTCTTCTGCTGAAATGTAACTGCTCCACTAAAGCTTCCCTGCTTTTAGACACTGTTTTGAGACAGGAATCAACTGTGCAAATGTTTTTTACATAAACAACGACTGTTAGCCGTTAGCTCAAACGGTACAGTGGTTCACCAACAAGCTCTGCAAGTGTCCCCCATTACCAAAATATTTGATGTTTCATTTTGTTAAATATTAATTGGATGATTTTGCATGTGATTTCTCATGCACTTCCCATCCGTCCATCCATTTTCTACCGCTTATCCTAACATAGGGTCAAGGAGGGGCTGCTGGAGCCTATCCCAGCTGTCCTAGGGTGAAAGGCAGGGTACACCCTGGACAAGTCACCAGCTCATGTTCATAGTTCGCTTTAAACAAATGAACTAAGTTCACAGTTCTAAAAATGAACAAATTCACATTAATTTGTTACATTTTTAAATAAATCAGACACTATGTTACTCAATAGAACCTCTTCTTAACCATTCATCACCAGCTGTAAATCACTGCCACTCCAAATTAATCAAATTATTATACCAATAAAGAATCACAGATGGCACTGGGCTCCATGGCAACAGAAACAGGTGAGGAAATACCCAATTTAAAAAAAAAAAAAAATAAACGACTTGGTGCTGCTGGCCTGATCGGGCATGTCTTTGCAGGATCATTCGGCAACCATTCATGTCGCAAAGAGAGATGAGGCTGGAAAGAGAAGCCAGGAGAGGAAAGCTGTGTGATAATGACAAGATGAAGTGACACAGAGACACCACATGTCTCAATGAAACCAGTTGTATCCACTAACCTGCCCAGCTACAGTCCATGATGAGCTTCAGCTGCCTGAGAGGTGGAGGAGGAGGCACAGTGGCAATGGTGGAGGGAGGTCAGCTCACTCTTCATTAGGCTGTAATTGAATTTCCTCAGCCGGTGCAGGGACGATGTTCAGCCCTCGCTCTCCCTGCAGGGGAGTGTTGGCTCACTCCGGCTTCACAACCTCCCCAATACTTTCAAGGTTAGCTCAGCTAATGGACGACTTTCTCCACGGATGTCTCTGCTTGCCATCTGTCATCCAGACACACCAGTACATGAACCAGCACATGGTGCTGCTAGAAAGAGAGGGGCAAAATACGAGAGAGGGTAGAGTAGAGTAGAGCGCCTCGTAACAGCTGACCCAGGTGTGGCAGAGACTCAACCTGCAGCATCCCAGACACTCTATTACTGGAGTAAAGCTGCTCTGCCAGATTGTAATATTAACGTGATGGTAAAAAGGTGGTTAGTTGTAATGATTGAAATGATTTGATTGATTTAACAGGAGAAATATATGTGCACCTATTTCAGCATTTCACGTTTCTTCAACTGTTTCCGAATAATTCTTGTACGGACAAAAGCCTTGTCATTTCTTTGGATGTGCATGGCCACGAATGTTTAAATTCTCTCAGCTAGAATGTCATTTAGTCGCATTGTTTACCTCCAGGTAACTGTGATCACCTGTGTAACAGGTTGTTTTGTATCCTGCATGTCCTGTCATGAAGGGAGCTGTCGTCCTGTGCAGTACACTATCCAAACACATCTGCTAACATCCACCTCTCACATCCTCTGGTCATTGTCTTCTTCCATTTCTTTTCTTTCTTTCTGGCATTTTGGCATGAAAATGCTTTTCTCGTGATCGTCTTTGTGCTAAAATTACTGTTTAATTAATTAATTGATGGACAGAAAAGATTAACCACAGAATTCATTCATCAGTCAAAGTTGCTAAATTTTCCTAGTCCCAATCTCATTATCAATTTCTTTGGATTTCAAAAAAAAAAATAAATAATTGAATAAGCAAAAAAAATAAGGTATTCTAGTCCCTTACCCGCAACCCTTTGAAAATAGTGTCCTTCTGAAGTTTTTTTAATGCTAGTTATGCAAGGTATTTGCTCAGCTGAAGTTGAGTTTTGTTAATTTTTTTTTATATTTATTCAGAGACAAAGGTTTGTGTAGGGTCAGGCTTTCTCTGGGTTCTCTCACATTGTAGAAACCAGCAGAGAGACATTTCAACACTGTTAAACTGGGTTTGGAACATTTTCCTTCTGCTCTCCAGCCACGTTTGAGTAAAATGTTGTTTTATTTTATTAAAGCTGCATGTTCAGGGCCAGGAGGTAAAAGGTGGTGATTTCAGCACCAAGCAGCGGAGCACGTTATCATGTTTGAGCAAGTGTTTATTTTTTCCCTTCCTTTTTAATTGGAGAGTACTTTGGAGATGAGAGCTGTTCTCCCGGGAGGCTGACTTCATTAGCACCTGTTAGTGTCCAGGCATGTTAGCGGAAAGGGAGAGATTGAAGGAGAAAGGAATATTGGACCAGTTTTCTTTCAACAAAGAGAATATTTCCATGTGATTTCACAAACTGACTGTAAAGTGATCTAATGTTCCTCCTCCTTTGGTGTGCCTCACTGAATGTAGCACTCCAAAATCATTCAATATAACATACAGAAAACAACATTTTTTTTTGCCCTTATTCTAATGTAGAAACTGACAGCGTGCCAACTAAGCTGTTTGCATGGATATCCCACTAATATTCCAGTTGCAGTTACTTAGTAACTGGTGGTGGATTCCTTCAGCCACCTTCTTGAAAAGGTAAAGAAATGTGCTTTTCTTTTGAACAAACTGTTGACTAGTTGGTTTGTGTTCAGCGCTCAGAGCTGACTGTAAAGAATGCTCCTAACACCTGAATAATAAAACACGTCATTCGGAATAAGTAGGGGTGTCCTGATAAAACTTTTTTCACTTCCAGTTCGAGTACTTGAGTACTGGCCGATACCGATATCGATCAGATACAATATAAGCATGAATCATATAGACTTTTATTACTTATTTTGTAGTATGGAATGTTAGAAGAGGCTTGATCAAGTAATATTACTCGAACAAATAATAGTCAACAGTAGGTATGAGAAAAACCGACCCATTAATTATTAATCAATTACAACAATTTCAACCTTAAACATAAAAGTATTCTACTATTGAATGAAATAAAAAGAAAATTAGAAGGCCCTAAAAAATGACCCTAATAAATGCAATATAAACAGAAAAGTGCATTTTGAAGTATGAAATAACCAGTAGTTTAACTTAACCATAAGCCTATTCTACAATTTGCTCATGGTTGGTCAGATTAAACTTCCTGGTTCGGTGCCACCACCTGAAACTTGTGCATGACAAGTTCTGCACTCATCTGCAACGTCTTTTTCGGACTTTAACGAAAAATGCACAGCTGTTGTGATCGCTGGGCTCTGCTGCTGGATAGAAGAGCTGGAGTGGAGTCTGGAATGGACTGCTGGTATCAGAGTGCTGATATCAGAGATTTTAAATGCAGGCGATATAATCCCATACTTGTTTTTTTGCTGATATCGGACCAATATCTGATATTAATAGCGGATCGGGACACCTAGAAATAAGGCCTTATTCATAATAACTGTCTAATTTACAGTAGCGTCATATTAGGAATAATGGTGGGATATTAGAGTGTAAACATAGTCACTGTCTGCACGTAGGACAAACAAAACTTCACAGACTGACACTTGCTTTTGTCTTGTTTCCGTAAAGCATTCATATAATTGTTTCTGTTTAATTGAGGTTTATATTGAGAATTGGAGCTGCTCCCCATGGAGCATCATTAGCATCTGGAACTGGCATCCTGCCAGCGTAATGGGGGTAATCTCAGCACCAAAACAACCATAAACACAAGTTAAACATTAAGCACAATGCAAAAGAAAAGGGGAGGAAATATGCGCTGATGAGAGAAATGGCCGATCAGAGACAGGGTGGTGTTTGAGCTAAAGACTTGTTATTATCTTTTAATAGTCTTCCCCAGAGAGCAGGGATGCCATTTTTAGCTGTTCAGCAAGTTACAAGAAGCAGCTCATGAAGGATGGATGGCGGCTCAGGAAACACTGGAGCTGCTGTACAGTCGCTGAATGTACTGGTTTTAAGTATCATCCCTCCTCTCTGTGGCCTGTAAATCCTTCCTTTTCTTCTCCTCTGTCCTCGTATATTTTATTCTTTTCCATTTATCTTCTTTCCTTTTTTCTCGCTTCTATTTATTTTAATGTTTCTTCCCCTTTATTTTGGTCTACACAAAGGTTTTGATTATGTGAGCAGGTTTTCAGTGCAGAATAGATAGGAAATAAGCTTCCACGATATATCAAATTGTGGTTTCTATTGTGAAGGAAAACAAAAAAAAACAAAACTTAGTATCATATTACAGAAGCGATGCTATTTATATTTCTGTTGCTTTTGTGGAGTGAACAGGAGAAAATAAGAGGGTAGTTTGATACCTGTCACAATGTATCAGAACAAAGCAGATCCTCTAATCCTTGATGTACAGGTGAAGCCAAGTTTTCAAACCCCACACCAGCGAGAGCTTAGTATCGAAGATATCACTGATATAGTACAAACAATATGACGAACAACTGGTTAACAGTTCACACCTCCATGAGCATTTGAGTCCCTCAAAATGTAGAGCCTAACGTCATTTCAGGTTACTTATTATTCAGAGATTATTCCAGATTTCCAATACTGATGCTTCTTTAGTGTGCCAGGAGGCTGGAAGTGTGTCGTCATTCCTATATTATGATCCACTGACAGCTCTTTTTTTATGAGGTCACATTGATTTTGCAGCCTAAAAACAGGACTGTGGTCCAGAGAAGTCGCTCCTCGAGACGACAGTGAGTGTAAGAAAAGTTGAATTCGCAGGCCTGAGCTGGCAGGCTGCTGTTTTAGACTCTCCAGTACTAACAATCCCCACAGGGATATTTTTTACAGCAGTCGACAGCAGCAGTACGAGAGCCGCTCGACAGGATGAGGTTTGGAGATTTAGAGTGAACACAACATCAGTGCTGCCGTGTTAACAGTGACTAACAGTGACTCTCACTCTGTTTCTCTTACTCTTTATGAAGTCACTTCTGCCTTTACTCACCTCCATCGTATCACTGCTTCATTTTAGTCTGCCTTTTCTTAGCCCTCTCCACCTGGCATTGGCATGGCTTTCAGTTCAGCTCTTGCTGTTATGCGTAGTTTAACTTACTTATGTGTTTTGTGACTGTTAGCCCAGAGCAGCAGATCCCTTCTGGTTTATATACAAGGATTCCTGAAAATAACATCAGACCTCATAACCTTGTGTTCTAATGGAAAGTAGCTTCTCTTATGAAGTGATTGATTCGTTTCACAGACCAAACTGCTAACTGTTCTTTCCTCTTGCTTATCAAAATCCTGCTTTCATCATTTGAAGACGTGACGGCAAAGTGCACATCTGTAATACATCTGTTATCTCTGCCCCAGTAGATATTTAAGCTGTGTATTTTTGTGAGAAAAAAGGGGGGAGTGTGCCTCTTAAATCCCCCTTCAGACTGGCTTATATCATCACACGCTCCCTCGACATTCTGGTTTTTTTTTTTTTTGTTTTGTTTTTTCTAATGACGATGGCAAAAATGCGGCTTCAAATATTCCCAGCCTGGCACTCAGCAGAAAGGGAGGATGTGAGATGGAGTTCACAGGAGCAGCCGAATATTTTGGAGGAATAAATTAGCAGCTTGGCTGTTTTTTGCTGTGCCAGGACTTCTGGGAAGTAATCCAGCACCTTGGAAAGACAAGATTTGGATGCCATATTGGATCCACCGTAATTTGAGGTTAATTGAATTGAAAATCCCCTCTGTGTCACCCAGAAAAATAAATAAATAAACCAACATATCCAGTAGGGAATGATAAACTCTATATATATGTATATATGAAAGGAATTATAGCATTTGTTGGATGTTTTATACGCTTGCTTTTCTTCACCAAAAGAGTCATCAAATGCTTGTATTTCCCTCAGCCAGCCACGCTGTGATGTGTCTTCCTCTCTACTTGGTTTCAGTGTTTGCAACTGAACTCTAATTAATGGTTCGGAGGAAGATGCAATGCGTTGCTGCAGCAGAAACAGATGGAGGGCGGTGAATGTTCGACTGTTTGGTAAATGGGGTCTGCAGAGGTGACCTGAGCATCGATGGTGTCTGAGCCCTCATCATGTCCTGGACTTCACATTCTAATAATGACTAATGTGTTTGCAGACGTCAGCCGGCTCTCATTACAGTGATTAATAGCCTTGGCAATTTTTAGTAAACCAGAGCAGCCGTATTCCAATTTATACAGGTCAAATTAACCATTCATAATTAGAAGCGGTAACCTTCCCTGCTCCACTCTCCTCCACTGAATGTGCTGTACATACAATGCAAATGTTCCTCATTTAATCTCACTGGTTGTCATTAGGAAGGTTACGTAAGAATCATCCCATGTAGGGCAAAATTGGAGCCTGAATCAATCTCCTGTTGGATAATAGCTGCTGGCCTGATTTATTGTGCTGTTCTGAAGGTGAAGGCTCGCCCTTTTCTCTAAAGGTGCCACTGACCCCATGGAGCCCCTCAGCCTCTGTTTCAGTGGCAAAGCCCTGTGACACATCTTCAGTGATGGGTTTGATATAGCATAATTAGATATTTACCTTTGAGTTCACTTATTTAGGAGTGCATATGATCGTCACTTCCATAAATAATCATTCAAAGGACAACAGAATATGTTATTAAAAGCACAGAAAAGAGGCGCATAAAACCAGCTGGTGAAAAGCACCACATTTTTACCAATCGATGATTAAAGTCACTGGCTTTCAGCTTTTCAGGGCCCTTTTTTTTTTCAATCGTATCTTCCCCGGCACCATTCCAGACTAAGCTAGGTCTACCCTGAATCTGGTGGATTTGGTGGATGTGCCTGGAAACCTACCAAAGAAGAACAATCAAAAAAAAAAATCCCCTTTAATTGGCAACAATTCTGTGACTGGTCAGTGTCTTATTATGGTGCTTGTAATATAATGTAATATAATATGTATATATTATATTATTATATATGTATATAATATAACAGATTTTTTTGACTATTAAAGATCCACTTCCAGTCATATCTAGCTAAACACCCTCATTGTCGCTGTTTCGTTTCAAATGCGTTGCTTTACGTTGTAACTGCGCTGTCAGATATTACATTTGCACTCTGGTTAATAGTCCATCACTTGGCTTTAATGCAAAGCTTTTGGCCGTAAGCTAAACACATCCTTTGAGCCAGACCTCAGGCAGCCTGCATCCCGAATGGGTCTTTGAGGATTAACCAGCAGAGGCCTGTGTGACAGATTGATCGACAGCACTCCTCCTCGCTCTGGTCTTCATTACTGCCCTCTTCTAATTTGGTTTGCTCTGCTTTAATAATGTGTAGTCAGATCAGGTCTGGCCCAAACACTCCGCTCTGGACTGTCTTGTCTGGTGAAGTAATGGTGGCTTTTGATGCCGTTTGACTCGAGGAGATAGGCTGTCATTTACTAAGGCTTGTTAAAAAGCAAATCACAGGAGAGAGAAAGGAAATAAGGACGGAGGGAGAGAGTGATAGAGACAGGTCTGAGGACCTGCTGGCTTCGGGTTTGTTGGTTTTGGCTGGTCCTGCTGTCTTCAGTGTCTCAGCTGTCCGTTGGAATCAGGAGCGCCTCCGTGAGAGGCAGCAGCTGCCAAACGGCATCAAAGCAGGAGGACGAGCTGAGTGACGGAGGGAAGATGCAGAGGATGAACAAAGGAGGGACAAAAAGGAAAGCCAGAAAGAAGCAGGAAGAGAAACAACAGAGTGCTGAGATAAAGACGTTCTGTCTGTCATTTTAACAGCTACAGTTTATCCTGTGAAGGTTTGAAAGGGCCGCCGCCATTCCTCCATCCTCTCCTCTGATATTCAGAATCCAATTAGTTTTTGTGTCGGAGGGGGGTTCCTCAGTGACAGTGGCCCATTTGTAAGACCTGCTATGAATGAGGAAAACCGACAGAGGTAATATTTTATTCATGTCTGCCTTTGTTCGGCAAATAATGGCCCTTTTTGTCAGTTGTTTAGAGACAGCTGCAGGAAAGCTAAAATATGACTATGTTACTACTTATTTATCAGAATGGAGTTATGGTGTAGTTGGACATTGGCTTAACGCTGCATGACATCATCTTCAGACCACCTCGTCAGCATTTAAAAGCATCACACACGATAACACTTCCAAACTGTCTGACAAGTTTGTAACCCCAGTGAATTAAAGTCAGCTGTACTGGTGAACTGAGAAGAAAGTGCACATTCTTCCTGCCAACAAGTGACAGTAGAGCTGTGCAATATTACAATATGTATATCATAGTGTGATATTAAAATGTCTGCCACAGGAAATAACCTCTGAGGTTTATATCAGAATTTTAACGTGCAGGCTACTTGGTTAGCTCTGTTGCTACAATAACGTTACTCCGATTATGGTTTAGATACTCCATTTAAAGTTACCAGTAATGTTACGTCAGAAAAAAAACACTATATTGTATATATTGTTATTGGGATATAAAATTAGCTATATCCATATCGCACAGCTCTAAGTGATGGCATGATATTTCTAAAAAGAAAACCAACCTTCTCCTTTAGATGTGCAACAGCTGATCAGTAATTTTGATAATTGATTTATTTTATTAATATCTTTTTGTGGGGAAAAAGTAACATGAATATGTAAGGTGAGTATTGTGTGGTTGCTTTCCTCTTCTTTCACAGATCCTCTTCGTCATCATGATCACCATTTTTCACCAACTATCTGATCACAGAATCTGACCACATATTGATGCCGGCCTCACATATTTCACTTTACTGATTCCAGTTATCTGTCAGCCTGTGGACACATTATAATAAACACTTTTAGTATTGATAACAATGGAAAACATGTCATTCTATGCAACTGTGTTGCTCTTCCATGTCCCTTTTTTAATAGTGTTGGAGCAACACTAGCTGATGGCTCTTTAGTGCTATTGTTGGTGACACAAATATGAAACCGCACAATAGATCAGTGGATTAACGGCAACATTTGGACTCATATTTGTGACGCAGTTTTTAGATGTGATGGAGCCTGAGCCTCTACAGAACCACTGTAGACAACAGCTCTGGTTTGGATTGATTAAAAAAAAAAAATAAAAAAAACAGGACCCACTGCTGAGTCATGTCTCTCTGGAGGAGACGAGCAATTAAACGTTTTATTTTGCGTTTTTTTTTTTTTTAGTTTATCTCAAGCATCTGTTGTGTGTGTACTCAACCATTCCAGGCCAGTTGGTTTGCACCATGTGGTGTTTTATGACATTGAATGCAAATGAAGTTCAGCTAGACTGTGAACTGAAACACACTGGAAAACAAACAGGGAGATGAAGGATGGTGTTAGACAGAAGCCTTAAAACACTGCTGACGTGGGTAGAGACAGATAGATAATATAAGTGATAAAATAGGAGCTGGAGACCTTTTTCCAACCCATAATGTTTTATATTGGCTCTTTAAATCATGGCCTTTATCACAGTGATGATTTACTCTGAAGTGCTTATGGACCTTCCACTTTAGTCATCAGGGATGTAGAAACAGCTGGATGATCTGTTTTCTGGCGTTTCTCCACGATGGCTGACCCTGTATCAGCTTTGGAAACACAGTAAGAGCAGACAGACAGCGGATGAAACATGGCTTTGAGTCGGCCTCCGTTTTTTTTATTGACCTGTCAGAACTGACTTGACGTTTGAACAGAAAGATTTACAGGCTCCATTTAGGGCAGGATTGATTTCTGTCGAAAGCAGCTCTGGGGAAAGATTGGAGGATAAAATGTGCAGTATGTATAGCCCTCTCTTTGGTTGATTGATGCTTTCTTTCAACTTTTGGTTTGACTTTCCTTCTGGGTCTCTATATGTGATCACCTTCCAGTATATTTGCTGTTTTAGCACACAAAGCTGGACATTTTGCTGACCTTTTGAGATTTATTATGTTGCTGCAGCTTGAGAAAGACGTGCAGTTTGGAGCCATTTTGATCTGAACTGACTCCTATGTGTTGCACCAACAACTCTGACTTTGAAATAAAGTATTTAAAACCCTCACATTGTGTGATTTACTCATCAACAATAAAGTGAACCGGAGTTTTGTCTGATGAAATGTTCATGAGTATCACTGCAGTTTGAGGCAAAACAAAAAGCTTATGACCGCACGTTAGGAGGGCTGATTTAATGTCATTCCTCACTGTTGGATTCTTTCTCTTTAGGGTAACATCCCATCTAATGACTACAGTAAAGATAAAAAAAAGTCTGTGAGTGCAGAAAAGTAAGTGATTTTTTCCCCCCAGACTGGGTGGGAGTGTGATGTAGGCCCACAGGGAAACATTTCAGTGTGGAGCATGTCGCAGAGGCAGATGTCTTGTTTGATGGTGACTACTAATGGTTTAGTTTGATCTCTTTTCTTAGACAGCGTGGCAGTAAGGTTTTGCCATTTGTGGACAACTTTCTGAAGTTCTTTCTTCTCACCAATTTATCCACACAATGATGAGGGGTTTGAACCTATTGTTTGCTTTTGGTGACATTTGAACCATATTATATTATCCGCCGGATGTGTTCTGATTACCATCAATCCTGTCTCCATTTCTGCAGAGCACCTAAAGGTGGCGCTGGAGGAGTACATGATGCGGCTGCCGAAGGTTCGCATCCTGAGGACCAAGAAGAGGGAAGGTCTGATCAGGACTCGTCTGCTGGGAGCCGCCGCCGCTAAAGGAGAAGTCATCACCTTCCTGGACTCCCACTGTGAGGCTAACGTCAACTGGCTGCCTCCACTGCTGGGTGAGGAGCAAACACACCACCCTTCAGCGTCACATGCAGTCATTTGCTAAAAAGTCTAAACCGCTCAATGATAGAAGTAAGTAGACAGAAAGCAAATCACTTCCATCAAATTATACTACCTTGGCCTCCCTGTTCATGTAGAAAGACTGTATAAAATTCAACAGACAATGACATAACATATAAACATCACATCAACAACGTACATTAATGTACAATAGCAGACATTATGGAGTAGGGGTGGGAAAAATAATGAAATATTGAAAAGTTCTTTTTGCAATATTTTGTCCTCTGATACAATATTGATTCTTAATTTCTTAATATTGTTTTTGTTTTAAAAAAAAAAAAAAATCATGTTCTGGGCCGTTCAGACACATGTAGTACATATACTGTATGTGCATGTATACACTTTGTGATGTATCACGGATATCGTGATACTGTCGTCATCGTGGACAATTGTGATAGTACTGTATCGCAAGGTACTTGGTGATACCAGCCCTATTATGGAGTGTAGCATTAATAACATGCAGTTAGCAGTCATCCCTCATGCTAAGCAGCACCCACTGCCACACATATCTCCTCCATCATTCCCCATGATTCATATCATTCATCAATCAATTAAATCATCACCGTCAGTTATTGGATCTGATTAATCCTAATTTGGATGACACAGTAAAGCCTGGGTCGAACCGAGTAGAGACACTAGAGATGATGAGGCCTCAAAATGTATCTGAAGCATTGATTAAAAAGATGTGACAGAAAAAGAAAATAGAAAAAGTTATTTCTTTGGCCCGTGTGACATATTTTCACCAAGATTCATGAAAATCAGTTCAGTAGTTTTCCAAATAAACTGAACCGAAAACACAACCTCGTTGTCGGATGTAATCTGAGAGGGAAATAGGCTTTTGTTGAACTCGGAAGACTAGTCACTGTAGACATTTTAAAGCCACTTCTCTAGACCGTCTAAGCATCTACCAACCATCTGCCTGCCTCTGTGTCTGTCAGACCGCATCGCCCAGAACAGGAAGACCATCGTGTGTCCGATGATCGACGTGATCGACCACGACAACTTTGGCTACGAGACGCAGGCGGGGGATGCCATGCGAGGAGCGTTCGACTGGGAAATGTACTACAAACGGATTCCCATCCCTGCGGAGCTGCAGAAGGATGACCCCAGTGAACCCTTCGAGTGAGTACAGTTACAGTTTTTTGTTTTTTTTTAACATATTTGACATTTGCTTTTATCCTGATAATCTTATTGCATTAGCACTGCCCTGTTTCCACATTTATATACACTTTTATATACTCGTATACCTGCTTGCTGCCCAGGACGGTCAATGACAGGGCTGCAGTTTGAGGCTTAATAGTCTCTGCAGCATTAGACTACATACACCCTAAACTGGTCACAAAGTGTGATTTGTCTCTCCTTTTCTGTCCATGTTGAAATGGCAGTTAAAAACTGTGGATGCAAGATGTTTTCAGATTTATCTTCCAACAGAAACTCCTTCAGAAACTTGGTGTATTTGGATATTTTGGGTTTGTATCTTCAGCTTGCTCCTCATTCCTCTCTGCCCCTTCTTCCTCTTTGCTGTGAAGAACGATGGAGGCTGGCCAGTGTGTTAATGTTCAGATCGATCATCGTGAGATGATGATGATACAAACATATTGTGTCATTGATTGTGTGTAATGATGTCAAGCTAATTTTAATTGAAAATAAACACATTTGTTGCTGAGCTTATTGGAAATCTATTAGTATTAATTGATTACGAATGTTGGTTTTGACCTTGGAAACGGTGTTTTGATGGTGAGCCGCTGTGGGAAGCTTCAGGAAAACATGCTCTTATTTCCATCATGGTGCTGAAGTGTTCATATTGCTCAGCAGCTGTGGAGGACATTATCAACAGCATTTGGGTTGTTAAGATGTGTCAGATTTACAGAAATTGATAAATGAGTCAAACCTTGCCGATTCCAGTGGATCAAATGTGAGAATTGGCTGCTTTTAGTTGTTTTATATCATTGTTAATTGAATATTTCAGGGTTTTGGATTGTTGGTTGGACATAATGCATGCTTTGATATTGTCAGCTTGGTGCACTGTAGACTAAGTGATGAATAATTGAATTGGAAAAAGAACTTTCGATCAGTTTGTATTGAAAATGACCAGCCTGTAGCTTACATGTTTTGACTAGCAGTGTAGTCATTCCTTGTTCAGATAACAGTGCAAACAGTGCCAACAGGTTCCTCTGCAAGCAGCATTTTCATAGCAGGTAACCTTTAAATAATGGAAGCCAGAATAAATAAACTATTCCCAGTGACACATTTTGCTATTTGTAAAGCCAAATAACTGCATGTAATGCCAGACACTCCATTTGTGAGCCTTGAGGGATTAGTTAGACAACATTTCTCTGTGTCCGGATGCCGGAGACTATTTGGGTGTCCTGGGAAATAGGTATCATCAGGCAGGACGGCTGTGGTGCAGCAAGATAAGAGGCTAAAGAAGACGCAATGAGCTGCAGAACAATCAGAATCAATCCTCATTTTGTGAATTAGTCTGCTCTTCTTGCCCAGTGAAATGACCTTCATCAGTGCAAATCCAATTTGAGTCGCAAAGATTTTCATTTTCATTCTGATTGACATTGCCGCAGCAGAGAATGAGGCACGGTGGGATGGGAAAATCCATCTCGGAGGTGTGTGTGTGTGCATGTGTGTGATTTTATCCCCATCCTCGTGCTTCTGTCACTGCCTCTTTTGTCAATGCCATCACCTCGGCCTCTGTCTCGTCCCTCCTCCAGGCTTCAGTGTTTCATTTAGCTCAGGCTTTGCCTCTCTCTCAGCTGAAGGTCAAGACACTGAAATGGAGAATATCAACTTGAGCATTTCTAATTAAATTTAAATTGTGAGTTGCACTGTTCGTGAAGCATTAAGTGAACTGTTTTATTTTATTTTATTTTTCCTTCAATAGACCAACCCTTACTCAGAACAGAGACTATAGGAGACCACGGGAATTTGGTCCACCTAAACAAACTCATACCTGCTCCTGACACATGCTGTCAAAACAGAGTAGTGTGAAATTGACAGAGTTATCATTTCAATTGGAAACTTTTAATCAAATCGTAAGCGAATAAGAGTACATTATGACCAATTGTACAGTGTATTTGTGTTAAAGTATGAGAAATGAAATGAAAAGCCTAAATCTAAGAGCTGGTCTATAGTAGTTTGTATTTCCACTTGTTTTAGAACTGTTGAGGTCAGTTCAGTCAATGCTGGTCAATGTTAATTCACTGAAGCTGCTCACTGGCTGCAGCTGTATTCTGCAAATCCAATTTACTGCTGTGTTTCCAAAGTGGTTTCCTTCTTTGGAAACTAACAAAGAAAACATTTGAGGAGGTAATTGCACACACTCAGAGCTGCACTGCTCTCTCGCTCTACTTTTCTTTGAATAACTTTGAAAATAATAAGTGTTTGAAAAATGTATCTGCACACACTGTATTTGATGCCTGTGCCATCATCATGCAGGTCATCACTGAGCTCTTACCTCTCAGTGTGTGAGAACAGGTAATGAAAAGGAGTGTGTATGGGGTCCTGCTACTACCAGATGGTCTGCAGTTACAGAATTCCTGTGTGTGCTGGAGGTTATTGTCAGATAGAACTGTAATAGTGTTTTAAATCTGAGGCACAGCAGTGTTTAGGACTAATTCTAATATCATCACGCTGCATGCTGATGTTTAGCAGGTGTCATGGTCGCATCTTTGTTTAGAATTTTATCGTGCAAATATTTTCTAATTAGCACTAAATAGTGGCACCTGATGAAAAGTTATGCAATAATGACTTACCAGAATATCCCAATAAAAAAATCCAATCAGATGCCTACCAGCAAAACTAAAAGAAGTTCCTGAACATCAGCTTAACAAAGTTGTTGCTAAGCAACAGAGAAGCAGCATTATGAGTGGTGGCTTTGGGTCAGTGCATTGTCCAACAATGGATCACTGTTCTGATCCATTGTTGGACAATGATCATCCATTGTCAATGATCATCCACTGATCACAAACTAGTCCTATTTCTGCCAGATCCCATAATATCCCTGCAATATTTAGGTTTGTTTTCATATTCTCAAATCCTAATATCTAAGCAAATTAGGTTGATGGAATATTATAATATTATATAATATAATAGGCCTATAATAGGAATCATTTGTACACTAATACATGTTTTTCAAATTTAAAATTGAAAGTGAAAGATTTTAGCCCTGTTAGCTGTGGTAGCTAAGATGACATGATTTGTCAAAGCTAAGATAGCTTTGACAATCACACACACACACACTAGATAATTACTGCTGCATCTAAACAGCAGCTTTCAGATTGAAATGCCACCAACAGGACCAACACATCCTGCTGTTGTTTTCCAACCCGTCTCTTTTTCCACCATTTCCTATGTCCGTCATTTAAAAACCAGCCTTAGTTCCTGTTGTGAAGCTGATGAATGTTCATGCATTCGTCCCCTGTGTAAAAGCTCAGTACGTTATAAAATCTTCGGATGCAGCATTTGACAGTGACAGTGGTTTGACAGTTAGCGCTAACAGTAAACAATGTTTATTGGCAAAGACTTGTAGCTGAAGATGCCTCTGGCTGTTATTCTAGTGAATCAAACTGGAGCTGGTTGTGTTTACTGGCTTCATCTGAGGTGGGAGATATCAGTGTCTGTTGTGTGTTTTATTCCTCCGCCCTCCATCAAAGGAGCCAACAATCTCCACCCCACAAATCAGTGTCCACTCAGGCTCTGTGCTCTCTTTGTTAAGCTCAAACACTCCAGTGACCTCACAACAGCTTACAATCACCACACTTTGTGCAGTCAAACACATGTACAATACTTAGATGTCCCAGCTGTGTGTGTCCTTCATGCAGAGTACAAGTTACAAGTCTCAGACAATGAGCTAATCAGACTTCAGTGTTTGCCCAATCAGGCAGGTCCGGTCAGTAGTGTGACAAACATGAAGCCTACAGCCTCCTAATTTCACCGTAGGGACTGTCATATAATGACAATAAAGGCTGTTATTTGATTTTTAGATTCAAAATATCCACTTTATTAGAAAGACAACACAATAGAGGTCAGTCGTAAAGCACTAGAACAGTCTGGAAGATCTCAAACGGAAGCAGGGGAAGAGGGGTGTGATACTGGTGACATCATCTGTGGTCTTTATGGATTTTTGATGTGATTACTTGAGGGCTCACTCATGTTTCCTTACTCCTAGATTTAACAAACTTTCAGCCCTGCCCCTGTAATGATTGAACATAAAGCAACATGAAGTTTTGGTGCAGTCCATGTAAATTACCACAAACAGACAATATACTGACTGCACAGATGTGTGACTGCATTATAAACTCACAGGCCACAATAGGTTAAATTTGACAGAGGGGCTGGTATGTATGCATATATGTATACATATAGAAGTTTGGACAAATTTAGAAAACATTGTTAATCTAATTTTATCAGTATGTTTGATCATTAGTTACAACTGTGTTAGTTTCCTTGATTTTTTGATGGCGTTCTGCTTCATGACCTGCTTTAATCCTCTTTAGTTGGTACTCATTTTGGACAATTTGTCCAATTAGACTAACCGTCATTCGGCAGCCCTAAATGTAATATAATTGAATTTAATAATATACAAGTTCGGCAGGGGGCGGCACAGTGGTGTAGTGGTTAGCACTGTCGCCTCACAGCAAGAAGGTACCGGGTTCGATTCCCGGTCCAGAGTGTGGAGTTTGCATGTTCTCCCTGTGTCTGTGTGGGTTCTCTCCGGGTACTCCGGCTTCCTGCCACCATCCAAAAACATGCATGGGGATTAGGTTAATTGGCTAATTTAAATTGATTGTAGGTATGAATGTGAGTGGTTGTCTGTCTCTATGTGTCCTGTGATGAACTGGGGACTTGTCCAGGGTGGACCCTAAGACAGCTGGGAGAGGCTCCTCATACTTTCCAATACTATTGAATTTCTTACTCAGAAGCATAAATCTTTGCCTTATTTCTGTCGTAAGTTCATTAGTCATGTCGGTCTGCTTCACTGTACTCCATCTGTGCCGCTAAAACAATCAAACTCTGTCTGGACGCATTTCCATATCTACTGTGTTATGGTGCACTATATCTACTCTCCATTTTCATTCTGTCATCACAAAAAATACATGTTAACGGCTTGCTCACAACTTTTTGCTTATCCCAGAATGCAGCTGTGAACCACTTAGTGATATTCCAAAAACTGGCGGTTCATATAAGAGTCAGAGATCCACCACATTACTACACTTCTTGACTTGGTGTCAAGAAGTGTAGTAACGGGGTGGTGTCTTTTTTGGTGCGTTTTTGCTAAAACTGAAAGATAAAACTTTTAATTTTCTGATCTGCTCATATTGTTGTTCATTTGTTGTCTGTGATTGTGTGTGACTGTGTATTCCGGTCCTGCAGGTCTCCAGTGATGGCTGGTGGACTGTTTGCTGTGGACAGGAAGTGGTTCTGGGAGCTGGGAGGATACGACACGGGTCTGGAGATTTGGGGAGGAGAGCAGTACGAAATCTCTTTCAAGGTAAAAGCCGAAACACAGCAAGACAGAAAATATTCAATAATGTTGACTTGAAGCCAAAAAATAGGGTCTGTCGGTGTATATCTGTAAAGGTATATTTCATACTGTTATTACATATTATTTAATATGTAGAATATAAAGTCAAGTATAGCCTTTTGGTAGAAACTTGAGCAATATTTGAATGTTGTGCTTCTGTGCACTTTTGTTTCCAGTATATCACAGAGAGGGAGCGGCAGGGTTTCAGCACATCTTTGTACACATTCTGCCAGAGCTCCTTCTGGTTAAGTTTTAATTGTTCATCCACAGCTCAAACCAAATATCTAAAGAAAAAAATTCCCATCTTGCTTCAGTCATGGGGGCCAAACATACTCCAGACTCCACAATGATCATTCTCAGGATGCCATATTAGAATATGCTTTTGTCTGGTGCTTCAAGATGAATTATTCCATTGCGTAGCCATAACTGCATGCGACTTGGCCATCATGTTAACAGCTCCCCCCTCCGTCAGCGGGCTCTGGATGGACAGAACAGCTCGTCACAATAATTGAATTCCAGTTTGAATGAGTCAGGACCTTTGTAGTCTCACTCCATTAAGCACCACGGCACTGCTGGCTAGCTTGACTTGATTGGACATTTGTGTTATATTTAGCTTCTGCTGCTTCTTCATATTAATGTACACCCTTGTTGTTACTCTATTTCGCTGATTACCTCCACCAGTCAGGTTTGAGTTTGGTTTGCTCATCTGTTTGTCAGCAGGATTACGGAAAAAAGCCTTGCCTTTTTGTAACATGAAACTGTGGAAGGGTGTTGCAAGGAAGACCCAATGACATCTAGACAGGGCAGAGGCATCTTTACATAACAGTGGAGGAGTGTCTGTCTAACTGTCTACAGGAAGGAGGGCTATGCTGAACACAGAAATTGTCGGTATAATGTTTGTCAACAACAGTTTTTTTTTAATGACAAAGAGACACTAAATAAAAAATAATCTATGGTGACGACAACTATGACAAAAACAACTGATACATTCGTATAACAACGAGATGCAACGTTAAGGAGGGATGAATCTGTACGTGATCTAGTAAAAAGTAACCTGGGGTGCACGTTTGAACGTGAACGTTTGAAAACTACAGATGTCATGTGACCTGACATACTGCACAACTGGGTGAGACGATGATCGGTTAAGCTTTACTTACTATCAGGAGCACAGTGTCACTGTGGGGCAGCCTGGGGTCAGCCAAACACCCCTGGCCCCGGAGAAGAGCTTTGAAACGATTCGTTAAATTTCCGAACCTCCGTGCTGGGGGGCGGACATCTCTGAAAAGTGTGCCCGCCTGAGGGTGCCCCTTCCCGGCTAAGCCCAGCAGGTCGCACGGGGGCTCCACTTGGAAGTCCAGATTTTGCTCCAGGGATACCGAGGGGCGCCGTAGACAGCACAGGCAACCCACCACCATGAGGTATTACTTTAAATTAAAATATCAATATCAAGTCCCCCACTTTGGTCTTTGGTATTATGTGGAAAGAATTTAATCACAACAGATAAATCTGTGTCTGTATATTGCACATTGAAATCTTAGCATATTCCATAATATACTATGTTTCCTTCAAGAGTATTTGAGTATGAAATTTCTAGAGAAACTCTTAAATAATGTGTCACATTTTAACTAAACCTGTTAGATTTCCGTCGACCAAATCCACTGTAGATTTGTAACGAAATGTAACAATATTTTGTCGACTTAAACTAAATAAAATTCAGATGACTAAAATATGATGAAAACTAAATAGCATTTTTGATTTACTGTCAAAATTAACACTGAAATGGACATAAAAATGAATAAATCTGGTAACACCAACAGCAGGGGTCTGTTTGTCTATGAACCTCATCAAGAAAACCCCAGTCCACATCTGCATAAAAACATGGTTACCACCAACAATTCTTTTTATTTGTAAAAGAAATGGTAATGCCATCCCGTACCATTGTGGCATTGTTTTAGTATTCATAGTGTGAGGTGAGCAGGTTGAGATAAGACTTTCAATTTAATCTGACCAGCATGGAACTCAACCTTTTGATGCCGCGAGGCGCCTCTCTTATTAAGCTCAAGTGTTTCAGTCTGGGATGAAGACGATGGAAGGGATTGGCGCAGCGAGTTCACACCTTCCCTACGGTGAGATGTGGAGAGGGTGGATTCAATCTGTTATTTCCCCCCCGCTTCTGTTTGGCCAAGCTGGAGTGGTGCAACACACTTGACAAGGAGTAATTGAAGTGAAATAGAAGCCAGCTGATGTCCACTCCGGAGGATCAGGAGGGGGAGCGATGCAGAATATCAACAGACTGACTGGAAATGATCAAGTCCAGAAGGAGAGGCCATCAGTCACCAACAAAAGTAGAACATGAAGGAACTTGAGGACTGTTGGTTGTACACAAAGTACTTCTGCAGACTAGAACTGACCGGAGTAGGAGGGGATTGTGAGATTTGGGAGTTTGTGGAAGACGATGTGCCGTGAAGTGGCATTATAAGTCAAGAAAAGTATGAATAACCCAGAATGGCTGTGATCTGAGTCAGGAAACGGCATCACAGTTTGGAACTTTAACGTTGAATGTGATTAATATGAATAACAGAATGAACCAACTGCACACTCAGTTGAAAATGGGTTCAAATCAGTGATTTCCATTTGTCTCCAAGATCAATTGGCCAGTGTTGAAATGATGAGTGCACCAGTCCAAACAGTCACTGGTTTCATGGTTTACCGACAGTTTTATGAAGGTAAACTTTTACTGTGATCTTCTGACCTCACACTGTTCTGAATGTGTCTTTCTTTGAAATGTCTAAATATTCACACCCTGTGTTGAAAAGAGTCTCTGTCTTCCAAAAGAAGCGTAACGAATCCAATTTCAGTCTTTATCATTGAGCTAAGCATGAGTGACTCGTCTGTTCTCACTGACTCTCTCTCCAGTCGCTGTGTAATCTACAAAGAAAGATTCTGGAGTTGTTTTCAGTGGTGTTCCCACTCCTGCATTTTCCGTAAAAGAAGATTAATATGAGCAATTATTTCATCTTGTATCTGATTTTTCTTTCCTTTTTTATTATTTAATCTCTTCTCCAGGATATATGACCCTACGACCCTGTACATTCAGTATATCTCCACTCTGTCTTTTCCTTTCACTACATCCTAACCTTATTTGCGCCCCTTTGCGTTTCCCTCATCATGGCTTTTTTTTGACAGTCTCTCTGATCATCTGATACCCACACAGTTCAGTTTCACAAACATCACGGCAGCAGCTTTGCCACAACCATGACCTGATTGACTTTTTATCAACGCAAAACCTCTTTCTCCATCTCTCTGTAGGTGTGGATGTGTGGTGGTCAGATGGAGGACACCCCTTGCTCCCGGGTAGGACACATCTACAGGAAGTACGTCCCTTACAAAGTTCCTGGTGGTGTCAGCTTGGCCAGAGTGAGTCTCAGATCGTTTTATGGCAGTTGATGTGAACATATGGACACACAGGGATGTCTGCTTCGTTGCCTTTTTACAAATCATTGTAAATAAATGGGAGAAAATAACCACTGTGCACTGTGAAGAGCCAGGTCTGTGGATCACCTGGAGTAGTCCATCACTAATCCCACTCAGCTCCAGTATGTTGAGGTGGAAGCACAATCCTCAGCATTAGATATCAGACAATTTGTTTTTGGCTATTGATTGAAATTTAAGTATGCACCTAAAATGAAAACCATTAGATCTGGCAGTGTTTCTCTATAGCTGTCTGTGGTTATATGACATGTAACATTTATTAGCTCTTTGGTTAAGGGATGCTCCATTTTCTTTACACAGCACTTTGGAGTTACAGGTGTTAGGTGGTACTGCAGCAGATATGGAAAAAAAGAATGAACAAAGCCTTTTGTGGGTTTGAATCAACCCTCTGGATCCTCAGTATACAACACTTTTCTAATAATGAGCCCAAGTTTCTCTGTTTTATGTGAGCTTCAACGCTTTGACACAGTCTGGGAAATAAAAAAGCATCATCTGGCCTGTGGCTGAACATCATACATTATGCATGACTCAGCCTCAGTCTGACACCTGGCTCTGTTTGGCTCAGCTGAATATGTAATTAAACTTCTTGGTCTCTGTTTTTTCCTCGTCAGTCTGACCAATAGCCCTTCACTGAGGCTGCTCTGAATGCTAATATCAAGCAGAAATCAGAAACGCTTACTGTACCTGAGGTTGTGATGAACTATTTCACACTCCCTTTACTTCTTAGTCCTCTGCATTACTCGCCCAGCACCAAACAGCAGACAAATATACAGTAGTGGAGCAGCTAAAGAGCCAGACATTTCCCTCAGGAGGTGACCAAAAAGGAGCCCAAAAACAGCTTAAAAATGATGAATATTGGAGAACACAAGCATGACTAAATGATTAATAACATTTGGGCATCCTGGATAGATTTGAAGCTTCACTCATGGCTGTTACATTCAAATGATTATTATTGAGAACTTCAAGAAACATTGTGTGCAATAGAAAACCTTCCACCTCCTCCCTGTCAAGTTCACAGACTCACAGTCCATGTCTCTATAATTGTCTCAGTCCATAGTCCAAAGGTTTATTGAAAAAAATGTAGATGTTATCATTTCCAAAATTCACCATGGTAGCACTTACAAAACCACAGGCTGGATGAAAGGTGAAGTCATAAATGGGGAAAAATGTCATAAATGTCAATGTCATAAGTGTCATAAATGGGGAAATTACCTATAGAAATCAAAATATTTTCTGTATGTGGCTGTATGTGTGTTCATTATTTGTGGACAGTTTGTCATTTTAACATGAAGGACTAGGTCGACTGACTCTTTTTAGCCTTGAGATGTCATTTGAGGAACTGCACCGGAGTGTTTTTGAAGCTTTGTCCTTAGAGAGACTGAAGTCAGTGTGTCTGTTGGTTGCTGTTGGATTGACTTTGGCAGAACCAGACTAGTTCCCCAACTTGATGAATGTGCTAAACTAATTCCAAGTTGTACTTATGGCTCACTAGGAGAAGTCACAGTAGTGCTGTGAAAATGACTAGCCTGAGGTGAGACTTAAGCCCATTCCTGTATGCTGTTTCAATATCAAAATTCCATTTTGCATCCATTTCATCATTTCACAGCAAGGCAAAAAAAGCATTTTCTTTAATTTAATGTGCACAGAGGACTTTATTGGCACTTAAAGATACCTTCGTAGTTTTACAAAACTCCACCGGAGCAGAGAGTCCCTTCGGCAGGTGCAGGTACTAAGAACAAAGGCCCTCTAGACACAGACAGACCATTGTGTGAGACAGTAGAGAGAAGAGGAAGAAGGATGAAGAAGAGACCCCCACCCACCCAAGACCAGACAGCATGGAGGGAGCTAGACCCTCTAGACCCTCTGAACTCCACTTCACCCGCAGAGTTTCGCTGCAGGCATTTTCGCTGCAAGATTTTTCTGGACAATTTGTATTTATACTTTCCTGGGAGGTGCACCGAACCTGTATTTTCATTCATTTCACCATCCATACCTCCAAGGCTGTGACCATTTATATTCCTGAACATGCATCCGTTCCTCAGAGCACCCAGTCTGTTTTTTTTTTCTCCTTTTCACCTCAGATGGATGGATTTCCCAGTGGTCCACTGTAAATCTTTCATGTTTGCTATTGTCTGAGCTTAAAGAAGCCTGTCGGAGAAGCTGTCTGCCCTGCAGTCCAAGTTGCTTACGGTTTCATTCACCTGCTCATTGTTGTTTTTCCACTCGGTTTCATCCTGAAATTAGGTACTCTAATAATGACAACATGAAACTGTCTGTAATATCAGAGTTCCTGCAGTAGCTTTCAGTGTCATCAAATGACTTGTGACAAAATATATGCAGTCTAAAACATTAAAGAAGAACCAGTTGAGGTACTTCTCACTTAAAAACAGCAAAAATGGAAACAGAAAATCAGCTGCCATAGCAGCAGACGTTTTGGGATCTGAGACGAGCGTTCTCCATTGTATGTAGGCCACACTAACAGAAGAAATATACAACAAGGGCAGTTGCAGGATATTTCTGTCTGATACTTTTCTCCTCATTTTATCACCTATTTTTAACTGTCTTTTACTTGTGTGGTTCGCACAGTTCTTTGGCACAGAAAGTGGTCTTGTCAAAGGCTCAACACCACAGCAAGAAGGTGACTTAGAGTTAAAACTGAGTGAAGCTAAAAGCTAAGAAAAGAGGTGGCACCAGTTCTTCCCTCTGCTCCTGGCTTCGATCATTATTACTGTCAAAACTACTGCAGCATGATGGATTTTTAAAATGTTTTCATACTGTGCCATGTGCACTGTATTCTCCTTCCTCTAACACTTAATTGGAGCTACGGTATACTCAATGGCCACTTCATTAGGTACACCCTGCTAAAAGGTTGGACCCTTTTGCCTTCAAAACTGCTTTAATTTTTCATGTCAGACTTTCAACAAGGTGTTGGAAACATTCCTCAGAGATTTTGGTCCATATTGACGTGATATCATCACTCAGTTGCTGCAGATTTGTCTGTTACTCATCTATGATGAGAATCTCTGTTCCACCATATCCTAAAGGTTCTGTTGGATTGAGATGTAGTGACTGTGGAGGCTACTGGAGTCCATGTTCAAAAAAACTGTTTGAGATGATCTTTGTGACATGGAACATTATCCTGCAGGAAGTAGCCAACAGATGATGGTCCACTGTGGTCATGGTCAGCAATAATACTCAGGTAGACTGCAGTGTTTAAATAATGCTCTTTTGGCACTATGGCCCCATCCACATGACAATGGGAGACGCTTGTGAGAACTTTGCCGGAATTATTTCTGTCGACATGGCAACGCGATAACAAGTGACAAGGATTTAATCAATCCTTCTGGTCACATGATGACGTGACATCATTGTTAGCAACAACGAGTACACACTGCAACTCCGAAACAGCGTTGTCAGGTCTTCTCACTCTGGAACCCATTGTCAGAAACTACCGTTTTGGGTCTCCGACAACGCCGGAGCCGTCTATACACAAGGCGGAATCAGTATTAAAGTTAGTTGGAGTGTGGACAGCACCTAAGGGGCCCAAAGTGAGCCAAGAAAATATCCTCCACACCATTACACCACCAGCACCAGCCTGAAGCCTTGATTCTAGGCAGGATGGATCCATGCTTTCATGTTGTTTACGCCAAATTCTGACCACTGACCATCTGAATGTTCAGCTGAAATGGAGAGCATTTTTTCCACACAACTGCTGCTCACTGGATTTTACCATTCTCTGTAAACCCTAGAGATGGTTGTAGTGAAAATCCCAGTCGATCTGCAGTTTGCCCATTCTGATGCTCCGTTTGACATCAGCAACTTGTCTTGACCTAATCTACATGCCTAAATGCATTGAGTTGCTGCCATGTGATGTGATTCAAATAAAGGTTTGATCAGTGCTTTTCTGATGTTATAAATTCTCTTTTGTGGTTCTGGAACCACCATACCGGTCTTGTGGTATTTGTCGGGTTTAAAATGAAGCGAACTTTTCATGGGATGGTGTAATAGGCTGCATCTGTCAGAGAGGAAAGAAACAGACAGAAAGACTTTGTCTTTCATGAAGCCACCCTGTAAATTAGCACATAATTGAGTTCAGTGCTCGAACTGCTTTCATGACTAGAGACCAGTCGCTTCTGTTTTTTCATCTCTCGCCTTGTGGGACACGATGACAGATCCTGTATGATGACAGGCCGCTTTTCTACTGAGCGCCTTTGATCATTCTGTCATGTCAGATGAATTAGCGCATCAAGGCCAGCAGGGTGTACAGATGATGTCTTAGTCTGTGTTTCTATGAAGCTGTGATGTCCAGACACAAAAAGCTCCGCTAACCAGCCAGTTGACTTGAAGACTTTCAAGTCTGAGTGGTTTTACTGTCTGAGTGGGAAATCAAACTCAATGACAGTTTAGTTCATTATCTACGCAGGTGCAGGATGTATTCACGTTGATCATCAGCTTCTTATCGTTAATCACACAAAGATATTTTGATCCATGTCCACTGACAATGCCTCCACCAAGCAAATGCCTGTTGAGTCCTGTCAGATCCTTTTGTCCCTGCTCTTTCTTTCCTACTAATCACCGGAGTTACCACTCATGCCTTTGTATTCATTGCGTGGTTTCGGTGAAATAAAAACCTTTCACTCTGATTTCAGAACCTAAAACGTGTGGCAGAGGTGTGGATGGATGAATATGCAGAATACATCTACCAGCGTCGGCCCGAGTACCGCCACCTGTCTGCAGGAGACATGGCGCCCCAGAAGGAGCTGAGGAACCGCCTCAACTGCAAGAACTTCAAGTGGTTCATGAGCAAGGTGGCCTGGGATCTGCCCAAACACTACCCACCAGTGGAGCCCCCTGCTGCTGCGTGGGGAGAGGTACAGTCAGCGCTCTTACCTTTAACACAAAAGGAACAACAACAGTAGGTTTGTCAGATTGGAAACCATGACGCCTTCTACTACCTCAACTCCATTTCTTTCCTGGAATGTATTTTTGTTGTGTCAGAGATTCAGTCCAAAAAAAAAATTTTAGTTTTGAGGTTTCAAAAGAAGCATCAGGCTTGAAAATCATTGAATTTATCCTAAAATAAGTGCTGAGAAAGTTTTGGCCAGTTGACTCCAGTGATCTCTGTTCATCTGTCTGGAGATCTGGTCTGACTGCCATTAGTTTAACTGACATTAATTTTATGTAAATCTGAGATTAATTTGCATCTTAATGCCTCCTACTGTAGCATAAAACAAACTGAGGATCTAATTCTGTTTCAATCTGCCTCAACAGTTCTGTGCATGACGCCCTGTTTTATTACTCATTTGGCGGAAAACTCCTGCTGTATGATTGATGATCATGTCTGCTCACTACCAGCTGAACGTGTCGTTGTTCACATCTTTGCCATTACGTCTGTCGTAGATTCGTAACGTGGGCAGCGGCATGTGTATGGAGAGTAAACACTTTGTGTCAGGCAGTCCCATCCGCCTGGAGAGCTGTGTGAAGGGCCGGGGAGAGGTGAGCTGGAGCCATGGACAGGTGAGCCCTTCAGACATTTATAGTCCACCAGCAGCAAAGTGAACAGTACATCATTCCTATAAGGACATATGTGTATGAAAGACTGAAAAAAAACAAAAACCAGTGACATCAGGACGCCAGTGTATCAAATAGTTCAGTGGAAAAATTTAAGTAAACAAATATGATATAAAAATATGTGCAGGACTAATAACTAATATTGTCTAAATGGAAAATAGAGCACATGCCAGCAAATAAATACAAGATAAATAAACAAAGTAGTACTGCACATGTAGACTATGATTGTTTGATTGATTGTATGTGTTATTGCAGATGATGTCCAGATAGAAATTTGATATATTGTTCATGAAAAGGGAAATACAATCAGATGCTTGAATAATGAGTATTAATATTACACCTGTGTTGATGGATGTATTCCTTCATCAGCAGATAAACTGACATACAAACAGCACACACACAAATACAGACACACACAGGTTGGTTTAAGTCACCTTTGGGGGTATTTTGACATTTTACCCCCCCCTTTGGGGACAAACTTTGATTTCCTAAAAAAAAAACTTACCCTAAGCCTAACAACTAATTGCCGAAGCCCAACCCTAACCACTCACCCAAAATCAAGGTTTGAACAACTGGGGACATGGACTTTGTCCCTAATTGCATATGCCGTCCCCAATCAAATGGTCTTAAGTCAAGTGTGTGACCCCAATATATAAGACAGATCCACACACACACGCTACGCTGCTCCATCATCGTTGGCTTGTTCTGAAGGACTGTGTTTCTCTGGCGTCACGCCGCAGATCTTTAAGCTGAGCTCATAACGACCTTAATGGATTGAACGTCTCCCCTTGCGCCTCACAGCTCTGACACTGTAATTGCTTTAATCTGAAGATGCGTTGTAGTTTAATCTGTGTCACAGTTGCAATCTGTATTCAGTGCTAGCGAGAAATTGATTCACAGCAAATCACAGGAGGCCCCTGGCAGCCGTCCCTGCAGGGACTTTTGATTTTATACCAGAGGAGTTGAGGGAATCATTGAGTCTGACTGACGTCCAACAGATTTCCTTTCCTAATCATAAGTTTTTTATTGTCAGATAAAGTGCAATTATTATAGAGTTGTTTTGTCAAAAAGAAAAGAATTGACTATTTCCCAGCTGTTTGCAGTACTTTACATTAATAAATGGAGTTCGCTCAGTTGCTTTGAGGAAAGATCCATCAGCCAAGCATCTCCTCTCTGCTGTGTTACACAGTATCATCATCAGTTACTCATGTTATAAAGTGCTGCTTTCAATGCCATTGTACGGTGTTGTTTGATAAAACCTGCAATGTCCATAGTCATAATTTTATATAGATTTTTTTGGATTTTTGCACATAAACAATGTGACATAACAGATTTGCTTCCTGCAGGTGTATACATTTGGGTGGAGGGAGGACATCCGGGTGGGTGACCCCATGCATACGAAGAAAGTCTGCTTCGACGCCGTCTCCCACAACAGCCCCGTCACCCTGTACGACTGTCACGGCATGAAGGGGAACCAGCTGTGGCGCTACAGAGAGGTACGACACAGAGGTCCTCTGGGTTTCAGAGTCTATTTTCTGAGCGTTTTGTTCTTGTCCTGCCTTTCCTTTTCAGTACAAAACAACAACGCTTCAAAATAAATGACTTCAGGGCTACTTAATCAGTCTATAAAGTTTGTACTTTTAAACAGCATCGACCCTGGAGCTGCCAGATATTCAAAGGATCTCATTATGCTGTTGTTATGCATTTAAACTAATAGTTAATACAGAAAAAAAAAAAACTCCAGGAAGCCACATTTCTAGGGTTTAATGCAGTGACACGACACCAAAGAGCTTGTTTACAGCGATAAACACAAAGGAGCAAAAACAAGCCAAGAAAAACAACATCTTGTATCTGCTAAGTCAATTCTAGTGTGTTCTAAACATTTAATATATGGTAATACTGCTTACAAAATGCCAATTTTAGAAAGTGTCATCCACATGACTGTGATAAATTAAAAACCTCATGCAAATTTCATGTTATTTCAGCTTTACTGATAGCCGCTTTCCATTTTTCAAACATTAAATGTGTAGAAAATGGGCTTAAACTGAATGTAAATACACCAGACCAGCACATCCTGGTACTTTATGACCCTTTTGAGGATGAAAAACAACGTTAAACCATCTTTTCTTTTATACATGTCTAATAATTATTTTGCGACCATGGCTTAACTTTGCGATAACAGAGCAGGATATTAATATTATAATATTATATAACAGTTAAGATACTGGTTTGTTGGGAAGGTATTTGCTTTTCAAACCGT
Source organism: Synanceia verrucosa (assembly GCA_029721515.1). Classification (NCBI taxonomy): domain Eukaryota; kingdom Metazoa; phylum Chordata; class Actinopteri; order Perciformes; family Synanceiidae; genus Synanceia; species Synanceia verrucosa. The sequence continues at coordinate 19,616,390 of CM056565.1, read as the reverse complement.
TTGCATTTACTTAAACGTCAGCCTCAAAGTGTCCCCAGCTAATGTGACTTTGAGGTACGTCTAGTTATGTCATATGTGCACACAGGTGTAAAAACAGCCGACTCATCATAAGTCACAACGCATTAGGTTCAATAAAACGTGCTGAGGAAGCTTCTGAGTGTGACGGAGGAGTTGTGCTGCTTTCATGACATAAGTCAAGCTGTCCTTCGGTCACAGCGGTCCCACCATGCTGCAGGTCGGTCCTGATGTCACAGGGGGGTGTGGCCTTGACAACTGAAGATCCAATGCCTGTCAGGTCTTTGGGAAATTGTAACATTGAGAACAGCATAACTTTTCTTTTGACTGTGTTTGTGCTTCCCCCGGCCTGCAGGATAAGAGTCTGTACCACCCCGTCAGTAACAGCTGCATCGACTGCAGCCCCAGTGAGCGGCGGGTCTTCATGAACACGTGCGACCCCTCCTCCCCCAGCCAGCAGTGGCTGTTTGAGAGAACCAACGGCACCGTGCTGGAGCGCTTCAACCGGGGCGCCAACTGAGTCCCTGCATCATCCAGAAAACAAACAGACTCCTGACACTTGCAGACAAGGATCTGCTGCTGCTGCTGATGAGGATGATGAGGATGATGATGATGATGATGATGATTATGACACTGCTGTAAAATTGGGTTTTGCGTTTGCTCTGGCTTCCTGTTTGCCTGGCACTGAGGTTCTTTTTGGGACTGAGGCAACATGGGATACCCAGGGGGGTTCAGTTAGAGGAATCAAACTCTGAACGAAAAGGTGATTTTGTGTAAGCTGTGTTTGTTTTTTACTGGCAGATCTGTCTCACTCGTTCATTTTCGGGGGTCTACATTCCTCGCTTCTCTCATTCCTTTTGTTTCAGATTTTCTCCAGCTTTATCTCTTGCCTTTCTTTCTCTGGCACAGTTTTTTGTTCTCTCTCTACCTTTATCCTCTGTCTCCATCTCTTTGGCTCCCCTGTCTCTCCTGGTCCGCCTCTGTCTGCACATCCGTCTCTACCTTCCTGCATGACTGCACCTTTGCCCACCTCCTCTCAAATGCCCTTATGTCTCTCCAGCTCTGACAACCTCCCTGGGGGAGGGTCTCCTGCTGAGCCAGAGTTATCCTGACACCTGGGTGAAGCCAGGCAGAACCACTCTGAAAATCACCTGCTGAATTGATTCTTCTTTACAGCCCTCATCCAGCCCGTTCCCCCCCTCCCTGTGGCCGAGCTGCTTTGAATGTAGCAGGTGGAAGTTGACAAAGAAACGCCAACCTTTCTAATGCTCCTTTCCCTCTGCTCTGTACCGCCCTGGCTGTATTTATCGATGAGTTGCCCCGTGAGTGTCGCTGTTCTAATTTTTTTTTTTTCCCCCCTGAGACGAGAGCTTCCTAACACCAGGGTTTATGCGGGCCTACTCTTGTCTGTTGTTGTTGTGAAGGTGGAGGTGTTGGGAGCTGCTGTCACACCTCTCAGAGTCTCCCCCTGCTTTCTGTTCACCCTTTGATGCTCCCTACCTGACTCTACAGATCAGTCGCCATAACGACCCCGTCACAGACCGCCGAGCACAGGGTCACGTCACAGCGCAGAGCGGCAGGCCGGGCTGCAAACGGACGCCTGCCCGCCTGGATGACTAGCTCTGTGAATGGCAGGCCAGCTGATTCACAGCGGGGCCATCCGATTGGCCGGCAGTCGAGCTGACACATCTGTTTAGCGCACAGTGTGAGCGGGAGAAGGGGAGAATTACTCTGGATAGACTCTCAGAGGAAGCTCTGGCTCTGGGAATGAGGACAATGTGGGTTTAAAATGCATCAAGCACTCGTGTAATGATAAACTTGAATGAAATCTTTGTGCCTTGTTGGAAGAGGACTGTGTGTGTGTGTGTGTGTGTGTGTGTGTGTGTGTCCACAAATGTCCACATCAGCATAGGGGACGTTCAGGAGGACTGTCCTCGATGACTGGAAGTCTTTTTATTGAAAGAGTTCATTTGAATCTCTGAACATGAACTGACCTGGAGTCTGCTGCAGGACGAAGGCTTTGTGAATGAACGCGTGTAACTGCTGGCTGTGAATAGAGCTAAAGAAACTTTTTAGCACCATATTTTCCTCTTGCCTTGAAAAGTTAACTGTTAATCTGCTCTGTTTTAATTACGACATGATGCTGTTGTGTTGTTTTTCCCACCTGTTCGATCCAAAGTGCGTTTATGGGAAAGGGAATTGTTGTGGTTTATCCTCTTTGGTTTTCTTTCAGTTTTTAATCAAATGTTCTATCGTTTGTTTTGATCCTGTTGTTCAGCTGATGGTGATTTAGTTTCCTGTGATGTTCTGGTCTCTCGCCTCTAATCCGATTTTGTGAAAGAGCAGTGTACAGTTTGTGCCAGTTTAATCATCACTTGCAGGTAATCTACTCAGATTTTAACATTCAGTTGTAAACCAAAACAAAAGTCATCCTCAGCATACCTTAGTTAATTGTCTGTGCCGGTTGGACTGAACACTATCCAAATTATAATAATAATAATTAATTGGGTACACAAACATGTAAAAGCAAGAAAGATAAATTGTCAAATACATCTGGATTGGAGTTGCAGGTGTTTTTATTCTCAACTCAAATGTCCAATTTTTTTTTTCCCCAGTCAATACGCTTTATACTTTAATAAAGGTATCCTGCAGTGATAACTGAATACAGGTCAGCGCTGTGGTGCAGACTTGTTGTATTCCTGTATGCTGACCAGCTGGTGTACTGAACTACTGTTGCAGTTCCTCATAGCAGAGCTGTCTACACCATAAGACACTACCAATGTTCTCCAGCCAGTTCCCAGTTGATGATGATGATGATGATGATGATGGCTAATAGATGGAGGTTGTCAGCCGGCTGATACAGAAGAACAGTTGGATAAATAGGTGAGGCAGCATCAGGTGAACAGACCCATAATAATGTCTCTAACCTGTGACTGGACCAACCATTCAGTATCACAATTCATTTTATTGCAAAATCCATCAGTTCCCATTTTATTCAACATGGTCACCTGGCTGGCTGGACAGAACCCTTCCTTTACACTCCTGAAAGAAGAGCTTAGAGGTTTATATTTAGTTTAGGGTTTCTGTGACCTTTTTCCCCCCAACCTTCTTGCTGCACACCTGGACAGGTTCATGGTTAGAAGGTGAGCATGAACTGCTGCTGTCGCCACATTTCCACTACAGGACCAAACCCTGAGCTCACACTGTCACCATGGTGATGCTGGCATCAGTAGTGCAGTCTGGGCTGTTCAATCATGTGACATTGTGAAGGACCGTTGTGACTGTTTAATACAAACAGTGTGTAGAGGGCTGAATACACACGGCAATATTTTTGGACTGACATGAAACACTGCTTCAAATAAAAAGAGTTGTTGTGGATAAAGAAAGGAAATAACTAACCAACATGCTAGCTTATCCCCAGTTTAGATAGAATCCAGTAAACCCACTTTGTGCTGAAGTGATCTCTCTGTTGCCCAAAATGTTAACTGTATCCCATGAAGTAAAGTTGATTTTTTTTGTTGCTTTTTGTTTATCAGAAGATGTCATACCTTTCCATAGCACCTGTAAAGAGTTTTTCAGAACTTGGATTAAGGTGACTGTTTACATTTGCTTTGCTCCAACTTTTATCCACTGTGGTAAAGTATCGAAGCCTCTTTTTACTGTGTGAACAACATGAACATCTGATAACCACTTAACAGTCAAATTACAGTTTCAAACAGTCACACAAACTACTTTTCTGCAGTCTATGGAGTAAGGCTATTGTAACTGTGTTACAATGTTTTGTTGTGATGTCAAAATACTTTTATTTAAGTGGTGAATTTTCAGACTAAAATTTGGTGTGCATTGTAAAAAAAAAATCTCATTTTATAAGAGCAAAGGTTTTTAACGTCAGCAGCAGCCAGTCACCATGTTGTGTACGTGTGTGAATTTTGATTTGACGGCAAAGTGTACATTTTGTATCACAAAAAAAAAATCCAATATTTTTTTCTACTGACATTGTAACTGTAAGAGTGTATTTAGATATTTAACAAACTGTACAATTAAACTGGAATTGTATGATATTTTTGCTGAAATTGTAAAATAAAAAGGTTTCTATATTTGGATGAAATAATGTCTGCGGTGATGAATTAAATACAAACTTGATGAAAACATGACGACATAAGTGCTAACAGCTCTCTGTTGATTTCTACTTCTTCAATCTTGAGGTTAAAAAATGTAAAACTGTTTAAATTTTAATAATTTCATGATTTTCCCACTGAGTGATGACCTCAGAGCTGCAGGTACTGACTCTCATCCTGCTGAAGGTCTTTGATGGAGTCAACAGGAGCACTGAAGCTTTCAGTGAGCCTCAAACTAAATATGTTTACATACTGAGTCTAAGACATTACAGTGCTCAAAATGTAAATATCTGATACTGTCATAAATGCATATAGGAGCTCTCATGTTGACTTTACTCACATTTAGAAGCTCTTCTAATGTGTCAGAGTGTGAGGCAGCGATCGTCCACAGCAGAGATGACAGAGCACCAGGTGGACAGAGGCACTGCTCATTCCAGCCACAATCATGTTTCCTGAATAACTTTGGCTGGACGTCTGCAGCCCAGAGCTTTCTAATTTCTTCCCCTTGTCACTTCTTGTTGTAGGTTTTCTATTACTTTAATCGCTTCTGTGACTGATGGTGCAAAAACACACTTACCCCAAACGTTAATCCCATAATCATTTCCCCTGGCAACCTGCTAACTGATGGCTTTCAGGTTTCAGTGATTTATTCGTGGCTGGATTGATATTGCTTTTGCAACTTGTCCCATTTTTCAGCATCTCCTGGGAGGCCACATAATGCTTAACAATGGCTCTGAGAGACAGAGGAGTTTTTGTTTTGGTGTTTTGTGAGAGCATTTATGTTACTGCCGCTTAAACATAATTACACTATCACATAATGGAGTTAACGGCAAAATGCTAATTAAATCATATTTCTTCATTTTTTATTTATTGTGTTATCATTGAAACCGCAGTTCTACGTTCCTCGACTAAAGTGATGTTATCAGCAGGTTATTTTTCTCCGTAATGGTTTTCCCATCCGTATTTATTTCCAGTTAATTAGCAAATAATCAGCGTTCCCTCCGACTCATGAGCTGTAAGTGGGACAGAGATCAGGCTATTACATTAGCTCAGTGTTCCACTGAAGATATCCATTAAGTTGCTTTATTGGGCTCAGCACTATTATAAAAAGAAAAAGGTGATCCGATTGTCTCCCATAATTCTCTGTCTCTCTCTCCCTTCAATTACACAGCAAAATGTAAAGATGTTTTAAAGACGTGTCATATTTTCAGAGGACAGGTTGTGTGTGAAGTGCTGCTGGACACTGACACTGTTCATCATCACATGATTTCAGTGAAGTGCAGGTCGCCGCCATCATTCCTGGTGATGTGTTCACGTGTTTCAGATGGCAAGAAAGTCTTTTGTCACTGATTGGCCGCTTCTTATGGATGTTGCATGCCAGCACTTTGTGATTCGATGTGGTCTCAGCTGCACTTTTATTAGCAATTAGCTCATTAGCATGCTGACATGGTGAGCAAATCAAGTGTTATACCTGCTTAATAATGATGTTCATGCTTCACACCCAGCCCTCAATCAATAGCTGAAGTTAAAGATTTATGTGTAAGAATTACAACAATAAGAAGAAGATGATGATGATTTGCATCTCAACCTGCAGCTGCAGTTCGGGAGATGCTCTGATCCAGTCCTCCAGACGTCACTGTTTGGTTCTTGTTGTTAAACTCACTTAAATCCTCACACTGAAACATTTTTCCTGCTTCTAACATCAACTTTTAGGAAAAGAATGTTTATCTGATGCCTTTTATAACCCAGGAGCCATGAATCAGTGTTATTCACTTATCCATACATTTACAGCATCGACTCCAGTCCATCCACTGTGTTTTATTCTTTTTATAGGCCATTTTGCTGCTGTAATGATGCAAATTTCCCTGTTTGTGGGAAAGGAAAGGAAAATGTAATGCAATGTAAACATAGATAGGTGGCTAATAGACAAGAAGTGCTGATCAAAATGATTTTCAAACGCCAACAGATCAGTTTTTATTTTGGTAAAAGGAAACTTTATGGTCATATCCGACTATGATCATCACATAACAGAAGAGCATTTTGTAATCACTGCAGCCAAACATGATGAAAAGGCAGACCGGCTCAGTGTGAGGCTGAATAAAACATAAAAGTATGGACTGGATGATGTTGTTTGTTTCTCTCTCCCAGTTATCGGCCCTCTGCTCCACAGTGTTGTTATCTTGGTCTTGGGTCAGTGAAGGATGATATAAGCCCAGGCTGAGAGGTAATACACCGACCAAACCTCACTTCAAAACAAACTAATAAGCTCCACAGACAGACGGACAGCCGAGGCAACCCTCATCGATTTGTCCTCAGTGAGAGCACAAAAGAGGCACAACATGGCTGTTCAGGAGACAGAGGGAAAACTTCCTCCTTAGCTTTTCACTTTGGCTGTATTGTTATCTATTGTTGAAAAGTAGCAGCACAGCAGCTGCATTTCTTGTTCTTTCACCACTGTGCGCCACCAAGTTCATATTTTTATTATTGTTTTTACACTTATGGCAGACGTGTGTTTTCCTAAGTGTACAATGATATGAAAAGTAAGGGTGTAATAATACCAGGAATGTCCGCTAGTTCACTTGCTTTGGTGGTTCGCTTTCATTAATTGCAAGAAGACAGTGCTAAGATCGTTCAACCACTGGACGGTAAACGTGTGGGCGGGGTAAAGCAGGAAGCCCAAAAGTGAAAGTTGGTCGACATAAACAATGGAGACTTTACGTGCTGTTCTCGTTATCCTAATAGCAATATGGTTTATACAGTTACAGCTTTTTGCAGAAATGTTCGAGCAAGATTATTTGATGCAACATGAGTTTTACAGTATCAGGCTCATAATTTTGTAACGACGAAGACGTGCAGCAGAACAGCTGAGAAGGAGAACTCAGAGAGAATGTGTCCAACAGGTCTACTGTACAGAAGACGGAACAGGTAGGCTATTTGGAGATGCAAGATCAAATTATTAACGGGAGATCATCAAATCCAAAAAGGTAGATTTTTGCAACTGGGTCGGATCGAGGTCGAGCTGCTTTCACACCTGAAACGAACCACACCAGGGTTCAGGAGGAACTGCTCCAAGACCACCTCCTCAGCTGGGTCTCGGTCCGCTTGTTTGGTCCACACCAGAGTTCAAGTGATTCACACCGGCCAAAAAGGTCCGAGGAAAGGAACAAGGTAGGAAAGGAACTTCAGTTTGTTTTTTGAACTAAAGATGTGACAGATGTGAACACACCCTCAGATTCACTTTGTTCTTGTTACCTTAGTATAAACCATTCATTTTTCCATAGGGAGCAAACAAACCACAGTATTAATCTGTCCATCTCTAATCTGCATCCATGTCCCCATAACCAACCCTGTCTCCACCAAAATTACATTGCATTCTCAGGTTTTTTTTTTGTTTTTTGATTTTGCACACTGTGCCCATTGGTTTACATGTATTTATTATGATTATTTGTATTGTACACAAGTTTCTCCTACAGGAGACAAAGAAACCTTGAACCTTGAGCTATTGGAAAACTAATTTTCCAATTGGGTGGTTTCCATGTGGTGTAAGCAGAGTTTGAATGACATCTTTCTACCCTAACCTGTCAAAATAATGTGAAGACTATTCACAGCATAAAGTGAATGAATTTGTGCACTTCCTGATGTGAATGTTGATCTCTGAGTGTGTGAACTTTCCTCAGATGATCTCTGACGGCAGTGTCCAGGTCTGTGTGGCTCAAGCTGAGAATGAAGGGCCGGAGTTTATATTCTTGCATTGATTAAATAAAGGTCAGAACATCTGTTTTTAGAAAATTTGATGCAGAATAGATTTTTTATTCAGCTTATTGTGATTGATGAATGAGGACCTCTGTGGTCGTTGTGTTTGTGCTTTGGAGGCTCTAAATATAGATAGGATAGGCAGAGAAATTCATCATCATCTCGGTTGTTTAAAACAGCACGTAAAGTTTTAGATGTCACCACTAGGGCATGATTGTGTTTGAGTCTGGATGAATATGCAGAGCAGAGCCTGGTGAAATGTTAGCGAAAGACTTCATATGCTAATGACTGGAGAAGTGAGTAATCCTTTTCCCCGGCATGAAAGGATTACGAGGAGACACGACTAGAAAGAGGAGGTAGCTTGACATTTAAATAGTGCCTGGAAAGTAAGAGGATGAGAGCAGCTTCAACCCCAACAAACCAGGTTAAGTCGCCTCATCACGGAGCCTTTAAACTGCTGGATCCTCAGCATCCAAAACTTTACCTTCACTCGGATTTCTCAACCTTCTCCGACTCATTTCTCCTTTTATAACTTCAGGTCCCCAAATTCCCTTCAGAATATTTTAAGCCAAACTCAGACAGTTTCACACATTTATAACTGAAATCCTAAGAAGACGAAGGGAGCTTCAAAATGAACATAGAGAATGTAATTACCTCCGCCAAGGAGGTTATGTCTTCACCAGGGCGTGTTTATTTATTTATTTATTTGTTGCAAAATAACTCAAAATGTTATGGATGGATTTTGACGAAATTTGCAGGATTGGTCAGAAGCGGCCTAACTTAAAACTGATTAATTTTTGGTGTTGATGAGATCCGATTCAAGGTGATCAAGGTCAAATGAAAGGTCACGCCATAGTAATGTATGGGAGATTTTGCATATTTCGCTCCATATAACGCTCCAGGGTGTACAATTTTCAGCCAACCGTCGCCGTATTTGGTTTATAAACTAATATAGAAATCCAGAAGTCACCGATTCAGTTTGGACAAGATCAGTAAAAGATCAAGGTCACCAAGGTTAAATATGCGTTTTAACCATAACTTCATGTAAGAAGGAGATAGAGCAATGCAACTGTTCTCAAAATATCCAGAAAAGAATTCTGAATTTATAATCTTGACATTCTTATATTGACACTTATAGTCAAATATTGATATTTTCCACAGTAATTGTGAAAAACTATGCCTAGAGGACAAAATTGCAGCAGAATGCTGCCTTGGGGGAGGTCTGTGCTCTCTGAGTGCTTTTCTACTTTCAGTATGTGTTGAACTGATGGGGTGTCAATAGTAGTATATAGTATCTGTTGGCTTTGGTGTGCAAATAGTTAAGTCAATTTAACTTATATAGCCCAAAGTCACAAGCTTTATGGATGGATGAGGAAATATTTAATGAATAAAACCTTTTAACTGGAAAAATGAAGAAACCTCAGGAAGAAAGGCCTAAGAAAAAAAAAAACTTTTACAAGTAAAAGTGTTTTATTCCATTTTGAAATAGAAGTTTAAGGCCACGGCTACTCAGCGTTCAAAGATTATCATCATAAAGTTCCCTTCCACATTATACAGGTGATAATAATCGTAGAGATTTATGGGAAGGCGACGTCAGTTCGAAGCTATTAAAGCAAGTATAAATTGGACAATAGATAGCAGATTGAAGTGGAGAGAAAAACAGAGTGAGAGATGAGCAGATGGGCAGATCGCTGAGCAGAGGTGATGAGAAGAGAGATAATAATGGACAGCAGAGAAAATGAGATGTGGGCAGATGAAAAGGTGCAGTGATGTTCTCTGACAATCCTCACAATCCATCCAGCCAGTCTGTGTCGAGTTCACACCTGATTCAAGTTTGAGTTCAGGACTACTCGACTTAAAGCCCTGCTGCAGAATTTGTGGCAAATAAATAATGATGCAATCAGAAGACAGACGAGAGAAAAGCTTCAAAAAGTACAGAGAAGCTTAATTTCAAAAGAGGGGAATGTGAGAACAGCAGAGAAGCACTCAGACAAAATATTGTTTTTAGTCATCTGATCTGATCAACCAATAATTCTCATCACTACTCGTTTCATTAATTTAGTTATTATTTAGACTAACTTCTGACAAACAGCATCTTTAGCTTGTTTTTTTTCCTCATTCTCTCGCCAGTGTCAGGCAATACTTGTTATGTTTGGGTGTTAAAGTTTATTAAATAAAAAAGAATGACAAATTATGTAGAATTATGAAAAATTAATAATGCATGGAGAGCAACCGACAGACAGGAGGGAGAAAGGTGTGATGAGGCTCTGCATTTTCTGCTGGATTAGATGGATTCACCATGAAGAGTAAAGAGAGAGAACTCTAATTAAATGAGACAAATAACGAGACAGGGACAAGGACAGATGAGGTAAAAGACAGTCCCTTTTAAATAAATAAAGCAAAGTAAAGTAAAAGACAGTGAGGGTGTAATAAAGAAGAGGAAGCAGAAGAAACATGAAAGGAAACATAGTGATAAAAGGAAAAAGACTGAAGCTAACAGAAAGATGGTGGCCACAGGTGAAAGTCAGACAGACTCAGATACAGAATAAAAGCGACCAGACAGTAGAAATGTTGCACAGTGAAGAGACTCATGGCTTCGTTCCCGCTGCAGGCCTTTGTTCTTCATTCAGACTTACCGCTCATATCTAGTTCCTGTGAGTGACTCTTTACTTCTGCATCAGGACTCACTTTCCACTTTCCAGCCCGATAAGAAGTGACAGCGACACGTGTGGGCAGAGCAACAATCGTATTTCTTGCTTTGGAGCTTTGCCTCTCCAGATATGTGATTCACTTCTGGTGTTTCCCTCCAGTCTGTGACTTCTTCAGGAGCGTCTTTCCAGCACCGTCTGTCACATTAATGCCGCTTCAGCTCAGCTGTAAATTTTAAATAGTGCAACTGATGGGAAGTTAAGTCATGTTAGTGTGTACAGTTGGATGACCACATTATCTGACATTAAAGGAACTGTATGTAGGATTGTTGCCAAAACTGGTACTGCAACAAATTACTGTAGAGCGGCGTCTCCCCTCTCCCTCTCCCCTGACTGGAGGTTGCCAGCTACTGTAGCCTGCAGGATCCAACAGGAACAGAAAGTGTTACAGTGAATGAAAAGCAGCCACCTTGGGCATCACCATGGATACTTAGAAGGAGTGAAATGTGCCAGAGGAGAGCTGTGGAGGGACGGGGTGAAGTGAGAGGAGCTCCCGGGCGGTGGGTGGGGGTATGCGGTGAGAGTGGGCGATCGGGAGTGCTGCTGCACAAGTGCTTTATCCGACACGTTGGTAGCTGCAGTTGTGGTAACTAGAGCAGAGCTGGCAGCCTGGATGCTGACACACTACTGACTTGGTGATTGGGAGAAACACAACATGACAACGTCAACATCAGTTGAGGGCTGCAGAATATCCTGGCTGGACTACTGTTGTCAGTGAAATAAGTATTTGAAATGAACATGATTTCTTAATGTCTAGTGACATATCAGGGCCATTTTATTTTCTTACATATTGTACATTTAACTAAACAGGACTGTGATTTCAGAAATGTTGTCAGTAGAGTCACATTTGTCACAGCCACCGCCTAGTGGTCATTAGAGAAACTGCAGCTGAAAGCAGAGCCGCTTTCGCTCGATTCTCCTGCTCACAGACAGTAGAGATGTGGGGAGTGAAATCACTCAGTGTCTGATTGCCACCGTGGAGGGATCCTGTCAGCCGTTTACAGGCTCAGCGTGGTGCTGCTCGCTCTCTGATGCCAGTGATGAACAAACTGTCAGATGGCTGTCAGCCTCATAACCCTCTGTTTATTGGACTGTGTAGATGAAGCTGAGCTGGCTGGACGTTTGTGTAAAAATAAATACGTCTTTGTCGTCTAAATCACAAGCTGAGCCGGTGAAGAGCAGCATCGTCCCATCAACACTAATTGGGACATATAATGAAACTGAAATCCTCATGCTGACTTGGTACTGACAGGAAAATGATCTGCCAAAAAGAAACCACAGATCAAACGTGAGGAATAAAACACAGAATGGCAAATGGTAGGAAGCAGCTGCTGTGTTTAAGGAGAGACAGGCCTTCAGTCCATGTTTATTGTGTCCCTGATCATCATATTTATATTTTCAGACATTTTAAAAGTGAGATTTAAACTGTTCCTGCTCAGTGATTTGAAACATTGCTTGTTTTAAATACAGCATGTAAAAAAAAAAAAGAATAAATGGAAACGGTAAACTCACACTGGCCGATATTATTCTGGGGCTTTTTTCATTTTCTTTGATAAACTACTACTACTTATTTTACAGATCAATTTTTCATTTTTTTTTCTACTAAAGCTGAGATTATGCAGTCTGGGCTTAATTTGGTTACTTGCAAATATGTTTGTGAATATTATTCATTAAATGACCATAGAAATGAAAAGTGAATTGGCCAGGTCCTGATCCACATCCTTTTAAAAAGCCAAATACTTTTAACACCATAATACTTTTATGAATTTATATTGTGCTGACATGATGTACTGACAAAAAAAATATTTGTTTACTTAAAGAGAGAGTGCTCAGTCTTCAAAAAAAAAAAGAAAAATCATTTTGCAACTAGAAGATACCAAAAAAAAAGAATAAAATCCTCACATTTGAGAAGCTAAAGCACATCATGTTTGACATTGTGGCTTAATAAATCACTTGCATGGATTATTGATTGTTAAAACTGTCATTTGAGCACCACAGTAACGTGATAACTTGAACTTTAGATGATTAATTACGTCATGCAGCTTTATTCTTAGTTATTTATGTGTGACTCCTCAGTTTTACTCGTTGTTGCCATGGCCACAGTGCAGCTTTCTGATTTGCACCCTCTTGTTTTCATAAGTTAATGCTAAAAAGACCAATGTCCCTCAAGTCAGTTAAGATAAACAAACATTGCTGTTGTCATGGTGACAGCAGCCATGAAATCAACTTGATGGCATTTTCATAAATATATTTACCTATTTTCAAATCTTAGAGCTGAAATGGAGACTATTTCCCATCCCTGCATGTTTCATTGTCACCTTATTTTAAAGAAGTGATGCTTCTGGTTATAAAAAATGTTGCAGCTTCTACTTCAAACTACATCTGAGATCAGAGCAGAGACCAGCTCTCATACTGTAGCTGTGAGACAGCGCTCAGCAAATATGAGTTTAATGTTCGACCTGTGGAGTGGAAGCTGCCGTGTTTCTGACAGCAACATGCATCCTAACAGATGTCGTTCTAGAAAATAGTTCAGATTTTCACATGATAACAAGAAATGACACAACACACTAGATCTGAGCCGGTCATCAAGGATGGAATAAATCCAGTCATCATACATAACATAACAAATACTATTATCATGTACTGACTGAACAGGCTTAGGCAGAAGCAAAAACTACACACACACACCTAACCGACCTACACAGCTCTTTGGCTACCCTTCAAAGTCTCTTTGAGAAATTATTGTTTCATACAATTGAAAAGTGATGTCTGGGCTATGTATTGTTCTGTAAGTGTAAAGAGATTATGAATGAATATAAACTCTTATAAACTTATTTGTGTTTACTGAGAGAGTCCCCTGTTGTTCAAATCATCTTACAAGGCAAAGAGAAAGTTTTGAAATTTAAAAAAAAAAAATATTTTTTTTTTTAATCTCCACACACTCATGGACTATTATTTATCTGAGTCAAGTGAAGCAGGTCCTTTGTTCTGGGTGACCTTGTGAGTCACAGTGAACGTTAAAGACGTGTTTTTGCACGTTCTGGGCACCTTCAAACTCATCTCTGTCTCTCACAGACAAAACCAACACTTGCCTTCATGAAACCATATCATTGTGCGATATGAACTCTCACACAGAGGGAAATGTGAATAAAATGATCTCATGAATAACAAATATTTCATGCTTTTTTCCTCTCCACTTCTGTTTTTCCCCAGTGTTTTGAGCATGAAAGCTGAGGAAAGGGAGCATCGCAGGAAATAAAGCATGAGGATGATAATCAGATAGCTGCAGCAGCGACTGTCTGATTGGTTTGATATTCAGCTTTAATCACAGAGAATGCCGAATTCATTATTCATACATTTCATTCTTTCCTTTGTAGTTATGGCCTAAGAAATATTGAACTTTGGGAGCTGTGTAATTAACAGATTGCTGTGCTGTGGATTCACATGTGAGTGGGAGTGAGAGAGAGAAACTCAAAGAAGAATACCAACAGACGTCTCAGAATTATGTCATGATGGTTTTTGCCTCCAATGTCAGAACAGAATGAAGAAACTGAGATGAAAAAAAAAAAGCAAAAGCTGACGGACATTTCAAAAACATTCAAATTTCAGTTTGTGACAAACAAACAAATGAAATTGTTAAACCATTGACTTTTTCCTGTCTCTTTAGCCATGAGCTGCTACTCCCGAACCTAAACCTCTACCGTCTGTCTCTCCAGACAGGGTAGTTTTTCACTTTTTCAAGGGGGAGGGGGCTATCCCAGCTGTCTTAGGGTGAAAGGCAGGGTACACCCTGGACAAGTCTCCAGTTCATCCCGGGCCGGGAATCAAACCCGGTACCTTCTTGCTGTGAGGTGACAGTGCTATCCGCACCACCAACATACCAACATACCATCCCATGTTCATTTTTTCAGGAGATTTTAGATATGATGTGTGATAAACTTCTCTATTTCATTGGATCATTAGATGTTTTTATTTCCACACTATAACCAAATGAAAGAAACCACAAATGGGCATTTGTAATGAACTCTTGAGCTTAGACAACACAAAAAAATATCAAACAAAAGAAATCATCGTCATCATAGCTGTCCCCATAGTCATTGCTTTATCCTCCAGTCAAACAGCTTCACTGTAAAGGTGGGTTATAGTGTGTGCAACTGTGTCAAGTCACTGTTATTTGTATTGCCCCGTATCACAAATTACAAATTTGCCTCAGAGGGCTTAACAATCTGTACTCCCTCTGTCCTTTACAAACGATCCTCACATCGATTCAGGTAAAACTTACCTAAAACCACTTTACAGGGAAAACCTCAGAGGAAACATCAGAAGAGCAACAGAAGAGTAATCCCTCTTCCAGGATGGACCGACAGGAAATAGATGTCATGTGTATGGAGTAACAACAGTGAAAAACACACATATAGGCACTCCACATAACACTAGTAAATACATGAAATTATATATAGAGAGAGAAAGTGTCCAAGGAAATGAAGAGAAGCATCAAGCTGTCGGTAATGGATTGCGAGCAGCAGGTCTTCCTCTCCACCACACCAAAGTGATGGAGGCTGGCCAACATGCACCACAGTTTGTTCACCTACACCATGGAGCCAGCCTTTCAGTGGCACCGACAGACTGTCAGACAGACATCCTGTGAGTCACACTGATGAAAAACTGCGAGACAATTTAAAGCCAGTCAGCCTACACTCACCTCCATCACCACAGGAACCTGGTGGATAGAAAGCACACCACTGTCTGATAATTTTCAAATATGAAAGTGAACTTTTATTGCATACTCAAATACTGGTGCTTCAATCAAATAATGAATCAGAAAATATTATTTAATTTAACTCCATGTGTGCAGCGTTGTTTAGCACTCTAAACTTTCTGTACTTTTTTATGAAAATGTTAGTGAAACATACTTTTGCAATAAGCCTGCTCACATGAAATGCTGCAGAATAAATACCTCTCTGCAAAAAGCAAGATGGTGGCTCTCAGACTGAAATTTCAACCTACAGAATTTGTGTTTGTCTTTGCATTAGTGACCTCGATGAGGGGTAGGTGACCTGTTCCCACAGTTGTGTCTGTTTGTCTGTCTGTGGCTTTAGCATTTAACAGTGACCTGAATCCTGACTGAGAAGGTTTTTGTTTTGGTTCAGGACTCCAGTCCTCAGTTTATATAAAACCGGGTAATCGCATGATTTAGCAGAATTGTATTCTGTTCGTTAAGAGTGTTTTGTGGAAAGGGTTTCAAAACCAAGCTATAGTCTGCCTGTGCCACAATGAAAACTATTTTTGATAACAAAATACATACCACCACCACACGTCTCTGCTTGGAAGCAGAACAGATAAAATCCCAACAATCCCGAGGCCTTTTCAATGAGCAGACATGTCTTCTTTGTGTGGCTAATCCCTTACACAGGAGAGGGAAGGTGCTTTCACACCTGCTGTGTTTGGAGCGGCTGAATGGAAATCTGAAGCCATCTGGACGAAACTCGAGGAAGATTTGACTGTACCGCCATAAAACCAACAGACGTTTGAACTGCATGAAGTGACAAACTTTATGACATCTTAACAGCAGATATAATATACATTTGAGAAATGATATTTAGGCTTGGGAGAATATATACTTTTTGAGCAAAAATGATGAAACTCTTTCTCTATATCGCTTCTCTTCTCCCCTGTGCACCGTCAACAGAAATGCAAGAGGAGCTAAAGCCCATGGACTGCCGCCAAAAGGTGAGGTACAATAATACATCAACAAAATGATATGTTGGATATCTGAACAGCACACTTATGATCTGTTTTATCATAGCATATTGATACAGTAGCAATGTGTACATTTACCATAAAGCACTAATAGAAATGAACAAGAACATTAGTGGATTAAAATCAGCTTGCAGCCTTTTTTATAGTCTTTTATTGCTGACAAATGGGAACAGTGAGGTGGGCCGGTGCTTCTGTACCAATCTATAGTGGCAGCATCAGGAGGAAAGCATCATTGTATTCTGGTTTTTTTTTTAGTTTTACATGCACAAAATAACTATAAAACACACAAAGGAACTCTTGTTGTTTAGAGGTGGAGAGGTTAGGGAATGATTGTGGTTACACTTCATAAGTGGTACCTCGGGATGTAAATGTTGAGGTGCAAAAATCAAACACCATAAATGCACTTCTAGTAAAAAATACAGCCCAGCAGCCCAACAGCTTCAGTCCTCCATGAATGTGTTTATTGGATGTGTTCAGCTACGATAAAGCAGGGATCTGAAGCATTTTGACAGCATATAGGATCACATTCATTTAAAAGATGCTTCTGGGTGCAGCAGTGTAGCACGAGCTGTGGTTAGTCAGTGAGCTGACACCCTTACTGTGGCTTTGTATCCATTTCAGACTATTTACAATACGCATAAACAGGTTTGTAGAAGAATGAGGATGTAAAAATCAACATCTGGCAAGAGCAGATCAACAGCAACACCATAACGTTTTATATCAGTGCTTGTCACAGGCTAACGCTCATGTCCCCACTGTCTTCTTCTTCAGAAGTCCTGTCATACTCAACAAGTGGTGATGATCATGGAGCTTGTTGTATTTTCTATATTTGTTACAGTGCTCGTTGGGGAAGTGAACCCCAGTTACTGTCCTGGTAACGTCTTCCAAACATGTTCTGCTCTCCAGTAAAAATGGTGCATTTACTCTACAATCATGCAGCAACAACATGATTCATTCTTTACACAAAGAAGTACAATAGTGCAATATATATGTATATATACAGTATATATATATATCTGATGTTAATTCCAACATAGGAAGTGTCGTGAAGGACCACTGAATGGATTATTCTACTATTGTTTATTCTACTGTTGCTTTGCTAAAACTTTTCCATTTTTTGCAAACCTATTAGTGGAAGGAGAGTGCTCTGGGACTCGCTGAATGCATAATATGGAATTCTAACTCCTCCAGTTTTTATTAAGCAAAAGGAATTATTGCTTTATCTTGCTTTATATGTGCTGTGGTTCCACTAGAATTTTCAAGTCTCTATGCAAATAGTATGAACAGGTTAAAGCAAATGGATTGAGAGCTTTCATTAATTTTTGTTGTTTTTTTTTTTCAAAGGCATTCATGATGAAGTCTGTAACACACAGGATGGAGTGAAGAGCAGGTGGAGAAGCAGTTTCCTGGCTGATGGACACATTAAAGCAAAGAGCAGTTGACCTTCAGCTCCCTGACAGGTACAGTACAGCTCATTGCTGCCTACTTCCTCCGTTATCTGCTTCTGCTGTACTCTGTTTGGTTTTAAAAGCTTCTCCTCCCACATTTCATTTGTTTCTCCACACTCATTTTGTTGAGCTTTCTGTTTGTGTGAGTGCAGAGGCTCAGCTCCGCCAATATCGAACGCAACTTTTCCACAAGTTGCTCTTTGTTGTTTCTTCCATTTGTTCAGCATGTGAAGGTGTGAGTTCTGTGTTGACGCATCAGATCAGATGGTGTGAGTTTTTCAAAGTAAAGCTTCAGTCTTCCTCTCTCCTGCTTCCCTCACCTGCACTCTCCTTGTACAGTTTTGTGCTCATTTATTCTCAACCTGATGATAAGTGTGTCTGAGCAGTGAGCATGTTATACCACCCACTCATTAAAGATTCAGTGCACCCTCGCCTTGAATAGAGTGTGAGAGGAAAAGCTGAAAGTGTTTCTGCATTCGGTCATTTTCTCTCAGGTGTTATTTCCAAATTGACACCTCACTGGAAAATTCAAATAAAACATTGTCTTGTTCCAACTCTTGAAGCTACACAATGTTTTCAGCGAAAAAACTGTTCAGACATTGTTCATGGCTGCTTCATTTCTTTAAATGGAAGGTGACTTCCTGTCCACCTGTCATCTTAACTTCCACCTTTGGTCCTGAGGAGCAACAGACCATACAGCTATTTGAACATAAACATACTGTTTATGCTGTCTCTGGGCTTTTACTGTAATGATGCTGTTTGTCTTGACAGCCACACATAAAAGCACCAACTGTTTTAGTTTTACCATGTCACACTATGACGCTATGAATACACTATAAAAAGTGATTTACAGCACCAGCCATCAGACAGATTCTGCTAAAATTCCAGTGCTGCCTCCCTCCTCCGTTCATTCATTCATATTCAGCATTCTGCCCCAGAAACCACCGACCATTTTACTATTACAAGCCAAATAAACTGAAATGAGCCAAAACTATGATGGTGGGAATCTGCCAGAGGAAGCGGCAGCCTGTGAGGGTGGGCTGAACATTTAACTTGGCAGTGATGCTCGACAGTCTCTGCTGGCGTTTTATCTTTCGTCTTGTCTCTCACTCCACCATTCTGTAAAAATGGCATGACAACATATTGTGAGTGGGTGGGAGTGGGCAGCTCTCCGGCCTTTAGTGGCATTCACAGCAGCAATACCTCGCTGTACGGAAACCTTTGTGTTTTGATACTTTCCTCTGCTGATTTTGGCAAATTCACATGGGCAGCAGCATCCCCTCCAGTTTTTACTGTATCTCTCTGAGTAATGAGGCTGAAACATGAGCCATGAAAATCAATGAGGAGATCCTACTGTGGACGCTGACTAGCTGTTATTTCCTCTATTTAATTTAGCGAAAAGTCTGGCTGCTTTGATCAGCGCTTTCAAACGTCAACACAGCAAAAATTATCTCCTGCTTAATCGCGTGATTCACACTGTTAGAGTGTGATGGATTGCAGGTTTTAAGTTCTCCAGCTGTTGTTGTAACATCACCACAGCAGCTGTGAAATGGCAGCAATACAGAGACAAAAGTCACACTAGAACTGTAAGTTAGTGCCTGCAAACAAAACGAATTCTGCTGGAAGCAACATGAAATGCATTCAGATGGCATCTCTCTCCCTCAGTATAAAGTGTAATGATCCAAAACTGAACTATGAGGCAGGGAAGTGTACTTGTTTGAATCATTTTGGTTCTGAACTAGGGTCCTCATGAAGCAAACAGTTGACTCTTAGGGCTTCGTTTAGTTATGTGGTCATTACTTATCATCAGTCACTTCATTGTCCATTTTTTAAATTCATGAACTTTGCAAGAATAATCCATCATTTACAAAGTTAAACCAGTTTGCAACTTACTTTGTAGCTGTCTCGTACAGAAACAGACCTGTTTCCATGGTGACATGTGGCAGTCACTGTTAGCAACAGCAGAAGAGCTTTGACAAGTTTGTGTGGACATTCTGAGACTAATTTTAGAATCAACTCTAAATGTGGGACTACAGCTGCTGATTTGCTTTGTTTTTGTGTTTTTTTTCTTCAACAAATGACAAATCATCTTATCATCTTACAAATCATCATCTGCTGTGCTGGCCTAAAATATTTGAATCACCAAATTTGATTTGAGATATGGCTTTGGACAGCTATTATTTCATCACTGTGTGCTGTCGCCTGTGGTCAAATCAGAAATAGCCATGAAAACTACAGAAGCTACATGTTTGGTGTCCTGCTCTTTATTGAGACCACAGCGTGTCACATGATGGTTAAAAACACGGTCTGTTCAATGCCTCGAAAATATCACAGTGGTGTTGATAACAGTGGTGTTCATCATGTCGTTGATATGCAGACATTATCCTCTCACCTTCTGTATCTGTCAAGAAACATCCATTTTCACCACTTTAATAATAAAGTATATTAATCACAATATACTTGAGCAAATGTCTGAAATGTCTCGACCAACAAAAAGCAAACTCCCACACACTCGTTTTCTCGCCAAAAAGCACTAAATTAAGAAGATTAATAATTCTGTTTGTGCTGACACCTGGTGATTCCTCTGCACTGTAGAGAAATGATTTATTGTACACTAACTGCAAAATACTAAGAGAGTTAGCACATGGTAAACACTGGATATTATCGCATATTTAGAAACAAGCAGCGCACACCACAGTAGATGATGATGATGAGGAGGAGGAGAGCGATGAAGGCTGATCAGCTTGCTGTGTGTCTTACTGAAGGAGCCAGAGGTGTCTCATGTGCAGAGAAATGGGGAATAAAAGAGGAGAGAGATTTAGCTTAGTTTACCTTCTTCTTTTCATCAACAGACTGTAGGTTTGGTTCAGAGACTATTCTGTCAGTTTTTGGTGTTATGAGAGATCACTCAAATACTTTTCTGCTGTTCTACCATATACTACAATATTGAGATATGTATCGTAGCACAATATAAAAATGTCTACCATAGGACATAAGCCTCTGTTGTTAATATTGTAATTTTAACATGTCGCTACTTGGTTAGCTCTGTTGCTACATGAATGTTAACGTTACTCGTCGTGTAAAGCACAGCTCAACATCAGAATGACCGCTGGATAATCCAAACGTATCATACAAGTACAAGACATACATTGTATGAAGCATAGACATCATGGTAACGCTACTTCCCCCCCCCAAAAAAAAATTAAAAAATTAAAAATTAATGAAAAGAAATGGCAGAAGACTAAAAGGTAGGAACGAGCCAACTTTTAAAATATGGTGGCCGTTTCCTTCTCTTCGGACTCAAGATGGAAAGAAGACCAAAAATAGAGGTGAATCATTTGTGCAGCTGGAGAAAAAAATAAAATGCACTTCAGACACCTTGAAGTGTGAGAGTAATGTGAGTTGTTGTCACAGAGAAAGCATTCTGCAGAATAATAAGAGCAGGAGAGACATGAGGAACTGGGGATCTGGGCACAACTAAAGGGTGGAGCGCGACCTTGGGCTTTGATCTGAGACACTACTTGTTATACTCGAACATCAAAGCGACAGCGTGAGATGATCTTTCAATCTGCACCGCATTTCTGTAAAAAACAGAGTACCTCGTCGACATTTCAAAATGGAATATTCGGAAATCCTTTGTACTTTTTCGTACTTTATTTGGTGAAACAAGACACTTCCATTACCAGAGACAGAGATTTTCAATAGTGCAGCTGAAGGAGGGCTCTTAAAGCTTAATAAAGTGCCTTCAGCATAGATATTTGTTTGATATGTTTTTAATAAGACAATAACAGGCTGCACCCACAGCCTGAATATAATAACAGGTTTTGTTTTTTCTTCAAATACAGGCAAAAGACCGTATGTCTACCTACAGAAGGCTTGGCAGTGTCTTACTACCCACGATAAAGTTTGTTGTCTTGGCTGAGGTGAACTAAACGTATGAAGTGCACATCTCAAGTACCTTGAATTAATACACGAAACAAACAGAAATATCATGTTTCCATTATGTTTTTGTTGTGTCCTTTTCTTTGTCTTTGTGTTCAAGTGTTTTTTTTTTTCTAGTTTCTTTAGGTTTCAGTGTAGCGTCTCTGCTCCACCACCTGGCACCCATATCCAAGTGCCGTGCTGTATTCACCTACCTGTTTTTACCGTCCTGTGTTCCACCATGTGTGACCAATAAAATACATCTACTTTGAAGAGTTCACACCAAGCCTAGACCACCCTACAACATTGTCTCTCAAAGCCAACGCCCCATATTCTCAGGACAGGCAACAATAATTCGTAGATTCGTCTGCAGACTTTCTGAAAACATGAACATTTGATGAAAACCTGCTTTAGGAGTGTTTTCTTTGAGGAACTAAAAGCAGAGGCTAAAGATTGAGAAGCATGTCACCAACGCTGCTGTTTGCATCCAGTTTTGTACCAACTGTCTGTCTTTTAACCAGCTGTCTTTCCCAAACCACAAACAAGTGTGTTTGTGTCTTAACCTGTCAAATGACATTTTGTCATTTAGTTTGGGAGAACTGACTGAAAATATTACAGTCAGTTTTCTATTCTGAGCATCACATTTCAGCTGAATTCTTGTGCTACTTCATGTTGGTTTTGGTTAGTATAGGTTACAATGTGATGAAATTATTAATATTGTTTTTATTATTGGAGCAAACCTTGTCTGACATTTTGCCCAGAACATATATATATTTTTCTTTTTTAATTTGTATACAAAACCTGCATAAAATTGATAATAAATTCTGGCAGTAAATTGGGACTGCACGGGATTTGTAATAAGCACAGTGATTGGCAGCTGCTGGTATTCAGTGCAAAAATTCTTCTGCGAGAGCATTCTTTGCCAACGAAATGACTGAGGTAACTTTTGCATTCTTCAAATTAGATCCCTGGGACCACCTGGTGCTCCTGAGAGTCAGGCTGCTGCTGCTAATTGGACCTTGTCTGCCTCTCTCTGCTTTCCATCCATGCATCGTCATGTGTGGGATGATCAAGGTCTCAATTACAGCAGATTGCTGGCATGTGGGAGCAGCAGAGGTAATAATGATGCTTGTGTTTTTTTTATGGGAGACAGACAGAAAGAGTTCAAATGGAGGAAGAAGATGAGAAACCAGAGCACACAGCAAAAGAAGAAGAGTGAAAGTGCGAGAGAAGCAACAACAGCTAGGAGAACGGCAGAGGGTTAAAAACGCTGTTCGCAACCATTAGGGCCGTTTGTGAGAAGAGTTTTCCACCATAATGTTACTCATTCTTAGTCTCTTGTCATCTTTTATAGACGTTCAAGCTTGTTAGCGTTCCATATTGTACAGCTTCCTGAAGCCAATGATGTCTCGATATACCAAATGTCACATTTATCATTTGCTGCTCAGCTCTGAGGAAGTCAAATGGAAGTGTTTTGTTCTTCCCTGTCTCTTTCTCTCCACTCGAACTCACTGTATGACACAAAAGGTCTCAAATTATGACTCAAAGCACAAGAAAGCTCAGAAATAAAGAGGAGTCAGTGGCACAAATGTCACCACTGCTGGACTGGATTTTCTGCTTTCATTTATGGTATAGGTACCATAATAATAATAAAAAAATTAGTCCTATATATCCTAAGAAAAAGTACATTGTGTTTTTTCCCCCCATTAAAGATCTTCAGTTCCTCACTAGAAAATAAAAATATGTTTATTCAACTTTTGGATCGTTTTTGGAAATGTTGCATTTTAAACACCCCAGAATATTTTTCTCCCAGTGTCGCTCACACCATGTTACGTCCAAAAGTATCATCAAAACTAAAATAATACAGCAATGTTAAGGAACATACACATTTTTCTCACATCTTTCAAAACATCACTCTATGGAAACAACCAGCATAATTCATAAGGCCACATTAAAGCTTGTTTGAAAGAACAACCAGTTTTCAGGTGAGGAAGTTTTTCTTCTGAATCCAGCAGTTTTCAGTTTCACCTCTTCCTTTTTTAAATCATTGATATAAATGATCAGTATTTATATCATAAATGATATAAATACTGTTTTCTCACTTGTCATCATCTGGAGTAAAGTTGCAAATCCCCAGGGTGTTCCATTGGTCAAACAGGTCATGTTGTTGGCAGAAAGATACAGCTGTTTTGTGTGAGGAGCTCAAATTGAGACGCCGTTCATTAATCGACGAGTTCACCCTGAAAAGAAGAACGCTGAGTACTTTTACTGTTTCCTCCAAGGCTGTTTGTAAAAGCGTGTTTATAAAAATGAAACCTCCTTGTGTTGTCTCCCTTTGAGTCAAAAAACACAGACAGAGGAGGTAACTAAACCCGGAGAGGAATAAATGAAAGGAAGTTAGAAGAAAGAAAGGTAGCGAGCAGACCAGCAGCTCCAGGCGAAGCTCAGCAGAACAGCAAAGAACCACAGTAGCTGTTTGAGCCTGTGACCCAGAATAATTCCTTTAGTTGCATGAGTGCGTAAAGATGGATCCCTTTTGCTTTTTTTCCAACTGAACACAGATTTCGTATCAGTGTCTATATCAGTG
The DNA here is from genome assembly GCA_029721515.1 of Synanceia verrucosa. Classification (NCBI taxonomy): domain Eukaryota; kingdom Metazoa; phylum Chordata; class Actinopteri; order Perciformes; family Synanceiidae; genus Synanceia; species Synanceia verrucosa. Next base: position 19,592,080 of record CM056565.1, on the reverse strand, counting down.
TCTTGTGTTATCATAAAGCACAGCTGGTCTTCAGGGCCTAAGACACCGTGAAACACTCATCAATTTTCATGGCGTTTAAAGCGACAGTGGTGTCAAACAGATGCTTTTCACGGGTCTCCTGAGGTTTCCTGTGATTAAAAGAGTTGCAGAGGCTGCTGAGTGATCTGAGAAGTGGCTTTCTGACTAGTAAGCTGCAGATTTAGGGAACTTCAAATTCATTCAGTTTAGGATGCATTAGTGATTAGCATTCTGTATTATCACTGAAATCATACATTATTTCCATGGAACGTCAGCAGAGTTTAACATGTCCTTGAAAATCAGACAGAAAGAGTTGCTGCTGACTGATGTGAATAAATAATAAACTCCCTTCTGAATGGGGTCACGGGTGTCAGAGGGACATTCATGAGCAACGCAGATACACCATCTGATATTTAATTTGTCTTAATAAATATTAACCATCCTCTAATAAACTCTCCTCCAGTCTCTTTTTCTAGCAGCTGCAGTAGCAGATTCACTCTGTTTTCGCTGCCTTAGGATCATGCTTTTCATGTTTTTGATAGATATGCATTTTCATCAGTCCCTCGTTAGAAAAGTGTGGGGTGAAATCCACGGATGACCGAAAGTGACTTTGCAACAGGAATAAACATGTTTACAGCCTGGCATGAAACAGACAGCTGAGGTTTTACAAAAGGTTCAGGTGAGGTTTTACAAAACTTACCTGTTTAAATCATATTAAGGCTGTGTGTTGAGGAATTTCTAAAGGTTAATTTCTAAAATGAAGATATCTTTCTATGTTTATTATTCTTTGCAAAGAGATTAGAGAGTAGAGAATATGGTTGTGTGCAGAATGCATGATCCAGTGTCCAGAGACAAGGTCATTTACCCTTACTATGCAGTGAATGATGTCCTAACCTTGGTTCACTGTGGATGATGAATATAGTTTGAATCTATTAACTGCAAACTGCAATGTGATGAACAAGGGCAGATTTACAGTCAGTACTTTTCCACTGAATACATGTTGAGGCATATGCATAGAAAAATACATATATATATATAAAATGAAAGAGCATGAGCTTGCTTGCGTCACAGCAAAACTGAAACTTTTTTCTCCCCACTACACTGTGATGCAAGTCTACTGTGGATTTAACATTGTTAATTTTGAAAGAAAACTACAAAAAAAAGAAAAAAAAAAAGCTGCAGTTGTTCTACAGATTTCCTCCAACAAATCCGCAGCCAGATGCTCCAGAGCAGAGGAGCTGGAGGCTCACACAGTTTGTAACCAGAAGCTCACCAGTTGGATTCCCCAGACTACAGGCCTCAACAGATGGCATTATTCATCAAAGGGAGGTCTGTAATCTCATTTCACATGATGCACATCGGTAATTTCAGTCAGGCGTCAATGTGGTCCAATAATTAAATAAAGCAAAAATATCAATTAGGGGGATAATGTCTCACAAGTTTTCTCTCTTTGTATTCATCCATTGTGAGCTTCTGCCACCTCCCCTGCTGCCAAAGCTCAAAACCACGCTTTCATAAATTCCTCACACTGAGAACAATGTTGAGATATTTAATAGAACAAGTTATAATAATGGGTTTGACAAAGAAAACAATTTGACTAACTGAAAAAAGGAGTGCTGTCATCAAAATATGTAGGAACAATAAAGTGAGAGTGACTGTAAATCACCTGTCACTTTGCTGATCTTAATTACATAAGATTTAGCCGAGCACTTATTTGTCAAGCTTTAATTGGTGAAGTTACGATGGTGGTCAGTAACGCCTCAACCATTGACTCCTGTCTCCTAAATATCTGGAAACTATTCCTCCTCGGTTGAGACCAAAGCTGAACTTCATGAAAGCAGTTATAATAAATGTTCAGAGGTGTGCCAGTGATGTAGTTTAAAGAGGGAAAATGGCACACAAGACTTTCATCCAGGAGACACAACTTTGACAGTAGGTCTTTCCTAAAGCTGAAGTGGATTTGATGTTGAAAATTAAGTGACACCCCAAAGAGGCTGTGTGGGATGAGCTGATGAACTCAACCAACAATGGGTTTTCCCACATGACTGACATGACATGAATGCAGCATTATTTTGCACACTATCACTCTACGTTGTCCTAAACACCAGAACATTCTTTATATTTCTCACAGAGAGCAGTGACAGGAAACAGACATCTTTGTACATCAACATATGATGCACAAGCTTGATACGTCACCGGTGTTTATGTCGCTCCTGTGGCTGATGTGCCAGGTGCACATTTCAGTAATTGTCATAAACACCAGATGTCGATCTGAGCAGTATCAAATTACACGAGGCTGTCAGAGGTGGTATGGAGCTGTTGGTGATCTCAGCCACAGAGAATCTGTGACATGTTTACTCTGGACTGGCTAAAAACACAACCTGGGGTTTTCAGGTAATAATTTCTAATTAGCAGATCAGACCCTCCCAGGTGGGTGAAGCAGAAATAAGTAAATTGCTACTCTTCGTTCTCATTGCCTTTCCATCACTAAAGCACCTGTGTGCTGCGTTCGCCACATGTAAGCTTCTGTCTGAGCTGCTGACTGGGGGAAAAAAAAAAAAAAAAATCCTCCCCTTAAATTAGACACTATTCATGGAAGAATGGAGCAGAATTTGCTTGCTGATTTGCAGAGGCTGAGCACCGTCTCACAGATGTACCGAAAATGCCAAATGTGTGCCGGGAACAAGCTCCTGTGAAATAAACTGAGGACTGACAGAACTTATTTCAGACTGCAGCACAGAGGAGTTCAAGCAGGAAGACGACTCTTCTGCATTCTTTTTCCTGCAGTTTATTTCTCATAGATTCTGCCATTCATTACTCTATGTATGCTCACCCCTCAGTCAGGGCACCACTCATTATGGTTGGGCTTGCAAAGTAAAATATGTTCAGAAACAATGTGAGGTACCACAAATGCCACAACCCCCCATCTTCATCTTCATCAGGAATTTATTTCACTGTTGCTCTGGGAAATGCCACTCCATTACAAATCTCCCTTTAGAAGCATCAAATACATTCTGTCAACATTTGATCATCATATATCATCTGTTAATGATAAACAATTATCTGATGTCAGGTATTTCAATGCACTGAATCAACACACAGAAAGTTTGCGGTGACGGGATGTCCATTTGTCTTTTTTAGTATGAATGTTATTTACTGTTTCCGTCATGACCTTTTTCCAGGCAGGATATCCCACTAACTCTGGTTTCTGCCCATGTCAGTCATGAGTAGGGTTGGGTATCGAGTATCGAGTATCGATTGGAACCGGGACTACATTTCAGATTCTCCCGGAATCGTTCAAAAGTTTAAATTTCGATTCCTAGTTTCAATACCCAGCCCGCCGACTGGAAGAAGAAGCCGCTGAACACCAACGAAGAAGCATCCACCGGAAGTGTTTGCTTAACCGAGCGAGTCCAGCATGGATAGCAAGCGTTGGCGGTCTAAAGTGTGGCTTCAGTTTTCTAAAAAGAACGAAGTCTCTGCAAAATGCAACACTTGCGACAAGATTATTTTGTGCATAGGAGGGTGCACGACGAACATGAAAAAGCACCTCCTCCGAGTTCATGGAGTAGACATAAATGAGTGCCCCGTCTTTGACGCGCTGCGCCGACCGTCCTCCGCTGCCTCATCCTCTGGCTCCGGAGTTCATAAATTTGACATTTATATTGTAGTTGAAAACACCCCTGTGAGAAATTCATAGTGAAGTTCATAAAAGTAAAAAGTTTATAGAATTAAAATTGATGAAGAAGGTCAGACTATTTCATTCAGAAAGACCGTTGGTTAGTTAGCTCATTTAAAATATCCAAAACTTTTTTTGACCCTGCCTCTTAAAATAATCGGAATCGAGAATCGTCAGGAACCGGAATTGAATAAAGGAATCGAAATTGGAATCGGAATCGTTCAAATTAAAACGATGCCCAACCCTAGTCATGAGTTTAAGGTGTTTGTTTCGGAGTATGAGTTCAGTTATGTTACCTCAAGTCCCCTTGACCCACAGGCCAACAGAAAGAGAAAGGAGTACAGATTGTGAAAAGACTATTAAAGAAAACAGCACATAGCAATACAGATGGAAAGTGGTGAGTCACCAGCTGAGCTGTTGCTGGGTCAAGATCTGTACTCATCAACCTATCCACATCTCTCTCACACACACACAGAAGATTAAAACAAAAGCAAAAGGCATGTCATGATAGCACAGCCACTGCTCTCGTGTCTCTCCAGGAGAAAGACGTAGTTCACATGGAAGGACCCGAGTCGAGTCATGGGACAGAAGATTTGTTGTTTTGGAACAGGTTGCTCCCAGATCATATAACGTCATAACAGAGAATGAAGAGGTCTTTTAATGAAGCAGGAGGCATCCGTTGAAAACCACAGAGACATGGCAACCACAGGCTGGAGAGGATGACCTCTCAGCACATTGATGAACTGCACAGCAAAAAGCAAAATGTTGAAAAGCCTGTAAAAGATCACATCACTTGTACCTGATATAAGTGATATAAAGGAAACTTGTTTGGAAGAACAGGACAAAATATCCCAAATCAATACAGGCTATGGTTATAGGCAATGAAAGATGACCTCTTTGTGACAGCAGCTTATTGAACAAAACGCACCATGTGCCATCCTGGCAGCATTTCAGCATTCACTGATAAGCAGCTTCATGTTAAAATGGTTTCCCATCTCCACTGGGGTTGCATTCCAGGGATTTGTTTACCTTGAGTAGCTGGTAAACTGCAAAGCAGCAGGCAGGTAATAATTTCATCAGCTGGAGCCTGAAGCTGCTGTTCTACATGATGGCGTTCCCCAGTGGCAAAGATCAGCTCCTTCCCATTACTGCAGAGGAGGATTACAGCGAGCACATCAAACACAAGTGCAAAGTGATGTGTGAAGGCACAGAGAAACCTGAGTGCTGCTTAATGTGCTTCCTGTTTGTGTTTGTTTGTATCAGTTTGTTGCCATGTCACCAAATCGATATTTACCATGTTGGTATAAAATGCAGTGCCTTGTCCCTGTGTGTTAAAACATGTTTTAAGTAACAAACCTTGGATGAGCAGCCTTGTTTTTATTTTGCCTTCAGAGTAATGAGTACCTCAAAGGTGCAGTACGTAGAATTTCCTCCCAATGGAAAAATGTGGAAATGCAAATAGCCCTCTCTAGTGATAGTGTTCAGTCTGTCTGGAAACATGGCGGCTGACTCCATTAAGAGAGATATAAATGGCTCATTCTCAGGTAATGAAAACACATGACTGTTATTTTTAGGTGATTACACACTGAAGAAAATATACATATTAATGTTTATTATTTCTGCCAATAGAGTCCCCTAAATTCTGGACACTGTTCCTTTAGCACAACAGTATTTATAAAGACAAAAATGGCCTTCACGGTAACTCTGACATGACATAAGTATGGCATCAGCATGATGTTTTGAAAATGCGAAGGAATCGAGAGGATTTTTTAATTATTATTTAGACTTGTGGTTATCTTGTGTTTGGAGAAGTTTACTGTTTAATTGTGTTGTAAGAAATCTCAGCAAGTAAGAGAAAGCAGTGATAGTGTGTTACTATATTTGAGGTTTTACTCTCAGCACATAAGCGTATCTTGTGATTTTGATTATAGCAACTAAATTATTCTGATGACATGTTGCTCTTTGCTCTTCATGCTGTTTTTATCTGGCTGAGAAGGGTCACAAATGCAGAAACCAGAACAGAAAGTCAGTGATTTTACTACTGTGCATACCGTCGATCAAAAAGTATGATTTTGGGCCTTAGAATGAAATCAACGGTTTTATCGATTTTATTTCCCTGCTCACCGTAGTGAGAGAGAGGAATCTGTCTGTAGTGAAACAGGCGAGCATTGATCCATACTGTTAATTCAAAACACACATAAAGTGGTATATTTGTGTGATTTATGTTCATTCACTAAACATGACAGACACAGAAAAAGAGTCACTTTATATTCAAACCTGTGTACTGGTTGGGATACTCTGGTAATATTAGTTATAATAATAACAATAATACTTGTGACAATGGGGCAAATTCATAATTTGTGATATTGGGCTATACAAATAAAGTTGACTTGACTTTTGCATTTCTGCAAACATTGTGGTTATTCTAATAAGAAACAATGGCATGACAAAGCTTATCACACTTTTCTGTTCTTCTATACGTACCTGCTCACATAACTGATCACCATTAGATGTGTATTGAGGCAAACATGTATATTTTGCAACAAAGCACTCATGAACTGAGTTCAGTTTGTGGAGGAATGAAGAGGAGGCTCTTTAGACACCAGCCTGCCTCTGAAGATCCCCTATGGAGTACGCTCCCATCAGCAGGAACTCATCTACGGTTCGCAGGCATGAATCAATGCTCACACACAGGCGTAACAAGGCTGTTAGTCTGGTGTGTGTCATGTACAGCTCGTGTGCTGAACGGTCAAATGGACTCAGAAGGGATTTTTTTTTCCACAGTGTTTGAGTTTATATTTTTGAAATTATAACTTATTAAAACGTATGCTTACTCATACTTACCAGAACTGATAACTGTGGTGAGAAAATGACAAAGCCAGGTCTGAGATTGCTTTCCTCAGTTTGGTGTGAAAGAGTCTGACAGGACCTGCACCTGACCTCCAGGATTAGCAGTGAATCGGACCTTATCACCCACCATCAGTGGCGACCTGGCTAATGCTTTTGAGGCTGAATGGGAGCAAATCTCTGAAGCCATGTTTCATCTTGTGAAAAACTGTTTTTTTTTCCAGAACTGTAGCAGCAGTTTGGTATCAGAATGATGTTTCACTGCTGCAGACGGATAGTAACAGTACATGTAAAGTATGATGTGATTCAAATGAGATAGATTTAATGATGGGAATTGGTTTGTAACTTGATTTGCTCTTGTCTTTAGCTACTTCTTGCATCCAGTGATGTTGCCAGTTGGATGTCTTCAGAACCACAAAGACCAGAAAGTCCAGTTTCAGGACCAGCATGTCTTCTCTAAAATCCTTCCAGTCTCCTCACCAAGTCCCTAAAGTTTCAAACTAATGTCAGTGGCTTGTTCTTTGTTTTAGGTTAAGTTCATTTCCTGCAAGTCCAAAAAACCATCACTGATCTGACCCAGAGGTCACTTTCATGTAAACATGATGGTTTCATAAATGAGGCTAACAAGTCAGTGGATGGTGACAAACAGAGCACAGATCAAATCAGCTTTTCACTAAAATAAACACATTTAGTATTATCATAGTTAAATAAAACCCCAAAAATACATCAGGCAAATTTTTTAAGAATGAGCTGTCACACACACATTAGATTAACATACTGTAGAACAGAAGAAAATAAGCTTTGCTTTGGTGATTCTCATGTCTCCAAACGTATCAACCATTTCAGTTTAATAAGTACAGATTAGCTTTTGTGTTATTATACCCCTTAGAGTCCAAAAAAAACATGAAGATGCAAACAATCAGCTTTATATAACTACAACTAACACACATCCAGTACAGATGGAGCATAAGCTTTAATGTGCTTTAATCACATCTCTACATAAAGGGTTAGGTTGTGCATTAAAGTGAGGCTCATTATTGGACCATTTTAATTGAATCATTGTTGATAGATACTCAACAAATGCAGTCTGTATGACTCGTGTTCTTGGAGAAAGTTGGTGTCAGCAGGTCTGCCTTCATCCTTCTGCCCTGGACCATGACAGAACATGGAGATGAATGTAAGCCACTTGGTTTGTTGGCTTTTATCCATAGCTCCTCACAGTATCATCAGTGCAGTTATTTTTAGCTGTAGTGGTCACAGTGAAAACCCCTCCGGCAGTTTGAATGGGTGTGAGATCCAGGCCATGTCTGAGGGGCGAATTTCCTGCTTCCTTGTGTCGAGGATTTGTCTGGAAGCAGAACTTGTTTCCTCACTTGCTGATTCTTCCCATACTGCATCCTGAAGGGGTTTTCTGTACACTCACTTTAACTGTAGATAATTTGTCAGACATGAGTTATTTTAAATATTTCATCTTTGTATTGGCACACAGAGATAATTTGACATTTTCTACAGGAATCAAATTGTCAGTATGCTTCACTGGGTCTGTTTGCCTCTCTTCTTTCCATCCCACCCTAACATCGAGAGGAAGCTCTTTGAGGAATCCAACATTTTCCCATTTCATTGTGAGGCGGTCCATGAGGTTAATAAGCGTCACGAGGCGCTGCTGGGGAAGAGAGAGGAATCAATAACTCGATAGAAGGTGGTCAAGCCAAAACAAGGTGTCCTACAGCTGTGGTGCAGCTGAGGTAATTGAATGTGACGTATTTTATTACAAATCCTGGCTTTCTGCTCTGAGAGCTGCAGAGCCTTTCACCCCAAACCCTGCAAGACAAATGCTATCTATCCGTCTGAGCTGATAAGCTGCTCTAACCTGCACCTTAAATCAGCCCCAGCCTTCAAAATGGAGTCACTTTCATTCATACTGTTCATTCATTTTTGAAAAGTTAAGTGTAAAATATGTCAAAATGCTCAATAGGAGTGCATCTTTTGCATCAAAGTATTCCATGTTTGAATGGAGTTTTGAAATAGAAGAAATTAATAAGTAATGATGTAGAGCAGCAGATCTCAGACTTTAATTTGTCCTTAATCTACTGTTTTGAGATGAACAGGAAAGAAGTAGAAGCAGGAAGGAAGTGGATTAAACTGTGGCAGCGATGCTTTAGAGGCAGATAAATTAGAAGAAAGAACACAAACCCATACACAGGTCAACATATTCTCATTCAACAGTACAGACAAGATCTTCAAAAACATTTTTTGTGTCCAACATCAGTTTTACAGAGTCTTTTACAAATCACCTTGAACAACAAGTACTGTAGATTAGGTTTAGGAACAGATGATTGTGGTTTTGATGAAAAAAAAATAATAAAAATAAACACTGGAAGTGGCATAACTTAAATAAAACTCCTGGGTGGTATTCCAGGTAGGAGCTTCAACAAACTCGAGTCTAATTCTGAACTCTGAGTTGACTTAGCCTGAGTATCTGGTTCCAGAACAGTTGATATGAATTAGTTCAATGACCTCTGAGTAGGATCACCTTGAGTTAAGCACATGCACAACAACAATAAAAAGCAGCTTTGCACACTGAACACACTTTGAGTGAGGCAGATGATCTTTACTGGAGGCAACATGGAGAGAGATTAAAAGTTTTTTTAATTTAATTTTTTTAGTTTTTTCATATGTTGCTTATTAATTATTTTTTGTAATTCGTTCTTTTAAATTTAGATATTGAAAGAAGAATTTAAGGCAACCAATGTTTTCTCCAGAGGAATGACACCCTTGCACTCAGACAATGAAAATAAATGTAAACATAGGAGCCAGGAAGCTAATTTTAGAAACACTGATTCTTCAGCTTTTGTAAAACTTGGCAGCTTAACAGGAACACTCAAGTCCTTTGGCAATAAATCCATCGATGTAGCACAGTGTTTTTAATAAGTTTGGACTTCATGAATCACCGCCATCAGTTGTATTTATGAAATGCCAATTGTACTCACACAGATGGATGGATAGGTTTAATTTTGGGGCCTCGGCAGTAGAGTGTTTTCTTCAGTCCATAGCTTCAAGGTAATAATTCAGTCTGGGAGCTGACAAACACAGACAGATCCTTTGATTTTCACCCCGTTTCATTTCCCCTTGTTCATTTCCCAATTAACCAATCTGAGGCACACCTGCACTGTGGGACAATGGCTGTAAATTATTTCTACTTTCTCTCCAATATGTCACAGCAAATGAACACTTACAGAGGAGAAGGATAATTCAGCTACCATTAACAACAGACAAATTAAAGAATAAAATGGATAATACAAGACTCTCTGGCACCTTATCTTACTTCTGATCTCAGCACAAATATGCAGCTGTAAGATAAGATAAGAAACCACATACCACAGAAGACTAAACACGATTAGAGGTCAAATGGAAACTAGATGAGGCAACTTTAATCACAAAGTCCAGCAAGAGCTGTCAATTATTGATCATAAAGCATTTGAAAAAAAAAAACAAAAAAAAAAACTGTGGAGATTTAACCTTCTTGGCTCCTTGAAGTGAAACTAAAAGTTTCCAAAACTAGCACCTGATCTTCTATATAGAGTAGACGTCACTGAACCCACATTACAGACGACGTATGATATCTTCTTATTTCCTCAGTTTTTCTGTGATTTCTGCCCAGCCTTTTCAAAATGAGCTTTGCAAGAAACAACTTTTTTAAGTTTAGGCTACAAAACTGCTTCAGAAAAAGATCATGGATCAGTTAAATCATGGTGGGAGTCTCACTACTTCAGTACAGAAGTGACATGACAAATAAATGCTACAGTCCAGTGTTTTGGGAACCACTCATCCTCTTCTATGTGGCATTTGTTGCTCTTTATACTGCCTGATACACAATGATGTGGATTACATGTGATTTTGTGGGAGACACACACAACTTCATTGTTGTGAGTGTTGCTTCATCTTCATCAGTTAGCTCCTGAAACGATGGAAATGGATGCAGACGCATACAGTCCTTCAAGGCTGCCTCTCTCCATGTGTGTAAATGTACCGCGGCTGTCGGAGTTGCCGTGGCAGCCATCTGTCGAGAAGCCTGTGAGGCGAGATGATGGAGGAAGAGTGGCAGAGAGGTTTCTAATGAGGCAGAAAAGCAGTGATGGAGCAGAGGTCGTGTGGAATGACCCCGAGGAAGGACACATACAGCGTCCTCCATCTGCAGTCCATCATTCTGTCTGCAGCTGCTCACCTGGAAACTCCGTCTGGTGCTTTGAGAGTCCACCTGCCTGCGCTGAGTCTGCTGTTAATCCTGCTCAACACCAGTGTTATCTCAGCAAGGTCAAGAACTCAACATCAATGTTCTTTGTGTCATAATAAAAAGCTAAGTTAGTGCTGCTGCTTCACAGCTAGAGGGTCTCAGGTTCTAGTCTGATCTGGGATCTTCTGTGTGGAGTTTGCATGTTCTCCCTGTCGTAGAGAGGGTTCTCTCTGGTTCTCCAGCTTCCTCCCTCAGTCCAAAGACAGTCAGCTAACCAGAGACTCTAAACTGGCTCTAGCTGTGAATGGCTTCTATCTCTCTATGATGGTCTGCTAACCTCTCCAGGGTGAACCCACCTTCACCAAGCAGGGATCAGATCCAGACCCCAAAGACCTGAATATGATCAGAAGTGGTTACCAGAGGATGAATGAATGAATAATCATGAATGAAACATGTTGTGAGTCCATTATTGACAATGTTTTTCCAAAATATACATTTAGAAATGTATTGGTGTTTATTGGTTGTGGTTCTTTTTGTTGAGGGAAAGAAAATATAAGATGAGAAAACGTAGACTGTTGGTAATATATATTAAATATTGTGAGGGTTTGTGAGTTGTTTTTTGTGGCAGTGCGATAGTTTTAGTTGTATTTATAATGATGTGAATAGAGCAGAAACATTGAGATGCTCAGGTGCTGGCCAAGCCGATTTATCCTGGAGACATCATGTGTCTGCACAAACATCACGGCAATCTCCCCAAACGTTCTTTCATTAGAAATTTATCTCTGAACTGAAAGTGCCATCGTGGTCATGGTACAGATTTATCGGTGGAAGTAAAAATCAATAATGAAAGTGATAAAATGATTGGAAATCTTTAGCACAAGTGAGCCGTTTCAATTCTTTCCCTTTGTAAAACGTGCAGTGAGATTTTTCCTCTCAGCTCCTCTGTATCCGGACGTAGAGACGAGAACTTGATTCAAGCGTAAAACAGCTCCTTAGTGTGACTTCAGTGCTCTACTGAACCAATGTGATGCTTCATCTACGGTCATGCTCGTCTCTCTGTAAACTACAGCGATAAGTGTCTTCAGCAGTTAACACAGTATCTTTTATTTGTGGTGGAGACAAACTCTCTCTGCTTGAGTATTTTTAGATGGAAATGATTAGAGGTGCTCTGGACATGCTGTGGCATGAAATTAATAATAATAATAATAATAATAATAAAAAAACACAAAGTGGATGGCCTACCACACTCACTGAGGAAAGAAACATTTCCAAGAGTGGAAAATTTCCTCTAATAAATTATTCACTGTTTACGCTTCTGTTTTATTTATAAGTGCATATGACTGCATTGTTGTTAAGTGTTTGCATAAAAATACTGTAGATCAACTCAATAGTTTAAACAAAGGTATTTCTTCAGACTGCTGTTCATAGTGAGGATAAACACTTCATGTTTTCTATAACACTGCTGCACATTGAGTGTTTATGGTGGCGTTGCTCTGAGCTCTTATCTGACCATCGACATGATTTCAAACAGCTTCTATACAAATATGGCTTCATTACTGGCAGCTGTCTGACAGAGACACTGAAGAGCTTTAGCAAAGTAAGAGTTCACACTATACCTATTCACATTCAACCATGAACATCTTTGCTGTACATACAGTAATACTACTATTCGATCTGAGGAAAATCAATGATAAGTCATCAGTATGTAATAAATAAAAATAAAACTGAACAGCTTTACACATGTTCCTAAGAAAGATACGCTAAATCCGTAGATTCATAATTATTTTACACTGAAAAGTTTTCCAAATTTCTCACGTAATCATCTGTCATTTCCTTGGACAGGATGTTTCAGGGTAACAATTCAGTGGCACCCGTATTTTAAGTCTTTGACAAATGATATCAGCCCAGTTCTCAGTCTTGGCTTGAAACCAGCTGCAGTGCTGCAGCAGCATACCTGTCAGTCAGGTATCAAAGTGAATGGTGTAGCTAAGGCTTATCGTTTTGATGGGCCTGGATGTCAGAAATGTAATTTGCAACATCAAAAGACTATCTAAAAGTGTTCCATTCTGGGGAAGGAAAACATTCTGTCCATCACCCTCTCATTACCGAGGATCCTGGATGTCTGGCACTGATCTCAAAAGAGGGATAAACCATGTGCACACATCAAGAAGAGGCTGGTATACAAGCAGAGCCGAACACATGTGACAGGTGTCATGCTTGATCCACGAGGATAAGCTCCACTTAAACTTGCATGAACTGATGTCATAGCCACTAGGGGGCGAGCTAATAGCATGAAGTGCTCAGGTGAGGCGAATGAGAGGATTAGGTAAAAGAACAGACAGGAAGCTGATTGGTTGGGAGACTCAGAGCAAAGCAGGTGTGATGAGTGACTCTGAAGCACTGATGAAGCTAATCAGGGCAGGGAAGGCAATCAACACTGGTAGGAAACATAAGGACAGGAAGTAGAGAAGAGTAGTCTACAAAATAAAACAGGAAACAGAAGAAGCTTATATAAGTAACATGAGCTAAAATGTAACAAACAAGAGACCCAAAGCAAAACCTCTGGATAACTGAAAACAAACAGAGATAGTCTAAAACTCTCCAGAGGGCTAAGAGGACACCACACCGCCACCGTGAAATGGTCACTGTTATGTTTTGGTTTAAAATAGGTATATAAACTAAATTAAAAAAAATAAAAAAAACACTATGTAAATAGATATTTTTCTTCAAACACAAAACTGGAAAAAGAACTGTGAAACTAAAAGCAACTAACTACACGTTGACCTTAAAGCCCTTAAGTAGGACTCCTTTTTGGTTCTACAAGGAGACTGCAGGATCAGTTTAGTCCTGCTTAGTCAGTCAACATGACAGAGAAACAGAAAAACTGACCTGAACAAAAGGATTGAAGTTGAGTCATTGACCACATTCACTCAAACACCAAAAATAAAATAAAACGCAGAGATTCAACTGAAAGTGGTAACCCACTGCCACCCCCCCCCCAAAAAAAAAACACTTTGTTGGGAAAACCAACCTTCCTATATGGCCTCTCAGTCTGGTTGATTAGCACCAGCTGAGGCAGACCAACACAGGTGCAATCTTTTGCTGGCACCGAAAAGCGCAAATGAAAGAAGGGACTATTTCATTATAACAAAAAAAGAAGAAAAAACATTCGTTTTTACCTTCCGTTCTTGTTTTATCTGGAGGAGAGTAAAGGCTGGGGGCCCGTTGCACAAAACTAGGATAAGGGCTTAAGCTGGGCTATCTTTGTTTTCCTGGCTCACTTTATCAGTGATCCAGTTGCACAAAAGTGGGATGGAGGAGAGAGGGATAATATGGCATAAGTTACCACGGAAATTTATTCTGTGGTGCTAGCCTGCTCCAGATGAGGCTATGTTTATGAGCGTGCTCTTTTGTCTTTGCTGCAAAAAAAAGAAAAGACGAATATATACATGTTTATGGCACTCAAAGAGTTAATGTGGAGCTGACCATAGAAAAACCAATAATAAATAAAATATAAATAAATGAGTAAGGTAAACATGCCACTAACCTAACTTTAAAATAAAATCAGCTACACTCTGGTTGGAAGACAAACTGATTTGCTCTTTAACTGCCAAAAGTTCCAGGTTCTACCCAGTGACTATTATTGTCTGTCCATTGTTGGCACTGGGCAGGAGGCATACAGTGCCTGCTGCTGCACTGTCAGTTTAATTAAAGAGGATGAAATCCTCCATAAAGCCACTGACTGATAATTCTTTATGGTTTTTCTACTATGAACAACCCATTTATTTATTCTTCAAAGGAAAATATTAATTAATGCATATTTCTTTGTCAAAATTATGGAATTGTGAATGTTTTGTTGAGAGCAGAAATGTGTGAATGATATCACCACATGCTGTGGAGACACTGACCGCTGCTCAGGTGACACAAAACCTTTGACAAAGCAACATGTTCGGTCTGACTGCACAATTAAAATGTTAAGTTGTTAACTTCCTTTCCTGGGAAAGTTTCAGCCGTCACCAACTTTCACCTCGTCCCTAGAAAATCAATTTCAGGCCCATTTACAGGAGGTTCTGCTGGACAGAAAATTGCCCAATCTTCGCAAAGGCATTTGCGGTAAATGCAGTCATTCCCTTGATGGGTTCTCATGATTATTGTCAAGTAGAATTACTTTGTCCCAACACTGAATGCACCATCAGGCATTAGGTCCTCTGTGCTGGACTGAACTGATGTCATTGGCTAGAGACAAATGGTCACATTCCATTTTCTGCCTGGGTAACATCACTTTAATGGATAGCCTACATCCAGTTTCTTTCAGCGTGGAATCCATTTGTTTGCAAGTTGAGTGCATTCAAGGCTTTTAAATCTCCGGCACACAGACATCGCTTCAGGCGCCAACTGTGCTCATAATAACAAATTAAAATTTCATTAGGAGAAGCTAATTTCAAGTGGAGAAAATTTCTTTGACAACTTGGATGGTTTTGGGACATTAAATGGAAACAGGGCAAACACATTAAAATGCCTGGCTGTTTGCACACATTCTCAGTCGCCACTCTTCTGCTAATACGTGCAACGTGTTCGTCCATGCAGATCACTGCAGCTTGCTGTTGCTGTTATGTTTTCTGCATCACAGTGACATTTATCCTCATACTATTGATAATCTCAAGCATAATTTACAGAAGCTTGAAAAGCCAAGGGCTGGTGGAAATGACTGGAACAACAACATGGTGTGATAATGAAAATGAAGCGCTCTCTCAGTTGCCTGACCATCAAAGAGACATTTTAAATCCCAGCACCATGTCCTCCATCTCATCTCCAAGCGTCTCGCCATGTGTCTTCCTCTGGAGTGAGAGGAAGCGTACTGAGTGGCGGTGGGGTGATGTCCACTCCTGCTCTCACTCTCTGTGATGCTGAGAATATAATACTGTGATTAGTGGAACATGGACACACAACAACTTAAAAATAGTGTTGTGTGGATTGTCTCATCATGTCTTTAATGGAGAACAGCTATGTAGCCTTAATCTTAATCTAGCCTACATGGATTTATACATGAAGCTAATGCTGAAAAATACGCAGGATAGTTCAGAGCAACAAGCTTGGATTCTTTTAGCCAATCAACAGCAATCTTTTTTTGAGTTGTTTCCTCTAACATCAACGACAAGTAGACTAAACAAAAGCACTTCAAACAAAGCCATTACTGAAGTTATTATAAATATGATTGGTTTGGGATGTGTAACCAGAGCATGACATGACTTAATAACGTACAACATCCATCTTGTGGTGGCAGTGATGTGAAACTATAAATCACTTCTTGGCAGCATTTCTGGTGGGACTGCCAAAATGAAGAGGCATAGGAATTATTAATATGTAAATATCAGTCAAGTCATTTTATGCATTTCATCAGTGTGCTCATTAGAAAAGCAGCAACATACAGTATCTTGATTGTGATAGTTCTTGTTCAGGTGCATTTAGTTATTATTTGTGTATGAAGGATCAGTTTGCAGATAATCTTTTCAAAGAATAACACAGAATTGAGAGCACAGCCACCAACAGTGACATCTAAGTGAACTAGACATTACCCTGCTTCGCTGGCTGATTTCACACTATCGAGCCAGAAAAGGGCCATTAAGGGGCTACCTCAGTGCTAATAGCCCTGGGCCACAAGCCCCATGCCCTGAAACTGTTTGTGTTCATACTTTTGGGCTACTAGCCCCTCCAGTTTACTTCCCCGTTTGCAAAAACGGCACTGACAACGCATTATCAAACAGGATATGTTTGATAATAGGGCAAAGAGCAATCAAATTACAACAGGAACAATGACTGAGAGCCAAGGCATGGAAACACAAAAGAACTGAGGTATGTTAACCATAAAACAATCCGTTCATAATGCCAACCATACGACATAGTCATGAGGCTGTATAGAAGATAGCTCACTAACTGATGGGCTATTTGTATACATCGATACTAGTAGGCTACTCAGTTAACAAACATAGGACAAACTTGGCGGTACTGCTTTACTTGGCATGGACTGATATAGCTTTTCCTTTTCCTTTGACACCACCTCCAGCCCTGCTTTGGCCTATGGTTTAGGTCGGGACAGAAATCGCGAGCCATTAACACCAAGACGGCCCGGAGATGGCTCGCAGTTAGCACCATGTCCTGCAAGTGTGAAAGCACTTAGCACCGGCAAGCCCGGGCTAGCTCGGCTTTGGCTCGATAGTGCGAAACCAGCTACTCTAACTCCACAGACTGAAGCATTTCTACAAGGAGGCCTGCTCATGAACTAAAGGATTTGACCTGAATACATCCAACCTGGTCCCCCGTGACCCGAGCCTGCCGCTGCGTCGTGATTTTCCATTAGTGTGTGACAGCGGGGCCGTTTATAGCGGCGAAGCCCTGTGGAGAAGGAGGTTAGCTGTAATTATTCAGCTGATAGGTCATGAGCAGAGCAGGCCTGTCACACCTTTCCTGCCTTTCTGGACTGAGCCAATCACAAGCCAGGAGGAGCGTTTGGTGATTAGTCACACCAGCAGAGAGCGTTTCCTCAGAGAGTAACAGAAAGAGCAGTATTAGTGCTCCTGGATTACATACTCTGTACAGTCATTTAATTCAGGCCCAGACTCAAAGGCCTGTGAGTGTGAGATAACCAGTCAAACCTTATCTCACACCCCATATATTTGACTAATAGCTCTTTTAAACTAGTTCTCTCCCAGTCTGTTTGAATAGATTTTCCAGTAACAGTTGAATGAAACCTGACTTTGAAAAATGAAAAAAAAAAAAAAAAAAAAAACAAAACTCCCCCCCGTTTGATTCGGCTTCTGGTGCAGCTTCTTCTTCTCGTATCTGTCGCTCCATTTGATTCTGATTTTCATATCTCATATTATCCAGAGAACTGTCTGCACCTTTGCTGGCTGATAATATCATGTGGGCGAACAGCTCTGCGAAACTAAATGGGGTTGTCACTTAAGGTGCTCAGCAGCAGTAGAGTGGTGGCTTTTAACATAGAAAGAGTAAAATAGACAGAAGCATACAGAATAATATGGAGATTATTGTGTCTTTGTGCTGCTCAGTATTAATGCTGCAGCAGATTTGTGACAGTAGGAGCAGGATGCTGCATCACTCTTCCACAGTTTCAGTTTCATCAACATCAGGACCAGCACCGGATGTTTTTAACTCAAGTAAAACTGTGTTGGAATGCATAAACCCTGCATCAGACATGGCTTGAACATTTCTTCCCCCCCACATGAGCTTCAGTACAGGAACGATGTGCTCAAACAAAATTAAGGAAAAAGTACATCTTCAAGGCGTTCTCATCCCAATTCACTGTGATGCTTTGTCAGACCTTTCCATCATTTGCTTGTCTATCAAACCAAAGCGCTTTTTACATAAACAGCATAATTACCATCATCCTTCATAATGCATTATTCAGGGCCTGGGCTAATTGGGTGCTGCTGTTTCCAATGTTATGAATAGACCTGCGCACATTATTGTTATTACTACTTAAAATGCACGAAGTGCACAGTGGAAGGTAAAGCACAAAATATTTGGAACAAAGGAATATCTTTTCCCAGCATTTATTTTCCAGGAAATGGTGAGAGGTTGACATGTAACGACAAAATGTAGACATACTTTTACTGTTCACTGTGTTGACGTGAGGATGTGTCACAAAATGTGAGTTTTTTTTAAATGTTCATATGGGGAAATGCCCTGACCTTACTGTTCCTGCTCAGCTGAGACCCCCAAACTGGAGAGAGTAGCACTCATATACATTATGTTATGGCATTGTTTTTTAAGCATATACTAAAACAATATCTAATCAAATAAAACAAGTTACCATCAAGTCTGCACACAAGACTGACCAGCAGCTTTATAGACTCACTGTAAAGACAAAAGTGAGGTCCTTCTTGCCAGTCTTGGTAAAACAAATAACATGCTTAACTAATGGTGAGCAAAGAGGGGAACATAGGACCTGGACACATGGACACACTCCCACCAGAGGCAGAAAAATACCAACTCTGCATTCTAAAATTGTAGGAAGAAGAACTACATTGATGTGGGCAGGAACACAGAATTGAAACATGCAGAGAAGATGAAGTTAAAATATCACCATAGTAGGACTTTTGCCACAGAAGGCATTTGACATTTCACAGCACAGGTGTGAAAAATGAAATGAATGATGGTTGAATTTAGCTGCTTTGCAAAATGTCTGCCGGGATAAAGGCCAAAGAAGGGTCTCTTGAATTAGTTTTTCCTTGCAGCAAAAGAAAACTACCAAAAAAAAAAAACTAACCCTGATTTCTTTTTCCTTCTACCATTTCTCTTTTCTACAGTATGTGATCACTTTACGGTTGTGTTTTTCAGCTCCAGCTCCTGTTTTGCTCAGTTCCAGGACTGCTGATCTTGTTGCTGCCACAATATAAAGTGTGCAATAGCTCGTGTTTTGCTCACTTCTGCTTCTCCCTCTGGGGTTTAGAATGAAATCTG
Organism: Synanceia verrucosa; assembly: GCA_029721515.1. Lineage (NCBI taxonomy): Eukaryota > Metazoa > Chordata > Actinopteri > Perciformes > Synanceiidae > Synanceia > Synanceia verrucosa. The sequence continues at coordinate 19,572,821 of CM056565.1, read as the reverse complement.
CTGTGCTGTTCCATCAAATCAAAAAGCTCTGACTAAACTTCATACTGCAAATCTGTTTCTGCACCCAGCGTAACTAAGACAAATTAACATGCATTTAACTTTTCTTCGATAAAGTAACACCAACTCTGGTGCACTTCTTTCTGTTTCAGAGGAAAACAGCCTCATAGGATGAGTTCTGTGACTTTGTTTGCAAACAGAAAAGCACAGTGCTGTAAATCACGATGAGTAACACAGAGGCGCTTCTCACTTTTCTTCATTAGTGGGTTTTTGAATGAGTGCCTCTGGTCCACTTGTACCAAATCAAAAAGCCCCGACAAGGACAGCTGCCAGGAGGCCTCGTGTGATTTGCAGCAATGCTATTTTCCCTCTGGCAGCGAATACAGATCACAAACCATGACAGAGATTAAGCCACAATTCGTCTTTAGATTACAGTAATTAAACTGTCAGGGCTCTCAGCTGCAATATTTCAACTGAGGAAACATGCAATTCGTCAATGCTGCCTAATATGAGTTCACTTTAAACAACTTCAGGGTGACATCTGGAACTATTAACTATTATTAGGCACTATTAAAACAACACACACACTTAATGACGCTTTGTGTTTCCTTGGATGAATCAAATAGACTGTCAGAAGAAAGCTGATCAGAGACCTCTGGACCTCCTCAGCTGGAGAGTCACTGCTGCTGATGTCTTGTTTGACTCCAGTAAAGACCATTACGTTGATCATCTAGTGTGCCGTCCTGAAGCGTTCACGCATTGTATTGTGCGCCTCTCTGACTCAAAGCATCAGCCAAATGTCTGGAGTATAAATATTACAATATCTAAATAAAGCCTTGCCTGAAGTCGCAAGATGCCAGAGGAGAGCGCAGAGCAGCCCCGAGGCAACAGCTGGCACACATCTGCTTATGGACCACTTATGAATTATTAGGTAAAATGTCAGTCAGCCAGCTGTGGCTGCAGCTGGCGGGTCAGATACTCAGGAGCAGCAGCCACCATGTCGATACCAGCGGGATGAGTGCAAGACAGTGTTTTTAGGTTTTTGCACATGTAGGAAAAACAGGTAAATGCACATATTGTGATGAGAGTTATTAGATACAGCTGACAGCATATGTATCCATCTGTGTCAAGAGAAAAGATTCTTCACTTTTCTTTGCAGCACTGACACTCAATAAACAACTGATTAATTCATAAATGTGTGTCCTTAATATGCAAATGGTTTAAATTTTAAATGATTCGCACTCCAGCGTCCATCATGTGGACTCAGTGTCAACATCCAGCCATGGGGAAATATGGACGCCGGGTTGTAAAATGATTTGTTTGTTGAATGAAAACAGCTGATATGTAGTGCTGTGACACCAGGGGCTGTCACCAACAACTGCAACGCAGACAGCTTCTTCAACACGGCCGACGGCTTTTTTTAAGCACAGACAATTTCACACATGAAAGATTTACACCCGAGCGATGGGAAATCCATCCATCTAAAGCCTTTGAGGTGTAAAGAAGTGGAAAAAAAAAAAAAAAAACCCACAGAGGCTGTCAGCCTCTGAGGCACGGATGCATGTATGGGAATACAGATGGCAGACGCCTTGGAGGTATGGATGGTGAAATGAATGAAAATACAGGTTGAGCAAGCCTCCCAGGGAAGTGTGAATACAAATGCTTCAGCCTTTGGATATACAGATGTAGAGCAAAAGCACCTCTAGCTACACTCAAACACAGTTGCTCAGGGCTAGCAGAGACTCAATGAAAAATACATTTTACTGGTCAGTACAAAAGAGCACATTCAGGGTTTGAATTGAAAAAATATTTCTTACTCAGCTACACATCGTGCTTTTCATTCTCAGTTGTGATTTTGTTATTTTTGGTGGCCTCACACACAATTCCTGTGACAGCATGGGAATAAAGACCTGACAGTTTTACTTACAAAGCTCAATGTCACAAATCACAAAATTTGCCTTTACTATCTGTAAAGCATGCTGTACTTTGAGGTGGTGGAATAGACCCATGTGATGAATTCTGATGCATATTAGTCTTCTCAAACACAAAATTTTGGGTACTGCATAATACACATACAATACGTTAACGTGGTATTTTGGCAATGGGTCACCGATCGTGATCTCCCGAACCATGTGGGTAATGTTGGGGTTGAGCATACGCCTCAGAAATCAAAGCAGGAAGTGGAGACGATCACAATTAAAGAGCAAAACGGATGGATTCTGGACAAAAATTGACGTTTAGGGTGGGAGTGGCCTCTACTAACAGGGTGAAAACAAGCATGTTTTTTTATGATGAATAGTCTCTTTCATTTGAGCTATTCAGTGTTTTCAGAAACATAGTACAAAATATCCTGTGAGTCATAGTGTCATAATGAGTCAAAATGGACAAAAATGCCAGCACAAGGCACTTTCTGTTTTATAAAAAGGACTGGCACTCAAACATCTTACAAGGATGTACTATAAGATTCTGCTCCGTAAACATTTTAACTCTGGTTGAAAGAAGAAGTTTCATGAAGAATAACAAACATCTAAACTGACACTGATGCTCCTGATCATTACACTAAAATCCAAATCTGGCATCAAGCTTCCTGCTGTGACAACCTCTGCTCTTTTGGGAAGTCTTTCCAGGCTTTTCCACTGGATTTTGAAAGCTGACTGTGGGGATTTGAGTCCATTCAGCAACAAGAGCCGTCCAGTTCATCCTAAAGGTGCTGCATGGGTTGAGATCATACTTCTGTGTGTGTGCCAGACAATTCTATATGAACCTGCCTTCAAACTGATGCCTCACTGTTGGAAGCATAAAATCACTGTTTGCTGCAGCAGATATGGCGCCTTTCCACAGACAAGGTACAGTATGGGATGATACGGTACGGCATGGCACTACGCAGTTGTGGCACTTTTCCACTAGTACCTGGTACTAGGTATTTTTTTGTATCTCCTCAGCCCTGGTTGAAAGCGAGCCGAAGCGATAGTAAAACATGACGTCAGCCGACTGCCTTCCACTGACTGGCCAACGAGTGTCGTCATTGGAAGCGTGACCTCTGACTAGACTGTAAAAGCCAAACACAGACCTGGAGTCTTCCTGTCTCTCTTCTTTCGCTCCATGTGTGACAAAAAGCTACAGAGCGAGCAACAAATACATGATCGCTTCAGTGTCCTCCATTGTTTGTGACAGTAGTGTTGTTCTTCTTCTTCCTGGTTTTCTGTGTCGCGTGTAAATGACATCATGGCAATTTCACACTGCCGTATGACGACCCCGCCCATGCCGAGGAGGTATTATGAGGTACTCATTTGTAATGGAAAAGCACCAAAACTGGGCTGTACCATACCGTGGCATTACTGTGTGGTGGAAAAGCGTCATAAGATACCCCTTAATGTAAAACACTGTCTGCATATGTTTGCATATGAAGTGTTAATCAATATGATCAAAAACAAAGTGTTTTTAATATGAAAATACCCACATTTAAACTTTCTCGCTTTTAAATTGACAGATTTTCAGTGACCTGGAGATTTAAGTATTACTGTGGTTTTTATAATCACTGCTACTGGAGTAAAGCTTATGAAAACTGGGCAGAGGCAGATTTTATTGCAATTATGCTCTCTTAAAGTTTTTGTCGTTCTTCATGCTGTGGCCCAAATGGTCTGAACAACATTCAATGTCATTATTTTCTGGAGTGCATATAATGGCATATGAGGTAAAAACCACAGGGTGCTGCAGCTGGTAGCTAAGAGAATTTAAAGCTAAAGAAAGAAAAAGAAGCCAATGGTTACATGAGGACACGAGGAGCACTACATTTAGAGCAATTCAAAACTACAGTCAAAGTGTCCATTTTAGAACATTATTTATTCAGTGCATTTTAATTTCACCTTCACAGCCTCGACTTAATTTCCACCAACGTACAAAGACTTTTAGTCAAGACAGAAAATGGACTCAGTAAACACACTAGACAACAGGCACACTGTAATTAAAGTCACGCTAAATCAGCCCATACATTCTACAGAAAGATTCTTCCATCTTCCTGCACCAAAACAGAAACGCACAACCATTAGAAATGCTAATTTATGCTGGATATTTTAACTGCCAAACAAATCATTGCCATTAAACCAACTTGTACCTGCCAAGACAAAAGCAGCATCTTTTACTGCTCCTGACTTGAAGTGAGAGACGTTACTTTCATACTGGATTAATGAGATGAAACCCCGTCTTTGCACAGACGTGTTCAGGCCTTGTGACCTTGCTGTAATGAGTTGGCAATCTCTTGCTGTGTCTGCGCCTCTCTGAGATTTAGAGTAGACTTGATTTAAAGTACATTTGTGGTGCAGGGCTGAGCGTGTCAGCATTTCTTAGAAATGTTTCCCTTTTATTCCCTAAGAGCAGTCACCTCATCTCGGCTGTTTTTTTTCCCCCTCTCCTGTATATTCAATAAAGTCTGTGTTTTTGCACTTCAGGATGCAGAGAGACACTTTGACACAACACTGCAAAGCAACAATGATTGTTCTGGACTCGCAAACAAAGACAAAGATACCAGGAACATGGTGGGGAGACCGGAGGAGTCGAGCGTAGGAGGTGTTTCCACCAAACATATTTAGCTGTGGAGGATTGCTTGATATGTAAATGGGACCCACTGCATGAATGTTTCATTCAGGCTTGGATGAGGTAGGATGTGCATAAAAGAGCCAACAGAGCATGAAATATACATCAGAACTTTTCGTGTGTGCGTCTGTAGCTGGGTACTGTAAGCTAATGAGTGAGGAGGGAGTGTTCCTGCTATCCTGCAAGCATCATCCTGCAGTGTCTCTCCATAGAAGTGGAGATTTCTCTGTATCACACAGATGAAGAAGCTGCAGCAGCTCAGATCACACAGTTTACAGACGGCTAATAAAAGCGTAGCTCGAGTCAATGACAGTTCACTTCTACTGCATGAATAACACCGAAAAGGAACATAGTCAACTTTGGACAATAACAAACAGAGGAAATACTTAAATGAAAAATTCAGAATATGTGTGTTTGCAGTGTTGCTCTGTGTCCATAGGTACAGATGGATGAGTGCTATAACTGGAAAATTTGTGTTTGCAAACTTCCCAAGCCAGTTTGTGTCATGGCGGTCTGTCATTGGTCGGCAGAGAAAAACACCATTTTTTTTTTTTTTTTTTTTTTTTAACTGAAAGCACAAAGTGACTGACAGTCACAAAGTAAAAATCAGTTTCAAATGCAAGTCAAACTAAATGATGGTTGATGGTTCAACCCTGTGGCTCTGCCATGGAGCATGACCAGACAAAGAAACAAACCACTGCATATGTAAACTTCCTCTAACATTCACTTGAAATCCAGCAAAGTGTTAGATATGAGTGATAATTCTGCTTATTATTTGGTTTTTAACTTGGAAAGCAGGTGTTAGCCTGTGCTCTTTAAAACTCTGTCTTAATTACATCATACTGAAAGTAAAGAATAACAGCACTAAGAACAGATAAATAATGAATAAATAAATTATGCAGAAGCCGTCATCCCTGCAGAGCTTTTAGTTTTCTGTGTCACACTGCCGTCCCATCAGTACATGGAGGACTGGAACGACACATTTTCAGCTCAGTGGTCAAGCTAATCAGAAAACTTTGAAGGATAAAAGTTTTTTGTTTTTTTTTTTGCTTTAAATTAGCCATTTAGTTAATTAACGCTCAAAGGAAAACACTTTTCTTACATGAGACTACTATGCTTGCCTCCAGAGCGTTGTGTTTTCTAGCGACATAAACAATGCACCTTGCTGCTCTTCTGCCTCTTGTGTGGAGCAGCGACCGATCTGCACGGTCATAATCTGTCAGCTGCTGTTCAGCAGCGCACAACCTCGGTGAAACATTGTGCACCGGTGTGGCGGACAGGAAAGAGCTGAGGACCATTATGGGGTTCAGCACCGCAGAGCCTGTCACACCAGGCAGAGCCACAGTGGAGACGATGGCTTATATGGTTCTCTGCTAGTGCTGACAGGCTTTGAACAAAAGAGCAGGGACGGATTCACGAAATGTCCTCAGGCTATGAGTATTTCCCTACTGGCAAAGTTAGCAGTCTTAAAAATAAGTCAGTCCTTACTTAAAGGGCTACTTTTACTGCTGAAATGCAGAAAGGTGCTTTCAGTGCACTGCAGTTATCCACCACGAGAGTCTGCAACAACTACCACTGTAACTTTTTACTGAATGAATACAACCCTCAACAGGGTAACCCGCTCTTATTTGGCTCTCTTTTGGTTGAGGATGATGACTTTGAGGAATCTTCCTGCTGCTCCTGAGGCTACCGTCAGTTTCACTAGTGATGACCTTCAACTCAGTAACTTTCAACAAAGGTATCAAGCATAATAATAAAAGGATTATGAACCCAGATTGTTTTATAACACACATTTAGATTTATTGTGCAACATGCCGAAGAAACACAAGAAGAGGATCTAATTTATTGAGGGACTAATTCCAGCGCTGAGACACAAGGTACGTTTGTTTTCTAGAGACAATAAAAAAGTATTCTGTCTCATTATCTGTCATTAATTTCCTTTTCTGATTTGTGCTCGTCCTTCCTGCAAATGGATCTCCATGCTGCGTCGCTAAATGAGCCTTCTGAATTCTTCATTAATAATTTCCGCCACCAGAATTTTTCCACAAGAGGAGGAATAATAATGCAGAACAGGAGAAGAGTCAATGCAAAAACATGAATGACTTAGATAAACAGGATCTTTACTCTGAGCTCTTGATCGGTGGGACTTTGACATGGAAGCTCTGTCTATGGAGTCTGAACACAATGAGAGGAGGTCAGAAAGTGACCAACTAACCAGCAGTCTGTAAAAAACACATTTACAGTCATTATTTGGATGAAAAATTAAAAGCTCTCACTTTGGAAACACTGATCTTCAGCTTCTTCTGCTGTAAAGAAAGGTGAAAAAGTAAAACTGCAATAAATGAGTGAACTCTTGTGACAATCAGCCAATCAGAAACACCGCTGATAACCGACTCAGTGTTGGCATCCAACAGTCAAACCAAAACTTCCTGAATCTCTTCAGGTTGTGCTTTTAAAAGTAGTTTTCCTGTCAGTCTGAGCTCCTCCTAAAAAACAAACACAGGATTGTCTTTGAAGTGTTGTCCTCAGAGGTAAATCATCCATTAACATTTCACCTCATGTTTCAGTCATTTAGACTAAATCTTCTGAGAGGACTCTCCTCATCCATCATACTCAGAAAAATATATTAGCTTATAGTTTTGACTCGTGGCTCAGTATGAATTATTCAATGTGCTATTCATTATCCTGACTGGACCTGTAGAGGACGAGCTACGACTCAAACTCGTCTCCTTTCTCTGAGGAGTTGGGGAAGCTCTCAGATTAATTGAATTGTGGTTTTAGACAGTTGGTGCTCTCTTTCCATCTCGTTGTATTAAGCTCAAAGACAACTGCACTCTTCTGCCATCATTCATTTAGACACAGGACAGTTGTCTTAGTTTGCTGCCAAAAAGCTGCCCAGGACCAGAGGCAAAACTGCATGCTTGCATATTTGAACTTTAAAGTAAAATGTTACCATGCAGAGCTTTATGAGAACTGCTCACAATCAGATAGCTTTTTTGATTTCAAATGTTTCAGTAGATGTGAAGTATTTAGAGATAAGACAACAGCTGGAGAACAGTAATTTAGATCAGTTTAACAATGACATGTTAGAATATTCACTGTGCAATAAATCCTCCAGTTGAAATGATTTTGTGCCATTTTCTGCCCTGTGAGTGTTTTCAGAATGGTTAAAATGACACCAGGAGTGGATTGAGTACAGAAGTTCCTTGACAAATCAACACTGACTTCTGGTTTCATGCATGCCACTAACAAAATCTGCACTAAAATCGCATGTATTCATGACAAAAACAGTATAAAGAAATATATTTGTGTGCGAGTTAAAAAAAAAAAAAAAAATACATTAATTAAAATCATGTTTAAGGAATGTTGAAAAAGGCATTAAAAAAAAAAAAAAAAAAAAAAAAAAACATGCACTATGTGCCCCCGTTAAGCAAAACATACTTAACTGCCCTCTTGGCTTATTAAAACACAATAAACCTCACCTCAGCCTCCTCACCTGGGGGCTAAGCCCCCCTTGTCCTTAAAACCTAGCAACGCCCCTGGAAGTGGACATATTTGTCAGATAGATGAAAAATTTCACCAATTAGTATTGAGCATGGTGATTCAATACAGTGTATTTAGTGTCATTTTCTGTAGCAGCACATGACTCAAAATATTGCTCAAGAATTTTTCATAAAATTATGAAAAGCCGTGACGCATCCAGCTTATAAAAAATATTACATTTGTCTTCTAGGCTGTTAAAGAGGACTTTAAGGTTAACTGCAGCATATTTATATTAACCAATCCCATGTTCCTCCTTCCGTCACCAACAACCTCCACAAACTTCACAATGACATCCCATAATTCAACGTGATTCAGTCTACTGCAGAAGATTGGATTGCATTTAATGGAGCAGGGATGTTTAGTCACAGACGGACAGACAGATGGATGCACAGACCGTGCTGCTGCATGAGGATATTCATGCAACACGACAAAACATCAGGACAGAGTGAAACTGTCTCATCTCTCTCTCTCCACGGCAACAACGTCACTCAGACTGGAATGAAAATGAAAATCTTTGTGACTCAAATTGGATTTGCACTGATGAAGGTTATTTCAGTGGCAATGAAGAGCGAACTAAATAAGCTTCGATTCTGCAGCTCATTTCTTCTGCTTCACTGACTTCTGTTCCCGTTCCATAAAACACCATGAAGACATACTGGACACACTGCAGTTATTCCATTATATACACTGTACACACCACATTTATACTGTACACACGCGTAGAATCTGAATATTATTCTTCTCACGCTTAGGCTTCAAGAATCATAAACAGACTGTCTTGAAACTAGCAGTTATTTTTACAATCAATGAATTTGTTTTCTCCATTGATTGATTCGTTTGTCAGAAAAATGGCTCACAATGTGTTTTTGTCATAAATGGCAGAAAGAAACCAAAAAATAATCACATTTAAAAAGATGAATTCAGAGAATTGTATTTAAACATTTCTTCAAACCTGTTAATACTTATTGAAGTACAGTAGTTGCATTTTAAGTTAATGGTTGATTATCTGTTAACTATTGCAGCTTTGTGTCAAAAGTGAAACATGTTTTTAGACCGTGGTAAAGGTCTCTCAGGCATCACGTTTTTGTGTCGTAACTGACTTTTCTGATGCAACAATTTCTCTGTGCAGATTTAGAATTTTTAACTCTCATCCAGGTGACAAACTGGAGGTCATACTGCGAATGCAGATTTTCATGGTTGACTGTTAATTACGAAATATCAGCAGAAATGTTTTCAGACTCTTATCTAGATTGTGAGTGACTTGAAAAGGTATTTACTGTGGGGGGGAAGCAATCATGCAAACATTTAATTGCTCACATTTATAATTCAGTAATAGAATTGACAAGAATCTGAGGATGTTTGCTTTGAATAGGACAGATATTGCCAACCCTCAGAGGCTAATTTATGATTTTAGTGTGCAGGATACAAAAAAAAAAAAAACGTTCTCTTAAATGGGTTGAAAAGAGTATATATAGTGTGATGCAGCATAACAATTTCAAGGAGAAATCCATGAATACTTGACGGTGAAAATGCATTTTGCTGTGTAGTTTTAGTAATTTAGTAATACTGTTTATTATTGAAGCTGGTTAAAATATTGACAAGTTTGAGCTTTTTGGACTGAGCTTTTTTATTTAGCATGTTGTTTTAAACCATTTAAAATGATACTTGAACAAGTGCCACTGACTCTTATAGACTTATATTTATACATCTCGACAGTTAATCCATGACATTGTGCTCACATCACACCGCCGTTGCTGTTTAGTACTTCAATAAATTCAGTGTAGTTCAAGTCGCCATCCATTAGTGTGACTAAAGACGTATTAATTAAATTAGCGTCAAATTACTCCAATGTGGCTGCCTCATTTTACAGGAAAGCTTTCTTTAAATATGTGGACATGAAAGAATGATTGATGCTAATTTTTTCCTCAAAGTAAAAATACTCCGGTGCTCTATAATAAACCCTGTTATTTCCTCCCCTGTGATGAGTCCAAGCTGCTTTTTGCAGCCGAGGGATGGTGCAGGCTGGTCTGGGAGGGATTTTAAAAAGGCCTAACTTCCCGCTTACTTCCATTTTCTCCATCTCTGTCTCTCTTCCACCCTCAGGGATTTAGTTCGCCCAGTCTGAATATACAGAGCAAAACACAGCTCATACTGCAGGCAGAGAGGAAACATTACAGATGTGCTTGGGGCTCAGCAGCCACACTGAAGCGTGATACAGCAAAGCAGCATTAGATGTGTGGCTTTTACACCTGGAGCAGGGTAAAGAAGACGAGCTTGGAGACAGATGAAGGAGGGGGATGACGAGGTGAGATTTGACGAAAGGAGGAGGGCGTGAAAAAGTATAGCAGGGAAGGAGCAAAAGACACGAGCTGGTTTGTTTAGTGCGATTGCTTGTGCGTGAAATGCATAACAAATTCCTATGCATGCAGATAGCAAAGTATTATGTCCAAGAAAAAGCAGGAGGTGGTTGAATAATTCCTGGGAGATCTCTTGGCCTGTGCACTCCCACCGTCTGCACAAATAAACACCATAGTTTTATATTCTTATCACCAGCAGAAAACCTCCAGCTGTAAAGATCCAAACTGTATTATTTTATTTTTCCATTCACAAGATTAAAACATGACAAATATAACTCACTGATGACATGAGAAACAGATAGGAAGCTAAAGATTCACTGTAGGCAGTATTTATTTATTTAGATTATTTATTTCAGTGCAGAAATACTCTAGAGTGTGTTTACCATCTCATGATTTTAAAGTGATGTTGTACAGATCAGAAAGCTCTTTACTCCATCATGTTTCACTCTTAGCTTACATTGAGCCCAGCTGCTGATTCAACTGGAATTATGTTTGTTTTCTATCTATATACACAGTTATATCTGGGAGTAATACACCATGCATGTGTCCACCAGGGAGGCAGTGTAAACAAACTGGCTAACAATAAATATAAACAAATCGTAGCAGGCAAACTGCTTTTAGGTGCATTACCGCCACCTTCTGGAATGAAAGGGGGGGTAAAGTTCACAACATGACAACCAGGAATTGAGCCAGAAATGAGCCACCGCCAACACAACCATAGGTTAGCAAAGATTTTCACACCTAAAAGCATAATTCATGTTTCACATGTGCATTAGGAGGTCACTGGCGCACAAGGCCAAAGCTGAAATTAGTTCAACTTTGAAAATAATGCCGACGGTAAACCTGTAAACCTGAAAAGAAATCAGAATTTAAATCTAACTGAACAAAAGAAAAGCTTCACAGGTTCAGTCATAGACTCACTGTAGCCTGATTTACTACTGATGTTTAATTTTTTATTCACTAATACTAGAATATAGTGTATTTTGAAACAAAGGTCTGGTGCATCTTCACCGTGCACTCACTTGTTAGGATCATGAGATGTTGTTCCTCCTGCACATCCTACATTTAAAAAAAAATTAAAAAAAGAATCCTACTTTGAAGTTTAGTTTGGGTAATCAAATCCCTTTTGTTTACTCATTTTCCAAATATTATTTCCTGCTAAAAGAGGTGTACATCCATGAAATATGCATCATTCATTCCCTGAAAAAAATAGGCAGAGGCACAAAAGAAAAGGAAACAAAAAAAATGTGGAGAAAAATAAGGCAGCACACCCTTCAGATTTTATCAGTGACCTTGGAAATGGAAAAATGGAAAGAGACTGTTAATGAGTGGAGCAAATGAGTATTTTTATTTAATTTTTTTTTTTTTTTTTGTTTTTTAAACACAACTACTCCCCTTTCACATCCTTACTTGAATCAATATTCCTCCCTCCTTTTCATTATATTAATTTAAAGATGTTTTCTTCTTTACTTTAAAGCTTGCAGCTTTTCTTCTTTGCTCAGGCAGTAAAGGATAAGAAAGCCATCTTTGACATACAAACATCACCACAAGCTGACAGAAAAACGGTAAAAAAAAAAAAAAATCAGCTGAATCAAGGCTGATGCATTGCATTTCAGTTTTGGAAGCTTTGAGCTCTGGCCATTGTCATCTTTTTGTTTTGCAACCAGGACTGAAACCAGAGGGTGGAGCTAAGACCAATCAAGGGTTAAGTAAAGCATTTCTGACCTAAAGGGTTTTCATTAACTTTCATGAACTGAAAGCACACTATGAAAGTGTTAAAGTTTGAAGACAAAAACTCCCAGACCAAACAATGTTGTGGTAACAACCTGTATGTCAGAAAGTAGCTGTGCTTTCAAGCATCCTCTGCTTTAAAGTCTTTTTGACTCTAAACGGGACCATAGTTTACTAACTGGACATCATGCTTTACTGAAGAAGACTTGAGACTTGCAAGAAATTACATTTCATTTAAATCATCTTTAAGCACATCAGTCGTATATAAACATATTTTCGCTTCCTACTTGGCAAAGCTGTCTCAACATCATAATGAGATGCAAAGGGGTCTGAAATTGCACCATCATGAGAATTAGAGCAAGTTGGCTGACAAATGGGTACAAGTATGACACTTGTACAAATCAAATAGAACATCTTGAAATCCGAAGGCCCTTGAGGATGACATTCATCTGAATCTGATGACGTACCAGACAGTCAGTGGTCTGTGGATGTTTAATGTGGCCATAAATTCAGTTTCCTGACACACATGTAAATGCATGTAGCGCTTCTCAGCGGAAGTAATGTTGCATGAGCCTATGATAAATTGGGAAGGGGGGGTCTGTGTTGCAGAGCGAGATTACATCTTTGGGCTCCAAGGATCAGGTCTTGATCCAATTTAGAGAATGTTAATATAATACCCATAAGCATATTGAAAGATTTAATGGTTCCTGTTCCAGAGGGCATCATCCAAACCAGAATTAATCTTATTGGTATGACTTATGTCTCGCTCTGTTTGGTCCAGATGAAACCAACAGATAGTGATTATAGTGTGCGCTGTTGTGAACTTCCTCCTCATGATGTTACATGTAACTATAGCATGAAAAACAACAAAGGAGATACGTTACGCTCGGCTAAGGTATGCTAGTCGGCTAAAGAAACTTCAAGCCTGCTGCTGCAGAAACTGAAGCCTGGTTTCAACTAAAATAGTTCTGAAAGCAGATGAAAGTAAATTCCAAAGGCAGAATGAGTTTTTAGCAAACATAATCCATCCGACTGGTAAACGTGAAGACAGAAGGATTCCTTCCTGACAGCCGAGTATTAACCAGGTGTTACATCAGGTACTACTGGGCAGTGCTGATTCACCTTCTGTCGCTCAGTGATGGAATAAAATGATAGACGAGATGGATAAGACGGACGGATAGGTCTGAGAGTGAGATAATTACCATCTATTGATGGTAACTATAGAATTACCATCTATAGAGACAGAGATGAAGAGAAAGAAATAAATTTAAATAGTTAAAAGAATTGGAAATGAGGGAAGCGAAGGTGGGCAGAGAGAGACACATCAGTGTTATGTGCCGAGATGGTAAGTTTCATTACTCGTTATTAAGGGAGCCACATATTATCCAAGTCAGGGCAGCAGAGAGCGCCTCACAGCCCAGCTGCAAGTCCTCTGGGTTCTTTTAAAATTTAAATGGGCTGCTTGCAGGTGGCAGGAGACGAAGACGAGCAGACATCCAAGCCAACGAGGGAAGACGGCATATGAGGCTCAGATCATTAATGTCAAGAAGCGAGGGAGGAGGCTGATGGCCTGAGTCAGAGAGAGAGAGACGAGGACTGATGGGAGCTGGTTGTTTGTGGGAAAGAAATGGTTGAAAATGACCTAAAATCTGATCTGACGTCCCAAACGACAGGAAATAAAAACATTTCCCATCTGACATTGCTATGGTTTAACATTCAGCTTTGTACTAGGTGTTGGCGAAGTCCATTCTTGTCTCATCCATTTTGTTTGACTGTAAACACCAATGTCTTGAATATAAATGTCTTGGGGAAGGTGCTATTAACTCACAGCTGGGCTGTCAGAGAGATCAAGGAATCAACTTTGAGATACAGAGAAGGAGCGGAGGTTTTATTTCAATGCCTTGGTTGGAATCGTGGTGGACACAGTTAACATGATGTCAGTTGGTTATTGACTGTGGAATTCAAGCCTGGAGTTTACCATTTTGGGGATCGCCATCTTGTTTTTTGGGCATCATCATTTTGTTTTCTTATAACCAAAGGTGACACCGGAGGGCGAAGCTAAGGCTACATTTATATGATGACGGTTTGAATGGAAGACGCAAAAGTGGCATCATGTCTTCGCTTTGCATTTTGCATTTAGACAAGCATTTTCAGGAGAAAATCTGTGTACATACGGTGACGCAAAAGTGTGTGGCATTGAACTGGGTATGCATGCCAGGCAGTTAGTTGATGCTGGCACAACACCGCCATGTCTGCACGTAACTACAGATCCTTCTCCGTTTAGTGATACTATCTGTATAGATTCTGTTGGAAAGACTTCTTTATGTTTATTAAAGCTGCTAGAACAACTTGAAGGTCTGACGCATGGAAATAATCTGACATGTTTATTTATTTCCCTGTACTGGCACGTGTATGTGACGTAAACGTGTATGCGGCGTGAGCAGATATGAGCAGAGTTTTGAGTCTTGGATGCAGATGGAAACACTACAGAGGAGAGCATTCAAGTTTTCCACTCTGGAGAGTGGTTTCGTTTCTTTGCGTTTTCAAGCCCTAAAAACGCTGTCACCGTCTAAATGAAAAGCGTTTCCATTATTTTGTCGTTTTTTTACGCACAAGTGTTCTTGTGTAAGCAAGGCCTAAGTACAACCAAACGCTGAGGTGAAATCACACTTTGATATGTATTCCTTGCAGACAAGAATAGACTCAGTTTTGTGTGGAATAAAAATCCAACAACACAGTATGACACTGCTTGGTGAGACTTCAGTGAAGGACAGGCAATCCGCAGCATTGCGTCACTGTCTGACTTTCTATCATATTCAGCATTTTTAACATCTATACTCACAATTAAAGCAAACAAGTTATTGTTTTCCTCATCATTTCATCTAAATTAATCTGCAGCCTGTGGAGACCCGTTTGCACAGAATCACAAAAAACACTGTTTTGTTAGCTACAAATGATATTTCCTTTCTATGGAAAATTGTTGCTTTTAATGACTCATTTTGGAGATAAACTCCCATTTAAAAGGTTTATAACTAAGTGGATTTCCCTTGAATAGAAAAATGAAGCAGAATAATGTTTATTGCAGCAGATTAGCTGTGCTTATTTATGACCAGAGAGCTGTAATCAGAGCATTGATTTATGCTGCTGCTGGAAAGCTGGACCAAGAGAAATTACAGGATAGCGTGTGGATCACATTTAGATATAGTTGTAGAGTACCAACTCTTAACTTTCTGCTGTTTGGTGAATACACTGATGTGTTTGAGGTGGTGTAGGAACCTGGGCTTGGTTTACATACATTTGTTCTAAATGCAATTTTTGCATTTTCACTCAGTATTAACTGGTACAAACCACTCTACAAGCTCAAATAATCATGTGCTGGTCATCTTTATGTTCGACAGTGACCTTTTTGCTTCACTGTTGTCTGACACAAAGTGGCCAAATCACCAAATTTGGACATTTTGTTTAAGGAATCAACTCATGGTGAGACTGTGTTCATTTAATCCACAAAAGAAAACACAAACAGGTATCGTCCTCAGAATTCTCACTAACACACACACACACACACATAACACTCCAACACAACTAAAAACCCTTAAAAAGTAAACAAATAAATAAAAACTCGCTGCACCTCTGGTAGCTACCAGACACAACACCCTCCCAAACCCAGAATGACCAAGCAGATCAGCAGCACTGAAAGGCTTTATATAAGCTAACAGCACCTGAAGGCAATGATGCCTAACGAGCTGCTCTGCACACCAGCTCACTGCAGTCATTTTGAGAGATCTCAGCTGTGTTAACGAAGCCCCACGTGAAAACACCAAGTCCCTGTATCACACAGGGTGATATTATGGAGAACATTAAGTACACGGCCATTAAAAGTTACACAGATCCTCTCCAGTTCACCACATTATACTCCTTAAACTTCATGAACATGTGTGTGGTTTATTTAAATACTTAAAGAGCCAAGATTCATTTCAGTCAGTTTTCTTCACTGAATGGCCTAATTTGACTCACCCAAACCCAAAATATTCTGTCATACCTGGTGATCTAAGTTTTGCTGAATATTTTTTTTAAATAAAAAGTATCACCAGATGTTTTGTTGAGTCTCACTCTGAAGACTTTGTCGCTCTATAATAATGTCACAGGGTTTTTTTTTCACCTGAACATAAGCAAAGGTTTGAACATATTGATGCAGTCGTTCTTCTTCAACATCTGACCGACTTGTTGTCATTGCTAACTCATTAAATACTGAGGCTACATGTTACTGCTGCAAAAGATGCCATTTAGTGGCTGTTCCATTAACAAACATGTAAACTCATCCCTGTCACCGGTAAACGCTCAGAGAAAGTGCACCAGTCGGGATTATATTTTCAAAGCTGTTTAAAGCTGTTGGTTTTTGTTCTGAGTTCACAATGTTCAGTTAAAGTTTCGCTGAACAAACGTTTGAAAAGTTTGAAGCCCAACCAGTGTCAGAAGGCAGTCATGTGATGAGTTGAGGATGTGTTGGTCTAACGAAACATATTTTAATAAATCCAGCTGGTTAATTTTTCTCCATTTTATGCACAGTGTGTCTGATTTGGTTTCTGGGCATTGTCAAATCTTGGATGGCCTCCAGCTTAATGCTGCACCTCCTCTGTAGACAGTGTTGGCATCACAGAGTAGAGGCTTTTATTTGTTCCTCTGAGTCATTCTACACAATCAGTGACTCAGCGTTGTGAGCTACAGATGAAGAAATAATTAACTCAATTAAACAAACACCCCTGCTTTGTTTTATTAATCTGACTTTTGCTTGAATTAAACACATCATTTGTCGACAGCATGGAGATGAGTGTGTCAGAGTGATGCCAAGAAACTCACCTAAAAAGCATCACCAACTATCCTGACATTTGCATTTGGTCATTAGCTTTTGACCTGATGATGGTGTTGGTGAGGTATCACATCACTGTTCGAGTTTATTCTCCTGGGATCTTGAATACCTGCTTGAATAATTTTCTTTAAATGTGGGATATGTTAAATGTTCATAGTGCCTGTAGCTCTGCTCTTTCTATTGTGCATATATGTGAAATAAAAGCTACTCCGAGAATAGAAAGTAAGACAAGAGTAAGAAATGAGGATAAAGCTCTAATGACAAAGAAAAAGGGAGGAAGTGTCTCTCTCTGAGTGTGAATGGCTTTTCAAACTGCAGCAGTGAACAAACAGCGGTGGGAATTTAACTCCCAGAAAAGCTGTCGTAATCACTCACTGCTAATAACCAGGAAATAGAAGTGGACACTGCATTAACCCAGCGCTGCAGTGGAACGTTCAGTCGCTCTCTGTCAAATTACCACATTAGTCCTAATGGTCATGGAGCCCTCAAACAGTCCAACTACAGGAAGTGGAGTCAGAATCACAAACACCTGTCTAGTCTCATGCAGTCACTGGTATTTTGCAGCACTCTGCACATTTACCATTTACTGATTACTTTGAGGGCTTTGGTGTATTTTGAGTCACCACTTCTGGAAGAATTTTCTGAGCTGTACTCATCAGCCATGTTCACTGATCACTCAGAGCGTCATGTGTTTGTGAAAGGATAATGCATTAAAGATTCATTTCAGTCTTTTTTCTCACTGAATGACTCAAAACACAATATTTTGTGAAGATCCTGATACTCAGAGCAGATCATGTTCAGAGGTGGGTTAGTGCTGGAGGCTCCAGCTCCAGGTTTTCACTGCAACCTCAACAGGTGTTTTCACTGACGAGAGCTGCTCCTCCACCTGCAGGAGTGCTGATCAGCTTTCAGTGGTAATCAGGCTGGTGGCTGTTTTAACCAGCTGAAGTTTTGCTGCCAGAAACAAACATTTTGTTGAGCTGTCCCTCGTGCTGTACACTTTATCATTCTACAATAATGTTACACCTTTGTTCTGAACAAAGCTGCTGTTGGGGGGTTTTATCACCATGAACATGAACAAATGTTTATGAGCAAAACAAGCAGATGTAGTTGTTGTTGGTTTTTGGCCATCTATTAAACCGTTAAACTTCCCCGGCCTGCCCGTGGGTTAGGTTTTGAGTTAAGCGTGGAGACCCTTGTGAATTGCACGGGCACATAAAGGTCAGTTAGGGGTGGGGTTAGGGGTTAAATAGTTGGCACCTTAAAGGGTTAAGGCACTTTTGACCAGCTTGTTCTCATTGAACCAAGGCATTAAATATCAAGGCTTTGTCACTGTTTAGCTGCCAAGAGCCAAGAAGAGGCAATCCATCAATCCTAGATATGATCTGAATTTGCAATTTAGCACCTTTAAATGTTCTACAGGAAAACCTTTTGAAGGACGGCAACACCTAAATCTGAGTGTCAAAGAAACTCGTTCTCATCCCAGCTCTTCACATCCTGACGGTTTGTCAGACCCTCTGTGTCACTTTTCAGTTGCAGTAGATTTAGGAAAAGTCAGCATGGTTGGGCTAAAGAGTCTGAACACGGGACACAAACTGAGAAAGTCTGACACAAATGGCAGAGTCGTGGATGGAGGTTTTGCATTTATTGAACTCATCCTGTGGGTCTCTTTGACTCTTTAACCCTTTAAGATGTCAACTCTTTAACCCTTAACCCTAACCCCTAACCCCGCCCTCGAACGCTACCCCTTAACCCTCATGACGGCTGGGGAAATTTAGCAGTTTAAACTACGTCAGCAGATGGGGTTACACTGTAGTCAGTGGAAACCTTTTGCTGCTCATACTGACACCCGTGACACTGAATGGGGATGGCTATGACAAAGTATTGGTATTTGACACGTTTGTTAGCCTTGAGTCATGGGCTCAAGACGGGACAGAAAACTCTTTTCATATATCATGTAAAGTGTGAGAGAACTGCCAAGACTGAAAGTATTTTTAGCTTTTGCATGACAGATTGGTTTCACCGTTTTAATTCCACGTGACACTGTCAGAATGTCAACTGGGATTAAAGAATGAGGACAACACCAAGAAAGACAGAAGTTGGCATTTTGTGAAGTGATGCTGTGAGCCGGCAGGCTGCCGACCAGACTGAAGACAAACATGGAGGGAGAGTAGTTCAATTTAAATGCTTCGAACATGTCACATTCTACAGCATCAGTCATCATCAGAACTCACTTCTGTAGCCACATTAGCTCTCACAGGTGCTCTGTCATGTGAATGATGTATTTTTGAACAGTGATAACACTGTCATGGTCTGGTGGCAAACCAGCAACCAGTTTGACTGACTGAGTGATGTCTTTTCCAAAGAGCATCATATTTGGTGTCTATCCGCTGTAACTGTCTGTCTGTAAGCTCTGAGCACATAAGGAATCATAAGATCCCAGGGACAATGTTCAGCAGTAGTAGTCAGGATTTTCTGTAGTTTGGCATTGATGCCACCTGTCCATCAGACTGTGGCCAAAATAGGGTGGTGCATGTCTTGTCTATCCTCAGCCATGCACACATTCCCTAGAAAAAAGCCAACTCAGGAAGTTGCAGGCACTGGGGAGCTCTATACTTGCATAACCACTCCAAACCTATTTTCTCAGCTATGGTGGTTGCCTGTGTGTCAGGAACCAGATATTCTTTGACAACTTACTGAAGTAGTCCTGCAGTACTGGTATGTAGCATTCAATCAAATCAAAACATTGGGCTGATCACAATAGATTGGTAGGTGGTAGGTGTCTACCTTCTACTTTGGTAAAGCTGGAAAAATATTGGCAGATCCAAATTTTCTGCATCAATACATCAAAGACAGTTTGACCTAAACATGCAACGATGCATTTCTTCAGTGTTGGTGAGGCACATGATATGCCACAACTGTATTTTTAACAAAATGATGCGTCCCCGGTGCCCCATGAAAATCATTGCTCTAAATGACCATTGGCCATTGTGGAGACAGTCCAGGGACCGTCTACAAAGTGCAACACCAGAACGAAAAATATCCAATAACTTATACATTATAAACTGTAGCATCACCAAATTCAGCTCAAACACACTTCACCTCACCTTGATGAGATAAGATGTATTTGAGCAGAATGTGGTGATGCCAGAGTTTTTAAAGAAAAAGGTATTGGATATTTCTCATTCTGGTGTTTGCATATTGTTGACGGTCCCTGTGCTGTCTCCAAAGGAACAAGGTTTTCCGTGGAGCACGCATGGTAAAAAACAGTTGTAGCTCATCGTGTGCCTCACCAACACAGCAGAAATGCATCATTTGTATCTTTAAATCCCACTGTATTGTCCAGGAAGTTGGAATCTGCCAACATCTTTCTAATTTCACCGAAGACAGACACCTACACCTGCCTACAGTGATCAGCCCAGTGTTTTGATTTTTAGTCCACCACAAAATGAACTTGTAATGACAAAAATAAGTCGTTATCACAAAAAATTGTGTTAAAAATAAAAAGTTAAATCATGGTTATTTAGGGATTCCATACAATGTGAATCGAGATGAACATAGACATATGTGGCACTTGTGCAATTATTTCACCTGTAAATGCAAAAATACAGTCAGACAGTCAACAAGTATTTTGTTGTTGTATTTTCTTGTATTCTAGCTGTCTATGACTGTGCTCACTTTCTTAAACAAAGGATTGTGGCATCGGTCACTAACATGTAAAAATTTAATAAAATTAGGTGTGTTTTCCCTCTATCAAAATGTCCAGAAGTACTAAGCAAACAATGCTACATGTGCAATCAATACCATTTTGACCCTTCATTAAGAGCACAAACTGAAAAAAAAACTTCTCTACATGCTCAGTTATAGAGCTACACTCTTTGTTAGGAACCTAGGGTGGAAACCATCTCCAACAAAGTCTGAATTGCTCTTCTTTTTCTTCTTAGGTGTTTTATCCCCGCCTCACTTTCTCTCCAGTGATGAAATGCAATATTGTGCTTTTATAAATGACTGACAGAGCTTCTTATTCGAAGTGACTTTCACACTTTTCTCACTAAACCTCCAGAAATGTAATCTAATTTTCTGTTCTGCAGACATAGCAGAGCTGTGCACACATTGGCTTCTGACTTTTTATTTATCCAGGAGCTCCACTGAGAGTGAAGAAGTGTCCTCTGTCGAGTATCTGTGGGCCAAATTGGTATCATTTAGGACATTCATTCTTCAGACAGAGAATAGAAGGAAATTGCTTTGATGTGCCACAGATTCACACACATATCTCAAAATGTCACTGCTGCTAGTCATCTCATTTCCTCCTATGACACAAAGGTGAGCCATTACTGGGAGACTGGCTCATATCGTGGAGAGGATGTCAAGTTGCCTCCTAAAAACAGTCTATCGCTGTTGATACTGATGGAGCCGTCTGTAGATCCTCTCTGTAACATGAACCTCTCCTCTCTTACAGTGGAATTGTGGGTTTTTTTTTACATCTGCTAAGAATAATAAATGATAATAATAAAAATTAGCAGTTGAATTCTATCTAAGGTTCTCCAACACTGGAACAAAAAGTGGGTTTACATGACCAGCCGCACTCATTTCTTCATTATTACATGTGAATCAAATTTTACAATTTTCTATTTTATTATATATAAATATTATTTTATATATATCCCCAACATTTTCCCATGTTTTTTCTTGTATTTTTTCCTTATATTTTTTGGTATTTATTTTTCAAGACTTTTTTTCTCAATATTTGTATATATTTTTGGACACTTTTCACATCACATTGATCCTTATTTCTGAATTGTAAAACGTATCAGTCATATATATGCATGTGTTTGTATATGTATGTAAGAGTAAATCTCGATGCTGAGTCACTGACAGTCACTTCCTGGTTCCTAAATATTCACAACCCAGCCATCATTTCCTGTCTTTCACAGGAGTGTCAGCCTGGCAAAATGAGATTTTCTCAGACCAGAGGATGAACTCTTCTTCAACCCTCATGTTTATTTAAATATCAACAAGACAGAGAGAGCAGCTGAGGTTTAAAGTTGTGATGAAGTGATTTCCAGACAAACTTTGTGCTAAATACAAAATGACTTTTGAGCGACTTTCACACTGTTTGGTCAAAGTCGAGGATTCAGAACTGATATCTTTTGGTCCATCGTGACCCTGAAAGACATGACAGATGTCGGACAGATGTTTAACCTGGTCAGATCATTGATTCTTGTGTTTCCAAGTTGCTGAAACACTTTTCTGTCCAGAAAATATATTTCTGTCGATGTCATGGGCATTTTTCATGTCTGACAGGACATTCTCAATTCTGATGGCACCTGTTTTCACTGTTGAATTGTCTGTTTTACTTTTCATCATGAAGGATTACTGTATATCAAAACTGTTAAGAGATTGTGGACACCTGAACAAAAACATTCAAACACAAAAATGATCATGTTCCTGCATTAGAGCCACTAAAAACTGCCCCAAACCAAACCTCATACTTTTGACTATGTAGTATAATATAATATGAATTCATAACTAACTAAATTCAACTAACTAATAAATGACTTAAAACATGTATAAACATTGGGTTTCAGCTTTTGTGCCACTGGTTTTGCTTTTTCATGCTTAGAATTAGAAATCCAACTACAATGACATAAAAAAAAAAGTTATTCTTCAGTTTTGTGATTTAAGACATCCTGTTCTGTAAATTTGTATCTGGATGATTTCTTTTTTGGCTGAATGAAATGTGATTCTTACATAACACAATAGCGTAAAATCTGATATATTTCCAATTTAAAATAAATTTCCGAAAAATTGGACCGAGGACATGATGCTGCCGTATCTCCTCTGCTTTGATTACCTGCAAATTGTTATGATTTTATTTCTCTTTCTTGTAAATCCACACAGAGACTGGGGGAGTTCTGAAGCTTAGAGCTGCTTGAGCAACGTAAACCCCCCCCACATTCAGAGGTTGCAGGGTTCATCCATAATTCATGTAGGAAGATGCCAAACAGATTGAATTGTCACATCTTGGAGAGAGAGGAATGAGCTGCTTTCTCTCTCTCTGAGCGCCCAGATCAGGAGTGAGACTGCAGAGCAATGAGGGGGAAAGTTGTTAATACATGTTGGGATCATGTTTGGTCAGCAGGGATCCTCAAGTCTTACTGTCAGCAAATATTCAGCCTGTCTAAACCTGCAGGCCTGTTTCACGCATGCTGGTATGTTCACCTTGACCTTTGACCTTTCTGTGGAAAAGATGAAAAGAACTGTATTTATTATGTTACTATTTAACATTTAAGGTTCAGTTGCATATTAATAATTACAGCCATGTCTGTATGTACATGTACATGTACATTTCTAGTTTTGCCAAATGAATTAATGTAAATGTGGCAGAAATGATCATATTCCAGGTTTTCCTTGTCATATAAACATTAAAATCAGTGTGAATGACCTTTCCCATTAACAGAGAATACTCATCCATCTTACTGTTGCTGGTCTCATTTGGTTTTTAAATCTTTGTTGCTAATGTGAACCCTTCACATAGCAGAGCAGCATGGTACAATTTAGGAATAAAATCAATAACTTTTTATGACAATCTCTAATTGGATGTTTCTTGTACAAAGGAACTTTGAAATCACTTGATGTCATTGAGGTTCCATGGAAACACTTAAAGTGACCTTCACTGCCTTTATTAGCAAGTTATTCATATTAATCAGGTTATGTTGTACATGATAATATACCAGTAAATATGTATGTACTGTATTAAATCAGTTGATGCTTTCACATGCAGAAAACAAATGTGAATGGAGGCCAATGTCATTCTGGACAAAATGAGCATTTCTTCAATGTCACTACTTCAGCATCTGAAATTAGTTTGGACTGGAAAAGAACATCTGATGACAGCAAGGTCAGGTCCATTAAAGTGTGTCTTCTTTCCTCCTTAAAGGGCACAGTCAGTCTGACATTCAGACAACGCTGACAGACTTTTCATTGTAAAGCCCCTGGAGGCAGTTTAGTGATATTGGGCCATATAAATAAAATTGACTTGACTGTATTTCAGATAATTATGCAGTAACTCATGAAAACAGTGTATGTTTTGGTGACATGAAAATGACCCCATATCTCAAATATCAGTGGCACTTCTGCCATGCAGAGGCATTATCAGGGTGCAGAGCAAATCATTTAAATCACTGATACGGCCCACCGCTGCCATCACCTAACATTATCAATTTGCATATGTGTACTATGCACCATCTGTCTGCATGCAGAGTTGCCCTTTCCAAAATGCCACGAAAGGTCAGAAAGCAATAAGTCAGAGTGTCGTCGTGCTTGGCGAGAGTGCCTGATTTCCCACTTTCTCATGCATCAGCGGCGCATTTAGCAGAAAACAGTAAACATAACACAGGAATTGATCTGGAATTAATCATTAAGTCATTTGGTGTTTTTCTTGTCACTGGTTTGATTTAAGAGCCCGGACCTGCACGGCGCGACATTTTAACGTACAGCACTTTGAGCTGCGGAGAGGTCACCTGAGTTCGGGCAGGTTTTCAGACAAATATTGATGCTCTCGGTTTTATTTTTTTATGTTTGAATCAATACTGGGCCAGTGTTGCTGCATGAGCAACCCGGCGGGAAAATGATGATCGCTTTCCTGTTGGAGAGCTACAACTCAAACTGTGAAAGTTACCAATAAATGTGTTGTATTACTTATAAATTGCATCACATTAGATTAGTGACCATTAAAGCAGATTGCAGCGTTTATCTGTAGAGCAGAAAGTATCTTTGCTTTCCTATTCACTCAATACCTTTCCCTCAGGAACAGCTCCAGTTGTAATATAACAATGATCACATTTATCTAATTAACAGGATCTTATACCGAGTTCATCAACTTGGGTTCTTCCTTCTGCAAAACCACAGCAAAACTGACTAACCCAGTGTGTTTATTCAGAGTTTTAGATGAGATTCCTCCTGATTGCAGCAAGATCACCTGGAAACATCTTGGTCTTTTCTCTCAATTACTAAACTTGAGAAATGCCAACGAGTCTTCTAGCCATAGTTCTGTCCACATTACACATTGTACCACTTATTTTTTCCCCACAAACTTGTAGTTTTCCAAATAGATTATGGCAGCTTTAGCTCTACTTGCTGTGAGCTGAGTCATTGTTTCTCAGTCTCCATTAGAGCAAATGTGTCTTCATCATTGGTTGAACAGCTGAGGAAATGGATTAGACCTGGAGAGCCAAAATTGGTTTCTTCTGTAATGTCTGCAGTTTTTCTTTCCGCTTTGCAACATTCACAACAGAGTCAGGTTCTTATTATTATCACAAGGTCGTCGCTTTCTGTCTCTCTGTGCTCTGAGGTGAAGCACATTCAGATTGTGCTGCAGTGGCTTTCTGAGGACTGTGTCATGGTGTTGAGACAGCTTATCAGATCCACATCTACAAATAGTTCCCACACAAAGCAGACCTGTTTGTCCTTTCACGTCCCACACGGTGTCAGAAAATGACACACTGGTGGAAATTTTCCAGTCCCCTCTGTGACAGGCAGGATAATTGGCTTTCAGTCACATTTAGTCCGCTGGAGAAGCAGGTGCTTTAAAGGGCTGTGGTTTTCATGAAGCGCTGTGTCACATCTGCTGAGGAGGATGCAGAGCTGCGGGAAAACAATATGGCTGAATGGATGTGCTGTGGTTTGCATTATTCAGTTTTATTCTGACTAAACTGGTGGCCATCATGTAACCTGATATGTACAGTAGATCCTCTGCTTCACACTGAGACAACTTTTAACATTCATTTGCATTTTAAGAAAAACTTCAAACTAAAACCATGACAGTAAGATAAGTAAGGAAGACACTTTTTTTTAATTAATTCTCGTTGCAGGTCACAGGTAAATATCTGGATTTACTTTTAAATAAAACGACACCTGTGCCAGAGTCAGATCAATAACCTGATTAAAAACCTACTCTATGTCTGTTTCACAGTGCTCTGGGTGTATGTGTGTCCAGTTTGTTCTTGTTTCATGACCCTCTTGCCCTCTGGTCAGCAAAGAAACAAACAAGCGGCCTCAGGGTTGAAAATATAAAGGTTTAAAATGAGTTGATAGCCCACCTTAAACTACATGGATGTGTGTGGCTTTAAAGTATGCTCTGGTGGTGAGCACGGGTTTATTGTCATTGTTACCATTTTATTATGGTTTTTGGCCATGTTCAGGGTCTGTTAGCATGCAATGGGTCATAGTGCTACATTGCAACATGCAAAAAGCAATGATCTACTGTATTTCTGCATCTAAAGGGTCTCAATTATATTCCCTTCTGCACCACAGCAGGAAAGGATCTGGCTGATTCTGTCATTTTCCTCTTGAAGCTAGGGAAACATTTTTGTTGAAAATCTCATTGCATCCCAAGAGCAATCAATAAATCCAATGCTCCGACAGAAAGAGAAATAAATCTGTGGCTGTGGCAGGACTGGAATAATATCCACCTGCCTGCACCATTGTAGCCTTCCTCCAGCTGCTGGCTGGACAGCTGTGAGCACTAACAATAACCATGTTTTTGTTCAGGTTTATTATGATCATTTGGGAGGAGTGAGACCTGAAGACTTGAACAATTTCTCTCTAGATTTAGGCACTTTTAGAGCTGCTAGCTACTTTTATTTCAAAAGAATTGGGTAGAAATTTTTCAGTTGGATAATTAAAATGTGGCGTCCTCTTGTAGCCTTACTACTCAGTTTGTCTTTCTTAGTTGTCCCTTTACTTCATTTCTCAACTCAAGCAGAGGTTGCTCATAAATGTTTCCTCGGTGGGAACTCCCCCTCTCTGATTTGCCTCTTGTGTCACCTCCTGTGTTTTTTTTATACTTGTTTTATGACTTTAATCATCTCTGTGAGTGATGGTGCTAAAACACACTTTTACTAAATGTTAATCTCATAATCATTTCATCTGACAACGCACAAGCTGCGATAGCATTTAGCCAGCAGTGATTTATTCATGGCTGAAGTGATATTGCTCCTCAGCGTGGCCCATTTCCTTCAGTCTCATGGGATGTCATATAACGCTCAACTTGTCACACCAGCTCAGAGAGAGAGAGGTGCAGCGACAACTTTGAATACATTGAGAGAACACTTTACATGTTATTGCCTCTTAGAGGCATTTCTCTGATGATATAAACCTCTAAATTGCAAAGTGAAAAACCCGTTAATGTCCCGGCGCTCCATCATCTGCCACTTTTAAAGTCAATCAGTCAGCACACAATCAGTATTCCCCTCCATACATGGGTGAGAAGAGACACCAGGCTATTACATCTCCACAGCCTCCTGTCAAAGACACCCATTAAAGAGTCTTTATTGAGCTCAGGACCATTACCAACAAAAAAGGTAATCCAATTGTCTTTACTCCTTTAGCATTTTTCTATGGTGTCCTCTCTTCTTGTCCTCGCTCAGCTATTAGTTGAGCATGATGAGAGTTTGCACATGAGAGCAAATATCACATTAGACAAATGGCAACAAACAAAGAGCATCATTAGTAAACCTGCATAGTACAGGCTTCACATTTAAGAGGGCTTTTAAAGCTTTCTCTCCTCACTCTCTGGATTTGCTGACTGGCCGCTTCCCCAAATTAACTCTAACAACTCATAATGTGGCTGTCCAGTCTGCTGTAACGGACTCCACTCCTCTGGTTTCAGGCTTTGCAGAGGATTTTGAGGCTGGACACTGATGTTGGATGATGGAGGTCTGGTAGTCTCTGTGAGGCCCAATCATGTTTTTCAACACCAAGGATCTTTTTACGGCCCTGCAGGTGTGAACATGGTGTGAAAATAGTTTGGGACCATCTGATACTCAATAAAGTCACCATAATTTCTAAAAAACAATATATGAAAGATTCCTGCTCTACATATTTGCAACTTTCTCATTAATTTGAATTCATTTTGAATAAACAGGCTCTATGACATATATAGTGACTTGGAAGAGACAGTGCTTGCATGATTTTTTTAAGACAAATACACTGTTGATCCAGTATATAACATAAAAATAACTGCACTGCCAGCTATGAAATGTTTTGAGGAATGAGTAACAATAACTCAGCAATATTATGTACTGTATAATATTAACAACACAACACTGTGTTGTTGTTGTTGTTGTTTTTCTTCTGCTGCATAATGAGTCATTTTACGAATACATTTCACTCCAAATATGTATGTGCATGTGAACAAACTTGGCTTTGCTGGCTTTGTTCACATGTAGCAACTGCTGTTTTAGGATCCTTATAATCAAGGATTCACAACTTTTAAATATAAATATCTGTTTACTACTCCTGGGAGGTATCGACTGTTTTGGTGTGATGTTTGAAAGATGAGGACATTAAGAAATTTCTGAAATAAAAACAATCAAAATAAAATAGAATAAAAACAGGACTGATATATTGATTTGACTGTTTTAAAGTGTAAAGAGTGTAAATCAATGTGACCCTCCTTTAAATAAAAGGTATTAAGGAGTTCCAGAGTCATCCTTCCTCTGGTTTCTCCTCATCTGTGAGCCTCTGCTTCCCCCCTGTGTTCACAGGAGGAACCTCACTCATCCATGAAAACTGGTAAACAACTCCAGTTGTTTTTAACAGGCTTCATGAATTAACTTGAACTGACTTGACTGTTAAAGTCAACAATATAAACAAATTTTCACCAACAAGTCGTGTATGACTGCAGTGGTAATATCACAAATATACAACGTTTCTGTGGTGTCAGCAGCTCACAGAGCCGACCTCACAGAAAGGTTTGTCACTTTGTGAATGTGCATTTCCCGGAGATAAGCTTCACATTCACATCAGTTTACCATGCAGTCGACGTGTTGAAATTCCTTTAAACTTCTTCACAATGAAACATGCTGTTAAATACACTCTCTAAACTCTGCTGTGTAGTTAAACGCCCCTCCAGTTGGCGGGGAGGCCACCTTTTAACTCTTCTTTATAGTAGAAAACATGACGCCGAGTGTTACAGGAAGAACCGCTGGAAGATTGATGTTTCTCATAGCCAATGGGATGACAGGATTCGTACGTTAAGCCCACCTCTGTGCGAAAGGGACCAATCGATGCACGAGAGGCGAACTTCCGCCACGGAGGCGAAGCATGTCCATTGTACGGGCTGTTCTGAAAGTGCCGCGGTTGTTGAGCAGTAGTCACGGATAAACCACTGGTTTCTTCAAAGTTGTTTCATTTGCTGTAGCCGGTCGTCGCCGTTTGACTCGGAATCGCATGTGACTGTTGTGTTGGGTGAATCTAGCGGACAGGTGAGGGGTTGTTAACGGGGAGGAACCGACGGCAGCGGTCCCACCAGAGGAATTTGTCAGTTAGCGGCGGCTCAGCCACCTTGCGGTCCCGTTAGCACCGGAGCTAGCTAACGTTATCTGCAGCTGTGTTGTGGTGCGAGTCTGATATATCCACGGGGATGTAATGTCCTTGATCAGAGGTTGTCGTGTTTCCAAATAAAGTCGCCAGAGTCCGAAATAAACAAACAGCTGTTATCTCGCGAACTAGCTACTTAGCCGAGCTAGCTAGGTAGCTAACGCTACTGGATTGTCTTTCACAAAAGGGCATCGCGTCAACAAGAGACTTTGTAGCCAGACTAAGCTGCACGTTCACAGTATTTTAATTTATCGGGTTGTGGCACACAGTGCATTCTAACAGTACAGAATGAATGGATTCAGCACTGAGGAGGACAGCCACGATGGACCGCCTGCTCCGCCGTTTTACGGACAGAGCTGCTGTCTGATCGAGGACGGTGAGCGCTGCGGCCGGTCAGCTGGAAACGCCTCCTTCAGCAAGAGGATCCAGAAGAGCATCTCACAGAAGAAGCTCAAACTGGACATTGACAAGAGCGTAAGTAGTGGGGATTTTTTTTAATCAATATCGGTGAGCAGGAGTTGGCTGGAAGTTAGCTAACTCCCAGCTGTCAGCTAATGCTAGTTAAGGGTCAGTTGACGGAAATAAACAAAAGAGCAGAGTCATTGATGGTCTGTGGCTAGAGGCTGGTGTGCTGTTGTTGTCTGTAAAGTGGCTGAATGTGCTCTCACACTGAATGATGAATCATAAATGTCAGCTGGATGTGAGGACTGCAAGCTGGCTCCAGATCAGCCCAACAACAGTTCCCTCCTCTTAAAATGGCTGTTGCCAGCTGTGTTGTTAAACATCACTTAAAGTTTCAAAGTGGCACAAACTACCAGCAGCCTGATGTTGACTCTTCCTAACTCTGTGCTTACACTAATCACCTCAATGCACCGACATGCTTTTAGTTTGTATTTTTGTTTTACTGCTTATAACAAACTTATGTCACAGTTGGCAACAAAATGGCAACACATTGCCTTATGTGCCAGAACACAGTGGGATAAACACATTGATTAATTTTGCAGTGACTCAACCACAAGACTGGATCACAAACCGGCCCCAGACCCTCAGGGGCCTCATGGTCCCGGGCTTCAATTTGTGGTCATTCGATGGACTGAAGTAAAGTTGTTTAGTTATGCTAGTTCACGTTCCTCTGAACTAATGTCTGCTAGTCGTCGTCACATTTAATCAGTTTGTATTTCAGATGTCAGAAAGTAGCAGAATGTAACCAAAGTGACGTCCAAATGTCTTGTACAGACACACAGTTTGTTGCTCCAACTATTTACTGATTTGCCAGTCAGCTAATGAGTCTGTTAATCTCTTTATTTAATCTTATACTAGTTTATGAATGGACCTCGTTATAGCCTGAGTTTGTTTCCTCGGATCTCAGAACAACAGAAATGACAAAAAAAAAGTTTGAGTATCTGTTTTAAAATCTGGATATTTATTGGTTTTATGCTCATGTTTGCTTAATTAACTCTTCACAAAGTAAACACAGTAGAACTGTCTGTTCTGTTGTGTGCTGATCTACCTGATGAGTACTCCATCAATAGGATGTATACACAATGCACAAATGGTTGGATGAACCAGGGGGTTGGACTCGTTAGGGGACCCTGGGGCCTCTCAGGATGGGGTTTATGCTTTATGTGGTCATTCCCAGAGCCTTTTTGTCTGCTCTAAGACTCCTAGAAAGTGATTCCTGAAGCCAGACGCCTGTACTTCAGACTGGCCATCACAGAGGTCCTGTGTTGGTCTTTTATTAGACACTTGAAGCCACAGCTTTGTCATATTTTTACTAACTTGTATGGACAATGTTCTAGTACACTCTTCCCTCTAACACCCATTAATGTCACTTCTAGGTGAGACATCTCTACATCTGCGACTTCCACAAGAACTTCATCCAGAGCGTCCGCAACAAGAGGAAGAGAAAGACCAGCGATGATGGAGGAGAGTCCCCGGACCATGATGTGGAGGTTCCTGAGGTAACGCATGCTGACATTAAGGGCAAAAAATAATATCTTAGTTAATGCTTTTTAGTGGTTTTGCAGTGCAGTGTTTTGCAGTGTTGAGTTGAACAGATTTAACCTCGAAGCGCTCTAAGCGTTGCGCTAAAAGAAATTTTCCACTGATGTCTTTTTACCATTGAAGGCGCGAGTCACCACTGAATCATCTGAAGTACTGGTAGCTTCAAGGACTGGAGGCGCCTGCATTTTCTCTCTGCCATCACGGCGAGCTGCTAAACTGTTGCTTGGAGGATGCTAGCGAGAGGTCATGTGATCACAACATGTGATCACGTAGGCCCACTAGTCATGTGACTGAACCCTGCCATGCTGCAGAGAGCAATGCTGCACCGTGTAATAAGTGGGCGTGAGGAGTTTCCGTGTGCGTTTCAATATTTTTGGCGAAGTAAACGATATATATTGCCCACCCCTAGCTGACATGTTACACTAAGTTCAACAGCACAGATGAAGCCCAATAAGAAAAAGAGTAAAATTAGAAAGCAATGTGATTTGGCTCAGGGAACCTTAAAAACTCTTTTCTCTTTCTAAGGAATTCTGTATTGAGTCATGCATGTGATGCTTTTTAGTGATTATTGCTGTAACGACCCAGTTCCTCCATAAGGGGTCATTAAAATTTCACCTTTTTTAAAAGCTGAAAAAAGAGGAGAAGTCTCCAGTAATTCATTGAAATATATCTGTGATGGAGAGGGGATGAACACTTAGCACTGCTCATAATGCCCTCTCTTTTCTCAGGTTGACCTTTTCCAGCTGCAGGTGAACACGCTGAGACGCTACAAGCGACACTACAAGCTGCAGACCAGACCTGGACTCAACAAGGCCCAGCTGGCAGAGGTAAGAGTCCACCACAAGTGTCCATGTCAGTACGGCACATCAATCCAACAGTCCAGTGAGCCCTTTGAACCTTACTGACACATCGACCAATAGATTTGGTTTCTCTTCCGTAGGTCCTGGTCCCTAAAAAGTCCCAGCTCTGAGAGTAGTACTCTTTCTATAACTTTTAGATTTACAGAAACTTTTCAGAGGCATCTTGGGAGTAAGCTCCTCTTTTTAAGCCTTTCTGTGGAACGATCAGGCTCAGACTGTGTAACACTGAAGGCCATTGAGCTGCCCTCATTAGGCGCCCGGCCTCTTTCTTCTCAGCCCCCGGCTCCATGTTACTCTTTTACGGTGATAAATGCAGTGTTGCAGCTCCTATTCCCTCGTAATTGGTCATGGGGAGATTGTTAGACTAATATGCCTCATCGACAGGTGGACTCCATGCAGCTGGCTCGACCCTCATCCTCACAAATACCTCCTGTATGTAGCGCTCTGGGTCGGAGGGCGGGGGGGAGTCAGATGTGACCCGACTGTCGCGCTAACACAACGAATGAGTGAATGAATGAATGAAACTGGGCTGTAAGTTGAATGTTTCCCCAGGCTTTTAGTCAGGTTCAGGCTTTCCCATTAATGAGCCTCTCACATCATTAATAAAGCACCAGTCAACAGCCCACAACCAGTTACAGCTGCCCCAGTGCAACCAGTGGCTGCACAGAGGATGTTTATTTCCAGTGGTTTAGATTAGATGTTTGTTTAGCACAATGATCATATTGGTCAGCTTATTATTGAAAATTCACCTTAAAACTTGAGCTGCTGCAATTAATCGGTCAGTTGTCAAACATTAAATTAATCACCAGCTGATATTTCAGAGAAAAAATGTTTACATTCTCTGATTCCTTCCTCTTGGATGTGACTATTTCCTGGTTTCTCTCCTCGTTGTGACATTTGACGACGTCATCGTGAGCTGTTGGGAAACACTGATCTACATTTTTCTGACATTTTATCGACCAAAAACCTGATCGATTGATGGAGGAAATAAGAGAGATATACTTTCATTGCAGGATATTTTTCAGTCGTCTTCATCTCAGTCCCATAAAACACATCCTTACTTGTATTCAGCATCCTCTTCAGCACATTAGAAAAGTCAAAGCTCTTTAAAGACATGCACTCTTCTCCTCAAGTGCTGCTTCGGTAAACAGTTGTAAAAAATCTGGTCACATGGGAAGCAGGAGCCTGAAGCACCTGAAGTACAGAGCAGTATGTATGAGAGCACAGAGTTTTACCGTTAACCTCTCTCCTCTGCAGACAGTGAGTCGTCACTTCAGGAACATTCAGGTGAACGAGAAGGAGACGCTGACCTACTTTATTTACATGGTGAAGAGCAGCAAGAGCCGCTTGGACCAGAAAGGTGACAGCGGCGGCGGCAAACCGCTGGACTAAACTTTACAAACAACAGCAAGCAGAGCAACAAATAATCCACAGCTCTTCACAAAACCTGGACACCACTAATAACAACTCCTGTGTCAGACCACAACACAGGCCCTCGTGTCCTTGAAGGACATTTAAGGGATTCTGAGGAGAATTCAGGGTTGATGAGAAACCTTTGGCTCATTTTATCCTCTTCACATAAAAAAAAACTGCATGTCATCATAATTTCCTCTTTTTCTCCTCCACAAAAGACTGTTGACCAGGACTCACTCCGCAGGGTTTTTTTTTTGTTTTTTTTTTGTCGTCATGCTGTAATGTAAACTGTCCATATGTACAAAAGAACAATGTCCAGTCTGCAGTGAGTTTGTTGAATGAAATGTACAATATAGCTGCCTTAAGAGTTAAAAAAAACAATTTCCGTTATTTGGGGTATTTTTCTTTCTTTGCCGAGTCGACTGTAAACACTGAGAGGAATGATTGTGCCAAACAGACACGCATTTGAACTGAATGGGATTGTTTTGTTTTAGTATTGTGAACGAATGAATTGTTAAAGTGGCGCCGCCTTTCGCTGAAGCTCCGTCCAGCTCATCAGGACTCACCTTCGCTCTCAATAATGTTTTCCACGAACCAACAACAAGCCGGTGTCAGTCCTGATGTCGAGTCTTTTTAGTCAGGCTTTTCCAGCTGGACGTGATGAGTTCGAGGACCGTCGGTATGAATGAAGGCTGTTTTTCTGTTTGTTCTGAAGGTATCCTCTGGTCAGCTGTTGGAGGCTAAATGTTTTCTTTCTAACTAGGTTTTCCGCTCCTCTCTTTAGTTCAGGCTTAAGTTGTATAAAGTTGCGTCTGTGTGCATATATGATTTAGATTTGTCCATTATTATTTTGTGGAATTTGACTGTGTGTGTGTGTGTGTGGTAGGGATAAGAGTAATTATTAGCATTATCATTTTAATATTTAAGAGCAGCTTTTCTAATGGGCCACATCTCTTGATTTGATGCTTTGCATGTCTGGATGGAGTCAAAGAAGCCTTGCTGATGATCGTAAAGCAGAAAATAAATTAAATTATTTTCTGTCTTTATCTTTTCAATAACTAAATTGAGACCTGGATATGAACGGCCAGCAAACATCACGCTTGCTCAAAAGTTTAGATTTTTCTGCCCAGCTGAATTAAATCGGTTGTCAAAGTCCAACTTTAGCTTAATTGGCACCAAAAGTGACGCCACATCGTAACTGGATATTTTTTTATTTTTTTTTTTATGACCATCTTGTTAAATTATTTACATTGTGTAAACACTGTTTAGTTTGTGAAGTCAATGAGGAAAATGTTATGATGGAGAAGAAGCCAGTGAGGCATTTTGTTTAAATTCTTCAGACGCTGATGAAACCTCCAGGCGATATAACTTCTGTTTTTTTGCATCTTCTCAGAACAACTCCACGTCTTTTTCATTGTGTTGACTTCACAAATTGTACACACGTTTTTTTGAAACTGCATCTTCTGTCACATCCTGTTTGAATTCATCCAGCACACTGAGTTTTTCTTTCAACCGGGTTATTTTTTTTATTTTTTTTTCCTTTTAGTTTGCTTGCAAGTTTCTTAGTGTCATGTAGATAACACCCACCTTTATTGACATATAAGCCGTGCCACATTAACCTAATTGTTGTTTTAGTTTTAAAAAAACATATTTAAATATGGCTGCTTATTGCTCCTGATAATAATAAATGTATTGTACAGACAGAAGCAACGGTTTGGTCTCTTTTCATTCAGATCACAGCAGTCACACATATTTTTAAAAATAATATCTTGCAAGAACGCCAGGCTGGATTAGTCTGCAGGGATGAGAACCAGCCTCCAGGTGGCGCTGCAGACCCTCTCGTTATTTAGAGCAGTAAAAAGAAATAGTCTTGAGTCCATCAGCCAGAACTCTGAGCCTGCAGGACCATTTGAGACAATTAACCCATTAACAATTACATAGTCATCATTTATAGAATACAGTTCTGCACACATGACTAATCAGCACTGGAGGGATAGACGTTTTATTATTCATATGTAGAATAAATATTGCATAAAATTCATAAAAATAGCAATAGGTTACCAGGAGACCTGTGGTGTTGGATAATGGGACTATAACATTCCTGACATCCTTTTTTTATTTACTTATTTCAGGAAGTAAAACATCATTTATTTCACTTGCTTCCACATTTTCTTGCTGCTGCCTCCAGCATTTAAGGCTTCAGTGATGATGGTGTGTAATGTTATGGACGGAGAGAGATATAATTCCAATTTATTTAGGATTCATTCATGACTTCGAGGATCAGCTGAGACATTTATTTTCTTAATTATGTATAAGATGCTATTTAGCTTTAATGTCTTTTTCTAATGTCTTTTGCCGTTGGTTATTCTGTCTTAGTGGTTGTCTGATGTACTGAGTCACATTATCGGCATGAATTTCACTGTATTTACTTATTGAAGCAACACAGAGGCGGACAGGACAGAATTATGAAGAATAAAATGAGTCCAGAAAATAGAAAATGAATCTTTGAATTCATTTAAAATGCATTTTAAATTAAGCTATTATTAAATTATATGCAGAGTATTTTTTTGAAGAAAAAAAAAAAAACACTTCCTTGACCAAAATTAGGTATATGAATGCATGAAATAGAAACCATCACCATTTTTATGGTTATAATTATGGTCTGTTTGATAAAACATTAAGAAAAAAAACACCTTTACTGCAGCTGGAGTGACTTAAAATAATCCATTTATTTAAGGACCTATTTATATAACTTCACATCCAATGTACATTTCCATCAACACTTTTACACTTCGCACAGAAATAAACCTTTTGTCCCTTTTTGATTTTAGTGTCTTGGTGAAACGTTAACGGAACATTGGGTGTCTCGGAGCAGACAGTGACTTTAAATTTGAGGTAGATTCAGGAAATTCAATAATTTTCTACAAGACACATCAATAAGAGCCGCTATAGTGTCGGTCAGGACTCTGACCAGGAATACTGGATTAATCATATTTTAAATATTCTGACAGCCCAGGACAAAAACAAAGTTTCCCCTCAGAAATGTGTCTCCTCTGGTCTCCCAGTTTTTAAATTCTATTTCCGTTTTAACATGACATAATTTAAAAAAAAAACCCGTCTGGGTATTAATTAATTATAGACCTATTCATACATGTTTTTTTTTTTAATAAAATACCATTTTTTTCTGATGATAATTTTCTTAATTCCATTAAACCAACACACAGCAGAATGTAACGTTCGCCATCACAGTTATATTAAATTAGTGAAAGTATTTGAGCGTCTTCTTGGACAAAACTCCATCAATTAATACCTGTAATGTTCTGGTAACTATGAGGAATCGATATTTAAATATTATAATATCAAATCGTGTGACTGATTTGTCATAAATTAATACATAAGAAATGCTGGGCAGAATAAAACACGTCAGTTATCTGAGGTAAAACAGAAATAATTATTAATAATAATTCCACCCTGTTTGCATTTCCACCACCTGATGTATTTATTTTCTGCTCCACACCAGAGAAAACACATTTGTTAGGGGAGACCGATGTTTTTGACACCGAGGCCACATCTGGTCTACAGTACCGGAGGAGTGGAAACATCAAAAAAAAGCAGAAATACCACAAATATCATCGAGTCAGATGCTTGTGGAGAGTCCGTCCTTTAACTCTCTCTCTCTTTACGCACCGGTGCTGGCGCACAGCGGTGCGTTCAGGTTCAGTGGTTTTTATCTGATTGGAGTCCAGAGTCTCTGAGGAGTTTTTTTCTTCAGGGAGGAGGGTCACTGGTTGAGCTCCAGAGCCCAGACCTGCTGAGGCCAACCGGTCCGGCCCTTCACCTTCTTCTCGGCTCCTAAAGACTCGTGCAGGCCGTCAGTCTGTGGCAGCAAACACAGCATGTTACCAGGAGTCTGCTGCAGCTGCTCAGTCTGCTCATGGATCATAACTCTTATTATATCATATTTATCTGACAGTCTCTTCTGTCGTCACCAAGTAACTTTGACTAACATGTGAGGCCTTCAGTGACGCCATCAGAGCCATGAAATCCAAAAAAAAGAGAAACCCAAAACAACACATCATATACATAATATGTCACGTTAAAAAAACATGTATATTTTAAAATAACACCATTATTGCCAGTTGACAACAACGGAATGTAAATATTGGATTAGTAATAAAATATATCAAACAAAAAGTAAATATAGTTGAGTATATTTGTGAGGAAATGTTCATTTAAAGTGTGAAATATTATAAATACGTACGGAGATATAACTGCTGTTGGTGATCAGCAGCTTCATGTAGCAGGAATATTTTAGTCCAAATGTGATTTCAATGTGTATGAAGATGATATAAGGGTCTAGAATTTTTATTATTATTATTTTTATTATTATTATTATTATTATTATTATTATTATTATTATTACTTCAACATGAACAACCTGCTTTGTTCTTCATATAATGATATTAATATATAAAATATGTTATTCAGCACTTTAAACCAGCTACATTTAGAATCGATAAAATACCATGTTGATATTATTATTGTTATTAGTAGTAGTAGTGGTGTTGTTGTTATTGTTATTGTTATTGTCATTGTCAGCAGTAGTAGTATTACTGCAAAACTCTTGTCGTTCCACGACGACATTTAGGACCGATTGACTAAACTCTTTATATAATGATAATTTATATAATAATATTTCCGTTGGAAAGTCTAGTTCTTTTTTTGTAATTCAGATAATAAGATCAGATAATAATAATAATAATAATAATAATAATAATAATTCAAAATATGAAACTGAAAATAGGCCCTATTAAATATTTTATGTTTTGTTTGTAACTCTGGAGTAAATTTCGCCTCAAATATAACCTGTCCCAGTAAACTCATGTCCAGGCCTCCAGCTAAATGAAACTAAATAAAGGTTATTTTACATTCAAACGTTTATTTTATATTCAAACTTACCGGCTCTCGTTTCCTTTTCAGGTCCCGGTTTTCAAATTTCTTAATCTCGGCCTTAAAGCCCTCGGTCTCTCCGGTGTCTTTGGCCAGGACGTCCATCAGATAGGCGATGTAACTGGTCGCCAGGCGTAAAGTTTTAATTTTAGACAGTTTCGTGTCCGCTGGGACGTTGGGGATACACTCCCTCAGCTCAGCGAAAGCCGTGTTGATGCTCTCCGTCCGCCGGCGCTCCTTCTTCGGCCCCGACGTCCTCCTCTTCCCCATCCCCGCCTGCAGCCCCTCCAAACGGGCGTCGTGCGTCGCTCCGGGCGCTCCGTGCTCCGCGGCTCCCGGGTAGGGCGCCTGGATCTGGAAGTCCGGGGGCACCTCGCCGTGGTTCACCACCCAGCTCTGGAAGTACGGCGCCTCCTGGTGACACCGCTGGACGAACGGGAAGGGTTCGTGCATCAGGTGGTGGTGATGCTGGTAGCCCCCGATGAGATTCATGTTGAGCGGGATGAAAAATCTGGTCGCTGCCGTGTTTCCCGTCGCCCTCGGTCTCTGTCCGGTGCTGCCCCAAAACGGTCTCTGCTCGGGGATCTACAGCCAGCAGAAGTCATTCAATACTAAAAGATATATTCCCTTGAATGCATGCAAGAGT
Organism: Synanceia verrucosa; assembly: GCA_029721515.1. Classification (NCBI taxonomy): domain Eukaryota; kingdom Metazoa; phylum Chordata; class Actinopteri; order Perciformes; family Synanceiidae; genus Synanceia; species Synanceia verrucosa. The sequence continues at coordinate 19,533,476 of CM056565.1, read as the reverse complement.
CAAACCGACCGCTGCCACCAACTTTTACATCGTCGTCACTCTGAAAGCGACTTCAAGCGAAGTTTGAAAAGTTAATAATCCCAGAGGACAGGTCTGCCGCTCCACTTGGCTTTCTCTCTTGCGATCCTTTCCGGGAGAGGTTGCTCTGATCTGCACAAGAAATTTGACCCCAGTGAAGGTGCGCGGCCCCCAGGTTTATATGATGGGGATGTGAGCGTGGAAAGGAGGCAGCCAATAGAGGACAGCGCCCAGGATGGGAGGAGAGTCTGGAGACGTCTGCAGTAACATGGTGCCATAATGTCACCGCAACACACAAACACACCACCAGCAAATATGTGCGTGTTGGACTGTTTTGCTGCACAGAGGACACACTTAATGAGAAAAAAAGTGTTTTTCAAATTAGTTTTTTTTTTGTGCCAGTTTGAGTGGTTGGATAGGTTTTACGCACACACTTTACGCACCATCTGTTTGGCTAAGGATGTTTATTAGGTGTGATTTTGGTAATTCACTGGTGAAAATAAATTCTCTGTGTTATTGTGTTTGATAACTCGTGGTCGATCGTGCAGGGACTTTAACTGGACTTCCGTTGATTTTATTGTTGCGCACTTAAACATTTAAAACAAATAACACAGCTATACACAGATTTCAATTCACACTTGATATTAAAAAATAACTTTTCGATGGATGAACTGTTCTTATTTTGGATAACACAAATACTTTTTTCTAAAAATGAATAAATAAGATAATGGCAACAGTTAGTTGTATAGAAAACATGAATAATGTATGTAATTTAATCTCTGCTATAGTGTGTTGCTTCATGGCAGGAATTTAATATTTTTAAATGTTCAAAAAATCAGTTTATGCTCCTTCAGTCTTGTTTAAAAAATTTCAAGGATTTTTCTTATTTTCCTAGGCTAATTGTGGTTTTGTGCGTTAATTGGCTAGATTTCAACAGTCTCGGTTAACAGTAACCGCATAGCGCGCTCTGGGAAGTGTAAATGAACAGTTTGATGGATCATTTGGGTCTTTTTGGACAGATTCAGTCCGCCGACCTGTTGTCATCAAACCTCAGCAGTATAAGGAATAGCGGCTTTATCTGCGCATTAATTCCCCGCAGCTCCCAGCACACTACACACATCATCTTGTCTCCATCGCCTAAAAACATTATCCCATTACATTACATGACCTTGGCGCTATTTAGAAACCATTTACGGCCGCGTCTTATCTAAATACAGCCATAAATCAGGAGGTGTCACCGTCCGGCAGGGCTGCATGTATTCCATAAAAGCTCTCCTGGCCTGCTCACTGTTTACAGCACGTTTCACCGTCACCGTCCTCCAATAAATAATCATCAGTCACAAAGTTATGTCCCTGATTTTACACGGATCTACAGAGTTCTGCACGGAAACTTTCGCATTAAATGTGCGCACAGTCAAACTTCATTTAGCGGCCTGTAGTTTTATTCTGTTAATCTTTTCTATTATTTTATCCATCTAAATATATCTACAATATTCCTATAAATGCATGTTTTCACACCCTCAGTTAATTATCTTATATTTGTTTTTCCAACAACAATATTCCCATAATTTACAACCAAAAAAAATCACTTTGTCTCCTGCTGCGGCCTCTGATATGACTGCAAGTATTTTATAAATATAACTCGTGAATTAGTTTGCAAGTAGATTTCTAGACAGTTGCCTTAATTAATTGGAATTAAAGTATTTATATTTTTGTTCAATTTTACACTTTTTTTAACCATAAATCATAAAGAAACACGCAGCTTGTGACTCTGCAGTTTCTTTTGTGACTTTGACTCGTTACTGGAGTTTAACTCCTCACCTGCAGCACAACAGTGAAATGCTGCTTCCACTTTAATGCATCATTAATTTAACATCCTAACAGTCCTGCTGCACACTGCAGGACTTTTACTTCAGTGACACCTGGAAAGCAGAACATGTACTATTTTGAAATACAATAACCTTTCAATAGACTGGTTTTATTTGTATTGCCGTTTTCAAAATAAAGTGTTTAACAGGAGAAAAGATAACAGAAGCAGATTAGAGTTAAAACACACAGCAGTATGGACACACAGAGACCACTTGATGCAGATTTTAGTAGAGGTTCATTTTGTTAAATTATTCAAAATATGAATCATGAATAATAAATGAGAGAAGTTCTGAAAGGATCTGGGATGCATAAAGTATTTCTACATCATTCGTAAAGTGTCTGCAGAGTCCCTGAGGTGTTTTAAGTGTTTGCAGATTTTTGCCACTTTGTTTTGCAGCTGATGCTCAACAGTTTCCTTCAGGATAAATTATTTCATTTCACACAATCTTAACACCTTTGGTTCAGTCAGACTTCTTAGAGCTGGTGCCTAAAAGCAGTTGAATTTAAATGCATTTTAACAACATAGTGATCAAACACCAGAGCATCTTTTAGTTTCATTCAGGTGGAGGACATTCATTGTTATGACTTTAGTGTTAGCTGGTGTTGCTTCTGATGAAGACACATCCTCCTCTTCCTCTTCCTCCTCCTCCTCTCTGACGTGTTGCCTTCGCTGTCAGTATGAAAAACACCATGCAGCCTCCTGAAAGAAAACCTGACAGTGTTGATTAAGACGTCCACTGCGCAGAGATGAAATACAACACTGGTCATACTCCCATCCCCCTCTTCTACTCGTTCTCTGCATCACTTTCTCCTCCAACTCTCACTCCGTTCTGCTTTAAACTCCAAACCTTAAACCAGAACCTTTCCTCTTTTTGATCTGCATCTCATTCTCTTCGCTTGCTATCGCTGGAGGTGCTGAGAGACCTGGGCAGCAGTAATAGTCTCCTCATATTTTGCTTTCAACCCCAATAGACTCCAGTCATCTCTCTCTCTCTCTCTCTCTCTCTCTCTCTCTCTCCTTCTTGCTGCATCGCCAGGAGAAACATCCAAAATAGGTCACTGGGAGCCATCTTGGCCGTGTTATGAATTCTCCTCATAATTGTTTGTGTCATCATGTAGATTTTTCAATAGACACTGCTTCACTCCTCTTCAGAGTGCTTACCCTCAACTCCACATTTCCAAACAAATATTCCCCCTGATTCAAAGTCGAGCGAGCTCAGCATGGAAAACGCTGCGGCGCTCCCAGTGTTTATCATTTGTGAGCTGCTCCAGGATGTACCTCCACCTCTGGCGTGCGGCGATGCCAACACGCAAACCTGATTCAACCCACTTGGTACAATTAGACATGGCAGCTCCTCCTCATTCTGGGAAATGTGGGCAAACTGGGTCATGGCCTAACGTCTCGCAGAGGCCCTCAGAGGCCCAGTGCCTGATGGGAGGTCAGAAAGCCACTCGTTGTCCTCTGAAGAAGAGTCAAACAAGGTGCTAAAAATGACTGTTTATATTCAGTTCATACCTATCCTGCTGTTGTCTATTCAAGGTCGAACAGAGGTCAGAACTCGATGTGCCAAACAGAATCTGGTTTTGGAGGAAATCTAATCAAAAATTTGGGATAACGAGATCAATCCTTGGAAAAGCAACGGCTGCTTACTGTCAACTCATCCTGATTTCAGATAGTTTCAAATCACAGTCACCATGTATAGTTTTGCTGCTCGACATGTACTCCACAAATGTTCGTCTTTTAGAAATTCACCTCATTGAAGGTTTAGTCGAGTCTCCTTTGGTGACATCCAAATATGCAAAAATATATTTATTAGCCTTCATGTCTTCAGATATCTCTCTTGTTCTGCATTCTATTCTTTTTCCAAATAAAGTGTTAAAAATTCTCTGTGCATTATCACATTAATGAAATTAAATGTAGGTGTAGATTTTTAAATGTCAAATGTTTCAGTGAGAAATTATCAGTGTCGATATTTTAAAACAGTGATGGAGCTCACTCTGGAAATAAAAGAGATGATTCGCTCTTTATTGTGTAGTTTTGGTTAAACAGATGTTTTTTCTCATAGTATGTCATTTATTTACCATCTTTTAACTATCATTATCTTATATGGTATTAAATATGAAATATGTTTTATTTATTCATGTAACTAAAGAAGAGATGTTGCTCTCAGTGAAACCATTCTCCATAAATCATTATCTCGGAATGAATTTAAAACTCATATCTCTGAGTTGTGTTTTATTTTTAATTTCTTTATGTAAAATATGTATAATAGATGTGTCACACATCCAGATATCAGCTTAATGTGACTTTATTGAGCACACACAGTATGATGTGAGTTATGAGTCATATCAGCCATACTAACTGAATTAAATTTGTATGTTTATCAAAATAAAAACAAAAGAACCTTTGTGGATTATGTTGAATCTTTTGGTTTAAAATGGACTGATTGGGTTGGATTAATGTCATGTAAAATAAAAAATATGTAATATGTAAAAATAAAATATGTAAAAAATATGATAAAACATATTTTTCTTTGTATAAATGTAGAGATGAGGCTCATTCAGGAGCTTTAACAGACCATTTGGTTTTATGACAGCAGTGATTGTCTCACTTTCTAGTTTCATTATCTGAGGAAAATCCTGCTGCTTCCTTCTGTTCTTCTATGTATTTATGCTCCTCTCTCATGCAGCCATTGATAAGCTTGGTTGTCGTCTCTGGTCTCTGTGGACATCTGTGTCTCAAAGCTGTCCTCTAACTGCTGTAATTCTGCCCGTCCTCAGCCAATAAAGATAAGAGCAGGACGGCTGGAATGTGGAGCAGTGAGGTGACGGCGACGGGATGAAGGGACGTAAACTGACATGAACGCCTCTCTCAAACAGCATTTTAAACTTTTTCTGTTTCAACAGTAATGATCGGCCACTTTTTTTTTTATAAGTGAACATCAGCTGTGCTCATGAAACATAACCTGTAAACTGTTCATGATGGTTTTCAGTCCATGCTGGTACTTTTAGACTCTCTTTGCTCGATAGAGAGTCTTTATTTTTCAGCAGCAGCACCAGTTTGTTTGGAATAAATAAAAGATTCTGTAAAGACAAAGAGAGGACTTCACACAGTTTCACCGCTTTATAAGTCACAGATTTTTATAACCATTTATTGTGTTAATAGTTTGATTTTTTTTAAAATATTTATTTTATATATATTATAGAAAGAAGAGAAATGATGGAAGTCACATTTGAGAAACTGAAATCAGAACTTATTTGATGTTATTTACCTCATAAATATCTTCAAACTAATCCGTTATGTCATAATAATAATAATAATAATAATAATAATAACAATAATAATAATAATGGATGATATGCAGGAAACAATTTCCAAACATCAAATGTGTAAAAATGTGTGCTCACGAATTTCATTCATGTATTCATCAGTTATTATTTTTGACAATTAACTGATTATTCAGTAATTTCCCAGCTGAAAATATGAACATTTTCCAGGTATTCTTTCTTTTTTGTTTCATAGTTTCAAATTCTTCAGTGTTTTTTGTTGCTGACATAATTCAGAGGAAAATGTTACTTTAAACCTGAAGCTTTTATTCTTATTTTCTGAGCACATGATGGATAAATAAGTTATAGATCCAAGACATATAGAACCGCAAAGTCAGAGGAACATGTAATGTGTGTCAATCACAAGCCTCACTTATCCCCGTTGATCCTGTCTTTATATTTCCACTGGCCACCAGCATCAAACCGGCACACAGACCAGGTCCTGTGTTCTGGACTCGTGGACTTGTGGACCACCAGCAGGTCTGGGCTCTAATGATTTCACAGCAGCAGATTTAACAGAGGGGCGGCTGCTCTGTGTCAGACGAGCCCAGAGGCTTTAGAGTGGCTGACAGTCAAAACATGGACATAAAGGTTTGACCCTGAGAAAGCGTGGAGGTGGAGACGGTTCAGGGAGCGACTCCTCTGAAAGCATTTTAACACCACAGCTCTCCACTGAATAGTTCACAGAGTGACTAATAAGTGTTAAAGGAACGACGTCAGCCAGCGTTCACAAGCCTGACCCATGAGGCTCTCAGTGTGATGAGCTCATATGTACTTCTATGCACATTTATGGACCTTTTATATTGTAATAAATGAACAATGCTTCCCCTTAAAGAGTCATCAATCATTCATAATCTGACTGATTTAGTGAGTTTTCTACTTTCACTCTTCCTTATCCACACAGCTCACAGAAACTGAGAGTTTGAAACAAACCGTCCATTTGTGACGTCATTAATCTACGAAATCAGAATCAGAAACAAGTTTATTGCAGAGTCACTTTGCACATACAAGGAATTTGGCTTGGTATGTTGGTGCATGACGTATAAATGCAGACGCAGATAATAATAATACATAATATGTGAAAAGGTGAGCATATTTTGATAATTTCACAGATAGAAATGTAAACATTCTGAATGTTTTAACATGTTCTAGAAACACAAAATTCAAGCAACAATATGGGACTTTGAAATTATCTTAAATCAATGTATTAGCAGTATTCTCCACAGTTGTAGGGAGTATTTGGGTTTCTGGATAAAAATTATATTTTTTTTTTCTTGCTTATTATTTTGGAAGGTGCTCTGCAAGGTTGGCTTTTCTCAACCACAGTTCAGCTGGTTCCTAAATCTCGACTGGTTGAATGAACAGGAAACTAAACTGACCAACAGCAGCAGCTAATAAGCTCATAATAACTGACTGCTAACCAACATGTTGTAACATGGTTTGTGTGCAGTTTTACTTTCATCTGGTTTTATTGACTTTAGACAGAAAGTTTGAGAAAACTCATGTTCATGATTCACATGAAACACTCTCATGTCCAGAAAGTGATATTTTAAATTCTGGTAAATTATCAAAACCTGCAAAGAAGCCAGATTATGTGTGATTGAATATAAAAAGAGTATTTGATCTATTTTTGGTGCATGAAAACACAATGAACACAATGTTGTACACAGCGTAAAAAGTTCAATAAAATATGGAATCTACAGAAAAAAAATATTTTAAAAAAATTATAAAAAATATATGTACATTTTCAAAAGTGTTTAGACAGAATCTATTATAATTTAATGTGATTGCTGCTTTTCTAACTATAAAACTTGAATTGAATTCAACCACTCTTTGCTTCTCTCTTATCTGGCTTACAGGTTTGAAATGTGAGTAAAATACAAGCTTTTTAAGAGGAATGTTGAGATAAAGTATATTTATTTTATAAAGCAGGTATAATAAATGTGGAAGGGTTGTTTGGCAGAGCGTCAGGTGGAGCTGTGTGAAGGCTGTTGTGCACTAACACTTTGAAACGGTGTTGAGGTCACCGTGCTCGCTAACATAAATGCCCCACAGGCTCTTAATGGCAGAGGCAGCTAGTTAAAGTCGCTGCTTGTCCATTCATACTCAGCTCTCTCCACCTCTCTGTCCCGCTCATTAAAACGGTGAATGGGCCGCAGATGTGGAGTCGGCCATTAGTTTTACCTGGAAGGAGCTTTGGGGAGAGGCGAAGCGAAGGAAGCGAAGTTAACCACCAGGGTGAGGGGCTTCATTTCCCCACCGAGGCCACCCAGGATAGACGTATTTTCACCCACAGATGTTACCTGCTGCAGGCTGAGGAATGGCGATGTCCTCAAAGACGGGCTTTGGGGGTATTTTACGACACGCTGGGATAATCTGGAGGATCTGCTCGTTCTGTTTCCAAAGTCCTGCATCAATCTTTGGCCAGCAAACAGATCCTTTACACCTGGTCCTGCTTACAGGATCAATACGTAGAGCATCGTCTGGACTCCTGAGCTTCAGCAGAGCTTTTTCATTGGGTTAACTGTTTTTTTTTTCTTTTTGGAGATAGATGATGGTAAAGTAATTTCCTGCTATATACGGGTCCTCTGTCCACACCCCTTGTTTGGTCTGAGTTTCTTTGTTGCAACATGCATTGATATTTTAGAAAATAGTGTTCTCTCTATTTTGTGGCAACTATTTATGAAAGACCCTGTCCTGTTTCGACACACCAAAAAGAGATCTATAAAGACACTGGATCAGTTGGTGAGACTGGGAGCTGCAGGGTGCAAAAGTCAACATCAGAGGTTGATTTAAAGAGGATATAATGAAAAAAACAAAAACTTATTCAGAGCTTGTGTTCAAACGTATCAGCATCTGGACCCAGTCAGTTCTTTGTGGTCTGCCTGGATCAGAAAACACAGTTTAGTCTGCCTTTCCTGACGTCACTTACAGAGACCTACCTTTGCAAAGGTGCACCATGTTTTATTTTGCAAGCCAATCATCACTTTTTTGACTGGGCTTTAATGAGACAGGCTTAAACAGGTCAGTTTTGACCAGAAAATGAAAGCTTGCTGCAGGAACATGTCTCCAGTTTGTCTCAGCTGTGTTCAAACTCCCTCCTATCTGTAAAGAGCCTAAAATAGCCTCACAGCTCTGCGTCCCGGCCAGCATCAGGCCTCATGATAGCGTCAGATCAGCCTGAGGAATGTGGCGACAAGCTCTCAGACTCAGATTGGATGCTTATCGCAGCAACGTGAGCTCTGATTGGATGCTTATCATAACCATATCCTGTTGCTGGCTGACGGAGTGACCTTTACAGTATCAGCGTGGGATGCCATTGCAGGGCGAGGCGGCAGCAACGGGTCTTTCCTTGTCCTTTTTTTTAATTTCACACCTTTTGGCCTCCTCCTTCAGACCTGCAGCTGTACCACAGAATGGATGCTGAGTGATGTACTTCATGAAAATGAGGAAAAAAATTAATAATGCTTCTGTTGTGTGTGGAATTTCAAAATGTCCAGTGAACGGACATGTCAGGGCTTTAAAGTTTAGCTGAAGCAAATTTGTAAATTTTAAGAAGCAAGTGAAGACCTCAGTCGACAGAGCTCACATTTCAACTTCAGCAAATAACTGTAGTTGTTTTGAAGGCCTTGAATTGGACAAAAAAATGCCACAAAGTACCGATATGAGTCACTTTTTTTCAGCCCCTTAGTCTGCTGATCCCAGTAATGTGCAGCATTATAAAATAAATCTGATTCACATTACAAATCCAGTGATGTACAATTTGACAAAATGCATGGACAGTTTGACCCATCGTTCACTTTTATAGAGACCATAAGAGGAACTGCTTTAGCATTCAGCTCATGTTAAAAGAGAACCTGGAGACCCTTTTCTCTATGAAACAATCATCCACTATCTCTCTATATCTATCAAAATGATGCTGCTGATTTTATCCAAAGATTCTCTGAATGAAAACATCTAAACTTAATGTTTTACTCAATCGATTCATACCTGACAAGATAATAAGTGCTACTTTAAATTAGACCTTAGACAAAGACGACTGGAGAACTGTAGGGTTTAATTCTGTGGCCAGGACATAAATCTGACCTTGAGTGCTTTGTGGCTGCAGGTCAGTCCTCCTGTGGGAAAAGAGAGATGAGAGGCTCAGGGTCAATCTGGGCTAAGCCCTGCTGGTGCCAGTGGACCCCACGGTTCCCCTGACAGACCTGAGACAGCCTGACATCAGTCCCGGGTCAAACAGGCCTCTCTCTTAGAAAAGGAGTTATAGCACAAGCAGTGATGACGTCATGTAAGATGTCAAACGAGATGAGCTCCACAGAGGACTGAAACAATGTGGTTTATTGTCAGAATAAAAGCAGAAATCTAAAGGTCTCAGCACCCGAAAACAGAATATGGACTAAATCAATAAAATATCTTTTGTTCTTTACCAAAAATACATTTTTCTAGCTTTTATCTTTGACACAAACCTGCATGTAGTCTGTTCGACCTCCATCAATCAGACATAGCCTATCACATTCTCTGATTATGATGCAAAACTCTCTTGTTAAATGTTGGCTTTGTTTTTTTTTTTTTTTTAGGGTTAGGGTTAGGGTTTTGCTGTGTCTTCTAATCTTATCTCATCTCATGTGAGGTGAACCAAATGTTTCATAAAACGTTCAAATAACAATGAACAAATACATTGACTTTGATATTTAGAGAAAAACAGAAGCCATTAGAGCAGAAACAACTGATGAATTAATCTACATAGAAAATGATTGATTAATCACTGAAATGCTTTTATTTTCTCTGTCTCTTTTGTGAGAACGTTAAATGCTAGATAATTTGGGGTTTTGGACTCTTGTATATTTTTTTTATTTTTCTTTGGAAATTTTCTTTGGATTTTGGACAATCAATTGATTAGAATTCATAATTTTCACATGAATTAAGGAAAATAGTCAGTGGTGGCAGCTAAACCAGTTTACCCACAGGAAGTGGAAATAGAGCAGAATGCAGCTCCATCTTGGACTACGTTTCCCAGAACACTTTTGATCCAATCCTACAGTGAGCTTCATCAACAAAGTAGCTTGTGAGAAAATGTAAAATCACATAATCATCAACACTTCAGCCGCTTCAAGTCATTTGATTTCAATCAACCTTAATATATTTTATCCACAGTCACTTTCTTTCAGCTACGCCATGTGACAACCACAAGAGAGAGAAGTGAGAGCTCGTACTTCTTAAACAAACCCGTCCTGTTAGGAGTCCAGGGCTGAGGGAGTCCACCTGAACACGAGTGACCAGAACAGAAGTGAGCTGAGTTTAGTTTAGTAAAACTGGGTGCAGGGTTTGGGAGCTCGGCTCGGGCCTGATCACGCCGCAGTCTGCACCATTTTCCCATTCCCCGGCTTTTCCACGTCTACTTCGCTCTGCAGCTTCGGTCGTGAGGAAAAACAGACGCCTCCTCTGCTGCCGCCCTCCTCCTCCTCCTCCCCTTCCTCCTCCTCTGCCGGCTTTCTTCCCCCTTTGCCCCTTGGGCATTTTTTATGGCAGGGCTTCTAACACATGACCTCTGCTATGCATTTGATTGCATGTAGCGTACACAACAAAATAAAAGTAGCTTTGTGAATGTACATATTGTTTCTCAGATGAGGTGAGTCCAGCTCTACAAATCCTCGAGTCCTTCTCAGCAGCATTTCGATTTACCCTCTGAAAACACATCAGTACAGTAATCCAATCAAACAGCAGCCTCAGAGACTAAGAAATCATCTCTGCCTTGTGGACATTTTCACTCGGCTCTTTTCTTGTTGTGCCGATTCGTCTGGACGCTCAACGCTGCTGCGACTTGTCCGGCTCACTGCCGCGTTATGCAGGATGACAAGCTGTAATTTGATGTACACATTTACGTCATTTGCATGAGAAGCATTTGTGCTGCCTGCCACAGAGCTGAACGAATTATGCCGGCGGTTATTCTCAGTCTAAATAACGGAGGTTAAAATTATGAGTGATGCTGGGAAATGAGGGAGTCGCTTATTACAACACAGCAGCTTTTTGTTCAGCCTTCAAACCTGCAGGTGAGTGACATCATGCTCCCCTTTTGATCTCGACAATCATAGCAATATTAATTTTTTAAGTTGGTCTCCTCACTCAGAGGTCATCCGTACCATAGCAACACTATTTAAGAGCGGCTAATGTTAGCTCACTTTCACAAGTCTTTGGTTCGAGCTTCAGAAACATGGTAGGCTCCATGAGGACGACCTGCTCCGTCTGTGGATATGAAGGACTCATGCTAAGCTAACAGAAAGAACCATTCTTTATTTCAGCTGTCTAGACACTGATGAAAACATTAAAACATATTACATTATATATAAAATTATTCATTCAGTAAAATTGTGGATTATAGACCTCAAAGGGTGGCAAATTAAATTTTACACTAGCAACCGAGCTCTGACAAGATCTAAAGGAGACACGTGTCAATACGTCAATATAAGGATAGTTTCTTTGTAGATGATCTTCTATTTTATCTAAATTGCCTTTGCTTAATGTTTTTATGAAGAGCAACACAGGAAGGATGCTACATTCGTGCAGTAGATGTAATTGCTGTCCTCAAAAGCTTAACTTGATGTTGTCCAACAGTTTGATCATGTTAAGTTTACAAAGATCTGCTACTAAATTCCACTTCTCTTCCGCATCACAACAGATGTCTGTTTAAAAAGAAACTTCTGGTTGGCTTTTTGTCCGATACAAACAACTTCTCTGGGGCTTAATTTTATTGTTTGAAACTGTAACAGCGGCCCACTGTGTCTCCGGCTCATTTCTAACCAGATTTTGCACTTTGAATTTCTCCAGACCTCTGTGAGCCTGACAAGACAAGAGGGCTGCATGCAAGATTGCATCTAGAAATCAAATCCTTCCTCCCTCCTGACACCATGATTACAGAAATCCATGTGATATTATTATGACTGTTTGTTGAGTCAAGCTGGGAGTCGGTCATGGTGGCATCAGACAGTATAACATATGATCAGCATCACTGCTGAGACCTCTTTACTCACATCAGCTCCATTTCCATTGCTCTGTTCGCACCATGCCATGTTAACACTCAAGGTTTTTAGCGTCCAATCAGAATGTCTCCTCATCTCACCTGTCCTCCATGTTTCCTGCACTTACTGCATATCCCGAGTTACTTGGTCTAAAAACAGAAAAGAAAAACATAAAATGCACAGCAAACTCTTCATCGAGACCTCCAGGTTACAAATCTGGACTCATACATGAAACACAGTGATATGATAAATGATCAAGTGCTGACCTGTCTGAAGCTCAAACATTCACGTGCCTGGTATACTTTAAAACCCAAACTCAACTTTGCCCCTGTCAGTTTGTCTAGTTTAACTCTTTTTTATGCTAAACCATCCCTCACCTCAGAAACCTTTTGTCTGTCTGGGTTTTTGTCATAAGCAAAATATATTTGGGGGATATTTTCACATCTTTACTTCTCCTGATTTATTAGAATTTATCTGATTGTTGTACAAACTAACGGACACAAAACCAGACACCTATAAAAGTAAAATAAATAAAAATTACTCTACAGGTGTTTCTCTAAAGCTGCTACAGAGGTTTCAAAGGTCATGTCCGTAATATTTAGCAAAATTTAATAACACAAACGTTTTACATTCCATGATTATGTGTTGGGTTTATCATGGCTCAGTCTTGTTTATCCAACTTCATATTATAAAAAGTTTGTAGACAAAACATAAACAAAATATTTGAAATAAAAGATCAAACATAGAGCTTTAAAATTAATCAAAGAATACAATTTCTATATGAAATGAGAATAAATATATTTGTCGTTATAGTTGAGGGTTGCTCTTCAGTCTGCTGCAGTCAAACATCCCAGCATCTTTAAGTCTTTTTTTTTCCACATTCATCAAAAGGCTTCTGAAGTTTAATCAGTTGAGATGCTGAAGAAAACTATTAAAGGCAGTTTCTTTCACTCCTTAAATGTAGAAGAAGCCCAGAGTTTGCTTTTGGTTGTTTGGTTTAGGATTAAGGTTAAGTCACTGTTTCTTAAACATCCCTGTGCAGACATAACTTCTGCTCAGTCTGTCAGACACAAACTTCTTCCTTTATTACGAATCATTCTCTAAATCTCTTTTCAATCACTTTTCATTAGTGGTTACGCATGCTTTAATGTTTATATATATGCTTTAATGTTAATATAGCATTGCTAGGCAACAGCTTGGCTCCATGTTTACTTCCTGTCAGCTGCTAATAGGAAATAAACTTGTTTCAAATGCTCAATTTAGAAGTTTAGATGCTCACAGTATTTATGCAGCATTTCAACCTGATTCTTAATTTAAAAAAAATACATCTCACTTTTTACAGTGTGGGACCTTTAAGTTTAAGTTGAGCCTCTTCTTCACACCTGTGAGGAAACTTTCTTTTTTTTTCTTTCTCCTGCTTTTAAAGGTGATCATCTGTGATTTCAGACTGCTGGTGGATGTAAAATCAGTAAGCTGCACTGCTTCCTTACATCAGGCTGTCAATATTTCCCCAAGTCTGCCACGTCTGATTTCTCTCTGGATCATGATTCAGTCTCTCGGCTCAGATTTAGTGTTTTTTTTTTTCATTGGCTCAGATTTAATGCAGGGACCTCTTCTCTTGTCTCTTCTCTGGATCTTTCTGAGAAATGTCAACGCAGACGTGAAAGCGAATGTACACTCGCCTGCCTGCATGTGAAAGTGTCTCCTCCCTAAAGCCCCTCGTGAGAGTCGTACATTATATATCGTTTATTTGTGAGGGGGATTACAGCATTCTGGAGCCTATAATCCATTCTCAGTTTTAAACACATCCCCCTCCTCCTCAAATCTACGGCCTGTCGCCAAAACCCGAACTCTAAACCCACGAGCTTCACTTGGCTTGTGAGAACTAACCAGTGACCCCCCAACCCCTGAAACAAGTGGCCGCCCCCCGTCGGTCTGTGGTGGAGATGGGGAGCGTTGTTTTACGGCACGATCTGTCTTGTATGTCTCAGCCAAATCCTATTTTTACAGCTTGCTTATACATTCCTGGTGCAAATGGTTTACATACCGAGGCAGGGAGCCGTCCTAAATCAGCTGGCAGCTCCGTGCAGCTGGGACAAGGTGGAAACCTTGTCATCAGCCCGCCTCATTGGCGATTAATGAACCCCAAATTAAGATAATAACATCTCGGTCTGACCAGGGCCGGCGGATTACATCACTTCTACGGAAATTCAATTTTGACTCTTGTCGCTTTCAGGTATTTACCCACCTTGTTTTTCTCTCTCTGGTGTATTTTGAGAGGGGGACCAGTGCCCATTCATAAAAGTGGTGGCATGTTTTCTCATCGTTGCTACTTCAGTGCTGCTCAAACACTGCTGAGTGAAGGTGGAGAGGCTGTATAATGAGCAGAGGAGTTAAGAGCCAGGACTCAATCTGCTCCGGTGTTTCAGGCTGGGAGCAGCCACACAAATCCTCTGTTACCTCCTCTGTTTTAAAACCTTGTTTCGTTCATGTTAGCGGCTCATAAATGGCCGCCCACCGCCTCAGCAAAAACAAGCAGAGGCCCATCAGTTTTACTGGATGCCGTCTGCTGCGGCCCTAATCACCCCTCTGGTTTTATTTTAATGGTGGAGACTTTGATAAGAGGCGATACTGAGGACATGGATTTATACATTTAATGCTGCAGCTCCAGGAGGAAACAACAAAGACCTCCAGCTTCTTTGCTGCAGTGCATTCGCCCCTCAGATAGCACACATTCCTGTCAGATGACGTAACTGATGAATTTCTACTGTTTACCTCATGACATTCAAAAGTTTGCAGAGTTTTAAGATCTTTATGAATATTACACACTGTCACGCAGTGATTTAGTGTCTGATAGCATTTGTTGCTGCACACAAGGGCAAGATGACAACAAGTAGCAGCTTTAATGTGTAAATTATAAGAAAAATAAACAAGTTGTCTTTTGACAGTTTCATGAGTTGAACAATGACATCACAATGTCAAAAAAACAAAATAAAGAATTAATAGCGATTGAGAGATTATGAATTTAACATTAGCAACTATCTGCGTGATTTTACATTTGATTTATTATTTTACTTTTTTTTTAACACATTCTGAAAGTTTGTCTTAAGGAGACAAAAGTGAAGTCTGCATTTTTTAGTACTTTTCCCACCAGTTTAAAACTGTAAATCATTCACATACGAGTAGAAGGCATTGTAGATCACATAGTGCTGTTAAAGCATTACTCTGTTTTCTCATCCTCCCTCTCACTCCCCTCTCCAGCGGCTGCTTCAGCGACGCAACAAGAAAAATAAGATTTCACATTTTCGTCAGTTTTTTTTTCTGTTCCTTCCCTTCTGCATCCTCGCCTCTCTTCCAGAGGAATTGCTTTTTTTCTTGCATGTGGGAGAGAAAAAAAAGTTCTTAAAAGTCTTATGAGAGAAAAGGATGTTACCTCATTAAAGAAGAGGCCATAAATCTGTCTCCCTCCTCAGCAGCACCGCTCCACATCTGGCCGTTTGCTGCAGCCACTCACTGCTGCTCGTTCTCGCTGAGCCCCGGATGGGATTTATGGTTCATTCTGCTCGTGTCACATGTTGTTTAGTTCTGCTTTCCTATCAGCCATCTCATGCTGGTACCATCCCGTCTCACGTTTGGGACTTTTGCCAAAGTGTAATGCTGTCTGCATGAAGATAGTCTCCTGTGAAAAGTGCTCACAGTGGCTCTGCAGCTGAAGGTGTGAACGGCTGCTGTCTGGGATGATTCTCCCCTGCTGATAACCAGAAAGCAAAAAAAAAAAAATAAAATAATGTGACTCCTGGTGTCTTCTGCAGAGCCAAACATGCACATGAAGCAAAATGGTATTCATTAAGTAACACCACAACTCCAGTTTGTATATAGTTTATATACAGCCTTGAGGCCTTTGTTTCTGGTTGATTCATATGGAAACACAAAAAGTGATGCGGCTTTTGATCATAACAAAACAAAACAAAAAATCTTTCTGGTAAATGGTAATGATCTTTAGTTTAGGTTAAAGTTAGATGGAATTATTAAATATTTCAGACTTTGAGGAGATACTTATATGTTGAACTGAGTCAAGGACACAAAAAGAAAAAAAAAATTGGAGACAAAACTTGCGTCGTCTTCAACACACGACACAATGGTAACTGTTGCAACTATCACAGCGGAAGTATTATCGAAGTAGCGCTAACCGAACCTTAACAAAAAGATGCTACACCATTAAAAAAATACATTTAAATCAGTTCTGTTTACAACAGATCCTCCCCCACCCACACACACAACACGTAGGATGTTTGACAAAAAGTATTTCATTTTTTGTGAACTTGCCTTCGAACGTCCAGCAACAACTAATTGAGTTAAGTCACTGAAACAGAAATTATCTAACAAATGAGACAACAGTGACAATATTAAAGGGGGTTGTGTATGAATTATAGCGGATTATCTTCCATAGGTTTATATGATCAGATTGTAATAAGGCTCAGAAAATGTTTTCTTGCTGTTCGGGGCTTCAAAGCGTCTCTATGTGCTGCTCTTGGTTAAGTTGAAAACAACATATTTCATCATTTAAGAAGATGTTCTGTTCATGTGATTCTTCATGCACAGCAGTAAACACTGCAGCTAATCCACCACACATGCACATTTCAGTAAATACCCATGATGTCTTATGCAAGGCCAGATAAAAAAAAAAGGATGGCAACTTGTTGTGGTTGCAACACAAAGCAGGAAAAACTGTAGAAATGGACACATTTACATAAAAAACACCAAAAGACTCTTTTACAAACATCTGCACACAAATAAGAAGACCTTATTGACTGTGAGCGAAGCGCGGTGGCTGCGTCCCTGCTGAAGCTTTTACTGCTTCATAACCAAACAGGCCTCCACTCCCTTCTCCCACGGTCTCTCACAGCCAATAGATCAGTGTAAAAGCAAACCCGTGACGTCGACCCGTGATATACTGTGACTTGACTTTAAGTGTGTGTACAGGTCGGAATC
The DNA here is from genome assembly GCA_029721515.1 of Synanceia verrucosa. Classification (NCBI taxonomy): domain Eukaryota; kingdom Metazoa; phylum Chordata; class Actinopteri; order Perciformes; family Synanceiidae; genus Synanceia; species Synanceia verrucosa. The sequence goes on along the minus strand of CM056565.1, from coordinate 19,516,254 downwards.
TCTCTGTACGTGTAGACAGAAGCACTGAGGTCGTAGGCCGACACACAACGCCAGACGCTTCCAATTATGTCTCCGTATCTGTCGGGGGCCTCCGAGCTTTGCCCTTTATGAAAACAACGAGCGGCGTAAGACAGAGCACGCCAGGCCACCGCATGGCGTCAAGACGCCACCGATCCACTCGGCTGTTTTCACCTTCGTCCAGCGAGCTGATCGTGTGTCGGCTTCCTCTGCTTTACATCAAACACAGAGCTGTTATGTGTGGTTGTGCCCAATAGGTGAACATTTTTCTGATAGTTTGCTTTAGTTTATGTCTTATCAGAATCCATATTAACACATGACTCCAACACGCTTTAATTTATGCTGGAAACTAGTGTTTTTTTTCAGTGTTTGGGGGGTTTGATGACCTGAGGAAGTGATTTTCTTCATCCTCAGCATCACAATGGATTTAAAACAGAGGGATAAATCTACCTGCCGTCTGTTCTGTCACTCATTGTTTCAGGAATGTTGTATTAATGTATTTAGAGTTGATAATAGCAAAAGTGTCACACATTCTTGCTCCAGATGTGTCTTATAGTCTGATGACTCAAGACTTGAAAAAAAAATAAAATAATTAGACACAGGCACTGATTTCTGACAGCCTACCAGAGAGCTGAGAAAAAATATAAGGGATAGGAGATGTGTTTTTAAAAAACTAAAATACAACTTCATCCATCCATCTTCTACTTCTTATCCTCACATAGGGTCACGGGGGGGCTGGAGCCTATCCCAGCTGTGGGTGAAAGGTGGGGTACACCCTGGACAAGTCTCCAGTTCATCACAGGACACATTATTTTAAATAAGCCAATTAACCTAATCCCCATGCATGTTTTTGGATAGTGGGAGGAAGCTGGAGAGAACCCACGCAGACACGGGGAGAATGCAAACTCCACACAGGAAGGCCTCGGGCAGGGAATCGAACCCAGTACCTACTTGCTGTGAGGCAACAGTGCTAACCACTACACCACCGTGCCACCCGATACAACTTCATCTGAATACCAAATAAATGGAAGTGTTTGTGGTTGACTTTGCAGACAGAAAACAAACCCCAGTTTAAACAAATGATGTTTACATGGACGAATATTGGACACATTGATATGACATTTTGCACAGATGTGTGGTTTGTGGTCGTTGGACGAAGAATCAAATGATTATTGATCACTCCGCTGACTCCAGGTCAGAGTTTCCACCTGTTCAATCTGAAACCAATGAATAAATTACTTGATTGATTTCTTTGCTGGGCTGTGACCCACTGATGCATAATCTTATTCATGTAGGCCTATTCACCTCATTAAGATCTGGTTAGAGAAGTTATTTTTCATTTGTTGGTAAATCGTGAGAACTTGACCTGTAGCGTGACCCTTTTATCACCTGTAGAGTCCCTTTGCTTCACTGAACTGCACGTAGGATGTAGCTGTAATTGCATCACACGGCGAGCAGCGCCTCCAGTTCAAACGGGCCGCACTCGTACCGGCAGCGGCACAGCGCTGACGTCGGCCACGACACGCCGCCGCTTCAAAGCCGCTGCTCGTCTGGCTCATGCCAAAACCAGTTAAGGGTGGTGGAGAGCAGATCACCGCCACACAAAGGAAGCTTTGCTTTAATGTTATCAGCGGCTGATCCACATCTGTACCGAGCTGTAATGATGCTGTATTTCCCTGCCTGCCTGACAATGGCCTTATGGCTTTTATAAACGGGCCTTAATACAACTATACGCCATTAGAGAGCCACTTTTATTACGTTGGAGCCCCGGAGAAGCCCATTCATCTCCAGCGAGATGGATTGCTCTTGTTTTTTGGGATCATCAAGATGGATGAGTTTATGTTTCCCTTAGGCGTTGTGGTGGAGGAGGAGGTGGTGGTGGGTGACGAGCATCTCTGTGCAGAATCAGCACACGATAAAACACACAACATGTTTCATATATTTGTTTAAAAAAAGTCAACATCCAGCACGGTGAGTGATTATTATCTGCTGTAGTTTCCGGTCATTTCTGCTGCTGCAATTTCTGAGCAGCTGCTGAGTTTCAGCTGAATATTCATGAAAATCCATCCATCCATCCATCCATTATCTACCGCTTATCCTCATAGGGTCGCGGGGGGGCTGGAGCCTATCCCAGCTGTCTTAGGGCGGAAGGCAGGGTACACCCTGGACAAGTCGCCACCTCATCACAGTATTCATGAAAATCTATCCAAAAACAAAACAGTGAAACAGACAAGAATCAAACAAAAGATCCACAAAAAGTTTTCCAGCTGTTTTTACGTGTTTCTCTTCCATCTTTGTCAGACGTCATAAAGACATTCAGTTTGACTCTTGTCTTACCTTATATCAAATGGTAAATGGTTAATGGTGTTGCATTTGTGTAGCGCTTTTCCAGTCAGACAGCTCAAAGCGCTTTACACTACATGCCCCATTCAACCATCCACACACATATTCAGACACTGATGCCAGAGGCTGCCATGCAAAGCACCAACAGCTCATCAGGAGCAGTATCGATATCAGTATCTTGCTCAAGGACACTTCAACATGCACCTAGGGGGAGCCAGGATTCAAACCAGTGTTAACTAAACGACCTGCTCTACTAAGCCACAGCCGCCAAATATAAATTCACTAACTTGTTCTTTTGACATATAGTGACTATTTTATTTTAAATTAACATCAACATATGAACCCTGCTGAAGACAACAGTAGTTCATATTACCAGGGAGTATAAAGGATCATGTCAATTTCATGTTTGTTTTCATTCCTGCCAAACCGCCTTTCATTGTTCTATAATAATAATAATGAATAATCTATGATATTCCATAGGTCAGTAAACAATAAGCAACAGATAAACAACATCAATGAGCAAAATGGACTGAAATAAATTGAATTATGGACCAATACTTTCTAAGTCACTGACAAACTCATAGCTGCACCTCTACATAAAATCTTTAAATCTTTCACATATTTCACATTTGTACAAACCTTTTATTCTGCTCCGTAATGTTCAGTCCTCAGATCGTATCATCACTATCATCCTTCCTTAGACGTCCAGGAGGAGACTAAAAAAAAGACGCAGACATCATTTCCTTTGATAGGGAAAGTGTTTCCGGGCCGCTCCTTCATTGACAGTCGTCCAGCTCTTTATCCGCCGTAAACTCGTTATCACTCCTCTTTTCTGTCCCTGTGTTGTTTATTTGAAGCAGAGCAGTAAAAGGTGTTCTGGACCGTCCTGGTTCGAGGTCAGACCGGTGCCGTGGCTTTGATGAGCCCCCAAACCCCTGATCCAGGCACCAACCCCTCCCCAGCCACCCAGAACCCCAAATCTAAATGGGGGTCTTTGATGTGGCTGGATGGGGCCTGTTGTTATTGTTTGTATCAGGGCTTATCACTGCCGACCCCCCCGCCTCACCTCACCCCCCTCCAGGCCACAACCACACACACATCCACACACCTCATCATGAGGGCTGTTAAAAAGGGTTGGTGCGTGACATTATGTGGAGCTTCCTTAGCTTCTTATGTCATGTAAAAGTCCTTCCTTTGCTTTTAATTCTGAGGCAGATCTTTTCCTCTTTCCTCCGTCTCCTCGATGCAGCCAGACTCTGCCTGATAAGGATGATGGATGAGGCAGAACTGTGGCTCCAGCCGAGCCCAGCGGCTTCCTGGGAGCTGAGAGATACTGAGGGGGGGTGGTGGGTATCTGGCGGGGGTATTGATGGAGGGGGTTTGCTTGCCCTCTGCTGCCAAATAAAATAATACTACACAGGCCGTTTCCCTCCACTTGTTGCAGATCACTGCTGTAGGTGAGCTGGATTCCAGGTTTGATCCAGAGAAGCAGAGAAAATATCTTTATTAACAAGAAATAAAAACCCAATGGTTTGACACAACACATGCAAAGCTCTTCAGATGAACAGAACCGGACAATAAATGCATACTAAAACATGAGCATCAAGTTTCTGAACGTCCTGAATGCTTTCAGTTACATTTTATCACTGACTCCCTGAAACATGTTTTAGTCTGTGTTGCTTCAAAACAAGGACTGAAATATTGTGACAAAATGGTGATTGTTTTTGATTGATTGATAACACAATATGATTTGAAATATTACAGGGAATTATCATGTTTTAGCCATTATTCTCATTTTAATTGAAACCATATTTAAATGATTATAGTTTATTGAGGAGACCAGAACCAAAGACGTCTGCAGACTGCGATGTGTCGGCCACGACGTCTCTGCAGCATTGCAATATTTTAAATATCTTAAAATTTCAGATAATATGGTGCCTTTAACCTCAGGTCATCCACATTCCTCATTTGCTCTCAGCTGAATGTACTGACTTTTTTCCCAGGTGCGGATACAATCCATGGCGTTTGGCATCATATCATGGAGGGTGTTTTGTTCTTTCTCAGTCAAATCTTAAATCCATATGTAAGAAATGACTTTTAATTTTTTGCCTTCTCAAAACAAACTGCTGTTCCCAAAACAAACAGGGCAGAGGTGACACTGCTCCTCATTAAAAACAACATTTAAATTCTCAAGAGCCGCTTCTTCATCTGCATATCTGCGTGTCTTACGTCTAACGTCCCCTCAGTGTCGTGAAGTCAGGCCCCTCATAGATAAAACATATTTGTATTGTAAAAACTAATGATGTGTTTGTTTACAGTGACCTGCAGAACATCATCAGGTCACATGTTTGTGCAGCGGCGCTCCATCTCCTGCTGGAGCTGAGGCGTTTACCCTCTCGGCCACACAGCGCCGTCCTGCTGCAAAACTGCGATTACGTTAATGATTTGTTTGGGTTCCAGGAAGACCGAGGTGGTGGTGGTGGTGGTGGGGGGGTGAAGTCAAGCAAATATATTGTTACATGAAAAGTCTAATCCGTGTTTACATCCCAAGCAAAGACATGCTTTCATTATGAATCAGGCTAGATAATGTTTCCCACAAATGAAAAACATCTCCACCGCTTTTCTGCAGCTTCTATCTGTAGGATTAAAGGTGCAAAGTCTGCGAGCCGATGGAGGCGCTGACCTGCTGTCGTATCTCGGAAACATCGACAGGGACGGCGGCCAACTTCCTTAAACACAATCTGTTTTAAAGAGCGTCCTCATGTCTTAAATTCCATCAGCTCTGTCACACTTGTGATGCGCCCAGAGATACAGCCAAGGGACGACTTTTATAACCCAGAATTCCCCCATAAGGTGTGCGCTCGCAGCTCCTGCTGGTGATTTAGGGCTGTTTATCCAACCTCGCTTAAACATTTACGTTTCAGCAGGTGAAGCTCAGAAGAAAGATGTCTCAGCCTCTGGAGGATTTAGCGCCACCCCGCCGCACCGCTGACGTTTACAAGACGAGCAACCAGCGACGGCACCCAGGGAACCATGGGATACATGTCAGGGCTCGGCCTTGTATTTTTCGTGAGGTTGCTCACGGAAGCGATCGCCTCATCACGCCTCCATTCTTCATCTCAACACGTTGTTTTGATCCAGTTCCTCTCTTTAATGACCCGAAATCTTTCACTGTAAAACAGCTGGAAGGAGATCCAAAGGCCCCACTGGGTGAATTATTATCAGTTTATGCTTCGTGACGGAGAGTAAATAAACGAACATTTCTCTGCACGTCTTGAACCCTCACCATTTTTAATGTTCTCCTTCTGAGATTCTTCACTCCTCTTGGCCGTTTTATTGCTCCTTTCGTCTCTATTTTAAATATTTTCCACTCCACCTCCCGTGTTAAGCCTTGATAACATGCAACACCTCGAGCTCCTTAAGAGGCTGCACTTTCACAGAAATCACTCCACAGACTCTGCTGGGTATTAAGAGCAGGGGTAAGTCCATTTAGGACGAGAACACGGGGGTCGCTGAGGTCTTAAGTAGAGCCAGATCAGGGTCCGAGGTGAGATTCAGCCTGAGTGATTGCTTTAGAGCACTCTGGAGTATCAGATGTTTGATGCATTTTCAGTCACAGAAGGCTAAAATAACTTTTGTTAAATTCATGTCATGGTTGATGGGGGAGGATGTGTCTCTAATGAGGGGTCACATGGTCGACATGATTAGTGACCGCCTTAATGGTATAATGTCGCCTCTGTTTCGGTGTGTGCGCCCTGAGGGAACATGCTCAGCCATCATCCATAGAAATAAATTAGCTTTTTCTTTTTTGGTAACATTTCACCAAACTGTCCTGAGCTGATTAGTATTATTAGTTCATTATTTTTACTGGGAATGTTTTATGAAAATGCATGCAAGCAGTTCTGTGACGCTCAGTATGAAGATGACAACATTTTAAGATGTTCATTTGTAGTTTATTTTATTGGTTTAGTTTTTGATCAGCAGCAATCATAGTGAAGTAAAGTGGTTGCTAATATTAGCAGGATTAGCAGGTAAAGTTTACCATACAGTACAGAATGTCAATAATGAATAATAATATGAAGTTAACAGAATTCATCCATCATGTTTCCATCCCAACTGAGAGAGAACTTTTCTTTTCTTATTTATTGTCCTCTAGTAATGCAAAAAGATCATGTTTGACACAACATGTTGACAGATTCTAACATGTTCAAAGTTTCATTTATATTTTTAAATAGTGAGATGTGGCCAGCTGTCACCACATCAGATAGTCTCATAAATCAACACTGCTTCCCAGAGATTACTTTTAATACTAATTTCCATGAAATTATATGTAATGTTGCCTGCATTTGTTTATTAATAAGATAAGGGAATCTTTTAATTTATCTACACGTTGAAAAAAAATATGAATAAATCTGCAAATCATTCACTGACATCAACCTCCACAGTAACGTGAATCATGAAACATTTAAAAAGAAACCATCACCTTAACCAAACTAATCTAATAACCAACAGTTAACTCAGGATTTTATTTTGTTGTTTAAATATTTAGAAAAGTCACCAGTGACCAGAATCCATGTGATGTCACGTTTTTCCAAAAATTAATTTACTTTTGGGAAGCATGAAATCTGAATTTCTAACATTTTAAATATGTGGTAAAACACATATAGGAGATCTACTGGAGATGTTTACAGCTGAAGTGGGTCAGAGTGGTTCAGTCGGACCACTGTCCTGCCTAAGTGCATCTCCAGGGCAAATTCAGCCATATTGGTGAAATATATCAGATTACAGTCCCACCAAAATGAACTGATATACGATTGTGACCCTTTTCTGAGTGCGTGAACAGTGACAGACATGGCGTCCGCTGATGGTCTTATCTAGAAACCTGGAGGGGGGGTAGATAGAAAGGCAGAGGTGTGTGTGTTTCTCCTGTCAACACACACTTGTTTCACACACACTGTTTCTCATTTTATTTACTGCTGGTTGGATGTGACCTTGTTTACAGCATCGTACCAGAAACCCTCAATGCAAAACACGAGAGAATGTTTTTTTTACACTTGCTTGAGGTGTGGTAGTACAGCATATTTATACAGTCTTCATGTGCAGATGACATGAAACATGTCTGATTAAAACAAGTCATGAAAACTATTATATTTTTCATTGCCTCATTTTTCATTGCCTAGTTTGACCAAGGCAATTTATTTTGCTTCCAGTTCTCAACCTTTTCTTTTTCTATTAACTGACAGATTACTACAGTTAGCTCATTCTCTCCAAACCAGTCAATGGAGATACTCCTTAAATGCATTCCTTTTTTTGCAATATTATGCAATATGTGATTTGCAACATCAGAAAGAGTGAAAGATCGACAACATTAATAAGGGATGAGTTCCTTTCCATATAATAATAATAATAATAATAATAATAATTTGTGGCGTTGAGGTTAGCTAGTTTGGGCTTGAAAAACAAACAAACTTTCATCCTGCTTGTGGGAAAAAGTAGTCAAAGGGAAGTCAATGGGAAAGCAGAGCTGGTGGAGAGGCTGAAAGGATGGAGGTTAGGGGAGGTGATGTGAGACGGAGAGATGACAAGAGCTGGAGAGAGGATGAGTAAGAGAGTCGTGGGAAAGAGGTGAGAGGGAGTGACGGAGGAAGAGCGATGAGGGAGGAAGAGGAGCTCTGTGAGCCTCTACAGGTGACCAGGTGGAAGTGCAATAACAAGATGGCTTCCCTGCCGCTCGCCTCCTGCTGCACCTGTGATCAGTAACTGCTTCACGTTTTTTTTTTGTTTTAACTTCTCATTATGAAGAACAGGCTCAATGGAAAGTTTAATTGTCATTAGTAGTTCTGTTTAGTAGTTCTGTCTGTGTTAGTTTTTGTCCTTTGGTGTCTTTTGGTAAATGTTGGATATGTAGGATGTTGGTCCGTGATAAACAACATTTTGTTTTGTTTTTATGAATCCTCTTTTGCAGAGCTCCCTCGCCCTGTACCCATCTAATTTTATCATTTTGACATTTCCAATCAAACAAATGAACCCATATGAATTTTGCTGCCAGTTATTGTTACATTTTGAGGAGTCAGGAAAATGTCAGCACAGAGGAAGATCAACTATTTTTTTCCGAATCCATGCCTTTTTTTTTAATTTTCTGTCGGTGTGACAAAGGTGTGAGAGAAATATTAGACACATGCTGAACTTAAATTTGTATGCTGTTTTTTGCCATCGCACTTCCCGCTAAAGCTGTCGTAAGTGTTCACCAATGCAGACTCGTTATTTAAGGCCTCAATGGTCCATTCGCCCTCCGACCTACGTGGTTTGGGAATGCCCTTAATATGGAGGAGCCTCCACGAGAACGAGCAAACAGACAACGGGTGTGCAGAGAACATCAGTCCAAACAGCCCTTCATAGTAAAATGCCTCTCACTTCTTTACCATCACATTCTGGTTCCTTTGGAGGAACAAATTCTCAGTAATGTTCATAGTTCCACCATCTAAAGACATTCTGTCTCCTCGTCCATGAACTCTAAAGTCAAAGTCATGATGGATGTTGATCAAACAGGAAAAGAGACGTTTGGTTTGTTTTCTGCCCTTCTGTTATAATGATAGATGATTTATTGATTAGTAACTTCAATGTTGTAAGTTAACAACAGTAACACAAGCCAATGCATCCATGACACCTTACCCCCAAATTGATCACGATTTAAAACATAAAAGTCATTTGACAGCATTTCTTCAAAAAGGAAGGATGTGACACAAACTCCAGATCTGATCTTTGGTAAATCCATCCAAGCTCTTATTTTCTTGCCAAGCGTCGCTCATTAAAGCCTGAGGAGGAAGTGTGTTTGCAGGGTTGAACCTGAGTGCAAACCGCAGAGAAGCAGCAGCAGCCACTTGTTTCTGTTTATTTCAGCTTCGTGCTGTTTGTCTGATGGGACGGACATCAAAGAGGACACGGACGTCTAAGACAGATCGTTTTGGGTTTTTCTTTCATTTTTCTTTGTTTTTTTAATTTTTTTTTTCCTCGAGGGAACATGGAAGCCGTGTGACCCTGGATGATTTATCAGGACATTTTTTTCCTCTCTGTTAAAGTAAATGACTGGTATGTAGAGAGTCCACAGCCCCCCCTCCACCAACCCCACCATCCCCAACCCTTGCAGGCTATTAGGCCTCCCTCCGCCTCCCCCTGTGGAGAGAGGAAGATAAGGGAAAATTGAAAATGAAGAGGAAAGAGAGAGAGAGAGCGCTCTCCTCCACTATCTCTCTCTCTCTCTCCCTCCTTTGAGCTTGATTAGCCGCCAAGCTTAAGAGGCTTGTTATCAACCTCGGAGACGATGGAAGTTCATCGGCCGCAGGACTTGACTGATGGAGACGGGACGCTGGATGGTGGTGTGTGCGTGGAGGAAGTAGCGTATATCTTTTTGACTGATGTGGAGTCTCGGTAGAATGTGGTCAGTCCATTCGTATCCGGGGCAGCCGGGTCTCCAACATGTCTGCTGGCTGGTTCTCATTCAGACCCACAAACATGATCCCCAAAATGTTCTTTTTAACAGAACTGTGTAGAAAATAGCAAGTGTTATTTTATCTATTCTCATTCAACAACAACGGCCAGGTTTGGTAAGGTTTATGCAACTGAAGCTACCTGAGTCTCTTGAGTTAGCGTAAGTCAGGACTGAAGACAATCAAGAAGAGGAGGGAGCAGAAAGAGAGCAGAAAGAGTGTGGGTAAAATCCAATCAATTTTGACCTCCTTTTGTCTATGAATGTTATATCTTAAATAGTTAATGTTTTTTAGTGACACTATTCGGCATCTGTAGCTTCTGTAAATGAAATTCTGTGTAGTTAAGCGCTGAAACACCATCCTGTCCATCCTCAGAGCAGAACCAGAACCAAATCCATGCTGCATCTCAAACAAGTGCATCAATTACTTTTTTCTTCCCTGCAAACGTGCATCTTATTTATTTGCTTGTTGTTGATCATCTCTCCTGTGCGTGCTTTGCTGGTCTTATTTATGTAGTCTGTATTTTTAATATAATACTAAAGTGTCCGTCCATCTAGCTATCTGTCCATCTATCCATCTATCCTTACACTTCCTTGTGGTCTCTTATGGTGACTTGATGAACATGGTCTCCTAGCGTTCCTCTGCTCTGGATGAGGCCTCAGAGGGCGACGGGACCATGTAAACATTCCCAGACCTCTGAATAGGTCTGTCTGCCGGCGGTGATGCATCTGTGCGGCTCCGTATGTTTACCAGTCAAAGAATGTTAAGAACGTTAAGAATCAGAGAATAATACTTTCTTCCACCTTTCAGTGTTCCATGTTTGATGCTCTTGTGCAAACTCCAAACGGGTCCAAATTTTGTGCTGTTGAAGGAGACGGGGCCTTTGAAGATGTTTTTTCTTCTTAAAACCCTTCTCTCGCAGATGCCGTCTAATGGTTATGGGACAGCAGTTGGCACCAGTGACAAGCTTAATTTGGGCCAAGGATTGTCCCGTGTCTTGACGGACAGCCAATTGGATCCTCCGGCTCAGGGCCGGTGAATTTTTTTTGGGTCTATACCACTTGACTTTTTTGTTCCATAAACCTCAGGATCTTTTAAGAAGTTTAAAATGACTGTCTTACTGCATCCAACCTCAGCAGCGATGGCACGCTGCGAGAGGCCTTGCTGATGCAGCTCAACAGTCCGACCGAGAAAGCTTTTTTGCCTTTGCCATTAGGAGGTCATGACAGTGTGGATACCTGACAGAAAATGACTCTGAATCCACATTTTTGCAAAGATTCAGGCTTTTAAAGGCTGTGGTCTTAAACTTTTGATCAGCTGATGAACAGCCTATTTCAGTTTAATAGTTGTTTGCAAGTCTTCGCTCTATGTTTATGTGTGTGCGTGGTTTCATGTTCTTAAAATGGAGAGTGTGAGGAGGACACATGGGCGGGGCGGGGTCACCAGCTCTGTTTCCCTTCGTGTCGTCTGAACGTTCATAATGATCCAATGGGATGTGGATCTGGTGAATATTGCTCAGTGTTTAGTCTACGAATCACCACGGTGACAAAGAGTCTAGGTTTGGGGGGTGGAGGGGTGGAGGTGGAGGTGGGGGTCAGAGTAGTTAGTGGTGTTGTGGGTCAGGGAGGATGGCTCATATATAAAAATAGACCCAATAAGCTGCAACAGAGACAAGTTCTCCTCTTAACTGTAACATTTTACCTGGCATGTATACATAAATGTGTGTTTAAATATGTATGTATATGATGTCTCCACCCACAGGAAGTGACACATTTCAAATTAAGAAGGAAACAAAACAAACAGCATTTTCTTTAAATAGCAGTGACTGCATGTCAACAGAGCATGGCGAGTTTACCGAAAAGATTTCTGAACATCCAAATTCAGATTTTTTTAGTAAAGTCTTGTATGTCTTAACCTCTCAAAATCTCTTACAAGGCTCAAACATGTTGACACCTACTGAAATTTATTTCAAATTCTGGAGAAGAAAATGATGAAGTATCTTTATAGTGTAACAACAGAGGAGGAGAACTTTCTGTCCACTGTTATAGCCGAGCAGAACGAAAAGGTGTATGAGTGACTCCAAGGTCTTTAGTGCACAATAATACGTAAAAATAGAAATATAGATACAGCTGATGGTAAAGGAGGATGGATGCAAGAACCAGGAGGTCAGGGGTTTAGTTTTGTTTAAATGTTTGTGTTGTTTGGCGAAAAAAAATAACAGGTGAAAAGCCTAAAATACATGAAATGATGTAATGTTGTATTATTTCTACTACACTCTCCAGCCAGTAGTTTCACTGATTAATCAGAGGTGCTAAAATGCAAGAAACACATTAACGCACCAAGAAAGTAAATATGGATATTTTAGTTCTTCTGCTTCTCTAAAATTAGCTTTGTAAATGTTTAATGAGGAAGGAAAATTGTTTGTGTGTTTGTTAAAGCACAGTGCAGTCAACAAAGAAAAGTCCACAGATCAACTTTAAGTCAGATCTGAATCATGAATCTGACGACTTTCAAATTCACATTAACCTATTATTATTAAAATCAGGCGGGGATTAAATAAAATGTTGTTGTGGTACAAAAACAACAAATAAACAGCGAAGAATGTTGTGTATTTAAAGAGTTTATTTGAACTCTTGTCATTAAATCGGGGATGAGGCCTTTATGGCTTGTTTGGGACTGGAGCTCGTGGTCTTTACCAGGAACAAAACAGCAAGTTTGTTATATCTCTCAGCATGTCAGTGTGTAGTATAAATTTAATATGTTTACCCAGTTCTGTCGAGATTATTAAGGGGGAATAAGAATAAAATAGAATAAAGAATAAAATAAAAGAAGTTCACAAAGAAAAATGCTGAAATATATCCAGAGCTGCAATCATGAAGAGAAGCATTTCTGGGATGTAAATTTGTTCCTAGTTGTTTCAGCACGTGCTGAATGTTCGAAAAATATTGTTATCAGGGGCATTTTTTGCAGCGTTTGCTGTTATGAAAGTGACACGCAGACGCCTGCAGCCTCTGAACAGTTTAAACTGCTGCTGATGTGAAAAGTAATTCACAGGCCGTTCTCTCACTGTCACACACTTTCTTTCTCAGCCGTTTGATGTCACACATCAACAAAAGCTCCTGGGACGTTTTAAAACTTGGATTTTTGGGTCGAGCGACTACTTATGAGTTCAGTCATGTTCATTTGCATCAAATATTTACGTCACAAACCTGAGGAGGACAGTTATGACCAAACTGCTTCTAAAGGTCTGTTAAATAATACTATTTATCAGTCACCGTTCTATTAATAAACCACCTGTGACTACAGTTGCTCTGGAACCTGAAAAAGTATATCCATGAAGAATTCCTATCCATTTATTTTTTGCCTTATTATCATCTTAATACAACATATAGATTCATGTTTTCAGTCTTATATTGACTAACAGTGTCAGGATAGAAGGATTTAAGCTGTCAGGGGGTCAAAAGATGTGAAGAGATTTACAATTCAAACATTTCTAAATGTGCAACGAGAAGATTTCACATTTTCAGACACAAATATAAAATAATTCATGAATTTTAAGCATCTTAAAATGTGTCCAGAATGACTGCTTTTATTGTTGAAAACGGGTTAATTCGTGTTTTATTTTGTGAAATTGTTAAAGTGTTTTTAACCTTTGTTTCTTCCTCAAACTAAACCTCTGTAAGGTCGCTGTCCGACACAAGAGTTATAGATCTTATTCACCCTTTCAGTGAACCTTGAGATGCACTTAGAGGTTGTTTCCAGCAGCCGTATATCAGACTAACAACAGATGAGATGCTCCTCTCAGGATCCCAGTGCTCCCAGTACTGCCTCCTAGTGGGCCAGCACTTGTATTAATCCACCTAAATGCTGCAGCAGAGAAGACATTTGTGCATTTTATTACAAGGCTGCAGCTGATCTGTTGTATCTATGCTTGTTTTTTCATCAGTGCTTTATTTTTTAGATATATCCTATTATAACGATAAAAAGCAGAGAAAAGCCGCAAATCTTGTCGTTTATTCATGTTTTGTGTCTTCGATTGCTGTTTTACTTGTGCCTGCTTATGACACAGTGTTTATTTTTTTTGTTTTTTTTTAAATGCTACTGACCTTTTATCTCTGTGACCTGCACAACTGGGACAACTCATATCAGATGTTGCATCGTCCTTTAAAATAAATAAAAGTTAAGAGGAACAGTGATAAATATTTGATGGTAAAATAAATACATTTGACACTGTGGAACGATAAAATGTTTTGTAATATTTGCCACATGAATGAAATTGTTTGCATTTTGATTCCTGATCAGTTCATTACTTGGTCATTTTATTTTGACATGTAGCCTTTAGTTCATTTAGTTTTTTGGAAAGAGGGCAAACAGAAAAGTGATTTAAAGCTGAACTGCGGAGATGTTTCTGGAGGACCGAAGAGCTGTGCTATCTGAAGGACGAGGTTCAGTAATCAAAGTATTTGTTGACCCGTCCTCACCTCCATCCCTCTCTTTTGACTGCATGTGTCACAGCATGACTGTGCAACTTAAGGTCCACAGAAATACTTAATAAGTGTGAAAAGACAAAGTTAAATCAGAGCTTTTGACCACCATCGCTGATACAGTGTGAAGTTCACTTCACACAGTTAAGGAGGAACTTAGCAACCTTCTGTAGAAGGATGCTTCATATTAAATGTTTGCATCTCTTTTACCTATGAAGACAATTTTAACAAAGTAGATTTAGTTGACCAAAACTAAACATGACCGTTGAAGAGGCAGATCAGATCAAAATAGGTCTTGACAACTTATTTTTCTAAATTTGAAAACTGGTTCCAGTATTCTCTCCATATGCTGCAAAAGGTTCACACTTTTAGTTGGTTAAGTGATCAAAATGTCAATATTAACAACAAAACATGAAGATTATCAGCGCTGAATGCTAAATAAATAACTGATGGATGTCATATATCCACAGATTCTCCCTGGATCAAGATCAAGTCATTATTAGTAGTTTTACAAATGTTGTGGTGTTTTTGTGAGAAAATATGTTTGTTTGTTTGGTTTTTTATGAGTTTTCAATCTCTCCTGTTTGAATGTAGATGACTGGGTGTTATGCAACCAGATTGTGAAGAAGTAAAAGTCGTGGATGTGAGCTCGGCCTGTGAGGTTTAGATCATTTTAGGACTTGAATAGTCTCCACTGGAACCACAGTTGTAATAATTCTGGGGGTTAACAGCTCTTTAAGACACGAGCGGCTGGCTTAATGTAAAGAAAACTGGCACTCAGTCACACATCATGGAGGGATCAGATAATTTCTGCCCTTTTGCCCCTGACCTGCGCCTCCCCAGCACCCACACTCGCTGCTACATCAGCAGCCTCCACCTATCCGTCTCTCGCTATCAGCTGCTCCCTGCTGCCGTTGTTTGGAGAGGTCAGAGCTGTTTGTTTGGTCGGAGGCCCGTCGTCTGATAGCGTGTGTCGGTCTTAACCTGAGCCACTATCAGCCGACTCCCCGGCAACTCTGAGCGTGTCTCGTAAAAGGAACACTTCCCCCTGGAAATTATGGACAGATAGACGGCGTCTCTATCTGTCATGGAGGAAACCTCAGGACAGACAGGACGACGCTCGCACAGATTCCTCGTGCTCTGAGTTCAAATCCATCCCATGACCTCTGATTTGCACCTCAGGGTTCATCAATTAAGTCCAATCAGGGATCATCCTTTTTATCTCACACCGAGTTTCATTGAAAAATACCAGTGGATGTTTAATTAATGAGGCAGATTTTGAGCATTTTACATCACCACACATCTAAAAGTTTCCAGACAGATCTCAAAATCTGTCCTCAGCTAGCGACTCGGCTGCTAACATGACCCCGTTGACACGCTGACGGTGATGTTAACAAAAATATAAAGTTTGCTGATTTGCACAAAACACAAAGTTCAGCTGAGGATGATCGTTTAGTTTTTCAGGTGTTGAGTTGAAAAGTGAATTATCAAGCAAACATTTAACTTTTGTGCTGGTGATGGTGAAAAATCAGATTAGAGTTTGAGTTACAATAGTTACAATAGTACCCAAAGCAGCCATTTTAGACCAGCGAAGCTAAAAACAAAACCAGTTCATGCTGAGTCACAAAAAAGACATGAATTGTGACATTAAAGTGACTCCACAAAGAGAAAACTGTCAGATAGACAGACATTAAAACAATAAAAAAAAAAAATATTCAGCCATACACTTACCCTTTTTGGTCTTTCATGAAACCTCCCTTGAAAACCAAACAGTGATAAAATTACTCCACCAACACTGGATCAAACCCAGCAGGGGGTGCAACCACCTGATTAAGCAACATGGAGGAAATGAGGGAAACCATTTTCTCCAGGAGTGGGTGGGGGGGACCAGTTGAAAGAATGGGAGTGGATGAACTGGGAGGTGGGGGGGTGTTGGAAGTGGAATAAGCTGTGTATATATCTATGTGTGTGTGTGTGTGGTGGAGGTGGGGGGTGTTGGAGGGTGTGCAGGGTTAAAGTCACAGATTTTAAATCAGCTCTTTGGCCTTTTTAACGGGCTCAACAGAAGCCCAGTGCGACACAGCAGAACAAAGAGGGCAGCAGTGGCTTCGACCAATTAACATTCCTGCTGCCTTTACGAGCAGCCTGGCCCCGCCCCCCTACTCACACCTCGTTAAAGTCACAAACATCAATTCTTGCAAACCATAACTGTCATTATAATCCCATTAAAAACAACCCACTGAGCAATTTACAGTGAGTGTGCCAGCAGAGGGTGGTAGTGGTAGTGGGGGGGTCGGACCCTCAAAGCGGACTAATGGGAACATTTATTGGGAGTAATTTGTCTAAAAATGACATGATAGCAACTCCATCACTTCACAGAAACTGTCCTCTTCCCTGTTGGCGAACACTGACCACAGGGAGCCAATGATGTCATTTAATTAAAGCTGCGTTAGTTAATTTTTGGCCACTAGGGGGCAGAAAAACAAAAGAACAACTGGATGAATACGAACAGATGTTAATCCCCACAAACATCTGCAACACTTTATAATAACCATAATTTATTAGTAACTAACTTAAGTTAATAGTTATTTTACCATATAACAAACATGAATGACAACTAACAATGTTTATGAATTATTAGTCATGCTATAACGTCTGTTACTTTATCATTAGTTTAATATAATAATGTAATATAATGTAATGGGAAAAAATGTTAAATTGAATCCTATATTGTACATGATTAAAGAAGATTTATTACCATTTTTTGTTGCAAAAATTATAATATCTTCAAAAATCATATTAAGGATTTGTTAGTAATCACCAAATGGCATTACAGAGACAGATGGACAAAAAATAATTATTAACCAATGACAAAACATTAATTATCTATTTATATATTATTTATAGACGCTTTAAAATGTATTTATTAAATATTTAAGAAAATATTATCATCACTAGTGAATGAATGGTTTGCCTAACAAATAATAACCACTAAGAAAGAGTTACAAATATCTAGTTTGGTAATGTTTATGGATGTTTTACGAGCAAGCTCTTCAAGGTTTATAAATAATATTTAATCATAACCATATATATAATAACATCACTAAAAACATGTTTGGTTATAATTGTTATTGTTTGCTAAATTTATAAATAATATTAATTCTTATTATTAACCACCAGTTAATGATTTATAAGTGATATTTATTATATAAAGAGAGACTAAAACACATCTTAAACTGTTACATGTTCCACTTTCATGTCTTTACTTTAATAAAGGTCTCATTTTCAGATCCAAAGTTTCCCAGCAGCTGAGACCTGAAAACAACTGAAGTAATCTGAGGATTTCTGAGAGTGTGGCTCCCTCTAGTTGATCTGTCAGGTTTTACTTTAATATTTAATATTTAAAGTTCTTTTATCTACAGATTTGCAACACAATAACAGCACACTACGTTAAGTAAATTGATTTTACGGACAGTAAATGACATAAAAGTAAAGTACATAAAAGTAAATATTACATTACATGAAGTAAAACTGAAAAAAAGAAAATGTAAATGTGCATTTTTTTTTACGAAAAATAAAGCAAAATTAAACTATTCATTGTTACATTCTGTATTTCTATGTGACAAATGTATTCTTCTTTTTTAAATTGCTAAATGTCCATTTGATGAATTGCCAGATATAAATAAGAACAATTTCAAATATTTTTTTTAAAACTCTTAAATAGACAATTAAAGGGAATCCCAGGCAAGATAATAATAAAATATAAGTGGATAAAAATCAATAATCTTCATTTATTTCTAGCGGAAAGACGCTGGTCTTAGTATCTTAACTAACAATAAATTAGAAAGTCATAACAGTTTTTCAGTCGGTGACCTTATTTTGTTTACATAATCCGGGCTTCAAGTCACAGATTAGCATGACAGCCCTGGTTGTCATGACGACTGAGGCATCATGTGTTCTTGGCACTGACAAGAACGATTGGGATGTTTCTCCTCTTCATCTCTCTGGACATCTGACACCAGGAGCAGGGGCGACAGAAGGTAGAGTACAAGCAGTCCTTCCACATTTTGTCCTGCAGAGACAAACAGAGATGTCAAATCAATAATCCCACCTGCTGGCTGGATAATCTCACCTACAGGCTGAATAATATCACCCACAGTCTAATAATCTCATCTCAAGGCTGGATAATGTCATCTACAAACTGGATAATCTCACCTACAGGCTGAATAATATCACCAGCAGTGTGATAATCTCACATACTGTACAAGATGGATAATGATACAAACTGGATAATGTTACCTGCTGGCTGGATAATATCATCAAAAAAATGGATAATCTCATTTACAAACTGGATAATCTCACCTGCAGGCTGTATAATCTCACTCACAGGCTGGATAATATCATCTATACACTGGATAATCTCACACACTGACTGGATAATCTCACCTAAAGGCGGGATAATCTCATGTATAGGATGGATAATCTCACCTAAAGGCGGGATAATCTCATGTATAGGATGGATAATCTCACCTTAAATTGGGATAATCTCATGTATAGGATGGATAATATCACCAACAGACTGGATAATTCCACCTGTAGGATGGATAATCTCATCCACTGGCTAGATTATCTCACCCACGGGCTGTATAATATCACATAAAAGGATGGATAATCTCACCTATAGACTGGATTAGCTCAGATAAAGGCAGGATAATCTCACTTGCAGGCTGCATTAGCTCACCTAAAGGCTGCATAATCCCACCTAGATAACCCCACCAGCCTGGAGGTTAATCTCACCTCCAGACTGGATGAACTCACATACAGGATGGATAATGTCACCTGCAGGTGCGAAAACTTGACCTACAAACTGGATAATCTCACCCACAGGCTGGATATTCTCACCCACAGGTTGAATAATGTCACATACAGACTGATAATCTCACATAGAACCTCTCTATCAAACTGTCTTTTATTCATTTATTAATGTGCTATATCACTGTTGTTCACTTCTTAACAAGCAACACTGCTGTTAATATCAGTGCTGTAAGTTTATTTTTTATAAATATTTGCAGGTGACATCCCCAAAGGTCACAGAAGGAAGCCAGAGGTCAAACCCGCTGCAGAGAATTGTGTCCTTACTTTGATGCCGTAGCGCTCCCGCATGGACACCCTCATGGACATGGTGATGGGACCGACGAGGCCGCCGAAGGTCTCCAGCAGCGGCAGACAAAGACACTCGCCGTAGGCCTTGGAAACCATGCAGGCGAAGCAGGGACAGCACCAGTAGGCGAAACAACCTAAACCAATGAGAAAACATGCAGGGATGAAAGACACGCCTGCACTCACAGACACTTTAAACAAAATGAAGGCATGAGGAACAATAAGATGAGTTATTGTTCTTTCTCTGTGCCTTTCCCAAAGTAATGAGTCATGTTACCAGGTTTCGGTATGAAACAGTTACGTCAGGTTTGTTGGCATGATTGTGGGGCTTCTACTTAAATAACTTATACAGTAATATACTGTTGTACTAAAAAACCTCTTGACAGTGACATAAAAACGTAGATATAATTATTAATTTATTTTAAACTACAGAGAAATCAGTGAACAAAGCTTAATAATGCTCTGACAGAGGCGCAGCATGACAACTTCTCTCTTGAAAAGTAACTGTGATATTAAGCGTAAAAGGGCTTGATTTGATGAAGGTACTGATCAGTTTTTCCTCCAGCACAGATACTTACACTCTCGCACGTCTTCACAGCAGTCACAGATCCCAGAACTCCACTGCTCTGACTGCCGGACCATCACCGGTTGAGGCTGAGCGACCACCATCTTGGACGTCATGACGGCTTCTGAAGGAGAAACCCAGGATGAGTTGAATAATTAATAATTAAGAATATGCAAACAGCTATGAATCGATGGAAGCTGGCATCAGACGAAAGATGAAAATAAACCAAGAAATATTTCTTGTTCTTTGTCGTTTTTCAGAAAACATTTTAATGTAACACAATTTTTTTTCTGCATTTTTTAAACTGTCCTTTTTTTAAACCACTGTATGTTTCTTTGCAGCATATTTGACAAGCATGCAATATTCAGATTATTATTATCATTATTGTTGTTATTATTATTATTATTATTATTATTATTATTATTATTATTATTATTAATAATAATAATAATAATAATAATAATAACAACAATAATACCCAATTGTCCTTTTAAATCCAAGTCTTCACAAAAAAGATTCCACCAGTTGGACCAGTTTGTTAATTTATGTTTCTGTAATATAAATCTGTTGATTTATTAAAACATTTTTACATTTATTTATCTATAATAGTAATTAATCCTGTACATATAACATACATTGGTTTCCTACTTATTTTGATATATTTTTTTCTGTTTATTTAGATTATTTCATGATGGCAGTGCTTTCTATTTTTAATATATATTATTGTATTTAAAAAAAAATCAAATAGCGATTATAATACTAATGAAGAAGGGTGAGATGTGGTTTTAAAAGAGGAGGAGTTTGATCATTAATCATTAACTGAAGACAAAGTAATGAGATTCATTATGCTGATAGTGTTCATAGATGCACCTGTCCGGCATTTAGTCAAACAAGTTTGTTAGTCCAGATTATGTGAAAACATGTATATGACCACAATATTTACCCAACATTAATCAAGGGGTTAATAATGTAACAATAGTGACAAAAGTTCCCCTAAAAAACATCATTGTTTCCTGTGTCTAAACACTGAAGCTGTCAGATCAGAACACAGATTTACTGTGGACAGGTGAAGTTATCCTGCAGAGATCAGAAAACAATGAATGTTTTCGTCTGCAGAGATTTCGGCAACTATTCCAGGAAAGAAATCCACAGTGAAACCAACAAGAGTCTCTTCCCTGTTCCTGGTAATTTCTTAACTTTTATGAAAGGCCTCTCCAGTTTTGGATCACAAAACCTTCAGTCATTTGAGCTCTTGATTTAATCAATCCTTAAGTAAATGGAATATACATCATTTTGTGTTCTAATTTCAGAATGAAAATGATATGTCTGCAGACAGGTTTTCCATTCAGTATAACTCATTGTCTTAATCATGAAATATAAAAACAACAATTCTAATAATATTTCAATTTGATTTACAGTAAACATCACAAGTTGCTTTCCAAAAAAACATAAATCATGACCTCAGAGAGACAATTGATGAGACAAATCGATGAGTTAAATAATCACCTGTGTGTTTGTGTGTTGAGCGCTGAATCGACCGTCCCGTCACAGCTGGTTATTGCTCTGACTGTCATTTCTCAGCCTGTTCAGAAATACCTGCAGACGGACGAACACCTGAGAGGACAAACTGGACGGACTGGTCTGTCCTGTGCTCCTCAAACGTCACTAGTGAATAATAGTGATGATGGCAGCGAGGGCTGGGTCTTAACCTGGTTTACCAGAAACACAAAGTTCTGGATGAAAACTTCCTCTTATTTTATTTAAATGAATGCATTGAATGATATAGGCATTTTTAATTAGCTGTTCAGTTTTGGTTAAGTTTAAAGACTTAAAATATTTGATCATGGTTATAAGAGTCAAAAACTGACACGCCTGAGTATCTACAAACCATCTACCCTGACTAAAACTCTTTATTTTGAAAGGATAACACACCGCCATAAAACCACCACTCTACTTTTCATTTTAGAAATCATCATTTTATCATTCAAACAATCAATGCTATAGCCTACTTTTCTTGCCGTTTCAGCCATTGCTACATTTTTCTTCCATTACGTCATTGTTATACTTGTCCACTGTGAATAAATAAACCTCTCCCATCCTTTAACAATTACAATTCAGAAACCCTTTGAAAACCCACAACAGCAAACTCAAACCACAAACCACAGCAAAGATAGCAGCAGGTTTATTCTTGTATTTGGTGTTTCTTCTGTCTGTCTGAACCTGCCTGTTTTTGACTCGGTCTGAAACGCTCCATTCTGGTGCAGCGTTGCTAGGCAAAGGCCTGGGCCCATGTTTACTTCCTGTCAGCTGCAACAGGAAATAAACTGGGACACATTTATTTGTGTAAAACCAAGAAATCGGCTAAATATTGTATAAATACATGAAAATTTTCCTTTATACAATTGAAAATTACAATAAAAGGTGTAAATTTGCATTGATATCAGGGCGTTAAAAACAAAACTCATCTCCACAGACAGTGATTGGCCCAACCCTGCATTCCTGCTCAGCTACTCATTTAAGTGTTACTTGTCATAACATTATGACAATCAGCAAAAAAAATCAACCATGATCACGATCATATTGAGTCAGCACTGACGAAACATCCATCATGTTCATACAGGTGTGTCGCAACTTCATTAATATCATAATGAGATGTTCCAGATCTCTGTGTCCGTAATTAATTGTTTTATGATCGACGTAAAACACCTCTACTCATTTGAAATTAAAAAGTGCTTGATTAATTGTTTCACTTGCTTTGAGATCAAGTGCATGACTGATTTTCATGTTTATTTTGGATTTTGCTGATCACTTTTAAAAAAATAATTGACCTTCAAACTATATCAATGATTTATTGATCCATGATGTGATCAGCGGATGATCTGCCTGCACAAAATAAAAGCTGTCAAAACTTAATATCACAAGAAAAATGCAGGCAGTGTTTTCTGGATATGTTCTGCAAAAATGAAAATGCTGACCCTCTGACCCAGTCATTCCTACTGAAGAATGATATAAAAGTTTTGCTAATAGGAATTTCTTCATGATATTTAAACTGTAGTAATCAGTGTTGTGTTGTTTGGGACTATTTTCAGCAGAGGATTAATACTAGTTCATTTGTTCTTGACGAACAACACCGGTGTGTTCAGCAGCTTTCCCATTACCTCTGACCCAGACTGACCGTGAGCCAGCAAACTGAGTGAACTGATCTATGATATCTGTGCTCTTTTATCCAGAATGTTCTGTGAACAAAGCTGCTAGTCAACATGTGAGCAGCAGCTTTCTGAAGGATGATGACCACATGATTCAGTGAAAGCTGTGAATAGTTGGAATAGTCGGATTACAACAACCTCTTGACTCGTATCTTAATACTAATTCATACAAGGGCTGCAAATATTCCAACATAAATAAGGCAAGACAATAAAAACATTACAAACTATTTCTGATTTGTTTTTTTATACTTTACTTTTATTTCGTTAAAAATCAACATCCAACAGGTCATTACAGTGTAATCACAAAAAAGTAAAAATGTATCATGCATGGTAAGCGACTGACTGAGAAAGAGATATTAAGAGTCTTAGTTGTGCTCTTTTTGGAGAGGTTGTTTTCTCCAGACTGCATGGAGTTTATAATGTTAATAAAGAGTCTCATGGTGGGGGGTTTCCTTTGTGTTTTCAGGATGTACTGTTTGTGTCTCTTTAACTGAGAGCTTTGAGTGTTTTACAGAGACACAGAAAGGAAGGAGAAGTCAGACGTTACTGTATGTTCAAAAGTCTCAGTGATCGATTGTCCGTCCAGAAAGACACAACACATGAATTTGACCTAAAAACATGGAGATAATCCTCAGAAAGCACAACACACTCCCTCCAGTAAAGAAAAAAAACAAAAGCATGAGAATCTTCCAGCAGAAATCTTGCCAATATGTAAAATCAACAAAATGTTCTTTACAATGTGTGCAGAAACCTGCAGAGAAACTGTTTGTGTTTGTCCTTCAGGAATACCACCTGTTCATTCATGGGTTTATGAGAAAACCACTTCTGTTTCTTAAAACTGCAGGAGCAGTTCAGAAGCTGTATTACTGGGGAGCAGAAACATCATGGAGTTAGACTGAAATCTGAGACTATCATGATTTTATTCTGTGCCAAAGGATGGTTTGGTATTTTAGGAAAATGTGACAAGTTCTGTCAAATCACTTAAGATGATGTCTCTAAGCAAAAAAAAAAAGGTTCCTGTGTGAGGACCATGTGCTTATTGCACCATTGACTTCCTGAACCCTGCTCTGTTGCATGAACCAGGACTCACCTTAAACCTCAGCATGGTCCAGATAAACCTGCTGAACTCATGAAGTAGAGGCCGGAGAGCAAAACTCTGAACCAAGCAAACAGACAGCGTGCAACAAGCCAAGTGAGTGCAGAGAAAACAAAAAGATTAATGTAATGAAACAATGCATGCAGCACTGCAAATATTCTGCTTAATAGCTGATAATCTGAAAGAAAACTAATAAGAATAAAGGAAACATTTTCCCTGGCAGCAAATTTAATTCATTTTCCACTCACTCAGTGGAAAAGGAAAATGTCTTAACTTAATGTTGAAAATGTGAAGCATGAGTTTTCATGTTCTCAGCATGTTGGCTTTAACCTGTAATTATTGTGCCACATGTAAACAGCTGTTTTACTTATACAGAGCATAATTAGTATTAATTTAGGGTTACCTTTGAGTATTAGCTCTCCTCCAACTCATTAGCTGAGTTAGCTGAAAAAGACAGGAAGTCTTAAAGTCTTACAGATGAAGGCAGCTTGTCCTCACATGTGAAGTGATGTGTCTTTGTGACATTTTTTTTCTATTGTTTTGGTGTAAATTGTAAAATGAAGGATATACAGTACGACATATGCATAAATATAAACATAAAAAACATTTTTTTACTAGTGGAAAATTACTTTTACACATTTATAGTTGTTTACTACGAAAGGACAGTTTCCACCTAAAAGGCCGGCTATATTTGGAACTGTACTTTGCACCAGTAAAGTTCACTTAAATAGGGGATTAGAGAGTGAGAGAAAAAAAGAGAGAAAGGGGGTTGGACAGAGAAAGGGACTCTTTCAGTCCTGTCAGCAGAGAAGAGAGCGATGAGGACCTAACACTGAAATCCGGTATTATCTGCATCTACAATCTACATGTATCCATTTATTTTATGTTAAATTCAGAGGAGCTGTTTGCATGATTGCAGCATGTTTTTCACAAATGGTTACATATGTACACATGTATGCATGTAAGACACAATAAGCTTTGTTTGCACTGGTGATTATTAACAAGAATATGATGTTGACCATCATCTTTGCTTTCAAAAAAGTCCTGTTTTGTTGCATATCCAGACTGAGTTTGTTTGTTGCTGATTGTTTTGTTTGGGTCAGACTCAGCAATAGGATCTTTTTAAATCATAAACTTTCTTCTTCCAGCAGCTCCGCAGCCCAGATCCAGCTGCTTCATTCTGTTGTGTCCACATCAAAAGACACAGCTTCAGCACCTGCAGGTTAGTTTCGCTTGGCTGGTTCATTTTGGACGCTGAAATACAACAAAACACTGAAAAAAAGACCAAATCTGGTGCTTTGCATTGTTCTTGCTTATTAATGTGTTTTATATTAATTCTGCCTCCCTCTAGAGGAGACTTGATGAAAAAACATGGAAAATATAGTGAAAATAATTTATCCATGGATGCAGGATTTGAGACTACAATCTGGTTTCCTCATTCTGTTTAATTGAAATAATTAAATGGAATAATTAAAAAATTAAATATTAGAAGACTGCTTCAATCATTTCACAACCTCCAAGACTTTGTGATCTTTTTGGAAGCACTGGTTTCATCTCAGGTCATCTCTAATTGAATGTTTTAATGTCAATACAGGTGCTTTATCTCAAACCAGGTGTTCCAGAGACATCAGGGGGATGGAGGGCAACACTAAGCTGGAGATGGTCCCTCCTGGTCCAGGGAGGATGTCGACCACATCCAGGCCTGGACTCTCAGACCAACTGGAGAAGCTGCATAGCCAAACAGACTCCATCCTCACTGCAGCCCGACTCGTCCGCAGAGGATGGACAGAGGAGTGGACAAAGACAACATCTGATGGAAGTCAGAGTCCAAGACGTGCTAATATTTGTTCAAAGGAGCTGGTGGTCAGGTCGGTCCACATCCTGGACAGCAGGAAGTCTGAGGACAGAGAGACGTCAAAACAGACTGAAGGTGTCTCAGCTAAAGGACAAGCAGAGAGACAGACGGGTGTCTACAGTCAGACAGGTATTCGTGTCAAGGTGTCTGGCTGTCACAGCTCATGCGGACAGTCCAGAAGGTTCAAGGCCCCGATACTACCAGTGATCACTGAGATGTAGCTGTGAAATACACCAGTGGTTCCGGTTCATTCACACACCAGTCAGTCCTCCCGTTCAGCCTCGTGTCGTCTAACATTCTTGACTTGTCCTCAGGTTCAAAAATGACCTACTTCGGTGAAACCTCTAAAAAAAATTGAAACTTCAACCCTAAATCTATCTTGCATAAACTAGCAACCCGTCCTTCTTTACAGCACAGAAACACCTTTTTCACTAAAGAAAGTATTATTGTTGCTGAAGGTAAGAAATATTTTATTGCTTTTTAATTTGAATTTAATTGAAGGAAAATAACTATGATATATATTAAAATACAAAAAAAAAGTTATTTTCTCTGCTGTTAAATACTGAGGCTGTGTCATTTTGACCCTAAGACAACACAAGAGTTAAACCAAGATCAGAAAAATACATGTTGAGATCCAAATCAACAGGATATGTGACCTGGCTGTTATTGTGCTAATTTCTTATGTTTTTGGTTGGGTATTTCTAGGTATCTCAGTTGTTGTGTTCGATGTGTATGGGGTTTTTTTTATTTTATTTTTTTTTTGCATATTTGTTGATCTGTTAATCTGTGTTTTTTGAGCCTGTTGGCATGAATTTCAGGTTGTAACTACTGAAAATTGAGAACTAGATGCGCGCAGACTTCAATCTAAAGTGTTTGTGCTCATTAAATTAAAATTTGTATGAATGGAACAGTGGGTTGGTGTTCTGTTCTTCTAAAAATTATATTATATATAAATATAAATATTATGGATGCAGTCGAATCAATATGGAAACATATTCATGTTTTTTTTCTTTTCTGAGAGCAAACTTTGTTTTAAATTTGTCATGCACAAATATTCATTTTTGTTTTAGATGTTTTGTAAAGTGTATGAAAGATAAGCTTGACCTTTATTAATGCCCAAGGAAATTCTTTTGCCAGAGATTAAAAGTGAGCAGAACTTAGGTCCCTGGTTATTTCCTGCATTGCAACAGGAAATACACATAAAAAATAATATACAAATAATATGATGTCATATTTTTCATACTATTATGGGTTCAAGCATACTAAAAGTATGTCATAGTACTGTTGTAGTGTACTAGTGAACATGTTAGCATGTTGTGTTTATAGTAAACTGGAATTGTACAGCCTACTCTTCCACCGTTGCTGTTTTGTTGTTTTAAACGTCACTGCCACATTGCACAAAGGGATATTTGCATTATCATTATTATTATAACTTTAATTAATTGTTAAGCTCAAGGAAACTACATTACAACTATAGTGACCTTTGCAAATAATAATAAAAGACACTTCAATGACCAGTTTTATATTTTATTAACACTCAGCCAGATGTTCCACATCGAGTCTGCAGGTTGTCTCCTCATTGTCATTGAGTTTCAGGTGTGAATGTGGAGAAAAATAATCTGAATTGTATATTTTAAATGTATACTTTGTTTGGTTCAGTGAAGGCCTTTCTTTGAATGCAGATTCTTCCTCTGTCCTAAATATTACAGTTGTGGTAAGAGTGAAGGAATCTAACAGCTGTGAGTTAATGTTGCACCAAAATGTTGCAATGACAGTAAATAAAGTTTGCTTGTTTGTTATCATGAGGGATATGTGTAAAATGTGTCAAATGTGTTAATAACTATATTAACTTCTTAATAAACCCTCAAATTTATGAGTACAGCTTTCCTGACTTTCAATCCTGGGAACATGTAAATGAAATGACGCAGCAGTTATTAATTAATATGTTTCCAGTCATGCTTTGTGAGCCTGTCAATAGTGGTGCAGGTATTAAACTAAATGTTTAATTAAATATTAAAATGTTGACCTGTTGAAAAGTTATTAGATTCATCCTGAGGCCGATATGATATATGAACCACATTTGATCTCTTTGGATCAAAATGTTTGACTGACTGACAGGTAAAAATATGACAGTTTGTTTCCTGAAGTTTTTCAGGTCATGAGGTCATGAGGTCATGAACTGATGGAAACAGAGAGCTGTGATCATTTGACTGTTGAACACTTGGATGGAGTGTTGAAACGTGTCAATACTGAACAGACTGACAATAACACTGAAATAAAAAAAAGTGAATTTAGCAACAACTGCCTTTTAAATAATACAGAAACATGATAATACATTAAAATATGACATTTGTGCACTTTTGGACAGTCATTAGTCTCTTTCTCCATGAGGGGCTGTTTGCTCATCAGGACACTTCTTTTTCTTCCTGTCAAAAAAAAATTACTCTGTCTCTTCCCTCCTCGCTCACTAGCTGACAGGATCCACCACCAGGACTTTACACTCCCTCTTGGCAATCTTGTCCAGTGACAGCAGCGATTTGTCCTGCGGCGGCAGGTAGAGCGGCCGGCCAACCGGCGAGCCAACGGGAGGAGTGATGGCTCGCCGCTCCATGGCACTGCCCGTCCTGATGCACACAAAAACACAAAAACACCTGATTGAATGAAACTGGACGCGAAACATCACAGGTTTTTATGACGAGAAGGCAACACAAACTTCTGGCTAAAATCTCTCAAAGCGCTGTCGTCCATTACAGTCCAGATGAGAGAAAATAACTGTGTACTCTATTATACACACTTTGCAGGAGCTGTTTTAGGGGACAAGAACATTTGGATGTTGTGTTTGCAAACTGCAAATCCTCCTCGCTGTACTATACTGAGCTATACTGAAGTTCAGAGGTTTAATGAATGTTTCTGTCATGTCAATATTATTTAAGTGCAATAAAAGACTTACTGTCTAACAATAGTTAGAACCACGATGTATGTACATTTCTTAACACATTTCTTATTTTGATTTATATGTGATGTATTTGTTTTTTCTGAACAAACAACTATTAATTGTGACCCCCTCTTTTCTTTATCAATTAAGATTTGTAACTAGAAAGCACAAAAAACAATATTATCATAGTTTTTTATGGAGTAATGCATATATTTTTTTTTATTTATATTTTTTACTGTGTCTCCTCGTTTCTGAAAAAGGAAACCTTTAGCCTTGGTCTTCTTGCCTCATATTTGTAAAAAAAAAAACAAAAAAAAAAACAATACATTTTTCTAAAATAAAGAAAAAATAAAATAACATTTCTGACTCCCCTTTGATATCAAAGAAGCAGAAAACACAAAGATTCATGTCACCAAAAAAATTGAATTGTAAAAGTTATATGATTAAACAGTGACTAAATGTTGTATTTACCTCATGATGTGGGATCGTGACGGTTGCTGGTGAGAGAAGGACTGGGATCGGCCCAGACTGGCCTGGTGTCGGTCCAGCAGGTCCCGAAACGCTGGGCTGGATGGGCTGTTTTTACCTGATGGGACAAGAAAACACACTCAACACAGTGACAAAAAAACACCCCTAGTAGCTACCCAGGGCCCACATGTCCGACCACTATTTGTTATTTAACTGTACTATATAAATAACCTGACTTGATTTTCTGATTTTAAAACAGCAACAGAAGCAAAGAGATGTTCTCCTCTTACGTGACAGCGGCCGAGCATCAGGCGGAGGGTTGGACACTGAGGCCGTGAACTGGAGCTTCAACTTCATGTGTTGACTCAGCTGTAGAGAAAAGTTCATCAGAGGAGAAGAAAACTAGGCGTGTCATGAAACAGTGAGGCCTGCAGACGTCTTACTTCATACATTACATGTGTCTGAGACTCAGAGTAGACGTACCTCATACAGTCCTGGTTTGAGGATCTGGAAGGCCACGCTGAAGGACAGAGTGCTGCCTTTCCGACAGTGGCCGAGGTTACTCAGAGGACTGTGGCAGACCACAGCAGCCAGCGACGCATCATCGACCTGACCTCGACCTGAACAACACAGAAATAATGCCTTACTGGACACTCATGGGTCAAAAACTCACTTCGAACGGTTTTATTCTTTAGTATAAAAGCTCAAAGATCACAACTAATTCTAAATAAAATCTATATTTTACATAGTTATTTAAAATCTTAATAATTATCTTCTGCATTAAATCCAGCATTCAAAGTTAGTAAATTTCTGTTAATGTTCCCAAACAAGGATCATGCTAAACCAAATTCTAACCACAACCAAGTTTTCAAAACACCCACATCCACTGTTTTTCCCCATCAGATCTTAAACAGTAGTCGATACACAATCCATCTATTGAGTCAATATCGGCTTGATATTCAGTGTTTGTATTGGTGTACATTACTCACATAAGGTAAGATAAGACAGCTGAGGGTACATTTAAAATTCCAGAGATTTTAACTTGACTTTATGGGTCCAAGCCCCTGGAAGAAGAGCAAAAACAACTAAATACTGAATGGTCCTCACAAAAACAGGAGCACACCGACCCTCTGGAGTCCAGACGAGTCGCACAGCCAGGAAGTCCTGCAGGTTGTTGAGCAGAACATATTTGACCTTGAAGTGTTCCTTCACCTTGACGGTGCTCGGGCAGCTGGCCGTCATGACAAACCGAGGCCGGTCCAGACGGATGCTGGGTAACCTGAGAGAGGAAGGGAAGGTGTTTATTAACAAACACAAGTATCAACCCACACAGGCATAGTATGAGTAGGACACACTATTAAGTAATATATTTATATTATAGTGGCTTCCTCCTTACCCCTGGTGTTGGTCACACAATGCCTACATCCTTACCTGTAGTGAGTGTAGATACAGTTGGTGAAAGGCATCTTAGGAGTTGACCACTGCAGCACAGCGACCAGAGGAACCTCCAGCCCCTGAAAATAAAACATAAAAACAACATTATGACAACAATTGATGTCCTTCCAAAATATTTTTGGGTAATCAGCAATATTTTTTCTGTAATGGTTAATCCACCAGCATGTGTGAGCTCTTTAATCAAAATGATATCTTTAATGCTATAGTTATTGTTATCCAGGAATTTTAAAATGAACTGTTAAACAAAAAAAGCAGAACATTTTTTTTATTATGACATTATTATTATTTTTTGATTGAGATGTAAAATTCTGCTTATTTCCTGTGATTCCTGAACAGAAAATGTGTTTTAATGGTTGTTTGTTATTCTGCATTCATTTCTGACTGTGTTTTCACTCAAATTTAGTATTAAAAGGTGAATTCAGTTTAAATTTCTCAGTCCTGTTCAAAATGTCAAAGCCTGGGGAACTCAGTGAGAAAGAAAGAGTCCCAGTTAAAGTTAATGAAATGCTGCTGGAGGCTCTCTGGGTCTCTAAGAAGTCTGTTAAACTCGACCAAAACAATCAGTCTATTTAGTATAGTATAGATATGAGTATACTGTATCTATAAGTTTCTAATAGTGACAGAAAACACAAACTCCGTCAAAGACAAGTGCAACAGCAAAATCATGAATAAAATTATAATATTAAAATATGATAATGATGTTCTAGGAAATGACCACGCAAACGTGTCCAAACCTCGTTGGAGTCGTCTTGCGGCATGTCATTGAGGTGCAGCTGGAACAGGAAGTCATGCTCCTCCAAAGCACTGAGCATGCTGGGAAGGCGGCAGGCCAGGCTGTCCACCCTGCAGAAAGACGCCATGCCAACCTCACCTGACTGGTGGCTGCAGAGCAGAAGAGGAAGTAGCATTGAAATATCCAACTCATGCAGATAGTTTTAACACAGTGTAAAACACTTTATTAATCCTGATGGAAATTCAATAGCCTACCAGATCTGAATAAGTTTTAATCTGTGGTTCCACTGGGCCTCAAACTAACGACCTTCTGCATGTAAAAGTACTAATGTCACACTGTGAAAATGCTCCACTACAAGTAAAAGTCTTGCATACTAAATCTGCTGCATACTTATGTTGCACGTTACACCACTATGACCTGTTAAATGGGTTAATGCCACATAAATAAATGACTTTTTAACTCAAATGGTTCTGAGCTTATCTTATACCTGTGTCTGGAACCAAAAGGGAGTGTCTGGAATACATACAGTATATATGACAACATCCCAACAACACAAAAGCATAAAAAGCCAATATAAAGTACATAAAATGCATTAGATCGTAAACATAACTAAACAGCAACTTACAGTGACACACAGAGCACCAGATGTAGCGCAGTGTATTTCTGAGTTTATACAGTTCTCACTGGTCCTGAGTTAAAGTTACACTTTGGATAGTGTTAATATTTAACTCGTTAAATATCTAACATTGTCAGTGTAGTTTTATAACACAGGAATAGTTTTAAAGTGTGTATCATCCTAATAAATATATACGTGTCAAAGACCATACACTGTCATGCTGTATATTTCTTAACGATCTGTGCTTACAGAAGTTTAAATGTGATAAGCCACAAAACCTAGAAGTCATCAAGTGTAAACAAATATTTCAAAATGTATATTCCACACAGGGTTTATCAAATCATCCCTGTCCACACAGCAATTTAATCACTGCCAGTGTAAAAAACACCCATCAACTCAAAATAATTTACGATGGGAAATTAACACTACAGATTTAGCTGTGCACTGTAACAACTGTGACATTTATTAGATATTACAAAAGCACTCAGCATCATATGACTGAACGTACCACACATTGTCCACCAGCAGTACGGAGCCGTCTGGCATCACAGGAAGGTAGGAGGCATTGAGGTTTGGTAAGATCCGAATATCCCGAACACTCACCTCCTCCTGAGAGGACTCATTCAACACTGAGAGAAAAAATAGAAATAAAAAATAAAATAAATATTTATTTCGCTTGTTAAGTACAAGGGTACAAAATCCTTCTATAATATAATAGATGGGACTTAATAATAAAATTCTCCATTTTATTTAATACTGGAGCTGCATTCTTTTGTCACTAAATTGTAAACTAAAATGTTTGGCATCACCACTTTAAGAGAGGTGACTACTCATCTGATTAAAAACTAGCATTATACACATATAGCCTGTGTGTTTATGCTCAAGAAAAAGGAGACAAGCAACATAATTTTCTTTAAATTATGGCAGCGCGCTTTCCTCAGATGATCAGATTGATGTAAAAAGGGAAACTGGTTACATTTCTGCTGCTGTAGCTCTACAAACCACTGACATCAGCTAAACAGATAAAGTGCATGTAAATTATAATTTCAAATATAATAATAATAATAGCAGTGCATAAGAATTGATGAGGAATGAAACTCCGACCTTTGAGGACGACGAGATGCCTCCCAGAGACGGTCATCTGCTTACAGCGGATGGTGGGAGGTGGCAGGACAGTCAGAGTGGTGCTCACTGAGGATGGGAGCAACCAAAGCTTTGTTATTAATCAATATGTTTGTCAATCAATGGCTTGGTGTATGATATGCGAAAAAAAAAGAAAAAAATAGTCAAATATCCTGTTTTGTGCCACCAACAACAAACTGGAACCACAGTAAATAACCAAAATAAATGAAATGATTACATTAATTCTCTGTTTTCCATCCATCCATCCATTTTCTACTGCTTATCCTCTCATAGGGTAGCGAGGGCTAAAGCCTACCCCAGCTGTCTTAGGGCGAGAGGCAGGGTACACCCTGGACAAGTCTCCAGTTCATCACAGGACACCTACAGACAATTTAAATTAGCCAATTACCTAATCCCCATGCATGTTTTTGGATGGTGAGAGGAAGCCCGAGTACCCAGAGAGAATCCACACAGACACAGGGAGAACATGCAAACTTCACACAGAAAGACCACGGGCCGGGATTCGAACCCAGTACCCTATTCCTGTGAGGCAACAGTGCTAACCACGACACCGCCCATTCTCTGGTTTCCACCATTAAAATGTTTGTTATTTTCCAGCCTTTATCATTTGATGTTGAGAAAGTTTGTTGTCTTTGTCTTTTCTAAAACCTGTGTATCATGTAAACAACTCAGGTAATTCCTCTGCTGCTTGGGGCCCCTACCATGAGATCTTTCAATGATACACTTTTGTATTGTGTTGTATTGGGAAGCTTATCAAAGCTGATTCATGTCATGATCTCAGTGTCAAGATAATCACCTGGCCTGCATGGCACTGTGTCTGCAACTGGTACTACAAATACTGGGACCAGACATCTGGTTGGGATATGATTTAACTTCTATAGCCTGTAGTGTGTGTGAGTGTGTTATACCCTGAGCTTTGAAGGTGTTCAGGTCGTGTCTAAAGGTATGTGTTGGCTCTCGTTGCTGCAGGACGCTCAGGTAGCCGAGCTCCTGTACCTCCGCTTTCTCCGCTTCCTTCTTCCACACCGTAACCATCACCTGAAAACACAGAATATATGAACGCGGTGACACCCGCAGGTTTCTGAAGAGCTGTCACTCAAAGTTCCATATCATTTGTTCTAATAATTACTATAGTGTTTTTCAATTTCTTTCATTTTTGCACTATTCTGCCCCTTTTTTGAATGTATTTACATTTCTTAGTGTGTTATCTTTATCTCAACTATCCCTGACTTTAAGCCTTAACATAAAATAAACAGGTGAGTAAAATAACAGTGTTGGAACTGCATATACTGTAAGCTTGACACCTGCTCGAAGCAAACCCCAGATTGTGATTAATGATCACATACAGGTTTGAAAACAGCTTTCACAATTTACCCTAAAGCCCTAAAATCACACATCATCACAGGCAGACAGACAGATCCTCCTCACCTTCACTTTGAGGGTGCTGACTGGGAGTTTGTCCAGAGAGACGGTGAGGGGAAAGATCACTTCGTCCGTCAAAACCACTGGCTCGTCCAGAGGAGACTGGAGACAAAGCATCATAAATAAATAAAACTACTGCAGCGTTGTTGTGAGTGTCACCAGAGGGATGCAATGGCTAGAGTGTGGCACTGGTGCTTACTGCAGCACACTTATGTTGAGCATGTTCACCATTTCAGTGTAGTGTAGCATGTTAGCATGCTAACAATTGCTAATTAGCACTAAACACAAGGTACAGCTGAGGGGGCCGATAGGAATATACTGTGATTAATTTTGCAGGTATTTCATTTGATTATTTGCTAATTGGTCACCAGTGTTCATCCTGAGGGGAACACACGTCGTGGCAATCCTTTGGATCGGGTTGTGTTTTATAGGATAAGGGGAAAATGAATGCTATAGGACAAGTCAGCAGGGAACCAAAATCGTTAAGTTTTCTCAGTATCTACATCAGTGTTTCAATAATGTTTTTATATTCATGGACTTGCTGCTTCATGCCAACATGAGTAATGTCATGTAACCTGGACAGGTGCCCTGCGGAACTCCCTTGCTGCCGTCCCAGATGAGTTGTGGATGAGCAGAGGCTTGCAGTCCCTGAAGTTCCGACACCGGGAGTCCACCCTGCTGCCGAGCGCCGCAATGGCTGCCTCCGCTGCAGCAATGTAGTCCTCCTCTCCGTCCTCGTTGGCCTCGTCACCGCTGCTCTGGTAGTCGTGGTGATGCTGATGATGGTTACCTCGATGGCGGCTACTTTCACCTGGACTCACACTGGCCACAGCACACAGAGAGCCAGCTAGCTCCCTCCAAGCCCGGCTACTGGCCGACTCCGTCCCAAAACCGGCAGCCATACCATCACCACCC
This sequence comes from Synanceia verrucosa, assembly GCA_029721515.1. NCBI lineage: Eukaryota > Metazoa > Chordata > Actinopteri > Perciformes > Synanceiidae > Synanceia > Synanceia verrucosa. The sequence goes on along the minus strand of CM056565.1, from coordinate 19,480,353 downwards.
ACTGCTGGAAAGTCATACACACACATCACTGTTTTAACCCTGGTCTGGGCCAGTGCTTACAGTATTTTAGTCCTGAGATTTAGATTGGATTTATCTCATCTTTCACAGTGTTTTAGCCCTGGATTTATCTCATCTTTCACAGTGTTTTAGCCCTGGATTTATCTAATCTTTCACAGTGTTTTAGCCCTGGTTTTATCTAATGTTTCACAATGTTGTAGCCCTGGTTCTATCTAATGTTTTACAGTCTTTTAGCTGTGGTTTTATCTAATGTTTACAGTGTTTTAGCCTTGGTTTTATCTAATGTTTTACAGTGTTTTAGCTGTGGTTTTATCTAATGTTTTACAGTGTTGTAGCACTGGTTTTATCTAATGTTTTACAGTGTTTTAGCTGTGGTTTTATCTAATGTTTACAGTGTTTTAGCCTTGGTTTTATCTAATGTTTTACAGTGTTTTAGCCTTGGTTTTATCTAATGTTTACAGTGTTTTAGCCTTGGTTTTATCTCATGTTTTACAGTGTTGTAGCACTGGTTTTATCTAATGTTTTACAGTGTTTTAGCTGTGGTTTTATCTAATGTTTACAGTGTTTTAGGCTTGGTTTTATCTAATGTTTTACAGTGTTTTAGCCTTGGTTTTATCTAATGTTTCACAGTGTTTTAGCCCTGGTTTTATCTCATGTTTTACAGTGTTGTACCACTGGTTTTATCTAATGTTTTACAGTGTTTTAGCTGTGGTTTTATCTAATGTTTACAGTGTTTTAGGCTTGGTTTTATCTAATGTTTTACAGTGTTTTAGCTGTGGTTTTATCTAATGTTTACAGTGGTTTAGCCTTGGTTTTATCTAATGTTTTACAGTGTTTTAGCCTTGGTTTTATCTAATGTTTTACAGTGTTTTAGCTGTGGTTTTATCTAATGTTTACAGTGTTTTAGCCTTGGTTTTATCTAATGTTTCACAGTGTTTTAGCCCTGGTTTTATCTCATGTTTTACAGTGTTGTAGCACTGGTTTTATCTAATGTTTTACAGTGTTTTAGCTGTGGTTTTATCTAATGTTTACAGTGTTTTAGCCTTGGTTTTATCTAATGTTTTACAGTGTTTTAGCCCTGGTCCAGTATTTTGTTGGCTTTTCAATTTTGGTTTGGTCCAATGGGCCAAACCAAAACATAGGAGCATTTTTCATACCCATGAAAACACATTAAATGTCTTCTCTGCATTTTCATGTTTAATTGTTAAAAAATAAATTGAAGAAGCTGCTCTCCAGGGTGTGACATGAATCATATTCATTATTTTATGTTTGTATCTGATTTTGTGTTTTATCATATGCAATTCTTCAGAGTTAAATTTATCTGACAGGGTAACCAATCGTGTTGTGTTCTAGCCTATATGATCCTACAGATATAATAGTCATGTGACTGCTGAAGGTGTTAATGTTAAACCTACTTGTGACGCAACAGACCCACCATGTAGGCCTACATGTCTGTTTTAATATTATACAAACAAAACAGAATTATAATTATCCTGCGTCCATCTCTCCCTCCTCCCTTCCATCAAGAGCCGGTTGGATGAGAGCATCCTCCATTCTCATCCCTCCTCCCTTACCGGGGCCGTGCTCTGTTGGCGTCGCCCCAGCGTCCCTGCAGCGCAGCACCAGGAGGAAGCGGACCGTCTCGCCCAGGTAGAGGTGACTCCTGCGTGGCAGAGTGCGGTAGCGGGCCGGGTCCGACAGATCCGTGATCGGCACCGCCGGGAAATACATGAAATACTCGCACTGCGACTCCATCATCTGCACCATGGCTACAAACGGAGGAGGCAGAGTGATCAGCAGCAGAATGAGAGTCACTGCCACAATAAAACACACGCTTCCTGTTCGCTCTTTCAAAATAAAAGCGCCAACGTTGCATGAATTACACGTGAAAAACAAAATCGGTGAAAACACCGATACTAATAAAATTATTATTATTATTATTGTTACTATTATTATTATTATCGTTATTACTACTGTAGAGACATTGTGGTACGGAGTATTTTTCTTCAACAGTTTAGAATTATTGTTTGTCCAGTGCACACATACAAGGCATGGATACAAGCAAAACACAGTACTGGACTAAACAAACCCAATCGAATAGAATATTTTAATAATATTATTAATAATACTAATAAATATTTGCTGTAGGCTATGTACCAAAAGAAGACATATATTTTAACAGCAAATGAAATTAAATGAAATAAGGTATTTTTTTTTTTATTGTTGTGAGAGTTAATGTTGATATTAGGTCTATTTAGGGTAGAAAATCTGTTCACCGAACAACAAATAAGATGTCTTTGAAAGAATTCTTCAATAAGCGTTACATTTGGTCTTTTTATGGTCTTATTATGTTATTATTATTACTATTGAATTAAATGGTTGATTAATTGATCAACACATATTCAATTATTGTATTCAATTAATAGGCCTACAAGTAGCTAATAAATGACAAAATAAGGAGAGATCACTGTACTTTGTCCTAATGCATACATGGACAAAAATACATCATTAAATGGGCATTTCTGTATGCTTGCACATACCTATTTGGTATTTGCACCTTTTTAAATATACATTTTATATTTCATGTCTTAGTATGCATATTTTTTTAGAATAATAAAAATGATAAAGTGCACAACAACTAAATACAACATTGACTGAAAAATACTAAAAAACAAAGGACTAGGGAAAAAACATCCACCCCACAAACACACTTTTAAATTATTCTAAACAACAAAGCCCATACAAAACTAACTTAAACCTGCATTCTCTCCAACAGCCAGCAGAGGGTAATACTGGTTTCAGAAATAAAGGCATTTGTATGAAGTCTATGGGAAAATTACCCTTTTCTCCTGGGGTGTATTCCAGAATGTGGGTTAAGTGAACACTCACTAACACTGAGTATGTTAACCCTGAATGAGGGAACCTCAGGGTTTCAGTTCCAGAAAGAGAGGTCAGTAAAACTCTGAGTCAATCACCATGTGAACTGACTCTGTGAACCTAACCTGCTCACTGTCAGCTTTTCTATCATAAACCCTGAGTTCAGCCCCTCGAATCCCTACTTCCGAGCCTGAAGCAGCTTCAGACAGACATGAGTTGTGAGTTGCCTGTAGGAACTCCCATTGACATCGAGGCACGATTAATTCACAATGCCTTAGTTTAGATGTGCTGTCATTCCCCAGAAAATATCTGTTTGAACAGTACTGTTTTCATTAGACTTAATCATTTACCTCAACAACATTCTCCAGCCACACATATCAAATATATAGATATATAAATATGCACATATATTAGGGCTGTCAAAAGTAGTGCATTTAAAGATTTTTTTCATTGATTAATTCATTCATTTTATGTCTCCACATGTATTTAAACATGTTTGTCATATTGCCTTTGACAATAAGAACAAACATTTAATTCAAATGCAGTATGTGCAAATTACAATTAATCCATGCATGAAACTTTATTGTCAAGTAAATTTGCACAAACAAGGAATTTAACTTGGTATATAAACGGAGTGCAGAGATAAGAACCAAAAGATCATAAAATGAAGAGTAAATATGGGGTCCAAAAACTTAATTATGACACAAGTGCAGTGCAATATGGCAGATAAATGGAGAGGGTGAATAAATCATGGGCCTTGTTGATGAGGCCAGCTGCAATGGGAAAACTGTTCTTGTACCGTGAGATTCAGGCAGGACCTGAATCTCAGGTCCTGATGGACCGCAGTGTCCTGCCAGAGGGGAGGGACTGAAACAATACAAGTCCAGGGTGGGAGAGGTTGGCCACAATATTGTAAGTATTCATAAAACTCTCAAACATAGTGAGTTTCAGTTAAAAAATGTTATTAGCAAATACAGCAAGGTGGCTTGCATTTTAAGAAATTTAAATGCTTTAATTAATAGTGTCAAACATTTCAACAAATGTTTAAAATATACATCCCTTAAATGACAATGATGGTTGAGTAATTCAGTGTAGCCTAGGATGAGACCACAGCCTTGGCTGGAAAGATTGTCACTTTCAGTTGACAACTAAGATATAGCATGAGAATGGATCTGATGGTCTTGTCTCTGATACCATAGATGAGAACACTAAGACATCTGGGGAAAAGGATAAGACATAGAAAAAGAAAACTCTGGATGCGTAGAATTGCTAGTCTGTCAGTGATTTTTGAGATGGCAATAACCAAGGGGTTGAAAATGGTTGAAGACAGGCTGAGGCCCAACTGCACCAGATGCAGCAGCAGTGTGTTACGAGCTTTATGAGCTGAAGCTTTGTCAGTGGAGGCTGACCTGGCTGCTATCATCACAACAATATAGGATGAAGTGACTGACACACCAGCTGATACAAACAGAAAATAAGTGTACACTTTGTCATAATCAAGCAACACTTGGCTAAGCACCAAGCCTTCGTGGGCACAAAAATCTTTCATCTGCAGGCTCTCCAGGTCTTCAAATGGAAAATTCAACAGTAAAATAACTCTTGTGAGAACATTGAGTGAACTGAAGGCCCAACTCACAATGATAGCCACCGCTGTGTTTCTAATGGTGATGATGGTAGCGTGCCTCAGTGGGTGGCACACAGCTACATATCTCTCCAGAGACATCAGCACCAGCGTTACAGGAGAGATTTCATTGGTTAGATTTTGGAGCATGATGAGAACACCACATACAGGATATGTTAGTGTTATTCTACATGCAGACAGCAGGTAGAGTAACTGGCTCAGTGCCATCTGTACAGTGTCTGCAAAAAGGAGGTTAAACAGAAGAATGTAACGGGATGTTTCACACAGCACTACTTTACTCCTTAAGGTGAATAACATGACCCCATTAATGAAAAGAAACACACAGCATGGCACTGTAATTGGAGCAGAAAACAACACAATTTCCAGTATTCCTCGTGTCCGGTGTCCAGTGGTGATGTTGGTCTGAGATGAAGTTACATATGACATAATTTAGAGACATTTATGGCAGCCCCATGATATCATAATGGAACACATTTTTGTCCTGATATATGTATATATATAACATTTTAATATGAAATAATGTGGAAATTTTCAAATCCTGTTTGTTTGATGTAACTATAACACATAAGCACAATTAACTTTACACAGAAATATAAAACATTCCTTGTAGTTGCTGATATTTCTATTGAGTTTACATGAAAAACAGAAAGTAATCCACATACATTTACCCAGTGCTGATGGTTAGGATGTTGGAGATGATGTCTGAGTCCATGTGAGCAGAACTGCTCTGTAGGGTTTGCTTATCCTCACATGCATTTAAGAACTCAGTGTTCCCATCCAGTTCTCATGAGAACGTCACACATGAGCAGACTAGATCTGTGGAAAAAAAAAAAAAAGTAAAGGCTGATGTAATTAATTCAATATCTACAGGCAGTGCGCTGGACTATGAAAGCTGTGAGAGGAGCAGACATTCTGCATGGATTCCACTCAGCCCACAGTCCACCTCAGTATGAATTACAATGAAAGAAACGACCCCCTCTGTCATTTAGAGCAGTGTTTCTCAACCCTGGTCCTCAGGACCCGCACTATCCTGCATGTTTTAGATGTCAACCTGCTCCAGCACACCTGATTAAAAGCAGTGGATCGTTATCAGGCTTCAGCAGAACTTGATGATGAGCATTTGAATCAGGTGTGTTGGAGCAGGGTTACATCTAAAACATGCAGGACAGTGGGTCCCGAGGACCAGGGTTGAGAAACGCTGATTTAGGGTATGACCCTCATATTGTGCTAGATGTACGTCATAAAAGTGGCCAGTGAGTGTAGACACTGGATTTGATACATGTGAGGTGAAATTGTATGGAGAGAACATGTCCATGGGGATGAAGAGCAGTATCCAGCTGTGAGCAATGGATTCTGAGCAATATGTCCTCCTCTCCACCACGCCAGACAGATGAGGCATGGGCAGCGCATCATGCTCTTCAACATGCCTAACAGATGGAGCCTGACAACGACATCTTCCTCACCACCTTATCAAGCAGATAATGAAAAGAGAAAGTCTGGGCTTCCCAATCCCATCTCCACCCCATGAACTGGACCCATGGACAGGTTGTCATGTGCTCTTTCATCAAATGCAATAACATGAAAGCAGTGAGATGAGAAGGCAAAGGGACTCTGGGGCAGAAAGTTGGTAGGTCACAAGTGTGTATGGGACATGGAGTCATACAGATGGAGAGGCTCACTGTGTCATAGTACAGCAGTACAGATCTATAGCAGCGTAACATGGACTGATCCAAGGAGTCTGGACCTATAGCGGCATAACTATGGACTGATCAAAGACGGCCTGAGCCAGCCTCGGATCAAGTGTAACTAAACTTGGCACAAAAAACAAGAAAATTTGTGTTTGCTGTGACAATGCTCTTTTGCAATGAATCACATACCATTGAAAAGCCTGTATATTTCCCTTCCCTTTCCCCAGGTGAGGGTTCCATAGTTCAGTGAACCCAAAAGCATGACTCAGTCACAGAACTCTTCACAATAAAAGTCTTTATTTTAGGCTGACAGGTAGGCACAAAACAAGCTCTGGTATACAGGCAGACGCACATGCCCTTCCAGGCTGGGAAGGAGCACATGGAGAACCTATCGCTGCTCTCATCGCTAGACACAAAAACAGTCAACCTAAAATGTGAGGATTTGACTATACTCAAAACTACTTCTCAACATAAGAAGGGAGAAAATGACTACACTCAAAACTAGAAGTAAAAATGCTAAACCTCAGAAGGGAGGAAATGGCTACAGTCAAATATATAAACAAAAACAGACTCGCTAGAAAAATAACAAAACAAAACTCTCATTAGGGGAGTGTGTCTATGTTCCCTGGGTCATATGTTCCCATCTCTGTATATGACTGGGGAATATAGGACCTTTCCCACTCAATGGCTATCCCCCACCCGGTTTTCTTACCCTAACCCTAACCTCCCTTCCCCACTTTTTAACATCCCCCACCCTGCTCTCTCACCCTAAACCTTTTTTCTAAAAAAGGGTCCTATGTTCCCCAAGCAGGGGTACAAAAAAATGGTGAACTTCACCAAACCAGACAAAACATGACACTCTCTTGTTACTGACTCAAGTTTTGAGTGTCTTGAACCCTCAGCTTCTTCCAATCAGGCACCACTTGTCTCCTGAATGTCAGCACCTGATTGGCAGCACATGTGAGCATGGGCCCTGCTACAGTGGTCAGTGGGTGTCTACACCAAGATTCGGCACACCACATTTGACTAACAGGACTTGTGTGATAGGGCAAATTTGCTGATGTTCTGCAAAACCAAGTAAATGTTATGTTCCATTGTTACAAGCTTGCTCAGGCCTGTAACAAAAGAGAGAGCTCACACAAACCTTTTTTTAACCCGTTTATTATCCCAAGGTCAGCTGAGCAAAAAAAGTACCCAAAAATGTGGAAATCAGTCAGATCAGTAATGCTATAAGTGTAAAGTGTGTGAAGACAATCATGAAAAGAAAATAGAAGCTAGGAAATTTGGAGATTCCCCAGAGGGCAGCATGGTGTGAGAGAGAAAGAGCCGGATTTGGCAGCCATTTTAAATACGGTCCAGTAGTGCTGCCAGGAGGCCTGCTATGACTGCCGTTCACCATCAGGCCTGTTTGCGCTGTTGTCGGCAACATGTGGGGCGGCTTTGGTTCAGTGGTAGAACAAGAAGAAGGAAGAAAATTTCAGTGCTTGCACCAGATATTTTTTTCTTTAAGTGCAACCAGTGCCCCCTACTTCAATATGTAGTAGTTATAGTTTTCATGAATAGAGCCAATAATTTCAGGGGCAAAAAAGAAATATGCAGGACCTTGAATTTTTTATGATCAGTGAATTTACAACATTTGAACATGTTTTTCACTTTACTGTTTTCGCAACAGTACAATGGTGGAGTTAATTTGTATATTTAAACCCATTTGTTGAATGACTTTTTTAAAAACACATTTAACTCCAATGCTGTATCTGCAAAGTATAATTAATTCAGAGGGAAAGCAAAAAAAATGTTGCGTAAGTAAACAACAGTTATTTTATTATACATTATTGTAACTATTCACATAAAACTCACACATTCAGCGAATTAATGTCAATAAATGTTGTCAGCAAGTGCAGCGAAGCAGCTTACATTTTAATAAAATGAAATGCTTTAATTAATATTCTGTTTAATATTTTAAGAAATGTTCTAAGTCATGGTTGAGTAATTCAATGCAGCCTAGAATTAGACCACAGCCTTGGCTGGAAAGATCATCATTTTCAGTTGACAATGTAGATATAGCATGAGTATGGATCTGATGGTCTTGTCTCTGATACCATAGATGAGAACACTAAGACATCTGGGGAAAAGGATAAGAAATAGATAAAGAAAACTCTGGGTGCGTATGATTGCTAGTCTGTCAGTGATTATTGAGATGGCAATAACCAAGGGTTTGTAAATGGTCGAAGACAGGCTGAGGCCCAACTGCACCAGATGCAGCAGCAATGTGTTACGAGCTTTATGAGCTGAAGCTTTGTCAGTGGAGGTTGACCTGGCTGCTATTACCACACCAATATAGGATGAAGTGACTGACACACCAGCTGATACAAACAGGAAATAAGTGTACACTTTGTCATAATCAAGCAACACTTGGCTAAGCACCAAGCCTTCGTGGGCACAAAAATCTTTCATCTGCAGGCTCTCCAGGTCTTCAAATGGAAAATTCAACAGTAAAATAACTCTTGTGAGAACATTGAGTGAACTGAAGGCCCAACTCACAATGATAGCCACCGCTGTGTTTCTAATGGTGATGATGGTAGCGTGCCTCAGTGGGTGGCACACAGCTACATATCTCTCCAGAGACATCAGCACCAGCGTTAGAGGAGAGATTTCATTGGTTAGATTTTGGAGCATGATGAGAACACCACATACAGGATATGTTAATATTATTCTACATGCAGACAGCAGGTAGAGTAACTGGCTCAGTGCCATCTGTACAGTGTCTGCAAAAAGGAGGTTAAACAGAAGAATGTAACGGGATGTTTCACACAGCACTACTTTACTCCTTAAGGTGAATAACATGACCCCATTAATGAAAAGAAACACACAGCATGGCACTGTAATTGGAGCAGAAAACAACACAATTTCCAGTATTCCTCGTGTCCGGTGTCCAGTGGTGATGTTGGTCTGAGATGAAGTTACATATGACATAATTTAGAGACATTTATGGCAGCCCCATGATATCATAACGGAACACATTTTTGTCCTGATATATGTATATATATAACATTTTAATATGAAATAATGTGGAAATTTTCAAATCCTGTTTGTTTGATGTAACTATAACACATAAGCACAATTAACTTTACACAGCAATGTAAAACATCCCTTGTAGTTGCTGATATTTCTATTGAGTTTACATGAAAAACAGAGAGTAATCCACATACATTTATCCAGTGCTGATGGTTAGGATGTTGGAGATGATGTCTGAGTCCATGTGAGCAGAACTGCTCTGCAGGGTTTGCTTATCCTCACATGCATTTAAGAACTCAGTGTTCCCATCCAGTTCTCATGAGAACGTCACACATGAGCAGACTACATCTGTGGAAAAAAAAAAAAAAGTAAAGGCTGATGTAATTAATTCAATATCTACAGGCAGTGCGCTGGACTATGAAAGCTGTGAGAGGAGCAGACATTCTGCATGGATTCCACTCAGCCCACAGTCCACCTCAGTATGAATTACAATGAAAGAAACAACCCCCTCTGTCATTTAGAGCAGTGTTTCTCAACCCTGGTCCTCAGGACCCGCACTATCCTGCATGTTTTAGATGTCAACCTGCTCCAGCACACCCGATTAAAAGCAGTGGATCGTTATCAGGCTTCAGCAGAACTTGATGATGAGCTGATCATTTGAATCAGGTGTGTTGGAGCAGGGTTACATCTAAAACATGCAGGACAGTGGGTCCCGAGGACCAGGGTTGAGAAACGCTGATTTAGGGTATGACCCTCATATTGCGCTAGATGTACGTCATAAAAGTGGCCAGTGATTGTAGACACTGGATTTGATACATGTGAGGTGAAATTGTATGGAGAGAACATGTCCATGGGGATGAAGAGCAGCATCCAGCTGTGAGCAATGGATTCTGAGCAATATGTCCTCCTCTCCACCACGCCAGACAGATGAGGCATGGGCAGCACATCATCCTCTCCAACATGCCTAACAGATGGAGCCTGACAACGACATCTTCGTCATCACCATATCAGGCAGATAGTAAAAAGAGAAAGTCTGGGCTTCCCAATCCCTTCTCCACCCCATAAACTGGACCCATTGTCAGCATTGTCACATGCTCTTTCATCAAATGCAACAACATGCAACAAAGGTCTTTATTTTCAGCTGACAGGTAGGCACGAAACAAGCTCTGGTATACAGGCAGACGCACGTGCCCTTCCAGGCTGGGAAGGAGTACATGGAGAACCTATCGCTGCTCTCATCGCTAGACACAAAAACAGTCAACCTGAAATGGGAGGATTTGACTACACTCAAAACTACTTCTCAACATGAGAAGGGAGGAAATGACTACACTTAAAAACTGGAAGTAAAAATGCTAAACCTCAGAAGGGAGGAAATGGCTACAGTCAAATCTAGAAACAAAAACAGACTCGCTAGAAAAATAATAAAACAAAACTCTCATTAGGGGAGTGTGTCTATGTTCCCTGGGTCATTTGTTCCCATCTCTGTACATGACTGGGGAATATAGGACCTTTCCCACTCAATGGCTATCCCCCACCCGGTTTTCTTACCCTAACCTCCCTTCCGTACTTTTTAACATCCCCCACCCTGCTCTCTCACCCTAAACTTTTTTTCTAAAAAAGGGTCCTATGTTCCCCAAGCAGGGGTACAAAAAAAATGGTGAACTTCACCAAACCAGACTGTTATAGTCTATGCCTTTTCCGTCCCTCATGTGTCAGCTGTTTTCCCCCTCCCCCGTGTTTCCTTGTCAGTCTCTGTCTGTGTTGTGGGTGTGGTTCAATCATCTCCTGCTGCCAATCTGCCTGCTCACCTGAAGACCATCTGCCAATCCTCACCTGCACTACAAAAACCCCAGCACTGCAGGTCAGCCTCCGCCAGGTCGTTCAGTCTACCTTGTGGTATTAACCTTGGCCAGCTAAGACTTTTGTTAGCCTTTTTCCTTCATGAGTTCTTGGTACTAAAACGCCTTGTCTCTCCCTGCTGCAGATCATCACCTGTGGATCCCCTGCCACTCTGCTCCTTAAGCCCACCACTCACTTCCAGCTCTGCTTTGCCTGCCTGTTCTGTGTTTCCTGAGGAGACCTGAATCATCGAAGACATTGTTTTTCTCCCAGTGTTTTTTTTAAATAAAGCCACTTACCTCCCAAACTGATATCCAGGTCTCGCTTTTGGGTCCAGTTCACACCACTCATCATATAACACAGACAGAACATGACACTCTCTTGCTACCCCACTTTTTAACATCCCCCACCCTACTCTCTCACCCTAAACCTTTTTTCTAAAAAAGGGTTCTATGTTCCCCAAGCAGGGGTACAAAAAATGGTGAACTTCACCAAACCAGACAAAACATGACACTCTCTTGCTACTGACTCAAGTTTTGTGTGTTTTGAACCCTCAGGTTCTTCCAATCAGGCACCACTTTTCTCCTAAATGTCAGCACCTGATTGGCAGCACATGTGAGCATGGGCCCTGCTACAGTGGTCAGTGGGTGTCTACACCAAGATTCGGCACACCACATTTGACTAACAGGACTTGTGTGATAGGGCAAATTTGCTGATGTTCTGCAAAACCAAGTAAATGTTATGTTCCATTGTTACAAGCTTGCTCAGGCCTGTAACAAAAGAGAGAGCTCACACAAACCTTTTTTTAACCCGTTTATTATCCCAAGGTCAGCTGAGCAAAAAAAGTAACCAAAAATGTGGAAATCAGTCAGATCAGTAATGCCATAAGTGTAAAGTGTGTGAAGACAATAATCAAAAGAAAATAGAAGCGAGGAAATTTGGAGGGTCCCCAGAGGGCAGCATGGTGTTAAGCCTGGTTTATGCTTCTGCGTCGACACCGTAGCTACGCCGTCGCCGCGGACCCTACGCCGTAGCCTGATGCGCACCTCCAAAAAATCCTGACAATGCGTTGCGTTAACTCGTTGAGACGCGAACGGCAAGGACTGTGATTGGTCCGCTCAGAAGGTAATTTCCGGCTGTTGCTTTTCCGGTCAACAGCTCAACAACACCGCTATTTGTGGAGCGGCACGAGCGGTACGGAGTAGTCGGACAGACCACCTCCGCAAACGTCTTCTGTGCTTCAACATTTGTAGTAACAGCATTTCTTTTTCAATTTTATGAGGTCCATCTCCAGAAACACCCGCTCCATCTCAGTTGTCATTGTTTACTGTCGGACAAAAACCAAGGAATCCGATATGATCCCCCAGAAGCCACACAAAGACACAGCCACACCCAGTAGCAGCTTGGCGGTGAATTGCAGAGCTGCACGTTCCCTCGACGCAGAGCTTCGAATGCTCCACGACGGCGTCGGGTCTACACCGTAGCTCCGCCGTCGCCGCAACGCAGAAGCATAAACCAGGCTTTAGAGAGAAAGAGCCAGATTTGGCAACCATCTTAAATACAGGTGAGCCAAGATGCACAGGTGACCCTCATCTCCTCTGACGATCCTGGACCGACAGAAACTCCAAAAAACAGTCACGAATAAGCAAAAAAAAAAAAAAAAAACGGGGGAGATGTCTTCACATCCATATAATCCAATTCTGAACAGATTGCATGTAGCCAGTCTACGGTCTAGTAGGGCTGCCAGGAGGCCTGCTATGACTGCCCTTCACCATCAGGCCTGTTTGCGCTGTTGTCGGCAACATGTGGAGCGGCTTTTGTTCAGTGGTAGAGCAGGAAGAAGGAAGAATATTTCAGTGGTTGCACCAGAATTATTTTCTTTTAGTGCAACCAGTGCCCCCTACTTCAATATATAGTAGTTATAGTTTTCATGAATAGAGCCAATAATTTCTGGGGCAAAAAAGAAATATCAGGACTTCGTCAGCAAGTGCAGCAAAGCAGCTTACATTTTAATAAAATGAAATGCTTTAATTAATATTCTGTTTAATATTTTAAGAAATGTTCTAAGTCATGGTTGAGTAATTCAATGCAGCCGAGAATTAGACCACAGCCTTGGCTGGAAAGATCATCATTTTCAGTTGACAATGTAGATATAGCATGAGTATGGATCTGATGGTCTTGTCTCTGATACCATAGATGAGAACACTGAGACATCTGGGGAAAAGGATAAGAAATAGATAAAGAAAACTCTGGATGCGTAGGATTGCTAGTCTGTCAGTGATTTTTGAGATGGCAATAACCAAGGGTTTGTAAATGGTTGAAGACAGGCTGAGGCCCAACTGTACCAGATGCAGCAGCAATGTGTTACGAGCTTTATGAGCTGAAGCTTTGTCAGTGGAGGCTGACCTGGCTGCTATCACCACACCAATATAGGATGAAGTGACTGACACACCAGCTGATACAAACCGGAAATAAGTGTACACTTTGTCATAATCAAGCAACACTTGGCTAAGCACCAAGCCTTCGTGGGCACAAAAATCTTTCATCTTCAGGCTCTCCAGGTCTTCAAATGGAAAATTTAACAGTAAAATAACTCTTGTGAGAACATTTAGTGAACTGAAAGCCCAACTCACAATGATAGCCACCGCTGTGTTTCTAATGGTGATGATGGTAGCGTGCCTCAGTGGGTGGCACACAGCTACATATCTCTCCAGAGACATCAGCACCAGTGTTACAGGAGAGATTTCATTGGTTAGATTTTGGAGCATGATGAGAACACCACATACAGGATATGTTAGTGTTATTCTACATGCAGACAGCAGGTAGAGTAACTGGCTCAGTGCCATCTGTACAGTGTCTGCAAAAAGGAGGTTAAACAGAAGAATGTAACGGGATGTTTCACAAAACACTACTTTACTCCTTAAGGTGAATAACATGACCCCATTAATGAAAAGAAACACACAGCATGGCACTGTAATTGGAGCAGAAAACAACACAATTTCCAGTATTCCTCGTGTCCTGTGTCCAGTAGTGATGTTGGTCTGAGATGAAGTTACATATGACATAATTTAGAGACATTTATGGCAGCCCCATGATATCATAACGGAACACATTTTTGTCCTGATATATGTATATATATAACATTTTAATATGAAATAATGTGGAAATTTCCAAATCCTGTTTGTTTGATGTAATTATAACACATAAGCACAATTAACTTTACACAGAAATGTAAAACATCCCTTGTAGTTGCTGATATTTCTATTGAGTTTACATGAAAAACAGAAAGTAATCCACATACATTTACCCAGTGCTGATGGTTAGGATGTTGGAGATGATGTCTGAGTCCATGCAGGGTTTGCTTATCCTCACATGCATTTAAGAACTCAGTGTTCCATCCAGTTCTCATGAGAATGTCACATATGAACAGACTAGATCTGTAAAAAAAAACAGTAAATGCTAATGTAATCAAAAGTTATAGCTCACTGACTTAGTTCATGGCAGTGGTTCTCAATTATTTTCCGTCATGTCCCCCCCACCTGAATTGAAATATTATTGATAACCTGATGATATTTATTTATTCATCTGTAGATAAGGTAAGATTTCCACCAACAGAGAAATTTACATTTCACAGTAGCAAGTGCATATCGCAACAGCATAAGGGCCTATATAAAAAAAGAGAACATCAGTAAACAAGAAAAGAATAAATGGAAATATAAATGCTTTAAAATAACTCTTCAACAGTAGTAATATTAGGTAAATATCAATAGCAGTAGGCACATGCTGAAACTGATATACTGGTATACACGTACATGTCACAGTGTAAAATTGTTTAAAACTTGCAGGAGACCAGAAAACTATAATTATACAGTGCTGTACATGAACATTTGAAACATGTTGAGCCTGAACAACTGAAACAGTAATATTGCAGTCAAATATTAAGTTAAATTATCGCACAGTGAGAGAGTTGTAGCTCACTACCATATAAGTTGCTGGCACCAGCATTCTGCATACAACCACCTGATTATCAAAATAGATGTCGCACTCACAAAATGGCCGGCCTGTTGGCGATGTTCAAGTTTTCAGCGAAAAAACTCCAGTGGCTTATTGATATATTTGGGGTGTAAAGGCCAATTAATACTCGTGCGGGACGGACGCAGAGTGGATTCGGCGGAGCTCCATGCATCCTCACAGCGAACATTCACAAGGTCCCCCCGGCCCCTTTTGGGAAATCATAATATGGTCACCCTAGTGGCCGGTGGGTGTAGACACGCCATATGACCAAATCTGATACATATGATGTGAAATTGTGTGGAGAGAACATGTCCATGGGGATGAAGAGCAGCATCCAACTGTGATTCTGAGCAATATGTCCTCCTCTCCACCATGTCAACCAGATGAGGCCTGGGCAGCGCATCATGCTCTTCAACATGCCTAACAGATGGAACCTGACAATGACATCTTCCTCACCACCTTATCAAGCAGATAATGAAAAGAGAAAGTCTGGGCTTCCCAGTCCCATCCCCACCCCATGAACTGGACCCATGGACAGGTTGTCATGTGCTCTTTCATCAAATGCAATAACATGAAAGCAGTGAGATGAGAAGGCAAAGGGACTCTGGGGCAGAAAGCAGGTAGGTCACAAGTGTGTATGGGACATGGAGTCATACAGATGGAGAGGGAGAGGAGCTCAGTGTGTCATAGGAAGTCCCCCGGCAGTACAGATCTATAGCAACGTAACATGGACTGATCCAAGGAGTCTGGACCTATAGTGGCATAACTATGGACTGATCAAAGACGGCCTGAGCCAGCCTCGGATCAAGTGTAACTAAACTTGGCACAAAAAACAAGAAAATTTGTGTTTGCCGTGACAATGCTCTTTTACGATGAATCACATACCATTGAAAAGCCTGTATATTTCCCTTCCCTTTCCCCAGGTGAGGGTTCCATAGTTCAGTGAACTCAAAAGCATGACTCAGTCACAGAACTCTTCACAATAAAAGTCTTTATTTTAGGCTGACAGGTAGGCACGAAACAAGCTCTGGTATACAGGCAGACGCACATGCCCTTCCAGGCTGGGAAGGAGCACATGGAGAACCTATCGCTGCTCTCATTACTAGACACAAAAACAGTCAACCTAAAATGTGAGGATTTGACTACACTCAAAACTACTTCTCAACATGAGAAGGGAGGAAATGACTACACTCAAAACTAGAAGTAAAAATGCTAAACCTCAGAAGGGAGGAAATGGCTACAGTCAAATCTAGAAACAAAAACAGACTCGCGAAAAAAATAACAAAACAAAACTCTCATTAGGGGAGTGTGTCTATGTTCCCAGGGTCATATGTTCCCATCTCTGTATATGACTGGGGAATATAGAACCTTTCCCACTCAACGGCGATCCCCCAACCGGTTTTCTTACCCTAAAGGCCAATTTATAGTACTCCGTAAAGTGCCGTAGAGACGGAGAGCCCTCTGCGTCGCTGGAGAGCCTAACGGAGAGCCTCTCCGTCCTCTCCGGGCACAGGATTTTTTTTTTTAACTGTCCGTCAATCCCTCAAGGGAAGACGGAGACAATAAGGGCTGTGATTGGTCCTCTAGTTGCACCCTGCAGTGAAATGCAGCCATCTCAAATACAGGTGAGCCAAGCTGCACAGGTGACCCTCATCTCCCCTGACGATCCTGGACCTACAGAAACTCCAGAAAACAATCATGAATAAGCAAAAAAAAAAACACAAGGCAATCCAAGGTTCGTCACATCCATGTAATCAAATTCTGACTGCACTTCACTTATTACTTTTTTAAAACACATTTAACTCCAATGCACTATGTGCAAAGTATAATTAATTCTGAAGCAAACAAAAACTGTTGCATAAGTAAACAACACTTATTTTATTATACATTATTGTAACTATTCATATAAAACTCACACATACAGTGAATTAATGTCAATAAATGTCGTCGGCAAGTGCAGCGAAGCAGCTTGCATTTTAATAAAATGGAATGCTTTAATTAATACTCTGTTTAACATTTCAAGAAATGTTCTAAGTCATTATACATCTCCTAAATGAAAATAATGGTTGAGTAATTCAATGCAGCCTAGAATTAGACCACAGCCTTGGCTGGAAAGATCATCATTTTCAGTTGACAACGTAGATAGAGCATGAGTATGGATCTGATGGTCTTGTCTCTGATACCATAGATGAGAACACTAAGACATCTGGGGAAAAGGATAAGAAATAGATAAAGAAAACTCTGGATGCGTAGGACCACCAGTCTGTCAGTGATTTTTGAGATGGCAATAACCAAGGGTTTGTAAATGGTTGAAGACAGACTGAGGCCTAACTGCACCAGATGCAGCAGCAGTGTGTTACGAGCTTTATGAGCTGAAGCTTTGTCAGTGGAGGCTGACCTGGCTGCTATCACCACACCAATATAGGTTGAAGTGACTGACACACCAGCTGATACAAACAGAAAATAAGTGTACACTTTGTCATAATCAAGCAACACTTGGCTAAGCACCAAGCCTTCGTGGGCACAAAAATCTTTCATCTGCAGGCTCTCCAGGTCTTCAAATGGAAAATCTAACAGTAAAATAACTCTTGTGAGAACATTTAGTGAACTGAAGGTCCAACTCACAATGATAGCCACCGCTGTGTTTCTAATGGTGATGATGGTAGCGTGCCTCAGTGGGTGGCACACAGCTACATATCTCTCCAGAGACATCAGCACCAGTGTTAGAGGAGAGATTTCATTCATGAGATCATGGAGCATGACGAGAACACCACATACAGGATATGTTAATGTTATTCTACATGCAGACAGCAGGTAGAGTAACTGGCTCAGTGCCATCTGTACAGTGTCTGCAAAAAGGAGGTTAAACAGAAGAATGTAACGGGATGTTTCACAAAACACTACTTTACTCCTTAAGGTGAATAACATGACCCCATTAATGAAAAGAAACACACAGCATGGCACTGTAATTGGAGCAGAAAACACCACAATTTCCAGTATTCCTCGTGTCCGGTGTCCAGTGGTGATGTTGGTCTGAGATGAAGTTACATATGACATAATTTAGAGACATTTATGACAGCCCCATGATATCATAACGGAACACATTTTTGTCCAGATATATGTATATATATATAACATTTTAATATGAAATAATGTGGAAATTTTCAAATCCTGTTTGTTTGATGTAACTATAACACATAAGCACAATTAACTTTACACAGAAATATAAAACATTCCTTGTAGTTGCTGATATTTCTATTGAGTTTACATGAAAAACAGAAAGTAATCCACATACATTTACCCAGTGCTGATGGTTAGGATGTTGGAGATGATGTCTGAGTCCATGTGAGCAGAACTGCTCTGCAGGGTTTGCTTATCCTCACATGCATTTAAGAACTCAGAGTTCCCATCCAGTTCTCATGAGAACGTCACACATGAGCAGACTAGATCTGTAAAAAAAAAAAAAAAAAAAAAAGTAAAGGCTGATGTAATTAATTCAGTACCTACAGGCAGTGCGCTGGACTATGAAAGTTGTGAGAGGAGCAGACATTCTGCATGGATTCCACTCAGCCCACAGTCCACCTCAGTATGAATTACAATTACAGTCTGTGAAAGAAACGACCCCTTCTGTCATTTAGAGCAGTGTTTCTCAACCCTGGTCCTCGGGACCCACTATCCTGCATGTTTTAGATGTCAACCTGCTCCAGCACACCTGATTGGGTCGCAGGGCGACATCTAAAACATGCAGGACAGTGGATCCCGAGGACCAGGGTTGAGAAATGCTGATTTAGGGTATGACCCTCATATTGCGCTAGATGTACGTCATAAAAGTGGCCAGTGATTGTGGACACTGGATTTGATACATGTGAGGTGAAATTGTATGGAGAGAACATGTCCATGGGGATGAAGAGCAGCATCCAGCTGTGAGCAATGGATTCTGAGCAATATGTCCTCCTCTCCACCACGCCAGACAGATGAGGCATGGGCAGCACATCATCCTCTCCAACATGCCTAACAGATGGAGCCTGACAACGACATCTTTGTCATCACCATATCAGGCAGATAGTAAAAAGAGAAAGTCTGGGCTTCCCAATCCCTTCTCCACCCCATGAACTGGACCCATTGTCAGCATTGTCACATGCTCTTTCATCAAATGCAACAACATGCAACAAAGGGCTTTATTTTCAGCTGATAGGTAGGCACGAAACAAGCTCTGGTATACAGGCAGACGCACGTGCCCTTCCAGGCTGGGAAGGAGCACATGGAGAACCTATCGCTGCTCTCATCGCTAGACACAAAAACAGTGAACCTAAAATGGGAGGATTTGACTACACTCAAAACTACTTCTCAACATGAGAAGGGAGGAAATGACTACACTCAAAACTAGAAGTAAAAATGCTAAACCTCAGAAGGGAGGAAATGGCTAGTCAAATCTAGAAACAAAAGCAGACTCGCTAGAAAAATAACAAAACAAAACTCTCATTAGGGGAGTGTGTCTATGTTCCCTGGGTCATATGTTCCCATCTCTGTATATGACTGGGGAATATAGGACCTTTCCCACTCAATGGCTATCCCCCACCCGGTTTTCTTACATTAACCCGAACCTCCCTTCCCCACTTTTTAACATCCCCCACCCTACTCTCTCACCCTAAACCTTTTTTTCTAAAAAAGGGTCCTATGTTCCCCAAGCAGGGGTACAAAAAAATGGTGAACTTCACCAAACCAGACAAAACATGACACTCTCTTGTTACTGACTCAAGTTTTGAGTGTCTTGAACCCTCAGGTTCTTCCAATCAGGCACCACTTTTCTCCTAAATGTCAGCACCTGATTGGCAGCACATGTGAGCATGGGCCCTGCTACAGTGGTCAGTGGGTGTCTACACCAAGATTCGGCACACCACATTTGACTAACAGGACTTGTGTGATAGGGCAAATTTGCTGATGTTCTGCAAAACCAAGTAAATGTTATGTTCCATTGTTACAAGCTTGCTCAGGCCTGTAACAAAAGAGAGAGCTCACACAAACCTTTTTTTAACCCGTTTATTATCCCAAGGTCAGCTGAAGACAAAAAGTATCCAGAAATGTGGAAATCAGTCAGATCAGTTCTGCCACAGTTGTAAAGTGTGTGAAGACAATAATGAAAAGAAAATAGAAGCTAGGAAATTTGGAGGGTCCCCAGAGGGCAGCATGGTGTTAGAGAGAAAGAGACGAATTTGGCAGCCATTTTAAATACGGTCTAGAAGGGCTGCCAGGAGGCCTGCTATGACAGGCCTGTTTGCGCTGGTGTCGGCAACATGTGGGGCGGCTTTGGTTCAGTGGTAGAACAGGAAGAAGGAAGAATATTTCAGTGGTTGCACCAGAATTATTTTCTTTAAGCGCAACCAGTGCCCCCTACTTCAATATATAGTAGTTATAGTTTTCATGAATAGAGCCAATAATTTCAGGGGCAAAAAAGAAATATCAGGACCTTGAATTTTTTATGATCAGTGAATTTACAACATTTGAACATGTTTTTCACTTTACTGTTTTTGCAACAGTGTTGGGACACAGTGGTGGAGTTAATTTGTATATTTAAACCCATTTGTCGTATTACTTTTTTAAAAACACATTTAACTCCAATGCTGGATCTGCAAAGTATAATTAATTCAGAGGGAAAGCAAAAAACTGTTGCGTAAGTAAACAACAGTTATTTTATTATACATTATTGTAACTATTCATATAAAACTCACACATACAGTGAATTAATGTCAATAAATGTCGTCAGCAAGTGCAGCGAAGCAGCTTGCATTTTAATAAAATGAAATGCTTTAATTAATATTCTGTTTAATATTTTAAGAAATGTTCTAAGACATTATACATCTCCTAAATGAAAATAATGGTTGAGTAATTCAATGCAGCCTAGATTTAGACCACATCCTTGACCTAAAAGATCGTCATTTTCAGTTGACAACTAAGATAGAGCATGAGTATGGATCTGATGGTCTTGTCTCTGATACCATAGATGAGAACACTAAGACATCTGGGGAAAATGATAAGACATAGATAGAGAAAACTCTGGGTGCGTATGATTGCCAGTCTGTCAGTGATTTTTGAGATGGCAATAACCAAGGGTTTGTAAATGGTTGAAGACAGGCTGAGGCCCAACTGCACCAGATGCAGCAGCAGTGTGTTACGAGCTTTATGAGCTGAAGCTTTGTCAGTGGAGGCTGACCTGGCTGCTATTACCACACCAATATAGGATGAAGTGACTGACACACCAGCTGATACAAACAGGAAATAAGTGTACACTTTGTCATAATCAAGCAACACTTGGCTAAACACCAAGCCTTCGTGGGTACAAAAATCTTTCATCTGCAGGCTCTCCAGGTCTTCAGATGGAAAATCTAACAGTAAAATAACTCTTGTGAGAACATTTAGCGAACTGAAGGCCCAAATCACAATGATAGCCACCGCTGTGTTTCTAATGGTGATGATGGTAGCGTGCCTCAGTGGGTGGCACACAGCTACATATCTCTCCAGAGACATCAGAACCAGTGTTTGAGAAGAGACATCATTCATGAGACCAAGAAGCATAGTGAGAACACCACATACAGGATATGTTAATGTTATTCTACATGCAGACAGCAGGTAGAGTAACTGGCTCAGTGCCATCTGTACAGTGTCTGCAAAAAGGAGGTTAAACAGAAGAATGTAACGGGATGTTTCACAAAACACTACTTTACTCCTTAAGGTGAATAACATGACCCCATTAATGAAAAGAAACACACAGCATGGCACTGTAATTGGAGCAGAAAACAACACAATTTCCAGTATTCCTCGTGTCCGGTGTCCAGTGGTGATGTTGGTCTGAGATGAAGTTACATATAACATAATTTAGAGACATTTATGACAGCCCCATGATATCATAACGGAACACATTTTTGTCCAGATACATATGATATTTGAATAATATGAAACAACATGAAGACTTTCAAATCCTGTCACCAGTTTGATATAATTATAACACAGAAGCACTTTACACAGACATGTAAAACATCCTTTGTAGTTGCTGATATTTCTTTTAAGTTCACATGACAAATAGCAATAATCCACATACATTTACCCAGTGCTAATGGTTAGGATGTTGGAGATGATGTCTGAGTCCATATGAGCAGAACTAATCTGCAGGGTTTGCTTGTCCTCACATGCATTTAAGAACTCCCACCCACATCTCATGAGAAAATCACACAAACATGTTAACTCCATCTGTAAAAAGCAGTAATCTTTGTTGTAATCCTGTTAAAATCATCTCTTGATACTGCGTTCATGTCCCTTCAATACAATGTAGAGGGCTCTGTTTACTGTAAGTAATTATGAGGAACTTGACCATGATAAATGTTTAATGAAATTACTATTTCCATTGACCCATTAGCAAGTTACATTCATATTAACAAACCCACAGGTGTTCATCTTAGAGAGATTTTTGTACTACACATAACATCAAGATCTGTTCTAACATGAGTGAAGCTTTTGAAGTCTTCTTCACACAACATGACTGTCAGAGTCATAGACTCTCCGTCTTGTTCACATTATGCGACTCTGTTCTCTGGTTGAGAATCTTGGTGTGTTCACACTACATGACTGGTCAGCGACGGGAGTGTTCACACTAAACGACTCTTCATCAGCAGCCGTAGCCAACTGCCCTACTTGTCAATGCATACTGCAGTCCAGGTGGCCGTCGCTGACTAATTCCTGGTCAAAGAGACCCTCATTGTTTTCTACGTGCGACCATTTGCGCCCTTGAAAAGAACAAGCAGCTCATTTCACCAGCAATTAGTTAGAGGCAGGTGACTGGACCACAATCAATGAGCGAGCTTTTCATTGCAAACATGGACATGGAGCAGAACGTAGACCTCCAGGTTGTTTGTGCACTACTATGTAGTGAAAGAACAAAAAGAGAAAAGTGAATGTAGTTATTGTTGTTGATGTTGCAGCTGCCGCTGCTCTGCTGAAGCTGCTATTCCTTTTCACTTCTACCTTTCACAGCAACCGTGTCTGCTCTCACTGGCTGTTGCTCTTTTCATGTCAGCATGACTCGACTGGATATTTAGCATGCTAGATGTTCAGTTTTCGTCAACGACTCAGAGTCAGGCCATCTGTGAGCATCCGACCAGCGTCTTTGAGGTGTTCACACCTAATGACCCAGACTCGCCGAGTAGACTGCCCCCGATTAGGGGGGAAGCAAAAAAACAGTTGCCGACCATCCGATTGGGCTAAAATCATGTGGTGTGAACAAGGCATTACTACTTCTATGAAGCATCTGCTGGCCCAC
Source organism: Synanceia verrucosa (assembly GCA_029721515.1). NCBI lineage: Eukaryota > Metazoa > Chordata > Actinopteri > Perciformes > Synanceiidae > Synanceia > Synanceia verrucosa. Next base: position 19,456,949 of record CM056565.1, on the reverse strand, counting down.
AGTGCAAAATAAATAGATGCAAATAGTGTGGGAGCAGCTGCTGAGACCTGTGAATCTTGCACCATATTGGCAACAGGCACTGTACAGGGGAGGTGATTTCTCCTCATTATTTCTGCAGACAATACTCTTTTCCCAAACTCCTCCAAGAAAAGCCTCCTCCTGCGTGCCTTTCATGGTTCCAGGTGGGATCCATAGAAGTAAAAACCACAAAGGACTTGAAGGCAGACACATTTGTTTGCATCAGGTGTGGCAACTTCACCTGCAAAGAGCACAAACTCCCACTCCAAGTCCTGCTGGAAGGACTGAACTCTGTCTAAACTTACACACACACACACACACACACACACACAGTTTTTGTTCTCTAAATTGCACTAAAAGTTAAAATCTATAGTCTAAAGTCTATAGTTTGTTGACATCACTTATTGATCCATCTTCTGATTTTCTGTAACATACTTGTTCAGAACATTCGCCCTATGACAGCTGGGGTCATTGATGTATTTTATGATTAATTAAGAGACATGAATTCAAGACAAGATGTAATGGATGCTTAATGATTTAAATGTTGCTTTCCAATCACTTCTTTAAATGGTATATAAAATATTAATATTGCTTTTTTGAATATGGAATAAGATCCTTGAAAATGCTGTACCATGTTCACAAAAACATTTTGCAAATAGTTTTGTATATGTCACAGAAAACTGGAGTATGACTGGAAAAGCCCTCACTATACATTGTCACCGGCTCTTGTTGAGGAACACTGGACATTTCCTCAAACCGCACAGCTTTTGCATGAGGATGGGTCTGATGGTTTGATCCCTGAGTCCATAGATCAGGGTACTTAGACATCTTGGGAGGATATTCAAGAACACAAAGCATACATTGTAAATCTTCATAAGGAAGGACCTTTTCACAGTTCTGGCTATGGCTATAATGATGGTGGAGAACAAGGAAGCGGTGAGAATGAGGCTTAGCTGAATGAGGTGAAGCAGAAGCGTTTGAAGAGCCTTTCTGGTTGACTCTTTGTCTGTTGAAGCAGACCTTGCTACAAGTACTACACCAATATAGGATCCGATGATTACTGCACCCACAGATAGGAACAGAATGCTGGCATGTCCTTTTTCAAAATCATGAAAGATTGGTGCAAAAAAAAGAGCTTCTTTGGAGCAAAAGACATTCATTTGCAGACTTAGGGAGATTTCTGTGAACACATAAACCAGCATTAGAACTCGAATGAGGATGTGGATAAAACTGAAGGCCCACACCACAGCAATTGCTATTCCGGCGCTTCTTACGGTGAAGATGGCAGCATGTCTCAGTGGATAACATACAGCCACATATCTCTCAAGTGACATCACAGCCAGGGTGAGAGGAGAGATTAATTGTGTTAAAACTGAGAGCAAAACAAGTACACCGCATACAAAATATGGAATCTTGGTTTGCATTGTATACAGTAAATAAAGCAGAAGGTTAGTTGCTAGATGAGCAGTGTCTGCAAATAGCAGGTTGTACAGCAGGATATATCTTGATGTCTCACAAAACACCTGCTTACTCCTCAGGGTGAACAGCAAAACACAGTTAATGTAGAAGAAAGAGCAGATTGATCCTACAGATAACATGCCAAATAATATTTGCTTATGTGATAATTGATACAAATTTGCAGTCACATTGACCTTAGGCTGCAGCAAAGAAAACATTGCAGAATGAAACATGTAAAAAAAACCTCATAGTTAACAAAATGAAGTGCAATGTAAACACAGTTCATTGTGTCATGTCCATAGATGTTGAGCAATCAAGTCAGGAGGTAAGAGCCCATGTTTGTTTCGAGAACGACTGAGCTGGTCTGGTGCTGTTTGTTCCTGCAAACTGTGTTATATGTGCTTCATCCTCAGGGGACCTGAACCGGGGACCTCTGTCCTTGAAGACAGAACACATGATTGTTCAGGAGTTGGGCTGGTATCAAAGGCCGTTGGGATGTTCGGCAGGGTCAACCACCACCCAAGAACCACCCAGAACCACTATCTGCCCCACTCCACAAGTACTGTCACAGACTTCCACAAGACACTGAAGAACTGGTGCAGGGCCTCGAGGTAACACTGCAACAAATATCATGTCCGATTGCAATATTGGGCAAATGTTGAAAACTCCAGTCCCAAGCAGATCTATTCCAACAAATCCCACACAAACCACTTTGTTTCTCAAACAACGACAGATGAAACTGTTCCAAACTGTCAATCATGCAAGTGTGCTGTGGGATGCAAAAACGAAACCGAAAGGTATCATTGGTGGACATTTAACTATACGAAGTATCATCTCAAAGACTGAAGAACTTGAGCACTACTGACGTACTCTTACATCAATTACTTGTGCCTCACAGAGACTTGGTTAATTCTTAATACCCCCTCGTCTGTCTTTAATGTCCCAGGATATAATATGTACAGATGGGATAAAACTTCTCATGCACTTATAGACTTAATTTTCATTAACAAACCAGACAGAATTCAAAAGACTTATAACCTCATTACAGATCATATCCTTACTCTGGCTTCTAGAAAGCTGACAAAAGCACACTATAGAAATCAAAATTCAATTAGGGAAAGATCAAGCATGCCTTTTATTTCTCCAAAAGACATGGCCCTCATTGAAAATGAAATAAAGCAAGTAAACTAGAGTGACACCATTGGTAATATACTCTGTGAGCAAGCTTGTACTGATTTAAAGACAACTGTTAAAGATATTCTACCGAAATCTACAAAATAAGGAGCAAAAAATCAAATGCAAAACGAAATTTACCCTGGTTTAACAGTAATCTCTGGGACTTAATGAAAAAAAGAGATGCATCACTTAAAAAGTTTTTGAAATCAAAATTGAGTATGATTACCTGATTTTTAAAGGTCTTAGAAATAAAGTGACACAACAACTCAGAAAGGCTAGAGCAAACTTTTTTCTTGATATTATTAGGGACGGAAAAGGAAATTGTAAGAAACTATGGAAGAGCATTGACAAGTTACTTGGAAAGGAAAAACTTACAAAGAGAAGCACTTAAGGTGAATGGCTGTATTCAAAATGATGGCCATATTGTTGGTAAATGTTTTAATGACTATTTTATGAATTCAGTACAAGAACTGAGTTGGACCTTTCCAAAAGTCCAACTTTCACAGATCTTGGCCTGCAACGATTCTGCTTTTAAGTTAGTCCCTATTAATGCAGCAAAGGTTGAAAAAAATCATCTCGACCATGACAAATAGTACAGCCATACATGGTCTTGATACAGCATTTTTAAAACAACAAGGAATATATAATACTACTTCTAGTTATAATTATAAATAAGTCCATGATGAGAATGCTTTCGCTCGTGAGCTTAAGTCTGCCATAGTTACCCCTGTGCATAAATCTGGCGATACACAGGTGGTTAGCAACTATCACCCTATCAGCATCCTCCCAGCTATCTCAAAGGTCATGGAAAAGGTCGTAGCAGAACAACTAATTGCACATCTGCGATCTAAGTCTCTTTTACATCCAATGCAATTTGGTTTCAGAAAGAAAAATTCTATTGAAACAGCCTGTTGCTACTTCCTTGAGGAAATTAAAACCAGCCTAGATCATAGTGGAGTGGTGGGAGTAGTCTTCATTTACGAAAGGCCTTCGACACAGGAAATCATGAGGTGCTGTTATACAAACTAAGAAATTATGATCTCTCTATAAATGTACAAAATGGATGAATTCTTACTTAAGTGGTTCAAGTGAATGGTACACTATTTCCATCCCTAGCCTCCACACCTGGAGTCCATAAAGGGTCAATTATAGGGCCGTTGCTCTTCTATTTATACATTAATGACTTGCCTTCTGTCTGTAAAGCTGTAAACATTATAATGTATGTTGATGATACTGTTTTATATACTCATAGGAAAAGTGCAACAGAGGTGGCTACAAAATTATCAAAGGTCATGAACAAGGTTAATGACTGGTTATATAGTTCATGCCTTATGTTAAATATTGAGAAAACTGTAGCCAAGTTCTTTACTAATAAGTGTAAACTTAAAACTTATCCTGAGATTGTGGTAAATGGGCAAATAAATAAAACATGTAGAGCAATTTAAATACCTGGGGGTAACTCTAGATCCAACACTTAGTTTTAAAAGGCATGTCAAAAAGTTGAGAAACACATTGAAATATAATCTCGCAAATTTTAGATCCATCAGAAGCTCTCTTACCACTGAGGCGTCAAGTACATACCTAAATGCAATGATCATCGCCCATTTTTTGAACTGTATCACATCCTGGCCTCAGGCATGTAAAACAGTCACAAAATCACTGGATAAAAGTAGCATCAAAAAAACCACAGCACTACCATCACTGTCAGGTACTTGTTAAATGGCTTTTTACTTCATAAAATTTTTTACAATGCTTCTGCACCCCCTCTGAAAAAAAATGTTACACTCTGCTTTGAAAACAGTGCACGAGAAACTAGATCTGTCATGAGGGGTGAGTGTAGCACTCCAAAACGTAAAACTCAATTTGGTAGTTCTTCTTTTTCATGTGTGGCCATGAGTCAGTGGAATGCCCTTCCCACAAAACTGATCCTATGTACAAATTCCCACACATTCTCATGCTTATTAAAGCGCTGGTTATTGAGTAAGCAAGCTTCCACACATTGCTGAGTTATGTGAACATGTGTATGTATGCATATGGTTATTAATGGGTGTGTGAGTGTGGTTATTAGAGAAGAGTGGGGATGGACTACTCTAGTGGTAGAAAATATTTTTGCCTAGTAGAATGGTCTAGTGGTGCACCATAGGGTCTAATCCTGGCTCCGGCAAGGAACCAGTTGAACCAATCACAATGCTCTATCTGCGTAGCGAGTTAGGATAGGGCTGCGTGACGCTGGAGATAGCACGACAACGAAGATGACTGTAGCTAACGAACAGAGGTTGTTTGAATTGGCTCTGTCATTGATTTTGGAAGAGTTAGACTTGGGCGTTTCTTTGAAAGTTGAACAGAAAGAAACACTCATCCGTTTTAAAGAAAGATGTTTGCTGTTTTGCCGACTGACTACAACAAAAGTTTAATATATCAGCTGGCTCGACTGGTAGCTAACAGGGTGGGGCTCTGAATAAGTCACATTGTCCGTTGCTCTGATTGGTCATAGTGCTTACGTGCAGAGACAGTTTAAATGACAATTGTTGGTCCCACCCCCAGGCTTCACCTCTGCCTATGGACTGCCCCCAGATTATACATTTGATGTCATAGTCTGGCTTGTCAGGCTAATTTGTTGCTACACTCCATTCATCCATCCATCCATTTTCTACTGCTTATCCTCACATAGGATCGCGGGGGGAAACTGGAGCCTATCCCAGCTGTCTTAGGGCGAAAGGCAGGGTACGCCTTGGACTGCTGCAACAGTGTTTTCATGAAAACTCAAAAGCTTCACTATGCAGCATCATGAAGGTCCTGGGACTTTTCTGATTTTGGGGTAGATCTGGTTAACCTGCTAGGAAGTACACATCAAACAAAATAGTCTGTCATTTCCCACTGCCTGTAGATGATGCTATGTCTATGAAAATGAATCTCTATATATCATCAAAGTATGGTATTTGGAAAAGTTGTGACCATGCAGAGTTGCAGAGATATGGATGATCCCAGCCAGTCACCTTCTCTGTAGAGCAAACGATACGCTGCAGCCTGGCCTTGTCCTTGGCAGTGGCAGCAGCGTACCGGATGAGTAGAGTAGAGGGAAATGAACATAGCTTTGAGGGGAACAAGTGCCGATGGTTCTGTAGTTAGAGACGTGTTTTTGTGTATGGATGGGTCTAATGGTTTGTTTCCTGAGTCCATAGATGAGGGTACTGAGACATCTTGGGAGTACACTGAAGAACACAAAACATGCGTTGTAAATCTGCGTAAGGAAGGACCTTTCACAGTTCTGACTATGGCTATAATGATAGTGGAGAACAAGGAATTGGTGAGAAAGGATTAGCTGAATGAGGTGAAGCAGTCCTGCGACGGCCACTGATTCTTTTCTGTTTTTTTTTTCTGAATGTATAATATATTGACTACTCAAAGGATGAAAGGACCATTTCACCCAGACAAACAAAAAGTGCTTCTGAACAGGATAAGCATTTGATAGGCATTTGATAAGCTTTGAGGTGGTGAAAATCCTTTTATCTTATTTATCCATTTATCTTGATTTAGAAAAATAGTGACTCTTATGGCTAAATTACTGTAACTTCATCATCATCGCTGTATTGCTCAGTAGACAGTAGACTAACCTCCTGAGCACATCAAAGGGTGAAAGAATAGCGATGCGGTCTGTGTTTTCAACACAACAAGTGAACAGCCTTTAAGGTGCCGTCCAACGACAATGGAATTCTGTAAATCCAAAAAACTTTAAAACCAATTCCACCTTGTGTACAGACGCCTCCGGCGTTGTCAGTGACCCACAACGGTATTTTCTGACAACGGCTTCCACAGTGAGAAGATGTAGTGTGTACCCGGCATTGTTGCTAACGATGACGTCACTTCATCACGTGACCAGAAGTGGTAGTAAATAACAAGGATTTTATGCGCATGCTCATTAATCATTCTTTCGTTCTTTTGGTGGGCCCTCCGTGTTTCTTTGCAGTGCCACATATCAGTGTGGCATATATATTACATCCTTGTCACTCATTGTCGCTTGTTATCGCATGTAGACGGCAATGTTGTGATAAAAATCTCACAAGCGTTACCGTGCAGTTGTGTGGACAGAGCCGAAGACTTATCTATGCATGCTTTCATCATCTTCAGTGTGACTGTCTTATGTAACTCTCTGGTTGAATCATAAGTCAAAATAATGTGGTAAAGATATACCTGTGACAGTTTTTGAGATAATTCCTTATCACTTTTCATCAATAAACAACAATTCTTCTGCAATTCTTAGTTTTGTTTAAAGCTTTATTACGTATTAGACATTATGCACTATACAGTAAACGTAAATATTAGGGCACTAAGATGAGAGACACTACTATTTACTATTTACAGCATGAAAATAGATTGAAAAGAGTAAAATATTTTTTCACCTGCAGATAATGTGAACAACACAATGTGCTTTTATGGAACATGAAGATAGACTTCAGAAAAAACATACATATGTAAAAAATATGTTAAAAGCATATTCACTGACTTAATATAATGACGCTGAATTACTATGCTGTGACAAGGCCAGTTTCACCATTATTATGTGGGATGCATTATTGTAAACATTCATACCTAACCAGTATAATGTAATTTAATTGATGGTGTGAGTTACCAAACTCCCAACATTGTTTCATATGTATGTGAAAATATATTAGAAACTATGGTGCCTACTACTCCCGGACATAATTTCCTTTAGAACACTTTTGTATAGGATAGAAAACAAAAAAAGAGATGAATAAAGTACTGTGACATGTAAGAACAACACATACGGTACATCATCATGGTCATTAATGTATTATGTGAACAATTAAGAGACAAATCCAAGACAAGATGTAATGAATGCATAATGATTTAAATCTTGTGTTCCCATTGTCACTTCTTTAAATGGTACATAAATGACATATTCATATTATTATTGCTATTTTATTCTATTATGTAGTAAAATCTTTGCGAATGCTGTACCGTGTCCAGAAAAACACTTTGCAAATAGTTTTGTATATGTCACAGAAAACTGGAGTATAAATGAAAAAGCCCTCATGATACATTGTCATCGGCTCTTGTTGAGGAACGCTGGACATCTCCACAAACAGCACAGCTTTTGCATGAGGATGGGTCTGATGGTTTGATCCCTGAGTCCATAGATGAGGGTACCCAGACATCTTGGGAGAATACTCAAGAAAACAAAGCATAAATTGTAAACCTTCATAAGGAAGGACCTTTTCACAGTTCTGGCTATGGCTATAATGATGGTGGAGAACAAGGAATCAGTGAGAATGAGGCTTAGCTGAATGAGGTGAAGCAGAAGCGTCTGAAGAGCCTTTTTGGCTGACTCTTTGTCTGTTGAAGCAGACCTGGCTACAAATATTACACCAATATAGGATCCGATGATTACTGCACACACAGATAGGAACAGAATGCTGGCATGCCCTTTTTCAAAATCATGAAAGATTGGTGCAAAAAAAAGAGCTTCTTTGGAGCAAAATACATTCATATGCAGACTTGGGGAGATTTCTGTGAACACGTAAACCAGCATTAGAACTCGAATGAGGATGTTGATAAAACTGAAGGCCCACACCACAGCAATTGCCATTCCTGTCCTTCTTACAGTGAAGATGGCAGCATGCCTCAGTGGATGACATACAGCCACATATCTCTCAAGTGACATCACAGCCAGGGTGAGAGGAGAGATTAATTGTGTTAGACCTGAGAGCAAAACAAGTATGCCACATCCATAATATGGAAGTTTTGTTTGCAATGAAGACAGCAAATAAAGCAGAAGGCTTGGAACTAAGTGAACAATGTCTGCAAACAGCAGGTTGTACAACAGGATATATCTTGATGTCTCACAAAACACCCGCTTACTCCTGAGGTTGAACAGCAAAACACAATTAATGTAGGAGAAAGAGCAGATTGATCCTACAGATAACATGCCAAATAACATTTTCTCATGTGGCAATAGATACGAATTAGCAGTGACATTGACCTTAGGTTGCAGCAAAGAAAACATTGCAGAATAGTATATGTCGAAAAACCTCCTAGTTAACAAAATGAAATACAATGTAAACACAGTTCATTGTGTCATGTCCATAGATGTTGAGCAGTCAAGTCAGGAGGTAAGAGCCCATGTTTGTTTCCCGATCAACTGGTCTGGTGCTGTTTGTTCCTGCAAACTGTGTTATATGTGCTTCATCCCCAAGGGACCTGAACTAGGGACCTCTGTCCTTGATGACAGAACATATGGTTGATCAGGCGATGGGCTTGGGCCTGCATTACAGGCTCTGAATGAGGTGAATTCACCTCATCTTCAGGACCTCTCACCTCTGGGGTCCCTCATGGATTCATCATTCTTATCTTACTGTATATGCTACCATTAGGGTAAATTTTCAAGAAATATAACCTTTCCTTTCATTGTTAGCTGATGATGTTCAAATCTACTTTCCTTTAACATCAAAATCTAACGATTCTGTACAGACATTGCTTTATTGTCTAATAAATGTTAAATCCTACATGACCGCAAACTTTCTGAACCTAAATGAGAACAAGATTCAAATCATAATGTTTGGATGTGGTCCAGCAGATTTTCCTTCCGGCTTTCTGAGCTGTCTTACAATAAAACATTTGCTCACCAGTAAAAATCTTGGTGTAATATTCGCTAATTGATTTAAATTTGATTGCCAGATTAGTGCGGTTGTGAAAAACAGCTTTTTCCATTTGAGAATTTCAGTGAAAGTAAAAGAGTACCTGCCACGTCGAGAGTTTGAGACTGTAATCCATGCTTTTAACACACTCTGGATTATTTTAACTCACTGCATTTTGGCCTGGACCTCTCACTTTTGCACTGTCTACAATGTTAAAAACCAAAGGTGACTGAGGCTTTGTGGCAGCTGCCCCTAGGCTCTGGAATGACCTGCCTGGCACATCCACTCTGCTAGCTCAGTTGAGGTTCTTATCCCCCCTCACACCTCTTCTCCCTGGCTTTATGTCAAGTTTAAATGGACATCTAGCAAAAAAAATCAATTTTGTTGCACTTCATGTATGTATTTTAATATTTTATTTTATTTCATTGTTATTTGTGGCCTTGTATGGATCATTCTACCATCCATGCTTTTTTTTTTTTTTTTTTAATCTGTACAGCACTTTGGTCAACTGCAATTTTTTTAATACGTCATCTTTTTCAGGTGTCAAAAGTTAGTTTGTTGTTTGCCAATAACTCTTTTAAAGTTTAGAGTCTGTTTGTAATCCTTAATTGTCAGGTTACTTTTCCTAAATCCTGAGTGTATTATGGTAATGTTGTTTTGCAGCTACTAAAAGCATTGAGGAGTCACACATGACCTAGTCTCCTGATACCTCATTTAGACTCATTAAATATTCCATTAATCTTTTCAGTAAATATTGATGTAATTAGTGACTCCTGTGGGGAATCTTCATGTAGAGGTGATGACATGTACCTCTGAGGAGATAAAGTAAGTTTAACAAGTGAAGTTAAAAGTTAATGGAGATTGTTGGATTACAACTGTGTTTTCCAATTTCAAGTTGCCCTTCAATGCAAAAACATGAAGGACTCGTCTTAGTAGAAGTTGGGCTACAACAAAGAGGAACATCTCATCTCCACTTCCTGTTCATTCCTTGTTTGCCAACATGGTGCACAAGTATATAGCGAGGTAGCCTAATAAAGCAAAAGAATATATGAAATTAGTTGTAAATAGGGTACTAAATTTGAGTTAAACTATCTAACATTAGATAGCTATTTCATAGAGAATTTCCCTCAGGATTAATAAGGTATCTATCTATCTAACACTGAAATGCTGATGAGGAGAAACCATAGTATGCTGGAAAAAGGTGCTGTTTGTCCACAACAGCACTGGGTCTGGAGCCAGGAGTTTGTAGAAGGTGTCTAGCTTGTTTCCAAACTTTTGTTTTTCATTATTGCCGAAAGAAATATTTTATTATTGTTATTTATTAAACATTTTCAGTGATCCCCGTCCTAGCATTGATGTGGGATTAGACAACCACAACACAACTGTCTATTAACTCTCTTCTTAGGCCTTGTTGCTGAGGATGGAAATGCATGTTCTTCTTTTTGTTTGTTTATTTAAGCAAACTCCTTGTGTCCACCTATCATTAGAACTGGCCATCCAACCAAAAGACATCACATCTTCTTTCACCATATAGATTGTCAATTTCTTACCACCACAATAACACTACAAAGGCACAAGATTAGAAGTGATAGGCTGCCTTATGCCAGTGATGCTCTAGAGTAACTACTGTTGACCATGCGGACATGTGATGGTGTCACGTGACATGGGTGTGAGGACAGAGCTCATACACAATTTAAGAGGGCAGGTAAACCTTAAAGACTTGCTCTGCTCACATGGAAACAATCGCAGACTCTAACTTGCTGCTAGTCTACGGAGGGAAAATGTATTTGGATGATTTTAGATTTTTCATGTCTGCTAATGCTGGATCTTTGCTGTTGCAGGAACACAAACTGTAAGACATTAATCGTGGGTGAGGTTAATGTCTTTTCAGAAATGTTGTATGTAAATCAATCTCTGACTAATATTACTGCTGGACAGCAGTATCAGGTGCTCCGACTTGTAGAAAAGGCACTGCTTTTCACTCTGACTACAGTGCCATGCTTTGTGTTTCTCTTCATTAACGGGGTCATGTTATTCACCTTAAGGAGTAAAGTAGTGTTTTGTGAAACATCCCGTTACATTCTTCTGTTTAACCTCCTTTTTGCAGACACTGTACAGATGGCAATGAGCCAGTTACTCTACCTACTGGCTGTATGTAGAATAATATTAACATATCCTGTATGTGGTGTTCTCACTATGCTTCTTGGTCTCATGAATGATATCTCTCCTCTAACACTGGTGCTGATGTCTCTGGAGAGATATGTAGCTGTGTGCCACCCACTGAGGCACGCTACCATCATCACCATTAGAAACACAGCGGTGGCTATCATTGTGATTTCGGCCTTCAGTTCACTAAATGTTCTCACAAGAGTTATTTTACTGTTGGATTTTCCATTTGAAGACCTGGAGAGCCTACAGATGAAAGATTTTTGCTCTAACACTGCCATGTTTCTTGGGCCAAAGACTGCTCATTATAACAGAGTGTACACGTGTTTTCTGTTTGTCTCAGCCAGTGTAGCAATCATTTCATGCTATATTGTTGTGATGATAGCAGCCAGGTCAGCCTCCACTGACAAAGCTTCAGTTCATAAAGCTCGTAACACATTGCTGCTGCATCTGGTGCAGTTGGGCCTCAGTCTGTCTTCAACTATATACAACCCCATTCTCATAGCTCTTTCGAGAATTGTAACAAGAATAGTGTTTGTGCGCACTCAGATTGTTTTTTATGTATGTATTTTTATCTTTCCTAGATGTCTGAGTTCTCTCATTTATGGGATCAGAGACCAGGCCATCAGACCAGTCCTCATGTACTATCTATGTTGTCCACTGAAACTCTCAGTTGTCCCAGCCGAGCCTAAGGTCTCACCCCAGGCTACAAAATAGACCTCCCTTTGTAGATCTGTAAATGTAATTGATTATGCCAACATGCAAAACATATTATGAACAAAATGTTTTTTAATATCCATCACATATTGTTTTTAAATTTACAAACCAATTCTAAAATGACATACCATAGAGAGACCACATCTCTTTTAAATGTTGCAGATATGGCTCCATTGTTATTTGGTGATGTAGTGAGAAACAAATTCTTCCTAATGGGGAGTCAGCTGAGGTGGACCGTATGTGCAGTAAAACAACCTTGACTTGCTGAATTTGCATAATTGTGAATCGACCACAGCTTTATCCAGATGTAACATCCATCTAACAGAAGGCCGCAGGCTTAGAATAGCACAGATCACAGCTCAGTTTAGTACCAATGACTGTGACTGACTGTGCACATGCATATATCGGGAATTAAAATATATATTGTATATAACAAAATATATATTTGCTCAACCTGTAAAAACAATAAGATATTGCACTGGATACTGCGTGTTTGGTGAGGTGTTTTGTATTTTCTGTTTACAAGTAATAAATCACTACAGGAATAAATATGTACAAAGGAATAAAATATAAGGTGCAGTTGAATGTAAACATTTGTTGTTATACATACAAACGGTCCATAGTTCAAGGTTCATGTAAAGATGCAGCTGTACAAGTACCCAAGCGGTCCTGAAGTCACACCTAAAACCCTGCATCAGTACTATCACATCTACAGTTCCCATGCTGCAACCAGGCAGACTCAGAAAAACTTCTTCCTTCAGGTCATTAGGAGGGTAACCTCAGTCTTGTCCAGAACATTTTCCTCAGTGAATCCTTTGCACCACCCTGCACATTGCATTTTTGCATTCATGACATACGTTAATTTTAGCAAAAATCCCAATTTCATTTTATGCTCTGTTATTGTTAGTACTGGCTTAGAAACTGTATGTCTTTATATTTCTAATTTTATATTATATAATATATTTTTACACCTGTTTTCTATTCTGTGTGAGTATTGTAAGCTTCTGACACCAAGACCAAATTTCAGCGTGTGCAACCACACTTAGAAATAAAGCTCTTCTTGATTATACACTGGCTCTCAGTCTCTGCTCTAATTCATCCCAAAGGTGTTCTATCGGGTTGAGGTCAGGACTCTGTGCAGGGGAGTCAAGTTCATCCACACCAGACTCTGTCATCCATGTCTTTATGGCCCTTGCTTTGTGCACTGGTGCACAGTCATGTTGGAAGAGGAAGGGGCCAGCTCCAAACTGTACAAAATGTCTTGGTATGCTGAAGCATTCAGAGTTCCTTTCACTGGAACTAAGGGGCCAAGTCCAGCTCCTGAAAAACAACCCCACACCATAATCCCCCCTCCACCAAACTTTACACTTGGCACAATGCAGTTCAACAAGTATCGTTCTCCTGGCAACCGCCAAACCCAGACTCGTCCATCAGATTGCCAGATGGAGAAGCTTGATTCGTCACTCCAGAGAACACGTCTCCACTGCTCTAGAGTCCAGTGGCGGCGTTCTTTACACCACTGCATCCAACACTTTGCATTGCACTTGGTGATGTATGGCTTGGATGCAGCTGCTCGACCATGGAAACCCATTCCATGAAGCTCTCTGTGCACTGTTCTTGAGCTAATCTGAAGGCCACTTGAAGTTTGCAGGTCTGTAGAGATTGACTCTGCAGAAAGTTGGTGACCTTTTCGCACTATGTGCCTCAGCATCTGTTGACCCCGCTCCATCAGTTTACGTGGCCTACCACTTCGTGGCTGAGATGCTGTCGTTTCCAAATATTTAGGAGCGAGGAAATTTCACGTCTGGATTTGCTGCACAGGTGGCATCCTATCACAGTTCCACACTGGAATTCACTGAGCTCCTGAAAGCGACCCATTCTTTCACAAATGTTTGTAAAAGCAGTCTGCATGCCTAGGTACTTGAATTTATACAGTTGTGGCCATGGAAGTAATTGGAACACCTGATTTTGATTATTTGGATGGGTGAGCGAATACTTTTGGCAATATAGTGTAGAAATTCATAGACTACATTAGATATCAGGTATGACTTTTAATTGATGGTGTGAGTTACCAAACTCCTAACATTGTTTTATATGTGTGAAAATATATTTCAAACTGTGGTACGCACTGCTCTTGAGCATCATTTCATTTAGAAGCCTTTTGTATAAGACAGAAAACAAAAAGACATGAATAAAGTACTGTGACATGTAAAAACAACACATCCATGTGGTCATTAATGTATTATATAAACAATTAAAAGACATGTAATGAATGCATGATGATTTTTAATCTTATCTTCCAATAATCACGTCTTTAAATGGTACATAAAGACATAATTTATATTATTACTGCTATTTCAAAAATGTAGTAAAATCCTTGAGAATGCTGTACCATGTTCAGAAAAATAATTTGCAAATAGTTGTGTATATGTCACACAAAACTGGAGTATGACTGGAAAAGCCCTCACTATACATTGTCACCGGCTCTTGTTGAGGAACACTGGACATCTCCACAAACGGCACAGATTTTGCATGAGGATAGGGCTGATGATTTGATCCCTGAGTCCATAGATGAGGGTACTTAGACATCTTGGGAGGATATTCAAGAACACAAAACATAAACTGTAAGTCTGCATAAGGAAGGACCTTTTCACAGTTCTGGCTATGGCTATAATGATGGTGGAGAACAAGGAATCAGTGAGAATGAGGCTTAGCTGAATGAGGTGAAGCAGAAGCGTTTGAAGAGCCTTTTTGGCTGACTTTTTGTCTGTTGAAGCAGACCTGGCTACAAATACTACACCAATATAGGATCCGATGATTACTGCACCCACAGATAGGAACAGAATGCTGGCATGCCCTTTTTCAAAGAAAGATTGAAAGATTGGTGCAAAAAAAAGAGCTTCTTTGGAGCAAAAGACATTCATTTGCAGACTTAGGGAGATTTCTGTGAACACATAAACCAGCATTAGAACTCGAATGAGGATGTGGATCAAACTGAAGGCCCACACCACAGCAATTGCTATTCCGGTGCTTCTTACAGTGAAGATGGCAGCATGCCTCAGTGGATGACATACAGCTACATATCTCTCAAGTGACATCACAGCCAGGGTGAGAGGAGAGATTGATTGTGATAAAACTGAGAGCAAAACAAGTATGCCACATCCATAATATGGAATTTTAGTTTGTAGTATATACAGTAAATAAAGCAGAAGGTTAGTTGCTAGATGAGCAGTGTCTGCAAATAGCAGGTTGTACAACAGGATATATCTTGATGTCTCACAAAACACCCGCTTACTCCTCAGGGTGAACAGCAAAACACAGTTAATGTAGAAGAAAGAGCAGATTGATCCTACAGATAACATGCCAAATAACATTTTTCTATGTGACAATTGATACAAATTAACAGTGACATTGACCTTAGGTTGCAGCAAAGACAACATCGAAACAATGAAACGTAGAAAAAACTGTTAGTTAACAAAATGAAATACAATGTAAACACAGTTCATTGTGTCATGTCCATAGATGTTGAGCAGTCAAGTCAGGAAGTAAGAGCCCATGTTTGTTTCCAGAACGACTGAGCTGGTCTGGTGCTGTTTGTTCCTGCAAACTGTGTTATATGTGCTTCATCCTCAAGGGACCTGAACCGGGGACCTCCGTCCTTGATGACAGCACACATAGTTGATCAGGAGTTGGGCTGGTATCAAAGGCCGTTGGGATGTTCGGCAGGGTCAAAAAAGTGCGCCACTTAAGAGAATCTGTGAATAAAGGTAAGTATGACAGCGCTGCATTGGGAGTCCCATGACAAAGTGAAGAGCAATGAGGGATCATAGATGGCCAGAGACTGGTATGTGGTTGTTAGAGGCAGGTGGGAAGACTTGCCAAAACCACTCTGACAGACATGTATGTCAATGGCACTCAAGCATTGGATTTTAAATGAAGTATAAATACGTCAATGGCACTCAAAGAGTTAAGAGCAATGAGGGATAATCAATGTCCAGAAACTGGTGTAGATAGAGCAAGTTGTTAGGGGTAGGTAAGAGGACTTGCTATGGGCACATACCAGGACAGAATCTACATTGCACCATGGAATAATGTCACCCACTGTGCTGAGCTGTGTGAGTCCCTGAATATTGGAGCACACACTCTGGTCCCCTTATTTGAAAATGGGAACCACCACCCCTGTCTACCACCTTCCACAAGACACCAAAGAGGCATGTCAGCCAAGACCACGGCTCGAGACTGCAACAAAAATGATAGCATAGTCAATTATTTTTTGTAAGCGTGCAAAATGGCATTCATGTAAGTTCATGACATCCCAGCTGATTGCAAGCCCGCATTTGAGCATGAGGAGGAGGAATACTTACTCTGTGCAGTTCTATCACCTGTATCAGTCTGGGTTCTATGAAACTTATTAATGTACATGTACATTGTGCATAATTCATCACTGCACAAATCAATTTTCCACCTCCGTGCCACATCACAACTGACCATCTTGTACAGTGCATCTTTAAATTGGACTGGAAAAAGGTAAATAATGCTGTCTATGTGTGATACATATCCCTACCAAATTGTGTACAATTAGGTGGGTCTACATTGAAACCTTGTAGGGGCAGCCATTGAGCTTCCTTGCCAACACCAAGCACAGAGACCCTATAAGATCATGCTTTTTTCCACTTTCATGTGCCCCAAGTTTTGTGAGTACTCAAGCACTTGTAGTTAGTCAAAAATAACTGTTTTTAATGACAAATTATGTTGCTACATGTGACGGAGCGCCTCTGAGCACCCGTCAGGCACACTCATTCTCTCTCCCTCCTCTGCCAGACAGTGCCAGCGTCGGGAGTACACGTGGTACTCTCAGTGTTCCTGCAGAGCTGGGTTCCGCTAAAACTGTTTCCCCGCAGTCCCGCACGTGTGTGCCACGGTCCTACATTAACCACAAACTATTAATTAACTGCCCAGACTTTTTTTTTTCCTGCTGTAGACAGTTGAGAGTGCACACTCAGCTTCTACGTGTCATACCCACCTAGACACAGGAACACACATTCGCTAACCTGCTGCGGAATGCGGGGTCTGCCTCGGGTTCTCGGACCAATCCGAGGCATTTCCTGATCATGGCATAAATAGCGCTTTGTTAGAGCTTTGTGGCGCGCTTCCAACAGTCACGTGATCACAGAATACTGCATTGTCATTGATTTGTGTAGTGTGTTCAATCAAACAATGTAACAGAGAGATGGTGGTCCTGTTGGGTCACTTTACTGTGGTTGAAGTTTATCATTGATTTATGAATTTCTGCTTAGGGTTATTAAGTTATATCTTACACCTGTGGCCATGGAAGTGATTGGAATACCTGATTCTGATTATTTGGATGGGTGAGCGAATACTTCTGGCAATATGGTGTAGAAATTCATAGACTACATTAGATATCAGGTATGACTTTTAATTGATGGTGTGAGTTACCAAACTCCTAACATTGTTTTATATGTGTGTGAAAATTGAGCAATTGCTCTTGAGCATCATTTCATTTAGAAGCCTTTTGTATAAGACAGAAAACAAAAAGAGATGAATAAAGTACTGTGACATCTAAAAACAACACATCCATGTGGTCATTAATGTATTATATAAACAATTAAGAGACATGTAATGAATGCCTGATGATTTTTAATCTTATCCTCCAATAATCATGTCTTTAAATGGTACATAAATACATAATTTGTATCATTGCTGCTATTTCAAAAATGTAGTAAAATCCTTGAGAATGCTGTATCATGTTCAGAACAACACTTTGCAAATAGTTTTGTATATGTCACAGAAAACTGGAGTATAAATGAAAAATCCCTCACTATATCACCGGCTCTTGTTGAGGAACACTGGACATCTCCACAAACAGCACAGCTTTTGCATGAGGATGGGTCTGATGGTTTGATCCCTGAGTCCATAGATGAGGGTACCCAGACATCTTGGGAGAATACTCAAGAACACAAAGCATACATTGTAAATCTTCATAAGGAAGGACCTTTTCACAGTTCTGGCTATGGCTATAATGATGGTGGAGAACAAGGAATCAGTGAGAATGAGGCTTAGCTGAATGAGGTGAAGCAGAAGCGTTTGAAGAGCCTTTTTGGCTGACTCTTTGTCTGTTGTAGCAGACCTGGCTACAAGTACTACACCAATATAGGATCCGATGATTACTGCACCCACAGATAGGAACAGAGTGCTGGCATGCCCTTTTTCAAAATCATGAAAGATTGGTGCAAAAAAAAGAGCTTCTTTGGAGCAAAAGACATTCATATGCAGACTTAGGGAGATTTCTGTGAACACGTAAACCAACATTAGAACTCGAATGAGGATGTTGATAAAACTGAAGGCCCATACCACACCAATTGCCATTCCTGTCCTTCTTACAGTGAAGATGGCAGCATGCCTCAGTGGATGACATACAGCCACATATCTCTCAAGTGACATCACAGCCAGGGTGAGAGGAGAGATTGATTGTGTTAGACCTGAGAGCAAAACAAGTATGCCACATACATAATATGGAAGTTTTGTTTGCAATGAAGACAGCAAATAAAGCAGAAGGCTTGGAACTAAGTGAGCAGTGTCTGCAAATAGCAGATTGTACAGCAGGATATATCTTGATGTCTCACAAAACACCTGCTTACTCCTCAGGGTGAACAGCAAAACACAATTAATGTAGAAGAAAGAGCAGATTGATCCTACAGATAACATGCCAAATAACATTTTCTCATGTGGCAATAGATACGAATTAGCAGTGACGTTGACCTTAGGTTGCAGCAAAGAAAACATTGCAGAATAATATATGTCAAAAAACCTCCTAGTTAACAAAATGAAATACAATGTAAACACAGTTCATTGTGTCATGTCCATAGATGTTGAGCAGTCAAGTCAGGAGGTAAGAGCCCATGTTTGTTTCCCGATCAACTGGTCTGGTGCTGTTTGCTCCTGCAAACTGTGTTATATGTGCTTCATCCCCAAGGGACCTGAACTAGGGACCTCTGTCCTTGATGACAGAACATATGGTTGATCAGGCGATGGGCTTGGGCCTGCATTACAGGCTCTGAATGAGGTGAATTCACCTCATCTTCAGGACCTCTCACCTCTGGGGTCCCTCATGGATTCATCATTCTTATCTTACCGTATATGCTACCATTAGGGTAAATTTTCAAGAAATATAACCTTTCCTTTCATTGTTAGCTGATTATGTTCAGATCTACTTGCCTTTAACATCAAAATCTAACGATTCTGTACAGACATTGCTTTATTGTCTAATAAATGTTAAATCCTACATGACCGCAAACTTTCTGAACCTAAATGAGAACAAGATTCAAATCATAATGTTTCGATGTGGTCCAGCAGATTTTCCTTCCGGCTTTCTGGGCTCTCTTACAATAAAACATTTGGTCACCAGTAAAAATCTTGGTGTAATGTTCGATGATTGACTTTAATTTGATTGTCAGGTTGTAAAAAACAGCTGTTTTCCATTTGAGGATTTTAATGAAAGTAAAAGAGTACCTGCCACAAAGAGAGCTTGAAACTGTAATCCATGCTTTTAACACACTCTGGATTATTTTAACTCACTGCATTTTGGCCTGGACCACTCACTTTTGCACCGTCTACAATGTTAAAAATCAAAGGTGACTGAGTCTTTGTGGCAGCTGCCCCTAGGCTCTGGAATGACCTGCCTGGCACATCCACTCTGCTAGTTCAGTTGAGGTTCTTATCCCCCCTCACACCTCTTCTCCCTGGCTTTATGTCAAGTTTAAGTGGACATCTGGCAAAAAAATCTAATTTAATCATAATTTATTTTATTTCATTGCACTTCATGCATGTATTTTAATATTTTATTTTATTTCATTGTTATTTGTGGCCTTGTATGGATCATTCTACCATCCATGCTTTTTTTTTTTTTTTTTAATCTGTACAGCACTTTGGTCAACTGCAATTTTTTTAATACGTCTTTTGACATCTTTTTCAGGTGTCAAATGTTAGTTTGTTGTTTGCCAATCACTCTTTTAAAGTTTAGAGTCTGTTTGTAATCCTTAATTGTCAGGTTACTTTTCCTAAATCCTGAGTGTATTATGGTAATGTTGTTTTGCAGCTACTAAAAGTATTGAGGAGTCCCACATGACCTAGTCTCCTGATACCTCATTTAGACTCATTAAATATTCCAACCCTTAGTCATTAATGTTTTCCGTAAATATTGATGTAATTAGTGACTCCTGTGGGGAATCTTCATGTAGAGGTGATGACATGTACCTCTGAGGAGATAAAGTAAGTTTAACAAGTGAAGTTAAAAGTTAATGGGGATTGTTGGATTACAACTGTGTTTTCCAATTTCAAGTTGCCCTTCAATGCAAAAACATGAAGGACTCGTCTTAGTAGAAGTTGGGCTACAACAAAGAGGAACATCTCATCTCCACTTCCTGTTCATTCCTTGTTTGCCAACATGGTGCACAAGTATATAGCGAGGTAGCCTAATATAGCAAAATAATATATGAAATTAGTTGTAAATAGGGTACTAAATTTGAGTTAAACTATCTAACATTAGATAGCTATTTCATAGAGAATTTCCCTCAGGATTAATAAGGTATCTATCTATCTAACACTGAAATGCTGATGAGGAGAAACCATAGTATGCTGGAAAAAGGTGCTGTTTGTCCACAACAGCACTGGGTCTGGAGCCAGGAGTTTGTAGAAGGTGTCTAGCTTGTTTCCACACTTTTGTTTTTCATTATTGCCGAAAGAAATATTTTATTATTATTATTTATTAAACATTTTCAGTGATCCCCGTCCTAGCATTGATGTGGGATAGACAACCACAACACAACTGTCCATTAACTCTCTTCATAGGCCTTGTTGTTGAGGATGGAAATGCATGTTCTTCTTTTTGTTTGTTTATTGAAGCAAACCCCTTGTGTCCATCTATCATTAGAACTGGCCATCCAACCAAAAGACATCACATCTTCTTTCACCATATAGATTGTCAATTTCTTACCACCACAATAACACTACAAAGGCACAAGATTAGAAGTGATAGGCTGCCTTATGCCAGTGATACATTTGCTCTAGAGTAACTACTGTTGACCATGCGGACATGTGATGGTGTCACGTGACATGGGTGTGAGGACAGAGCAATTTAAGAGGGCAGGTAAACCTTAAAGACTTGCTCTGCTCACATGGAAACAAACACACACTCTAACTTGCTGCTAATCTACAAAGGGAAAATGTATTTGGATGATTTTAGATTTTTCATGTCTGCTAATGCTGGATCTTCGCTGTTGCAGGAACACAAACTGGAAGACATTAATTGTGGGTGAGGTTAATGTCTTTTCACAAATGTTATATGTAAATCAATCTCTGACTAACATTACTTCTGGACAGCAGTATCAGGGGCTACTAGAAAGAGCACTGCTTTGCACTCTGACTACAGTGCCATGCTTTGTGTTTCTCTTCATTAATGGGGTCATGTTATTCACCTTAAGGAGTAAAGTAGTGTTTTGTGAAAAATCCCGTTACATTCTTCTGTTTAACCTCCTTTTTGCAGACACTGTACAGATGGCAATGAGCCAGTTATTGTACCTACTGGCTGCATGTAGAATAACATTAACATATCCTGTATGTGGTGTTCTCACTATGCTTGCTGTTCTCATGAATGATATCTCTCCTCTAACACTGGTGCTGATGTCTCTGGAGAGATATGTAGCTGTGTGCCACCCACTGAGGCACGCTACCATCGGCACCATTAGAAACACAGTGGTGGCTATCATCGTGATTTGGGCCTTCAGTTCACTAAATGTTCTCACAAGAGTTATTTTACTGTTGGATTTTCTATTTGAAGACCTGGAGAGCCTGCAAACGAAACATTTTTGCTCTAACACTGCCATGTTTCTTGGCCCAAAGACTGCTCATTATAACAGAGTGTACACGTGTTTTCTGTTTGTCTCAGCCAGTGTGGCAATCATTTCATGCTATATTGGTGTGATGATAGCAGCCAGGTCAGCCTCCACTGACAAAGCTTCAGCTCATAAAACTCGTAACACATTGCTGCTGCATCTGGTGCAGCTGGGCCTCAGTCTGTCTTCAACTATGTTCAACCCCATTCTCATAGCTCTTTCGAGAATTGTAACAAGAATAGTGTTTGTGCGCACTCAGATTGTTTTTTATGTTTGTATTTTTATCTTCCCTAGATGTCTGAGTTCTCTCATTTATGGGATCAGAGACCAGACCATCAGACCAGTCCTCATGTACTATCTATGTTGTCCACTGAAACTCTCAGTTGTCCCAGTCGAGCCTAAGGTCTTACTCCAGGCTACAAAATAGACCTCCCTTTGTAGGTCTGTAAATGTAATAGATTATGCCAACATGCAAAACATATTATGAACAAAATGTTTTTTAATATCCATCACATATCGTTTTTAAATTTACAAACCAATTCTAAAATGACATACCATAGAGAGACCACATCTCTTTTAAATGTTGCAGATATGGCTCCATTGTTATTTGGTGATGTAGTGAGAAACAAATTCTTCCTAATGGGGAGTCAGCTGAGGTGGACCGTATATGCAGTAAAACAACCTTGACTCACTGAATTTGCATAATTGTGAATCGACCACAACTTTATCCAGATGTAACATCCATGTAACAGAAGGCCGCAGGCTTAGAATAGCACAGATCACAGCTCAGTTTAGTACCAATGACTGACTGACTGTGCACAGACATATATCGGGAATTAAAATATATATTGTATATAAAAATGTGTATTTGCTCAACCTGTACAAACAATAAGATATTGCACTGGATACTGCGTGTTTGGTGAGGTGTTTTGTATTTTCTGTTTACAAGTAATAAATCACTACAGGAATAAATGTAAACATTTGTTGTTATACATACAAACGGTCCATAGTTCAAGGTTCATGTAAAGATGCAGCTGTACAAGTACCCAAGCAGTCCTGAAGTCACACCTCCAAACCCTGCATCAGTATTATCACATCTACAGTTCCCATGCTGCAACCAGGCAGACTTAGAAAAACTTCTTCCTTCAGGCCATTAGGAGGGTAACCTCAGTCTTGTCCAGAACATTTTCCTCAGTGAATCCTTTGCACCACCCTGCACATTGCATTTTTGCATTCATGACATACGTTAATTTTAGCAAAAATCCCAATTTCATTTTATGCTCTGTTATTGTTAGTGCTGGCTTAGAAACTGTATGTCTTTATATTTTTAATTTTGTATTATATATTTTACACCCCTTTTCTATTCTGTGTGAGTATTGTAAGCTTCTGACACCAAGGCAAATTTCAGCATGTGTAACCACACTTAGAAATAAAGCTCTTCTTGATTATACACTGGCTCTCAGTCTCTGCTCTAATCCATCCCAAAGGTGTTATATCGTGTTGAGGTCAGGACTCTGTGCAGGCCAGTCAAGTTCATCCACACCAGACTGTCATCCATGTCTTTATGGACCTTGCTTTGTGCACTGGTGCACAGTCACGTTGGAAGAGGAATGGGACAGCTCCAAACTGTTCCCACAAAGCTGGAAGCATGGAACTGCACAAAATGTCTTGGTATGCTGAAGCATTCAGAGTTCCTTTCACTGGAACTAAGGGGCCAAGCCCAGCTCCTGAAAAACAACCCCACACCATAATCCCCCCTCCACCAAACTTTACACTTGGCACAATGCAGTCCGACAAGTATCGTTCTCCTGGCAACCGCCAAATCCAGACTCGTCCATCAGATTGCTAGATGGAGAAGCTTGATTCGTCACTCCAGAGAACACGTCTCCACTGCTCTAGAGTCCAGTGGCGGCGTGCTTTACACCACTGCATCCAACACTTTGCATTGCACTTGGTGATGTATGGCTTGGGTGCAGCTGCTCGGCCATGGAAACCCATTCCATGAAGCTCTCTGTGCACTGTTCTTGAGCTAATCTGAAGGCCACATGAAGTTTGGAGGTCTGTAGAGATTGACTGTGCAGAAAGTTAGTGACCTCTTCGCACTATGTGCCTCATCATCCGCTGACCCCGCTCCATCAGTTTATGTGGTCTACCACTTTGTGGCTGAGTTGCTGTCATTTCTAAACACTTCCACATTCTTATAATACAGCTGACAGTTGACTGTGGAATATTTAGGAGCAAGGAAATTTCACGGCTGGATTTGTTGCACAGGTGGCATCCTATCACAGTTCCACACTGGAATTCACTGAGCTCCTGAGAGCGACCCATTCTTTCACAAATGTTTGTAAAAACAGACTGCATGCCTAGGTGCTTGAATTTATACACCTGTGGCCATGGAAGTGATTGGAATACCTGATTCTTATTATTTGGATGGGTGAGCGAATACTTTTGGCAATATAGTGTAGAAATTCATAGACTACATTAGATAACAGGTATGACTTTTAATTGATGGTGTGAGTTACCAAACTCCTAACATTGTTTTATATGTGTGTGAAAATATATTTCAAACTGTGGTACGTACTGCTATTGAGCATCATTTCATTTGGAAGCCTTTTGTATAAGACAGAAAACAAAAAGAGATGAATAAAGTACTGTGATATCTAAAAACAACACATCCATGTGGTCATTAATGTATTATATAAACAATTACAATTACAAAAACAAGAGACATGTAATAAATGCATGATGATTTTTAATCTTATCTTCCAACTATCACGTCTTTAAATTGTACATAAAGACATAATTTGTATTATTACTGCTATTTCAAAAATGTAGTAAAATCCTTGAGACTACGGCTCGAGACTGCAACAAAAATGATAGCATAGTCAATTATTTTGAGCGTGCAAAATGGCATTCATATAAGTTCATGACATCCCAGCTGATTGCAAGCCCGCATTTGAGCATGAGGAGTAGGAATACTTACTCTGTGCAGGTCTATCACCTGCATCAGTCTGGGTTCTATGAAACTTATTAATGTACATGTACATTGTGGTACATAATGCATCACTGCACAAATCAATTTTCCACCTCCGTGCCACATCACAACTGACCACCTTGTACAGTGCATCTTTAAATTGGACTGGAAAAAGGTAAATAATGCTGTCTATGTGTGATACATATCCCTACCAAATTGTGTACAATTAGGTGGGTCTACATTGAAACCTTGTAGGGGCAGCCATTGAGCTTCCTTGCCGACACCAAGCACAGAGACCCTATAAGATCATGCTTTTTTCCACTTTCATGTGCCCCAAGTTTTGTGAGTACTCAAGCACTTGTAGTTAGTCAAAAATAACTGTTTTTAATGACAAATTATGTTGCTACATGTGACGGAGCGCCTCTGAGCACCCGTCAGGCACACTCATTCTCTCTCCCTCCTCTGCCAGACAGTGCCAGCGTCGGGAGTGCACGTGGTACTCTCAGTGTTCCTGCAGAGCTGGGTTCCGCTAAAACTGTTTCCCCGCAGTCCCGCACGTGTGTGCCACGATCCTACATTAACCACAAACTATTGATTAACTGCCCAGACTTTTTTTTTTCTTGCTGTAGGCAGTTGAGAGTGCACACTCAGCTTCTATGCGCCACACCCACCTAGACACAGGAACACACACTCGCTAACCTGCTGTGGAATGCGGGGTCTGCCTCGGGTTCTCGGACCAATCCGAGGCATTTCCTGATCATGGCATAAATAGCGCTTTGTTAGAGCTTTGTGGCGCGCTTCCAACAGTCATGTGATCACAGAATATTGCATTGTCATTGATTTGATGTTGTGTGTTCAATCAAACAATGTAACAGAGAGATAGTGGTCTTGTTGGGCCACTTTACTGTGGTTGAAGTTTATCATTGATTTATGAATTTCTGCTTAGGGTTATTAAGTTATATCTTAAAACCCTTTAATTTGTGAAATGGATTTGTCCAGGGGAGGGGCTTAGAGTATTTAAAGGTGAGCTCTGCTCACTTAGGGGGAAGTGTTGGCTGAGTAACAGTGTGGGTCTCTAGTTGCCCATGCAAGTACTGGAATCGAACCTGTAGAAACTGTGGGTTTTTTTGTCTGCTTTTGTGTGTTTTTTATCCTGCATTGTAAATAGTGTTCCACTATTTTTTACTTCCACCTGGGAAGTCAGTTTAAATAAATCTAGATAAATAAATAAAAATAAATAAAATCTCCACTCTGGAGTTTTTTGGCTGAGCCATCGTTTTTCCTCATTACTGAAATGAACCCGCGACATGAAAACTTAAAAACTTCACTATGCAGCATCATCAAGGTGGATCTGGTTAACCTGCGAGGAGGAACACATGGAACGAAATAATCTGTCATTACCCACTACCTGTAGATGATGCTATGACTGTTCAAAATCAATCTCTATATATCATCAAAGTGTGAAATTTGGAAAAGATGTGACCATATGGATTTGCATAGCAACAGTTTCTTTTTTCATGGCAAGAAATTCATAGACTACGTTAGATATCAGGTATGACTTTTAATTGATGGTGGAGGTTACCAACTCCTAATATTCTTTGATATGTGTGTGAATACATATTAAAAACTGTGGTACGTACTGCTCTTGAGCATCATTTCAATTGCCCAGACAAACAAAAAGTGCTTCTGAACAGGATGAGCATCTATAGCTTAGAGGTGGTGGAAATTCATTTTTCTTTGTTTTGACTTGATTTAGAAAAATCAGTGAGTCTTGTGGCTAAATTACTGTAACTTTCATCATCATTGTTTTGCTCAGTAGACAATAGACTGAGCTCCTGAGCACACTGAGTCAAAGAATAGCGATGCAGCCCTGTGTTTTCAACACAACACGTGAACAGCCTTTAAGACTTTTGAGCATGAAAGCCTCTTCAGTATGACTGTCTTACATGTATGTAACTCTCCAGTTGAATCATAAGTCAAAATAATGAGGTAAATATATACCTGTGACAGTTTTTGAGATAATTCCTCATCACTTTTCATCAATAAACAATCCTTCTGCAATTTGCAATTTTGTTTAAAGCTTTATTATGTATTAGACATTATGCACTATACAGTAAAAGTCAATATTGGGGCACTAACATGAGAAACATTACTATTTTCTGCAGCACTAAATAGTAAACAGTCAAAAAAAATCACCTGCAGATAATGTGAACAACACAATGTGTTTTATGGAACATGAAAGTAGACTTCAGAAAATATATACTGGTAAGAAATATGTCAAACGGTCATTCACTGACTGAATATGATAACGTTGAATTAATATGCTGTGACAAGGCCAGTTTAACCATTATTATGAAGGATGCATTATTGTAAACATTTGTATCAAACTGGTACGATGTAATTTAATTGTGTGAGTTACCAAACTCCTTGTTTTAGATGTGTGTGAAAATATCTTATAAACTGTGGTACCTACTACTCCCGGAATTCCTAATAATAATTCCTTTTAGAACACTTTTGTATAGGACAGAAAACAATAAAAGACATGTAAGAACAACACGTACATGTGGTCATTAATGTATTATATGAACAATTAAGACAGACAAATCCAAGACAAGATGTAATGAATGCATAATAATTTAAATCTTGTGTTCCCATTATCACTTCTTTAAATGGACATATTTGTATTATAATTGCTATTTTGAATATGTAGTAAAATAATTGAGAATGCTGTATCATGTTCAGAACAACACTTTGCAAATAGTTTTGTATATGTCACAGAAAATTGGAGTATAAATGAAAAAGCCCTCATTATACATTGTCACCGGCTCTTGTTGAGGAACGCTGGACATTTCCACAAACAGCACAGCTTTTGCATGAGGATAGGTCTGATGGTTTGATCCCTGAGTCCATAGATGAGGGTACTTAGACATCTTGGGAGAATACTCAAGAACACAAAGCATACATTGTAAATCTTCATAAGGAAGGACCTTTTCACAGTTCTGGCTATGGCTATAATGATGGTGGAGAACAAGGAAGCGGTGAGAATGAGGCTTAGTTGAATGAGGTGAAGCAGAAGCGTTTGAAGAGCCTTTTTGGCTGACTCTTTGTCTGTTGAAGCAGACCTGGCTACAAGTATTACACCAATATAGGATCCGATGATTACTGCACACACAGATAGGAACAGAGTGCTGGCATGCCCTTTTTCAAAATCATGAAAGATTGGTGCAAAAAAAAGAGCTTCTTTGGAGCAAAAGACATTCATATGCAGACTTAGGGAGATTTCTGTGAACACGTAAACCAGCATTAGAACTCGAATGAGGATGTGGATCAAACTGAAGGCCCACACCACAGCAATTGCCATTCCTGTGGTTCTTACGGTGAAGATGGCAGCATGCCTCAGTGGATGACATACAGCCACATATCTCTCAAGTGACATCACAGCCAGGGTGAGAGGAGAGATTGACTGTGTTAAAACTGAGAGCAAAACAAGTATGCCACATACATAATATGGAAGTTTTGTGTGCAATGCAGACAGTAAATAAAGCAGAAGGTTTGTTGCTAGGTGAGCATTGTCTGCAAATAGCAGGTTGTACAGCAGGATATAGCTTGATGTCTCACAAAACACCTGCTTACTCCTCAGGGTGAACAGCAAAACACAATTAATGTAGAAGAAAGAGCAGATTGATCCTACAGATAACATGCCAAATAACATTTTCTCATGTGGCAATAGATACGAATTAGCAGTGACATTGACCTTAGGTTGCAGCAAAGAAAACATTGCAGAATAGTATATGTCAAAAAACCTCCTAGTTAACAAAATGAAATACAATGTAAACACAGTTCATTGTGTCATGTCCATAGATGTTGAGCAGTCAAGTCAGGAGGTAAGAGCCCATGTTTGTTTCCAGAACGACTGAGCTGGTCTGGTGCTGTTTGCTCCTGCAAACTGTGTTATATGTGCTTCATCCTCAGGGGACCTGAACCGGGGACCTCTGTCCTTGATGACAGAACATATGGTTATTCAGGAGTTGGGCTGGCCTGCATTACAGGCTCTGAATGAGGTGAATTCACCTCATCTTCAGGACCTCTCACCTCTGGAGTCCCTAAGGATCCATCTTCGGGCCAATTCTTTTCTTACTGTATATGCTACCAGGGTAAATTTTAAAGAAATATAACCTTTCCTGCCGACTTGTCCAGGGTGGACCCCACCTTCCACCCTAAGACAGCTGGGATAGGCTCCAGCACCCCCGCGACCCTATGTAAAGATAAGCGGTAGATAATGGATGGATGGATGGATAACCTTTCCTTTCATTGTTATGCCGATGATGTTCAGATCTACTTGCCTTTAACATCAAAATCTAACGATTCTGTACAGACATTGCTTTATTGTCTAATAAATGTTAAATCCTACATGACCGCAAACTTTCTGAACCTAAATGAGAACAAGATTCAAATCATAATGTTTCGATGTGGTCCAGCAGATTTTCCTTCCGGCTTTCTGGGCTCTCTTACAATAAAACATTTGGTCACCAGTAAAAATCTTGGTGTAATGTTCGATGATTGTTTTAAATTTGATTGCCAGGTTGTGAAAAAACAGCTGTTTTCCATTTGAGGATTTTAATGAAAGTAAAAGAGTACCTGCCACATCGAGAGCTTGAGACTGTAATCCATGCTTTTAACACACTCTGGATTATTTTAACTCACTGCATTTTGGCCTGGACCACTCACTTTTGCACCGTCTACAATGTTAAAAATCAAAGGTGACTGAGTCTTTGTGGCAGCTGCCCCTAGGCTCTGGAATGACCTGCCTGGCACATCCACTCTGCTAGCTCAGTTGAGGTTCTTATCCCCCCTCACACCTCTTCTCCCTGGCTTTATGTCAAGTTTAAGTGGACATCTGGCAAAAAAAATCAAATGTAATCATAATTTATTATATTTTATTTTATTGCACTTTATGTATGTATTTTAATATTTTATTTTATTTCATTGTAATTTGTGGCCTTGTATGGATCATTCTACTGTCCATGCATTTTTTTTTTTTAATCTGTACAGCACTTTGGTGAACTGCAGTTGTTTCTAATGTGTCATGTGTTTTTCAGGTGTCAAAAGTTAGTTTGTTGTTTGCCAATAACACTTTTAAAGTTTAGAGTCTGGTTGTCCTTAATTGTCAGGTTACTTTTCCTAAATCCTGAGTGTATTATGGTAATGTTGTTTTGCAGCTACTAAAAATATTGAGGAGTCACAGTGAGAAAGTCTTCCTACCTGACCTAGTCTCCTGATAGCTCATTTAGACTCATTAAATATTCCAACCCTTACTCATTAATCTTTTCAGTAAATATTGATGTAATTAGTGACTCCTGTGGGGAATCTTCATGGAGAGGTGATGACATGTACCTCTGAGGAGATATAGTAAGTTTAACAAGTGAAGTTAAAAGTTAATGGGGAAAAAAAAGTTGTTGGATTAAAACTGTTTACCAATTTCAAGTTGCCTTTCAATGCAAAAACATGAAGGTCTCATCTTAGTAGAAGGTGGGCTACAACAAAGAGGTGCAGAGGTATATAGCGAGGTACGCCTAATATAGCAAAAAAAATATATGAAATTAGTTGTAAATGGGGTACTAAATTTGTCTTATACTATCTAACATTAGATAGCTATTTCGTAGTGAATTTCCCTCAGGATTAATAAAGTATCTATCTATCTAACACTGCAATGCCGATGAGGAGAAACCATAGTATGCTGGAAAAAGGTGCTGTTTGTCCACAACAGCACTGGTTCTGGAGCCAGGAGTTTGTTTTTCATTATGGCCAAAAGAAATATTTTATTATTATTATTTATTCAAAATTTTCAGTGATCCCCGTCCTAGCATTGATGTGGGACATACAACCATAGCACAACTGTCCATTAACTCTCTTCATAGGCCTTGTTGTTGAGGATGGAAATGCATGTTCTTCTTTTTGTTTGTTTATTTAAGCAAACCCCTTGTGTCCATCTATCATTAGAACTGGCCATCCAACCAAAAGACATCACATCTTCTTTCACCATATAGATTGTCAATTTCTTACCACCACAATAACACTACAAAGGCACAAGATTAGAAGTGATAGGCTGCCTTATGCCAGTGATACATTTGCTCTAGAGTAACTACTGTTGACCATGCAGACATGTGATGGTGTCACGTGACATGGGTGTGAGGACAGAGCTCATACACAATTTAAGAGGGCAGGTAAACCTTAAAGACTTGCTCTGCTCACATGGAACCAATCGCAGACTCTAACTTGCTGCTAGTCTACGGAGGGAAAATGTATTTGGATGATTTTAGATTTTTCATGTCTGCTAATGCTGGATCTTTGCTGTTGCAGGAACACAAACTGGAAGACATTAATTGTGGGTGAGGTTAATGTCTTTTCAGAAATGTATGTAAATCAATCTCTGACTAACATTACTTCTGGACAGCAGTATCAGGTGCTACTACTTGTAGAAAGAGCACTGCTTTGCACTCTGACTACAGTGCCATGTTTTGTGTTTCTCTTCATTAATGGGGTCATGTTATTCACCTTAAGGAGTAAAGTAGTGTTTTGTGAAACATCCCGTTACATTCTTCTGTTTAACCTCCTTTTTGCAGACACTGTACAGATGGCAATGAGCCAGTTACTCTACCTACTGGCTGCATGTAGAATAACATTAACATATCCTGTATGTGGTGTTCTCACTATGCTTGCTGTTCTCATGAATGATATCTCTCCTCTAACGCTGGTGCTGATGTCTCTGGAGAGATATGTAGCTGTGTGCCACCCACTGAGGCACGCTACCATCGGCACCATTAGAAACACAGCAGTGGCTATCATTGTGATTTGGGCCTTCAGTTCACTAAATGTTCTCACAAGAGTTATTTTACTGTTGGATTTTCCATTTGAAGACCTGGAGAGCCTGCAAACGAAACATTTTTGCTCTAACACTGCCATGTTTCTTGGCCCAAAGACTGCTTATTATAACAGAGTGTACACGTGTTTTCTGTTTGTCTCAGCCAGTGTAGCAATCATTTCATGCTATATTGTTGTGATGATAGCAGCCAGGTCAGCCTCCACTGACAAAGCTTCAGCTCATAAAGCTCGTAACACATTGCTGCTGCATCTGGTGCAGCTGGGCCTCAGTCTGTCTTCAACTATGTTCAACCCCATTCTCATAGCTCTTTCGAGCATTGTAACAAGAATAGTGTTTGTGCGCACCCAGATTGTTTTTTATGTATGTATTTTTATCTTTCCCAGATGTCTGAGTTCTCTCATTTATGGGATCAGAGACCAGGCCATCAGACCAGTCCTCATGTACTATCTATGTTGTCCACTGAAACTCTCAGTTGTCCCAGCCGAGCCTAAGGTCTCACCCCAGGCTACAAAATAGACCTCCCTTTGTAGGTCTGTAATTGTAATAGATTATGCCAACATGCAAAACATATTATGAACAAAATGTTTCTTAATATCACTTTTTTTTTAATTCACAAACCAATTCTAAAATGACATACCATAGAGAGACCACGTCTCTTTTAAATGTTGCAGATATGGCTCCATTGTTATTTGGTGATGTAGTGAGAAACAAATTCTTCCTAATGGGGAGTCAGCTGAGGTGGACCGTATATGCAGTAAAACAACCTTGACTCGCTGAATTTGCATAATTGTGAATCGACCACAACTTTATCCAGATGTAACATCCATGTAACAGAAGGCCGCAGGCTTAGAATAGCACAGATCACAGCTCAGTTTAGTACCAATGACTGTGACTGACTGTGCACAGGCATATATCGGGAATTAAAATATATATTGTATATAAAAATATGTATTTGCTCAACCTGTAAAAACAATAAGATATTGTACTCGGGATACTGCGTTTTTGGTGAGGTGTTTTGTATTTTCTGTTTACAAGTAATAAACCACTACAGGAATAAATATGTACAAAGGAATAAAATATAAGGTGCAGTTGAATGTAAACATTTGTTGTTATACATACAAACGGTCCATAGTTCAAGGTTCATGTAAAGATGCAGCTGTACAAGTACCCAAGCGGTCCTGAAGTCACACCTCCAAACCCTGCATCAGTATTATCACATCTACAGTTCCCATGCTGCAACCAGGCAGACTTAGGAAAACTTCTTCCTTCAGGCCATTAGGAGGGTAACCTCAGTCTTGTCCAGAACATTTTCCTCAGTGAATCCTTTGCACCACCCTGCACATTGCATTTTTGCATTCATGATATATGTTAATTTTAGCAAAAATCCCAATTTCATTTAATGCTTTGCTTAGAAACTGTATGTCTTTATATTTTTAATTTTATATTATATAATATATTTTACACCTCTTTTATATTCTGTGTGAGTATTGTAAGCTTCTGACACCAAAGCAAATTTCAGCATGTGCAACCTCACTTGGCAATAAAGCTATTCTTGATTATACACTGACAATAAAGGCTTTTAACTTGCTTTTGAGGATTTTACTCTTTTACATATATTTGTAAGTTATAAAAATTACAAGATTATAAAATCTTCTGAAATATGAGCAGATATCTTCCTTTGGGGCGGTGGTGTAGTGGTTAGCAGTGTTGCCTCACAGCAAGAAGGTACTGGGTTCCAATCCCAGGCCCGGGGCCTTTCTGTGTGGAGTTTGCATGTTCTCCCCGTGTCTGCGTGGGTTCTCACCGGGTACTCCGGCTTCCTCCCACCATCCAAAAACATGCAGGGGGATTAGGTTAATTGGCTAATTTAAATTGCCTGTAGGTATGAATGTGAGTGTGAGTGGTTGTCTGTCTCTGTGTGCCCTGCGAGGTGGCGACTTGTCCAGGGTGTACCCTGCCTTTCACCCTAAGACAGCTGGGATAGGCTCCAGCCCCCCTGCGACCCTATGTGAAGATAAGTGGTAGAAAATAGACAGATGGATGGATCTTCCTTTGGATAATATGGTTAAAATTTATTTGACTGTGAATAAATATTTATATAAAATTACCTCATAATAAGTGGAGACAGAAATATTCCTTCAATGTAATTATTGTATCTCTCAAGTGACATCACAGCCAGGGTGAGAGGAGAGATTGATTGTGTTAAAACTGAGAGCAAAACAAGTATGCCACATACATAATATGGAATTTTGGTTTATAGTATATACAGTAAATAAAGCAGAAGGTTAGTTGCTCGATGAGCAGTGTCTGCAAATAGCAGGTTATACAGCAGGATATATCTTATATATCCTGCTGTATATATCTTATGTGACAATTGATACAAATTAACGGTGACATTGACCGTAGGCTGCAGCAAAGAAAACATAGAAACAATGAAACATGTAAAAAAATGTTAGTTAACATAATGAAATACAATGTAAACACAGTTCATTGTGTCATGTCCATAGATGTTGAGCAGTCAAGTCAGGAGGTAAGAGCCCATGTTTGTTTCCCGATCAACTGGTCTGGTGCTGTTTGCTCCTGCAAACTGTGTTATATGTTCTTCATCCTCAAGGGAACTGAACCGAGGACCTCTGTCCTTGATGACAGAACATATGGTTAATCAGGCGTTGGGCTCGCCTGCATTACAGGCTCTGAATGAGGTGAATTCACCTCATCCTCAGCACAATGTTAAAAATCAAAGGTGACTGAGTCTTTGTGGCAGCTGCCCCTAGGCTCTGGAATGACCTGCCTGGCACATCCACTCTGCTAGCTCAGTTGAGGTTCTTATCACTCCTCACACCTCTTCTCCCTGGCTTTATGTCAAGTTTAAGTGGACATCTTGCACAAAAATCTAATTTAATCATAATTTATTATATTTTATTTTATTGTTTTATTGTTATTGTATTGTTTTTAAAAGACATCACATCTTCTTTCACCATATAGGTTGTCAATTTCTTACCACCACAATAACACCACAAAGGCACAAGATTAGAAGTGATAGGCTGCCTTATGCCAGTGATACATTTGCTCTAGAGTAACTACTGTTGACCATGTGGACATGTGATGGTGTCACGTGACATGGGTGTGAGGACAGAGCTCATACACAATTTAAGAGGGCAGGTAAACCTTAAAGACTTGCTCTGCTCACATAGAACCAAGCACAGACTTTAACTTGCTGCTAGTCTACGGAGGGAAAATGTATTTGGATGAATTTAGATTTTTCATGTCTGCTAACGCTGGATCTTTGCTGTTGCAGGAACACAAACTGGAAGACATTAATTGTGGGTCAGGTTAATGTCTTAATTGCTTCTCAGAAATGTTGTATGTAAATCAATCTCTGACCAATGTTACTTCTGGACAGCAGTATCAGGGGCTACTAGAAAGAACGCTGCTTTGCACTCTGACTACAGTGCCATGCTTTGTGTTTCTCTTCATTAATGGGGTCATGTTATTCACCTTAAGGAGTAAAGTAGTGTTTTGTGAAACATCCCGTTACATTCTTCTGTTTAACCTCCTTTTTGCAGACACTGTACAGATGGCAATGAGCCAGTTACTCTACCTACTGGCTGCATGTAGAATAATATTAACATATCCTGTATGTGGTGTTCTCGTCATGCTCCATGATCTCATGAATGAAATCACTCCTCTAACACTGGTGCTGATGTCTCTGGAGAGATATGTAGCTGTGTGCCACCCACTGAGGCACGCTACCATCATCACCATTAGAAACACAGCAGTGGCTATCATTGTGATTTGGGCCTTCAGTTCACTAAATGTTCTCACAAGAGTTATTTTACTGTTAGATTTTCCATTTGAAGACTTGGAGAGCCTGAAGATGAAAGATTTTTGTTCTGACATTGCCATGTTTCTTGGGCCAGAGACTGCTCATTACGACAAAGTGTACACTTGTTTTCTGTTTGTGTCAGCCAGTGTGGCAATCATTTCATCCTATATTGGTGTGATGATAGCAGCCAGGTCAGCCTCCACTGACAAAGCTTCAGCTCATAAAGCTCGTAACACACTGCTGCTGCATCTGGTGCAGTTGGGCCTCAGTCTGTCTTCAACTTTGTACAACCCCATTCTCATAGCTCTTTCGAGCATTGTAACAAGAATAGTGTTTGTGCGCACTCAGATTGTTTTTTATGTATGTATTTTTCTCTTTCCTAGATGTCTGAGTTCTCTCATTTATGGGATCAGAGACCAGGCCATCAGACCAGTCCTCATGTACTATCTATGTTGTCCACTGAAACTCTCAGTTGTCCCAGCCGAGCCTAAGGTCTCACCCTAGGCTACAAAATAGACCTCCCTTTGTAGGTCTGTAAATGTAATTGATTATGCCAACATGCAAAACATATTATGAAAAAAAGATGTTTCTTAATATCACATATTTTTTTAATTTACAAACCAATTCTAATATGACATGCCATAGAGAGACCACATCTCGTTTAAATGTTATAGATATGGCTCCATTATTATTTGGTGATGTAGTGAGAAATAAATTCTTCTGGGGAGTCAGCTGAGGTGGACTGTATGCAGTAACACAACCTTGATTCACTGAATTTGCATAATTGTGAACCGACTGGGGCGGCACGGTGGTGTAGTGGTTAACAGTCTTGCCTCACAGCAAGAAGGTACCGGGTTCGAATCCTGGGCCTGCGGTCTTTCTATGTGGAGTTTGCATGTTCTCCCTGTGTCTGTGTGGGTTCTCTCTGGGTACTCTGGCTTCCTCCCACCATCCAAAAACATGCATGGAGATTAGGTTAATTGGCTAATTTAAATTGTCTCTGTGTGCTCTGCGATGAGGTGGCGACTTGTCCAGGATGTACCCTGCCTTCAGTCCTAAGATAGCTGCGACCTATGAGGATAAGCGGTAGATAATGGATGGATGGATGAACTGACCACAACTTTATTCATCTAACAGAATAGCACAAATTACAGCTTAATTTAGTGTTTTTACATAAGTTATAAAGGTTCTTATTTGATTGAGTGAATCACTTTTTTGATTTTATGCAGATACTGTGCATTCTTTGAAATATGAGCAGATATCCTCCTTTGGATAACATGGTTAAATTTTATTTGACTGTGAATACAAAATTACCTAATAATCAATGGAGAAAGAAATATTCCTTCAATATAATTATATCATACTTTTCATTCAGAACATTCATTCAGAAGATGTATTATCTGCTTTATGTAGTTAGACTACTTTGAATCTGTACTTAAGTAAAGTGCTTGAATAAATATTTGCTCTGTTAACCATAGACTTTATGTAAGTTGTATTAACATTATAGACATGCATAGACATTGTAGGGAGCACAGAGAGGGACAGGAAGAGACTGAACAGGCTGGTCAGGAGGGCCAGCTCTGTCCTGGACTGCTCCCTGGATGCCATAGAGGAGGTGGGTGAGAGGAGGATGTTAGCAAAGCTCACTTCCATCATGGACAACCCCTCCCACCCTCTGCATGGGTCTGTGGGGGTTTTAAGCAGCTCCTTCAGCTGCAGACTCAAACTTCCACCCTGCAAAAAGGGTCGCTAGTCGCAGGTCATTCTTACCAACACCAGTAAACCTTTACAACTTAGGCATCACTGGCTGATGTTAATACAATCTGGACTCATACCATCACTGTCATTGTTGTCATTGTTTTCATGCACTATCCCTTTGCACAGACAAATTTACACTGCCTTTTTCCACATAGAAAATCTCTATGCTGCAGCAAAGAAAACATCGAAACAATGAAACGTGTAAAAAAAATGTTAGTTAACATAATGAAATACAATGTAAACACAGTTCATTGTGTCATGTCCATAGATGTTGAGCAGTCAAGTCAGGAGGTAAGAGCCCATGTTTGTTTCCCAGTCAACTGGTCTGGTGCTGTTTGCTCCTGCAAACTGTGTTATATGTGCTTCATCCTCAAGGGAACTGAACCGAGGACCTCTGTCCTTGATGACAGAACATATGGTTGATCAGGCGTTGGGCTCACCTGCATTACAGGCTCTGAATGAGGTGAATTCACCTCATCCTCAGCACAATGTTAAAAATCAAAGGTGACTGAGCCTTTGTGGCAGCTGCCCCTAGGCTCTGGAATGACCTGCCTGGCACATCCACTCTGCTAGCTCAGTTGAGGTTCTTATCACGCCTCACACCTCTTCTCCCTGGCTTTATGTCAAGTTTAAGTGGACATCTTGCACAAAAATCTAATTTAATCATAATTTATTATATTTTATTTTATGGTTTTATTGTTATTGTTTTGTTTTTAAAAGACATCACATCTTCTTTCACCATATAGGTTGTCAATTTCTTACCACCACAATAACACCACAAAGGCACAAGATTAGAAGTGATAGGCTGCCTTATGCCAGTGATACATTTGCTCTAGAGTAACTACTGTTGACCATGTGGACATGTGATGGTGTCACGTGACATGGGTGTGAGGACAGAGCTCATACACAATTTAAGAGGGCAGGTAAACCTTAAAGACTTGCTCTGCTCACATAGAAACAAGCACAGACTTTAACTTGCTGCTAGTCTACGGAGGGAAAATGTATTTGGATGAATTTAGATTTTTCATGTCTGCTAATGCTGGATCTTTGC
This sequence comes from Synanceia verrucosa, assembly GCA_029721515.1. NCBI lineage: Eukaryota > Metazoa > Chordata > Actinopteri > Perciformes > Synanceiidae > Synanceia > Synanceia verrucosa. Next base: position 19,418,355 of record CM056565.1, on the reverse strand, counting down.
TGTTGCAGGAACACAAACTGGAAGATATTAATTGTGGGTCAGGTTAATGTCTTAATTGCTTCTCAGAAATGTTGTATGTAAATCAATCTCTGACCAATGTTACTTCTGGACAGCAGTATCAGGGGCTACTAGAAAGAACGCTGCTTTGCACTCTGACTACAGTGCCATGCTTTGTGTTTCTCTTCATCAATGGGGTCATGTTATTCACCTTAAGGAGTAAAGTAGTGTTTTGTGAAACATCCCGTTACATTCTTCTGTTTAACCTCCTTTTTGCAGACACTGTACAGATGGCACTGAGCCAGTTACTCTACCTACTGGCTGCATGTAGAATAATATTAACATATCCTGTATGTGGTCTTCTCGTCATGCTCTATGATCTCATGAATGAAATCTCTCCTCTAACACTGGTGCTGATGTCTCTGGAGAGATATGTAGCTGTGTGCCACCCACTGAGGCACGCTACCATCATCACCATTAGAAACACAGCAGTGGCTATCATTGTGATTTGGGCCTTCAGTTCACTAAATGTTCTCACAAGAGTTATTTTACTGTTAGATTTTCCATTTGAAGACCTGGAGAGCCTGAAGATGAAAGATTTTTGTTCTGACATTGCCATGTTTCTTGGGCCAAAGACTGCTCATTATGACAAAGTGTACACTTGTTTTCTGTTTGTCTCAGCCAGTGTGGCAATCATTTCATCCTATATTGGTGTGATGATAGCAGCCAGGTCAGCCTCCACTGACAAAGCTTCAGCTCATAAAGCTCGTAACACATTGCTGCTGCATCTGGTGCAGCTGGGCCTCAGTCTGTCTTCAACTTTGTACAACCCCATTCTCATAGCTCTTTCGAGAATTGTAACAAGAATAGTGTTTGTGCGCACTCAGATTGTTTTTTATGTATGTATTTTTCTCTTTCCTAGATGTCTGAGTTCTCTCATTTATGGGATCAGAGACCAGGCCATCAGACCAGTCCTCATGTACTATCTATGTTGTCCACTGAAACTCTCAGTTGTCCCAGCCGAGCCTAAGGTCTCACCCCAGGCTACAAAATAGACCTCCCTTTGTAGGTCTGTAAATGTAATTGATTATGCCAACATGCAAAACATATTATGAAAAAAAGATTTTTTTAATTTACAAACCAATTCTAATATGACATGCCATAGAGAGACCACATCTCGTTTAAATGTTATAGATATGGCTCCATTATTATTTGGTGATGTAGTGAGAAACAAATTCTTCTGGGGAGTCAGCTGAGGTGGACTGTATGCAGTAACACAACCTTGATTCACTGAATTTGCATAATTGTGAACCAACTGGGGCGGCACGGTGGTGTAGTGGTTAACAGTCTTGCCTCACAGCAAGAAGGTACCGGGTTCGAATCCTGGGCCTGTGGTCTTTCTATGTGGAGTTTGTATGTTCTCCCTGTGTCTGCGTGGGTTCTCTCTGGGTACTCCGGCTTCCTCCCACCATCCAAAAACATGCATGGGGATTAGGTTAATTGGCCAATTTAAATTGTCTCTGTGTGCCCTGCGATGAGGTGGTGACTTGTCCAGGATGTACCCTGCCTTCAGTCCTAAGATAGCTGCGACCCTATGAGGATAAGCGGTAGATAATGGATGGATGGATGGATGAACCGACCACAACTTTATTCAGATGTAACATCCATCAGAATAGCACAAATTACAGCTTAATTTAGTGTTTTTACATAATTTATAAAGGTTCTTATCTTTCAATGCATTTGATTGAGTGAATCACTTTTTTGATTTTATGCAGATACTGTGCATTCTTTGAAATATGAGCAGATATCCTCCTTTGGATAATATGGTTAAATTTTATTTGACTGTGAATACAAAATTACCTAATAATCAATGGAGAAAGTAATATTCCTTCAATATAATTATATCATACTTTTCATTCAGAACATTCATTCAGAAGATGTATTATCTGCTTTATGTAGTTAGACTACTTTGAATCTGTACTTAAGTAAAGTGCTTGAATAAATATTTCCTCTATTAACCATAGACTTTATGTAAGTTGTATTAACATTGTAGACATGCATAGACATTGTAGTATATATTACAGACACACATTATAATATGTATTATCTTAACAATAAACTGGACTGGACTCACAACACAGATGTCCTGTATAAGAAGGCCCAAAGTCATCTCCACCTGCTGAGGAGAATGAGGTCCTTTGGAGTTTGCAGGACTCTGCTAAGGACCTTTTGTGGCGTGTAGGGGAAGGAGGACCCAAGAGCAGAAGCGGTACAGGTAAGTACAATGCTTTATTCAACAAGTGTAGGTGAGTATTTCCACTCCAAAAAAAATCAAGATACGGGGGTGAGTGCTGTGCTGTGAGGGCAATGGGAAGCACTGGAAAAGAAGAGAGGAGAGACACAAGTTAATCACACATACACAAAAAATAACTCAGGAAGAAGCCAGACAAGTGACAACACAAAAACAAAAACCCAGAAACTAAACCACCAAAATAAAAGCACCAGAAACACAAACCACCACACCTTTTATGATACTGTGGTGGCATCTGCAGTGTTTTATGCAGTGGGCTGCTGGGGAGCAGGGAGCACAGAGAGGGACAGGAAGAGACTGAACAGGCTGGTCAGGAGGGCCAGCTCTGTCCTGGACTGCTCCCTGGATGCCATAGAGGAGGTGGGTGAGAGGAGGATGTAAGCAAAGCTCACCTCCATCATGGACAACCCCTCCTACCCTCTGCATGGGTCTGTGGGGGTTTTAAGCAGCTCCTTCAGCTGCAGACTCAAACTTCCACCCTGCAAAAAGGGTCGCTAGTCGCAGGTCATTCTAACCAACACCAGTAAAACTTTACAACTTAGGCATCACTGGCTGACGTTAATACAACCTGGACTCATACCATCACTGTCATTGTTGTCATTGTTTTCATGCACTATCCCTTTGCACAGACAAATTTACACTGCACTCCACATAGAAAAAACACTTTTTATTCATCTTATAATTGTGTTTTAATTAACAGTTCATTTCTGCAATTAAAAAATGTATATTTTTATTCCATCAGATTTAGTACATATTGTAAATGTTTATTCCATTACTATTACTTATTCTATTGTGTCATTGCTGTTGTCTATTTTATCTTTATTTTTGTAATTTGTCTGTGATTTTGTGTATGCTGCTGTGGCGGGTGAATTTCCCCCATCCATCCATTTTCTACCACTTATCCTCACATAGGGTCGCAGAGGGGCTGGAGCCAATCCCAGCTGTCTTGGGGTGAGAGGCAGGGGACACCCTGGACAAGTCTCCGGTTCATCACATAGTGCAATCACATAGAGACAGACAACCACTCATACTCACATTCACACCTACGGGCAATTTAAATTAGCCAGTTAACCTAATCCCCATGCATGTTTTTGGATGATGGAGGAAGCCGGAGTACCTGGAGAGAACCCTCGCAGACATGGGGAGAACATGCAAACTCCACACAGAAAGGCCCCGGGCCGGGAATCAAACCCGGTACCTTCTTGCTGTGAGGCGACAGTGCTAACCACTAGACCACCATGCCACCCCTGCATTTCCCCCAGTGGGTACCACAAGGCCCTAGGCTACACTGCAGGGAGCTCGCAGGAGGTCTGGCCCCCAGACATGCCCTGATGCCCATGAACCAGACTCCAAGCTATGGGCAAATAGCACGGGCAGACAGAGCTCGTCAGCCTCGGAAGGCAGTCCATCTAGGGGAAGGAAAACCCTGATTCAAAAACCTCCGCTGCCTTGCGGCTATATCCAATTCTGGAAAAGGCTATGGAAGTAAACCCAGACAGTAAATCCGGAGTGGAGTACATGAGGCAGTTGACTGTCAAACTCTGGCAACCTTCCGGCAATTCCTGCAGCCAAACCATCGCCAAGTGTCACGCCTTGCGTTCCCTTGGATCACGTTGGGGAAGCCGAGAGGGGGGTCCTGTTGTTGTTGGGCAGTGCAAGACCTCCATACACCCACCCAGGCTAGCACTCTGGAGAGGCCACTCCTGTCTCCTCATTGGGTGTGAGAAACAAACTCCTTGGCATTATCATCTCCTTTCATGAGGACATGCAGGGTGTGGTTACCTATGACAGGGTCACCTTTGCAATTCGGAGTGTTGTGAAACAAGATTGTGTCTTGGCGCCGACCCTATTCAGAATTTTCTTCTCTTTGCTGTTGAACTTTGTGTTTGGTCACTCTACACACTACGGGTGTGTAAGTGGACACCTGCAGGGAGTTTGCGCTGACAATCAGTATTAAGAAAATGGGTCAAGATGTCCCCAGGCCACCCGTCATCACCACTGACACGGAAATACTTGAAGTAACTGATCACTTCACCTATCTCGGCTCCACTGTTGTTAACAACCTGTCTCTTGGCAAGAAAATCAAGTGTGGAGCTATAACCGACTTGAAACACAAAACCTAAAGTGTATATTTTGTACATTGTATGGCGGTGAGTCCTGGACCATATATGCTAGACAAGAAAACCACTTTGAAAGTTTCCATTTATGCGGCGTATCCTCGGCATATCATGGAGGGATGGAGTACCCAACACCATTGTCCTGGAATGCACTGGCTCCCAGAGTATGCACCTCCTTCTCTGCCAGCGACACTTATGCTGCCTGGGTCATGTATTCGAGATGAGGGATGGGTGCATCTCAAAGGACCTCCTGTATGGTGAACTAGCCACAGGGAAGCGCTCGATAGGACGACCAGCACTCAGGTTCAGGGATGTCTGTAAACATGACCTGCAGTCCATCGACATATGCCCAGCCAACTGGGAACAACTCAAAGCTGACTGCAGTGATTGCTGTCATACAGTCAAGGCTGGTCTTGTGAGAGGCCAGGAGAAATGCTGCAAACTGCTTGAGGAAAGGGGAGTGAAAGGAAAAGACAAACTCAGAAAGTCTCCATCTACATTTGTTGGAACTGTGGTCTGGACTGCCATGCAAGACTCACCAGCCACGTTGCACACAGCCATGAGAGTGCAACCATCATCTTACGAGATGGAGGGATGCCTAGAGAGAGAATAGAACTAACATTAGATCACTCTTTAACAGTGAATTTCCCTCAGGATTAATATCTATCTATCTAACATTGCAATGCTGATAAGGAGAAACCATGGTACTCTGGAAAAAAGTCCCGTTTGCATTACAAGTAAAAGTTAAAGTTTCTTGGTGAAATGGGACATGAGTTTCCAACTCAGTGTAAGGAGATGGATATGTTTGTTCAGCTGTACAAAACAATTGTGTCTTCTTGGGACACAACACTGGTTCTGGACCAAGGAGTCCATAGAAGGTGTCTGGCTTGTTTCCACACTTTATTACCACCACACTTTAGAAGCGATAGGCTGCCTTGTGTCAGTGATATATTGCTTTAGAGTAACTACAGAATGTGACTGCATCTGACAAGAACATCCAGGTGGTGAGGAATAAGCTACTGTATATAGTAGTTAAGAATGACAGCCATGCTTAATAACAGAAAATAATGAAAATTACAATATATCGTCGACAGACACCACATGATAGGGGTATTGTTTGGAATATAATGCTGTTGGCCATGAGGACATGTGATGGTGTCACGTGACATGGGTGTGAGGACAGAGCTCATACACAATTTAAGAGGGCAGGTAAACCTTAAAGACTTGCTCTGCTCACATGGACACAAGCACAGACTCTAACTTGCTCCTAGTCTACGGAGGGAAAATGTATGTGGATGATTTCAGATTTTTCCTGTCTGCTAACACTGGATATTTGCTGTTGCAGGAATGTGAACTGGAAGATATTAATTGTGGGTCAGGTTAATGTCTTAATTGCTTCTCAGAAATGTTGTATGTAAATCAATCTCTGACTAACGTTACTTCTGAACAGCAGTATCAGGGGCTACTAGAAAGAACGCTGCTTTGCACTCTGACTACAGTGCCATGCTTTGTGTTTCTCTTCATTAACGGGGTCATGTTATTCACCTTAAGGAGTAAATTAGTGTTTTGTGAAACATCCCGTTACATTCTTCTGTTTAACCTCCTTTTTGCAGACACTGTACAGATGGCAATGAGCCAGTTACTCTACCTACTGGCTGCATGTAGAATAATATTAACATATCCTGTATGTGGTGTTCTCACTATGCTTGCTGATCTCATGAATGAAATCTCCCCTCTAACACTGGTGCTGATGTCTCTGGAGAGATATGTAGCTGTGTGCCACCCACTGAGGCACGCTACCATCGGCACCATTAGAAACACAGCAGTGGCTATCATTGTGATTTGGGCCTTCAGTTCACTAAATGTTCTCACAAGAGTTATTTTACTGTTAGATTTTCCATTTGAAGACCTGGAGAGCCTGCAGATGAAAGATTTTTGCTCTGACATTGCCATGTTTCTTGGGCCAGAGACTGCTCATTATGACAAAGTGTACACTTGTTTTCTGTTTGTCTCAGCCAGTGTGGCAATCATTTCATCCTATATTGGTGTGATGATAGCAGCCAGGTCAGCCTCCACTGACAAAGCTTCAGCTCATAAAGCTCGTAACACATTGCTGCTGCATCTGGTGCAGCTGGGCCTCAGTCTGTCTTCAACTATATACAACCCCATTCTCATGGCTCTTTCGAGAATTGTAACAAGAATAGTGTTTGTGCGCATCCTGAATGTTTTTTATGTATGTATTTTTATCTTTCCCAGATGTCTGAGTTCTCTCATTTATGGCATCAGAGACCAGGCCATCAGACCAGTCCTCATGTACTATCTATGTTGTCCACTGAAACTCTCAGTTGTCCCAGACAAGGCTAAGGTCTCGCCCCAGGCTACAAAATAGACCTCGCTTTGTAGTCGGCTGTAAATGTAATTGATTATGCCAACATTACAAACTTATTATGAAAAAAGTTTCTTAATATCCATTACATATCTTTTTTTAAATTTACAAACCAATTCTAAAATTACATGCTATAGAGAGACCACATATCTTTCAAATGTGGCCTTTCAGCTGACTCCCCAGTAGGAGTCAGCTGAGGTGGGCTGTATACACTAAAACTGGCTTATAAGAGTTTGTTAACATGTTACTAGAATGCTAAAATATAATTGTTGGTAGTATCCATGAATTTTCAAATTTACTTTTTTACAAAAGAAGCAAACAAAATATCACAGCTCCTTATTTTTATTTTGTATTTTAGTGGTTGTAAGTTATTCTGGATTCATTTCTGACTTCTCAGAGAATTCCAGTGTTTTGGATCAAATTTGGATCTGAAAAAGAAAGAATCACAGTTAAAGCTTTTCTTGATGCCGGTTGCTCTTTGTTACTCTTACATGTTTGTTAAGAACTGTATGTGAAGTCAACACATATTGCTGTTCATTCTCTACAAAAATCAGGTTGTATAATGGTTAGACACAACTTTGACTCACTGAATATGCACCATTGTAAATCGACCACAAGTTTATCCAGATGTGACATCTATCTAACAGAAGGCCACAGGCTCACAAAACTCAGATCAAATAGTCAAACTGTTCAAATATGAATCAAGATTCTGTTACTGTAATATTGTTTCTCTCCTCAAATGTTTTCAGAAACATAGAATAGCACAAATCACAGCTCAACTAAGTACCAATGACTGTGAAGGAACGTGACTAACTGTGCACACATATATCAAGAATAAAAATATAGATTGTAAATAGAAAATGTATTTGCTCAACATATAAAAACAATACAATATTGCACTTCGGACATTGCATGTTTGGTGAATTGTTTTGTATTATCTGTTTACAAGATTATAAATAACTACAGGAATAAATATATATACAAAGGAATAAACTATTAGGTGCAGTTGAATGTAAACATTTGTAGTACAGTATATACAAAAGGTTCATGGTTCAAGGTTCATCTAAAGATGCAGCTGTACAATTTTATATATACATACAAATACTGTGCTGATAGTCAATGTAGAGACACAGTCAGCATTGAGTTCTCGCATGAAGCTGACTGTTTTTCACTGTAGTTTTTCAGCTTGCCCTGCTACCCCCAAGTGGCCAGGAAAATGGATGCATGCTGCAGTAATCTTGCAAAAAAACTGAAACACTGAAGCTGTATTTTTTAACCCAAGTCGTTTCAGTACCATAATCTGGAATCCCATGATTGCCAGAACCCAAGTGATCAAGATATGCAGTCACACCTCCAAACCCTACATCAGTACTATCACATCTACAGTTCCCACACTGCAAACACATCCTTTCAACACAGAAAGACTCAGAAAAGCTTCTTCCTCCAGGCCATTAGGACAGTAACCTCTGTATATCCTCAGTCTAGTCCAGAACACTTTCCTCAGTGAATCCTCCCTGCACCACCCTGCGCGTTGCATTTTTGTATTCATGACATATGTTAATTTTAGCAAGGATCTCAATTTTGTTTTAGGCACTGTTATTACTTGGCAATAAAGCTCTTCTTGTTTATACACTGACAATAAAGGCTTTTGACTTGATTTTGAGGATTTTATTCTTTTACATATATTTCTAAGTTATTAAAGTTCTTATCTCTTAGCAGTTGATATAGTAAATCACTTTACTTTTTTATTTTGTGCAGGCACTGTGCATTCTTTGAAATATGAGCACAGTTCCTCCTTTGGATAATATGATTAAAATTTATTTGACTGTGAATAAATATGAATGCAAAATTAAATAATCAATGCAATCAAATGCAAAATAATCAGTTGAGAGAGAGGTATTCCTTCAATATAAATATATCATACTTTTCATTCAGAACAATTAATTCAGAAGATGTATGTTAAGTATTATCTCTTTTATGTAGTTAAAGTACTTTGAATCTAGCCTAGAAATCTAGATGAAACCGAGTGGCAAAAAATATTCATGTCATAGTCTGGCTTGTTAGGCTACTTCAAATTTGTACTTAAGTAAAGTGCTTGAAGAGATATTGTTAGTAATGACCCACCACTGTCAATAAGGCAATAGTTTGATTTTGTTGTATTAACCATAGACTTTATACAAATTGTATTACAATTATAGACATGCATAGGTTGTAGTAGTGTAGTGTAGACACAAATAATAGTATGTATTATAAGCATACTTTATAGACAGACACACAGTTACAGACACACAGTATAGTATGTGTTACAGGCCCACAGTATAGTAGTTATTATAGTATTTATTATAGACACCCATTATAGTGTTTATTGTAGTATTTGTTACAGACACACATTCTAATATTTATTGTAATAAATTACAATAAACTGTAATTGTAATATCAGGAGGCCCTGGACTGTACTTCTGGCGACGTTGTCGTCATGACGTCAGACGTATGAAAGGCGTCGTGACGGCTACTGGTACACAGTTTTCCCTCCTCGTTGATGAAGCTAACCGGCTATGCTGATGTTTAGCTAAAGATACCTTTATCGTTTAGGATTCCGTTGCTTCGTCATTGTCGGAGGAAGGTCGACAGAAGAACCGAGCATCCATAACAACGTTATTAAAGGTGGGTGTCTATGGAACGAACGATTGTTCTTTGTTTGTCTTGTTTTTGTTTTGCTAACGTTAACGTAGCATCACTATCTGGTTAGCGGCAGAGCTAGCAAGCTAACGTTAGCTTGACGCACCCAACTTCTAATGCAGTTACTGTCTGTAACGGGGTGAATTTGCAGTAAACAGTACGAGTTTACATTAAAAAAAAAAACTAACCATAAATAATGATGTGTTGGTTTGCTGCTAGCTTTTGTTGGCGACTAAATAATTAAGCTAACGAGTTGTTAGCTGGCGTGGAAGTTATGCTATGGGTATATCAATGTTAGCTGTCGCGACGTTGATCTGCGGTTTGTAACTGGTATAGTCTGGCTCTGACTCGTTAAGTGGCGGACTTGCTTTGGGAAGTCACTCAACTAGACGGAGCTGACGTTAACGTAAATGCTGTAATTTGGATTTACGGTAACGTTTCTCACAAACTCACAAACAGCCCGGTTTGCTGCACGTGGAGCAGGAAGTCAGAGGATGAGGGTCTGCTGGTGGCTTTACTACCTTCAGTCTGAAACTATTTTACTGAAGTTTCACACCGGATCACATCAGCGGTGGAATGTGACTAAGTGCTTTTACTTAGTCCCTTGTATGTTAATTTATTATTTATAACTTATTATTCATGTGTTTACTGCTTTATACTTGGACTTCAACTCACCTCAGAGGTAAAAAGTGTGTGTTTTACTCCACTACATTTATCTGACTGTTTCAGTTACTTTTCAGATTACACTTTTTCACCCCATTCTTATTTAGTGAATATCATGTATTTCCTCATGTGTAGATATTTGATAAACTGAAGGATAAAGTGTTCATTCCTAAGTTAAATAAACTATTTAAAAAGTTTCATGGATCAGCTGGAAAATGCATCATCACAAAGCTTTAAAAAGGCTGTTTTTCAGACATTTTAGAGATACAATGTTCCCACAGGACAGCAACACTACAAACACATCGTAATCTGATAGACCATGATGCATTGCTGCAGATTAAGGCACCCACGAATATATAAAGAAGTTAAAAACACATACACATCGAGTGGGTCCTTTGTTGTGTCTATAAGTGAGATGCTGAACCCTGAAGTTTTTGTTTGGGCACTTTGTATAGCATCCCACCACTAGGTTAAATGAAGAGGTTAAGTATTTTGTAAGTATGTAATATTAAACTTTATTTATAAACTTTGTCCCAGTGTGTGTATATATATGTATATGACCAATAAAGGTGAGTCTTCTTCGTAGTGAAATACTGTCAGGGAACATTTTACTGCACTATCAATACTTTTATTTTGACATGTAACTGATAATACTTCCTGAAGCTGGTCCAGTCAGATTTTTTTGGAGGGAGTAGAGTCCATCTTCCTCCCTGTCTCCACTGTTAACATAAGTTTTCATTTCTCCACATTAACTGTTACTGATGTGATGTGATTATGTCTAAAATCCCCAGCACTCTTGGATCTGTTTAATCGGAATGCTTTTCTGTCTTCATAACAAAAGTGCTTATAATCTGATTTTAACTCTTTGAGTGCCAGCTGCGTTTTTTTTTTAACCGAAAGTGCCTTGTGCCTACATTTCTGCCCAATTTGAGTCATATTTCTAGACCCACAGAATATTTTGTACTATGTCTCTGAAAACACAGAGTAGCTCAAATGAAAGAAGAGACTCAAAAGTTGTTTTTTACCTTGTTCCATTCTTGTTTTTTCTGGGGGAGAATAGAGGTCACTTTCACCAAAGTCGCCACATTTTGGCCAGATTCCTTCCATTTTGTTCACTAAATGTGATAGTTTCCACTTCTTGCTTTGATATCCGTGGTATATATTAACTCTTTATGTCCCGACTACAAATCACAGAAGCCCCAAAATTACTCACAGGCTGCGGGAGACCACAATCAGCAACATGCTGCAAAAAAACGTTGATGGTGTAAGCCATAAATGGCTCTCAAGCGTCAGATTTTGAATGATGGCGCAAGCTGTCAATGGCACTCAAAGAGTTAATTTAGCATCTAAAATGGAGGTTATGTGAATTATTAACTGTCAGATTGTCCTCATTGATATTTTGGCACACTGGAATTTTACTGCAGAATATAGACAGTTGCTTGGAAACAGTTTATGAAGTGAAAGTTTGTGTTTGTCTCCAAACAGAAGACTTATGCGGTCCTGCTAGCGGGGAAAGATGTTCAACAAGTCATTTGGTACTCCCTTCGGTGGAGGGACGGGGGGGTTTGGCACCTCGTCGACCTTTGGTCAGCAAAGTGAGTTGCTTTTTTTCTTTATTATTCATTTAAATTCTGGGATTCAACCCGACACCTGCACAAGGCTGAGTCCAAATTATTTCAGCTTTGTGGTTGAGACTGCTTAATAATCAAAACATTGAGCGTTCCAGACTCATTAGCTGTTTTGAGCTATGTTGACCCAGTCTCTTGTTAGTGAAATGCAGTCAGAGAGTTTTAGTTTTTCCTGGTGACTGAAGTTGCAGCCACTGAGTTGAAGCATTAATTGTTGTCATGTCATCCTCTCTCGCAGACACAGGTTTTGGGGTGACGGGAGGCTTTGGGACATCTGCGTTCGGGGCCACCACCAATACTGGAGGACTGTTTGGTGCCACACAGAATAAACCTGGTTTGTCAGCTCATTTTTTGTTTATAAAAGTATTTGTGTGTTTTTGTTCCTCTGTGTCTCATTGTGTGCTTTCTGCATGGGGATGTTCTTTATTCAAGAAACAAGTGGTTGCTTAAAGTACAGGCCAATTTTATCCATGCACCCAAATGTATAGCAATGTAGAAAACAAAATAGCTGTAAAAGAATAAATACATACACGGCACTAACCTGTCTGTGTCTCTTTCCTGCAGGTGGCCTGTTTGGGTCCAGTACTTTCAACCAGCCGGCAACTTCCTCCACCAACACTGGCTTCGGTTTTGGTGCAGCGACTGGCACTTCAACCAGCCTGTTTGGCAACACTGGAACGGGCACCAGCGGCGGACTCTTCTCCCAGCAGAACAATGCTTTTGGTGCCAACAAACCCACCTCATTTGGAAGTGAGAACCCTCCGTCACTGTTTTTCATGTACATCACCTTATATTCCATCAGATGCGATCAGTAACAGTAAATTGCTTCTGGGGATGTTTTTAAAAAAAAAACAAAAAAAAAACAGACCCTTAGTGTGGAGATGATAACTGTGACTTGATCAACTTTCCTCCAGGCTTTGGGACGAGCACCAGCAGTGGCGGTCTGTTTGGATCGACGAACACCACCTCCAACCCTTTCGGTGGAGGTGGTGTTACCTCTCTGTTTGGTGGTTCTGGGTTCACTGCCGCACAGCAGCAGCCAGGAACAACCGTAAAATTCAATGTGAGTACTTAAGGTGCAGCAAACGCATACAAAGGTCATTCATAGCAGTCAATACGAAAAAAGACACAACTTCTGTTTACGTTAGTAGCAGATAGCGTGAATTTTATGTCGGTCAGTGAGATGAACCTGACTGTCTTAGTTGGCGATTCAACTGATTTAAATTCTGACATTCCTGTTCAATTGGAACACAACACATATCTACTGTTTTCCGTTTGTACACAAGGAAGTAACAGTGCATTCAGGTCTACGTCTACGATTGCCTTGGAAACACCATAGGGCAGGGAATAATTCTTGATATAATTGATTTAACCATGGAATTTACTGATGTAGACAGGATGCACCCTGAATTTACAGATGCAGTCAGATCGCAAACGTTTGTATCACCACATGATGCAAACTTGTATGATTTATCCAATCTCACCATCCCTGGTGTGCATCCTGAAAAACAACAGTTCACGTTGTCATTGCTTCAAACTGTGGTAACAAGTACTAATTCATAACACCAGTGCAGTCTAGGGCTGGCCGATATGGCCTTAAATTTATATTGCGGTATAATTTGAACAATAGACGGTAGATGGTATATATCACGGTGTACATTAGTATGTAAACTACTAGGGCTGACCCAAAAAATTTGAAGCTTCCGATTTCTAAAAAAAAAAAAAAAAAAGATTGAAGCCAGAAGTCAGATGTGTGGCTGCCCCAATAGTAAATAGAGAGGGGGAGGGCATTGAGAAATGTTTCCAAAAGAATCCCCGGACAGCATCACACCTGCGATCATTTTAACTTGTTAAACAAATGGCTATATTCAACACAAACATTGCAGCAACACACAGGGCAGAACATATGACAACCTTTGTGGGCTGTCACATTTACTCCACACATCTTGCAAATAACTTTTTTTTCTGTTCCACATATGACTTTTTAAAACCAAACCACGTCCAAATCACAGACATCTTTCTCCACTGTCTCTGTGCTTGTAGCCATTCTCACTCTGAGGCAGGTGCGATGACGTTATTGTCGGTAGGACTGTACTACACAAATCTCTACCATGGGCCACATTTTCTACCATCTACCGCAAATACCGCCTATACCACGCAGCCCTAGCACAGTCTAAATTTTGTTGTGACCAAAACATTTCACACTTTTCTCTCTCCCTTAAGCCTCCAACAGGAAGTGACACAATGGTAAAAGCAGGCGTGACCACGAGCATCAACACCAAGCACCAGTGCATCACAGCCATGAAGGAGTATGAGAACAAATCCCTGGAGGTGAGTTTGTCAGCTGCTGCTCTGAGGGATTCATCCATGACTGTCAGCTGTGCTCAACTAGCAAGAGATATGTTGTCTTAGTTCTGCAGTAAGAAAATTGCTTATTAATTAGATCAATTAATTAATTAATTAATTTTGTGACGTAGGGGCTTGTGTAAGATGGCACAGTGCTTTGCAGCTGAAACAACAGCTAGTTGAAACTATTGCAAATTCAAAATTAAGTTGTTTTTTTTTTGTTTTTTTTTTTAAATATTTAACTTATTTTTGGTTGCTGTTTTTCCACATCTCACCCCTCATCTCATCTTTCTACAGGAGTTGAGGTTAGAGGACTACCAGGCAGGCAGGAAGGGCCCAACCAACCCGATGGCGGCAGCGACAGGTGGTCTGTTTGGTGCGGCCACGGCAACATCCAGCGCCGCCACTGGCCTCTTCGGCTCTTCTGCCCCCAACAGCAGCTTGTCCTTCGGACAGAACAAGAGCACATTCGGAACAGCAAGTAAGAGACAATAAGTTGGTTGTTTATTTCAGACAAAGCTCAATCATCTGAATGTCAAACACTCGGATTCTGGTTCACTTGGTGAAGTAATTTATAATGTTAATTACAGTAAGTGAAGCAACACGCTGTTTTTTATCATGTCTCCAGCAGCTGCCAGCAGTTTCGGTGCGACCACAGGCAGTCTGTTTGGTCAGCAGCCCACACAACAAGCCAGCAGCCTCTTCAAGCCGTTCGGTCAGACAACCACCACACAGAACACTGGCTTCTCCTTCGTCAACACCAATACTATGGGACAGGCCAACAGCAGCAGCATAGTGAGAATCTTTATGAGATTCATTTTTTATTCAAATCAGTTTCAGATGCTCTTGGATATCTTTTGAGTGATGATGTAAAAGCATCAGTTTGGACACAATGTAGCTAATTTCATGAACTGACAACAGAAGTCAAAAGTTCTTATCCTGTACAATCCACTAATAATGGAAGCAATGAGGTTCAGCAAATATTTAAATCTCTGGATCCATCCCATGGACATGCAGTAGTTGATAAAACAATAAAACACCATTCATGCTGCATTCAGAGAATTAAAATGATGCTCTGTTTTTATAATCTGTAGTGTCAGTGCAGCAGGCTGTTACTTGTTTTGGGGTTTCACGCTGGTCCTCTCCTGTGATTCAGGGTTTGTTTGGGAACACGGCAGCGCCTCAGACGGGTGGGTTGTTTGGCGCGGCTCAGACAAGCACCGCCACTGGCTTCGGGACAGGCACCGGACTGTTCGGCCAAACCAACACAGGATTCGGAAATGTCGGCACACAGGTACGCAACAGACGCATGTCATGAGCTCCATTCAGTCAGTTTATCAGAAACAGCTCCAGCTCTCTGTAACTCATTAATTCACATGGAGAGGATCAATAAATAGACATGCAAAAAAGTGATGCAGCATTCAAACGTTGATTTTGAATCCAAATGTTGATGTTTGGAACCCTTGTCACACCCAGTTCAAGTTCTTTCTGAGAGTGATAGTCATTTTCAGGTTGCTGTGTGTTGTCTATTGCAGCAGAGTTTGTTCGGTAATAAGACAGCCGGGTTTGGCACCACCACCACGAGCGCCCCGTCGTTTGGCACCGGAACCGGGTTGTTTGGTAACAAGCCTGCCCTCACGCTGGGGACTGGAACCAACACCTCCACGTTCGGTGAGTCTGCCAGTGTTCACTGTGGAGATGGGTGACGCTTTGATTTATGAAACAATGAAATACCTTTGGAAGGTGATCTCTGTCATCTTTTAATTAATGACTTTCAGCATTGACAAGTGTTGATTTGTTTTACTTGGTGCAGGTTTTGGTGCAAACCCTGCTGCAGGGAGTCTGTTTGGGAACAAGCCGGCCACTGGAGGCCTGGGGACTGCACTGGGAACCACCTTCGGAGCGGGTACTGGGACAGCAGCAGGATGTGAAATACACAAATAATTGAAATACGATGTAGAAATAAGAATTATTTACAGCTATGCATATATAGCCAATCTCCAGAGAGAATCTCAGTAAAAGGTATGTTTGTGTTCGGCAGTGGGTGCAGGACAGACGTCTCTGTTTGGGAATAACCAGAACAAACTGGGCACCACACTGGGAACGATGGGAACATTCGGAACGACTGGATTCAACAGCGGAGCCAGCACCTTGGGTTTCGGAGCACCACAGCAACCTGTTGGTGAGCAGCTGGACCATCTGTCAAAGCAGAAAGCACAAACATCTTGACACTACAAATGAATCACAATATTTTTTATTTTAGCTCATCCTAGCTGTCAAACATTACACCTGTATGGCCTTTTAATACTCCCATGTTGTCGTCGTCCCCCCCTTCAGCGCTCACGGATCCAAACGGGGCAGTGGCTCAGCAGGCCATGCTTCAGCAGCAGCTCAGCGTCTTGGCATACTCGCCATATGGAGACTCGCCGCTCTTCAGAAACCCGCTGTCAGACCCCAAGAAGAAGGAGGAGGTCAGGGGGCCATAACGCAGTCTGCTTAATGCTCTAATTTGTACCTTTCTTGGCATTGTTTGTGGATTATAGGCTAAGCTGTGTATAGTAATATTCACCTTATGACCTTTATTTAGACAACAAGATGCACAAACCAACGACAGAAAGAAGTGTAGGGATTTGAGTATCCAATCACAGCTTCTCTGTCTTCTGACAGCGTCTGAAACCAACCAATCCAACTGCCCAAAAGGCTCTGACCACGCCCACCCACTACAAGCTGACCCCTCGACCTGCGACCAGAGTCCGCCCAAAAGCGCTGACATCATCAGGGTCCTCCAAGTCGCAGCTCTTTGATGGTCTGGATGATGATGAGCCCTCACTCACCAATGGAGCCTTCATACCCAGGTACATATTTGATTGCCACTGCAATAGTGTCTGAAATTAGCACCTGTCAAATGTGGAAAGTTGTTGGCAGTGATGGGTAAAATCATCGGGCCAGTCGCCACTTGAGCAAACAGGGAAAATGGTAGAGAATTAATTCTATTTATGCAAAAATTATATTTTTTGTTGATACATAAATATAGAAATAGAATAGAAAAATTATGTCCAACAACGCATACAGTCATGATGGAATATACCAACAACCACATCTATAAATACAGATTGACAGCACACTCATAGTGATAAAAACCCTAAATTGAGAGGAACTGCTGAGAGATATCAGGCATAGTTATTTTTTTTAACCTATATATTCATTTTCCACACATTATCATGTAATAATGTAATAGAATAAAGTCCTACACAACTAATCATCACAATACAAGCTGCTGCAAAGTTGCCTTCAATGTAACTGTTTTATTCACAGGAAGAGCATCAAGAAACTTGTGCTGAAGAACCTGAACAGCAGTCAGTACAGCAGTCCAGTCAACAAAGAGACAGATGACCTCGCTTCACTTTCAGAGTACCCGCAGAACGGACACAGGTCTGAACATGTCCTGTCATTGTCATTTCATTTTTTTTCCCCCCCTGGTGTTTTAGATCATGTTTTAATCATTTGTTTGTGTTAACATTCTTCTTCTCCCTTGTGTTCCTGTCTGCAGTCATATGGATGAGGAAGAGGATATGCCGGGCCCCAGCAGCAGGGCAGATGATGACCCAGAGGTCACCCAGTTCTATGTCAACCCTATCGCCAAGCCGATCCCACAGGGCCGTGTCCAGACCAGCCTGCAGGACACTATCAGTGACCTCAACATGCACAAACCATCCAGGAATGGCGGGCTGGAGGTCAGCAGCCACATATTTAGTCTGGACCTTCTTGTTTGCAATTTGGAGGCAGAAATGAGATAACAATGGGAGCATCGGAATTTACATTAATTTACAGAATTTTATTCATGCAAACACACAGACAAGTTTGTATTACCATCATAGAAAATGTCAGCACTGATGACAAGTTTTCACACATCGAATACAAATACGAGAATCAACATGCACAAAACCCAACAGTGCTCATAAACAAGAGTATAAGTTCTGGCTGTGGGATTCAGCCAGAATCCTAGAATGAGTACTGTCCCTTTCTAACATTAATTTTGATTTGTTATTGTTTGTCCTCAGCTGAGCAGTGAGGATGTGTCGGCATCTCTGGGCGACGAGTCCCTGCAGGAGGACAGGGAGGAGGAGCAGCAGGAGTCCCAACAGTCCCCTCACCCAGCAGGTCAGATACAAACACACTGTTGAACCCCTCTGGGAGCCTTTGACATTCACCTGTCAACCTGTAGCATCCTTGTGACGAGTTCAGAGTGACACATGGTGTTTCCTGTTTTCAGGCATTGTCCTGAACCGTGTTGGTTATTACACCATCCCCTCCATGGAGGATCTGGCTGAGATGGTGGACGAGAACGGAGAGTGTGTGGTGGAAAACTTCACCATTGGCAGGAAAGGTAACGCCAACTGATTTCTTGTATCTGCAGTTCTACTGAAATTGTATTTACACTTTATATCAAAATAAAAATCAGTTGTCTCCATTGACAAATGTTTATCTCAATTTTATATATATATTTTTTTCCCAACTAAAAGTAGCGAAAGTTAGTGAGTGAATGTCATGCTCTGCTGTTTCATCACTCTTCTCTGATTGGCCCTTAGGCTATGGCTCCATCTTCTTCCCCGGCGAGGTGAATGTGACGGGACTAAACCTTGACGAAATCGTCCATTTCAGGCGCAAAGAAGTCATTGTGTATCCTGACGACAAAAACAAACCTCCAGAGGGAGAGGGGCTTAACAGGTAAGAGACAGGAACAGCTTCTGGAATGAGTGAGGCGGATCTCCATGCACCAGTTAAATGTTGCTAAGCTTCTTCCTGTTTGTTCTCTGTGTGGTTGCAGGCGAGCGGAGGTGACCCTGGATGGCGTTTGGCCAAACGACAAGACGTCCTGCACTCAAATCAGGAGCCCCGAGCGTCTGACTGAGATGAACTATGAGGGTCGGCTGGAGAAAGCCTCACGCAAACAGGGAGCCCGATTCCTGGAGTACAGAACTGAGACTGGATCCTGGGTGTTTGAGGCAAGTTACGTCAGATTTGAGTGATAGTCAGGACCATGGGGGCCAATTTTCTGTCTCTACATACAGTGTTTCCCGATGTGTGTGTCGGCCTATAAGTGAAACTATGTTACTACATTATTTTGAGAGCGTTGAAAACCGCTGACACCGTTGTATTGTTTACAAGATATAAAACAGTGTAGAGCAGAATTTTAAATATGTGCCATCAGCGATGGTGGAATTTCATAATTTCTGAAACAATTGTCTGATATGTCACCTTGTGATGATTTCATGTTGGATCAGTGTAAATTATAGTGTGGTCTGGACCTGTTTTATATAAAACATGCTGCTCAGGTGTGTCGTGCTCATGCAGCTCCCAGATGTAACTGACTACTTCCTCCTTCCTCTTGGTCACAGGTGGCCCATTTCTCCAAGTATGGCCTCCAGGACTCTGATGAGGAGGAGGACGTCCCGCCCAAAGCCGACCCCAAGAAGCTTAAGACGATGATGTCACTTCCTCCCTCCAAGCTGCAGCAGCAACTTCTCCCCTCCCAGCAGCAGGTGGCGCCACAGGCTCAGGTAGAGCAGCCTGTGCAGCATCATCGTCATTATCACCATCACCCTCACTGACACCCCTGAGATGATCAAAGGAGTATTTCACTGAAACCTCTGTTTGATGGCAGCAGGTCCTTTTCAGAACACAAAAACCTTCTCATCTGTTTTTTAATGCAGACTCATTTCTAATGATGGTTTTCTAAAATGTGTTATTTTCACACGCTATACTAATTTTACGACAAGGTATTACCATTGTAGGTTAAAAAAAAAAAGAAGAAGCCAGGGGAAGGGGATATATTCTGAGGGAAAAAAAAAGAATTTACAATAACGCAAAAGTGTCAGACCACAGACACCACAATAAACAAAGCAGTAATGTGAGTCAGCAAGTGCTAAGTGTATTATATCAGTATTTGTTCTTCAAATAACATAAAGAAAATGTGTATATGCATTTTAAGAGTTGTATGAGTATGAGCACCAACCCAATAATGATCAGTTTTGTATCAATAAGCGAGGTCTGAAATGATGAGAGGTTGTTGTCAATATGAGAGTAGTTAGAAGTGTGTAGTCATCATTGTCTGAAAGTGTTTCCAGACTAACAGATGTAATAGAGAGACAGGAAACAGCAGTAGACTGTAACGACACAGTCTTTCTGTTTTTACTGAGTTCCTTTCATGAACAAATCTACATGTGAATACAAACTTCAACAAGTAGAGGACAAATTCTCATCATGAGATGACAGCTCATCTATTGCTTGTTATCTTGTTTGTTATGTTTTAGACATTGCACTAAATCTAGTTTTAAAGCTTGGTCTCTTAGAGTTAAAATCTGTTGCTTCAGTCGTAACTTAAGTTGAGGCTTTACCTGTCACTCATGACAGGAAATGTGGTTGGATGGATGTATATTATGGCTGTAACGATACACTAACTTGGGATTCGATTTGTATCACCATTTTTGACCCACGAGTCGATACACACCACCATTTTTTTATTTTTTGTTTATTTTTTGTTTTGTTGATGTTTTAATCAGAGTATGACTATAGTCACTGATGGTCTCAGGTAAACAGTAAACCAGAGTAATCTTCAGTGAAGTCAGTTGTTATCCAGCAACAGTCAAGCTGCAGCTACAGATCTCCGGACCCCACGTGACTTCGTTTTTGGCAGTGATGGAGCAGGTTACCTGCAAATTCCCGGTCGTTTTCCTTGCAGTCAGTTACTGTTTATTGTCATAACTAGTTTTCTGGTTTAGGCCTGCGCTTGTGCAAAACGTGTCGAAATCAGCGGCAGCATAAACATCTGCTCAGCAACCTATCAGCTGCAGAGCGGCAGCCTCTACATCCGCTAGGCAGCTCAGATCAGCTTGCCGGTACGGAATGGGAAGTGACCAGCCCACATGTTTTAAAATAGATTATTAATGTCAAATAAATAATGATCATTTTTTTGCGGATCGCGATTCTGCCTTCTTATATCACGATGCAGGCTCATGACTCTGAGTATTGCAATCTCAGTTTTCACACGCATATCGTTACAGCCGTAATGTATATTATCTTATAACATGAAACTTCACTGATGAGACTTTGTTGTTTTAAGGATTGTGTTCTTCAGTTCATACAAGAATATGTGTGCTGATGTTATTATTATATTGACATAGCTGAATGTAAGCAGCTATACTTAAAGTTTATATCATTTTAAGAGTTAAAATTCTCCAGCAGGTACACATCTTAGACTCCAGCCTGCTTCCAAGATGTGACACACATTTTGAAATGCATTTAATGAGAGAAAAAAAACTAATAAAGTTAACAAAGATAACATTTAATCTTTGGTCTGTACAGTTTGTGTGAGGAACAGCTTCACAGGGTGGTAACATTGATATTTCCAGCCGAGTGAAGTCAGATGACCTGATTTTTTTAAGTTTAAACATTTATGTTATTTCAATAATAAAAATATTGGGATCTGAATCAAAACAGTTAACAGCCACAGATGGTAAATGTGGTTTCCGTCAATACTAGAAGCATGAACCGTCAGATCTTATTCACATGTAATTTTATGTTGGCCTGCTTGACCTCTACACAACTTTTGTCGTATGTATGTATCTTCAGTCCACTGTTGTCATGGATCTTCCGGGCGGCGTGACGGAGTTGGACAGTGACATGGCAGACATCACCCAGAGCTTCCCGACAGACAGCATGCAGGGAGGAGAGGACAACGGTGAACTTCTGCCAGGAGAGCTTGACACAGCAGGTGGAAAGCTTGGAGGTTTGATGTCCATGGAGCACGACAGCATCTCTGCATCTGGCCACGTGGCGTCCTCTCTGGGGATCAACCCGCACACCCTCCAGGTAGAGCTGCGTCCCTCATCCACAAACTGGAAGTACATCAGAATAAAACCATGCTGAGTCCTCTCGTTTTGTTGTCAGATCATGAAGGCGTCTCTGTTTGCTGAGGATGAGGAGGAGAGCGACATGTTTCAGAGTCAAGGGCCGATGAAGGTCTCCACTGATGTCTCGTCCCCTCGTCTTGTCCTGCCAGGAGCTCAGAGCCGACCCTCCGGTACAAATCACGAACGACTTTCAAACACTTTCCAACTCCCCTCTTTTATTTTTGGTTTATCCAAAGCTTAACAGAGAGCCTCCAGTATAACTTCAGAGCTTTAACTGGACTCTTTCTTTCTCACTGCGCATCATCTTTTTGAACAGGAGTGAGGAATTTAAACTGAATTTGCCTTTTTAGACCCAAGTTTGAGCCAGACCACTGTAAACCACTGAGGAGTCAGAAATGAATCCAGAATAATACCAACCACTAAAATACATTTTTCTGTTCAGGAATCACAAGAAATAATTGGCATTTAATATCTCAGTCAAAAACTAATAATAATTTGCTTTCATTTTTTTTGTGTAAAACAGTAAATTTGAAAATATCCTCTCTCTCTCTGCAGTGGGTGGTCTGCTTCAGGCTCGTTTTACCTCCGGCCTCTTCTCTCAGCCATCAGACTCTCCTCGTCCTTCTCTTCTTCCTCCTCCTCTATCTCGGGGGTCCCCAGCAGCCTTTGAAGCCTCCCGTTCGTCACACTGGGCCAGGCCAGGCCCTTCGTCCTTCCTGCTGCCTCTCCAGACTCCAGAGCCTTCGGTCAGGACAGTTGGTGTTCGGCGGCTCGGTGGGCCCGTCCCACTCAAAGAGTCAATCACTCATGGGAAGGTTGGTTTGTTTTGTGTTCTCATTATGTTTAAAAATAAACATCAACAGAGAGATGGGGGGTTTTGTATATATTTCTATAACTAGAGCTATTTCACCATGTGTCATTACTCCTTGGTGAGGTTTGCTTTATTTCACTCACAGCTTTAGAAATGTTTTTTTTTTTTTTTAAAGTTGCTTTCACTATCAACATTATCTCTACCGTCGTTACACACTTGCAGCTCTTATCTTCATGTGACATCTTATTATAACCAATGTGTAGTTTCCTTTTTGAGGAGCTTAGCTTAACAGCGGTATGTTTAGACTCCATCTCAGTGGACATTTTTTTTGGATGTCTTCTTTAAAAATAGTGGAAAGGAGCCATAACATAATAAACATTTACATATTTGTTATTAGATATTGTTGATTTATACTACAGTCACCAAAATTTAGCTTTAGGTACTGCCTCATTTTTATATTTTCACTTCTAGCTTTCTAACCCCTCAGCACTGACAGTAACAGCAAACTGGAAACATTACCTCTCAGTGATCATTTGTGTTGGTGTTTTACAGGGGAGCTTCCTGATGGACGCTGGCCTGTATGCGGGCCGTTCCTTCAGGGTGGGGTGGGGTCCCGGCTGGACGCTGGCGCACTGCGGCCACCAGCTGAGCTCGCCACCAGCCAAACAGTTCGACCACCATGATCTGACCAAAACTGACTTCAGCTTCTTGCCAAAGCCTGCCAGGAGCAAACCGTAAGACAAACACACCTAGAGTGATACATAAATAAGAGCATCCACTGCCACAGCATGAAGAGAACAGCCAGGACAATGTTTTCATTCAGTTTTTTGTTTTACTCCTCCATTCTGGATCCTGTTTTTCATGACTGAAACAGCTTATACATACATCGTTTATTGACTGATTGGGATGACATGAGAATCAGAATCAGTTTTATTGCCAAGTATGTCTACACATACAGGAATTTGACTCCATTTGACTCGGTTTTTTGCAGTACCCTCTCATACCAGAAGGTCAAGAAAATAGAAATAGATAAATAACATAACTTACATAACATAAATATAGCATAACATAAACATAACTTACATAACATAAATATACATAACATAACTTACATAACATAAATATAACGTGAACATAAACATAACTTATGAGACCTGAATTTGCATCTGTGACCAAATATGTGATGAGGAACTGTTTATCTGAAGGATCTTTTGGGAGACTGTTTGGGTGAATTCTTTTCAAAATGATGTACAAGTTTTTATGAGCAGTGCACAATCTGAATCATAACTGACACAGATCCTTCATGCATCAAACAGTAACTGCAAAGTGTGTTAGTGATTATTGGGTCAACACACCAAAGGAAAAGTGCTGTAACTGGTCTCTGGTGTGTCCTCAGGCTGATAGAAAGCCCCTATAAGGTGGTGTTGGAGCAGCTGGTGGGTCTGGAGCCCCCTTCGGTGAAGCTCAGTGAGGAGGAGGAAGACCAGGAGAGCCAAGGGGTGCTGCAGCGCCCCCTGGAAATCTGTCTGAAGCACAGCACCATCGACACCACAGATGGCTCCTGCCCACTGGTGCGACCACAGCCCGGTGTGGCAGCACTGCACGAGTACGCCAAGTGGATCAACGAACTGAGCGACGAGCATGGAGATACAGATCGTAAGTGATCAGTGGGCGAGACAGAAATACGTTAAGATGTTAGAAAGTAGCTGCCTGGTCCTCATTGGGGTCAATGAAATATAAAATTGGATTGGTTGAAGGATTTCTGTCACTTTATGGTTTACACAGTAAATCAATCATAGTGTTTATTTTTTATTTTGATGGTATTCTATTCAATAGGTATTTATGTTTTACTTTGTGTAAATGCACAAGGTTTAATACTTATGCTGTGATCTTTAATGTAAGGATGATTTCTGCAATCAGTCAACTAGGGCTGCAACTTACGACTCAATTAATTGATTATTAGTCAGATAACTATAACAGAAGTTAAATTTCCAGCAGCAGAATCAATGGATTTGTAGCCATGTCTTGAATGTAATTATAATGAGCTCTGGCTTTTCTAGCTGCATTTGTCTGAGTCGCTGAGCTAACTGGCATTAATAAGCTGTGTTAATTTAGAAGTGTGAAGGACAGAAATGCCTTCAGTCAGTTTTTACTTGGATCAGAGTAACTAGGTGTTAGATTCATCAACCATTGGCTTTAAAAGGTAAATTCTGCCCTTTCTTCATCATTCTCTGTCCCTCTCTATCCTCCAGCCCTCCTAGGTTACTGGGCTGAGGTCTGGACCTTGTGTGAGGCCTTATGGGGCCGACTGGGCCCCGTGGATCAGGAGCCAGACATGGAGACGCCCAGCGAGTATGAGCAGCAGCTGGAGAGGAG
The DNA here is from genome assembly GCA_029721515.1 of Synanceia verrucosa. Lineage (NCBI taxonomy): Eukaryota > Metazoa > Chordata > Actinopteri > Perciformes > Synanceiidae > Synanceia > Synanceia verrucosa. The sequence continues at coordinate 19,393,128 of CM056565.1, read as the reverse complement.
GCGGACATTTTCAGTCTGGCTGTCCCGTGGAGCCACCCGCAAGGTGGAGGAGGAGGTAGCACTGGCGGGGAAGGGTCGCCATACAGAAGCCATTTTCAGCTACCTGACAGGCAACCGAATCAGTGAAGCCTGTCGACTGGCGCAGAAGGAAGGTGAGGAGTTTGTTTTCAACAAGGCTGATTCTGCTCCCGTCTGGGTGTCACTACTGAAATCAGATTTTTGTTTTTAAACTGAACACAGAGAAACTGCTGACATGCCTGTGTTTGTCCCCAGGAGATCACCGTCTGTCCTTGCTGCTGTCTCAGGCTGTGGGCTCTCAGTACTGCCGAGACCTGTTATCCCTTCAGCTGGCCGACTGGAACCGCATGCAGACCGACAGCTACCTGCCCGAGGAACGGCTGCGTATCTTCACACTGCTGGCCGGGAAACCCGTACGATGAATTTGAATAATTTCCTGTGTTGATACTTAAATACCACAGCTGATTATTTCCATATAACATTTGTTGTTATGGTTGTGGTTAAAGTGCTTCCTGAAGTCAAATGGACAACCTAAACCTGTGTTTGTGTAAAGTTGATGCTGACAGTGTTTCCTGTCCCAGGTGTGGCAGTCGTCTGACTCCGTGGTGAACGTGTGCTCTGAGTTGGACTGGAAGCGCTGTGTGGCTGTCCACCTCTGGTTCATGTTGCCTCCCACCGCCTCTGTGGCCGACGCCCTTTCCAGATATGAAGCCGCCTTCCAGGTGAGTTGTTACCATTCACTCTGCAGTCACATTGTATTTATGTCAAAGGTTTCACCGGTTTCTCACTCTGAAGATTCTGATCATTGTTGTGATTGTTTCCATCCTGCAGGGCTCATGTGAAGCGGGAAAGTACGCCTGTGCCCCCCTGCCTCCATACCTGGAGGCGGAGCAGCTGGACTTGGAGGAGGAAGAGGAAGAGGAGGAGTTGAAACGGCCACTGCATGATCTCTGCTTCCACCTGCTGAAACTCTACAGTGACAGGTAAACCAGCCACATCGCTCACTTGTGTAGTGTGGTGGTCCTGATGTACAAATTTGGTTGAATCTGAATCTCAGATTAGATGTGAACGTAGCAGTGATAACAGATGTGCTCATAAGTTAATTATAAACGACTCATTCACCAACATCCAGTAGCCTAATAATGCTAATAACGTTAGTTTAGCTTGATTCTGTGGACCGACTGCAAACAAACATGCAAAAATAATAATTTTGTCCTGCTGAGAAACGGAACACTTTTAAACTTTCGAGTAACTAGGCTGAGGAAATAAAACTATAAATATTTGGCTCTCTCTACAGACACTACAGCCTGCAGCAGCTGCTGGACCCTCTGACGGTCACATGGGAGCGTCTAGATTACCGTCTCAGCTGGCATCTGTGGGGCGTCCTTCAGGCGCTGCACTACAGCCACTTGAGCACCTCGCGGCAGGGACTTCTCCACGCCAGCTACGCTGCCCAGCTGGAGAGCGCCGGCCTCTGGCACATGGCCATCTTCATCTTGCTGCACATCCCCGATCATACGTACGATTTTTTTTTATTAACAAGCAGGAGATAAAGAAGTGCAGTTTGCTCTGGGACTTTAAGTCAAATGGGAAACATAACAGTTATGCATGATTCCATCAGCATCATAGAGAAGAAAGGCTTTGTGAACTTGTTGTTGTCTTGTGCCCAAGAAGAAGACCAGCTGAAGCTCCTGGGTTCAGAGTCCGGTGGTGCTGAAATTTGTAATCAGTTGATAGTAAAACAAATAAGTCATTTCAAGTGAAAGATATCAGACTAGCAGGTTGCTGTTCTTGCCTTCCTCTCTTCTTCCCTGTAGTTTAGTAGCAATATCTTTTCTCTTTTTCTTCAGTCAGCGGGAGCGAGCGGTGAGGGGGTTGCTGACCCTCCACTGCCCCTTGAAGGAGACGAACGAGTCAGTCCGGAGGGAGCGTTTCCTGACCGAGAGGCTGCTCATCCCAGAGCAGTGGATCCATGAGGCCAAGGCCACCCGAGCCCGCCGTGACGGCGACCACCACCAGGAAGCCCTGCACCTGTACCGGGCCGGATACTGGAGCCAGTGTCACCGACTGCTCATCCAACACCTGGCCTCAGGTCAGGACTGTGTCCTGTTTTTAACAATTTTGAGCCATGTTAACAGATCTGTCTAATTCTAATCAATGTCTACATGAAATGAAATCAGTTTGAAATTTAGCAGTTAATACAATGTGTGCACAAACAAATAAACACAGACACGATGTTCAATAATTTTATTCATTATGATATTTATATCAAGTGTTGAAAATTCTTTGGAGAAATATTTAATTTTCCATCTCTCTCATTTCCTTTCTCTGTCAGTGTTTCAGTAAAAATTACAAAAAAGGGGTGGAAAAAAGATCAAAACACTGAAGATGACTGGATTCTAGTCCTTAAACTTAAGAAATAAGTTATTACAAGCTTGTCCCTCTTGTTGTCCTGTAGACTGCATCATCAACGACAACCATGACTACCTGCTGGAGTTCCTGGAGGGGCTGGCGGTCCCTGAACACAGTGCCACCATCCAGGACTGGGACACCGCTGGGAGGGTTTACCTGGACTACATCCGAGTCATAAAGACACTGCAGGACATACAGCAGGTATTCAAACCTCAAATATGTAACTTTTTTTTTAAACATGAACCTGTGGTTAGACAGAACAGAAGCATCAACATGAACGCAACATGTTAGCTTTGTAAGTTAAATGTGTATTGGTTGGTACCTGACGGTTGTTTGTGTTGTGACAGATGGAAAACGCTGGGTACGAGTTGGAGCGTCTCTACACTGACGTGACGTCTCTGTGCAGCAGAATAGAGCTGCTGCCCTGCAGCACAGCCAGAGACCGCCTCGCCCAATCAGGTAAGAGCACGATAGTGACACGAGTCTGCAGCTGGATTCACTGCACCTGTTCTCTGATTGGCTGAAGGTCGATGAAAGTGAGGGGCAGATATAAGTTGGCGGAGAAAGAACTTCAGTTTACTGTGAAACATCTGAACAGTTTGAAAGATGATGTTGTCATCTGGTGATGCTTCACTTGACTTGATAGACAAAGAATAATAATGATAACAAATGTTTTCATGTCACACTGTCAATACTCAAAATACTCATATTAGTATGTTGTTTTCTTCTGACAATTCACGACTTCAATGTCTTGTAGAAGTCCAGATACTGAGCTAATTTCACAAGTATTTCCTTATTGCTGAATGAACCCAAAATATAAATTGATTAGGTCATCCACCACAGGCATAACACAGCAAACAGGTGGATCCAAGCCTGTAAAGTGAAGCATTGAGTTTAACCATAATAACCAAATAAACAAATAGTAAATTATCTCTTGATTATCATCTCAAAGATATTCAGTTTTATTTCTCATAAATTGATGTCTTTAACATGATTTCCTGGCCCAATAATATATTATTTTTAATGTGCAATAATACGCTGACATACACAACAGATAAGAATTTCCAGTGTTCCAGCTGCTGAGTGTACAGACCAACGTTATAATAAGGACCTTTATATAAAAAAAAATAAATAAGAAGCAATGACAGAAGTAAACAAATAAGAGTAAGTAGAAAAATATATCAAAACATGGTATGAGCTATTATGAGAAAAAGGAGGAGATCATGTGAGGTGAGTAGTTGCTCTCAGAAGAAGAGATCTTTGAAGCCAGAGAGGGAAACCGCAGACAGAATCAACTCCAAGGCTCAAACAGGAGAAGAGTTTTGGACTTCCCACCGACTTCACAACAACGGCAGGATGAGTTGAAGTGAAGTCAGCCGTTAGTGTTTGGTGGGAATGAAAACCTGCAGGCTCTTCCACGACACAAAACCCCCTGCTAACCAAGCCCTGCCTCCCCTCCTCCTCCATGCAGAAATGGCAAAACGAGTGGCCAACATCCTGCGGGTGGTGCTGAGTCTGCAGCAGGGCGACGCAGCTGCTGACTCCCTCAGCATCCCCCTTGGCCAGCTGGCGCCTCACATCACCCTGCTGCCGATGCCTGAGGACTACACCCTGGAGGAGCTGCGAGGCCTCACGCAGTCATACCTGCGACAGCTCATCGTCAGCCAATGAGAGCACAGAAGGTGCTGCTGATGTCACATTAAAAGCATAAACAGCTGTTGAGATTTCTGGTGCAGAAACTTTTCCCAAAAAAGAAAAAAGAGCAAAAAAGAGTAATTTTTTTCTGAGGAGGAGGTTTCTGGAGGTTATTCGCTTTTGGACGCCATCTGTTTGAAAGACATGAAGGTCCGATACATCATTCCATCTGTCTGTCACTTCAGGGAAGAATTTAAAAAGATAAACAGCAAGTCAGACACTAAGGTCTGCATGTGTTGTCCTATTTAGCACAAATCTCATGCACTTCAGCATCACAGTAAACCATTTACATTACTTCGTTTTAGACCAGTGGTTTCCAGTCAAATGACAAACCTGTTTGTCTTATAAGACAAAACACTTTTCTTTGGCAGAACTGGTCTGCAACAAGCTTAAATCACATCTGCTGGTTTCCATTCATCTCCGCTCAGTTTGAAAATCCCTGGAAACTTGCTGCAGTTGTGTAAGTCAGTTCATTCATGTCAAGTCTGTGCTTGCACATGAAGAAACACTGACAGGAATTTATTTTTTTATTGTTATTTTCTACTCGGTATCAACACTGTTTTTCAGGGTGTACACGTGTTCAGACAATAAGCCAATAAAACACATTGCAGCATCCAGATTTAAGCTTTTATGAATGTTGTAATACTGATAAAGTTCAGATGACAAAGATGTTTCAAGAGGCTGGTAATGTGCAGTATGCCTTTCAAAATATTCACCAGAATTGTAAAGTGTACATACTTTGTAAGTAGCTAAAACTTAAAACTCACTTTGAAATTATAATTAAATCACTTCAAGGTGTTAAGATTATTTACACACATTTCCAAGTTCAGTCGTCTTTTATCAGTTTTTAAATTCTTCCCCAACAACAGACATGATTTCCTCTTGAACACTTTTCTTTCTCCTCGTGTTTGAATAGCATCTTTGTACCTGCACTGCACTGTGCATGTGAGCGTGGAAATGTCACCCATAATTACTTGTTTTACCTCTGAACCCAAAGAAAGTGCCGTGTTATTGATCAACTCTGACAAAAAAAAACATTATTTTTTTCCATTCAAAGGTTTGGTTTTATTATATCAGTAAATACAGCTGTTAGTTTAGTGTAGTGCGACAGTAGCATCTGTTCATCTGTCCATATGTGAATAAAGATGATTATCTTAATATTAAAGACAAGCAGTGATGTCATACAAACGAGTTTGATGTGCACAAAGTGGATTTTTGTTCTGCAGGTGACTCGGAAGAAAGCTCAACATGCGAAGTGTAAAATGCCGAATGGTCTATTTTTGTAGATTCCTTGTTTTTCTGTTTGATTTGAGTGTAAATCAGAAGTGTGTGTGTGCACGAAACAAACTGTTTTTTTTTTTTGTTTTTTTTTTTAGCACTTCATTAGTTTGGTCTTCAAAGTGAAGAGTTTCCCTCTAAAAATGAGCTGCCAATCAGAGATTTCACTGCATGTAATTATATAAATATTGTATATTTTTGGAAAACTAAACAGGGAATATCAGGTCATTTTTATTCTCCACCTTTAATTATTAATAATTTGGATGCAAAGTGTTTTGGAATGAAACTCTTCACTTATGATTGTCTTTTTTTTCTCTTTCTTTTGTTGTAGATTATTGTCAGCTTGCCAAGAATGTTTTTTGTTGTTTTCAAAGTTAAAGACGTTTGGCTGTTTTTCTGCAAACAGGACGCTCCCTATGATGTCTGAAACAGGAGGTGTGTGTGTAGTTTACATGGACGATACTGCTTTTGTGTGTGTGAGAGTGTATGTGTGTGTGCATGTTTCCTGATCATTTTGTTGATAATATTTTTTAATAAAGTTAAGTAGAAATAAAACTCTTCTTTGTGGTATTTTTGGATTTTGGGTTCATTTTTCCAGCTACAAAATCTTGACTGAAGGCTTGTGCACACCTTCACTCTGGAGGAGGAAACGTCTGAAAGCTCTGTTCTTTTACCTGCAATTAACGTCACCTTCTCACTGATGAAGGTCAAAGGACAGAAACACTTCATTGCAGGTAAAGGGAGAGAGTGCCTGAGTTAAAATTTATAATCCACAATCTGAAACCTCGACAACTAGTGACAAAACTTTTGAAGAAACTGTGAGAGATTATAACCAAGATGGAACAGAACAGGAAAAAATGTGTATTGTGTTTAACAGATTTATTACTCATCCACCCAGTGTAAGGTGTTTACCACTGCTGCCCTAAATTAACAGTATAACTGATTACTAAAATATGTAGAAAGAAAGTAGAAACAAAGATACCAAAGCTGTAATTCCTGGCCCAGTTAAAGCTCTTTGTGATGCTGGAGGCTCTCTGCTGCTTTAATAAATTTATTTGTTGATCATCCCCACCTCTGACACAAACACAAACCATGTCTAATCCTGCTTTATATCTTTTGAATGTGTGTAATTTTCTTTTCTTGTATTTTTGTCTCTTGTTGTGAGCAGCAACAGAAAGAAGCTCTGTGTTTGAATGCAAGTCGTCAACAAAAAAAAACGCTGCTGGCCACTGAACTTGATCTCCAGATAACTTTAAGTCTTTTTGGATGTTTCTCTTTATTTGAGTCCTCCCGGTCTGGACAGCAGCACTTTGAACATGAGTGAAGACAGATTGATGTTCAGATTGAAGGTTTAGAATAACTCACTAAAAATATTCTTGATTCAATATAAATTTCAGCTAACTTTAGTGTAAACATGTTTATTGTTTAGAACTGTTAAATTAATCTCCAGGTATACTTTAATTCCTCATTTTGAGGTATGATAAGGTAAGAAGCTTCTTAAATGTGAGTATTTTCTTCTTCCTCTATGAGAGCAAACTGATTATTCTTCAGTTACTGAGCTATAGCAAGACATTTGTGGATGTCATATTGGGCCTTCGGAAACATTTCTCAGTTCTCTGGCATTTAATATTAATATGATTCATTATTCAAGTAATCTACAATAAAAACAATCATTAGTTGCAGCTCTGTTTTTAATTTATTTAACTGAAATTAGTTAATATTTCATTGGACCAATCCTCATGCAAATGAAGAACCATTTCTAAAATTCTAATAATTGAGACAATGACGTTTTAGTTTTACACACAGTTTATTGCAAAGGATTATCCACCATAATAACACGTTTCAGCGTCGACGACAAACAGCCTGAACCCACTTTTACTGTAACATTTGTAACATTTGTTATTCAGTAGCAAAGTGAATGTAACCTGCAGAAGTTTTGAGGCCAACGTAAATCAACGTTTTCATGAATAAACCCGTTCAAAGGAATGATGTCACATTTCATAAAACAACAACAAACATCACAGCAGACAACAACAAACATTGAAGGTTGTAACTTTACAATAAATAATTCAGGTGACATCTGACCACCTTCGCTCACTTCTGAACCAACCAGGTCGCCCGCATTTAAATAACTCTCCAGCTGCTGATTGGTCCGTTCTAAAGGAAGTTGTGTGACACTAAACAGGCTGATGTTGGGTCGTCAGGGGTCAGAAGTCGTAGCTGCAGCCATCTATGTGACCATGTACTCCTGCCTCTTGTTGAGTCGCACCTGGCAGAGCGAGACGGCGCCCACCGCCACATAGATGCCGGCGGCAATGAAGCAGTTGATGCCGACCTGGTTGTACAAACTGTAGATGTTCTGAGGAGGATTTTTACTGTAGGCGAGAAGAACAGGGGTGTTACTGCCTCTGTTGTTTTTGACTAAAGACTCACCGACACTCAAATTCTGAGACTGATATTCAGATCCCTTAAATTTGGCTGTTAAAAGAATTTCACAAGGAGCATAATTATACATATAGCTCACATAAACTTAATCTCTTGATTATTCCCTTTATTTCTGTCAATAAATTGTCAGAGAAAGTGCAACATGCCTGTTCAAACTGACGAACAAAAGTCCAGAACCACACAGATATTTAAGTTAAGATATTCCTAATGGAAAGAACCATGCCTTCATGTCTCATATATTAGCCCGATGCAAACATTAGCTTCTCTGTGGGTGTAAGCAGGTCGTAGGTGCCGCTTGTATTGAAGAGGTTAGGATGACACTTTGATCGTTTTGCTCAGCCAGTCTCCAGTGTCTGCAGTATAATTGTGATAAAATGATTTTGATATATTGGCTTTTAAAGGGGGTGGAGCTTAGAGGAGGTGCCACTTTCAAATCTTGCTAGCTCACTAACATCACAGACTATAGCTTTAAATGCGGATGTATGTTTTCTTCTGTGTTCTGTGAGTTAAAATTACAGCTTTAGTGAATGGAGTCTGGTGGCTTTGAAGACAGGCTCCAGTTCCTTGGCAGAATATAACAATTAATATTAATTTCACCACTTCAATTGCTGTCAGACAGCCCTTTCTGGCAGACAACTGAAGATGTTATAGCCACCAGACTCCATTGACAAAAACAGCAATTTACCTATTTATCAAACAATCGGTTAGTTTGTGACTTTCTTATCTGGACTAATGTTCACAGCAGTATGTTGCAGTATGTAACATTAATAATCTGTAAGGATGGATGTATACTGGACATGTGGCATCGTCAAAACCTACATCAGGTCTTGTGAGGAAAGATTTTTAGAAGCGCTTGAAGGAAAAACTGCATTTTCTTATAATAAAACAAACATACTTTGACCGAAATTTGAACGTTGAAGCTGCAAAATGATGTCAAACCCTCAAAAAAAAAAAAAAAAAAAAAAAACACCCTTAAAAACTTTCTTATTCATCAAAACAGTTTCTGACAATCAACTACTCAATGAGAAGAGTAAAGTGTGGTGTTTCTTGTTGCCCCTTATGAACTGATATTGTCTATTTTAAACACTGTGTTTCTGTTCAGCCATAGCGACTCACTCATTACGGATGTCCTCCTCAGTGAATGGGACGTCCTCGATCAGCACAGCCGACTTAGCGCTGAAGAAGATTCCCAGCATCGCCTGGAAACAAGAAAACAATGACAGGTCAGAACAGAGAAGTTCAACATGAGGCTCGAGGCCACAGCATGGGTTGGGATCACAGACCATTAATGTTAAAATAAGTGAATGAATCCATGATGAAACTAATTATGGTTCATTTATTTGTAATTTTACAACACAAAAATGTAAGTTGTGTAGAACATGTATACCAACATTTAAACTGGATCAAAATTAATTAAAACAAATCCTGCTTTAGTGGGAATGTATATATAATAGCACACTTCACACATTCTGTTTGTGGAAGTGGAAAACTGACATCCTGCTCTGAAACATCACATGAGGGCAAAATAAGAGTCATATGAGTCATTCAAGACTGAATTTTCCACCACTCCAGTTCCTGAATTAAAGCACTTTGATGATCAAATTTAAAATGGTGTTGATCAATAATTAAACAATCCTCAACATTGCCATCAGACATGTTCTGACATTACTGTGGGACAAAACTACACGTCACGGATACATTCCTTGTAGTAATAATAATAATAATAATAAAATGATTACAATAATGCTTAAGATCTCATTCATTGAGTGAAAATCCAGGCTTTAGCCACCACCATAGCGTTGATTTCACAGTCACAGGATATTAGTACACAAACTGAACAAACATCTAGTGTTAACACTGATGTGCAGTTTGGCCCATTTCGATGCCGTCTATTTACTGGAGAATAATTTCGGTTCAGTGATTACCGTGAGACAGATAGCTTGTTTTTTTTAAGGTCTCAGGAGATTAAACACATATATGACATAATAAAAAGATTTTTTTTAAAAAAAACTAACGCGTATTACTAATAAAACCACAATAGGCGCACGAACCGTTCGCTGGCTAATCAGTACGACTCCAAGAAATAGTCGGCCCCTTCCCAACCAGAGAACCATATTTCTTACCAGCATAATGACCCCCCAGATGCTGATCACTATTCCGCACGCCGCCATTTTAGGCCCGCAGAATAGAAGCGACGGCATGTCTGTGTTCGGTCTAATCGATCGATCAGAAACTGGTTTTATTTGTTTGATTCACTAATCTGAGTAATGTTCCATCGAAGGATGGCTGAGCCTTGCAGTCAGCTGATCCTCAGCATTCGGTTTTTCTCGGTGACAGTCGACAACGGTCGTGACCCGCAGCGCAAACCGACCAATGAAAATGTCCGGTTCCTGACGCCCCGCCTTTTCCGGTGAGACTATCCAATGGCATTCAACTTCCAAAGTCGCGCAACATTCTCTTTATTCCGTCTACCTTTGTTGTATGATATTTATATTTTTTCCTCTGAACATGTAAAATATAAATTACTCCCAATTGAGTCAAACCAGTTTAATCTGATGTATTTCTCCAAAAGCTTCGGCCTTTAGAAATCTCACCGAGGTCTCTATGGAAGCGCGCTAACAACAGCGAGCTAGCTGACGTTACTGGAGCTAACTTTAGCTAGCGGCTATTTGTGCGTTTTGGTGTTATTGTTTTGATTTAAAAATAAGTTCAAAGAAAGGAGCTTGAACTTCTGCGACGATATGACATCTGCCTCCGCCAAGGTGGGTTCTTGTCTGGTTAAAACGATCATCATAAGAGCATTAAAGTGAAGCTTATTTCATGAAAGCAGGTCACACAGCTGTATACAGAACTGCGTTAAGAAATCTATTAATTGTCGACTTTGGTTAGATTTAGTAGAAATAGACTTTAAGTCAAAACAACTCATGAAACGCCACAATCTAGGGACACATACGGCTTATCGTTAATGCACCAAACATATAAGATTAAAATAGAAATCCAAGCTTTACTGATCACTTGCTGCACTAGCTGGCTACTGTGAACCCTTCCCATCATGATGTCTAGTTAAGTTAACAGTACTGTTTGGTGGGTGAGGTTTTCACTGACTTGACAGAATATCGTAAAAGGACCTGATGCTGATCACCACTGTAGGATCAGGGGATTTTTGTTGACATCACATATACACTTATATTCCTACTTCACCTCACCTCAGAGGTAAATATTGTACATTTATTCGGTAGATTTAGTTACTTTTCAGATTACAGTTTTCCAACCACGCATCACAAGATATATTTTCCTTGAATCTTTGTGATGAACTGAGGAATGCAGTGTTCCCTCATGTGCTGAATAAACTCTCCTTGAGCTAAATAAAAAGTAAATTTAAAAGTCTTTTGGAAAGCTGAAAATAGGCATTATCTCTGCGCTGCACTGTGTGATGGACTATGGTGCTGCAGATTAAACTCCTCCAACAGGAGTTATAAATATCTCCAGCATTAAAATGCAATACAGAGATTAATGCAGTAATATTCATCACAGATGAATATCATCAGATATAATAGTAGCTTTTAAATACAGAACCTTTTTTCTTGGAGTGTTTTCGGTGTGGTATGAGTGCTTTACTACAACACAGTATACTGTTGCACTGAATACTTCTTCCATCACTGATCTTAACACCTTGTCCTTTTCACTCCAGGTGGGAGAGATTTTCTCAGCAGCAGGAGCTGCTTTCTCAAAGTTAGGAGAGTTGACGATGCAGCTGCACCCAGTGTCCGACTCCAGCCCTGCAGGGTGACACACACACTGTTTTTTTTGTTGATCCACCCATATTGGAGAAAATTTACTATAAGAAAGAAAAACAAAAAATATAATGAAATACTATAATAAATAATAGTAATTATAAATATTTTTCGGTTTGTACTAAAAAGACAAATGAAATTCTAACAACTACAAATATGACTGAAATTATGAAATATAAAATTAACGGGGAAATTACAGCAATAAGTAATTTAACATCAGACAGATGGGGATAGGTATCGTTAAGGTCTTATGTGATGGCAGAGCTTAAAGAATGGTAAACTTAAAAACTTTATGGCATTTTGTGACATGCAAGTTTAACAGAATATTAATTTCAAGGGGGTGGTAATTAAAAATTCAGTGGCACTGAAATGAAGCAGCGAAATCTGTGTTGCTTTTCAGTCTAGATACATTTGTTTGCGTCAGCACTGATGACATTATAGTACAGAGTTTCAGTACTCATCCCTACAGATGTCAGTATTGATGCTAATGATGCTTCTTAACAGCTGCTGTCTGCTGACAGTGTGATGTGTTGATGTGTGAGCTGAAGCTCCAGATATGTTCTTATTTTAACTCTTTTTTTAAATTAATTTCTTCCCTGAGCTGAACTGTAAGTCTTATGTATGTATTGATATCATAAATGAATTTGTCTTTTTCCTCAGAGCCAAATGGACAGAGACTGAAATCGAGATGCTGCGTTTGGCAGTGCGTCGCTTTGGGGACGACCTCAACAACATCAGCACTGTGATTAAAGAACGCACTGTGTATGTCTGCCTCTTCTTTTATTATTTATGGCATGATTAAAAAAGATAAAAGCAAGTAAACAGCTACTTATTCCATTATTTTATTGCTGTTTTCATTGTATACTGTAATGTGTCTATGCTGCTGTGGCGAGTGAATGTCCCCCAATGGGGATGAACAAAAAAAACCTATTCTATTCTGTTCTATTCTATTTTCGTTGTTCTGCAGCGCTCAGATAAAGAGCACGGTGAAGAGGAAGCTGTACGAGGACAGCAGAGTCCCCATTTCATCTGAATCCCCGAAGAAGACCGTCAAGAAAACTGCCGTGGCGGCCATGACGCCGGCACCAGCGGCCACCGCTCCCGCCATGATCGCTGTGTCGACCTCACAGGTTGTCGTGGCGACGGGCATGCAGAGCAGCCCCTCCTTGGCCCCTCCCATCAAGAAGCAGAAAACGGCAGGTGGGAAATGACAGGAAGTGATGACAAAATAAAAGAAACAAAATATACATCCAACTAATACCAAATCTGAGATGAAGACTCGCTCCTCGCTCCTCTTCCTCTTCATACACCCTCTTCTTCCTCCTCCTCCTCCTCTACCTACTCCTCATTTTCTTCCTCCACCTCCTGATCCTTCAACCAACCTGTCTCATCATCCTCTTCCTGCCCCTATGTAATATGCAGCCTCTTAATATTATTTTTAATAGATTTTGTTTTTAAATGTATATTATGTTTTTTTTTTGTGTTGCTTTTTTTTTTTGTATTTCATATCTTTTTTTTTGTTTATAATTTGTTGTCTTTATGGTACGCAGCCTCCCAGTGAGGTTTTCTTTGTAAAAGCAGAGTAACCATAGTAACCCTGCTGAGTCTCCTGCAGACGTGACTCTGAGCGCTTTGAACGATTCGGACGTGAACAGTGATCTGGTCGACATCGAAGGACTCGGCGACGGCTCATCCAACAAGAAACTCAACTTTGACCAAGGTGAGCGTCACAAAAGCATCATAGACACATTTAGCTATATACTGTATCCAGAGCTGAACGCACGTTCAGGGGTTCAAGGTGTTGTGTTACAAAAAAAACTCACAGCACATTATTATTATTTCCTATCATTCCTGAACAGAAAAATGTGTTTAAGTGGTGGTTTGTTATTTTTGGATTCATTTCTGACTTCTCAGAGAATTCCAGTGTTCTGCCTCAAATTTGGGTCTAAAAAGGTGAATTCAGTTTAAATTCCTCACTCCCGTTCAAAATGGTGAAGAGTAGTGAACTCAGTGATAAAGAAAGAGTCAAGTTAAAGCTCTGAAATGATGCTGGAGGCTCTTTGAGGCTCTGATATATCTGTTAAACTGGATATTCTGGACACAGTGTAGCAGGCAAAGCACAAAGAAGTTGACTCCAACACACACATAGGGAGAGCGACTTCAGTCTCTGATCTGGTCGACATCACTCCCTGTATCTTTACATAAAATAGTTCTTTGCTGCTACTAATGTTCTAGATATCCCATTTCATAGCACAGACTCAAAATGCTTCAAAATAAAAACAGACATGGTGGCAGATGGTGCAGATCAAACATGACAAAAACAGATAAATTAAGAAGCTGTTGTTATTAAAAACTTAATCTTCTGAGGACTTTAAGAGCTTCAGATCTTCTGCTCATGTTGTGCAGGAACTAACTGTGTCTGTTTCCTCAGAGAGCCTGAACCTGGACTCCAGCCTCATCATGAACTCCAGTGACCTTCCCCTGCTGTCCCGCTGACCTTTGACCTCTGTGCTGCTTTTTAAACAAAGGCTCTGCTCCTGTTACCTGACGCTCATCTCTCCACACTTAAATCATGTGTTCATTTTTAAGTTTAAGGTAAAACATAGTCTTTACATTCAAAAAAAAGGGCTCCAAATTTATTTTATAACTATCTTTTACAGACAACAGGTAGTGTTCCTCTCATCGACAGAATTATGTTTGCATCAGTGAGTTTTAATTTTCAGTTTCTGAAAGGTTGGAGAAAAAAGTGATGTTGTGCCATGACCATGGCGAGCGTGAAATCTGTAGAGACGCTTAAAAATGAAGAAACGATTAATCATTCACTTCTAATCGGTCATTCTGTGCTCTCAGTTCTTATTTCATTCCTGAATTAATAATTTACTGCCTGTAGTCATCTGTGACTTGACATTTATGACATCTCTTAAAAATACATCCGAGGTGATGTTTTGAAAACATTTCCTGAGAGTCTCAAACCGTCAAGGTGACGAAAGATGAAAACAATATGTGTAAAACAAAAACGCAGTACTGACATACAGCGTGTAACAGAAGCTAAATATTAATGTCTTTTTTTGTATGGAAATGTGAAATATTGGAAGAATGTCTTTCATATTTGGCTCAAACAGGTTAAATTGTGGATGAAATATTTTTTCATCCATGCATTTAAGAAGACTAGAGACTCTATGAGGAAGCTGATGTGGTTTTAAAGCATCAAACATCATCTGGGTTGTTTTCATTTTTATTCAGAAGCTAAACTTTATTTGATATCTGTAACTAGGAAGTCCTCTGTAAATGTCTCCAGTAAAGGTTTTAAACTGCAAAGCACCTGTTTTCAATAAATTTATTACAGGATACAAAACACTAAGCAATGGGAAAATAGTTTGTCGATTTTATTTTGTTTGTTTTTTACATTTTTATTATCGTCAGAGAATCTGGTGTTTAGACTCAAACCAACAGTGTGTTTATTTTCCACTATCGGCCTGATGATGAGTGTTGTTTTTATCAGACAAACTGGAGATGAAGGGCATTTGTTGCTGCAGATTATCCACATGAAAATATGTAGATATATATATATATATATATATATATATATATATATATATATGAAGACTCGTCAGTGTGAGTGGAAAAATAATCAGTTTTTGCCTTGAACCTTTTATTGATCAGTCTGTGACAGATGTAAAAACACATTTCTGATTGTTATGTGAAGAAGATCAATAGTTTTTCATTTTTATTCAACAATGCGTTTCCTGTTACTGTTCAATGTTCACCACAAAATATCCTTCTCCAGTTACACTTTTATACGTACAGTTATACATTTCTTTAAAGGGGCAGTGTGTACCATTTAGAGGATCTATTGGCAGGAATAGAATATAATACTACCTGGTTCTGTCTTTACTTCCTTTGTTTGCTTCCTCTGAAACGGTGAGGAGGAAATAAATATATCAACAAACACATATGTGACTGATATGTTAACTGCTGAGTCACTGTATGACATGCTATACCACACAATGACTTTATTTTAATACAACTTTTTTAAACTTATAAATATATCAAGAAATCATTCAGCAGACCATAATAAGGCTTTTTCATGTTTTTTTTTTTACATTTTTTGACATACTACAATATACACTATGATATTTTGACATCTAATAGTTTTTGAGATGATAATATGACTTATGACTGACTTATTGAACTATAAAATCATTATAATGCATAATAATGCATTTTGATGATTTTATTCAACATTTTTTTTTTTTTTTTGCTTTTTTGACATATTATACTATGACTTTTAAACAATTTTTGAAATGATGTATTTGACTATTTCCAACAATTTTATAGTACTATAAGCTTAAAAAAGTCATATTATCACATGTCGAAAAATTGTTAAAAAAAATGTCAAAACCTAAAATTTGAAAAGATTCCTTCAAAATGCATTATTATGGTATATTTAATGATTTTATAGTAGTATAAGCTGAAAAAAGTCCTATTGTCAGATGTCGAAAAATTGTTAAAAAAAAGTCATAGTATTGTATGTCGAAAAAGTCAAAAAATGTCAAAATGCTTTGTTATGGTATATTCTGTAACTCTGAGGGAACATTCTGTAACTCTGTTGGAAGGGAGACAGAAATAGGTAAAGTGTGGAGAATGATAAAAAGAATGAATGGGATTAAAGGAGACTGGGGATATCCAGTGCTAGCAGAGGGTGAGGTAACAGCAGTGAAGGATGAAGAAAAAGCTGAGATGCTGGCAAAGACTTTTGTTAAAATTCACAGTTCAGCAAACATCAGTGAAAAAGGGAAAGAAGGGCAGGTAACCACAAGAGCAGAGAATATAGAGCTGTTACAGGATGATGAGGACACAGATGACCCACTAAACCAACCATTTACAAAGGCAGAACTGAACCGTGCACTAAAGAAAATTAAGTTGACAGCGCCAGGAAAGGACCAGATTTGCTACATAATGTTAAAACATCTCAGTGAATCAGCCAAGGACATTTTATTAGAATTATATAACAAAGTTTGGGAAGAGGGTGAATTACCACAGAGCTGGAAGGAAGTCATTGTAGTCCCAATACGCAAACCAGGAAAAGACAGTACAAACCCAGGGAATTATCGGCCAATTGCATTATCATCTAATATCTGTAAAATAATGGAGAAAATGATAAATGACAGGTTAACATATTATACAGAAAGTAAAGGCTATATATCTAAATATCAGAGTGGCTTTAGGAGAGGGAGAAACACCATGGATCCTGCTGTTTGTCTAGAGCATGAGGTCAGAAAAGCACAGGTAAACCGAGAAAGTGTGGTAGCTGTGTTTTTTGATGTAGAGAAGGCCTATGATATGATGTGGGGCGAGGGACTATTAATCAAACTCAGAAAATTATGTATTAATGGTCAAATGTATAGATGGATTAGAGATTTTTTAACAGGCAGATTCATTCAGGTGAGAGTAGGGAAGAATTACTCTGGGAAATCTGCCATAGAAAATGGAACACCGCAAGGGAGCATAATCAGTCCATTATTGTTCAGCCTTATGATAAATGATGTGTTTACAGGTATAGAAAATCAGATGGGGGTGTCACTGTTTGCTGATGATGGGGCAATCTGGAAGAGGGGAAATAATCTGGAATTCATTATGAAGAAAGTTCAGGGTGCCATCACTAAAATAGAGGAGTGGTCATATAAGTGGGGTTTTAAATTCTCAGTAGATAAGACAAAGACAATGTTTTTCACAAGGAAAAGAATTAGCAGCCCGATGAAACTAAAACTGTATAATCAGGAACTGGAGAGAGTGAAACGCTATAAATACTTGGGGATTTGGTTTGATGAAAGAATCACATGGGCTGTACATATTCAGAAGGTGGAGGATAAATGTAAGAAAGTATTGAATGTGATGAGGTGTTTGGTGGGGAGTGGATGGGGGGCAGACAGAAGTGCACTAAAAGCCATATACTGTGGGCTGATCAGATCAGTGTTGGATTATGGGAGTGTGGTATATGGATCTGCAGCAGGTACATCTCTGAAAAGACTGGACAATGTTCAATATCAGGCACTGAGGATATGCACAGGAGCACTGAAAACAACTCCAACAGCAGCACTACAGGTGGAGATGGGGGAGATGCCATTAAACATGAGGAGGCTGCAACTTTCAACAGTTTATTGGGTTAATTTACAGGGGCACAGTCAAGAGCATCCAACACAACTCACTTTAAAACCGTGTTGGGAAAAGGAGAAAAGGGACAACAAAAGCTTTGGCTGGTTGAGCACACAGAAAGCAACAGAACTGGGAATAGCACAGCTAAACATCAGTCCTACAGTACCGTTACCAGTTATACCACCCTGGATACTTCCAATGCCACAGTTGATCTCACGTTATTAGAAAAGAAAAACAAGAATAGAGGACTCATTTATAACCCGCAGGTAGTACAGACATATATTGAGGACTTTTCCAGCTTCGTCCAGATTTATACAGATGCCTCAAAGAGCTCAGATAAGGCAGGAGCAGCTTTTATTGTCCCAGAGTTTAATGTCACAGTGGGGAGGCGGATCAGTGGAGAAGTGTCAGTTTATACCGGAGAAATGATCGCAATACTGTTGGCAGTACAGTGGGTTGAGGAGACAAGACCACTAAGAACAGTGATATGCTCTGATTCCAGCTCAGCATTAATCACTTTACAGGACAGTCAGTCACACAGCAGACCAGACATACTGAGTGAAGTACAGCAAACCCTATACAGAATTCAGATGATGGGGCTGACAGTGATTTTTGTGTGGGTACCAGCACACATTGGGCTCAGAGGAAATGAGATGGCGGATAAGGCAGCAAAGGAGGCAGCAGGAAAGGCATCCGTCAATTTGACAGTTAATGTCAGTAAATCTGAAACTAAGAGCATCATCAAACAAAGACTGAGGGAAAGATGGCAAAAACAATGGGAGGAAGAGAGGACGGGACGATGGTTTTACAGAATACAAAGGAAAGTGGGAGAAATGAGAAAAGCAGGAAGGAACAGAAGAGAAGAAACAATAATATCAAGGCTCAGGTTTGGACATACTGCATTGAACAGTACACTATTCATAATTAGAAAACATCAGACAGGGAATTGTGACTACTGTGGCCAAGAAGAGACAATAGAGCACATAATACTTCAGTGTCAGAAATATGAGAGAGAAAGACAGAGTTTAATTACACATCTCAGGAACATTAAAATACCACTGGATATCAGAGTCATTCTACAACAGAGCTCAGGGCACAAGAGTTACAAATTTATATTCCAGTTCCTTAAAGCAACGAGGCTGCTTGATAGAATATATTTTTTTTATTTATTTTTTTTTTGAAGGGCTATTAGTAGTCATCCTGATTCACACTCCTTACCAGTTGGTGGCGGTAATGCACCAATACGTTGTTTGCCAACCGCCAATAAAACACCACAAGAAGAAGAAGAAGAAGGAGGAGGATTTTTAGAGTAGTGAGATATCTGTGAGCCTTCTCTTGCTCTCCTTGCAAGTTTCTGAAAACATTTGCCGTCTCCTGTCTGTTATTGATAAATGTCTTTTGCCTTTTAGAACCTGACATTTCTTGGGGGCTCGTCCGGGATCCCAATACTGCCTGACGATTCCAGAGGACAGCTTAAGACCGTGGCCACGGCAACCTAGACCCTTTCCGGGAGCTGGCCTACTCCCGTCGTCTGGGGTCCGACGGCTGACGGGATTCCGACAGGAGACGTAAATTGGTGAGCATACTTTTCCTTTAAAAAAGGGGGAAAGTAAAATTGAAGGAGTCACGTCCGCCGAAGTAAAATAGGTACAGAATTAGTAGGTTACGACGCCTGATAATAGTCGTGTTAAATTAAAAGAATAGTACCTAAATAGGTGACGAGGCCTGATAATACTCGTGAGGAAAGTAAAACCCTGAATATCCTAGGCACTGGCAGGTAAGTAAATAACGGGGAGTGACTCCAGTGAATGTGTGAGTGAATGGGAAGGTAATTCCACGAGGAATTCTTCCATACGAAAACAGTAAGGATCAAACGGTGGGCCTCAGAGGAAGCACAAGAATTCTCCACTCTCAGTAGAGAGTTGAAGTGAGAATTACCTCTGGAGGTTAATTAAAACTGCCGTCTTACTGAAGAGAAATTCAGTCTGTAGGACACCCTAGGTGCATAAGACTGAACCAAAACAGAGATTAAAATGGGGACATATTTGTACTAAAAGGCGAGGGAGTACCAAAGTATTTTTACGCTCTCGACCTACCAAATAAGCCACCAAGTAATGTGGGAGAGCAACTGATGAAAAAAGGACGACAGGCTGCTGTTGTACAGCATGATGAGATGTCATCCGACGACTTGCACATCAACATGTGGTATAAACACGCTCCAGGAACAGATCCAAGGTATGAAAATAACCTGAACAGGTACACACCAGCAAAAGTAACGTTAGAGTATCTCTATACAGATTCTTTAGGATCAGCTGCAGTTTCCGTCATCCTCCCACCAGACCTACAGCCTTTGCTAAGGTCATACTATCCAGCACACGTTTCACTATGTAAAGCAAGACATGTGAAGTGGAAAGACTTGGGACGCCTGGTGAGAGAGGGACAGGAAGCAATAGATTGGAAACTCGCTGGAGAACATACATGTACTAGTGCTTCCACTGGTTTGACCAGAGTTACTCAGTTCTGGACAACATCAGTCCAAGCAGCAATACACTTACAAGAGCAGACATGATCAAAAACTGAAGAGGTGTTTTTGGAGCAAGAACAGGAAAAGCTGTTAGAAGATGTGCCAGAAACCTTATGGTCCACGGGGCCATCAGACGTGCAGCCAGTTGTAATAAGACCAAAAACAGAGTACAGACCATGTGTACGTCAATATCCATTGAAACCAGATGCTATAGCTGGAATTACTCCAGTAATAGAAGATTTAAAAAGGGCAGGAGTAATAGTTGAATGCCCAGATTCACCTTGTAATACACCTATATTCCCTGTAAAGAAACAAGCTCCGTCTATTGGATGGCGAATGGTACAGGATTTACAAGCTGTAAATTCTGCAGTCATTCAAAGAGCACCATGTGTTTCTGATCCACATACACTGCTTAATTCACTGCGCACTACCACACTGTGTACGAGCTGTGGTAGCAGCCTCATTAGCTGTGGAGAGTAGTGCAGGAATAGTACTATTTCACCCACTAACATTGAAAGTACCACATGCAGTCTCAGCACTGTTATTACAGACAAATATGATATTCTTATCTCCAGCGAGACACTTGTCATGCATGGCTACTCCTCTGTCACAGCCACATTTGACTATTGAAAGATGTACAGTGTTAAATCCAGCCACATTAATACCACTCCCTGATGATGGTGAAAAACATAACTGTCAAGCGGAAGCAGAGAAAACCGCAAAGAGCAGAGAAGACTTGTCAGATGTTCCCTTACTGGAAGGAGAAGTACTATTTGTAGATGGCTCTTCTAAAAAAGACGAACCGGGCAAGACAAAAACAGGATATGCTGTAGTTACTGCAACAACTGTATTGAAAGCAGAACCATTGCCTAGTTCCATGTCAGCGCAAGCAGCAGAGCTAGTTGCGCTCATGGAAGCCTGTAAATTAATGAAAGGAAAAATAGTAACCATATATACAGATAGTCAGTATGCTTTTGCCACAGCACACATCTTTGCTGGCTACTGGAAAAACAGAGGCATGGTGACATCTACAGGGAAACCAGTGACACACGCTGAATTGCTTACTGAACTGTTGGGGGCAGTAAAATTACCAAAGAAACTCGCAATATGTAAGTGTCAGGCTCATACGTCAGGGCAAGATCCTATCTCAAAAGGCAACGCCTTTGCGGATAGGACAGCAAAAGAAGCAGCGATGAGGTAAGCACAGATAATGACATTTGAGACTCAACAACATTTGTCGAAACACGTACTACGGGACATGCAACAGCAAAGTCCTGAGGCAGAACTTAAGCAATGGAAAAGCAAAGGGGCTACAATTAAGGATGACATTTATGTATGACCACAAGGGAAGCCAATCCTTCCAAAAAACCTATATAAATGGGCTGCTATATTGAGCCATGGTTTGACACATGTCTCAACAGGAGGGATGGTGACACAGGTACAAACTAAATACACTACCTATGGCTTTAATCTATACTCAAAAAATTTTTGTAGAGCTTGTTTAACATGTGCGCGGCATAATGCTCAAGGTAATTTAAGGCCAAAAAGGGGTCGGTTTCCACCCCCACAATATCCATTTCAGGTCATACATATGGATTTTATTGAACTAAATAAATGTGAAGGGAAGAAATATTGCCTAGTGATTGTAGATGCGTTTTCAAAATGGGTAGAAATATTTCCAACAAGTCATCCAGATGCACTAACTGTAGCCAAAGCATTATGTAGAGAAATAGTGCCCAGATATGGCATTCCAGAGCGGATCTACAGTGATAATGGCACACATT
This sequence comes from Synanceia verrucosa, assembly GCA_029721515.1. Taxonomy (NCBI): domain Eukaryota; kingdom Metazoa; phylum Chordata; class Actinopteri; order Perciformes; family Synanceiidae; genus Synanceia; species Synanceia verrucosa. The sequence goes on along the minus strand of CM056565.1, from coordinate 19,371,022 downwards.
TTGTGAACCAGATAATAAGTAACATAGGTAAAATGTTCAAAATAGATTTAAAAAATCACTGTGCTTATCATCCACAAAGTGCAGGGCTTGTAGAAAGGACAAATGGCACGATAAAAAATAGGCTAAAGAAATGTATGGCTGAAACGGGTAGGTCATGGGTAGGATGCCTTGATCTAGTGAAAATGTATATGAATATCACCGGTAAGACAGGTCTAACACCATATGAGGTACTGTTTGGGAGACCATACAGAATACCATGGTTTACTACAAATTGGGAAACTGGAGAAGAGCAAACTCTAGCAGATTACATGAGGAAGATGCTAGAAAAACAACAAAGTAAAACTGATGAGTCTCCACTTATGTCTCCGCAGCAGGAAGACTTATTGGATTGGAATGAACCAAAGTGGGAGGGACCCTACCAGGTAATGTTAACCACACCAACCGCACTAAAGATAGCTGAGAGATCTACTTGGACCCATTGTAAGAGAGTCATTTTGGCTGAAGACTCCGACAGGGGAGGTGAATCAAAGTCTGATAATAGGGTGGACTCAGACGTGTAGAGTCTGGGTAGACCTGAAAGTCAGTGAAGAAGTTATAAGACACCAAACCAAGTAGAGGAGAATATAGTACTTCGACTAAAATGACTCCACCGTGGTTGAAGTGTTCCATTAAAGGAGGAATATGTGCAGTTTTCACTATAGTAGTGTTTCTACTAGTGTGGTATTTGTGGTCACCTCCAGGGAGTGTGCAGCAAGCACACCCCATGCCATTCAGCTCCTCCCTAGGACGGTCACTTAGGAGTACAGGAATGAACCACACAGAGGAAGACAAGAGCAAACATGCATGTGGAACAGGCGTACTAGATGGTTTGTTTTGTCTTCCCCCAAATGGCACATACTCACTCTGGGTACCACACAACAGTACAAAGCCAGGAGATAGTCTCATAGTAGTTAGTGATGACCACAAGTGGTATAGTAACGATTCTGGGTCTAACCTATCTACAGTAGCTGGAGCAGGGGGACTATGGATAATCTACAATAATACTGACAAATGCAGATGGTCACTAAGAACAAATGGTACTGGCGACTCTATGACAACATACAGAACCTGTTATCACTGTCTGGGTTGGTACGTGTATAAAGATGGGAAGATGCTCAACCAACCAGGGAAGACAAACCGCGGTGTGTTTCTATCAGTCTGTCGACTACCTACTGTCACAGTTCCTGTCACTGATAGTAAAGGTACTGCAGAAGGTAAGACGATTGTGAAAACCACAAATGATTGGTGGCTATAAGCGCAGACAGGAATAACAGGACATACTAACAATTGGCTATTAATGGCTGAGCAGGCTGTAGGCAGTGTGAGACAAGACTGTGTGGTATGTATGGGACCAAGACCTATACTGAAGGTAACAGTAGCTGCTGTTCCACCAGATCATGTCATAGCTGTGATGAACAGCAGTGTGATGACAGACTCTAATTTAACTGTTCATGATGAAATATTTCCTGCAGTTCCCCCAGCCCAGAAGAAACCATTGTTTCACAGTACTGTGGCTATGCAAAATTTCACATGCGTGAATCTTACAGGAAGCAATCACAAACTAGGTACAGTACCAGAAGACTATTGTAGCACAATTCATGTTACTAACCATTCCTTTGTACCAGTAAGTAGAGCGGACCTCTGGTGGTGGTGTGGGGTTAATCAATTGTATGATGTCATTCCCACCAATGCTTCTGGACGGTGTAGTTTAGTTTCACTTTTACTACCTGTAAATGTAATCCCCACATCAGTGGAAGAACTGGTGCAAGGTCAAAATATGGGTCCCCGGGGAGACCTAAGACGTATTAGACGATCTACTGTGGAATGGACTGATGATGACCCAACATATATACAGTCATGGAAAAAATTATTAGACCACCCTTGTTTTCTTCAATTTCTTGTTAATTTTAATGCCTGGCTCAACTAAAGGTACATTTGTTTGGACAATTATAATGATAACAACAAAAATAGCTCATGAGAGTTTAATTTAAGAACTAAGGATTATTCATTTTCCATGGTTTTCTTGATAATGACCAAAATTACTTAAATTCTTACATCAATAGCTATGGCATTGTACCGCCAAAAACACTACTTTTAAGCATTCCATGTTTTCTTTTCTGTTTGCTTTAAACACATGACACACACAAGAGTTAATACTTGATTGCATAACCATTGTTTTTGATGACTGCAGCCATGCGTCTTGGCATGCTCTCCACCAGCTTCTGACATTGTTCTGCTGTCACAGCAGCCCATTCCTGTTGGACAAATTCAAACAAATTTTCTTTGTTTTTGGGCTTGTGGTTCTCCATTTTGAGTTTGATGATTTTCCACAGGTTTTCAATTGGATTAAGATCTGGTGATTGAGCAGGCCAAGGCATGGTGCGAATGTTGTGGTTCTCCATCCAGGCTTTAACTGACCTTGCCGTGTGGCAAGGGGCATTGTCTTGTTGGAAAATCCAGTCATTCGAGGCAGGAAAGAGTTTTCCAGCTGATGGAAGAAGACTGTTTTCAAGGGTAGTCCTGTACTTGACCTGGTTCATTCGGCCTTCACACAATTGCATTTGCCCTGTTCCACTCAGACTGAAACAACCCCAGATCATGACTGATCCACCCCCATGTTTTACTGTAGGGGCAAGACAGTCTGGGTTGTAAGCTTCTCCAGGCTTCCTCCTAACCAGTAAGTTGGCTGGAGTGGGCATCAATTCAAAATTGGATTCATCACTGAAGAGAACCTTAGCCCAATCATCAACAGTCCAGTCCTTGTGGTCTCGAGCAAAGAGTAACCGGGCCTTCCTCTGCCTTTCATTGATGAAGGGCTTCTTGCGTGCTCTGTGTGACTTCAAACCAGCTTCAACAAGTCGGTTTCGAACTGTCCTTGCCGAGCAAGTCACATTTCTCGACAGTGCCCACTCATTTTTAAGGTCCCTGGAGGTCTGACGACGATTCCTGACACAGGAACGGATGAGTGCACGGTCATCTCGTGGGGTAGAAAGACGTTTCCTGCCACGGCCAGGTAGCAATTTGGTAGTGCCATGTTCAGCTTGTTTTTTTTTTGTTGGAATGAAAGGCTGTCTTGGAGATCTTCAGTTTTTTCGCTACCTGTCTCTCACTCATGCCAATTTCCAGCAGTGCCAAGATGGCTGCCTTTGTTGCTTCACATAATTCTTTTGTTTTAGGCATTATGTGAGAGCTGACAACTTCTGAGTTGTGCTACGGCTTGAATGTAAGCAGGAAACCACTCTAGGCCTTTGCATGTGCAGTGCTGCTTGTGACATGAAATGGCCTCTTATATACCCTGGGAATCAATTAAGCTTAAGAATGTCAAATAGGACATAAAGTATTATGTGACCAGCTGCATTTTTTGTTGTGTTCATTGTATTATACGTTTAGTGGTACCAGATATTAGAATGAACAAGAAATTGAAGAAAGCAAGGGTGGTCTAATAATTTTTTCCATGACTGTAGATGCAATAGGGGTACCAAGAGGTGTTCCTGACGAATACAAACTGGCTGTTGTTAGCAGAGAGAGGAGGCGTATGCTCCATGTTTGGTGATCAGTGCTGTACCTTCATACCAAATAATACAGCTCCAGATGGGAGTCTGACTATTGCGCTAGAGGGATTACGAACGCTAAATACTAAGATGAAGGAGCACTCTGGGGTAGATACACCTCTGTGGGATGGCTGGATGAACATGTTTGGAAAATACAAGACGCTGGTACAATCGCTCTTGATGTCTGTGGCAGTGTTTGCTGCTCTGTTGACCCTGTGTGGATGTTGTTGCATCCCCTGCATCAGAGCCTTATTACAGCGCCTGATTAATACCGCCATCGCCCCAGTACAGCATGATTATCAACAACTGTATCCCTTACTAGCTACTCAGGCCAACGAGTATGATGACGCAGAAGCACTAAATGAGGAGGAGACTGGTGTAGACATGGAGTAGCCTCACTTGAATGATATTAACCAACAGAACTCTGAGTGTAAACATTAATTTGAGCAGTCTAGAATTGAAGAAACAATTCGCTTCCTTAATATGAACTTTGTACTGAAAACCGTGAGGAGAGGTATAAAGGGATGTGAGAGTGGAAGGATTAATGTGATAAACAGGAGGGAAATGTTGGAAATTGTACATAAGTTATCTCATGCAATCCTTCACTGATCTAAAAGCTAGACAATCATGCTTGTAATTAATGTTGCTTTGCGTGCAAAGCTTGCTGTTGTTGTACAAGTGTCTTAACAGTTGCTGTGAGAAAGAGGATACACCCATCTGCATAAACAAGGTGACTTAAGCCTCAGAGATGCAGCAACAAAGGAAGATGGATCCACAAGACACTGACAACAGGAAACAGAAGCTGCCTGTAAGACCACAGGACAGAAGAACAAGTCTAGACCGGCTCAAGCTTCAAAACATCAGCAAGAATACACATATAGGACACACATTAGTGGTGGAGGAGCTGACTCACTTCCCCCTTCCTTTAGTCGGCTCCCCATTGGCTGTACCTAGGGCCTTCCTACAGAATAAAAAGAAAGGGAGCACAGAGGAGGATTTTAGAGTAGTGAGAAGTCTGTGAGCCTTCTCTTGCTCTCCTTGCAAGTTTCTAAAAACCATTTGCCGTCTCCTGTCTGTTATTGATAAATGCCTTTTAGAACCTGACAAAAATCATTAAATATACCATAATAGAGCATTTTGATGCATTCGTTTGACATTTTACATTTTGACATTTTTTTTTACTTTTTTGACATACAGTACTATGACTTTTTTTTAACAATTTTTCGACATGTGACAATAGGACTTTTTTCAGCTTATAGTACTATAAAATCATTAAATATACCACAATAACGCATTTTGAAGGAATCTTTTCAAATTTTAGGTTTTGACATTTTTTGACTTTTTCGACATACAATACTATGACATTTTTTTTAACAATTTTTCGACATGTGACAATATGACTTTTTTCAGCTTATAGTACTGTAAAATCATTAGATATACCATAATAAAGCATTTTGATGCATTCGTTTGACATTTTACATTTTTACATTTTTTGACTTTTTCGACATACAATACTATGACTTTTTTTCACATTCTTGGACTTTGATGATATGACTTCTTTTCAGCTTATAGTACTATAACATCATTAAATATACCATAATAAAGCATTTTGATGCATTCTTTTGACATTTTACATTTTGACATTTTTTGACTTTTTCGACATACAATACTATGACTTTTTTTAACAATTTTTCGACATGTGACAATAGGACTTTTTTCAGCTTATAGTACTATAAAATCATTAAATATACCATAACGCATTTTGAAGGAATCTTTTCAAATTTTAGGTTTTGACATTTTTTTGACTTTTTCGACATACAATACTATGACATTTTTTTTAACAATTTTTCAACATGTGATAATATTAATTTTTTAAGCTTATAGTACTATAACATCATTAAATATACCATAATAAAGCAGTTTGATGCATTTGTTTGACATTTTACATTTTGACATTTTTTTGACTTTTTCAACATACAATACTATGACTTTTTTTTTCACATTTTTGGACTTTGATGATATGACTTCTTTTCAGCTTATCGTACTATAACATCATTAAATATACCATAACAAAGCATTTTGATGCATTCTTTTGACATTTTACATTTTGAAATTTTTTTGACTTTTTCAACATACAATACTATGACTTTTTTTTAATAATTTTTCGACATGCGACAATATGACTTTTTTAAGCTTATACTAGTATAAAATCATTAAATATACCATAATAAAGCATTTTGATGCATTTGTTTGACATTTTACATTTTGACATTTTTTGACTTTTTCGACATACAATACTATGACTTTTTTTTAACAATTTTTCGACATGCGACAATAGGACTTTTTTCAGCTTATAGTACTATAAAATCATTAAATATACCATAATATAAAGCATTTTGATGCATTCTTTTGACATTTTACATTTTGACTTTTTTTTGACTTTTTCAACATACAATACTATGACTTTTTTGTAACAATTTTTCAACATGTGACAATAGGACTTTTTTCAGCTTATAGTACTATAACATCATTAAATATACCATAATAAAGCATTTTGATGCATTCTTTTGACATTTTACATTTTGACATTTTTTGACTTTTTCGACATACAATACTATGACTTTTTTTAACAATTTTTCGACATGCGACAATAGGACTTTTTTCAGCTTATAGTACTATAAAATCATTAAATATATCACAATAAAGCATTTTGATGCATTCTTTTGACATTTTACATTTTGACATTTTTTGACTTTTTTGACATACAATACTATGACTTTTTTTTAACAATTTTTCGACATGTGACAATAGGACTTCTTTGAGCTTATACTACTATAAAATCATTAAATATACCATAATAAAGCATTTTGATGCATTCTTTTGACATTTTACATTTTGACATTTTTTTTACTTTTTCAACATACAACACTATGACATTTTTTTTCACATTTTTGGACTTTGATGATATGACTTCTTTTCAGCTTATAGTACTATAACATCATTAAATATACCATAATAAAGCATTTTGATGCATTCTTTTGACATTTTACATTTTGACATTTTTTTGACTTTTTCAACATACAATACTATGACATTTTTTTTTTACATTTTTGGACTTTGATGATATGACTTCTTTTCCGCTTTTCGTACGATAACATCATTAAATATACCATAATAAAGCATTTTGATGCATTCTTTTGACATTTTACATTTGTGGTGTGCATAAATGTTGTAACAAAGCCAAATTACAGTGGGTCAAAAAATACCTCACGAAAAAAAAGTCATACTATAGTGTGTCGAAAAAGTCAAAAAATGTCAAAAAATTAAAATGTCCAAAAAGTGATAAAAATGCCTTATTATGGTATGTTGAATGGATTTAAAGCATAATTTGTGCTTAAATGTTTGAAAAAAGTCAAATTATTGTATGTCAAAAAATACATCCTGAAAAAAAGTCATACTATAGTATGTCGAAAAAGTCAAAAAATGTCAAAAATTTAATTTTTTTTAAAAAGTGATAAAAAATGCCTTATTATGGTATGTTGAATGGATTTATAGCATAATTTGTGCACAAATGTTCGAAAAAAGCCAAAATATATTATGTCAAGAAATACCTCCCGAAAAAAAACTCATACTGTAGTATGTCGAAAATGTCAAAAAATGTCAAAAAAATTATAATGTCCAAAGTGATAAAAATGCCTTATTATCGTATGTTGAATGGATTTATAGCATAATTTGTGCACAAATGTTCGAAAAAAGCCAAAATATATTATGTCAAGAAATACCTCCCGAAAAAAAAAGTCATACTGTAGTATGTCGAAAATGTCAAAAAATGTAAAAAAATTAAAATGTCAAAAAAGTGATAAAAATGCCTTATTATGGTATGTTGAATGGATTTATGGCATAATTTGTGCATAAAGGTTGTAAAAAAGCCAAATTATAGTAGGTCCAAAAATACCTCACGAAAAAAAAAATCATACTATAGTATGTCGAAAAAGTCAAAAAATGTCAAAAAATTAAAATGTCCAAAAAGTGAAAAAAATGCCTTATTATGGTATGTTGAATGGATTTATAGCATAATTTGTGCACAAATGTTCGAAAAAAGCCAAAATATATTATGTCAAGAAATACCTCCCACAAAAAAGTCACACTATAGTATGTAGAAAATGTCAAAAAATGTCAAAAAAATTATAATGTTCAAAGTGATAAAAATGCCTTATTATGGTATGTTGAATGGATTTAAAGCATAATTTGTGCTTAAATGTTTGAAAAAAGTCAAATTATTGTATGTCAAAAAATACATCCTGAAAAAAAGTCATACTGTAGTATGTCGAAAAAGTCAAAAAATGTCAAAAATTTAAATTTTTTAAAAAGTGATAAAAATGCCTTATTATGGTATGTTGAATGGATTTATAGCATAATTTGTGCACAAATGTTCGAAAAAAGCCAAAATATATTATGTCAAGAAATACCTCCCGAAAAAAAACTCATACTGTAGTATGTCGAAAATGTCAAAAAAATGTCAAAAAAATTATAATGTCCAAAGTGATAAAAATGCCTTATTATGGTATGTTGAATGGATTTAAAGCATAATTCGTGCTTAAATGTTTGAAAAAAGCCAAATTATTTTAGGTCAAAAATTATCTCCTGAAAAAGTCATACTATAGTATGTCGAAAAAGTCAAAAAATGTCAAACATTTAAAATGTTCAAAAAGTGGTAAAATGCTTTCTTATGGTATGTTGAATGGATTTATAGCATAATTCGTGCATAAATGTTGTAAAAAAAGCCAAATTATAGTAGGTCAAAAAATACCTCACGAAAAAAAGTCATACTATAGTATGTCGAAAATGTCAAAAAATGTCAAAAAATTATATTGTCCAAAGTGATAAAAATGCCTTATTATGGTATGTTGAATGGCTTTATGGCATAATTTGTGCATAAAGGTTGTAAAAAAAGCCAAATTATAGTAGGTCAAAAATTACCTCCTGAAAAAAAAGTCATACTATAGTATGTCGAAAAAGTCAAAAAATGTCAAAAAATTAAAATGTCCAAAAAGTGATAAAAATGCCTTATTATGGTATGTTGAATGGATTTATAGCATAATTTGTGCACAAATGTTCGAAAAAAGCCAAATTATTGTATGTCAAGAAATACCTCCCGAAAAAAAAGTCATACTGTAGTATGTTGAAAATGTCAAAAAATGTCAAAAAATTAAAATGTCAAAAAAGTGATAAAAATGCCTTATTAGGGTATGTTGAATGGATTTAAAGCATAATTTGTGCTTAAATGTTTGAAAAAAGCCAAATTATTGTATGTCAAAAATTACCTCCTGAAAAAAAGTCATACTATAGTATGTCGAAAAAGTCAAAAAATGTGAAAAATTTAAAATGCCAAAAAAGTCATAAAAATGCCTTATTATGGTATGTTGAATGGATTTATAGCATAATTTGTGCACAAATGTTCGAAAAAAGCCAAAATATATTATGTCAAGAAATACCTCCCAAAAAAAAAGTCAAACTGTCGCATGTCGAAAATGTCAAAAAAATGTCAAAAAAATTATAATGTCCAAAGTGATAAAAATGCCTTATTATGGTATGTTGAATGGATTTATAGCATAATTTGTGCATAAATGTTGTAAAAAAAAGCCAAATTATAGTAGGTCAAAAAATACCTCATGAAAAAAAGTCATACTGTAGTATGTCGAAAAAGTAAAAAAATGTCAAAAAATTAAAATGTCACAAAAGTGATAAAAATGCCTTATTATGGTATGTTGAATGGATTTATAGCATAATTTGCGCACAAATGTTCGAAAAAAGCCAAATTATTGTATGTCAAGAAATACCTCCCGAAAAAAAAGTCATACTGTAGTATGTTGAAAATGTCAAAAAATGTCAAAAAATTAAAATGTCAAAAAAGTGATAAAAATGACTTATTATGGTATGTTGAATGGATTTAAAGCATAATTTGTGCTTAAATGTTTGAAAAAAGCCAAATTATTGTATGTCAAAAATTACCTCCTGAAAAAAAGTCATAATATAGTATGTCGAAAAAGTCAAAAAATGTAAAAAATTTAAAATGTCAAAAAAGTGATAAAAATGCCTTATTATGGTATGTTGAATGGATTTATAGCATAATTTGTGCACAAATGTTCGAAAAAAGCCAAAATATATTATGTCAAGAAATACCTCCCAAAAAAAAAGTCAAACTGTCGCATGTCGAAAATGTCAAAAAAATGTCAAAAAAATTATAATGTCCAAAGTGATAAAAATGCCTTATTATGGTATGTTGAATGGATTTATAGCATAATTTGTGCATAAATGTTGTAAAAAAAGCCAAATTATAGTAGGTCAAAAAATACCTCACGAAAAAAAGTCATACTGTAGTATGTCGAAAAAGTAAAAAAATGTCAAAAAATTAAAATGTCACAAAAGTGATAAAAATGCCTTATTATGGTATGTTGAATGGATTTATAGCATAATTTGCGCACAAATGTTCGAAAAAAGCCAAATTATTGTATGTCAAGAAATACCTCCCGAAAAAAAAGTCATACTATAGTATGTCGAAAATGTCAAAAAATGTCAAAAAATTAAAATGTCAAAAAAGTGAGAAAAATGCCTTATTAGGGTATGTTGAATGGATTTATAGCATAATTTGTGCTTAAATGTTTGAAAAAAGCCAAATTATTGTATGTCAAAAATTACCTCCTGAAAAAAAGTCATACTGTAGTATGTCGAAAAAGTCAAAAAATGTGAAAAATTTAAAATGCCAAAAAAGTGATAAAAATGCTTTATTATGGTATGTTGAATGGATTTATAGCATAATTTGTGCACAAATGTTTGAAAAAAGACAAAATATATTATGTCAAGAAATACCTCCCGAAAAAAAAGTCATACTGTAGTATGTCGAAAAAGTCAAAAAATGTCAAAAAAATTAAAATGTCAAAAAAGTGATAAAAATGCCTTATTATGGTATGTTGAATGGATTTATGGCATAATTTGTGCATAAAGGTTGTAAAAAAGCCAAATTATAGTAGGTCCAAAAATACCTCCCGAAAAAAAAGTCATACTATAGTATGTCGAAAAAGTCAAAAAATGTCAAAAAATTAAAATGTCCAAAAAGTGAAAAAAATGCCTTATTATGGTATGTTGAATGGATTTATAGCATAATTTGTGCACAAATGTTCGAAAAAAGCCAAAATATATTATGTCAAGAAATACCTCCCGAAAAAAAAGTCATACTGTAGTATGTCGAAAATGTCAAAAAATTATAATGTCCAAAGTGATAAAAATGCCTTATTATGGTATGTTGAATGGATTTATAGCATAATTTGTGCATAAATGTTGTGAAAAAGCCAAATTATAGTAGGTCCAAAAATACCTCACGAAAAAAAAGTCATACTGTAGTATGTCGAAAATGTCAAAAAATTATAATGTCCAAAGTGATAAAAATGCCTTATTATGGTATGTTGAATGGATTTATAGCATAATTTGTGCATAAATGTTGTGAAAAAGCCAAATTATAGTAGGTCAAAAAATACCTCACGAAAAAAAAGTCATACTATAGTATGTCGAAAAAGTCAAAAAATGTAAAAAAATTAAAATGTCCAAAAAGTGATTAAAATGCCTTATTATGGTATGTTGAATGGATTTATAGCATAATTTGTGCACAAATGTTCGAAAAAAGCCAAAATATATTATGTCAAGAAATACCTCCCGAAAAAAAAGTCATACTGTAGTATGTCGAAAAAGTCAAAAAATGTCTAAAAAATTATAATGTCCAAAAAGTGATAAAAATGCCTTATTATGGTATGTTGAATGGATTTATAGCATAATTTGTGCACACATGTTCGAAAAAAGCCAAAATATATTATGTCAAGAAATACCTCCCGAAAAAAAAGTCATGCTGTAGTATGTCGAAAATGTCAAAAAAATGTCAAAAAAATTAAAATGTCAAAAAAGTGATAAAAATGCCTTATTATGGAATGTTGAATGGATTTATGGCATAATTTGTGCATAAAGGTTGTAAAAAAGCCAAATTATAGTAGGTCCAAAAATACCTCACGAAAAAAAAGTCATACTATAGTATGTCGAAAAAGTAAAAAAATGTCAAAAAATTAAAATGTCCAAAAAGTGATAAAAATGCCTTATTATGGTATGTTGAATGGATTTATAGCATAATTTGTGCACAAATGTTCGAAAAAAGCCAAAATATATTATGTCAAGAAATACCTCCCGAAAAAAAAGTCATACTGTAGTATGTCGAAAATGTCAAAAATTAAAATCTCCAAAAAGTGATAAAAATGCCTTATTATGGTATGTTGAATGGATTTATAGCATAATTTGTGCACAAATGTTCAAAAAAAGCCAAAATATATTATGTCAAGAAATACCTCCCGAAAAAAAAAGTCATACTGTAGTTTGTCGAAAATGTCAAAAAATGTCAAAAAAAATTAAAATGTCAAAAAAGTGATAAAAATGCCTTATTATGGTATGTTGAATGGATTTATGGCATAATTTGTGCATAAAGGTTGTAAAAAAGCCAAATTATAGTCGGTCCAAAAATACCTCACGAAAAAAAAGTCATACTATAGTATGTCGAAAAAGTCAAAAAATGTCAAAAAATTAAAATGTCCAAAAAGTGATAAAAATGCCTTATTATGGTATGTTGAATGGATTTATAGCATAATTTGTGCACAAATGTTCGAAAAAAGCCAAAATATATTATGTCAAGAAATACCTCCCGAAAAAAAAAGTCATACTGTAGTATGTCGAAAATGTCAAAAAATGTCAAAAAAATTAAAATGTCAAAAAAGTGACAAAAATGCCTTATTATGGTATGTTGAATGGATTTATGGCATAATTTGTGCATAAAGGTTGTAAAAAAGCCAAATTATAGTAGGTCCAAAAATACCTCACGAAAAAAAAGTCATACTATAGTATGTCGAAAAAGTCAAAAAATGTCAAAAAATTAAAATGTCCAAAAAGTGATAAAAATGCCTTATTATGGTATGTTGAATGGATTTATAGCATAATTTGTGCACACATGTTCGAAAAAAGCCAAAATATATTATGTCAAGAAATACCTCCCGAAAAAAAAGTCATGCTGTAGTATGTCGAAAATGTCAAAAAAATGTCAAAAAAATTAAAATGTCAAAAAAGTGATAAAAATGCCTTATTATGGTATGTTGAATGGATTTATAGCATAATGTGTGCATAAATGTTGTAACAAAGCCAAATATAGTAGGTCAAAAAATACCTCACGAAAAAAAGTCATACTATAGTATGTCGAAAAAGTAAAAAAATGTAAAAAAAATTAAAATGTCCAAAAAGTGATAAAAATGCCTTACTATGGTATGTTGAATGGATTTATAGCATAATTTGTACATAAATGTTCTAAAAAATCCAAATATATTATGTCAAGAAATACCTCCCGAAAAAAAAGTCATACTGTAGTATGTCGAAAATGTCAAAAATTAAAATCTCCAAAAAGTGATAAAAATGCCTTATTATGGTATGTTGAATGGATTTATAGCATAATTTGTGCATAAATGTTGTAAAAAAGCCAAATTATAGTATGTCAAGAAATACCTCCCGAAAAAAAGTCATACTGTAGTATGTCGAAAAAGTCAAAAAATGTCAAAAAAATTAAAATGTCAAAAAAGTGATAAAAATGCCTTATTATGGTATGTTGAATGGATTTATGGCATAATTTGTGCAAAAATGTTGTGAAAAAGCCAAATTATAGTAGGTCAAAAAATACCTCACGAAAAAAAAGTCATACTATAGTATGTCGAAAAAGTCAAAAAATGTCAAAAAATTAAAATGTCCAAAAAGTGATAAAAATGCCTTATTATGGTATGTTGAATGGATTTATAGCATAATTTGTGCACAAATGTTCGAAAAAAGCCAAAATATATTATGTCAAGAAATACCTCCCGAAAAAAAAGTCATACTATAGTATGTCGAAAAAGTCAAAAAATGTCAAAAAATTAAAATGTCAAAAAAGTGATAAAAATGCCTTATTATGGTATGTTGAATGGATTTATAGCATAATTTGTGCATAAATGTTGTGAAAAAGCCAAATTATAGTAGGTCAAAAAATACCTCACGAAAAAAAGTCATACTGTAGTATGTCGAAAAAGTCAAAAAATGTCAAAAAATTAAAATGTCCAAAAAGTGATAAAAATGCCTTATTATGGTATGTTGAATGGATTTATAGCATAATTTGTGCACAAATGTTCGAAAAAAGCCAAAATATATTATGTCAAGAAATACCTCCCGAAAAAAAAGTCATACTATAGTATGTCGAAAAAGTCAAAAAATGTCAAAAAATTAAAATGTCCAAAAAGTGATAAAAATGCCTTATTATGGAATGTTGAATGGATTTATAGCATAATTTGTGCACAAATGTTCGAAAAAAGCCAAAATATATTGTCAAGAAATACCTCCCGAAAAAAAAAGTCATACTGTAGTATGTCGAAAATGTCAAAAAATGTCAAAAAAATTAAAATGTCAAAAAAGTGACAAAAATGCCTTATTATGGTATGTTGAATGGATTTATGGCATAATTTGTGCATAAAGGTTGTAAAAAAGCCAAATTATAGTAGGTCCAAAAATACCTCACGAAAAAAAAGTCATACTATAGTGTGTCGAAAGAGTCAAAAAATGTCAAAAAATTAAAACGTCAAAAAAGTGAAAAAATGCCTTATTATGGTATGTTTTATGGATTTATGGCATAATTTGTGCATAAATGTTGTGAAAAAGCCAAATTATAGTAGGTCAACAAATACCTCCCGAAAAAAACGTCATACTATAGTATGTCGAAAAAGTCAAAAAAATGTCAAAAAAATTATAATGTCCAAAGTGATGAAAATGCCTTATTATGGTATGTTGAATGGATTTATAGCATAATTTGTGCACAAATGTTCGAAAAAAGCCAAAATATATTATGTCAAGAAATACCTCCCGAAAAAAAAGTCATACTGTAGTATGTCGAAAATGTCAAAAAAATGTCAAAAAAATTATAATGTCCAAAGTGATGAAAATGCCTTATTATGGTATGTTGAATGGATTTATGGCATAATTTGTGCATAAATGTTGTAAAAAAAAGCCAAATTATAGTAGGTCAAAAAATACCTCACGAAAAAAAGTCATACTGTAATATGTCGAAAAAGTCAAAAAATGTCAAAAAATTATAATGTCCAAAAAGTGATAAAAATGCCTTATTATGGTATGTTGAATGGATTTATAGCATAATTTGTGCACAAATGTTAGAAAAAAGCCAAAATATATTATGTCAAGAAATACCTCCCGAAAAAAAAGTCATACTGTAGTATGTCGAAAAAGTCAAAAAATGTCTAAAAAATTATAATGTCCAAAAAGTGATAAAAATGCCTTATTATGGTATGTTGAATGGATTTATAGCATAATTTGTGCACACATGTTCGAAAAAAGCCAAAATATATTATGTCAAGAAATACCTCCCGAAAAAAAAGTCATACTGTAGTATGTCGAAAAAGTCAAAAAATGTCTAAAAAATTATAATGTCCAAAAAGTGATAAAAATGCCTTATTATGGTATGTTGAATGGATTTATAGCATAATTTGTGCACACATGTTCGAAAAAAGCCAAAATATATTATGTTAGGAAATACCTCCCGAAAAAAAAGTCATACTGTAGTATGTCGAAAATGTCAAAAAATGTCAAAAAAATTAAAATGTCAAAAAAGTGATAAAAATGCCTTATTATGGTATGTTGAATGGCTTTATGGCATAATTTGTGCATAAAGGTTGTAAAAAAGCCAAATTATAGTAGGTCCAAAAATACCTCACGAAAAAAAAGTCATACTGTAGTATGTCGAAAATGTCAAAAAAATTAAAATGTCAAAAAAGTGATAAAAATGCCTTATTATGGTATGTTGAATGGATTTATGGCATAATTTGTGCATAAAGGTTGTAAAAAAGCCAAATTATAGTAGGTCCAAAAATACCTCACGAAAAAAAAGTCATACTATAGTATGTCGAAAATGTCAAAAAATGTCAAAAAATTAAAATGTCCAAAAAGTGATGAAAATGCCTTATTATGGTATGTTGAATGGATTTATAGCATAATTTGTGCACAAATGTTTGAAAAAAGCCAAAATATATTATGTCAAGAAATACCTCCCGAAAAAAAAGTCATACTGTAGTATGTCGAAAAAGTCAAAAAATGTCTAAAAAATTATAATGTCCAAAGTGATAAAAATGCCTTATTATGGTACGTTGAATGGATTTATAGCATAATTTGTGTATAAATGTTGTAAAAAAGCCAAATTATAGTAGGTCAAAAAATACCTCACGAAAAAAAAGTCATACTATAGTATGTCGAAAAAGTCAAAAAATGTCAAAAAATTAAAATGTCCAAAAAGTGATAAAAATGCCTTATTATGGTATGTTGAATGGATTTATAGCATAATTTGTGCACAAATGTTCGAAAAAAGCCAAAATATATTATGTCAAGAAATACCTCCCGAAAAAAAAGTCATACTATAGTATGTCGAAAAAGTCAAAAAATGTCAAAAAAATTATAATGTCCAAAGTGATAAAAATGCCTTATTATGGTATGTTGAATGGATTTAAAGCATAATTCGTGCTTAAATGTTTGAAAAAAGCCAAATTATTGTATGTCAAAAATTACCTCCTGAAAAAAAAGTCATACTATAGTATGTCGAAAAAGTCAAAAAATGTCAAAAATTTAAAATGTCAAAAAAGTGATAAAAATGCTTTATTATGGTATGTTGAATGGATTTATAGCATAATTTGTGCACAAATGTTCGAAAAAAGCCAAAATAAATTTTGTCAAGAAATACCTCCCGAAAAAAAAGTCATACTATAGTATGTCGAAAATGTCAAAAAAATGTCAAAAAAATTAAAATGCCCAAAAAGTGATAAAAATGCCTTATTATAGTATGTTGATGCTATTAAATCATTACATATACCATAATAAAGCATTTTGATGGATTCTTTTAACATTTTACATTCTGACATTTTTTTACTTTTTTGACATACAATGCTATGACATTTTTTTGAACAATTTTTTGACTTTCATAATAGGATGTTTTTCAGCTTATAGTACTATAAATGTCATGTTAACACAGGTGCTGACCCAAAATGCAGTCTCAGATAAAGGTTGGCAAAGCAGGGGATTTATTTGGGACGTGGGAAGAAAAGGGGAAGGAGAGGGTCCGATGAGGTGGAGGGAATGGCTGAGGTGAAGCAGTGGGTGGACTAGACGGTGGAGGCACGGAATGTGGGCTGTCTGGAGATGGTCGGTGGAGAGCAGGGAAGCAGGAATATGGCAGGAGGTGATGATAGTGGTAAACCTGAGCACAAGAGGATCAGAGGTTAGAAACTGGCTAGGAAACCGACAGGAAACACAAAGAAGTAGCTGTAGTTAAGGAGGTCCGAAAGGAAACTACCACAGTAGCTGAACAAACGATCTGACACGGCACCGGAGGAAGGCCAGGGTTGAAATGCAGTTGAAGCGATGAATTAATGGAAGGCAGGTGAGCTGAAGAATGGCAGGCGTGTTTCATCTGTGATTATCCAGGAGGGACCAGGGAGATGTGCCACGCCCCCACACACACAAACACAGAGATTAACAACGAGAGACTGACAAGTGAGCACAAGAAACACAAGGATGGGGAAAACAAGGGGGAACACAGGGAATCATGACAATAAAGTCATTAAATATATCATAATAAAGCATTTTGATGGATTCTTTTGACATTTTACGTTTTGACATTTTTTTTTACTTTTTAGCCATACAATACTATGACTTTTTTTTTAACAATTTTTTGACATGTGATAATAGGAATTTTTTAAGCTTATAGTATTAGACAGACTTATTTTTTTTCCCCCATTTTGACTCTTTGAATTTTTTTGGAATGTGATATGACTTTTTTCAACTTGTAATCATTCAACAGACCATAACACCAATAAAAATGCATTTAAATGACCTTTTTTGAAATGTTTGATGTATTATACCATGATTTTTTTTAAGTCAGGATTTGGATGTTTCAATGTGTTTTTTAACTTTTTCGACATGCTAAGACTTTTACAACTTTTTTCAATTTATTGTACGAAAACAATCATTATACAGTCCATAATAATATGTTTTTAAGCCAATTTGTCAGTTTTTGACATTCCATACGATGCCTTTTTTAACAAATTTTCAATGTTTTAATGTGATTTTTTTTCGACATGTAGTACTATGAATTCATTAAACAGATCATAATAAGGTGTTTTGATGACTTTTCAGTCATACTAACACATTTTCCTGTGACTTTTTAAACTTATTTTACCATGAAATCATTTAACAGACCACAGTAATGTATTTTAATATTTTTTTTTGACATTTAATGTTTTGACAATATTGGACTTTTTTTTTCATCATACAAGTTTCAATGTTTTAAAAAAAATCATTCAATAGACCATATTAATGCATTTTGGTGACATCTTTTGACTTTTTCTACATTTTCGATTTGTCCATATATAATAATAATAATAAAAATCAAGTTTTTTTTTTTAATTTGCTTTTAAAAACATTTGACTTCCTTGTTCAGCTTCATAGTCATCCCACTGAAGTTTATCCTGCCTTAACGTTCACTTGCAAGTGTTTTCTGCAGCTTTTAACTTCATTAAAAGTTGTTTTACAAGAAAGAAGTATAATCATTTCCCAAACATCAGGGACAAGCCAAAACGCAAGACGTTTTTGTTTATTCCAAGTACAGAAACGGCATTTCAATGATACAAAAAACAGGCGTTTTTCAGGTAATTATAATGAAATCAGCGTTTAAAAGAGAAAAAAAAGATAAAGATAAAAGCACACATGTGGCTAACGTGAAACATTACGGATGAGGGTGGAGTTATCACGGAGTTTGGCGTCTTCGGCCACACAGCGCTGGGAAATCTTCAAACAGCAAAGCGTGATCTCTGCAGGTGGGACAGGTGCTCTGCTCCTTCAGCCACGACCTTATGCACTAAACACAGACAGCAGACGGTCAAAAGGTTTCACAAGACAACCAATAAATCAATTTTATGTTATATTTATTGTCAGGGCTTCCCACCTGTGTATGGCAATAAATAATAATGTCACATTACGCCCATTAAATGCCACTACAGATTGTTATTATAAGTGTTGAGAAAGAACCCTTTATTCTAACTTTCTTTTGACCTGGTCTCTTTCTTACTGTGTCTAAGTGCCGCTAAAGAAGTCTGTTTGTGAAAATCTGACTTCATCCACACTGAAACCAGCTAAATATTCAACCACGACAGTGAAAACAAGCTACGCTTTCTATTGTCCGACACAACAAACTTTCGTTTCCACTGTGGATGTATTCTTCTTTTATTCCACTGTTGAACAACTGAGCGAGACTGTCGATGATGTCAGACATTTTTAATAACATTCAGAGCTAGAGCTGTGCGATATTACGAAATATATCGTAATGCGGTAGAAAAATGTCTACCGTACGATATAAGCCTCTATCGTGTATATCGTAATTTTAACATGTAGCTACTTAGTTAGCTCTGTTGCTACGCAACCATAAACTTTACTCTGGTTGTGGTTTAGATACGCCGTGTAACGTACAACTCAACGTCGGAATGACCGTTCAAAACGTGTATTGTATGAAGCATAGACATAATAATATGACGGCTACTGTAACCGCAGCAACGCTACTGCTTTGTGGTTGCATGTTTACGTCACCCATAAGGACGGGTTTGTGGCCGTTGTAGCTCGGAAGTAGAAAAAAAAAAAAGTTGTAGCTCGGAAGTAAACAGAGGTAAAGCAGCATGGAGGACGTCGTGTTGCGTGTGAATGATTTATCATCGCTTAAAACACATCTTTATTAGCAGCCAAACGGCACAGTAAAAGTAGGCTACAGCGCAAACAAAGCCGGACTTCCGGTCGCTCTCAAAGTAAGCCTTCAGAATAAAAGCATATAAGGGATTACGCCGCAGAGGAGACTGAGGAGAGCAATGGAAATTAAAATCACATCAGAAAAAAATACTATATCGGGATATATATCGTTATCGGGATATAAACTTGGCTATACCGGGATATAGAATTTTATCCATATCGCACAGCTCTATTCAGAGCCTGTCACAGCAAAAACAAACGTGTTAGTGGAGGTAAATGACGGCAGCAGCTTGTCCTGTGGGCATCATACTGGAGCCTGTGAGCAGCTGCAGTCCACAGCATCTCAATTATCACTGGGCCAGCTGCAGAGACTGTTGTAGCTATTACTCAGTCCAACATGAAAACAGGGGAAATAAGGTCCACACGAGACGTTACCCTTTAACACTATTGCTGTTTAAATACACATATATGTAATATATAACAAAATGAGCACTAGACTCGAGTCAGAAAAAGAATTAAAAGCGTGACAAAAACAGAGCATAACAGATTTATTTTTCCACCACCCAGCATCAGGTTTTAACCACCGCTGCCGTAAAGTAACACTTACTACCAAAATATTTTAATGTTTCTATAATGGTTAATCCACCAGTATGTGCATACTCTTTAATCAAAATGATATCTTCAATGCTAAAATACAATTATTGTTGTTATCCAGGATTTTATTTTATTTTATTTTATTTTTTTTAAAAAATATATAGTATGTCAACAAATATCTCTTTGGAAAAAAGTCATCCTATAGACATAAAATGTCAAAAATGTGACAAAAAGTGATATATATGCCTTACTATGGTATGTTGAATGAATTTATAGCATCATTTATTGTTAAATGTTGTAAAAAAAATGTGGGTCTAAAAAGGTGAATTCAGTTTAAATTCCTCATTCCTGTTCAAAATGGTGAAGAGTCGTGAACTCAGTGAGAAAGAAAGAGTCCCAGTTAAAGTGAGTGAAATGATGCTGGAGGCTCTCTGCTGCTCTGATACGTTTGGAAACTCTGTACATCACAACATCCTGTTTGACCTTAAAGAGTGGAAGAGGCAGGTTTTCTCCGCTCACCTGGTTGTGGAAACTGTGTCTGCACACCAGCACACAGATGTCAGCTGGACTCATGTCCTCATGGCAGATGATGCATGGATCCTCTGTGTTCAACTGCAATCAAGACAGACAGAGTCATATTCAGACTGGAGTTATCAGGTTACTGAAGTACTAATTAAAAAAAAACCATCAGATTAATAGAAAAGACAACACTGTTAGCTGATTTAGTTCATGCATTGCTAGTGAAACAGTCTGGAGAACGTGTTTTTTAAGCTTTACTGATGTTACAGGTTATTTTACGGTGCATTAATTCAACAGCAAATAAACATTTTCTTAGTAAAGATTCAGGGAAGCGACGTCCACCTGAGGTGTAGTTATCAGAGCTTCTCTGTGCTTTGATAGCAGCGTTTCACATTTAGCACCTTCAACTAATTTAGGTCGAAGTTTTATGGTGTAAAATGCAGCATTGACTCATGTCGGGTGTTTTCAGGACTCACTGCGCTGGTGTTTTTGGCTCTCTGGTGTCCGACCGGCTGCCAGACTGGGGCAACAGGCGGCGGCGGCGTACCACACTGAGCTGGACTCCCACGACCTTTGGCGTTCAACTTGGCAGCATTCAGCTTCTCCTGAGAGGACAAATAAGCCAAAACAATCAGTGGGATGTGTTTTCAGATGGCCGAGCTGATTGATACTACACAGGTCCTCCTCACAGAACTCTGAGAAGATCATTTCTGTCCATTTTAGATTTAGAATTGAAATCATGACACCCCACAGCTCAGATTCTCCTTTTTTAAATTTTATTTCTTTCCATTGCCAACAACTGATTCTCTGCACATGACTAAAGCTGCAAGGACAAACTGATCATTTGTCAACTATCAAACTGATCAGCAATGTTGTTAACCAGTCTAAGTGATTTTTTTTAAGAAACCAGTCAATTCTCTGATTGCAGCTTCTTAAACGTGAATATTTCCTGTTTTTTTCCCCTCCTCAATGACAGTAAACTGAATATCTTTCAAACATAAGAATTTTCTTTTTGATTTTTTTTTAAATTTATAAACCAAACAAATGATCAATTAATGAATGATCAACAGATTTGGCATTTGAAGGCCTACCTGATGGTCCAGGATCAGTTGGGACGCTCCACCCACCACATCCTGCAGCGTCATGCTGCTGAGGCTTCCACCGCTGGAGAAACGCAACTCCTGAATGAAGCGCTTCAGGTCTGACCTGAACACAAACACACAAAAAACTCATTTTAATGTCCTGCGAGTGTAAAGCTGACAGAACAAAACGCTCAACCCAGAATTAATGGAATAAAACAACAAAGAATGCAAATTCTCGTCTCGCAGAAAGATGAAAAAGGTATCATGAACAAACAGTCTTTGTAAGGACCTCTTGAATTCATGCTGCAAAGAAAAACGACAGTGTTCGATGATGTGGAGGAGCAGAAGCAGACAGTAGAATAAGATTAAGATTAAGATTTTTAGGTTTTATTTGTCACATACAGTTATACATAGTACAATGCGCAGTGAAATGTATTTTTTTTGTACCTGCAGCCAGTAGTAGAAAAAGACAGAAATTACACGCAGCACACAAGATAAGAATATATATATATATATATATATATATATATATAAATAAAAGTATATGTAGAAGTGTAAGAATAACTAGGGCACCTGGTATAGTCAGGGAACACAATGGACAGCTGCTCCATGGCTTTGTCAAACACTGTGCTGAGTGGAGGATCCATCGCTCTGGTCGTAGGTTTGGGTGGAAGTTGAGTGGCCTGCGCCCCGGCTGCAGACGGGTGGGTGGTCAGAGGGGCGGTAAGAGAGGATGAAGGTGGAGGAGCAGCTGCTGCTGCTGCAGAGGGCTGCAACATTTTAATTAAGATCATGTCATTACCTCAGTATTCTACTGTTAAACATAAAGTATTTGCAGTGGTAGAAGCAGCAGAGGCTGCAATAGTAGTTATACTGGTCTGGTCATACTGGTCTAGTTAGACTGGTCTGGTCTAACAGGGTCTTACCGGTGCAGCTGGCTCAGCCTGATGCTTGACGCCGACAGGATTCAGATCCCCGATCCTGGAGCCGCTCCTCACCTGATCCAGCTGTTCCTGGAACTGAGCCTGTGGGACAGAAGAAGACTGACTGAGCATCTGGATCAACATGGATTATTGATCTGGAACGTCCTGATTAATAATCAGCTTTTACTGCTGCAAGAAACTAAAGGTGACTGGACCTCGAACATCCGGAGATTTTTAAACTACTTAATGAACACCTGATGCGTTCTTAACAGATAACTATCCTGGCTATAACCTGGCACTATCAGAAATATTAATTTATCCAATGTTTTAGATTATGAGTGAATATAACCATAGATTAATAGTGTTAAAATTAATAGTGACAAAATAAAGTCTTCAAGGTCTCAATTTCTATAAACAATAAGGAGAAAACGTTATTTATGTGTTTTATGCAAATGTGCTAAATTTCTATATATTTTATGAAATATTTAACATATTAAACAATATTTAATAAAATGTTGACAAAATTAAAGACGACTGGATAAAAAAAAAATAGTTAACGCGACAAGTGAAACCAGCAAAATATTCACGTTGAACAAAGTGAAACCAGTTAATTGATCAGATGACAACTATTAAATTAATCACCAACTATAATGATGACAAATTAATATGCTGGAGCCATTTTTAAGAAACAGTCTAAATTCTGATTCCAGCTTCTGAAAGATGATTCCTGGTTTCTTTTTTGAATATCTTTTAGATAGGTTCTAATTTCTGACATTTTTTGAACTGAACAATTTAATTTATTAATGGAAAAAATAATCAACAATGAAAAGAGCTGCAACAGTTTATGGATTAATTGATTAGTTGTTAAATATTAAATCAATTGATGATAGGTTTATGGTTTTAGTCATTTTATATGGAAAAACAGTAATTTCTTTGCTTTCAGCTTCATAAATGTGAGGATTTCCTGGTTTCTTTCCTCCTATATAAACAATATCTTTGAGACGTTAGAAGGCGTCATCTGTGGACATTTTTCACTATTTTCTGACATTTTACAAAGTAAACATCCTCGATTAATCAAAGAAATAATGGACAGATTAATGGACAGTGTAAACAGACCACTACAAAGTGAAACCTGTAATATAAAGATATTTAACTCCTTCAGTGCCATAGACGTACGTATATATATACGTATATATATATATATATATACACACACACACATATATACACACATACATATATATATATATATATATATATATATATATATATATATATATATATATATATACACGTATATATATGTGTGTGTATGTATATTTATACATACACACACACGTGTAGGTATATATATATATATATATATATATATATATATATATATATATGTCAAAGTGTTTTTTCGGCAGCAGGCACAAGAGGACGGTCTCACAGCCTGTGAGTAATTTTGGGGCTTCTGGGAGATGTAGTCGGGACATAAAGAGACAGTACACGCCACAGAGATCAAAGCAGGAAGTGGAGACGATCAAGATTTGAGAGCAAAACAGAATCTGGACAAAAAGTGGTGATTTTGGTGAAAGTGTCCTCTACCTCTGATAAAACAAGAATGTGAACAAGGTAAAAACAATTTTTTCATGATGAAATAAAAAGTCTCCTCTTTCACTTTTTTCTGTGTTTTCAGAGTCAAAGTACAAAATATTCTGTGGGTCTAGAAATAGGACTTAAAATGGGCAAAAACGCTGGAACAAGACACTTTCGGTTTTATAAAACGGCTGGCAGTCAAAAGCAAAAAAAATTATTTAATAGATTCTCGTACCTCAGCAGTGGAGATTTTCTTCTCAACTTCTTGGATGTTAACCCTCCAGCTGTTTCTCAGTACTTCCAGGTCTGGGTTTGGATATCTGAAGGGACATTTCAGAGTAAATAAATTAAACGTTAAACTGGTGTATTTTGTATTTGACGCAGCCCCGCGGCTCCTCTCTAACCTGTGCGCTGCTTCGTCCAGCTTGGTCAGCACTGTCCTGCTGTTGGACAGATCTCTGTAGAGGCCGAACAGATCCTGATCCCTGCTGCTCTCCACTAACAACACCTGGACACAAGAACCGGTTATTCACTTGCTGGACTTAACGAGCAGTAACTGGGACTGTGTACAAGTACAGCAGCAGTTCTTTTTAATTTTATTATCTTTTATTTCTTACATCTGCACTGTGTTTACAGAAAAAAAATCATTTTATGTGCATTAAACTTGTTTCTGATATTGATATATAGATAAAGTATAAACTAGATCAGGGTTCGACACTGACACGTTTTCCCCTTGGTCGTGCAGAAATCTTTTCTGACACAGTGTTTAATGTTTCTTGTTATCTGGTAGTAAGTAAAAGTTATTTAAGTTTATCAATCTAAAGTTTCTCCAAACTAAACTGTTGTTGCCAGGCTACCTGAGAAGCTCATTAAGGCTCCAGTTCATTCACAATCTACTTAAAATGTTAAAACTGTTAAATGTGAGCATCAAAGGTCACTAGTGCATGCTATTAGAGATAGTCGACTGATCTATTAGTTCAACTAAATTAATTGCTAATTATTAAAAGCGATTAATAAGTTTTGAGCTGTTTAAGGAAAAAAAATGTCTCAAATGTAAATGTTTTTCCTCTGTGACAGTACACTGAATATTTTTTGACACATTTCAAATAATGATACTAATTTTTCACCGTTTGCTGACATTTTATAAACCAAACAACTGATTAATGGAGAAAATAATCAACAGATTAACCGCCAGCTGCAGGCTTAGCTGCAATCAAAACACTGAAAAGCATATAAACTTATGTCATACTGTAGGTGTGTTTCTTTTTACTAAGCACCACTACACTGCTGTCTGACAGAAGTCATTAATGACGTCTTTTAACCAGCTGATCTAGTGCAGGTGTGTCGAAAGCCACTTACTACACAATAAATAGTGTAAGTAAATAGTGTACACAGGACTACATGGAAGTGAACTAATGGAGCATGCGTTTTAAGATGAAGTGTTTGTCTTAGGTTTTGCACTGTTAAAAAAAAAAAAAACTGAGTTTAATTTGTTTTTTGTTGCTTTGGCTGTGTTTTTATTTATTATTAGGTTTATTATCAGTTATGTTTTACATCCCATTATCTCTACATCACAAAACGTATATTTAAGTGTTTTGCGTATCTTACTGCATTTTGAATTGAGCCTCTTTCAATAAAATAAATATTTAAACACACATCAAACAGCTGCTGATAATCAAACATTTAGATTCACTGCTTCATTCAAATAAATGTCAAGGCAGTAACTATGTCACTCTACTGAATTAAACGAAAGACGGACCTGAGCGTTTTGAGACCGCCTGACCGCCGACGTGTGCAACACTTTACAGCGTTTGATCTCATCCTCCAGACTCATCTTCTCAGCCGCCGACTGGTTGCTGAAAGGAAACCGATAAGATAAAAGAAAGAAGATAAAAACTTAATCTCCAGGGAAATTCAAAAAGTGAACAAAACAAAAACAGTCTGGGAGGTTTTTAATTTTTGCTTCACTGTCCGCTCTTTGCTCTTACCTCAATTCAAGGAAGTCACTCAACTTTGTGTCAAAGGTGGTTTTCTTCTCTCTGATAGTTCTGCTCAGGCTGTGCATGGAAACAAATACACATAAAATAAAAAGAAAACCATTGATGCTTTTTGTCTACAGTGCTCTGATGAGACCAATTAGATGGTACAAAACGATGTTCAAACTGCTTCAATAAATAAATAAATTCAGATCATAAATGTAATAATGTCCAAGGCGATCCAGCTCTCAGTGAGAGTAATAAAACCACTGCATTAAAAACCATGTTATTATTATGTTGTTATGTAAGTCAAATAGGAAGTAGCACAAAGTGGAAATACTGAAGTAAAGTACATCAAACTACTCGAGTACTTCAGGCCCACCTCACATGTTCCTCCACCAGCCCATCGATCTCCACCTTCAGGGACTTCAGTGCTTCCTGGTTGGCCTTTTTCTCCGTCTGGTCCTTCTTCACCTCCTCCTCCAGTTTTTGCTGGAACAGTCCGAGCTCCTTGTTGGTCACCTTGATGACCGAAAAACAAACAATAACAGATATTATCTTCTTTTATTTTCTAAATACGATCTCTTTTGTTACTGTTTGTGCTGCTCTCTTAGTTGAAGGGAGGTCCACTGAATCTTATTTTTTTCCTTATGTATGTTCAGATATATTAAAATAAAAATTATCCCTCCTCTGGGGATCAATAAAGGTTTATACATGCTCTCTGATTATAACGTACTTGTATATTAGCAGTGATCTTCTGAATGTCATCCTCGAGGAGAGCCATATCTTCCTCGTGCCTCAAGTTGACTTTGCTGCAGCCTTGTGACATTTTCTTAATCTGCCGCTCCAAGTTTTTGTTACTCTTTTGCTTTTTGTTTATGTAACCCTGGAAGAATAAACAAACAACAAAAAAACAGTAGGAAAAAAAAAACAACTTAAAATACAGAGCTAGGCTGATCATGTGACCTGATGTATTGGTATCAGCATCAGCTATAAATAGAGGGGGAAAAATTAAAGTACTTTTAAGTATTAAAGCTGAATTTAACTAAAAAAACTGAAGGTACTTTAAAATCCAGACTGTACCCAGCTTATTCATTTTTTTTTACCGTTTCATTAGTCATAGGCCCCAGCCTTTAGATGCTGACTTTAACAGTTACAGGTGACACTCAAAGCTGCACTGAACTCACCTGGCAGGTCTCAAAACGCTCATGCATCTCTGTATTCACTGCTACACTCCTCATGGCCTCTGGACACGTCTGAGAGAATGAAACAAACACAGCACAAAAAGTCTGCATATGTACACACATATTCCATTTTTCTTTTAAATCATAAGTTGCTGTACTGTCAAAGTATTAAAAAGGGTATGATATTAACAGTTGACCGAATACCCAGGGCAAGTAAAAATAAATGGCAGGCCAGCAGCACCGTCTGTGATTCTTTACCGGTACGATAATTTGATTAGTTTTGGAGTAGCAGTGATTTACAGCTGATGATGAATGTTTAAGAAGAGGTTCTATTGAGTAACACAGTGTTTGATTTAATTAAAAAAATATATAACAAATGAATGTGAACTAGTTCATTTTTAGGACTGTGAACTTAGTTATTTTCTAAAAGTGAACTATGAAAGTGAACTAGCTCATTTTCATGCATGTGAACTGTACAGGTTATAAAGCCCTCTGAGGCAAATTTTAAAAAAACGTTAACGTTGGACCCAGATTAAATGCTCAAGAATCCTCACAGTATTCAGAAACAGTCATGACTTCTGTTCATCTGTGACATCCTAATCTAGAATATTTAGACCGAAACATTTATTTCCTGTTAGCATCTGACAGGACGTAAACATGGACTCAAGCTGTTGCCTAGCAACACAGTGCCATTGAGATGCACTAAAATGGTTTCAGACAGACAGTATGAGGAGAATAAAGTTTTTGAACATTAAAGGGTGTAAAATTTGTTTTCTAAAACTGGAAATACTAGTATGAACTTAAAAATGAGCATCAGAATTGGCACTGACCTGTACTGCTGCATGATTCTTCAAAAAGCTTTCCTCACTTGTGACTGAAGACGTTTCCAGAAGTCTACCGTCGCCTTCAGTGGTGTACAGATCCAGCTTCCCGTTTTCATTAAGGAAAAAGAAAGAGGCTGGCTGCTCAATGTCTCCATTAGTCCACTGGTTAGAAGGATCATTTCCAGTCTGAGAAGCTCCACTAGCTGACTGACCAAGTGGAGGAGACTGGAAGCCTAACACATAAGGATTTGGGAGAATGGGACAGGGCTGTGCTGAAGAATAGCCCTCCAGATAGGTAGTGAATGCAGATTCATGATCTGCATTCAAATAAAGAGACAGAGAGTCCTGGTCTGGATCCGCTATAACATCCAGGTCATCTAGACCGGCCCCGTGTCCAGCCTGTTGCAGAGAGACAGCGTGTTTTGCCAGGCCGATGCGACTCCCCATCTTTATGAAGCGAAGGGACTCCAGGAGGAAAGGCTCAAAGCCACCCGCTTCCTGGATCTTCAGCTGGGCCTCGGCAGGAAAATTCACCAACTGACCCACCAGCAGAGGGTCCTCTGCAATCAGCGGGCCATGCTGCTCCAAGATCTGAGCGAAGTAGCTGCAGGAAATATAATAAATATATTTGAAAAAAAATAAGGAGAATCGGCATGGAGAATAAATGTTAGAACTACTAGTGCTGGATTGCATTATCATTATTAAATATGTATTATTATTATTGGGGTGGCACAGTGGTGCAGTGATTAGCACTGTCACCTCACAGCAAGAAGGTTCCGGCTTCAAATCCCGGCCCAGGGGCCTTTCTGTGTGGAGTTTGCATATTCTCCCCGTGTCTGCATGGGGTTCTCTCTGGTGACTCTGGCTTCCTCCCACCATCCAAAAACATGTAAGGGGATTAGGTTAACTGGCTAATTTAAAGTGACCGTAGGTGTAAATGTGAGTGTGAGTGGTTGTCTGTCTCTATATGTCTTGTGATGAACTGGAGACTTGTCCAGGGTGTACCCTGCCTTTCACCCTAAGACAGCTGGGATAGGCTCCAGCCCCCCCACGACCCTATGAGGATAAGAGGTAGAAAATGGATGGATTTCTATTATAATTATTATTATTTTACTCCAGGGCATCTCGGTGGAGAAATATTGTACTTGGCCTAAATTGGGTCATTGAGACGAAACATTACTCACTATTTTATGAAGCAATCAATCGATTAACAACAATTAATCAACAAATTAATCTAATTAAATAGAACTACTCACTTGCAAATATGTTAAAACTGCATGCAAGTACAATGCTTGAGTCATTTTAGTATTGCCATGTTGCAGTACATCAAGTTTAGTCACTTTGTTTACGTCTTCTTGTTTATTATTATTATTATTATTATTATTATATACATATTTATGTAAATGCCCATCAATGTCATGCAGTTAAAATACTCAAGTATTTAACATAGTATGTTAAATCTGCAAGTAAGTGCAGTTCTTGAGTAGATGTACAACAGTAGCTTATACTCACTCATACAAACACTCTCTTGTTGGGTCAGGGTTGTTGTCCAAAATCATTTTATAGTGACTTCTGTGCCTGCTGTTGTCGTACTGGTTCTCAAATTCGGCCACTTGGTCTCGAAGGTGAGTCGGTACAGTGAACAGATCACCGGGATGAAGGAATGATCTGTCGACACCAAATCTCAGTTTTCAATGTATTCAACTGCATTTACAGTAAAAAATACGTGTGCGTCCAGGAGGCAGAGAACTTACAAAGAGTCATCTTCAATAAAGTCTTGGTCCCATTCATCTCTCATCCCTGACAAAACAAAAAGGCCCTGAGAGGAGGAGGAGGAGGAGGAAGAGGAAACACGTCAGTGTGACGTAGCAAGACAAACAGCAAAATCCAGATCACATCTTCTCACCTTCGGCTCTTTCTGTTTTTTTTTCCGCCCTCGAGTCTTCATAGGAGAATTCTGAAATTAAAACAAACCGAATTTATTATCAGCTAGAGCAACAAAATCAAGCCTAAAAGGGATAGTTTGACATTTTAAGGGAAATACACGTACAGGTAAGCATAAAAATGAAAGTAGTGGTTTAACAAGATATAAATGTTAATGAGGGTAATAAGTGTATTTCCCAAATATGACAAACTACTCCTTTAAAGTTCAATTTATGTTAAAAAAAAAAAAAAAAGTTTCTATAAGACTTACATTTTGATTTTCTGATTTTTTTAAGACTGAACAATGTCCATCTGAAAGATCAAGAATCAGGAGTCAAATCTTGAGCAGATAGTGAACAAACCTTCAGATGTTAGTGAAGTTAAATATACGCACCCATCATATCAAAATACTCATCCAGTATATGGTGGCAGGAGACATACTTGTCCCTGTGCTCCTCCAGGGTCCAGATAAAGAGCCTCGTGTCATGTGCTGGAGCTTGTTTTAGGTATTCAGTCACAGTCAAGCCAATGCTTGAAAAAAGCTCAGGTCTAGTACCGAGCTTCTCTATAATCACGTCCTGCAACGGGCCGAAGTTCAGCAGGAAAGCCAGATCCAGCTGCTCCAGGTGTGACGAGTAGCGCTCAATGAAGGACTTGGCAGCGTTCAGACCTGAAGGAAGCAGCAGGGGGACAATAAGACGAAAAAATAATAAAGAATTTCTGATTCCAGCTTCTCAAATGTGAATATTTTCCATTTTTCCTCGTCTATGACAGCAAGCTAAATATCTTTGATACAATGGAAAACTGATCCACTCGTTTCACCAGTTTCTGACCAAACATCTGATCGATTACTTAAAAAAAAAAAACTATTCAACAGATTAATCGAGAATGAAAATAATCGTTACTAGCTGCTGTAACCAATAGATCAGCTGAACTGAACTCTGAATTCCTCCTGTTAACTTGCTCCCTCCATGTTTGCCTTCATTTGATCACTAGAGTAACATGATAAACACTGACCTGCGTTGTTGAGCTGACACGCCCAGTTGTTGAGTTTAGGATTTATATCCAGGCAGGTGCTGAGCAGCTGGACGAGGACACGAGCCCAAACCCGGTTCTTCCTCTCAAGCAGCAGCTCCACGGCCTGGCTTAGGGTCTCCAATTGCTCCTGCTGCCAGTTCAGGATCCTGTTGGCCACCTGGTTCCCCCTGGATAAGTCCAGCTCCAGCCAGGGCTTCAGACTGTCGGTCAGAGCCGACACATGGAGTCCCTTCTCCCCCCTGAGCAGCTCCATGTTCTGGTTGATCTGCAGCAGAACTCGGTCCTTGTACAGCAGCCAGGCTAGCAACACAGTGAAATAAAAAGTGCCTGATCAACACCTTTAAAAAAACAAAAAAACAAAAACAAAACACCAACATGCAGCTCCAATAAGCTGGGGCCCAAGATTTAAGCGCAGTCGAGAAAGACGATGTTCAGAGGCACAAAACAATGAAAAAAGTTAGTCTTATCTTCTGATATATATTTTTTAAATGTAATATTAACTTGAGTGATGAATGTGTGTACAATACATGCAGATGTACTTGATAGTGCAGTGTGTAGGATATGGCAGCATCTAGCAAAAACACCTCATAATATATCATTATTGTTAAAAATAATGTGGTGGGTGTGAGAGCAAAGTGTTTTAGCCACAATGTTGTGTTTGAAAGGCTAAAAACCAACAATTCAAAAGGTTTGAAGTCGGAACTCCATTAGACAAAAAAACAAGTAATTAAATCTGTTTTTCTGTAAATTTGGACATTTGGTGTTTACTTAATCTTAATAACAGGCAAATTAGCACAGATTAATATTAAAGAGGTTTAAAAAGAATTAACAGTAATACACAAGAAAAGCCTCATGACATGCTGTTAGAAGTGGTACCTTTCTGTTGGGGCTGGGTTGCAGAAACTTCTGTCTGCTGCAGAATCTCATCATTGATCGCCTGTCTTTCCTGAAATGACTGTTTATGCTGCTTCCTCTTGAGTCTGTGCTCTTCTTTTGTTTTTAAATTCTTCTGGCTGAAATGTTAAAAAAACAGACAAAAAAGGCATTTATTTATAAACCAAGTGCCTAGTAAATGACCGTTTACGAAACACTGGGATTGATGATAAATAACAAGGATCAATAGATGTGCTGATCATCTTCTCACTGCACTCCACTCACCTTGTACATTTCTGATTCACTTTGGGCTTCTTCTGAGTCTGTGGTTTTGTGACTTTAGCTTCACACTGAAGGGAGAAAGGATGACTCAGTGATTCATTCATAACCAAAGCTCCAGACGTTCCACCGGGGAATCACCTTACCTTACACTTCAGCAGTCCCATTGGGCAGAAAATATTGATACTACAGATCTGGCCGACGCAGTCTGGAGTCAAACACGACTCCTGCAGGCAATCCTGCAGCACAAAGAGTATATAGAAGTCCCATGGAAAGCTTTGTGATCATGGCTGGAAATCAAGAAATACATGGGAAAACGTACCTTTTCATTCTTGTCGCCTAAGGATGCTGCCTTGAGGGTTTTCCAACAGGCGGTGTGGTATTCAATAACACAGCTCTGACTGCAGTGTATTCGAATGAAGCCCTACAGAAAAGAGGCATCTGCATTATTAATATCATTATTATTATTATTAGTAAGAGTAACCAACCTGGCTGTGTGGTCAGGGCTGCGACCTACCTTAAAATCTGGGTCAGTCACGTAAATTTCAGCTTTCAAAGTGTTGAGGCATTTCTCAAGTCGACAAATGGCTTTAGGTTTAGGAGGGAATTTACTCAACTCTATAGCATGCTCCAGAATTTCCTAATAAAAAAAAAAATATATATTATTATGTTAAAAATATTTTAAATATAAAACTACTTCTAATTTAATTGATGAAGACTTTCAACTTTTACATACTTTGCTGTATGAAATTTTATTCTTTTTAAGTATTTGAACATCTGCTCACAAAATTACTGCAATAGCTATCCTGCTATTGTGAGATGACACTGAGCTGAGTAGTGAATATTGAATAGTAAAATGGGTGTAAATATTTTTATTTTCTGTGTAAATAATAAATGAATGTAAAAGTAAACTCCAAGCTACAATGACAACATACCTGGAAATAGTCTGGCTGTGTTTCTTTGACAACCTCTTTCGTTAAAGGCCAGGTGAGTTTACCAGGTGTTATTTGATTCTTGACCGTCTGCAGGGAATATGAAAACTGCTCCAGAGCGAGTATAAACCTGTCCAAAAAAGAACAGGAGCTCCAGTGTTTGAAACTGCTTAAAAAAAAGGAGTGAATCAATGACAAACAGGTGAAAACGAAGCGCCTCTGTACCTGTTCTCTTTGAGATACACCCTCCCGGCGGCGTAGTAAACCAGACACTGAAAGGTCCTCTCCTCAAACGATTTGATCCTCTCCAGGAGTTTTTGTGCTTCTCCAAGTTCCTGGGTTTACAAAGCAAAATTGGAAATTCAGTCACACCTCTTATGTTATAAACAACTTAAACGCTAAATGCTTCATACAAAATAACCTCAAAGGAGTCAGTAGTTATTTCATGACGTCTGTTTTGCTTGAGTTTATATGGTTGTGACATGTAACTAACATACGTATGCCTATATCGATCAGTTACCTCAAACTGGCCGATTCCTATGAGGGCTGAAGCACGGCCGTACAGCAGCAACAGTACATCCATCGTAGAGAGTCCAAGGTCCTGAGAGAGTGAAGGAAAACAGCAGGTCAGTCCAGGACGCATTGATGAAATGGCCACAGATCATTTGAGAAAACAACAAGAACCTGACTTTATCCCCAAAAGATACACAGTCATAGTAATCTCATGAGTGATGCACAGCATTAAGGCAACGTAATGTGTTACTGCTGTTTAAGAAATAACATTACAGTTACTGATCAATAAATCAACAGAAAAAAAAAACAAACCAAATCTCTTTTCCTGTCTGCTCAACTTTCATCATAGCTTTGACTTTAGAGCTCGAGCTCATGGACGAGGAGACAGACCAAAGATGGAGGAGCCATTTAGATGTCTTTAGAGGGTGGAAATATAAACATTACTGAGAATTCGTTGCTCTAAAGGAACCTGAATGGGATGGTAAGGAAGTGAGGAGCATTTTATTATGAAGGGCTGTTTGGACTGATGTTCACTACTTCCAGCAAAGAGCTTTACTTTAAAATGATCGGGTATGTCAGGTGAAAAGTAATAAAACAAGTAGGGATGACTTTCAGCAGTGAGTAATTTAGTAAAGTAAGGGATTTTTTAAAAAAAAAGTAACTAGTAATGTTTAATCCATTCCTGCTTATGACCAGCTGGAAATAAATCAGTTGGATTTACATGATTACATGACAGCGAGGACAAACATAAAACACAGAGCCACTAATCTGCATCTGCTAACCTAATCTGCTAAGATGACTGACGTTGTTCTTAAAGGTCAGTGTAGATTTGTGGACAAACTAAAAGTACCATGAAGTCATGTGCATAAAGAATGAGGCACCCAAACACTCATCTGTGATGGGACTACCTTGGCTGTGCTGGTTTCCAGTATGACCAGAGCCTTCCTGAAGGCCTCCTCTGCGTTGCGGCTGCGCATGTCGACCAGAGCGGCTTGAGCGTCCTGCACCGTCGACCTCAACTCTCTACAAACAGCTGCTGTATCATCTTCTTTCTGGTTCTGAAAGAACAAACACACGTTTGCAGAGATGGTGAGCTGCATCATGTAAAGATGTGAAGAAGTTGACAGGCTGATAGATACTCAAAGAAAGACAAGAATTATGAGCAGAGTCTCACCTCATGTTCAGACTGATTTCTGTTCTTTGGTTGCCTCTTTGTTGGCATGGTCGTCTCTTCTTTGCCATTTTTTGGAAAAAGCTCACTGGAGGCACAGAATTTATAAATCAGTTTAACAGTTTATTATTATTATTATTATTATTATTATTATGTTGAGCTGTCAGAGAGTACTTATATCTGATACTGATGTCAGGAAAAGTCCTTCCACTTACCTTTTTAATGGTTTAGAGGTTGTAGTGATAACATCCGACTGGCCGGCTTTTTCATTTTTTACTGGAGAGACAGAAATAATATTAATCATGATGTTTTTAAAAGTTGCAAAAAGAAAATTATAATTATATAATATAGTATTTAACTCCACTGATATAAAAACAAAACTATGACAGACACAATATGAAAGAGGAAACGGACAGAAAACAAGGATATAAAACCTATAAAGTTGTGTTTGGATTTACACAAGCCCACCAATGGATACAAGACTACTATAATAATGCTAATTAATTCACCAATAGTTTTTAACCTTTCTTTCCGCTATGCAATAGAAAACCTGGCTGGGAAGGAGAGCATTATTACAATTTTATCTTGGTTTTGTGTAAACTATTCCTGTGGTTCACTGTGGAGTTTTTAACATTCATGTCACCAAGATAAAGAGATGAAAATGAGATAGAAAAGAACGTTTGCGAGGGAAAACACAAATTGAAAAAAATGCAGGTTACAGACTCTTTTAAAAGTTCAGCATGTTAAACCTGGTAAAACTTAAATCATAATATGAGCAACATGTATCCTTCCTACCAAATAATCAATATTCAGTTTTTATGTGAAGTCGGGGTCACAAAGAAAAGTGTCAGTCATTGTGGAAACAAACTCACCTGGTTGTTTTGCCAGTTTAATATCTGAGATCTGCCGACACACAAGTCAATTAGTAACACTCAAACAAATACGGGCAACAAATTAATAAATTACATCCTAAAAGATGGACGTTCGCAAAAATGAAGATCATTTAAATGACCGATTCACCTGATTAATTTGAGGCAGAAATTAAATTAAAAGGGTCAGTAACAGAAAAAAACACATTTTAAAAATAAAATCATAATACTGATTTAAAAAAAATAAAAAAAAAGAAAATTAGACGGGGAAATGACAAATCACCTCCTGTGGCCGAGGATCTACCGCCACAACTTTTGCAGGTTTTTCCTGAGCATGTGCTCTGTT
The DNA here is from genome assembly GCA_029721515.1 of Synanceia verrucosa. Lineage (NCBI taxonomy): Eukaryota > Metazoa > Chordata > Actinopteri > Perciformes > Synanceiidae > Synanceia > Synanceia verrucosa. Next base: position 19,334,911 of record CM056565.1, on the reverse strand, counting down.
GGCTCCCTCAGGTCTGTAGGATAGAAAACAATTAAACTTTCTAGCTAAACTTTCTTTCTATTTATTAGATTTGTGCAATATGTTTAAGGTAGCACAAAAATACCTTTTAATCTGGGCTTTCTTCGGCTGTCCAACTGAAATCAAAGCACATTTATGGAGAAATTAACTTATTATCAAGTTTTTGTCCTGCATGACAGCAATTAATCTAATTTGAGCTTTCAGAGTTCAATTTAATATAGAATAACACACAGTCTACAAGTAAAGATATAACTGTTATTTTTCTTTGCCGTGTGTTTTTCTACCTTTGACTTTTAAGCTAATAAAATGAAATGTACAGAGGCTGCTTTATGACTCCTGTGTTAGTCTGTATTGTAAATACATGGTTTAAATCTACAGGAAGCTTTTGCTCTTCCAGCTACTTTTACAGGCAGATTAAAAAAAGATGGAGAAGATACCTTTGGTTTCTGGCACTTCAATGAACTTCAGGTGTTGTTGTTCCAGGTCTTTCATTCCATCGTGGTCGTCTTTACAAAGACTCTGAGCTACTGAGTTGGCTTCAATCGCCTTTTTGACCTCCCCCAAGAAGAACAAAGCCTCACAGTAGCGGTAGTGACCCTGCAGACAACAACATGCACTGACTTTAAGAAACGCTACAACAACAGTCTGGTCTGGAGGTAGGAGACACTTCAAAGTGCATATTCTGTCAAATCCACTTTTTGGAAGGATTACACTGTTCCATTTTGAGAATATTATTTATATTTATATATATATATATATATATATATATATATATATATATATATATAATATTCTACTGTGTTCTACATTTTTGTAAGAATATAAGGAGTTACGCTGACATGAACCTACAGCTAACCACCACACTGAGGCTACCTTGCTGCTGCAGCATCAGAGCTGATTGATTGATTGATCAGGTCTTTCTAAACAACTGTATAATGGTATGTTCGACCTCACTACATTGAATTGTCTGGACCATGAAAAAAAGATAAGTACCTTTGCCCAGAGTGGTTTTATCAGAGTCGCACGTTTTCCATCACCAACCGCTTTTCTGTAAAAATTAAATAGTTCTTGTAACTTCTGATGAACACTGACACTGTACTTCAATTACTGACAAACAAAAAGGAGAAAGTAGGACTTACAGATATTTCTGACATCGGATATAACATAATGCTCTGTTTCCATAAATTTTGTGGTTGTCAGGGCTGGAAGGAGAGGAAAGACATTTACCAGTTTAATAAATATGACCTGACACCATTACTGTACATTGAATCCTGTCTCTGTGAAGCTTGTTTTATAAGGTGATTATTTTTATTATATTTGATTTTAATAATCTGTGCCCTTAAGTTGTGATCAAATAAACAGTATTAATAAAAAAGACATAACATTAACATATTAGCAGTAGAATTGTAAAATTACAACACAGATTAAAGCTTCACGTCTCAGAAAAATACTGTTTAATATTAAAATATGAACTTACTAATATTTGATGGCTATGGAATAAAACTTCACAGCGTCTTCATACTGCTTTTTCTGAAAGTTCTCGTTTCCTTTAATCTTCATTTCTTCACTTTTCTAGATGAGGAACAAAACAAACAAAATAGCAGCACAAGATTTAAATAAAAATAAATAAATAAATAATAACATGTCATATTTTAATCTTAACGGCTCCTTAACTGTTAGGTCGGACCTGTCTGAACAGAACATGTATTTCAGTGGTTGTATGTTATTAATTTGTGACTTCTCAGAGAATTACAGTGTTCTGGGTCAGATGTGGGTATAAAACGGTGAATTTAGTTTTAATTCCTCACTCCTGTTCAAAATGGTGAAGCACAGGGAACTCAGTGAGAAAGTGTTTCAGTTAAAGTGAATTAAATGAAGCTGGAGGCTCTCTGCTGCTCTGATTCATTTCTTAAAGTCTCTATGTGTCAGGAGTTGAGGCTATAGTAACCGTTAATCAACATCAGCAACATCCTGCTAACATGGTGTGATAAAAAAAAAAAGTGAATGTACATAAAAGTAAATGAGGACAAGATGAAGAAAAGACCAACAGCCTTTCTTACCTCTAGGTAACAGTCGGTTGGTGGAGTCATCAGCGACTTCATCGTCCTCTCCAGATTGGTCCCCATCTCCTGAATATACTTAGAGACTGAAATGAAGAGAAAGAGAGTAAAGAGCTTTCAGTGTTCTGCAGATTTATGTGCTGTGAAAGTTTCTAAACATTTAGTCAATCCTCACATTACAAGACATTGTCAAACGGTTTTTGTGTCTCACACTCTCTGAAGATAACATGGAGGGCAGAGAAGCACTTCTGGGCGGTGCCGAGGTCCAGGACCCGCTGGCGAATGGCAGGTTCTCCTGTTCGCTCCAACCAGTGCAGCGCTTCCTGCAGAACCCCCGGGGTACGCTGGTGGTACGAAGACAGAGAAACGTTCAACTATCTCTATTCATTACATAAGCAATGACAGCAAATATAGGAGAGTACAATATGTACAGGCAGAATATTTCAAATGTGTATTTTTATCACATTAGAACAACACAAATGTCAACATGCTGGTGGCACAAAGAGAAAGAGAGAAATGTTCCACTGTAGAAACAATGACAGCACACTTATGGATTTATTAAACTGACCTTTGACACCTTTCATTGCACTGGAAAAATACTTTTGTTTGCACTAATTAGTATTACACTACTGCACATTATTAACTTTCCGAATTATACTGCAAAAATCTACAAATCATTACATAATCTGTATATGTTTTTTATTCCTTATCTGTTATCATGTATTTAATTACTGCTTATGCACTTTTAGTTAGATGCAATCTGCATTTCATTACCTTGAAATTGTGGCATTTTTAATGACAATAAATTTATATAAATAAAAATTTAAATCTAAAAATTTTGCCGATACTGAAAATCTACCTGATACCAGCGCCTACCCTTAAAATTTAAAATTGGTCATTTTAATGCATCATGATTTGGACCAAATGTTAATGGGAAACTTTTAAGAGGACAGTGACAAAGAATCTGTAAAAAGTGTGGATCAGTGACACCTGGACAACAACAAGCAAATTATTCTCAGTGTTGGAAAAGGAGCATTAATATAAAAATCATTTAAAATAATTTATCCGCTCCAGGACAAAGAACCTCAAATATGACCAGAAAGCAAAATAAAAGCTTCATAAGTGAAGGAATTTGATTGCAGTTAGTGGAAAAACATGCCAAACAGTGTACATTTTGACATCAAAGACACAAATCTACATTGTTTTTGTTCCCACCCAACATTACGTCCTGAAAATATGACAGACTTGAAGTGAAACAGTTATTTAAAATTAAAGGAGGACAAAACTGAAATTACAGTTGTTGGTGTTCATCCTAAAAGAGACAAAACTCAAAACAAAGCACACTCAAAATCCAGGGTGTTACTCCTCTAGTAATCCCTTACTCACCATCATATTTGAATACTTATTTTGACACTTTTAAATTCACTTACTTACCAAGGTAAACATGTTGCTTATCTTCACAGCAGACTTTGTTTGGTCCTTTTTCATCTGCAACCAAGAACAAACAAGCAGTTTAGAGGCAGCAGTTCTGCTTATATTCAGTCTTAATTAATGTTATACTGTCACTGCATGCTTTCCTGCTTTATCATCTCTCATAATTATCTCAAGAAACTAATCCCACAGAGGGGAAATTAACAGCATCATAGCAGCCAAGATGAAGTGACTGAAAGACAAATACATAAAACACAAAAAACAACTTCAGAGTAGACAGTGGAACAAATATGAAAAATAAATGATAAAAAACAGAATTACAATAAGGAAAAATCAAGTAAAAATATAAATAAAAAGGTATAAAAATTAAAATATAATAAAATAAAACAAAGGCATACAAACACTGCTCCTGTACACTGCACAGAAATATAGAAATATATTGCACACTGTCAATGAAAATGAAGTGAAAAGTGAATATTAGTATTCCACGAGTCTATTTGTTCATTGCACACATTATTAGACATCTGTCAGATAGTGGGAACTGGTTTTAGTTACTGAAGTTCCATGGTTTCGGATTGGACTACTATCTAATATTATAATAATAAGAAGAAGAAGAATAAGAAGAATATAATCAACTTACAGTTCCTTTCTCCAGGGCTCTGAGGACAGCCTCCAGTATTTCTATCCTGTGCAGGTGTTGTAGTGTTATTTCTTCACTGACACTAAAAGGAGAGAGTTAAAGAGAACTCTTTAACAGTCTCAACATTGACAATTAAAAGTGTTATTAAATTAGAGGGTTTGAACAAATATTAAGAACCTGATCAAAACTGCACTTACTCTGAGATTAAACCCAACCGTGACGCCCAGTGAAATATAATGGCTGACTCTTCGCGCTGCAGCAGAATTGGAAGCCAGAAAGCACAAATTTTCATCCGCTGCCCGGCTTCTCTTCTGGTGTCAGCGGGGATACGAGACCATCGTTCAAACACCTCCTCTAACAAAATGTAAAAACAAAAAACATGCTTAGTTTCACAGAATTTATCATCTCAGCTTATCAAAGAAAATAACGTCAAACGTGAATGTATTGTATTATTATTTATTTCGAGGTTATAGTACTTCACACATAATACACAGGCATTAAAGGCAGAAGCACTGCAATTTCAATTGTAAGTGCTGATAGTAGACACACGCGTCTTATGTAGTACTGCCCATAGTTGTTTACGCTGCTCTGTTCACTTGATTTTATTCAGCAAGTGTGGCAAATCTTGGTATGGTAAACCACCATACTGCATTAATTGGGTGCTTTATCATCGCGGTAATAAAAATCCATACCGTCACAGCCCTACGTCTTATCGACAGTATGTTACACTTAGACTGCAGAAATATGAGCCTAAAAGGTTGGGAAAATGACTCGCAAACCAGGAAGGGGAAACTTCCTTCAACATGTGAATGTAGCACAGCATGCATATGTTTGTAAACAAAGAACATCGGTAGTGAAGGACTTTTTCCAAGTTTCGGAGGAAGATTCCCTGGCTGTTTGTAGTAAATGTACCAAGCACAAGTTTTTATTCTACAAACCTGAAAAGTCACCTGAAACATAACCATCACTTCAACTGAGTTTTCAAAGTGTACAAGGATGCCAGTGCTGCTGAAGATGATAGCAACATAAAGATAGCTGTAAATAAGCCATGAGGGCTCATGTAAAGGGACCAGAAGTTTAAGTGTTGAGAATACAGGACAATGTCAGGTCAGAACATGTGTCCTAGTCATCTGAAGTATTTAAGATCTTAGCTTTTGTTTTGTGTTTGTTAGGAATGCACTTTTCTGGTTTGTGTTACACAGAAATGTTAAGTATTTCAGCTCTAGAGGCCTTTATTTTTTTACATCAATAAAAAATCAATAATATGTTCATCTGAAAAATCAAGTAGTTTTGTTTGATATCTTTCAGCAAAAATTTGAAAGGCTTGCTCATAGTTTTTCATTTGAAAAAATAAATATCTTCATTTAAAGAGTTAAAACTTTTGGGTTTCATTAATTGCACTGATGTCATGATATATCTTAGGTTTCCCTCATTAGACTTCTTATCTCCAGGATTGTTATCGGTTATCGGTACTGGCCTTCGTAAGCAGAAATTTACCGGTTGTCATATTGGTTTAAAAAAATAGTTATCGTTCATCCCTACAAAATACTCAAATAAAAAGGTTCATATACATTCTAAGCATGTTGCTTCTCGAGTATAATAACAAGGATAAGACACTGTAATGCTGATATTAATATAAATGGATATTAAGAGTGTTTTTGAGAGCCATAGTTTGTTTGTCTCGTCTGAATCTGAGTAAGATACTTTTGGTTTGTGAAAAGTTCAGTTGATGCAGAGAACATACAAAAGAGTGATCATCTCAACAAATGTAGGCAGTCTGTGTTCTGTTTTGCTTGGAAACAACCAAAGATGGGGCCGGTTGTTTTGGTCTGAACCACATTTTGATTACTGTGTTTACAACCAACAAAACAAACTGCATCAGAGTTCAAACAAAACTTTGTTAAAAGTCTGTTACCTGAGGGACGGAGGGCAGCAACACACTTGTTCATGGACAGTTTCTGAGGGAAAAAACAAAACAGTAATCAGTGACGTATAAACAAAAAAAACAACACATTAGCTAAATTACTGTGATTATCAGTTTAATAACTCACAGCACTTATCCGGTCCTCAAAGTCGTCCCAGTCACAGTCAGAATCAGAGTCTGACATTTTGTCTAAATCTGTGGGAACATTTGCATGAAATCACTCATCCATTATGCAAAACACACATATATATAGCATCTTTTAATTTCACTCTATGCAAATCAACACGCAGAGTCTTGAAACTCTTTCCTGTTTCAGCTGTTTTGATTTCTGTCAGTGTCATTATTACTGTGTAGCAATGCAGCTGTTCGGTGCACATGTGCAAAGTGAATTTAACATTGTACATTTTCTTACATTTTTGTGACAGCTTTAGTTACTTTCTAGATAACAGATTTTCATCCAGTGTTGATGCTGAATGTTTGTGACAAAAACATACCAGTAAAACACAACCTGGGAACATATTACTACACAGGAACTTTTACTTCTATACATGAAATACATTTTGCTACTTGAGATTTTGAGTGCATGACCATGACTGGTAGTGTACGTTAAAAATGTCGAACTGTATTTACACTTGATTCCCATCACATAATTTCACAGCTAGCTAAGCGTGGGTGTGGTTGACACTAAACCAGCTTAGCTAAACCACTCATTGCAGGAACATTGTTAACGTTTTCTGTGTTTTTCTTGGACGTTAAGAGGTAAGCTAACAAGTGTTACACCCAAGTCATGCCACATATTTTCACTTTCGACGCCGTGTAATTAACGGTACAGTCACAGAACTGTGTCAGTATTAGGACAGATTAATCAAGCATCAAGAATGACGCCTAATTGTACATTTTCAAGTAGTCTGTCGAAATAAAATCAGTCGGGAAATGTTCGCTAGCGCCGCTCCTAGTTTCCTTGTTATGATGTTAGCATGTTTAGCTCGTCGGCGAATCTACGTAGCTAGTTGTTATGGATGAAACCCGCTTACAGGGCGAAATAAAGAGCCGTTTGAGTTCAACCGTTATGCTGTAAAAAACGCAGCTTCGTCATATTTTCTGGTGACTTTAGTTTGATAGTCATTAATCATTATTAATTATGACTTTTCTCTTTTCAAGGCGACGCGACCAGTAGCAACTTGTAACGGCTACAAGCTAACGGTCAGCCTGCCTGAAATCACACAGAGACGAGAGGAAACTCACCAAACGCTCCTTCTGATAACTGTTATGTGAGCAGCTAGCAATAGTCTGGACTTCTCCTGTTCATGTTAGGGTGCGGAAGTAAAAACTGACCACGCAGATCACGCAGAGATCACGCAAAACTCCGCGTGTCGTCAGCGCGGGGCAGTGTGTCTTCTTCTTCTTTTTCAGGTTTCCGGTCAGCGACAAACAGCAGAGAGTGAATGCCGCCTCCCAGCGGGCACTGATTTACTGCATTTTTTATTTTCATATGTTTATATATACAGTATATATTCAACAATTAATTAATTGCTGTTAATTGTTTTTTTCTTACTGTAACTTGTTTTGCGCTGTTGTGGCGGGTGAATTCCTCCCGACGGGAGATGAATAAAAAATATTCTATTCTATTGTATTCTGTACAATGATTAGCCTACAACAATAAGTAATTTCCACTAATTTGCACAACAAATTTCAATGTTGTTATTTGATGTCTATTTTTAAACAGTGAGGGATGGATGTTGTTGATGCTCTAATGCACTAATGAAGTTTCATCCCATCTTACCTAAAATTTGTCCAGTGTTCAGGTTTCTGTTCTGATGCAAAAAAAAGCTAAATGTAATAATCAATAATCAGTTGTGTTATATATATATATACGTATATACGTATATATATATATATATATATACGTATATACATATATACGTATATATATATATGTACTCGCCATGATTGCGAGTGTGCGCTGCATCGGATGACAATCAATATACATTATATTGCACCTTTAATGTGCTTTAGTAACAAAAAATAAACAGTGAATTAAGGTCAATTTCTATCTCTGCAGCTCAAAGTCATCTGTCTGTCTGAGGAGGCTCTGGAAGACTTTCTCTGGGTTCAGGAAAAAGTTTCTGTTGCGCTCCAGGTCCTGAGTGTTGATGATTCGAGTCACCAGCGCCTGTTGAATAGCCGGAGACTGGCAAGGGTGATGCTGCACGTTGTGGCTCACATTCCTCCCCGGTTCGATAACCAACAGACCCTGAACGTCCTCCAATCCGGCTGAATTGTTGAGTACCTTCCTGTTCATCACATCGTCAGACCTTTCAAGTCCAAAGTCTTCGCCTGTTTCATAGTTTAAACTGGTCGTGATGGTCTGATTGTCAGCTGAGGTACCAGCATTTAAAGTGTGATTACTTGAGCAGGTGTTGGTTCTGCCCATTTTGTTTCTTGGCCCGTCTGCAGCACTGGTTCTGGGTTTTTGGTGTCCTGGAGTCTCCTGGATGTTTCGGAGCAGGTACGTTGTGTAGCCTGGAACAAGGCGACTTAACGCCGTCTTGTAGGACAAACGCAACGACTCTGCCGATCCTGGAGGAACCGAGTGCAGCCGAACCTGTCGGACCAAGAAGATGTGTAATATGTATCCGGTGGCAACAGTGCAGAATAGAATTGGGTTCTTTGGGTGAAAAGTAAAAATAAGGACTACAGTTTGCTCCTGTTAAAGGCCTTTAATTATTTTGTCTTTCTGCAAACCTTAAAGGTATAGTAGGCGATGATTTTTAGGGACACATTTTGTTATGCTGGATAAAATGGTCCTTCCACCCTGATAGTTGTCAATTTAATATGTATTCAGAAAGAGAAGTGAATAGAATCCGAGATCTGTGGCAGCCACAGGACTATAAAAACTTTGACCAATTAATAGCCTCGGTCCGAGTGTGAAGTACGAATCAGATGCGTTCTCGTCTCGTCCTGCACGCGCCCCCACTCTACCCTCCACTCCACGCAGGCACACGCATCGCTTCGCCGTGGCCGCAGGTATCGAGCACACTCTTCTCTCGAAATACTTCGGTAGCTGGAGAATACCAGACCAGTTTACAATGGCAGAGAAAAAGCAGCCTAAAATACCGATTCCAGTGTTACCCGTGGCAGCTCGGCCGGCTACACAGCCAAAGAAGAGAAAGACGGAGGCAGAAAAGACTGCATTGGTCGTAGCGCTGACTGGAGGAGGAGGACCTTAGAGGGGGATTCGTAGCAGTGCATCTTTCAAATCTTGCTAGCTCTTCGACATCGCCAACTCTACCTTTAAACCTGGAGTCTTGTTTTAGCTCTGTTTTTGATCCCCACCATCTTCTGAGGGAAATATCTGGATTTTAAGCTGCTGCTCCACTCTGCTAGTTCATAAATGCCTCTGTCTGCAGTGTTCAGTTTTTACAGCCTTTTTCTCTGAAAACCACGCTTTGAGAGACTGATAGTTAACAAGAACAGCAGAGTTCTGTAAAGAGCTGCAGATTCAGCTGATCGTTCTCTAAAAATACTGATTATAGTCACTTTAAGCGTTTGTCCTTTAGCAGCTTAACCCTAACCATGGTTTATTTGCCATGACCATGATAAAGGGCAGTGCCACCAAAATCAAGAATCACGATAGTTGAATGAATATTTGTGAAGAAATCAACAGTCTAAAGAAAAAAAAAACATTGTCAGCCATGCTACGCCTACCATGAAATTGTCAATTGGGCCAACTCATGAGAAACATGGGGAAATATCCTCAAAATATCAAACACGTTGTTAATGTTTAAGCTCATTTTCCTGTCCTCACCTGGTGGATCCTCAGGTGCAGATGAAACGCAGCTCCTGCCAGCCACTGCTGCATCGATACAGAGCTCATCCTCTTCTTCATCGTCATCCTCTCATAATGGTCGATCAGCTCCAGCTTCAGCCAGTTGTCGTGGAGCTCCGAGGTCACAGCCATCATCTCCTGGTCGTTGGCGATGCCGGGGACCACGCTGAGGTAGCTGTGGATGATCCGGCCGATCCTCGAAGACCTGCTGATGCCAAAAATCATCCTAGCCTTGGACCTCTGGGCCGACAGGTCTCCATCTGCTCGGACCTGTCGGGACAACATCTGGCTTTCTGAATTTCCGTTCTGATTCAGCATCAAACTAATTTTAACAGTAACCTTGTGCATATGTTTTTGCACAAAGGTGGTGGATAGATAATTGACGTTAATAACATTAATCTGAAGTAACAAAAGTTAAGGATAAAAGTAGTGGGTTATAAAGTACAATACTGGGTATTTGTTTCCATCTGCGATGAAGTGAAGTAAAAGTACAAAGCAGTAAAACATGGAATTGTTTCCTTGTCATCATCTTTTTTTACTTAAGTTACTTAAGTTAAGTCACTTCTTACTTAACCACAATCTTTTCCTAAACCTAACTAGCTTTGTTGCCTCCAGCTAACCACAATCTTTCCTGTGAGGATGGGCGTTTATTTTGAAAGGACTGGAGTGGATCTTGATGTGAACATTCCTAAGAAACCTTCTCATAAAATACGTAGATAGAAAGCACAAGGCTGATGGCAGAGATATTCTGCAGGTATTTGGTCACAAATCAAAGATACACTTTGACCTGAATGTCTGCAACACATTTCATGGCAATCCATTCAATAATTGTTGAGAAACTTCTACTCCAAACCATAAATGTCAACTTGCTGGTGTCCATAAAGGAGAACTGTAAGCAGCAACAAACTAAATATAAGATAAATATAGAATAGAATAGAAATGTTTTACCAAAAAATGAAGAAAGAAATATAATAAAAGCAACAACCAAGACCTCAAGTCAAACAATCAAAAGACAAAACAAACGTACCTGCTGGGCGAGCTGGTCAAAAAGCAGAGACAGAGCCAGAGCCACGACCCCAACGCCTCCACCAGTGACCCTGCTGCTTCCTCCCAGGCCTGCAGTGACATTGAGGCCGAACGCCGCTCGCTGCTTTTCACTCATGCCCCGTCGTAAGAAGGCATAGTGATGCTGCAGGGCGGCCGAGGAGTCCAGTGACAGGAAGCCGGTGAGGACGGGATCCAAGGAGATGTCTGGGATGACAGCGGCGTCTCGAGCCACAGAGAAAAGCTCCTGGACAGTGGCCGGAGACGGAAGACACAAGGTGGGACCCAACGGGATCATGGTGGCGTCTGAGCATCCAACCAGCCGGTTATCTGAGTTTCTGACCCTCTGTGTGTTTATTCACCGAGGAAGTCTTTCTCATTCAGGATGAACTCATGCACATGAACACAAATCTGGAACAGAACAAGGTCCACTGAAACACACAGCGGAGGGAGAACTTTTACTCTTTTACTAGTCAAGTTAAGTGAAATAATAATTATTTTGTAGCTTTAGTAACACTTGTGAATAAAAATCATATGAAGTGCATATAAAATTGGCTGCTCTTCCTTCAAATGATGTTAATAATGTTAATGTGTTAGTAGTAATGTTGAAGTTTGGGTCATTGGGACGAACAGCGGATTAATCTATAATGAAAATAATAATAATTAATAATAAATCCTGCTTTTTCATTAATGAACAAGGAACAGTAATCTAATCACAGGGGACATTTTACTACTTTTAATACATTTAACTTAATTATGGTGACATATTTTTACTGAAGGAACAGATTTTACTTTGTTACAGAGAATTTTTATTGTGTGGCATTAGTACTTTTACTTAAAGATCTGTATGCGTTTTGCCATACTGTCTGTGTCACGTTTTCTGTCCTATGAAAAATCAAAATATGTATCAAGTATGTCAGAAGTAGGACAATGTTCAGCCTCAGTAGAGAGCAAACAGCTGACATGTCTGTAACAAATATCCCGGCCCAAGGGTCACTGATAAATCAAACTGATAGTGCAGCACTTTTGGTGATCAGAACAGCATTTAGACCGGTGAACATTAACCTTAATGTCAATAAGCAGTCGACTCACTGTGATAGAGAGATTGTTATTGTCTGGATTTCTGCATGTGAATTATAATATAATGTGCAGAGATAATCTAAATAAATAATATTGAAGTTTAACATGTGTAACATATATTCAAACAAATTTGCCTTCCAAAATATAGTAAGTTCTAAACAGTATAACATAGAAATGATCAAGTCAGGAACAAGGAAATTGCACTTGAGTACTGTATTAGCGTGAATATGGTTGTAATTACAATATAATAGTGCATTTATAATTGATAAGGGTCGTTCTTTGTTCTGCGCATGCGCAGTGCGGCATGACGTCGGGCACCAATCCTTGAAAACTTTTTCCTTAATGCGGAAGTAAACACACCAAAAAACACATTTAGAGACGAAAACAATCCCGTACATTTGTAACTGTTCATCCCAACATCAATTCTGATCACACTGACAGATAATTAATTGATAAATAAATAAATTACTGATGGATATTTCTGATAAACCTGTGATCGGCGGTGAGTCACCATCACGTCATTGTCCACGCCTTCAGAAGCTTCGTCCTCCGTCTGAATAGCGGCGGAGAAGCTTCAGAGCTGCTGATCGGTGAAAACACGTTAACAGGTGAGTGAAGCAGCGGTGCAGGTACATTACATGATCAGTTACACATCAGTGATTAGTCGTGTTGCAAATTTTATGAGCTAACGACGCTCCTCTTTGACAGAAGTGTGAAATGCTACAGCTGTTTTTTTCAGCTAACTGACTGAGAATTACTGGAAAAACACCAAAGATCCCGGATTGTCTCTTTCATTTATGATTGCTGTTACAAGGTAGAGGTGGGATAATTACTCGGATACTTTACTGAAGTAAAAGTAGTCATACCATGCTATCAGAAGTAACATTATTCAGTCTCCTTTCACAATGGTATCCATTATAATAAGTAACAAACACATGCAAGATCACTTACTGCTGCAGTTCATCAACTTCGATGCTTCATTAGTAGTATAATACTGCATCATAAATGGCTGCACAATTATTTAATATTAGAAAAAATACTGCTGCAATTTTCCAGTAGTTATTAATGTATCAATAGAATATTCTTTATTATTATCTTATTATTATTGTAAGAAATACAGTGAAAACAGTCATGAAACAACATAGAATAAGTAATAATAATAATCATAATGACTATTGTTGTGCTAAAAAAAGAGATTTTTAATAGCAAATGAAATGAAAATACAATTTTTATTATTAGTATAGTACTATTTTCTATTGATATGACTTACAGTGCAATATTTATTAAAGGTGAAATACTATTTAATATTTTAAATTAAATATTAAATATTGCTTCAGAGACATCCAGGCCTACACAGTACAGTCTGCAGATACAAGATTACAAAATTAGATTTTTTTTTTTAAAGTGCAGCTCGTGTCATGTCCTATAAGCACACCATAATATTTATTTATGTAAAATATAATTACAAGTAGGTTGTCACGGTAGTGTAGTGGTTAGCACTGTCGCCCCACAGCAAGAAGGTACCGGTTTCGATTCCCAGCCCGGGGCCTTTCTGTGTAGAGTTTGCACGTTCATCCATCCAAAAACATGTATGGGGATTAGGTTAATTGGTTAATTTAAATTGCCCGTAGGTGTGAATGTGAGTGTGAGTGGTTGTCTGTCTCTATGTGTCCTATTTGTCCAGGGTGTACCCTGCCTTTCACCCTAAGACAGCTGGGATAGGCTCCAGCCTCCCACGATCCTATGTCAGGATAGATAATTACAAGTATCAAATAAATGTGTAAAGAAATGCGTTTTAAATGTTTTTCTGGCCGCAGCGTTAGTATATCGCCACCATTGAGTTGATGTGTCAAATTCTTTAAATACCAGCTAATAAACTTGTTTTGTAAGTAAGAAAGTAAGGTTTATGTTTATGAAGTGTGGTAATTATATAATTATAATTATAAATTCTTCCAGTAGAGATGAGTACAGCAGCCCATACAGACGCATTGATCAACCAGGTTTTTCCCTTCCAGGTCGTCCAGCATCATGAGCCAGAGAACGGAGCGGCGGGGGGGGATACACGTGGACCAATCGGACCTGCTTTGCAAAAAGGGATGCGGTTACTATGGCAATGCGGCATGGCAAGGCCTGTGCTCCAAGTGCTGGAGGGAGGAGTACCAGCGAGTTAGACAGAAACAGATCCAGGACGACTGGGCCCTGGCAGAAAAGTAAGAGCCTCAGCTGCACCGTTGCCAACAGCAACACCTTCACTTCCTGGGTCACTTCCTGTACAGTGTGGTGCTGTTTTTCTCCCGCTGAGTGCTGACATGTTAATATTTCCTCCAGGTTGCAGCGCGAGGAGGAGGCAGCATACGCCAGCAGTCACGGAGCGCCGACCCAGCCCCACTCCCAGTCCACGACGCCTCAAACTCACCCGGGCCAGGCCTCCCTGGGACCCTTCTCTAAGTTCGAGGAGAAGAAGACCAACGAGAAGACACGGAAAGTGACCACAGTTAAGAAGTTCTTCAGCCCCTCGTCGCGCACTGCTCCCAAGAAAGGTGCATTTCCATCCAGAGCAATTCTCCTTCCAGCTTGAATCACTTCCTGGACTCTCCCCTCAGATTTAAGATAAATACGGATGAATGGAGATATAAATAAGAGATATATAAGAAACTAAATTCTGAATGAAATGAACTCTATATTGGCAGCAGGTTGGTGCAGTGGTTAGGCTCCAGCCCCCTGTGACCTTATACAGGATAAATGGTAGATAATGGATGGATGGATGAAATATAAACTGCAGAAGAGCATCTGGAGACAAAGACACAAGCCATAGTATTCTTACTCTAAATACCTTTGCGTTGTGCTGCTGCACAAACAGGTAATAATAAAGATTGATCTGAAGTGATTATCCGAGTTTAGTACAAAGACTGGAAGCAGGGGCAAACAGAGGCTAGTTGTCGTTAGCTTGGTGCTCACAAATTCGCTGGAGAGCTATAAAGTTGAATCTAATCTAATCTATGTCTGAAGTGTGTGTAATGAAGCTGATGCAAATAGGTGGAGGTGTTAAGGGGAGAAAGATGGCAAAAGTTCGTCTGGAACTGTTGGTGAACTGTCGTGTGATGCATTTGCAACAGGGACCAAAGATGTTGGTGCACCTGGAGGAAACAGGATGTAAATAGTAAAGATATTTTAACAAGCAGTTTTCAACAAACACCTGATCAAGGATTCCTGCAGGTGGAGGGTGTTATTGAAGCGTGAAAACCATGATGACTTAAAGACTTCCAGGACGGCGAGTCGTGTACTTAAGAACATTCAGATTTGTTTTTTGTGATTTTGTGTTTTAAATGTCATATGGAACATTATGTTAGGGGGTTTCCCACTGGAACTACTTCTTGGAAACAGCAGCAGTCTTGTTGTGACACACTTTGCTTTTTTTTGGTTCTCTCTCATCAGAAACTCAGGAAGGCAAAACGCCCAGTCCGTCCATCAGCCGCCACGCCAGCTTCGACACGGACCAGGTGTCTAAGGATTTTGTGGACTTCCTGAAAAACCTGCAGAAGCCCGGCCGGGAGATCCACAAGCAGTGCCGAGCCTTCATCGTGAACATGTCGAGCAAGAAGGTCTGATTTTCTATCCTGTGGAGTAATAAAAGTCTGTAAGTCTTCTCTGTTAACAGCATCTGACTACCCGTCTTGTCAGGACCTGAGTGCTGACGAACTGTCCGAGTGTGTCCAGGACTTCTACCAGAACTTGGCCGACCGCTTGATGGGTCACTTCAAAGGTTGGTTCATTCGGTTTCCATCAATGACTTGATGACCACTTGATGGGAGCAGGCTCTCAGTCTGATCAGCGTTCCTCCTCCAGGCTCTTCAGAGTCTGTGGAGCAGGTGATGGACCAGGTGGAAAAGTACATCATGACCCGCCTGTATAAGAGCGTCTTCTGTCCAGAAACCACTGATGACGAGAAGAAGGACCTGGCCACGCAGAACAGGATCAGGTGGGCAGTTATAGTTATTATTATTATTAATAGTTGTTGTAGTAGTAGTAGTAGTAGTATTAATACTACTACTACTATTAATAATAACAATAATATACTGTAAATAATAATAATAATAAAATAAGTACAATTTAATTTGCCATTAAAAAACATTTTTTGTATATACTGTAAATATTTATCATTATTATTACCTAATCTATCATTTCTTTATTGTTGTTTTATTATTTTTTTCTTCCTTATAACTTTATGCTGCTGTAACAAGTGAATTTCTCCCTATGGGGGATCAATCAAAAATATTTTATTCTAATAATAAGAATAATAATAAGTGCACTGTTCAGAAGGAAATAACACATTCAGTGTTTATTTTTTAGTTATAACGTGATAGAATTAAAGGAAACGGTGGAATATTAAGCACATTTTCTGATGCAGTAACGTGTTTCACAGGAGAATTTGTTGTTCTTGTTCACATTTAGTGTTTTTTTTTCTGAGCATCACTGCACAACGCTCGTCCTGTTTAATCTTCACCAGTCTGTGAAATCTTCTGTCTGGGTCTATTTGATTACGCAACATCCATCCATTTTTAGCTGCCTTGTTTTTCTTACATGTGAATGAACAGAGGCAGCTGCTGACTGACTCTTTGTCACCCAGGGAGGAAGTTACTGGACAAAAAAATGCCTAATATGCACAGAAAATAAAGCAGAGTGCATTCATTTGTGCTTTTCTGTGCTGCAGGGCGTTACACTGGGTGACCATCCAGATGCTCTGTGTGTCCATGGATGAAGAAATCCCTGAAGTCTCTGAGAATGTGGTCAAAGCAATAACAGGTCTGCTTTTAATAAAGTGAATTTGCATGTTTCTCTGTTTCTACAGCTGGAGATATTTTCATTATGAACCATATTTATTGTAATAACAGTCCACATTGTTCTGCAAAACTAAGCGTGCTCAACGGCCACAAATACTAAAGCAAAATTAAGAAGTAAAATAATGAAAACATGAATGTATCTCAGGAGTTTAGAAAGGCAGATGATTTGTTTTTTAAATGCTTCAAAACCTTCATCTGAGGAAGTATTTTTCCAGCTAAATCAAATAGTTTAGAAAAATGCAAGCTTAGTTTCATTAGAAAACATTTCATCTCCCAACCACGTAGTGAGATTTGACAGTTAATTTGGTTATTTGGTCTGTTGCGTTTTAGGATGTTCGAGGCCGAAGACCTTTATGTATTTTCTTGAATCACCATTTTGATTAACAAAATATCAGAAATTAGAGAAAAAAACTCTCCAACACGGCCTTCCTACATCGCCCATATTAACGTCCAAAGAGAAATAACAAAGAAAAGCAGTTAATATTTACATCTGAGCTGCTCCAACCAGCCAGAAACAGCGACTGATTAAAATCCACAAATATTAGAAAGCAGTTTTTCCTGACTTTGCCTCTTTTGTCTTTTCCAGACATCATTGAGATGGACTCCAAGAGGGTTCCCCGGGACAAGCTGGGGTGCATCACTCGCTGCAGTAAACACATCTTCAGCGCCATCAGGATCACCAAGAACGAGCCGGCGTCGGCTGACGACTTCCTGCCGGCGCTCATTTACATTGTGCTCAAAGCCAACCCTCCTCGCCTTCAGTCCAACATCCAGTACATCACTCGCTTCTGCAACCCCAGCAGGCTGATGACCGGGGAGGACGGATACTACTTCACCAACCTGGTCTGGTATTTTAATCTTAACAAATAGCATCTGAAGATCTTTTATTGCTGCATATTTTAGTGTAAATATTCAGTAAGAAAACAACTTAAAAATGAGAAAATGTGTCTGCCGGTGTCATTTTCACATATCAAAAACAAGATTTAATTAATGAGCTTTAATAGTGCAGTTTGGCGGAATTGTTTTTGGACAGTTGCTCTCTTAAAAAACAGTGTGTAATACTTTAGGGGATCTACAACAGAATATTATGTGAATGGTTGTGTGTCCTTTATATCAACATAGGGAGCAGAACTTCTTCACTGTAGCTCTCTGGCTAACGTTTAGCCGCAGAGCGCTAAGCCGTGATACCGCCAGCCGCTGTCTGACTTCCTGTTGCTCCTAAAGTTATGGTTATAGAAGAGGGGAACCTAAACTCTGCACGCTGTCTCTTTAAGGGGTACGAACTATTCCTTTAACACCGAGGCTCATCCCTTTCCGTGTGTTTTTGTTTTTCAGTGCTGCGCAGCTGCTTTCATCGAGAAGCTCGATGCTCAGTCTCTCAACCTTTCCCCAGAGGAATTTGAGCGCTACATGTCGGGCCAAGCCTCGCCGCGATGCAACGCCTCGGAGGGTGACTGGACTCATGCTGACCCACCGCTGGCTACGGCCAACCCTGTCCTGGTTCAGCTCAGCAACAACCTGGAGGCGCTGTCAGGCCTCGACGGCCGGCAGGAGTCGCTGATGGCTGCCGCTCAGAGCCTGAAGGCCGACCTCCTGACCTGGACCGAGAGTGTGCAGCGGGAGGTCCAGGATGTCCTGGAGAAATACCCTCTGGAGGTTCTGTCTCGCATTTCTGCCATCGACGCCAACAACGTGGACAATGAGAACCTGCCGCCGCCCCTCACGCCCCAGGTGTTCGCTGGGTAACGGAGTCCACGAAGGGAGGAGAAAGATACAACAATGGTGCTCCTGTGTTTGCAGTGTCATTATATCCTGAATATCTCACTTCTGCAGCTTCTAAAATATCAGCTTCTTTCACAGCATCTTCTATAACATCAGCTTCTATAAAAGCAGCTTCTATAAAATCAGCTTCTATAACATCAGCTTCTATAAGATCAATTCTATAACATCATCTACTATAAGATCAGTGGTAAAAAGTGAGTAAAACTTTAAGGTGCTTGTAGATAATTTGAGTATATTCATTTGATGTTACTTTAAACTTCTAAGTTGCTAAATTTCCAAGATAAATATTACCACTGCATTTATTTGATAACTTTAGTTATGTACCATATAAACACAGAGCTTAACAGATGTTTTATCCCTCCACCAAGTGTCAGGTGTTTGCCACTGCTGCCCTAAATTAACAGTATTACTGATTACGAAAATATTTTTTATGTTTCTGTAGTGGTTAATCCACCAGTATGCGATCACAATTATATCTTAAATGTTAAAACATAATTATTGTTGCTATCCAGGAATTTTAAAATGTACTATTTTTTGATTGAAATGTTAAATTCCAGTTATTTCCTGTCATTCCTGAACAGAAAAATGTGTTTTCGTGGTTGTTTGTTATTCTGGATTCATTCACTTCTCAGTGAATTCCAGTGTTCTGGGTCAAACTTGGTGTAAAAAGATCAATTCTTTGCTGCTCTAATACATTTGTTGAGAACTGGATACATAAGACAGATCATATTTTTTCTGTCTCCATTAACTCTTTTATTAAATGAAAGCCTGAGAACAAAAAGTGTGGAGGAAATAAACAACACCGAAAGAATCTCAGAGAGAAAATGTGACCGAATAGCATGGCAGCTTGTTAGCACGTTAGCTGCTACAGAGACGCACAGGTGAACTTCCAGGCATTCTGTGGTTTTCTGACCTCCTGTGAAGCCCTCAGCTGCTCTCTCATCACATTAATTGTCTGTTTTAGTGACACAGTTGTCTTATAAAATGCAAAGAAAAAAAAAACAACAGAAGAAGTAAACGTCTGTATGTTAGCGATGTGTTTGTCTGAGGCCGGTTGTTCTCTTTGGTGTTTATCTTTTGTTTAGTTATTTTTTTACTTCTTTTTTATTTTATTTTATAATTTCTTTATTTCATCTTTGTTTTTCAATTTTTTCTTCATTTTCCTTATTTATTTTCTTCTCTAATACAGTTTGCCATCAGGCGGCTTCAGTTCTTATTTTTTATAAACGTTGTGTTTTAACATCGTACTTTATTTTGGTGGGCTTTTTAAAGAACCAGGGTTAGAATGTAAAATGCACATCATATTTGTTTTAAACATGGATTAAATTATGTCTTGTACTGTATAATCCTGGGTGTTTAACCAGGATGATGTTGTCTGGTTGTAAAATTACGTATCGCTGTAAATTATCATATTTACAGGACAGATGTCATGTGTGCTTCAACTAATCCAGACTAGCATGATATTAGATAACATTATCCTATTAGTTCTTAGATTTTTAAAAAAAAAAAAAAAATTAAGATGAAGTTATGTGGGAAAGCAATGTCTTCTTATTTTGAAATAGAGGCACTGTGAGTAGAAACAGTCTCCATGATGACCTTTAATATAATTATAATATTAGAATTCTTTTAGAATAATTGGGGTTGAGTGACACAGACAGACAAGGAAAATGTAAAACAAAATAAAAAGAGAGCAACATCTCCTATAAAGCAGATTTAGGAAATGCTTCATGTTTACAATGACAATAACATTTCTTTTACTTTGTAATTAAATTATTTTTGTGTCGTTTTCTGGTATTATTTTGTCTGGAAAAAAGGCTGAAGATTTATAGTTTACATTTTTTTTTACAGGTCTCCAAACAGCATTAAATAAAAGAATAAAGATATTTGTTTCATTTGAGTGAAATAAAGAAGTCAGTAAAATTAAATATATTTTTTATGTGTCTGTTCTTTTATATATTCTGATATTAAATTATTATGTATGAATGTAAAAGCAGACTTTTACTGTAGTTGATTGAGCTGGAGCTCATTTTGAACTATTAACTAATCAACTATAATTATTTTCTCCATTAATCTATCAGTTGTTTAGTTCAGGCACAAGTGGTGGTGCCTTTATGATGTTTGTTTTGTCCAACTAGTAATCAAATCTATGATTAACAATATATTAATATTAATAATAACTAGTAATCTGTGAAGTAACTAAATCTGGCACATAAAAGTACATCATTTTGATCTGGTGTAGAGGAGGGAAAAAAATACTCAATTCAAGTACAAGTACTTTGGATTAGCATGTAAGTACAGTAGTCCAGTAAATGTACTAAAAGTTACCTTCCACCTGACAGACGAATAAAGAGAATGATCATACGAGCTAAGGCCAAGAAAAACACGAAAGGGTTCGGAAGGATGGAAGGAAAAATGCTGTGAACAGGTGAGTAAATGAATAGGTGAGCAGGTAAGTGAACAGGTGAGCAGGTGATGTTTGAGGGCATTTTTGAAAACCACATCTCTCACAAAATTGTTTCTCATTCATGATTTGATGGAAACATATTTTCTCCCTGATTAAATTTGCTGTTTTAGATGCACAGTTAACATTGTAAATTAAAACAAAACAAAAACACTTGGTAAGGTTTGGTCAACTTGATTATTTGACTTAAAATGATGACGAACAAAAACACTTTTGGTTTTCAGTTGTCACTGACTTGTTTGTTTTGGCTCTACAATACATTCCTGAACAGATTTGATGGACTTTACAGTAATAGAATATTTATTTTACATATTTTTTCAGCATATTTGCTCAAAATTACTGATTTAGGAGCTTTAAGCAGGATTTGGAAAATGACAGAAATATCTCATCTACCTATACCTATATTAAGAAGCATCAAACAAATACAAAAAGAGTCTAATCAAGTGTGATTTATTGTTTATTTCTGATACTGGTAGGTGACGTGAGCGATTTCTGGAGACCAACAGCGACTAACTTTCTCCATCAGAGGCCTCCAGTGTGCAAAAAGTGACGAGATGCAGTTTTTAAAGGGCCGTTGTCTGAAGTCACCGGCTGTAAACAGCAAGTCATGGCTTCTAAAAAGGAAAATAATATTGTGCCGTACTACCTTAAACAAACATTTACCACGTGGAGAAGTATTGGTCATTGGTTTGCATCCATTGAGATGTACGTATTCCTCATAACATTACAGTATTTACACAATATGAGATAAATTAACTGCAGGTAATGTTTATACATGCTAAGATATTTCTGGAAAAAAAAATTATAAGAAATAAAATAATGAAAGCTTTATACTTACAGTAAGGCAGAGAACATACAGAACTAACCTAAAAGAATTAGTATCAAACATCTGTCAAATATTCACACCGCAACAAAACAAAGAATCTTATAGTATGTACAAAAATACTTATGCAAATGCCCCTAGGAATATTTTAATAGAAAAAATAATAGGATATCTCATCAGGAGGACTTCTATTTGAAACATGCACTTCCCGCAGAGGGTTTTCAGTTCAGCGGCGGGCCACATGTCTGTCTGAATGTTAGTTTTCTGGGTGGAAACTGTGAAATTACTGAGAAGAAGCAGTTCTTGGTGCAGGAATACTTCTTAAAGTACTTCTTAAAGTACCTCTGCTGGCCTCATCTTCCGAAACTGGAGACGCACTGCAATCTCATACTGACCTCGAGCAGCATTTCCATCCTGCATCACACTTTGGACTCACTCTCTATGTTGGCGATGTCCCCGTTCCTCTCCGTCTGCTTGGCTTGGTCCTGGTCCTGGTCCCTTATGGTGGTCTTGGTCTCCTGAGCCTCCTGCTCAGACTCCGGCAGGCCCTGCTGGCTCAGCTTGCTGGCCAGGGACCAGGTGAGGGGTAAACGGGCCCGGTTGGTCATGTCTGCGAGCTCTTTGGCACTGCAGGCCGGCGTGTTGGTCTCGTAGATGTCGTGGAAGCTGTTGTAGTCCACCTCGTAGAAGCCGTCCTCTAGTGTCAGGACCGGCGTGAAGCGGTACCCCCACTTGATCTCATTGCTGATGTAGGAACTCCTCGCCTGGCAGGTCATTCCTGGACACACAACACAGGGTTAAGGTGGAGATTAGGTGAAGTTCAGTGGAGTTCAAATGGAGTTCAGTAGAGTTTAGGTGGACTTTAGGTAGAGATTAGGTGAGAAAGGAAGGAAGGGAAGGAGGGAGGAAGGGAGGAAGAAAGGAGGGAAGGAAGGAAAGGAAGAGAGGAGGAAGTAAGTATGGAAGGAAAGAAGGGAGGGAGAATGGAAGGAAAGGAAGAAGGAAGGGAGGGAGGTAGGGAGGCACAAACAAACGAAAGAATGAAGGGAGGGAGAAAGGAAGGAAAGGAAGGAGGGAGAGAAGGACAGAGGAAGGAAGAGAGGAAGAAAGGAGGGAATGAAGGCAGGGAGAAAGGAAGGAGAGGAAGGATGGAGGGATGAAGGAAGGAAGGAAGGAATTATTATTATTCTATAATTATCCTACTTGTTTTAACATATTTTTCTACTTATCCTACATGTTTACTGAAGTCACTGCTCCTAATTTTTTATTTATTGTAATGCTGCTCTATCCACTTTGCTACTGGGACACTGGAAATGAAAATTTAACCGTTAGTGGGACAACTAAAGGTTTATTTTATCTTGTCGCTTCTATACATTAATAGAATATAGTTTAAGCTACTATATATAGAGTGGGATGAAAAGTGCCACCCTGTTAAATCCACTCCAACATGGCGGCTCACCTGTGGCCTCCACCATCCCCTCCAGGATCACCACGATCTCCAGCTCGTCCTTGGCCAGGTTGGCTTGTGAGATCTCCCAGAAGGGGCTGTTCTGGTTGATCTCATGGCAGATGATGAGCGGCGACACCAGGAAGAGCCTGTCATCGCCGGTGTTGTAGCCCACGTTAATATCAGTCTGGTTCAGAGGGATAAACTCCCCTTCCTTGGTCTGCTTGGACCTGATGAGCTTGGCCCTGATCGAGGCCTCCACGATGTGCGAGTTTCGGAGGTCCCCGACCCGGAACATCAGGCACAGCCGTCCGTCTCGCATCGAGATGACGGCGTTGGTGGAAAACACCAGAGTCTCAGCTCGCTTCTTGGGCTGGGAGATCTTAACAAACATGCAGCCGACCATGAAGGCA
Source organism: Synanceia verrucosa (assembly GCA_029721515.1). Taxonomy (NCBI): domain Eukaryota; kingdom Metazoa; phylum Chordata; class Actinopteri; order Perciformes; family Synanceiidae; genus Synanceia; species Synanceia verrucosa. The sequence continues at coordinate 19,311,118 of CM056565.1, read as the reverse complement.
TTGACGATGGACCCAAGCACCGACTGGACCAAAAGCAGTAGGATCCCCTCGGGGCATTTGTCCGTGATGACTCTGTACCCATAACCGATGGTGGTCTCTGTCTCGATGGAGAACAGGAAGGCAGATACAAACCCGTTGAGGTTGTTGACGCACGGTGTCCACTGGTTGTCCGCTAAGTGCTCCAGGTCGCCGCGGAGGTAGGCAATGAGCCACCACATGAAGCCGAAGAACAGCCACGTCACGGTGTAGACCAGCACGAAGATGAACAGGTTGAACCTCCACTTGAGGTCCACCAGTGTGGTGAAAATGTCTGTCAGGTAGCGGTATGTCTCCCGGACGTTCCCGTGGTGGACATTGCACTTGCCGTCCTTCTGGACATACCGCTGGATCTGCTTCGCCCGGTCCCGTTCCGCCAGCTGTTTGGGCAGATCCTCACGGGCCTGCTTCGGCAACTTGGGCTGTTTGATGAATGCAGGGCTCTCCACATCCTGCTCCATGTGGGTTCTGGTTGGATTCAAGCCTTCCAGAGGAGGAACATGATGCAATTAGATCAAATAAAATAAGATAAACCTTCAACAGTACCCACAGGGGAATGTTAAGAAATAATAGTAATAAGAGGGAAAACAGTAACAGAGCAGGAATCCTAAATAAAAATATAATACAGTAGAATAATAATGTAGTTCCATTCCATTTCCAGTTTTTACCACTGTATATATACTGTATATATCTGCAGAACAAACAACAACTAATAGAATAAGATAGTGTATATATCAGCAAAGTAAGTTGCAATAACTGTTTTTAAATAAAAATTAAATGAGGTAAAAAAAATAAACATTATGCTGCTGATACTGTTGTACTACTGTTTTGCTATAGTACTTTACCTCAGTAAATATCATAATAAAATAAACAAAATGCAGTAGCATGATAATAAAGTAGTTGAGTGCCGCCATTATCACTGTATTTTTTTGTTGCTGTTGTTTTTTAACCACTGGAACAAATGGCTGTGTTGATGCTGTGCTGCTTGCTCCTCACAGGAGAATATTATGAGCTTGAGCAGCGCTGGTTTCCATGGCAACGCTCAGCTCAGTCTGCCCAGAGTGCTCACAATATAGCAGGAATGTGCCGGAGGAGGCCGGACACGGCAATGGATAACATTGGCCTGTTTCATCTCCTTTCAGACGGTCTGAGGAGGAACAATGAAGCCGAGTCGTGCAGAGAACTGTCATTCATGTAACACCTGTTTTTTTTTTGTTTTTTTTTAAATATTATTTTCAGCTCTATTAGATGAATATCATCATGCAGGTGCACTTTGATTATGACAGTAAAGAAAGCATTTATTTATATTAAAACTACCGGATATTTTTACATTAAAGTTGAGGAACACTTCATATTTTATGTTTCTACTAGAACATGTTCACATCGTTTAAAGTAAAAACATTATTTTCCTCGTACTGTCTGTGTGAATGTGCCTGTATTCACCGTCTGACTGAAACACTTTATTCATTCCAATGGAAATTGTTGAGAAGCAGCTGCAATATAATGTAGGAAAAATACTGCAAAAACAACAATAGTTACACATTACAAAACAATAGAAGCTGACAATTTAAAGTCATACAGCACCACATGTAAGTAGGTTTAACATAATGACCTGTGAGGGAGTAGAACAGTGTTGCTAGGCAACAGTTTGGGTCCATGTTTACTTCCTGTCAGCTGCTAACAGGAAGTAAACTGGAGTTTCTATACTGTTGTTGTTGTTGTTACTGTTTAATGGCTCATATTTTCTACATATTTTTGGCTGCAAAACAAAAATAAACATAGTACAGTAAAAAAGTATATTTGCTTCTGAAATGTAGTGAAGTAGAAGGAAAAGTGAAAGTACCTCAAAATTCTACTTCAGCAAAGCACTTGGTTTATTTTGGTGAAGGGAGCTTTCAGGTTTCAGCAGGAATGATATTTTTATTAAAGATGAAGCGATTGTAGGAAAAGAACAATAAGGTTTCACTGTGACGGATCTTATTGGAGAAAAACTGCATTTATTAAAGGACTTTCAGCTAAACTGCAGAATAAATTGGCTTTAAAATAATAGTAATAATGTTGAAAATTACTGCTTTCAATAGAGATGACATTATAGCCAACAGATTAACTGGATTAATTTGGGATTACATGGGTTTATTGGTGATTAAATAGTATTTTACAGTACATAAAAATCATGAGGTAGTTTTTATTCTGGATCTGTTGGATAAAAAAAATGTTGTTATATTTTATTTCTCCCTTATAATACCATACATGTCTTATTGTGTTGAGGTTTGGGGAATACATGTAGAACGTTTATGGGTCCTATAATTAAACTTCAGAAAAGAGTTATAAGAAATATAAATAAATTTTACTATCACAACGTTACCAACGTTACTTAGTCATGCTCATTAAAATTCACAGATATTGTATATTTAAAAACATTAGACATATTATTTAGAGTAAAGAATAAAAGCCTTCCTACTTGTATTCATTCTTTATTTAAATCAAGAGGAAAAAAATATAATTTAATGAAGCTGTGTGTCTTTGAAAAATGCCATGTGAGGACTAACTAATCACTACTTAGTGATATATTGAAATTGTGTAGATCTCTGTTGAGTTTTAAAAAAGTATTGAAAGATAAAATAATAAAGGATTACCTGCAAAATGATTGAAAGCGTATATAATGTAATGTGACCGAAATAAACTACTCATTCATTCACTCTACTTTCTACTTCTACTCATCTGCACCTCAGAGGGAAATATTTTACTTTTTACTCCGCATTTATCTGACAGTTTTACCAAAAAATAAAAGTTTATAAAACATTATGTTTGTTTAGAAATCAGATTTTTTTAAACAGTTTATACAACTACAACTCAATCAATTAGTCAAACAGGTGACTGACAGGAAAATAATTGGCAATTTCTTGATTTATTACTTACTGATAATCAATTTGAGTTTGACTGTCTGGAGTCACATGAGCACAGAAAAATGAATAAATTAATTAAAAATAAATATTTTTTATAAATGAGTGTCAAAGTTTTCAAAATTGGGTCAATTGTTAAATTTTTAATTTTTGTAAAGCGGACAAAAAAATATAATTCTCCAGGAAATGTGGCCAGAGACACCCTTTCCACAACAAAAATATAAATACTGCAGGACTTAATACTTTACTTTATAAATAATAATAATAATAATAAACAGGTGCTTATTTATAATATTGCAGTCATATTTCTTTACAGCTTTTTTAATTTACTTACTAATAATTTTGCTTACTGCAATGAGTGCATTTTACTGAATACTTTAGGTGCATTCCCCTCATTCTACTGACACACTTTTATTTTTACTTTCTTCCCTTTTTTCCCATTCTGGCTTTATGTAAAGGTCACCTGTGCATTTACCTACATATGCTGTGATAACACGGTTTAGTGTTACTCCAGAGTCAGGCTGGGCTAAATGGATGGAGGAGGAGGGGGGTTGCAGGCTGGAGATTTCCCCGTTGTCATGGAGACGGGATGGAAGGGGGTGGGGGGATCCAGATAATAATAATAATCTTTATTTTCTGTTTTTTTTGTAAATGTGTGTGTGTTATTTTTAATGCGTCGTTTCTGGAGCTCCTGGATCCGGTGGAGGAGTGAGGGCTGGCGGGGCCTGCAGTCTATCACCGCCCGTAACATTTCTCCTCCAGTTCTCACTCATCCATACCCTGCTTATCTTAAAAAAAAGCCTCCATCACGCCAACAAGGAGGGAAGAAGGAGAAAAAAACTACCCTTCCGTGCAATTAATATTCATGTAATCATCCTTAATTAATCTGATTCGGCTCGTTATGTAACTGCCCCCCACCCCCCAACAGCTGATCAGCTAATAAAGGGAATAAAAGGAGGAAAGGTGCGTCCATACCTTCAGCTGCAGACAGTCATCATCAGAGCCGCTTTGCTGCCATGAAGAAAACGTTCCTGCTCAGGTGTCTGTGGTGATTATCAGGCCGCTCTCCCTCTGCCTCTGCCCGAGAAAACCGACCGGAGGACAGCCGCTAATTCCCTCTTTCCTCCATCCTCAGCACAGGAAAGGAAGGCATCGGGCGGTCAGCCTCCACCCCTCAGCCGAGAGAGAGAGAGAGAGAGAGAGAGAGAGAGAGAGAGGCGGTGAGATGTGTGGTCATACACACACACACACACACATATATATATATATATATATATATATATATATATATATATATATACTAGGTCCTACTACAAAATACTAGTGCAAAGTAGTAGCACAAAATACTGGGTAAAAGCACAATATACCAGATACTAGTACAAAATACTGGCTACAAGTACAAAGTAATAGTACAATATACTGAGTACTAGTACAAAATATTGGTTACATGTCCAACTAGGTACTAGTACACAATACTGGGTACTATTACAAAATACTAAGTAAAAGTACAATATAGTTTTAGTACAAAATAAGTTGCAATTTCATAATATACTAGGAAGTTGTACAATGCACTAGCTACCAGTACAAAATACTAGGTACTGGTAATAAATATTAGGTACTAGTACAAAATACTAACTAATAGTAGAAATTACTAGCTGCTGGTACAATATACAAGCTGCTGGTATAAAATATTAGAAATTAGTACAACATACTTGATACTACTACAAATTACTAGCTGCTGTCTGTGTAGGTTCTCAGTCATCCAGGTCAAGGTAAATCAAGAAGAGAAAAAGAGTCAACTGGACTGATGGGGTTTGTTGAAGATGGTTCACCTCTCATCATCCAAGAGGCTCCTTCAGTTCTAACTGACAAGTACAGAGTTCACATACATAAACTGTTGTTGGAGCAGAAAACAAACAAATGCCTGAACAACAGGTCTAGTTAGGAGTTGTTACCATTCATGTGGGAGTCGCTGTCTCGTTAAGTTGATCTGCACTCAGGTGTGAATGGATCCTGCAGTTTCTGGGGATGGAAGTCAACGCTGAGTTGTAAGCGGCTGACAGATGGTGTCGTAGTCCTTCTCCTCTGTTCAGAGATGGTGTCTCCAGTTTGACATAAATGGCTTCTTTAACTCCTCTCTCAAACCATCTGTCCTCCCTGGCAAAAACCTGGACATTACTGTCCTCAAATGAGTGGCCTGAGTCTTTCAGGTGCAGGTGAACTGCTGAGTCTTGTCCTGAGGAGTTGGCTCTCCTGTGTTGAGCCATACACTTGTGGGGCTCTTGTTTGGTCTCCTCACTGGACAGCATACACTATATTTTGTGTTGTGGGATTTTTGTCCTTTGGACGGACCAGCTTCTGTCTGAGCATACTTAGTACACCAGTACTAGGTACCAGGCCCATAGCTATACTTGACCTATATCATACCTATACTATACCTATATCTGATAACATCAGCAGATGCACTGTAACACACTAGCAGCTCTGTGGGCTACATGCTAACATAAATAAAATACAATAATAACAGTGATGATGCCAAGCATCTGAGCAGGTTTCTGTTTTTACAATGTGTGCAAAAACAATATAGAACACACTATGTGTATGTCTATACATATATAAACACACACATATATATACACAGACAACCTGTAAAAATGGAAATAAACAGAGGACACATAGTGAAAGCATTTGACGGTTATTTTTACTTAATTTTTTTTTTTTACCATGAATAATAATTAAAAAAAAATGACAGTTTCTTTTTCCACCAAACTAACCAAAAAAATACTGTAAAAACAGAAACAAATAAATAACAACATGAGAACGGACATACAGTATCTGTTAAGATTAAATGAACTGTTGCCTTCCATGAAAGTTTCTCTCTACTTGAGGTAAAATAAAATAAAGTATTGGCTACAATCACAAAGTGCTTCATTATCAAGTACCATAGGAAAAAAAAACAACAACTTAGCTCTGAGTCGCTATATCGGTGTATTCTGAAAAACGTGACATGAAAGTTGACATTAAGTAAGAAAAATTATGGATGTGTAACTGGAGACAATAAATATTAAACACTTTCTAACTGACAAACAATGGACGGATGTGTAAACAAATGTTGCATCAGTGTGCAACCAGCTACTTTCAGTCTTCTGCAACTTAAACCTTCATCACATCTTTAAAAACTCGCTCCTCACCTGGTTGCATAATTAAAATATACTCTGTTTATCCAAAAAGCAACAGGCTCACAGTTAATCTGCACCCTGAAACAAAACTTTTAAGTCCTAAAAAATACTTTATTTTACTTCACAATTTACAATATTCAGTATTTTACAACACATGATTTCTTTGTTGTGGACCAAGGTAATGTTGTAATTTCTAAATATAGTAAGGATTTGGATGATAAATTGGTTCTTAAGTGAAATATATGTTATTAGACTTCAGATTATTTTGCAGCTTCTCTGTAGTTTCACAAACGCAAGAAAGAAAAAAACTGACTTGACGCCCTTAAAAGAAACTTGTTGGGTCAAGGTTAAGCGCCTTAAAAGAGGAAACGCCAAATCCTTTCCCTTTCAAATTAAAACTTGTGTTCATAAGTTAAATATGCATAATGCCACTCTGTCAAATCACTAATTTAATAATAACTTGTCCCACTTTGTAAGCCTTCACCACCGATTGTCACTCCAAATGAAGTCACACTCCAGCTGTGGAGGCACTTTAACTGACAGGGGAGGGCATGACGTGAAGATGAGCAGGTATGGGAAGCCCTCCTCACTCCACCGGAAAACGGAAGCACTTGTTGCCAAGGCAACAGAAAGACGCCTCCTGTGTAAGAGGGGCTACATCATACCTCAAAACATTTTAAGTGATTCCACAAGTCTTTCCTCCTAATGACATTAATGTGCATCGATGCAGACATGCTATTTAAGGGCTGAACAGTCCACTCGCCCTCCGCACTGCACGGTTTGGAACGGCCTTGAATAATTATTTATTTATTTAACCTTTATTTTACCAGGTAATCAATTGAGAACTAATTCTCATTTACAATGACGACCTGGGTGAAGAGGCAATACAGATGGCATATGGAGGAGCCTATGAGATAACGAGCAAACGGAGGGCGAGCATGTAGGGGGCGGTTTGGGAATGAGCCTAAATCACAGCAAAAAGAAGATTTTCAATGGATGTGGCGTCAATCTTTAAAGTGTTAGCGCTTTGGTATTTACACTCAGCTGCCAGTTTATGAGGCACACTTGAATAAAACAGTAAATCCCACCTTCTTAGTCTACATTAGTCAGGTGTACTTAATAAATGAGCAGCTGGAGTATAACTTGGATAAGAAAGAAAAACTGAATACTTAAATTAAGTGTGGTTTAAAGGGTCACCTATTCAGACATCAGCACAAAATATTGGCAAGTTCAATACAAAAACCAATATCGGCCGAAGTGTAAAAACAGTACCATCAGGTTCACCACCAGGTGATCTTGAACTCGTAGATGGGCCTCTTGCAGTAATAATGGTTGATAAGGTGCTTATCGCAGACGCCGATGCACTGCTGCTCGGTAGTGATGCCGCGCTCTGCCAGGTCGCTGACGATGCAGTGTAGCAGGTCGTAAACGTCAGCCACCGCCTCCCACGGCCCAAAGGAAACATCCACTTCACAGTGGTGCTCGAAAAGTTTGGCCTCGCTGTCAGAGCGCTCGAAGCGCAGAGAGTTAAAAAGAGGACGCTCGTATGGCGTGATGGGCATCTCCTCCTTGTAGACGCAGATCTTCAACTTGGCAAAACGAGCCTTCTTCTGCATGGCCCTCAGCTTGGCGATCTCCACGATACGCTCCAGATTGTCTGAAATAAAACAGGAAAATAAACAAAAAGTCAGTAGGAATTATTCATTGTATTTTCTTTTGAACATAAACTCACAAATCTAGTTTTTGACTTGTTTCTGTCCGAGTGTTTAATTTTCAATTCATTTGAATGTGGGAAAGTATAAAAATGTGTAAAGCAATGATTGACAGATTAAGGTGAAACAGAAAACAAATATAATCATATTGAGCAGTGGACAAGCAATATTATTGTCTTACAGTTATTATGAATGTTAAGAAATTAAAGTGCAAATAAATGCAACTGAATTTACAACTATATATAAATACTACCAGACTGGTAGCATTAGGTGATCAACTGTTTGGGTTTTAAAATGTCTCAATGATATTCAGTTTACTGTCTGGGAGGAGGAAAGAACCTAGGAAATTTTTACATTTAAGAAGATGAAAGAGGGAATTTAAAGTTTGTCTTAAACAACAACAACAACAACACTCAAACTGGTTAAGCTATTATCAAAACAAAAGTCTTCTGCAGGTTCATTTGCAAACTTTTGGTGCCAAATTAGCCAAAAATGTAAAGACATACAGGGTAAAGAAATTAGACTTAAGCTAACTCAAAGACAGTGAAATGATGATTTTCCAATCAGCGTTAGCATTAAAACCGCTGTACCTCGGTAGTAGGGCATCAGGTCGAGGAAAGCTTGCCGGACTTTCTCGCCAGTGAGCGGCTGGGTGTCCTCCAGGCTGTCCAGAAGCGGCCCGATGGAGTAAAACTGAGCCTCCCGGTGGACCGATCGGACTCTGTCCCGGTGAGGAAGCTCACCTTCTCGCAGGAAGTTCAGGATGTCCCTTTAAATGGAAACAGGCCACATCTGGAACAAGTCCAGTTAAAACTACAGTCCTACTGATGAACCCTATTTTAAAAAAGCTGCTCTGCTATCAGACGGCTGTTCACACACACACACTATATTTATATATATATATATATATATATACACACACACACAGAGTTTAACAAACATATCAGAATGTCATCACTTTTTTTGTTTTATCTTTGTGTGAAATTGTCAAAATGGTCACAGTGACCTTTGACCTGATCTCTAATCAGTTCATCATTGAGGTGAAAGTTAGTGCCAGATTAGAAGAAAATCCCTAAAGGTGTTTCTGAGTTAGTCCTCTCAGGACAATCAATCGAGCACTTTGTGTTGGTTTTCAGTAAAGATGCAAATGTATTTTCCAGTAAGCACCAATAGAATGCAGGAAGTTTCATTTCATTTTGATTTTATTTTTCAAAAAACAAAAAGGGAACCAGGCTCTTCACCATTCACCCTTTGTGTTGTCCTAATTTTAAAGATTTTATTTCCATTTGATGTAAATGACAGGAGTAACAAAACAACAAAAAATGCTGTCAACCAGATTTTTTTTTAAGAAATGCTGTTCAAGTTTTAGATATGAAGTTTATACTGTGCCTATAAAGTAGACTGGTTTATGGTAAACTGACTTAAAAGACTATAATATGTAGAACTGTTAAATTTATTAATCATGAGCCTTTATATTCACATCAGCAACTGACAGATGAAAAAAATAAACATACAGTGTAGATAAAAAGAAAATGATTTGCCTCATATACTGATTTTACGGTATTATCTGCCTGTTTTACAGTTTTTTGACCCATAAAAATGAACTTTTATCTGACTTACATATATACGTATATAGGTCTAGTTTTAGATGGAACACGTTCTGGAAATGATCTGTCGTATATTTAGTTCCTACTTGTGTATTATAGTTTATCTTTTAACCTTGTTTATTAACAATTGGAAAACCCAAAAGTCTGTGCGGGATTCTTTTATTTCTTCTTCAGTTAAAGAAGTGGTACTGGTTCTTACATTATCGGAGTGACTTCTGTACACACACATAAAAGACACAATAGGATAAAAGTAAAGTGCTGATTTCTGACCAGGTCAAGCATAATTAGAAAAAAAAGTAATTTAACATATCTAAGAATTATTCATTAACATTTTGAAGTGACACAAAAAGACAGCAACCATAAAATGGAGATGTGAATATTTTTAGGAAATGGACGAATGGACAACCTGAAAACAAAAATGGCTCCGACGGCAGCTTGTCTTGAGATTGGACCAAAAAAAGCACCAGGTAGAAAGATGCAAAGGAAAAAAAATGTAGTGGAAATGCAGCAATGTATCCTTCTAAGTAACAGTTGAATCAGAAGAAACCTCTGGGTGAACGAAACGTAAGTTTAGCATCAAAATGTAAAGAGGAGGAGCTTCCTTTGTCTGGATTATACAATTTTTTTTTAACATCAACATACTCGGCTGTAAAAGTAGATTCTGTGCTTCTTTGCAGTATAAAACCTGGAGGGTGTGAACACACAGAGGGTGAAATAAATGCAGAAAAAGCTGCTGCAGTGTCCAACAATGTGGAAGAAGATTAATTTTCCAGCAGAGACAATAGAAACACACACAGTCGGCTAATGTCTTAAATGGAAAGACTCTGTCTGAGTGTCTGTTATTTATTTTTTTATGGTTACATCTCCTCCTTGGTTTTTTAAATATTTTATGCACACCTCCTCACACAGAACCGACCTAACCCCAGCCCACTTCTTACATAAGTCCTACGTCTCGACTCGACTCAAATTCATATTTAATGCTATTTGCTTTTGCTCTTGAGTGATGCTTGCGGCCCGTTACAGTCCAGACTTACTGTAAATATCTTATGAAATTCTGTGCAGACGATGACGCCAACAGACTGACTTATTGTCTTGCGCCAACGTGAGGTTGCTGTTTGTGCCACTTCAGATTTGATGTTGTGCTTCCTCGGATCCTCAGCAGTAATTCTACCATGATATAGCTGCATCATGGCTACTCAGGGTCGAAACACCCTCTGATTCATAGGGAAAAAACACCAGAGGAAGGTATGAAACTGCCTCCCCAGGCTAAAAAACAGCTCTGGATGTTTAAATAGATATGAATAATGTTGAATCATGTTGTGATTTTAACTCACCCTTGAAATGACATCCAAATGGCTCCTAAAAAATATGCAAATCAGTTTTTGATTGAGATTTTAAATTCCAGGTATTTTCTGTCATTCCTGATCAGAAAAATGTGTTTTAGTTGTTGTATGTTATTCTGGATTCATTTCTGACTTCTAAGAGAATCCAGTGTTCTGGCTCAAATTTGGGCCTAAAAAGGTGAATTCAGTTTAAATTCCTCTTAAAGCTCTGAAATGATGCTGGAGGCTCTCTGCTGCTCTTATATATTTGTTAAACTCTGTATGTTAGCAAAAAAGCACAGAAATAAATGCAAATCAGTTTAAAATCTGTCAGAGAGACTCACTGAAACCTGTCACAATACAATGAGCTGCCGTCAAAACAAAAAAAAAAAACCCTTTCAGATCTCAGAGAGTGAACTTTCTTATCTTCCATTATCTCTTGGCTGCCATTTTCAAACCACACCATCTCCCAAGTGTCTCTGACAAGCACTCAAACGGTGCTGGTGGATGGATAAATAACAACCATATTAAATCATTGCCATAATAATGATGTTTCTCTCCTTTCCTTCAAAGACAAAATAGTAAAATAGTAATACTTAAAATAGTTTTGTCCCGAAAAAAGAAGAATCAAATAATTCTAGTGTCCAGTTAGTTGTTTTGCAGCTAAGAAAAATGCCAATGACTGGATTATTATTCACTGAATATTACTGAACAACAGCTGGGCTCCAAATTCTGAGTTAGTCTGATTTAAGAGGTTTAAACTAGGATTATGTTCTGATATTCCAGTAGTGCTAACCCCAGACTAACCTCTTGCAGATGTTAATTCTCGCTGTTTCTAAACTGGGACCTGGATCCTGAAACAGTGTTTTCATCTGCTCACATTTTGATGCTAACTTCCAGTTTCTTTCACTAATAATTGCAGACTACTTTTCTTCTTATTCCACCTTTGTCTCTTTCTGCTCTTTTAATGATCAGTCTGGTTGAACTGTTGCACAGCATTTAGTTCTCAACATAAAAACATCATCTATTTATAGCGTGGACTTTCTATGAGCTAAAAGCATGAAGACCATTCAGAAATACAGAGTCATCCTTTTAGATATCTGTCTGCTGGATCAATAACACAATCTACTGTGGATATTTGAGCTCCCTGGTCTAAAAACAGCTCTTCAGTGCAACTCACCCAAAATACGCTCCATCTCGATCAATGAAGTAGCGTCCCTCAGCGTCCCGTGGGATGTAGTGACGTCCGCTGAACATGGCGGACAACATGGTGTCCTCATATCGCCGCAGCGTGGACAGACGAGTGGTGAAGAATGTGCCTCCAACGTTCAGAGAGATGACCTCTGGAAACTGGGAAGAAATGTAAATAAAAGTGAGTTTGCATCACTTATAACACACCATAAAAACAAAGTGAAAACAGTCCTGCAGTGACACGACCTGTGGCTGTTTATTTCACAAATTTACAGATTAAAATACAACAAGAAGGCATAAAAATTCTATTTAAACCAATTTATAATAATTCATATTTTGACAGTTAAGGAGAGGCCTATTTTACTACATTTAAAGGTCCTTATATATTGAATATGTTGAAAAAATACAACTCTCTGTGAGGACAGAGAAATTTCTGCACAGGTGTAGTCAATAAAGTATTGTTTCAATTATTACTAATGAGGTAATAAATGATTTCAGGTGATATATCAGGTCTGTCAGCCTCTTAATTGAAGCAGCTAAACATCCTTACCACACATTTTAAATGAATTTAAAAGGACTATGGTTCACACACAGTTTTGTCATTTTAATTTAATAATATTGCCTATGAAGTAGACTTTGATATGCAGAACAGCGGTAGTTAAACTTAGTAATTATGAGCCATTATATCCACGTTGGCAACTGACAGCTAAGAAAGCAAATGTACAGCATAGATAAAAAGAAAATATTGACTCACGTTCTGTTTTTAAGGTATTATCTGTCTGTTTCACAGTTTTTTAACCCATCAAAGTAAACTTTTGTTCATATTTTTATCAAACCTTTCTTGTTTAGCTACATGTCTAGTTTTAAATGGAGTATGTTCTTAAAATGTTATCTTATATATATGGTTTCTAGAATACTGACTTGTACTAATGGATGGTCTGTACAGTACATTATCTTCCAACCTTGTTATTTAATCTTAAATTAAAGGACTTGGAGAACAATAACCTCTGTAACCAACACCACACACTTTATTGTTGTTGATCAACATCCAGTCATATCACCAGACCAAACTTATTTTAAAAAAAGGCTTATTTAACACCTCTGTGGATTATTCCCTGAGCTGTGAACAGCCTCTCTTTGACTTCACTATCAGACCAGAAATAAGAGGATTATTTTGCTGCGTCACCTCAGGTCATGTGACACACCTGCCAGCCAATCAGGGCATGAGGCTCACCTGACCTCTGACCCCTGTATAAATAGCCCTGTATACAGAAGATAAACCTAAAGCTACTATTTTGAAAGAAGTGATGTTTTGGGCATAATTATCACAGTTGTATGAAAACCTAAACAGTGTGTATGTATACTTTTTTATATTTTAAATACTTTTCTGACGTTAGTTCAGTACTTTTACTAAGTATTGCAATAACATTGAGTCTGTAATCATGGACTACCTCTTCCTTGCACAGCCCATATATTGTATATCACATATGTCACACATTTTAAATCATTTTATCTATTTTTGCACTTTGATTTATTGCTCATTGTTCATTGTGTAGGGAACCGTACCGTACTTCAGTTTTATGCAACTTCATTACTACAGGGTAAATACTGAGTTCAGTCATGTCATGTATTTCTACGCTTTTACTTTTACTTAACCTCCTAAAACTCAAGCTCCTGTTGATTTATATTTTTAATTGCTGAAATCTGGGACCTGATGAAAACGAAGCACTAGCTTTTGACATGATGCAGGTTTGGAGAAAAACATATGTAAGTAGAATAATGGTACAGACAAAATGTCGTTGGTTCAGTAAAAAGTGGTGATTAACTTCTGTCTCTTTGGAGCTAACTGTCACGTCGGTGTGGTTAGCTTGTTTGTGTGCCACTTTAGTGTGATTTCCAGGCGGACATTTAACCCGTCCGGTGGAGCGGCCTAGCCTACCTCCTGCTCCGGGGTGTTGAGCGAGGAGCGGAGCGGCTTGCTGAGAGCGAAGCTCGGCGCTGGGGAGGCAGGCTTCCGGAAGTCATCTTCGGCGGCAGAGTCCGAACCGGACATGGCATCGCCCGGCGGTTTGTCAGTGTCCCCCGCGGCGGAGAACACCACCATCACCCTGGGCAGCGGCAGCGTCCGCCTCTCCTGAATGAAGCGCCTCACCCGGGTCGTGGCTCCGGGCAGCGGGCTGAAGGACACAGCCTGCCGGTCCCTCGCGCCGCTGCAGCCGTCAGAACCGTTGGAACCGCTCGAGCCATTCTGCTGCATGCGCGCGATGAGCCAACTGTCAGCAACCAACTGCCAGCGCGCAACCGTTAACAACAACAACAACAATAATAATAATGACAATTATAATAAAAAATAACAACAACAGAGGGTGGGGCAGCAGCAGGAAACGAACGCTCCCACCCTTTCCTTCAGAGCGGAAGGATTTTTTTTAAAAAATAAAAGAAAACTACAAGGTCCAAAGTGTTTTGGGTCGGCGGTCCACTGGAGATGTTATATTAGCGAACGAGCGGGTTCTTTGTAGCGAACGAGAAGATCCGACTCCTACCGGAGAGAGACGAATCTCCTTCACCTTCAGCACTCTGGTGCACTCTTGGTGCATGAAAGCAAGGACAAATAGACGAAAATACAGTTCCTTCTCCAAAACCATCAACCACTCTGATCTCACACATGATCTGACCCTCACTGACCCCCTCTTTCCAATTCGTGCAATAATTTCTCACAGTCTGTCTTCTGTGAAATGTCTTTTGAATGTTTGTCATTTTATTGTGTGTAGTTCTGTATTTTGCTCTCATTATGTTGTTGTACATTGTATAATGGCAGTCAAAGAATTCTATTTTTGTAACGAAAGAAAAAAGGTCACTAAAATAAAGTTTTTATGCAAACACTGAATGAAATATTGCTTACTTAGCCGAGCCAAAAGAGCCTGATCTTTGAAAAAAGCCGGACATCCCATGATCTCCTTATCTTTCCAATGACGTCAGGACGTCAGAGCGTCAGTAGAAGATGCCTCTAATAGAAAGTCCGCTAGATGAAATTTAAAGGGGACAAATTGTTGCTCATTTTCAGGTTCACACTTGTAAACAAACATGTTTGTATGTGGTTTTATATATATGTATATATATATATATATATATACGTATACGTGTGTATATATATATATATATATATACATATATATATATATATATATGTATATATATATATATCTATATACATACATGTATATATCCATGTCTATAAATATTTTCCTCCCACGGCCCTCCATTTCAGCCTGCCAAGGCAACAATGTTAATGTTAAAATAAATACAAACATTAAATATAATAAATAAATACGCAACGCTATGATACAAACAAATAAATACTGATATTTATAGACATACTAACATGTCTTAATATTCTGCTGCAAGTGGTGGAACAATTTTTAGGTTGTCTACTTTAATGAAATTCACTATTTTTTGCTAAAATAGTGTATTTCATTTAATTTCGTTTTGTTTTATTGTATTTCTTTCAGTAATACAATATAATACTTTACAATGATACCCTACTTTATCACATGTGGGGCAGAATCGTGACATATACGCTAACCAGTGATGGGAAGCAATTAAATACATTTACTCAGGTATTTTGTGGTGCTCAATTATTTCCATTTTGTGCTACTTAACTCTTCTACTCCACTACGCCTCAGATGGAAACATTGTACTTTTTACTTACATTACAGTAATTTGACAGCTAAAGTTTGCTCAAACACAAAATATGATCAGTTTAGAAAATATCACATTGTACAACAGATTACAGGTTACAGTCTATATTTCTTTACTGTATATATTGTATTGTTATCATATCACTGCCTTATTTGCCTTTAAGCTGCCTTCATCTATTTTTTTTATCTTTTTATCTATTTTTTACACTTTGATTTATTGCTCAGCATTGATTGTGGGTGGCAAAGGAAGTATTTCATTGTACAGGGAAACACTTTTCCTTACTGCTCTCATGATAAAAAAAACACTTTGAATCTTGAATTATGCTAAAATCAGTGTTGGGAAAGCAATAAAAAAAATAAAGTATTAAATGAAATATTTAGAATACCATGAGGCAGAGTAATTTAAGCACCCACTCCACAGACCACAGTGGACGAGCAGCTTCGGGGGAAACTTTGACGGATGTGGTGAGTCGTTGAAAGAGGAAACTGCTGCTGCTGTCTGAAAGATGAAGGCAGTCGGACCACTGAAGGTAAAATAAGATAAGAAACCTTTTGTCTTTTCAAGCATCATATTAGCTCTACTTTTCTTGTTTTTACCACCTAAACATGACCAGACTGAAAAAAAACACAGTGATGATTTTAAAAAAAGGTTTTGAACAAAAGATTTTGTTTATGACTACTACTAGTACTGCCTCCACTACATCTCTCTATAAAATCTCTCTGATGTAGTGGCGGCAGTACTAGTAGTAGTCATAATATTAGTAGGAGTAGTAGTAGTTGTAGTGGTAGTGTAATAGTAGTAATATTAGTAGGAGTAGTATGAAAGCTGACAGATAAATGTAGTGGAGTGAAAACTATAGTATTTACCTCTGTGATGTAGTATAATGGAGCATAAAATGGAAATATTGAAGTTCAAGAACCTCAAGTTTACATAATTACATTCCACCACCGGGTAAATAAACAGATCAAAAGTTAAGAAATAAATCCTCATTCACGTCTTTTTGATTGTCTGTCAACATTATAAACAATAATAAATCAGTTAATATAATTTCAGATTCATTTTAACAAAACTTGAAGCACATAATTAAACTGTTATTTACTGACAGAAGTTTAAGACTTCAGATGAAGTTCAGATGATCTAAGATTAAATGTTTTTATTTACAGTTACTTTCTACTACTGATAAAAGGTAGTATTAATGTACTGCGTACCGTGTAACATCTACTGTGTACTGCGTTTCAGTTTTGCTTTAGCCGACCACTTCCTGTGGACCGCTCAGAAAAACAGCAGCAGTTTGGACCACGACAGTGTGACCTGTCAAACCTGTGAACACCAGTGACTTGTTTATGTTTGTTTGTTTGTTTGTTTGTTTGTTGTCTTTCAGGTATGATAGGAAACAGTCTGCTGGCTGCAGTCCTGACTGTGGTGTCAGCAGCGTCACTCAGTCTGCTGTCCGTCCTCTGCCTGCGATGCAAAAACAAATCCAGTGAGTTTACTGGTTTACTGGTTCACTGGTTCAATTGTTTACTGGTTCACTGGTTCAATTGTTTACTGGTTCACTGGTTCAATTGTTTACTGGTTCACTGGTTCAATTGTTTACTGGTTCAATGGTTTACTAGTTTAACTGGTTTATTGGTTCACTGGTTTGATGGTTTAACTGGTATACTGTTTCACTGGTGTAATTGTTTACTGGTTTAATGGTTTACTGGTTTAACTGCTTTACTGGTTTATTGGTTCACTGGTTTGATGGTTTAACTGGTATACTGTTTCACTGGTTTAATTGTTTACTGGTTTACTGGTTTAATGGTTTAACTGCTTTACTGGTTTATTGGTTCACTGATTTAATGGTTTAACTGGTATACTGTTTCACTGGTTTAATTGTTTACTGGTTTACTGGTTTAATGGTTTACTGGTTTAACTGCTTTACTGGTTTATTGGTTCACTGGTTTAATGGTTTAACTGGTATACTGTTTCACTGGTTTAATTGTTTACTGGTTTACTGGTTTAATGGTTTACTGGTTTAACTGCTTTACTGGTTTATTGGTTCACTGGTTTGATGGTTTACTGGTTTAACTGGTTTACCGGTTCACCGGTTTATTGGTTTAATTGTTTGTTTCACTGGTTTACTGGTTTACTGGTTCATTGGTTTAACTGGTTTATTAGTTTATTTGTTTAATTGTTGACTATTTCACTGGTTTACTGGTTTAATTGTTTACTGGTTTATTGGTTTACTGGTTTAATTGTTTACTGGTTTATTGCTTTACTGGTTTATCTGTTTATTGGTTCACTGGTTCATTGGTCACTAGTTCACTGGTTCACTGGTTTAATGGTTTACTGGTTCATTGGTTTAACTGGTTTATTAGTTAATTTGTTTAATTGTTTACTATTTCACTGGTTTACTGGTTTAATTGTTTACTGGTTTATTGGTTTACTGGTTTATTGGTTAACTGGTTTAATTGTTTACTGGTTTATTGCTTTACTGGTTTATCTGTTTATTGGTTCATTGGTTCATTGGTCACTAGTTCACTGGTTCATAGGTTTATTGGTTCATTGGTTTAACTGGTTTATTAGTTAATTTGTTTAATTGTTTACTATTTCACTGGTTTACTGGTTTATTGCTTTACTGGTTTACCTGTTTATTGGTTTATTGGTTCACTGGTCCATTGGTCGCTTTGTCACGTTCATTTTTAATTATGCATTGATTCTCCAAGTCAGCAAATCGTCAAAACACCATTCATACTTTTCCCATTGAGCTTTCTCTCTGATGTATTGAATGAAACTTGTTCACTGCTGATGACACCCCAAAAAGAAAAGCCACAACTATTTTCCAGTTTCTAGTTTTAGCTCTTCTTAGTGTTTTATATCAGTCCTGATCATTTTACAGTAAAAGCTGGTGATGGATAACTTCTCTGCTGTTTCTTTCAGAGGTCATACGTGAGGAACATCAAGTATA
Organism: Synanceia verrucosa; assembly: GCA_029721515.1. Lineage (NCBI taxonomy): Eukaryota > Metazoa > Chordata > Actinopteri > Perciformes > Synanceiidae > Synanceia > Synanceia verrucosa. Next base: position 19,292,519 of record CM056565.1, on the reverse strand, counting down.
CGACCCCCAGACTTTGTGAGTGATTATTATTATTATCCTCATATTACATATCATCATCTTTGAAAACAAGAGAAATAAGTATCCAAGGTGTTTTGTTAAAATGAATATTTTTATATATTTACACTTATTTATAATATTAACAGCCAACGTGGGGGTAGTAAGTTTGCTGTGACACGATCAAAAACAGGTGAGTGAGGATTTATTTCTGTGAATTATTCACTTTGAATTAGCATATTAAACCAGTGGTGGAATATAACTGAGTACATTTACTCAAGTACACATTTGAGCTTCTGTTACTGAGCTCCGGGATATCTATTTTGTACCACTTTATACTTGTATTTCTACATCTCAGAGGTAAATATTGTACATTTTAATCCACTTACAGGTCATGAAGACTACTACTAATACTACATCCTCAAATACAATATACTTTACTTTTTTCCTCATCCTGTATTTAATTAAACTAAATGTGTATTTTTGTTTTTCAGTCACCAGAGCCAATCAGATCACGTCAACTGCAGTGTAAGTAAAAAAAAAAATAAAAAAACATCAGCTGATCCCGACCTCATACCTGTCCACCTGTGGGTACTCCAGGTTCAGTGAAATCTCTGAATATGTTAAGGGAACCTCTGGGTTTTCAGGCCCAGAAAGCAACTCAATCACCATGTCAACTGATCCTAACCTGCTCACTGTCAGCTTTTCTATCATAAACCCAGAGTTCAGCCTGACTCCTCCCTACTACCGAGCCTGACGTAGCTTTCAGACAGACATGGTGCCCGTATGGAGGAAATCTGACAGACATGGAGGCACATTTGCAATGCCTTACATTTAGATGTGCTGTCATTCCCCGAAGGATATCAGCTTAACATTCAACAATACATCAAATATGAATAAAACTAAAGAGAGGTACAATCACGGCTAAGTAAAATATGCTAGAATGATGCTTTTATACTTAATGTTAAGCTGCTTCCAAGTTCCTTTTTCCCCTGTACCTCCAGTTCTGCAGGTGTAAAATATGTTGTTCTTGCCTTTTTCTCCCCGGTTTCCATGTTGAGCCGAGGTATCAGGGCTCCATTGATGATGGCTTTTTATTATGGTTGTGCATGCGCTTAACTCAAGGTGAAAATACTCAGAGTTGAACTAATTAAAATCAGCTGTTCTGGAACCAGATACTCAGTTTCCCATTTCAAGCTAAGTCAACTCAGAGTTCAGGATTAGACTCAGAGTTTGTTGAACCTCCTACTGGGAATACCTTCTGTTCTGTTCAGAGCAGTTTAAACAGGAATACACTTTTTTGTTGTTTTGTTTTTCAAAGCATGCAAATAAAAGATAATAATAATAATAATAATAATAATAATAGTTAGCTTGTGTTTAGCCTAGCTTAGCATAAAGAATGGGAACAGAGGGGAAACTGCTAGCCTAGCTCTAGTGACTATTATATACAACTTAAAATAATATATCATAATTATAATAAAATAAGAATTTATTTAGTCTGTAAACAAATCTAAACAACAACAGTAATTTTAGCAGGGGGGACTATTTCTTTACAAAGAGCTAATATGCTGCTCATGTGGTCATAAATTCAAAGGTTTAATTAATTAATTTGTTTTTCAGTGAAACTCGAGAGGAATTTGAGGAATATTCAACGGGTGAGCTGTTTTTCTTTGTCTGTTTATTCTCATGTAAATATTTCAACAAAAGATCTTATTTTACATTAATCTGATATATATTTCTATTTCTATTTAATTTAATTTAGTTTTCCAAATTACAGCTTCAAGTAACGAGCCGCCAAACTATCGAAATGTCTCAGCTGGTGAGTTCACACTCATAAAGCACAAAAATACATTCATTTTTAAGTGTTTGTCATTTGTTCACACATATTTATCGCTGCTGTGTTGCTGCTGCTCAAACAGGAAGTCTGGAGCACACTTATGTGTAAGTTTAAGCTCTTCTTATACATTTTATCCTTTCAAATAATTACAAAATGTGTAGAAAAGCTATTACTGGAAACGTTCAAGTTAAGTACAGTTATTTTAAATATTTTATTTTAAAACGTAACCAAAAATGAAAAAATAATTATGCACCTAAAATTTAGAGGTAGCATCATCAGGTATTCAGATTTTGAAGGATTTAGGATAAACACTTTATTTGACCTTTAATTCATAAATATTTACATGTTTGCACACAGAACAGTTAAAACATATTTGTGTATTAATTTATAGAGATCCACTCCCGATCACAGTGTATGAAAATGAACCGACGAAAGACAGAATGACTGGTGAGTCATTCATGGTGACTTTACTCTTTTATTTAAATTTAATATAAAATCATTGAAACTGTTATTTCGTCATTTATTAAAAACACATTTTTTTCTGTTTTTACAGATACTGATCAGACTCCAGGCATCTATGCCAACATCACCACATCACTGCCGATTAAATCAAATAAAACTCAAATCAAAGATGGTTAGTTTACTTATTGGATCAAAAACACTGAAGCACAGCTTTAAAAAAAACACAACAACAACAACATAATAATAAAAATAAAACTGTTTCACCTAAACAGATGAGGACGACTACGAGAACTCAGACTTTCTGGACCAGGTTGTGCATCAGCAAGAAGACAGTGAGTGCCATGAATAATATTTATTCATAAAGTGTATTTTCTTTGGATAATATCAAAACATTATGGAATAAGTGGATCAGGACAGGAAATTAATATGCGTCTTTTCTGAAACTGTTCATTTTTCAGGTTTGTTTAACAATGAAAAAGTTGCTCCAATGTTCTTTGAGGGCAAACAAAACCTGTTAACATCAGTTTATTAAGTGTCTATTTTTGGCTGTAGAGTTTATTAAAGATATATTAAAGGAGCTGAGGTTGATTAAAAAAAATCAGTTTAAATACAATATATTCAGAATATTTTCACTGCTTTAATTTGCTGTAAGGCGGTTCTTTCTGACAGGACATTGTTGTCTTAAATAGCTGTTTTTCTGAATGGAGTTTGGTGTGTTTGAAGCCCAGAGAACAACATCAGGACATTAATTTAGTACTGTCAAAAAATACCTGAGCTATACTTTAACCATTCATCCATCTTTGTTTTCTAACAGATGAGCCGGATTATGTGAACGAACACAGCTGATTGGACGAAACCAGAACATCTACATGAATGAAACAATTTGTGTGTGTAAAAACTGAAGCCAACATCTCCTTGCATTAAATCAACTCAAACAGAAGGCAGAACAAATGGTTTCTCATTGGTTTTCTTTCTTATTTTTAAGAATATGTTGTGAACTTTTAAGTATTCAAATATTCCTTAAAGTGACCTCATCATTTCTGGTGACTTAAACATACTAAATAATGTAATATTTCATTAAAACTAACCTTAAACATGTAGATACATTTGTAGAAAATATTTTTGTCATTGAAGCAATAGTCAGTAGTTTTAGTCCTTTGTTCATCACACATTTCTTTCCAGCTCCAGTTCACCTGTTTCTTACTTTATCCCTATTTAAACATCATAAATACATATCTTTTTTATTATTGTGACAGTAATTTCTAACTTTGAGTGTTAAGTATTCCTTAAAATGACATTTAGGACTCTTACTCTTCTTCATTTTACAAGTAAATAATATGAGAGAAATTCTGGCTTAGAAAATATATGTCCACTGTCCGTTTTGTTATACTTCTTATTTTCTATTTTATGTTTACCTTTTGACTCAAAATTTCTTGGGAGTGTGGCCTCACTTGACATTGAATCTCTTCTTTATTGATTCTTGATTAAATGTCATATAAATAGGTATTTAAATATAAGATAATCAAGTGATCATTGCAGACGTACTTTTTGTTTTATGTAGAAACATAAAATTGAAAACTTTCTTCCCTCTTCTTTTATTTTCATGACACTTTCATCTTAAATCACTGAAACCTTTTGCTAGAATAAATGTACTTACATCCCACCAGCGGCCTGACTTTTCCTGTGAGTCGAAGCCTCCTCATAACAGCCTGTCACAACATGGCATCGTCAGTCACACTTAAAAAAAAAACTAGATAAATTGAAAAGAAGAAACAGAGACAGAAGAATTTTTGACACACAGACGGTTTTATTAACCTGAACAGATCAGAACTGACAGCTCATCTCCGTCTGAACCAGATTTAAAGACACAACGTCTACGGGCACACATAAACCGTTTCTTCATACATCATATATATATATATTTTTTATATATACTGTATTTATTACGCACCGAGTGTGATGAGCGGCGTTCCTAATTCATGGTTTTGCAAAAGTGACGTATCAACACACATTCACACAGGAAGCAGTGCTGAAGTATGTCAGGTGTGAACGGTTGAAGGTTAAAGGTGACAGAAAACACCTGCAGTCTAGATCTAATTCACCAGCCGTCTGAGCCGATGACTCCCACCAGATTAACTGGCTGGTAAAGCAGGTGTTTATTAATTTTTAAGGAGTAAACAGCAGTAGATACCCACCTCTCTCACGCACACACTCATTCATGCACATTTACGCCAGCAGGAAGTTTAGACGCTGCTCAGTGCGTCCACACCTGGCAGGACTTTACCTGTGGAGAGAGAGGAATGGTAGTAAACAACACAGAATAGATTAAAGCTACAGTTTTTATGAGTTAATGAGGCTCCTCGCTCACCCTCCAGCAGCTCCAGGCTGGCGCCGCCTCCAGTGCTAACATGGCTGACCTTGTCCTCTGTGTTCCACTTAGCGCAGCAGGTGGCGGTGTCGCCTCCACCTGGATGCAAACACCATTTAAAAGTTGTGTTGAAACACCCATGGAGGCAAATATGATTTAAAAAAAGTGTATTTATGCATAGAATACAAAATGCAAAGTGTAACATCTTTGCACATTGTGTACAGTGACTCAAAAAATTCTGCAGTTTGATTAGGATCTGATCACACAGAATATTTTACAGTGTGCCACCTAAACATTTAATATTGGAATTTAAAGAAACAACTTACCCAAAATCTTAATCTGCATTAATTACACTGATTATTATTTCTGTAAATATTTTTTGCATAATAAATCACTAAATGTGTTTCAGTGTATCTCTTTTTTTGTGAGGTAAAGTGACTGAAATATCTTTTTTTATTATTATTATTTATGTGAATATATGTGATGTAAATAATCCTCACTGCTGTTAGACAGAATCTAATATTTATTCCTTCACAGCCTCACTGAAGTTGCTTTTTCTTTTTCGTACTTCACAGTTATACTTTAGTTTCTTCTAAGAGTGATTAAAAAAAAAAAGTTAGCATAAAATGTAAAAATCCATAAAGCTTTCACTGTTAAACCCCACAGAGCGCTGTAGATGTCTGAAGTTTCCTCGACAAAAAGCTGCAGCTTTTGTTGACCTCAAAACGACAATATTTCAAAAGCTTTTCCCAAAAAAAAGAAAAAAGAAAGAAAAAAAGCATTATTAACATATTTCCATTATTTTAGCGGTATTTAGCCATGCAGATATAATTTTTGGTCATGATTTTTGTCCATGTTTTGAGACAAATCAATGAAAACAAATTTCCTAGCGCTGACAGCCCTCATGCCGTTTTGGTAACTAGAATCCAGCAGAAGTGACCATGATGAGAAACGTAAAACATTAATGACACCAGGTAGAGTTTTACCTTTCAGTGACATGAAAGCAGCACAAAATACTTCCCTCTCAATGAAGGCTGCTTAAAATAATTAAAAAAAAAAAAAAAAATAGAGGTGACACTTTTGACGGCATGCTTACCGATGATTGTGATGCAGTTGCCTTTGGTCACCTCCACCACTTTGTCCATCAGGTTCTTTGTCCCGCTGGCAAAGTTATCCCACTCGAACACGCCAACCGGGCCGTTCCACACGATCTGCTTGGCCCGGCCGACCGCCGCCGCATACGCCTTAGAGCTCTCCGGGCCGCAGTCCAAACCCTGCGCAGGAAGTAGTTGACCAAAATCAGACACAGCCAAAAAGACAAAGAGACGATGATGTAGAAACGTCTCACCATCCAGCCGACGGGGATGCCAACAGCGACGGTCGCAGTGCCAGTGGCGGCTTTCTCGTCAAACTTGTCAGCGGTGATGAAGTCGACGGGCAGCGTGATCTTCACGCCGTTCTTCTCTGCTTTGGCCATCAGGTCCTTGATGATGCCGGCACCCTCCTCGTCGTACAGGGAGGTACCGATCTGATGGGAGAGGAAATTAAATTAATCTCTTTTATAGATTATCTCAGTTTTCTGAGGCTGAGGAAATTTGTTCATTTTCTTTTTGTTTTGTACAAATTATGATATAACTTCCCCAAAAAAGGACCAGACAAAACACTGAAATATTCAATTTCATTATTATTATTTCATTTTTATCATCCATTGTATTAGGACAGAAAACATATCCAGAGTCTAAATATTATATTCTAACATAATGTCATATGATTCAGTAGTTGTTTTATTCTATTTCTTACTTATAACTTAAACTCAATGGGGGTTCAATAAAATATTCTATTATATGTGGCGTTCAGATGATAAAAAATAATGATTATTTAATTTCAATGTGTTTGTGTTCGCCAATGTTAGCTCTGAAAAAAAAAAAAAAAAAAGAAATGATGGATTATCTAATTTGTATTTAATTCCTGCAGCAGAGAAATGTTTTGCTCAGTGATGAATGAATTTGATGAAGTTTATTTTATTTAAGTTTGTTCATATGTTTTGTCCAAAGTGCAAAATAAACTTTATATAAAATATATCTGTAAATATTTTTGTATGAGATATCTGAATGGTAAAGTGAGGGAAATTACTTTTTGTGGATCCACTGATTCAAAATTTTTCTGCACATCATATCATGTAGTTCTACTTTAGTTTATTCGGACAGTGATTAAAAATATGTTGCCATAAAAATGTTTACACATGAAATCTTTTGGGATTAATCTCATGGGTTCAATGAAACACTTTCTTTTTGTCCGTGACCTAAATTTGACTTCTAAACAAAAAGCTTTTGTTTAAAAAAGGTCAGTTCATTCAGATAACAAAAGGAACATATTTCCACATCTCACTGCAGCTGTATTTAACCATGCAGATACAATTTTTAAGTTTTATTTGTCCATGATTTCAGATATCAGTCCGCCTCCAGCTCAATAGACAGACTTGAGTTTGTGGTGACGTTTAAATCATAAAATCTGCAGCAACGTGTCTTTCTAACAGAAATATCTGGCAACGTTATGAGTTTTCAAAATCACTGTGCTGTCTGTACTTTTCTGTCCTGCTCGTCTAGTTTGCCTTGTATGTTGAATGTCTTTATTTCTCACATGGTAACGCATAGTGTACTGGCACTGTGTAAGTATATTTAACACAAATAAATAAAATACATTTAAAAAATACAGATTAAAGCCTCTACGAAATAATGAGTCTATAACAGCTCTATATTTGACAATAAAGACAAGACAAAGAGTGCATTGAGTAAAGTAAAACTTTAACTTCCTGTTTTCCTCCTCACCTCCATGTTGTTGAGGACTTTGAGGAAGGTGAAGGCCATGCCGCCGCCGATGATCATCTCATCGACTTTATCCAACATGTTGTTGATCAGCTGGATCTTATCTTTGACCTTTGCTCTGAAAAACATACCGACAGAGGCGACACACATCAGTACAGATACAGAAACACAGAGAAACAGTAGACTGGCATGTGTTTTAATAGTTTATTAACATTACTTATGTTCTGTGATGCCGCTCCTCAATTAAACCTCTTCAACTTTAATAGGCTGTGACTGGACAGTTTCAACCAACAACTGTTTTCAAAAATGAACTACTCTGCCACTTATCTTACTAAGGACCATATTTTAAATGTCAATAAACAGTGAAAAGAAATGACGTTTTGAAATTGCTTGTTTTGTCTGATCAACGGTCCAAAACACAACAGATATTTTTAACGGCACTGAGCTTGAATTAGAGCAGATAAGACACAATAAGAGGTGATTTAAAATATATATTTTATTTTCTATTATCACTTGGTAAATCTGTGTCTTTATTTTTATGTTCAGATTTATTAATCTATTTATTTTCATATATATACAGTCATGGAAAAAAATATTAGACCACCCTTGTTTTCTTCAATTTCTTGTTCATTCTAATATCTGGTACCACTAAAGGTATAATACAATGAACACAACAAAAAATGCAGCTGGTCACATAATACTTTATGTCCTATTTGACATTCTTAAGCTTAATTGATTCCCAGGGTATATAAGAGGCCATTTCATGTCACAAGCAGCACTGCACATGCAAAGGCCTAGAGTGGTTTCCTGCTTACATTCAAGCCGTAGCACAACTCAGAAGTTGTCAGCTCTCACATAATGCCTAAAACAAAAGAATTATGTGAAGCAACAAAGGCAGCCATCTTGGCACTGCTGGAAATTGGCATGAGTGAGAGACAGGTAGCGAAAAAACTGAAGATCTCCAAGACAGCCGTTCATTCCAACAAAAAAAAACAAGCTGAACATGGCACTACCAAATTGCTACCTGGCCGTAGCAGGAAACGTCTTTCTACCCCACGAGATGACCGTGCACTCATCCGTTCCTGTTTCAGGAATCGTCGTCAGACCTCCAGGGACCTTAAAAATGAGTGGGCACTGTCGAGAAATGTGACTTGCTCGGCAAGGACAGTTCGAAACCGACTTGTTGAAGCTGGTTTGAAGTCACACAGAGCACGCAAGAAGCCCTTCATCAATGAAAGGCAGAGGAAGGCCCGGTTACTCTTTGCTCGAGACCACAAGGATTGGACTGTTGATGATTGGGCTAAGGTTCTCTTCAGTGATGAATCCAATTTTGAATTGATGCCCACTCCAGCCAACTTACTGGTTAGGAGGAAGCCTGGAGAAGCTTACAACCCAGACTGTCTTGCCCCTACAGTAAAACATGGGGGTGGATCAGTCATGATCTGGGGTTGTTTCAGTCTGAGTGGAACAGGGCAAATGCAATTGTGTGAAGGCCGAATGAACCAGGTCAAGTACAGGACTACCCTTGAAAACAGTCTTCTTCCATCAGCTGGAAAACTCTTTCCTGCCTCGAATGACTGGATTTTCCAACAAGACAATGCCCCTTGCCACACGGCAAGGTCAGTTAAAGCCTGGATGGAGAACCACAACATTCAAGCACCATGCCTTGGCCTGCTCAATCACCAGATCTTAATCCAATTGAAAACCTGTGGAAAATCATCAAACTCAAAATGGAGAACTACAAGCCCAAAAACAAAGAAAATTTGTTTGAATTTGTCCAACAGGAATGGGCTGCTGTGACAGCAGAACAATGTCAGAAGCTGGTGGAGAGCATGCCAAGACGCATGGCTGCAGTCATCAAAAACAATGGTTATGCAATCAAGTATTAACTCTTGTGTGTATCATGTGTTTAAAGCAAACAGAAAAGAAAACATGGAATGCTTAAAAGTAGTGTTTTTGGCGGTACAATGCCATAGCTATTGATGTAAGAATTTAAGTAATTTTAGTTATTATCAAGAAAACCATGGAAAATGAATAATCCTTAGTTCTTAAATTAAACTCTCATGACCTATTTTTGTTGTTATCATTATAATTGTCCAAACAAATGTACCTTTAGTTGAGCCAGGCATTAAAATTAACAAGAAATTGAAGAAAACAAGGGTGGTCTAATAATTTTTTCCATGACTGTATATATATATATATATATATATATATATATATAGATATATATATATATATATATATATATATATATACACACATATATATTATTGTCTTATGTTTTTTCCTGTAGTTTCTAGTTGTCACTTAGAAAACTTTACACCTTGAATATTTCCAACACAAGCTCAAACATAACATGGGATTATTACTGAGAATGACGTGTTTCCACAGAAGGAACAGTGGAATAAATCAGTGGTTCAGTGTTTGTGATGATGCTTCATGTGTTTTAAGGTCTCACCCTCCCAGGATGGCCAGGAAGGGTCTCTGAGGTTTCTCCAGAGCCATGGCGAAGTAGTCCAGCTCCTTCTTCATCAGGAAGCCTGCCGCCTTCTGAGGGAGGTTCACTCCTACCATGGAGCTGAGGGGGGAGGAAGAGGAGGAGGTCACAGATGTATCTCAGCGTCTGTCCTCCATCATCACACAATTGAATGAACACACATTAACCTGTCAGGACCAGAGAGAAACTGACAGGAGGATCAGACCTCCTCTCCTCCTCCTCACCTGTGGGCTCGATGAGCTGTTCCGAAGGCGTCGTTGATGTAAACGTCTCCCAGTTTGGACAAAGATGCTCTGAAGGAGTCGATCTGCTCCTGAGAGGCTTTAGTCTGAAACGCAACAAGGTTAAACAGGTTTTTACATATATTACTAGTAGTAGTACTCCTACTAGTACAGGAAGGGTGCCTGTGGCTTCTTCTTCTTCTGCTCTTTTAGACCTGGTACTGACGTGACTGGCAGCCTCTCTAGCAGCTCTGTGTGTTCCCTAAATTTTTCTACCTCTTATCTTGGTTTCTCTGGAAACATACTGATCTATCCTATGGGTATGGATTCTTCAATGACAAGACTCATTTATTCAAGCAACTTTTTTTGTGAATTTCTCTGTGAGATGACTACTGCTATTACTGCTGCTATCACCACTACCGCTAGTACTACTACTATTACTACTACTACTACTACTACTACAAATGCCACTCCTGCGACCGCTACTACTACTTTTACCACTACAACTGATACTACTTTTACCCCTACTACTGCTACTATCACTGCTACCACTACTACTATAAATACTGCTGCTACTACACTAATGCTACCACTACTACTACTATTAATACTACTAGTATTACTGCTACTGTTACCGCTACTACTACTACCACTACTGCTACTACAATAAATACTGCTGCTACTACTACTAATGCTATCACTACTACTACTGTTAATACTACTGCTACTATCACTGCTACCACTACTGCTACTACTATTAATACTGCTGCTACTACACTAATGCTACCACTACTACTACTGTTAATACTACTGCTACTATCACTGCTACCACTACTGCTACTACTATTAATACCGCTGCTACTACACTAATGCTACCACTACTACTACTATTACCGCTACTACTACTACTACTACTACTACCACCACTGCTGCTACCACACTGACAGGGAACATTTTACTGCACTGTCAGTACTTTTACTTTAAGTATTTTCAGCGTGAAGCATTTACTGAAAGGTTTGAATGTAGGAATTGTAGTGAAGTACTCTCACAGTGTGGTACCAGTACTTTTACTGCAGTAAATTCTCTGAATACTTGTCCCACTACACTGAACTTTAACAGTTGAAAGTTGTGACTGAGCAACTTAAGGTCAGCAGAAAGGTCAGGAAAGGTCAATCAAAGGTCAGAGCAGAGATTCAGGCTCCATCACTTCGTCCCTCAGAGTGTACTTTTACTTCAAAACGCTGGCAGAAAGTACTCCTTGCTTGTGTTTGTTGCAGCTGCTCTTTGCAGACACACTTTGTGATTCCTCTCCCCAGACTATTTCAACCTATTTCTGTGAGAAACGTCTGTATGATGAGCTAAAAATAAAGTCTGATACAGTGGAGCAGTACAGTAGAAACCAAACCATGCATACCGAGCGCGACTGTTGGGACAGGAAAAGCAACCGGACCGGCTGACCTTCAGAATAAATGTCAGCAGGTCAGATCCATGGCAGGCCGACATTCATAGGATGTGTGAGGACAGTCCTGAGGCCAGGGCCTCGATTATTCACATTTTACTAAGAAGTCTGGCTTGAAAATCTAGTTTATTATCATGATCATGAATATTTAGTTTTGAATTTCCTTTCCTGGAGTTTTTTTTGTGTCTGACGTGAAATAAGTTCAAGTTTATACATTTATATTTCACTTTTAAGAGGAACAAAGACATAAAATATATATTTCCTGTATAATAAACAAACACTGACTAGTTCTCTCTATAGTGGGCAGTAAAATATTTGACACTAATATATCACCATTAATTTGTCTGAACCTTACAGATTGAAAAAAATAAAGTGTAAAGTCAACATAAATCTTACAGTCTCTGCACCACTCCTGACTGTGATGCTGCCTGTGACTCAGCAGAAAAAGAAAAGACAGCCAGTGTTGCCAGATTGCACACAGAAAAGTGTCCCATTTTCCCTCTAATATGCTGTGTATAGAATAATTGTACTTTTTTCTCTGAAAAAAGCTCAAAAGATCACAGGTGCGTCTTCTGAATACTTCACTGGACATTGAACATGATTATGCTTGTTATCCTTTAACTTTTCATCAGAAGAAACAACCAGATGGTACAAACCGTCACCAGTTGCCCAACCTGGCAATGCAGACCACCACAACCTCATGAAAACAACCATCTCTGCCCATGAGACCACACAAACTTTATTGATCTATTGAACTGAGACAGAAAAAACGGTGCCATCTTTCAGAAGGAAGGACCTGTGTTTCACCTCACCTTGTTCCCAGAGGCATCCTTGCCCTTTCCCTCTTCTGCGACGTGGAAGCGGAGGTTCTCCAGCAGGATGACTGAACCGGCAGCGGGGGAGGCGCAGGCAGCTTCCACCTCGGCGCCAACACAGTCCTTCAGGAAGGTGACATCCCTGCAAGACAGAGCGAAGGGTTCGACTGTTAAGACACTTTTTGTTTATTAGGGGTGTCTCTTCTATCCAGCAGCAGAGCCCAGTGATCACAACAACAGCTGTGCTTAGGTGCTAACAAAGTAGCAAGGCGCAGGAGTGATGTCGGCCATGCTTGCAGTATTTTTTTGTTTAAAGTCTGAAAAAAATGGTGCAGCTGAGTGCAAAACTTGTCATGCACAAGCGTCCCATGGTGGCACAGAACCAGGAAGTTTAATACGATCAACCTCATCGCCTCATTTGATAACAGTGGCAACCAGCTATCATCACAACTGTTGTTCTAATTTGTGCTCAGCATGCTCCCTCAGGCTTTCTGCTTCCTACCCAGATACCATAATAAGTGTTGTCTGTGCACAACATTCTCACTCATACTTCCTACCCGGCTACCGTAATAATCATTGTTCTAGTCAACAGGCAACATTTAGTAATATTCAGGTGCTTCTGCAAGCCTGTAATGACTTTGTCATGATGACTGTAAATTTAATTTCTTAATGCATCCCTGAATTAAGAAATAAGAGAAGGACCGCAGTCGTTCTGTCCATGGACTCACCTCCCCAGCAGGGTCTTGAGCTCGGCGGCGACCGGCTCCAGGGAGTATTTCTCAGGCATAAAGTTTCCATCAGGGCGACCCAGATGACTCATCAACACGACGGATTTGGCTCCATGGTCCAAGCAGTGTTGGATGCTGGGAATGGCTGCCTTGATCCTGAAAAACAACAAAAACATTTCTTTTATCCATCCATTTAGCTGACTGATCAACATGAAGTGTTTGGTTGTTTACCTCTGGTTGTTTGTGATCTGCTTGTCCTTCATTGGAACATTGAAGTCGACCCTGAAAGAGAGGAAAACTTAATTACCAAAAAAAAAAGACTAATGAGATTATTCAACATATTATGGAAGTTTTTCCGGCATCGTGATTTTCCATACTTTCCACTCAGCTTGTGTAGTTTTCTTCAGCTTTGTATTAAAAGTCAGCGTAAATTAATCCAGAATAACATACAACCACTAAACACATTTATTTTTTCTGTAGAGGAATACAGGTAAATAATTAATCAAAAACAGTTATGTGCGTCAACAATAATTATATTTTATCATTAAAGCTATCATTCTGATTAAAGAGCTTGCTACCTTAAATTTAAAGCATCTTTGAGTTTTTAGAAAAGTGCTATAGAAATAAAACTTATTAGTATTATTATTAAAAAATATTTGGTAATCAGTAATAATTCAAGGCAGAGGTAGCACCTTATGTATAAACATGTGAGATATACAGGCCTACATGTAGATATATTCTGGCCACCATAAAGCTGTAAACTCAACAGTTCATGTCCAAAACCCTTCGAGCGACAATATACATCCTTTCTTAATGGGAAGAAATGGGTGAAGTTATGATCTACACAAAAATTAAATGTATTAAAAATTTAAATGTATGGACATTATGAGGTGATATTCTGTGAATAAAAAAATGACCAAGATCTAAAAAAAAAAAGTGTATAAAAATGCAGCTTAAAACTGGATAAACTCAATTTCTGACAGCTTCTAGCAGACACTAAACACTGACACATGCTTAAAGAGGATATCATGCGAAATTAAATGCACCATTACCATGATCAAAATGACAGATTTGTTTTGGGATAAACAAAGTGCAACTAGAAAAACACTCAGAGATCGCAGACCTCCACCAAGGCAGCATTCTGAGAGAGCATATATTCCTGCAAGCCCACAATACCTAAGAGGGAATGTGTTTTGACGCACCCACATTTATACATACATTTATATGACATGACGTCACTATTGTGTTCGCTGGTGATTTTTTTTCTTTCATTCCTAAGGGGTCATGAATGGCTACTTACAAAAAAACCCAGAAGAAAATCCTCTCTGCAGATATTGATATATTGCAGGATTAAATATACTTGTTTTAAGGGTCATTGTGACCTTGACCTTTTGCCTTCTAAGGCCATTTTTGGGTTAAAAACCAAATGACGTACCCTATATTGGGTAGTTTCAATAGGGAAATGTACTTTTCACCAAAAGGTCAATATTTGACTGATTTCCGAGCCGAGATTTTGTCAACTATGCACATTTTTTCGCGATTAAAATATTAATATTTGACTATAAGAATGTCTAAGATTATAAACTGAGAATTCTTTTCCGGATATTTTGACACCAGTTGCATTGCTCTGGCTCCTTCCTACACAAAGTCATGGTTAAAATGCATACTCGATCTTGGTGACACTGACCTTTTACTGATCTTGACCAAACTGAATCGGTGACTTCTGGATTCCTATATACCAAATTAGGTGACGATTGGCTGAAAATTGTACACCCTGGAGCATTCAGAAATATGTGAAACCTCCCATACATTACTATGGTGTGACCTTTCATTTGACCTTGATCAGCTTGAATTGGATCCGATCAACACCAAAAATTAATCAGTTTTAAGTTAGGCCACTTCTGACCTATCCTGAAAATTCTGTCAAAATCCGTCCATAACTTTTTGCGTTATTTTGCAAACCAACAAATAAATAAATAAACCCTGGTAAAAACATAACCACCTTGGCGGAGGTAAAAATAAAACCTCATAGGTTGAGGCCTTTTCAGTCATTCTACCACATCACGGTAGCTCAACACAGATACTTGTCACGGGCTGAGCTGGTTGCAGCGGTGCAGCGTTGCATGCAGCATCCCTCGTACTCCAGGCAGTTACATAATCACCTCCTCCTCCCTCCATGACACATGGTCAGTCTGCACACCATGATAACAGCCATCCACTGTCTAAGCCTGAAACCCATCAGTCAGCATTTCAGCAGCTCCTGTGTAGTCCGACCACTGCTGTTCTCACATCGCACCAGCCTGCATATCCTTTGGAGCAGAAAATTACATGTTGTGTGTTTAGTTCTTGATTTTCTTTCCTTCTAACATGGATAGCTAATGGTAAATTAGAAAAATCACAGTGATGCTATAGAGAGTAGACTGAGCTAAGTACAAGAAGAAGGAAGGATACCCATGTGCAGTAACTCCAGGAAGTCAGTTAATGTGCTGGATTTTGGCATCTTATCAAATTTCTGTCAGACACTATTGGGTCTCTACAGCAACGTCTTGCCTTCCTTGCTTATAATTCTGGACCAGTGGCTCTAACAACACCCCCTCATCTACAGCTAGAAGCCCATAAAGCACAACATGTTGCCACAGGCCCTGGGTGTGATATGAAGGAAGTATACGGTCTGTTCTCTGCAGCGTCTGAGACAAACTGATCAACATGGAGTGAACTTGACCTTTTAACACTGAGCAGAGCGACCCTTGTCCTATGCTGCTGGTTGTTGAATCACCTGAGCTGAGCAAACCAAAATGGCCCTCTGACATTTCCACAGTCGGGTTCAAGTGTCAACGGCCGTCCAGTGTGGAGAAAATGTAAATTGACTTACAGATTCAGATGAACAATTATGATGTATTATTATAAATGACACCACCCAGCAGTTTATTAAGTGATTAAAATTAGCTCAACCATCTTTTATCAGCTGCAACATTCAAGTGAACACGTATCCTGCTGGGTAGTTTGTGATCCATTTGCTGAATGTAATTTGCACTTGAACTTAATCTAGAGTGTCTGATAATAGGAATACTTAAGGAAAGTACCTTACAATTGCACTTGACTGAAATCTGAAAAACAATAAAATCTAAAGTCTTTTGACTCAGTGGTGAACCCAGTAGTAGAAGTACCTCAAACTGGTCTATTCAATGTCTACAGATTGCATGAATTAAATATTGGAATACTTGATTACTGCTGAACTATCTCAGATTATCAATGCAGAGTGTCATAAACACAGTACACCTATTATTTGAATTGCAGCAGAGACGTTACTGCTGCGTTTTAATTTGAAAGGGCGGATGCATCCATTCAGAATCTCCTCACAAGCACGTAACATGGATGGAGGACAAAAAAAAAAACCGTGACATCCAACAAGTGACGTTTCTAACCATCGGTTCAGAGTCTGTTAGTGCACCACCACGCTTGTGTTTCCACAGAAGCTACAGGTTTGTGAACAGAACATTTCCAAAATGTCTTGTAGCGTTTAACTCTTTTAGCTAGCTTCAATTAAATAATCCCATTTCCGCTTCTGCTAGCTATGCAGTCGCCGCTCACCTCATTATGACCCGCTTCCCATTGACATCCACCTTGTCCAGGGTGAGTTTGTTAGACAGAGACATGTTGTTTCTTGGTCGTTTGGCCGGTTCTTGCACCTTCCTCAGCTGGATAACCTCCACTTCCCTCTCAGCTGGCTAGCTACCGAGTGACAGCGGTGACCTTAGCTCGGCGTGGAGGAACAGAGGCAGGGCGGGGATGGCACACGCCCCCTCGCTGCTGTAGCCAATCATCATCGACAACAGCTTGTTCCCTTGATGCTGATTGGCTACAACTGGAGGACAGCGTCGCCTTCTTTTGGATCCGGTAGTTGTCTGTTCTCTGACGTATGTATATTGCACAGTGCACACAGAGCTCACCCTCCTCGACATGGAAGTAATGTAGAAAAATATACTAAGCAGTGGTGGTAGAAGTACCCTAATGTTACTTGAGTAAGAGTCAATAACGCCGTAAAAATGCTGTTTAAAGTTCTGCATTCCAAAGTATTGGCAGAACACAAGTACTTATTTGACTATAATTAGTAACGTTGAAGATAAAAATTGTTAATTACTTTATATAATTATGGGTAGCATAACCTTTATTTTTAATCTAACATAATCTAATGTTTTTTTCAGAAACAGCAAAGTAACTGAAGCTGTCGAATAAATGTATTAAGAAAAGTATATTTGTTTCAAGTGTATTGAATAGTACTTGAGTAAATTAATTTTGTTGTATTCCCTGAGTGCATTTATTCAAGTACTGTACTACTGTACTTTTTACATAAAAGCATGTGCTGATATGCAATACTACATTATATTAAGTAAAATTGTTGCTCCATGTTGATAAACATTCCAGTGTTCTGACATGCGTTTGTACTTTTGATATTTTGCTGATAATACTCAGAACATTTTGAATGCAGGACTTTTATTTGGAAGATATAAACTCCCTCATGAATTTAATCTAGAAACTGTATGCAGACAGCAGATGCTTAAATAAAAGAAATATTGATAAATCACATTTAAATTTATTTGGACAAAATAACATGTTGGAATAAACGCAGACATTCACTGTTATTCATCTGTACAACCAGAAGGTTTATTAGGTGGTATGCAGGTCTGTCACGGTGGCTCTTCACTCCTCGGGCTCTCTCCACTCTTTGGGCATGACCTTTCCAACAGGTGACAGATTCCAGGTGATGCCAGTCTGAGTCAGCACCTGCCCAAAGATGGCAAATAAGGTTTTCAAAGGCAATGGCATTTTTCTGGACTATTAAGACCTTGTTATTGCAAAGAAATAACCAAAAAATAAGATAAAAAACTAAACAGTATTTGTATTTTAAATCTAGAACTGAACCGTACATTTGCATGTCAAAATTATACACAACAAAACTCATATAAAAACCCTTCATCTAGAATTCAAAGCACATTTGAGGTAAACTAATAACATTTCAGACTGTCAGCAAACCTGTTAAAATCCACCCGGAAGTGGTTAACAGGTGTGTTCAGAGTCAAATTTCCCAATAAACATAATTTAGTAAATAAAACCTTGAGATATATTGCTACTGAATGACACAGAGCTCACACAGTAGTTTTGTCAAGGTACGAGAAAGACGAGCTGGTTAAACAGTACAATTTAAACATTTTTCTGCACTCAAACTACAGCCTCAGTATATTGTGATACCAACCATCGCACCATCATGTATTCTTTATATACTTATGTAGTTTCTTTGATTGTAATATAACTATATAGTGTGCAAAAAGCAAATAATTTTCTGGTTGCTGGTTTGACATTTTGGAGTTCATGAAGCTCAATATATGCACACATTTCAAAAGATTTTGTTATGTGTTCATTTGAATCACTAAACAATATGTATATTTCCAATTTTCCACCCATTTTAACTAAATTAAAGTTTTCTGGATTGAGATTGGAAACCCAGAACCCCCAAACGGTTCCTCCTGCTCTTGTTCAGATCATAAATATAAATTAAATGTTTTAAATGGACGGTGCTACTTACGTATGACCACACAACAGTGCAGAAGACCGCTCCACCGACCATCAGCCCATTGCCGTACTTGGTGTGGAAGTCCTGTGGGGCAGTGGATCCATTCCTCACCTGCCTCGCGGCCTGACCTGAACAACAACAAACACAGTACCATTAATTAAACAGCACCATTCCTAACTTTTATTGGTTAGACCATTTAACATTAACTAATTGGTCCTCTCATTGTTATATTATTATAGAATAATATATTATTGATTTATCACAGATAAATACATTTAAATCTTTGTCAATGTGAAACCAAATTCAAATAAGTTGTATCCAGCTGGATTGATTAGCAGTGTAATGCTGCCTCATAACTCATAAGTGTATATATACTGTATATATATTATTTGGAGCATTTTAAATTTATTTATAGTTGATTTTTGACTTTCTATATAGCTGAATATAAATTTAAGTTGATGCAGTTTTGTGTATTTGTACAGATACATACAACTGTACTGTACTTTTTTTTTCCTTTGACAGTTGCAAATGTTATGTCCCTCGCCTTAACTGTTAGCCTAACTAATTATTTACAATTGTTAGAACTAACGCATATCTCCATAATTACACGTCTAAACGGAAATAAACATGAAAATAATAGCTAATTATTACGCTAGCAGCTAGCTTATGCTGTCGCATACAAGGCAGTGCGTTGGACAATTTGTTGAAGACATGTGCATTAGGTTAACCCACAAGTCAAGCACCCAGTACTTGAATTTATAGAAGATAATTCAGAATATTTCATCACACAAAAAATAACAGTGTTTTCGTGACATATGCGGGAGTCAACTATTTTAGCTTTGCTAGCGACGTTAGCACGCCGACCTCGGTCACCCACCGATGAAAGGTCGGTCAAGCCTACACGCTGACTGGTATTAAAGTGGTGACTTGATTTGAAAACAACCAGGTAACACATTTATCTGAAAAAGTTAGTTTCCTTACCAGTGATGTTGACTGCAGCTTTAGCGAACCGGTACATGTTTCCTTCCCTGTTAGCTCCAGATACCCTTGAAGAACGGAAGTGTAATGGCCGCCGCACGTAGACAGAGCGGAAGTTACGCATATCAATCTGAGCATCCGCCGACCTAAATTTTACGTTTGAAGTGAAAACGGAAGTTAAACACACACTTCTAGACGTTAGTAAAATTAATAATACACACAAACTAATTGCTTGTATTCTCTATCATAAATACAACAACAAGCAAGAGATCCGTCTGCAGAGTCTATAAGAGCCTAACTATCGCCTTTCCTGTCACGGTGTCAGGATGGCCGAGTGGTCTAAGGCGCCAGACTCAAGGTTGAAATCCTTCCGCTCATACGGGACTTCTGGTCTCCGAATGGAGGCGTGGGTTCGAATCCCACTTCTGACACAAACTTTTTCTTTTAATGTCTGATTAAAAATACAACGTAGATGAGGGAACATATTCTAAATGCCTTTAAAATGTCTCTTGTTTAATAAGCCCAAAGAGCCTCTTTCAGTCTTTTCTTTTGATCTTGAGGTCTCATGTTTTCGGTTCAGAGCTTATGTTAAGTTGTATTCTGTATTTAAATTGTAATTTTATTTTTTAAATACAAACTACAAATAATACTCTTAATTATTGTATTACTCAATTAATATATGTGTGTGTACATATATCTATATGCATGTGTATACACACACACGCTGTAATTTCCCCAATAAAAATATTTTAACCTGCTGATCATTAAAACTGGGATACACACATATTTACACAGTAATCCAAGACTTCTAAGTGGAAAGTATTATAAAAATGCATATATACATTATGTTTATATTAAAACTATCAGTCCAATAAAGCCACAATATTGTATTATATCATCAACAGGTCATGCTTTTTTATTAACTTTAGACTGGCTTCATTTTGTAGTTTTCTTTATTAAATCAATATATTGTATTCAGGATTATGACATTCAGTATTTATGTACATGCACAATGAAATATATTCCCTTGTTGCATCTGTTTTAATGGAATATTGTAGACAGATGTTTTAACACAACATTTCACACCATCTTCTTCCACATAAGTTCGGGATTAAAAATCAACAACTGAAATTTCTGCAGCACTTCACAGATACTGTGGTGAGAAAAACAAGTTTCTGGTCTCTTATTATTTGCAGGGAGATTGTGAAATGTTTTGATTAGCGACTAAGGTTTTTAATCATTATGAAACTGACAAGACTTTGAAAGCATCACAGGCCTCATGATTCATGTTTGATTCCTTTCCATCAAGGATTCAGGGTCAAAAAGAATATAAACAAACCATTAACTGAACAAGGAATGAATTTAATTATGAGTTTCAACTTCATAGTGTTTCAAAAGTGAAGCCACTTCTTTTGGAACTTTGGACTTCATGACACTTTTGCTCGGCACCATATAATGAATTACAGCACCAAAAACATGCCTGCATGTGAGGCTACATGTCTTTCACCTTTCGTACATTCGTCCTTGCACAAAGAAGACAAATTATAATTAGGTAAAGCAAAAGAAAAGCAGATATTTTTTATAGTTAAACAGCTGAAACCAGACAATTGCTTTGTATTTTTTTGCTTGATAAACAAACTGGATTGTCATGGGATTGACAATACCAACATTAGTTTAAGAGAAGTGGCTCTCATCGTAAATTAACAGTGAAAATCAGATTAATGGGTAATGAACAGAAGGATTTTACAACAGCATATCTGGGCCATCGGAGGTATAAAGAAAATGCTGAGACTACAGTCCTAAATTCACAAGTGGAAAAGTGGATACCCTCTGATATTTAAGCTGTAAATGTACAAATTTATGCAAAATAACCCTCAAAGGTACAGAATATTCTTCTGAAGATTCCTGATTCGTTGCCACATTTTTCAAAGTCTTAATGCTGTTGACAATCTGGTGATCCTGGGTTAAATCAAGAACATTTCCATGAATATAATCTGATTGCACAGTATAATTTGATAAGGTTTTCCAATGCAGAAGTAATAAACAGCAGGCGGTGTTTGTAGCACTATTTTTTCGTGTATCTATCACTTTAATTTTGGAAATCTAGAGTTCAAAATACCATCCTTTTGTTGTTTGTGGAGCAGAGAGGAAACAGTAGAGGTTCACACTGTAGAAATGGTCAATTAAGTAAATATGGTTGGTAGAGTTTATCAAGTCAAAAGTGGTTCATAGAGATCTGTCTGGCAGTGTTACTCTCAGGATGTAAGCCTGATAAAGCAAACAATATTTTTTACATTATTTCAAACACCTGGATAGAGATCTATTTAGTTTGTAGTTGGACTTATGATGATGATTGAAATCTGCCCTCTAGCTCCAGACCCTCAATATATTTAGTACATTTTTAGTGAAGCAACTTCCTGAGATAATTAATTTCAACATGAATGAAAGGAATGTTTACAAGCTGCGACACGTGGATTATTTCCTTTATCTCCTTTAGACTGAGGATAAATTAACGGTCACTGGTCCAGGTTCTGGATTCTCCATGAACACCCTACAGATCTGTGTGATAAACTGATAAACTCTAACAACACTACACAGTTCTACATCAGAATGCATTATATAGATTAAGTCCAAAAGTACTGGAATATGTACAGAAGACTGGTCCTAAGAGGAAGCAACAGGCGTCAGAATCACAAACATTAAGGCATAAACCGTCTTCCCTCATTTTTCATTTTCTAATCTGCCTTTTTGTCTTTTCCCTCGTCATCGTCGGTGTACTCTGTGGGCTCTTCTCCGGGCTTCAGCAGCTTACCGACATAGTCGTACTTAACTGTAATGACGGTAGACAAAAAAAAATACAGAATTAGAAATTTCTTTACAGAGGCAGGGATTCAAAGGCAAGGTTAAAGGTATATTAAAATGCCTAAAAAGTCATTAGAAAGTCTGTCGTTTCAGTTATTTAATAAGATAGCAATTTATCTCCAGAAGAGGGAAAAATACTAAATAGTAAAAAGAGAGCAGCTCGAGGAAAACATTTTTTTTACTCACAGGTAAACTGGGTTTCCCACTCGGTGAGGCTCTCCTGCTGCATGGCATTCAGATCAGATAGGTCGTCATGTTCGTCCTTCAGAGCATCTTTCTCCAGGCAGAACGTAGCCAAACCTCTGGACGCATCTCTGCCGGCAAACACACCATATGGACCGTCTGCGAGGCAGAGAGCATACAAAGAAAACTACTGGGAAAACTGTGGAAAACTGCAATCAACTACTGAAAAACTGCTGAAAATGACTGAAAATGTCTGAAAATTGCTGAAGAAAGACATATTTACAGTATGTACTAAAAAGAGGGAAAAGTTTTTTAATGGCAAATGAAATGAAAAGAAATACAATATTTATATGAATCTGACTTTATGAATTGTTAAGTATGAAACATAAAACATTTTGATGGTTGACTAAGCATCCATTTAGCCAAAGCTTGATCTACCTTATTACAAAACTGATAAAAGACATTGTGTTCACATACACATTTATACAACTGAAGTGAGCTAATTTTAAAACTGCAACAAATTGGTATAATTCCAGTGTATAATGTTTTTCTATATGAAAATAGAATAGAACTGAATACATATTTAGACTGTATTCCGGGTCTGATCTGGTCTCTTGTGTGAAGACGACCTCTATGGTATAAAATAAGCAGCCTCCAGCAGCCATGAGTGCTTTCAAAGTGTCCTTGGGCACTGGGAAGGTTTGAACAGATGATAGATATCATGTTGGTCAGAGGTTAACAGCAGCAAAGGTTACAGTGTGAGATAATTAGAGAAAACAGAGAGGTCCGACTCTGAGTCTGTTGCCACCTGACAGAAAGCGTGAAGCATGACATGGCAGAGAACGTGAGAATGAGGCTCATTAACGTCTCACCTCCAATCAAAAGAGCATTCTTGCAAAGTTAAATTCATAACACAAAAAGCTCAGTGTCTCAGACAAACTGACATATTGCATTAATTCAGTTTTAGGTTTGAATGCAACCAGTCTGACGCAGCCACAGCTGTAACTGTCTTATCACAGGCAAAAGAAACAGGAAAATCGTTGAAGCAAATAAAATAAAAATGTTTGTTTTAAAACAAGTTGAAAGAGTTGTAGGTCACTTCACTATATATTATGTGCCCTGCATATGCTCATATTGTGTATTACGTTGACAGTATTCATTTTTTGTGGTTCATTTTAACACATTCTTCACTACATCTTACTGATTATTACCACAAAACATATATACAAAACTGATTAGATGCTAAACTGCGTTTAGTTTCAGAAGCTGAAAGTCAGGATTTCTGTCCATCTGTGATGTCACCTATCTACAATATTTAGACCATTTCTCAGTTTTAAATGCTCTAAGTGTACCCAGTGTGCTTCCTGTTAGCAGCTGACAGGAAGTAAACATGGACCCAAGCTGTTGCCGAGCAACACAATTTATTTTTGTCTTGCAGCATTTCAGACAGACAGTAAATGCAAGCTGGTAGATTAGCATACGATTTTTTAAACATTACATTACAACAAGTCAGGAACATGCAAGAGCGTATTTTTCACCGTGGCTGAAGTATTACTACTTTTACCTCAATATAGAAGCGTAGCTAGCTATGTGAAGAGGTGTTAGCATGCTAGCTGAAGAGGGTCCATCATTAGCATGCTAGCTGTGGGGATGCAACATTAGTTAGCTAAAGGGGCATTAGCTCCCCAGCAAAAGACAGGCGTGGCATTAGCTAGCTAACTAAAACTTGCTAGCTGAAGGGGGTGTGGTATTAGCTTAGTAGCTAAAGGGGTGTGGCATTACCTAGCTTGCAAATAGGGGTGTGGTGTTAGCTAGCTAACTGTAGGGGGTACGGCGTTAGTTTGCCAGCTAAAGGGGCGTTAGCTTGCTAGCTGAAAGAGGTATGTTGTTTCCCAAGTAGCTGTAGGGGGTGTTGCGTGAGTTAGCTAGCCAAAGTGGCGGTAGCTCGTTAGTTTAAGGGGCTTGCTAACTAAAGGGGGAGTGGTGTTGGTTCGCTAACTAAAGGGGGAGTGGTGTTGGTTCGCTAGCTAAAGGGGGTGTGGTGTTGGTTCGCTAGCTAAAGGGGGTGTGGCGTTAGCCCGCTAGCTGAAGGGGGTGTGGCGTTAGCCCGCTAGCTGAAGGGGGTGTGGTTAGACAGCTAGCTGGCTACAGAACTCCATTTAAATGGTTTTATTTTGAATAATATCGGCGTATTGATATGAATTTATCAGCAATACACCACCAGCCAGCAGCACGCGTGGGCAGAAGTTAGTGAGGTTAAGTTCTCAACTACAGAACCGACCGGGTCATACCAACTGTGTAACGCGGGGGGCGCTCGTGTACAAGGTTACCTGGCCCGTAGAACTTCTTTCCCCTGGTCACGTCGAACACTTTCCCGTTGACAGCCATGAGGATCCTCGGGTCCTGGAGTCCATCGTAGGGCTTCAACTCCGCGAGTGTGAAGTCTCTCTTTTTCAGTTTGGGCAGCGGTTTGTCCGCCTCACTGAGCTCCGGTGGTTTGTCCCCGCGGAAGATCTTGTAGAGGAGGAAGAGGCAGAGGCTAAGAAGCGTCAGGTTCAGCGGGGAGGTGAAGATCTCCTGGAAAATACCAGCAGAAGTTGACTCGCTTCCTTCTGCTTCAGCCATGTTGACTCCTCTGTGCCTGTGTGTATTGGGTGGGATCTGGGATCGCAGGACTCCTGAACCAATCACAGCAGCAACCTGAGAGGCGTCGGTTCACGGTTTCAACCAATGAGATTCTTCTAACTGTGCCAAAAAAGTGATCGATAGCCTGATAAAGTGTTATAGTGTTATGTTTTAACTTGTTTCACAACATGGGGTCATTATTGCAAAATTGTTTGTTTGTGGAGAGTGACAGACAAAGTGACAAAATAACCACGAAATGTTGCGAAATAACCACTAAATGGTGAAATACAACCACAAAATGATGTTAAAGAACTATAATATAATGCTAAACAACCAGTCATAATGTCTAAGGAGATGGTTTGTGTTCATATTTGCATGGGGATGTATATATTTGCTCACTCTCATTTTATCAGTAGTGGACATGTAAATAAGTTATTAATAAATACAAATATAAAAGAATAATGTTGCGTATCTTGTGCAACGGTACACCAAATATTGCAAGAGTCAAAGCTGCTTGCTTTTTCTGATGGCTAACATATGCATAGCCATGCTACACACCTTCATCTACTCCATGGACAAATGAAAGCTGACAAAATGAAAAGATAATGTATGAAATGAAGTGAACATTTAAAGATCTGGGTGGTGGAGACAGAGTCTGAAACATACAGTAGTTCCCCTTTTATATTCAAACGATGATGTACACAAAAGTAATTAGTGGTCAAAACTGAAAGGATGGTTGGGTGGTGGAGTGTGCAGAACCGTGCAACCGACAGCCACCATCTGTTGCGGTGTTACCAGAGTTTTGCACTCGGCGGCACTACATTACAGCAGTCTTGGACAGGAAGGAGTGAGCGGACGGACGGGTTTTCTGCTGGTTGCAATCTGCAACCACACCAATAGATGCAATCAAAGCCTGCAAAATGTCCCTTATTTCCTATGTATTGCCATGTTAGATTGATACATAGATGCTTTATTGTCATTCCACATAAAAATACGAAAATTTGTTTGTCCCTTTCAGCAGCTTACAAGTGTAAAAAAAACAAGGTTGATACAGAAAATATAAAAGAACAGAAATAACACATTAATAAATTATAATAAATATAATAAAAGCTTTGTTTTGATACACATTGCATTCAAAACATTCATATGTATTTATGTATGTGATTAATGTAAAAATTACATTATACATATTCGTAATTTGAAATATAATTTCTTGAGATCACGAGTCGGGCATATACATATTAATTACATTAATAATATATAATTGATATGTTCTAACGGTTATGAACAAGTTTTCCAGACCAATATGGCGGTAACACAGCGGTCTCCTTGGTTCCACACACATCCGGTGAGTGTCACATACAATTCGGTCATTTCTAGAAATGTCCTGGAAGCCGCTGCGTCTTTGGTTCCCACCCAAACAAACAAAGCTCAGATGGAGAGCTTTACCTCCTCACTAACAGCTCTGGTCCTCAGCAGTTAGCTGGAGCTGCATTCAGTGAACCGAGCCTCTTAGCCGGCTACGATCTTTTCTAGTCGTGGCGTTCTGACTCCACTCCGACGTTAAGCTCTTTCAGCCGTTGGGCCACAGCAGCTAGCTAGCTGTAACGGTCAGTCTTCAAACAGCAACCGGAGAGATGACCAGCAGTTTGTCGATGACCGGCGGCGTCTGTGCTTTAAAACAGGGTTAACTGCCGCGGATGACAGTCCCGGTTCGGCTCGGCATGTGTAGGAAGATTTATTGAGTCAAGCTAGCTACCAGGTGAGTGTATGTTAAGTTAGCATGGTTAGCTAACTCTCTTGTTCACTGTGACTGGTGTTTTTGGCTTTGTCATGTTTGTCCACCAGTACTGTTTTACTTCAGTAAAAGTAATAATACCACAGTGTATAAATAATCTGTTACAAGTAAAAGACCTGCATTCATAATGTGTGTTTCAGTAAAAGTATAACGTACTTGTAATGTAATACTGGGATTTAATTGTCGATTGATTGGTGAAGCACCCTTCCTAATTTGGTCTTGTTGTTAACTTACACCTTATGATTACACATAACATATTGTACTTGTCTGTTATTAATCTGAATCTACAGGGTCATCAGATACATGTATTAGAGTCAAAAGTACAGTATTTCACTTTGAAATGTAGTGAAACAGAGGTAGAAGGTCGCATCAAATAGAAATAATCAAGTAAAGTAGTCCTACAAGTACCTCCAAACTGTACCTTCACTTTCGTTTTTATGAGGCTGTTTTAGATAAAGAGTCGATAACATATAAGCTATCAAGTCAAAAGGAAATAATATAATAATACTGTTTCATTCAAATTCAGGTAATATGAGGGAAGTTAATGTTTGTGGGTTTTATCGTTTAATTCTTTATTTTCAGCAAAATATTTCATTTACATTGACCTTTTATTCATATCCATAGCAGTACTGTACCTAAATACAATTTGAAGGTACGTTTATGTATTCTTTCCACTACTTTATACCCTTTACTTCTGCTCTGCTACGTTTAAGAGACTAATGTTGTACTTTTTATCATATATGCATGGAGTTGCTTTACAGGTCAAGACCTAACAAACAAAAAATTACTTTGTAGAATGACACTGTGAACAATATGAAAAAGCAGTTAAAATGTGCTTCAGCTGTAATGTCAAAAGTCAGTTTACATATTAAACCATCAGTAATAACATGACAGTAATATGATTTATTTACAACACATTCTGCCTAAAAAATACTTTTGTATGTACGTTTTTGTCGTAATTTTATTTCTCCTTCCACCGTCTGTTCATATCTTTCTAAAGTGAAATCTTTGTTGATGAGTAAGAAGGAATACATCAGATATCTGCAGACACAACAGGTGAAAGGAAGAAGAAAAAAAAAGAAAATAAAAGAAACTTCAGAAAAGTTTAGAGTGTGGTAATTATGGACTTTCTCAAAAGCACACCCTGTTGTTGTTATTGTTTTACATGCATGTAGATGTTTTTTTTTTTTTATGACTTTGGCACTCATTTGTTGTGTGTCCTGTCTTTTCTTCACACAGCACTCTGAGCAGTCCTGTACATTAACCCCCCCCCAACCTACTTCCTGTTTGCTGTGCGGTCTCCTAACTCCAGTCACTATGAGTGCGATGCGTGTAGACGCCAAAGTGGTGATGCTGGGAAAGGAGAGCGTGGGGAAAACCAGTCTGGTGGAGCGCTACGTTCACCATCGCTTTCTGGTTGGCCCGTACCAGAACGTGAGTGTCGGCTGCTGCGACCTCCATGTCCGCAATGAAAGGCTTTATCTTTTGTATTTATAATCAGAGGAGGCTGCGGTAATCACGCTCAAGTCTGTGATCCTCCTAAAGTGTAGAAGTAGTCATGCTTTGCCGTGTTTCTTTAAGCAGATGCTGCATTAGACAAGCATTTTTAAAATAATCCTACATATTTAATGCTTGAGCCACTCAGACATGCCTCTCTCATGTCCTTCTCAAGAACACACCATATGATGTTCCTCTTATTTAGTGATGCAAATGTCAAAGACAGAAATAAATCCTGCTGGTACTGAGGTCATATTTTGGGAACTACTTACATATTAAAAATAAGGAACATTTCCAGCACTTGAGGTCACAATAAGCTAAAAAAAACTGAAAAGCAATACTTAATAAGCAGAATAATAAGGAGAATTTTAATGAGTTTGCCCCTGGACTGTATTTAAACATTAAAAGCAAGCATCTATGTGTTGCACTGTATTAAAATAAAAATTAAAAATCTCTTTCTGACATTGTAGCGTACCGGGAACGTTTCTTGCTAACTGTGTAAGGCTCAAAGTTTCAGGGTGGAACTCGCACTTGCTCTTGCAATTTTAATAAAAATGCATCATAAACTTATTTTGCATTAAACTCTCTGGCCTTTTTTGCCATTTGACTGCAATATCTGCTGAGTGTTGACTAGTTCACACCCAACTGTGATGAGAATCTAAATGAAAACAACAAAATATTGCAATGTTAGCGTGAGACAGATCTAATCTGATGCTGGTTTTCTCCTCCTGACAGACTATTGGTGCTGCTTTTGTTGCCAAACCGATCCAGGTGGGAGAGAAGGTGATCACTTTGGGAATATGGGTGAGTTAAAAACTACCTGGAATTAATTAAAATCTGTTTCCTGCATCAGATTCACAACTCAGCAACAGATTTAGCATCAAAACACACAAAAAGGATCAAAATAAATGCAGAGATATCTTTTTTTTTTTACTATTCGATGTCAAAAAGTGGCGCCTACATTACCCTCGATGCAACAGCACATTCACCCAGCTATAGCTTCTAGCTTACAGCAGAGATGGGCCACTACAGAGGTCTCACTGCATTTTTAACCCCCTGTATTTTATGTAATTTATTTTTATTTGTGTAAAGTCCTGAAATGTTTTGTTCTAGGTTCAATCTTGAAAATCAATATTATTAATATGCAGACATACAGCATCCCATATTGGGGATCCTAATCTTAAAAAGTTTTTTTTTTTTTTTTTTTTAAATTTTTTTAATTTTAGTTTCCCAGTAACGTTATAAATTAACCATTAATATTAGAATTATATTCATTGTACAAAATCGGAATCTAATTTAAATAAAAAAAAAAATATGTATGTATGGAGTAAAAAAGTATTTATGCATTCCACCTCATTATGTGTGATGAATACATTATATATGCATTACTTGTATACAGCTGCAGCTTGAGAAATACAACTGATTTTACAGCAGTGAGGGGATTACACATTGTTTACAAGCTGCAGGAATATTGACTGTTTTCTATATTATAACATGAGCTCTGTGGCGTTCAGTTCAACATGAAGCTGGTCCTGAGTTTTTCCTTCCTGTTTCTCAGGACACAGCTGGATCTGAGCGCTACGAAGCCATGAGCCGGATCTACTACCGAGGAGCCCGAGCAGCGCTGGTCTGCTACGGTACGTCAGAAACAGCTTGCGTGGTGTGACGTGACGTCAGCATCTTGTGTTCTGGAGATCTGACAGCTGGATGCTTTTCTAAATTAATGTCACCACGTGCAGAACTGGACTGAAGAGGAACTGAACCCTGCCACTGATATTTATATCAGATTTAGCTGTTTTTTTTCCTCAGGTTGTGTTCACACTTTTTGATTGTTACACTTTTGGTTGTTAGAAGTGAGTCTGTCTGCTACAAGTGAAGTGACTAATGCTCGATATTTAAGTATAATAAGACTTCGATAAGACTGAAAGACAAAATTCAGAGACACAATACTTGAGCTGTACATGATGAAGGGACATTATATCAACCTTTGTCTCTTATTTTGTAATATCTTATTAATGTTTATTTATTCTAAGAAAAAAATAAATCCTTGATGGCCGGGCAAGTTTCTAACGCTGGGAATGAATCAACATGAGTGATCGCAGACTGTTAACAGACCTTTCTGAGATGGAAAGTCATGCTTGGATTCGTCGATACATTGGAAACAGGGAGAATAATAGTTGGATGGATGTTTATATATGTGACCAAGTAATAACAATTAATGGTGTTAATTAATTGTTGTTTGTTTGTTTTACGATGAATTATGTTTTAATTTGAATTATCATTATTTCAGATCTGACCGACAGCAGCAGCTTTCAGAGAGCTCGATTCTGGGTGAAAGAGCTGCAGAACTGCGAGGAAGTAAGAGGGAGTTCCTGTTTTATTATCGTCATGTAGATTCTGACCAGTCTGTTTTGTTTTGGCAATGATGCCTGTGTTAAATTAACAAACTGAACTTCTCAAGGTCCACATTAGCAGTCTACAATTTGTTAAATTTTGTTTATTTAAAACCAGGAAACACCTGAAACAAGATGGATCTGATGAGACATTTGATGACAGCGGACTCATTTAAAAATCTATCTAACTATACACAAGTAACATAAAGCTGGATTCAGTCTCTTTAAAAACACTGCCAGTCCTCAGCTAGTTTAAGTTATAACTCTGGTCTGTTTCCTGCAGCACTGTAAGATCTACCTGTGCGGCACTAAGAGTGACCTGATCGACGGTGACCGGAGCCTTCGTCAGATCGACTTCCACGATGCTCAGGACTTTGCTGACGGTAATTGAAGCCTCTTTGTAACAAACCTGCTGTTCTTACTGGAATCATCCACAGTCATTCTAGAGGAGACGACAGCAGTTAATGTTATTTTTAGAATATTTAGAATATTTTCACTGCATCACCTCATCATCTACCCTCTCTTCCAGTACACTCGACTCCATTCAGAAAAAACAGTAATTTTATCTCTCTGAGCTCAGCTTCTTAGAGTTATTGTGTGTGTGATCGCTGGGAGAACAAAAAATGCTGTAGTATGTATGCCAGGCTGGTAGTTGGCGATGTAACTTTGTAGAGGCACACCACACGTGATCACTTTGTTCCGGTCCACAGACCAGAATAAGTACAGCCAGCGGCTGTCCCCATGCATGTTTTTGGATGGTGGGGGAAGCCAGGGTACCTGGAGAGAACCTACACAGATACAGGGAGAACATGCAAACTCCACACAGAAAGGAATAATTGTTAAATACTACTTGGAATTACTGACAAAGTCTAATTCTTGGTTAAATCTTCCTGGTTTCCAGTGGAGGCCTAAAGTTGCATTTTATCTGGTATTAAAAAGGTCTTAAAAAGTCTTGGATTGAACTGAATGAACCTACAGAAACCAGTTAAGGCTTTACATTCTACTGGAGTTAATCTTTTTCCCCATTCCCAATTCATTTCTAAAGGCCAGTTTACTGCCCAGACTGGGTGACAATGAATCACCAAAGTGATTAAAAATGACCTGAATGGGGTTAAATGAATGCCTGACCTTTAATGTCACTGTTCTTGCTTTCAGAGATTGGTGCGCTGCATTTTGAGACCTCCAGTAAAACAGGAAATAACGTGGGTGAGTCAAACCTTCAGTCATCCTTCTTTGAACTGATTTTATTCAGAGTCTGTCGACTGAGGAAGGTTTCCTTCAGCATTTTGATATAAACAAATCTGGGCAACTTGTGAAGCAGAAGCTCATTGCTTATAGTAAGAGGAACTCCATAAATCAGATGTTCAGGAAAGACTGGATGGAAAACAAAAGTAAAAATACATAAAACATTCAAACTAGAAAGTCAGAGCTATGAGGTACTCCACATACAGTGAAATAGTATCACTGCAGGAAAGACAGTTTTCTTTCAGGTAGGTTAGATTTTAAGTCTTTTCATTCACGCCAATTTAACTTTTAAGTCTTGTCGTTCTGTGCAGCTGATAACAGAATAATCTAATAAATGAATTAGTAATGAGGAGGATGAAGGGTTGAGTGTCCTTTGTCATCATTTAAAGTTTTAACTGTAAAATTAATGTTTCTCTTCCTCGGCTCCACAGATGAGTTGTTCCAGAAAGTTGCAGAGGATTACAGCAGCTCTGCCTTCCAGTTTATGACAGGTGAGTTTACTTTGTTTGAATCAAGTATTTAACCTGAAGAAAACTGACTTCTTTACACACAAAACCTTCTGGTCACTGCTCTGTGTCACCACTAATCTAACTGATCTAACAATCACCATCAGAAAGCAAACTTCTCCTATTCCACAATTTTGTTCTTTCACTTTGTATATTTACTTTTCATCAGGTCTGCTGCTTAGTTAGACATTTACACAGATTATTTTATCTGATCTTAAATAAAATATTTCATCTTGTGTGTTTGGAGCTCATCCCAGAGCTGATAGAAACACAAGCTCTTGAACGTCTCTTCCTGTGTTTCAGCAGAGGAAACAAGAGTGGACCTCGGCCAGAAGAAAGACTCGTACTTCTACTCCTGTTGCCATAACAACTGATGCCTGTTGCCATAACAACTGATGCCAAGCAACAGGAAGAGTAAAAACCTGGACGTGCTGGACGGTCGGACAACCAAACCACAGACTGTTTCTCTACTTGGTTCGATGTTTGTTTCATTTGTGCCATAAGGAACTGACGGCTGCTGCGTCTGGAGAGGAGATTTAAAAACAAAAAACATCTTTTTTCATCTGCAGCTTCTTCTGAGCTGGACCCAAAAGTTGTTGTTTATCAGTCTGAAGTTAAAAAAGAGGAAAAGAAAAAAAAAAAAATGGACATAAACTGGCGACAACAGGAGAGTGAATGTTTGTTTACAGTGGTTCATTTTTTTGTTTACTTATTTAAACTTGTTTGTTCATCCCGTCCTTGAAGCTAAACGAATGGAAGCCAACTAGGATGTGAGACACAAAACGCTTCCCAGTTGTACTTAAATTAACTGACCTAGTCTGTGCGGCACTAAGAGTGACCTGATTAATCTGGTAGAACTCTTTAGGTTTTTTACCGACACGTTATGGATGTATTCAGAGCTGCAGACAGGCGTCAAACTGCGGCAGTAAGATGAATATAATCCTGTGCGACTTCAAAAGCATCGACCATCCTAAAAGAGACTTCTGTGAAACCACTAACATGGTTTCATTATTAGAAGTTTTTTCAGTGCTTTCAATGATTATAATGATTATTTAACCTGCTCCTAGCACTGTGTGATTATAGTTATAAGCATTGAAAACAGAATGACTCAAAGGGTCAAGTATCACAATTTTTTTGGGGCAAGGATTATGAGTGTATTATAATTTATTATTTATATATATTGGATTATTATTAATATTTTTAGTGAATTAAATTAAAATGTACTTAATCGAAATTAATACATTAAATTAGAATAATCACTGTAATTAACTGGGTCATTTTAAGGGACAGTGTAACTTTTCAGGGATCTACTGGCAGAAATATGGAATACATAATATTAATAGCCTAGTTTTTATTGGTGTCTAATCACTTAAATGTTAAGGGCAGAGGGCTAAACCACAGTTCTGTTGCTTTTTAAGTTATTATGGGATGGTGTTACCACGGTCTAGCACTCGGCCGTTCAGTAGTCTGAGAAATGTGGTTGCAATCTATAAACTCACCACTAGATGTCACTCAATCCCGCACACTGTCCCTTTAAATGATTAAAAAAATTAAATTCCTGAAGTAAACAGATAAAACTTTAAATATAAGTTGTGATAAGTGGTCACACAAATTAGTTAGTATTATGATACTTGACCTTATGTGTTACTAAACATTATTGATAATTAGGAGCGCTAACAACTATAATTACACGCCGCTTTGGGCAGATTATAACACATTTATAATGAATTATAGACCTGGGCATCGTAGAAAGTGCTTCTGAGTATTAAAACCTGAAAGCTGTTTTTTGAGTCGTTCAGATCCTGTGAAACATCTGGAACAACAGTTATCTGCTGCATAAGCTACAACTCTGATCTGAAGGAGACTAAAATAACATCTGTCATCGAACTGCACGGCCTGAGCTGACTGAAAGAACATTAAGGAGACATTTAAACTCTCATTTTTAAATGTGAATTTCTTTCTCCAGCGCCAGTTAAATGCTCCCTCAGAAAGGTTTCTTTCAGCAACACGTGGACACAAACATGATCAGTTCCTCTCCAGAAACCAGATTTCTTCAACACAGGAAAACAACATGTTGTAACATGGTTCAAACTGTCATCTCAGTGTCTCTGAACAGTTTCTAGAGCTGTATTTAACTCTAAGACTAATTTATTGCCTTTTTAAGTTGACACGTTGCTGCTTCGATGTCTCACGTGTTATATTGATATTTTGATGCACAGTGTTTTATATTGAGGGCTGTTTAAGAAATATACAAAATTCTCTGAGAAATTAAAAGCTCGTTAAAAGGAGCTCTGATAGATTTTATAGTGATTGATCTGCTATTTCTTTGCTTTTTATGCAGTTGAGTTAAATTGAGTGTGTAAAATTGTGCCTGCAAATGATCACAAACCTTGACATTAATCTGTGGCGTGCAGAAAACCTTTGTACTTGTTTTTTCCCCCCCTTTCTTTACAGATGATTTTAGCCGGTTTCAAAGGTCTCAGCTCCACCCTGAAAAAAAAATAATAAAAAAGGGATGTTAAAATGGTCTCTGCAAACAAACAAAAAGACCAATAATTTAGCCCCATTACTGAGCTTTAACCTGCAAAACATTTAGGAAATTTCACCAGTTGTTGTGGTGTCCTTGTGGTGCATTCGGGGACACTTTGACATGTTGGAATTGATGATGAAGACCAAAAAGCACAGATCTACGCCATGGGAAAATAAAGACATTAAAATTCAGATACCTGAAAAAGAAAGAAGATATCCAAGTCTCAGTTTAATTCACAGTGGTCTTGTTGTGTCATCATTTTTAACAAAAACTTGAACTGAAAATAGTTCATCTAACCATCTGCTGCTTGTCACCAGTGAATTGATGAAATATATTACTATAAGTTATGGTTACATACAGCTTGGAAGTACAGAAAAATGTGAAATAATTGTAAATGAATTCATGTGTTTATAATAAAAAAATGTCACTTGTTTTTACATCCATTCCACAACAGTGAAAAAGGTTTAAATCCTAAAATTAGTTAAGTGAACATTAAAAATAATTAAGCAGTGAATCTGGAATATTATGGCTTGTTTTCAAACCAAAAAAAACTCACCTGTATGTCTTTGTTGTTTTGATTTCCAGATGTTTTCTCCACCTTCTGCAAAGTAATATAAAAAAAAATATTTGATAATGATTTACTTGGTTCAAGCTGATTTTCACCAGAGAGTCCCCGCTGTTATAATAAAGACTGATTTATTACTTTATTATATCAGCACTGTCTGGGCTGTGAATGCACTGCTAAATGTTTACACTGTTTGACTGGCTTGTGATTTTTTTTTTTTGCAAAATTAATTTAAACCTTTAAATGCAGTGCGTTTGTTTCCTATGACCTTTCTCTTGGTTTTACTCACCTGTGGCTCGATCACACAGGTCTTTCTATACCCAAAAAGCATTACAGGTGTTGTCTCCGGCAACACCTACAAGTTGTGCAAAGTGAAAAAAAATAAAGTTTACCACAGTATCTCCGTTTCCTGTTTCATTATCAGATAACAAACACTTCTGAGTGAGAGACTGATTTTTTTTTTACTATTTTCTAACATTTTATAAACCAAACAACTGGTTAACTGACAACAAAAGTAATGTTTCATTGCAGCTCTTGTATTTAATACAGTACTGTACAGCAAAACGATGAGGAAATTATTATTTTTTTAGCGATGAAAAGCTGATTTTATATTCAGATTTTGAATTAAAATGGATAAAATAACTTTTTTTGTTTGGTTGGAATTCAGCAACAACTTCTCCAGTGAAGCTAATTAAGCTAATTTGGTACTCTGACAGCTGGCATCATTGAAAAGAAACATGGATTTCTTCCTAATTTTTAATACTTTTTAAAGCATTTTGGTGGTAAACTAATTTTCCATGGAAGGCTGAATTACAATTGAATTAATTTAAATGAGTTTAAAGCCCCTCTAAATAATAATTTAAATTAAAGAAATGCATTGGTCCATGTCCACAGATGCTAAAGACTTAAATGCGGAGGTCAAAGGTCACGTATGTAGGCCTATGTGACAAATCCAGTTTCACCAGTGAATGAACAAAGAACGAGGCCAGTGCAAAGCTCATTTTGTAACTTGTTTTTCCTATATATTTGTATTTTTCTATACATATACTGTATATAGCAGTTGTTTTGACAGGTCAATGGTTGAGATCTAACAGGTCATTATTACACTGGAATGAAAACACTGCTTTGTTGAACGACTGTAAAAAAGGCGTTAGTAGGGAGCCGCTCCTTTAAAACATCTCCAGAGGAAATACACTCTAAGGCATCGGCAGAAAACACACAGGAAACACACAATGATAATAATAAGCTGGACGAAAGAGCGACAAGAACAGACTGGAGTGAAGCGTCATGGCGGCAGTTCGTCTTGTCGTTTTTGTGCATCACAGAACAGTGAATAAATAAAGATGACTTCAGATGGAGGATGATGGGCTTCAGGAACGTCTAAGGGGCTGATAAAAAGTTGCTAAATAGCTGCTAAAAGCTGCTAATCAACCGCTAAATTACTGCTACAGAACAACAAATAAATAGCTGCTAAATTGATAAATAAATAAAGAGCTGCTCTACAACAGCTAAACAGATAAATACTGTAGCTGTTACATAGCTGCTAAAACTGTTACCTAGCAGCCAAATAGCTTCTAAATAGCAAATAGAAAGCTGTTAAATAGCTGCTAATCAACAGCTAAACAGATAAATAGCTGTTACATTGCTGCTACATAGCCGCTAAATAGCCACTAAATAGCTGCTAAAACTGCTAACTACCAGCCAAATAGCTTCTAAATAGCAACTAAATAGCAAATAGAAAGCTGTTAAATAGCTGCTAATCAACAGCTAAACAGATAAATAGCTGTTACATTACTGCTAAATAGCCGCTAAATAGCTGCTAAAACTGCTAACTAGCAGCCAAATAGCTTCTAAATAGCAACTAAATAGCAAATAGAAAGCTGTTAAATAGCTACCAATCAGCAGCCAAGCGGATAAATAGCTATTACATTACTGCTAAATAGCCGCTAAATAGCCACTAAATAGCTGCTAAAACTGCTAACGAGCAACCAAATAGCTTCTAAATAGCAACTAAATAGCAAATAGAAAGCTGTTAAATAGCTACCAATCAGCAGCCAAGCGGATAAATAGCTGTTATATTACTGCTAAATAGCCGCTAAATAGCCGGCAAAAGGCTTCAAAATAGCAAATAAAAAGCTGTTAAATAGCTGCTAAAGAGCTGCTAAACAACAGCTAAACAGCTGTTAAATCGCTGCCAAATAGCTGCTACAGTCTCTACATAGCTGCCACATAGCTGTTTATTAGCGCTAAATAGTCGCTAAATAGCATCTTAAACGATTCCTCAGAGGTATGGCGAGTATCCTCAGTCTTCTTTTTGAGGTGGTTTTTTGGCATGAAAATTGTCAACGTTTTAGAGAAAAAACACATTTGAGGCTACACCAGGCAGCCGATAATGTGGCACGTTCACTTTTTTATTTCTTTATATATATATATATATATATATATATATATATATATATATATATATATAGTCCGTATAGTCCAGTCGAAGCCGATGTTCATGTTTGAAAGCAAAGTTTGTTGCACGATAAATTAAACATAACTGGGCCGATGTCGTTGTGTTGTCATCCCCTCCACCTCCACCTATGTCAGACAACAACAGCCTTTTTTTTCTAGAATGAAAATACGTACACAGTAAACACACCAGCTCTGCAGGGACAACAACTGCCTCAAACTACGCACACACTTTTTTTCCCAAATACTACTGAGAACAAATACCAAAAAAATGGGTTGAAATCTGTGTCAGTGTGAAGTGTGTTTTACCAAGTCCTACTTCCAGTAGATAATGGGTTTTTGTCAGTTCTCCCAAAATACGACGAAGGTGCGTTCAGACGCCAGCGTGTGCAAAGTCACTGCGTCGTGAACCAGATTATCAGGACTGTTATAAATAACATCTGTCTACATATAAATATGAGAGTCTTTATGCTGTTTTAGTTGTTTGATTTAGTTTTAAAGACTCAATCTGTGACAGACTGGGCTACATGATAATCCACTGAGCGTCACTCCTCCTCCTCCTCCTCGTCTTCGTCATCCTCTTTGATTTCCAGGTATTCCATCACCTCCCCATCCTCTTCATGAGGATCTGATTTCTCCTCTTCATCCTCCTCCTCCTCCTCCTCTTCCTCCTCCTCTGCCTCCTCCTCCAGGACATCCCTCTCCTCTTCATACGAGGAGATGGGTGAGTAGTGTGGGAGTTCATATACCGGAGGGCTGTCGGAGGAGGTGCAGGTGGGAGGTGCTGCGACTGGAATAGTAATGGGCACTGGGATGGAGAAGGCAGGAGGCGACTCGGAGGTGGCGCCCATTTCCTGGATCTTCCTGGTGACAGTCAGGTTCTGAGTGGCAGCGGCGGCGTTCGGGGCGCTAGAGGGGATGACGGCCATGCCCAGCCCCAAGGTCAAGGCTCTGGATTCAGGCGTGTACTCGCGGATCTCGCCGGGCTCCAGTGGGTCAGGTCCACAGGGGTCGTGCTCGCTGCAGCACAGCTTCCCATCCAGCTTGGAGATGAAGAGCAGGCCGTCGCGGTGCTGGCTGCAGAAGGAGCTGGGGCACATCTCGCAGAAGGACGCCGCCTCCTTGTTGCAGATGTCACACTGGTGCCATGGACATTCCCAGCGACCTACAGCGAAAACAAAATTAAAGCTTTCTCCAAAATAAAAACAGGTGTTTATTGTGTTGAAGGCAGAGTCACCAACCCGCAGGACGCTTGGTGAGGTTGAGGCAGTCGGCGTGGTAGACTTTAGGACAGCCAGGCCGCTTACAGGAAACCATCTGTCCTCCGTCTCCACAGCTGAAGCACTCGTCCTCTCGCTCTTTGGTCGCCACCACCTTGTTCCTCCTCTTTCCGTGGCCTCGTCTCTTCAGCTTACGGCCTTTGTCCTCGGAAGGAGGGTTGTTCTGTTCAGAGAAAGGTTAGCAGTGGTTCTAGTGGGTCCACTTCTTTAAGTCTTTGACTGAATATTTGAAGAATCATTTACACCTCGGCACGTTTACTGAAGCACGAATAAAAGGACAATTTTAAAGTAATTCACAACTTCATTCATTATATTCAGAGGTAAATATTGTATTTTCTTTTATTTACTACATACTGTAAGTTTTATTTACCACATACTGTAGTTTATTCATGTTTTATTTATTTATTTATTTTAATGTTGTCAGTCTCACCTTTGTCCTGACGCCGAGGAAGTCACTGTATCTCATGTAATAGTATTAGTAGTAAGAACTATAGTATTAAGATTCGCAGCAGCAGTAGTAGTAGTAGTATCAGCAGTACTGTCAGTCTCACCTTTGGCCTGACACCCAGGAAGCCGCTACAGTTCGAAGCTCCACATTTACAGACTGTCTTCCCGTTTCCTAAACACTCCAGGTTGTAGTTGAAGGTGAGCTCTGTACCTGCAAACAAACATAAAATGTCTCAAACACTTAATAATAACAATCCTTTGAAGTAATTTATTATTAATTTATTCTGTATTAAAGAAAAAGCACAACACCTTCATCTATGTTTGTTTTATAGTAATTTTACAAAGGTAGTAAAGTAAGGCATCGTGGAGGTGTAAAATGCAGTGAGACAGGAGACGGAGGTGCGTTGAGCAAACTTTACCCTCCAGTAAAAACAATCAAAACAGGAGCTGTCTATGGTGCTGAAATGTGGGTCACCATTAGCCTGGGCCCGCACATACTTCCCGTGACGCGTCACAAAATTTCACGACCAAGTCAGTCTGGCCAAGCTGCCGTTCTCTTCGATTTCAGATTCACCTAGAAATGGGGACCAGTGAAAATCTAGCATTTCAAATGGCTCGATCGAGGCTGGCAGAAGTGGATCAAGCAGTTTCCGTCGCTACGCATACGTCAGATTAAAGAGTGGTCTGATTTGTTGAAGCTTCGTCCAGTAGCACACAGAGGCATTTGATAGACACGGGTTAAGCCCGCCCTCTGAGAACTCAGTTTACAAGGCAGCTTGGCCAGTAGTAGTCGCGATAGCCAGGCTAGGTCACCACAGCACTACCTTAAAAAGTAACTATTTTATCAGTTCATACTGTTGTTTTATTGTTTTTCTGACTTATAACATTATGCTGCTGTAATGAGTGAATTTCCTCCAAATGGGGATCAATAAAAATATTCTCTACTATTAGTTATTATGTAGTCCATCCTTTTTTTAATGTCAAAAAGCTGTTGATGCTTTAACAAATTACATGTTTACGGCATTTATATTTATTTATATCCACATTTATATCTATAATTAAATTTACACTTATATGTATTATCTGCTTTTATATCTATATATAATGATATACAATGTATGTCTATATTTATATTTACATCAATATATGTATATCTATATCTATAATTACATCTGCATTTACATCTATGTTTATATTTTTTATTTACCTGCAGCGACGTCGACGAGGGCGAACAGCCCGACTCGGGTGTCTCCGCTCACCGTCCACTTCTGCGTCTCACAGTTCGGTTGACAGCAGTGGTTCATGAATCGAGCCTCGTTCCCCTTCGGCCCGGCGTCGATGATCCGGTCCTGATCAATAAAACACAAACACACAATCATAGCCATTGTGTAACGTTTGTTGACAGTTTTGCCATCACTTTTTTACACTGCAGAGAAAGATAAGATGGCTCTTTATTCGTCCCACCAATGGGGAAATGTACAGTGTTACAGTAGCAGAGCATGGACAGTGCAAACAACATAAATAAGGGCCTATATGTAAAAATAAGAAGCACCAACATAAGTAAACAGTAGACTAAGTAGAAAAATAAATGTGTCAAAAATGGTAACTACAGACACAAGCATTAAGCAAACAGTGTCTTAGAAAAATGAAAAAATGATGTGCAGGACTGATCTGTCCAGATCACACATCTTAATTCTACTTTTATTGATTATTATCATTAAAATATGTATCAAGTTTAAAATAGTTACACAAGTATTTATAGTTTACATTTAAATTAATTTGTGAATTTTTATTTGTAAATAAGATTTGTATAAGATTTTTAAATATGTTGGATTTTTTTTGCACATTTTTATGATCTACTCTCTGTAAATATAATGTAGGAGGATTCCCTTTGGGGATCAATAAAGTCAATCAATAAAAATCAACCTAACTACCTATAAATCTATCTATTCACCTACCTACCTACTGATTGATCCACGTATTGATCGACCCATCCACTGACTGATGTACCTATACATTCATCTGACTTTAAATCTGAAGAGTCTTGTTTTACTGTGACAGGTCTCAGGTCCTGTTTGGATCAGGTCCTGTTTGGACCTGGTCTAATTATTTATTAACATTACTGATTTAACAATTTATTTCTAAACTATTACAATAAATGACACACTCAAACCCTGAGGAGCCGTACCTTGTCCAGAGTCAGCATGTAGAAGTTACAGATGTCGTTCTCCTGGGCGTGTCTGATCCTGGACCTGCACTCCTCCTCATCGATTACCTCACCGACATACTCGCTCACAAACTGACCCTGAGGGGATAAACCATCCATCAGTACGAACCTCCTGACGGCATACCCTCTGTAGCGTTGGTGGCGGTCATGGCAGCTACCTTCTTGATGTCGTGGACGCAGCGGAGTCCCCAGCCTCGAGACAGAGTCCTGAAGATCTCCACCTGGCTGTACTGACGCTTGGAGAACGCCTGGTTGAGGCATCGCTCACCTGCCGGGCAAACCTGCAAACATTTCAAACATTTTCACTGTTCTGGTTCGATTCTAAACCCTGTTTAGGTAAATATTATTTTGTTTTTAGTTTGGGGATGATTACCAAAAAAGCAGAAAAAATATCAAAGCACATTATTATTAGTTTTTGATTGAGATAATTGAGGTATTTCCTGTCATTCCTGAACAGAAGAAGTGGTTTAGTGGTTGGATTCATTTCTGACTTCACAGAGAATTCCAGTTAAAGCTCTGAAATGATGCTGGAGGCTCTTTGAGGCTCTGATACAGCTGTTAAATAAAGTTACAGAGGTGTTTTGGTACCTGTGGGTGACATTCGTACAGCAGCATGCGGTTGATGCACTCAGAGTCCATCCCACATGGACTCTCGTCCGTCGCCTTGCAGTTGCAGCGTGGGATCTCAGACAGGTCAGCCGTGAAGATCTGAACCTTTCCTATTGGTCGGTTCACCTGAACGAATCAGAAAGGTGGAGGGGAATACAAACTCTATAAATCTATGAATACATCCAACTCAATATTAGATTTAGATCGTACTTCCCTGATATTTTGACTCAGTTTTTACACAAAGTGCGTATTAATGCTTGATGTCTCGACTGAGCCATCTGCAATGTTTTTAGGCTCTCATCTGATACGGTTGTGGTTTATTTTGTGATTATTGGGTAAAACCTAGCTATTTGAAAAAGGATGTTATAATTAAGGAGCACATTTTTAAAATACAAAAAGCATCCCTTTTGGTGGAACCTGGAGGACAAAGTGCTTTCAGACCAAACAAAGATGTGAAGGGAAACCTTGATATGTTTGTACGGAGGAGGCTTCCTGTCATTCTTCCTGTCCTCCTGAAGCTGCCGAAGCTCTTTCTCAGCCTGAAGCTCGCGGAATCGAACAGCTGCCTCCTCCAGTGCTGAAGAGGATGGAGATTAACAGACTCAAACTGAAGAAAACCAACAGCACAGGAGCACACTCTGTTGAACACACTGCTGATACCTTTCTTATAGGTGGCATCGACGCCTTTCCCCATCTTCTCTTTGCTGTTGGCGTCCACGTCCATGTAAGGAAAGACCCGGGCCTGGTAGGTCCACAGGTAGTCGTTGGAGCCGAAGAAGTGGACAGGAAACTCCCCGACATCGTGCCTCATCCGCTGGATGTTTTCTGGGATCAATTTGGGATGACTGACCTCTGCCGGCCACCACCTTTAAGAATGATTTGATCAGAAGTGTCTGCTTACAGTTCATAGATAGATACTTAATCAATCCTGAGGGAAAATCTACTGTAGTAACCAGCAGCATGTTAAAAATAAGAAATAAGAGCAGCACACAAAAAAAATTGTGGTCGTTCATGTGACACAACGTCCATGATTGTCATTATAAAGAGAGAAGCTGACCTGTAGCGGCCGACCTTCACCCAGAGGATGTCCTTGTAGCGAGGCTTCTTCCCAGCCTTGCAGTCGTTGCAGAACCAGCTGCCTTTCGGCATTTCCATGTTCAGACACTCCCGGTGGAAAGCAGCAGGACAGGACTCACAGCAGAGCAGGCTTCCTCCTGCAGGACGGGGCAAGGAGCTGCTCTGTGATTGTTTTAGGGTTTGGCTACATTATCCTGCTAAAACACAAGCTCTGGTATTTACTTTAATGTAATCAAATGTGTAAGTCTAAGTGTGTCCCCAAAAATGTCAAACTTTTCCATTAATCTGCTGGGTTCAGGTCAGATTCAGGCAGAGAGGTGGTTCAGTTTGACTTTTAAAGAAGGTCACATGTAAATCTGTACCTTCAGTACAGACGAAGCACCAGCTGACGTTGACATGTTCGTGGT
Organism: Synanceia verrucosa; assembly: GCA_029721515.1. Classification (NCBI taxonomy): domain Eukaryota; kingdom Metazoa; phylum Chordata; class Actinopteri; order Perciformes; family Synanceiidae; genus Synanceia; species Synanceia verrucosa. The sequence goes on along the minus strand of CM056565.1, from coordinate 19,248,058 downwards.
TCTTGACGCCACGACGGGGGGTGAAGTGGTTCGGACAGATGATGCTGTTGTTGGAGAGGACAACGCTGCCGGCCGCCATGCAGAGGTCAGTGGCGTGATAGGCCACCGGGCAGCGCACACATCGGACCAGACGACCTGCAGACAAACAAACAAACAGTCAGAGCATCGAAGGTAATCACAGTAAATATTGTCTGGTTTACCTTTAGAGATGGACGAGCTGTTGGGGTTGGTGATGAAGCAGGTGAGACAGACGTGGATGGAGCAGCGAAAGCCTCGGTTCACAGGAGCTGTCGGGGCGAAGCTGGCGATGCACTCGCCGTGGTAAAACTTCCCACAGACAGGAATCATACAGCGCCGCACGTCCTCGCTGCGCTTTTTACAGACGAAGCAGGTGTGAACACCTGGGGAGGAAAACAATACCAATAATCACGTGCTGGCCCTTCAGGGATGCATGTAAACTATTTTTTTTTAAATTTATATTTATATCAATACATCAATTACAAGAGAAATCCATACAACCACTAATTCTCCATAAATAAAATCTGAAAAACACCAACAACAATAAATGTGAGACATTATACAGAAAATATAAAAAAAAAAAATCAAAAATAAATACATAAAACATCAGAGAAGATACTGTGTTATCACATAAATGTGTCTTTTGTTCCTTAAATATAAAATTAATGTTTGTTGTGTCTATGATTTCACCATTAAATATTCATAGTTGTAATATTTATTTTTTATTTACATTTAATATTTCTTTTATTTATTTTTAATATTTTTCTACATGATTATATATTTTTTTTGGTTTTACAAAAATAAAAAAAAATGGAAAGTGGTGAGAAAAAGTAAAACAACAATGATAAACTGATTTCACATTTAAAATGTTCTATTATTGCACTTTTACTACTGATGTTTCATGTTGAGACCCTCATCAGGTTAAGTTAATGGATCATTTTATAGAATGTATTTTATTCGAAAATGGATTAAAAAAAATTTTGGTTTGCCTGAAGGATATTGAACCTAAAACTAGAAAATAAATTTAAAAAAAAAGTGCCTCAAAGTGATTTTCTTTTGGTTGTTTCACAATCAGTAACACAGACGTTTGGCATCAGTGACACTGTATTTAATTCATCTGTATCACCCAGCAGACTTCTCTTTTTTCAGCGAATACCTGTAAACACAGTCGTACCTGATTTGCACTCCGGACAGATGAACTTCCCTTTCGGGGCCTCGGCAAGAGAGATGCAAGGCAGGTGGAAAGCTCCACAGCATTGACCCTCACAGAGCAGCAGCTCACCTGTTTTCTCACACACCTGAGACAAGAAAACTTATTGACTAATTTGTGTTAAACAGACATATTATTCCTCCACCCAGTGTAACGTTTTTACCACCACTGCCATAAATTAACAGCATTACTGATTACCAAAATATTTTCATGTTTTTGAAATGGTAAATCCACCAGTATGTGCAAGCTCTTTAATCAAAATTATATCTTCAATGCTAAAATATAATTATTGTTGTTCTCCAGGAATTATCAAATTTACTGTTTTACAAAAAAAATGCATAAAAAAGTATAAAAGCACATTATTATTAGTTTTGATTTTAAATTATTTCAGTTATTTCCTGTCATTCCTGAACAGAAAAATCTGTTTTCGGGGTTGTTTGTTATTCTGGATTAATTTCTCACTTCTCTGAGAATTCCAGTGTTCTGGCTCAAATTTGGGTTTAAAAAGGTGATTTCAGTTTAAATTCCTCACTCCTGTTCAAATGGTGAAGCGTAGTGAACTCAGTGAAAGAAAGAGTCTCAGAAATGATGCCGGAGGCTCTGTGCTGCTCTAACACACTGGCTAAGAAATAAGTATACAAAAATATGCTAAATATTATACTGATTTTTAAGGTGCCTAAAATTTGTTTTGCTGACAATTCAGAAGAACTTCAGACAATTGAACTAACCCTTTACTCTCTCTCTGCAAACACCACAAAACAGTATAGATATGAGTTCACATCTGGAATAATGCAACAGCTATGATATTTCACTCACCTGACAGATGTTCTCCTTCATGGAGGCAGGACCTCCTCGGTCCCCGATGATCTTCCTTGAGGGCAAATCGTCACAAAGCGACAAGTCGTCCTTCATGAGGGGGAAGCTGTGATCCAGACTGGACGGGTCGCTCTGAAGAGACAAATTCAAAATCAAATCCAAAGCCTTTATTGTCATTGTGTGACAGTAAAGAGTAAAAAAGTGAAATGAACCACTGTAGAAATACAGTAATGTATTTACAGTGTTTATATCAAGGCATCCATTTCTATTACACATCAATGTTTCCACTTGTTGCAGTTATTGATCAACAGGTTGTTGATAATTCCTGTTAGTGTACAGTTCACACGCACCTCTGCTGTGACTTTTCTGTCTTCGGCTTGAGGAGCATCAACATCGGCCGGCGCCACCTCCACCTGGGGAGGTTCATCGGACGGTGTGGAGGGAGCAGGAGAGCTGGGAGGAGGCTCTGTCAGCGTTACAGTGGATGCCTCAGGAGGTGTCGACGTGGAGGCTGGAAGATGCTTACTCTTTGATTTTAAACATGGCTGCCCAGAATCTGGGTGACAGAATTAATTATTAATAGTATTTAATAATAGATTGTCATGGGATTTTTTTTCAGATTAAAGGTTGAATATTTTGAATTAAAGTAACCTTCACACATACAGTAAATACAATAAAAAAAATTAAGGTTTTAAAGAAATATTATTATGAATAAAATACACACAGGTGATTCACTGACCTGACTGAGGATCAGGATTTGAATTGTTCTTCAGTGTTCTGACCTGTGACAAGAGAAACACATCAATCTGAAAATCTGAGGTCACCTGATGATTTGTTTGACCCTGAAAAGTACATTTACTCAAAAATCTCAATGATAAAATATATCTTACACTTAAATTTTAAACTTAAACTAAACTTAAATTCAACATGTGTTTCCCAGAAGACTTTGTCACTTAAAACTCTCTTAGAAGAGATAATAAATTAACATGCATCTTCAAATGTCTTACATAAGTACAGTAATAGTACTCAAATAAAAGTATGCATTATGCACTATGGCACATTTCAGAATTATTGTTCATTTAATCTACTTTGCACCCATGGATCAATAAAGTTTTATTTTAACTTATGATAATATATCATATTTTATTTGCAGATTAGATTTTTCTGTTATTAATTTTAATCTGCTGATGTTATCAACCACATGTGGTAACAAAAAGGTAGAAGTTAGGCTCTGAGATGTGGTGGAGTAGAAGTGTGACAGATGTACCACAGATGGATAAAAGTCCACACAGCAGATATATTTACCTTCTTCTTGGGGCCCGTTGAGGCCTCGGCCTCCAAACAGTACTCCAGGATCTTTTGAGTAGGTTTCCTTTTCCGCTTCTTCTCCAGAACAGGAATGTTTCCTGTGAATTAAATCAAATAAATATGAATAAAATGAATAAAAACTTGATATATATTTATATAAGCGGTTCCCTGTTTTTTGGGGCAGATTTCTGAGAAGTTTGCAGTTAAACTAAAAGAATCTTGAAGAGGTAAAATAATCAAACAGTAAAAATGAGAGAAAAAAAGGAAAAATATAAACTGTACACACTAAAGCATTAATACTACTATTATTATTATTAGTTGTAATAATAATAATCGTATTGATGCTTTAGTGTGTACAGTTTTCTCTAATTTTTACTGTAATAATAATAATAATAATAATAAATGTAATATATGATAATGGGATGAACTAATTAGTAGAATTATAAATAATCATACAAAATCTAAATATATAATTAAAATATAAGTATAGCAGTATAATATGTTGTATAGAATTTTAAGTGTTTATAATTAGAGACTAGATAAACAATTACTGCGTTACAACATTATTAACATAATATTATAATTATGATAAATAATATTAATAAAATAATTAGGTTAAACTATAATATCTCACAAAGACCTTGCATCTGTGAAGAGTTTTAGTTGTTGGAGCTTTTTGGTTTTCTTCCTGGTGGAGAAAATCTGATCATACTCTTCAGTTCATTCAAACGGCCTCTTGTTTTTTTTTCTTATTTGTTTATACACTAAATTTACATTTGTCAACATATTTTTATGGGATTAAAATGCTGTACAAATTAGGCTGTGAAAGATAGATAAACAAACCGCTAAATATTTCAGTCACAGGGGTATTTATCTGCAAAACAAGTATGTTCTGATGCTCTGACTTGTACTTGTAATGGAGTATTTCTATATTTTTTATTGGGTTCAGACTACTCATTCCAGCACCGTAATTACCTGGACGTCCCAAGCGTCTGTGTACTTTTGAATTTTAGGTTTGGCATCTTAGTGCTGTAGCACAGAGTATTATTAACATATATCTCCTGCCCTGTGCACAAAATCATGCCCATAAAAAAAAGTTTGCTGTGGAATAACTTGACATCAGTGACCAAATAAATTGATGCCCTTGTGGGAGAATGAAAGCAAATAAAATCTTCAACACAAGAACAGTCATATCTAAATGTGATGTTTGGCTTTTTGTCCACTTTCTTTTACCCAGAAAACAATTTTTCCCAGAGTTTGTGACTTGGAACAGTTAAATGAACACAAACATGTCCTCACCCTTGGTTTTGACGAGGCCTTCTGACAGCGAGGGGTCAGCTTCGGGTGGAGGGGTCAGCGTATCGATGGAAAGCACCGGTGCATCTTGGTGGGATGTGTGTTCTGTGCTAGGGATTTGTATTTCGGATGGCATCGCTGCGGCACATTCCTCAGGAGGTGGCGTCTGGATTTCAGGAAGCAAGTTCAAGGACGGATGGTCGTGTGCACTGTTGTCCGATCCTGGAGGTTCGGACGGGGACGCTGTGACGGACTGAGGAAAAACAAATGATGTGATTTAAAAGTCATTTAGAGATAAGAGCTTCATGTGTGGCTGGAAACAAGTGGATATTGGATGCTTCATGCTATAGAATTACGCATATACACGATAACAACATACAATTAATATAGTAGTATTATTTTATACTTATATAATAGTTAATTAGTACTAAAAATGAATATTATATTGTATATGTGTATACATGGCGTATCATTTATAATATAATAATAATAAAATTCTAATATAATATGTATACAATATTGATAAATAATTGATTAAATTAAAACTATAATATATAATTAATTAGTTTAACAAAATAAATATAATTAAAAAGTCACAACAGATCTTACTTTGTTTGAGTTTTACCTTTCCAATCGACTGGAGAGGCTTTTTGGTTTTCTTCCTGGTGGAGAAAATCTGATCGTATTCTTCGGTCCATTCAATCAGCCTCTTGCTTGGTTTTCTTATTCGTTTGTGTGCTGAAAATAATAAGAAATATATATGTTCACTTTGTAAAAGTTCTGTTGTGTAGTGTGCAGCATGGCGTCTCACCACTGAGGTTACATTGACTATTCTGAACTGAATAGCCCTTTGCTAAGACTATCTCCCTTATTTCATGGCTATTTAACGCTGGCAAAGGTATTTGTATTTGTAGTCTGCTGCTATATTCTTAGCTGTATATAACAATTTACTTAATTACTTAATTTCACAACATCAACACAATAAAAGCATTAGATTGCCTTCCAGCTGTTATTTATACTTATATTTCTTGTATTATCTGTTCTGTGAACATGTCAATTATTATTTGCACACATTGCATGTTCGTTCCTGTGTACTTGTATGCAGAAATGACAACAAAGAACTTAGCTGCTGGTTTGCTGTCTGTCCAGAACACACTCCTGTGCAAACACTCACTAACGCTAGCTGACACACACTGTCACATAGCTTAGCAGATGGAGGCTACATTTGTCTTTTGTTTATCACAAACTAAACCATCACCAAGAAGAGCCATGTGATACCAAAGTGTTTAGATATTTGCACAGATGTCTAAACAAATGGTCAAATGTGTCAAAACAACAAATGGGAAATGGACAATTACATACTCATGGTGCTTTACATTTACACACTGCCAAACTGCTCATCAGATTCTAATTATTTATATTTTTTTATGATTAGATTTTTTTCCAAGGACGCCATAGACAGTCCAGGATTCAGTTTGGTAATTTAGCACACAAAATACACACATATAGTGCACGAGGATCAAAGTGCAGCTACAACTTCTTTTTAACATGTCTTTACATTTTTCCCCCTTGTATCAACTTATATTGACATGTTTTTGTACTTATTCTAATTGTTTACTTATGTCTCTGGTTTTTACCTTTTATGTAGCCCCTTGTTGTCATGTTGCTCTATATACTTTGTTGTTTGTTGAAATTTATGGGAAAAATAAAAGATTATATCTAATTTTGGCAAATCAGGACCAGTTACTTTTTGCAATGTACCCACGGATATACAGGCAATTATTAGTAAAGTACAGTGATGTTGAACTTAAAAATGTGATGATTCTTAGGCCTCACATAATAATATCCTTGGAAAGTGTAAGTTTCTAAATCTAAAACCATGTATATCATGTTTGTGGTGTTGCAACTTGACTCTGAGAGAGCTCCTTTTTTGGTGACACAAATTACCAAATCAGAGTGCCAAACTACAACATATTCCAATTATTTTAGGTCAAATTATGCTTCGTTACGCTGGACACTCTCTGAACTGCAGACTCTGATCTAGACTGTTCTTACCTTTTGGAGCCTTGTCACCTTCTCCAGCATTGAACATCAAGCTGGACTCCAGAGGAAGCCCGTTCGGCTGTTCCAGAAACAGTGAAGCATCGCAACCCCTCTGCTCCAAAGGCACCATGTTCTGCAGGTTCTCACTCACTCTGATCCACCTCTCCTCCTCCTCCACCTCCTCCTCCTCCTCCTCCACCTCCCCTGCTACTCCTTCACCACCTCCAGCCTGCCTCTCCCAGCTGCTGGACTGTACACCCAGCAGGGACTGGAGTCTTGAAGCGCAATCCACTCCTGATGAGGAGTCTGTCGCTGGTAAGGACTCCAGTCCTGGGAAACCAGGTCCAGACCTGGCAGGACGACAAGGCACTTTGCGGTAGGCTTTCTTTTTCACCCTGGTGGAGCTGCTTCTTCTGTTATAGGGCCTCTTGGATATCTGCCTTGTGCTCTCCTCCTTGTCTGGGACTGAACTGTTGTTAAGATGTTGAATTTGTTGATCTGGGCTGACGGGTGCAACCTTCCCAGGCATCACTAACGGTTCCTCTTTAACATGAGCACTTGGTGGACCGATTTCCAGCTCCAGTGGGGTCCCGTCTCGCTCTCTAGTATCATGCAAGTCCTTCAACATCATGAGAAAAGTGCTGAACTTGTAGTTTGCGTCTGGTTTGAAAGTGACGGGTTTACCATTACCCTCGTTCGTCAGGGACTGAAAGGATACCTCCTCTGTGTTTTTAAAGGCATTCATGAAAGAAAACGGAGAGGAGGGTGAGTACGAAGAGCGAACGTCAGAGGAACAATCTTCCCTCTTTTCCTTTGCCCTGGAGGTAAGAGGAATGAAGTCCATTGGCGGAGTTGAGGATATTGATTGGTCTTCGTCTTCGCTCTTGACACCAACTTCCAAGTCAGAAAGTGCCAAAGTCAGGGTGCTGCAGCTTGAAAAAGTGTCACGATCACACTCATTACTGTTATGTGATTTAGGAGATTTCATTTTAGTGCAAAAGTTTAATTTGGAGTTGCAAGCAACGTCACCGTCTTTCTGCTCGCCCTTCTTCTGGGCCTTCTCGCGCTTCTTCTGGTCTGCCTCCTGCATGGCCTTCAGGGCTCTGGTCATCAGCCGACTGCTGGCCGGGAGGTGGGCGGGCTGAGTGGGTTGATCCTGGACCAGAACTTTACTGTCTTCATCTGGAATCTGCTTGGATTTGCTTACAACTTTCTTGGGTTTCAGGCCTTTGGGCCTTTCATGAACTTTCCTCCACACTAAATTCCTGTGTTGGTAAGAAGCTTGAGTACTCGTATTAAGACTAGATGCAAGTTTCTTCTCCTTTCTTTCTACGTGGTTGGAGGACATGTTTGTTACATCAGATCCAGGAGTTTCCTTGGCTTCTGGCTTTTCTGACTGGTTAGAGGATGAAGAAGTCACATTGTTTAAATTTAAAACTGGTACCCTTTCCACTTCTGGGCTACCTAACTCATCAGACACATTTGTCCTATCTGATGCAATGGTAGTTTTAGCTCGTGATGATTCTGATGAGAGACGAAGAACACCAGCCTCACCACTTGCTTTCAACTTCTTAACTGAGACCTTTATGGATTCTGAACTGACTGCCTGATCTACAGACTTGCTGTCCACTCTCTCTGATTGTTTACAGGACATTTTAGTCACATTAACATCTGGTGTCGTCTCATTCTTTGTACATCCAGGTTGGTTACTGAGACTAACGGTTACACTGGAGTTCAGGAACTTCTTACCCTTTATGTCCTTGCGTATTAACTTGACAAAGGGCAGCCGACACTTAGACACCAGACTTGTTTGCTTTTCTAGCCTTGCTAATTGGTCGGTAGTGTCAATATTTAAGCTCAATGTTGGAGCCTGGTTGCTTCCTTTTTCTTCTGCTCGGTCAGAAATGTCAGTTACACGCAGCTTTTTATTTGCCGTTGTGTCCAAATGTTGAGTCCGACTGATGCTCTGATTGATGAAAGTGACTGGATTGGACTCTGATGCCTTTTTATCATCTGATCTGCCCAACTGGACAGACGATGAGCAAGTGTCCGTTGTATTACTCACTGTCTGCCCCTCTGGATAACCACACTTGTCAGAAGGCTCAACAGAGATCGGTGACCTCTGCTTGTCTGACAATCCTGGCTGGTCACTCGGATTGCCTGTTGTACCAAAAGATGTATTAGCTGTATTAACTAGGGTGTTTTTACACTTCAAGTGTCCTGACTGTTCAGGGGACAGATTTGTTTCAGTCTTACACCTGTCTGACAACCCAGACTGGTCACCTGGTCCTCCACTGGATGAGGAGTTACTAGAAATCGGTGATTTTTTACTTACAACAGATGAGTTCTTCTTCTTACAGGTCACCTTACTAAAGAGAGTTCTGTCTGGCACCGGACTGGTCGTTTTAGGTCGTCTGTCTTTGCCTGACTTACTGAACCAAAGACCACTCTGGATCTCCGGCTGCTTCTTCACCTCTTTGACAAGTGCAACAGACAGCTGAGTCTGTGGTAGCTTAGACTGACGTTCAAGTGCTTTAGGACACAAAATCTTGGGGACAGAGTCGAGGTCAGAATATGGACACTCTTCATCGTTTTTATCTGAGTGGTCGGGGCTGTTATGCAGCGTCTTTTTAGAGTGTTTACTATTTGTATCCTTTGATGATTTACTTGGTTTCTTCTTGCCAGAAGATTTCTTTAAAGTGCTTGTCTTTGCTGGAGTTTTAACTGGGGATGAAATGGACCCATTGGTCATGTGCGATGTCTCAGGAAGAAGGGGTGATGTGGAGGTAGGAAAGACTCTCTCAGGGGTGCAACTGTCGCGGAAGGCATCATCTATAGATGAAGCAATGGAGGAAGCCATATTGGAACGCTCTTGGATAACAGCTTCAGCTTCTGCCACGCTAGATTTCCAAGAATCCTGGAAACGTTTTGCAATCTGCGGAAAGAGCAAGGGAAACACTGCTCAAGCTCTGCACACATAGCATCCCACTTCACACAATTTTATTAGGGCATGCAAGTACCGACTCAATATTCATAAAACAGTAATTACAGTGTGTTTGTAGTTCTTCTCCCTTTGCTTCCCCCTCCGGCGAAGTAGGGGGAGCTGCTCAAACTCAAAGCCTCCATGGAATCGGTGAGTTGACTTTTCCCCCACCCAGGAAAGCTCCACGGGTTCCCCAAAGGTCCTGACGTGGTAGAGCCTACAGGGCCGATCGCTGGGCTCTGAGACGACAACAAAACATCACCGTCAATCTTCTGAAATGCCAAGTTAAAACTACATCATCCTGCACAGGAAATACACATCGACCAAGACGCACCTACACTCAAATATTTCTGCATCAGACTTTTGAATTGACATTACATAGTGTTATATAATGTATATAACAAAACATGAACGTATTAAACCTAATCATGATCCCTAAGACAGTGGAAATAAACTTAAAACCACAATATCAGTTGTTTGCCTCAACCTGGAGAGACATTGGGACAATCCAGCAAAAGACAAAGGCATTATTTAACTTAAACTGTAAGGATCCACAGTTGTAAAAGATGAAAAAGATCCATTATGGTGATAATATGTGACACTTTTATTGTAAATTATGATCACATTTGAAGAGATTTTGAAAATGTTTCCAGCATCTTGGTATAAAACAGGAACTTCTCAGACCATCTTTTCAGCTTTTTAATGTATTGTTTATTTTCACTCATGCTCTGCTATTACCAGTTGAGGATGTCAATTAAAGCCAACCAAACTGATCCATAAAACAACCCATGAATAACGTAGGTAAGCACATGACCCACCTTTCACTCTGTGGTAGAGTCCCTGTAAGGGGTCAACGGTCACCTCGCAGGGCCACCACGGTCTCCGGTTGAACTTTGCCCAAATAACTTCACCCTCTAAAAACTTTACTGGCGGTACAGGCTTTTTCTTGAGGCTGTTCTGCTGTCGACGACATGACAACAAAGAGAGAAAACCTCAGTCAGTCAAATGAGAACAAGAGCTACAGGTGTCTTATACTTATTTTAACACCATGGCCCACCAACATGCATTTACTCTACTTACAAAAGACACCAGCATGCTGCATAATCCATAATCCTAATGCTGATTTTTGAGTTTGAAATTTATTTACCAACATTTTTGCTAACCTCGTCTGACATATCTAGACTTCTCTGGGTCTTTGCCTGAACTTTTGTGGACCAACTGTGAGGTCTCACAACATCACAGATGTTTCACACCAGCTTATCGGGGTATCCCATTTCACATACCTCCATTATGTCTGTACTAGAATGAACCGTGACATGAAAGCTATTTAGCTATGACCTTTGTCTAGATTAGCTTGCTTCCATGGCTGCACCACCGTTGTGTCTCAAGTTGAAACGGCCCATGGACGGGATGACGGCATCCAAAACAAAAACAAACACACAGAAATGAGAACATACTGGCTTTCGCATCTTCACCAGAGTATTACTGCTGTGTAGAGTGTGACCAACTTTTATCTCATGGTATTACATATCGTCACCCTATTAAAATAATGGCCTAAGTCATTTTCTTACGAAAATTAGTTTTTGGCTTAAATCATCTCTTGATAATGCCGGCCACCAGTTTTTTGTGTTTTCCCAAAAACTTGAAAAATGACTTAGGCTATCATTTTAATAGGGTGACATTATTTTATTTCATTTATATGTGTGTTTCACTGCCAACAATGAATAAATAAATAAATAAACGATATATCCTATTAGCCTATTAGTTTCCTTAATGTCTGATGATATATCATGGTAATTTCATAATTTATTATAGTAAACCTACTAGGGGCAGTCAAACAATAGATTTTTTTATTTGCATACTTTTAATTAATCCTGTTATTGATCATTGACTGGTCTGCAGTCAGCAGACACCCAATTAACAAGCGCTGTAGTTAACTTACTGCTAAATAGTAGCTTTAGCCAGTTTGCCGTCACTGGAAGTACTTTTATGACATTTTAATTTTACACACTGAGTTTTTCCAAAATAAAATTCAGAAGTCTACTGCTGTCATTCTTCTCCATGACTGCAGCAGGAAGCTAGCCATAAATATTAGATATTTTTATGTAAGTGAATCTGGTATGACAATACTGATCATTTGTAATGATACTGATATGTTTTGTCATCAAGCTTCTGGCTCTTTGTGTTGTTGTTGTGTATATTATTTATTGACAGATCTAATTAAAATCCTGCACACTGCATAACGGGACTTTAGCTTCGAAAGAGCAATCAGTCTTTTTCTCAGGTCTAATTTTACACTTAAACAGGTTTCAAACCACAGCACAAGAATATCACAATATGCTAGTGGCTACTGGCTGCTGTATCCTTTGTGTGAATGAAAGTGCCCACAGCAGCAGGCGGAAAGGACCGGCTGGGTACGTGAGCAGGCCGGAGTTATGACCGGCATGCAGCAAGAATGGCCATAGGGCCGATATCGGCTCGTGCTGTGATGCAACTCTTTAAATGAAGTTCAACACTTTGGGAAATGAAAGTTGGTCTGAAGCTAAAGGCAGGAGACAATTAGCTTAGCTTAGGAAGGCGGGGGGGGGGGGGGGGACAACAAGCCACCTAACAGCACTTCTAAAGCTTGATAATTAACGCATTATATCCGATACATAAAAACAACAAGTATGGGAACGCTGACTTCCTCCGGTCTTACTGTCATTGCACAGTCTGTTATGTTTGCTATGCACAGACCATATTTTTTATTATATTGTACTTCTCACATTGCTGCCTTTCAATTGCCTTTTATGGTTGCTGCAATATATCTATTTTCATCCTATTATCTATTTTTAAACTTTGATTGATGGCTCGCCGTTCATTTTGGATAGTAATGGAAATATTTCATTGTGCAGGGAAACATGTATCCTTACTGTTCACATGACAATGAACACTTTAAATCTTGAATCATTTGCACTACTCATTGTGTGTTTATACCTTGCATTTTTACTGTATTTATTTCATGTTTTTCTACTCACATTCTGTGCATATTTGTTATATATTTGTATTTTTTATTTAAATCTCAAGGAGTACCATTGCAACCTTTTGTCTGCTGCAGAATAATGACAATAAAAAAAATGTAAAATTTTGAATCCTCCTGGTAATCAAAATATATTTTAGTCTGAAAAAGGTTTGTGAACCACTGACAGGGACACTAAAATATAAACTGAGCCACCACTAATGATATTGTGTGGTAACACCTGTGCTCTCACCACAAAATGGATGCTGTGTTTACACTGGTTGATCTGTGAGCTCAATGATTTCAGTCTGCTGTTTTATTCAGATGATATGTGGCACTGAGAGATGGATTCACAGAAGTAAAAGTCAAAAAAGTCTGCTTCTAGAGTTACAGGCTCTGTCCTGTCTCTGGATATAACATCACCTACTGAGCAGCGCCAAGTTTCACTTTGAAGAAAGTGTTTTCACCAAAAATGAAGTGCAGAAACAAAAGACCTCGCAATAATAACTATGCTTGCCAATTCAGAGCGTCGGTGTCACAAAAAAATTGAATACTGGTGGATTTTGTCACTCATGTCATTATTCTTTGTCTTATAATGACATCATCATGCTTTAATTTGGGAAGTACACTTCCTGTAATGCTTTGCAGGATGTAAACAGGAAGTATATACTTTCATTCTTTATGATTTTTAAGCGGATTCATGGACATTTATTTGACAATAATATTGCATTGCACGATCTGATCTCACCAAATAGTTAACAGTCCTGGATTATTCCTGGACCACTAACCCTAATCCTTACCCTAACTTTAAAAACTTTGACATTTGTCCTGGACTGTTAAGTACTTGGTGATATCAGGTCATCCATCAGTGTCCATTAGTGATTAACTTCCTGTTGGCACACCTGTCCCTTTCACCTTGTGCATATGTTAGCCTTATGGCTTTCCTCTTTAGCTCCCCTCTTTTCTTTAGTTCTTTGCAAAAATAACAAGGTGACCATAACAACAGAGCAACTGAGTCGTGTCTCGTCTGCATCCAACCACTGTTACAACAGGTGAGAGGCAGTGTAAGTGCTCTAGTAAGAGGAACTAATACTACAATGGTGCCAATTTGCCAAAATACAAACAAATATACTTAAGTTGTGGACACTGTACTTCTGGTTTATATTTGTGTGATAAAGTCTGTGTGAGAAAGTTGTGAGTCTGCCTAACAGAGGTGCCGGTGTTGCTGAAAAACCAGAAAAGCCATTGTGTTTGTTCACTCAGAGTGATAGCAGTAAAACTTGCCAGTGATGAATGCACTGTGGGGCTGTCCCCGAACAACAACAGCTCGGTGTCGCTCTCCCACTCGTCGTCCGAACCGTCCCAGTACCTCCTGCGCTGACCTGAGGACTGGGACCGGGTCACCACCTTGGCTGATGACAGGGTGGTATCCTTGGAGTCTGGACATTGTCCGGTAGTGGACTGGAGAGTCCTCTGGTGTTTGTCCTGCATGCCTTCGCCCAGAGATAACGCTGTCTCCTGCTCGTCGTCGTCTTCGAACAGCGACGACTCGAAGTGAAGAAAGCCGTTGGCGAAGGGGCTGCTGCTGTCGAGGGAGAAGGCTGGACTGGGTGGGCCAGAGAAGCAACCCTCTGTCTTTTTCTCAGGGAGGAAAGGGTCACTGATGCGATTGGCCACCTGGGCGTCTCTGCTTTTAGTTTGGACGAAAGGTTGTTTTGGTCCAGAGGAAGAAGTGCATCCAAAGCTCTCCTCCCTGCTGGTGCTCTGGATGCCAGAATAATCACTGATCCAGGAGTCCCTTTCCATCTCCATCACCTTCCCCCTCTCTTTCTTGTTCATCCCCCACTCCCAGCTCCTCTCCGGCTCCCTCACCGGCAGGACCAAGTCCGGCTGACTAACCATGGTGGTGAGATGCTGCAGCCTCCTGAGAGGACTATAGGAGGAAGACGAGGAGGAAGAGGAGGAGTCCCTTTGTGTGAATCCATAGACGGATGTATGCTTCAGGGAGGCAGTGGCAGACATGTTTAGTCCGGGCCTGTGGTCATGGTGTCTGGAGGTGCAGGAGAGGTCACGGCCGGGGGTCAAAGGGCAGCTGGACAGATGGGTGTCCCTGCTAGGGCCTGGGTAAGGCCCACTCATATTGGCATGGTTCCTCCCTGCAACATAAGCAAAAAAATATCACAGTGGATGAAAACAAACAAACATATGATATACTTGTAGGACTCAGCCGTGATTAATACAACAGTATTTTCTGTAATCCTACAATAATACTTTATATATTTACATTTAAACAAATGTTTTGTTTTTTGGCACAGCATCTGTCATATCAACTTATTAAGTTATTAGCCTATTATTAGATATTTGTTGAAAAGTGACACAGCTCAGACATGTAATACATGAAAAAAAACAATCTGCCTAAAAATACAACACATGCAGACTCACTGGCAACGAGCGGTTCGACATAAAGTGACATTATTCTTCTTATTATTATTTTGTGTGGAGGGATTCTGCGCAAACAGTTGCCGTAAAGCCATTGAATGGGGGTAAAAACCCGTCGTGATATGATGAAAATGACATCGATGAGGTCAGCAGCATGCACAGTGAGCGCGCGCACGCACATGCGCAGCATAAAGGCTTAAAAATTAATTACAGCGCGTCATGTTAAAGAAAACAACCGTTAAACACTCCGGGCTGCAACCAGCAGCTGGAATTAAAATGGACCCGTTCGTGCACGCGCGCTTGCACACACATACAGTGGTGTGTACAACTGCATGTGTGTGAGTGTGAGAGTGTGTGTGTGTGTGTGTGTGTCATGGCTTTCAGTGGCTCCCATGCTTGCTCACTAAACGCCACACAACACGCAAAACAAGGCCGACAACACACGCTGACGCACTAGATGCAGTCTATCTGTATGTCTATCTGTCTGTCTGTCTGTCTGTGGGGCTGTGCATCCCCCCCAAAAAAACAGGCAAAATAACGGAGAAAACGGCAAAATGCACGGGATCCGTCGCGAGATTCTTACCATTCCGGTGTGGGCCGCTGCGGACGCGCGCCTCAGGCCGCTCATTTTGGCGTCTAAACGTGCCAAAATGCGATTTTTTGAAAGCGGATGAGGAGAGTCCCGGCGGCAGAACTACTAGGCCTGGATCCTGTGAAACGTACTCACTGACTGCCCCCTCCACCTCCCTCCTACACCTCCTCCTCCTCCCTACATGCGCTAAAGCCAGCGGCCCCTGGAATAAGAGATCCAGGCGCGTTGTGCTCCTCCACCACCTCCTCCCTCCTCCTCTTGCTGCTTTCTGAAAACTACAACTTTATAATTCGTCCTGTGTAGATCATCTGCTCTGTTGAATGGCTATTTCCTGCCCTCCACCTCCACCACCACCTCCTGAAAGTCAGCCTCCCTCTCTGCTGTGCGCACGGCCAGGCGTCAACACCGCCTCCCTCCCCAGCCGGTCCACGGCATGGAGCACAGAAGGGGCCGTAAATCACCCGTTAAATAAACAAAAATAAACTAACAACGTTCACGCACACGACACCTCCATAATGATAATAATAAAAGACCCCGCCCCCCTCCTTAATTACATCAATTATTGACCTAAACCAGGCTGCCACCACCAGTGACAGTGCCAAAGTTGTGCCAACAAACTGGCTTCATCTTCACCACCAGGGCAGCACTGGAAATAAAACACAATAATTAAAAAATGTCCACCACTAACACGTCTGAGAGGCGGTGAGATGGTGCAGCAGGCTACCCGGAAAAAACACACATAGATGGGGTTTCCTTTCCTGAGACGAGTTGCTGTGTAGTCTCTGGCTGCACACCCGGTCCCTTCAAAATGGAGTCCTCCAGCCTTTAGAGGAGGAGGGAGGAAAAAAAACAGGCCACAAAGTGTTAATACATGTTCGATATAAAGTTCACCCAGCCACGGAGGAGCTGAGCCTCAAAGCGCACCTCTTCTGAACCCTCGAGGTGTTTCTTGGAGGCTGTTTCTGTGTCTTGGATCAGGAAACATTCCACCAACACCTTCTACATGTTGTGCCTCCCAAAGTCTCGTTTTGTGCCACGACAAGAAGGGACTGATATCCTCTCTATGTGCGTGTTCGTGTGTGTGCCAAACGCAAAATATTAAACATTTAATGACACTTGAAACGTCGACTGTGCTGGTGGCTTTCTGGTTTGTGCAACGAGGAAGGAAACACACGGTTTATTTTTATTTTTTGTTTTGTTTTAATCCAGAAACGAAGGGGTGAAAACCTGCAAAACAGCTGCGAGATCTCTGCTGTGGCATGTTTGATTTTTGGATTTGGAGACGATGTGAGAGTGATGGGGGGCGGGTGTTTGAGGTGTGACAGAAAAAATATACCCCATGAACAGTGTTGTCACCGGGAGGCGATATGGGGAAACGGCGGGTATGATTATGATCGACACGGCCGCAGGAAACCAGCAAACCGTCCTCCTCCTCCTCCTCCTCTTCCTCCTGCTCTGCAGATTGAAGGTCGCAACACATAAAAATGTCGAATCTCTGAAGGAGAGTTTTCTGAATCTCGGTCCTTCAGCAGGAGATTTAGCTGGGAAAGTGGAGCAGACAGAGACGGGCACACAGGGCCTGCTGCGGGTTTTACGCAGCGCAGAACAGCGCCGCGCCCCGGCGGCTGCGCGCACCTCCCAGTGGAGCACCGTCATTGTAATTAACGTGATTTCACTTCCCGTTTCACAGAAACCGGGTCATGTTTCCACACCCAGGACTTTCCCCTGATGCGGGTTTTTATCTGAGTCTGAGCCCTTAAAAACTATTTTAAAACTGCCTTCATTTCTATTTTCTGTCAAACTTTATGATTCAGAGGGAATATTCTGCTTTTTTACTCCACTACAATTATTTAAAGTTACTTTTATTAATGACACAAAATATCATAAAATATATTAAGATATATTATGCTTATTAGTAATTAGTATTTCCAATTTCTGCTATTTATAATCCCTATGGCTCAGATGGAATACTGT
Source organism: Synanceia verrucosa (assembly GCA_029721515.1). Taxonomy (NCBI): domain Eukaryota; kingdom Metazoa; phylum Chordata; class Actinopteri; order Perciformes; family Synanceiidae; genus Synanceia; species Synanceia verrucosa. The sequence goes on along the minus strand of CM056565.1, from coordinate 19,230,381 downwards.
GCTTTTTACCCCACTACACTTATTTTAAATTACTATAATAATGCAAAAGATTATAAAATATATTCATATATAACTGTTATTTCCATTTTCTGCTACATCTAATTCTTTTTAATTTAGATGAAATTGTGAACTTTTTACTCCGTTACACTTATTTGAAATAACCTTTATTAATACTGCAACATACACTATATTGCCAAAAGTATTCGCTCACCCATCTAAATAGTCAGAATCAGGTGTTCCAATCACTTCCATGGCCACAGGTGTATAAATTCAAGCACCTAGGCATGCAGACTGTTTTTACAAACATTTGTGAAAGAATGGGTCGCTCTCAGGAGCTCAGTGAATTCCAGTGTGGAACTGTGATAGGATGCCACCTGTGCAACAAATCCAGTTGTGAATTTTCCTCACTTCTAAATATTCCACAGTCAGCTGTCAGCTGTATTATGAGAATGTGGAAGTGTTTGGGAACAACAGTAGCTCAGCCACAAAGTGGTAGACCACATAAACTGACGGAGCGGGTTCAGCGGATGCTGAGGCACATAGTGTGAAGAGGTCACTAACTTTCTGCAGAGTCAATCACTACAGTCACTACAATCACTACAGCCCTCCAAACTTCATGTGGCCTTCAGATTAGCTCAAGAACAGTGCACAGAGAGCTTCATGGAATGGGTTTCCATGTCCGAGCAGCTGCATCCAAGCCATACATCACCAAGTGCAATGCAAAGCGTCGGATGCAGTGGTGTAAAGAACGCCGCCACTGGACTCTAGAGCAGTGGAGACGCGTTCTCTGGAGTGACGAATCATGCTTCTCCATCTAGCAATCTGATGGAGGAGTCTGGGTTTGGCGGTTGCCAGGAGAACGATACTTGTCGGACTGCATTGTGCCAAGTGTAAAGTTTGGTGGAGGGGGGATTATGGTGTGGGGTTGTTTTTCAGGAGCTGGGCTTGGCCCCTTAGTTCCAGTGAAAGGAACTCTGAATGCTTCAGCATACCAAGACATTTTGGACAATTCCATGCTCCCAACTTTGTGGGAACAGTTTGGAGCTGGCCCCTTCCTCTTCCAACATGACTGTGCACCAGTGCACAAAGTCCATAAAGACATGGATGACAGGGTCTGGTGTGGATGAACTTGACTGGCCTGCACAGAGTCCTGACCTCAACCCGATAGAACACCTTTGGGATGAATTAGAGCAGAGACTGAGAGCCAGGCCTTCTCGTCCAACATCAGTGTGTGACCTAACAAATAAGCTTCTGGAAGAATGGTCAAAAATTCCCAAAAACACACTCCTAAACCTTGTGGACAGCCTTCCCAGAAGAGTTGAAGCTGTTATAGCTGCAAAGGGTGGACCGACATCATATTGAACCCTATGGATTAGGAATGGGATGTCACTTAAGTTCATATGCGAGTCAAGGCAGGTGAGCGAATTCTTTTGGCAATATAGTGTATATTAACATATATTATTATTAATTAACATTTTAGAAACTTTCAGGGATAATTCACAAGCTACCCAACAGTATATAAAGTAAATAGCCCTGCATTCAAAATTGAAAGTACAAAAGTATCAGCATCAAAATAAAGTATCAAAAGTAAAAATATGTATAATGTTGTCAATTATGTTCATCACCATGTTGCAGCTGGGAAACATGGGGCTGATTTACTTAACCTATACTAATATTACTCTCTTATGTGTGTGTTCTACTTATATTCAGAATCTGCAAAGTAACTTCACCTAAGTAGAGTCCGACGTCTAAGTTTTTTTCTACAAGTACTACAAATCCACTTGTCCCATCTAAATTCTTACTTGCCCCCGCTGCCTAATAAGTTCTTTTTCTCACTGTGTGGTGCATACTTTCACTTATGACTTATATTCTACTAAAATCCATTTCCTGATGACTGTATACAGCATTTCTTTCTTCAGAAAGCAGTATTTATTGCTATTTCACATTTGATCAATAGCAGTTACACCCTCCGTGCCCTGTCTGAACAGGTCTGTTCTAACCGATCACCAATGTTGTGCCAGTTCATACTTTTTTTTTTCAAAAATTTTATTGACTTTTAACATATTTAACATACAAACACAATAACAGTAACATTGACAAAGAGTGAAATATTACATTTTTCATATAATAAGACATCACATTTTACACATCAAACAAAACTAAATTGACAATAAATAAGGAAGTAAATAAAAGTAGAACAATGACATCACAAAGTACTTAGCTCCTCACAACAATATCAAAGCTATGCATGTCTTCTTTTCTTCTAGTTATATAGGTCAACCTCTCTAGTACAACACAGGATCTCCTTCACCCACACATGTATTGGAGGTATATCCATTTTTTTTCCAAGACAAAGCAATCATTCTCCTGGCCTGCAGGAGACCAAAGTCAATCAGAATTGATTGTTTTGAGCTAACAGTAAAGTTTTCTGGATATATGCCTAGTATACACAGGTTTGCTTGGTGGGGGTCCTTATCAGTTCATACTTAAAAAGAACTAGCTTAAAGTTCAGTTCACACATGAAAATGAACTAGTTCATGTTCATAGTTCAGTTTTTTTAAAAAATGAACTTGTGCCAGTGGGCTGCCTGATGAAAAATTAAATGGGAATAAACGTCACAACATGCAGTAACGTGACTTTGAGGAGGAACAGTTCTTCAAAGATAGAGACAAATTACACTGGTTATATACAGTCTCTAGGCAATACTCTCTAGTACAACACAGGATCTCCTTCTGTAGTGACTTGGGCTGGGAATCGGGGGGGTCGCCAGTTCAAGTCCAGGTCAGACCAAATGTGGAGAGTGGACTGGTAGCTGGAGAGGTGCCAGTTCCTCCTCCTGGACACTGCCGAGGTGCCCTTGAGCAAGGCACCGAACCCCCACCTGCTTGGGGCGCCTGGATAAGGGGCAGCCCCCTCACTCTGACACCTCTCCTCCAATGCATGTGCATGTGTTTGTTCATAACTTGTGTGTGTAATGTGCAACTGAAAAAAATATACCAACAGAGTGAAAAAATGTTTCCCTCACTGAGGGATCAATAAAAGGAATTCTTCTTCTTCTTCTTCTACTCAGGTAAAGTAGAAGTACAGTACAATAGCTGAGTAAATGTACTAGTCTAAACTGTCCGTAAACTGCGATAAAGTCTAACTGTATGAAGGTTATACTGACAAGACAAAGTTTTATGATCATTTTGGAGTCTACAGTTTAACCGTATTACATTGCATTCATATTGACAGGTGTTTAATATTGTGTCCACTCTCATTAATGTGAATCAAGGTGGACTAAGGCTCCATCCCAAACTGGCCTTTACACCCCCCCAGCACGCTCACCCTCTGTACCATTTACATGGAGACTCTGCCACATTAACCACGTCGTACGGAGGGCTCGTGGTTTGTTAATGACGATGCATCGACGCACACGGCTTAAGCAGGATGTGCAAGGGCAAAATGGAGGAGGAAATAGCATAAAATGTTAAGTTCCACATGCATCCATTATGTCCCTCGCATCTTTGTCTCACTGAAAGATGTTTTGGAAAGATAAAAAAGACAAAACTAGCAAATCTTACTCTATGCTGATGTTTAGTTTGATTGTTCACCCCGGCTCCTCATAATGGAAGAACAACTGGCATCATTTGTTTGATTGGAAATGTCAAATGGTCCTGGGGCTGAAAGACTTGTAGAATCACTTAAAATGATTTTAGGTATAATGCAACTCCTACCATTGTAATGGTTGCTGAATTTATGATGCACAGGAAGCGACTTTTGTTGCCATGGCGACGTTTTCCGATGCAGTGAGGACAGTGTCCCATACCTGCTCATCTTATTTAAAACCTCCCCTCCTTCCTAAAGTGGTCTCCACAGCTGGAGTTTGGTTTGTGGTTGTGCTTCAATACTGGACATTACTTCTCAGTATAACGCGAATTATAGCCTTAAAAATTACAATACACAGCTAAAAAAAAAAATAAAAAAAAAATAAAAAATGGGGGTGTTTGTTTCAGGACCGTCTCATATGACTGCATAGGTGTAGGAATGAATTTCACAACTACGTGTAAACCAGTGGTGGACTTAGTGAATTTAATATAATAGCATATCAATATCAATAGACAGTGGCCACTAAAGGGTAGTGAGCACTTCTTGTTCGAATTAAACATTGTTGTGCTCAGCTAACAGTTAGTACCCTGATTTTGAACTGCCGCTAGCTAGATAGCTAACTGCTGCGAGCTAACTGTCGCTCCCTAGCTAGCTAACTGCCACTCCCCAGGTAACTGTCGCTAGCTAACTGTCGCCAGCTAGCTAGCTGACTGCCGTTATGCTAAATAGCTGCCGCTAGCTCAACATTAGCACTAATCACAAAGTACATTTTCTTGTATGTCACTGAACCACCATCACTATAAACATTATAACCACACTGTTACCTGCCATCTCCTCTGTCTCGCCATCTTGAAACTTTGGCGATGAGCTCAGCGGTTCCCAGCCGACACCAATAGGCCCCGGTGGGCTGCTTGTCAAGCGGCTGCAGGAATAGAGCCCGGGGCCCCGGGGCCTTTCTGTGTGGAGTTTGCATGTTCTCCCCGTGTCTGCGTGGGTTCTCTCCGGGTACTAGGTCTTCCTCCCACCATCCAAAAATATGCATGGGGATTAGGTTAATTGGCTAATTTAAATTGTCCGTAGGTGTGAGTGTGAGTGGTTGTCTGTCTCTATTGTGTCCTGTGATGAACTGGACACTTGTCCAGGTTGTACCCTGCCTCTCGCCCTAAGATAACTGGTAGAAAATGGATGGATTGACAATCAATAAAAAAAATTAATAATCAATGAAATAAGCACTCCACCACCCTCACCAGTGATCATTAATAATGAATTTAACTGTTGAATATTATTACTTATTGCTGCAATCTACAGCAACACTACTTCAACTCAAGTACTCAAGTACTTGAGTACTTAAGTACTCAAGTACTTGAGTACTTGAGTACTTCCATTTTCATGCTGCTTTATACTTCTGCTTCATTACATCTCAGAGGCAAATTTTGTACTCTTTGCACCACTGCTCCTCTAAAAACACATGATGCATGACATGATGCAGTTCGACCCAGTTGTACGAGCATCTAAAATTAGCTCCACATTGACAAACAAATTATTAAAATGCTCTAACATCTATGTTTTAGTGATAAAGACAGAACATTACAATATTTTATAATTATATAAATCTGTAAAAGCTGCAATTTTGGACGAGTATTTTTCTTGAGTAACATTCAAGATTCTCACTTATACTGTAATGCAGTAGTATTTTGGCAGTTGTTTCTGCTTACTTTCATACTCAAGAGTATTTTTTTCTTGTAGAGACTCATCTTGTCCACTAGAGGGAAGCACAGCATATTCAATGTAATATACCGGTACTCTATACTTGTACATTTAACTACTACATGGAAATACTGGTACGCTGTTTATATACATCCTTATACATGATATATACGTTATACATCCCCCTATTCTAAAGAGGATGAAAAATTACTTAAGTATAATCATACCATATAAACCAATAAATAGAAGATGAATATATAATGTAAATAATTACATGAACAAAATAATTAAAAATGTAGAACAATAGTAAATAAAAGCTGAAGTAATTGAAATAAGTAATTAAATAATCAATAATAAAGTAATAAGACACAATTAAAAAAATAAACGTTTTTAATAAATGCAGAAATTAAAACAGAAGAAGAAATTCACGCTGAAATAATTACAAAGAAATACTTTGCAAATACTTAAAAAAAAACAAAACAATCAAATCAAAATCAAAAGCTTTTATTGTCATTATATGACGGTGCATACAACAAAATTAGGAGCGCTGCTGCACATGGTGCTCAGTGAAATCACAAGTGTAAAAAAGATATAAAGATTTAAAATAGAAAAGACATAAATAAAGTTATCAGAAATGAATAAAGTTATAAGAAATGAAATAAAGTTATAAGAAATGAAACACTATTTACAGTAAATAAAATCAATAAAAATAAAATGCATGGAACAATACATAAACAACATAATTACAGAAATTAATTAAACAGATAATTCCCTAAAAGTTGGTAAATAAACCGGACATAAATAAATAATTGTTTCAAATCAATTTCTGGATTTGTGTACATGTATGTTAATGAGGTAGGATGTCCTGACTATTCATTCATTTATTTACTGATCACTTTTCACACCAGTCATTTTTCATCCTCCTATACAATCATCAGGTGAAACCTGGACTTGACTTTGTCGACCTTTCGCTGCCTTAATTTAATCGATTAACCTGCAGAAGACAATCAGTGTGAAAAAAAAAATGAGTGTAAGTGCAAACTCTTAGAAAACTTAGAAAAGCGTATTTTCTACAGATTTTAACTGCTTTATCTGCATTGTGTATTTTGGTTGATATATTTACTACAGTTAGAACATTTCACCTGCTCTTCTCCCAGATTCAATACGTCTGCTCCTTTCACCTTAAAATGACCAATAAGATCCTGAGTATTCCTCAGTGAGAGCTCCTGGTTGGGAGGAAGCGTTCACACCACCCTGATGAAGTTTTAGTTGACTGTCCCTCCAGAGATCCGGAGGCCCACGTTTGCCTCCTCTCCCCGGAAACATGAGCGTCTTCCTGTTGTTTTAGATTCCTCTTCACTCCCCCACTGCCAATCCATGACCTTTGACCCCAGCTGAACCCAGCTGTCAGCTGTCCTGGCCGGCTTGGAACGACTCTCATTTCAGTTTCACTCCACTTCCTCTCTCTGTGTAGGACTAAATGTACTCGGATACAGCGGGCTGAAAATACTCCATTACACTGAAACACCTGTTAGATATTTATTTTACTTCGTACTTAAACTCATGTCCTCTCTTGACTTGAGTAATTTCTTCTTTTTTTCCTGTTGGATTTAACTAGTAAATACTGATGCAGAGAGCCTCAGATATAAGAATTTCATTCTTCCAAACATCTGGAGTCAAGTCACAGCTGACCGATGACCCCGGATGCTGACTCATCATGTCACCATGGAGACGAACATCAGCTGTTAGAGGATCAGCAGCTGGACGTGTTGGCTGAATCGAGCTGATGAAGCTAATGAGGCGATTACAATACAAGCACTGTGAATATATGAAGAAGTGCAGGTCCTCCTATTGGTGTTTTCCTGGAAATGCATACTAATAACTATACTAACTACTACTACTATTAATACTGCTACTAATAATAATAATGATATAATCACAGGATGTTCTACTCAGTTGAATAAATTCTATATATAGAAATAAAGTAGTAGAAGTAAATTATAAAATAAAATAAATAAATACAGAAACTTCTATTCAACCAGTCACCCCCTGCTGGCAGATAGAAATGCGGGTCCAGCTTTGGATATTATTTATTGTACCATCCATCCATTATCTACCGCTTATCCTCATAGGGTCGCGGGGGGGCTGGAGTCTATCCCAGCTGTCTTAGGGCAGAAGGCAGGGTACACCCTGGACAAGTCTCCAGTTCATCACAGGACACATAGAGACAGACAACCACTCACACTGACATTCACACCTACGGTCAATTTAAATTAGCCAATTAACCTAATCCATATATATATATATATATATATATATATATATATATATATATATATACGTATATACCATCACAGGGCACATAGAGACAGACAACCACTCACACTCATATTCATACCTACGGTCAATTTAAATTAGCCAATTAACCTAATCCATATATATATATATATATATATATACCATCACAGGACACATAGAGACAGACAACCACTCACACTGACATTCACACCTACGGTCAATTTAAATTAGCCAATTAACCTAATCCCCATGCATGTTTTTGGATGGTGGGAGGAAGCCGGAGAGAACCCACGCAGACACGGGGAGACACATGCAAACATGCAAACACAGAAAGGCTCCGGGCCCGGGATTCGAACCCGGTACCTTCTTGCTATGAGGCGACAGTGCTAACCACTACACCACCGTGCATGAACTATAAGTATTGATATCTAGTCGTTTTAACGTGTTATAATGTTTACAATTATTAAAAAAACTGAGTAAAATAATCATAAAATTGAAAACCCAGTGATTTATTGGATAAAGTGTTTATTAGAATATTACTTGAGTTCCAAGTAAAGATAAGTCATGTTTTGGGTTGAAGTCAGTCAGTGCAGCAGCAGCAAAGGGGCGGCAACATCAAATAATTATAAATGTGTTGTCCTTTTTGAAATTATATCTTGTGTGTATGCCCATCGTGAAAAGTGAGTATCAGTGCTGCCTTAATAAAGATGTTTTGAAACCTCACACTAAATATCCTCTCTACCCTAATCAGAGCTCATTACCTCTCCTCATATACATAATCCTTGTTAATCCTCCTTGTACTCACGAGCGACACGTGAAAAGAAGACGAAGAAAAAAACTTGCTTTCAAACGCTTCATTCCAGCGTAAAAAAAATATCTCAGGATACCATTAAAAAAATCAATTATGCCTTTCCTCTCTTTTTGAACACACACTTCTGTAAAAAAAAGAGACGTGTATGAAAGGAAAGAGGAAGTGCTGAGGGCTTTGAAAGCTGCTGAGAAAGGAGAAGGTGAATGAGTGGCGCTGGTAGCCGGCGGCTAGCACAAAGTGGAGTGGCAAGCGCCATTCTCCCCGCCAAAAGAGGGAGACCCTCACAAGGGGGGCCGGTGAGGACCTAGAGGGCCCTCGGCAGCCCAGGACCTCCTTGCTTAATGAGAAATTCCTGGGGATTTAGAAGGGAGCAGAGGTCTTCATTTTCTCACTGGTAGCTGGGTGATGAGGACTCCCTTTCAGCCCCGTACCGTCCCCAGAGGAAGGGACCCCCCCCAAAAAAACAGTGAACAGGGCCAGGGGCCCGCCTGCCTGCTGGATTATGTATATGAGAAGTGGGTTGTAGGATCACAACACTGCAAAAAATGTCAAGTCATTTAAAGCTGCACCTGCTTAATTAAGATGCTGTTTGGTTTCATTCAATCAGGAAATGTCCTCACAAGTATAGAGGAACACAGTCAACGTTCAAACACACACACCTGATATCATTAGAATATGTAAACAATGTTTTAAAGATAAGATAAGATCAGATCTTTGGAACACCTTTTGGACCTTTTTTTGGACCCTCTTGGCCCCTCTTTGGACATTCTTCAGACCCTTTTGGGACTCATTTGAACCTCTCTGGACCTTTTTTGGATCCTCTTTGGACTATTTTGGACCCTTTTGGGCCCCCAGCAGAGCTTCAGAGCCAGAGGCTTCCATTGTGTCCAGGGATCTCTTGCTGAGGATCGACGCTGATGAAATCAAGCCCGGTTTGCTGTTTGAAGGCTTCACAGGTGGAGGGACGGCGTCGTCTCTCCAGGACTCGACTCCTTAGGAAGCCGCTGGTATTCATGATGGAGGACAAGCTGTCAGCGTTCAACATTTAGCTCTGACACAAAACAGCAGCAGCAAAAGTAGATTTTTACATTTGCACACCCACTTCAGAGTAATGATGTTAACATCTAGTGCATTTAGTGACATTTAGTTACTAATATGAAATATGAATTAATCCTCATTTCAAATTTTCAGATTAAAACATGTAAGATGTGCTGATATTATTCAGGCTTTAGGAGGATACAATAAACATATTCAGGTAACACGTCTCAGTTAAGGTTTGCTGTTTTCTTGTTTCCTTTCCTTTATTTACACCCAGACAAGAGTTTACAGAGATTCAGACCCAAAATAAAAGCTCATATATCTGGTCAGAAAGAGAAACACAACAACTTTAAATCAGGAAAGACAATTACTTCTTTAACATGGAAATACTCAAAGTAAAGCACCTTGAATTTGCACGTAAATCCTGACAGGCTCCACCTCTGTAGAACAAAAACTCTTGTTTAACAATGATTAATTGCAAAATAAATCATATAAACATGAAAACAGCAGGTTTATTTCTGCTCTGTGGACGCAGCAAAAACAGGCTTTAAATCTTCTCAGCACCACATTTTAAAAAGACGCAGAAGTGCAGAAGATGTCTTTTTTTGTAGGACAAAATGTCCAGCTAATTGGTTTGTTAAGAAGAGAGAGAGAGAGAGAGAGACGTGGACAGAAATGTCCCCTTTTCTGTCCATCCAGACAGGTTAAATGTGCAGTTAGGACTGGACAATGGAGGCGTCCTTTCACATGCAAAGACACGGTTTACGGAGCGAGCCGCGGGGCCGGTGTTCAGACTTCAATTGAGAGGCACCAAAGCGTGACAGTGTACCCTCCCATGTTCCCTCCTTTCCTTTCCTGCCCTCCTTCCTTACTTCCCTCCTTCCTTCCTTGCCAAATAACAGAACTTTTAATTTTAGTAATTAATGATTTGCACTCATTTACACGACCTCATTGTGAGTTTTTACTTTTTGTTTTTTCATTTCAAACATTTCTAATCACATACTCTGTATATTTTGTTATATTTGTATAGTGTTTAAATAAATCTCAGGGAGTACCATCACCATACTTATGAATTGTTGTCTGCAGCAGAATATGATGACAATCAAAATCTTGAATCTTTCTTGCTCTCTGTAGCTGTTTTTATATTGATGTCTTTGTTAGTCAGCAATAATCTTATTTCTATATGTTTCTTAAGTTATTAATGGGTGAAATAAGGTGTTTTGTTTTAACAGCAGATTAATGTTTATTCTGCAACATGCACTTTTAGTCTGCATTATTCCCAAAAAGAGGAAGGAGAATAATACCTTTTTACCCTAAATCAAGGTTTCTGGCAACGAGTAAAAATATATTTCATGACTGATTTTTGTTTGTTGTTATAATGCCTGGAGCTGCATCACAGACAGGGAATGGTGGTGTTAAGAGAGAGAGGGTGGGGGTGGTGGCAGAGGTGATATCGGTGGTCATACAAAGACCGAAGCCGTGAAATGGTGCTTGTAAAAGCCCGGCGCTGGTCCACTCATTGAGTTGTCAATCTGCCCGGCAGGTCTCCTGTATGATGAGATCTGTCAGAGAGAGACCAGGAGGGGTCGGCTGACCTAATACTGCATCACCTCCCTCCCTTTTCTCCTCTGAGGGGTTTGACTGACACCCCTGCCAGCCCATAATACCACCCCCGTGGCGCCATGGCAGCAGACGGGCCAGACCAATCAAGAGGCTGGACAGGGGCCTCTAAAGACTGGAGGACGCTCAGGAGATACAGGTGGAGAAAATTTAGACAACAAGCTCTGTGGAAAACTACTTCATGAATGAATTATTGATAAATTAAATTCTTTTCCCTCTACATGATACTTCTATAATACTACAGAAAACCAGTCACTGGAAACCAGTAACTGCTAGAATAGAATAGTTAAGGGAAAATGTTGTGATTGGTCTTAAAATCAGAAAATCAGTAAATTAGAGAAATCAACATAACATGATCAAAACACGTGACCTGCATTGCCATGGTAGCTTCCAGAAGCTTCACTCTGGTCTCCTGGCAAACAGTGTAGTATTTCTTGCACTTTTTCTCTTTATATTCTACCTCATTAACTCTGAATATATGGATGTGCTCACAGTGTAGTCACTTCAGGAAATATGGACGACACGTTACTCCAGGAGACGTCCTGAATGGATGCCAGGCCTCCAAAGTAACACTGGAGGACTAATGAAGTGAACAGAGCTGCATCGTCTGCAAAAAGACAGAGATGAACTCCTGAGATCATAGAAACTTCAGGTCAGATGAGTTTGTTGTTGAAAATCAGAACCAGAACCAACATGAAAGCAGAGTTTTCAGACCCAAACAGCTTCACCCATTGGCCTTTAGCTTGCCATCACCTCCTTCCACCTTCACACTATCTCTTTGTCCACAGTCCACAGCTCTGGACCAGGCACATTGTCCTGTTATTGTCCTGTTATTGCCCTGCTTGACGTCTCTGTCCGTCACTGAGACACAGACACAAAGACGTGTCTCAGTCTGGCGTCTCTCTCTCAGAGGTTACATGTCAATCTGATCTGACAGCCATGATAAAGACTTTAAAACTCAGGAATTTAACACCAGATGAATGCTAAGAGACGTCACCGTCAAACTTTCTAAGTCCTGTTTTTGTTTTAACTCGTTTATTTCACCAAAATGCTGCTGCTGTTGTGAAACAACTTTTCAAAACATAACATATTGCCTAAAAAAGACCAGGGGTGGAAGAACTACTTGGATCATTTACCCAATAATAACAACAACAATATTTATAATAATGACAATATAATTATTAAATAATAATAATGTGAATACTACTACTACCACCACTAATAATAATAATAATAATAATTGTGGACAACAACAATAATACTACTACTTCTTCTGCTACTACTACTAATAATAATCATGACAATACGAATAATACAATAATAATAATAATAGCAACAATAATACATTTTATTTATACAGTGGTTTCGTAAGAACTCAAAGATACTTGGGTTCATATTAAAATAGACACAACTAGAAAGAAACATATAAAAGCAACAAAATGTTAGAAGTAATTTCAGATATTTCGGATGAGTAAAACATAAGTTAAAGTATCAATACCACACTCTGCACGTTCACCAAGTACAAGCCTTTAAAGTAGTTACAATAATTACAAGCTAAGTTGACTTCAAGTATATAGATAAAAGTGATACACAGATTTTATTTTTTGGATTTTTTTTTAAATTTTATATTGAGTTTTCCACCAAATATCAGATACTTTACATGAAGCTCTGCACATTTCATTGTAATATATTAATAAAAACGTGAATATTTTGGATAAACTCTAACAACTGTCTTTACTGGAGCCAAATACCACAATAAACTAGTCCATATCCATTTTGGTCTTGTCTTTGGTGGACGGAACCATCTGTCTGGTTTCTAGTTTCATGCAAATGCCATAACATTTGTTTAAAATGTAAAATTCAGCCTTCAAATTTGACATTCAAAGCTGAGCAGAGAGCTACTGGAAGGACAGAGGCCGAGATTGAGGATTTACATGAGGCAGGGTACAGTTTGTGCTGCAACATATAATGTCAGATGTCAGTGTGGTGAATCATTATTATACGTTTTGGTTATTTGGGTGAACTCAGCCTTTTATATCACATGCAGCTGCAGCATAACATTAGTGAAGAGGATTAGAGACCATCTTGTGACGGGACGGTGCAACCTTAAATCAAGCAAAAGTAAAGTAAAAATTATTGCTTTATTCAATGAAGTTGGCTATGGTAAGGCAACAATAATACACATATTCAGTCATACTAATAAGTGTACGACTGCATATAATGTAGAATGGATGGCATTTAGCTGTTAAAGAGGCACATATTCCTGTCAGGAGTAGGTAGAGACCAAAGTCAGAGCTAAAAGACAGTGAATATTGGACTTGCCTTCATCAGGTGGACAAACACAACTCCTAATGAATGATGTAATTAGATTAGCTAAACTATTTCCTGTCAACATTGAACATAGGGATTGAAATTTAAAAAATGACATTAACATTTTCACATAATATATTAAAAACTTTAAACTTGTAAGAGCTATTTTATTTACCATTTTTATCTGCCTTGTTTTACTTTTAAACCCATGGTCTAAATCCTGAAACACAGGAGCTGTGCAGCAGTTTGAATTAAGTTATTTAAACTATAGAGGTTACTTTTACAGCCTTTCTTTTGAATTAAAAAGAGATTCATCTTGTCGCAATCAAACTGTGGGAGGACATTTCAGGAATACTTGTTAACAACAAAAAAAGTCCAGTTAAAGTTTTATGGTCAATCAAAATCCTGTGGTTGTGTCTTTTATGACCTCGTACACATTCCTGACTCATCTTCACTTACAGTAAAACTACCCACACACACACACACACACACAGACACACACAAGTTGTTTTCATCCAGCCTTCACATGCAACTCTCTATATATTTTAAGAAACATTGTGTTAAAGTGAATTCATGTTTAATTCATTTGTTTAAAGTCATTGCTATTTTGATCAGCTAATGTTAGTCTTATTTTAATTCTTCAGTGTGGATTAATGAACAGATAATTGTGTCATTTGAGGGTGGTAATAGTGTTTCACTTGAGATTATTCGATGTGGGAAGTAGAACATAGTTTACAGACCAAATCATGTATTTTATTTAAAGTATCATCAGACTTTCCATTACGCACATTTAAAATTATAACACTGGAAGATTTACTCCACAAAAATTTTTTTTCATGAAATGACAACTGTGGCGCCCAGAGTCTGGTGCACTTTTTATTGTTTCCAGAGCATTTTATCATGGAAATATCGAATATGCACCTCAACAGTTGGCCCTATGACCATACTAAATGACACAGGCTAAATCCAGCAGCATGTGAAAGACACTAACAGGTTAGCATCAACTGTTGGAGACGCTAACAGGTTAGCTTCAACAACTGTTGGAGAAGATATCAGGTTAGTATCAACAACTGTTCGAGATGAAAACAGGTTAGCATCAACAACTGTTCGAGATGTCAACAGGTTAGCATTAAGAACTGTTGGAGAAGCTAACAGGTTGGCTTCAACAACTGTTGAAGATGTCAACAGGTTAGCATCAACAACTGTTAGAGAAGCTAACAGGTTAGCATCATCAACTGTTGGAGAAGATAACAGGTTAGCATCAACAACTGTTCGAGACAACAATAGGTTAGCATCAACAACTGTTGGCGAAGCTAACAGATTAGCATCAACAACTGTTGGAGAAGCTACTGTTGGAGACACTAACAGATTAGCATCAACAACCGTTGGAAATGCTAACAGATTAGCATCAACAACTGTTAAAGTCGACAACAGGTTAGCATCAACAACCATTGGAGAAGCTAAAAGGTTAGCATCAATACCCGTTGTTGATGCTAAAGTTGGTTCAAAAAGAACCAAACAGTTATTTGATAATTCTAACACTGTTAGACTGCTTAACCTTTGGAGTTGTTAATATTTTAAAACAGTTTTTACATTTAATGTCAACAAAACAAAACAAGATAAATACTATTTTAATAGGTCATTTCAGTTTCCAGTTAGTGACATCCAGACAACAACAAGAAAAACAACAGCATCTTAAACCACAGCATGTGGGATGACTTTCTATTGAGCAACTGAAAAACTTTCTTGTTCTGGGAGTTAAAAATGAAGAGTCTATATTTTGGGCCTGTCAGAGGTGGGTGGTTTGTCCCGGCTTGGCTCGGCTTGGCACGACTCGGCTTGGGAGGCTCCATGTTTGTTTAGACAGCAGGCAGTAATGTGGCGAGCTGCACCCCAGGAGACCGACCAGGAATGTGGCTGAAGGTCTCATCTGGCCTCATCAAAAGACAACCAAGAAAGAAATAAAACCCAAAACCATTGACACAGACTGGACCAGCCAGAGTTCACTTACTGCCACTCATAAAGGCTAAAGAAAGGAGTCAAAATACACATTTTTAACTACCTTATTTTACATCCATGGATCTGTATCCTGGTTTTAATTGTATCTGTATTTGTATTATTTTAACAATATTGAGGCTCTGCAGGCCTGCATTAGAATTAATATAGCAGCTCTGACATTCAACAGATTTTCTTTTTAGAAGTTTAGTTACTTTCACAGTAGATTTATGATTAATAACACATGAAAATCCCAAAGATTTTGCATGCAGTAGTTCAGTACTGTGGTATTAGTACTCCTGGGAGTGAAGCAGCAGTGGCACAGTGAGTATCACAGTGAGCTCAGTGTTTCAGGGAGAACACAGGTAGTCGTTAGCTGGCTTCCTGACTTCCTGTCACCTTTTAATTGGTCCCTCAGACAGAACGGGACAGAAAGGCCTCTGTTTCTGTTGCGAGTTATGAGTTAATAAATGTAAGTAAAGTTATTAAATTAATGTGCTGGAATATAACTTTGTAGGAAGTAAGTGAGGTTTGCCGGTAAGTACAGCAGCTACTTGAGAAAATAAGTGTCCTGTTTCTTTGCCTCCACAACCACCAGGGTCTCCATGGAGACGAGACAGACCTGTAGTGGCGTGTGCCTCCTGGTGTGGAGACAGACAGCGTAGAGTACCAATACTATTACTACTGTTACTATTAATATTACTGCTGCTACTGCTACTGCTACTGTTACCACCAATATTACTGCTGTTACTGCTACTGCTACTGTTACCACTACTATTACTGCTGCTACTGCTACTGTTACCACTACTATTACTGCTGTTACTGCTACTGTTACTGTTACCACTACTATTACTGCTGCTACTGCTACTGTTACTGTTACCACTACTATTACTGCTGCTACTGCTACTACTACTGTTACCACTACTATTACTGCTGTTACTGCTACTGTTACTGTTACCACTACTATTACTGCTGCTACTGCTACTACTACTGTTACCACTACTATTACTGCTGCTACTGCTACTGTTACCACTACTATTACTGCTGTTACTGCTACTGTTACTGTTACCACTACTATTACTGCTGTTACTGCTACTACTACTGTTACCACTACTATTACTGCTGTTACTGCTACTGCTACTGTTACCACTACTATTACTGCTGCTACTGCTACTGTTACCACTACTATTACTGCTGTTACTGCTACTGTTACTGTTACCACTACTATTACTGCTGCTACTGCTACTACTACTGTTACCACTACTATTACTGCTGCTACTGCTACTACTACTGTTACCACTACTATTACTGCTGTTACTGCTACTGCTACTGTTACCACTACTATTACTGCTGCTACTGTTACTGTTACCACTACTATTACTGCTGCTACTGCTACTACTACTGTTACCACTACTATTACTGCTGCTACTGCTACTGTTACTACTGTGGACAGAGTTCTACTACTATACTATTATTAGTAGTAGTATTAATAATAATAATAATAATAATAATAACAACAGCAATTATATAAAAAATAATACATTTTTATTATATATGTGATCCCAGAGGGCTCAACATTAGTCTCACTTCAACCTAATTTTTTGCACCAATGCTGAAAATACATAATTATTACTGTTACGTATTTTTAATTGCTGCTATATCTCTTCAGTTACTGCTTGTGTTTTTTTTGTTTATGTACATAATTTTCCATTTATATATATACACACACACACGGATATATATATATATATATATATATACACACACACACGGATGTATATATATATATATATACATCCGTGTGTGTGTGTATATATATATATACAGTCATGGAAAAAATTATTAGACCACCCTTGTTTTCTTCAATTTCTTGTTCATTCTAATATCTGGTACCACTAAACGTATAATACAATGAACACAACAAAAAATGCAGCTGGTCACATAATACTTTATGTCCTATTTGACATTCTTAAGCTTAATTGATTCCCAGGGTATATAAGAGGCCATTTCATGTCACAAGCAGCACTGTACATGCAAAGGCCTAGAGTGGTTTCCTGCTTACATTCAAGCCGTAGCACAACTCAGAAGTTGTCAGCTCTCACATAATGCCTAAAACAAAAGAATTATGTGAAGCAACAAAGGCAGCCATCTTGGCACTGCTGGAAATTGGCATGAGTGAGAGACAGGTAGCGAAAAACTGAAGATCTCCAAGACAGCCGTTCATTACAACAAAAAAACAAGCTGAACATGGCACTACCAAATTGCTACCTGGCCGTGGCAGGAAACGTCTTTCTACCCCACGAGATGACCGTGCACTCATCCGTTCCTGTGTCAGGAATCGTCGTCAGACCTCCAGGGACCTTAAAAATGAGTGGGCACTGTCGAGAAATGTGACTTGCTCGGCAAGGACAGTTCGAAACCGACTTGTTGAAGCTGGTTTGAAGTCACACAGAGCACGCAAGAAGCCCTTCATCAATGAAAGGCAGAGGAAGGCCCGGTTACTCTTTGCTCGAGACCACAAGGATTGGACTGTTGATGATTGGGCTCAGGTTCTCTTCAGTGATGAATCCAATTTTGAATTGATGCCCGCTCCAGCCAACTTACTGGTTAGGAGGAAGCCTGGAGAAGCTTACAACCCAGACTGTCTTGCCCCTACAGTAAAACATGGGGGTGGATCAGTCATGATCTGGGGTTGTTTCAGTCTGAGTGGAACAGGGCAAATGCAATTGTGTGAAGGCCGAATGAACCAGGTCAAGTACAGGACTACCCTTGAAAACAGTCTTCTTCCATCAGCTGGAAAACTCTTTCCTGCCTCGAATGACTGGATTTTCCAACAAGACAATGCCCCTTGCCACACGGCAAGGTCAGTTAAAGCCTGGATGGAGAACCACAACATTCGTACCATGCCTTGGCCTGCTCAATCACCAGATCTTAATCCAATTGAAAACCTGTGGAAAATCATCAAACTCAAAATGGAGAACCACAAGCCCAAAAACAAAGAAAATTTGTTTGAATTTGTCCAACAGGAATGGGCTGCTGTGACAGCAGAACAATGTCAGAAGCTGGTGGAGAGCATGCCAAGACGCATGGCTGCAGTCATCAAAAACAATGGTTATGCAATCAAGTATTAACTCTTGTGTGTATCATGTGTTTAAAACAAACAGAAAAGAAAACATTGAATGCTTAAAAGTAGTGTTTTTGGCGGTACAATGCCATAGCTATTGATGTAAGAATTTAAGTAATTTTGGTTATTATCAAGAAAACCATGGAAAATGAATAATCCTTAGTTCTTAAATTAAACTCTCATGAGCTATTTTTGTTGTTATCATTATAATTGTCCAAACAAATGTACCTTTAGTTGAGCCAGGCATTAAAATTAACAATAAATTGAAGAAAACAAGGGTGGTCTAATAATTTTTTCCATGACTGTATATATATATATAAAGTACAAAAAAATCTGTGCTGAGCGATGCAATGAAATTTCGATCTGTGTTCAGTTGTTGCACCTGAATGACTACTTTTACTTCTACTAGGTCTTAATTATCCCACCACACGATAAGCAAACGCTGCAGTCTGTAACTTTCAGTACCTATGATAAAAAGAAGACAGATTAATCTCAGATTTTTTCATCATGGCTGCCGGTCAACATCCATAAAAATTTGTTTTCATATTTCTATTTGTGAAAAGATGTTAATGAATGATTAATGATTAATGAGGTGATGCTTTCCTGTTCCTATAACAGGTCTGAACCATAAACAGTGATTTTATTAATTGTTTTAGATTTTAATTAACCTCCTGCTGGAATTCTCAAGCCTGACAAACACAAACATCAACTCCTCTTCATCTCCATCACTAGTCTTCCTCAGCTGAATCTCGCTGAGAACAAAAACTAAATTAAAGGCAAACATTATTTGGTTAATTTCATCAGGACTCCCATGGAAGCTCTTATCTCCTGAACACACAAGAGGTTTGATTTACAGAGGGCGAGTAAACAAAAGTGTTTATTCAACTTGTTTACATCCAACAATGGTAACTGTAAAACTTGTTTGTTTGCCACAGAGGAAAACAAACAAGGTTTCCACAGAGTTTTCCCGTCAAGACGGTGGATTCAGGGTCAGTTTTGATGAGTTTTACAAAAAAAAAAAAATAATAATGGGCAACAAGCAGAATAATATTATGTT
Organism: Synanceia verrucosa; assembly: GCA_029721515.1. Taxonomy (NCBI): domain Eukaryota; kingdom Metazoa; phylum Chordata; class Actinopteri; order Perciformes; family Synanceiidae; genus Synanceia; species Synanceia verrucosa. The sequence goes on along the minus strand of CM056565.1, from coordinate 19,210,833 downwards.
TTTAATCCAAAAGGTCTGTAGAATTAACAGAATGCTATAAAATCTATATTTTCTAATTATTTCAGGCCCTCTAACCCCACATCTGATGCTAAATGCTAAACATTTGTGCTGATTTCTTTAACTTTATGTATGAATGAAAATTGCCCTCACAATATACTGATTTTAGGATGAACAGGTGGGTTTAATGAGGCTGAAACAAGTAGAGTTTGGTGAAGATGACCTGATGAAGCTCTTCGTCTTTTAAAATCCCTCCATGAAGCTACTTCACCACAATTTCATTTTCTGTGATTTAATCTAAATTATTAACCCTAAAGTTTCTACATATGCGAAAGAAACACCTGGATATTATTTTATTTTTATTTTGTTGCCAATTTTGAGTTTGTTCTTTCAGTCAGTATGACTTTAATATATTATACAATTCAAGGAAACCTGCACCTTATTTAAGTGCAAAATAAAGTCACCCTCATGCATTACCTTTTCCTTTAAAGCACCTTATTCAACATTAAATAAACATGTTTTGTTGAGTAAATCCATATTTTACAAGATCAAAAGCTGAGTTTTTTCCCCCAAAATATTTAATGTTTTGTAGAAGAGAAGAATTTTGTCCAGAATTCAACCAAATAATGGAAACAATATGACTCCTATGGAGCTGCTAGTACTTAAAATAAATTCAAATCCAAGCCCAAAAACACAAACATATACAGATATAAAGGAATGCAATTTGGCCCAATAATATCATTATTATTTACTTGTGTACTTGAAGATCTTAAAGGTCTAAATTGGTTCCTGGACCTTGAGAAGAAAGTTTGGGATTGATAAAGAGGGAGTTTGACTGTATAAAAACGTTCATTGACGCACATTCGCCTTAATAACATGCAGTCAGTCACGTCCTCTGGGATAAACACAGCAGCGATTACAGGCCTGCTGAGTACTGAGTCTTTAAAAGCCCCAACAACCTGTTTTCACATGGATTATTAAAGAAGTGGCTGCTTTTTAATTTGTTTTTTAAAAGAATTTTACTGGTTTGTCTTCATTTCACCACAAAAAGTATATTCTACAGTTTAGTGTTTAATCGCACAAACGTCAGATAATGATTGTGATTTTTAACAATGTATATATATATACATATATATATATATATATATATATATATATATATATATATATGTGTGTGTGTGTGTACTGATATAATAGGAATTTTACCAGTGTTTTATGGTTTAACATTGCAGTACATTGTAAATTTAATTTAACAAAAAAAAAAAACAGAAAATCAAACCACTGCTGCGCTCTTTTAGCACATTCTTCTAATTCTTTGAAATCACATTCTGTCATTTAAAGTTAAACATGAACATCTTTTTACCCAGAAACATTTTATGTCCTTTTAAAACCGTCTAACAATTTGAGGAATCGAACCGCTAACCCCGAGACAACCATCCGGCTCTTTTATTTTGAAAAGAATCCTCCTCCCAGCTTGTTATTGGCTCTTGTGGTTTTCTGCCATTGTTGCTGAAAGTGGGTGTGAGCGCTGCTTTTTTTTAATTTTATTTTCAAGTGATTTATGAGACCTCTGGGTTCCTCTTTTTGTCTTTACAGCCTCATCGTCTCTCAAAGTGTCTTTAATGGCTTCCTTTGTCTTTGTGTCCTTGAACCTCAACGACTTGAACCTGTTGAACGGAGACAAAGTGACTTAGCAACTTTATATTGTGCAATAATTTAATTTATCAATGTGTAGTATCATTGTTTTTCACTTCTCAGCATGTGCAATGCTTCTACTTATCCTTAAAACGCCAATTTGTTAATTTATGTTGTTTATTTACTGACTTATTAAGACATTTATTCCCTTCCTGCCTCACTACACCTGAGATGCATATATTGTACTTTTCTAAAAATAAAAACGTCTAAAACTGGCTCCACACTAGCATATTACAATATGATAATAAAACACTGTGAAAGGAGGCTACATCATACATACTTTTACTTTTGATATTTTATTTTGTTGATGATACTACAGTGTTCTTGATGAAGTAATATTTTCAGTACTGTGTATTTCTACTTTTGCTGTCCGAGTATTTCTGCATGAAAATATAATGATTTTTAGTATTAAAAGTTTTTAAAATGATTTTTTTAAAGTTTGTTTTTAGAGAAAATGTTGACACAAACACGAGACAATGCAGCATGTTTTCCCCAAAACTTGTCCCTGTGGTGACATTTTACAGCTGCACTAAACACACTCTTTTTTCTTATGTTTAGGCAACCAATCAAAAGTAGTTGGGTTTAGGTCATGAGGAGAAATACTGTTTGTATGACATGCAAACATCTGCAATAAGGTTCAGATGAGAAAATACTTAATTAAGTTAAGAGAAACCTCTTCCCTCTGGTCTCCTGTTAACTGTCTGGTGTTTGTTGATATTTCTTTCTTTATATTCCACCTCATTAACTGTTAGTGTAGCGTTAGCATAGCATCAACACCTAGATGTGTTCACACTGCAGTCAGGACAGGAAACATGGAGGACAGATGAGACAAGGAGCTGCTTTGACTGGACAATGAATGTCTCTGAGCAGGGAGGATGGAGAGTGGAAATAAAGGAGGTGTAGAGGAGGAGGGAAGACGTCTGGCTCTAATTTACGGCTCTAATAATTCTCCTCTCTTTAGCCGCTGACCCTGAACCAGCAGACAGCTCCTTAAAACTAAATCACTCCCCTGCCGGCCTCTTCTGTGTCCTCCTGCAGAAAGACAGCCAACAGCAGCCATATTATTGTACTATAATCACCTGAACCTCAGTTAAAACATGACAGATGGATGCAGCAGACTGACGGTCCACAGTGATGACTCAGCTAAACTTTCAGTTCAGGTTCAACCTAAAAATCCTTCTCTAAATGGTTTTGGATGCGTCTGTGCCACAAAGGTCTGACTGTCCTGAAAGACCAGAAAACACAAAAACCTCCAGCTGTACTGCAGCGTCAGAGACTTTTACTATTCTGTCCTGTTCAACTCGTTTCCCTTCAATCAGAACTGACAGGTATTACAATATATTTAAATTTTCATTCTTCTTCCTCATAAGAACCTGTGCATGTTATTATTATTATGGTCTTCCTTGCTGTTTGCTGCATTCATCTGTAGATCAGTGGAAGTCGAGTTATTTCTTATTACAAAGTAGCACCTTACTGTAATCAAATTCGATCAAAAATAATATGTTGATACTTTTTTCCACTATCTTTACAACAGAAGACAAGAAAAATAAACCCAACGTTTTTTGTGTCCTCTTGCACTAAAGGAACCAGAATGTGACCGTAAAGATGTGAGAAGTATTTTACGGTGAAGGGCTGTTTGGACTGATGTTCACTACTTTCTGTCAGCTTGGTGATGTTAAAGAGCAGAAACAAGGGATCTGGTGTCTATCCTCTTTTTATTACAATAAGGAGCTTTATTTTGAAATTATGTGGTGTCTGTCCTCCTTTTATTACAAGAAGGACCTTTACTTTGAAATGATCTGGTGTCTGTTTTCCTTTTATTACAATAAGGACCTTTACTTTGAAATGATCTGGTGTCTGTCCTCCTTTTATTACAATAAGGACCTTTACTTTGAAATGATCTGGTGTCTGTCCTCCTTTTATTACAATAAGGACCTTTACTTTGAAATGATCTGGTGTCTGTCCTCCTTTTATTACAATCAGGATCTTTACTTTGAAATGATCTGGTGTCTGCCCTCTTTTTATTACAATAAGGAGCTTTATTTTGAAATTATGTGGTGTCTTTCCTCCTTTTAATGCAATAAAGAGCTTTACTTTGAAATGCTCTGCTGTCTGTCATACTTTTATTACAATAAAGAGCTTTACTTTGAAATTATCTGGCACATGGGTGATCCAAGAATAATCCAAAAGTAATGGAGCTGCATCAGGGAATACTTTAGTAAAGTATTACTTTTTAAAATAAACTAACTGCCTCAATACTGATCACATGTGCAAAATGTACTTTTTTCAACTTTTTGGGTCCACTTCCTGTTTATTCAGAGGTAAAATCAACGGTATGAAAGGTGGTTGACCCATAAAAGTAAATAAAGATGTTTTTCCTGGATGTCAGAGCAGCTCTGCCTGTTCTCTTCTCGGAGGTTATTTTCGTCATTAAAGGCTTGTCCTCGCAGCACTGAGGGTGTGTGCTGGTCGTCCGATTAAAGGGCAGCCATTGAGGAATTCTGTGGTTTGGACCGGCGACACGCAGGCCGAGATCTGAGACCTGAGATCTAAGGATGGATGGGCGGGTGGGGGGGTACATTAAAGCATCAGGTTTTAACACATAAACTAACCCCTGATCCTCTGAACTGTCAGCGAGAAGAAGTGGCGCTAAAAACCTTGACTCCTTCACTGACTTCACTGTCTCTGCAACACACTCTGACACTTCTTCTTCTCTTGAAGATCGTCCTTTAACTACGTATATATATAAAATGTATATATGTCATTTGCTGATCAATATGGAAGGCAAAAAAATGATGTAACTTTCAATAAATAAATACTTAAATAAATGCTATAATAAATAATGTGGATATAAACAAATAAATGCTGCCATAAATATGGAATTAAATAAATAAACGCTGAAATTAATAAGTAAAAGCTGCTAATCAAACAGAGCACAAATAAATCCATATCTATTGTGCATTTCTACATTTCTATTCGCCTGCATTTATTTATTCATTTATATCTGTGTCTGCATTCTCACTGTAGCGTAGGACTTGGAAACTATTCACGATTACTTTTTTGAGTATTTCCAGTAGTTTGGTTTGTTAATGAGCAGAAGTGCAGCACAACAATACCAGGAGGATTTTTTAAAATATCCGTACATTTAAAAAATGCAGGGAAAACAGTCTTGACTGCTGACAAGTGGCACATTGATGAAGACTTGTGACCCAGTCCGTTTACAGCCACCTTTCCTCCACCTCCTGAGCCACCTAGTGACTTGAAGGGCTTCTTTCAGCTCGTCTTCAGGCCTTCAGGTCTGTTCGAGCGACCTGACAGAGAATGTTTTCAAACCCTGACGTTGATGAAACGCCTCCGGTGGCGAGAGTGTTGACTCAGTCTGTGTTTATGTGTCAGCAGTCGCCTGAACGTCAAACAGAAGCCTATTTGATGTCTCTGGATCTTCATAAACGACCGTCGCCTCTTAAAGCAGTTTGATATTCTGTGTATGTGGCGTCCAGGAGATTATAATCTACTGCCACAAACTGGTCTGAGAGCAGCTTTCATGCTTTTAGGTTACAGAAAATCCTCTTTATGAATAGATATAAAGAAACGCTGTACAGCGGTCCAACCAAAACAGAAGAGATAAGCAGTTATTACTAAAAAACTGGAGGTTTTGTGTCAAAATGTGAACAGATTTAAACACAGTTTCAGGGTCCAGGTCTCAACAATGCTGCATAGAAACAGCTGGAATTAACAGCTGTTTATAGTTCACATTAGAAACAGGAGGTTTAACAATATGTCATAGAGATATAAGCGACGTTTTCCTGCCTAAATCATTTCCTCAATATCAAATTACAAACTGAAAATGAAATAAAAAGTGTAGATGGATGAAATACAGTTCCTGAATGGAAAAAAAGATAAATAAGTTGTGGAAGAAATGGGATCAGTTTCTGTAAGTGCTGTTTGTATTTTATACTTCATAATTTATCATCTCCAGTGTCTAAATATTGTATTTCATTTGCTATCGAAAATAAATTTTTTTACTACGTAATTTATATATTTATTATTTTTAGTACTTATTCCGTCATTTCAATTGTTGTTGTAGCAACAAGTACATTCCCTGTATTTCCTACATTCTACACAGCAGAAGTAGTAGAAGTATTCATATCTTGGAAGTATGAATGAAGAAGAGGAGGAGCAGGGCTCGTGGACGGATGGAGGCCTGAAAGAGGAGGTGGAGGTTTACTGTAACTGGTCTCATTAAGAGCTCAGGAAGAACAGGAAGCACAGGAAGTCCGTGTCCTGCTTTGGCCCGCCAAATGCCTTTTACTACTCTGTTATGGTCTGCTCTGTCTCAGCAGGACTGAGAGTGAATGAGCTGCAGAAAAAACCTCTAGAGTACTACGTAGTGAGCGGAACACTCCCAGTGAAACGTACCGGAGTACTCCCATTGAGACGTACTGGAGTACTCCCAGTGAAACATACTGGAGTACTCCCATTGAGAGCAGGGCTGCAGTTTCCTGGTCGTGGAGGTGAATGTGACGATTACTGAGGTATTAATGTCTCCAGTAGGTCTGTTCCTGCCCACGCATCCGCCGGCACTCCTCCATCTACAGCCGTGAAATTAGGACCATGTGTTCCTTCACCTCCTTCAGTCTGAGGTCCAGACTAGAAAACCAGTAACTTTTTCAGACTAGGGCTGCAACGATTATTTTTCTGACTTTAATCGATGAATCGGATACAAAAAAAAAATGAATTTCCATCTCTTTATCCAAAAACAGGATATTCTTTCAAATTGACAGTGGAGAAAAGTGCACAAACAGGTTGTTGCATGAACATTCATCAACATTCCAAAGCGCTTACAGTGATAAATTATGAATAATTAAAGGACCCTACTATCGTAAAGAAGGTCTGGCATTTCTCCATTGAGAACTGATTACAAACAGAAAGCGTGAACTCTGTTGAAGTTTGAAATGATTGGATCTGATTTTACCCAATCGCTAACGTTTGGTCATGATGTAATGCACGCTAGCATTCAGGCTACTACTCCTTTGCCACTAACGTAGCTAACTGAAAAATAAGGCTTTTCCCGAAGCCAGTGTGGAGTAAAGCCATGACATATTTGCTGGCAATAAAACTGGTTAAACATCCCTCTTGCTCCGACTTCAATATTTGGGAGTCTCGCCAAAACGGATTGAATGGATTCCTTCACTTCACCGCCACTACCAAACTACAAACAGCTACACTACAACGCAAATGCTGCGCAGATGTTCGATGTCGTCGTTAACACCCGCCTCCCCCCGTCCCCCACCATTCGCTGATTGGCCAGGATGGAAATCATCCTGAGAAATCGAGTCCAAGGGGATCAAACCTTGACGTAATCTGCAGGGAAACAATAATTGAACATTACGGAGGGCTACAGCTACGGCCAGGCTACAGTTTGCCGTACATGCAGTATTTCCCATCAAGAAGCATCTCATGGTTTGCTGTTTTTTTTTTTCTGGAATCAGAGCGATAGTATGAGTGTATCTAACAGCACATATATTTAAACCAACTCATCACATGCCTTTTTGTTTTAGCGACTAGTAATGTAAAGGTAAGCAACCAAGCAGCCAAGACACATTAAGACAGGGATGAATAATTCATTGCATAAAGTAAAATGTGTGTAATTAAGACATTTTAGGGTAATTGTACATTTTTGAGTAGATTATTCATTACCATCATTATAGTCAGTGCAAGTTTTATACAACACATTTAAAAACAGCTTAAGCTGACCAAGTGCTATACAAAAAGAGCAAACCATTTAACTGAAATAAAAAGTAAATCACATCAACAGTAAAGATATGGGACAAAACAGAGAATATCTATAAATGCTAACAGATTGAAAATTTAATAGACAAGTGAAAAACAAAAACATATCTTCAGTCTTAGAAGGCAAACAATATCAGCCCTGCTCTCCCACTGTCATTAATGGGATATTGGGATAACATTAGTTCACTTAACTTGTTACGCTTGTCTAACTGGATGATGACTATACACCAGGATAGACGAATGTTACGTTTCCTCACTTTAAAACAGAACAAACAGGATTCTGTAGAGACTTACCCGCTGTAGAGCTCTTCCTCCTCATCAATGACTCCAGCTGATGTATCATCAAATCAAATCTACTTGCCCATCTAAATTCTTACTTGCCCTGCCGAAATGGGTTCTTTTTCTCGCTGTGTGGTGCGCACTTTCCCTCATGACTTATTTTTTTTTTTACTAAAATCCATTTCAACACCACACAACACTAGTATTTACACAGTGTTGTTGCAGTTCATACTTATAAAAAACTAGCTCAAAGTTCAGTTCACACACATGAAAATGAGCTAGTTCACATTCATTTGTTATATTTTTTAAAATAAATTAGACACCATGTTCCTCAATAGAACCGCTTCTTAATCATTCCTCACCAGCTGTAAATCACTGCTACTCCAAAACGAATCAAATTATTGTACCAATAAAGAATGATTGGTTAGGTTCATAAAACTCCACCTTCACCCTGCAATTTGTCCCTCTGAGGACAGAAACAGGTGAGGAAATACAGGATTAGAAAAAAAAAATCAGTCAGCCATTCATATCGAACCCTGAACACACTTTCTGGCATTATTGATCCCACTCTTTAGACGACTTTTGAACTGTTTTCTGCACCTCAGCATGTTTAAAAAACACTGACTCCGCTCCATATGAGCCACGCTCTGCTCCTCTACCGTATTGTTTTATGGCAGTGTGCATCCGTCCGCTCACCTCGTGAGCTCGGCGATTGATAATGAAATTCCTTGCCAATGCTTTTAATAATTGATTTGTATTTATGTTATTGATTCATTGTTGCAGACCTAGTTCAGACTAGAAAACCAGTAACTGGTTCAAACTTTTAGATTGATAAGCTTGTCGCAGCGAAGCAACACTTTCAGGAGTCGTATTCGAGGATATTTGAGCGACCAGGAGAGAAACAGACAGCTGAGGATGAAGAGGAAGTGAAGGGAAGGTGGAAGGAGTGAGAGGTGACAGTGTTGTGTGTTTAGAGGTCCCTGAGGTCAAAGGTCGCCTCTCGTCAGGATGTAGAGGTCAAGTTTATTTTTCCTGCTCACAGAACAAAGATGGAGCAGGACATTGGAGCTGATGAGCTGCAGGAACAATCCTTAAAGGCTGGTCAGTTGGAGTTTGGTCACTCAGACAATCAGACTGATCATTAAAGTGGGATGTTTTGGTTTTTTACCACTGGTTTTCTTCCAGGGTGGAAGTCATGTTCCAGGCTGTTGGAGACTGAAACACCTGAGAGGCTTCATGCTCTGTTGGTCATGTATGAAGTGAAGAAAGAAGAGAAAGAAAGCAGAGGAAGAATCATTTAAAACAAAGACTGGCAACGTGGATTTAACCAGAAACTGCTCCATGAAATATGAACATGTTACATTTTATTACAAACTAAATTTAGAGAGCAAAAATGTCAAATGTCTACACTTGTTTATATTTATATTTGTGTTCTGTCACTTTACCTTTGCTTTTAATCTATTTTTATTTAAATTTGCCCTATTTTTGTTCTATTTTTATTTTAATATATTTTATTTTATTGGCCTGTTGCTGCTCTCTTTGTAATGTTCTGTCACTTTGCTATTATTGTAATTTTTATTTTGTCCTATTTTTATTTTATAATTTAATATATTTTGCACATAAGCCTTGTCTCACATTTGCTTATATTGCAATTTTATTTTTATTTAATTTTATTTAACTTTATTTTGCCCTATTTACTTAAATATTTAAAATATTTGACAATAATCACACTTTTTAAAAACTCCACTCAGTATTAAGTTGCTTTGTTTTTGAACACAAAATCGAACATATGACAGACATCTTCGTCACCAAGGAGAGGAAGAGGAGGACAGGAAACAGAAGAAAAAGTGGAGAGGAAGAGGAAGGAGAGAGTGACAGTGATGGAGAGAAACGCTGAGATAAACAAGATGGAAAGTGGTGAAACAGAAAGCTGGGAACAAAAAGCACATTGATGGGAGGAGGTGAATGAAAGATGGAGGAGGAGGAGTGTCAAGGTCAGTTTGCAGTGAAAGGGCCTCTTCTCCACCTGGCTGCTCTTTCACTGCGTGCTGCTGGTGGCCCCGCCACACTGCATGCTGGGAGGGGCCCGTCCACTCCAAACACAAAGGTATCAAGGTACGCGCGGTTTTATCATGGAAATGTTTTTTTTTTTTTTTTTTTTTTTGCCAAATTGCCTTCTACCATGCATCAAGCAACAAGCATCTGTGTCATGTACCAATTACTTACCAAAGACTGATTTTGTTGTTGTTTAAGTAAAAACCTTTTTATTTTCTCTATTTCTTTTTTTTTCCTAAATTGTGTTTATTGACAGATGATAGAACTGACATAAATGAATAAAATAAAAACAAATAACATGAAGAACATACAGAGCACATTCAACACAGGTAAAATACACAAAAAATAATAAAAAAAAAATAAGGGAAAAAATTACTAAAAATTTTTTCAACGACAACAGAAAATAACTGAACAAATTTGACATTGCCTTCCTGGACTACGCAAAATCTAAGCTTTAAATGTCCTCATGTCATCTGTGGATTCTTCTTCTTCTTCTTCTTGTTATTATTAATATTATTATTTGGCCTTATCTGGATTCTAAGATTCTTGTAAAATGTTTATATGAATTATGTCAATTCTATGTGTCTGATCATCTGTCAATAAACCAATAAGTAAATAAATACATAACATTAAGAGGGAAAAGAGAAAATAAAAAGGTTTTCACTTCACAATAATAACTTTCTGGTAAACAATTGGTTCATAAAACAGTGACGTTTTGCTCAGTTTTATTAGGATATCCATTAGCTGCAGCAATACTGCAGCTATTCTTTCTGGGGTCCAACACCTGATATACAGTGACGGTTGAAGATGTACTGGCAGCAGGACAAAGAGAGATGAGGACTTTATATGAAGCCCAGGTGAGGCGATACAGGTGGAAACAATCAGAGAGGAGGGAAACACAGTGACAGGAAGTGAAGCAAGATGGAAAGAGTTGATGGAGAAGGGTTACTACAGAATAAAACAGGAAGTTTGTTAGTCCCACGGTGGGGAAATATAGCAATGGCAAAGTGACAGAAGAATGTAAAAAAAAAAAAATCAATTTAAAAGCAGCAACAGCAGAACAAAGCCAGCACATAACATAAAATAACAAATAAAATAAAAACTGTAGTGCCAAAAAAGTGATTTGTGAATCATTTTGGATTATCTGTGTGTGACTTTGTTTGTTTTTTGTGTGTAATACTTCAAAAACTTCAAAAACCAAATACTACGACCTCACTGTTTCACAGACGTGTTTGCTTTTGGCTTCTGTGTACAAATACTGCAAACGCTTGTGGCCATCTTCAAGTGTTTGTTTGTTCATGACTGAGTCAATTACAGTGGTTTCACCCAAACTATGGGGTTGAGCCACACATGTGTTTATGTTCATTTGTTTGTTTGTGAGTATGTGATCAACAGATTTTAGCTTTAGATGTTGCTGAACGTTCATAAAGTATATGAAGTGTCTTACAAAGGTATTACTAAAAAGTGTTGTGGATAGTAAAGTGACAACGTTTCTCTTGAACCTGTGTTGTCTTAAGGTCAAAAATGAACCAGTCACTAATATTAGTAGAGAAAACTCCCTAAAATATGTTTTTTCTTTTGTATTTTGAAGTTGAATTGCAAAGTATAGGCAGAATACATCAAGTTTCTCTTCCACAAAATTGTCTATATCTTGCTTATTATTAATCACAGTATTTTTTTATTTAATAAAAGAAAAAAAAATCTGATGCAATCAATTGTAATGTTGCAATCTTATTGTCTTCTTTTAACTGTATCTTAAGATAAGATAAGATAATACTTAATTTACAATTAATTTACAAAGTGCTAACTGAACAGTGGCAGTTCAACTTTCAGGGAGGTTTCAGTCTGAAAAAAAATGACCTTAAATTGTAAAAATGTGGGAAAATCTTTTTTTTTTTTTTTTTTTTTTTGTAAATTTAAACAGCCAAAAATAGGCAAATCTATTTTGTAAGAAAAAACAAGAGGGAACAGTGGACTTATTACCTAAACTACCTCCAGATAAAGTAGTTTAATGTGGGTAAATTCATTGTAAATAAGACCCAAATTATAATAAACCATAATTACTTTTTTAAAAGTACTTTGGGGGATAATCAGCAGCTCATTTCTCCTTCACTTTGTGTTACATGATGTATAGTCTGTGCAAAAAAAGGATTTTATCCTCTTGCAGTCACAATAAATCAACGTGGGTTAAGTGCTAATGGGTTCAAGTATAAAATCTTAACGTGTATTCGTGCGTCGCTCTGGATTTTTGGCCCAGTGGCTCGATGCCAACCCAAATCGCCTGCTGGCAGCCTGAATGCAGCAGGCCTGCCTCTGCCTGAGAGCCATTTCACAGGTAATTAATGGACATAATGACTGCAATTCAAGGGGAAAAAAGGAAACGCACGAACAGTGATCCACACAAAGACGATTAAGCAGCTAAAGGTTTTTTTAATAACAAGTACAGTCATGTTTACCGCACTTAAAATGGGAAAACATTTACAAAGCACAATATTTTCATCTCTATTTAAAAAAAATCCAAAATATAGCCTGCTATATAGCAAATATAGCAGGTTATATAGCTTTAACCTGAAACCCACAATGCTTTTCGCTCACAGATAAGAGGGTTAATAGCACACTCACATCTGTCTGAAGGGTTTTTCACCGGCTGGATCTGCGTCACAGATCTACCACGCAGGCCTGGAATCACTTATGTCGCCACACATCCATAAACCAACACAGGAAAGACGTGTGGCACCACGAAACTACATGGTTCACCGCTCAGGCCAAGAGCTCAAAGTGCTTCCATCCTGAGCTTCTGGGTCTTTTTACTTCTGATTACTTGTGGTTTGGACTTACCTGTGTTTCATGTACTGTAGTTTTTCGATTTTGTTTGATATCAGGATTATTTTATTTATGAAGTGAGCACTGTCAATAGTTAGAACTAGACTATAGATCACAACTAGGGCTGTCAAATGATTGTTTGCTGAATTATCCACCAATTCCCAGCAGTTCTTCAGCTCATAATGATTGTCTGATCAATGAGAGCTGGTCTCTTAGACCAGATTCTTCATGATGTTGACTGGTCTGCAGTCAGCTGACATCCGTTTAACAAACTCTATGGTTAACTTCTTCTATTTAGTTTCATCCTCAGGTCTGTGGAGACTTGATCACTGACAAATAGCAGCTTTAGCCTGTTAGCATCCATCTGGACTGTTAGCTTAGCTTGTAGCTGCTATGAAGCAGGAAGCTAAGAGTGTGTTGAACTTACAAATTAAAAGAACGGCATATCAATGATAAAATATTATGCTTATCTCGTCATGATTAACACGTTAACACTGACATCCCAAATTACATCCCATCACTGAAGAGGCAGATGTAAGAGCAGGGTTTAAATAAATCGTTTAAAGAGGATTATTTTCTTGTATTATGGTCACATGTCATCACTGTGACAAAACTGCTTGGTTAGGTTTTGTAAAACATCATGATCTGGCTGAAAATAACTAAGTTTATTAAGTTATTTATGACCCATCATTCTGAAACTCAATAGTCTTAAAAAATGCTAATAAGTAAACATTATTAATTACAATTTAATTGTTTGTTAAAAGTAAAATAACTAATTAATTAATTAATTAATTAATTAATCAAGAATAAAAAAGACTATAGTTTTTGTTCTGTTGCATTTTTGATCGGACAGCTTATACAGGCAGTCATTTGTGTTTGCATTCTGCCATTTAGCTTTAATGTTGTCAATTATTTCACTGGAAGAAACTGATTCTTTTGGTTTTGCTGCTGTCCAATAAAGTCCTGCGTTGACAAAAGGAAACGCTAAGGGTGTAAACTTTTGCAGCACTCAAAGAAGAAGGATCAGTTTGCTTTCAGGTGTTTTTTTTTACCCAGAGTACCTTTGGGTGACAGATGTGTGAGCAGTGTCACCTGAGGGAGGCCGACCAGGTGAGGTCAGATAAGCAGAGGTCAGGAGAGGAAACCTTTGCTCTGGGAGCTGCATTTTCAAAATACCAAACATCTAAACTGATTTTAGAAGTGATTAAGCTAACTCTGTTTTTAGTCAGATATGATAGATATTTGACACCATGATAAAGGAGATAAAAACATCCCTGCAGTTATTTGTTAATGACTGTTTACAAATTTACAAATATATTTGAATATTAAACAAGAAGACAAACCAAACAGGGACGATCCAAATCCATCTAAAATGAAAGAAGTATGTCTACGTCAGTCTGTCCTTTGATTTTCTTGACGACCCTTCACATTTGGCAGATCCAGGACTTGACCAAAGAGTCTGAACAGGTGTGTTTGAACACTGTTGGTTGGAAAGAAACATGGTGGCCATTGGTGACCGTTTTCTGACACCAGTGACAAAATCTACATTCAGGCCAAGTAAGCATTATAAATAGGGCAAAGAAATCTGTTTTTAACAGATATGCATGGAGTCTATGGATATATACAGTATGCTTGAAGAAATCTCTGTCTCCTAAATGTATAAAAGAAGGTTCAGCTCTTCAGTTCCTCTCTGCACACAAGGAAAACACTTATTTAACTTTCCAGAGAGAAAGTGCAGTCAGGTAAGGTGAAGTGGTTGGAGGCAGCCAGGTGAAGTCGATGACCTGCTGCAGTAATCTTCACAATAACACACGTCTAATTACACAACATTCCCGACGCTGATCCCCGAGCGGCTAAGTACACCTGTAATTTAAGTTTTAAGGTGTTGGCCACACCTTTTAGTGACAGCATGCTGTGTGTGAGATTACGGTCATGTTCAGACCGATATTACCACTGCCTCAGAAATGCATTAATTTGTCATTCACTTCAACGAGACTGTGTTCATCCAACTGAGGCGTGACACTGCAACACTGAAAAATAAAATGTCATATTTGTTTCCTCTTTTCAACAATAAATAATAAAGATATTAAGTTTTTATTTTAGTTTATTTTATATCAGTGTTTAATGTCAACATTGTTTTTTCCAAACTGTGGAGAAAAAACTGTCACTGACAAAGATATTTAATCGCAGAGTTTGTAAACAAAATTAAGGAGGAGGATAATAATTAAAAATAAACAATATCAGGCGCTTGACCCCTCACTGGCTATCTTTACTAGTCAATTTCTCCACTTCACATCCAATATGCTGTTTTTAGCTCTGACTTTGGTCCCTACCAGCTCTTGTTTTATTTGTTCCTGGTTCAAGTGTTTATCAAAGATTTTCTCTCTTTTATTGTCAGTTTTGTTCTTCATATGAAAAACAAATCTTTCATACAAAGATGCTTGTATTTCCTGCAACCTAAAAGCAACTTGAAAGACCATTTGCGACTTGCATTAGAGGTAATGTACACCTTCACAACCTCTGATCCACCTGACTTTCACATCTTTTCCAGTCATAAAACCTGCCTGCACTGATAAGACAGAATATCAGACATAATATTCGCAGATCACATGAAGTGTAAATAAGCTGCAGCTCAGCAGCAGAAATGTCATCACGTCGCAGCCTTGTTCTCTGCAGCTCAGCAGCCTCTTACCATAAACCAGCGACGAAATAGCAGCTCCTAATTGTTGAGTTTAACACCTGGTGATTACAGGGTCTCATAAAAAAATCCCACCTCCCTTCGCTTGTCCAAGGCCACACAGGGCGCCAATGCCAATCAGCAAGTCTCCTTTTCCATTTTACAGCCCAAAGAGGGTGGAGAAGCCTCCTCTCATTTTGCTAACGGAGACCAATAAACTCTGAGGGATTTAGATTAATTGACCATTTACAACCAGGGGAGGAGACAGGCTGGGTAAACGCACCGGATCAGCTGGGCTGTCGACTGTTTACGTCCAAAATGACGTACGAGTTGAAACACAACAACAACAAAACAGAGAAATATAAAGCAATTGGTTGAATTTAAATAATAAAAAATAATACTGAACCAAGAGAGGAGAAATCTTGGTGATGGCTGTGTAATCCTTTTACAGGTGGAAAAAGAGTGATAGAAAACTGAAATGTTGACAGACAACTTTAAGAGAAAGAATACGCTAACAATCGTGGTTTTCCTGCACACGTTCGGCTCAGATGCAGATTCATTCCTCCTTAAAAAGGTCATGTTCATCTTAAAAAAACAACTTCAGAAACAGATGCCCCATCAAAGTGAGGCATTAATAAAACTTTGTTGTATGCGAACAAACCCGTCTGTCTTTTCATTTAGGGAGTTTTTAATCTCCATATGAGGTTTGCGTTTTTTGAGAAAACGAGCACATTTTAAATAATCAAACTCCAAAGAACATTTACTACAAAATAAACAGATGAAATGTCAACTAGATGGGAGACAGATGGACCAGCTCTGCAGTATTTAATTTGTACTATAGAGAGTTATAAATTAAGTGAATTTCTAAACAAATGTTGTTTACTACTTGTGGATGCTCTGCTAGAGTTCTATATAACTAAAATGAAAGGAGCCTGTCCTTTGGTTTTCAACTTCACACTTTGTAAGTGTATTACTGAGTAATTAATTTACTAAAAGTCAATAAAATATGTAAGGAAACAAAGGAAATAAGATGTTTCCATCCATCCATTCAGCATCTAAAATGAGTTTAAAGGGGAAGTTCTGTTTTTTTTTACAAACTGGACCTTATTTCTGGGATAAAATACTGCCATTTACTCACCCATTTCACTCTGGAATCATTTGGAGTATTTCTCATGATATTTGGATTTGGCGATATCCATTTAACAGGAGTGAAACGGGCACTGACATGCAGCCAGTAAATGAATCAAACGTGACCATTTCTCAAATAAATTAAAAAAATTCAACCTGTAAACAGACTCTACTTCCTGTGTATCATAGTTTACTAAGGACCCACCTAAGTGGCCTTCACAGTGCCTGAACTACTGTAAAACAAAGCATGTATGCATATGTGACATCACAAATAAGTATTTTAGTTCCTCTTAAGACAAGAATTCCAAGATATTCATATAAATGTACTCTGCTTCTGATTTTTTTAACATAAATTTGTTGTATAACAAGATAAATGAACATTTAACACAATTAATTTCACGGGGTCTTTAAGCCTCAGCCCAAAGTGAGGAAATTCCAGTCCTCACATCGACAGTCAGACGAACACACCCACACACAGGCTGTGGTGTAATGACAGCGCCATTGTTGTCTGGTTCTAGTCGCTCTGACAGGCAGTGTCACTGCAACACCAGGAATTTAAATGTACAGTACAAATCTGTATATTTGTGCATTGCCTCTGTAATTTTCGGTAACGTTTACATGAAAAAAAAAGCCTCTCGCACATATGGGAAAGTTTTCTGGTAATTTGACTTTACAAAAACAGCGAGCTGCCATTTAAATGACACGATCGATGGCAGCACTGCAGAGCCAGGTTTCCTCTCTAATTTTTGGCGGTCGGTTTTATTTTCCAGTTTACGTTCTTGTGCACAAAGAATCACTTTTCCTCCCTGATAGACTCTGTTGTGCAGGGGTGGCGGGTTTCTGCCTAATGGATCTGGAGGAAAACACTTGTGTAGTGGTTGTATAGCGTCTTTGTCAGTGGGGTCCTCAAGACCCGGCTGAAGATGCCCTCTCATTAAGTCGGTGGGGGGTTGCTGGGCCTTATTGTTGTGCTAATCAGGCACAGATGTGGACACCCCGACTCCACAAAATCATCCGAGCAGACTTGACAGCAGACGCCTCTCAGGAGACGGAGGGGGGTTGAAATCCTGCAGGGGCCGTTATAATTGTTTTTGACAGGGATCCAATACAAATATGTACATGCGTGAAAATGAATCAAGCTTGAGCTGTCAGCCTCTGAACTGAGATATTTATGACAGCGCTTCTTTTGTTAAGGATGGGAAAGAGAGAAGGGATGGACTGAGCAAAGCAGGACAACATGTGTTTATTCTCATCACAATAAATGTCCACAATACACACCTTACGTTGTCTTTCACTGTGTTTCTGTTTATTATATATCCTTTCCCACCAAACAAAGCTCCCACGAGCACCCATTAACGTCTGACTTTCACAGTCAACTCTGCAGTATTTTTCAGATATTTATCGGCTCCATTCGACAGGGATGGAAAAATGACACCCAGGTGGATGAGATCATCTCTTGTCCTGTTTTCTTGCACTTTTTGTGTCATCTCAGCTGCTCCATCCAGAGATTGAACAACCATTCCTAAATAGTAGTTGTAGTTTGAAAGAGAGACTGAATAAGAAATACATTAGAATCAAAGGAACCACCACCATTTATTCTGTGTTGTATTATTATTCATATTACTGCTCCAAACAACAGAAAGCCAAGCTTGTCTGTTGGCAATGGGAAAAGAGTTTAGCATATTTTTTAGCATCTACAAAGAGTTTATCATTTATTTAGCATCTATAAGGAGTTTATCACTTATTTTCAGCATCTACAAGGAGTTTAGTGACTATTTTTAGCATCTATAAGGAGTTTATCACTTATTTTCAGCATCTACAAGGAGTTTAGTGACTATTTTTAGTATCTATAAGGAGTTTATCACTTATTTTCAGCATCTTCAAGGAGTTTATCGACTATTTTTAGCATCTATAAGGAGTTTATCATTTATTTTCAGCATCTACAAGGAGTTAAGTGACTATTTTTAGCATCTATAAGGAGTTT
The DNA here is from genome assembly GCA_029721515.1 of Synanceia verrucosa. Taxonomy (NCBI): domain Eukaryota; kingdom Metazoa; phylum Chordata; class Actinopteri; order Perciformes; family Synanceiidae; genus Synanceia; species Synanceia verrucosa. The sequence continues at coordinate 19,192,402 of CM056565.1, read as the reverse complement.
ATCACTTATTTTCAGCATCTTCAAGGAGTTTATCGACTATTTTTAGCATCTATAAGGAGTTTATCATTTATTTTCAGCATCTACAAGGAGTTAAGCGACTATTTTTAGCATCTATAAGGAGTTTATCATTTATTTTCAGCATCTACAAGGAGTTTAGTAACTATTTTTAGCATCTATAAGGAGTTTATCACTTATTTTCAGCATCTACAAGGAGTTTAGCGACTATTGTTAACATCTATAAGGCGTTTAGACTTTACTTAATGCAGTGCTCAACGGGGCCAGTGACAGGCATGGGCAGGGGTGGGCTCAGCCCATTCAAACGTCCGTCTTGGCCACCCAATCAAAAGTTAAAGGGAAGTGTTTGTCTAATAACATTATAAGACAGCACTACTACTGGGTCTTCTTCTAGATTGGATGGGCAGCATACAAGCTGCCCTATTCAGTCAGTGATTGGTTGTTATCGTCATGTCATGTTTTCATGTGTTTCATTCCCTCACAGCAGCTCACTTTCTGTAATCCTCCCTAGTCTCTGCTGCACCTGTCGAGGTCGCTGCTGCACCTGTCGGGGTATCTGTTTAATACGGCGATTCTCTGTATTTCACTGTATCTGTGACTTTTTGACGTGTTGCTCAGTTGAGCTCCGTCTCTGTGCAGCAGCCGTCCACATCATGCTGTGTCCGCACAAGCTGGCTAAAGCAATGCCAGTTAAAACACTATGAATTTCAATAAGACTTTCTTTGGTTTGTGAAATATGAAAAAAATATAATTAAGTCATTTCTGTTTTATCTTAGGCCATGTCTAAGTTTTTCTATTGTGGCACTTTTCAAGCTGAGTTTGAACAAGAGTAGACTGCCTTTCACATAACTTCTGGCCCCAGTGAGAATAATTTATTTTATTAGCATTTAGTATTCATTCTTTTATTTTTCAAGTGTAGCCAATGAAAAGAAATATGCATGAAGGACCTACAAAAACATTTTTATTTTATATGAGAGAGTAAATGAGCACAGATTTTTCTTTGGAGATCAATAACATGATTGATATTCTTAAATAAACCCCCAAACCACTTCTTTTCAGTGCCATCAGGACTGCTTTTCAACTTGTCAGGCCACTATTCAGCTTCGCTATCATCTGTACACCAACCAAAGATAAGTTCTCTTAGCAAACCAGCCCACCTTGATTTGACAGGCTAGATCCGGCCCTGGTTCTCACATTTATGTTGAAAGGCAAAGTGCACAAACACAGAATGCACTGACACGATCTCGTGGACTGTGTGGACCAATCACAACGCGTTCTGTATACAAGCTGCTTCAGGATAATTTCACTGTTGCTAGGTAAATTATTATTCTGTATAAGTATTATGCCTAGTTTTAGCAACGATTTAGCAACGAGTTTAGTGCCTATTTCAATCATCTATAAGGAGTTTATTCTTTAGATTTACCATCTAAAAAGACTTACACAATATACTGAAGTATCTATGAGGAGTTTATTTTGTATTTCTAGCATCTATAAGGAATGTTTAGTGCCTTTTTTAGCATCTTCAAAGAAGTTAGTTTCTATTTAAAGCATCTGTAAGGAGAATCACCTAGTGTCTTGTTTTACACCGTACATGACGTGCTGTATGTTAAAAGCCTTTATTTAATGCAGTACTCCTATAGTTTTTAATGCCTGTCAGGAGTTCAGTAGCTATTGTTAAATCTATTTTTAGCATGTATGAGGAGTTTATTGTCTATTTTTAGACTATATGGAGTTTAGCCTTTATTTAATCCAGTACTCACATAAATGTCGAAAGGTGAACTGTGTGGAACAATCATGCGCGTTCTGTATACAACCAATAGGACTACTTCAGGATAACTTCAAACACTGTTGCTCGATAAATTATTATTCTGTATAAATATAATGCCTAGTTTTATACAGAGTTTGGCGGCTAGTTCAAGCATCTATAAGGACTTAACCACCTACTTTTGGCATCTATTTAGAGTTTATTGTGTATTTTTAGCATCTGTTAGGAGTTTATCATCTATTTTTAGCATCTATCAGGAGTTTGGTGCCTGCATGGTCAAGCTAATTTTCTCAGCTTTCTTTCCCTTTATGGTGGAAAAAGGGGTGCATGTTTTCAAAAGTATTGATAGTGTATTTGTACATGAAGGCAAGTATTTTTTGCCCCCTCAGGGCTCTCCAGAAGGCTCTGGTGTAATTGGAACACTGTTAACGAGGAACAGGTGAACCTGATGGGGGCTGATTCTCCCCCAGGTGCTTCTCCTCTCTTGTGTTGTTATTCTTTTTTACCCTTGTTTCCAGGTTTTATCACCACCTCTGTTCAGAGAAAGATGGCTTTCCACCTCTATCTGTCCGTCATCGAGCAGGAACTCACCTCTATGTGTCTCCAAAGAGTCACATGGTAGTGAGGAATGGGCGTGGAAACCAGGTGGGAACAAGCTTTGTGTGTTTCAGCGTCGCTGAACCATGTTACCTGAACAGGACACACCTGGCTGTAGTAGAAGAAGTAACACTTCATCCTTCAGTTCATCACATTAACCTAAAATATCTAAAGCAGTCAGATAAATGAAGCAAAGAACTACAGTATTTACTTCTTTACCTTATGTAAATACTGTAGTTTTATTCACTACATTTATCTGACAACTTTAGTTATTTTTAAGGTAAGTGTTTGTGATGAACTGAGGAATGAAGTGTTACCACTTCTACTACTACAGCCACTACTACTACTACTACTACAGTTACTACGTCTAATACTACTGCCATTACTACTACTACCCCAGCTGCTGCCACTACCAGATAAAATAAAAACTACTACAACTACTACTCCTTCTCCAATTAGTACTAGTTCTAGTACTGAATCAGATATCATAGAAACTGCTGTTACTACTACACCATATGTAATAAAACTACTACTACTGCGCCTACTATTTCAGTATTTTTACTTTAACTACTTCTATGTAATTAAAGTTTCAAATGCAAGACATTTACTTGTAGTAGTACTGCTAGTTTTACTTAAAGCATCTGAATACATGTTTATTTTTATTCATATTCCACCTCTTGGTTTTCAAACCATCCAAACCAACTTCATCATCAACAACACACACATTCCAGCCTGGCTGCTGTTAATTAACCCTTTTTGCATTCGCTGGTGGTGAAGAGGGTCAGCTCCATGTCTTCATGTCAGGGAATGAATCAGTTGATGGATTAAGATTATCCCCCTGGAGGATGGTGGGATGTGGGGAGGGGGGTTGTTGAGATTAACACCTCGGTTTGCTTTTCCCATATCTCAGTCCCTCTGGAACTTTCCGCTGACATCTTTATTTACAGTCAACGCTAATTATAGTCCAGACCTGTTCACAGGTTTCACTTCTGTCTCCACGTTAAAACAGGATGTTATTCGCTAAAGTCTAGCTGCGCTGACAAATAAACACAAAATCATCATATTAACTGTATATTTGTACACAAGGACTGTCAGATTATCAGTGTTTGAGATTTCATTTGAAATATTTCAAAATAAGAGTCGTGCTGTTCTCCAACTACTACTACTACACCAGATATAACAGCAACTACTACAATTGCTGTTACTGCACCACATATCATAGAAACTACTACTACTACTACAACATCAGATATAATAAAGACTACTCCTAATACTACAGCTACTATTACCAGTACTACTATGACTAAACAACTACTACTACTACCACTGCTCCTGCTACATCAGATATAATATATACTGTACTACTAGTATTACTACTGCAACATCTTGCAACATGCCTTTTCTCTCGTATCCAAAATTTTTTAAAATAAAAGACGTGCTGTTAGTTCCTCTTACACATTTACCGTCTTTATCTCTCTTCCTTCAGCTTTCACAACCGCAAACTTTGCAGTATATAATAATCACAAAACTCCTTGTGGAGCTCAAAGTTGTTAGGCAGTGATTTGACGTGATCAGTCACTTTATACTGAGATGTTTTGACCTGATCAATCACTTCATATTGAGATGTTCTGATGTGATCAGTCGCTTCGTATTGAGACGTCTCCTCCGGTGTCACATCTGAAGGACGGACCGGGATGTCACCAGGTATCGGACGGCCACAGGGCCCAAAGAGTTTGAGCTTAAGGTTTAAATCCCTCATCGTCTAACATCCCATTGTCCCACCTTTAAAAGAAGCCTCTCTGAGCCCTGCAACAATGTGGCCTATAAGACCCCCCAGACCAAAAGAAAAAAGAAAAAGAAAGAAAAGATCCTCTCCCTTTCTTCCCCCTCGACTCCCTGATCCTCCGGTGTGAGAAGCTCTTAATCAGGGGCCAAACAATGAGGCCCCAGATCCCTGCTTTCTGACTGAGGGTCTGATCTAATAAGCAGAGGAGGGGGAGGCCTGATCCTTGGGATTACTGGGAGAGATCTACCCTGGAGAGGGGGGCTCCTTCTGGGGGCGGAGGAGAGGAAAGTAGTGGTGATACTTCTACTTCTACACTTCTAGTACAGTACTTTGGATTACCTGAGGTGCATGATAACATACACGATGACATCACTGCACTATTAAGTAATCTGTTTGTACTAATTATAGAAACACCATTGCACTTTCTGTAGTAAATATTTACACATCATTACACCTATACTCAGGTGAGGGTGGACGGGAACAACAGGATCATCAACTAAGTGTCTATTTATCGGTACACTTACTGACAGATGCAAGAAAACATGCAAGCATGTAATCTAATTGTAAAAAATACAATCACATTTCATGAGATAACAGTCTGTGTAGAATAATAAGGGTCAAAATCTCACAGGGAAAACACAGTAGACATGCAGTTTCACATACATGTTAATCATTAATAGCAATCAATCACGACAAATCAGAAAACACGTTGTTGACAAAAAAATGTTTTTAATACATTCAAACTGATTTTTTTCATGTTTTTAGATAATATACATGGACATTTTAGCATATAAATATCATTTTAAATAACATTCTTCTGGATCTTCTCTTGCAATTGTTTAGTTTATGCTGTCCTCCAGCTTTGCCTTAAATAAAAAGATAAATTAATCCTGCAGGTGTCTATAAAAAGCCTTCAGTAGTCAGGAAGGCCTCCAGGTCCCCTCAACCTCTCCTTCATCCCTGCTGATCCACCTCTTAACCCAGCCGTCACCCCGGGCCCTTCACCCCCTCTACCATCCCCCTTCCTGTCACATGATCACATCTGTTCGGGCTGGCCAGGTGGGCAAAGCAGCTGTTCCTGAAAAACTTTACTTCAGACAGTTTGGTTTTCACTTCATTCAGAAAAGAAAGGTTGAACCAGGCTACAAAAAAAGGTAAATAAGGGGGAATGGCGGGGGAGAAAGAAGCAAAAAGAAAGAAGGCAAGGAGGAAGGAGGGAAGAAAGAAAGAAGGAAGGAAGGAAAGAAGGAAGGAAGGAAGGAAGGAAGGGAGGAATGAAGGAAGGAAGAAGGGAATGGAGGAAGGTAGGAAAGAAGGAAGGACAAAAGGAGGAAAGGAAAAAGGAAGGATGGTAGGTAGGAAGAAGGAAAAGGAGAAAGGTGGGAAAGAAGGAAGAACAAAATGAGGGAAGGAAGGAAGGACGGAGGGAAGAAAGGAAGGAAGAAGGGGAGAAAGGTAGGAAAGAAGGAAGGACAAAAGGAGGGAAAGAAGTAAGGAAGGAAGGAGAGAAGGAAAGAAGAACGGAAGGGAGGGAGGGAGGAAGGAAGGAAGGAAGGAAGGAAGGAAGCTCTTATTTTGAAGCTTGGGCATTGCTCACCAGCTGTTGGCATGAAGATGGATTCCAATGAGAGTTTTCCCCTCGTCTCTCCTCTCATTCGTTTTCTTGGCTCTTCTAACCATGGGCTGTCCTCCCCCCGTCCCACACAGAAGGCTGAACCCTGCCTGAACCCTGCTGCTTTAATTAATCAACTGACTTTGTTAATTATTTGTTTGCTGGCTCACGGCCTGCGTGAACACGTCGCTCTTTGAAGTATTTGGGACGGACGCCACGGCTGAACCAACCCTGGAGACGAGCTGCTGCAGAAGGAGGGTTCCCTCTGTTTTAGTCTGCTGACGTCACTTTTTGTTGTTTCCTGATGTTTCAGGATTATTCCTGGATTAACCACAAGAAACTGAATAAAGAGGAGCGACAGTGCCTATATTTACATGCTGATATTTCAAAAAAAAATTCGAAAAAAAGGACATTAATGCAACATATTCAGAAGTCTCATTAAAGATTTCCTGTTTACAGTCAACGCAGATTTGTGTTTAAGTTATTTTAAACAAATTGTTTTGACATCGACTGTCTATTTTAGTCTTTTGCTTTATTCCTTTGTTTCCTATTTATTTTCGACACACTTTTCTTCTTATTCTACTTGTTTACTGATATCACTGCTTCTTATATCCTTATGATAATGTCCCTCTGTCCTCTTTGCTGCTGGACATTTAGCTGTTAGTGGGATGAATCAAGGATTATCTTTTTCTCCAGAGATCGGTTACCATATTTTGATGCGTTTATGTAAATAAAATCATGTTCTTGTGCAGTTTATTCCCTCATGTGTTGTGTTGGACCACTGTGATGTAACCAGGATGTACATGAAGACACATGTTTGGTTTAACCTTTGAGCGAACGCAGACTCCTGGCTGCTGCGGTATTATGGAGGAAATCCGGTAACGTGTTACATATGGAGGAGGTGGAGGAGCGTTATTCATGATTACACTTCAATAAACAGACGGAGAGGATGGAAACTGACTCGTCTTCCTCCTCTCTTCTTGTATTTCTTCTGTTCTGGGAGGTTGTTTTTCTTGTGTTTGAACCTTGACTAAAATGTGCCTTGCTCGGTGACTCTCAGAACAAAGCTGATGACATTGTAAATTATAACGGTTCGCTCCAAACCAGCTGCTAAAAATGTGCTTAATATGCTTTTCTTTCTTTTGTGGGGTGACTTTTCAGTTCATTTGACACTCAAGGTGTTTCCAATCACGTCCTTCTTGATCTCCTGGTCTCACCTGTCCTCCATGTTTCCTGACCTCACTGCAGTGTGAACACATCCAGGTATTCATGCTACGCTAATGCTACGCTAAAAGTTAATTAGGTTGAAATCAAAGAGAGAAAGATGTTGATTTCTATGGTTTACTGACTTTTTGTTCTGATTTTAAGACCAATTAAACCGAGTGGTTTTCTAGTCTGAACCTCAGCTACTGTTGTCTTTGAAGGTATTTATGTGACGTTAAAATGAGTCAACGTTAACATCTGGTTTCACATCACCAACAAACCGTGGCAGTACTGCAGAGTGAAAGTCCTGCGTTCAAAATATTTGGAAGCATCGAACATACTCAAAGTACCAAAAAGTAAAAGTGCTCATCGTGCAGAATAATATGTATTAATGTGTTCATCACTTTGATGATATTTAAACTGAATGAAATCTGGTCATTTTGCACATTTTTTACCCAGGTTTCCTGAAGTTTCATTCGTCTTCAGAAACATTGGGGTCTCTGCTGCTTTTCAAAATAAACCTCTGTGTGTTTGATCACAGTTTGGCTGCTCAGCATGTGTTCATGCTGACAGGAGCGCTGCTACGTCAGATGACATGTTTTAATCAGGAGGGTCTCTGATCTGACCCCGGATCCTCCTCCTCCTCCTGGTTGTTCCTTTCTCCTCTCCTCCCCCCCTCCTCTGGACTCTGCCTCCCTTTCAGCTCTGTGTTTTGGCAGCAGAGCTCGCCTGCATCACAAAGCCTCTCCTCTCAGCTCGTCCTATTGTGTTGCAACCTTTGCAGGTAATGATTAACACAAACACACAACAATGGGAGCTACAGGACAGTGTGGGATGAACACAAATATTGCATCTTTATTTCAGTTCAGGACACTGTGAACTTAAATAGTAAATATAATCTTGTGTGGTCGAGGTCCTGAATGTGGAATCAGGACCTCAAGCTCTCCTTGAGGTTTTTACTATTTATTTTTCCAAGGTTTTTTTATGGGGGGTCAATTCGTCAATGTGAGGGTCATACTGTAAAAGGCTAATTTATAATTTGTGACGTTGGGCTGTACATATATAAAATTGACTTGACTTGACCCACAGTATCCAACATTTAAATAACATGGACAGGACCGGAAATCAGTGAAAAGCTCCACGGTGTTTGGTCTGATTTTTTTTTTCTCCATTGCAAACAGCTTCAGGTGAGTTTGACTGAAAGCTCAAAACAGTAAAATTGCTGTTAGCAATACTCTGCAGCCAGATGGGACGACGACTCTGACCTCCATGTTCTCCTCAAAGTAGAAAAAAAATTAAGACGTACCACTGTTGACATGTTGGAGAGGAGTGTTGGTTGAATGGTGTTGAATTTAAATGTAAATGGGACCTGATGTTTTCTGTAATGTGTCCCCCGCTGGGAGGTGGACTAATGAGCGACCGGCCACACCTCGCCTCATTCCCCCTGACCTTTATTCCACCTCACTTTCCCTCCACATGCACCCCCATCCTCACCTCGCCTCACCCCAATGATTATCATTCACCCCCCTCAAATCTGTTATCAGCTGTCAGGCACCAACCGGCCCCACTGTTCTCCATTAGCATTAGCATCAGTATGCAGCAGAGGCTATCAATGCTATCTGGACCTGAGGGCACCGGGAGGGACCGGCCATATCACTGATGTCACCAGATAAACATGTGGGAGGCTCTGGTCCTGGTGCAGGGGGTCTAAAGTTGCAGCATTAGGTAGTAGTAGTGGTAGTAGTAGTACAGATTGGGTAAAACTTTACCTTCTAATCAAATAAAATCAAAAGCCGTTGTTGTCATTGTGTTCCAGTGGATAACAAAATTTAAGATAAAAACATATTTACAGTTATTACAGTGAATGTTCCCAGTTATTAAATTTATTTATTGATGATTGTTGATATTCCCTCTATTATAAAGTTGTATTTTTATACAGTGTGACTCAGTGATTATTATGGTGCCGACGGGAAAAAAAAAACTGATTGTAAAGGAGTCGAAAAACAACTTGTTCGAGCCGAGGTGTTTTTCATCAATTCACTTGTCTGCACTCATGAAAAGTGGAAGAAATAGTTGTGTAAATAAAATCAGAATCAAAAACAAGATAATTGCCAAGTCAGTTTGCACATACAAGGAATTTGACTTGGTATGTTGGTGCATGATGTATAAACACAGTGCTGATATAAATAAGGTGACAACAAAGAATAAATAAAGGTTACAAAAACTTTGGGTATGAGGTGAGATTGAGGCAATACAGTGCAATAAAGATATAAAAAAATAAATAAACATGCAATATGTATAAAATAGAGTGTCTGAGTGCACAAGGTGCTGAAGGAAACAGCAGATTTCTGCACCATTGCACATTGCATTTTACAAAGCCTGGTAACAAAATAAACAACAAAAATAAATGAATGAATTTACTGAGAAAATAAATAAATATATTATTCAGAAAATAAAAATGCATTTCAAAATTTTATAAAAAAATGCTACAAAACATATAGTAACAATAAAATAAACACATTTAGCGAGAGGAATGTATTTGTAAAATAAATGAATACATTTGTTCAATAAAATAATTATTGTAATTATTTGTAAATCATAAATAGCATGGCACTAAATAAAATAAGCACTAAAATGCATAAAATTATTTGTAACTGGCCATACATCCAGGCCTTTAAACTCACTTTATGGTGTCTTAGCTCTTTATTTTATGAGAGATAGTCATCATGGTATCATCAGATAACAGTGAGCTCCCTAAAATTATGTTGTAATTACTTTAAATGCTCAGTTCGGGGGGGTGGGGGTGTCAATGGGCTGTGAATATAAAGTGTGTGTGAAGCATTTGAGGCGTCTACAATCCCACCTGAGTCTCATTAACACAACAACAAGGTGCAATAACATTAACACTGCTACTCCCTCCCCAAAACAGGTATCTTAATAAATCTGGACCTCTCAGGATGAACACACGACACAACCTGAAGGTATAAATTCACACGCTCAGGTACGCAGTCAGCTCTTATCTGCTTTATGACTTCCACCCTGCCTCCTTTATTTGTGCACTTTGACTTTCGCTGTAAAGTTCTGTCTGACCCTCGGTAGCACCGCCACAGGTCAAAGGTCAAATCTGGAGTTTATTTCCAATGCGTAAATTTTGTGTAAACACACCGGAGGAGTCAGACCCGCAGATAAAAGCAAACGGCGTGTGCAGGTTTTTTTATTTTGAAGCTGTTTTTGTTTCGTGGTGTCAGGTAACCGGCACTTCCTGTCTCCTTTCACAATAAAAACTGTCCTGCAGAGGCAAAATAAAAACAATTATTGGCTATATGCACAGCTGCACTACTTCCTGAAATTCAGATAGCTCCTTTGTTTCCTGTCTGCCATTATTGGACAAACTGATTAATCCAGGTGTGCCTGACCTCAGTGGTCACAACAAAAACACACCTGGATGAATCAGTTTGTCCAATAATGGCAGTTACTGGTTAATGTTACTGGTTTTCTAGTCTGAACCAGGTACTGGTTTTGTAGTCTGAAGTTCATGTTACTCAGATTTTTTACTGAAACATTTCTCTGTATCATACAAAGATGTTTGACCTTTCGTAACTTGTGATTGCCGTCTTTCTCCCCCAGCACTTCCTGCCTCCCTTTGCAATAAAAACTGTCCTGCAGAGGCAAAAATAAAACAATAATCCTGAGACGTATTGAATGAACTCTGATCAAAATGTGTTCTGGGAACAAGACATTTCCTCAGTGTTGTTGTAGACATCAATACCATGACACCAAAACGTATCTGGACACCAGCCTCCACTCTTTTGGTTTCAGATGCTGGGCGATAACATCCGGCTCAGAGATCCAAGTAGTTCATTCCAAAGATGTTGGATGGACTCAAGGTCAACACATTACCATCTAAAATATGAGTGTATGATTGAATAATGTCAATATTTTAAGAGCTGAGAGTATATGCAAGGATGGTTTGTGACAATGATATGCAGACATTTATCTTCTTAAGATGCATGAAAAAAGTGGTTAAGTGGTGAAGATGAATATAGGTCAAGAAGTATGATATTTTGAGATGTAAATGTGGAAATGATCTTCATACATAACAGAAAGATCGTCCCTGAGAGATTCTGAATGTCCTTGTTTTTTTTTTCCACAAATAAAGACAGATAGTTCTCTTTTATTTGGTCGCTTCTCGATTTTAACAAACTGTGTTAAAAAATCTGTCTTGAGATACAGACGCATGTATTTGGTGATTATAAAATCCCTTTAGGGAATGAGTCAGTGAGTGTTCATGTGCTCACATTTTCATCACTTTATTTTCATAATCAGGTGGCTTTATTTCCCCTGAACTGGTGTTTTTTTCTGAATTAAATGGCATTAACATGAAGAGTGTTGCACTGATAATAAAAAACAACAACAGGGGCTGAGCTGCAGCTAATGAGATTACGCTCTTCTTTTACTGATGCAATTAAAAAAACATGGAGGCAATTCGCTAAAAATCAACTGAGTGCGTTTTCTAAAAGAGCCCGTAATGCTCTGTTTGCATAAAGAACAATCAACCCACAGTAAATTATGACCTCCTCCTTCACCTCCCCAAGAAGTCATGATTTATGTGGCTAATTTGGCACGAGTTCAGTGACTGCAGGAGACAAAATTAAACAAAAAATATAGTTTGCGCATAAATTAACTTCATAAGCTCGTTTGACATGTAGTTGTAATGTTTCGTTGCTGTTTGGGCTTATTAGGACCTGAATATCTGAGATGTAGTTTTGGAGAAAATTGTGGGAGCAGAATTAATTTTGTGTGGTCTTAGGAGTTTAGTATAAGTTGTGGAAAAGAGAGGAAGGAGAGGGTTTTATTTGCCAGCTCTTTGGAGCGACGGGGGCTTTTTTTAAGTGCGTGTGGGGGTAACAGAAGAGCAGCCCTCCTCCACCTCCTCCTCCTCCTGCTCCCCTGGCTCCGCTCACAGACCATTGTTGTTGTGGCTCCCGTCCGGAAAGCAGCGGAGTCCTGAGTAGGGGGACTGGTGTAAGGAGGATTCAGTCTCTCTCTGCTGGAGGAGGGAAGCGGACCTGAGCTCAGACCGGACCGGGACACAGTCACACCGGAGCAGAAAAGCGCTGCGTAAAGACGCGCGTAAAGATTCATCTAAGAAGGACCAAGATCATCCTCTATCACCCTTGTTCTCTCGTCACATCGGATCTGTTTTTCCAACATTTTCAAAGCACAAAGGACAGTTTTATTCACGTAAAATCCGCTCTCTGGCTCCGTGTTTGGTTTTCGTTCTTTCCATGGATTTAGCTCTCTGAGCGGCCGGCTGTAGTGGACTTTGCCCAAGAGGAGGAGGGGGAATCCACCAGGAGAGCCCGGCAGCTGTCGCTCCTGGTCCAGGGGGGCCGTTTTTGATGGATTTATAAGCTGGACTTCGTTTTCAGCCGGATACACAAGAGCTGCTTTGTTTTTTATGTTTTCTTTTGGGGGAAGAAAGGATACACCGGAGCTCCAAATGAGGATTTCAATATTCACTCGTATCAACCGGGACAAGGAGTGATTTCCACACCGGTGTCAGTCATCCATACGCGTACGGAACGGGTGGAAAGGTGGGTGAAGTCAGACTAGACAGCTGGAGGTTTGTTGTTTCATTCATTAACTGCTTAAAGTTTTGTTATGAGAGTGAATTTATTCTACTTTTTGGGTCGTTTTCATGAAATTGAAAGAGTCTGAAATGAGACACATGACTCCCCCACCGACCACAGTCCCTCATTTGCATTGTAAATCCACGTTTTGTCATTTCAAACAGGCAAGACACTGTGGTCTTTTTTACATTTAACTTGTGTTTTGCACAACACATCTAAAAACAAGCCACTTAATTTAGACATTGAACCTTCCAGTATTTGTCAGCAGGAAAAGACGCGGAGTTTGAACTCTTGTCAAACCACAGGAGAAATGTTGGAAATGGTCACATTAAGTCTCTATTTCTCCTGCATGAAGTTGAGAAATGATCACAGGCACTTCTGCAGGAAAACATGAGCATTTGGAAGTTTTAAATATCATTTATTGCTTTATTTATTACATTGATTCCACGACGTGACAGTCCAAAATGCCTGACAGCATTGTCACTGATTCAGTCAGACTATCAGTGCGTATGGCGGATTTATTAAGTGTGATTTTAAAAATAAAAGCCTCCACAGTGACTCCAGTGTGAGTAGAAACAGTAGAATACAGTAGAAGTGTTTTGGCTGCAGCAGCCAGGCAGCGTGCCAGAGGAATTAACAGCAGCAGGAGAGGAAAAAAACTTTTCCAGCCCTTAATTGAGAAAGAATACGTTTCATTCAGCAGGCTGGTTGTTTAAAAGTGTGTGTGTTTGTGTGTGTGTGTGTGACCCGCGTTCACGACAGGAACGCGCACCAGGGTCTGGCGCCTGTGCACAGTTGGCAGCAATGGAAACATAAAATCACTGCATTATTTCTTTAGTGTGTGCAGACCTGTTGCAGTTTTTAGTGTAAAAGGATATTAGCAGTAATATTTACATTTTCTCATTGAATGTTCTTTAACTCTATTTATGCATTCAGCAGTTCTGCACAGTAACTTGGGTTTAAGCATGTTGAAGTCAGTAACTAGATAGTGTTGTAGCTGTTGATGCCAAATCTTCATAACTGTGAGGATTTGTGTTGTTTGTCTTCATCTCGTGTGATAACCAATATGTGTTTGGGTTGTTTCAAAGATGAGATAAAACTTTCATCACCCGGAAGGAAATCACTGTGAAATAATTTCTAAAAATGTACAGACAGTGCATGCACACCACTCTGTCCTTTTTACAAACGACCTCCTGGAATAAGAGTAAGTTTCTGATATAAGTGGCTGACATGTTAAGGTGTCACCTGTCCCCACCTGAAGCCTTGTTGGCTGCCAGAGTGTCTCTTTGCGTCTCCTTCAGATTCTGGAGCTTCCTGGCAAGTTTCAAGTGTTTTCCCAGTGAGGGCCCATTATCCCGAGCCGGGCCGTCCATTGACAAACAACAGGCGGTAACAGCCCTGCTCCTTATTCATGATGCAGGGGGAGTCTGGACAATGTAAGGCCGACGAGTGGGACAGTTAGCAGGACATCTGGTTAAGAATGCATCTGCTTGTGGCCTCTTTTATTTACTGTTATCCCGGACGGATGTTTGTGGTTTTTTCGCCACCTGGTTTCAGAGAAGTTTGTGTCTTTTAGACAGATCCCTGATCAGCAGATAACCGTCTCCTGTTGTGTTTTGTTTGCGTCTGCAGGATCCAGATTTAGAGGCTCTGTGGGTTCCTGAAGATCCTGATGCCAGGGACCGGAGTGTGAGGCCACACTCCTACCTTTTCTCTTTTAAAGAACCTTTTTTTGAAGAAGAAGATGGTGAAGATCTGCACGTTCTGCCTGCTCCTGCTCTGGTTGGCAGACGGCGTTGTGGCTAGGGTCGTTGGCGAAGGACGGACTAAAGGTAGGAACATTTTAAGACGTTCTACAGGTGGTTCCCTACCTTAATTTCTTTCTTAGTTTTTTGGGGGGAGTGCATAAAAGTCAGATAAGCAAGCTGGCTTATTGTATCCTTCACCTAAATGGTTTTGCTTCGTAGAAAGCACCAGGTTCTTGGCAGTCATCATGGTGGAGGATGTCAAGATGACAGGAAACATGACAGAGCAGTGGAAAAAAGTGCTTTTGCTGCTGTAAACTGAGCTACCTGATCTGTCCGAGGCCTCAGGGCTCGGAAGTGTAAATCTGTCTGGCTGAGTGCCATCTGCAGAGGACGAGGAGGAGCTTTATTTAACTGATGCACAGCCGCCGTCCGCCCCATTAAAACCTCCCCGCTGATCTGAGGCGTGATCAATACGTTCAGTGAAATCAGCTGCTTCTTCTCTGCTGTATACAATGTTTTCATGTCAGATTAAAGCATTACAGGTGACATTTTTGTGGGCAGGTTGATGAAAGGCAAAGTGGGTTCCACAGACGTTTTCTGTGCTCCGGGGCCCCACTTTGTACTTTGAGGGGCCCCTTTGTGTGAGGCTAGCTGGGGCTTGATCGCTCAGACGACAATGTGCAAGAAGAACCCTCTCTGGTTTATTTACAAGACGGATGAGTAAAGAGTCAAAGATGGATTGATGATAGGAAGAGCTCGTAAAACATGCATATTGCAGCTGCAGAGACAGACGCCACTTTTATCTTTGGATGTTCGTCAATTGTGAGAATCAGTTTCATTTAACTTCCATCATCAAGATTTGCGATCTTGAAATATTGCTGCAAAGGAAATGCCAGGATTTCTCCTCTCTTGGTTTGTTTTATTCATTTTTTGGACATCACTTTCTAGAAAAGGAGATGAATCCTGAGGAGAAGTCATCTTAATAAAGGAGATAAAAGGCCAAAACTCCCCTTTGGTGTCAGTTAAAAGGGTGAAGAGAAGCTGAGTATGCTCCTCTGTCTCAGTACGATGCAGAGAAAATAGCTCAGGTTGAAAAAGAAGAAGTTTTTATTTTCAGCCTCCGGGCGTATTTTGTACATCTTACTAAATATAATTATACATATCATGTTACTAACCGCATACAGCTAAATGCAGGGATCTTTTATTTTTCTTCCTCCCAAGTTATTTTCAGTTTCATGTTTTGTGCCACATCATTATAGAGTCTGAGTTAAGCTTTTTGTCAGCACTCTGGCTGCTTTTCATTCAGTAAAAACATGAAATAAACACAGATGATGTCAAAGTTTCCACAACTTAAATCCATAACTGTCTCTTTTAATCCATCTTAATTTTAAATCTTAACATTAAGGAGAACAGAAAAAATGTCACATTTCACTTGTATGAAACACCTGTGACAGCTGCATTAACCAGTCTAAAGCATCTGTATCTAAGAGGAAATGCTTTCATTAGCTTCTCATAAGAGTGTGCAAGACGGAGATAATATATATGTATAATATAATATAGTATAATATATATATGTGTTATATTATATTGTCAATCATATATTGTCTGTTTTTACATCAATGTTCCAAACAAGGAGTTACAGTTGTTAAAAAATATGCTAATAAACACTTTCAACAGCCCAAAACTAAATTCCTTACTTACTATAAACAGTAAATATTTTATTTGATTCAGTAATTATATTTGAAACTGTCATGTTCAGTTGTCACGTCCTGAATATGATTGATGTCTAAAGTGTTTTCATATCCATCCCAATAGACCATTTTTATTCTGTTTTCATAATTTTATCACATATTCATGTGTTTTGTGCTGCTAAACTGCCTTTCATTGTTCAATGACAAGAACAATAATGATCTATTGTATTCTATTTAGGGGCTTAAAATAGAGAGTTAACCCGGCTAGAGCTGCAACTAATGATTATATTCAGTTTTTCCATTAGTTATTTGGTCTATAAATTGTCCAAAGCCCAACAGGACACCCTCAAAGATATTCACAAACTATGCACGCCAGTGAAGTACTAATAGATTAATGGTTTCAGCAGAGCTGAAGCTGCTTGGATGAAACAATGCAGCTCTGAAGTTATAAAAGGCTCTTCTGCTGTGTTTTCTGGTCGTGAGGCTCCTCATTGTCCCGGTCGGTTTCCACAGAGGAGCTCTGGTGCTGCCAGCCGGTCGATGGCGAGTGGTTTGTTTGTATTGTGTTGTGTTTTGCTTGCCCCCTCGCCTCTGGGTGACAATTCACACTCTGCCGGGAGTTCAGCTGCAGGGCAGCGTCTCTGCAAGTTCACCAGAGTTTATCCCAGTGATTCTCGGCCTCCTCCTCTTGTTTGTTCTTGAGTGTATTCACGTTAAACTCACCACAAATGTGTCCTTTGATTCATTCCTTCTGATTCTCCTCCGTGCTCCTGAAAGCACTTTGCTCCGACAAGGGGAACAGATTGCCTTTTCACGAAGCGCTCGCAGGACGCAATCACACAGAAAATTGCCCTGAAAAAAATTGCTTGTTCTGAGTGATTGAGCAGCAAGCGAGGTCCTCCAGCGACGAAATGAATGGAAGGCACTGTGGCTGACGGTGACACGATGGCAGCCGGGTTATCAGGGCACTCTATCACCACTTCCTGGTCGCATTAAATGACGCTGGTTGTCAAGGAACATGGTGTGCTTTTGCTGCCGGACCTTTTGGGGGTAAACTGAAACCGGCAGGGTGTCTTTTGACAGTTTTTAAGAGGGTGTTCAAACTCTAGAGTCCTTTATTCTGTGACACCTGGTGTTTTAGTCTGTAAATAAGCATAACCCAGCTTTCTGTTACCCAGATCTTCGGGTGTCCAGGCCTCTGATCGTGCCAGGTTACCCAGAAAACACCACTGGCGTGTTGGGCGGTCAGGGGAAGTTGGTGTGTAAAGTCCACCGGCCGGCATCCACCAAGGTCCAGTGGCTGAAGACAGAGGTCGACCAGGGAGGACCGCCTCGCCTCAGGGCCCTGACGGTGAGAACTAAAACTAACAAACCACTTCCTGTCTCTTTTCCTCACCGTGTTGGATGTTAAAATGACGTGTCACCCATGCAGGCCCTGCAGAGCAACGCCTCCAAGGTGAACACATTGCATCTCTCCAACATCACCCTGGAGGATGCTGGGGAGTACATCTGCATGGCTGAGGGCATCCACGCTGGACAGACGGTCCAGGCCATGCAGTCAGCATGGCTGGAAGTCCTTCCTGGTGAGATCATCATCATCCTCATCTCAGTAGTCTCGTGTCAGCTTCATCCAAACTTCTGTAGCATTTAACATCATTTTCCTTCTCCCACAGGTACCATCATTTCTCAAACTGTGGACCTGACTTCGGCTGACATCCCATCAGGTATATTTTGAGTGCTGTAGTTAGTTGCAATTTTTTCCTGGAAATATTAACGAGGAGTTTAAGTGTGCAAAGTGTCCAAGGCGGTATGGAGTCCATCTGTGTGGGCTCGTCCCCCTCGTCGCTCACTTAGATCTCCAGTGAACCTTCACCGCCCCATAGATTCACCCTCCGTCCTCTGTCAAGCTGCAACATGTTCATTAGCTTCAGCTTCTCCTCTTCCTTTTATTTTTGGAAGAAGAAGGTGGGGGAAGGAGGGAGTTAGCAGTGTTAGCTGGATCGCTCTCAGGGCCACAATAAAAAAAACAGGAGGAGGAGGGGCCTCTTGGTCTCCGTGGTAACCTCATTGTGTGTGTGCGTGAGTGGAGGAGATAATGGGGTTGAAGTGTTGGAGGTCAAATTTGAGGGCACGGCTACTAAGAAATAACAGCTGAGTGAAAATGTTGGACTTGTGCTGTTTGGTTCAGAAATTCTGGAGGACCTGAGCAAGGACCTGAGTGAGGACACCGCCGAGCATCTCCTGCTGGAGCCAGGCAATGTCCTGAAGCTGCGCTGCGACGCGACCACGAGGCCCGGCATGGCAGTGAACTGGTACAAGGAAGGGGTCCGGGTCCTGCCCACGCCCCGCATCCAGATCCGAGGAGCCGTCATGGAGATCGCAGACGTAACATATGAGGACTCCGGGGTTTATGTTTGTGTTCTCCGGGGGACCAAAGAGCCTATGAGGAACTTCACCATCACCGTTGCAGGTACGGGACACACCGTTAACTGATTTAAGAACATTTTTGGCTAGATAGATTAAATTGAAAGTTATTGTTGTCATTGTCACAAATAAATAAATAAACAATAACATAGCTGTAATAAGAATATACATATGCAGCAGTTAGGTTATGGGAATATATGAAAATATTGATAGTATAATAGAGAAAGTGCAAAATATGCAGAATATAGAAACATTATTTTTAAAGAAAAAAACAGCAAAATATTCCAGGTTACTGCTTCTAAAATGTGAACATTAGTTGCTTTCCTTAAACTATAAAACTAACCCTAACCCATGGGCTGTTACAAGGGTCAGAGTTAGGGGTGAAATAGTTGGCACTTTAAAGGGTTAAACATATATGACAGTAAACTGATTATCTTAGGACAAATTTTGTTAAAAAACAAACAATGAATGAACTGCAGTGTGATTTATTGTTTTAACCGACAATAGTTAACAAGTGTTGACTCGTGTTGCCTTTGTTTGTTGTCAGACTCGATGGGGTCGGGTGATGACGATGAGGACAACGGCTTAGAGGACTCATCGGCTGAGATCGAAAATGACCAAGTTTACATCTCCAGAGGTGTGATGCTGTGGTTGTTGTTGTTTGAGGATTTAGTCCACCATCGAAAATCTCCAGGCGTCATCAGCTCTATTGTCTCCCTTGCAGGACCGTACTGGACCCACACCCAGCGTATGGAGAAGAAATTATACGCCGTTCCTGCCGGCAACACGGTGAAGTTTCGTTGCCCGGCCATGGGCAGCCCGATGCCGAGCATCCGCTGGCTTAAAAATGGACGTGAATTCAGAGGCGAGCATCGCATCGGAGGCATCAAGGTGAGGACAGCGCGTCACATCCGCTAAATCTGCAAAATGACCCTGAGTTTTCAGTCTTTTCAAGGTTGACGTTTGTTTATTTTTTTGTTGTTGTTTTTTGGGCTAGCTGAGACACCAACACTGGAGCCTGGTGATGGAGAGCGTTGTACCTTCAGACAGAGGAAACTACACCTGCATAGTGGAAAACAAATATGGCTCCATTGCTCACAGCTACGTCCTGGACGTCCTGGGTAAGATAAGATTTATTGAATTCAGCAAAACAGAGATTCTAAAATAAAAGGTTTATAGTATGATGGAGGGAAAAACAGGAGGGCAGGATGTGGACAGCCAGGCGTCCACACCACTTTTCTACCTGACCTGTGACAGGGGATCGAGGACGGTTTGATTTGTTTGTTCATTTGTTCCCTCTGTCCTCCGCGGGGTCAGTTTCCGTCCCTGTTAGACGACTAACGAGGCGACTAACGAGATCAGAGAGCACTGATCAAAGACGGCCCCAAAAAAAAGGCATTTCCTGCTCCGTTATGCCAGCGTGCAAACACATTATCTGTGACAGTGGCAACTGCCCAGCTTTTGTTTAAAAAACAGTCATGTATGCTGGCTTTCAAGCAGCCAAATGTCTGGATGTCTGGATCTATTTAATTCTAGTTTTCACCTCATGTTTGTCCTGTCTGCATCAATGGGCGTTTCTCTGTGGGTTTCTCTGGAGCTGGTTTTCACTTTGCCCATCTCTTCCCAACAGAGCGATCCCCTCACAGGCCCATCCTTCAAGCCGGTCTACCAGCCAACACCACAGCGGTGGTGGGCAGTGATGTCCAGTTCCACTGTAAGGTCTACAGTGACGCCCAGCCTCATATACAGTGGCTCAAGCATATAGAAAGGAACGGCAGCCGCTATGGATCTGATGGGACGCCCTACGTTCAGGTCCTCAAGGTTGGTCCAACTTTACTTTACCTGTCCCAAAAAACCATTAGTGCTGGATGTTTTTAGAAGAAGTTGATGGTACTAAGTGTCACTTTTGTACAGACTGGCAGTCTGAATATGTCAGAGGTGGAGGTGCTCTACCTGTCCAAAGTCACCATGGAGGATGCCGGAGAGTATACCTGCCTGGCTGGAAATTCAATCGGGTTTGCACACCAGTCTGCCTGGCTCACCGTCCTCTCAGGTAAAGCCAACAAAAACTTACAAGTTAAAAGTTGTGAAAAGTTACATCTTGGTTCTGAACTAGTAAAAAAGGTCAATTTTCAAAATGTTCTCCATCTTTTTTGCAGAGGAGGAAGCAGCAGACGCCATGGACACCATGGAGACCAAATACACTGACATCATCATCTACGCCTGTGGCTTCCTGGCTCTGATCATGGCCATCGTCATCGTGGTGTTGTGTCGGATGCAGGTCCATCCCAGGAGGGAACCATTCGATGCCCTGCCCGTCCAGAAGCTCTCCAAGTTCCCTCTCCGCAGACAGGTACGAGATGTCTTACTGGCCTTTTTTGCTTTGGAAATTTTGCATGAAGCACATCCTGCTCACTTCAAATATTATCCTGTCAGTATTCGGTAGAGTCCAACTCGTCTGGGAAGTCCAGTGCATCGCTGATGAGGGTGGCTCGCCTCTCGTCGAGCTGTTCCCCCATGCTGGCCGGAGTCATGGAGTTTGAATTGCCCTACGACCCAGACTGGGAGTTTCCCAGAGAGAAGTAAGTCATCTGTGTAACATCCACCATCGTCTGCAAAGAAATTATCCTCAGCTCTTAAGAAAGTGAAAGCTCCTGCAAACAGAGCATTTCTTCACTTGGTTTAGTTTGGCTTCTGGGACACATTTGTGGGTACTAAAAAAGAAACAAGACCACAACCCGTTTTTGGCTCAACCCAAACTGTGTTTTAAGAAACCAGAGCCCCAAATTATGGATTTGTACAGCTTTCATTTAGACATACTAATTTTCGGTGACTGTCTGTCTTTCTAGTCTGACGTTGGGCAAACCTCTTGGCGAAGGCTGTTTCGGCCAGGTGGTCCGAGCCGAGGCCTACGGTATCAACAAGGACTCCCCAGACCCGGCCTCCACAGTGGCGGTTAAGATGCTCAAAGGTGAGGAAGGAAATGACACAAACCTACTTAAACAGCTCAGTTTAATTCTGCCTGTCTTTTCTAAATAAAGTGTCTTGTATCCTTGTAGATGATGCCACAGACAAAGACCTGGCGGACCTCATCTCGGAGATGGAGCTGATGAAAGTGATGGACAAGCACAAGAACATTATCAACCTGCTTGGTGTCTGCACACAGGACGGTGAGTCCAACCTTTATGTTGTGAATCTAAGCTAGTTTAGTGTTTTAATGGTGGTCCCAGGCTAAAACAACAATAGAAATGACCCCAATCCTTCATTCATCCTGTTTATCCCTTCAGGGCCCCTGTATGTCCTGGTGGAGTACGCCTCCAAAGGCAGTCTGAGGGAATACCTGAGGGCCCGGAGACCCCCTGGCATGGACTACACCTTTGATGTGACCAAGGTGCCTGAAGAGCAGCTCACCTTCAAAGACCTGCTGTCCTGCGCCTACCAGGTGGCCCGAGGGATGGAGTACCTGGCCTCTAAAAGGGTACGTTCGCTTTAAAGAAAGGAAACAAGGCTTTTCTCATTGTGTGGGGGCAGAAATGATTTGTTTGACTGACTGATTAAGCAAAAGTTAATCGAGTAAAAGACAAAGCCAAAATGTCTCTGGTTCCAGCATCTTGAACATGGGGATTTGTGCTGTTTTATTCCACCGTCATAATAACAGCCTATCATTTTTACACAATCGATCTGACAAAACAAGATATTTGAAGCCTTGTTTGAAGTTCTGGAACTTTAGAAGATAAGATGAAACTTTATGAATACCACACACAGTGCCAGACAGTATGGAAATATATTGCACACTGATTTTTTTTAAAAGCAGAAATATGGAAATATATTAAACACAAATATTATTCTTATATCAATGTCTTTTTTTCTAGATTAAATAAATCATAGAATAGATTTTCACTGAAATATACAATGCAGATGGAAATATATTTCTCACCTTCAGTTAATTTTTTTTCTGCTTGAATGATGAATATTATAATTACATTATTATTTTCTAGACAGAAAAAAAATAATAGATTTTGCTGATGTAAGCAGCAATTTTCCATACATTTGTATATGTTCTGTACTTATATGTAAATAAGAAAACATAGAAATTGTTCTTTCGGTGCAGCCAGACGTTGCGTTTATTTGCGATTTTCTGTTCTTTCAAGGAACTTGAAAATTGTTTTTACATATCAGACCTCATTACAGTAAAATAGATGACAATGTAATTTGGTGGTTTGGGACTTGCACCCCACCTTCTTTTTCCCAGCATGCAATCTGTGCCTGTTTGCTTCTTATCAACTTGCCCCTTCGTCTGCATTCCTGAGCAGAAAGCTGCCTCAGCTGCAGCCTCGTTTACTCTCCTCCATCCATCTGTCCGTCGCAGGGCTTTGTCCTTTTTAGCGCCGCCATAAATCTGTTAGCAAACAGGCAGCAGAGCCGTCGTCTGGGTGAAGGCTTCAGGTTTCTGGCTCGACGGCCTCCTAAGAATGCGGCAGCCCGAAACTAACCCTCCATTATGGGGAGACCCACAAACCAACACTGCTTCGCTTCGCACGTCCCCACAAATCCCACGTCTATTTCCAATGAAAACCAAAATAAACTTAATGACATCCATTCGATGTGGGCAAACTTTTCTTTTTTTTTCTTTCCTCCCAAAAGGGGTTTGTTTTTTCTTCAAACTCCTGGGGTTCTCTATATAAAGACATTTTAATTTGGTAGCGTTTGCTAAAACTGTGTGTTGACTTTAGTCTTTTTGGAGAAAATGTGCAGTGAATCATTTCTGCCCCTGCTTACATCCATGTTTTCACAACCGCAGCCTGGAACAAGCATTTATAATACAGTTTCGTGCAACCTGGACCTTCCAAATTCAACATTAACTCTCTGAGCTCTGAACTTAATGCTGATCTCCTAATCTGGATCCCAGCTTTAAACTCAGGTGTTTAACTTTGCCTTTTTTGTCTCTGCAGTGCATCCACAGAGATCTGGCTGCCAGAAACGTTCTGGTGACGGAGGACAACGTGATGAAGATCGCAGACTTCGGCCTGGCCAGAGGAGTCCACCAGATCGACTACTACAAGAAAACCACCAACGTGAGTGACAACTTGTTTTCAGGAATCCCTTTTCATCAGAAGGGATCAAATTTAGCAACTTCTCACCCTCTTAGTAAACTTATATTTCCCTATTTTGAGCATCATGTTAATCATGTGGATTGTTGAAAGGTGAAACTTGTAAACACAAGACAGATGTCTGACGTTTTCCTCTGACTGGCAGCAGATTTAATGGGACTTAATTAGAAACTAGGAGGGAGGAAGAGGTGGGAGGATTGTGAGCAAAAGGGAAATATAAACTTATTACAGTGAGACAGAAAGAACTAGTCGTTATTGTAAATGAAAGTGAGTCTCTAAAGTGCTCATGTTTGCTCTGCAGGGACGGCTGCCGGTGAAGTGGATGGCACCGGAGGCTTTGTTTGACCGAGTCTACACCCACCAGAGTGATGTGTAAGGAAATCACAGCAAAGATGGTTATTTTCGCTGCACTCATCAGCTCTGAACATCACGCTAAATGTGTCCCGATTCTCTCGTCTTTGCTCAGGTGGTCGTTTGGTGTCCTGATGTGGGAGATCTTCACACTGGGTGGCTCGCCATACCCCGGTATCCCCGTCGAGGAGCTCTTCAAACTGCTGAAGGAAGGTCATCGCATGGACAAACCCTCCAACTGCACACATGAACTGTAAGCCAGCGCTGTTCATCAGGATGTTTCCAGCAGCATGTTCATAAAACAGATAGATAGACAGATAATAGAGCACCACATCCATCTAACATTTGTTGTTCTGTGGGTTTTTCTCTCTGCAGCTACATGATGATGCGTGAGTGCTGGCATGCTGTTCCCACCCAGAGGCCGACCTTCAAGCAGCTGGTGGAGGAGCTGGACCGGGTGCTGCTGTCCATCTCCGACGAGGTGGGTTTCCACACAACTACTGCACACAAATCATGCATTTTGCAACACATGCAAACTCTTTCTCACAATGTGCTGCCCAGATGTTTTCAGAGAGTGGACGCACTGAGAGCAGAATCCAGGGTTCATTAGATGTTTGGCTGCAGAGTCCAAAACTGCTGCTTTATTTTTTCTTAATGCACCATAACAGTTAAAATTCAAAAGGGTTGGCCTCCACCAGTGTTAAGTACATACTGTAATCACTTTACAACTTCTGATCAAAAAAATCTTGCTTTATGTCCTTCAAATATCTGCAGAACTGGAGGACGGAAAAATAAATCAAACCACTATGAACACGACAGGAAATGAGGTTTAGTTTTAGGTTTTGTCAGTTATCACTTTTATTTTTTATGGACAGCAATTTCCTCCGACAAACCCCCCTGAACCAGGACAAGAAAAATGGATGATTAAAAGACATATTTAACAAAACATAAAAAGATTTATTTTATTTATTTTGCATGTTTCTGTTGTTAGTTTAAGCAATCAGTTACAGTTACAGTTATTACAGTTACTGATCAAAAAAATCACATCATTACTTATCAACATTACTGAGACTTTGTTGCACTAAAGGACCAGAATACATAAACACAAACATCAACAAACCACAAATCAACTACTGTGAATCATCTTACCGTAATAACACTTATATGTATCATCATTATTTATGTTTTTATACTCTTGAAGACTGTTTTGCGATTCTCTAACCTTTGACCTCCGTTTCTCCTCCTCCAGTACTTGGACCTATCGACGCCCTTCGAACAATACTCCCCGTCCTGCGAGGACACGTCCAGCTCCTGTTCCTCCGACAACGACTCCGTCTTCACTCACGACGCCTTGTCCACCGACCCCTGCCTCCTGGGCTACCAGGATGTCCGGTCCCGGATAGACACGAAGACGACGCTCCGATAGACATGTGTAACACATCCGCTGGTGGCCATATTGGAGATGGGAAGCCCTTAGATATAGACGGGCGTTTATAAAAACAAACATTAAAAACATGAATGCACGTGGAGCACTGAGGCCGCTGGACTCCTTCGCACGGCGGCGGTATGAAGAGAAACAGTTCATCGTTGGAAACAAGAAAAGAGGACAAACTAAAGGTGGAGCTGTGCCCAAGAACATCTGGAAATGTTGGGTAAAACATAAAAAAAAAACTGTGGCACTCAACACAAAAGACGAAGAACGCGGTACTCACAAATGCCTCTTTTATTTTATCAATCGACGGACGGTGATCTCACAAAACCCCCTGAACCAGGACGAGAAACCTTGGTGATAAAAGACTTTTTTAACAAAAAAAAAAAGATTTATTTTGCTATGATAAAAAACCTGATTGTTAAATATAAATCTCTCTATATAAGATTATTTTACTTTTGTGTTGCCTATTTAAAAAAAAAGAAAACAGTCTTAAATCTCAGGATCTCTTGTGCTAAGAAGTTGCTGTAGCTGCAGCGAAAAAGTGCCTGAATTTACGATTTCCTGTGAATATATTAGAATTATTAAGATATTTTATGTACATATCAACAGCAGATAGATGACTGCCTTTTTAAAATAAATTATTCTGAATGAAAATGAAGAAAATGAAAAATGGAGAAGAGGATGTTTTTTCATTTTAAATGTGCCAAACCTGTCGCAGCTGTCTCCATGTTCACATTTCATCCCAACGTATCCAGAAGAAACATTTTTATCAAATGAACAGTCAACACTGTTAAAAAAAACAGCAGCAAAATAAACAGTTTGGGAAACACAAAATCAACAATTTGGATGTTTAAAAGATGGAAACCCTCCATTTTATTGGAAACTTTCTCAGCTTTCAGAACAGGAAAAGAACTTTCTCAACTTTCAATGTTCTTGTTTCTTTTGCTGGACTACAAAAAGAAATTGAAGAGTTTGAAGGACAACATGAGGACAGTGTGTCCAGGGTGGGACTCGGGCCCACTATCACTGCTGACAAGGAGGATGGGGGTTTGGTGGTGGTGGGGTTACTGAATGTGAAAGCCAGTGTGATTGATTTCAAATAGAGGAGAAAGGGGAGGCAGCCTCCTTTGTCTGGCTGTAACCCTTCACCCAGCCCAATCTGTTGGTGAGGGGTCCTCAGGTCCGCAGCCCGGCCGGACAATGAAGGCTTTTGCTGGCTTAATGGGTGTGACTGCGGACCAGAGGGAGTCCTGTGGGGGTGGAGGGGGGTATAGCTTGGGCTTGTGTGCAAATGAAGAGGCTCTTATTATGGTAATGTGTCCTCCTCTCTTCACCAAATGCCCCTTATCTTTATCCCCACCACCAGCCGCCATCTTTTTAAATTACAAATCTTAATTCAGATTCGGGACCAGCTGCAGAAAAACAGCCCCCAACACCACCCCGGTGTCAAGGTTCAAGGTTCTTTACTGGTCATGTTCACAAACAATCAGTGACGCAGTTGTTGGCAATGAAATCCTTCCATCTGAAGCTATGTGGCTCAGTGTTTACCAGATAAATCCAAAGGGGAAAAAAAGCAGTAACAGAAAAGGACATATGGAAAAGGAAACAAGAAAAAACTAAAACAATCAAATTTCCGGTGCTGTGTTAGGAAGTTGAAAAAAAAATGGAGGGTTTCATTCCAACAAAAAAATACTTATCAATAATCTTCCTGTCAACTTTTTGATCGATGAAGGATTTGTGTGTTTATGATATTAATTTCTGTCAACCTTGTGTCTCATTTCGGATCGACGCTCTTTAATATTGACTTTACATTCCAGCTGTCTGCTCTTCTTCCACAAACGACTGCAGCGTTCGCAAACATTTCCTCAAGAGAATTATTTTAGAAATATCTAATTTATTTGTTTATTGTTTTGTTTTATATGAAATAAAGTATAATTTAAAATAAATCAACTGTGCTTTTTTTTGCATCTGTTTTGTCATTGTGTTAAAATAATGGTATTATTGTTAATATATTTCACTGGAAAACACTAAGTCAGGCTTGATTTCACCTCCAGGTGAGGTCAATGAGGGAGGCTCGTCAGCCTTTAATGAATTACATCTGTTTAAGTAAACCTCTCGCATTAGTTGTGACTTTTCAAACAAAGTGCAAAGAGGACAAATGAAAGAATGCAGCAGCAATCAGACACAAGTTGAATAAATTTTATTTTTGCTTCATAATAATTCGAAAAAACAACATGCAACAAGTAGATGTTAAATGACTCAACATGCAGATATTCAGTATTTGCTGCAGAAGGTTTAAAAAAAGTGAGTCTGCTGCAGATTTTCCCGTTTGTGGGACTGATAAAGGATTTTCTTATCTTATCTTCAGTTGCTTCTTATGCTCCACACTGCTTCAAATCAACTCTTTGTTTTTAGAAAGTCTTGGTCAGAAGACCTTAATGATCTGCCAGTGAGAGGTGGGGCAGGTCTGAGATGTTTTCAACAATTCTAGTAATAATAATGATAAATGTGCTAGTGAAGGATGGAGTTCTGTCCTCTGAGATGTATGCAGAGCTCTAAAGTTGAGAATAATAAAACTGGTGTGATATGAGTCACAATATCCCATTCAAGAAATAATGAAATACTAAAAATTGAAAGGAAAAATTAACGGATATAGAAGTCAAAATCAAGAAGAAAAAAAACAAGGAATAAAAAGCCAAGTAGGAAACAGTGCAGGATTTTGAGATCTTGATATTGATATTATTTTTTTTTTAATTTTATTTGACATTTTTTAAATAATTTTTCAAATATTTTTTCCAAATATTTAAAAAAGTTTGAATATTTTTGGTGACATATTCCAAATGTTCACATTGATATACCTATAAATAATATTTGTTTGGATTTTATTATTTTTCTCTACGTCATATTCCTCAGTTACCTAAAACCTTTAAAACATCCTCTCTGATGTTTTCAGTTTGACATTTCCGTGCATCAAAACCATAACTCCAGCTCTGCCCTCCACTTCCTGTTGAAAATGGCTTTGAAAAGGTTTTGGATGCAGATTCATACTTGGAATTCAAGTTTTGAGTCTTCAGGTTTTGCGTAAGGAGTCAGACGAGTTAGATTCTGTATGAAGTCACCATTCAGGACGTGCAGTTTGTTCTCATCGGTGATTTAGTTTTTATTGTTTTTGTTAATTTTGGATGAGATTTGGGGACAGCAAAGTCAGGAGGGGCGTTCAGATGATCACCTAGAAGATCTGAACGACTTCATTTAGAGGCTGTTTTTTTGGCTAATCTGTGTTTTTTGACCTGTCAGGCTTTTGTATAGTTCCCAAAATGTAGTTGTGCAAAAAAAAATAAAATAAAATAAAATAAATCAAAGGCATTGCTTCATGTTTGGCGTGTTCTTGCAAAACACCAAAACATGTGTTCGACCTTTTTCCTCCTTTCTTTTTTCAAGTCAGCCATTTAAAAGAAAGATGTCGAAAAGACAAAGACAGATGAAAGACAGAGACGGCGAGACGGGAGGATGAAGAGATGGAGGTCAAAGGTCAAGAGGAGGGAGGAGAGGGCAGCCAGGCTTTTGAAGTATGAGTGTGTGTGTGTGTGTGTGTGTGTGTGTGTGCATGATGATGTGTGTTATCTCCTGTCTACATGCTGTGTGGTCTCCAGCATGAGTGTGTGTTTGTTTCTTATCTCTCATGTACAATAAATCTGTTTTTCCTCTCAGTCTAAAAGTGTGTGTAACGTTGATTACCAGCATTATTTTTTCTGAAAAAAGCGCCGTTTTGAGGTCCAAGGCGTCCGTGGAGCGAAGAGTTTAGAAAAGTAAGATGGAAATGATTATCGTTGTTTATCTCTGTTGCGTTAAAGATCGCAGAGAGAAATAAAAGCTAAGTGCAGCTCGGCACAAATTCACATAATGATTCAGGAAGCTGACATGACATAAAAACAAAGTGTGGATATAAGAAAGAAAAGATAAAAGTGAGAACTAATAATAAATAAAAGATGTGAGGTGAAGGGAATACAGAGCAGTGTGTTCTGTTGTCTGTCACTCACACTTTTTCAACCTACTTATTATTATAATTTTATATTTCTGAGTGAACGAGGAGGTGATGGCCTGTTTTCTGTTTTCAATCAGTCAGTTCCTCAGTGAGAAGTTAATTCAGAGTAACTTTTTGCATTTTTCAATGTGAATCTTTTATTTTCTCTTGTGTTATTTTAAAATAACAGGTTAAAGGTTCTTAGTTACTTTAAAAAAAGTAATCCCTTACTTTATTAAATAACTCACTGCTGAAAGTAACTAGGTCTATTACTTTTGGATTACTCTGTAACATCACCTAAGATGCCAGATAATTTCAAAGTAAAGCTTCCTATTGTAATAATAGAAGAAAAAAAAAATGCCAGAAAATTTCAGAGTGGAGCTCCTTATTGTAACAAAAGGTGGACAGACACCAGATGTTTTCAAAGTAAAGCTTCTTATTGTAATAAAAGGAGAAAAAAAAAGATAATTTCAAAGTAAAGTTCATTATTGTAACAAAAGGAGGACAGACACCAGATCTTTTCAAAGTAAAGCTTCTTATTGTAATAAAAGGAGAAAAAAACTGATAATTTCAAAGTAAAGTTCATTATTGTAACAAAAGGAGGACAGACACCAGATCTCTTCAAAGTAAAGCTCCTTATTGTAATAAAAGGAGGACACAAGTAATGACACAAACTGTAATGTGATTACTTAAGTTAACGATAGTAATGCATTACATCACTGCATTATACACAAATGTAATCTGATTACAGCCAGACAGCATCAAGGAAAGAAATAAATCATTTATTATTGATCTGTTTTTTACTTATGCGCTTCATCTTTCAGTATGCCTCACTGTCATAAAATAGTATTGGCATTTTTTTTTTCCTAGAAACTAAGATACAGTTTCCTGCTGGGATTAATCAAAGTACCTCCCTGACGAAAATATCCTGCTAAGTAAAGGCAGTGAAAAGACAAACTGTACACGAACATGGCTGTAAAGAATGCTGGATTTTAAATACCTTTTTAAAAATAAATGGGGTTTGCAAATGTTTTATGAGGCAGGAAATGCATTCGATGTGCTTATAGTTTGGCCTCAGGGAGAAACAAACTGCATGTAAACATAGCATTAGTTTGTTTACAAGAAAGCTCCACAGGGAGGTTTAAGGTTTTAATTACGATTTAGTTTGGATTTTATAATAAAGGTGGAGGAGGTGAGGAATGAATGTCGTCATATACAAACCTCTTATCTCCACAGTGCAGTTGTGGTTACTAAACTGCAGATATGAGTGACCTGACATCGTGACAGGAAACAGCATTTAATGTTTATCCGACAAAGAAACCAGTGAGCTGCATTTACCTTTCAGCTGAAATCAGCTCATGAGGAATCAGGGACAGACAGTTGTTAACTTCCTGTATGAAGACATTTTTTTATTTTACTGAAGTTCCTGAAAACTTCTTTCTGTCTCTCAACCAGTAGGGGGCGACTCCTCTGGTTGTATACCAGTCTAATCACAAATGATCCTACTTCTCTCTGATTTATTCCCTCAGTAAACATTGTAAACATGGTCTCAGTCTCTAGTTTCTAGTCTTCTTCTTCTGTCTTTAGGACATAGCTACCTGCTAATTGACAGGTTGATATCACGGCGACGAAGATGACGACGGCCAGTTGCAAAATACCAAGATATTAACGGGCAAAATACTGCACTCAAGGTTACATCACAGTGACAATGTCCTCTTTTTATAAACATTCTAGTGGCAGATATTATTCTAAAAGTCTATATTAGTCTCAAAAATTGGACAGAGAGACTGTTAGCCTGAAAAACACTCATTGTGTAAAAATACTTACACTCCCTGCCATAAACAGAAGCACATGGCTAATTATTATGCAGAATATTGATGAAGGCATAACTCATTACAGATTGTCTTTATTGATTGGGTTGATTGTTGGTAAAATTATCAGGGAAACTGAGACCAGACGGTCTGATGGTCATTTTTACCAGTTTGGTTTATAACAACATCCCACAGCTGTTGGGTTTATCCCACTGTGTTTTATAGCGTACCTGACATACCAGCTTTTGCTTTTGTGTTTTATCCAGTTTATTTGCGTGTTCATGCTCACACTCCTTAAACAACATCTATCACCTATCTTCATTTTCAGGCATCCCACTGCTGTTATTTCATCTACACCTGGAAAAATTTGCCAAACAAGAAGGGAAAAGTCCAGAGTTTGAATAAAGTGACTGTGACATATTCCAGATCTGCTCTCAGTAAATTCAAGCTTTTATTTGTTGAATCCGTGGCACTTATTACTTGGCGAATTTCAACAATCAAAGGAGGACATTTTAGTTATGAAAGCACTGAGACGAAACGAGACGCTTTGATCCTTAAAAAGTCATGAAAAATAAACTGCTCCACCGACAATCTCTTCTTCTTCTCTTTCTCGTCATGGAGATTCCAACCATCTCCAGCAACCCAAATATTTAAGCTTTGCTGCACCAAAAATGGTATGGTACCAACTCCAAACAACCTCCCTGTTCTAGAAGTCCATGGTTACCTGGATGAAAAAGCAAGGAGAGGATCTGAAAGGATTTACAAAAACCACTGACATAAAAGCAGGAGTGTAATCCATGGATTGTGTTCATCTTCTTTTGGGTAAAGTTACATTTGCGAAACACATCGAATCTTTTTCTCTTGTAAAGGTATCTTATTTTAGTACTGTGATGTACTTGTTGACTACAAATGTTGCTGCTTTAGTTCTGGTTTCTACAGGTAAAAAACTGAGGAGGATCTCAGCTTCACTTTACATTATTATGTTTGCTATCATGCTGCTATTTGAAAAGATTATTTTACTGGTTCTGGCTCTCACATTTCAGCCAACAAACAAATAAACAATGATGTGTCATCAATCTTCCATTGTGTAAGAAATGATGATAAAGTTACATTTGCCCATTTACCCAATTTACATCTTAACTGAGGAATTACGCTTAGGAATTAACATTCCTGTAGAATATACAGCTAACATTACAGCTATTAAAATAAAACATGGACAGACTGATTGGCACTGAAGTCCCTTAAAAAGACATTAAAAGCTCTAAGCTGTCTTCATTTTGTGTATAACTTTATATTTAGCTTTATATTTGGCTGGTGCTGTTGGTTGCATAACACTGGTTTTGTTTGTTGTCGTATTTTGTTATAGTTTGTGGTTCTTTTGTCGTCCCAACACTCCTGAAATGCTTTTATGTGGGACGAAAACTGAACTGCTTTATTTGACATTTTAAAAATCAAATCAGCCAGTAAACAGACTGAGGAGACATGGAGTAACTCCTGTTATCACTGTTTAAAGTTTAACCTCTTTGCTGCAGCAAACTGAACCCTGAACCATGAGCGCAGTGTTTACAGCCCAGTGCTGAGTGTCAGGTCCGGTCTGATGTTTGTTGGTCTGTTTTATCTCCTGACCTCCGGAAGTATTTGTGATTGTGTCTACACACACAGTGTGTGATAAGGCCAGGAAGAGAGTGTGGACACAGGATGTTGAGTTAACACTGGGACAACATGAGAGCAGCTTATCTCACAGAGGAGCAGCCGAAAAACACAACAAGGCAGCCTGGTGGATCCATACTGGTTTCTGCTGACACAGCCTGCTGCTGCTGGGAGGAAACCAGTGACAGTAAAAGGTCTCAAAAGTGTCCTAAAACATAAAAGAAACACTCTTTCATCTTTCAGCATCTTTAAATAATCTGATCCATCCTGAAATCATTTGCAGATATAATAATAATAATAATAATAATAATAATTGCTGCTATGCTGACGACACACACCTTTACATACCTGTTCAGCCAAATTTAGAAAACAACAGAAGAAAATTAAATTGTCACCGTTAAATGCTGATAAGACAGAGATAACATAGATTTATGGATATATTATTAAAATTAAAGTTCAACGGTCAAAAACCTTTGTGTGATTTTTGATTCTTCATCTCATATCTAGGCCTCCAAAACTGATTTATTTTGTAGTAACTTTTCCATCTGATTTCAGACCCCTTCACTCCACAGAGTCGTGCTGACATAACTGTATTACTTTTTTGTCTTCCATTGTCCTAGACTGCAGTCAAATTGATCGTTTGCACAGACAGCAAAAAAAAAAAGATGTTGGAAACTGAATTACTGACCAGGCGTGAACCAGACCCTCAGGGGCCTTGAAGCCGTTTTTAATTGGGTGGTTTGTGGTAGTTTGATGAAATGCAAATATGCTTGAAATGCGCACCACACACTGTAAAAGCCCAGTTTACCCACAGTGGAGCCTTGTAATGGGAGAGAGCGGAGACCTCTGGGAGGTCCTGGTGGATATTCAACATTTCAGAAGCAAAACATCTTCTTTGTGGTGCGCAACTGGTTATTTCACAAGCCTGTCATTATGTCAATATTTATCAACAAAAAGATCCATTTTGACTCCATTTAACCCTTATATACCTGCTCATATTACATCATATACGATCAGATTCAGATCGATGCACAGCCTTTATAGATGCTCATCTTGCAATAACAAATAAATGGTATTTTAGACACTAAATTCCCAAAGAACTCACTGGATTTTCACCACACATTCAAAAGATTATTCAGAACACAAACGTGACATGATACCAGACTGAAAAAGCATTAAAAGTGTTCTCTGGCTTCTGCAGACAAAAGTTGCTCTTCTAGACGATACAATTTTTTAATATAAACTTTTCAAGGATTCAAAAAAATCAGAATACAAAGAGCAATAATCTACCTTGCTGTTCTTTGTGTCCTGGCAACATTTATGTGAAATGGTGGATTATGGGGATGTTTTTGGATGGTCTGCACATCCCCATCTGCACTGGGGATGTTTTTGGATGGTCTGCATGGTCTGGATGGTCTGTTTTTGGATGGTTACACCCATTTAACAAGCACTGTAGTTAACATCTTCCATTTAGTTTGATCCTCAGGTCTGTGGAGACTTGATCACTGATAAATAGCAGCTTTTGCCTGTTAGCTGTTAGCATCTGTCATCCATTATTCAGTTTTACACAAGGTGCATATTGCATTTGATGTCCTCACTGAGGCTCCACCCACACGACAACAGCACGATAACGCTTGTGACAACGTTGCCGGAAGAATTTCCGTCTATAACGCGCTAACGAGTGACAAGGATGTAATACATATGCCACGTCGACAGGTGGTGCTGCAAAGAAACACAGAGAGACCCACAAAAAGTACGAAAGAATGCAATGAGCATGCACATGAAGTCCTTGTTTACAACTACTTCTGGTCACGTGATGATGTGACGTCATCATTAGCAACAATGCCGGGTACACACTGCAACGGCATTGTCAGATTTTTTCTAAATAAAACTAATCATTCAGGAGTGTATTGATGTTGTTGGAAACAGGAAGCTGCTAGAAAAGGAGAAAATATTAAGAAAAGGTGTTATTCTACCATGTTATCATCAATAAAGCCCTGGTTCATATGTGTAAAATGTTACCCATAAGACCTTTATAATGACCCGCTACTTTAAAACATGTCATATGTAAATATTGGCTCATCGTAATTGAAAACTCAAACTGTGTTGATGCTTCGACTGGGACAGTCTGCAACAGACCGGATCAGGTAACATCACAGCTCAAGGTCACTGTGGTGCAGCAACAACACCCCCCCCATCCCAACGCCGCCGCCGCTGCCTGGCTTCTACAGTTACCCAAAGGGCCAAAACACAGACGGATGGAGCTGGTGGTGATATCTGTGAAGGAATACGTTGATTCCTCCCCAGCAGAAAGAACTTCTGCTCATTTGTCTTTCTCGCCTTCCACCATTACTTCAAAACTTCATGCAGCAAAGCTGAGAAAAGCTCATATTGTGATCCTGAGCTGCTCCTGCAGACAGGAGGGGCCCCACAACTCTGGCTTCCACCCTCCCACCCATCTCTGCTGACTGGCCCTCGTTATTTATTGCTCTGTAATTTCTGCAGACTAATTGATTTGGCTCGGATTTCAGGCTGTAGGGAGACAGGAAGTCAGGAAACCAAGGGGATAAGAGGGACAGGGAAGTGAGTTTCTGTTCAAGTACCTTCAATGTACTTATATTTGTACTTATAGATATATATTAAATATCCAGTGTTAAACAAACATATTAGAGCCTCAAAGAGCCTCCAGCATTATTTCAGAGCTTTAACTCACTTAGTTCCCTAAGTACGCTTTAGGGAACTTAAACTGAATTCACCTTTTTAGACCCAAATTTGAGAAGTCAGACATCAACAATAGCAAACAACCACTAAAACACATTGTTCTGTTCAGGAATGACAGGAAATACCTGGAATTTAACTTATCAATCATATAATAATAATAATAATAATTTTTTGTAAACCACTAAATTTGAAAATTCTTTGAACAACAATAATTGTTGTTTGCATTAAATCATTTTCATTAAATATCTTGCACATACTGATAAAATTAACCATTACAGAAACATAAAATTATATTTTAGTAACCAACAAAATATTGTTAATTTAGGGCAGCAGTGGTAAACACCTGACACTGGGTGGAGGGATAATACATTTATTAAACTCTGTATTTATATCTATATATACTCTACATCTACTATTTATTGTTTTCAATACTTATCTGTGCTAATATGAAAACAAATGTTAAAATGTGGACCATGAGAGAGACTTGCAGCAGACACTGTAAAATTTAAGGATCTGTTTTAAAATAAATTTCATCTGAATCCAACCACTGTTAGGTTTCAGTCTAAAAACTGATCTTTATCATGTCATGAAATAAAAACAACAGCTATCTGGATTATCTGAAACACATGAAAAACAAACCCAAAGCAGAACAGTTTGGTTTTTGAAAACGCAGAGCAGGAATGCAAATTAAACACTAAGTACATGTAATTAGTGGTAAATGGGGTGAAACAGGCCTTTAAGCCAAACTAAGCAGCATCGGTCAGCAGCAGATTTATTGCTCCATGTGAACGAGGGTTCAGTTAAATTATTCCCCTGACGACATTTAGTAAAAGTGTGAAGAGTCGATGAACATCTGTCCAGATGTTCTGTCAACACAAAAACTCTCTAGATGACCTCCCTCCCTGCAACCTGCTGATAAAACGACAGCAAATCATTGATTATCACTCAGTAGTTAATCGTAAAAATAATTGATTAACAATCAGTTTACCATTTACAAATGATGGGTATTATTAACTGTTCGAACTTTAAGCTAATACACATTATGCAACATGAATTAAGTTACATATCCATCTATATAATTAGTATATTTCTTTTCTTAAAAATTTCTCCAAATGTTTCTATCACTATTTTCTCTCCTTAGGAACAACAAAAGTGGAACAAAGCCAATATGAAATGTATATGAATCAAAATAAAGAATATGTAAAAAAATAAAGCAAAATTTAAAAAAAAATGAATATATTAATAAAGATATTATAAAATCTAAACATCTGTCTGATGATCTGAAGCATCTTTTCTGCTGGAAAAAAATTGGTCCCATTGCGGAGAGTGGAGCTCCCAAAAATGAAAGCACATCAGTGACGGAGGACGTAAAAAAAAATATTTAAAAAAAAGTTTTTCCTGTGAGTCCATGAAAGATTAAAAGTCTACTGAGCTGTACTGCACAGGGGTTTTCAGACATTTTATAACCTTCTTTGTTGTCTTTTGTACCAATATGCTTTAATTCAGTCGGGAAATTGATCTGTAACCATACATAAAGAGGTGATTACTATGTGTGCGTAATCTGTTGGGTGAACTGCTCCTTTATCATTAGCATCATGAGGCCTCAGTAAAAGCAGGTAGTGTGATGGGAGAATATGGGATGCAACTGAGTGGAAGGATGGTGTGAATTTGCCTAAAACTCTATTAAGTATTAGTTTAGTACTAACAGCAGTGTTACCAGTAGTAACAGTAGAAAGTGTAGTAGTAGTTGTTAGGGGGCGTGGCATCCCAGCAAACACTGCAGATCGTTCACAATTATTTGTGGGTTTTCTTGGATAATATTAAATTTTTTTGTATGATAAACTTGCAATGTTTTTATTTTTATATTTCATAATTTATATGTCACGTCCATAGCCTAAATATGGTATATAATTTAATTTCATTTGCTGTTTTTTTCGCATATTTTTTTCAAAGTACATACTTTAAATTTATTATTATTATTATTATTATTATTATTATTATTATTATTTTTATTATTATTTTTAGTAGTAGTAGTAGTATTATATCATTTCATTTTTTTATTTTCATTTTTTCATTTATAACTTGTTTATGCTGCTGTATTAAGGTACTTTTCCCTCATGGTGATCAATGAAGGTATTCTACAGTATATGAGACTACTCTCATAATAATAATTATAATAATAATAATTATATTAATAATAATAAAAATAGTAGGAACAGTAATATTATGCAGTCTCCAGTCGAAACCAAAGTACTTTTCTGACCCTGAAGATTGTTTACGTAAAGAAATGGTCTATAAAACCACAACCTGTTGTTTTTTTCTGTCTGAAGACTCTCAGCATCTGTTGCATGTGTGTCGTGTTACGGATGTTGAGGCAACATGCATGAAGGAAAAGAGAGGGAGGCCGTTTTTAACCGAGAGGAAAAGGCAGGAAAAAAAATGTGTGAATAATTCAATCCAACCCAAAACTGCACGGCTGTCTCTTTTTCATGGGGAAAGATTTCTGGATGTGAAGCCAGACCAGTTGATTCTGGTCAAATTGAACAGCAGTGGTTTGTTTGTGAATGAACCTGTGTTGATGTCTAGATATTTACTTTAATGCTTTAATACTTTAATGAAATTACACTATATGTGTGTGATTTTAAAAAGAACATGAACAGCTTTTGCTTCCAGACCAACCAGTTAAGTGCAGTAATAGGAGTGTAATCCCTCACTGGCTTCCCACCCAACAACAGAACCATGAATTGTAGAATTAAACAGCCTTTAATAAAAAAATATATTGTAAACTCTTTTATTCTAGTAGAACCAACAGCCTTAACTTCACTTCATGTGGTGGTTTAATGAAAGTGGAGCCATATTTAGCTGTTTTACTTGCAATTTTAACATTCAGAATCAAGAAAAAGCATAAAAGAATTTAAAAAAATGCTATTCAACTCATAATTTAATGCAATTAATAAATAAATAAGATAATGTAAGATAATCCTTTATTCCTTCCACAATCAGGGAAATTCCAGTGTTTCAGCAGCAAAGTGGATAGAGCAATATAATAAAAAGAAGCAGTGACAATAAATAAGTAGAATAAGTAGAAAAATATATCAGAATAAGTAGGTAACAAAGGAAACCAAAGGAAGGTAATAAAATGTACCATAGAAACATGTGGAACTGATAACTAATTCAGATCAATAAACAATGTATAAATGTCTGAAAAACATCATAAAACTTTTAAAAACTGAATAAATTAAAACAAAGGATTGTTGTGGGCGTTTCTGGAAGGTGTGAAAGTAACGCAGACAGCAGATGTCCTCCAGGCAGGAGGTCCACCTCTTCCCCCAATCCAGGTGATTTATGACCTCTAACTGTCTCTCTATTCTCATACCAACGGATAGCTTTTGGTGATTTTATTTCACCAAAAAAATGAGTTTTGACTCGTTTGTTTCACATCTGTAATTTGGTTTGGCTCAAACTGAAAAGTCTGAACCAAATTTGGTGAGAAAGAGTCATGATACCTGCACAATATATCTGAAGTTAAGAGCAAAAGACTGTTTGAACTGCCATAAATGGTGTTCAGGGTGCTAGGTGTTGGCGCTCTGCACTTCAGAACGAAGGAAGAGGGACGATCACAGAAAATATGGGAGAGGAACTAAAAAGAAATAACAGTAATATGTCTCAGCACGTCTCTTATTTTGAAATATTTTGGATTCAAGAGAGATGAGGAGTTTCAAGCATATGTGTTATGAAGTCATGCCAAACACACACTGATCTCATAGCAACCTACAATACAACCACAACATAACAATGCAATGTAACAACAAAATGTAACAAAGAAATGTATCAACTTAACGTAACAACATGACGTAACAACATGACGTAACAACGTGACGCAACAATGTGTCGTAACAATGTGACGTAACAATGTGTCGTAACAATGTGACGTAACAATGTGACGTAACAATGTGTCGTAACAACGTGACGTAACAACGTGACGTAACAACGTGACGTCACATAACAAAGTGAACGTAATATAACAATGTGGCATAAAAACATAACGTACAAGCTGTAATAACAGCAGAACATAACAACGTAACATAACATCATAACATAACGTACAAGGTATGATAACATTGAAACATGACAACTTAACATAATATAACTTAACATATAACTTGTAACATAACACAATCACACAACATAACAACGTAATATAAGAATGTAACATAACATACCTTATCTACATAATGTAAAATACACAATCTAACATTGTAATGTAATAAGATAATACAACAACATTACAACTTAACAATGTAACGTACAAAAACCCAACGTAACAATTGTAACCTGTGTGAATTAACAACAGTTTTTACTTCTGGTTTCACAGACAGCTCCAACTACTCATGAGAAAACATCAACACAGAAATTTTATTTTTACTCACTGTCTCTGGTCTATGTTAGCAGAAAGAAATTAACACTGTAGACTGAAGTATTTCTTTATTTACTGATGCAGTACATTACCGTCGCAGTATTCAACAACGTTAAAAATGTGTTCCTAATATCCTGCAGCTCTACCTCTCCTCATATACTGGCTCCCCTGAATTAATGTTGTGAATCGACGAAAAACACTTCATGTTCAGGCAACAAAACCACTGTTGTTGAGTTTGGGAAAGGCAACATGACTGGCCTTAAAATTCGTATGCTTCTAACATGAACAAACAGCTGATTGTTACGTGAAAGTAAAACTTTCAGCGCTGGTTTCCTGGATGAAAGTCTTGTGTTTGTTGGAGCCGAACAGCACTGACACTTGAAAAACGTTGCAGCTGTTGTTCCCAGCTTGTTTTACGCTGCATTATTGAGCTGAACCTGTTGTGTTTTAATCTGCTCACATTTCAGTTTCCGGTTTATTTCACAATTAACTGCCAATTTCTTTGTCAGCTTCAATCTGATTGAAACAATTGTTTTCTAATTTTTATTCAAACACAACAGCATCTATTTGGTCTTGCAGTTGTCAGTTGGTTGATTCACACATGGCTCTTTGGTCGGCTGAAGCATCATGACGCCCTCGCTCTCTTTTAGCGCCTCGGTGACCACATCACAGGTCGAGCCACACATGTTGGAGAGGTTTCTGCAGTAATTAGTGGTGGGCGGTAATTGGCCAGGCGTCACCAAGCAGGCGTGTTCGTACGTATAAAAGATGTGTGTTTTTGTGTTTTAGTGTCTCCACAGCTCTCGAGTCTCTCTGAGCTGCTGCCAGTTCTACATTAGACACTTCATTACTGTCAAGGCAGCAGAAACAAACTATGAACACTCTGACTTTTACCCTCCTACACACTACTTTTGGAGTGTGTAACTCGACTTTTGGTCATTGGTAAGCATCTTGCCTTTGCAGTGTGTCCCATACCACCATGTTGAATTAGCCATTAGTGAGAGAAATGCTTTGATCGGGTTATTCAACATGGTCAAGCGGTGTGAAAATGGTCCGAAAACACTGCTTTATGTCAGCTATGCATGGTAGTAACGGCTGGTATGTCCACTGTTCTTGGGCTTCCTGTT
This sequence comes from Synanceia verrucosa, assembly GCA_029721515.1. Lineage (NCBI taxonomy): Eukaryota > Metazoa > Chordata > Actinopteri > Perciformes > Synanceiidae > Synanceia > Synanceia verrucosa. The sequence goes on along the minus strand of CM056565.1, from coordinate 19,151,284 downwards.
TCTCTTTCTGAATAGACAGATAGATGTGGATCCATAAAAAAATCAAGATCATAAAAATAATAAAGTGTGTGCATAGATGTCTCTTGTCTCTTGATATATTAGCATAGCATTAGCGTAGCAGTAATTTGTGGATGTGTTCACACTGCAGTCAGTGCAGGAAACATGGTGAGACCTGGAGGTGTTCTGATTGGATGCTAAACACCTTGAATCTACATCTTCTCGTGGACTGGATGATTACACATTGATATGTGATATATGTTATTAAATACTCATCTACTTTCACCAGCTCCTAGTTTAATAAATCTTGAAAGGTTAAGAAAACAAAGAACGTCTCAGTTATTGTTTTTTTCTGTGCTGACCATGTTTCAGACTTTAAGCCAAAAGTGAAAACAAAGACATTATATTTTCATACATCAACAGACATTCAGACACCCACACGAGGCTCCGTCCACATGGGAAGCACAGCGGGTGAGGAGGTTGTGGTGGACCGATATTTCAGCTTTCAGGAAATCTAAAAACCGCAACTGAAATCGTTCACCAGTCAGATCACGCAAGGTCAAAGTCATTTATTCAATAAATGTGTTTCTGTGGCTTTTTTAATGCACGCTTCCATCCCTCACAAACATTTTGAGCTATTGAGAAAACCAAATTGATTTCTGGTATTTCCTTCCACCGTTTCCAACTCAGTAGAGGACAATTCAATCAATAATGTTTAGAGCTGGAGTCGCAGCATGCCAAAATACTTGGTGTAGAGCAGAATTTTCAAAATAAATGGATGTGCTCTCAGGATGTCTCAAGTTTCGTAACCTCTGCCTCATTTGCACACATGTGAATTCAAACCCTCAAGATTTCTTTTAATTATAGGCCTACCTCTAATGTTCCACAGCAGTTTCCTCAATTCATTTTCATAGGTTTTTATTTTATTAGGTTTCTACTAAAAATAGTCTTTAACTTCTTTACTTAACGTTAATAATGGACACTTTATCAGTCTGGGAGATTATTCTTCAATTGATTGGTAAGAAAAAATTAAAAAAAAACAAGTTGAGACAAAAACAAATGCTGTTTTTGTAAATTTAGAATGATTCACAAGATTATCTAGTTATTCGGAGAGAGCCTTTTAAACTGTAGCATTTGTATTTGTATGACTGGAGCTGACCTAAAAAAATATATTTCATAAATATGTTTGATGTCAACCTGACCTTGATATCACGTTTAATGTTGTGAAACATTTTGAGGTTAAAGCTATAGTCTGTCATTCTGTTCAGAAACACTTTTTGTTATACTGGGTGAAATGGTCCTTCCATCCTGAGAGCATCAGCACATTATGTGTTCAGGAAAAGGAAGGAAAAGAATTAGACCTTTATGGCAGCTGCAGGACTGTAAAAACTCTGATCAATCAACTGACAGATGAGAGAACCAATCAGATGCCCTCATGTCTCGTCCTGACCACAAGCCCCTCTGTCCCTCCCTCCTCCCCACTGTTACAGGAAATATCCAGCACACTCCTCTGCAGAAAATACAGAGTTGGCAGGAGAATCTGTTCGTAGGGAATAATGTCAGAGAATATGCAGCCAAAAATACCACTTCCAGGGTTACTTCTGACGGATCACTCTGCTAAACAGGCAAAGAGGGAGGCAGAAAAGGTTGTAACAAAACTCTGGATAAAGCTAAGAGGACAAACCAGAGTGAACATCGGTGGAGACACTGAGACATCTGAAGGGACTGAAAAGTGATGCAGAAGTTGCTTTCATTCTGTTGGACAGGAAATTATTTGTTTAGCTTCGGGAGAAGTTATTATTTTCATGAAATATGTAATGTTTGCCAACTTAGCTACATTTTATTGTGCGTATTAGCCCGATGCTAAAGTTGGCTTCTCTGTGGGTGTAAGCCGGTCATCGGTAGCTTTGTGCACTATGTGTCCATTCTCTATGTTTGGGCCTTTAGCTCAATGCTAACTTATCATGCTAGCTTCTCTGTAGGTGTAAACCGGCCATAGTTGCCGCTTGTATTGAAGAGGTTATAGGATATGACATATTGACCATATTGCACAGCCACAGTCTTCAGTGTCTCCATTGTTAAGGTTGACAAAATTACATTGATATATTGGCTTTGAACGGGATATTTTACAACTGTGGTGATGTAGCATAACCGCTTTCCTCTGCCTGCTTAACCTACTGTCAGATGTTCAAATGTGAGGGGGTGTAGCTTTGGACAGAGCACTGACAGAAGGGGGAGGAGGGGGTGGAGCTTAGAGGAGGTGTCACTTTCAAATATTGCTACCTCTAACATGACAGACTATAGCTTTAAGGGGAAAAACTATTTGGTTAAGGTGAGAAAAAAAGATAAGTGTGTTCAAATGACATGTGACGTAGCAATGTAACATAACAGAGTATTGTAACAACATAATGTAATGTAGTAATGTAACATAACAATGTACCATAACAACTTAAAGCGACAATTTAACATAACATTGTAACATAACAACATACCATTACAACATAACAAAATGTAGTAACCAAACGTAACAACTTCATGGTAACAACAAAACAACTTCATGTAACAACTTAATGCAACATAACAATTTAAGGTAACAACGTAACATGACAGCATAATGTAAAAATGCAACATAATAACATAACACATCAACACAACCTCGTAACGTAATGTAGTAATATAACCCCAAAACATAACAATGTAATGTGTATATATGCAACATAATGTAACAACTGTAACAGTGTAACTAGCATGAATAAATAACAATGTTTACTTCTGGTTTCAAGGACAGCCCTCCTCTCCTTAATCTGACACATATCAAAACTATTTGTAGTTTTCACTACTGATCAATACCAACGCTTTTTTCCTGGCCAGAGATAATAACTTGATAAATCATATTTGAATTCTTTGCACAACATTTTCCCCCTCTGAATAAAAAAAAAAAAACCTCTAAATGTCCCAGCTGTCAAAGTGAACAGACCTGTTAATAACAAAAAGGCTGCTGCGGTGCTTTTGCTCTCCTGCTCACTGTCTTGCAGGTAAGCACAGTTTGAGTGTTATCAGGCTCATTATCAGCTGTGCTCTTCCCCTCTGCCTCACTTCTCTCTTCTGCCGGAAAACAGGAAGCCAGGATTAGAGATCCGGAGAGGCCGGACGAGTCTCTGAGTGGAATGCACGCACACACATTCTCCAAATATCTACTGCACACACATCCATTAGATCCATTAAGTGATCATGAGCAAACAAATAGCGCAAACAGCTTGGGGAAAACTTCTCGGATTGTGCATCTAATAAAATAAAATAAGGTTACGGGGCGAGAGCCAAAGGAACAATGAGGGCCTCTGACTGTAGCCACAGTAACGACCAGGAAGAGGTGCTCATTATCGTCTTTTATTGACCTGTGAGTCACATTTTAGTTGTGAAAGTTGTGAGAAAAAAAAAAAGAAAATCTGCAGTTGGCTGCAAAAGTTATCTTGGACAGATTTCTGTGACCTTGAGAGGCAGTAATTGAGCGGAAAGAGGATGTAAAACATCCGCTGGTGGGGTTTAGTGTGTGACTGTGTGTACAGTGCACACACACACACACACACACACACACACACACACACACAGCATTATCTCATAGCCTGAGCACTCCGGCCAGAGCTGCACAGAAGCTTTACATGCATCTGCCTCACATTAATCTGCAAATTATGGGAAAAAAAACTGTCAAAAGATGTTACTGTGGGTTGTGGGCATCCACTCACACAATAACCCAAAAAATTCACAAACTGGTTTCTTATCTGTATTCAATACAGTTTTGTTGTTTGTTGTTGTTTTTTTTGTTTCTTTTTTGTAATTTGTAAGTTTTTGTTATATTTTCAATTTTGCAAACATGAAACACAAACATATAAAATGTAAACATATACCAGACACAACAAACAGAATGGATGATATACAAATAAAATAAAATAAAATAAAATAAAATAAACAGGCAGGCAGGCAAATAGGCAGGCAAGGTTGGTGTCTCAACACATCTGTTCACCAAAAATGTCCCAGTTTTCCTTCATCATGTCATTTTAATTTTTTTTTTTTTTGGTTTATTTATTTTTTACGTACTTCATGATTTTATTGATGATTTTTTTATTTTTTATTTTTCTATATTTTTATTCTTATTCATTTACCTCGTACACATTTTATATGCAAATGATTATGATTATGCTTTAAACTGTCAGAAACTCCCACAGTAGTTTCATATCTGCAGTTTAATATGTTGCTTCTTTTTAAGTTGTTATTATCATGACTTTATTGACAATAACACAAACTCACACACATTTTTTTTATCTGCTATCAATATTTTTTTACTTGCTTCTTTTTATGTTGTATTTATCGTGATTCCATTGATGCTTTTATATTATTATTTGATTTCATTTTTTATTATTTTTCATCATACGTGCACAGCTTTACTTTTATCTCTGCCCATGTTTTATTTATCTCGATTGGTGATTATATCTGATCTGATCATACACCACTGAGATCAACTGAGGTTGTTTACTACACAAATAACCTATTTTTATAAATATTTCTGCAGGCAAATAATAACACTTAACTTCTCTTGATTTTTTTATTCATTGACAGCGCATAAATAATGGTATAAATAGGTCACAAGGGCCCCCACTTAAGTCTGCAGGGGCCCTACCTGTTACCATGGTTACCATTCAAGGGCGCAGCCCAGCCAACAAGAAATTCACATTCAGTGACATCATCCCAGCCCAGGTGGTTTCTGTGGAATACTTTATTTTTCAGAGTTTATGACGATGATTCGTCTTCTGTCAGCAGGACAAATATCCAGTGTCTCTGTCCAAAAGCTGAATGTCCTCTGTGGTGAAACATCCTATCCCTCAGATAGTTTTGTAGTGAATAAATTTTATTTAACTCTCAAAAAAATTGTGTTTGTCAACCCAGCATCCTCCAAAGTCGTGACTCATCCTCTGACTCTTCAGGTTTAGAAGCATCATTTTGACGCCAAATAGTTTGTTTGCTGCTTCGTCAGTGTGTCGAATTTTGTCCATCACTGACCAGAGCATATACAAGCTTTTCATAAATACCACCGTTTTAGAACTGGTCTTCAGGCTGTCAAAATAAAGATGAACCCTATTAGTGGCAAAGGTGAAAATGAACATCATATAAAATATACAGAAAAAAAAATGTATCATTAAAATTAATTTGAAAGAAGGCAAAATAAAATAAAATTAGTAATAAATATAAATAAAATACAAATAAAAACAAAATAAAATAATAAGGCAATAAGGTAAAGTAAAATATGGAAATATTTTTAAATAAAATATAAATAAGATAAATAATAAAGAGGAATCCAAACAAAACACACTGCCTGCTCCTCCTCAGATCCTTCCTTTACTCCACAACAACGCTCGGTGCTCATTTCCTGCCGAATCAAAAACACAATTTAATTTGCCTCGTTAAAGCTGAATGTGTGCAGTGTGAGAGAGTTTACCATCCCATAACCACCATGAACAATAAGAGAGGGAGCAGCCACATCAGTGTTTAATTTCTCACTTCTCCTGATGCAGTTTGAAAGTTTTTTTTAAAGCAGTCGTTCACCTAAAAACTATATAGGCTCTCCTTAATTAATGTGCAAGGAAACGATTTAAATGTTACCACAGATAAATAATAACACATTTAATTAAAATAAAGGGAGGAACAATCCCATTTCCTTTTTGAATACATTAAAGAAGAGACAAGTGTCCATTAAAAAGTTTATTAATATTGTAATTATAGTAACAATCTGACTGTAAATTTGTGATTTTCTAGTCTGAACATAACTGGAGCAGCAAGTACTTTTAAATTCCTCGTTATAGCTACAGATATGTTACTTTCACATACTCTTTACTGTGTTTCAGGAAATGAATTTATAAACATACACTATAACTTGCACTATTACTACTGTCATTGCCTCTACTACATCAGATATAATGGAAAAACACTGACAGGGAACATTTCAACGAATTCCTCCTTAAAGCTGCAGAAATGTTAGAGTCACATACAGTTTCCTACAGTTGAGTAAATCTATTTATGTTAAAGTTTTTCACACAGCAGCATCTTTCATGAGGCCATAGACCCACACAGATACACAGTCCTTCCTTTCAGGAGGAATCTGACAGGAGGGTGAAAGTTTCTGGGTGAGGTTTAACGTCGGATGAAGAGGATTACTCAGAGAAAAAGAATCAAATAAAGCCTGAAGTACACAGTGTTACTGAGTTTTGTTAGAAAAACACTAGATATTTGCTTCTAAGTGATGCTTTTGAATCAAATAACCTATTTTAAGATTTGAGTAACTTTATTTTTGTAGTCTATTAATAAAACAGCCAACGGTTGAAAGCTACCAGGTAGGGCTAATAGGTGTAGACTAGCTGGTAGGGTTAATATGTGTACACTAGCATGTAGGGTTGACAGGTGTAGACCCTTTTTCAATGTCCCGCTAATTGAGATGATGATGATGAAGAAAACAGGAATGCTGGTAAAGCAGGCAGAGCTAGTAGAGGGTCGCTAATTTTAGCTAGAGCTAAACTAGGGTAGCTAGAGCTGGCCATCTACTACTGCTACTCCAATAGGTAGGCCAAAGTCTATGATAATCCAGTGACATCTGACAAAAATATATTCACAAGAAATCCCACTTTGCATAGAATCAGTTGATCTTGCAGAGTACCACTCATTCAGGCTCAATAAATAAAGGTTCATACATAAAAAATACAAAAACTCAGAGCTCAGATACTGACATACTGAACACAGAAATGACTTGGCTGTTATCTTGGATTATATGGTGGTTTAATTGGTTTTATTACCTCCTGAGCTCCAGGTACTCAGCTCCCCTTAATTCTCTCAAGTGGTGTGTTGACAGTGAAAACAAGCCGGGGATCAAACGCCACCGGAGCGACTGAGGATCTGATCGCCTCCAGCTCCCCCTCCCAAAGATGGCCGCCAGTACAAAGCGTCTGGAGTTGTGCCAAAGTGTTCTTTAAATCTGCCGGATGGAATTTCACCGCAGCATTTTCTCTTTTACGAGCAATGGCGGTTTGATTTTCTTCCAAATTAAGAACTCACAGGAGGAATGAGTGCCAGTTGTTGTGAAAGTGGTACTTTTACCTCTCTGAGGTGATTTATACAGAGGTATTTACGCACAGGAACTCACAAACATGTGTTTGTTTTTCTTTAAATGAAAAACAAAACAACAATAAGATTTACTCAAGTACTACTTATTATGGACAGTACAACTTATTTCCATTTTACACCACTTTTAGCATACTTCTATCTCTACTATAGAAACACTGGAAATAAATATCTACTTCTATTACTAAACTGTGTTAGTACTTTAAGTACTTTCAATATATGATATAAAGATACAAACTTTTGCTTCAGTAGGGCTTTGAATGCTGGACTTTTACTTTGAAATACTTTTTGTTAGTCACTCGTTTGCAGATAAAATAATTATTTTCTGAATACTGACAGCAAAATCACCATAAATCAACATCAGTAACAATAAAAACAACTGTGATATTTGAAGTTAGTGATCGCAGATAGGTGCCATCTGCTTTTTTTTTTTAACAAAAAGTATTTATTTGTTGCCTTTAGACTGAAAACCACAGACAGAGAAAGGAAGCTGAAGTTCAGAGGTTGTTTTTTAAATATTTTTCTGTTTTCTGTTTAATATTAACACCACCTTTATCATATAAAGGAGTTTTACTGTGTATTTGTCTTTAGCTTGTTACAAATTTGCTGTTATTTCTCCAATACTCCTTGTACTATCATTTTGATAAATTAAATTTCTCAATGAGGGAATCTTAATGTTAAGTATAATATCCAATGATAATAATGAGAAGATAGTGTCCAGGTCAAAACAAGGTCACATTTTACCCACTGCATCAATTAAAAAAAAAAGTCCTCCAAGGCACGCCAATAAATCTTATGATCACTTAAAGACGTTTTATTTTGACGGGGATTGGAAGATTGAAGGTTAGGGTGGAGGAGAGGAAGTGAGAATGGGAGGAAACGAGAAAGGGAGTGAAGCTCTTAGGGAACAAAGAAGCACTCATAGAACCAGCAGCAACAACTGGCTGGCAGTTTAATGTGTGTTTGATTTATATTTAAGATATCCACAGATTTAATATGTGTGCATTTTGCACCATTGAATTATTGAATAAATTAAATTCTTGAAAAAGAGAACACGCTCATGTCATATTTAGTGATAATGTGTCTGAATATAAAATTGTCTACCTGGAACATAAAAGGGAGAAACAGGAATTAAATATTGTAATTGAAAATAATATGCAGGGAGATTTATATGCTGGCAGCCTCAAAGGAATGAAAAGTGAGGAATTTGACTGGAGGGCAAAAATTTCAACTCCCCAACTCAACTTGGAGGACATTTTTAGAAAATGGATTCTTCTTCAGTCATATGACTGAAGTGTAATCATGTTAACCTTTATTATTATGCATAACAGACACTGTTCCATGCTAAAGGTGATAGCTCTTGAGTGAGGTGATAGTGATTTTTTGTCGTTTTTGTCAATTGACCTGTGAAAGAGGATGCTTCCAGTGAAGACTGAAGTTTATTTAGGAAAAAACTGCACATATGTAATGAGCAAAAGATGTCTTACTGGATTATTTGTAGGTTAATGCTCAAAAATACATGTTTCATTAGATACCATATAAATTGTTCATGATTCCCAAAATGCAAATCTTCTGGGGAGTATGAATGTGTCAAAGTGTACTCGCTGTTGAATTTGTTCCTGGTGGTGATGTTTTAGCAAATGTTCTGGAGTAAAAAGGCCATGAACAGGCTAAGACCATGAACATGCTTCAGTAACACTACTGCAGGGGAAATCTTTAAAATCATTGCAAGTTGCTGTGAGATCTCTGTGTCCTCCTCTGCTCCTATCTCCTTCACTACTTCACTCCCTTCCTTCCTTATCTTCCACCCTTCTTCCATGCCAGCTGTTGTTTTCAAAGTTCAGGACCTCGACAGTCCTCAGGCCAGATAAATGCAGGCATTGTGAAGGGAGGAGAAAGCTAGTTTGTATTTATTATTATTAGTAATAATATTAATATTAATAATAATAATAATAATAAGATATTTCCACAGTGTGTCTGAACCGAGTTCTCTGTAAAGACAGAGAAACTAGAGAACTAAATATTACATTGCCTCATAGGGTTGTTCTGCTTTGCTTTAATAATATGACAGTTTATCTGATGCTAAACCATAGCCCAATATTTTCAGACAAGAGCAAGGAGGAACATCAGTGCAAAGATGCCACACACTGAAAATATTAATCTTAGTGATATTTAGAATAAATTTGCAGATATACTAGGCTACTATTTCAGTATTACTGGTTTGTATACTGAATTACCGTACTTAAGTACAATAACAAGGTACTTTACTGGTGTGTTTCCATTTTATGCCTCTTCATGGGGAGTTCTGGAAGTTTTTCAAAATAAAACTAACCATTCAGAAGCGAATTGCTGTCATTCTCCATCACTGCAGCAGGCAGCAGGAAGCTGCTAGTAAGGGTGCGTAAAAGCCACAAAATAAAAGCATATGGTTAAAAAAAATGTTATACTTTGACTTTAATCAAGATTAATGAGTTAACACTGACAGCCCTATACTGTAGATATAGTGTTTTTTTTTTTTTGTGCCACATGAGAAGAACACATGTAGTCACTTTTTCCGGATATTTGGTTGAAGGACAGATAGAGCAGGATATCGTCAGCATAGCAATGGTAAGAAATGAATGAACAGCGGCTCTCTGTCCGGTTTCTTTTCCTTCCCCCAACAGACAGACCATCGCTGAATCCTGGAGAGACACTTTCAGCTTCGACTCAATGTGAGCTTTGTCCTCAGGAGGGGAAGGTGAGTCCGGGCTGCCTGAACCTTGACCTTTGAACCTGGAGGTCATATGTCCCTGGAAGCCATTTTTCAGGCCCAGAACTGCACAGCTGGGAGGTTTTCCTACCAAAACATCAGTGAGAGTACAGAATAGAGAGAAAAAGTCTAACACTGAACAGCTCAACCTCTGACCTTTGATTTCCTCACTTTTCTCCATACAACTACCATCAAAAAACATCAATTAGTAGCTGAAACTGGACAATACACTACCAGAAAAACAAGATTTCAAAGTAAAAGTCAGTTCCTTTATCCTTTTTTTATCAACACATGTTGAGACTGAAACACTGAAGTGCAAAACTATCTGTTAATATATGTCATATTTACACATCCGACCATTTAAAATCTTAATATCTACAACAATTACATTTCTTATGTTTTCATCTGCTTTTGTGATGTTTTTATGAAGTTTTGCCCACAAATAGAGGGTACAGTAATTTAGGGGCTAATTATGCTAATGATCAAATGCTTGTGAACAGGTGGCATTCTTCATCAAGTTGTATTTCAGCAGGTTTGTGCAGTGGAGTGGAATATTTATGGTATATTCTTTGTTTATTCAAGTAAAGTACCTGAGTAAATGTTAGTTACATTCCAGTCAGGCAAAGGGAGCTAAACCCTAACCTTTAACCCTGATTTTAGACAGACGTCACATGTCCCCATAAGCTAAAGTCTGCTGAAAAAGATTTGCTTTAAGCTAATTTAACACATCCTCTCCACACATTGTTGTGACTCTAATTCAACTTAAATAATCTAAAAGTAAGAACTGCTTATTTCACCACCAAACAACAGATTTCTGCATTTTCAGGTATTTTTTTTTTACCGTTACGGCTCTTATAGATTTACATTTTTTTTTCAACACATCACACTATGGCATCATTCAACACACCATAATAAGGCTTTTTGGTGACATTTTTAAAACATTTTATGTCACAATTTTAATTTTTTTTCATTCATCCTATGACATTTTTAAACATGGTACAAAATGTTTTTTTTCAACATGATATCACAGCATTCAACATAGCATAATAAGGCTTTTTGACATGCCGTTTAAATCAAGTTGTCAACACTGTTTGTCAGGTTTTTTTTGTAGCTTTACTGTAGGTACGAGTTGGACCCACTGTTGGCCGTCTATTATTTATAGCACAAAGGAACATTAATGTTGATCTAAACCTTTGAGTTTGAGTTTTGATCAGAGCAGAAACGGCGGATCTGATGTCTGGGTGGTCAAGGCTTCGCAGGTAGGAAGTGACCAGCAGCTCAACGTCAAAGTTCATCTTAAGCAGTTAAGTCGAGCCACGGGGCTCTAAGTGAACAATGAACAAAAGCGAAATCCCTCATGGATCCTCGTAATGTTTCACTTGTGTGATGTAACCTTTCCTTTCCTACCAGCCTTTCAGTCAGGATATGGACAAGTCAAGCAGCAAAGCTTCACCACTGTGCCCAGTGAGTTAAAGCTAAGCCCCATTCAGGAACCCTGGAGGCACAAAATAGAAACTTCCTCTTTCTTTCAAAATGATCCACCTTTCATGTGGACGTTTAGTCAGTTTTAATGGTGAATGTCTTTTCCAGAGCAGCACAACAGCATATCCTGTCTTTTATGTTGAAAAACATACTTGAGAGAAGTATTACTCAAGATTGTGTTAACATCACTTCAGGTCAATAATAACAATACGAATAATGATAATGATAATTATTATTAATAATTATAATAATAAAATCAGTACTACTACACAGAAGAGCTGTGTAGCATTTGAATGCTGATTAAAAGGACAGCGAGAGACGACTTTAAGGAGGCATAGGAGGTTGAATGCAACACAGATGAAAACTAATTCTGCTACTACTACTACTACTACTACTGCAGCAGTGTTTTACTCACTAAATGTTACCACAAAGTTACCATCTTTATAGCCACTTTTAGTGGATGAACATCACACAATTTGATTTGTACAGCCCAATATCACCACTGACAAATTATCCTCATTAGTCTTTAAAATCTGGACAGGATACGAAACCTTGTGTCCTTTCCAAATGACCCTCACATCGACTGATAAACTCCACAACTCTCTGTTAAAATAGGAGGACACTGTTTATATCTTCATACTTTCACCTCCACTTTTAGCCATTATTTGGAGGCCTGTCAGCTCCTTCCTTAGACATCGTCCTCTTGCTGAAACACAACGCCGACATCCTGCTGTGAATAACGTGCTAATTAGATTTGGCCTGTGGTTGTTGCCGTAATCAAATCTATCCGGTTCTGTGAGGCTGAGGGGCTGAAACCTGATCAGGAAACACAAAATCTGGTTCCTGTCAAGTCCTGGCAGGCTGCACTGTCTCACTGTGTGTGTGTGTGTGTGTGTGTGTGTGTACTGTACACATGTACATATTATTATTACATGGGTCTGCTGGACTCTATTCTACTGTTCCACTAAACTGCACTATATCCCACTGATCTCTCTAAATGTTTCGCAGCTATATCTTTACCATTAGCATGTTAGCATGCTAACGTTTACCAATTAGCACAGAACACAAGCACATAATATTTATGGCTTGATTATTAAAGCAGAACAGAGTACAGTGAGAAATGTAGAGAGCTAAATGCTAAATGACGAAGCTAACACACTGATGTTTCTCGTCACCATTAGCTTGTTAGCATGCTAACATTTGCCAATTAGCATTAAACAGCAAAACCAGCAAAAAACTTCGTAGTTGGGTGTGAAAAGAGCACATAAACCCAGTAAAATACATGGGAAAACAGTAACCATAGAAAGAAAAAAAAACTTAAATGAACCAAAACAAAAGCTAAATGTTAACGATTAATTGTACACAGTTTCCCTCGAGGTAAATAAAGTTTTATCTTATGTTGATCAGGAACTTATTATAGAACAGAAAGAGTCCAACAGAGTCCAGAAGGGTTCATCTGGCTGCTCTAATGCACTACATTGGACTTTACTGGAGCCCACTGGACTCTACTGGACTCTATTCCCATGCCTCCAGATGACTGCTGTGGATCCACCTGTTCCTGGTGCTCAGAGCTGCTTCCTGATCCGGATGTGGGAACGTGAGAATATGGATGAGTCTGTAAGGAAAACAAGTCTCCATTTTTGTGTGTGTGTGTGTGTGTGTGTGTTATTATCCTCCGGATGGGTTTTGCGGTGGAATGTGGCATCACTGAAATATCCCGTAACAAAGGATGTGTTTTCTTTGGTTTCATTTTCCGCCGTTTTTCCTCTTTAAATGTGGTTTCTGGGGCTTTGTGTTTGGAGGGCGTCGGAGATTTTTATGTTACAAAAGTCAGCATTTTTACTGGAAACTCTGCAATGATAAATCATTGAAAAATGTGTGAGATAAGGTCAGACTTTGCAAACCCAGAATGTACACAAAACCGAAATCTGTTTAACTAGAGCAGTTCAGCACATTCATGTAGTTTTTGGGCATTATAATCATGCTTTTTTTTGTCCAAACAAGATATATGAATAACACAGAAGTTTCACTGACCAATCAGATTAAAAAACATCAGACTATTTCTGGAAATTAACCAAAACTCTGTAGAGCATCTTTTTTCTACACGTAGTAGCTTTTATTCAAGGATCACTTGTGTCGTGTTTTTATAGTTTAATCAAATCAATAATATTATATTAATTAAACATGACTGGACACATTTTCACATTTCTTCTGTACAAAGAAGTAAAGAAAGTGTGTCAAACTTAACTGGTTTACAGGTATAACGTCTTCACCATTAGTGTTAGCATGCTAGCCTTGGCTAATTAGCACTGAGAGTAGCAGAAGAATTGTATAAAAATAATAGTAATAATAGATTAATAAAAAGTAAATATACAATATTTGGACTATGGTTATGACACGTCTCACACACTTGACACGTAAAACAATGTTAAGAACAACATGCTAAGATACTGTGTTAAAAAAGGGCAAAACAGATTTTGTGCAACAACAACAGAAAGATAGATTTAGCCTGTTATCCATTAGCATCTATCTGATTAGCTGCACTAGCATTAGCTTAGCTCCTAGCCGCTATCTCAAACTGGAAGTACCTGACATTTCAATCCTGTTTTACACAAATACGTGATTTAGACCATGGATATGACTTATAAATGAGGGCGTATAAAATAGAAATTTTTTGAGTTATTTTTGTGTTGCCGGATGTTGTATAAGGGGCAGACAGAGGAACTGGTGTCACTGGTGTCTGCACTGGAGGTGTTGGGAGGAACTGATTATGCGGGAAGTGAGTTTTAATGCTGACGACGTTCCTGCGGAGGCTGCTGATGCTAATCTGCCGGCGGTGGAAGAGGCTGCAGATAGCGGAGTGGGGGGAGGCCACAGGAAGCAAACACAGGGTTTTTTTCTTACTCCACTCCTGACATCTTGTTTTCAGATCCACAAACACACACCAGATTTTACAGCTGGGTGAAGAGCATCAATGGGAGCAGTGAGCGAGCGGCCAGACAATGGACACGGCGTCCAGGCCGGCATGCCAACCAGGGATTTCCTGGCTTACACCACAAAAAAAAAGTCAGACTCTTCCGGCTGCACAGTAAAGAATGAAACTCTTGTACGTAGCAGAAAGGAAAAAAAGGGTATCTTGGGTAATGTCCCAATTCAGACAAGCGGTGTTAGGATCAGTTGTCATCAGATATCAAGTGGTTTGTGTCTTCCATGTCTGACAACACAACATGGGTTTAACAGAGGCCAAGTGAGCGGTGCCTTCAAACGCCAGCATCACCCCGACATCAAACGCTCCCCGTCTGACCCGATCCTCCCTTACATGGAAGCTGTCAGGCCTTGTTAGCAGAGAGACGCCCACCGCCAGCCTGTCTGCCGACCCGACCAACCGCCTGACGGCTCAACACTGCGACTGTCGCCGGCTTCCTGTCTGATCCTCCAGGCTGGACTCGTCTCCGAGGTCATGAGGGAGTAAAGAAAGTGTTAAAGACAAGTTTTGAAACACCTGGGAGCTCGAAAATAACATTGATTAATATATAAATTCACATTTATTTTATCTCAGACTTTATCACTTGTAAAACAGGTTGCTAGCATGCTCATGGTGACAATGTTAACACGCTAATGTTTAGCAAGCAAAACAGTGACTCTGTTTGTTTTTATTAGTGTAAAAACAGAACATATGCAAACAGAAACAGACAAAAAATAGGAACAAAAAACAAACAAGTGAAAAATAAATACAGATGAGATAAGATCAACATTTAGGCTATTAATCCCACAGAAATAGTGACAGAACACTAGAAATAAAAATAAAATCAACAACTGAAGAGTAGCAACAGTGGAACAATGTATAATAGTATTAATGAAATAAAAAAATAAGGCAAAATATATTTGCAAATACACAGAAAGAAACATGATCTCATTTCAGAAATTTAGGGTGATAAAATCCCAGGCACTTGACATGTAAAGCAATGCTAACAGCAATATGCTAACTTGATCGTAAATGTTGCAAAAAAAAAAAGAATGTGGAAACAAACAAGCAAACAAACAAAACCATGAATGGAGAACCAAGAAGATAAAACTTAAATAACATCAGCAGCAAAGGTAAAGTGATAGAATAAAAAAAGACATTAAATAACTTAAGTGCAGCAACTGTGAAATTAATAATAATAATAATAATAATAATAATAATAATAATGATAACAATAATAATATTTCTTTTAAAAATATGGGAAAAAGATCAAATAAATAAAACAAGTGTGTGCAAACACTTTTGTCCCTCTTAGTTAAGCTCTGTTGCTGCTGCTGCAAAATAATTTCCCAGGTTGGGAAAATAAAACTACTCTATTCTAAGTCCAGCTGATGGGAGTCAGATTGTCCTGCAGATATTTGGTCATGAGCCAAAGTACTAAGAGGTTCTATGTAAGTTTCTTGAAGTCTGATAAGTATAGCTATCCATCTGGGCACGTTTAAGTGTTGACCTGATGAGAAACATTCATCTAACAGTAGTCGAGACATTTCAGTCATGAATATGAAACAGCTGGAGGTGCTTTAGAGGAAATGGATCATCCTCTGGGAACCATGACCAGTCAAGGTAATTCAGGTCCAACCTGCTGATAAAATAGACTCAAGCTTTATTCATTAAACTGTGACATAAAACACAAACGTCAGTGTTTCTCCCTTCCTGTGGTCTCCTGAGGAGCAGATCTCCTCCACCTCCTCCTTCATAAGCTCCTTATCAACTGAGTGGATGAACTGCTTTTAGTCTTTGAGGCAGTCGTAAACGTAGTGAAGTTATTATTTGGAAACAAGAAGATCTTTTTGAAAGTGCAGTTTTCCTTTAAGTCAGATCTGGTTGAAAAGGCAGAAATGGTTTCACTCCGAGGAGGAAAAACTCTCACAGAGGAGTTTTTTTTATGCCAAAAGGAAACAAGAGAAGACGGTTATCAGTTAAAAGAGAAAGATCCCTTCTTTCTGTAAAGAGGCTGCTTTATCACTGCTGGTAAAAAACATAAAAGGTCATCATGACAGAGAAAAATCAGATGATTCAATGATTTATGCAATAAAGACACTTGTTTTTTTTGTACATTTACGGAGACTTTGATTGATTAAAAAACAGTTATGTAATTTCTGTTGAAGGTGACCAAGAAAAGCCTGGATGTGTTTGTGTGTAAATAGACAAACCAACAAACAAATGTGAAAAAGAGAAGTAAAACTTACAGGTTATTTATATTTATCTGAAAGGGAAAATGTAGAAAATACACAAACCGGATATATAAAGAACTGACAGTGTTTGTTTTCTGACAAACAGCAATAGTTTCTTCACTTTACTGCTCTGAGAAATTTATTTTTCTTCACCCTCATTTATTTAATATTTCTGTCTCTATGTGAATGAGGAAAAGTATTTATTATTTCCCCCTTTCTGTATTTATTGATAGATGTACAGTATGTATTTTTACATTTATTTGTACTTTTAGTACTTTAAGTACGTTTTGTGGTGTTACTACTTTGACTGAAGAAGTACTTGCAGAAACTACTCCCAGTACTGCCACAACTCTCATAATGGGTTTTATTTCTATTTTCATGTGCAGAACTTTCAGGAACTGTTAATTTCATTAGTCTACACTTTTTATTTTTGCTTTATTCTAGTTTTATTGTGTAAATCTGATCTTTGTGACACTAAAGATATGATTGAGACTCTAGGATGCTCCTCATTCAGCTCAGCTGTTTCTGATCATCTCCTGATCACCTTGATGGAGCTCAACCTGCTGTCAATTCAACTGATGAGACAGGGCGTCTATATGAAGTCCTTCAGAGGAGAGATCTCGAGGAGGCATAGGGAGTCATGAGGAAACCTAGGGAGATATGAGGAGACATGATGAGGCATGATGAGGAAAGAGGAAACAAGGGAGAAGATATATGAGGTGGCGATATGAGGAGATATGATGAGACACGATGAGCAAAGAGGAAACAAGGGAGATAGAAAGATATATGAGGCGGTGATATGAGGCGGCGATATGAGGAAGTATGAGGAGATATGAGGAGGCGTGAGGAGCTATGAGGAAGCATGAGGAGATAAGAGGAGTCATGAGGCGATGTGAGAAGGCATGAGGAGATATGAGGAGACATTAGGCGATATGATGCTATATGAGGAGGCTTGAGGAGGCATGAGGAGGCTTGAGGAGGCATGAGGAGATATGAGGAAGCATGACGAGATATGAGGAAGCATGATGGGTCACGAGGAGATATGAGGAAGCATGAGGAGATATGAGGAGATATGAAGAGTCACGAAGCAATATGAGGAGGCATCAGGAGATATGAGGAGACATTGGGAGATATGATGCTATATGAGGAGGCAAGAGGAGCTATGAGGAGGCATGATGAGATATGACGAGATATGACGAAGCATGAGGAGATATGAGGAGACATTAGGAGATATGATTCTATATGAGGAGGCATGATGAGATATGAGGAAGCATGAGGAGACATTAGGAGATATGATTCTATATGAGGAGGCATGAGGATATATGAGGAGGCATGAGGACGCGTGAGAAGATATGAGGAGACATGAGGAGCTATGGCATGAGGAGACATGAGGAGATATGAGGAGGCGTGAGGAGATAAGAGGAGACATGAAGAGCTATGAGGAGACATAAGGAGCTATGGCATGAGGAGATATGAGGAAGTATGAGGGGACATGAGGGGATATGGGGAGGCATGGGGAGACAAGAGATATGAGGAGACATAAGGGGAAGAATAAAATTCCAGACATCAGTATTTATAATGATTTAATTTAATTTACTGAATTTTATTTTAATCCATATTTGTTAGACTTATAGTAACAGTTTGTGTAAATAAACACATGATATGATGCACTATACGACTCATCCACCCAGTAGTACACAAAGTGCATAAAACCAGCTCCACATTCATGACCTCTCACATTAAACACAGAATTATTAATATTCCATAATAACATAACAATGGGAAAGGAGCCAGTCTACATTATAATCAGTTTATTTTTAATACTTATGTTATTTTGATGATAATATTTCTGTACTTATTCATCAACACTGTACAACTCATTTACCCAATGGCACACAAATTACATAAAAATAGCTAAAAATGTTCTTATGCCTTTATGATAAAATCACCACAATAATAATGATATTTATATTAGACCTTGAGGATCAGAAAGACTGTAGCTCCTGATCCAGAACCAGCAGATTCAGAGCGCCACCATGTGGAACAAAGTGTACATATGGTTTAATTTTACCTCTTTTGTTAAGATGTCTTGTTTTTCTTTTCACAAAATGAACTGAAACACTGACGGAGACCTTGGGTCGATAATAATGAAATTAAATATGAAATCAAATTTAAATTATTACTTTCAAACTAAACATAAATCAGGTTTGAATAGAAAATCAGGCGGCTTGTTTATGAGATATTTACATGAAAGTAAACTTTTTTATTTACTCTAATTAACTTGCCCTGCAAAAAATAATATGTTGTTGTTGTTTTTTTTTAATTATTAAATGAATACCAGGAATTTTATCAAACCCCAAAACTGAGAAATTAGTTTTTTTTCTGATGGTATTTGTACCCAGTTTATTCCAGCAGAAAGGCAACAAATGTTAATATCAGATATTTCCTGGCTGCATTATTAGAACCTGGAAGCTGTTCCTGTTTCAATCTACTCACATTTCAATGCTAAACTTGCAGTTCATTTCACCAATAACTGCTGATTTATTCAGTTTTTATTTTTATTGTTTCAGTCTGGTTGAACTGTTGCACAGTTTTTGTTCTGCATGTAAATAAAATATAAAAAATATACAGTGATGTACATTCATAAGATGTCTTCTGGATGTTTACACTCTTCAGATACTCCATCCTGTGCCTCCTCGTCTCGTCTTCCTCCTTCAAGTGACCCATAAATCCCATCAGGACGCCATCTTGGTTCCTTAAATATCAACTGGCAGAAACACGTAGTTCAGGTGTTGCTCCACTGTGTGTTAAATTAAAATTAAACATATATATTTTATATATTATAGCTTAATAAAAGTATTGCTCCACCACCCAGCATTTACCACCACTGTCATAAATAAATAGTTATTAATGATAACCAGAATATTTTATAATATTTTTTGATGGTTAATCCACCAGTATGTGCAAGCTCTTTAATCAAATGATATATTTAATGATAAAATATAATTGTTATTGTTATGCAGGAATTAACAAAAAAAAAATGAAAGAAGAAAGAAGAAAAATGCTGTTTTACAAAAAAAAGCTGGAAAAAAAATAAAAGCACATTATTATTATTATCATTATTTGATTGAGAGCTTAAATTCCAGTTATTTCCTGTCATTCCTGAACAGAAAAATGTGTTTTAGTGGTTGTTTGTTATTCTGGATTCATTTCTGACTTCTCAGAGAATTCCAGTGTTCTGGCTCAAAAATTGGCTGTAAAAAGGTGAATTCAGTTTAAATTTCTCACTCCTGTTCAGAATGGTGAAGTGGAGGGAACACTAATATTCTATATTTTATATATATAAATATATATATATATATATATATATATATATATATTTTTTCGCTCCTCCTCTGCACTCATCTCAGCCAGGAGGGCCTAAGAAGTGAAGGAGGAGAAAAACAAAATCATCAAACCAAGTCTCTTAAAACATTTCTTTACTATATGCACATCTTTGTCCCCTTCTGTCATACACAACATGTATATTTAAAGTAAACAGCTACCACACAAACAAAGACAAGGCCTTTCTGTCATCTATACACCAGGTACTGTACAGTTTGAATGAGCCCTCTTTGTACAAATTACACACCATTTTCAGCATTTTTCAACTTTGCAGCCAGAACGTTGAGACATTCAGTACTAAAATATTCAACTGTGTCGTCTCGTCCAAAAACAAATGGGACTCAAAAAAAAAAAAAAAAAGAAATTTTGACATCACTTTCTAGTTTGACATCAATGTCTGACATTGACAGGAATTATTACAGAGCTCATCAGTCTGCTTCCTCTCCAGCTTAGAAACCCAGAGCAAGAACTTTTTAAAAACTCAACAAAAAGGTACAAAGCTTCGACACATGGCTGCATTAGAAATGAGTCATGCCTTCCTTCAACTCCTCCTTTTAGAAAATGACATCAACCTCTACGAAACGCTTTTTGAAGCAGCAGAGGATCTAATTTTGGCCCTCTGACGTTACAGTAACCCTTTTTAGCAGCATTAGATTATTAGATTTTTGTGTCCTGTAGGGAAAACAATTCACTCATTTTGTGACTGAGAGACATTAGAGGAAATTACAGTCAAATAACACAATGTTTACATGAATAAGGGCAGCAACCACTTATTATTACTGTATTACTGTTGATTATTTTCTTGATTAGTTGTTTGGTTAAAATGTCAGAAGATGTGGACCAGAGTTTCCTAAAAGCTCAGGAACCATTTCATTTTATCCACAAATAAAAAAAAAATATGAGGAAAAAGGAAGAAAGAAAATTTACTTCTTGAAAAATGTTTTTCTGTTGTTAACCAATTAATTATTGAAACTTTATTAGTTAACAGATTGATTAATTGTTTCAGCTCTGAAATCTTCATAAACTACATCTGTTTGTAAAATAAGTCAATAATCCTGGAAAATAAAATGAACTCACATTCTGCTGCTCAGTTATTTACACTTCTGATTTGTCTTTAAAATAAAAAATGGGACAAAAGAAACAAACGTAAAACAAAGTTCTGAAAAAAATAAAATAAAAATAATATCAGCTTTCACAAACGGGTGTAGAAATAACAAAACTTTAGCAGAAAGCAGAAAAAGGAGGAGCATCAATAAATACATTCACTGCAAACCAAAAAGCTGCTTTTCTCTGGTTTAAACCAAGCATCTGCATTTCTACCCTCTTATATTAATGATGCATATAATACAAATGTCCCCAGCCCCTCCTCAGAATACATATCTATATTTTTGAGCTAAAAAACAGCTAATAATAATCCAATGCTTCCTTTAACAATCTGTCAGTCACAACTCCAACAGAGTGGGACCTCTTCTCACATCACATCAATTTAAACAGTTGACATATCACTGTAGTTTTGAGGCAGAACTTTTAAAATTTATTAAGATCTAATAGTCTGCAGCTGGTATTTAAATGTGTCAGATTATATTAAAATACAATCTTATTGAAATTTAGGTGACCAGAACTGGATATTGAGCCCTAATATGTACACTAAGGCTGGGTTACACGCTTAATTACTATAAAAATAAATGGTTTTGAGCCTTTACTTACAGTATTCACTGATTTTAATTACTTTTTTTCCTCGAGCTCGTGGGTCGAAATGAATCCACCTCTCCACGCATCAACAGCTTGTTTCATTATAGGAGGAAACCCAGACTGCTAAAACACCATGTTGGGGTACTCCAGGGTCTGGTTGTGGGGGAGAAGAGCTACTGACAGAGACTGTGGAGGGAGCTGAAGGTCTGTGAAGGAGGATGTTAACATGTTAAAGGGGGCTGGTTGTGGGTGAGTCCTGAACCCTCTGCAGTCCAGCCTCAAGTGAACTGGTACTCCTCAGAGTACTCTGTGTCCTCTGGAGCGTACTGGTTGTCTCCGGCTGAGTAATGAACGTCACCTTCAAGGGGGTACTGGTCGTCTGCCACTGGGAACTGGTCGCCTCCGCCGGTGTACTGGTTGTCACCTTTGAATGACTGTTCTGCTGCATTGTGGGTCTCTGCAGTGTTCAGGCCAGATTTCTTCACTCTGATTTAAAAAAAAAAATAATCACGTTTCATAAAGGTGTTTGATATTTGCCTCTTTAAACCAGTGCATACTGGTATGTACTTACTGGTTCTTGTGTTTGGCACCGCTGATATGAGACTGGTATTGCTCCACAGAGTTCAGCTCGATGCTGCAGATGGTGCATGGGTAGCCCTTTAGTGTGGAAGCTGCAGACACACAGGAGATGAAAGAGGTCAGTTTTCTTGTCCAAAGAGAAACAGACTTAATGATTATTTTTAGTGAACTCCTAGTGGC
The DNA here is from genome assembly GCA_029721515.1 of Synanceia verrucosa. Taxonomy (NCBI): domain Eukaryota; kingdom Metazoa; phylum Chordata; class Actinopteri; order Perciformes; family Synanceiidae; genus Synanceia; species Synanceia verrucosa. The sequence goes on along the minus strand of CM056565.1, from coordinate 19,128,858 downwards.
GACCTGGTGCAGAGGACGGCCCATACGTCTCCATCAGCTTCTGCTTGGTCATCTGTTTCCGGTGCTTCTTGCCCACATAGTGCTGCTGGGCCATGAGCGGGTTGTTGAAGGACGCCTGGCAGATGGAGCAGAAACGATCCGGGTTGTTGTTGTTGTTGTTGTTGCCGCCGCCACCCGTCACCATGTCACTCGGCTCATCCGCAGGCTTCTTCTTCGGCTGGACCGTCAGAGGAGTTTGGGCGACTACTGGAGATGAAATAAAATAAATGAACAAAACAATAAGCACCTTTATTCACACAGGAAACAAAAGGTTGTAGATGAACGCACACACCTGGAGCCTGGGGGCCAACGGTTTTCAGCCTCAGGTTTTTGGCATGGACTTTTCCCTGGTAATGAGACTCGGCCATGATGGGAGAGGAGAAGGTCATGTTGCACACATGACAAACTTTGGACCGGTCCGCATCTCCATTGTTACAGTCCTGCAGACAAAGTCATTACAAAACAGATCAGTCATGGAGGCGACGTCTGTCCTGCTGGTTCAGTTAGGAAAAAAAAATAAAAAGCAGCAGCTAGTTTGGGTCATTTAAGATGTTTTACTTACGCTGTCAGACGTTGATGACTTGAACTTTTTCAGCATTGGCTCCTTGTCATTCTGGATGGAAAGATAACGCCGCACTTTGTTGGCGTGTTTCTTGCTCTGAAGAATAAAAAAAAAACAAAAAAAACACCACATATCTTTGAAGCATGTTTTCAACGATTATTTGCATGACTGACGGGTTGCTTTTGAACTTGAGCTGCTTTTTGACAAGGAATTTTTCCATGGAAAAATGTCAGAAAATGCTATTTTCAGCATTTCCTTATTTTCTCTGTCTGACACAATAAATGGACATCTTTAAGTTTAAAGACATCACCTTTAAACTGGGGACATTTTGCACTACTTTCATTTGACATTTTATAGATGAAAAGTGGATGAAATAATCTCACCTGCTAGCTAATAACTATGCAGCTTTGCCCCATATCACTGAGCATCGTAGCACCATTGAAAATAAGTTAAGTCCCCTGACATTGAAACAGCAGCAGCCTGTGGGCTCACTGACCTGATAATGCGTCAACTTCTGAGACTCTGAAATGAGGACGGCGCTGCAGATTTTACACTGGGAGTCAGAAAACAGGTCGCCATGCTCCTTTATCATCTTATTTACTGCAGCAGGAGGAGGAGAAACAGGAGATTTCAAAATTCGGTCACATCGTCAGGGAAAAGGTAATAACAAAACTTGAAAAGTGGCAAAAGTTCAAACAATTAATATTGTTGATCTACCAAGAAAGCACATCTGAAACCCTCTGTGGTACATTTACTTTACAAGACTGAGTGAGATTTCAGATACTTGCACTTTACTTGAGTCTTTTCATGCTGCGTTATACTTCTACTCCATCATATCTCATAAAATACAGTGCTTTATTATCTGATGATAGCTTTAAGCGCTTATAATTTTGGATTGAAAGTTGTTTCAGTCAAAAACATTTCATGGTTCCAGCTTTAGCACATATGAATGTTTGCTGCTTTCCCATTTAATCATGATAATCATCGTGATGCATTAGTAATAAATCAATAAAAATGAGCAATGTGAAGTGACTTTGGGCTCTGTCACAAGGTACATTATTACACTTTAATGTGATTTTACTGGGATCATTTTCCTGAAGAAACGTTTTAATGCATGTTTTTTTTACTTACAACAGTATTTGTACTGCAGTAGTGCAGCAGGACTAAAATGAACTGAGGTATGCAAACTGGGGATTACCATTACAACCATTAAGCATCCAGCCAAACAAAGCTAGCAGCATCACAAAGATGCCACAGATACGAAACAAAGATATTAGCCTGTAGATATGTTGGCAAAAAACAATGCAAAGTTCATAGACAGTGCCGCACATCTCAAAAGTATAAGGTGCCTTGTGTTACTAACGCTAAATACACTAGCAGCACCTAAGGATTATGGCTTACATGCGAACCGCAAATTTGTGAAAACCCGAAGGTCTATTGCGGAGCCGGATCTAAAGATGCTCCCCTTGGCCTCCACTGGAGCACCGGGGGAGAAATTGATTTACAATCGGTCTGAAGCCACATCGGGTGCAGGCATGCTCCTGTCGACCTTGGAGCTGGAGCAGCTACGATTAGCTTAGCTTAACAAACCCCTATCCGCTCACCCTGCAATGCCAGCTAACGTTAGCAAGCGGGACGCTAACAGCAACACCACAACGCAGGCTAACGTGATTTAGCATGAAGCTAACGCCAACCCTGCACTGCCGGCTAACGTCAGCTAGCAGAAAGCCAACATCAACACTGGCGATTATAGTTGGATTAATCCCGTCAGTGACTAGGCGCACTAACATGCAATTTTATATTAAAACAAATGTTAAAAATTGGTGATTGATTAGGGTCATACCCTCCGCCGGCCCCGAAGGTAAATAAGGAAAATCGTCCGTCTGCATCGCATCGGCCATAATTATAACTCATAGCAAAGCGGCGTCTTAATGCGCATGTGCAGACGATCCAAGCGGAGAGGAGCTTCTTCTTGTTCTTCTGATTTGATTGGCGGCTGGCAATCGACTTTAGTTGCATTATCGCCATCTATTGGACTGGAGTGTGTATCAGTAGATGGTTTTATAAATAAAAAAAAAAACAATTCTTAAATCCTTTCCATTAACCCAGTTTCCTTCAGGTACCTAATCAGATGGGGTTGTGTTTCCTTCCCTTTTTCGCCTAAGAGGTTCTCTACAGTCAGTTCTCTACAGTACAGTTCTCTAAATTTTGCTCTCTGAACTGCTGTTTCTAATTTGTTTCTGTCTTTCTTGTAAGCCCTGCATTCAACCAGTACATGCTGGACAGATTATCTATTGTTACAGTGAGTACATGATCCAGTTGCATGTTTTCCTGTTTTATGGAGTTAGCTGTTTAGTCCTGTGTGTCCTATTCTGAGACGGATGATGACTGCCTCCTCTTTCGGGTTCCTGCCATCCTTCTTCCTACGCCACATTGTTTTTAACATTGTGTAATAATGCCAAAGGCCATATTATTCTTTTTATGTTAACATAGACATAATTCATCTTCAATAAAATAATCTGACCAATGTGACCTATTCCTGAGGTTACTATCTTGACCCTTTCATCCAGTGAGTCCACCAAAATTAGATAGCTATATTTATTAAATGAAATACATTAACATGTGGCCTTTATTTGTCCATAAAATTTCATTTTAACAACATGATGGGAGGATGTGTTTTAGCAACACAAATACTGAAGGTACCAGGAAAGAACAAAACTTGACCCTCAGGGCTGGGTGCGTGTCCATTACCTGGACGGATTGTTCTTATTGGAACCAATTTCTTCCACAGAAGTCCCTATGAAATTTGGGGTTCAGAAAGCAGAACGTTTTTCATGCCAAAAATATAAAAGGAAAAGAGGCATTGATTCAGCTCTTCCACTTGAATTGTGGTGGAGGCAGATATTCAACAGACAGCTCATAATCTATTAGCTAAAACCCAAAAAATCATGGCCACATAAATGACAGCATGCTTTTTGTACTGTGTATGAACTGACTAAAATACTTAATAATCTGTCACCTTTGCATGCAAAATAACAACGTAAATAACATTTAAAGACTCAATTTTCAGATTAGCTAATTGTACTGTTAGCAGTTTGCAAACAGTACAAGTTAGCTTACGTTCCACCGTCTGCTAACAGATCTGAATGTTGCCTAGCAACGGTACAGCATTCAGGCAGTGAGTTAACTATGGTAACACTGGAATACAGTTTTAGTATAGTTTTCATTTGTAATATATCAGGGTTGTGATAAATCAGATCTCAAGTCCAGTCCCACCTCCCTCACCTTCCTCCGGTCCATCCAACAAATCCAGATGAGTAATGATTTTAGAAAATTGCATTTCTATTTCTACATAACGCATGTTTATTTGTGCAGGTTGGTTCCATAGTGTAGCGGTTATCACGTCTGCTTTACACGCAGAAGGTCCTGGGTTCGAGCCCCAGTGGAACCACGGTTTTTCTTTTACAGTTATTAGTCAACAGGAAGCCATTACCAAATTCCGATACGATTTAAAATATGACGTATTTGTCACCGAAGAAACATTCGCCAGAATTTCGGCCTCACACGGAGAGGAACGGCTAATATGACAGGAAATGCAATTTCCGCTTTGGACGTGTGGCCTTCAAAGTAAAAGCGGTGCGATGCTTGAACGTTTGAATGTATACACTGTGCAGCAGTGCAACAACTCATCAGTATTTCTAAGTCGTAAAAAAAAAAAAGAATTTCTAAGTCGTTATTATTAGCCCACGTTTTACATTAATAGACTTAAATGTTGTTTGACCTATTACAGTTTATAATTGTTGATTCTTGCAGTAAATCAGTAGACGAATCATGTTTGTACTATTGTGCACTGTATGCACCTTTTTAATTTGTTTTTATTTTCTAGTGGGTGGGGCAACTGATGTACAAGAATTTTGTCCACGGGATGAATGAAGTTGTATGTCCCATTTTCTTATTCTGATATTCAGACCTGTTCTATGTTCCGGTAATGATCCGGAACAGAAATAGTTTAAAATGTGGAGATGCCGGGGATTGAACCCGGGGCCTCATACATGCGAAGCATGCGCTCTACCACTGAGCTACATCCCCACACGTTTTCTAAGGAATGTGTGGATCAATAGTTAAATATATAATGGTGAGAATAAAATCAATGTTGTACTCCACGACGTATTTCGGAATCACATTTATATTTTCATATTATAATTACGTATGTGTCCAACACGTTAACGTTGCAGCTAATAAACGAGGGATCATAAGTAATTATAATAATATATTTGGATTGATGCAATATTTGAATAAATATAGAATAAATAGAATCAAACAATTGAATTTTGCTACGCAAATAATTTATTGGTGTACTGATGAAAAATTCAGTAGTGCTTTTATATTCAGGATTTGCAAAGTAGTAACCGGAGTTATCGAATAAATTAACTGTAGTTCAGTAAACGGTGCATGCATTATTTTGGTAGTACTGCTTCCGGCCACCGGTGGCAACATGGAGCTACCAGTCGCAGAGCCGTGAGTATCGACAACTAGTGTTTTTGTTGTGTATTAAACAACACGTGACTACCATTGAACCAATCCCACGACAGAATTGTCGAACATGCGGGGCAATTCTGTCGTGGGATTGGTTCAAAGGTAGTCACATGTTGGTTGTACGCAGTCGGAGGTGAAAACTACTACATCAAAGGGATGCGCCATCTTGGATTCTACATGAGCTGCACTGAATTAAACGGCGTGTAACTGTCATTCTGTCGGTCGTGTTTTCGTTGGTTTGTCGCCGCATGACAAGGATGTTAATACTCTTGAACGGTTGGTGGGATGCTCGACTTCACTTTTTAATTGATGTCCAACGTTGGAAGACGCCGTTTCACCGATAAAGTCACCCAGGACAGAAGCTGTAAGTAGAATTTTCACACACACATAGTCGTAATACCGTATGCTGCGATGGCCGAGTGGTTAAGGCGTTGGACTTGAAATCCAATGGGGTCTCCCCGCGCAGGTTCGAACCCTGCTCGCAGCGATCAAGTATTGCTTTTGAAAATAAACCCGTCCATCCATCCATTTCCGATCGCTTATCCTCACATAGGGTTGCGAAGGGGCTGGAATATCCCAGCTGTTAGGATGAAAGGCAGGGTACACGCTGGACAAGTCTCCAGGACACATGACACAACAACTCACACTCACATTCACACCTACGGGCAATTTAAATTACCCAATTAACCTAATCCCCATGCATGTTTTTGGAAGCTGGAGTACCCGGAGGGAACCCACGCAGACACGGGGTGAACATGCAGACTCGCCCTAACAAGTCCTAACAAAGTTCTAACGTGGCAGTACTCTAATTCAGTAGTTTTTGGACATAACATAAAATAATCCTTTATTAGTCCCACAAACATGATGATGGAGCAACATTACAAGACGGAATTATAAAGCTTAGAATTGCATTACCGCAATAACTGTAAATATCATTTACCATATTATTTTCTTTATATCTATCAGTCATTTTTTACTCTTGAAGTCTGTTATGGAGCAGTGTTTTTCACTGTAACGCAATGACAATAAAGACATATGATTGATAAATTGATAAATGTCTAAGCAACAAACTAGGTGAAAAAAAAAAACAGAAGTATTTCACAGCACTAGAAATGAATAGAAGTGATGTTGCACATTAATAGTTAAAAATCTAAAGAATATTGCACATTTAGATTATGACAGTTGCAGCGCTCTAATCTATAATGCATATTGTAGCATGAGTATGAATATTTTACGTGAATCTGTTTATTGCACGTGTCTTTGACATATTTACATTTGTATTTGGTAATGTACCCCACTTAGTGTGTTTTTTCCATATAATTATCAGATTAGCTCATAATAAGAAGCTTTCATGCAGTCTCAAGATGACGATGAAGCCAAATACTGCTGTTTACTGTCTGTTTCTGTGTGTGTTAAAGCCACCTGCTCTGTTTGGCCTTTCACATGAGAGCAAAATGTCCCTGTTCCTCAACAACATGAGGCTTGTCTGTCTCTCTGTGTCCTCCTGTCTCTCTGTCCTGTCTTGAGGTGTCTCACAGCTCCTCACATATGGTCTGTGCTGCAGGTTGTCCTTCATGCTGGTTCTCTGTCTGCAACACGTCTGTGCATTTTCATAACAAGCATGAAGCATGAATGCTGTGGAAGCTGTTTACAAAATACACTATCTACAGATGCATTGTAGGAAATGTAGTGACTCACTGTCAGTCGGAAGTCTCCATGTTTGCTCGTAATAACTTACATAAATGATCAGCAATAATCACAATAATAATTCCTTTATTTGATGACAATGACGTTTTCACTCTGTTAGTGTGTACTTTCTGTTGCATTTTACACACACAAGTTATGAAACAAACCAGTCCACTCTCCAGACTTGGTCCGACCTGGACTTGAACCCATGACCTTCCGGAACTCTGCCACTACATACTAAGCTACTGCCACACCAATAATAAGGTAATAAATAAATAAAATCAAGTCAGAACTTTTTACTTTAATATAATGATATTGGGAATGCTGCCCCTCTTGGTGCTTTACAAATTTACAACAAACAGTTGTCAAAATATAAAATATATTTATGTTCCCGTTATTGTATAGTAACATATTTTTTTCACAGTTATTGTACGGTTGTATTTTATTCATAGTTATTGCATCATATTGTTGTTTTTTTAAATGGAGTTATTGCACAGTTGTATATTTTACCGTTATGACATAGCGTTTTTAAACTGGATTTAAGTCAAACGGAAGGCTTTTATGAGGCTGTTCATCTGGAGCTAACGCCAGCTACTTTCATTGGAATAGTTGTGACATCACAGTAATGTATTAACCCCCTTTTGCAAAGGGAACCTTCAAAAAATGAGACCAGGAGTCCACATTCGCCCCCTATGCAGAGCAAACCACCTCCTGTAAAATACAGAACATGTCTTTTTATTTTTACTTAAAACAGACAAATCTGAGGACATGACATTATAGCTGTGGCCCTGTGATGTACTGCTAACAAAAGGAGATGACTGAGCTCTGTTCAAGAAACTATATACTTGTGAGGTGTTTAATTTTTGGGCTTGGAGCTGAGGTCAGACAGTATTGATGGACGGACCAACATGCTGGTTTGAGTTGATGTGAAGAAGTGTCAGTTTTTAGCAAATACCCTGTCTCGTCCCCGTCCATACAAAACCAACATGATCATAATTAATTTATTTCCCAGAGTTTAAAGCTGAGTGTCTTAAAAAAATGCAGTTTTTGTTGCAGTTTTTTTCTTTTCCAGCACTGGTTTATTTCACATTTTTAATTAAATGGAATTATCTGAGAAGTCAGAAATTGATTCAGAATAACAAACAACCACTAATGACAGGAAATGAGTGGAATTTAACATTTCAATCAAAAAATAATGATAATTTGATCCTTTTTTTCTCCTTTTTTGTAGAACAGTAAATTTAAAAATTCATGGATAACAATAACAGTTGTATTTTATCATTAAAGATATGACACAAATATAAATGTTGTGTGGGTTCAAACTGCGCCATCTTTATGCAACATAAAATCCGTCCATTTGCCTCCATTTATTATGTATGATAAGTTTTCAGACTGGCAGCGTCTCTGCTGGCTTTTCTGCTTCGTCAGGGCGGGTAGAAAAAGAGAGAGAGCCTCCATTTCCATTTACTCTCTATGTATCTCTGTCCCTCTCTGTGTGCAGTGAATTGAAGTGGGCTAGAGAGAGAAACATTAACGGCGGGAGGAGGCGCAGCAGGAGGATGAGGAGAGAGAGGCGGCGTGAAGGAGGACGTCTGACAGATGAGAGTATTTATAGGCGGGGAGATGAGGAGACCGTGAAGAAAGTGAGGGAACGAAGGAAGGGAGGAAGGAAGGAAGGAAGGAAAGAGGAGAGTGGGAGGTGGAGATAGAGAGAGAGGAGAATCCAGACACAATAAGAGGAGAAGGAGGACAAAGAGGAGGAGAGGGCGAGCGAGACACCATGCTGAGGAGGAAGAGGAGCGTCTCGTTCGGAGGTTTCGGATGGTGAGAGTGTTTCATCCTTTTATAAATAAATAAATGGCTGAATTACCTCATCACTTCTATTTACTCACACTTTAGGGAAAGGGGGGGTGATTGAGTTTACAATCCGAGCTGCAAAGTGACATCACAATGACATCACAGTTGCATCACCCAGCAGCACTATACTAGCTACATAAAAAAAGAAAATAAGCCAGCTTTTTGTTTTGTTTTTTTTTCTTACTGCTGTTTAAAAGAATCTGAAAATAATTTTGAAATGAAGCTTTTTTTGGATGGGGTTTGGTTGATTGTGTGACAGTGTTTCCTCTCCTGCTGTGATTTAAGATGAGACGAAATCAGAACATTATGTTGAAACATAACAGGGATTTGTTGTAAACTATTCTGATGTAGTTGATTGTCGGTAGTTAATTGTTTGACAGTGTTTGAAAGTGTTTCCTCTGCTGTGGTTAAAATTTGACTTTTTTGAATGGAGTTTGGTTGATAGCTTTCTTTGTTCCATTGCCATTGATCTGCAGTGTTCCTCCACATTTTCGAGTGTGGTTTGTCAACCAAACCCCAGTGAAAAACCTCTCCGTTGCCTGTGTTTCTGTTTCCAGTTAATGATTCACTTTCTGTATTCTCAAGATTTCAAAACTGTCATAACTGATTGGCTGCTGGCATCTGTTAAGATAATTTATGTGAAAATTTTAAACTGTTTAAAGATTGAATTTAATGTGCAGTGACTTTCTATAACTCTGGTTCTTGTTGTCTGTTAGAGGATTAGTTTGAATACATTTATTCATCTTCTTACAGAGAGTTGTGTGTGGTGTAACAACATTTAGCGGTTAGCTTAGCTTAGCATAAAGACTGGCCGCAGTGGGAAACTGCTAGCATGGTTCAGTTCTGTCGATCATTTATCAGATTGTCGGTCGTGAAGCTTCAAACTGTTTAACAATCATTTTCAGATGTTTTTGCTTGAAAAAAAAAATATTCTGATGCTGTGATTGGTTGTTTTTCCAAATGTCAGTGAACACAGCACAAGATAGTATGAAATGAGGCGTTCAGGGGTCTGGACCCAGGCTGTTGTTGCTGAATTATCTTTGTAAAAATGTCTATCACAGCAAACTATTTGCACATGATGCTGTTCAGTTTCAAACATGTAAAGCCTTGTTTAGTGGATGTGTTTTAAGCTTCATGCCTTTAGACCTTTATATATATTTTCAGTGTTTTCTGACGTCAGACGTGGACAGAAACAGACACAGAGGAGAATTTAAAGTAGCTGCTCTCCCTGTCGTTGTTCTCGCCTCAATGAATCTCAGACTGTGTGTGTGTGTGTGTGTGTGTGTGTAAACTGTTACACAAGCCTTCTTTTCAATCATTCACTTTCAGTTTCCTCTCCATTTCCTTCTATAAATCCATATTTCCTTCCATGCCCCTTTATTTCACCATCCTTCTCTTCTATACATCCTTATTTCTCTCCTACTTTTTTCCTTCTGTATATTCTTATTTCCTCTCTACCTCCTTCCTCCATCTATATATATATTAAGTCCCTTCTGTACTTCCTTCTCTCCTTCCATACACCCTTAATCCTTATTTCATCATCCTTCTCACTTATGCACCCTTATTTCTTTCCTTCTGTGCTTCTCTGCTTGAATAAATCCTTCTTTCCTTCTATAGATCCTTATTTCCTTTCATACTTCCCTCTTATACCTCCTTCCTCCTCCTATACATATTTATTTCCTCCTGTAGCTCCTTCTCTTCCATACCTCCTTCTTATCTCCTGTAATGCATGTCTCCTCCTTTCTTTCTTTCGCTCCTTATTTTTCCATCTTTGTTTATTTTCTTTACCTTGTCTTGTTTCGTTTCCTCTCTGTGTTTTTATGCCAGCTCCTCTCCATCTGCACCTCCTTCTCTCCTACTTTATAATAATAATAATAAAAACCCAGATGGTATACGTTTCCTTGTCACGCCTCCGTCCTTCCAGCGTTTAGATAGAGTCGACTAATAGAGTTGGTTAATAATGCAGGAGCAGCTTTGTGTTTATATTAAACCTTCCAACTCACCTGATCTCCTCCTGCTCCCATCCCTCCTCCAGCTCTGATGCCTAATTAAATCACAAAATGTTACGTCGGCTCTTTAATCCTCAGATTTCTGCTGATATTGTTGTGGATGTAAATGTGGTTATTACATATATTACATATATTAAAATGGAGATGCTCGCAGCTGTATAGTGGCTCTCAGCTTGCTGTAAATTTCTGTGACTGTTTTATGCAGTTCATACAGACTTCCTGTATGTTTCAAATTAAAAGACCTGTAGTGTTAGCATGGCTGTAGTGTTAGCATGGCTAGCAACACAGCATTGCTTACGATTCTCTTTTTGCTCCAAACCATTAATTATAATAAATATTTGTTATTTAGAGAAAGAACAGTTAACAAGCTAACAATTTACAAATAATCAATATAAATAAAACATGTTTGTTTGAAAAGGAGTAGGAAGAAGCATACACTAAATTAAACTATCATATACAATAACCAGTGCTGTCCTGGAGCTTATTTTAAATATAGTCTATAAATATGTTATCTTATGAACTCTCCTTCTAAAACACCATGAGGTCAAGGAAAGACCTCTAGATCTCTGAACCTCTAAGCCTCTAAAACTCCAGACCTCTCAACCTCAAGACCTCTCAACGTTGAGACTGCTTGACCTCTAAAACTCTAGACCTCTAAACATCTAGACTTCTAGACCTCTAAACCTCTAGACCTCTAAACCTCTAAACCTCTAGACCTCTAGACTGCTACACCTCTTGAAGTCGAAACCTCTCAATCTCTAAAACTCTAGACCTCTCTTCCTCTAAATCTCTCAACCTCTAAAACTCTAGACCTCTAAACATCTAGACCTCTAAACCTCTAAACCTCTAGACCTCTAGACTGCTACACCTCTTGAAGTCGAAACCTCTCAATCTCTAAAACTCTAGACCTCTCTTCCTCTAAATCTCTCAACCTCTAAAACTCTAGACCTCTAAATCTCTAGAACTCCCAACCCCTCAACCTCTAAACTTATAGACCCTTAAACCTCTCAACCTCTTAAACTTTAGACATCTAAACCTCTCAACCTCTTGACCACTGGACCTCTAGACCTCTAGAACTCTAAACCTCTAGACCTCTAAACCTCTCAAACTCTCAAGCTCTAAAACTCTAGATCTCTAAACCTCTCGACCTCTCGACCTCATGACCTCTAGACCCCTCGAATTCTCAACCTCTTGACCTCTCGATCTCGGCCTCTAAAACTCTAAATCTCTAGACATAGAGGAATAGTCTCATGTTTAAGGTTAAAATTGATTCAACCCATTGGTTACTAATAAATGGGTCAGTTTTTCTCAGATCTACTGTTGCTGACTATTGTTCTCTGTTTAAGTAATGTCACTTGATCAAGCCTTTTCTAACATTTCATGCTACAAAATAAGTAAGAAAAGTCTGTATGATTTGTGCTGATATCCTATTGTATTGATATCGGGATCAGCCAATACTCAAGACTCAAGGCTCGAGATCGGTATCGTGTCGAAGTGAAAAAAATTGTATTGGGACACCCCTAGCTACAGAGGAGCTGTCGGCCATCTTTGTGTCATCATGTGTTCTCAGCATTTTACTGTTTTATTTATGACCTGAAGGACTCCAGAGTCTTAATAATAACTGGCTTTTAACAGTGAGGATGATCAGTGCCTTAATTCCCAATCTTCCTACTTTCTCTCCTCCTCTCTCATCCTCTCACATCCTCCTCCTCCTTCCTCTCCTCCTCTCCTCCTCCTCCTCTTCCTCCTCTGCTCTCCACCTCTCCTCCTTTCATCCCCCTTCTATATTTATTTCACACCAAACTCAATTGTTAATGTTTACGGTCAAACGGTTAAAAAGTTAAACATCAGTTCAGTTTAACTTCTTTACATAAACAACATAACTGGAGTTAAACAGACCTGAGATCTGCTCTGCTGAAGTTTCACATGACATAAAATTACATTTAAAATTAATTTAATTGGAAATAATAGGATATAAAATGACCACAGTGATCATTTCCCTTCAACACACAATATTAATGTTAAATATTCTGTTAATTGAGTAAAAAACAGTATTTTGATAGCTGCAGCCATAGAAACAAACAGTTTATTTGAATTTAGTGATATATTGAGTTGTGTTGTTTTATAGCTGCTTTTACCATTCAGTCCACAAATACTGTGTGTGTGTGTGTGTGTGTGTGTGTGTGTGTGTGTGTGTTGGGGGGGATGTAAATGTGTGATTTACTGGTGCTGCAGCACTTTAATAAATAGGGTTTTTATTGCTGTAGACCTCTGAAATCACGTCTCACACTGTAACACACTAACACACACACGCACACACACACACACACACTGCAACACGCTAAAATACACACTAACAAAGTCACGCGCACACTGCTCGGTCACTAAGGTTAATAGAGTATTCAGATGTAAATCTCTTCCTCCTCGCCTAAGTAATGTCTTAATGTTCTTCCTGTTATCTGGGTGTGTTGAGTGCAATATTATGTGAACAGCGTGTCCGTCTGTCTCTTTATGTCCATCTGTCTCTCTGCAGGATTGATAAATCTACCGTCAGCGCTCTGAGAGCTCGGTGAGTAACTGTCTCATGTGCATCTGAACCCCACCTTTAATGTGAGTTTCTGTTGTTTCACCGCAAGTAGAAAAATCACAGAATACACAGATATTAACTAATAATTTTAAAGTATTTATTGTCATGTGAAGAGTCAGGAAACATGTTTCCCTGCACAATGAAATTATTCAATTTAAAAGGCACAATGTGAAAAATACAATAAAAAATGTGGAATTTGCAAAAAAGGTATTAAGTAGCAGAGGTGTGGACTCATGTCATAAATTTGATGAGAGAATTAATATTAATAAACTCTATTCAGAATACATTTTGACAATGTAAAATGTGAAAATTGATTAAAATACCCAACTACAATGTACAATATCATTTTAGTATTAAATTAAATCTCTACATCACTTTTCAAAACAATCGTTCACAGTGCTTTGCATGATTGAATTCCTTCAAAACAAAATCTGATGATTAAAAATATACTAAATGGATTAAAGTACCCAACTAAAATATACAATAATAAAAACATTAATAATACAATCAAAAACACTTTATTTTATTGCATATTATTTGCTGTACTGCAGACATGATCAAACCAAAACCCCCATGACACATTTTTGCACATTTTTTTTATCCCAAACTGTATTAAGCCTGGTGTGTATTTTTTATTTGTATTTATATTAATAGTGCTTTACATGATCAATACCTTTCAAAATAAAATCAGACAACTAAAACTAAATGGATTAAAATACCAAACTACAATATAAGATTTTAAAAACAAAATACAAAAGACAAAACATATTATCTTATTATCACACATCATCCGCTGTACCTTGATACAACACATATAGCTATATATATATATATATATATATATATATATATATATATATATGCCCATAAGGAGTCCACGCATGTGGCTGACATGTGCCTGCAGGAAGGTGACCCGTCTATCTGACAGAATATTTTTTTGCCCTCGCTTCTGTCTGTCAAACCTTAACTAATCTCCAGTTTAGATCCAAACAAACCACATGTTAGTCCTGACTTCCTGTCTGCTTCTCTCAGCTCCGAGCCCATTGGTTCCTACTGAAGACGTGAATCCTCAAAAACACAAATGCCTACTTTAAGGCAACTTAAAGGCAAATTAGGCAGCAATGTGATTAAAAAAAATCGAAGTCTTTTCAAAATAAAGATTTAATACACAAAATTTTGCTTCAGAAACTCAGGAGTAGCTTCCTGCAGGTAAAGGCGACCGGCCAACAGACGTAGTAAGTGATGCATATTTTAACTTTTCGTTGTTATAAGATGTTTTTGTTTCTGGCTGCTCCCTTCCGGGGTCGCCACAGCGGATGATCCGCTGGCATTGGCGTTAGTTTTTTATACCGGATGCCTTTCCTGACACAACCCTCGCCCATTGTGGTAGCCGGGACTGGGAGGGAGTCGAACCCCAGGCCGCTGGCATGCGCAATCATCTCCTGCGCTACCAGCTGGGTTGTGTTATAAGATAATTGTGCAACAAAATAAATAGAATTACAATACAAAATATATATATTTTTTCAAAGCCAGAAGGAGTCGCTGCACAGGTGGCTCAAGAGCCACGAGTTGCGGACCCCTGTGTTAGCGCCTGTTAACTCGCTAGCTAATGGGCCAGCTGACTCCGCCCCCCCGAAGGACAAAAGTCGTCATCACTACATCCACTAGAGGGCGCTGCCAATTCAGTGCCATTTAACTGATGTTATTTTGCGAAGGACATGCTACTATTTTATATTGGTGTTTCTAAATCTTTACGGCGTGGAAACAGAAATCACAGCTGTTGGTAGAAGCTTCCTCCTCCCTCTCTCTCTTAAGGCGCTATAATCCTAATGGTGAGAGGGAGCGAGAGAGATAGGGGTGAGAGAGAGAGAGAGTAGTGCTGCTGTATTAGATCTGAGAGATGCTCAGTAACCGACGGCAACGCGACAATGCCGCACGACCACTGGTGAGTCTGGCATTTCCTCTCATCCTCCATCTGTGTCTTTGTGTTCGTGTGCTGCATCCATATCCTCATTTCTGGTGGGTTTATGATGCTCTTATATTATGATTAGTGATTGTCAGGTTTTGTCACCAATGTTTGTGCACGTGAGCGCCGCTATGAACAGCGAGCAACAGATGTGTCTGTTTGAACTTCATCATAAAACATGTTACAACAGCTGGAGGATAAATTAGGATTATGTGTTGTGATCAATGAAGGATGAAAGACATTGAATTGCAATTTTGACTTGAAAAACATCTTTTGTACAGACAAATTGAACCAAACTCCTGTTAAATTCCTTAAATATGACAGATTTCTGATAAAACATCTGGCAGAAAGCATTGTTTTTTTATCTGCTGCTCTACATATTAGTCAGATCACACATATGTTTTAATTTTGACTTGAAAAAGATTGAATTCATCCCGACATACAGAATTTCAGACAGATCGAACCAAAACTCCTATTAAAATCCTTAAAAATTGCACATTTCTGGACAGAATCTCTAAATAAAAGCGTTGTTTTTTTTCATGCCCGCAGCTCCACACATTAGTCAGATCACATTTCCCCAAACTGCATTAAGCCTGGTGCGTGTGTCTTTTTGCATTTGTGTGTGTTGCTAAAGGGCAGACGGTCCGTCTGTCTAGAAACAGAAGCCAGCAGTGACTCTCTTCTCTCCTGCTGCTGCTGTTGTTGTTGTTTATTGTCGCTTTGTCTTTTTTTACGCTCATGTTGACAGCAGACAGACTCATTTTCCCACCCGAGATGTAATTAGCCTCCCCACCACCAAAAACAACAACCAGAAAAAGGACAAAACACATGTGCAGAGGACGTCCCTGCAGGTGGAGGAGAAACATTTCTAAAAAGTCAGTGAACCCAGATTTATTAATTTTAAAGTAGAGCAGCTGAAGCCTGGAGCAATGTGTGTAATTCAGTACTTTTAAGTACTGCGCTTAAATACTTTACCTGAGTATTTTCTCTTCATGTACCTTCTTCCTCCGCTACATTTATCTGTCAGCTTTACCTGCTTTACAGATTTAGATTTTCACACAAAAACTGTGAAGATGTGATTTTTTTTTAATTTTTTTTTTACAAATCAGTTTATACAGGTGCAGCTGGAACCAGTCGTCCATCCAAAGGAGCGTATTTTTTTCTATGTATTACAATAGATTAGATTCAAATTTTTCATCATTACACAGCTGCAAGGTAATGAAATCTCAGGCAAACTCAGATCAGCTTTTTTGGTCCACACCAGAGCACCATTACTGCATTCACAGCTGCCCAATTACTCTACCAGAGTTTAAAGAGATTAAAAACAGCCTTAAGGTTGGCTTGAGAAAGCAAAAACTGGAACTGTAGTCCTGATGGAAACACAATTCCCTCGAAACATAATTGAGAATTCAGTTGAGTACAGTGTTTCCCAAAATTTGTCAGACCATGGGCCATTCAACCAATAAAAAAATCCCCAAAATCTATTAGCAGCATTGAGAAGAATGACAGACATCAGGGAAGAAATTAGCAGGGTTTTCGTTTTGTTTCGTTTTCAGACCGACGAGTGAGGAAAATTGTATAAAATTGCCATATTTGGAAACGACATCAGTGGTTTCAGAGTAAATTTGTGTGTTCTGTCGTCACTGTGGTGTTTTGGATTCAGCGTTAGCGTTTAGCTATGTTTCATAGAGCCACCGACATGGCTGTAGACTCTGCGTCCAGTCTTGACTTTGGAAACAGCTGTTGCTGTTTTCAAGTTCAAAAATGAACTTCCAAACTCTTTAAGCGTCGCTGCAGGTCCACTGGAGGCTTCACTGTCCCTCAGACAACTGAAATTCTTCCAAAGCTTTGATTGTCGCTGGGTGTTTTCTCTTGTTGGATGAAAGCTTCCCTGCTCGGAGGCAGAGGACTGAAGGACTGAGCCCACTGTCGCCTTGACGCTGATTTTTTTGGGATAGAATCTCACGGTGCAGCCAGAGGTTTGACCATGACATGGTCATCAGCAGCGTATTAAGTGGAGTGGACAAGACTTTTCTAACTGGATCATCAACCAGTGTCTTTATCATGAGCCTCATGATGATGACCTAAGTCTCACAGGAAATGCCACCGTTACACCCAAGAACCTGTTTACTGGTGTCACCTGCAGGAACTGAACCTGAGGGCTAAATTTAAATTTTCATGAAGAGCTTTGATGTTCCCTCAGAACCCAGCAGGCCCCCTGATTGGGAATAAAACTCACAAATACATTTTTCATGACTTTACATGCTGGAAAATTACCTGGAGCTCTCCTAACCAAGTACAGATTCAATTTTTAATATTATTTTTTCCTCATTTACAGTAAAAGCTTTGTACCGCTACACTACGCAGCTGTGAGGACTCAATCAATTACGTTCTAATGCACGAATAAATAAATACTCAACAGATGATTTATTGTGGAGAAAGATGCTCTTGATTTAATTTCATTCTTTCCCTCCAGCATGCAGCAGCAAATGTTGTGGCAGTGAGACAACACCTGGTGTTTTTTAGATGAATCAACCTTTTATTCCTTTACCAGGATTAAAATATCCCAGATATCTTAGTGGAAAGTAGTTTTTACATCCACTGACAGAGGTCTGAAAGCTTAAATGTTAATGGGACTATTAATGTTCTTTCTTGTTGAAAAATTAGCTGATACTTATTCACCGAATCTCCTGAATCCTGATTTTTCAGGATATGAGGAATC
Organism: Synanceia verrucosa; assembly: GCA_029721515.1. Taxonomy (NCBI): domain Eukaryota; kingdom Metazoa; phylum Chordata; class Actinopteri; order Perciformes; family Synanceiidae; genus Synanceia; species Synanceia verrucosa. The sequence goes on along the minus strand of CM056565.1, from coordinate 19,110,894 downwards.
ATATCAAGCCTCTTGTCATCAACTTAAAGCCTGTTTTTGATGATAATAATCCAAGAATTATCTGAATGACCATAGTTTTTTTTAAAAATCAGACAAGCAACAGTGTTTGCATTTCCTGGTGCTTGACAGATGTTTGCATATGTTTTGTGTATTATATATTTCAAGTTACAAATTAATACTTAAACGATGCTCTTTGGTGCATTATTTGTTTGCTGAATTACAGGAGAAGCTTGGACTGATTCAAAAAAGATGTAAAGTAAAAAAGATCTAATTTTATCAGCATGTTTTATCGTTTGGCACGACTGGATTGTTAGTTTTCTTGATTTTTTTGAATGGAGTTCTGCTTCAAGACCTGCCAGCAAGTCTGGCAATGCATTTCAGGCAGTTTGTTCAAGTAGAGTAAGTAAATTAATCAGGATAATTTCCACTGGACGCGGAACAACGCTGACATCCGTTGTCCATCAATACGCACCAGATGCATTTAGCCAGAGATTTCGTGCAGGAATACGCAACTTTAGCAGTTTTGGTTCGATCTGTCTGTAAATTTTAGTACAAATTCAATGTTTTTTCAAGTAAAAACAAAAAGGATAACGTGATCTGAATAATGTGTGGAGCTGCAGGAGTAAAAACCAATACCGTTCGTACAGTAATAATTTGATATTTAAGGATTCGCACCTGGTTCCTCCAGTTAAAATCCCTTAGAGGGTTCCTGCGGTGGAAAGGACCTGGTCCCTTCATCGTTGTTTTATTTCCATCCATGGTTTCAAAGTGAACTGTTGTTCTGCACTGAAAGACTCCAGAGGCATGTTGTGTTGTAGGAATGGCCCTCAGGTGACATCAGTGTATCACGTTAACACGCCTGCATGTGTGTGTGTGTTTGATTCGCCAACGATGATGTGATCAGCCGCGACACGCAGCTGTCGCTGGAGATAACGAACCAGCTGAGAGTCGAGTTAAAAGTGAAAGTGGTTTTATTTAAACTGGAGCTCAGGAGGTTAGTGTAACGCACACACATTTTGAGTCGCACAGTAGATGCCGGTAGGAGGTCGGCTTAGAACAGAGTGACCTTTTCCCTCTCGACAGGTTTTCGTGTCTCTTCCCTTGTTTCTTACTGACCTTTCTCTTTGGTCCTGTACTCTAAATTCTCCCTCAGGATTCAGAAAGGTTTTAATATATTTTACTCTGTTGTAAAAAGAAAAAAGCCCAATCTGCTTCTTTACACATCTCAGTGTTTGTTGTCTGGAGGCTTTAGGTTTTCACATTACACCTAATAAGTAGTGATGTCACAACTCCTGCAGCTACACCCAGGTGTTAAATCAAGATTCAAATTTTCCTCCTGCAGCAGATTAATGAGGAAGTGTTTTTGAGCGCAGGACTTTCTGTTCAAAACATTCTATATGTGTCAGTATTAGGATGCTACAAGAAGAAACTCAAATATATGTCATGTTGGTGAGAGAATACATCCATATACTTCCTTCATCCCTTGAAAATGCTCCTCACCCTCCTGCAGTGAATCCTAATTAATTTCACCAAACTGACATTTACACTGAAAAAAACTGGAACAGCCAGAGGCTCAAACATGGAGGCCATTACTGTGTGTGACTTTGTGTGTGTAGGATGTGAAATTTAAAAACTGTGCTGTTAATATCAAATCAGCTGATCAAAAATGCACGTGAATAGCTTCAACATTAAACTTCATTTTGTGTTTCTGAATTCAAACAAAGATCATCTCTGAGGGAAGAGGCTCCACTGCGTTACACCACCGAAGAATTAAATGCAATTTTGTCATCATTCATTTCAAATCAGAAACTGAGGATGAATCATTGTGCGATCAAAAACATGAGTCAGAAGTATTTTAAGGATTCTACTTTAAAGTCTTGCTTGAGTCAGTACTCAAGTCTGAGTCACTAATATTCCAGTACAAGTCAGCGTTTTCTAAATTTTAGAATGACTCAATCACATGGTTTGTCATTTTTTTAAGCATGAGTAATCAATATTTAAGTCCAAGTCACTGATATTCCAGTACAAGTCAACGGTTTATACATTTTAGAATGACTCAGTCGTATGACTTGTTATTAAGCATGAGTCATCAATCTTGAAGTACCAGTCAGTGGTCTGTAAATATTAATCAACAAAATTCAAATCTGAGTCGTTATAGAAGTCACAGTATTGTATGACTTGGTGTTATTGAAACATGAGTCATCAGTACTCAAGTTCAAGTCACTGATTTTCCAGCAGTTTCTTAACATTGTTATTAGTGTTTGAGTCCAAAGCCTGAAATCTAAATCCGAATAGTCATCAAAGTTGAAGTTCAAGTCAGTGATATTTCAGCATGAGCTTTTAGTCGGCAAAATTAAAATTAAAATCAAGCCATAAGCGTATATAATGGTCCAATTCAAACCATGAGTCGCTATCAGTATTTATAAGCTTGAGACTGAGCAACGTGATTGGCTGCTTCTCCTCCAAAGGTTCAGGTTCAGGTCAACAGGTCTTTTGACAACACCTGATGAAACCATGGCAACGGAGGTGAGGTGATGGGAAGGAAGCGAATGGTCTTCTGGCTGAATGGAGTGGTTGATTACTGTGTGTGTGTGTGTGTGTGTGTGTGTGTGCATGTTCATTGTTTGGCTGCTGACAGATTGAAGCTCTATCTTTGGAGACAGACTCATCTTTTCTTCAATGATGATGTGAAGCATAAATCAGGACACACACACACAAGACAGGAAGTGTATTTTAATTTGTATTTTATTATATTTAGTGGTAAAAGTGAAGAGAGGGCATCAGCAGTTCAATCAAATCACAACCTTTATTGAGTCATCAGTACTGCTTAATACAAATATAAAAACAGTCAAGAGTAAAAAAAAAAATTATGGTAAAAATAAAGATAATATTTACAGTATTTTCAGTAAAACATCCATATGTATTTCACAGATGTTCCATGTTTACTGGTGTTAAGATATTATACATTTGTTGATTTACGGGGTGTTGATTACCTGTTGTACAGTTTTAATATATAAAATATATGTGCACTATATATACTTCTGTAAATATAACTTTGAATCATTGATGATTTGTTGTTTTTTCAGTAAACAGGAGCTCTTGACCATCTCAAATGTACCTGCCGGAGACTGCCCCCCCTCTCCCCCCCGCACCGCACCCCCCACCATGAAGGTAACACTCACCTGTACCAGCTTCAGATACTGCTGACAGAGCTTTTAATTTGAAAGGCGGATATTAAAGGCCTTTATTTCTAAACATACCTGATGATATTCTAGTGAGACGTCTGAATGTTTTATAATTTGTTCTACATTTATATGTTTATATTTGGCTTAATGAATTCAGAATAATGTTATTTTCCATCATTATATACATATATATGATAAAAATAAGGTATATATGACAAAAAGTAAAATAAAACAAATATATATTGCACATTTTCGATGGAAATTGAGTTTAATTTGATACAAATGTTTGTTTGAATAAATAATATTAATATTGTATAATATTGTCTATTCATTTATTACTCATCTCCACTGTATTTTGATCATTGTTAAGAGACCACCAGCGATACTCAGCATTTCAGAATAAAAGTTCTCCTGCAGCTCAAAGGGAACTTATTTTATATTTTATTGTAAATCTTTTGACCAAATCTTAACGCTTCACCACAAAAAACATCTCTCTCTCTGTCTCTGTTTGTCTCCAGTCAGCTCATTTCTTTGATATGATGGACAAGATGGAGGTAAGAATTTAATGTGAAATCAGTTTTCTCACAAACTCCTTCCTGTTATGAAAGCTGTTTACAGGCGTGGGTGTGTGTGAATAAATAAAGGAACCATTAGATTAGCTTTCATTGCCAGGCAGCAACAAAATTAATATATTTGTGGAGTCACTGAATTTAATGTGAAAACTTTCTCTTCCCCTGACAAACAGCTTAATTTATTCAATATTCATTTTAGCTTGAAGTAGAATTAAAGGAATGGATATAGAAATAATACAAATACCACCAGCATTCCATCATGCAATGTTTCCTCCCTTCTCAGTAGTGTGTGGATATTCTTCTAATCATACAAATCTTTTCAAACTGACTGACTTGATGCCAAAAACGCCATCCTGCTGCTGCAGCAAGTGTGGATTAATCCGCCATGTAAAATAGTCCCTAACTACTGCATGACATAATATACAGTACCTTGGGAGTATAGGGCCCGTAACTAAGAGCCACAGAACATATCGTGAGAACAGATCGTGACATTGCCTTTCTCTTCCTGACGCCGGTGCAGCAGGTGCCAGAAGCTGCTGAGATGAAGACAATCCCTCCGAGACAAAAGGCATGTCTGTCCATCTGTCTGTCCTCATGTCCATCCACTCGCGCCTTTTATTTCATTCATTCATTCAAACAAAAGCAGGGATCATTGAGTCTCATTGCTCCTTCTTTTCTTAACTGACGACCAGCATTGGATATTACTGCTCTTGACTTAAGTAATCACATTACTACAGGAAAGTTCGTCATGACTTTGACTTCATAGACGAGGAGACGTAATAAAGATGGAGGAGCCACCCGTTAGGATTTCTTTAGAGGGTGGACATATGAACATTGCTCAATTTGTTGCACTGAAGTGGAAATACGGTAACATGACAGCAAGGCTGCAAACGTCATTGAAGAGACCCTAAAACTGAAGAATCTCATTGCTAACAACTGCAGTAAAAACCTTGGTATATCACCATCCTACGTGTCGTCCCTCATTCACTGTTTTTCAGTAGAGAAATGTGGCTTCAGACTCAAATCCTGACCTCTTCTGTATCATTTTCTGAAGGTGACAGAATCAAATCGTCTGTATCAACTATTTAATGCCCTTTAAACATGTCAGATGCATAATAATAATAATAATAATAATAATGATAATAAAAACATGTCAGCTGCATTTCCATTCACATCCTCAACAATGGTGGCGCTTATCCACATCTCTCAATCCATTGTTTTGTTTTATTTACAGAACAGCTTTACATAATATATGTGTATATTAAGAGAAACATGTCTATTTAACTAGTTTCAGGGACAAATAACTAACTGATGATTGATTAATTCAAACAAAATGAAGAACCATCTGTTGTGTCCATCATCATTACTCATGTAGTTTACTGACTTGTATGTGTTTGTGTGTGTATATTTGTATATGCTAAATATAAATTTTGTCATGTGTAATTATTGTCTTTTCTCGTTCAGGATGACTACATTCCTTATCCTAGGATTGAGGAGGTGAGACTAAACACATAATTAATCCTAGTTAGTTTCCTGCATTTTATTATGCATGTTCTCTATGTCTATAAAAAAGACATAGCTACAGACATGGATTCATAATAATAAAATCTCGCACTGATTCCATAAAAGCATGAACAGGAAACAGCTTAATTGTGCCACACTGCTAGAAAATGTACGTAAATGTTCCTTAAATTGTTATCATCCAATGCCTCACCTGTTTAAGTCTTTAAATACAACAGTACTTTAATTTAGTTCAGTTTAAACTGTCCAGGTTGACGAAAAGAGAGAAATGAAGTTATTACTTGGATAATAATCATGAATTGCTACTTCATTATCTGGTTATCTGAGCTGTGAGACTGTTTTAAACTTTAAAATATATCACTGTGATTAAAGAGCTTGCACATACTGGTGGATTAACCATTACTGAACCATTAAAAAATATTTCTTTAATCAGCAATACTGTTTATTTAGGGCAGCAGTGGAAACACCTCACACTGGATGGTAGAATAATTAGGGCTGGGTACCAAACTTCGATACTTTTGCAGCAACAACCGAAGCGCTCCGATCCTATCGGGTATCAAAAAATTAATCTTCTTTTGGTGCCAAATTCCAATGCCCAAATGTCTGTGAAACATGCTCTCAGATGTCTCTCGGGACGGGGGGACATGTCTCCTTCAGATTCATAGTGACGCAGATCTGTCCCTCCACTCTCCCAGCACAAGGAGACAGACATCGCTGGTGAAAAAAGGGGATTAATGACATTGCAGCAGGATTGGGAGCCCGGCATTTGTATATTTAAACTCATGGTGCGTTCCAGTTGTACACAAATGTCGGAATTTCCAAGCTCGAAGTCAGAATTTGAATCAGACCCCCCCATGAAGTAGGATCTCCATCTCGAAAAGTCAGATTAATCTCACCAACCTGTCATTGAACTCATGCTAACAGCTACTGACGTAAACAGTAGCTACATGTTTGTTATACGTCTGTAATGCTGGAAGAGCTGGGACTGAACTTTGATGTTGCGTTGATTTGAGTTACAGGTTCTGTCTTTCAGTGAACACACCGTAAAGCAAACGCTCACTCCCCCAAGGTCTTAAAGAGTAACTGGTAGCAGCCTGTGCCTGTTGATCATCATCAGACTATTGTCTAGTATGTCTGCCATGATGAAATCCAATTACACAAAAATAACTGAGTTGAAATAATTTAATAACAATAATAAAAAATAATAATAATGTTGATGATGACGATGATGAAAACTTTCCATCTGAAACCGGTATCAAAACAAACGTACCAAAATTGCCATTGTATCAAAATATTTTTTGAGCAACACCTAGCCCTAGGAATAACACATTTGTTAAGTTCTGTGTATATTATATGTACTGTATAATTTGTTTTTCTGGTGTGTTGCAGGTGTTGGAGAGGGGGGGTCCGTATCCTCAGGTCATCCTGCCTGAGTTCGGCGGCTACTGGATCGAGGATCCAGGGGCTGATCCTCCTCCTCCCACCTCCCTGGAGATCAGAGGAGGGGAGGAGGAGGAGGAGAAGGAGACGAGGAGGTTGGGAGGTAGGGAGGAGGAAGAAGCAGCCCCAGGAGATTATGGATACCGACTGGAGGAGATCAGTGAGGCTGCACGGGCATACAGGAAGCACTTCTTGGGCAGGGTGTGGTTTGAAGCATCTGTGTCATTGCTGTGGCTACACCTGCCAGTCAATCAGACACAGTATGATGACTTTACTTTTCTTTCATTTTTCTCCCTCTTTTCTTTTTGTTTTTTTCTTTCAGGAACATTTAAACTTCTTCTGCTCGGCCAGCAGCATTGGAAACCTGCTGCTGTCTGTGAGGCATGAAGAGGAGAAGGAGCAGGAGTCACTCCATGTCATCATCAGGTACAAACACATATATATACTGTGCGATGCTTCGTTACTTTACAACTATCTTCACAACAGCAGGACAGAAAAACAAACCAAACTTTGACTTTAGCGCTCAAGCTCATGGATGAGGAGACAGAACAAAGATGGAGGAGCCATTCAGATGTCTTTAGAGGGTAGAAATATGAACGTTACTGAGAATTTATTGCTCTAAAGTCAGCTGTAAACATGAAGAGACCATGTGATCCAGTGATCCATTGTATTTATTATATATATACGTGTATATATATAGATATATATCTATATATATATACACGTATATATATATATATATATATATATATATATATATATATATATATAAATATAAAACAATAGCGAGTAAAGAGTAACTATCCCAACACTCAAGTCTGAATTTAAAAGTTTGTTTTTGTCTGTAATTTTCCATCTTTGGCATTAGAGTGAACTGTTTAAGAGTCCCTCTTCTTGTATGATGTCTAATAGTACAGTGCTGGTAATATTCCTTTTTCACATTAGCTTGTACCTGTAAATTTAAATTTAAAGTGCAGGACTGATATGAGGTTGGCCTCGTCTTGTCCCTTCAGGTCTCGGGTGAAGAGCGTCTACCACAGATTGTCCCTGACGGAGCTGCCTGACATCCCCAGTGTTCCAGAGCTCGCCAAGGTAAATATATAAAGCCGTTACAAAACATCACAACAAAAAACTGCATTACTCTGAGTTGTGTGGGTCCATTTTTAATGTTGAGATACTTTAACCTCTCTCACTCTAAACCTCCTAATAAGTAAATGAGATGTTTGCATTCAAAACATGATGAATGTAGAGCACCATGGGCCTTTAGGGTGGAGCAAATGTTTCTTCATTAGTTTTGCTTCCCTACTTTTTAAAATAATAATAATAAAAAAAATCTCTCTTAATATCAATCATGTGATATTCATGATTAGTATATTGTATATTTAAAAATGCACCATGTAGGATCTGTGAAAAGGTGAACGTCCCTGTCTGGAACCAGTGTTTGGTTTGTCCATCCTGTGCCACAGTCGATAATAAATAAACATAAACATCTCATTCTCAGCTAAATAAAACACATTTTCGCATATTTCCAGATGTGTACACATTAAACACATTTCTGCCAATAGATGCCCCTAAATGCTGCGTACTATCCTCTCCTTTAAGCAGCTTATATCAAAGATTGTTTTAACATTTGCAGCAACTGACAAAAAACAATAACAAATTGCACATTTTTGGGCCACAGTTGTCCCTGATTGTTCTGTAGCCAAAATGCCAAACTAATTAATGAGTCATGGATAGCTAACTTTTGCTAGCCAAAGTTTTTATTATTTTAGGTGTAACTGAGGTTTAATCCAAGAGGTTAGTTGGGAATCCTCCAATAAAGTTTGCAAAAATCTGTAATGCGTCCCTCTTATTTTTTTGCGTGTTGTTTATTTCTCTAACAAATATCTTTATAAGACATATTTGACACATTTTCCTCCTTAAAGCTGCTGTGTGATGAAGCGGCAGGTCTGCGTTTCAGCCCCGTCCTCTACCCAAAGGTGAGCTCAGAAAAGTTTCCGCAGTGTGAACAAACCGATCATGTTTATTAAAACCATCTCTGTGTGTCATCAGGCGTCTCAGCTGATCGTAAGCTACGACGAGCACGAGGTCAACAACACCTTCAAGTTTGGAGTCATTTACCAGAGATTTGGACAGGTAACAGCTGACTGTCAAACAGGTGTAACCAATGACATAATGAGACAGTTCATTTAATAATGTCATTATCATATACAAAATCTTGTATAATAAAAGAAGAAGTTAGTTTTAGATGGTGTAGCTGAGGTGTGACGATGACACTCTCCTGTCCGTCAGATATCAGAGGAGGAGCTATTTGGGAACAACGAGGAAACGCCGGCCTTTGTCGAGTTCCTGCAGCTGCTGGGAGAAACAGTGGAGCTGCAGGACTTCAAAGGGTGAGGAGCAACAAATTCCAGAGTGAAGCCTGGGCTTCAGATAGCTGTATTCTTTATTTCATAAACACTATTTTATTGTGTTTTAGACCAGTAGAACAGAGAAAACACATGTAAGACTACACTAAATGTGAAATAACAATGACGAACATGTTTGATAAGATACAAGCGTCATTGGTAAGGGCTGTCTGACAGCAAGATAAAGCAGATGTGGACCTGATAAACATATTTTAGCCAATTTAGGTGTTGTCGCAGTCCTCTCCACCAGACTCCATTCACTAAAGTGGCAATTTAAGCTCTCCTCTCACCAGACTCCATTCACTAAAGCGGTATTTTAGGGTTCTCCTCTCCACCTGACTCCTTTCACTAAATCAGTAATTTAAGCTCTCCTCTCACCAGACTCCATTCACTAAAGCGATAATTTATGTTCTCCTCTTCTGGAGTTGCTGGTCTATCATTGCGTGATCAGTTTCTTTGTTTTATTGTGTGACCTTCTGATCTGAACTAACATGGTGTCCACAGCACTACACTGCTTATCTTCCTGCTTGTATTTCTGTCTGCTTCTCCAAATTGGGAGAATGCCAGCTACCATCTCTTACTGTAGACAATACGCTTACTTTTTTATAAAGATATATGTACTATATATGTGGCAAAAAGTTGTGAAGAAGTTCGTCAAAGTTTTTTGATGCTAAAACTTCCAAAAATTGTGTTTGGATTTGCTGCTGGGAAACTACAGAATGATAAGAAAAACTTTATTGTGTTGACATTAAATTATGTTTTAATGGACAGAATCAAGCAGGGAGGAAGAAAATCTGCAGGAAGACATTCAGAGCTGTCTTTATTTAGTTGATATACTTACATATTATTTTTAAAAAAGGTAAAGTAGCGGTCCCTTTTCCCTCTCTGCAGGTTTCGGGGTGGTCTGGACGTGTCTCACGGTCAAACAGGGTCTCAATCCGTCTACACCGTCCACCGACAGCAGGAGATAATGTTCCACGTCTCCACCAAGCTGCCCTTCACAGAGGGAGACATGCAGCAGGTAGACGGCCATTAAAAACCGGCAGGATGGGACATGACAAAGCCCTGCCCTGTCACCTGTCTTGTGTGCAAAATCTTTCAAATGAATAATATTTTAGTTTTTGTGTTAATCCCACTTTGTTCAGCTGTCTTGACTGCTCTATGTGCGTACATGTGTGCACATTTTTTGTGATGATGGTGAATTTTAATTCAGTGGGCCGTGCTGTGGTTATAACATAGCGTAGCACACCATGATGTTAAATGTTTTGATGTTAGCATAACAGCGTTAATGTAATTGCATTATGTGGTTAACATTTAGCGTAATGTAGCATGAATGCATGTGACAACATACCTGTCTCCTTCAGCTCCAGAGGAAACGCCACATAGGAAATGACATCGTGGCTGTGGTGTTCCAGGAAGAGGCCACGCCTTTCGTCCCCGACATGATCGCCTCCAACTTCCTGCACTGCTTTGTGCTGGTGCAGGTGGAGGAGCCCTGCTGTGAGAGCACCTCCTATAAGGTAACCTGTCCCATGGAGGAGATCACCTGTATGGATCGTAGATCACATGACTGTATGGATCGTAAAACTGTAGTGATCACATGACTGTATGGATCATTTGACTGTATCAATCACATGGCTGTACTGATCATAGACTGTATCGATCATACAACTGTATCGATCATAGAATACCAATGACATGACTGTATCAATCATAGACTATACCGATGAAATGACTGTAATGATCAAATGACTGTATCGATCACATGACTGTATCATTCATAGACTATACAGATCAAATGACTGTAATGATCAAATGACTGTATCAATCACATGACTGTATCGATCATAGATTACACCGACCAAACGACCAAACAGTCGACCAAACGACTGTATAACAAAGGTATAAGGTAACTGCTAACTTTGATGCTAATGCGTCACTCAGATAGTTCAATGCCGTTATGCTGTTTGTGTCAGTGACGGTAGAAACTGTTGTGGTTGACAGGTGTCTGTCACGGCACGAGAAGATGTACCTCTGTTTGGCCCGCTTCTCCCAAATCCAGCTGTTTTTAAGAAGGTAAGAGGAAGAGAAGGTTTGAGTCTGTGGAGCATAGTGAAAAAAATTGTTAATGTGATCCTGACACTCTTTTATTGTGTTCAGGGTCCAGAGTTCAGAGAGTTTCTGCTTACTAAACTCATTAATGCGGAGCTGGCCTGCTACAAGAGCGACCGCTTCGCCAGACTGGAGGTAAAAACACCTAAAAAACACTGCAAACTGTCTGCAGTGGTGAAACATAACCAAGTTATGTCCATGAGAATACTCAAGTGAAGCACAAGTACCTCAAAATTGTACTTAAAGTTCCTGTCTCATGCTCCTTTTCAGGTTCATACATGTATTTTTGTTTTTATTGGAACAGCTGCTTCAAAACACTCATTTTCTGAATATCTGTGGGCTGTGGATGCTTGGATGCTTTCATAGTATTTATAGATAAATTATATAAAATAAAAAACATTTATCTCAATATGGGACCTTAAAGTACAGTACTTTAGTAAATGCATTTGGTATTGGTGTCCCATAGGGCTCAAGTTTAGGTCCCCAATTGTTTTCAGTCCACATGATAATACTAATGTGTGGCTGCAGGAGCGCACCCGGACCGCCCTGCTGGACAGCCTAAATGATGAGCTGCACAGACGCTCCCAGAGCATGCTGGGATTGGCGTCGGGTCTCGAGGAGGAGGGGCGAGCAGAGAATGGACACGCCCATGGTGGCCTGCTGGAGTCCATTAAGGTGTGTTCATGAAAAACATTAAAATTAGTGCTGTAGGAGATAATACACATCATTTATGTCACCATAACATGATGGTGTCCCTACACACCATTTTAAAGCTATTATATTGTATAGTATATTGTATTGATCCATAACAGTCAGTAATGTTGCTTTATGCCACAAAAACCACACATTTTTTCCCCATGTGACCCGCCGGTGTCCTCCATCAGAGGGCGATGCGAGGGCGGAGCGTCTCCATGGAGACCATGTCACGGGGTGGGGCGGGGCTGCCCACCAGTCTGAGCGGAGGTCTGGCACACATCAGCGCAGAGGTATTTGTGATGAAAATCATCTGCCCTCATTCGTTTTTTATGGTCCTAGCAGTTTATGTTGTTATTTATTGCTTTTATTTGTGAAGCACTTATCTTTGCTGAATGTGTTATGTGTTGGATGTTGTAGTGTAATGTCAAATCTCCTGTGAAGAGGCGTTCAGGACTTTTTCCTCGGCTGCTGAGTGTTGACAGCCAGACAGAGAAACACAACCAGAAAAGGTAACTTTGTTGTTGTTATTGTTATTATTATTATTATTATTTACTATTTACTTTACTGTAGTTTCAGATATATCAAATTTGTAAGTCTACACCTGTCCAGTAAACAGCATATAACATGGATTTGTTCTCTTTGTGTGCTAAGTTGGCAAACGGTTTCCTCCTTCTTCCAGGCTTTTTACAAAGCTAAGCCAAGCTAACAGTTTCCCCCTGCTTCGAGTCTCTGCACTAAGCTAAGCTAGCATTTTCCTCCTTCTTCCAGTCTTTGTGCTAAGCTAGGCTAAGTTCCTCCCTTCATGCTAAGTTAGGCTAACAGGTTCACACTACTTCCAGTCTTTGTGCTAAGCTAGGCTAACAGTTTCCCCCCTACTTCCAGTCTTCATGATAAGCTAGGCTAACAGTTTACCCCCTACTTCCAGGCTTTGTGCTAAGCTAGGCTAACAGTTTCCCCCCTACTTCCAGTCTTCACGGTAAGCTAGGCTAACAGTTTCCCCCTGCTTCCAGTCTTTGTGCTAAGCTAGGCTAAGTTCCTCCCTTCATGCTAAGTTAGGCTAACAGGTTCACACTACTTCCAGTCTTTGTGCTAAGCTAGGCTAACAGTTTCCCCCTGCTTCCAGTCTTTGTGCTAAGATAGGCTAAGCTAGGTCCAGTTTCCCACTGGACTGAATACTAATTGTGATTCCAGAACACTTTGTATTTTGTGAATGCGTCAGTCTCCTCAGTGAGCAGAGGAGCTTTGACAGCTGCCACCCAATGCTGGAGGTGAGATCAGAGCTGCCGTCCAATCCTAGTTCTCCAGAGGCGGGGCAACGGGACAGGTGTGTGTGACTGAAAGAGTTCGTCCATCCATACAGAAACATGATGGCAGGTAATAGAATTGTGTTGCTTTTTTTTCGTAATCTTTCAGGATTCACTTGAAGAAGGAGAGCAGTAAGATCTCCAGATCGACGTCCAGCACCTGCAGCTTCAGCATTCCTGCTGACGACACACACCTGGTGAGAAAGTATACCTACAGCCACCGTGTTAAATTACTTCCTGTAGATGTTTCACATTAAAAGCCTTCCTATAATGATCAGAATCCTAATATTAATATACTTTAGCACATTAGTAATCTGTCCTTTCTGTCTTCAGCTCACCCAGGTAGAGGGTCAAAGTTCAAGTCCGCTCATCGTCTGTCGCAGCCCCACAGGTTCAACTTCCTGTTACATTCACACACACCTGTGACATATTTACATTACAGGAAACTCGTTCAAAATTTCTGACTAAATGTAGGAATACATGTGATTTTTCCATTTATATGTGATTAAAGTTTCAGTAAGCAACACTTCTAATTTGTAACTGAATTATTATTATTAATAATTATAAGAATAATAGCAGTATTAATAGTACTAATATTATTAAATTTTAAATGATATAGTATATCTATGGGTGTCCATATTTATATTATTATTTATAATTTAATAATAATAGTACTAATATTATTATATTAGTATTATTATAATATTTATATGATATTTTATTACTTGTTGGTGCTACAGTGATGCAGTGGTTAGCACTTTTGCCTTACAGATGAATATTATTTAAATTGTGATTTATGCCTTTATTTGACTGATAATTGTCGCTTCCTGTCGTTCATGTTTTTCTTCTGCCGTCCTTCAGAAATGAAAAATAAGAACTCACCCAGATCCAACCTCAAGTTTCGTTTTGACAAGTTGAGTCACTCTGCTGCAGTAAGTCTGTCTTTATACATATAAAAATCACTTGAAATGTGTTTCGGCTATTTTGTTTTTACATACTGTATTTGTCACTGTGTTCATTCAGGCACCATTCAATCAAACTTTATTAGTATGGCATCTTTCATGCAGGTTAACAGGTGTCAGTCTCAAGGGCTTAACACACTGGGGATGGGATAAATAAACATAAATAAACCTATATACTTGCCTTGCATCAAAACTTTTCATACCGGCAGTGATGTGAATTTGCAATAATAGGTAAATGCAGAAATAATTAATAGATTTATACAGACAAGGTCAATTGTTGAATGTCCTAAACTACTGTAAACTATTTTTTAGTAAAAAATAAAATTACGATGACAGAGTAAAACTACAGGACATACATTCCAAATTTGACATTTTTACCAGAAAATCCAGAAAATAACATTACCGAAGTGTTTCCATTCACTCCTGTTGTGTGGATTATAGTATATCAATAAAAAGCTGGACAGAACCCATGATGGGAATAGGATATTTGTGTTACAGTCGGATGTTTTCTGCTCATGTCATCATATGTAATCTCTTAATAACAGACAGATGAATGTTTTCTGTCTCCAGCAGGGAAACTAAACTGTGAAGACGTCAGTGGAGGTGAGTCTGAAGCTTCAACATCTGTTCAAGATTCATTTCAGATCAATTTTTTAAGCATCATGATAGAGGAAGTATTGAGATGCTCTTCTTAAAGGACCCACATTATAAAAAGAGATATTTTTATTTCGTAAATCATATTTAAGTGCAGCATAAATACTGTGAAAGTAGCTAAACTCCTCAATCCACAGAGAAAGACAGAAACTGGGCATTTCAAAATACAATATTTAGACTGTTTCCTCCCCCTCCTTCGTCATCTCCTTTCCTTCTACCATACTTTCCTTCCTTCGTTCTTATCAAAAGCCTTTATTGTCATTGTATTCACGGCAGCTCCAACTCAGTGCTTTGCAGTTTACAGATAAGAAGAAAACAAACTGTTGTAAAAAAAAGATAAATAGATAATAATATTTTATTTACAATTATTACAGTGGAGATAGCATCTATTGCACAGGTATTGCACAAAAATATTACAGTTATTTAAGTTAAGTTGAAGGTTATTGTACATATACCGTTATTACAAGTTTATTATTGCATATATGGTTATTGCACGTTAGTCATGCATGTTTATACATGTGTTTTTATTTATACATGTTTTATGTCTTTCCTTCCTTCCTTGTAAGATCAAAGAGAAAATTAAATTAAATACAATGTTTAGACTGGACGTGATTTATAAATTATGGAATATAAAATACAAATAGTTTAAAAAAACATGAGCAACAGCTTTAAGTAAATCCACAGGAGCAAGTGACATTTAATGAAGGGCAAAGGGTTGTTATGTTTATGTTTTTTATTTTTCCACACAGGAGGGGGACGTTAAACTACATTAATGATGGATGATGAACACATTCGTCTTTTCTGCTCAGAGGGAATCAAACCTGCAGTGATTCATTCTCAACATTCCAGTCAGTGTTTCTCAAACTTCAGAGCAACAAACTCACCTGACTCCCCAGATATCCCAAAAACAGCAGGCAGACTCCAGCATTTTATTACTTATTACAGCCTGATAGTTACATGACAGTTTAATGAACGCTCCATTTTGCCTCTGTTGTGTTTTAGTTTCACTTTAATGCTGGATTTTCCATATCTCACGACTTTAAGGGTTTCTTGTTTTACTGTGAATCCTGATGTGTCAGAATTTGATCCTGTCTTAGACCACTAATCACTTTTGACGTAAATCTCAACACCGGTAGTAGGCAGCGTCACAAAAAGAGGCTGGCAAATACTGATAATTGAATTTCCGTGCGAGTTGATTTAAAATTGAAAACAACACATTTCTGTTGCTCACTGTGAGGCTTTAGAGTCAGTTTTAATCTGTGATTTAAAGGCTCACTCCATCAGTTTTAGACCAGGTGTTTCATATGCCTCCGATGATGTCATAGTGATGTCATCAGGGTTAGGTCAGACTAGAAGGGCTGTTTTTTTGTCTGAGATAAAAACCTTTAGCCGTGTCCTTGGAAATATTTTTACAATTCATATTTATTGTAATGCATTACAGGAGGGGGGTCAACATTTTTAATTGATTTTTTTAGGATTTTCTTTGTCCTAATTTTAATGAGAATCCCTTACAAACTCACCACTAGATGTCAGTAAATACTACACACTGTCCCTTTAAATAGGATTTTAATTACAGTACTTTTACTTAGCATGGGGTATTTTTACATTGTGGTATTAGTACTTCTGTCAGAGTAAAATATCCACTGTCAGTTTACACATTAAACTGATTTTTGAGAAAGAAATCAGAAAAATGTTTAAAATTTGTGAAAAAAAACACCCACTATTCATTGTGTAGTAACTCCAGTACACTATGACAGTTAGTACACTGTACACGCTGTGTAGTATTAGTACACTGTGTGGAACTGGAACACAGCTATAGATGTACAGTATGTGTGTTTGATTGTTAAACAAACAATGATGTCGTATTAATCAGGGACAAGAACTGAGCAGAACTGAAAGCTGATGTTCACCGAAAACTGGAAAATACCGTAAATGTAACAGTATTAACATATCCTAATATTCAATAATTTACTCAAATCTGAAAACTCTTGTTTTTTTTTGATGGAGTCTGGTGGCTTCAGTCCCTGGAAGGAAATTTCTGTTTGACAGGAGCCACAGAAAAATGTATTTTAGTCATCCTTTTTTCATTTAGCAGTCAATATTAATTTAAGTGTACGCTCACTAATATTTAGGATATATTGAATTCCATTCACAAAAACAATAATTTACCTACAGAACATGGGGCTTACTGGTCTTCCTCTGCATTGATTGGTTTGTTCACTTGTGTTATTGTTAATGGAAATGATGTTAAGACTATAAGGATGAATCTAAACTGAAGCAGCGTCATCATGCAGAATATTTAGAAGAACTTTGGAATAAAGCCACTGGGAAGCTATAAAATAATACAAAAATATTAAAAAAAAAAATATGTGCCCACCCTTTAAATATAATTCTGTAGCATTAAAAAGGTCTTGAAATATCTCACATTTAACCGGCAGAAAGCTTTGCAATAATAATATTTAGCTCATCCTTCAGCCACATTGAACTCTGCTGCAGTTCTTGTGAACCTCAGCCTCCACGTCGCTCTGGCTCTGACACATTAAATATTGTAAATGTAATTTCTTTGTCTCTTCAAACAACGTCTGTACGTTTTACTCGTACCAACCTACCGTTTTTAAGTTTAAAAATCTCCACAATGGTTTAATAACTCTGTGAAGTTATTGAAATGAATATGAAATGTTGTCGGTAGGTTGAGCTGCAAAAAAACTGCAAAAAGAAGAAGCTTCACTGCCGTTTGATGCAAAAACTGATTCATATTTTTTGCACTAAAATGACACAAAGCTCTGTGGATCTTCCACTGTGGATGTTATATGTATTATATATATGTATATATAAATGAATATTAAATATGTACATTCTGAACCAGATCACTGACTGAACTGTAATTGTCTTGATTGCACTGAAAGCACAAAATCTGTTCCTTCTCTTTGATTTCAGATGTAAACCTCTTTTATTTCTGTTCCAGTTTATGCAAAATAAGAGAGTATGTAGCATAATAAGAAAGATGTGTCTGTGTTCAGTTTTCTTGCATCATGATGGAGATTTCTGTGATTCTGATGTCATAACGTTTCTGCAGGATGACATTTTCGCACTTTGCGTCACTGATATGCCTCTGTTAATTCATTCATTGTAAAAATGGAAAGAAATGAAACAATTTCAAGGCAACAAACTTCAATAAAATCAACATATTTGTTATAGTTTTTGCCTATGAGATAGTCCAATGAATGTTTTCTGGTTAGTCTTGATTTGCAGTTTATTTTGTTGTTTATTTTTGTCAAAGTAAGGTAATGTAGCTAATTGGACACAATTACTGTAATAATCTTGTTACTGCAACTCCTTGAATAATCTCTGAGACAGATGACAGTCCAGAGACGTCTGTTGAAGTTTTCTGCATCAATAAATGACAGTGGAAAAAACACCTTTCACTTCTTTAAATATCAGTTTACAAGTTATTAACATTATTTTTTATTTGAAAACAAAACTGTTTAAACTGCAGGAATGAATCACAAGATGGTGCCACAGGTTATACTGTCCACCAGCCAGGTTAGCTGAGATTTATTTTATCATTTATTTTCATAAATTCATTTATTTTGACATCATTTTGAATTAAACAAACTATTTTACTAATCAATCAATTCTGTTTGATTTAGAATTTATATTTGCGTGAAAACAATGAATATTTGTGCTCAGTGTTCTGCTGAGCATACAAATAGAATAGAAAAAAAAATACATTTCAGGTGTAAAATAATTTCTGCTTACAGCTTCAGGTTTTCAGAATTGTATCCATAGTTCATTTTTTGTGTATTTTATATATATATATATATATATATATATATATATATATATATATATATATAAATTAGTCATCACAGACACCCATTCCACAATAATAAGAATAAGAATACTTATATTGCAGTAATTTCAATAGCGTCTTACTTCGCTATAGCTTGTGAATAATCCTACATTTCTTTAAACTAAATATTTGAGATATTAATCTATGATGAAAATGACATTTGGTTAATAGCTTTAATCAACTTCACTTCAACCAACTAGTGCCAGAAGTAATAGAAAACTAGGATAATAGTTAGGGAACGTTTCTACACGTTTAAGTACTTTTTTTCTCATTATACTTATGTACATTCAATTAAGAAACGTATTTTAGGAAGTATTTTGCAGTGGTGTTCGTGCATCTACATCAGTAATTGGTGTAAATACGGGTATAGTTGCTATGTGACTCCGCTTCAGTAGGTGGCGCAGCGTGACTGACGTCACAAATGCTCGACGGCAAAACGGACCGGAAAGAGAAGCGGGTGAATCGCTTTTCCACTTCCAGGTTAGCTAGAGCAAAACAAACACGAGATAATGACATTGAAACAATAATTTAGTGTTTCTTTTGATTCGCGTTACCTCCGCCACCTCTGATGTACAGCATCACTTAGTTCTACAGCTCAGTGAAAAACATTTCAAAAACAGGAAGTGAAGGTAAGTTCAGTTTAGCTGCAACTGGAAGAGTGGACAGAGCATGCGGTGAAACTCCGTTCATATTACTGTCGATTTAAATTTTCGTGGATATTGCCGAAAGTTTGTTGGCAGTAAGCCATGGCGAATTATTTCAAATGAATGATTATGACCCATTTTCTCATTCGGCATTAATCGAATACACCAAATGTCGCTTACATTAGGGTAATTTTAACCGATATTGGTCATTTCAGGAGTTCATCGTTGGTGTGTAGTTATGCGTCAGTTAATCTAAACGGAAACAACAGGCGGTAACAGGTTCATAAAATGTGTAATTTAATGCAAGTATCGAGCTGTTTAGTAGACCAACATTGAGCTGAATTTACCAGTAGAATTAAACAGTTCCTGAATGACTTTAAATTATTCGCTTAAGTTGTTTAACCTTCAACAAGCCTACTAAAATTAATGAATGCAATTTGGCGCTTTTGTATTTTCTCTTGTACGGTCACATCTTATCTCATTTTTATGTGATATTTTTTTTTCAATGTCATACATTTTAATATGTTGCATGATACTGAATTCAATGTGTATTTTGCATTTCGTTGTATTTTTTTGTATTGTTTTGTTGTATTAGTTTCACACTGATTTAACTTTAAAACTTAATTTGTTTTCTAACGAGAAATTCTGTAAAAGCACTTAATAAGGACGACTGTACATGAATAGAAGTACAATTTAGTCAGATATGTTTGAATTTAAATCATAAAAAAAAAATCTCCCTCCATGTAAATCAAGACGCCACACTGAGTTAAAATATAATACCTGCTTTTCTTCTCTATAGGATGGCTCTATTGTGTGTCCGACTGGGTCCTCGTCATTTGATCACAGGGCTTCAAGTCTGCAGTTACACGACTCTCGGTAAAGCATCTAGACCTCGGGATAAAGCCAGCAGTGGTCCAGTTTTTCAGTATGTTGGCGAGCACAGAAAACCCAACCACAAAGTGTTTGTATGGGGCTTCAGCTTCACTGGTGCTCTGGGCATTCCCAGCTTTGTGGTGCCGGACAGCGGCAGGAAGAATCCTCGCAAGTACCAGCTGACTCCTTATCGACTGGAGACGGCAGAGCAGGTGAAATTAAGGGGTTTTAAGCTCAAAGTATCTTTGAGGTGTGCGTGGGAGGTTTTAACTCAACAGTTGCTCTACTTGTTGTAGATCTCTTCTGCTGCTTGTGGTTACGGCTTCACGCTCATCGCTTCGCCGACCAAAGATGTGATCAAGCTGTGGGGCATGGGCCTGAACAAGGACTCTCAGCTGGGTTTCCAACGCACACAACACAGCCGTCGTAAGTCTAAAATAAATCCTGCTGCCCTCCACTCTGCTTAACAGTTTCTGCTGTCTCTGTAATTTCCCCATTGAGGGATCAGTGAAGTAGTTCTTCCTCTTTTGTTCCTGCAGATCAGAGCTATGACTTCGTCCTTGAGCCCTCCCCGGTGGCACTGCCTCTAGTCCATCCTCTGCAGACCAGAGTCGTCCAGGTGGCTTGTGGTCGCGCTCATTCTCTGATCCTCACTGACCAGGAAGGAGGTGAGGGTCTTCCTGCACTGGCGTCATACCAAACCGGCAAACAACTGCTGCAGACAATGTTCAACATGAGGCTAAACTGAAGTTAAAATCACATGGCAGCTGTTGTCGTGTCAAACTGAGTGTTCTTTTACTTACACCTCCATGCACTGCTGACCATGATCAGGCACTTTTACTCAGGTAACATATAATAATAATAATATCCATCATTTATTACAAATGATAGTTAATAAAAGTTATATTCCTGTTAACGAACAATTAAACCTAATAAGGATCACTAGATATTGGTAATGATATATATTTTTTTTTATTAGTTGTGTAGCGGACGAGAAAACAATTATTATTCATTAATAAAGTTTTAATTAGACAGTCTAAATATTGTTTATAGATGCTTTACAAAGTATTTATAACAAAGTATTATAACCATCAGTTGCTACTTATACTTATAACCAAAACAACAAACCAATTATTACTTATTGTCAAACTATAAACTATCGATCAAATATTGTTTGTAAAAGTTTAACAGGGTATTTATTATCTTCATTATTAAACATTAACTGTTGCAAACATCTATCAGTGTAGTGTTCCTGTATTATATATTATAGTTTTACAATGCTTTACAAATAATATCCTACTTATTAACAAATGTTAATATAAATTGTGTGCAACAACGGTCTGTTAAATCACATCATTGCTAATAATTAGTAAATATTACTCATTATCCTTTTACAGTAAAATAACTATTAAGTGATTAATTAAGTGTAATTATCATTACATAAAATATCTAAATGATGGTTATTATAAAGTCTACTCATCACTTATAAAAAGCTCATTAAGGTCTTGTGTTTCGTTCAGTAAAATTGGAATGATGTAATATTCTAACAAGCAACATTTTAAAGGTGATTAAATCCCAGTTTATAGGATACCATCAGTCCTCTTTCGCTTCCCTAAACACAAAATTATCTCATTTTATTTTATGAATTCCATTAAACTGAGTTTTTCCATCAAGTTTCAGAGATTTCCCAAATTAAAAAGTGGCACCTTCTTGACTATTTGAGGTTTTTAACATGTTTATATCTTTTATGTACTATGTGGTCAAGCATTTAACTTCTGTCTGACAGGGGAAATGAGCCTGTTAGAATAAGCATTTCACTTAAAAAGATAAAGGATATATTAGTATTTTAAATTGCTGCTCCATATTTTAGAAATCAGCTTTCCAAACTGTATTTTGTCTTTCTCTGATAGTTTTCAGTATGGGTAACAACGCGTACGGCCAGTGTGGAAGACGGATAGTCGAAGACGAAGTTTACAGGTTTGTTATTTTGAAAATGTTCAGTACAAGATAATTTTACAGTTTTTATACTAAGAGGATGTGTGTTCTTATCACCGTGAAACACTGAGTTATTGCTTTTAAATGTTTCTCTTTAAGGACAATTTTACATTTTGGATTTTATATTAATGCCTTTAATTCTGGCCATGACCTATGTGGATTTCTACATCATTGATCTGTCAGAATATTCTGCCTCTGCTCTAAGTTTTTGATCAGCTTTTAGCAATGTCGCCATGTTTTTTTGTACAGTTGCATGTTGCAGAAATCCATCAAACACTGCTGGAAACTTACAGCAAGAAGGAGCTTTTCTGCAATCAGTTAACGAAACAGATATTTACAGCAGGCAGTTTAATTATATTTCTGTTTATTCAGGTTTATTAAATTCAGATATTCCTTTATTTGTCCCACAAACACTTAAATGTCCAGTGTTCCAGCAGCTAAGTGGACAGAGCAACATTACAATACAATACAATAAGTAGAAAAATATGTAAAAATGTAAAAATAAATAGGATAATAAGTAAACAAATGTACCTGTCTGGGACTAATAACTAATATAGTAAATAGTAAACAGTGTATAAATGTCTAAATATAGAGCAAATAAACATAAGTGCACAAAATAAAGTGATGTAAAGATAAGAGAAATATTGCACATGTTGAGAAGTGAAAAACAAGGATATTGTTCATTTATAAATAAAATTATTATTACTAACAACACAAAAAATGGAAATAAAAGTACTGAGGAAATTAGAAAGATGAATATAAATTAGAAAGATTTATAGTAAAAAAGATTTGTTGCTGTTATTATTCAAAATTGAAAAAAAAATATTGAGCATTACACCACTTTGTGCTTTACAAATTTCTAACAAACATTTGTCAGAGAAAAAATATAATATTTAATTTTATATATATAATATATATATTTAATTATACAGTTATTACAGTGAAGACTTATTGCAGTTACAGGTATTATTATTTTCCTCATATTAATATTGAACTCTACCTGTTGATAGGAAGTCTAAGAGAGAAGGAAGCTGCAGTCTATTATTATTATTATTATTATTATTATTATTATTATTATTATAAATATACATATATTTCTGTCTTGGTGTTTGAACAGCGGCAGTCACGTCATTCACAAGTTGGAGGGCTTCAGCAGCAGGGTCACTCAGGTCAGTGCAGACCTCCTTCTCCTCTCTTTGTTTGTCTTTTTTTGTTTTTGTCTTCTGGAGGAGAAAGGAGGTGAGGAAATGTTTAAATGATGTCTCACCTTTGAGACAATATATGAGATTTATATGCTGGAGAGGTTTTCCATCAAAAAACTAATCATCTTTATTTAACAGCTTGTTCTCATCATTTGTGTCTTTTTCTTTCTGTGTTCAGTTGTAAATAATTTAAGCTAATGTTATAAATAAGAGCCACTCCTCTCCTTCAGGTGCTCTCATGCACAGATCGTGCCCAGATGTTGCTGGATCACACTAAATATCTGCCTTGTTTTTACATGTGAATCTCTGATAATGCAGAACTTCATTTAACGTATATTTTACTGTATTGTTTTTTTGTTTTTTTTTTGTTATTTCCAGGTAGCATGTGGACAGGACCACAGCCTTTTCCTCACTGAGGCAGGAAAAGTGTTCGCCTGTGGATGGGGAGCAGATGGACAGACAGGTCAGGTTACACTTTGTGTTTTTTAAGTTAAACATTTAAATAATCACTAACTGCACCATATACGCTTAACAGGAGAGAAAATGTGGCAGCTTCAATAGTGAGGAGAGAGTGAGAAAATAATAAATAAACAATTCAGGAATATGGTGTAAGATTCCAAGAAAGAAAGTAATTGATTAACAGTTTAAATAGCTAAAAATTGGTTAAAAGTAATGGATAAACACATGAAACCTGCTGGAAGGAGCTACTGCAGGACTTTCCTGCTATCATCAGTAAGACTTTATATCATCAGCATCATTACTGTCATCTGTGTAATAGCTAATTGATCTTTATACTCCATATCTTATATTTATTTCCATTTCACTTGCCATTAAAATGTATATTTTTAATGTAGTGTACACTTAAACTGATATGATTTTATCAGGTTTGCCTGTTTTAAGTGTCTAAAAGCTCACATGGAGGTGACCATGTCTGCTTCTCTGTAATGAGAAAGCATTGACTGCATACTAACCCACTTCACAAATCCCAAACTATTCGTTTAAACTGAAGTTTTACATTATATGGCCAGTGCTGCAGTAACTGTGAGTAGTAGTAGTAGTAGTAGTAGTAGTAAAAGCTCCTTCTTCTGTTTGTTATTTCCGATCTTTGGACCTTAAGGTCTGGGTCACCACAGAATCAGCTCCAGTCCGGTGGAGGTGGGGGGGGATCTGGTCGGGGTGGAGGTGCAGCAGATCAGCACCTATGGCGACTGCAGCCTGGCGGTGTCCACTGATGGAGAGCTGTATGGATGGGGAAACTCTGAATACCTGCAGCTGGCCTCCGTCACTGAGGCCACCCAGGTGAGGAGTACCAGTAGTACATCAAAGTAGTATTCATACTAGTACACACAGTAGATCTTCATACCCTCTGATGTGTTTCCTGTTTCCTCCCGTCAGTCCGGGCAGTCAAAAGGAAAACTTCACTGGTGTCACATTTCCATAACAAATTAATTATTTTAAACATTTCTGGAGAATGGCAGACTCCCTCACACACTCATACATTTACAAGTATGACCAAAAGAAAAAAATAGAATATGAGAACATCAGTAGATCTTAATCTGTTCGTATTAAATTTTGGGTTATAACATCTGTTGCAGTTTAGTGCTAAATTTGTTCACATTTTACCATTTGAGAATTGATCAAAATGATCAAAAACCATTAAAAATACAATGTTAAGACACAAAGACCTGGTGGAAAATGCTGTACAGCCTGTATTTACATTACTGCTATGAGAATCACACGCACGTTTATGTCATTACGACCAAAGAAATAGGAGAAAATATGGGAACTATAGCGAATGTGACGTTGTCTTAATCTGTTCATATGAGTGGGTCACCCATTATTCCTAAAAAACCAAGCCTGACTAAATCTCAGGCGGTCTCGGTTGGGTTTGATTGACAGCTTTCACACCAGACCAGAGTTTGTTTTAACCGTTAAAGAAAACAGAAAGAATATGGAGAGCTGTCCAAGGGGATATATGAACTTCTCACTGAGCTCTTTGTTTGTTTTCGTCCTCCAGATCAACTCTCCTCGTCGACTTCCTGTCAGCGGCTGTGGGAAGGTGGTTCACGCAGCATGTGGAGGCTCGCAGGTCGCTATTCTCAACGGTGAGTTTTCACAAACACACACCTGAAAACACTCTTCAAACGTTGACAAAGTGACAGGGAATGACTTACCAGCCTCATCAAGTAGACCTTTAAAATAAACGCTTCCTTCTGACCTGACAGGTTCAATAGTTTCACAGTTTTTAAGCTGCTGAACTGTTCAGTTTTGTGTCAGAGGAGCAACTCCACTTATGGCCTCCTGGTGGCGTCACAGGTCACGGTTCTGGCTGTTTGTAGTAAACATCTGCTGATACATCTGAAGATACCAGCCATGACATATTTAAGGGTTACTTATGTTCAAAACCTCTCAAAAATGATAATTTTCATGCATTTTTGATCCATTTAATCCACTAGCAGCAAATTTTTGGTTGATACCATCTCTTTGTAATTTAACCATTTTTTTTACCACTTGATAAAAATGATCACAAAAAAACAAAAAAAGATTAAGATACCAAGACCTTCAGTTAAATCACAGAAAAAAAAGTCATGTTGTGATTTGTTTTTAAAACTTTTGACTTTTTTTTTTTTACTTGATTTCTGCAAGAATTGCATTTTATTTTCTAATTTTATACACTGACTGCAAAGTTTCCTAAATTGAATTGTATTTATATTTACATAAATATTCTCTGGTAGTGTAAAGACTGAACAGCTGATCAGTTAATTATGAAAATAATCCACGGCTCTTAACGATGTGTCCCATTTGTGGGCACTGTATGTGATGCAGAGTAAATACTGATGGAGACGGTAAAAATTTAAATAGATTGCGGGTGGAGGTGAAACAGGTCAAGTGTTAATCACAAGAACACATTTTGACGTCTCTTTTTTTACTTTTATGTTGCCTTTTGATCGACATCCGTCTTATTTCCTGTTGGTGTGATCTTTTCAGAACAAGGCGAGGTGTTTGTGTGGGGCTACGGGATCCTTGGAAAAGGCCCCAGACTCTCTGAGTCCTCAACCCCGGAGATGATTCCCTCCACCCTGTTTGGACGCTCAGAATTCAACCCCTCGGCAGCCGTCACCAGGATCAGGTGTGGCCTCCACCATTTTGCTGCAGTGACAGGTGAGTTAAATATTATAATATAAGGTCTGGAGCTATTGGTTATTATTCTGATGTAGAGGGAATGTTATTGTTTGTATTTCTTTAAATGGAAAAAAGATGTCTTTTAATTTTTAATGAACTATTGAAACTGTTTGTCCATTACTTTTTACTGAACCATACGTTTGGCTAGTCTGAAAGTGATGGTTTTCTTATTTAGTAGTTAATTTAATCTTCTTGTCTAACTCGATGTCTGTAAAGCCATGATCTGTTTTGCAGGTGTTTGCGAAAAAAAAGTATAACATCCTCAACAGAAAGTGTAAAATCCAATAAATAAATCTGCATAATGGAAGTATATGGCATTTAAGGGGGTCCCCAAAAAATAAGAAAGTAATAAAAGTGGAAAAATACAAAGACAATAAAATGTTCGATGGTTGCATTGCAGATCGAGGCGAGCTCTTTGTCTGGGGGAAGAACGTCAGAGGTTGTTTGGGCATCGGGAAGAGAGACGACCAGTATTTCCCCTGGAGAGTAAGACAACACTGATTCAATATTAGTCATGCAAACAAAAGAGTCACTGCATAAAGGGAGAAGCACTCCAGTGCATGAGCTTGGAATAATAAGGGTTTTGTCCAACTCCTGCTTTCTTTAAATCAAAATATACTGTAGGGTATGCATTTCTATTGTTTCTTAATACTTTTAGACATTTTTTCCACAGATTCTTACTGGCCCACATCTGTCAAAGGTTCTGGTAAAGTCATCTGAACAACATGTTGTTTAAGACAACAGCACTTGACAATATATGTTGAACATAGCAGCACAGCTACTAAAAACACTTAAACAGGATTTGACGGACTCTTATCGACGCTGTATTGTGTGCAGCTCTTATTGACCTTTAAACACTGAGTCTGAAAAAAAGGAATAGAAAAATATAACTTATAGAAAGCATAGAACGTTTTCTAGTTTTTAATCTTTAAATTTCTAATAATTATAGTAGAATAAATTTTATGACTGACTTAATTTTAGCAAAGAAGGTTAGCCAGCTCCCTCTAGTTGTTTATCCATCACTTTTAGCTAATTATTAGCTCACAATTTAACTATTCATCCATTACCTGTAGTTAAGTATTAGCTCACATTTTAACTGTTCATCCATTACCTTTAGCTAATTATTAGCTCACAATTTAACTATTCATCCATTACCTGTAGCTAAGTATTAGCTCACATTTTAACTGTTCATCCATTACCTTTAGCTAATTATTAGCTCACAATTTAACTATTCATCCATTACCTTTAGCTAAGTATTAGCTCACTATTTTAACTGTTCATCCATTACCTTTAGCTAATTATTAGCTCACAATTTAACTATTCATCCATTACCTTTTGCTAATTATTAGCTCACTATTTCAGCTGTTCATCCATGACTCTTAGCTAATTATGAGCTCACTGTTTAACTGTTCATCCATTACCTTTAGCTAAGTATTAGCTCACTATTTTAACTGTTCATCCATTACCTTTAGCTAATTATTAGCTCACAATGTAACTATCCATCCATTACCTTTAGCTAATTATTAGCTCACTATTTCAGCTGTTCATCCATGACTCTTAGCTAATTATGAGCTCACTGTTTAACTATTCATCCATTACCTTTAGCTAAGTATTAGCTCACTATTTTAACTGTTCATCCATTACCTTTAGCTAATTATTAGCTCACAATTTAACTATTCATCCATTACCTTTAGCTAATTATTAGCTCACTATTTCAGCTGTTCATCCATGACTCTTAGCTTATTAGCTGTTCATCCATTACTCTTAGCTAATTATGAGCTCACTGTTTAACTGTTCATCCATTACCTCTAATTATTACCTCACTATTTTAACTGTTCATCCATTACCTTTAGCTAACTATTAGCTCACTATTTTAACTGTTCATCCATTACCTTTAGGTAATTATTAGCTCACTATTTTAACTGTTCATCCATTACCTTTAGCTAACTATTAGCTCACTATTTTAGCTGTTCATCCATTACCTTTAGCTAACTATTAGCTCACTATTTTAACTGTTCATCCATTACCTTTAGCTAACTATTAGCTCACTATTTAGCTAAAGGTAATGGATGAACAGTTAACTATTAGCTCACTATTTTAGCTGTTCATCCATTACCTTTAGCTAACTATTAGCTCACTATTTTAGCTGTTCATCCATTACCTTTAGCTAACTATTAGCTCACTATTTTAGCTGTTCATCCATTACCTTTAGCTAACTATTAGCTCACTATTTTAGCTGTTCATCCATTACCTTTAGCTAACTATTAGCTCACTACTTTAATTGTTCATCCATTACCTTTAGCTAACTATTAGCTCACTACTTTAATTGTTCATCCATTACCTTTAGCTAACTATTAGCTCACTACTTTAATTGTTCATCCATTACCTTTAGCTAATTATTAACTCACTATTTTAACTGTTCATCCATTACCTTTAGCTAATTATTAACTCACTATTTTAACTGTTCATCCATTACCTTTAGCTAATTATTAACTCACTATTTTAACTGTTCATCCATTACCTTTAGCTAATTATTAACTCACTATTTTAACTGTTCATCCATTACCTTTAGCTAACTATTAGCTCACTTTTTGTGTTTATCATTTTAGTTAACTTTTATCACTATTTCAACTTTTTAACCCTGTACATTTTTTGGATTATCATACCATAAACTTGAGTTGTTTATGTATTATTTTCTCCCATACACCATTTCATTTAATTTCATCTCCATGTCTTTATGTCACACATGATGCATTGTGCAACAGGCTCATCTAAATAAGTTTCCCTTCAGTTACTCATATTAAAGCTCCATGCAGCAGCTAAGTGTTCACTGCAAGTCGTATGATAACTAGATGTGTTTTTGTGCATCTGGCCTGTGATGTTAAATAACTTGATCAGTAAAACTAAACCAAAGAGTAATGAGAGCGGTTTCCCATCAGGTGACTGTGCCTGGCCAAGTGATGGACGTAGCATGCGGCGTCGACCACATGGTGGCGCTGGTGAAGTCCCTCCTGTGATCTGCTGCAGTGGATGATGAGAGATTTGGATGTTTGGTTGACCTCCTCCTCCTCAGGGAGCCGATCAGGGTCCATGGTGGAGTCTTGAAGACCAGCTGCTCTCCACAGGAGACGCAAACCCTTGTGTCCTTCTGACCGGCGGTGACGTCAAGCTGAGAGCAGAGAGGTGGATTCTGCAGCAAACTGTCACCGACACAGCTCACTTCACCCTGCATGAAGGTCATCTGAGAAAGATGTTTTGTTACAACTGGAGCAAAACAATACATAAGGAACAATCCTCTGGCTGCAGAGACTCCAGCGTGAGGATTTGCTGACTTTCTTGAATATATTTTGGTCTGTCAGCCAAAACAAGACCTTTGAACGAAACTATGACTCTGACATTTTATCCACTAAACCACACACTGAAAATATTCACAGTGTAGCAATAACCTGGACAAGCGCCCTGCAAGAAAACACAGCAGGCTTTCACATGGTTAATAATGTAAAAGGTCATGTTTTCATTGAAAATGACTGTGAAAGAAGTGATTCACTGTTTTGGGATTTTTATATGCTGTGGAACTGAAATGTTAGTAAAAAATTGTACCTTTTGTCAAAAGCCAGTGACAACAAAATAATCCACCAGAAAATAGTGATTATTTTGCTGCCTACTGCAGAAAGAGGTGAAGGCCAGATTAGAAACACTTGAAGTTGGGCGTCAGAAGGACTGAATTTAGTGTTTTATCTTGTCCATTTTAGAGGATGAACCTACTTTTCCCAAAATGTTAGATTGATGCCATTAAATTCACAATATTCATTTACCACATAAATTGTGCGTTTAGTTAAACTTTACGTATGTAAATATCTAATAATTTCCTCGAAAGTTTCCTTGGAGACATGCTGCAGTTTGGCTTTGACATATCTTTAACACTGTGATGAACTTGTCCAGGGTGTACCCTGCCTTTCGCCCTAAGACAGCTGGGATAGGCTCCAGCCCTGCAGCGACCCTGTGAGGATAAGTGGTAGAAAATGGATGGATGGTTGGGTATCTTTAAACACTGATTGTAATAACACCCATAATTCTGTCCTTGGTTATTCTCAAAATGTATACTCTATTCTCTGAAATTTAAGTGGCAGATTTCCATTTTAAAAAAATCGCAAGATTATAAAGTTGTAAATACAATAAATAAACCAAAAACATAAGTTAAAAAAAGTGGCCTGCAAAACCAGGATAATGGAAAAAGTGTCCTCTGTGACTGCTGTTTTTGCATTCCACTAATCCGCCTTCATTTTTAAGTCTAAGATTCTGTTAAACCACCAGAATTGCCAGCATCCTGTTCAGACCACTTTAAAGCTTGTTTTTAAAGATGGTTCCTCATTTTGTATTTTTGCTGTCTTTGCTCACTTTTTGCTGCTAAATGCTCCACTGTGTTCATCAGCTGTAGTTGCTGAGTCAATCTGTTTTCTTTTTCATGCACAATGGCCTTTTAGAGCTTTTTTTTTGTCCTTCACATTGTCATTATAGCCAAGACTAGTGGGTCAACTGTTGAGGTTGATGAATGTGGACGTCAGAAACCGCTACAGGTGAAAACAGTGCTCCATATCTCAGGAGAATAAATAAAAACAAAAGCTTTAACACCCAGAAATCCTGCAAGGTGACACCAGCAAAGCAAGTGTGATGGAGGAAAAATGTGTTGTTGTTGATATCCGGCTTTGTCTGGTTGAAGCGCTGACTCACCGCTGTTTATATCCCACTAAAGTAAAGGTTTTGATTCGTCAGGTCCGTGGGTGCAGATTTATCCCACCGGTGACCTCGCAGCTTGACAGTGACTCATTTCAATTACCATTTTTTTTCCATTTTGGTTCGTTGCTTTAATTGTCACGAACTGGGAGTTTTTTTTCTGACAGCACTGAGAGTCAATGTAATTTAATTTAATGTTACTTTCACCCCTGCAGGTGAAGTAAAGTCAGTCAGTGAGCTGCAGAGTTGAGCTGTAGGGGATTAGGTAAGAGGGAAGATGATCACGATAAGGGAAAACACTAACAGACCATGTCCTCTCCTTTAACCCTGCTCTGCAGAGAGGATTCTGCAGCTGGAGCCCTCCTCCGCCTCCTTCTGTGAGCTGAAGTGTGGAGGCTACGAGGACCTGGCTGTTCCCTGCTTTGTTTGCTCAGCTCAAATAATACCGACAGCTGATATACCTGCAGTCTTCCCTGCTGTCGTCCATGTTGCTGAAGATGCCGACAGGCCAGCAGGTGTGTTCAGTAGATCTGCTTTTATTTCTCCACATAAAGTTGGGATTAGAGTTGCAAGAGCTTTATTGCACACACAAGAAGACTTGGTGTCAAAAGCTTAAAACTTCAAGATGTACAGCCCTGGTAGCGCCCCCTAGAGGCTTCAAACACCTCACAATGTGAAAGAATAAACAAAAGCATGCCATGAAACATCACCTTGAGTTTTCAGGCCAAATTTTTTTTTAGTCATGTAAAAATGTTTTATTCAGCTCCACCCTCTTGTGTGACCTTTGGTTGCAAAAACAAAACCAAGATGGCGACAGCCAAAATGATGAACTCAAGGCTTCAAAGCATTTCTTATATCCAGTCTATTGTTGAATACACTCAGCCCTTTTCTGGTATGAGTACTAACAGTTAATGATGACAAACATACCACATATATTGACATATTTTCTCCTCTTTACACTTTTTAACATGCAGATACATACATGTTTTGCTTTTGTACTACTTGTTTTTCCAGATATATATTATAGAGATCATTCAGTTATATTCCGATACATATATATATATATATATATATATATATATATATATATATATATATATATATATTGTTTCTTGTGAGTTTTTATCAGTATATACCAGCATGTTTTTTACAAATATATCCCCTGAAGAAAAAGATATATATACACACATATATACATATATATATATTTAAATGCTTCTCGTCATGCTCAAGGCTTCAAGGGTTTTAAAAGTGTCCTTATTAAACTGATGCGATGCTGCTGTTTGTGCTTGGTAGGTTATCACATTCTTCAGTTAAACTTTGATGATATTAATATGATCAATAAATTCTGTAGCTTTTGCATTCTGTTAATTGACATATGACATATGTAGCGCAATAATATTCCATAATCGTAGTGAAAAATCAGCTTCACGTTTAATTCAGATGCCCCAACAACCACGTTGTTCAGAGACGTCACCAGTTTATTGATTTTATTTTGATTTTAAGTACATATTGGGAGCAAATAACAGTTGTTAAGCAAATACATTGTTGGAAACTGAACACACAACAAGCTCCAAAAAAAAACAAAACAGAATTCTTTATTATTATTATTATTATTATTTCCACACTCTGAAATGAAAAGCTTGTGTTTTTTTTCTTTGAAATGGTATCAGAAGAAATGTCACTTTAGCACTGATAAATACGGGGGTTTCTACTAATCGAGTGTGATGAGGAGAAAGGATGCTGGCAGGTGGGAGGTGGTGTGAAATAACAAAAGAAGAAAAAGAAAAACATTTTCAGGAAAAGCTTGAGACCATCAGGAGCTCCCAGGTCTTCCTACAGTGACTAAGCCTCCCCTGTTTTCACAGCAGTACAGCAGGCCTGTTGCTTTAAAGTGCAGACTGTTGCAGGAGGAGGGCAGCTTCAGCACCAAGGCTCCTTCCCCGGGCGAACCATAGCTTATGTTGACGTCATTATTCTAGAACATTGTCAAAGTGGCTCAGTAAATTATTACTACTCCCATCATTGCACTTTACCACCAGGTCTTCAGGCTGTGAGCAACGCGATCAATGGCCATCCAAAAACAACTTCAACATATTATTATTGCAATGTTGTTATTATTACAATACAGCCATCTTGGAATACTGATTAATTAATCATTTTCATTTAAATAATTTTACTTATAATTATCCATTCATTTGGTGACCAGTTTTCACACTAACAGAGCTGAAAACATTTTTGAAGCACACTGTTTTCAAACATTTCAGCATTTTCAGTTGAGTTTTTCAGAGTTAAGTTCTTAGTACATGAAATAAAAGCAGTTATTGTTATTTGTTTGATGACATTTTTTGTGGCATAGTTTAGTGAATGAATGAATGATTAGTTAGATATCAAAACTACATGTTGATTTGATTCTTCTATAATTTACTGTTTTAACAAACATGTATGGTAGATTGTTAGAGCATTTTTTCATCAAGCATTTCAAGAATAAAGGTATTTATTCTCAACTCACATTACACTTTCTTTAGACTCTTTGGAGTGCTGCATCCTTGAATTGTTATTTTTTATTCGTAGCTTTACCTACAAAAAGTAAACACACTGTAATTCACATAACATTCATACTTAAGTTTCGCCACTTCCTGTATCATTTTTACCCAAACTATGATCTTTTCCTAAACCTAAGTAGTTTCTTTGCCTCAATAGAAGTTAATTTTGAAAAGACTGGAGAGGAAGTTGACACGAGTTGCTGGAAACTGCAGCTATTAAGGTTATTTAAATGTTATTTAATTGTGCTACTTTGTCCACGCAGCCACAATGTGTCCAAATTAAGAAAAAATATGTCAAAAATTAATCAAATTCCAAAACTAATTAACTTTTTTGAGATAAAATAATCAATTAAAAACTAAGTCACTGATTGATGCCACATACTAGCCAAAGAATCGATTACAAATTACCAGAATAAAATTTAAAAGCTCATCGACCAGGTTGCTCGCAGCGTGAATGCATTTCAAAAAAAAACAAAAAAAAACAAAAATAAAAGTAAAATGATAATTTCTTCACTTCACCAAATGTCTGAATTTTTAAAGAGTGGACTCTTCCAGTCAGATCATTCCTGTCATTAAAACAAAAACAACAAAATGCTTCGAAAAACAACAAAAACAAAAAGGGGAAAAACATTATTCAGCCCAAGAATTGTCTCCAAACAATTTGCACACACTGTGTAGTATTTTGAAAGAAGGCATCGGTTTAGGCAATTGAACATGTTGGCACTGAGAAAATGACCTGTGGAAAACAAAAACAACAAAAACTTTCAGTACATTCGTCATCCTTCCATGAGAGGGACTAATACAGTATGGTGCTTGTGAGGGTCAAGGGAAGTGGAAAGAAGCAGCTTTAGATAGGAAACAAAACTTATTCAGTCAAACTAAAGCAGAGCCAAGAGTGCCAAGGAAGGAAAGAAGGAAGGTAGGAAGGAAGGTAACAAAGGTAACCCTAACACGCCGCCGCCCACGCTTCGTGGTCAGATTCCTTCCTTTCAGAGTCGAACCTCAGTAGCTCACTAATAAGCTCTTGGCACTTTTCGGACACGATAAACACAAAAATTAGTTTGAAAGCTGTTCCATCTTTTTTTTCTCCGGCTTCCTTCACTGTGTCGTGCTCTTGGTCCGCAGAGCGCTGATCACACTTTGGATGTTTTCCTCTGGAACCTGAAGAAGGAAAAGAAAGGCCTTAAAAGAAAGCAGTAAACAACCGAAGGGCTACAGCTCATCAATCAGTCAGTCAGTCAGTCAGTCGATTAGTCAATGTAGAGCCTCATTTTGTCTGACTAATGGTTCAAAATCCAGAGGTGGAAAACTGGGATATCGTCTTTCCACTTGGTCAAAAATAACCTGTTTTATTATCATAGGATCAATTGCACAAATGCTAAATATCAACAAAATAAACTTTTTCTTCAACTGTTAATTGATTATCAAAGTAGTTGCTGCTAGAACAGCAACAAAAGTCAGATAAAAAAGTACTAAAAAGTCATACGTGATATTCTGTCATTGTGTTACTGAGGGATGAATTACAGTGAAAACTAAAAACTAGAAAAAGCACTCAGAGAGCTCAGACCTCCGCCGTGGCGGTGGCGACTTTTTTATTTAAAGTTACCCCCACTGTTATGTTTTCACCGGGGTTTATTTGTTTGTTTGTATGTTGGTTTGTCGGTTTACAAAGAAACTCAAAAAGTTGTGGACGGTTTTTGACGAAATTTTCAGGATTGGCCTGAAGTGGCCTAACTTAAAACTGATTCATTTTTGGTGATGATGGGATCTGATTCAATGACACACCAACCCTGAAAATTTCGTCAAAATCGGTCCACAACTTTCTCAGTTATTTTGCAAACCAACATACAAATAAACAAACCCCGGTGAAAACATAACCTGAGGTAATAATAAATGGATTCCTTTTTTGCTGGAACCCCCTGAAGGACCCCCCACTTTGAAAACCACTGGATTAATTGACTAATTATTGCAGATCAATACTACTAGATCAATTTAACTGCATTGCACAGTTCTTACCAGGGCGTGGTCGAACTTGAAGGTACTAATGTAGTAAGCTGGAATGTCAGCTGTCGCCAGAGGTTCTGATATTTGAGCCACGATGCCGCACTCGTCTGCAAAACAAAGTATAATTGATTATTATTAAAAGTTTTCTTTAATACAAGACTGTTACTGTGAAATGTTGATGTTTAGGTGTTTTTGGGGAGGTTTGCATTCATACAATTATACTTCATTATTATTATTATTCTGAAACTGCAGCATGCTCTGTGCTCTGAAGATGGGTTAATCTCTCACACTGTAACTGTTAATTTTACCATTTTATAGGCAGTAGCCAAACTTGCTTTTTGGCAAATAAAACTCACCAAACCCTAAAGGTTGTCCTCCGATTCGAACCATTTTCCAAAGCTCACCCGAAGCACTGGTAAAGAGGACATTGTTTGGGAACCTGGAAGAAAATAATGCGCAAAGGAATGAGCAGATTAGATGTGAACATATGTATTTTAATTTAAACATAAAATTTAAGTTTACTTTTTGAGGTTACAAATCACGTCGAAGTGTTTTTTTTTTAAACATGCAAAAACTTTTTCTGTCCATGTAAATGTATGAATTTGAATTTTGATTACTGCACAGACAAGGGGCACCATCATGTCACCAAAAATAAAATTATCTATTTTCTGATTTTTATATTTATTAACATGCAGTTTCACATTGATGATAATAATAATGAATCTGGTCTTTTGCTATATTTTTTTTCTCACTTTAAGCATTCACAAAAAAAGCTAACTCTTTACCACTGCAGGTGAAGGCCTGTTCCTTTAAGGCAACACATCAGGTCTTTCATAAAGTATTAATGCAACTTGATCCAATTATTATTTTATCTCTTTTATGAATGGATTTCTATGATCATATTCTAACAGAGATGGGCTCAGGTTTGTTTATGGTCTTTCTGCTTCATTAGAGAAAAAAAATGGATCCAGTTGAGAATAAATGAGTCAGACTGAACCCAGCTGTGACTTCAATATATTGCTATTGCTTAGCAACAAACTAATCGCCCGCCCCTCAAACAGCAATCATAAACATGGTCATCCTGCATAAACAACATCTCAAGTGACTAAAAGAAAACAAGTGTGGTTCAACACACAGCAGCAATCAAGTCCCATTAATACACATTGAAAATGTCACCTTGTGCTGTGTTGTACACATCGTTCACTAGCATGTTCAGAAAAAGAGCATTAAGAACCTCTGAGTTGTCTGTTCGTCCATGACCAGAGAGATGTAGCCCTCGATCAGCGAGAAGGAGAAGAATCGGATATGGTTAGAGTCATCGCCGGACGCTCCAGGTTCCTTCGACCTGCAGAGGAAAAACAAAAAAAAAAACAAAAAAAAAAAACAGTGTGATGTCAACTTATTACCTCCGCCAAGGTGAAGCGCGAGCACAAACAACAGCCGGTTTCTTTCTTTCTCTCTCTGTCACACACACACAACAAACAAAGACAGATTTGGGTAATAATTTACTTTTCACCGAGGTTTGTTTATTTGCTGGTTTGCAAAATTACTCAAAAAGTTGTGGAAGGATTTTGACGAAATTTTCAGGGTTGGTCAGAAGTGGCCTAACTTAAAACTGATTAATTTTTGGTGGTGATCGGATCCGATTCAACGGCACCACCAAAAATTAATCAGTTTTAAGTTTTCCGGCCAATCCTGAAAATTTTGTCAAATACCGTCCACAACTTTTTGAATTACTTTGCAAACCAACAAATAAACAAACAAACAAACAAACAAGCCCTGGTGAAAACATAACCTCCTTGGCGGCGAGGGTAACTTTAAATAAAAAGTCGCTGCCGCCACCTTGGCAGAGGTCTGCATTTTCTGTGTCTTGGTCTGTATTTACCATCTGTCTAAAACGCGTTGCTAGGCAACAGCTTGGTTCCATGTTTACTTCCTGTCAGCAGAATGTGATTTGCATCCACTATCAGCGATCAATCTATCATCTATCCAGCCTCCCATCCATCTGTCCATTTGTCCTTTTATCCATCCATCCATCCCTCTCTCCATCCATCCATACACATCCATCCATCCCTCCCTCCCTTCCTCGCTGCTTTTCTTACCCTCCAGAGTAAAACATGACGTCCATTAGCAGGGTGGCTACAGAAGGCAGAGTGTCTGGATCCAGGCTGGTCACACAGAACATGTTGCTGGGACTAGATAAAGGGTGGATGATGGGACGGGGCACTGAAAAACAAAAACAATATAACCAAGAAGCAACTCAACAAAAAGCCTCCACTCTTCTAATGTTTGTTATTTTTCCAGACCTACCGAGTTTCGGCTTCACGAATCCGTTGGTGACGCCCAGATCGTGAGCAGCCACCGTCTCTCCATTGACCACCCGCAGCAAAGTGAATTCGGAAGACAGGGTGTGCATAACCATCGGCAGGTCTCGCTCTCGGACCTGAGGACAGAATAAAAGGGCGAGGTGAGGATGAAATGTTGCATCTGAGAAAACCCACTTTCACAGGTTCCTACAGCGAGTTGGTTTGTGATTAACTGCTGTAATTTAGTTCGTCCTCTCTCTTAACCTGCTTTTGTTCATAACTTTCTGCATTTCAGCAAAATAGCTTCTAATATTCTCCAGTAAATGGACTTTTTATGTTCAGCATATAGAGGAGGAAAAAGGTACATGAGAATAGAAGAAATTATCTTTTCATTGATCCTCCATTGGGGGAAAATTCACTTTACAGCAGCATAAACAAGCTAAAAGTAAGAAATACAATAAAACAACAGTATTGAAATAATAATAATGATAATATTTATTCTAAATAGCAAAGCATTAAATACAATATTTAAACCATGGATATGACCTAGAAATTAGGTTTAAAATACTAACAGTGCAAGATTGCGATGAAAATTTGTGCACATTATATTTGAAATGTTGTTTCTCACAGACCAAGGTGGTAAAATAAGAGCAGTTACCCATCTGTATTTACTAAAAAAACAAAGAAACAACAGAACAAAAAAATAACATAGAACAACTCAGGCATGGTGTGACTGCTGGTATTTAAACTCACATAACGGCTGAGGCAGAATAAGAAATATAAGTTACAGTTATTATGGAATTAAATTAAACTTATTAACTAAGTATATTGTTAGCCTTGTAGCATAAATGCCCATATCATATTTCAGTGTTTTCAGAGAAGAATAAAACACATTTTAACACAAATAAACACACTTTTTATTTATAGTGTGGGAGAGATTTGGCCAAAATATGACTTCAGCTATTAGGCTAACGAGATCTATAAACAGGACCAGACCAGTGGCCTCAGGTGATAAATAAAGGAGACAGCAGTGTTTATGTTTAAGTCCATAAAGTAAAAGTGTGAGACAATGACAATGATGGAGGCGACACATTTGATCTGATCCACCAATAATTAGGATTGTGGTCAACAGGAAACAGGATAGCTGGTATTCCAGCTGGAGGCTGAGCCACTGATCCTCTTTACGTAACAGATTATTAACATTGACACAGAGTTTTGTTTTTTTTTTGTTTTTTTTTTCATAAACATACCAGAGCTGCTCAGCAGACTTT
This sequence comes from Synanceia verrucosa, assembly GCA_029721515.1. Classification (NCBI taxonomy): domain Eukaryota; kingdom Metazoa; phylum Chordata; class Actinopteri; order Perciformes; family Synanceiidae; genus Synanceia; species Synanceia verrucosa. The sequence goes on along the minus strand of CM056565.1, from coordinate 19,071,429 downwards.
GTTTTTCCATGAAAGCAAGGCAATAAAAAGGGAAAAAAGAGAGGAAAACACTCCCTGTGGCCAGAAAGGCTTCGGTATGAGAGAGGATTTGTTCCTGAATCAAGAGGAAGCAGAAGGCTGTGTGAGACAGTATATTCTAGGTTATTACTTTTTCATGTCAGGCCATGAGGACAGAAAACACCTGTGTTGAATCATTGACAAACAGTGACGCATGCCGATCAATAATCATATATTAAACATGTTTGTGTCGCACTGGATAGTGTATTTATTAACACTGGGGTTTACTTTCTTTCTGCTTTCCTTATTTTACAGTTTTTTAAAAACTTTTATTTCTTGCTTTTGTAGTTTATAGACTACACAATTAAAATATAATAATAAAACAATCCCCTCACAAGAACATTTGGCATTACTGCCTTTAAATAGCCTTACTTACCTTTTAAGCTGCCTTTATCAACTGTATGTTTTAAAAAAAATATTTTTAACTATTTTACACGTTAATTTGTTTCTTGTGGATTGCAAAGGGAGTATTTCATGGTTTTCTTACTGTTCACATGACAATAAACACTTTGAATCTTTGAATGTAAGAAAAAAAAATCAATGAGCATGAAATAAAAATAAATGTAAATAAATAAAGCTAGTCAAAGTCTTCTATTTTTTCTGATTTATTGGATTTATTTTATTTTTAAAGATGAAAGATATACTACATTTTAATATTCCAAAACTTAAAGGCAAGTCTTTTTTGCACTAATGCTGTATATTTATATTTATAATTACTGCTATATATTGTTGTAACTACTGTAATACACTTCAATGCTTGCTGTATGGTTATTTATATTTAAACTACTACTTTATATTTTTGTAACTACTGCTATATATTTTATTTATTGCTGTATATATGTATATACTTTGCCAGGGTTTACTTGTTTACGCTCCACACTCACCAGGATGAAGTCGGTCTGATAAGTCGAAAGCATGAAGACAGAGATGTTGTGGTCGGCCAGCGGCGCGATCACCGATTTGGCGATTTTAGTGACTCCGATGGGTTGTGAGTTGGAGGTGTTTCCGCCGCCCGACACCACGTTGAGGGCCAACCATGTGGCATCGGCAACACTGATGTCCTCCGACAGAGGAAGTTCTGTAGATGGACAGAGACACTCAGATCAACTTAACCAAACAAAGATGGTTAAGACAGATGGCCTTAGTCTCACCTCATGATGACCGGTAATTTGTGTGTTGTTTATGTTTTTGTGTTTGTTTATTTTCCTGCATTTATACTCTTGTTTTCATATTTCATTTATTCATTTATTGTTTATAATAATTAAAGGAACTTGTAGTAGTTCACCTCAACACTATAAAGTGAGCACATTTTTTTTTTTCTTTGTTGGTATATTTATTAATTATTATTTTGATTATGTTTTATTTAAATTTTCAATTACAATATTTTTAATGATTTGTTTATAGTTATGTAGTGTTTTAAAATCTATTTCCAAACTAACAAAGCGATTAGTCGAGTAATCAAGGAATAGAATTAATCACTCATAAACATAATCATTAGTTCTGATTATGATTTAAAAGATAATTAAAAAATGTTAATAGCATTGTGGTACCAAAAACATTTAATAACAATGTCATATCTGAATTATCAGCAAACTCAACTTCAAAGGTGACAGAAGTTTGTTTTTAAATAATGTTAAATGTGTTTCCATGGTTGCTTTTTTTTGTTTTATTTATTTATTATTCTTTTTATTTTATATTATTATGCTATTATTTATCTCTAGGCTGTTAGGAATGCTGATGAAAGTTATGTTTGATCCTGTTTTTAGGATGATTTTGGTTGGCTGTTTGGCAAAGAAAAGTCCAGAAAAGTGAAAAAAGAGAAATTAATCAGCAACCTTTAACATGCAACAGGTTAGCCAATAATATTAACCCAAGACTGAAATAAGTTACTGAGTTACTGGATAATTCAGAGACACTGAAACGGTTGCTTTAATGAGTATTAAGATGCATGTTGATCAGAAAAAAAAAATTCATCTTTTTAATGACACTTAATGTCTTGGAAAACACCTGCACCAGTTACACAACCAACAGCCAGCCTGTTGTCTCCATGGTAACCAAGAGGGGTCACCCCCCCCCCGTCCATAATGACAAAGTGTGCTAAAACACACACAGATTACACAACGTGGTCTTAACTCCTGATGATGATGATCTGTGGTTGCCATGGCAACGTCAGATAGCCCAAAAACAAAGAAATACAGAGAGAGGGATTGTCACCTTTGAAGCCTTCCTCGTCGACGATGATGGTGTAGTCCTCCGGAGTCTCTGTCAGGCTGAAAAACTTGCATCTGAATAGGAAAAAGAGACGACAATGATGATGACGATGAAGAAGAAAGAAGAGGAAAGCTGGATTAAGCTTCACTACGTCGACAGTTAAACAATCAAACATCAGATAATCTGTCTGGAGGATGAAGGAGGCAGTTTTATATCAAAAGATGCATCAGTGCCTCAAAGTCCATGTGAAAATGTTTCCTTGATCATTTAATATTGATTATGAGGCTCATAAATGACTGACAAAGGGCTGAAAATAAGACCTAAAAAATCCATATAATATGTTTTCTTTGTGACAGATGGCAATGTTGGTCACTTTGGTCCAGACAGGTGTATTCAAACAGATTGTATGAGAAAAATTATGTTTTTGTCTTTTAACATTGAATGTATGTAAACCTGAAATGGGGTATGACATGTGGCCTCAATTACTCAAATTCAAACTCAATTAAATTAAACACAATTAAAACAAGGAACATAATGCAGGATATTGTTAGGAATCAGCTTGTAATCGTGTCCAGCAGACTTTTCTTAAGCAGTACTATGGAAAAAAACACCATGCACTATTAACACCACCGTGATAATCACATCTTTACAGGCCTGCTGCTGAACGCTCACACGTCATACTTGGCTGAAAGGTGTGAAAAACAGGAGGAAGATGCTTTCTGCTAGGAACAGCAGCATTTCCTCATGGAATTAAAGAGGCTTTTTGGACTTTTTGTTTTGTTAGTGTGCTAACAATACTCCTCTAATCATGATTATGAGCGCTGCTTAATCACAGTGATTCAGAGTATTAGCGTCACTGAGGGGGAAATCACTGAACCATTAGCCACCATTGCTCACATTCTGTGTGCATGAAAGGAACTTCACAGGGAGTCTTTAAATGTGTTTGTAGCCTGCTAATCATGAAAGTAACAGCATTATCCATCAAACCCAGATGTTTTGGTTGCACAAATAGTCTCAATCAATGTAAAACCCAATTTTGCAGCTTGTTTACCTTTTCTTCAAAAAAAACAATGGATTTCGTGGACAGTTAGTGGCAGAAGATTATAACAAAACATTTTCCTGCTAGCAGTCAGTTAACACATCCAGAGCAACTTTAGCAGTTATTCATTGCTCTCCTTTTAGCTCTTTTTGGTATCTGCCTATTTAGCTGCTCACTGGAACACTAATGTTTACCAGTTAACTGTTGACTATATTCTTAACCAGCTAGCTGCTAACTGGGGAGCTAATGTTCACCAGCTAGCTGCTAACCGGACAGCTAATGTTCATCAGCTAGCTGCGAGCTAGAATGTTAGTCAGCTAGCTGCTAACCAGACAGCTAATGTTCACCAGCTAGCTGCTAGCTAGAATGTTACTCAGCTAGCTGCTAACCGGACAGCTAATGTTCACCAGCTAGCTGCTAGCTAGAATGTTAGTCAGCTAGCTGTTAACCGAACAGCTGATGTTCACCAGCTAGCTGCTAGCTAGAATGTTAGTCAGCTAGCTGTTAACCGAACAGCTGATGTTCACCAGCTAGCTGCTAGCTAGAATGTTAGTCAGCTAGCTGCTAATCAGACAGCTAATGTTCACCAGCTAGCTACTAGCTAGAATGTTAGTCAGCTAGCTCTTAACCGGACAGCAAATGTTCACCAGCTAACTGCTAGCTAGAATGTTAGTCAGCTACTTAAGTATTAATAAAGTTATGTCATGTGTTTATTTTTGTGGGTAAAATGGGGGTCTGTGGTTTTTAATTTGCGTCATATTTTTGTGGAAGTCACGAATTACATTAAAATTAAAAAAAAGTTTTTCTGGTATGATTACATCTTGAGCAGGGGGCGTGCTGCCTTGTTAATAATCACTTGTGTAAATTGTTCCACCCGGCGCAAACGGTGACACAAATCAAACGCACCCAAGTTTTTTTTTTTTTTTTTTTTTTTTAATCCAACGTCACCAGGTGCTGGATTCAACATCATGCTGGTTCAGGTAGGCCTAAACCTGCTGGTTCTGGATCTGGTTAACATGGCGCAGACTGGAGAGGAGCGACTAGGACTGGTTTCAGCTGACCAGGAGAGACTGGTGTCAGTTAGGAGTGTCCGGGACTTTTTGGAGTGGAAACTAGATAAACTGGAACTGGTTTCAGTTGGACCAGGGGTGTCTGGGACTGGTTGGAGTGGAACAAGAACCGAGACTGTAACTGGTTTCAGTTGGACCAAGAGAGACTGGAGCTGGTTTCATTGGGACCAGGAGAGACTGGAGCTGGTTTCATTGGGACCAGGGGAGACTGGAACTGGTTTCAGTTGGACCAGAATAGTTCGGGACTGGTTGGAGTGGGACCAGGAGAGACTAGTACTGGTTACAGTGGAACAGGTGAGTCCAGAAACCACAACAAACTGTCTGCAGAAGTGCGCGTCATTCTTGCGCGCTCCTGTTCGTAACGATGACGCGCACCGTGGAGTAATTGTTTACATGTTTGTATTGCGCTGCTTTGATGATGCTTGTTTATCTAATAACGCACCGCCGCGTGCCTCAGATGTTATTTTTGGTCGCTTGTCTGCTGGTTTCCTCTCCTCCCTCCATCACTTCTCATTTAGTCAGATGCAGTTTTGAGGTACTCGCACTTCACTAGTATATCCTGCTACTTTACTTTGTACTTTCACTACATGTGTTGACAGTTTTAAACTGTAGTTAATTTGCATATTTACAGTGTTAATACAGAATATAAAAGAAACTCACACATGGTGACATTATGAACGTTTGAACGTAAGCCTACCAGTGCTACCATTATTATATTTCAGTGCATTTTGATGATAATACTGGTGTACTCTGTGTAACAGAGTATTTTTACTTTGAAATTGCAACAAGGGATGTTGATTTTGTGTTGATTTTGGAGGTACTGTATCCACTGGCACTGCTGAAGACCTGCTGCTGCCAAACTCCCTTCAGAAAACCTCACATTTTACTGCAGCAGGTTTTGATAGTCTGACCCACTTGAGTCTCGGTTCTGGTTCTTCTACGCCTCCCGTCCCTCCAGCGGGCTCAGGAATAGCTGGAAAAGCTGCTGCAATAATAATAATAATAGTAGTAATAATATAAAAAAATGGCAGTTGCTTACTGTATCTGAAATAATTTTGTCTGAATTTGCAGGGAATCTCACCTGATGACAAGCATTAACAATATCCAGCATCACTATGTAGCAATAGCTGTAATATTAATATAATTTATTCTCCCTGGTTGTGTTGTTTGTTCATGTATTTCATAAAGAGGCGTCAGCATTACAGTTTGTTTCAGAACCAGTTAAAAGTTCCTCATTTCCTCAGGATGCAGTTTAAAACCAGATCTTTGACTGAAAATCTGTATTTTCATTGCATTTTATCAAAGTATATATGAGTTTTGTGCTGATGAGTATCTGCACATGGCGTAAGGAGACTATTTTTTTTTTTTTTTTTACTAATTTACCTTTTGCTCATTAACATTATTAAAACTTCAGTGTCAAACAAGTTGGCTGAACAACAAAAAAAAAGCATTTATCACTAAGTTCTGTCTTCTCCTTTCCTCTCCATTCCAAGAATGCATTGAAATCTATGGTAAAATCTGTATGTTACCATAGATTTCAATGCATTCTTGGAAAATATAACTTCAAATCTAAATACAGTAATATTAATTGATAAAGAAATGATTTTAATATAGGATAAAAAAAAAACAACAACAACTGGATTATTGTTGCTAGTAAGTTATTGTTCATTTTAATACAATAAACATCTCACTTTGCTGTATTGGTCAGTATAATAACTTTAATTCAACTACAATATTACAAAGTTTTATCATCACATAACTGTTTTTTAAGTCATGGCTCACACTGTTGTATGGTGGAGGTTCCATCCCTAAAAATAAAGACTCTACATCATAATATATCAAAAATGTTGAATTAATATTGAGGAAAATGAGGAGCTGAGCTGTTGCAGTGATAATTGACTGAATTCGATTAAAATTTATTGTGAGACAAGGATGTTTTTTCACGCCACGGGACAGTTGCAGAGTTGAATATGAAAGGGTTAAAATATGTGAAATAAAATGAATTCAGTCACTTTGAGTTTAATCTTGAAAAATGGACGTTAGCTGTTCTTATTCTCAAATATTCTTTTTAGCAGCACCTTTTGGCATTCACTGGAAATTTTTTCTTTCTGCTGAAAATTTTTTTTAATTAAATTTTTTTTTAATTACTGTTGCGTCACATCTTTTGCTGATGGATAGCGACTTTAAAAAGACATTTATTTAAATTAAAGTCTTCAGGATTATTACTGTAAGTGCCAAGGTGACAGTTTCCTAATTATGATGAATTGGATGTTGAAGTGCCTGAATCTGGTAGGCTAATTACGGTGACTCAGACATCACATGAATGCCGCATTAGCATCTCTTAAACCTCTTTCATATCGGAGACTCATTTTAAAAAACATTTTCTTTTATCTGTTCTTTGAAGGGCTGAGCTGTCAACCATGTCCAGGTTGAGTGGTCACTTCCTGCACACATCTACTTTTATTTTAAATTAAAAAAAATGAGTAATTTATCTGCAAAACTAAATGAATATACTTCTAATATGTAGATAAACAAGGCAAAGTTAGGTAATTAGCTATATGCCCAGCTCCACTACTTCCTGAACTTCAGCCAGCTCCTTTATTTCCTGACTTACATTATTGGACAAACTGATTAATCCAGGTGTGTCTGATTATTGTTGCTTTTCCCTTTAAAGTTACGACATAAAAGGTTCAGCTTGTGTTGGTTTTGGCGGCCCCTGCAGTCCTGTTTCCACGAGCATCACTGATAAAACCTGCTGCTGCCAAACTCCCTTCAGAAAACCTCACATTTTACTGCAGCAAGTTCTGACAGTCTGGTTCTCCTGGGTTAGGAGTTAAACCTATGGAGTAAAATGAATGACTTAACCTTTCCTTTGGGTAATAATAATAGATTATAGTTGTAATAAAACCTGCACAATACTGTAAAGGCCTGCTGTCACTGCAAGGGTTATTTAATTAAAGTTCCCTGCGAGTCCTTCACAGCAACAGCAAACTGCTTGTTCAGTTTTGCTTGAAGACATGTTATTTCCCCGAGAGGAAGGAAAAAACAGCCCACATTGACCCAGAACCAGGATGGGCCTGAAAAGTCTGCATGTATCCCATATATAATATTTGCACAAATATAAAACCCAATAAAACCACAGCAGCAGGAATAACATGTTTAACATCCCAGTGTGTGCAGTAAACACCCACAGCTCTGTGATAATAAAACAGAAGTGACTGTGTGTGTGTGTGTGTGTGTGTCGGCTGGGAAGTTACGTACCTTGTTTTGGAGCTCAAGAAAGCGAGTTTTATTAATCCGTGGGTGCAGATCTGGATCCCTTCCTTTTCTATACTCGCCACTTTCAAGCTGTGCTCTAAAATATGAAGCTCCATCTTTTCCGTCTTCTCATTTGAGGGGAGAAAAACACACAAACACACACACACGCACGCACACACACACACACACAAACAAACAAAGAAAAGACCCCGGTATACTTTCAAATGAGATGCATGAATAAATGAGCGGACAGCCACATGTGCAGGGTGAGCGGCAGGCAGGCTAACAGGCCTTTTAAACAGAGAAAGAAAGGCAGCGAGGCAGGCTGGAATAAAGAAAAGCGAAGAGGTGAGAAAAAAACGGACCTGCTGTCAAAAGCTGCGACGGAAGCGCGCACACTTCTGGTCCCAGGTTTTCAAAATAAAAGTCGGGTATAGCGCAGACATGAAGCCAATGAAATAAATATGTTTTAAATCGCACTGGTATGTTATTTTATTTTATTATTTTCTTTCTGGTGGAGAGTTAGACACCCAGGGTTGGCAAATAGATTTTTATATTTTAGGATTGAGTATTTTAGTAACCTATCTATCCATGTATCTATAGCTATCTATCTATCTATCTATCTAATCAGATTACAAACATAACTGTGATCTGCACAGATTGTGTTTAAAATTAATTAGATTAATTATATTGCCAATCGTTGCAATCGATGTAGCCAGGTATAGCACTACTACTACTACTACTAATAATAATAATAACGACAAATGTTGTTTTTGCATGGACCAAACAAACGTAAAGTGACAGAACATTATAAAGAAAAAAATCTTCACAGAGCAGCAACAGTGGAACAAAGCCAATATACAAAAATTAGTAATAAAAATAAATATAAGGGAAAAAGAAACTACAGAATGAAATAAAACAGGTATATACAATATAGTTTTTATGTAGCTGCTAATTCCCAGATGCATTTCTGTAAGTGGAAATATGAATTTGCAACTTAAATATAACTTGCTTAAAATATAATCTAAACAGCTAAAGAAAACAACAGCAATAATGATAATGTATTGGGTCGATATATTAAACACAGAACAACAGAAAGTGACAGATCAATATTAAAACTACAGAAATACTTCAGAGCAGCAACAGTAGAACTCAGCTAATATAAAAAAATATCTAATAGAATAAAAATAGATTCCAACAGCTGAAGAAAACAACTATAATAATAATAATAATAATAATAATAAAACTGATTCCCTCAGTGTTTGTAACAGTCACACAGATTCAAATGTTAGCACAGCTCCTGATTCATTTCAGTGTTCCCAAAGATCTAAAAATGTGGTGCTTTTAATTTGATAGAACAGTTGTGAGAGCGGAAGTGGTTCGTCCGCAGCTTCCGGCAGCTTTTACTCAGAGCTGCTCCCCATGTTTGCTCTGCAATAGTTAGCAGCGGGTCGGACTGAAACCATCATGAAACAAACAACTTGCCATTCAAACGAAGGGGGCTGGTCTGCAGTGCAGCGGCATTATGGGAAATGCAGTTCTCTTGTGTTTTTTCTATACAGGCGGAAAGGAAGAAATATTCAATACGATAACAATAAATATTGTATTTATACATGTTTCAGCACCAAAGAGAGGCCGAGTGCAATAAAACTATAAAAATAAGAAAGAAAGACAAACTGAAGTAATGATAGGACAGTATTAGAATTATATTTACTTGAACTATATAAATTAATGTAAAAATAGAATAGAACATTTTTATTAAGCCACCATCCCCCAACAAGTTATAGTGAGAAAAAAACAATTAAATAAAAGAATAAATACTACCACTGCTACTACTACTACTACTTATAATAATAATAATGATAAATATTGACATGTATGTAATGTAGTAAATAAAGAAAAAAACATTTTTCAGTGGCAAATGAAATGGAATTAAATGTAAATGTAAAATTGAGAGCAAAGGGGCAGGTTTGGTCCTGTTAAATTTACCATATGAAGAATAATCACAAAAAACACAAAAAATATATATAATTACAAGTATCAAATCTTAACAACATGTACACATGACAGTGTCAAAAATAATAAAATAATAATGAAAATAAATCATTAAATAAATAAATTTAATAAATAAATACAATAAGATAAATAAATAGAAAAATAATGTTTTACCATGTAAAGAACAGTAATTAAAACAAAAAATACAAATAAAATTAGTGAAATGGGGGAAAAAACATAAATACAAGTATTGTTCAGACTTAAGCATTACACTCCAATATCACCTTGTTCATGTTGCTCAATGAGATTTATAATTTGGGCCAAAACTATTTCAAATGTAAATAAAACATTTGGTTTCTGATTTTCACAGTTTTTATCACGTTATTATTGAGTAAAATAATTCACATTTACTCCTCGTGTTGTCGTCGGAAGCTTTTACTTCGTCTTCTTTGACATCTTTTGAGGGAAAAAACAACAACAACAACAACGTGACTGTGCTCAACAAGGAAATCAATGCAAGCGTTGTTGTTTGTTGTCACTTCTGTGTGTCAGAGGACAGTAATAGCAGTGGTGGTGGAAGGGAAATGTGTGTTCTTTTTTCTTCAGTCTTTTTTCTTCACAATAATTGGCTTCCTCATGCGGCTGTGAATTTTATATATATATATATATATATATATATATATATATATGAGTGAAAGGTCGCCTCCTGCTGTGACGGTGGAATAAACAACCTTTTGACTTGTCTCTCCTTAGTCCTTGGACGCTGGAAGTGGTTCGTACCTGGTTGATTCACAATCGCTGATTTACTCCCCGCAGAGTTTCTCCTTGTTAACAACAAAGGGGTAATATTTCACAAGTGACTCATTTATCAGCTCCTCTGGTTCTTTGGTTCTTCAGCCAAACGTTAAAGAAACAATGACATCATTTCCACTGAACAAACCCATTTTTTACAGAGATATTGTGTCCCAGAGGAAAAACCGTAAATCCCTGCAGATGAATCTCAAACCCCCGCAGGCGATCAATCCTGGAGTGCTTTTTAATCCTGATTTGAATTTTGACTGAAAATCACCATACCTCTGTCTTCTTAGCTTTAAATGTTGTAGCGTTTCCTCTCACAGACGGATACAGACACTGTATCACATGTATTTTTGGTCATATACAACAATTAAACAGAAACAGCCTTTGGCAATGAAAGTCCCATTAAATGCTCATTAAAAATGTATTAAAAGACATAACATAACAATAGTTCAAAATATAGGGCTAAAATAGAAATATTAATAAAATATAAAAAAAATTAAAAATTGTAGTGTAATTTCTTTCAAAATGTTTTGACACCCCTGAAGAGGCCGAGGAGGATGAAGAGCATTAGACCAATCAGATGAACATAGTAAAAGTAAATGCATGCCAGCAGTCCTCTGTCCTCTGCTTCTGTTTGAAACTTAAACCACTTCCCTGAATGTCTTCTTGTCTAATAAATCACTGTGGTGCTAATTGGCTCCAGCTGAGGAGCTCGGCTGCTGCAGTATTTCCAGCCGACGCTCTAATTGCACAAGCAATTAGCTGTAACAGCCCACAACAAAAGTATTAATTAAGCAAAACAAAAGACGGTGTCAACTTATTTGAACTGGGAACTAAAGGGATTTCCCTCATGACGGTGGCATGTAAATAAACAAACAACAATATGAAGACACTTTAAAGAAAATAAAATTATAATTTTTATTGTGTTTTATAAATCGCATTACAACACATGAGCTATTCCCTATGCGATAGTATTTTACTGCAATGTTTTTCTTGACTTCATAAATATTTATTGTGTTATTTTATGAGTTTTTTTTGTGAACTTATTCACGTTCATATGTGTGAACTGACCTTTGAGCTAGTTATTTTTATTTATTTATTATTTATTAGTTATTTATTAGTTATTAGAAGTTTTTTCTGATTCAGATCCACAACAAAGAATCTGAATCAGAAACAAGTTTATTGCCTAGTAAGTTTGCACATACAAGGACTTTAACTTGGTGTCTTGGTGCATGACATACAAACATAGTGTAGAGATAAGAACCAAAAGATAAAAGAGACGACAAATAAATATGAGGTGCAAAAACTCAGATTATGTGATTAAAAACAGAGACAAAAACAGTGCAATGTGCCAGATAAATGGAGGCTGAATTCTAATCCCCCAAATTCACTCTCCAGCTGAGGTTTCATCATTCTCCATTAATATTCACTTTTTCAATCGTCTGCTGTCTTCAGTGGACGGACACAAGTCTTGAAGTAAGAAGAAATGTCCTTGAGATTGAGGCACTTTACTGCCGAGGCAAAGTGGGGGGAGATTTTTCCGCAAGGTCACAAGCTCGGACGTGTCAATCATCGTCTGTTTCTGAAGTCAAAAAGCATGATGTTCATTTAGTAAATAATGGTCCCATTTAGAGTCAAACAGATCATAAAGTAGTGGATGCTTTAGTACAAGGGTTGTGTCGTGTTTCTTCAGCGTTCGGTTGCACTTCACCCTTTGGTATCACTTCTGGTCGCAAATAATCAAAATGTTGACAATAACCAAAAACTAAGAAGGCGGTGTCCAAAATCAAGATGCGACAGGCAAGAAAAAAGATGGTGAGGATGGTAATGGGCAAAAACTGAGAGTTGACTGTGATTTCCATTTAGAATCAAAGTTAATCGAACCATGGGTTTATGGTTTCAATTGCTAGTTGTGGTGACGATCGAAAGAAGCGTCCATAAATGGGTGACGTCAAAGATACTTTGTTCGATATAAACGGTTCACATTAAGGTAACGGAAACACATTTCTTATTTTTCAGGCCATACGTCACTAAAGAAAAAGCAGAGGATGCTTTAGGACGGGGCTACCTGCTGGTCGTATCGTGTTTTCTTTCTTGTTTTCGTGCGTTCAGTTGTACTTAGCTCCACCCTCTCGTGTCACTGATTGTAAATAGCCAAAATGGTGACGAAAAGTTTTTTTGAGCCCTTTGGTTCCAAGATGCCAACGCTAACCACAGTGTTTTCAAACATACTTTGTTTTAGCTGCAATGAAAATATCTCGTTGTGATGCACTAACTCACACCTGGAAACTGTCAAGCCAGGATGAACGCTCATTCCCAGAGTTGGATCTCCTTCTGAGGAGCAGATTTAACCAGGAGGAGGTGGAGGTGGAGCGTAAACTGGCTCTGAAATGAGCTGAGCGCTGGCAGCAGCAGCACCGTGATGACTTCCTCTCTAAAAAGTCTGAAAAGCAAATCGCAAAAATGTGGCTCTGCTGAGATACAGTTGGAAAAACTGTGAAAAATCAAATTTAATGGACCTTCAGTTGTCATCGATACTATTCCTACAGCTCATAACCTACATTTGTGCTGCAGGTGTTTCCTCACATTGATTAATGACGCTCTATCTATTGTAATCGCATTTTCATTATGAGGTAAAAACAGATATATTGGTTTAAATGACAAATGCATTCAGGCCACATACTTACGTCAGCATAGTTTTCAAGGTTTCCCAACAGAGAAAAACTAATTTACTGTTGCAAGAAATATTAGCCATTAAATTGTTTTGTTAATGTATACTTTTTGACCATAATTAATGTGTGAGTCTGCTTGGGTGTATTTTTCAGAAATAACATAATCAGGCATTGAGAGTCAGGATTGTGTGTCTAAATGGAATTAATTTGTGGTTGTGAAATATTTCCAGTGGTTTCTGTGCTGTTCAGAGGCAGCAGAGACTCACAACGAGTGAAGTGGAAGACAGAGGTAATCTATAATCTCTTCCCCGTGATCCAGATGAAATCCCGAGAACAGCCAGTCTTAAAGGTACCTCCCTCCTCCGTGAACGACTGGACTTTGTTCCCCCTCAGGAACACAAAATACCAAAGCTTGCTCCCTGAACAGACAGGTTATATAAGCATCGACTGCAGTTATTAATCTGCAGTCAGTGTGTTTGAAAACAGATGTTTTCATCAAGTCAGCAAACACTAGTTTTGGTGTCAACTTTGATGTGTTTCAACACTTTACAATAACCGTATAAATGATAAATTGATAGGTAATTTAACTTTATTTCCCCAGCAAACATTCTAAATATTTAATACAGCATGATGTTTATTTAGTAAATTATGGTCGGGCATACACTGTAAGATTTTTGGCCCATTTTGATCCAATTTTTCACTCGTGTGAGTATATTTGAGATTAGGACGAGTCTCGGTGTCGTGCATCATGTAGTATGGGGTAATGAGAAGCGATCAATGCCTCACAGCCAGCTCCAGCTCAGCAATCGTTTGGTCGCAAGAAAATCAAACTTCTGGTTTCTCCTACTTATTGTTATTATTTTTATGTAACATTTCTGACAGCTGTTTGTTCATGAGTAAATGATATGATCAATAACAGGCACGCCTCTGATCAGACGCCCCCTCGAACTCCAGTGTTTTGTATAGTGTGAGCACATGAATCGTGAGCTGTGAACTATCGAACTCTGTGAGCTGGAGCTGAGTACAGCGACTGATAATATCTCACAGTGTCTGCCAAGCTTGAGAGTTACACAGACCAAAATGCAGGGGATGTTTTAGGACACTCCTATCTGCTGATTGACAGGTTGATACCATTGAAACATCGGGGAGTTCTCCATGTTTTTGAACTTCAACCCTTTCAAAATGTGTTTTCACCTCATGAAAGTTGATGGAGGCATTTTGGTTACCTTAAAAAAGCTTTTCAGTGTTCAGGTGTTCATGGCTTCACTTCATCATTGCACTTCTGGTTGCAAATAACCAAGATGGCGACGGCCAAAAACTACAGCTGAAAAGTAAGACAGTTTGCGAGTAGACAGTTTCCTCTTCATACTTTAACCCTTTCGAAATGTGTTTTCACTTCATGAAAGTTAATTTCAGTTTAATTTGTAATTTAGTGAAGTTCAAAAATGTCTCATGCAGTTTTTGTCGTTCTTAACTCTATCTTTTTGTTTGACTTCTGGTTGCAAGTAACAAAGATGGTGACGGCCATCTTTGCCAATAACCAAGATGGCGATGGCTGAAAAGTAAGATGGTGACATCCACAAACTGGGGGTTGACAGTGATTTCCATTTTGAATTTTATTCCTTTTCCATAGTATGCTTTTTCTTCCAAGTTAATAGAAACATCAGTTTATGGTATCGATTGCTAGTTGTGGCGCCGACCAAAAAAACAAGATGGCAACAGCCAAAATGCCAAACTCAAGGTTTCAAAACGGCAGTCCATAAACGGGTGACAATGAAGTGACTATGTCCAATTGTTCAATACAACTCACTCTCAGGTAATAAAAACACATTTCTTATTATTCAGGTGATTATTCACTAAAGGAAACATTGATATTTAATAATTTAATATTCTTTTCTGCTACACACTATTTAAGATTATCATTTCAATAATCCAGTTACCAGTTTGAAAAGCATTTGAGCAAAAATGCACGCAACGGAAACAAGGAAAAAGCATGATCACGTGTTTCTTCAGTGTGGGATTAAAATGTAATGAGAGGCGATGAATTTACAGTCATACATTCAACAAACCAGAATAATGCAAACAAAGTGCCTGAGTGTTTAAAAAGGAAACAAAACAACAAAGGAGGGACTTTAATTCACATCGAGTCACGCTTCCAGATAGTCAATACAGCAGCCAAACAGGCAACGCAATAGTGTTCAAATGTACAAAATGTTCTCCAGAAGAAAGACTGACTTATAGCATAATCTTAGAGCATCCACAGTCGTGTATTTAGTGTTTTTTTTATACAGAAAACAGTATCAAACATTAGGCAAAGTCATGTCATGACTAAACCAAGAACATATGCATGCAGTTTTTTTTCCATAATATTGAGCTTGCATACAAAGGCAGACAGATTACAAAATCAAAATCACGTGTTAGTTGTATTCATTACATATTTATGAGAGAGAGAGAGAAAGAGAGAGAGAGTCAAGGATTATATTGAGATGCCAACAAGGTTTCAGAGCCGGTTTGTGCATCACAAGTCAACGACGCTGTTTAAAAATAATATTACTACGTAGGACGTGATGCATTAAACTTATCACTCCCCAAGCTCTGAAGGTGTGATGCCACTTGTCAAAATCAAATCTTCCTCAAAATGAAAGCAATGTGAGATTTCTGACAATGAAACGAGGGGTTAAGAGGGTCAAATAATATAGCAAATGGACATTAGGGCTGTTCGTCACCAGTCAGAACGATGCGATTATAAAAACGGTCACACTGACAGTATCGACATGCTCCTAGAAACAAACATGCCCGGCCTATCACTTATAGTGACGTGAGGTAATGACAAAAAGCTGTTAGCCGAATTGCAAAGCCTGACAGGAATCCTGAACGTTACATGAGGACTGCTTGTAGGGCGTGTTCAGTGTTGACAGTCCGTACACGGTGGAACTTTACAAGGTGCGGTGGGGGAGGGAGGAAAGGGTCATGCAGAAAAAGGTCATACTGCAGGATCAAACTCATAAAACCACAAAATACATGGCATGCATCCCAACACATTGGTCCAAAAGTTTTGGTTTTCCAGGGGATGAAACCTTAACATAAAATATTAAAAAAGAAAGTAAATTATTCAACAGACTAGAAGGAGTCAAAGAAGTAAAGTTTTTTTTTTAACTTAGTATCTGACTTGACAGAGTTTTTAGGGCCATTGGAGGTTTAAAAAAATAGAAGTAATTGAGCCGAGGGAAGCAAGGGTATTGTTCTGAAAAAAAACTTTTGAATTTTCAAGATTAAAATTTATGAGAAAAAAAAAACTTGGAAAAAATTGTGGCAGTTAAAATGAAGACAAAATGTATTATATTTAGGGCATTCTCCACTTGTAGGGAACAGCAGGTTAAAAGGTATTCCAGACATCCACTGATGGTTACTTTTGGTGAAATATGCTAATTTGCACCACAGTAACTACTAAAATCAGAGTGACACCACATTAGCGCTAGTAAGTGCTGTGTTTATGAAAAGAACGTCTTTTCCGCTTTTCTTTTTCATCCATTTCACGTTTGAAATTAATACTTTAACGATGCTCTTTGGTGGATTATTTGTTTGCCGAATTACAGGAGAAACTTGGACAGATTCAGAAAAGATGGTTAATGTAATTTTATCAACATGTCTGATTGTTAGTTACATATGTGTTGTTAGTTTCCTTGTTTTTTTGAATGGAGTTCTGCTTCCTGACCTGCCAGCATGTCTCTGGCAATGCGTTTTGGGCAGCTTGTACAAATAGAGTTACCGTTAGGGAAGTTAACGTGTTAACAGTGATTAATCATGTTAACGCATTAATTTCAACATCTTTAAAAAAACACACACACCTAAATGTTGACTTTGGATGTTTTCTTTGCTGTAGTGTGAAAGCCAATGTTACATTTTTGACCTACAATGGCCCTAAAACGCTGTCACAGACTTCAGTGACTTGACTCCTGGTTCTTTCATTTGGTTCAACCATCTCTACTCCCAGATCTGGTTCATATGTGCCTGACTACAGAGCTGGAGGTTTGACGTATGAACAACATCAACAACACTGAGCACTAAGCTGCACGTTCTCAGAAGTTTTACCGTGGAATAGAAGGGGTTAAACATGTACATTCTGTGTGATACCTTTTATTAAAAAATAACCTCAACAACATAGTAACAACAAACAGACACGGCTAGTAGATTTAAAATAAAAACTCTCTCACCCTCCGACCCGTCTGAGCAAGCTGGCGTTGCACGACTGAACAGTGACTTTAGCGAAGGATGCGTTCAGCAGCAACAATGGACTGTTGTAAACAATGCATGCTTTTCATATATATGTGTATATATACTAGTTTTTCATATATATTTGACGTAAACTTTCTGTTTTTAAATTCTGCCCTTTTGACGTACACCAGGTACATTTTTACCCACATCACAGTTGAAAATGCTGCCAGCGAGGTTTTTTTTATTGTTGTTTGTTTGTGGAAACTCATTTTCTGTAGTGTAAACAATGAACCACACACACGCACATACACACAATTACTAACACACACCATAGAGCTGCCCAGTCATGCGGCGTTGTTGGTTCAAAAGTGATTTATGATTTACTGCGAGCTGAAATCGTCCGGCCTGGGGCTTTTCTGTGTGGAGTTTCTATGTACCCTGGGTGTCCAGGGTGTGCCCTGCCTTTCACTCTAAGACAGCTGGGATAGACTGCAGCCCCCCTGCGACCCTATGAGAGGATAAGCGGTAGAAAATGGATGGATGGATCATCGTCTGAATCATCAGGTCAATACCAGATTTACTTTCATATTAACACACTCTGAAAGATCAGAGTCAGTGTTGCCATGACGCTCATACTCATGATCCAGCTCCAATTTAACTTGAATTTCTAAATGGATGTCTTATTTACATGTCTGTTAAATGGTTGTGTATTAAGGCCATTGTAGGTTAAAGAGGGGAGACGTCAGTAACATTCACTAAATAAATGTATGTAAATTTATGAGGAGAAAATTCACTAGGATTATCATAAATCTAAGAGAAAAAAAAACTTGGATAAACTATTAGAAATAATGGCAAATTTACAAGGGAAACTCACAAATGTGTAAGATTATAAAGTCATGAATTTTAGAGAAAAACCTCTGACATTCTTTGAGATTAATGCAGCAAATTTAACAAAATATATAAATTTAACACAAGAAAATTTAGATTTTCTGAGATTAATGTTGCATATTTAAAAGAAGAAACACTATTGAGTCATAACTTTAAGAGACAAATACTGAAATTATTTCCACGAACCATTAAATCAGATCAAAGTGGAAAATTTATTTAAAAAAAAACCAAAAAAATGCAACATAATAGAGTCTAAAATTTACAAGATAAAATGGATAAAATTCAAGTTATTTTTCACATAAAGTTATTTTGATCTTTTTTTTTTGTTGGACTATTACCCTCCTGTCCCAGATGCATACCTTATTTTACCTTTTTTACCTACAATGTCCCTAACACGTCATCATCGCTTTGGACGGAGCAACTGAACGGACGAAACACTTTGGTTTGACATCAGGATTACCACACCACCAGGCAGCTCTATAGATTAGGGGTTTGCCCTGAAAAATCACTGACTAATCCGAGTGGGTGGTGCTTTGACACCTGGCACCGTCCCTTATTGATCAGTCTAAACACACAGGAAAATCAGCATCATGAATACTTGGTTCAGTTGATTTTTGCATCACATAAGCAAACAGTTTTGGTAAACTGTCATCCTGAATCTGTCTTTCTAAAAGCCTCTGAGCAGAATTTATCTTCAACTGCCAACATCTGTCTTCTTTAGGGCTGCAACCAACTTTCATTATCAATTAATCTTTCTTTTTTCTTATTTTTCTCATGTTCAGACATTTAGTGAGTCTTTTGGAACTAAAGGATAAATTTGCTACCCAGCGGTGTTACAATCATATTAAAGTGCAACATCTTTACTTATCCTAATGGGAACTTTCATATTCTACTAAACTGTATGCTCCCAACAGTATAAAATGCTGCTACATCTATTATTAAACTTGTTTGTGCTGTTTCAGGGATGGTGAGTCATTTAACCGGTTTAAAACGTCTCATCCAATATAAAGAATAATAAAGTATTTGTTCCTTTTTTGTGTTTTACTGAATTCTGTTGATTGAAAAACAGCTGAGCAGCCGTGCAGCCCCTACATTTTTAAATGAGCCCTGTTGAGAGGAAATATTTTCCCATAGAGGTGTCGCAGGTCGCTGTGGCCAACATGAGGAGAATCCAGCGAAGATGAGCTGGGAGGAGGGGAAATAAAAGTAAATATGTCCTATCTGGTGGTTTGGACAGAATTTGATGGGATGGGGTTGGTCTTCAGTCATTTAATGAGCCCGGTAATTCGTTGGTCAATGTGTGCCAGCGCTCAATTTTCTTGTCCTTGTTTTTAAGGCAGTCAAACCAGTGTTTGAGCCTCTCTCCGTTTGCATTGATGCCCAGAGATACGCCACCTGAAACACAAGAGCGTCAATCACATGCTGACGTAAATGTGTAAACTCGTGAGAGGCACCAACAAATTTACATGAAGAGTTAATTAAATGTATGTAAATTTATGACAGGGAAACGGTATTATTCTCTGAGATTAAAGTGGCAGATTCACAAGAGAAGCAAATGCGAAAGATTGTGATAAATTTAAGAGAAATAAACTCAGATGTTTTTCAAGTAGTAAATTTACAAGAAAAACTATTGTCACAAATGTGTGAGATTATAGAGCCATAACGTTAAAAGAACAGAATCATTCTTTGAGAATAAAGTGATAAATTTACAAGAAAAAAAGCTCAGATTTTGTCTGAAATTAAAGTGGCAGATTTATGACAAATGTGACTTGTGACTTTTATATTATCTTCCTCACCTGGATCTGTAAGTTTTTTTTTATATTTCATTTTATATATATATATATATATATATATATATATATATATATATATATACGTATATATATATATACGTATATACACGTATATATACTGTAATATACGTGTATATATATATACACGTATATATATATATATATATATATATATATATATATATATATATATATATATACTCATCTTGTCCATGAACATTTGAACCACATTAAACAGTTTAGCAGCTGTCGTTGATACTTTGCGTTGCCTTCAGGGCTTCAACTGTGCAACAGTGAAAATATTGAGTCCAGTTCTTGGTGATGACAATTTTAAGTGGACGTAAACTGACGATGCAGGTTGACCCAAAAGATTCTTTTACAGCCTGTTTAGCAGCTGCAAAGTTCTCCATCAATAAGTAACCAATCAATTAGTAATTTAGACACAAAAACTTGCAAAATTACAGTCCATAGTGGAACAATGCTGACGAATATCCATCCAGCTATTTGGGCTCGGTTCACCTGTGCTCACCTATGAAATCATTGGACTTTCCGATGTCGTAATCCCACACGGTCACCTCCAAGGTCTTTTTGGTGAGGTCTGCATATTTTATGTCGTAACAGAACTCCTGCAGAAAAAAAGCAGAAAACAAGAGCTCCTTTGTTCACTGTGATTACTCGTTATTATGACACATAAAATGTGTTTTTATGATGTTAAATAAGATAAATGAATGCGGTGCATGGTGCTGGGTTCGCACAGTTATACTTCTCCTTGTGATTGTCATCATTCTGTTGTTGTTAGTGCCTAAAAATAGTATACGGGTTAATGTGGGTGCAGGAGCTGTGAATCATTCACTGAGCAAACATGATTAGTTCAGGACACATTCAGTGCTCTACAGGTGTCTGAAGTATCTCACAGAACAAAAAACATGGTGCTTTAACAGAACAGCAGTATAATCAATAAAGTCTCGAAACATATAGCGTGTTTTCTGATATCAGTTTGCAGCTTTAATCTGCGTTTTGATTCGTGGTTCAGTCAAGGTTGCTGCTCCACCTCAGTGAGAATCAATGCCTGCATTTGCAGGAAGACCTCGTTGCTTGTCTCTGACAGAAAGGCCAGGAGGCGACGGGAGGATATGGACGCCAAAAATGTCAGAGGAAATGTCAAACCGCTGGCCTGCCTGGGCGTTTGGCCAGAGACATGCAGTACTTCAGAGCCACGCCGACGCCACGAGGAAGTCTCGAAAACATGTTTCAGCCTAGTCATCGGGGAGTTTTCTTTATAGAATAATGCTTTTTATTGTTTGGAAAATGACCATAACAAAGAAAGTAATATGAATAATAGATGGACTTAAACTCTTTCAACAACAAGAGAGGAGAAAAAAAATGATAATAATTGTAATAATAATGCAATGAATAAATAAGAAAATATAATAAGAAATATAAAAGCAATGCATTTCTGATTTTCAAGACTATTTACACTCAGTCATGTTGGTTGAAAAACAGTTGACTGATGAAAATAAAGAAAAAATAGACTATATAGATTTAAAAATGGATATTTTATGTACACTTCATCACAAAAAAAACACGTCAGCCTCTATTTTCAAACCTGCTTTAATTGATTTTTAGACTCGACCTGGTCTCATTTAATGGCAATTTAAAAACTCATTTCATTTTGATGTTTCAATTTAACAGCATTTAGAGGACGACTCTCAACCAGGAAACTATTTTTTACGTTTTTTACGTTTGTTACGTCAGCGATGTCTTTTCCTGTATGTGGTTTATGCACATGACAACGCCAACCATGCCATTTTTTTCCTAAATCTAAATGGTTTTGTTGCCTAAACGAGATTCTCAAAATGTTGTAATTTCCATGAAGTTTTACAAAAGTTTTTTCATCAAAATCAGAGTTGATTCCAGTATTCCAACATTCAGTTTCCTTTCAGCTTCGTTTTGGTTTTCCTGAGTAAAAATATATGACTTTAAATGTCAAAATATAAGCTGAAAGACATTAAATTGCTCCATAGCGCTGAGGGCAACGGCACAGTTGGTTATTATTCTCCATTTTTATGGATTTGTTGGGAAAAGTTCTTCACTATAAGACTAAACAAGCAACAGTAAAAGTCTTAAGGGTTTATTCAATAAGAGTTTAACAGATCACAACAAGCAAACACTGACTTTTGTGACACAATTCGAGCTCAAAAACTTATCTGGAGTTGAATTTTTGGGAAAAAAAAATAAAATAAATAAAAATAAATGTGCCTCCAGACGGGCTTTATCCCCTGGGGTTACGGAGGTGACTCGGCACATAAAAGTGCCGGATAAAACGCCTCGACTGAGGCAAATAGGAAATTGGAGTTTTAAGAAGCAGTGGCGGTGGATTTGTACCTCGTTGAACTCTGGATTGAGCGTCTTCTTTTTCACAGCAGTCTTGTGCTTTGACTTTTTGTTCTCGTCAGGCTTCAGGTACCTGCAGGACAGGAAGAGTTAATAACTGGAAGCTTTACTGCAGATCTCTATCGATTCATGAAAGATGTCATTTTGATTAAAGGGCTTGCATACTGGTGGATTAACCATTCGAGAAACATCAAACAGTATTTTGGTAATCAGTTAATTTAGGGCAGCGGTGGTAAACACCTTACACAATAAATCTGTATGTGCATATATTTAGATTTCTACATTGATGTAAAAGCATCATGACCGTGTTGTGTCCTGCAGATGGTGCTGTGGTATCGCCCTGCATCACATCACAGCTCTATCACATTACTGACATTAATCCACCTGCGCTTTTTATTAGAGACATTTTTCTCCACTTGGTTTGGATGTCCAGCTCAATGTTGGGTTTTCATTTAAGTGTCTTTTTGATGAGATTACAGAGGTGAAGACGCCCGGTGTTATAACAGTACCATTAATATTGTTGCTGCATCACCAGTACTTTTTAGTTTCAAGTCTTGTTGGTTTGTTCTGGTAGGATTTTATCACATTTACAGCTTTCAAAGGCTGCTTTTTTTAATGTTTCATCCTGACTTTTACCAAAGTTTTAATGCTGACAGATGTCATTTAAATGAGGTAATTTTGGTGTCTGGAGTTCCTACCAACCCATAAATTGTGAAATTAAACGACCCAGTCAGTTTACTGTCTGGATCTTTTGTCACATTCAGTATCTATGTAATGTAATGGAAAATAATATAATATAATATAGAATAACATAGAATATAATATAGAAAATTGAACTATGTTTTCATCGTAAGCCAATCAGAGCAGAGTGGGCTTCTTAAAGAGACAGGCAGGTGAATATAGAAGGAGGGAGTGTTTTTAACACTGAAGCGTGCATGGACAGGAGGAGGAAGGTAGGAGGAGGAGGATGAAGAGGTGGAGAATGTCCCCTATAAACTGTTTCTGATAGGCTAGTTCATAGTAGTAGTAATAGTAGTGGTGTTAATTGTGGTAGTAGTAATATTAGTAGGTTAGTTAGAGGTGGTGGTAGTAGTAATAGTAGCAGCAGTTAATGGTAGTGTTAGTAGTATGTTAGTTAATAGTAGTAGTGGTGATACTCATAGGTTAATCTGCAGCAGTAGTAGTACTAGTAGTATTCTTAGTCGTAGTAGTATTAGGTTAGTTAATGGTAGTATTAGTAGTGTTAGTTAATAGTAGTAGCAGTAGGTTAGTTAGTAGTAGTAGTGGTAGTACTCATAGGTTAGTCTGCAGCAGCAGCAGTAGTAGTATTAGCGGCGGGATTTGTAGTTAGTAGTAGGATGGTTAATAGTAGTCATAGTAGTAGTCGGTTAACTGGTAGTAGGTTAATTAATAGTAGCAACAGTAGTAGTAGAATAGTTAGTAGTAGGTTAGTAGTCATTTGGTAGTTGAATTGAATTTCATTGAAGACATAAGTAGTAGGAGTATTAGTAGTAAGTTAGTTAGCAGTAGGTTAGTTAATAATAGTAGTAGTAGTATTAGTAGTAGGGTTAGTTAATAGTAGTAGTCATAGGTTAGGTAGTTGTTTGGTAGTTGTTTGGTAGTTGAATTGAATTTCATTGAAGACATAAGTAGTAGGAGTATTAGTAGTAAGTTAGTTAGCAGTAGGTTAGTTAATAATAGTAGTAGTAGTATTAGTAGTAGGGTTAGTTAATAGTAGTAGTCGTAGGTTAGGTAGTTGTTTGGTAGTTGAATTGAATTTCATTGAAGATGTCAGAGGCAGCAGTTTGTTGGACTGTTTTACACTGACAGGAGTTTTCAATATTTAACCCATAACAAAATATAATGTCTCAGTGTGACGCAGCGGCAGAACCATAAAGTTTAAGTTAAACCTGAGCATTGTAGTCTCCATGACGGCAGCTCACTGTGTATATTTAGGGGAACCTAATAAACTGCTGTGAAATATGCAGTAGAAATGATTTGTTGAGGCGTTCCCAACAGATGCAACACTGCTGCTTCTTATCAGTCTTATCAGTTCATGAGTCAGTGGTGAGAACTGATGGTTAGTGCGCTGCTGGTCTGGTTGCATATGTGTTTATGAATGTATATTTGAATGAAGGCCGGAGGTTCAGCTCCTGTTCTGCCTTCATAAATGATGCAAAAGGTAAGTTGTTCTGATATGAAACCCTGAGGTTACCTCTGTCCATAATAATGCTGAGGATAAGTTGGGTTATTGCTCACTAAACTTAAATTAAAGTGGTTAAGTGACACTGTATAAAAATATTAAGTTCAATATAAAAATTAACAGTAAATGAATTGGTCAACAATAAAACCAGTTGTTAGATGCATCCCTAAAGGATCTGAACACGTGACGGGCTGACTTCACATGAATCCACCTTTCAGTGTCGACAGATTACTGATGTTGCTCATCATCATGCTGCCGTTTTGTAGCGAATGTACAATGTGCTGCAGAAGTGCTGAAATGGATTAGCAGGAAAGAGGCAGACTACCTGTGATTATCAGCTGCATGAAAGACTCGCAGCACAAGAGGCCATTGGCAGGTCTGCAATTTGAAGGAGAGTCATATTTATCACACCTGAACATTTCCCAAGTCTTTCATCTGGCTGAGCAATGAAAGTGCAATTAATTTCCCACTCTGCAGTGCACACCTCGACAACAAAAGCGTGACTCGTGTCGGTGGAGGAGGGGAGCGCCAACAATTTTTCCAACAGTTTGAGGATGAGGAAATCTCCCTGAAGCTTGAAGGACACACATACAGATAACAGATTTACCGACAAGCTCATGTGAGAGGGAATAAAGGGAATGTGTATTCTGTGAGACGGACGGTATTTCATCTGATGCATCGAGGGACAGCGTCGATATTCTTTAAATGCATGTAACTGGGATGCAAGTCACCATTATTTTCATAGTAGATTATTCTGTTGATTATTTTCTCCATAAATAAATCAGTCGTTTGGTCTATGATGTGTCAGAAAAAGGTGACAAATGTGCTCAAAGCCCAAGATAATCAAGATTAATCCTGAGAGGAGGCTTTATGTGAAGTCAGTCCGTCATGCATGCTGTAAAGTGATTCTTTACGTGTACAAATCCTTTAAGGATACAACTAACAACTGTTTTTTTTTATTGTTGACTAATAATCAATTGCTTCTGGATCGATCAATTACCATAAAAATGTCAGAAATCAAGATGACATCCTCAAATGTTTCAAAGATATTACTGTTACTGTCATAGAGGAAAGAAACCAGGAAATATTCACATTTAAGAAGCTGCAATCAGGTAAAAAAAATCCTTAAACCAACAAACTGATTATCGAAATAGTAATAGTTGACAGCTAATCAATTCATTGATTAACTGTTGCAGCTCTAGTTTAATCAATTGGTTGTTCTGTCTGTAAAATGTCAGTAAATTGTGGAAAATCTCATAAATCAGTGTTTCGTAAAGGCCAAGATGATGTCCTCCATACTGATAAATTGATTATCAAAATAGTCGATAGCTAATCTATTAATTGTCGCAGTTCTAAAATCCTTGTTTCACAGTGTTTAAATTCAGATTTTAGTGTTTAAGGATGGGGATGTTGTCTTGATGACTAAAAGCAGGAGACATTGACAGGTCCAACTGAATCCATGATGTTTTCATTGTTGGATAATATGAGATCAACTTCTGGATTAATTAATTAGGTTTATGAAATGTCTGAAAATGGTGAAAAATATAAGATGACTTCCTCAAATATCTCAACGATATTCAGTGTACTGTTGGCGATTAACTTAATGTTTGACAACTAATCAATTAATCGAATAACAAACTGTTGCAGCTCCAGTTTAATCACTTCGTTGTTTGGTGTGTAAATGTTGAAAATTGTCATTAAAACGTCCTCAAACGTCTCAAAGATATTGTTTACTGTCAACTAAAAGCCAATTTGCCATGAAAACTGGTTTCACTATCCATGAAGCTTGAAGACAGATTCTTAGTGGTATTTGTGACCTCATTGTTTTTTCCTCTATAGAGCAAACAGAAGATCATATTTTATCCTTGACCAACACTTTTGGTTAATGACAATGACTCCCCCATATATTGTTTGTTGCTACAGAAATATATTTCTATGTACAGAAATGATATGAAATGACAGTTTGTGTTGTAATTAGTTATAAGTCCACAACTCCAGTTTCTGCTCTTGTTGTGTTCGTATATACTGACGTTTTGACGTAGGGGTCGGAGAAGCCGTTGGCGTCCATGGCGGCGAGGTGAGCGCAGCGTATGATGCCCACGACCAGGCAAGATTTCTGGGTGTTGTACTTTAGAGAAATCATAATCCGTCCTCGTTCCTCCAGTGACTTGTCCTCCGTCTTGTTGACCTGCAGCGGTGAAAATGGCAATATTTAGAAATAACAAACAGCTTTCTACAACAAATCATGCAGATATTTAATTGTATTTATTTTAGTCATCCAAAATGCTATTAGTCAACGTCGTTACCTTTATTAATTTTTTTTTCGTCCCAGTTGTTGTTTTTTGGCCATTTTTTGAAAGTAATTGGCTGTCATAACAAGTCTTCAGAAGCTTCCTGATAATCAGCTGAACGCTGATTGGCTGATTGATGTCTCCTCCACTGTAGATGGTGAGTTAATCGCCTCATCATAATTAATATTAATGTTCGGCAGGGACAAGAAATTACGTCTGTGCTTTAATCCCAAACTCTTCACCTTGGCACTGAGCGTTCAAGCTTGTCTCACAAAATGCCATTATTTCTAAAATCATTTCCATGCACTCCACTTCCACTAATATTTTAGTGCTGAAGATCATTTTTTAATTTCTCTGTTTTGAGTCAAATACTTTCTACTGGGCGTCGTCTTGGTCTCAGACAAAGAGGACTTTATGCCACGAAATTGCCTCTGTATTGTCTGATTTATTATTTATGCAGTTAATCATAGAAATCAAAGGGGATTTCCAGACACTAATGCCTTTGGATGATTATTTTTTTTTAAGTATTTCTCATTGCACACTTCATTTACATGGGTGTTTTTATGGGAATGTGGATCTTTGATAGCAGTTTGGGGTGTGTTTCTGGTTTGCACGGTCCATATTTTATCATAAGTGTGTCATGCAGTGCGGGACTCTCACTGGTCTGGTCTTGCTCTTGACTTGGTCTGAACCTCTTAAAGTCTTGATCCTGTCTCAGTTGTGATACACTCTAGTCCTGGTCTTGACTTAGTCTCAACCCCTTGAAGTCTTGATCTTGTATTGGTCTTGATACACTTTGGTCTTGGTTTTGTCTCAATCAACATCCGATCAGTCAATCAGAATCACTCATACTGTGTTCTTAAAACTCAATATTAGTTCTTAGTCTTTTTTGTACAATTTCTTCCAACCCAGATCTATTTAAGCTTTGTTCTTTTTTTTTTGTCCAATGACTTCAAAATGCAATTTAGCAGCAACACTCCTGCAGCTGCTGATTGTATGAATGCACACTGGGCTTTTAGCTGTGCATCAGCACTTATTTTTACCCACATATACAATATGAGAGCACCCATATCAGTGCAGCAAATGCACAGAAGCTTAACAGCTTCAAGCTTATCAATGGCTACTTGGAAGTGCATGTATCAGTGGAAATGTGGGAAATGGGACTTGAGTTCTTCCAGTTTGGTTTGTGCTGTTTCAGATTAATAATCATTAGATTTTTTTTGAGGGTCTGAGGATGGAGGGTATAACTTTGTGACATTTGGCTTTATAAATAATATTGACTTGACTTTGTGCACATTAGTCACTCAGAGCAAAGCATAAACTGAAGTGACAAATACGTAGATAAAGTAGTACTTTACTTTTTGACTTGACTTCAAAAATGACATTGATTAGTCCTTCAGTGATCACAACTTCCCTCCACTTCCATGAAACATGTTTTTTTTAGATGTAAACTATGTAGGCAGCCTAAAGTGGTCATTGAAACTGCAGTTTTTGGCACCTTTACGCTATGATACTACCAGTGTTGGGGGTAACACTTTTTACTGAGAATTTGTCATTCATTAAATGTCATTCTAATTTAAAATTATTTAGCAGTTGAGTTTTCATGCATCTCAGGTTATGTTACATCCAAAAGTAATGTATCCAAAAAGCATTTTGATGCGGCTCAAACGACCCTCTAACTCTGCTTTAGTCACTGAGCAGCCTGTCAGGCTGTCAGTGTGAAGCTGCAGAGCTGCAGAGCTGCTCACTCATAAGATCAGTCTTCCTGTTGTTCTCCAGAAACTGATGCCGATGTGAACTACACGACAATGTTTATATAAAGCTTGTATCACAATCTGACACACCTTTTTAATTGATCATTGCAGTAGGCATTAGTACTTGTATTAGTATTAGTACTGCGCTGGGTTTGTACACTTTGCAAAGTTGCATCGCACAAAACAGCAATGATAACATGCAACTCGCTAATGTCCACGCTGTCCATTGTTTACCTCGCAGTGTTCCGGCGCACTTAAATCTGTAATGATGACGTTGTCACGTGACGACGTATGGGAGGGAGGAAAAGACGGGCAGCAGCTCTCACAGCTGGAGGTCAGACCCAAGGCAGCTGGCAGTGTGAAAGCGTTCTAATGCCGAGCCGAGGCGGGACAACCCGGGTTAGAATATCCCACGTCGACCTGCTAATTTCAGTGTGAAAGTGGTATGTGTAAAAGCAAAAATGATCAGATGCCAAAACTTTGAGTTGAGCTTGTTTTTGTTTGCATAGCCATTCACTTAGGTTTTTAATATTATTGGTTATTTAATGCAAAAATCTCTGTAGGCATGCCACATGTCCATGTGTGGCAAGAACACACACATTGGGAAACAATCAGCCAATGTGTTGCATTAACGGATCCATTATAAGAACTGGATACGGTTCCCTGGATGGTACCCATTCATTCACTTCCTGTTTAGCTTCATTATCGCTCATGCACATTAGTGTTTCTCCAGCTGGCCCTGCAGTGACTTTACACTTGGGTGACACAAATACATTTACTTCCATAGTTTAAACATTCGCAGTACAAAAACTTAAAATTGCCCTTTTTTGCAGTTCCATGTCTCCTGCCAACAGTTTCATTGGTCAGTAATGAGTTCTTACAAACGTAG
Source organism: Synanceia verrucosa (assembly GCA_029721515.1). Taxonomy (NCBI): domain Eukaryota; kingdom Metazoa; phylum Chordata; class Actinopteri; order Perciformes; family Synanceiidae; genus Synanceia; species Synanceia verrucosa. The sequence goes on along the minus strand of CM056565.1, from coordinate 19,041,902 downwards.
TCCACTGAAATACGTTCTAATCAAGGAATGAAAGAAGCATGCCACGCAGCTATAATCAGTATTTTAATAATAACAATGCATTAAGTGACCAAGTGCTCGCTAGTACTGATGATCCCAATCTGAAGCTGCCTTTGGCTTCACAGCGCTTTATTCTGACTTTCTATTTGTTTAGCAGTCCAGTCATAAATTTATTACTCTGGTTCACTGTCATTGTTCCCGCTAACGTCCTTTTTGTACCAAACGTGTTTTGCGTCACAGCGGTCTAAACCTTATTTAAATAATGGATTTCAGAGAGCAATGGTGCTGTTGCCACATACACACTTTGTGAACAAATCAGTTCTTCCAGATTTAAAGAAATTAAAAATATAGCTTTTATGGCAAATTATACACAGCTCCAGATGGATTTTTTTAAAGCCGAACACAGATTTACTTGCTTGAAAATAATTATGACTGAAAGTCTGACTGGACAGCTATAATTTGGCCTACTGAAAGCTGCGTTTTAAATAATCAGACTCTCATTATCTCCAAGCAGTGGTCTTTGTTACAGTTATAAACACTGATACCCATAACGTTCAGTATAAGAATAATAAAATGGAGAAAAGTCTCTGCAGACACAGACGTCTGTTTCCGCCAGTCTTTTACTTTGTGTTCAGCAGTCTGTTCAGCAGTGTCCACAACAGGATACTAATCAGATACCTCCAGGGAAGTGACTCTCTCATGAATCACAGATGACTTTTATAAGATGTTTCACTGGACTCCTGGGATCCATTTCATCAGTGGCTACAACACTTCCAGCCACCGCCACGCTTTACTGTCAGACCCATTTAGTCCCATTTCTTTTTCTGCTTTACATCGATGTTCAGAACACCCCTCTGTTGTCCCTGTCTCCTTTTTAACAAGACACACTTTGGGAAGTCCGTGACAAACCGAGAGGCTGACAGGAATACGAGAGTGTGAAGACAGAGAGCAAGGGAGGAAGTGCAAACCTCAGGCGGCCTGGATGGTATCAAGGTCGGCATACCTGACAAGCACTCAGTGTCTTCGTCACCAGTTCACGCTTCCAACGCATATCATAAACAACAAATAACTGACAGATGCAATCGAAATAAACAAAAACACACCAACTGCCTGCGACGACATGCTGCTCTTTTCCTCCTGTTTTATGAGTTTCCTCTTCCCATCAGTCTGCTCAAACATAATGTCTACTTACATAAGCAAACACACTGCCGTGCAGCAGTGTTTGCTTTACATTTCACCGCTAATTGTACCATTGCCTGGGGGGGAACTCAATTAAGATCGGCTGGAGGATGTCCATTAATTTAATTTAATGCACAGTATAACCGGACACCTCTGACGTGACTGTCTGACTATCCTTCTAAATGAATGCAGCTGCAGAGCTAAATAATCCAGTTAAATATCTATATCGCTCACTCTCTCTGCCTTCTTCTTTGTCTTCTGAGCACCACAGACTGCAGAGGTAGCAACACAAGTGTCTCTAGGTATCAGTCAGTCCCTTTGGGGTTACCAGGGAAACGGTGATATTGCCAGGTTGGTCCAGGTTGCTGAGCCAGTAATCAATTCCAATTTCTTAACATACAGTTTAGAGCGGAAAGCCTGTAATTAACTGCCACGAAGGTCTCCTGTATCTCCTGACATGCATGGAAGGAGCACAGGTTGTTTTCTGATCCATTAGCAAAACCTCTTCTGGACAATGCATGGGTAGTTCAGAATGTGAGAGGGGAAAAAAAAACTGTGTGCAACGGGAAGCACCAGGGCAAAACGCATCTCCTGCCAACGTCCTGGACGGATCCATCAGATCAACACCTCTCAGAGAACAGTAGGACGCTCTGACTGTAGTGCTGATGCAGAAAAAGAGACCGTTACCACTGTTACGTCTGCACACTGACATATTCCACACAGAGAGGAGGGATAAAGCAGTGTTTGATAATAAAGAAGGTACAATATGATTTAAAAAATAAAATGTTCAGAGGAACTGGAATATTGCTCTGATTTCTTCTTTATTTTTTTTTTTTTAAAAAAGACAAAAACATTGAAGGTTCCTTATTGTAAAAGGTGAGATTTTAACGTCTTAATGTTTTACTGTGAAAGCATCTGAACTTACTGAGCGTTTGATTTATCATGATTTCTGACCATCTGACATCATTAATCTATAATATTTAGTCTGTCTCAGTTTTAAACACTCCAAATGTGCTCCACTTTATTTCCTGTTGCATCTGACAGGAAGTAAACGTGGACCCAAGCTGTTGCCTGGCAACACAGTTCATTGAAATACACTGATACAGAGTGTTTCAGACAGTAAATACAGGAATATTCAGAGAGATAGTATGACGATTTTTTTAAATATCGAAACACGTAGTACAAGAATGAACTTGGAAATGAGCAACAATATGGGACCTTTATGACCCACTGGGTGCTACAATGTGAATTTCTAAGGATTTTATTTTGTGTTTTTGCCTTTAAAGCCATTTTCTTTCTCTGTAACATTCAATATTCACATCTGGGAAAAAAAAAAAGTAATGCACTTATTTTACCAAACCCAACTAAGTCGCTTTTTTGCCAGTACAATGGCAACAGAACAGTACAATGCTAAGAATCACCAGTCACCAGTGGTTAAAATAACGTAGATATAAAAACATAGAGAAATGTTGATATGAAACATATTTTTGCTTCAGAAATGTTTGTTTTTGGATGACTAGGTCTGAATCTAATGAGACGAGGTATCATCAATATAATCATAATCTTTTGTGTATTGTTTCCACGGTGGGGCTTCCAACACTGGTTTACATGCTCTCTAATGACACAAAGTGCTTTTCCAAAAGCCGGAGTTTTTTTTTTTTTTTTTGAAATGGCAGCAGGGTGAGCAACACATTTGTGGCTGTCTCTAACAGTTAAGCCCTCCACTGTCCAGCTGAGCTGAGGGGATGGAGGCATGTATTGCACAGAGGGCCAAGATTCATTGCCAGATTAGGCTTCAGGCCTCTTGCTGCCAAAGCTGACAGTTCCCTGAGTTGAGGCTGACCAACACATCCGTCTGAGAGAATTGGCTGAATGGTCAGCTGCCCAGTTACCTTGAGATTACCAAAACATACAAACAGCTCTTCCATCCTGCAAAACCTTTATGTGAGTCGTTTTATAATGGTGACAGTGGAGAAGATAAGGTAAGATAAAACTTTATTCTTCCCGAACCCTCCTGAAGAAAAATGTTGTGCACCAGATGCAGGACAAAGTAGGAAATGTAAACAGGTTCAAATGTACATAGTGCAGAATAGTGCAAAATGTAATGTAGTGCAAAGGCTCTCCTGAATGTTCTGGTACCCTCAGGTACATGTTTGTTGCTTATTCATGGGTGTTTTAGCGTCTAACGTAGGCCTTCTGCCTTGAAAAATCCTTTCATAAAGCAGCTTCTATAATTTTTTTCTTCAAAAACTATGGCACCAGTCAATAAATGCAGTCAAACGTTCCAAAACAATAAATAGAATACTATTGAAACTGCATCCACAGCATCCTCTGTTGAGACCTGAATCGACCCAAATCTCCCTAACCAAAATTTGAATATGGGGCCCTATATTACTGCCAGTAATAATTTACACACACGTCAACTGATTGCTAAACATTTGCCTGCATTGATTATTTAACTATTTAACTAAAACAACAGCGAAATGTATAAATCCAGAGTTTTCTTCAGAAATATGAGCTTTTTCTGCACTCTTGGGGCCACCCGAGAGGCCAGGGGGCCCGAATCAGGTGCGTAGTTCGTTTTTGCTTTGGCCTGGCTCTGGTTGAAACAAATTTCCTCATCTGATCCAGAGCTTCTTTCGTTGAGCTCTGTAACCAGCAGCTGCCATCGCCTCATTTTGCCTTGAAGCATTTTTTATGTGAAAATAGACTAAATGCTTTTTACTCTCCGTTTGGTGAGACATATAACAGGGTGATCCAAAATAGCAAAGCAGGTCCGAAGTTTGACGCAAACGCTCTACAACTACTCTTAAAGCCACTGCAACTTATGATGGTCGACTCAAACCTCCTCCAGGGTTATGCTGACCGAAAAGATCAAATGTGTGTAGATTAAATGAAAAATGGTTTCAAACAGATCTGTGTTCAGTTTTCTAAATCATTTTTACATTTAGTCACAGAGAAGGGATAGCTTCAATGGGATATGACAGGATGTGCTTGTTGTGGTGTTCTTATTTATTCTGCAAAGGTGTAGAGAGTAAACACTGTAAACACTATACACGAGTTTATACCCCACAAAAAACAGTAACACTACGTCTGCTGATACTATGATGTCGTAGTCAAATTATAACCTCCAGACACATTTAAAATGTGGTTAGTTTGGAATGTGCAGCATGTACTTGCATTAAATAAATGCTGACAAAATTAAGGCGTAGAAGTGCAAATGCACTGTAGCTGTTTCATATGAGCATTTTCTTTTTTATATTTTTGGACCCCTGTTCACACTCCCACACAGACAACAAAGCATATGGGAAAAGGAATTTGCCTCTGAAAACACAATTCAGATCCAGAATCTCACTGTTTTCCTTTCTAAACCATAAACTGTGTAGGCACTTTGTAAAGGATATTCAATCACAGTTCAATGACACTACACTCCCATGCTCTCATAACACATAACCCACTCCTGCACCCCACTCATGGGCTCAAAACCCAAAGCTCTAATCTATCATGTGGTTAAAACTAAATCCTTATGGACACAGTTGTTTGTACTGATCTTCTTCAGGCAATTACCAGCAGATGCTTGATGAGATGTACATAATTGTGGGCCAGATTAAAGCTTTCATCTCTTTTATTTGAAAAGCTACTCGTTTTGGGGATATGCAGGTAACCAAAGTACAAGAGAAAACTGCGCATAGTATTATCTCAGTCTAGTATTGCTGGGTATTTCAATAACGTGCTAAAAGTATGTTATTCAATTTACAATATGAGTTAACAATGGCAACGGGCATATTTTCTGTATTTACTGTTTATACAGCATTGTAATGAAGAGTATAGTATTCATAGTATAACATTCACAGCAGTATTCTATTCACTGGAGTACAGTATAGTGTTCATTGGAGTATGTTCACTGCAGTATATAAACTTATTCTATTCAGTGGAGTAGAGTAAACACTTAAGAATAGTATTGCATTCACTGGAATACAGTGTGTTCACTCTAGAATAGTATATTATAAATACATATACAGTGTAGCATTCACTGGAGAATAACTTAATATAATATACTCCAGTGAATACTGTATAGTAATATAGTATTTCATTGTTTTGCAAATTGTTGAATAATAATCCAACTTTGTCTCATCACTGTTCCTGATCTTTAGGGTTTTTAACTATTTAGTTTAAAAACAACCACAATATCCCAGTGACATCTAAAACCAGAGTGAGACTTACAGGAAGCTGTTTCTCCAGGCAGTTGTTGAAGTTTTTTATTTGGTTGGGCTTCAGCTTCTTGAGTGGGATTCTTGTTTCCCCGATGAACTCATTGTGGCGAAATTTGTCCTCATCACACACTGAAATCCTGAGAGCAGAAGAACAGATGGATGATGATGAGAATGAAGTGAGGCTCAGGTTAAAGAAGAGGATTTCAACAATTAAAACCAGTTATTTCTAGCACTGGGTGTCTTTCAAAGTTTTGTGGTACCATGCAAATTTCAAGTCAAGTCATTTTTATTAGCCCAATATCACAAATTTTGAATTTGCGTCAGAGGGCTTGACAATTTGTAACTTTGCTTCCATATGGTCATCATCAATATCAATTTTATTATTGTTATTATTATTTCATGATTTTAATTCAATAAGTTATTTTGTGTAATTTGGACCTCATCATGGTAGACATACCAGACATCGATCTGATTATGATCAACAGTCACAGCCTGCTACCAGTGCCTCTTTAGGACCCTGGGGAGTGAGAGTTTGTCTTATGGTGTGTTCACTGGAAGTCGGATCAACGTAACCTCAAAGTTCAGTGCTCCTAGCGCTTCCAGCCTTACAGACGTACAACAAAACACATAACTTCTGTTTACGTCAGTAGTAGATAGCATAAATTCTATGTTGGGTTGGTGAGATTAATCCGACTTTCTGAGTTGGAGAGCCAATTTCACGTGGGGGGGTTCTGATTAAATTTCTGACTTGGAGCTTAGAAACTCTGACATTTGTGTATTAATGGAACACACCATGAAACTAAACACAAACGCCGGGCTCCCAATGCTGCTGCAATGACATTAATCCTCTGTTTTACCAACAATGTTTTCCACCTTATGCTGGGAAAGTGAAGGGATGGATCAGTGAATCTGAAGGGGACATGTTCCCCCTGTCCATAGTGACATCTGAGAGCATGGTTCACAGACACTTGGATATTGGAATTTGGCACCGGAAATTGATTAACTTTTTGATACCTGATTCATAGCGTTTCGGTCAGTGCTAGTCTGAAACCCAGCCCTACCTGGAGTCAGTCATCCTCCATCACAGGCATTCAGTTCTCACCAAAAAGACCTTCCCTTCACGACTGTATGAAACCACACTCAATAGCACTGAAGCTGGTAGTTCTACAGTGAGAGAGTTCATAAGACTTTGCTCAGCCTTGATCAGCATGACAGACCATGATGGGATAATTATGCTCTAGGAAGTGCTCAGCCATGTATGCATCAGGAATATACTGAAGTGAGATGGAGGAGAAGTCAAGAGACTCTTCAAATGATAAAATGATATTGTTCTGTCCACGTCAGAATCATTTAAATCCACATCTCGGCTTCAAAATCTTGCCGTACTGGTCTAATTTACTCAATTAGTGCAGCTTGAATTGGGTACATTCAAGCTGTTTACTTATTTTCTATCCAGTTTCCACATAAACCCATCACGCTTTTCAATGCATGAGGAAGATTCATTATGATGCACAGTATGACTGCATAGAAAACATAATGGCTGGTGGTGAAGTGAAAGGCTGAGGACAAAGACACATGCGGTGCACTTTTACTTTCCAGACTGGAGATCTATATTCCTCTCCACCATTTCATTACATTTATAATGAATGTCAATTGTGTGGGACAGAGCTGCTCTCTGCAGATCTGTCTTCAGTAAATGCAGAGGGGAGTCGCTATGTAAGCACCCCTAGTCCTGACATGACATGATTCACACTCTACATCAGACTCATGTTGTGGAATACTATTTGCTTCAAGTGTTTTTCTCTGCATAATCAGCTGCAAGGAAAAAATAAAGCCTTTGTGCACCCGACGGCATGAGTAATATGTATTAGCGCCATGGCTTGTAGGGCGCACACCATAATCAGAATCATAATGAAACGCAACAGATAAAAAAAGTCTTATCTGCTCCAGTATATGGACAGGTAGTGCTGAATTCAGATTTCCCCCCCAAAAAAGATGAACACTTTGGTCTGGGAATGTGGAGGCTTTTCTAACATCATTGTTCCTGGAAAATGGTTGATCAAGACGCTGTTATGTGAAAAGGTTTCATGATTTTTGTACAGGATAGAGTCCATCAGATCACACCTGAGAAGTTACCCAGTATTACTGTTGTTGTGGTACTTAGTGGAGTGACAACACTGTCATATTATCTCTGTTCCGCAACACAAATAACATGATATATTTGCTGATAAGGTTGTTACTTAATAACTAAGATAATTACTTTGCCAACTGTGAGATAAAGTATGACTTTAAAAATAAGTCATCTTTCACATTCAAATTCATTTGAAATAATTAGAAATAATGCAATGAAATATGAATTACAACATATGGTGATCTGATGAGTATTTTTCATTATTCATGTCCTCAGAAAGACAGATGAAAGAAAAGTTAAATGAGGGACTGCATTGCTTTTCAGAGGTTAGCGCTTAACAGAGGTTAAATCTTAACAGAGGCCAACTTAGCAGTGGCTGTCTCTTAACAGTGGCTAGCTCTTAACAAGGTTAGCACTTAGCAGAGGCTAGTTCTTAACAAACTAAGATCTTAGTACAGACTCGCTCTTAACTGAGGACAACTCTTAGCATTGGCTAGCACTTAAGGCTAGCTCTTAGCATTGATTAGCTCTTAACAAGGTTAGCTTTTAGCAGTGGATAGTTCTTAACAGAGGACAGCTCTTCGCAGTGGCTAGCTCTTAGCATAGCCTAGCTCTTAGCAGAGTCTAGCGCTGTCAGCTTTTTCTATAATCTTCCAAGAGTACACATTAAAACATTTAAGCATACAATATCTTATACATAACAAAAAGCTATTGACACACAGATTCATAACTGACTCTTTTTTGATAGTCATTTTGTCGTAAAATCCAAACGTCAAAATGTATTGAATAAATAAAGATAGATAATATAAAAACCATCCAGTGCATGCGGCCCACCTTATCATTGAGACAAATACTGCACTGTAGCCTCTAAAATGATTACGCCTATGATTATATAACCTACTTGTACTACATAGTTAACACTTTGGTAAAAATACAAGGAGCAGAACAGTAAAGTAACACTTCTGTTGCGTAACAGTGATCACAGGAAGCTTTCTATTCTCAGGTGTTGTAGTGAAATACAAATAACCAACAGAAACAGGAAGTTATCTCTCCCAGACAATGTGCTGTGTGGAGATTACAGACAAAGGCTTTCCCGTCTGGTAAAAGTGATTTGGGTGTATCACTGGCACAGGGACGAGCGTCATGAATTTTGGTGAGAAAAGAAAACACTGGGTAAATAACAGCAGTCATTTCTTGGTCAAATGGCTGTTGTCAAATGCAGGCTGTAATGCAGTGATTTACCTCAACAAACATGAAGAGAAGCCGTCAAGCATCATGGCTGCCTCCTGAAAGTGATTTTCTGAAGCTTCTCTGAACGATTAAATCTACTACAACATGAAGCGTCACGTTTTCTTCATATTTTTAGTTTATTTCGCTCACATTATTTTCCTTTCCATCCTCACTTCCTTCCTTCCTTTCCTTTCCTTTCCATATATCTCATCTCTTTTGCCCTCAACATTTCCCTCCGCCCTCCCTCCTTCACTTCCTTCCTGTCTCTCTCTTCGTTAATTAACAGGACATTAGTTGTATGCATTACCTGAGCGTTTTGCGGACCATATCCTCATCTGTAATGCCGTAGTAGGTCAGGGTCTCACTCCAGACAGGGTTGAGTGTGTTGTGCAGGGTCTTGGTTCGAAGTTTATTGGCCTGAAACACAAACCGAGATGTTTTGCCATTTAACAGGACTGAACATCATTACTGATGAACTGTTCATCCCTCAGGCATCAAGTTTCACTGGAATGCTGCCAGAATCACATAAACATCCCCTAAATGTACAAAGCCTCTTCGCTAATGGTGGAAATATGTTGATGCACTGACGTCTGGTGCCCCAAACATAAACTCACCGCTGCATATTTACCACCACAGAGAATGACTAAGAAACTAAGAAAAGAATGCATTAACATGAAGTGATGGGCATAATCAAAGCAATAAAGGAAGTGAATGATTCTGAAAACACTGAAGACAAAAGCCTTAAAAATTCAGTTTATGCTCTGTCTGTTCCTGTTTCTGTCAGCGATCACTGACTTTAATCAGGCATCAAATTCAGAAAATCAACAGCTTAAGTAATTGGTAATTGATGACACGTTAATTCTGTGAGACAAGCAACACATTGATCTATAGACTCATAATTAGAAGTACGAAAAAGGGAATAATATTATATGAAGTAAAAAGAGAAGTTAAAAATACAGCCAGGTTCAATCTAAACCAGAAATAATTTACAAAAATGGCATTTTAACTATCAAGAATTGAGCCAATAAATATCCCAGTGGCGTCAGGCTGTTTCTAAGCATCTCCACTGATGCTTTACTTGAGTAATATTGTGTCGCTGAATGCACGTCAAGGTGAAGATGATGATGTTGGCCGCGAGTCATGGATGAGAGCGTATGAGTTTAATCAATTAGCTAGTGTGGTTATTTGCAAGTCTGATGGCAGGGATCCATGTAATAAGTCTCGCTGATTGGTTCTCCCTCAATCAGCCGTTGATTCCCACAGGAAGGGTGTTGAACACACAAACCACATTTTGTATAAAAATGCAAATGACGCCTTCATAGCTCAGTGCTAACAGCACATGCACCAGCAGATTGAATGTGCATTGTTGATGGTTATCGGCCCCATAGATATAGGTTAGAAGGGGCCTGCTGCACCTACTATTAGGTTCAGCAACACTGACTAATTTTTCCATACCGAAACCACAATCCTTTTTCCTCAGAGCAGTCAATGCTCACACCATACACTGAATATGAAAACCTCATCACATAACACATGAATTATGGGAGAATAAGTGCAATAAACTGAGCAGTAACTGTGTATTTTGCACAACTGTGCAATAACTGGGCATGAAATACTTACCTGTGCAATAACAGGAACTTAACAGCAATAATTGTGCAATTGTCTTCTGTAAAAACTGTAAATACCGTTTACTACATGTTACTATATATCTTAATTATTTATGTTTCAATGCTTTATTGGCTGTATATTTGCAAATCATAATAGTGTTGTATTATCTGTTATACGATGACAATAAAACTAACCATGTAGTTTTGTTGTCTAAAAATTAATGGTCATATTAGAAGCTCATTTGCAAGTTCGTACTTGTATTTAGTGTTTCTACCAAAACATGTTTTCACGTTTCAAGAATGAATATGGGGCCTTTAAGTTTTAATTTCATAGCATGTAGGTGCATTCTGATGTATTATTACAGAAGTGATGACCACTGATAAGGATTCCAGCCTTTGGACTATTGTTGCATATCGTGTCACAGACCAATGGGTGACATCACAGTGACTATAGTACATTCTCTTATTACACACACCAAATTCGTTTAATTGCTCATTTATTTCCTCAGTATTTTCTTTTCCCAAATTTTTGATCTTGTCAGAGTTTAATATCTCTGAAAAAGCATTTGAAATAGTGCTTCTCACTGATTGCTGGGGTGAATATCAAAATAATTATCCCTAGTAGATGTATGACAACCACTTGCAGAGAACAGAAAGATGTATTGTATTGTATTGTAATGTGAGTATTCAGCTTCAAGTTCAAAGTTACCATCCGCTGTGAAGGTCAATGTTTCTGACTGTAGGTAAGGACACTTATCATTTTAAACACCCTGCGTGGTATTTCCTAAGTGGATTGTTGGCAGGATGGCAAAAAGCAGGAGAAGTGACTAATTGAATTACAGTGTAATCAGTTACTTATGAGTGGGCATGTCAATAAATCACAATGAAGTGGATCGACCTGAAGTTGTGACTCAACAAGTATTTAATTAAAGCCTTGAATGGGTCAGATCCTTGAAATGACATGTCAGAGTGAAAAGGCTGCTGGTTCTGGGGTGATGAAAGCAGTGAATCAAACAGATAAAGAGAAAGAGTTTTCTCTATATCAGCAGGCATCAAAGGGGAAATAATTTCACCACCCGTTCACAGATCGAGGGTACAAATGAATAGTCTGAAGTCATTTTAGCCACTGAGGTTAAAAAGTCTCTGCCCTCAAGACAATTATTGCAATGTTTTAGCACAGACCTCCAGACCTCCAACTAGTTTATAATATATTATATCTATTTATACCAGAAGGAGATGGAGTGAGAGGTCAGCGGGAGTAAAATACACAATAATCATCTGCAACCCAGTGTTAACCACAACAAGTCCTTCTCAGAAATCTACTGATTGAAAACTGTTTGACTCCTGTATCTCATTAATATTATCTATGTTTTTTATTCAAACAGAAAATAAGGGTAAATTGTCTTTTCTTAAGCACGATGTCACACCATATTATGAAAAAAATGGCTTGAGGTTTCTTAGATTCAACACAAAGCTCCTGTCCAAACTCGGAGAAACAGAAAAGTCCAGTGAAAGATCTGGTCATTTATTAAAAGTAAGAACAAAAACATTGATTTCATATATAGCATAACTTCACTTTTGACATTGGAAAATGCACAGTACTGTACAAGTCATTGAAAACTGAAACTGAAAAATGGAAAACCATGGATACATTGAATTTTGACTTTTCTGAACCAAAAGCATGTTTCATACTATCATTTCTACACAGCTTTTATCAATTTTAGATGTTTTAGCTACTCACATTGTTATTTACATTTATGTGTAGGCAACAAAACCACTGGGGTTAGGTTTGAATAATGGAGCAGGTTAACATGGCATTACCATAAAGTTAACAGTCAGCCTGGTCATTCGGAGCATTTGACACTTGGTGGGTGTTAATTTCACACGATGGTGACATAATTCATCATAGTGAACAGTAGCTGCTGCTGGATAGATGACATCATAACAGACATAGTTTACACCTTTTTTATTCAACTTTCAATCATGCCTTTGGGGTATTAGCTTTGGCCATGAAGCCATTCATCTGTCAGACAAAAGAAAAGACACTGACTTCATTTCAAGGTTATCTAAATAAAATGATTGATTTGGTGTCTCAGTGAATAGAAGTAACAATTCCAACCTCCTTTTTTTTTTATCCAAAATGAGGTCTTTAACGTCAATAAATTAAGTCAAACACTGAAATTTAATTTCATCAGGTGGAGAATGTGAAGCTCCTGTCTGCACACATTTTACCTGGTACTATTTTAGCAATGCAATATTATGATGAGTATCAAAGTATAAATGGCTTATTATTCCTTATTTTATGTAGCTACTGTTTCCCATTTTTAACTGCACCAGTTAATCACCCTGTGTTCTTGTGAAAACATCATAATTCTGCAGCATCTAATCCCTGTCAGTAATCGACAGTTAAATCTGAAATAATTACAGGCATTTTAGTGTGTTTAATTGTGGTTTCAATGGAGATGAAACTGTGATCTGGCTTTGCAGCAGAGCGTGAAACTTCACTTCTTATTAGAGTGCGAGCTGAATTTATGACCTCTTTAGTGGGTCTTAATGAGGCTCTTAGGCCGAGCCTAATGATTATTTTGAGAGCAAGCTGAGAGAAGTATCAGAGTGGGGAGAAGGTGACGGCATCTTGTTTTTACTGACTGGGATATGAGGAAGGCCTGCGTGAGACCTCCAACTGAGACGAGAGACAAATCCCTAGAAGCCGCAAGCTCTTGTGGAGTTGTATTTCACTAACCAGGAAAATAATCCATGACATTTCATTTAAATACACCACAGCACCATATAACCCTAATGTGACTCCAGTCTATGTGGGAGACAAATGATCTCAAGTAATTACAGTGCACAAACCAAGCTTTTCCTGAAGAGCAGATTCCCCTAAAATGACCATCTGTTCTCAGAAAGGTTTTTTTGAGATGTGACAGCTGACTTTGGTCATTTAGGCAACTAAACTACTGAGAAAAACATCAAAGTTTGGTTTAAAATATGCAACGTCACCATCGTCACCAACATCACAATATCGCAAAAATCAGCAACGTCACCAACCTCACCAATGTCGCGAAAATCAGCAACGTCACCAACATCACCAGCGCCACCAACCTCACCAATGTCGCAAAAATCACCAATGTCACCACCCATACAGAAAAGAAACATTAAAAAAATTTATGAATGGTGTATGATTTACTCTTGAAAGTGGCCACTTTTGCATTCTTTTCATACAAGATAATAAAAAGAAGTATAAGGACATTGCATATATCATTACATGTGTCATATACTATTCTGATAAATACCCAAGTCATACAAGTTTAATTTTGTTTAAATTTACTAAGGATATTATATCTGGATTCACTGTTGTATGCTTTACATACAAGTTTCATACAAAGGAGATTTTCTTTGTATCTCAGTATTCTTATACTTCTTTTTATTATATTGTATGAAAAGAATGCAAAAGTGGCAATTTTCAAGAGTAAATCACTTACTATTCATGAATTTCAGTCCATTTTTTAATAAGTTTTTTCTGTTTCTTTTCCGTATGGGCAACGTCACAAATGTCACCAACGTGTCACCAGTGTCACTGGTGCTGGTAATGGTGAATGTACTGATATGGTTTTATCACAGAATGTAATTCAATATTCAATGATCTAAAACAATAAATTAATCATATTTAAAAACTTTGTGACTCCTATTCAAACCCACACTTAACACTCTGAGCAGCAATTACCTTGTCCAACTCATCAAGTGATGATTCACTGCTGATTGAGTCATTTACTGTCAAAGGTTTAGAATATTTTTAGCCTGGACCACTGCAACAGAGTATATATACAGTATATGTAGAGTCATACTTTAGTAGTGTTTTTTTCTAATTCTTCTAAACGATACTCATTCTTCATGTTTGTCTCTGCAGAATAAAGAGCACACAAACATGTTTTAAAGTCAGGCCATCCTAACCAGGGCTTTTACAGGAGATGTTTTGCTGTGTAAACTATAATCTTTGAATAGAAAAAAAAACACTATGCTGCAAAAAATCATTGAAATTATCCTCAGGCTGCGAAGAGCATACCCAGCAATCTGGTCAAAGGCTGTTTCAAAATCTGTGGATTAAATCTATTGGACAGATATTATCCCAGTTGCCATATTTCTCCTGTAACCGCAGTGATTAAAGGGTGGAGCTGTCCAATTCAGACCAACAGCAGGCTGAAAACTGTTGATTTGTTTTATGGGTCTATTACATGTGTTGTGCGACAATTATTACACTACTGTTTCATTGCTGTTGTTAGGCCCAGGGCTTTCTGAATGGCTAAGTACACATTCTCAAGCTAATAATCAGAACTCTATCTGTGCATGCTCCCTAATTAGTCCATTTTTTCAATTTCAAGAAAACAAGTTGCATCACAACAAACCATCTGTGCGCACATATCAGTCAGTAATTTATTCCAGTCAGATGTAGAGCAATTGTAAATGATGTTGAGGCAGTTTTTTTGTATATGCACTGCACAATAAAAGTCACAGTAATGCATTGTATGGCTGAGCATACAATAAAGGATGGCAGATGCATGGCTGACATTAGGACTCTTTCCATCTGTCTGCAGAGATGCAACAGATGCATCCAGTTTATTCTGAGTCTTGAGTTCAGAGAGCCAGAATGACCTTGAAGAGAATATAATAATGCACCGTATCCTCATGCAACTGTTCTTATGTGTCCTATTTCCCTTTCCTATGGATATCCAGTTACCAGAGCTGTCAGGAGTATTTCTTTTGAATCACAACTCTTTGCAGAATTTCCATAGTTAATTGTGATTAATCACGTTTTATTTCACATTTACCATTTAAAATTCCATTATTAATAATTCCCCATATGGTTTTTTTTTCAGATTATATTAACAATGATTCTTTGAACAATGATTGCAGTTAACAACAAGCCAATCGGAGCCAGTCTGATTAGCTGCACTAGCATTAGCTTAGCTTGTACTTCCCTGATATTTTAACTTTAAACATATTATGTTTGATGTCTCCACACACATACACAACATGTTCAGACAACAAAACTACTTAGGTTTAGGAAAAGATGGTGGTTTTGGGTTAACATAACTAAAGAACGAAAGAAAGGAATGAAAATTATGTGAAAAATAAATGCATGTTGACCATGATGCTGTTAATGTCACTGGTTATGGGTCACAATTACATGGATTACATGCAAATTGGTTTGATGGATACAAATTATTACGCATTTATTTTTCTAGCTACAAGTGCAGACAGTGTACAAGAACACCCTGAATAATAACTCTGTTATATTCTCACAAAGGGAAGTCAGTTGGCATGGGCTGCTGTTTCTGTTGATATTTAAATCTGAGTGTGATATCAATAGTTTTGCAATAATAACAGCAACTCTGCTGAGTTTAGCAACCATATCATGAAATCTACTGCACACTGCAGCGAAATAAATCATTTCCCCCTTGACGGCCTCCTCTGGAAATACTGTTTTCTAAATGGTTGTTGCTGTGGTGTGTTTTTTCATTTTTCACCCATCATATATGCCAGGGTCTCTAGTCACTAGTCTAGTCACCCAAGGAAGCCTGAGCAGAACAAAATAAAAAGGTAATACAGAGCCTGACAAGCTGAATCTGAATGGTCACTATAAAGAGGATAGGCCATTTCAATATAGGTAACAACATGGCCTTTTTCTATGGTGTCAACCTAATTTTTCACTCGACTACAAACAACAATCGAAGAATATATTACATTTTGTTTGCTACCAATTTTATTTTCTGGTGTGTGTGAGCAGTATTTTTTTTTTTTTGTCTCCACTGATTTTTGTGAAGTGATTTTTTTTTGTCTTTAAAGTTTCTATTTTGTTTTGTCTATTTTCTATTTTTGCCAAGCAGTCACTGGTAAGATGCTTTGAAGTTTAACATGGACAATAATATATTTCATTTTACTTTGTATTGTATGTTGGTGACCTTGGTGATGTTGGTGACGACAGTGATGTATTGTATGTATTGTATAACTGGTGAAGTTTAAATTGGCCACAGTAAATTAGAAATGAGTATTGTGCAGTTACATGGTTATTCATCTTTCCTCTACGTATCCCTCAGATGTGACTGCACACATAACAGTGGCCTAAAGTCACGAAACAATTATAAAGTTCAGATCAAAAGAACAAATGAATTGAGTTTGAAAAGGTATTAGATGAAAAGGAGACGTGTGTCACGTAGGTGGATAATCACACAGTTTTAGCTTTCAATAAGCTGCTTTAGTGCAGTGTACTCATTCACAGGATCTCTATTAGTGAAAGAAATAAATCAATCTCAAGGTCTGAGACTGTGTGTAAGAAGTGGGTGTAGTCACTGTGACGTCACCTGTTGGTTCGTGGAGTGTGATTTTTGCTGTTTGTTGTCATTTTGTTTCTTTTGCAAATAGAAGTGACGAGTGGGTGGAGCTCAGTGTGACCGAACACTGAATAGTTGACCAAAATGTTACAGTTAACTTTGGTGAACTCGAAACACACACTGTTAAATGGTTAAATTTCTGGTCTGTTTGACTTCTCTGACTGCGTAATATGTTATCCGACTCCATAGCTACGGAGACCCCTCAAGCCCTCGCACTTATCCGTCGGTTGTGCAGCCCTGCCGTGAAATGCTCCCCCTCGGAAAGTGAAGCAATTCACCTTAATATCGCTGATAAAAGCAGAGGAAAATACTATTTTACGATTTAATTATTTGTGAGGGAGATAGAAGAGAAGAACATCGGTTGCTTACAGTCTTTCAAGCTCCTCTAAAGAGAGAAAATAACAGATGTTCTTCTCAACAAAAAAATCGGATAATAGCAAATGCAAACCAATAACATTCCGTATGATCTGTGGGAATATACCCCAGCCATAATTACAAAATGAATTAAATGGATTTTTTGAGCAAATTGAATATATTGGACTTGCGTTTCACAAGGTTAATCGATACTTTAGTTTCTGTCCTGTCCGTGCTCCTGCAAAAACTTGAAACTAGAGACTGAGACATGAAATCATGTTAACAATGTTTACTGAGGGAATAAATCAAGAGAGAAGTAGGTTCATTTTCTATGAGACTGATATACAACCAGTAGATTTAAGGAGCATCAGTTTTGACTTAGATGTTGTCACCTCAGTGAGTCATTTAAGATACATTTCCATCTTTGGGTCCTATACATGTGATCATAGAGGTGGAGAAGCAGTGGGTCTGGAGATCATTGAAATCTTTTTACCACAACAGATCAGTTGAATCTCATATACTTTGACATGAAGCAGAGCGACACTCGACTCACAGCATGAAACACATCCAGCTTTCGCAGTAGAAGCGTGTCGTTAAGTAGGTACATTAGGTCAGCCGGTTAATGTTGTTTTCATTGATGAAGCCCTGCACTGCGGTGCTCCCCACATCATGAAACCCATTATTAGCCTTCTCCTCATGTGGGTCCACTTACAGCCCTGAGGAAACCACAAGAATCTTCACTATTAAATATATGATATCCTGAAAACTCAGACTTTCCTGACCAGTAAAATTTAATACACTTGAAATTGAAATTTTAATGCAATTAAAATAAAAATGGCACCAAACAACACAAAATGTGTATGTACTGCAGTTAAATCTGTAAAGGTTCCTGTTCATAATACTTGACAAATATATTTATGGTCCTTGTGATCGTACACTGAAAGGTGTGGTCTGCCATAATGTTTTAAGCCCTTGAATACTTTATTAGTATTCTTCTGATTTATGATCTGCATCTCAAATGGATCTTCAGGTTGGTAGAATGATAAGAGACATGCACAAATGTCCAGCTAACAGTAGTAAATCCTGCAGATGATGATTATTACCTCCACCAAGGAGGTGATGTTTTCACCATGGATGGTTTATTTGTATGTTTGTTGGTTTGCAAAATAACTCAAAAAGTTATGGACGGATTTTGACGAATTTTTCAGGGTTGGTCAGAAGTGGCCTAACTTAAAACTGATATTTGGTGAAGACCTTGAATTAGATCTGATCACCACCAAAAATTAATCAATTTTAAGTTATGCCACTTCTGACCAATCCTGAAAATTTCATCAAAACATCCATAATTTTTGCGTTACTTTGCAAACCGACAAATAAACAAACCCTGGTGAAAACATAACCTCCTTGGTGGTGGGGATAATAAAAAAGTCACCGCCTCCACCTTGGTGGAGTTCTGCGCTCTCTGAGTGCTTTCCTAGTTAAAGTTAATGTTTCGCTCACCTTGCTGGCTCCAGGCAGGAGGTGCAACTTGACGTAAGGGTCAGAAAGCCCGTTGTGGTCCATCGGCTTGAGTCCCTGTGAATCAAACACAGACTAGCGATCATGATGCAATGTGACTGAGAATCTGACATACAAATAATAATAATGACATAGAAAAGAAGTCCTTCAGTGTTTCTATTGTTACTATTACTATTTAATTACTTTGTGTCTCTTTCTAGTCATTTAGTGCCTCCTTGAGGTCCTTTTGTGTCTCTTTTTGGTCATTTTGTGTCTGTCGAGGTCGTTTTGTCTCTGATTGTTGTCATTTTGTGTCTTTTTGTTCATCTTTTCAAATCATTCCTTCTACCGTACATGCTGCTTCTTATTTTTCTCAGTGAATCACTACATCTGGTTGCGGTCTCTGAAACATTCAGTCCAGCACCGTCTCAGCTGGAGAGACCCTCCACATCACCCTGAGAAACACTGAAGTGAATCAGGGAACTGACCAAAAGAAAAGAGGTTTTACGTTCCTTTGAAGAGCAAATCAATGAGACTCAAAGAGAGAGCAGGACGGAAAGGTCACTCTCACATTGACCAAATAAAATAACACCGTGTCGGTGCCCACAGAGTAAATTAAAGTGAAAGGATGAAATGTGGAGGGAATAAACAGAATAAATTGAAACCTCAATCAAAATATCCACGTGTACAGCGCAGGGAGGTTTTCTTTGATTTTGTCTGACCTCTCTCAGTTTTGAGATCATTCAGGTTGGCAACTCGTTCAGAGTTAAAACTCAAACTAGATCCATAAAGACAGAAAGTCTCATCCATAATCGTGTCATGGCTGTCAGGTGGTTGATAAGGGCAAGGATTTCTCATAAGTCTGTGAAATGATTCATGATTCAGATGATCCTGTTAATTATACATATCAATATTGACCCTAACAAAAATGCCTTGAATGATTAATAGCCATAAATTAGTCAGGCCTACTTGATGTTGATGCACACAAAAACCATAAAGGATGAAAAACAACAATGACAATGTGTGCAAAAACACTAAATATATTTCAAGAAAATACAGTATATATGTAAAAATGGTGGAATCTGAATATGGCTATTGAGTATTGCACATAAAGTAGTCAAAAATGGAGCTGATCCTGAATTTTAGACTCATTCACACCCATCTTTGAAACGTTAAAAACGTTTTGTGTTGTCTAAAATCAAAAGATTTTCAGTTCATGGCGAAACAAAATGAGTAATTTATAGATGATCAAAGTTGTTTTTCTGCAAATCAACTTAAATTAATCACTTCTTCTTTTCTCATAAAAAAAAAAACCTGTCGAACCACACACTTCCTGTTTCTTTGTTTGTCTCCACCATCTTTATTTAGTCACAAAAACAGAACGTATAGTCAGAGGGGGTGGAAGTGAGAGTGTGAATGTGGGTGTGCAGTGCTTTATATAGTGTAGAGATGTATGCTCATATAGGAGGAGAAGAATCAAACACAGGACGGTCATTTTCACTAATGCTTTTCTTTCTGCACTAGTGACAGTACTTCCATCCATGCTTTACCAAGTACATTCACTATAGATGCACCATTCACCCTGAGAGCTAAATTTTTATTTAAAACATTATTTTATATTCATGATTACGTTTAGATGTCTGTATCAGACAATTCATTATTAATACTGTTGATACTATTGTGCAACAGAATGCAGTAAAATTCTGCTTTTACAGGTTCAACATTTGAGAGAATTCACAGCCATGAAGCATCTGCTGCATTTAGAAATGTGGAACAATATTAAGCTTGAAAATAGATAGCAGCAATCTAACGACCTACGAAAAAAATGAAAAGAAACACTCAGTGGTTATAAATCTCTGTCTCTGCAGTGTTTTAGTATTCCTGAAAAAAAAAAACCCTGACTGTTCACCACTTGTTTATCTTTTATGGCTGCACTGTACGGCCTTCTGGTTTGTGCCTCTCCTACAATTGATTTCACTCTGTGTGATTGCTGCTGCAAAATATTGAGTCTGGAAATGTGAGCTGTACTATTTTACAATTTGTTGGTGAAACTCTCTGAGTGTCCAAAATATTCTATACTGAAAACAAAAAATAAGAAGTATAATGTTATAAATTATACCTGTGCATGTAATATAAATGTGAGAATTATTTGCACCTAACTGGTTATATTAGGAGACATGGGATGGAAATCATGTTAGGCTTGTTGACAGATTTGTATAGCTCGCTCATGGAATTAGATATATACAGTATATGCATGAATAGAGAGTACATATCCACTTCATGAAGTAATCTATCACATTACCCATTAAAAGTATCAACAACCTGCCAATCAGCAGGAAGCCATGCCCTAAAGCATCTTCTGCTTTATGGTTTAGCCATACTGTTTTATGGTATCATAATTTACTAAATGAACATCATGTTGTACTGAGTTAAAACAAGAGACTGAGGCCATAAACTCGTGTTTACAATGTTTACTGAGGGAATAACTCAAGAGAGAAGTAGGATATATTTTCTATACAACCAGAAGAGTCGCCCCCTGCTGGTTGATGGACAGAATGCAGATTCAGCATTGACTGGAACCCATCTGGTACATATAAATTCTGTTTATCTGTGGCTTGTTGTCCTTGTTTTTAAATGCATGTCTAGTTCCAGCCTTCTGTAAATAGTTTTTTTTTTTTTTATAAATAACTTTGTGAGCAACTTTTAAATACAGTCAAATTCCTTGGGTGTGAATACATACTTGGAAAATAAAGCTGATTCAGATATATTAATGCACAGAATGAATAACAATACTTATAAACCATATGGCTTTGTGTTCTTACAATGCAAGGATTATAATATCTTTAATAAATCTTCCGTATCTCTAAAAACAGAAAGAAATTCTCAATTATTAAGCCCGATACCATTATTTAAATTGGTTCTGGCCTCTATGGTTCTTTCTTTTCCTTAAAATAGGGTGGAAAGAAAACAAAATATTACCTCTAATCACCTGTAATTACGAGGCTTAACAGAGAAGCTGGGCTGGAAGCACTCAGCAGGTATTACTGGCAGCAAAATGGAAATAATAAGGAAAGGCTGTATTGCTTCAGAATAAAGCCATAGTGACACTAATTCATGTACATTTATATGTTTTAACAGCACATATGTCAGATATCAGTGAGATCTCACTTCAGCATAATTATATTTGTTGTTAGATAGGAAAAGCTTTTTTTTTTAGGATTTTTTTCATACTCTACAGTCTATTTTAAAGGACTATTTCACCCACACAGTTACGGTTTGTAAATACATGTTTTGATATAGTTTTGATGTTCTTAAACCTGGCCCAATTACTTCATGTCATTAAAACCGTTCTCATGTTTTTGGAAAGGCTTTAAGCCAGAAAAACAAACATTTCAAAGATAACACAGATGGACATTAAGTTAATGTTCCGACATGTCTGAGGACACAATGTGTCGACACAAATACAGTAACAGGTGTTTGAATTAATGCTGCACTCTGCTGAAGCACAGTGAGTTTCTGGTGCTGTTCTGAAGAGAAATTAATGGTCTGAATGTGTGAATCAAGGCTTCACAATGCTAAATAAACAACTTACTATACATCGAGATATAAATGTTTTTTTTCAATTTCTACATTGGGAAAGTTGCAAAACACTTCCTGTATGTGCACGCATGCTTGGCACAAAAGCCATTTTCTTCACTTGAGACCAGTCCACTTATGGTGAAATTGTTTTAGGGTTTGCCCATGATTTCCACTGAAAAAGTGAAGGAGAACGTATGTGTAGCCTGAGAGGCAAAACCCAGGGCAAAATATCCACACTGCTGGTGCTCATTGAGCTTAATTGGTGTCATATTTAGATCCAGAAGAGCTGATCAACATTTTCATCAACTCTCTTCTCTCATTTGAGTTTTGGCAGCTGGACAGAGACTTAACTGCTATGAACAGACAGAAGATGTTTTTCCTTAACTAAGTGGTTTTCTAGTCTGAACCTGTTACTGTTTTTCTAGTCTGAACCAATTACTGGTTTTCTAGAACTATTGTGGGTGCTCATGACTATAATTAAACAGTGCTTTGTGTATGTTTATAATGCATTATATGAGGCTGTCTGCTGCCACACTGAGGACTGTAAGGTTCAACAAAATAAAAGCTCCAGCTGGAGGTGGGATGAGGGGTCCTGCTATCTGAAAACGAGGCGATGCGACATGGCCAACATTCACTCTGCAGCTCTAATCTCAGCGCCAGCCGTGACCCTTTCTCCTCAATCTTGTTTCTGATTTCCTCCTTCCTCATCTCAGCAGCAGCAGCCCAGCTGAACTAAACACAGTGAAATATGCGGCTATATATGTACACACATATATGTAACACACATGATCTGACATACAAACACTAACTTTGTCTTCAACTCCTTTTTCATTGATTGATTTGTTATTTCTGCTGTGCCCTTGCTGATGTTTAGCAGTGCTTTTCACCTGGTTACCACACAGTGGGGTTAAACCACAAGAGCGTCATCGCGTCGTCTTCATTTACCTCTATTGTGGCCTTCAGCAAACACCTGGGCTATCATTTAAGTGGAGGCACATTATGAAGGGCTGAATCGGAGCAAACAGACAGCTGCGTCATGCCGCTGATTGCAAGAGCACACTGTGAATACTCGGTTGATCATAATTACCGAGGGTTGGAGGAAAAATGACCACTGCCAGAGGCAGATGGGTAACATGCATCAGTGTGGCCACACACCTCCCATCTCACACATACTCATCCACAGCAGCTCCCTTGAATAACAGCCTTTAAATGCTGTGAAATGAAGTCGAGCTGTCTTTGTTTTGTGGAGATGATGAGTAGTGATGGTGGGTGGGGGGTTTGGAGTGTTTGGTGTTGTCCAGTTTGGATCTGAAAGCATCGTAATGAACAGAAAAGGAGGACGTTCTCTCAAAGAGTCACGTTCAAATACTGCAGGAAGCTTTATTAACTTTACATCTACTATATATATCACAAGCCCTGTCTCCCAAAAATAACAATATCCAGTACAACATTTTGATTTGTGTGAATTATGTTTGTATTGATAGTTGTAATAGATCTAAAAACACAAGACTGATTTTCATTCCCACTGTATCAAAAAGTGATGGCCATCACGACACACCAGGCTTCCTATTAACTGTAATGTAAACCAGTTCAGTGCAACAGTAAACACTCATGGGAAAGAGAAGCAAAAACTCAAAGAAACACAAGACTTTTATCCAGGAGACCTACTGTTTATGTCTCCACATTTAGTTTCACTTTCACTTTACAGCTGTTTTCACTCTAAATATATAGCACTTTTAATCCCAACCATGATGATTTTCTTCCTGAATCTTAATGTGCCCAAAAGTCCCATTCCTTGGACCCAACAGCCCCTGTAGACCAGAGAGATAAAACGTCTTCTCACCCAGTAGCACAGTAATAATATATGAATATGTGAAGGGTTACTCAGCCAGTCAGTAACCAGGATGTAACCTTCCTTCCATCACACAGTTTTGTCGATTGCCTCCGCCAAGGAGGTTATGTTTTCACCACTCTGTTTATGTGTTGGTTTGCAAAATAACTCAAAAAGTTATGGACGGATTTTGATGAAATTTTCAGGATTGGTCAGAAGTGGCCTCAATTAAAACTGACTAATTTTTGGTGGTAATCAGATCTGATTCAAGGTCATCAAGGTCAAATGAAAGGTCAGGCCATAGTAATGTATGGGAGATTTCACATAATTCTCAACGCAGGTCTCTCTTCAAAATGAGATTATCTGTATGAATAAAGGTTTAATAATAACGCTCAAGGGTGTACAATTTTCAGCCAATTATCACCTAATTTGGTATATAAACTAATATAGGAATCCAGTTTGGTCAAGATCAGTAAAAGGTCAATGTCACCAAGGTCAAATATGCGTTTTTAACCATGACTTTGTGTAGGAAGGAGCTAAAGCAATGCAACTGGTCTCAAAATATCCGGAAAAGAATTCTCAATTTATAATCTTGGACATTCTTATAGTCAAATATTAATATTTTCTGAGATAATAAACTGTGACACTGTAATCTAACTTGTTGCACATAAACAACATTGTTAGAGATCTGTATTTTAGGTTCATGGTATTACTGGCTAGTTCCATCAAGTATATTTATACACAAAACTGTTTTGTGTATTGTTGATGGGTATTGTGTATCGGTGCTTGTTTTCCACGGTGCTTTCAGCCTCTTCGTCAAGCCGGGCATATGTCTCCATTAACATATCTGACTGGGCTGCTAACAGGCTGGTGGGGGAGGCATCCATCAGCGGCAGCAGATAACAGGATGGAGGGAGCTGACACACCGTCATGTTAAGGAAGGGGTTAACACTTCAGGGCCCACCTGGGATCAGCCGAGGCGCTCGGGTCAAGGCGACGGCGGCGTGATGGAAGTAGGTGACATGGAGAGCCGGCAGATGGGTCCCATTCATCACCGATGAACGTCAACGGTGATGATGGAGGGGCTTAAGGAGGAAGTGGAGGTGGAGGTGAGGGTGGAGGCAGGGTCACACTGGGACACGTTAGTTTCAATGTCACTCATGTCATTGATAACGTCTCATTGATTTTGTGGAAAGAGCAGGAGAGGCTGATTTGTGTGTTTTTTGTTTTTTTTTACTCCAGCTATCTGGAGGTGACTCGCTTGTTTTGCTGCATGTTGTATTTTTGTTTCTTGCAGTAAAGCAGCCAAACGTCACAGATGTTTAACCTCGGGTGAAAGGTCAATATCCTGACACCAAACGGAGGTGTTTGTTTGTTTGTGAGCTGGGAGGACAGACACCTTTATTGATATTTCTTATTAAAAAAATAATAAATAAATAAATACTCTGCTAAATTTTTACAATGTAATTTCACAACTCTTGACTTGGGTATCGCTCAAAAATTTTTTATTCGATGCCAACTTTGATACCTTTGTTTTGATACCGGTTCCAGAATTATACTTTTTTTTTTCAATGCCTCAATAAGTTACACTAAGAGACATTAAAAACGCAACATTGTATTTTTTTTTAATATTAATTTGAATTTTCATAATTTATTGGGCGACTTCACTTGGTATGATACTGAATATGAATGAACAAAAGCAACAGTAGAAAAATGAATCGACATGGATTACAAATGTCAGTATCTTGTGTGATCGTTGTGGCATAGACATGATGAGCGCGTTGATTTCGGCCACTGGAATCGCTTCCCACTCTTCCAAGAGTGCAGTACGGAGATCAGCAACCGTCACCGGCAGTGGAACACGACGCCGTACACGGCGATCCAGATTGTCCCAAAGGTGTTCAATCGGATTCATATCCGGGGAATAAGGCGGCCAGTCCATAACCTGCACATTATGTCTGTGCATAACGTGCCTGCAGGCGTGAGATCTGTGGACACCAAAATGCCTGGCTACCCTCGCTTCGGTCATTCTGGATCTCAGCATACCGATGGTCTGCTCCCTCATGTTTGCTGCTAAGCGTGGCATGGTGACCGTCTGTGACAGCTTACATTTTTCCTCCGGGTTTTTAAAGCCTTGACCAGTTGAGCTCAAATCACCAAAAGAACTCATTGAAAGCTTTCAAACAATGTCCTAACGAATCACACATGCAAAAACAGGGATTGGTACGGTCTGCCACGTTAATTTATTGTTTGAGCTGAAAAATGTGGCTCCATAGTTTCAATAGCCACGAGTGGTAGGAAACAAAACATTCTTTTGTCTACAAAGTAGTTGTATCCAATTTTATTTTACATTGACTTTGTTGCGTTTTTAATGCCTCTTAATGTATTTTTGTGTAATTTTCACTTAAATCATGATTGTCATCAATATTAAGTTTATCATATCATCTTTGCTATTATTATTACTACTTCTTCTATTATTATGACTATATATTATTATTTTAGGATTTCAACTTAATAAGTATCTTTTTGTATAATTTGGGCTTTATCATGGTAGACATACCAGACAATGGTTCTTTGCTTTTGTTCACAAACCAACGGGTGACGTCACGATAGCTCCGTCCACTCTTTATATACAGTCTATGCTCCCAGCCTTACAGATAGTCAGTAGCAGATAGCATGAATTCTATGTCTGGTTGGTGAGATTCACGGGGGGTTCTGATTTAAATTCTGACTTGGAGCGTGGAAATTCTGACATTCATGTACAACTGGAACCCACCATGAAGCTAAACACAAACACCAGGCACCCAGTGCTGCTGCGATGACATCACTCCTCTGTTTTACCGATGATATTTGTCTCCTTATGTAGCAATGTGGGGGGATGGATCGATGTCACTATGAATCTGAAGGGGACATGTCCCCCTGTCCATAGTTCCATCTGAGAACATGGCTCACAGACCATTGAGTATCAGATCATGGCACCGAAAGATGATTAATTTAATACCTGATAGGATCAGAGCTTTTTGGTTGGTGCAACAAAAGTATCAAAGTTCGGTATCCAGCCCTACTCTTGACTAGGCTGGAAAATCTGCTAAAGTAAGCAGAATATTTTTTTTGTTGGTTCAGGGAAACACATGTAAATTTCCACAATTAATTAGAAGTAACTACCTGATTCATGAGTGTGTGTAGAGGTGTGGTTTATCTTTAATTAATCAGTAAATTGGTTGACCTTTCAGGTCAGTTTTCACGCTCTTGTTATTAAAGTTTTTGGTTTTAATGGGTAATTATTTAATGTTGAAACTTTGTCGCAAAGGGTTTGGTTCACATGACAAAGAGAGGAAGCTCAGAGGAGGTTAGATCAGGGTTGGTGCTGGTTTCTATCAGGGTTCACTGGGTCTGGATGCTGGTCTGATCACAGTAAGTATTGATTAGTAGGGACTGGTTTGGGATTTGAGCTTATATCAGCGACTTACCTTCTTGTACCTGGGGACAGGAAGCTGTTTGTCCACACACATAAAGCAGCGAAACACAGAGACGATGCGAGCATGCAAGAGAGTAAAGGTGAAAGAGAAAGAACATTGATCATGTGACATTAACATGCAAAGAAAAGGAGAAGCAGTGTGATGGAAAAAAGTGATTAGCGCTGCACTGTGTATGTGGTCATTTGAGAAACAAATACCCTCATCTCCAGTGAAGAAAACAACCAAGCTGATGCAGCGACTACACAGAGCGCTCTTTAAACAAAAGGCAAGCAAAAGAATTCCTGTGTCCGAAAAAAAAAAACAATAGCAGCCACATCAACTGCTAAGATTTGAATCAAGATTGATTTTTAGCTGCCGGCCATGACACAGTAGCTTCTCCCCTTCATCCCTTCTGAGTGGTCTTGTGGGACATTTCGTCAATATTTGGTGACAAGTTGAACAATGGAAACAATCTCAGAATTTTTTTCATGACCCATAGATTATCAATAAATAAATAAAAGGATTATTTGTTGTCTTTGTAAAACCAGCGGCATGAAAACAGATACAAACACAGATAATGAACACAAAAGGGTGAAAAACATCTCGAAGAAATGGCGTGGGCGTATAGCAGCCGATGAAAGGGCAGTCTGCTGCAGAGAGAGGAGAGACTGAAGGACTGCAGAGAGGAGTTAACATAGGTTGTGGCGTAGGTGGCGCTGAATAAACAAGTCACCGATCCGCAATTGAATAGTGAGACGGCATCTTAAGTGATAAGTTGTTTTCCTGCAGAGGGAGGAAGACTCCGCACGTAGCTGTATAATGTATATTTTTAATTTGTTTCCTCGTCACTGCAGCCCCTCAGCCCCACATAAAGACAGACAACCACTCACATTCACACCTACGGTCAATTTAAATTAGCCAATTAACCTAATCCCCATGCATGTTTTTGGATGGTGGTAGGAAACCGGAGTACCCGGAGAGAACCCACGCAGACACGGGAAGAACATGCAAACTCCACACAGAAAGGCCCCGGGCCGGGAATAAAACCCAGTACCTTCTTTCTGTGAGATGGCAGTGCTAACCACTACACCACTGTGCTGCCATGTACAACGTAAGTGAATAAAATAAGTGGACAAAATTAGTGAACTGGTGTAGCGATATTAGATATAGATGACAAGCAGCAGGCAGTGAGGAGGACAAGATCTGAGGTCAAGCTAAGATAACAAATTGGGAAAGTCAGGTGTGATTTGAAACCTCTTACTGTAGGAGCAGCGCTGTAGATGCCAACAGATTGAAGGCTCACACAGAGCGCCTGTCAGCAGCTGACAGGTTGTTTCATATATTCGGTGAAGCTGAAGGGGGAAAACTGTTGAAACGCAGAGCTGCAACATTTGGCAGGTTTCTTTTCAGAGAGAGCTGCGGGATTGTCATTTTTTTTACCCGTACTTCTGCAGCCGAGTAACTGGAACAACGAGGATTTACTCTCCGTGCAGACGGACCCCCTGCACCGACTCCTTCTTTGGATAATTTCATGGTTGTGTGGTGATGTGGTGAGGCATAGCAATGGCGAGGAGGCCTGCAGTCGAATCGAAGCTGAGTGGTGTCGTTTTGCCTGACTTTAGCAAGAAGTGCATGCTATGAGAGGAGCTGGCAGGATTTTAGTTTATGAAACAGGAACAGGAATGCTATTTCATGTGTATGTCAAGGTTAATGTCTGACATGATGTGATCTCAGAGTGCCTGTTGGACTAATAACTTTGTTAATACATCTCTGATGAACTCAGCCTTTCTCCATCATGCCTATTTGCTCATACAGTGATGTCTGGCATAGCAAGGTTAACTTCTTATCAGACTCGAGTGGTCTCCACAGTCACCAGATTCCAGATTTTTTGGGATAGATTGACATCATGCTTGATCAGCTGACAAATCTGCAGCAGCTGAGTGATGCTATCATTTTAATATAATAGGTAAATCTGTGAGGAATGGCAGTTTCGATGGCAAAATGTGTTCCTTATAAAGTGTCCAGTGAGTGTATATATAAATCAGACTTTCACTTGACTTTGTTAAGCTCAGTTGTTCTTGTTCTGCTCTTAATGCGTCTGCTCTCAGCTCATTAAATGTGTGCATTATGATGACCACACATTATGTTTTGAACACAAGCTCATTTATGTTTAGGCAACAATATGACTTTTGTGTCTCATCCATCCCCACAGACCTCCACCATTTTAACGCTATCGGAGTGTGGGACTAGTGGGAACTAGTGGTAACAGTTTGTGTGTAGGTTCATGAAGCGAAACGAAGTCAAACAAGCTTATTAAAGGGGAAGTGCCTTTTTTTGTTTGTTTTTTTTACAAATTGGACCTTATTTCTGGGGTAAAATACTGCCATTTACTCATTTGGAGTATTTCTGATGATATTTAATCCCAGAATTTTATCCCAATTTGTAAAAAAAACTTCCCCTTTGAAACACCTCATATGTAAATTAGTGACACTGAGGAGCAAAAGGAGCAGTCTTGAACTATATTGTTATTGACGTTGTGGTTTTTGAGCTCTGGCCTGTCGTTGTCTCCTCTTATTATAAGCCTGTAAAGTGACACTGCGTTCAGATGGAGTTGGCTTGAGTCCATGCAGTGCTGAGAGAAACAACACAATATGAGTCACTAGTTTCAGCTGGGAATTCAGTGTCAAATGAGACACAAAGAAAGTGACATTTACCTTGTAGCTGCAAAGCGAGTGACATTATTGAGTAGCGAGCTGCCGTGATACGAGGAACTAGTCGAGTCAATCTGTACGATTCAATAAAATGTAACCTGGGAGCAGCTTCTCTGTGAAAGTGAAACACCCTGAAGGGCTGAGATTTACACCAAACTGCTTTAATCTGATCTCATCCTGAATCCGGCCGGCAGAGATGGCAGCCATGTGGAGGAAGTGCTGTTAGCTGGCAGCTATTTCTGTCTCTCTGAACATCCACATGCATGTACTCCCTTTTAAACATATTAAATGGGGCCAAATTGACTTATTTCCATGATGTGAGCCATTACAATGGATGTGGCTTGATTCACTTATGGCCGGCGAAGATGGTGAAGCTGAAGACGCAGTGATGTCAGTGATGGTAAACACCCAAACAAGCTCTTGCTACCTCATGTCTGACCCTGAAACATCTAGTGTCAAAGTTAGCATTTCACATCATTATCTAGAACGAGCGGGACTGTTGCTGAGCTGCCGATGTGACAGTGACGTCTGTGCTACATCTGCATGAAAAGTGCCTTTTTTCTCTTCTAATTACTATGATTATCAGCTGTCATGTGAGTTACCAAATTAGCTCCAAGCTAAAGTGTTGGACTGTAGTGCTTCACTGAAGATCAGAGTACAGTAAGCGGGGTTTCCAACGGTGCATTGTGCCTAAATTGACTCCTGCTGCGTGGCCTTTTAAGTTGATTCCCAAGCGCTTGTTGATGAAGTTACGTCGTTGAATAAAACTGAAACTGGAGACATTGTTTCAGATTGAACAGAAAACAAAAGTCCAACTCAAACAATAACTTTAACTAGTTTAATAGTTTTAAATTTGTTTGACAGATGCCAAGATAGTCGTCGCTGCTTGCTGCTACACCATCCCAAGCTTCATTTACTGTCAATGGATCTTCTTTTATCTCCTCCTCCAGCAGTGAGTTGCTTGGATGTCAGCGGGGAAATAAAACAAAGCTCATTTTGACAAAGTAAATACGTGAAGTCACATGGTTTTAACCCACAGGCTAAAAGGACATACATGACAACGAGGGGAAAAAAGATTTTCAGCAGCAGTTATTTTACCTTGTAATAGTAGCCTCCATTAAAAAGGAAAGTGAAAGGTAATTATCAAATACTCAAACTCTTCACATGTCAAGGTGAAGGATTTAATTAAATGTGAACAAGAGAGCGTATGGGCTGTTTCTCCCACATCCTTCGTCCTTATTGAATGGCTCAGAGCCTTTCATTTCCACTCACAAATTAATTCCAATGCAGATTACCAAGTGCCAAGAAACCCACCGACAGTTTCCATAAAAAGTTCATTAAAACACACCTATTTCTCTCAGCTCTCATTTCACCGGAACAACTAAAACAGCTCTTCATTATTTGGCTGTTGTTACTTTATCAAGCTGTGACGTCATGAATTACTCATTTTGAAGAATGAGAAACTCTAAAAGAGAAAAATGGAATGAAAATTCCATATAATTTGCTTTGTATGAAGGTGGAAAGGGGTGATTGGCAGCTTAATTAAGGGGACATAAAGCAGGTAGCATTTCATCTGTTGCCTTGGACATGTTAAAATCTATAAGTGGAGTGGAAAGGTTTTCTCGCTGCTTTGTGTTGAAGGATTTCAGTGAAAGGTCAGTGCTTGTGCTGCTAGAAAACCTTCAGTGGCAGAGATGTTGAAAAGACACTAAGGACTGATGTGAGTAGTGTCCACAGCTTGTTTAACAAAACCAGCAGGTAGAGTAGAAATAAGGTGTGGTTTCTAATAAATAACAAAAAGATGGCTTTGCAGTATCAGGCAGCCGTTCTTCAGCCAAACGGAGAGACATCAACACTAATTAAATGTTGATGTTTTGACATTTGATGACTGAGTGGATGAAAACGGTTTTGTTAGTAACTGTTCTATCAAATAGCTATTTGTCTCTTTGTAGAACTCATAAATGCTACACTTGAGATGGATAATGGGATTAAAAGTAGTTGAACGGATATAACTGTACATTTAGCATAATCATTTTATGAAAACTCAATTTGGTGACTTACATGCATCTTCCAACCTCTTATATTTTTATAAGTTTTCTGGCGTCAACATCCATTTGAGAGCTGCAGAAATGAAATATTTCAGATGTAGTTCCCTCAAAAACAGAAAGCCAACAAGAAAGCCAGGATGTGGGATTATTTACTCAATTAAACAGGCAAACAAACAAACAAACATTAAAATAATCTTCACACCACTTTAATAATGACTGTAGCATAAATGCAGCCACCAGGAGTGAAAAGCTATGTTAGTCAAAACAAAATGCTCCCAGTGATCAAAACTCAAACCACAAACTGACAAAATGTGCAATACTTTTATGGATGAGGAACTAGAAGTGCTAAAACTCATTTCTGGATTTTTGGACTTGTCCCCTGCAGCACTGTATTACCAACAGGGCTGTGATAAGGTAAGTATAATACACATAGGTACATGTGAGCTGTTGCTGCTACCTAAATAAAATAAACCCTGTCTCCACTGCACCAAAATCTCCTTTTTCTTCCATAAGCCAGGATCTATAGGATCTAATCAGAGAAATTGACTGTTGCTATTGATCCTGCTGCAGGTTTGGTGACAAAAGCAACAGAAAAAAACATGTATGGTTTGAAATAAGGGTTTCAGCAAACAAATCAATCCTGGGTATATACAGTATTGAGAGAGGAAAAAACATTTTCTCAGGTTGACTAGATAGCAGCTGAAGTCCAGCAGCAGAGCAGTATAGAAAATAACCTCCATAAATCAAGATGGCCTCATGCCCACTCTGCTGTCCGACTTTCCTGCCAAGACCGGCTCTTCTGATGCCCATTTTCCCTCCATAACAGCGATTCAGACAGACTGATAGGAAGAGTTATGACTGCTGACGACAGCCATGACAGTCAGAAACTGCCACTTCATCATAACAAACACTGGAGGGAGAGGACGGCACCCCCTTGGACTCATATCGTTGTGGCTTTTTATTTAAAAAAATAGATCAGGTTCGATGATGGCGGTCCACCTGCAGCATGCTGGAAGCTATAGGGTGCTGAATCAGTTGCAGCATTAATCTACTCTGATCTAGATCCTCTCACAAACATAAATAAAAGTAGCATATGACTACATTACATGTGGGATTACATTCATTTTTGAACTGTAGTGGCCAATAACTTCAATAAATCTGTTAAATTTAACATGCTACTATCAAAAACAGAATATTAGCAGTAATGATTTAGCATTTAGTTTAGGTGAGCAAGCAAATTGTATGAATATGTCTTGCGTGAAATAAACTAATTAAATACATTAATGGAGGATGCTAACATTGCCCATGGAGACATGATAAAGCAGGTCAACTTGCTAAATAAATTAGTTTTTGTGATGTTTGCACTGTTACTATTACTACCATTGCTTTGATGTTGCTAAACAAAAGAAAATATTTTTGCAAAATTCCAGTTATGAAATAATATTTAACTGTGTTATTATGTAAACAAGAATAACATGTACTAATATAATAATGTGCACCGGCAGTTTCAGTTGGCAATTATTTTTCATAGGCTGCAGCTCAGTAAGAAGAATGAATTAATTAGTGAGAAGAACAGTTTCTGCATGTTGTCTTAATTATTAAATTATGTTAGACACAATGCTCTGAATTTGTCACAATAAATAGTTGTTAAAACAGCAGATATTTACTCTCTGTAGTGTGATGAACTATACCAATAAAGATAAAGGTTTGCTCTGATAAAATCCTGTTTTTAATAAAGGCCCTCTGTTTGACATTTCCCCGTCCACTCAGCCCAATATTCATTTTCCTTTTGTTTTGGTCTCCACCACCTCCAGTAATGCTTTTATTCATCAGCATTGTTAAATTAAACCTACTGATTAACGCTGCTTTAGGCGAACAAACACAACTGCTTGGATGCCCATTCTTGGTGTGTTTGACAGCAATATGCTTTGGGAATAATGAATGCATTTTGAGATGAAAATAGATGTAAATATCTCTCTCGCAGAGGGAAATGTGGGACGTGCTAAGTCGCTCTTCAACAGCCTTTTTGCCAGTAAGCGTAGGCTGACATTAGAGTAGGCTGCTGCAAAAATATTCATGTCTGACGGTTATTGAATTTGAAAAATGTATTGGGAAAAACTCTCTCTTGGTTTATGTATTGATCAGCCTTTTATTGCCTCGTTACATTAGTGACAGTCAGTAAGGTGCAGCACAACATTTGGGATGAGTTTAACTAAAGTTGCTGTTTACTTGTTTTATTTTTTTAAGTCGACTGATTTTTATACAGATTTTTTTATTTTTTTTTTTTTTAATTCCAAGCGAATACATTTGGAGTAAACAGGGTCCACAATATAAAGTCACAGTTATCGCCACAATGGCGGCTCACCTTGGCTTTGTTAATGGTGCAGTGCAGTGCATTGTTCTCCTGGTCATACTGCAAACTGAAGTCCAATGTACCCAGTGTAGCTGTGAAGAAGAAAGAGAAGGAAATTAGTGGCAAACCAACAGAGGAAAACTAACGTGTCTAACGTGACTTCTGATGGGAAATCTCATGCCATTCATGATAGTGACGTAATTACAGCCATAATAATGACCACAAGCAATAGACATTTACAAAAATTGTGACTGAGGATTTGTCTTTCAGTAATCTTTTCTGTAATTATGTTTACATACTTTCATCTTGATTGTAACCAACCAGCAGGGGGCAACTCCTCTGGTTTTAGATCAGTCTAAAAGAAAATGATCTTACTTCTCTCTTGATTTATTCTCTCAGTAAACATTGTAAACATGAGTTTATGGTCTCAGTCTCTAGTTTCAAGTCTTCTTCAATACAGCATGATGTTCATTTAGTGAATTATGATCCAATTTAGAGTCAAAATGACCATAAAGGGGATGTTTCAGGACAGGGATACCTGCTGAGTGACAGGTCGTTACCACGGCAGCATCCTGTCTGGGTTACAGTGTTTTCACCTCATGAAAGTTTTACATGTTGGTCGCCTTAAAATCTCCTCTTCGACATTCAGTTGTTCTTAGCTCCGCCCTCCTGTGTCACTTCTGTTTGTAAAAAACCAAGAAGGCGACGGCCAAAATGACAAACTAAAGGCTTCAAATCTGTACTTCACACAGCACTGGTGACGTCACGGTGACTATGTCGGATTATTACATTTTGGTCGCCTTAAAATGCATTATTCAGCATTCAGTTGTACTGAGCTCTACCAGGATGGAAACCAAGATGGTGACAGCCAAAATGCCAGCTGTCTTAGGGCGGAAGGCAGGGTACACCCTGGACAAGTCGCCACCTCATCACAGGGCACATAGAGACAGACAACCACTCACATTCACACCTACGGTCAATTTAAATTAGCCAATTAACCTAATCCCCATGCATGTTTTTGGATGGTGGGAGGAAGCCGGAGTACCCAGAGAGAACCCACACAGACACGGGGAGAACATGCAAACTCCACACAGAAAGGCCCCGGAGCCAGGATTCGAACCCGGTACCTTCTTGCTGTGAGGCGACAGTGCTAACCACTACACCACCGTGCTGCCCCCATATGAATATAAGCAGCACATTTAGGTTCTAGTCACAGGAAATACATAACAGTAGGTAGAGTCCTGTATTGATCCACCTGTTACAATGTAGACAACATGGAGGGCAACAAGTGAAATGATAAGAGAATATAGAAGCACGAAAAATAGTTGGTATTCTTTGTGAGTGTGTGGCAGTAGTCACAGTAGTGCAAAATGCCCAAATGAATGACACAATTCAACTGTGACATTTAAAAACGGTTAAGGGCATTTTCAAAATATTCATCCGAAACTAGAATTACCCTTTATAGGGCAGCAGAGTCCGACCTTTATAGATTATAGACTTAAGGTCGCATTTAGGATTTAATATAATCCTGTACAGTTAGAGATTTTTCTTGCATTTTCTTTTAATAGAAATTTTCCATTTAGAGGTCTCCATAGCAACCCATTTCCTGCTGTGAATTGTTTAACCCCAGGGCTGAAAGTGAGACCCACTTGACCTCCGCTTGCTGTAATTAACCAGTTTTAACGGGTTGTAACTATGAACTGAAACAATTCATGATCTCATCCCTCTTTTCTAAATGCCAAAGGGACAGGAGACTCATTTCCTGGATCCAAAAGGCCTCGCAGGTTTGAAAGTATTTTGTTGTCGGTACCAAATAACACTTCATTCACACTGTGATATTTACATGAGCAGTAAAACAGGTTTGAAATTGTACTCATGGGTACTGTAATTACCAACTCCTACATGCTTTAGCGTCTCTAAAGAACCTCCAAATAGATTTGGCTGAAATGCAGCAGATAAGCTCAGCGACGTAGGAAGATCCAGTGGTGGGATTTCATTTTTGCAGGTCCAGACATATCTGAATAACCAGTGGAGTGACTACTGTGAAATATTGTCCACATATTCACCATGTCCAGATAGTTGTGACATATCTAAGTGGAATATCACAAATGTTAATTTGGTGTTTCAGTTAGATGCTGATGTTCATTCACACATTGGTGCAGTTTACTGCTGTCTTGCATCTAATTTTTGGGAAACCACTGACTAGGTTTTATGAATTAGGCTTTATTCTGAAAGGAATATGAATTAGGCTTTATGCTGAAAGGAGTATTTTCCAATGAAGACATGAGTGATATGATGTTCAGGTTTGGCAGCATTCTTTGGACTTTTAGACAGCATA
Organism: Synanceia verrucosa; assembly: GCA_029721515.1. Taxonomy (NCBI): domain Eukaryota; kingdom Metazoa; phylum Chordata; class Actinopteri; order Perciformes; family Synanceiidae; genus Synanceia; species Synanceia verrucosa. The sequence goes on along the minus strand of CM056565.1, from coordinate 19,004,962 downwards.
TTCAGATTGTGTCTCAGTTTTACAAAGAGAAAAGCTGGCTCTTTTAAACATTACGAACAGCTTGGATCCCAACAGGTTTCTGGATACACGCAAAAGTCGCAATGGCAACCTTTTCAAGAAGGTGATTGAAGCTGTGACTATGTTCCTGTGTAATTCACTTTCATTAGCCATGGAAACAGCTTGGTAGTAAAATAGCTTTTTTCTAGAATCAGGGCAAAAATGCACAATAACGCTAACCAGATCACCAGTTTGATTCCTCTCTAGAATGAAGGCTTTTTCTACAACTTTTGGGACAAATTCGAAGAGTGTTGTTGTCATTGTTACAGTAATAAACACAAGCTTTAAAGAAAACAGAACAGTAATGACTGCTGGTTGTTGATCCATCATCTGCTCAACCTACGTCCTTCACAGGCTTCGTCTCTTTATCTGACTTCCTCCTTTGAGTGTGGCTTTGTCACTTGAGCGTAAACACATGCCAAAGCGACAGATGCCGTTCTTATTGAGAGGACAGTTTCCCATATAACCAATAAAATCACATCTTCACTGTAGCTAAAGGTGGAAGTGTAGGTGGGTAAAGTTCGGCGGTGTAACAGGTGTTTGAAGGTGGGCTGGTGCACCAGCGGGATAAGGTTAGCAGAGGTCCAGACAGGAAAGGGCAAGGCTTTAGTGTCTGTCTCAAGGGAAGTTTGACAGCTGTAAAGATTTAATTGATTTTGGAAATTAATTGGATTTTGGGCTTTAGTCTCCTAGAGTTACCGTTTCCAAGCAAATTATTCATGTGCACATCGTAGGAGATCTTCCCCAGTTTGGAAATGAATGAAGAATATTTCTGTTAACAGTTTTGCGGCAGCAAAGGGAATTAGTTGATGTGCACAGTGCAATAAGAAAAGCTACTTCATTACCCTTTAATGGACCCAAAGTCTTGCAGAAAACTGATGAGTTACAGGATGGTCGATTTAACCAAAAAAACTAGGATCTCCATCAATGTTAGTACCCCTGAATCACACTCGGCATCAATAATTGGTTAGCTTCCAGAACAATTAAATTAATATTTATTTGTTTGGAATTAAGTTTCTGTGATTGGTCTTGAGTTTCCTACACAGCAATAAATAAATGCTCCATAGAAAACTCTCCAGCACCTGAGACCAAAAAGACATTTAGCTCTGATGTCGTAGCTCATGATTAATGGGCTTTGTTTTACAATCTGTGTACAGTTCACAGTTTGCTGCGAGAGAGTGTAAAAAGAAAACAAACTGCCCAGAGCAGTTCGTAGTGGTGTGCAGAAAGTCTGATCCAAAATGTCCTGGAAGATATAAACAGACTGTTTGGAAATCACCAAATTAAATGTCCCCTGGTGTCTGAATTTTTTTCTTGTGTCCAACAACTGCTGTGCAAATTTCTTTGAAATGATTTTGCCCTCCTGGCATGTCCTTAGATTTCTTTAGCTTTGTGCAGAATATAATATACCATAATAGTAAGGATATTCATATAAAATTTGCTTAGCATATCTTTGTCTCCTTGGAAAAAAAATGTTTGATTTTAATGACATTATGCTCTAGATTTTAGCCCACACTACAGTTTCATTACAGCCTGATAATCAGACTGATTTGCTGTTTAGTGAGACGCCAGGATTGATTCTGGCTCTGGCACAGGCCAGTGGTGTCCCTATTCTTGACCTACAAAGCTGTAATTTGTCAATTGTTTCTCTAACTGGGGAAACAGCAGTCGATGAGCACAACGTCAGACCTAGATGAGAAAATCTGAGAGGCGTGGACAGCGACTCGGGTCAGCAAATATATCAGTAAATTAGTGACAGAGCTTCCACTATAATATTATATGATGTTGTGAATTTGATACGGGAATCACATATGCAAACATTCTGAATTAGGCGTTATGCAGAACGGAGCATTTTCAGATTAAGATATGTCAATATTATACTCCCTTTTGAAGCATTCTTTGGACATGTAAAGAGCACTTTGCCTGTTTACATCCAGTTCTGTGTTGAACGCACAACAGTCAGCAGACAGTTTGCATCAATGCATGACTCAAAGAAAAGCCCACATTTCTGGTCATGAGGAGAAACATGTATGAAAGACTTGGAAAGCAACAGCACAAATATCACAGCATTCACCTTCTCTACTAACACCGTCAGGCAACAGTGCCCTGCAGGTATGCTTACCTGTGCTTACATCCTCTATTAGCCAAGTAAACAGCCCTGTAGCGAGAGTAGTGTCTTGAATATTTTATGCACGTAAAAAGATTATGGAGTCCAACAAGATTATGGAGAAACCTTTGAAATTGCTTCATTTATTTGTCATGTCCAGCACTGTTATGATAACAGATGCCAAAAAATCATGTCTCTGGTGCAATGAGTGTGCACTTTCTTTTCAATATGTTCTGTTGTGTGTATTCAGTTTAATGTAGCTACTCTTTTCTCCTTTGGAAGAATGTGTTACAGTCACAAGCGGTATTTTTAGGGCGAAAATTCTTTAATTTACTGTAAAATTACTTGTGTTTATCTCTGTATTCAGGGCTAAAGGAAGAAATCATGAACTCCTTTACAACATTAATATTTAATTTACTGTAACACTGCTTGTGTTTATCTCTGTATTCAGGGCTAAAGGAAAAAATCATGGACTTACTTTCAACATTAATATTTAATTTAGTGTAGCATTGCTTGTGTTTAACTCTGTATTCAGGGCAACAGTAGGATGCTGTTAGGTCGTTTGCTTTTGCAGTGCAGATGCAGGAACCATCTGGATAGCTGTGGGGTATGGCCCGGTGAGCTACAGGAGTGTAACAAAGTCACTTTTCCAAAGCTGGACTCATATTCCAGTCTTGTTCTGCATCCTAATTTTTGTGACTTTCAGACAAAGGTGATAGGTGTAATTCAATTTGTATGGCTACTTGACAGCATTGAGCGCAATAATTACCCAATTTTCTGCACAGAATTGCAAATGACGTGACTCCTGGCAGAGAAAGGAGAAAATGAACATAATAATTGTTTGCTCCCACGTCTTTCTTTAGAAACAAAGAAACTTAAGATGTCATTGAACGTGACCAGTCCTTTTTATCCCTTGATGGGAGAACATCAGCAGAATAGTTTGGGTTGTTGTGCTCAGAAATATGATAAACATCAGGTGAAGCTGCAGAAAGGCTGCTGTTGTTGAAAACAGGAGATAAATCAGATAAGGTGATTGTTTCCCAGAGATTGAATGATGATGAGCATTCAGATGTTTTACAGCATCATCATTTATTGTACAATGTGGTGATTCATGCTCTGAGGGAACTCTCTGCAGTGTTATCACAGTCATTGCTTGAAGAGACGCCTTGATGCCGACATATCGACCAATTTGTTTTTGAAATGATGGATTGGGAGTGATGTGGACATCCAAAGGGAGGAGGACATTTGCTTTGCAGGTCATTGATTAGAAGTCAACTCTTAAAAACGTTTCACCAGACGTAGGTTTTTCTGTACTTCAAAAGGAAAAGTGGCTCCTGATGCCTGTAAATATTACACATTCCTTTTACATGCACCAACAGTGACATCTTTGTCACTGCACTGAGTTATGTATTGTCTCATAGGATTTTTTCATTCATGACATCATGACATTTCCATAGTTATTTTTAAGTAAAACCACAATATTTTCCTCAACTTAACCAAGTTGTTTATTTTGCAAAGGCTGTATCCTCATGAGTGTTGCTGGACATTAGTAAGAAAACAAGTGACAATTTGTCACTTGTGCATGAAGTGACATTTCACAAGTTTGGTCTCTGAAAAAGCACTGAGCGAGTTATAGAAAAGCCTGGCGAGGAAACAGCCTCTGGCCTCTGCCAGCAGGGAAAAATGGGCTTCATTTATGCATTTGTGCTTGATGTGACGGTAGCTTGTTGAACATGTCAGAGTGCTTTTTCTAATAATGGTGCTCTCTCTCGGCCATAATAGTGTTAAAAGAGCTAATGAAGGGGACACAACTGTCAGGGACAGGAGGTGCTTCTGAGTTATGACTGCTGCCAAAGTGGCCACCACAATGCTCAGTTAAGAGGAGCATCACGCCAGCTCCATCACTTCCCTCCAGGCACAACTGCAGAGGTAATTCCTACTGAGTGAGGCTGACCGGACCGTCACCTCCCAGCTGAGGACCTCGTCCATGATGCTCAGCAATGCTTCTACATTCACATTTGGTATTAAAAACACACATTCAAAGAAATGCTCCAATGCAACGTTGCACGTTTTGATGGCAGCTGAGCGAAGCTGCAGTTTTCTCTCAGGCGTTGAATATTGATCACAGTCAGTTGTGCTGCAATACCGACATGAACACTTTCAAGAAAACATTCTCCACAATGCAATTTATGTTTTTGGGCTCGCTCCGGTGGAATGGAAGTGCAATTATGATGCCATTAGCTCTAAATAGCTCAAAATCAAATAGCATGAATGGAATGCAAAGTAATGCATCCTGCAGGACTAGATTAAACACCTTGTGAGTTTCTCACATCACTGTGCAGGAAATGAAATGGAAATGGATAATAGATAAATCAAATTTGGGATCACTGATTCCATGTGCAAAATTGATTTTCTTTTCTTATGCCTGAGATGACAAAAAAACCTTCTTCAGTACTTTCACTTCAATTTACTCTTACAAATTGCATTTCTTCACCTCATCTAACATAGACTGTATAACCGCTCAAGGTTTCAGTTTTAAGTATTGCTTTATCATATTTGCATTTTGTAGCCTTCAGCTAATCTTAAACCAGGACACAGAAAGTCCAGAATAAGCTGTCAGACTAACAGCTCTGACATGAGCTCTTAACTAAATTAGCAATGCCAGATGACACATCAATCAATCGATCAATTTTATTCGTATCGCCCAATATCACTAATCACTACTTTGCTTCATGGGACTGTAACATCTGCACAGTTAGTACTCACCTTGTATTTTAGCTCTGTTTTGGTCTCCACCTCTTCTATCACATTTCTGCATCAAGTCCAACACTCCACTAATGTACAACACAGATGAAAATCTGATTAAGCTTAATGGAAAGTATCCACAATTAGCAGAGATGCTGCTTGAACATCATCAAACACGACATAAATGAAACCTCAGCTGGGAATAACAAGTAACCAGAAACCAGTAAGACGACACAAAGAGGGAGTTTATGTTCCTACACAGAGAAAATAATACAGACTTTTTTTAATCAGAGAATTATTTTTCTGACTTTTGGTTACCTCTTAAAGGAATACTTCCTCACAAAATGACTATGACTTGATTGTACAATTCCTCACCTGGTGTTACCTTAAATTCTTCAATCCATGCCTGATGAATAATCAAAAATAATAACAGAAAAATATCTTGATGAATTGATGTCAATGAGGACTGCATTTAAAGACAGAAAAAAACATCAAAATATTAATTTATAAGCTATATTTATAAGAATAATCCAAGTCTCATTTATCCAGGCGTACACTCACTACTTTCAAAAATATATGTTTGTGGAATTCTATCAAAAAATGAATTATTTTTTGGTGCCAAATTCCGATACGCATGAGCCATTCTCTCAGATAGCCCTAGGGACAGGGGGACATGTCCCCTTCAGATTCATAGGGACACTGATCCGTCCCCCCCATTTCCCCAGCATAACGAGACAAACAGCAGCAGCACTGGGAGCTCAGCTTAGCTTCATGGTGTGTTCCAGTTGTACAGAAATGTTGGAATTTCCACGCTCCAAGTCAGAATTTAAATCAGAACCTTCTTCTTCTTCTGGGAGCACTTTGATTCAAGCGCCAAGTTCTGACTTCCAGTGAACACACCATAAGGCAAACTCTCACTCCCCAGGGTCCTAAAGAGTAACTGGTAGCAGCCTATGCATGTTGATCATAATCAGACCATTGTCTAGTATGTCTGAAAATGAATACTGATGATGACCACGATTAAAGCCCAAATTACACAAAAATAACTTATTGTATTGAGGTATCGTTGTGGAACCAGTATCTAACCAAAGCTACCAAAATTGGCATCATATCCAAAAATTTTGAATGATTGAATGAATGTAGAAGTTAAAAAAGACCTGTTGTGTGAACTTTCAGGTTCTTTTCAGGCTAATTTTCTCATAGCAGTGCTGCAGTACCTGTTTGTTAACAGGTACTGCAGCACATTGAGTAAAGTAATCCTTGAAGCATCCTACAGTATTCAGACTTGAATCCTAGTGTGAACTGATGCTGTTTTATCTTCTTAAATCTGACCATGTATCAGAATGGGCACTATAACACTGAAGTCTAAGGGACACAAGTGTTAATTCGTCTGCTTGTGCATTGCTTGAATGAACTATTGGATTTCATGACGGCTTCCCGTTACGAGCCTCATGGGAGATGACAGGTCCTGTAAGAGAAATTATTTTGTTTTGCTTTTAACGACAGAGTCCATTCAACGTCTGATGAAAGAAAAAGTGGGATTTTGACCTCGGCTATCATGATATTTGAAAGTGTTGCATTTTTTTTTTTTTTTCTAAAAATGTAATCTGTTTCTGACATTGAGGGTTATTGTGGGAAACATTTTGGAAAAAGGTATGATTAGATTTTAGACAACTCATGACTGCACACATTTAGATGTTAATGAGAACAAAAACTGCCGAACACACTGTGACACCGTGATGCTTTTAGAGAGATTTAGAATTCATTTACAACTGGCTATGTGAAGACATGGGAACATTTACTTTTTAGTTATTTAGTGACAACATGAGAGCAGCACATCCTGTTTAATAAAAGGAAGTAGAGTAAAGGATTAATAAAGTCTCTATCCATCTAAACCAACCAATAGGGATGGTAGAAACCAGAAAATGTATGAACCTGATAATGAGCGTAATGTGTACTCTTTAATGTAGGCTTATTGTTCTGATGTGGGCTACATTACCTCAGTTATTGCATAGCTACTTATGACAGAAATCAATAATTTGACACAAAACTTTGATTTAAGGATATAAGGACTGAAAGAAATAAATTAAATAAGAAATTAAGCAACAAATGGGTAAAGTGTCGTAATTACCTGATCAGAATTGTGAAATCAGCCTTGTCTTAATTAATAATTTGAAATTTTGAGATGTTAACTGACAGCATTGCTGTAAAGTTGAATATTTATTTTTTAAATAGACATTAGCATGGTGGTTATTTTTCAATGCATAAGACAGAAAAAGTGACATTAATTCAACTGGTTTTCATCATCAAGAGCTGAATTTACACTATTTTTTTCTCCTAAAATGATCAAATTGAATCTGATTTTATGTCGAGACACCAAAATCTTTGGACATGTAGAAAAAGTAAGTTGTTGTTTGTCTAATTTCCACGGAATGTCGAACATAGATGATGTGACTCGATCAGGACAGTTCCAGCATGATAAAGAGGCTTTCATAGCACATCTCTGAACTGTTCAGATCAGTGGAGCAGGCAGGAGCAGAGGTCAGCCTCCTGTTAATTACTACAGCCAGTGGAGGGTGACATACTGTTATTTAGTCTGCGTCACTCTGCAGGTTCTCCTCATTAGAAACATGATCGTGTGAATGTGCGTCACAATCTGGAGGCACTGAGGTGTGCTGCTGTGATAACAACAAACATAAAAATAAAGGATGAATCTCTGACAAGTCTGCATCTTTTTGCTGTTTAAAGTCAGCTGTGTTAACACAGTGATGCTGCAGCGATCACCATGAAATCTCAAACACTGGACTTTTTATCCCGGGTGGGTGTTGATTAATTTCCGTACTTAAGTAACGCCATCCATCCGTCCATCCATTATCTACCGCTTATCCTCACAGGGTCATGGGGGGGCTGGAGCCTGTCCCAGCTGTCTTAGGGCGGAAGGCAGGGTACATCCTGGACAAGTCTCCAGTTCATCACAGGGCACATAGAGACAGACAACCACTCACACTCACATTCACACCTACGGACAATTTAAATTAGCCAATTAACCTAATCCCCATGCATGTTTTTGGATGGTGGGGGGAAGCTGGAGTACCTGGAGAGAACCCACGTAGACACAGGGAGAACATGCAAACTCCACACAGAAAGGCCCGGGGCCGGGAATCGAACCTGGTACCTTCTTGCTGTGAGGCGACAATGCTAACCACTGTGCAGCCCACTTATGTAGTTACTTTGGCCCAATTTTTTCTTAAAACTAACCATGTTGTTTTCTGTGACAATGGAAGTTTAATGTGAAAAGACATATGAACACATGAAAAATGGTTTTGTGCTTTAAGATAAGACAGTAAGATAAGATAATCCTTCAGTAATCCCACAACCGTGGAATTTTGTATCGTTACAGCAGCAAAGTGGACAGAGCAACAAGAACTATAAGAGCCAACAGAACAACAGTAAACAATGTGTAAATGTCGAAATAGGCAACAAACCACGTAAGTGAACACTTACGTGGTTTGATGAATATTAAAAAAGTTTTATATGAGGATATGTTGATCTATGACCTCAATCGTTAACGTCATAAGACGTCACAATTCAGTCAGTTAGCATAGTTAGCTCATTCTTTAGACATTCAGAGCAGAGGAATCTGTGTTAAACAGAGCTGAATGGCCTCCTTACTTCTCCAACCTGTCTTTTGTCTCGACCTCAAATTGGTTTTCCGTTGTTTTGATGAGCCGACACCATCAATACTCCACATGGATTTTATCTGCAGGCTAGTTTAGAATAAAGGTCAGCTGATTATGAATGTGGATGAAGGCTCATAATGATATAAATTATTATAAGAGGGGACTCTATTATAATAAATCAGACAAGTGCAAAATAAGCTCACTTTGATTGGAAACTCGTTGTTCACCCCGGATGCACTCGTTGATTTTAAACACAGATTGAACACTTGAAATGAAAGCAGGTGAAAAGCAGGAAAGCTTTCATTAATTTTCCTTTCGTCATGAAGTTTTGTTTTTCATGGGTTTTCTGTCTTTAAATTTCCAGAAATGACTATTTTCATCATGGCAGCTCCGTCCTCGCAGTGTCCTTAGCTTAAATACTCAGGTTGTCTTTTACACAGAAAGGCCACAGAAGTCTTTGTTTGTAAAACACATGTCGAGCCATCGTCTCCCTGTAAATGAACTTAACAAGCGTCAAAACCTGTGCGTGGGCGGACTGGACCGCTGTGAGTTCAGATCGGTGCACCGCAGGGAGGATAGCTGAGGAATTTGCACTCAAATGAGCTCAATAGGGAATTACTGAGAGATTTGCCGACGGTAAAATCAAGTTATTCCTTAATGGATGGCAGTAATGTACTTTTACTAAACTGTGCACATGCTGTCTACTGGAAGAAGAGAGTTCTCTTTCAGCGTATCAAAGCATCAGACTGTCAATCCCTGTTAATTACTTTGTTTAAGGTGTCGGCTATCATTAAACAGTCCTGATTTGTTTTGGTTGTTTGAAGATAATTTGTGGTGAGTTGGTTAATTAGCTTTTTGATGTCTTTTGCTTTGGAAGATGAGGAAGAGCTCTGCAGATATCTAACTGTACTGTCCTTGTTATGTAAATTGGATATTTTGAGGCATTGTCTTTTTTTCGTGAACCAGGGCTGTATTACAGGAGTTAAGAGAGCAGCCACACTCGATAATATTCATTATTCAAAGAAGCAAAACGTCAGATTTGATTTCACTTAATGCACATTGTGCAATATATTATGTACTGTGTATTATTTTATTTGACTTTTTTTTGCTTTTTATATTCATTATTTATTTTACAATATATTTCTAGTCTTCCAGCAGCATTACAATAAGGGCCTATAGAAAAATAAGAAGCAGTGACATCAGTAAATAAATAGAAAAATATGTCAAAATAAGTAGGTAACAAAGGGGGAAAAAGAGAAAAAATGCAAATGAAAATGGCCCAGCCAAATAATCAGAGACTGGTCAGAGACTGATCACCCTTAATAGATTTATTTTTTGGAGAAACAGAGCCCCAGGTGGTGAATATATAGCGCACTTTTTTTTTCCTTCAGTGGGATTAAGCTGTCAGGTGTCTTTGAAGAAACTGGCCTGTATGACGCCTCCATGATACTGTTGTCACACATTGTCTTAATCCACTTAATAGGACAAGTCAAAGGTCCAGCATCCCTTTGGAGTCAAAAATTCCATTCTGAGCCGTAACAGATAAAATGCTGTTTAGCTGTCGGGTAAACTTTGGCTAATAAATCTGAGAGGGAGCAAAGATGAAGGGAGGTAGCGATCAAGAGTCAAGCCTGGCAGCCTCCGCTGGGAAAAGTTATCTTTTCCACCCCACCGTATGTTCACTGTTGCAGCCCAGTGGATTAGACAACGAGACGAGTGCTTTTTTTCCCTCTGAAATTCATCCGACAAGCGCTGACAACAGGATAAGGTTCCTTGATGAGAAACGATACCCTGCACAGACATTACAGCTGCCACCTTTTGTTGTGGCAGGAAGTATATAAATGTTTCTCAGATCCATTGCAGCTTGTGATGGAGATATGTTATGCAGATGAATCATCGCCTTATATGTAGAAATAAAAATTACAAACTCCATATTGCATGAAACACGGCAGGAGTTTTTTTTTTTGTTTTGCTTATTGTTATGGCAGTTGCTAAAGCGTGCCATGAAAACAACATTATGTCAAGCTGCTGAGCGTCTGCGCTTGTCATCCTCTGCTGGAGATGAATGTAATCACAGAGTCATACGTTAGAGGAAGTCAGCGTTCCTCCAGCTGGGTATGAAATGTTCACAACTTGATGTTGTGGCAGAGTGAAAACATTCAGTGAAATACAGCATGAAGACATTTAGCTGCTGACTTCAGCGGTGATGGATGACTCATGGACGTCGTCCCCTCTTTTCATTTTGCCTGTGATATATTTCAGTGTAGGCTGCAGGCTATTGCATCTATTGGATGGCGAAGTGTTTGATGAGAAAAACACGAGCAACGTCACATGAAAGAGCAGAGCAAAGATACCGGGCCACGTATTTTCTACTTTTTAAAATGACGTTTAGATCTGATGAGGAGTAGGAGGCATAATGATGGATGATGGAGCTCATAATATAGACACTTTGTTCGGAGCACCTTATGCCTTCAGAACTGCCTTAATTCTCAGTGGCATAGATTCAACAAGGTGCTGGAAACATTCCTCACAGATTTTGGTCCGAATTGTCATGATAGCATCACTCAGCTGCTGCAGATTTGTCGGCTGCACATCACATGATGCCAATAAGCCTCTCTGCCACATACCAAAGGTTCTCTGTTGCAGTGACATGAGTTTGAGATAATTTGAGCTTTGTGACTTGATGCACTATCCTGCTGGAAGGAGCATCAGTGGTACAAAGGGGCCTAAAGAACAACACACAACATCCTCTCCAATGAGGTCTCAAAGGTCCCACACATTTAATATGGAGACTTTGGCATATCAGGTTATCACAATATACATAATACATTTTATTTGTCATTATTTGTGTTAGATTTAATTTATGGCTGTCAAAATTAGCACGTTAATGTGGATTAATCCATCATCATAATTAATATGATAAAAAATTTTTTAACTCAATTAACCCATCTGCAGCAGAATGACTCTGAATGTCTCTAACTCATTTCAGTTAGTTGGTCCCAGTAGAGTTAGAGGCTCAAATGGTCAGTTGATCCAGTAGTGACAGGAAGTAGAAACAACCAGACTAGTTTCTTCTTCTGCGTGTCGTCTCAGTGGAGGCTACAGAGCCTCTGAGTCTCTGCAGACCTCGAACAGACCAGTTGATGCTCCTCAGTGGTTGGTCCACACCGAGGCACTCTGTCTGTCTGTGAGCGACGATGCAGCGTTAATATTAAAATGTTTGACTGATATCCACTAATAAACTCCATCAATCCCCCTCATTGTTCACTGTGGCTGCTCTGATGTTCACGTGTTGCTGATCGAGGCTTCTTGATCAGTTTAGGAGTCTCAGTTTAGGAGGATCAGTTTAGTCTCCAACTGGAGGAGATGCAGCATCATATAACCCTGACAACCAAGTATAGAGAAGCAGATGGTTGATTGATGATAAATGATTGTTTAAAGCAAAGAGAAAAAATGTTGTTCAGTTGTTCCAAACTGTTGAAGGTGTTTAATAAACACATTAAGTGCAGATATATTGCCTTCTTTCTGTTCGCTCATGCAAAATGAATATTTAATTGTGATTAATTAATCCACAACAACCTGTGATTAATCTGATTAAAAATAGAATTGTTTGATGGCCCTAATATTATTATAATACTACAAAGACAGAATAATGGATCAGTAGTATATTTCACTCATACTGCTGCCATAGAGCTGACCTTACCAGGACATATAAAGCATTTTAGGTTTGTTAGCAACTGTTCTTGACAAAATCCCCAAACTGAGACCAAATATATTTTGGCCCCTTTGACCACCTGATAATTTCAAACATCACAGCCTACCTGAATATTGTTGCTGACCATGTCCATGTTCTTTGTGTATATTTTGTCGCACAGATGAATTTCAATGAAATTCTGGTTTGATGTGACCTTAACAATAAATCATCTGCAGAATAAGTAATGCTCTACTGATCAAGCCACTGAAATGTCTGGTTGTATCCCATCACTTGGGTGTCTGGAAATAATAAAACAACGCCACCTCCTTCCATAACGTGTGTTACATGCATATGTATGCAGGCTGCCAGTGTTCCCTACACTGAGCGGTGAAGACAGGCGGTGTGATGGAGCGCCGCTTGATTGATGTGGCGCTTAATCTTTGTATCTGATCAGTGCTGAGCGTCAACTGTGAAGCACCTGCTGCATCTGCAGTGTCACTCAGATACATTGGAGGCAACAGCAAAGCAGATTTCTATCCAATGATGGAGTTACAACCCTTTGTTTTTAGATTTCTTCTTATATGTTGTCAGTGTTTTCAAACAGCCGATAAGTAAAGCAGGTCGGCTCTTTACTGTATAGTAAATCCTGGCAACAGGGAGTAGCATCAAACATCTATTTTCAGTTATCTGTCTTGACGTGCGCTGTGTGACGCTGAAGATATCCTCTTTGAATGTGTGTGCAGCTTTCTGTCTTTCCCCTGTCAGGCACAGCGACGCTACCCAGCAGCCTATTTGACAGTAATCCGTCTATCTATCATCATGTTTCTTGTTTGTCTTATCTCACCATCACCGTCCATGTTGTCGTCCATAATGCGGTTTTGTCCCCGCGGCGACAACATGCCACAGCTCAGCTTCTTTTGTGTCCTAAATGGTGATGTTTCCCTGTGGCACAAAATAAGCCTCGCTTTAGTGTTTGTGAGGGTCGATCGGCTTGTTGATCAAAACCAATGACTTGACCAGGTGGTGATTTCAATTTCAAGTTGATTTACGTTTATAGTCTTTCAACACAAACACGTCTTTGTTTCACTTTAAGAAAAAAAAAAAAACAGACCCTACTATTTTATATGCATTTGTTATTTTTATTAGGGCTGTCGAATGATTCATTTTTCTGTAACACGTTTAATCACATTTTTTATATATTTAAAATTTTCATTTTAGATCATACTTAATGAACTTTTAGATTTATTTCAAATCCAAAGGGGGGGAACAGGTATTTTACCCCAACACTACCTCAGAAATATAACTCACCTTAAAAGAAATGCTGCAACAACAGTCAGGCCTGAAGGAAGGAGACGACTTTCAAGAGCTTATTCTGTCAAATAAATTTGTTAGGAGGATGAGAAATGTGCAGAAGTGCAGTGCACATGTGCTTAGCTTGTAGCTGCTAGCTCAAACTGGAAGTATTTCTCTGATATTTGCATCTAGGTGCACAAGGTGCATATTATGTTTGAGCATCTGATAGTCTGATAGTTCTGAAGCATACTGCTGTCATTCTTTTCCATTAAATTTTTTACTTTAATCAAAAGTTTTTTTGTTTTCAACACTGCGTCCTTGTGTTGCTCTTTGCTATACAAATGCATCTCTATCTGCAATGCAACGCCTAAATTATATTTTACCAATAAAACAGGGAGTAAAGTGAATTGATGTGGGCTATTCCTCCCATGTGTTTTTTTATATTACAGGATGATTGCAGAGTTTTCTCTCTATAACCACATCTTGCTTCGAATCACTGACTTATCACTGTTTTGTGTGTGGTTGGGTGTGTGCGTGGAGATAGACATATGTGTTTATCTGGTTTGCATGCATTAAGTTTGTATAATGTGATTAGGGTATCTGCCTGCACTCCGGGTTGTTCCAAACCACCGAGAAGCAGACAGTCTAATCTTGTTGGTTGCTAGGAACTGGCCAAGCTGGGCAATGGATGAGGCAGGCAATTCTGTATCCCCATCAAATAGCTCACCACATAGGGCTAGACTTGATCTAATATCAAGGGGTGGGGTGGTGGGGGGGATAAATGGGTGGTTGTGGATGGGGGATAGCCTCTGCACTTGGCTGGAAACAATCGTATTAGAAAATGTACCATGGATGCATGTGGTTGTTGTGTGGCTGGAGGATTTAAGGCTGGCAGGGTTCAAGGTGTGATTTTATCTCTGACAACATGGTGTTTACAGTGATTTACATAGATATCTGTGTGGCGGCTTTTGGTGTAACAGGCTATTGTTTTGATGTGAAATGACAAGGGTGCACGGTTTGTGGCATGTTTATGCTCTAAGCAGGCTAAAGTGGGTGTTGACAAATCTGGTGCTGAAGCAGCAGATTACAGGTTCATAATTGCCCCCCTTCCATCAGTCTATCTATTAGATCTATTAGGGTTGTAGCCAGTGCAGTCAGTTGTAATAATTATGATCCTTTAAACAAAAGACTGTTTAAACTGTGAACCATGCATGCTAATGAGTGAGCAGAAGAAGAACTAAGAGCAACAGCACGTCTCTTATTTTGAAATATTTAGGATACACGAGAAATGGCGTGTTGCAGCACAGGTACTATGCAAGTCATGCCATAGCAACCTAAGATCTATAAGAAGAGTTAGGCAAAAGAAAAACCCCTAACCGTTAAGTCACGTAGCAGCAAGAGTCCAGCAGACATTCATTTATCACAGTTTATCCAGTGTTTTCAGTATCATTGACCTTCAGATGAGAGGACAGTGTCTCTGGCCAGAACACTAAAAATAATATTAAATCTGTGATAATAATTCTCCAAAGCTCATATCTTATGATAACATCTCTTAGCTGACCCTTCAGAATCAGACATATATTTTAAATAAACAAAGCTGTTATTTAGTTATTCCAGCATTTGCACGCAGAACTTTGCACGCGTGGTTGCACCCATTGAGGATTGAATCCACAACTGTGCAAATGTTTTAAAGTCTGATGTCCTCAGAATTCAGATTACAAATAAGCTCATTATATTAACAACCTCTTATGGGAAGTCCTGTCGAAACTGACTGTTCGTCTTACTTTTTGATTGTAAAGTTGGCCTGACAGGACTGTGATGCACTTTGGTTATAAAGGTTATAAAAAGATTGTTTCGCTCAAATTTAAACCATCGAATAAAACACATTTGATCAGAAGTGCTTCAGTTGCTTCGAGCTGATTGTGCTGCAAGAAATGACACTGCAGGAAATATGTTCACCCTTATGTCTCCAAACAGCACCGGTGCTTGTTCTGAAACGTGGAGCCGTCAATCAAGGTTTTTACCTTTTTCTTTTTATGGTTTCTCAGAGCAGCAGAAGCCATTCAGGCTGCCTCCCTCTTCACCACCTCCTCTCAGACATCTTGGTGTTTTCTAGCAAAGCGTCTCAGGGTTTTCCCCCCTTACTGGCTCACTGGTTTTATGGAGGAAGCCTCTTGTTTCTTGTTTCTCGGCTCTGTGCTCGCCGTCAAACGATTCTCTCTTCACGTCAAGTGTCACTGGTCAGCCGTCATGTCTCAAATATGAGGTGTAACTGGGGAATATATCTCAGCCGTGTTTCTACCTTCCACTCCACTGTTGCTTTACTTTTACTTTGGCCCATATTTTATTTAACTTATCAAGGATTACTAATTATATAATAATATATAAAAACTGGGTTTGGTTGTTTTAAATGTGTAAATAGAAATAGACTTTGACCTGACTTGACTTGACTAACTCACAAGTTTCATAATTAGATTATATCAAAACAACGATACAATATTTGCTGTTATAACCAAGTCTGCAAGTTATAATTTCAGTTAGATTTTATATGAGATGAAAAAACACCATCAATAACAAGTCACAACTAATGTATGATTTGACAGTTTTCTTGCAAATCTTTATAAGAAAAGAATAAAAATAGACCTCATGTTCAATATAAACTGCCACATTTCTCATGTTTAAGTGCAAATATATTGAGAATTTCAAAGCTTATAAAAGCCAATATCTAATATGTATCTTACAGATGAAGGTGATGTGTATCAACGTTTTCTCTTGGCACCAATGGTAGTGGATCATTGATCATTGAGTATATCGATCCAGAACCATGTTGTGTTAAAGCCAGGCAGTACAGTATGTGTACATACATGGCTGACATTTGCAGGTGGATTTCCTGCCAACACAAATGAACAAATGATGAACAAATTTAGCTCCTCTTCTCTCCTGTTGAATCCATTTCAGTGCATGTTTTATTTAGTTTAGAATCACTGATAAAGCCAAGTTAACCAAGTTTTCCTAACCGCCTAAAACCTCAGCGACACTTATGTTATTGTTGGTCTCCGCTTGTGTTTCCACTTTTAGAGCTTTACAGTTCATCTCATCTAGTCCATTCACTAGCTTTGAATCTCATCTAGAAATAAGGATAAGATTATCAAGTATCAAGAAAGCAGAAGGACGGTCTCCTGAAGGAAGAGTCATACTGTGTAACACATCATATGTGGAGTAAAGCAGCTATTTGTGAGGAGGGATGAGGGCCAGTGTTGACTTCATCGCCGCTAATTAGCAGGGTAAATATAGCACGGATCACAAAGGACAATATATGTGTGAAAATGTGAGGGATGCACCAGCTCACAGCTCTGAGATCTTCCTGTTCCCTTCTTTTTTTTTTAACTCTGGAAGTGTTATCCATCCTCTGGCAACGTAATGGCACAACAGAGAAACATTTATTTTGGTGAGGCACCTTTTCATGCACAAATATTAACAGATATAAACACAAAGTTGAGAGCAGGTAAGGCTAGATGACTCAGGATCAGATAGAGCATTATGTTTTACCTAAAACAGGGGCAGTGGTGTAATTGTTACATCTATAGCTGAGGCCTGTTGGGTTTGAAAGGTTTCAGCTGACTCTGTGGCTTCATGGATACTTAAAGGATGATCCATTTCAGCTCAAAATCAGGAAAACGGAGACAATAATATTTGCTGTCAGCATGAAGATATCACCTGCAGGCAGGTGACTGCATCACTGTGTTTTAGCATCTAGCAGGCATCAACAACAACACAACAGCAAACACCACTGTTATAATTAGTAAAGCTGTCTTAACCAGCTGTGGGTGTCGGGCGTTCTCTATGTTTGGGTGTCGGCTCTTCTTGTCCTCGCAGAAGGACGAGGAAAGGCTGTTTGTTTGGCCTGAGGTTTGAAACCTTTTGACTGGACTTGAACTTGACTGTTCATTGCTGGGCAGTGCTTTGGTGAGCAGGGCTTGTTTGAACAATTTCTAGATGAGTGTGAAGCTGGCCCCCCCACCCCTTGCAAAATTTTGTGAAAATAGTCTGTTTTGTTTGGGCTGGTTTGTGCCATAATAATTTACATCAAATGAGTCATTTCTTCAAGCGTGATTGATCGAATTCTTTATTGTACATTTAAAAGTCTCTTATTGATCATCTCCCATCAGTTTTTTAGCTCATACGGTACCAACAATGATTGTCTGATCAATGATGTCGGTTGACAACAAGCCAACTGGAGTTCGTCTCTTAGACCAGAGTCTTCATGATATTGAAGATGATTTAAATCAAATCAAATCAAAAGCCTTTATTGTCATTATATGACGGTGCATACAACGACATTAAAAAACACTTTTGCTTTGACTTTAATTTGATTGCAATTAATGAGTTACCACTGACAGCCTTGAAATTAATATTCCCATTTACAAGCAGCCGTTCATTCTCTGATTATCATAAGCGGTGGTGGACTTTCATTCCTTCAGCCTCCTTCTTGAAAAGGTCAGCGTTGTGATATCTGTGCATAACCCATAACCCATAACGATGTTTTAAAGTAGGTGTGTTTCGCCGTGTCTTTTGAGCATGAATGTCTGCAAACTCTGTGCAAAACGTATTTTAAATGTGTTGTATAAATGTTCAAAGAATGCTCTTAATACCTGGATAACCTCAGCACATCTCACCTCTTAATCTGAAAGAGCTCCACTGGGAATAAAGATAAATTCAGAACATCATTAATCATCATGTCAAATTCAAAATAAATCATGTTAAAAATAAAACTAGATTATTATTGCACATGGAAGCGTAGTCAGTCGGAACAGAAAAGAAAATGAAATCAAATTAAAAGTAAATTCATGTGTGTGCTCAGTAGATGTGTGCAGCAGCTCAAAGAGCCTCATAACACAGAGATTTATGAATGAATAAAGACATACATCTTGTCAGCCCTGCAGACAAACTCTGAGCTCGGCCTCCAGCTGATCTGCCTGCCGTCCGGCAGATTAAAGATGCTTCAGGCCGATAGGATCTGGTCACCGAGAGACTTAGAGGGGTCGTTCATTTCTCCTGATGCAGGAATAAAATTGCCTTCAGATCAATAACGCTGCTATCAGACATGACTTGAGTGATCTTGCTCTTTTCCTCGAGTTGAATACCAAAACATCTCATTGTATGCTGAGTCACCTTCTTTTCAAGACTGGAGGACTTATGTCTTAGTGTTGTCCTTGCGTGACCTTGTCTTTATGTGTTGGAAGGAAACATTTGTCTTTGCTGTAACAATGGGGAAATGTGGGCGTTTTTTTGTTTTATATTAATGCTGCTAGAAAAGATATTGTCCCTTTTTTCAGTGTGTCAAAGATATTTTAAATATGCCTTTATATATATAAAATATATAGTTGTAATATTTAATATATGTATTTATTATTTATTCCTTTTTTTATTGTACAGTGTGTGTAGATATACCTTGTAATCCATGTAATCCTGAACCAGGAAATATAAATAGCAGCAAAAGCTGAGCAGAGAGGAGGCCAGGATAGATGGGTCACCAGGAGACAGCTGTTTGTAGCAACCACATATCTAAAGTGATTTATTCTTCACATAACCTTTGTACTTAAATACGTTCAAGAGTCAGTGACCGTTGACTTTTATTGAACCACATCTGGGCTCTAAATACAAAGTTAGTCTGCCTCTGGTCAAACTAACCTTCTATCATTATTAGTATTATTTTAATTGTGAGAAGAAGAAATGCTTTGATGACACATTGCAGCTGTTGATTCCAGCTGTTTCCAAGCTACATTAAACTTCCAGTTTATTTCACCAATAGCTGCTGATGTCAGTCAGCGGTCAGTCTGCACAGCATTTACTTCTCCACAGGAGAATAAAAATAAACCAAAATAGCACCTGTTTGTGGTATTTTCTACAAACTAAAGACCGTTCAAACATCTGAATCCACAATGCTGCTGCTGCCTTAATGGGATTTGACCTGTAACTCAGATGTCTTTTTGTGTTGCTGTGAGGAAACATTGAAAGGCTGGATGTGATGTCAAAACCTGGATCCATATTTCCAGGTTGTGCTGTCCGCCTGTTATTGTATTTGTCTTCAATTCAGTCTGGTTTGGATTGTGTAGGTGGATTTTTAAAGGCATGCAATGGGTCTGTGATAATCAGCATAACACAGATTCAGAATAATTTTAATATTAACTAAAAAAAAATAGGTTTCTACTGAAGCATGTCATTTGACAGATATCTGCCGATGGGTTGTAAGAATGTGGGAGGAATAGAGGTGAGCAGACAACAACAAAGAGCTTCTAGTATAGCAGGAAAAAGAGCAAATAGACAGTGAAGAGTTTATAGATATTAGTTGTCTCTACTTTATTATTGTAATCCTTTACTGATATATAATCATAACTACAGTTGGTAAATGATGAGGTAACACGTGCAGACTGGACAAAAGTTGTCTTGTTACTGAGCACCAGAGTCCTTTTAGAAAATTCCTCTCATTTCACTGCAACAAAGACAGTAAATGACAGCAAACATATTGACTGTATTTCATGGACGTGCTGTAATTACACACGGCTGTGGCCGTAAACCGTTTGCCGCCACCGCAATATCTCAATCATCCTTTTGAAGCATCAGAAAGACGATCAGCGTTTCATTTATAGCGCTTATATTTCACTCGGCCTTGTTTGCATCACATTTGAGGATAAAATAAAAGTGTCATGAGCAGGAAATGATGGCTTTTTCCTGCACTAAAGTGTTTAAAAAAAAGCAGAACCAAAAGAGTTACTCACAAGGTGGTTCACTAGTCATTAAAAATTAATAAATCATCTGCTGCAACAACTAAAACTCGTTCCTCGCCATTAATCTAAGATCCATAATGTGCTTCAGGTGTTGTACCTTCTCACCACTTAAGTAAACAAAGGAATCCATGCCTTTTCATGTCAGCTCAAGGATTTAAATTCATGTGATTTGATTTATTATATCAGGAGCATTATTTGTTAGCAAGAAGAATTCACTGTCATCATTTTTTCTGCTTTCTTTGTGTTCCTCTGCAAAAAGTAGTGCTGAAAAAATAGTGCTGTAGTTGCTTCTGTAGTCGATATTTGGACAGTGATGTGAGAGAGACACCCAGAGTGGCTTCATGACAGGAGAGCTGCTCTGAAGCAGTTTGATAAATATGACGGAGATGACGGGAAAGAGTCAAGGTCAGAACTGGATTCATCAGATTCAGGTGCAACAGGTTGTGATACTGTATGTTATTTAGATGTTAGAGGCGTGTATGATGGAAAGATATGACCAAACGCCACCATTTCCTGTGTGCATACGCTGACAGGGCAGCCTCAGCTCTCCATCAAATAGGATGAGTCTGTCTCTCAAGGCTGCCGTTATAAAATGCAAAATTGCCCCTTCAGAAAGGCCCTTGTGTTGAAAAGCAATAGCCCTCCTCAGGTGTGATCCTCAGACAAAATTAAAGTGTGCAAGTGCCCTTCAGATTGATTATTTGATTGACCCTTCGCCCATCTAACTTTAGCTTTACATAATTGGACAAATCTTTGGAAACACTGGATCACTGGGGGAAACAACCGCCACACTTTGAGCGCAAAAGTGCAAAACGCAGATAGATAATAGGAGTAATCCTTGCATTTAAGTCACTCAAGATAAGGGTTAGCTAATGCAAGATAGATTGTGATGATCCTCACATGAGCTGCTGCTGTCATTATGTGGTTAAATAAGCTTATCTTGATCAGCGAAACTTATCCAAGGCTTACTGCAGCATTACTCCAAGATTGAATTTCCATTTCTTGCATCAATTATTCAGGTAAAACCTCCCCTAAAACAGAGCTAGTTTTGTTCCTATGACACCAGGTTAATGTAAGGACTTACCCCCTGCCGCTGGCCTTAACATAAAGCATCACCTGCATCACTGACCGAACAATGAAACGAGTCCGCTGAATAGCAAGGCTAAACAATCTCTCTCTGGCGTTTCACAGCACACAGACCTGAGAACAGACTGTTTCCTCCTCAAGGCTGCCGCAAGAAAATGTGAAACGCCGTCGCACTTTCCTATTACAAAGTCATTTTGCAGCGTGGCATTCATGACAAATTAAAGCATAGGAGTGCCCTTCTGTCTGATCGTTTGAATGACCCTTGACCAACCTTTTTTCTCAGACGATGATTGGACTTCATTTTGTCAGCGGCGGTGCAATCTTAAAGGGGAATTTGGTCCCAGTCTCCAGTTTGCATGTTTTTGTAATTCCCCGGAGAAATGCTGCTCCCTTTGCCCTCCCATCATGCGCACCACGAATAGGCAGTAATATCCTCCAACACTGCTTTCATCTTTCCAGTAAACTGAAATCATGAGGTGAGGAGAATCAAAATCAAAGCATTTTGCTGTTTTTTTTTTGTTTTTTTTTTAATCCAAATCACCCCAGCAACACTGAGAAATACTTGATAAATTAATAATTAACACAGTGCTCAGGTTGGATTACCTTCAGAGAATATGACACCAAAGGAAGCCTTGTAAGAAAAAGGCATTTTTTTTATGTTTTATGTGACAACAACTCTTGCAGCTAATCTGTGATTTGTGACTGCAACTGTGATAACAAGTTTAGAGCCTTGGAAGCTGCAGATAGATACGAGAGATACTGACTCATGAATCAAAGGATTTGGTTTTCTATTAAACTTGAAAAAGTATGTTTTGCTTAAGGAGGGCTTTCAGCACTTAATTCTGACCGTCCTAGAGTCATCACGTTTCCATTCAGCTGTCAGACCCGAACAGTCTAATTTACCAGTGCTGCTTTAGCCTGTTTTAGCCTACTAGTGTATTTACACTATTTATTAATAATTTGTTAATATATTATTCTGTCACATAAGAGTATTGCTGATTACCAGAATATATGGATATGATGTTATCCATGATTTTTCAAATTTTCTGTTTAATTTACTGAAAGCAGAAAAATATCAAAGCACATTATTATTATTATTTGATTGAGATAAATTCAAGTTATTACCTGTCATTCCCGAACAGAAAAATGTGTTTTAGTGGTTTATTATTAGTTTAAATTCCTCACTCCTGTTATAAATGGTGAAGCGTAGGGAAATTAGTGAGAAAAAGGGTTAGGGTTTTTAGGGTTGGGCAATTGTTAAACACTGTATAATGTCAAAAATGAAAAAGGACATGAAGGATCTACTGTCGGAGCGTGCTGCTGGTGTTTGTTATTTAAGTGACGGTGCGTGAACACAACGCATAAACAGGCTTCAACCATTGTGAAAAAAACTCCATGCTTCAGTGTATAACATTTAGGAGCAATGGAAATTAGACGGCAGCTGGCGGTAGAGCGGTTTAATACTAATGGTTCACATTAAAAAAAACAAAATGATGTAAGTCTCTCTTGTCTGTATGTCAGACGTAAGTCTGTTTGGCTTGTCCCTTCTGGACTACCGTAGCAACAATGGCGGAGCAACATGGTCAATCATGTGTGAACCCACTCTCTATGAAGAGATGAAGGAGTCATTCCAAGCTATTCTTAGTCTCAGCTGATTGGACATTAAACAAAACACAATTTCTGGCAATAGATGCCATAAAATGTGACATACTGGCTCTTAAAGGAAACTTTTTTTAATTGGTTCAGAGTGAATAAACTTAGCTTTGGAAAGTAGTGGCAACATTTGACACTGTGCAGTAATCTATCAGCAGTCACGTGAGTTAAATGTTTGCTTTTTTAATTTTTTTCTGAAGACAAAACCTTCTCAAGCGAGTATAAAAACTCTGAGGAAGATCCAGATAGTTTTTCTAATGCAGTACTTAATAATGCAAAAATAAGCTTTGATGGAACATATTAGTGGTTTTTCATCTGCTTTGCTACCTTTTAAGCTGCAGTTGGTTTCCATTAATCCTCACATGGCATGAAAATGAATTAGTGGATTCAACAAAACAACAACAGCAACAGTGAGGCTTGGGCACTAATGTACTGTTCAGCATTGTGATGGATTACACATCTGTGAAACTGCCAGAAGGCAGGAGGAACACGTTGAAAAGTTGTAGTAAAAGAGATACCACCAGTAACAGTGATATCTGCTCACTCTGTGCTAATATAAGGTTGACAGATATTACTTTCCTCACAGCAGCCGAACAAACAAAAGTGTCATTTGACTCATCTGGCTGGTGATGAACTGCTCAGGTTGCAGTTTGAGACACTTGATTGAACCAAAATTTGACGGTTTCTGCTCAGGCGCAGCAGTGCATCAGCACCGACGGCATAAGAAAAAGTTTCCTCAAGAGGAATCATGAACTTAATTAGTTATCTAAATTCATAACCCAGAGAAATGGGTTGTGTTCTTCTTTAACTGGCACGTTCCATTAAACAGCCAGGGTGCCTCTGAAATAAGGAAAGAAAAAAGAGTGAAGTTGTTTTTATATCTTTATAGTTTTTCGTATAATTTTCAAATGCAGATTTTGCATTTACTGTAGGTATATCTGTGTTCTCTTCCTGAGTGTGCTGCATTGAAGCTGAATTTCAAAAGTCTCAAATGCAAATATTTATTGAAGGTATCCTCTAATAATAAACTCAAGCTTGTTTTCCCAAATCAGTGCATCAGATTCAATTGGAGCGTGCTGCTACATGACTTGAATAGAATAGAATGTAATAATTTTTTTATTGACCCTCCTTTAGGGGAAATTCTCTTGCTTCAACAGCGTGAACACGTTAGTAACAATAATAAAAAAAATTGTACACTAAAAAAGAGAAAAGAAATAGGCTTTATAATGGGCTTTGAAATGGAATTAAATACAAATTAAATTAAAATGCAAAGTAATTTTTGATGTGAATGTGGTGCTGTGAAGTGAGGTTGAGCCTTCCAGTCTCCACTCAGGGACCATAAACCATGTGACATCTGCAATCATCATTTTAAGATCAATATAAATTGATACTGTTTTTTTACCACTTTTAGTACACAAAACTAACTGTAAAGATAAACCATGTAAAAAAAAAAACCTAAACAAAAACACAACTCAGCCCACACAATGAGGGGAATAAATTAGCTCCAGAATGCTTCTTTATAATAGAGTAAGAAGAATAACTGTATTTATCTATACTGCATATTGTTTCATCTAGAATCCACCTAGAGATCCTCATGAGGCTCTTAAAAGGCTGGGGATGATGTGGTGCAGCACAAACCGACAATAATCATGGTTCAAAATGTTTTTTTTTCCCGTCCTTAGGAGAGCCGTAACCCAAAACCTTCCGGTGAAACATTACAGTATACAAACACCAGTCGTTCATGAAACATTGCTTTTTAAATTAGGTTTTTAAATTAATTGTGATTTTATGATTAATCAGGAAGTGGCAATGTAAATTTCTGCTTGTTGCATCTGAAGCGATAAATTTTCATACATATTGGGTATTCAGTGCAAAGTATGTAATTTCAGACCTGTATTTCTAAGCGTGTAGATAACCAGCATGTCTGTGTTCATTATGTGTGTTTACGTCAAACCACACAACAACGCCTTTCAAGGATGAGTTCTGACTAAGAGCAGACTGTATTTTAAACAGCGACCTTGTAAACCTGTTGCTATACCGACCACCGGGCTGGAATTGACATTAAGAGCGACTCAGTGTTTCTTAGGAGGAGGAAGTGTCTGTGTGTTCACTGTAAGAGTGTGTGCAGTGATGTCGGAAAGAAACGAGAAAGGGGGGAAGAAAAAAAAACACTGGTTGTTTAGTGTCTTTCGATAAAATTGAAGGGGACAAAGCATTTGTGAGACTTGCGGGTGTGCAGAGGAGGAGACAGACGGATTACATTATGTTCGCCAGCAGGAGTCTGTGGTGAGGTGGTGTTGTTGTAGAAGCCAGCAGGAAAAACCCTGCTGGGTGCTTTTGCAGGGCTCTACCACATTTCCACCAGATACACTGACGAAACAAAATAGAAAGTTACTCACATGTATTCGCTTCATGTTTGTTTATATATTTGCATGGAAATAAATCCACCATCAGGGCTGTCAAACTGTTAACCGTATCGCTGTTGTTCTTCTTCATGACTGCAGCAGGAAGCACGAAGTTGGTAGTGATGGAGCATGGAAGAGACAAAACCGTAAAAAAACGAACAGAAAAATTATCTTTAATCAAACACAGTTAACACTTGCAGCGCTTATTTTTTTAATCTATTTTACAGCCTAAAGTGGATTTAAATGACTGTTTAAGTTGATTGTTTTGGTTGCTTTTACTTCATTTTTTGTTCCATTTAAAGAAGCAAAAGCAGCAGTTTGATCCATCAGACCGTCCGCTGGGTGTTGGCTGAACATAAGCCCTAAAAGTGTGGTGGCTGGTAACAGCACCATGTGGGCAAGAGGGGTTGGGTGAAAGGATAGGGACATGACTCATGATTACTAATGGTTTTTCACCTCACTTGAAGTAAATGAAGCCACGGGAGTCCGTTTATTGGCAGGAAGCAGGCGACAGAAAGGCTGCAAGTGGTGGACAATGTGGAGGAAGAGTGAACAAAAAACAGTCTGGGTGTGGGAGCCAATTACAGAGAGCCAACGGGGATTAATTGAAAATGACCGGTTAATGTAAAAAAAAAAAAAAAAAGAAGAAGTGAAAAATGAGCAGGAGAAACAAAAATGTATGCAGGGGCTCATTATGATTTTCAGCATTTCAATTCCAATCAATAGCGCAATTCATCTTTTCCAGAAAATGGGAAATCAGGAAGGCATTTGGGAAACAAAAGATTATTCTGACACTGTGAACAACGGAGCGAGCAAGAGGGATAAGTAACCTCTAATTGCTTTCATCCTGTGGACCCATTTTGTGCTGTTTGCCTGCTGTTCTCTGAGCCCACAGTGATTGAATCTGCACTAAGCAGATAGCATCTCTGACAAGATGTAGAGGGAAACACTGGACTCTGTCTTCACATCCTGTGCTGTAGAAGAACCAGTTTACACTGTTACTCACTGCAAGGCATTTAAACAGCAACGAGCACAAAAGGAAAGAGAGCAAATTCACAGGTTGTCTATTCTAATACTCAAATGCTCATGTATCCACTGAATTGAATTGTTTTTCCCTCAATCAGTTACATCTCCATCGTTCCAGCAGCAAAGTGGACAGAGCAACATTATAGTAAGGACCTACATAAAAATGAGAAGCAGTGACATCAGTAAACAAGTAAAATAAGTAGCCAAATATGACAAAAATAAGTATTGAATAAAGGGAGTTAACAGTGTACCTTGGAAAAAAAAATCTGTGGATGTAATAATTAATAGATCAACAAACAATATCTAAATGTTTTGTTGAGTCCACTAATTAATTTTCATGCCATGTGAGGATTAATGGAAATGAAAATGAAAAACCGCTAATATGGTCCATCACAGCTCAGAGTGCAGTGCTGATATTTTTAAGTACTGCTTTAGAAAAACTGTCTGGATCTTCCTCAATATTTTAACAAATGGTTTTTGCCTTTGTCGAAAAAGAGTTGGCAACATGTAATTTAAAGTTAATAACTATGTTCAGCTGAAATTAAGAATAGTTGTGCAGTCGTTAGTTTAGCATCATTTTTACGGTGGCGCAGAACAAACCAAAAAGAGCGAGAGCCTCTATCTGATCTCCATTCTAAAATGGTGTTATTATGGTTATATCGGTTGCAATCTGCAACCAAACCACGAGACCAAATCCTGCATGCTGTCCCATTAAAGCTGAGCTGGATAGTTGCTCAGAGAGGGAACGTTGTACTGAGGTAGCCCGTCTCATATTAAATGCATTACTTTAAATTCTTGCTGATGCACTACTAATATAAGAGTGCAGTCGACATTAATATACAGCGTCCAGTATAAAGCTTTGATTAATTATTAGTATTATTTAAGAAGAGACAAGTGATGTGCATGAGGAAGTTGTTGAGTGTAAGAGGAGAGGAGAGTGATCACTCTGAGGCCGAGAAGTAAATGTGCTTTTCAGAGTAAAAGCCTTCAGGCACATCACATCTGACCTGATGGAAAATTTCAACAGAAAATATAGTGGAGCATATAGTGTGCAGTGCTGGGTAGTGCCTTACTTTATTAAAATACTGACTGCTGAAAGTCATTAGTTACCAGTTACTACTATTACTTTTGAATTACTCTGTAACATCACCTGAGCTGCCAGATAATTTCAAAGTAAAGCTCCTTATTGTAATAAAAGGAGGACAGACACCAGTTCTCTCTTTTGTGCTCTTTAACATCCTAAAGTTGACAGGAAGTAGTGAACATCAGCCCAAACAGCCCTTCACATTAAAATGCTCCTCACTTCTTTACCATCACATTCTGGTTGTTTTTTAGAGCAACAAGTTGTAAAGATGTCCAAACCAGCCCATGAGCTCAAGCTCTGAAGTCAAAGTTACAATGAATGTTGATCAAAAGTAAAAGAAACATTTGGTTTTTTGTTTTTTTTTTGTCCTCCTGTTGTAATGATTGTTGTAAAATAACGACACAAACTGTGATGGGATTACTTCAGTTAACTGTGTTACACATGGATATAATCTGATTACAATAATTTCCCCCCAATGGGGGGTGAATAATAAACTGTTCTATTCTGTTTAATCCCAACACCGATAGTGAGTTCATCATTTTGTAGGTGAAATGTGAGTCCAGGTTGTGGTTTTGAGTTCAGAGGACACGTTGACGCTGGATGAAAACATGACATCCTAGCTTTGTTTTGCAGCCCTGCACCTCCTCGCACGCCCTCCTCCTCCTCTAACTCTTCTGTCTCTGTCTCATAATGTTCCCTGTCTCTCCACTCTCCACAAAAAAAATAAATAAAAAATAAAATGCCACACAGACAAAAGAAAATCTGGAAACTCAGCGAGGCCCAACCGAGAGCAGATTGAGTATAGATTGCAGAATGTGTGGTTTCTGCTTGAAAATCCACCCATCCAGGACATATTGACCATCAACTGTGCACCAGTAGTGATAGAAAAAAAAATAGCCTGGGTTGGCGGTGTCATTGATAAAAAAAAAGCCATGAAATAAACTCATCACACGAGTGGCAATAAAAGCAAGAAAATGCACGTGGCGTAATACATCCACAGACACATGGAGCATGTGGAAACATTTAGAGGTTGGGCTTCATCATGGAGTGCATTCAGGCAAGACGAGTCGGCTGCACACTGTGAAACGCTCATTCAGTCTTATCACGTTCCTGATTGAAGAGGCCGACTTGATGCTTGGAGATAACGTTTGTTCCCTGAGTTACTCCACGGTCACTCCCCTCCTGCATATTCAGTTATGTTAGTGTGAAGAGTTTATAAACTGTGGTTCTATTAAAGGATAATAAAGCATTGAGTGGATATTAATGAGCACAAACGGTGGGTTTGGGCTCAAAGTCAGTATTTATAAATCATGTCAACAGTTTAAATGTTTTTATGTAATTAATAAATGGTTAAAAAAATGTCAAGCAAAACTTTTACAAGTAACTGTTACTAAGTTTTAGTCACTGTCAACTCTACAGAGATTAAAGGTAATGAACATTAAGTCAGCAATTATAAATGTAAGTCATTAATAAAAGGTAACAAATTGTTATGATAATGATAATATAAAATATAATAGGCAAAGACCATTAAGTGGATATGTGTTAAGTCATTAATGAAAGGTCACAAACAGCTGCGAATTTATGAATGTTAATAGGTTCATAATAAAGGGTAATTAAAAACAACTCTTCAGTTACAAGCTTTAGTCAAACATTAAGTCAGCAATTATGAATGTTATTATGTCATTAATAAAGGGTAATTAAGCAGCTAAATGTGATTTTTCCCAACCTGGCAACCCAAAAGTTCTTATTCATGGTTTAACATAAACTATTAATGTATATAATTTAAATAAAATACTTTGTGGTAGTTGTTTTCCAAAGCTTGACTCTTTATAAATGTCAGACTCTGTCCATGCTGTATGTCTGTCAGGCCTGATAACACTATATAAAAACTGATTCTGAGTCAGTTTGTGCCAGAATAATTGGTTTTCAGCAGCAGGGTCTGGTCTGGTCTGGTCTGGTCTGCACAGAATGGCAGGCAGGTTAACATGGAGAGCTCGTACATGTGTGCGGAGCTACGATTCAAATCTGTCGTGTCCAGATTGAGTCTCAGAACAGTTGGAGCTGCCATCACCGTTCTGACCTCATTTTGATTCAGAGGGGTTTTTTTTTTGTGCAATCTGGACAATTCGTATGGTAATCCTGCAGTTAGAGCTGGTTAACAATGAACACAGTGGTGGGACAAATCACAAATTAACTGACACATTTTACAAATGAATGGAATTGTTTATGGATTTAATTAGATGTGACGGTCAGGAATTAAATGCACAATATTAAAGGGCACTTTTTATGTGGATGTCCAATCAGTGTTGATGATAATTGCATTCGATTGCAGTAATAAATTCATCAGTGCGTGCTATAGTGAGCCAAGAAGATGTGTTGTTTTTGTGTGCCCATGCATTTGGTATTTCTTTGGGTAGTCGCTTAATAATGACTTTGTCCTGTTTGACATGTTCTACAATAACCCAGATGAACCAGGACTATAGTAAGAATAAATAAAAATAAATGCTACTCCTGAAGACCAACAGAAGTTTAGTTTCCCAGCTGCCTGTGTGCTGTGATACAGTTATCATTAATTGTGGGTGGAGTTTTATAAACAAAAATGTGTTTATCAGCAAAACATGGAATACTTGAGGCCTATAAATGTCTAATTACCTTCTTCGTAAAATCTAGGTGTTTACATTCCCAGTCTTCTTCCTGGCATTTGTTGCTGCAGAGCCACGTTTCTGTCTCGATTAATGAAATAGCGTGAAAATAAACAGCCGTCGTCACAGTCAAAGTTAGGTTTAGGCAGCAAAGCTACTTAGTTAGGAAGATATTAAAGTCCTGTGTTTGTTCGTAATTAACTATAATTATGAAAGAGTTAATACATAGATTTTTGTCCACCTGGTCCCTTTAAGGAAACTCCCTGATGAACTAATGAGCTAAAAAGGACGAATGAAGTGTCATAAATTCCAGCCAAATAGGATTCTTAGCCATGGTTTAACATTAACTATTAATACAGGGTGCTTTATGAGGAAATGATAACTTTCTGTGTCCATACGGCACACACTGACAAATTTATGTCTTCAATTTTATCACATTTACCATTAACACTGATTGGACTGAAAACCACATTAAAATGTACTGAGTTTTTTTTTTTTACCTTCATTGAATATGCATTAAATCTGAATAAAATTACTCACCTTTCCAGGCACTCAATCTAACATTTATCAAACAAAGAGGAGCCGTGGTGTACGGCTACCAAGAGAGTTTGCTTTGATTTTAAATGTCATGCAGCCTGTAGGTGGCTTTACTCGGCCTGTAACCCCACTTGTACCTGAGCTTCCCGTAGCGAGGCGGCTCTGTTTTCAGGTTCGGTTGCACCTTGAATACACTGGGATACCACTAATGTAGGTCTTTTGCCCGTTCTTTGTGTTTCAGAGAAGCCACAAAGGTCATGGGGGCTGGTCGGAGAACATGTAATCTATAAACAATCCATCTCCAGACTCCGTTCTGCCTTTAAAAAACACAACAGTGGAAAATGTTGTTGTGTATCCATCATGTTTCTGTCACACTTTGTTTACCCAGTGAAGCGACACACTGCACATGAACAGTAATTCTCAACATTTTCCTGAACTAATTCAATAAAATGGAGCATGCCAGCTCCAGCATGAACTAGAAACATGCACAGTCAAACAGCAGCATTGTGCTTCTTATTTAGTGTAAATGCATCTCTGGAGGGATCAAGGGTCAAGTGACCAAGGTGTTGCAGACTCATTAGAGCCAGCAGGATCCGATCAAACTGCACTCAGAGCTATACGAATGGAGCTTTTCGGAGAAACAGCAGTCTGTGCAGCGGGTGCATGGCATGAAAAGTATCCTCAATCTCCAAGCAGACTGTTAGAGTGCCATTTTCGATAATGTGCCTCACAGGCAGGAAAAGATGCTCAGAACAACACAGTAAACATGTCCATTGAATCAGAAGCGCAGCATGTTTTGTTTCACGTCATATCTCAACTGACCACCTGTGTGTTTATAAGGGTTTATTTAACTAAGTTAAATTAAAAATGTCCGTTTATGTGTTTCTTTTTTTTTTTTTTTTTTTTTTTAAACAATCACTGGTCAATGATGTCAACAGTCATTTAAAGGTTATAAAAAGATTTTAGTCTTTTTATCATAAACAGTTTTAAATGTTATATAAATGCTGTCAAAGTACCTAAACTTCTAGAGAGTTTGAAACACTGCTAGTTTACTTCCTGTTAGCAGGACAGGAAGGCTGCAACTGAAATTCTATACTAACATGCTACTGAGTATGCTAAAACAGGATGTGAGATTTTTTATCATGTCTGAAACCTTCTTATGAACCCAAATAGTACGTGAGGTGCGTACTATTTCCAGTAAATATTACAGTATGCAAACACTGGACATTACTCTGATATAAATGTCCCACAATGCAATGCAGCGGTGATGACAACAGCAAACACAAGGTGCAAGGAGGTTGCAGGGCTGCAAAACACAAGATGCATATCAAGGATTTATTGTTAGATTATTATTATTATTATTATATTTATTAATGTCGCAGATTGCAAGTAGAGGTGAGGTTACCACGGGTTACCACGGTTACGTGTCTCCAATCCAACCGGCAAGAGGCTCTCACCTCCGCACTAAGCAGTATTTACTCAAAAGTATGTTGAATGACAGTACACATACTGAGTATGAAGTGTGTAGTATGGAATTTCGGATGTAACGGTAGTAAACATGGACCCAAGATGTTGCCTAGCAACGCAGTTCCATAGAAATGCTTTACAACAGAGCTTTTCAGACAAAGGGTGGTATATTCAAGCAGGCAATATGAGGAAAATAAAGAGTTTTTGGAACATTAAAGCATGAAAACATGTTTTAATAGAATCACTAAATTCGAGTATGAACCTGAAAATGAGACAACTGAAAATGAGAGCTGTAAAGACGTCTACGTCCATAAAAACAGAAAACACTATATTTTAGCAACAGTAGATCGATCAATAAAACTCTGTAGCTCCATTTGTGCTCCTAATACCTCCCAAGCTGCAATCATATCACCAAAAGCAGCAGCTTAGAGGTTCTTAATTTGGGATGAGGAATATGTGTTTATTCCAGTTTCTAAACCTTGGGGTCGGGGTCGGCCTTTGGGATGCATTCAGCTCTTTTAATAGATCCAGAATTCATAAAACTGGAGTTACATATGTTGGTAGTTTTGATGTGTAAACTGGCCCGTAATGGTTCTCATTTTTTGTGAACACGACCCAAAATCAGGACTTTGTCTTCATGCACGTGCACATGTACTGTATGTGCTTATGCATGCACCATAGGCGTGCTGTTGTGTATTGCTATGTGGCCATCTTAATATCGCCTTTTATATCGCCACTGCGTGCAGAGCGCAACATTTTCACTCAGTCTTTGGAAAACATACATCTGAGAGCTGAAAACAACTACTGTATTATTCAAATTATTTTAGTTGTGGGGAAAAAAAAACCTGATATTTGAGTGCTTTAGCCGGCGGCACCTTGGTGTAGTGGTTAGCACTATCGCCTCACAGCAAGAAGATACAGGGTTCGATTCCCAGCCCGGGGCCTTTCTGTGTGGAGTTTCCATGTTCTCCTCGTGTCTGTGTGGGTTCTCTCCGGGTACTCCGGCTTCCTCCCTCCATCCAAAAACATACATGTGGATTAGGTTAATTGGCTAATTTAAATTGACCGTAGGTGTGAATGTGAGTGTGAGTGGTTGTCTGTCTCTATGTGTCCTGTGATGAACTGGACACTTGTCCAGGGTGTCCCCTGCCTTTCACCTTAAGACAGCTGGGATAGGCTCCAGCCCCCCCAAAGACCCTATGAGGATAAGCGGTAGAAAATGGATGGATGGATGCCCGCTTTAGCTTGAAACTAGAAAAACTTCTAGTCACCGTATTCTAGCACCTGCTGGTATTACGGGTGAAGACATAATAAAATGTCCAAAAGCACCTGTTTTCACTGTAATTGTCTCATCTCTATTCAAGCTGAAACTTGTGCCTGTGCCGATAGAATAGCTCTCTAAAGTTTATACTTCATATTCATTGTCTAAATAATATATTTTATTTATCTATTGTATTTATCAATTTGCCATTAATATATATATTTCTATTTATTTCTATTTCTATTCATCTGTTTTATATTTTATTATTTTCATTTTTTAGTGAGTAATGTAAATATTAATTATCATTATTACTACTACTTATTATTTAATTAGTGTTTATTTTTCTTACTATAACTTGTTTATGCTGCTGCAACAAGTGAATTTTCCACATTGGGGATCAATAAAAAACATTATATTGTATTCTGTTTTATTCAATTCTGTTCTATTCTGTTCTGTTCTTTTTTATTGTAATAGTTGGGCTTTTTTTAATTTTAATTTTAATAATTTGGCTTTGCCACCTTATAGCTGTTGTTGAGCGTCAGGTAGTTTATTTTGTCATGTTACTTTGACGGGTCATGCTGATGGCTGTAGTTAGCTGACTTTGAAACAAAAGGAACAACAAATGGGTAAGAAATGGAGAAACTGTCAGTGTTATATGACCGCCAGCAAACTTCTGGTGTGCAGGATTAGTTGCTCACATGCTGAAAACACGGTACAGTGTGAACTCAGGACTTTTGGTTTGGGAACTTGTGGAATATATATACAAAGGACAAAGCTCTGAATATTCATCACACATTTGGTCGTGTTGTTTCACTTCTTTACCCTGAGTGAGAACTGGTGGATGATTCAAACACCCAAGCAGTGCTCTTTATTTATCACACCTCGTGTTCTCGATATCGACCTGCGTCAGAGCGCCAGGATCAAACCAAAACTCTGATTCACTTTGAGGGCGAACTCAGACGGCTGCACGCACAAGTCTTGACCGATGGCGTTGAGCGGTCTTCATCTTCCCCACACTTAAAAGAGAGCTGAGTCTAATGAGGGTCTGACTTTGAGAGCTGGATGGGAACATTAGGAGATGAAAGAACTTCATCTACAGCTAAATGTCTGATGAGAGCTCCGAGGCCTGCATCTCAAATCTGTGGGTTTTTTTCATTTCAATGTCATTTCAGGGGATCGTGCTTGATACAAGTACTGATTTCTGCTGACTGCACAGCTTCACCTGCACCCTGTAGGATATGTGTAGCTTTCATTCACTAATGGCAGCTCATTAAAGAGCCGACAGGAGCTAAAATAAATCCTCTGGCTGTTTAAAACATATTCTCTAATCCTACTCTGGTGAATGAAGAGGTTTGTGCAGCAGCGTTGGTCTAGTAATCGGGCTGTTCTCCATCCTGTTTGACACATCTTGTACACATATCCTGTATGTATTTTTAACTTTCTGACAGTTTCCCCGCCTACAGAATGTGAGGCAGCTTTCCCATTTCCATTTTGGCTCTCTGTTCTGTAAAAAAAAAAACAAAAAAAAAACTCCTGATATTAAAAAAAAACTCATGTGAGAGGTGATATTACTTATTTTACTTTTAGCCACACAAAGCAGTCAACCCACTCTGCCTGAAAATAAAACACTGCTGAGCAGCTCAACCATAAATTCCTATATAATAATAATAATAAATTTATTTCTTCACAGGAAACAACTTGTTCAGGCTTTAAAAAGATGTTTGT
This sequence comes from Synanceia verrucosa, assembly GCA_029721515.1. Taxonomy (NCBI): domain Eukaryota; kingdom Metazoa; phylum Chordata; class Actinopteri; order Perciformes; family Synanceiidae; genus Synanceia; species Synanceia verrucosa. The sequence continues at coordinate 18,969,712 of CM056565.1, read as the reverse complement.
GTTAAAACAATTATGGAAGTGGCATTTCTTAAGTACTGAATAATTATACTGAAGAAATAAATCAACATCAACTGTGGGTATTTTAGTGTTATATTATTATTAATATTAATTATTTTTAGTTAGTTTTCGAGTGGGTTTGGTTTCACATTTTTTGTTTGTATATTTATTTTTATTTTACAGTAGTTTTAGTTTGTCAGAGCTGGATATAATGTTTTTGGAGAATTGTGTAATTATAGTTAACGTTTAATTTTTATGCTACTTCAGGACGGTGATTGCAGCTTAGCTACTTTAAAGTCTTTTAATTAGTTTTACCATCAGGAGAGTTGACGGAAATTCATGCTGTCTCCTTTTTTTTTTAGCTCTAATAGTTCAGTGAAATATTAGAGCTAAAACTGAAATTAATTTACATCCATTTGTATTTTTGTTTTTATCAGTTTTTAACCCGGCAGCACTACTTAAGTTCAGCTTTGGTATTTTTTTTCACATTTTTCAAACGTCCACATAAACATCATAAACGTATCTCCTGTTGTTACTGTTAACTGTTGTTAATGATGTTTGTGAACGCAGCAGCTGACAGTAAATGTACAGTGATGTAAACTGAAGTGTTGCCCTGGCTACAGAAAGGCAGTGAAAAGGCCTGTAATAACCGCGGGGCTTCTTTAGTTGTGTTCGTGCTGCAGACAAGAACGGTGTGATGACGCTGCCTTCTGAGTTATTGTTTGGAGCGATGTGTGGCATTCATGTTCTGCTGCTCTCCTCACTGAGATACAGATTTCCTCCTGGTTGGATGGCAGCGAATGCTGATCGAGTGGCTGCAGGCTGTTTTCCCACTCTGCATGTTAAAGTTTCCTTTTCAGCTGAGATGGAAAATACTCACCTGTTGTGCTTGAGTTAGGGTGAACATATATCCAAACACCCCAAATAAGTGTTTTCAACAGGTGTGGGCACAAACATTTGTCAAGAAAGCATCTATATATATTTAAAAGTCTCATATTGTTGCTCATTTTCATTTTCATTCGTTCTACTAGAACATGTTTTGATGCTTTATTTCCCTCATACTGTCTGTCTGAATATGCCTGTATTTACTATCTGAAAATTTTTTGGGGGAAATTTCAATTTAACTGTGTTGCTAGGCAACATAATCCATGTTTACTTCCTGTCAGCTGCTAACAGGAAATAAAATGGGACACATTCAGAGCATTTAAAACTGAGAAATGGTCTAAATATTGTAGATCAGTGGTGTCAAAGATGGAGAGAAATCCTGACGGCTTGTTTCACTCAGTTTTAGAAGTTTAGATAATTTCACAGCATTTAAACCTGATTTATATTTGAACAAAAGACGTGAAAATATCACTTTTTACAATATGGGACCTTAAGTGTGATTTTGTTATTCTATACCAGACTTATCTGATAGGCGGCATCATGTTGACAGTGCCTAGAACCCCACAGTTGATAGTCATTGTTGATATCAATGCTTCTCAGCAGAAACAGGTAAGGAAAGGTGTCCCTTTTTTGGCCTTTTAGTGTAAAATGCTTTGATTAGCTTGAAATAATGGAAGCTACCAAAAAGTGTGCTCTCCACACGGCTTATTTATTCAGTTGCGATCACATGCAGGGAGAGAATTATGACTTCCATATCATCTGTGCAGGATTGTTTCCATCAAACGTTCACTCAATGTCAAAGCACGTCCGCGACAAGGATTGTGTTGACACTCAAGGCTGAGGATTTACATATGAAAGGATTATTGATGTGCTGTTTTTATGATGCACACTCAAGTTGACTGCTCCTGCTAATGCGCTGGAGAATAGCACAAGGGCTTGATAGCGGCGTGCTTCATTATCACGTTAAACCTCATGGCGCATAAAGCAACGCGACGCCGCCACTGCTGCAGACACCTCAAAGTATCTTTGTGAATCAAAGGGAGCAGTAAGTAACGTCACAGGACTGCTAGTCGAGGGCCATCCGTCCATCCTCACACTGAAACACTTCAAGGCAGAGTGGGAATCAAGACGGGTGACGGCGTGAATATGAAGCACAGAGAGTCCTATCGTCAAATTTTTAATCTCAACAAGCTGATAAGAATGCACTTAGAGGGGTTTGAAAGGAGTTTTGCAAGTCACTCATCACTGTGTGAATTTAATCATTAGTGACCAAAAGACAGGCTGCTGCTTCAAGTGAATTCCCAGCATGCAAGCAAAAATGCAAAAAGCAATTAAGTCAATGCAGTTTTTTGTTTAAAGAAATACATCTTTATGTATGTATATCAATTCCACACCTGGTTTCATTTTAGGGGAAAGAAAAGCTTCACATTATATTTCAGACAAAAACTATACAGGAAGAGGACAGTCTTTATTTTGATGTTTTGCTTCCACAACATGTCCTCTTTCAGAATCATGGAAATTTTTATTTGACTGAACTTTTTCTGTTTGCGTCCATGTTATTCTCTCCTAAATTCACCAAAAGTTAGCATTAGATAATGCCTCGTTTGTGTATTTAAACATTTTACAAAACATATGTTTAAAGGCTGTTTTCTCTAAATTATTTTTTTCTCACTCTGAGCCAGAAATCTCAATTCCAGCAGCATAAAAGATCTTTACAGAAGTGTAATTTCACGTCATTCACAGCCTGATCTATATTATTATTTTACTCCTAAAAACATGGAGAAATAGACTTTTTCATGGCTGTTGACAGTGATAAAAAGATTTTGTTCACATTTCGTTTGAATAATGTAATGTCTTTTTTAACCACAACATTTTACGTGTAATACATTAAATAACAAATTTTTCTGGTGGTGTAAAGTCACTCCTCCTCACTCAAACCTTCCGAGGTTTGGAGGCTGTAAAATAAGTCCATCTAAAACGCCCCAGCACTTTCTGATAAAAGTGGACTTTCATGGGAAAAAAAAGAAATTTTTTTGGCCTTCTGAGTTTTTACAGACCCGCAGCTCTCTGAAAAGATGAGTCAAGCTCTGCTGCTTTGTTGGGTTGCCAGAAGCAGTCGAGTCATGGACACAACATGCATACTAAATATGATAGTAACGCCCAACATGACAACTGAAAAATGCTTAATTTCATGATTTTAATGTTTTTTTTTAAACTTAAGAATACTGAAATATTGCATATGTTCTCATTTTAAGTCCTATTATTATAAATTAAGTTCATATTTACTTCAGACAAATACATGTAGATGACTGCTGGTAATGGACTTTGCTTAAATTAATACTATTTTTTTCATTTATTTGAATTCAAAGTGGCTTTATTTGGTATGAAAGTTTAAAAAATGTTGCCAAAGCATTGAAATATAAATATTTTGTCTGTATTGACTTAGATTTGTGTCCTCTCTCTGTTGTTTCTGTACATACTTAAGTCAGTTTGCTCACTTATTTCAAACCAGACCGTGACCGTGTTACCTAACCCTAACTAAGTGGGTTTGTTGTCTAAACCTAAATCTCAACAACAATGTGCTTGTAATATCGTGATATTTTCACACCATGACATTGGGTTGGGTGAGATGTTCTGAAAATTGGTACCAAACTATTAAAATAAAATACTGAATTTAAACATCACTGAACAGACAGGCCTGTTTTCCTCATGTGGTTTTTATTTGAGTAAAATATAAAATAAACAGGGTCTATTTTATTGTTTTTAGTTATGATTTCTTTTTCAAGTGTGATTTTTGCTAAAAGAGACCGAGACCAATTTATTTTTATTATTTATTTATTATAATTTTTTTTTATTTAGGATGTTTAATTTCCATGTCAAATAGCCTAAGGTGTACTTTTATTATTATGCCATATTAACATTACATTAGTGGTCTCAAAATAATAATATCGTTTATCAGCAATAAGTGGTGGGACATTTTATCGTCCAGCAAACTTTGTTGTCATGACAGGCCTACAGAGAGTACAGGAATAAACCTGAATTTAATGACTTTGTTGCTTTTCCACTTTGACTTCATCTTGTTCACAATTAAAGTATAACAAATTACCAAAATGCAGTAATTCCTCTGTAACATTAGCAGAGTGTGATTACACATTATTACCTTTGGAACATCAAATCCCATTCAGCAGGCTATAAAGGAAACACACAATACACCTACACAAGGAAATCCTCCAGCCTGGCTGGTGCTAGTCCAGGTGAGCTCAGCGAGTGTTTTCAGCTCCACACATTATGGTCTGTGTTGCTCTACTCATTGGGTTTTCCCCTCCTGTGGGAGCAGCGAGTGAAAGGCTGAAATGCTAAGACTCTTCCGAGAAGCAGGACGCAGACCTGAGTATCGATCCAGCTCAGGTGGGACGTAGTCGCCTTTGAAGAACTTGAGTTCAGCAAGTTTTCAGGGAGCAACAAGAGGAACTCAGAGGACAGAAAGAAAGAAAACCTTTTTGGCCCAGTAAGAAAAACAAGTGTTGGCGGTTCTGACTTACAGAAAGCATCTTCGATCAAGTCTGAGCCACGAAGAGAATCGCAACAAATAGTCTGTAAGTTACAGACACACCTACTAAAATTCAGGTTTTATCGAAATCTAATCACGACACCTGTTACCTACAGAGTGAGGAGGAAAATCAGTGACATGTTGCCGACGTGTTCTTCAGCACTGCTTTCCTATCAGGAGGTCTTCCTGGATGCTCGGGGAAAATGCAAGGAGTCATTGATTCCTGACTGTTTTAACCTGCGGCTGGAAGCTGTGGAGGTGAGCTCGGCAGTATTTGTCAGCAGCACCAGCTCAGTCGAAAAGAGACTTAGCTAAATTGATTTTATTGGAAAAAACAGGCCTCTGTGTGAAGCATCATGTACTGTAAATGCTGTGTGTTCAAGCACTGGACACAGTATTCTAGATATTATTATTATTGCAGACATGTTTTGCAAAACTTTACGACCGTTGAACTCAAAACGTAAGATATAGCAATCACAAAACAACACTACAGTTTGATAAATGGCCACTAGGTGTTAACTCCAAATACCGTTTAAATACTTTTTACAGGTAAAGGTACAGTCAGTGATTCTGAGGACACAGGACCGAAAGATGTTTCTCTTCTCTTTATTCCACCAGTCAGTCCATTTTGTTCATTTATCTTTTTTACTGAGTGAATTTCATCTGTTCTGTCGCTTAGTTACATGTTTATTCATTGTTTACTATATCAGTTATTAATCCCATACAGATCCATTTGTTTACTCACTTACCTTTGTTTCCTACTTATTTTGACATATTTTTCTACTATTCTACTTGTTTACTGATGTAACTGCTTGTTATTTTTCCTATTCACACTGGAAATTTCATGAAGGATTATCTCATCTTATCTTGTCTTAATGATGTCATCCCTACTTGTCATATTTTTTGCGAAATGGTAGCGGTTAGGTTTTGGCAACAAAACATCTTGGTTAGGTTTAGGAAGAAGGTAACATCACATTACATAACATCAGAAAAACATAAATCCACCCTGAGCTCCTCTTGACAAACATTTACAACAGTTTTAGGAGGGCTGGTTTTATCTGTGTCTGTTTTTATAAATTACTGGACTTGTTCTGAATTCATTAGCACACTGGGCAACTTTGCTCTGTGCTACAAATGACAATCATGAGTAACAGTTTGAGCGCTTTGAACTTTCGCACCCTCATATCCTTTAATGTGGCCTCATTAAACTGCTCACAGCTCACTTCAACAGCAAAGAGACGAGAGGCTGAACATGTATTTCACTGAGAGCTGGGCTCTCTGTGCCCACTTGCTGCAGTTGTGGTTAAGTTAGTTAAGTTTTGATTCATCACTTGGCGTGGGCAGAGAAATGATCAGACACAAGGATTTAATTTAGGCAAATGGAGTGACTTCTCCTCAGTAAGGGGGCTGAAACACTCTGTGGTTTTAAACTGATAATAGAAACAGGTGGATTTAGCATTTAGAAGCTTTTAATATCCCGTGCATCATCACCAGCCTCAGTGTGTGCATACAAAGTGACACGAGCTAAATTTCTCCCCACTGATGACACCAAATGGGTCTGTGTAATAGCTAGCATTATCATTACATAATGTGCTTAGTGGGATGAAGGGAGGGCAGAGGCAGTTTGCATCTGATGAAGCGGCACTGCCGCTAACTTAAAACACTCCCGTGCTCTCCTGTTGAGAGACAGCACCAGTAATAACAGCCCATAATATGAACAGGCCTGACAATCTGTCCTGCTTTGTTGGCGCTGGGTTTCTCACAGGAAAACATGGGATGCTACTGTGAGTCATTACTACTGCATGACAGCTTGCAGATAGACTCTTAATGGGATTGTACTGTGCCGGGCATGGCAGCGCTGGAGTCTCTCTTTACATTGAGCGGGGCATTATGAGGCTCAGGGGATGTTTTCTAGTGGATTGATGCTGCTCTCTGCCCAGCAAAGGTCTGGAAATGGCTTTTTGTCAGGGAGAGGCAACAGATGGCTGGACGCACACTTCCTCCTCCTCTGCCTTTGAAGGAATATGCTGAGATTGCAGAGGATTACCCCGTTGAGTAGATACCAAAATCATTTGCTGCTGAACTGTGTGCAGCTTTAGAGAGGGGTCCCCTCATTTTAAACAGCGTTGGTGTCCTTTACTGCATGCTAAAGAGCCAGCATGGAGTGTTATATACGTTCTTAGAAAAGACAGTAATTGTGAGAAACTTTCATATTGTGATTGTAAATTAGCTTAGATAAACTATTTCTGTCCATTTTTTTCACGTTTTGATGGACAGTTCAGGCCACACACAGAGAGAGATCTACCCCGGTTTTAGCCTCGTTAGTCAGATTCCCAGTTTGTTTCACTATCAATTATATAAATTCTGTTTTAATTAAGTACAAGGCAGCACATGGCAGAGCCCCAGAGTGCACTGCTGAACTTTTAAATGCTTTTAAAACTGTATGGAGGAAATTCCCATCATGTATTATTATTTAGCAGTCTAAAAAGAGCTATTTGCAATACAGCGAAGTTTTGTCTCTCTTTTGATAAGTCCTGAAATTCACGAATAGAAAGAGACAAGCTGCTTACATTGAATTTGAGAGATCAGTGTGCAAACAGAGATATTACCTTTAAGGATATTGTTGAAGACAGGAGATGTGATGTGGGAAAAGTTAGTCAATAGTCCAGTGCTTTTCTAAAGACTCTCTTTTCCAAAATGTCAAACCATCTTAATTTATCTTATCTAAACATCATGAATTTATGCATAAATTAATATTCATGTACATTTTTACCATCATTTCTGCATCAAACTCAATCATAACTTATTTTTATGCATGTGTTATTGAAAACATATTGATTGTCAATACTCTATACACAATTAGGGCACAAGGAGTTATTCATCTATAATATACTCTAGCAGTTCACATCAAAATTAATAGAAAGATGCTAACATTCAGGCTCCCTCTTGTTATTTAAAGGTGAACTGCAGGTAAAAATGTTTAAGAAAAGACTGGGAGAGAATCTGTATTAAAATCATAGATATCACTGTTGATTGGTTTTGGTGACAAAAAGCTAACTGTTGTAACAGTGACTACCATCAATACCGTCAATACCCTGAAGATGTCAGGAAATACCTTTTTAATGAGCAAAACCTGTCAAATAAATCCTTTCTGCTCAAGAACAAGTTAATATAAAATGTGGTTTTGTAGATTTTAGATTTTTTTTTTTTCTCGTTGTGGTTCCTCCCTGCTGCTCTGACTGTGTGTTTCTTCACCAGTTGACAACTACATGAAAAACACTGGAGCTCAGGACTTGTGCTGAGGAGAAAAAGGCAGTTTACTGCCAGAGTCTCAGGGGAGAGCTACATGTGCATACATTACAAACCCCCCAGGATGCCCCCCAGCCAACCAACCAACCAACCAACCAACCAGCACTGGTCTGTCAACACACTGAGTCTTATCTCCCAGAAACACCACAGCCTGCTCCGTCACATGGGTCACGCCGGTCATTTCTCCCAGTCGCGGCCCTCCACACACTCTACAAACAAGCATTAATTTATGTGGCAGAGATCCGGATGTCCAATTGGTTTTGACCCCTCCCCTCCCCTCCATCCTTTGCAGGGGAGCTGGGACACTTGGTGGGTGATGCACTTTTCTGTTTCAATTAAAATCAAGGTTGAGTCACCATGAACCATAAAATGCTGCTGTTATGCAGATTAGCCAGCATGTTCTAAGCGAGGACAGAGAGATATTTCCCTGTGTGATTTTTTTTTTTTTTTTGTGCATGAGGGAGAACACCGCCTCACCGTTCCATCCTCCACCCACCCCCAGAGGAAGCATGCAGATACTGGATCAAGTCCCACAGGACCTCCAGAGCCAATATGGGGCAGCGCCGCCTCTTTTAACTCACAAACAACAGGGATAAAGAGAGACTTCCTCCCTCAACAGGGTGAAAGTTAGTCTCTGAAAGTCAGTCAAAGCAATTCAAGCTGAGGCCTTTTCATTCGGATCACGGCGCTGCTCGCTGCATTGCCGGGAGGGAGGAATTTGTTTACCTTAGTGAGTGACTCAAGGCCATGAACGATCAGCTCAGCCTCTCGACAAGTGTGTTAAAACTTTACTAACCCTCCAAGATGAGATGCATACACAAGCTGAGCTGATAAGACAGGACAAAGTGGTTATAAAAGCGTTTCCGTCACTCTTATTCTTACGAGCTCGTTGTCGGTAGAAGCTGTCAATGTCAATTTTTTACAGGTAGATGTAAAGTAATAATGTTTGCCAGAGGGAAATAAAAATATTTATAATTTTTTTAAACATATGTCTTATTGTTGCAGAGCATTTAATACAATAGTGTATTAGTCAAAAAAAATCCAAGATTAAGATATTTAATTTAATTAAATATTTAATTTAAATTATGAGCGAATAACTCCCAAATTTGCAGGATTTTTTTAAATTTACAAGAAAAAAATAACTCTCTGACACCAAACCTCTGATGGTGAGTCGGTGAGGTCACCTGTGATGTGGAGTGACTTTCCTTAAACAACGTGCAGCAGGTGTTAATAACTGAGCCTATGACGGCGCTCATCAAAGCCGACTTGTGCTGCTGCAGTATTTTGTTTCTACTTCTCATGTTCCTCCTCTCTAACTCCCTCGGCGGTGGCGACGGCAGCAGCCTGGGATTATTTGGGACGTTGCATCAGACCCAAACAGCCACTTCTTATTTATTCTTTATTTATTTTAACGACTGCCTTCATTAGACACATCAGCTGTAGCTGAGACGCATACAGATGAGTTAGACTAATTCTCTTATTTACAGTTGATTGCTACCGCAGTTACGTTGATGCTCATTCCTCTTTTGGCCTTGTTTCTTGTTGTTGTTTTTTGGGGGGGGGGGGGGGTGAAGCTGACTTTGTAATCATCCTGCATCACTGATGGCTCTTCAGGTGATTGTAAAATCATTAAGACGATGCTCCGGCAGATGTTTGTGTGTAATTGCCTTGTTATCAGGGAGGATGGAGAGGAGCTGTGGTTTAGATGTTTGCATAAATCTGATCGTCAACTGACATCTTGGAAGCAAGCAACTGACACCAACATGGTGAAGTTAAAGTAAAGGAATGAATGACACTGCGTCCCAACACCTGTTGCAAACAGCCAAACACATTTACACATCATGTAGGACGTATGATGCCGCTGATTGGACGGCTACATGTAAATGCAGCCAAGAAGCTTTAGAGACAGATTGAAATTGAATCCAGATGTTTTAAATCTTTTTAAGTGTCATGTTTAAGACCTCGGACTGACTTGTCTAAAGCAAGAGCTTGAAACCCTCAAAAGTGAAAGAGAAGCGTCTTAAACCTTCATTCTGGGTATCAGCCAGCAGGGGGCGACTACTCTGGTTGAAGAAGTCTAATAGAAAATGATACCACTTCTTTATTGATTTATTGCCTCGGTAAACATTGTAAACATGAGTTTATGGTCTCTAGTTTCTAGTCTTCTTCAATACAGCTGGATGTTCATTTAGTAAATTATGGTCCCATTTAGAGTCAAACAGACCATGAAGCAGAGGATGATTTAGGACAGGGGTTGTGTTGTGTTTTCCTCTGGGAGTTGTCTGTTTTTGTCTTAGAGCTTGAACTCTTTCACGGTGTGTTTTCACTTAATGAAAATTAATTTATTCAGTGTTTGCACTTGGCTCCACCCTATGGTGTCACTTCTGGTTGGAAGAAGATGGTTAAAAACCAAGATGAAGACAAAATCAAACTCAAAGCTAAATACCATAGTCCACCAGCCAACGTGTCACAGTGATTATGTCCACTTCAGTCTGTGGAAAAACACACTGGAATAAATGTTTTTCAGACACTGTTAGAGGACCTGACAAGCACTGAAAAACATCAAGCCTTTTATTGCAGCACTACATCAGTGAGTGGTGTGACAGAGGAGCCACTTTTGGGGTCTCGCCCCTACGATAACAGCAGGCCAAGGTAAATGGACAGCACTTATACAGTGGCGCTTTCCTACCTTAAGGGATGAAGCACTTCTTCATTCACCCGCTCTGACGCGCCAGCCTGACCATCGGGAACGATTTGGGGACACATTGACATCGAACTGCCAGCCCTGCGACTAATGAACGACCTGCTATCTCCCTCCACAGCTGCCGTAGGCAATACTGAATGGATCTGCTGTAAGCCTGGCTGAACATTAGAGCAACAGGTAGAAAGCAGCTTGTGGATTATTGTGCACATTGTCTCACCTTATGTGAGGAAAGATCTGCATGTCAAACTGCAATTTCTGCAACCTCATCGCCGTTCTGCCTCACATGCAACACTAAAACTGAAAGTCTATTATTGTATGAACATGGATGCTGAAACAGTGACCAGATCCCTGGACAGGGAGTGTTTGATAGCAGAATGCTAGTCATCTGAGAGGGTCCAGAAGCATCCCTTTGCAGTTGATGATATAGATTGCCACACACTTCTCATGGCACCATCAAAGGCACTGGAAATGTTGTGATTGCTGAAAACAAAGCAGCAAACAGAAAGCTCATGTCTGCCCACAGAAGTCTATCACTTAGCAAGGACCTGTCGGCTCTCCGTCCTCTTCCTCTACACTGAGTGTCCTGGTTGCTTGTCGGAGGTTATAGAGCAACATCTGCCAGGCCTGACCTGCCCCTCCTCCCTACCATCCCCCTTCCTCCTGTCCAGCTCTGGATTAGAGATGGCCTAAGCCCCCCCCTTGCATGCCGCTCTGCATGGATTAACTCTTAGAGAAGCTACACTGCTGTCACACATTAACCTGCAATCATATGTCTCTTGTGCAGAGGACAGTTACAAACAGCATAGCGAGTTGTTGTCGGGACGAGCTCTGACTCAACCAAATGCTAAAACACAGACTTCTTCACTGTTTCTTAGAGGTTTGTTAAAAAAAATAAATAAACTGATGCAGGTGGAAGCAGCAGCTTTCATTGTGGCTCTACATCCGCTCCAGTCCATGTGCAGTAAAACTGCTTTTGCAGAATGTGAAAATCTTGTCCTGCCTCTTTGACTTGCTATTTCTCCAGTAGCTGCGTGTTCCCATTATTATTCATCCACTCAAACCTGTTAGATTAGAGGAATGGCATTCAGCAGAGGAGCCTCCCCTCTGTGATGGAGACTGATATGGACACACACACACACACACACACACACACACCTTTATGCTTTGGAAAAACAGACTGCCAGACAAACAATATGCTCACACAATAGGAACTTGCCTGTCTTGCCACCAGCTGACACATGAGGCTCACAGACACAGTCAGACTCCGCTGAGCGCAAAAAACTGCGACTAATGTGAAGCTTCACCAAGAAGCCATGAATCATTCAGACCCGTGAGACTGATCGGCAGAACAGACCGAGCGCCCCATGGACACTGGCAATATGAAAAAATGCACACAAGCACACCGGCTGGCACAGACTTGTGATGATTTGCGGCAATAAAATCTTGCACATCATCCATTCAGTTAGAGGAAGAGAGAAGGAGGAGGAGGGGAGCTGTGGTCTTTGCAGCAGCAACAGTTGGCTGTGTGTCGACTGAGAGGGAGAGTTAGCTGCAGCACACACAACATGCACACACATGCAGCAGGTGATTGGTGATAGAAAGAGATGGACGGCTAGCCGAGCTAAGGAGAAGGTGACGGACAAAGCCACGAGGCTGGAGGGATGCCTGGCAACCGGTGGCCAAAAAAAAAAAAGAGATGCATTAATAAGAGAAGGGAAAGATGCACATGAGGACATGTAGGATGGAGAAGACAGGAAGGGAAACATCACTCACTGGAGTCATCTGAGTCGTATCCCTCCACATCCGGCTCCTCATCCCTCTTGGTGGCCTGTAAGGAGGCGGAGGCTCCGGCACAAGCCCGGTCTGGTTTATCCTCATTGAGGCGGTCACTTTCTGTGGTGGTGGTGGCAGTGGCTGAGGAGGTGGAAAGGGCAGAGCACAGGGGCCCGGTGTGGCCCACTTGGTGGGGCACAACAGGCGGGAGGCCCCTCGGGTAACGGGGGAAGTAGTCTGAGATCTGCTTGATGGGCTGGATGGGGCCAGGGCACACGTCAATGGCCATGTGCTCCTGGATGCTGATGGTGGGTTTCTCGCCTTTGCGTTGTGTCATGCATGCGGTCCAGCCTGGAGCCTACTCCCAAAACCAAAACACTGAGAAAATAAAAAAAAAAGATACACCCACTCCCCTTCGTCCTCCTCCTCCTCCTCCTGTTGACCCAGGTGGGTGCTGACGGGCGAGCAGGTCCAGGTGATCTGTGGGTATAACCACACCAGACTACATGGAAAAGTGGAGGCTGCTGCTGCTGCTGCTGATGCTGCTGCTGCTATGACTTCCAGACTGTCCTCAGACCCAGACCATGCTGTCTGACAGCCTCTCACACTACTACCTACCCTCCTACTCGCTCCTCGTCCTGTTCCCCCACGTCTGCCTATCTGAGAGAGAGAGAGAGAGAGAGAGAGAGAGAGAGAGAGTGCTGTGAGAGGCAGAGGGAAGGGATTAGAGAGGAAGGAGGGAGGGATCAGCTGATGTCACTGCCTAGCAACCGAGCGGTAAACAGGAACCGTCGGCCGAGGTGCTTAATTATGATATAAACCCAATCCATCTGTCGCCGGGAGAGAGGATCCAGTGCTTTTACCTCTGGCGCTATGTTGACCTTGGTGGATGTTTTTGAACACTTCAAGTTAAGATTTGCTTACATATCTGAGCACTTTCACATTCATTCATTTATTCATCCTCTGTGAACCACTGCTCGTCCTGTATTCAGGGTCTTTGGGGGCTTGAACTGAAGGTGGGGTTCAGCCTGGACGCCATTATTTAGAGCTACCATGGATAGAGGGACCCAGGTCAGACTAGAAGCTGAGATCATTTGCTCTGGGTAGCACATCTGTGTTTTTGTAGACAGCGGTTTAGACGTGGGGCCACTTGTTGTAAAATCTCCCCCTGGGTTCCAAAATGGCTGATGCCGCCCCTGCCTGCCACCTGTTTTTTTTGCATGCTTCTGTCTGTTTTAATGCACCGACCTGTTTCCCCACACATTTTATCCACCCTGATGTTATCGCACGTTTCTCATTCGCTTACCATCTGTTGCAGTTCTGTGGCTCTCAGTGGAAATCTGTGACGCCTTAAACTTTCACACTCGTGCGTCGAGTTGCTTGAGATCGAGACTGCTGTTGTAATTAACTGTGACATAATGATGTCCTTTAAAAGCCGCAGGTGAGACCTTTATGTAAGATTAAACCTGTCCTTTCGATGTACATCAGTGTCACTAGATCCACTACAATTATAAACTGTCGCTGAAAATGCACATGCAGCTGTCATTTGTTTCCATTCACAATATGGTACTAGCACTTCTCCTGTTGCTCAAATAGCATAACAAAGAGACTCCCGGTGCCTCAGGAGGGGCTCTCCCTGCAGATTCACCAGGAACTGTAACCTCTGCAGCAGCTCTGCCATCACATCCAGCCGTTCACGGGCAGAACAAACAGCTCCACGGTGAGCAGATGAGGCAGCACCCTCTTGTGTTTGCTGCCAGCAACAAATTAAAGCTTTGTGAAAATTGAAATTCAGAGGCTGTACCTGAGCTGAGAGCCAGTTTCTTTAGGGCACAAGATGATGATGTTTGAGATGATGCAGGTGGGTCACAATCTTTGCTACTTATGTGCAGTATTCAATATCCTTGCTCCCATGTGCAATATTGGATCTATAGTTTATTTTTTTCACTTATCTATGTCAGTCTGCAATTGTTATGAAAACTGCACATAGGGCTGCCTTGGAAAATATAGGTCCTTGTATTTTTTATACTTCAGTCGTATTTCTTGTGTGCAAATCTCTTCTTGATTCTTCTACATTTTCCAAACAATCAGGACTTGCTCATGTGTAATGAACCAGCAACGCATGCTTAACATCACTGCTGGAAAGCCACTCTTTTACTCTCTACCGGTGCCTTCTGAACAGGTGGCCTCAATTACATCCTCCTCCACAAGGCATGGCATCCCTGCAGGATACATGCTGAGGATTTCCTGCTGGTCATTAGAAGCTGATGGAGTCTCTCTGATAAACAGTGAAACACCAGATTCACTTTGTTTGGCGTCAAATCCCTGTTAAATCAGTAAAATAAGTGTTTTTGCTTTGGATATAAACACCCCCTGTCAGTCAGATGAGGTAATAATGAGACTGGAAATCGTCATTTTGCAAAACAAATCTAATATTAATTGGTGGTTTATCAAGACAGGTCCTCCCACTTCCTTCAGTTTCATAATGAGAAAACTTTGAAGATTAACAGCTTGTGTATGAGCGTGGATGTGCACAAATCCATAATGGGGGCTTTAGAGAGATACTCTAAAAACCATGATTGTCTGTGAACAAAGCAGTGAGCGATAGCACTGTGGGTCTCCGGGGTATTTAAAGTAGCCCTGTCTCGATGCCCAGCCACTCACAGGCAATTATCTCCAATAAGCAGCGAGACAAAGTCAACAGGAAACACGAGTGGTAACCCTTTCTAGGAAAACACAAAGACTGAAGAAGCCCTAGGCGTCAGCGGCTGACAAATAGCATCAGCACTGTGAGGATACAGAGGTCCAGAACGAGGACAAAAAGCATCTAAAATCACATTTAATTCCTTCTTTTGGCCGACTTATTGATTTTCAGTCTTGATTTTGCAAAGCTTTCACACTGTGACATCTCCATTAGGGCTGTCAAACAATACCTTTTTTTAATAATCCCATTTTTATTATATGTTGTAAAATACTCATATTGATCATCTCCAGCAGCTCCAGCTCATAGTGATTGTCTGATCAATGATGTCAGTTGACAACAGCCAACCAGAGTCCTCATGATGCTGACTGGTCTGCAGTCAGCTGACACCCATTTATCAAGAGCTGTGTTTAACTTCTTAACTTCATTTAGTTTCATCCTCAGGTCTGTGGAGACTTGATCACTGCTAAATAGCAGCTTTGACAGTTTGCTCATGCAGCGATCTCTGCTAGAAGGAAATGAATGTGCTCCAGGTCCAAAGGCTTCAATATAAAGCACCTCAAATATGAACAAACGACACACTACATGTGCCACCCAGGGCTGATGACTTCCCCTCTGAAGTTTACTGATTTCTAGAAATACAAACGGCCTGGTGAACATGTTTTCTGTGGGTAATGATGCACACCAAACAATTTCATTTTGGATACTGATGGGGTGTTGTCTACCCATTGGAACAGTTGAGCAGAAAAAATGTTTTTATTAGAAATAACGACGTGTTCAGTTCTGTCCAGAAAGTTTCATTCATCTTGCACAGTAATCCTGTGTACTGACAAGAAAATTGTTGAAATTGCAGCTTTATTGGATCAGACAAACTCAAAAGAAACAAGAGTCACAACAGCGTACTGCAAAACCAACAAAAACACACTTTACACTGGTCTAATGCAGGAGGATAAGAACATGTGTGGGACTTATTATATATAAAACACAGCCAGACATGCAAAGGACACCATAGCCTCTTCACATGGGGAGGAGACCTTATGGTTGTTTATCTTCTTTTTGTTGTTGTTTTTTTTGTGTTTCTCAGTAGGCGTGATGGATCCCTCTGTGGCCGCTCTGTGTCTCCTTGTAATTGTGGTCATTTATAGTATTTTTGTCTGTGCTTGTTTTGCCCTCAAGTCTCTATGGTCATTTTGAGTCCCTTTGTAGTTGCAGCATGTCTATTTTGTAGTTGTTTTAGTCTCTTTGCAGCTGTTTTGCATCCATTTGTCTTCATTAATATCACTTTGCTGTAAGTTTAAATCTATTTGAAGTTGTATTATGTGTCTTGGTGGTCATTTGGAGCCTTCCCCTGGTTGGTATGTCCTTCTTTGAGTGATGTTTTGCCCCTGACACTTTGGGTCCCCGGGCCTGGTAGTTATCCATCCATGATCGAAAGCCACTGGCCAGTACTAGACCTGTTCATGCTTTTCCAGGCAACAGCTATTCAGTGTTGTGATGTGGATGGGTGCACAGAGATACACAGTGTGTATCTCTGCCAGGTTAAAATGCATCACCACTGATGATTAGAGAAGGACACCAAAATGACACGGCATCGACCAATTTACATTTACTCTCCCCCTCAAGTGTTCATTCTTGCAATGACATGGTGCACCATGAAATTACCAGATGGGGAAAATTGGTCTTAAGGTCACTGCGGTAGTCCTGCAGCAACAAAGGGAACTGGTTTTCTTCATGTAAAATGCATCATGATGCATATGATGACATATAGAGTTTGATCTGGAGAGGATAGGTACTCTGACAGGATACAACAGTCAGTGTTTCTCTTTATGTCATGATTTTGGTCACGTTCACGGAATAATTCACCACCCAGGCGGGACTGTTCTGCAAGTCCATTAACTTTTATTGCAAGTTTCATTTTCAATATATTTGGCCCATAATGCACTCTGACGCCGCTGGCAGTCTGTATGTGTTAGTGAATGACCTGCTCCATCTTTTCGTACAGCTTCATCCTTGATCATTAGCTTCTGGAAAAAATAAAAAAGTAAATCTGCAGAGAGAGGAGTAAACGTGTGTCAGACTGGTCTTTACTCCCCACTTCCTCCTCGGCTGCTGACCTTCCTCCACTAAATAACAGTTAGGCATCTATTGGGTGCTAACAAGCAGCTTTGTAGGCCTACACAACTGAGTCCTGACACAGCCTTTGTTAGAGCTGTTGCTATTCAGAGCAGGACCGTGAATGAAGAAATGGATAAACAATCTCTTGGAAATTGCATGCCATATCTGGAGAAATCTGATTAATGGTCTCCTAACAAGTGCTCCAAGGAGGCTCCACCACTCCCACTGCCCAGGAAGTCGGTGTAAATGAGGGAGTCAAGGCTAAGAGTGACCTTTTCAGATAAGCTTGTTAATAATGGCCCTCACTGACGCCGTAAAGTTCGGGCCGTGTGCACAACTTTGCTCACGCTTTCAGGCTTGTGCATTAAAGTTTTAGCTCTGCTTAGAGGTAGGACTGCTCTAATGAAACATAAACTACTTGTCATTAAACTGGAGCAAGTAGGCAGGAAATAACAGACTGTTTGGGCCATGATGGTGGGGAGTGCTGAACCCAAGTCAAGGCCTCAAAACAGTCTTTCCAGTTTAAAACCCACTGAAGGACGGCTGGTGTGTTTTAGAAAAGATGCTCAGACTCTTTGTTCCTTTTTAAATGGCTTTCAGGGACAAAGGGACAAACTGTGTCCTTCCTGAGCTGCTGCAGCTTCACAAACTGTGTCCTGCTTATGGTTCATATTGAAAATAAACTCTGTTTCATACTGTCAGGGTGGCTTTGACTAGACTTAACGACAAATGCATCGATTTTACATGTTTTTGTTCAAAATTTCAGTCGAGTGTCTCTGGCAGTAACGGCTGTGTCATCAGCCCCAGCAAATGTCCAGAGCCACTTATTATTAGGAATTAATTTCACAGAGGATGTTGAAGGAATCAGCTAATGCTGCACTCTGGTGGTCACAACCTGGAGCTTCTGCTTCAGCACATAATTCAAGGGGATGAAACTGTGAATCTGTGGCAATAAACTCCTGCTTCGTGTGATTCTGGCAGAAAAAAACAAAATAAAAAACATTAGGGTGGGGAAGACACTTTCCAGAAGAAGAGATTTACACCTTTTCAGACAGAAAAGACTCCGGAAATATACAGAATTAGATTTATTGTGGGTTAAAAAAATAAATAAAAGTAGTTACAAAGCAGGAGGTGGTGGGTAAATTATCTACATATTCTCTGAGATGGAAGAAATAACTCACAAAGTCATATATTTAAAAGAAACATGTTGATAACTGAATTTGTTGACACTAGTTTGACTACATGCAACACCTCACCTTATCTCAGCTGCATTACATAGCTATAATCTATATTTGAATGCAGTTTTCAATAAAAAAAACATATTTAACAACGTCATACTTCATAACAATACATCAGAATTCATTAGCTGTTTATATTTTGTATTAATAATCTAACAGGTGAATGTAGGGATGGATTTTGTACTTCAAAGTTGAACTTGAGCTAGTACTTGAATTAATGTATGGAGTAACTTTCCCCTGTGACCCTATGTGAGGATAAGCGGTAGAAAATGGAGGGATAGTAACTTTTCCCTGTTGGAAACTTTGCTGAGAACTTCAAAGAGTCTGGTGATGATTCTGGATTTGTCAGCAGGAAACAGAAACTTCCTCCTCTCACAGAATACAAATTTAAAGAGGTTATTATTCATCACCACAGATGGTTTTTAATCAAGATGCATGAGAACAGTGAGGGGAAAGTTTGGTTTCCAAACTGCAAATGACAGTAGATGTGTCAAATTCAGTTTAGTGTCATAGAGGAAGAAATAAAGCAGGATGTATGCAATTTTAAGACGCTGGTATCAGAGAATTTAGACTTTTTTTCCTTAAGAAAATACCCCAACTTATTGTCAAAATAGCTGGCAATTAGTCAATTAATTGATTAACTGTTGAAGCTCTAATTCAAACTGATTACTTGAGGTCTGGTCAGTTTAACTAGTTTGCTCATGTACAGTGTGATTTAGGATTAGACTGGAATACACACAATTTATTTTATTTTGCCTTATTTTTACTTCATATTGGCTTTGTTCCACTGTTGTTGCTCTGAATTTACCTCTTTATATTGCTCTGTTTTTTTTTTATCTCTGCTGCTCTGATGCTGTAAATTTCCCCGCTGTGGGATTACTAAAGTTTTATCTGATTTTATCTTATCTTAAAAAGGGTTGTTGTTGTAGGGGGAATTCATGTTTAAAATCACAGCTGTATTTTCATACTTTATTATGGTCTGTATTATCTCCACCCACCAGGATCAGTGGCGACATATTTGGCTCCTACACGAGCTTAAAGGCTTTCCCTCTTATCTTTGTGGGCATTACAAGAATTTCCATCAGGACCTGATATTGAATATTAATCACTGCACGCCTGCTGCCTTCCACAACACATTTCTGAGCCACACAAACATTCAAAAGCCAATGACAGCCAGAGGGTTTCATCATCCAATATCCGTCCAATATTAGAAGCAACCAGATGACAGATTATGACAGCGTCCTGATGTCCTTCACTGTGAGCACACTCCTTTCAGAGTGCATGCTCTCATCAGGGTATCTGGACTTTCTCTCAACCCACACACTGTGAAATAAGACGATCCAGAGAGTTTGTTTTTTTTTATTTTTCTGGATCAGAAAATAAGCTTTCCCCTTCATATTAACATGTAGACTAGCTTTGCAAGCTAATTAGAGAGCAGAATGGAGTTCTTAAAGAGACAGACACTAAAAACAGAAGGGGGATATGAAAGCACAAAAACATGTTCTAGTTGAAGCCCAAAATTTAAGTATGAACCTGGGAATGAGCATGACGTGTCTCCTTTGAATATCATCACTCGGTGAATATATATGTCATTTTTCCATGGACGCTAAATTTGGTATTTATAAGACATGAACATGCTGCCGTACGTCATCTGGTTGGGGTGGTGGAGAGGAGGACATGCTGTTATGCTCCATCCATTTGGCATGGTGGAGAGGAGGCTGTCCTGTCCATGCTCCATCTGGTTGGTTTGGTGGAGAGGAGAATGTGCTGTCCATGCACCATCTGGTTGGTGTGGTGGAGAGGAGGATGTGCTGTCCAGGCTTCATATAGTTGGAATGGTGGAGAGGATGATGTGCTGTCCAGGCTTCATATAGTTGGAATGGTGGAGAGGAGGATGTGCTGTCAAGGCTTCATCTGGTTGGTGTAGTGGGGAGGAGGACATGCTGTCAAGGCTTTATCTGGTTGGTGTGGTGGGGAGGAGGACATGCTGCCAAGGCTTCATCTGCTTGGTGTGGTGGAGAGGAGGACGTGTTGTCAAGGCTTCATCTGGTTGGTGTGGTGGAGAGGAGGACGTGTTGTCAAGGCTTCATCTGGTTGGTGTGGTGGAGAGGAGGACATGCTGCCAAGGCTTCATCTGCTTGGTGTGGTGGAGAGGAGGACGTGTTGTCAAGGCTTCATCTGGTTGGTGTGGTGGAGAGGAGGACGTGTTGTCAAGGCTTCATCTGGTCGGTGTGGTGGAGAGGAGGACGTGTTGTCAAGGCATCATCTGGTTGGTGTAGTGGGGAGGAGGACGTGCTGTCAAGGCTTTATCTGGTTGGTGTGGTGGGGAGGAGAACATGTTGTCAAGGCTTCATCTGTTTTGTGTGGTGGAGAGGAGGATGTGTTGCTCAGAATCCATTGCCTTCAACTTATTGCTGCTCTTCAGCCCCTTATTTACTGTATTAACTGTCGTTATATGGTGGAGTCTGTATTGCTTTTATTGTTGTTACTCTGTACAAACAACATCTACGTCTGTCCATCCTGGAAGAGGGATCCTTCCTCTGTTGCTCTTTCTGAGGTTTCTACCATTTATTTTGCTGTACATATTGTGAAGGCAAATTGGTGATTTGTGATATTGGGCTATACAAATAAAACTGATCTGACTTGATAAGCTGTATACTGCAGGAAGATAATGTGCTTTGTCCATATAAATGTCAGTATGCATATATTTCTTCAGTGTTTTCATGTAAATATGTTTCTAATAGTTTGTTGAGATTGTTCTGTGACGTACATGAGGATTTGTTCCAACTGAAGATGTAAATCTTTTAAAAGATACATACAGTAGGGAGTGTTGTTTTGTTCTGTTTGCCAGCCTTACAGCACATTACTTCCACTAAAGGTCCAGACCAGTAGCACATACTGTTACAGATTAAATTAATTCTAATGTCATCGTGAAATGAATTTCAGTCAGTGGCTCTCTGGAAATTGCAAAACACATCTAAAATGTCACAATGTTCAAGGTGGAAATCAGTTGATATAAGGCAAATTTATGAGTAGATACCAATATCTGTGAATATCGATACAAAGCTAAAAACAATAAATCCGATGAACATCCACCCATTGACTACCGTTAGCGTAATGCTAACAGTTCATAATCTCTTATTTATTGCTGTGATAAACACAGTTTCCTTAAAAATTTCCAGCTGCTGCAGGAAGTAATTTAGTCTCTTCAAAACATGAATTATTTGTGAGTTGTGAGTTTTTAGTCACAGACAGGCTGACGAAGACGGACTGACACATTTTTGTGGTTTTGGCCTCGTTGCCAGTAACTAACGCAGCATATCGCCAGTCTTATTCTGCAACTCCTACATAAGACAGCTTGAGCCGGGGACTTCCAGCATTTCATATTATGGCATTTCACTTTCAGCACCAGCAAATTAGTTCAGTTAATTTCCACTGGCAGACCATTAATCTCCCTGTCGAAACAGCGCCGGGCGGCAGGGAAAATGAGGCTCACGAACAAAGTGATGTTGAACTTTAGAGACAGTTTATTTAAAGTTGAATTCATTTACAGCAGTTCCACTGGGGAGGGAGAGGGGTTGAATGATGCACTAGCCACATTAAACCTATGGTCCTATCTATGTATGTACAGGGAGGAGGATGCAGCTCGATTGTGCAGAAGGCACAGAGTTGGCTTAATACTCGCCTGTAAGCGCTGCGAACATGACAGAAAGGATAACAGGGTGAAAGATGATGCAACTAAGGACAATAAATATGGCTCCACTGTTTTAATTTAGTGTCTGCTCCTTTTTAAAAATCCATTCCTCTAAATGTACAAGCATGGTAGTGTGAGCCTCTCAAAGACCAGAAGTGATTAAAAAAAATGAGTGTGTTTGGATTTATTCCCATAAAGCTAGTATGTTTTACAATGTGAGATATGTGAAACAAAGGAATCAAACTGTACATTGTTAAGGCATTTTTTTGCAATTACAGAAATGCAATTTTGAAACAAAGATGAAAAGATCGCCAATATTAATTGTGTTTGGCAATAACACTTCACTCACATACAGCAGCTGAGCAGGTCTTTTTAAAGGATGTTATTGGTGGTTATCAGCCTCATAGATATGGGTCAGAACAGCCCTGCTGCAGCTACTAGTAGGTTTTATCATTGATTCACATGGAGGAAGGATTAACAGAAGATGACAGTGACTTCTAGTGACAGAGCGTTGATCGGGAGGCCTTGATTCATTTACTGTGTGACGCCAACAGTGTTCATAATTTCACGTTTGAAACAGTTATTTTAAGCTAAAAATACAATCTTTTCTACAGTTAATGAAGTGGTTTTGTTGCCTAAACAAGCTGTTTTGTTCATGTTCAACATATTTCGTTCAGTTTTACATCTCACTTTCACTTCTTTCCCTAATAACCCATATCTATGATGCTTATAGCGACCGTTGACTCTCATTTAATGTCCTGATAACAGTTGAACCATCCGGCCTCACCCAACTGCTTCCCATCCAACACTTCACATTTCCAACCATCCCTCCAGTGGACCATCCTCACCCAAAAAGTAGGCCTATGTATGGTTAACGATGAGAGAGAAATATTGTTTTCTTTTGAAATGAGCCGTAAATCGATTAAAAACATAACTTTTCATGTTGAGAACAGTTAAATTACACCTGTATTCACATCCAAATCAAAGCAGGAAAAACTTTACAATAACTTTCAACCTTGACAACAGCAGCTCCACTCCTTCTGTTCTTAACTTTTACAATAAAAGCCCTGGACATGTACACTGTATAACTTCACCTGTTTAACAGAGGCAAGATCACTCTGACTATTTTGCTAAAAGGAGCCCCCAGTGTGTTTCCAATAGCTTGTTGTAGAAGAACATTAACAGATACACATAACACAACAGATTCTCTGGCTTTCTTCACTTGCAAAGTGATCTTTTAAAATGACAAACATTGGTGCATTTCATGATGAAAGTCAAACGAGATCAAAAAGTTATTTGTCTCTCACCGTCAAACATTTCTGAAATAAGGACCCACGGAGGATTTTGTCTCTCTATGAGAGCTGCCAGACCCAGAATAAAGCAGGAAAGCTTAGGAGATGGTGACAGTAGAAGCAAAAGATCCATGCTCAAATACGATACACATCAGAATTAGGAAGACGTCATTCAATACAGAAAAAAAAAAAAATCATAAACCAACGCCTTCCACTCGTTCATCACACACACAGAAAAAAAAAATCAAACAATAAATGTACAGAGTGTTTTGATACGATAATGTGA
Source organism: Synanceia verrucosa (assembly GCA_029721515.1). NCBI lineage: Eukaryota > Metazoa > Chordata > Actinopteri > Perciformes > Synanceiidae > Synanceia > Synanceia verrucosa. The sequence continues at coordinate 18,946,168 of CM056565.1, read as the reverse complement.
TTCATTTCTGGCAAAAAAGGAAAAAAAAAACTTATATAATATATGAATACCACAAAAACACAATTCAAGTAAAGCCTTTTAAAACAGAAACAAAAAAACTACATCAGAGTTTAAAATCACTTGGAATTCTTGCATCTCAAGATTTAGATTATGTTGCTTATAAAAAGTACATTCAACGGGTACATCAATTATGGAACAAAATTATAACAGAGGTAAGTAAAATTAGCAGTAATTACTGTTGGAAAAAAAGTCATACATCACAGATATTAAAGGCGGATTTAGACTGTTATTTGTTCTCTAGTTTTCCGTTAAGACTGTAGGAAGGTTTTAAATTGCATCCTCTGTCTGCAAACAAATTAAATCACAATAAATTTTCCACTTATGTCAAGACGGGACAAGGATCTTAATTTAATTTGAGCACTAGTTTTTTTTATTGCAAATCTAATATGCATTTAGTACATTTAGAAAATAAATGATTGTCAAAGTCAGCCGTGCTCTGAAATACGAATGAGGGAAGAGCATGAATTTCATCCTTAAAGCCACAGTTTAGAGTTTCTGCACAACACTACAAGCAACAGCACTTCATGTGAAAATGTCCAGAGGTGCGTTTGTTTTATTTGTGTGCCCCATTTTACTACTGTCCTCTCAACAGCTTCCAGAGAATCAGTCTAAAACCGCCTTTATTTTCCCAAACTCACGCACACACATTCGCACACCAAGTGAGTTTTTGCACATTTTTGTCTCACTACAAAATAATAAAAATTAAATGCTTTAATCATAAATATATTATCTTAGTTACACAAATATAATTATATACTAATATATAATTATACTTATTTTTTTAGAAGGAGTCCAAGTGCAACAAGGTTTATATAGTTCAATACATGTGACCTTGGACAAGAATAATAAAAATAAAATAACACAGGGGCAAGTGACACAAAATGTGCAAGAAATCTAAAAGGTGCACTAACTGTACAAACACGTGCAAATGATAATGACTCGCTTCAAATAAAAGCACAAGTAAATTTACATTAATAGGACAAAGGTCACAAGTTTGATTTCAATCCACAGGCTCGTCATACTGGAAGTAAGGAAAAGAGGAAGGATGGCTGCGGAAGAAGGGGGCTGGAGAGCGAGAACATGACCTCCCCATCCTGTTTTCACACAAGCAAGTCCACTGGAGGTAAGGCAACAAAATGTTTCGCTTCATCCAGGTACTGAACGTTTAAGTCCGCAAATAAAAGACGAGAGGCAGGTGAGCGATGAAGCCACAGAGTAAGGAAAACAAAAGGCAGAAATCCTATTTTTTGTGTGAAAACTTATTTTTCTAAACAAAACAAAAAAAAATTCAACACAGACCACAGGAAGTCCCACAGACTGAAACAACAGGGCTCCGTAACGTCACTGATGGTGTATCAAAGGAACAGTGTGAAGCATTTAGGGGGATCTATTGGCATAAATGGACTCTAATATTAATATGTATGTTTTCTTTAGTGTTTTGATTACCTTAGTATAAGCAATTTATATCTTATCGTAATATATATTTTATTGACACACAGGAAAAAAATCAGTGCTAATCTGTTGAGAGTTAAATAATCAGATCTGAGACTGATCACACTGTTCGATGCGAAATTCTGTTTAAGCTGCAATGACACACTGCTTTTAGTTCAACACATTTCAAGCAGCTAAACTTCATGCCTTGTCATCGTGGTCTATAAAAAAACAAAAAAACTTTGTTTTGATAAATGCCATGTTTGGTGTACTTCTCTGTGGTTTTTCTATCGTGCGTTCCTAAATGAGAGTGAATGGCTGCTAGAAAAATGTCTGTGTAGTTCTTGGGTCTGGCCTTCTGCTTTGTTTTATGCACTGCATGTTCTAACGTGGCAGCAGGGGGCTCAGGCAATAATAATAATAATGATAATTATAACAACAAAGTAAAGAAAAAAGGAAAAAAAAAGGTTTTGCACAGAATATCAGAGTTCCTACAAATATTTACATGACAGATACAGGCACTTGTATATCTTTGGTTGGAGAAACCCAACATTGCAGAGTAATGCATTCACAGAGCTTTTGTGTCCCTTATTGTACTTCCAGGGTTCACTAGGCAACTGGTATGTTTATTTATATTTCTTCTGTTTCTTTGACTTCTGTCCATGTTACAGGAAAGTTCTCTCGTAATAACTCTCCGATGTCTTTTTAACCCTCTGACAATGCCACCTGCAACACAAGAAATGAGTTTTAGTGCAGCATACAAACACATGACGGGGATTAATTACTGCACGATAGTACCACGAAAAAAGGAAGACAGGAAGATGAAGTTGAGAGAAGAGATTTAAGTTTGATCAGATTCCCCAGATCAGAGAATTTGTTACATTTTTTCCCTGGCAAACAATAGCTTTGAGCTGAGTTTTGGGTATTTGAGATGCAAAGAGTCTAAATGTGTTTCTGCAGGATGAGTTACTGCAAACCAGACATTTCCTGCTGCTGATTCTTATTAAAACCTCACCGAAAGGCTTTTATTGTGAAGCAGTTGGAGGAAATGAGACACATTTATCACTGTGAGTGGGGCTTAATTTGTGCTCACTATTCTTTAATGAATGTGGATGCTTTCTGCACTATTTGGTCAGCAGATCTACTGAAAATATTGCAGGGAAGAAGAGAACGAGCACAAATGACCAAAGTCAGCTGTCTGTACAGAAAATGGGATAATTTGCTTTGTTGTTTCTGCAGGACAGCACTCCAAACTATCCATCTGGCCTGACTCAGACAGTGAATCACAGCTTGCTGACCTCTCTCGGCATTGTTAATCCCTGGTCTGGTGTGATCTGGCTCCTCATACAGCGGCTGTGATGAAAGGTGATACATGTGGGTGTAATGAGCCGCAGTAAGACCAGAGAGGAATCGACCGTTACCGCTGCACTGGGGACATTAATTTAGACTTTTCTATCTGATGATAGCCTGCCCTCATTAGCTGATAATAATGGACAATATTAAGATGTAATATTAAGAATGCACTAATTGATGAAAGCTTTGTTTGCAGATCAACAGGTTGACTCCTTGCATCAGTGACTGAATGTGTGTGAATGAGCTTTGAGAATCTACAGGTATATAAATGCAGTCCATTTAGCAGCTCTTCAGAAACAGTAATGTCATGGCGACACACTGTAGTGTCGCTCTGGTGACAGATGGTGCCTTGCTAGATCACTGATGATGACATATTGTATAGATGTCCACCACAGAGACAAGTGTCCATCTCTGTCTATTGGACATTAGCTTGTTGAGGGGTGCTGTATTCGTCTCCATGGGACGACATTGTGTCATTTTATTCTCTACTAAATTAAACTGTTTTAAGGCACCAAAATTCATACTGACGGTTAACAGTTAATTATTAACATCCCTACTCTGGAACCAACTTTGCCTGAGTTGGCCATAGCAGAGGACCACATTACTGTGTCATCAGGTGTTATGGCTTCTGTGTGAAGCTATTTTAGATTATTAGTTTTATTATTTCTTAGTTTTTGTCATCATTCTTGTCATTTTTACCCTTCATAGTTTCAGTTGATAACAACTTTTATTTTTCTCTCTTAAACGAGTCAGCTACTTTTTATTTAGTCTTGTGTCATTTTTCAGTAATCTGAAGCTTTGCTTCTTGAAGCCCTCCTATATTTGTTCATTAGTGATGTGCAGTGACTGTTATGAGAGCCACAAACAGAAATGTGTTAAACCACCACCTGAATCTGATCCGACCAGCAAACCATCAACTTTGAGGTGATAGTTTGAGACAGAAAGAGTTTGTTTGGCAGCAGAAAAAGAGGTTGTTGACTATCATGTATTTGGAGTGAAATACAATCTCGTCAAAGCATAATTTGCATCTTTATGCGAACAGGGGCAGTATTGTTTGAAGCAGTAAGAAATTAAAGTGCCAGAAAAAAACAATTACACACACAGAAGACGTCCATGATTGTTGGAGAGTTAGCAGAGAAACAGCAGAGTGATTGGAGTCTTTGACCAATCACTGGTCAACCAATGCATTGCTGAAACTACCTGTTCTCGTCATATAGCACTGCTGGTGTCTGTTGTACCTTCTCAGGACAGAAGTCGGGGTTGGTTTGCCGTACTTTGCCAGGCCGCCCCTTGATGACTGCATAGCAGAACATAGTTATGACCATGACAAACAGGAAGTAACTTGTGTGCATCAGGTGCAGGTTGATGAGGGAACGGTCATCCTGGCAAGAAGAAGTTGAAAAGACAGACGTCAATAACACATTAATGTGCATGAGTATTCTTTGCTGCTTAATTCCCACTGCAGTAAATTGTTTTACAAATCCATATCATTGAGTTCACCTTGAATTTCCCTCGAGATCTCAGACTTTATAATAGCTTTTATTGCCAAATTTGTTTTCCTCTTCTGCTCTGACTTTATTGTATTTCAGAGGCTGTAGCAAGCTTTTATAGCTAGACAGAAAATAATGGTAGCATATGAAACTAGGAAATCAAGGAAAAACTATCATGTTCCCTTGACCTCTGACCTCTGGATATGTGAATGATATGGGTTCTATGGGTACTCATGAGTCTCAACTTTACAAAAAATCACATGCAGTTTTCTTCGCATGCAGTATGAAAATGGTATATTTGAATATTTCTGCGTACTAGAGTCCCTAAACTGTCTCTGAGGTGCATAAATTAGGTCCACTCTTGTGGATCCACTGAGCCAACTGCCCGAAAGAGGGGTGGAGTGATTTAATTGTGCAGTAAAAGTATTATCTAAGCTGCCTAAATGTAGGCATGAAACAGGGACATCACGTGTCCGTTATTAAGTTGATGATGGTGGAAAAGGCATTCTTGAGCACCACTCACTAATCCTCTGAAGTGGGCTGATATCGGGTGAGTGTGCTGGTAAAGCACATAATATCTAATGGTTCTCAGGCCCAGTGGTAGCCTGTCAATGGGATCATTGTCATCCTGGAACAATCCACTGCCACGACTGAATGGCTCTCAGAATGTATTCGGGCACATTTACCTTGTTTCACAAAGGGGGAGAGAGAATCTGAATAGTTCCAGCACACAATCGATCTACCATGTTTGGGTTTGTTTGTTCGCTCTTGTGCTGCCTGCAGTCGGCTGTTCGGGTCAAGTAGTAATTTGATTGAAGTACATATTGCTCTAACCGGCCGATAGGCTACATTACTCTGTCATCATGTTTGTACGGTAACTTTAACATTTACAGAAAAGAAAAATAATAACAAAAAAATGAGAAAATAAGAATTATTTTAAGTAAAACCCTTCAGATCTTGAGTCAAAGTTTCAATTTAACTACATGTGAGTTACATGTTTTACATTGAACCAACATCATGTCAATGCTATTAATATCAAGATATCTCATATAAATATATGGCTGTGTGTAACTTTATACAAAAAAAAAAATTATATGACATAAATGTGCTGTGGCATATTGATATAATTAAATAGTATGTGTCCATGGCTGTATGCGTCACTTAATGAAGTTTTATTTGCAGAAATGCTTGGAGGATATAGCCTGTAGCATGGACGTTTCCGTACTACTTGATCAATAAAAGAGCTAATTTACTGAACCATCACACTGCTGAGAAGTTTAGTTAAAATACAAAAAAAATGACACTGCCTGTAAATTTCCACTGACACAGTGACTGAAAACTATTCAAATCTGACCAAAATTGTTTTTACTGTTGAGGTTTTTATAATCAATATGAATAACAATATTAGACACTTGAACTAGAAATGCTATTAAATAAATAACTGTGATGTTTGCTATAAAGGAGGCGGTGACTCACGTCGGGAACGATGACCGTCAGCTTTGGGTTGAGAGCGTGGTACAACTTGCCGATGGCTCCTTTGTAACACCAGAACGGGTTGTAGTCCTGGCTGTACTTGGTGTCCGAGTCCCGGACAGTGGTGAAGACCTTGTACCAAGATGTGGCGTTGGTGTAAGTCTCTGGAACGCAGTGAGGCGGCTGCCTGCAAACCAAAACAAAGACCAAGAATTTATTAGTTATCATCTGTACTTGTATATACTCATCTGATCCTCTAAATATTTAATATTGACCATCTTGCAGATCGATATAGAGCATTACCTATCTATCAAAAAATAGTAACATACCATGTGAATATATCAGAGGGCAGGAAAGCAAAAGACTGAAACCATCAAGCTAGACTGTGTACAAAAAATACTAATAATACTAATAATGGGTTATTATTAATAATAATAATACATTATAAAAATAATAAATAAATGTAAAAATAATAAAAAATAAAACAAAAACAATATACTTGGACAAAATATAGCTAATAATTCATATTTTTATAGTTCATAGGTGTCCAACATACTATAATACCTTCCACTTTAGTGAGATCAGCCAGGTGGACTCCACAAAGATGAAAAAATACATTGTACAGCAATTATCTTCACTGCATATTCCCTCCCATGTCACCATATTCAACCCATGTCACCATTTAAATGTTTAATTCAAGTACTTCAGTAAAAATACTGTTCAGCTCAGGGGAAGAGCTACTGAGATATCCAGTGATTAAATTCTTGAATAATTAATTATGTTACAGCGATCCATTTGAATTTAAGTTCCGGTATTTTCCTGATCTATTGTCCTGTTTAAGTTGTTAAGAGAATATCAGTAAAAATATTGAATTGTTAATCAGACAATTTGTTGATATTTTGGGTACATTTGAATGAATTTAAAAGAAATATTTTTAAAATTAGTTGTTGATTAATTTACTTATGATGGCCCAAACATTCAATACGGTGATAGCTGAAATGGGGAGATTTCAAGTCTTGCTTTAAACTCAGAATATGAGACGAGCAGGTAGCAAAGCAGGATTAATATAACCAGTCAAATGATATTGTTTATTCATTTTGTCAGTGAGGCCTAGCTTTAGGCAGAGACATAAAACAGAGAGGCAGTCCAACTCACACTGTGACTGGGAAGATATTGCTGGCCGCTGTGATGGTCATGCAAGTGCTGAACACCACCTGCTCGCAGTGTCCGTGCAGTACGCACTCGTCTGAGTTCCAGGATACAGGCAGGGTGAAAGTGATGTTTATTTCTTCATGGGCTTCCCGGCCTACGCACAAAAACATGTGAAAATACAAAGAGAGCATTTCAGATTGTTATCAAATTAACATGATCAGAGAAAAAAAGCACCTGTCATTTGTTTTAAGCAGTCTTATACTGTATTTCTGCAAAAAACACCAATCTGACCAATTTCAGGGCTGATAATGTTGGTTGGTTTAACATGCCCCTGTATAAATAGTTGGATGTGGTTATCAAATAACAAAAAAGATTATTTCAGTACCACCCAACTAAACAACTGTCTCGCTCTCTTGCCATTCAACTCACAAACTTTGTCTTTACTTGGTGGTATTTTCTCACGTGTGTCCCTTCGGTAGTGCACACGTGCTGAACTCATGGGCCTCTAACCTGCATATCCACTCCTTTGTTATATTGACATGTGAAGAACTGAAAGGCAATTATCAAAGCCTCGAACAGGATGCACACAACTCCCTCAACAGGAAATCAGGGAGAGCCGCAGCAGGAGTGATTGATGTCACATCGAGCTACTCCCCTGATAATGAATGATAGACTGATGTTGTTGATTTATGCAATATTTATCAAACTGTGAAGTGGATTAGAAGATTATCCTCCTGACTAAATGGAATGCTGGGTGTGACTGAGTATCGAAACTGATCCAGTTCTTCTAGTCCTCTTGTACCTGATGACCTGATCTGGGTGACTTTCTCACAAATCGTTGTTTGTGGCAAATGCATTTGGAGGATAATTAGATGGGGGAGGTAGATGTGTTTTGACCAGTAAGAGAGATATGATAATCCTGAGCTTTTCTATTATTACTTTTCAAATGAGGTACGGTTTTGAAATATTAGGACTGGTACTGGTTTAGTACTAAGGTCTAACATAAAGGACTCAATAGACAATACAACAAATGTTAGAGAAGAACAAAAAAAGAACAAAAAAAAGAAGATAATTCATGCAGAAAACCAATCCAGATCCAAATCAAATAATATCTAATATAGATATGTACTTAAATTTAAGCAAAATTGTTAAAAAAAAAAAAAAAAAGCAGCTGGTATGAAGGTCAACATCGCGTATTCGCCTCTGCTTTTCACACAGGAATATTTGCACATCTGTGTAGCGCCTCAGTATTTACTCTGCTTATCCAGTCTGGTGGCTTTAAAATTTAAGATAAGGGCCTGAAGCGAAAGAAAGACTGTGTTGTGAAAATTCAGAATATAAAAGCACTGTACATTCAGTAACAATGCCAAAATATTGATCTACAAATGGGTGAGATTACCAGAGCTTTCTGGAAACATGCCCTATGTGCTCACTATGATAATAATAATATTAATTAAACGTTTTATTTGAACAGGAAAGGACATTGAGAGCAAGGTCTCTTTTACCAGAAAGCTCTGACTACAGTAAATATACATTTATAGAAGCACACAAATGTTGAATCAACAAATAGGCCATGGACATGGATTCATGGAAACCACATGCACAGTATCCAGTCAGTAAAACAACAGTTAAATTAATTAAAAGGGATCAGCTTATCTCATTTTACATGCTTCATGCTTGTGAATGCTCAGTTTTCAGTGTTTGACAAATATCTACATAAAAAAACTGAGGTCAAAATTTAAACTTAACTTATTAAGAATTACATTGATTTCACAGAAGGTTTGTTAGAAAGCTCTCATGTCTCAATAAGTTCAGTCGATGTGGATTAACCAATGGTAAATATTTGACTTCACATTTAATTTCCTTCATCTGACATTTTAAGTATGACAATAGATGCAGAATTTGGTCAGCTCAGCCTGGAATCTACCAGGTTTAATGTTGCAGTCATTTCATTTTTTTGCCCTCTGTCGTGCTTTTTACAAACACACTGACACATGATTTAAGGGGACAAAAGTCCACACACACACACCTAAACATACAGACATGATGTATTCAGAAGTTCAATGTTTTACTTTAAGCCTGAAATGTGGACAGATTAATGTGTGTCTGAGTGAAGTCAGCAAGTTAAAACCCCTTAGAAGAACAAAGTCACACCCTCAAAGGGAATGAACAGTCCAGGCTGGTAACATATGGATGCTTTTGACTGCATTCAGTCATGAATGCTTGTATATGAATCCATATTGGTCCCATGATCTTCAAACAGGTTTGATATTTAGGATTTAAATCTGAGTGATAAAACCCTACTTCAAACTCCTGTAGAGTTTTACACCATCTGATATATTGAAGCAAATTAAATTCTGATCCTTACTTTAGCCTGGTGCTATGACTGTGTAGTATATCCATAATATATGGTGTGATTTTTAATGCAATGGTATATTTTATGATGTTTTAGTAACATTTAACATTTTCTTGTGGGAACTTTTTTCAGGAGGTGCAGCGAAGCTAAGCTAACAATGGGAAAATGAACCTACCAGACAGGCCAACCTGCTGCCCCAGCACTGTGGCATACAGGTGGGTTATATTGCGAGAGTAGCCTCCAAAAGGGCGCTGGGGGTCCAGCGTGAGGGTGATGGGGACCGAGATGTTGATGGTACCCGAGTCCTCCAGCAGGAGGGGAACCTGGGTGCTGGAACGGGCTTGGCCGCTGGTCACCACCATGCTCTCTGGCGTGGTCGACTCGTTCAGGCCGTGTTTTATCGTTTCATTCTCCGACACACAAAAGTCCAGCTCGTTGTAACGCAGCAGAAAAGTGTTCCAATCCTGAGAGAGAATTGAAACCACGCACAGAACTTGTGTTAGTGATGTATCAGTAGATCATATCTCCAAAAGTCTTCCAAGCATGCTCCTGCATGCAATTTTGAGTTGCATATGCCTCATATTCAGATCCACATGCAAAGGAATATTTGCATATTTTGTGAACTGGAAGCACACTGACTGGTTAGACTAGAAAAGGCTGACTAGATCATAGAGGAAATGCAACATGGTTCAACATTTTGGGCATCCACGTGGAATACATGCAGGCTACCGGGTTCATGAACTGGCATTCAGCAATGACCACATTTTACAGCTATCTGAGAAATTCTTAATGCGCAGTCTGTGTTATTTCATCTCTTTTAAAGAGCATGAGGGTGTGACTCACCTCTGTCAATTCTGGAGACTTGATCTCCTTAATCTTGAAGAAATAACCGATGGTCAGGAAGGCAATGGCCACTGCACTGACGCTGATCATAAAGATGACCAGCGGTGGACGGTTGTTGATGTAGCTTCTTAGATTCTCTATAGGGTTTAACAGGTACACCTGCATGTGGACAAAACAACACTGTGTGCCAACATTTGAGCATCACTGTCATTTATCACAGGGGTTTCTAATAATAACGGTAAACAATATATATGGATGCTTTCATTCTGTGTATTCGTTAGAAATATATCTGCTAATCTGAACCATAGATAATACCTATCTGGGTTTCATCTTGAGTCCCGTATCATATGATCGTCTTTCAATAGAATCGTATTGCGACGTTATTATATTTTATATCATGATTTCTCAATTGATAATAACATATACTAACTCAACTCTAATTACTCTGTATTGTGTGCATGTAAACTTCACCAGCTATTTTGTAGAGACCACTTATTTACTGAATTACCAGACAACATCATATGCCACATCATGTGATATGTATCATGTACAGATATGAAATTAACTGTCAAACTGTGATGAAAGATTTTGGCCACATCACCCAGCCCCAGTTTGCATCAGATCATATTAGTACAGAATACAAGTGATGCATTCATAAATATGTAGATTTGTTTTGAATGTGAAAGTGTGCAAAAGTTGAATGTAGTTTGGTTTGAATCTAGGTCAGTATCAGATGACTGCACATATAGGTTACATAGTTTAGGACTGTCATGTAATTACTGTACAACGCATGCATAACTTCTTCAGGTAAATCATGTTGTTACTCAAGAACAAACCGGTATATCTGGTGCGTCATCCTTTCAGATGCATGGTGTTTTCCATACACGTTCTACAAAAGTTGACATTTGGTTGCCGTAAAACTGTAAATAACGTAAATTTTATCTGATTGCAATGACCCTAACATTTCCATAGATGTTGTAATCCATGCTCTACAATGTGAGGGCATTTAAGAAGATGACTATAAATTGAGAGGGTTATGTATTTTACTGTCTCCATGCAAGAGACGGCAGCCAGGTGATGACAGGAGCTGTCAGCCCCATAGCACGATTAGCTAGCTAACTGACAGTTGTTTCCGAGATGTGACAACAGTGTGACATATCAGGGATCATCGCCGAAATTCCTGGCTGAGTGTACTGAAACAATACAACGGCAGTTCTCACCATTTTTCCTCCTGTGCATGCGACGGATGCTAGCTGCGAGGATCGTTGCGGGCCACACTAAAGGCAGCAGTTCTGCTAGCAAGCTAACGTCACTGCTTGCTAGCTTACTTGCTTTGCCGAAGCTAGTTCCTCCTGTAAAAACAGCTGGAAGGCAAAAGTCGGTGTATGGTGAAGACAGCCAGACTTTCAGCGTAAGAGACGCCGCGTATGCTCCTTCCCATTCTTTGCTCTGTAGTTGACTGCAGCTGTGATGAGAAATATCTCTTGTGTACAGCCTGGAATAACGTCAACATTGAGCCTGGGTCCTCCCCACCGACATCTCCTCCGCGTACCCGCACTGCGTAGTAGAAAAGTCGCAGCCGCTCTGGTTATTCCCGTAGAATGTGCGGCCGAAATTGCTCGTCTACGCGTTGGATAAGGTGCGAGCATACGCGATCTACGTAGTAGACGACAGAGCGTTCAGCGTGTTTACAATTTTTTTGAGGGCTTTATACGCGACGGAATATTTGCGCAACTGACATTCAGATACTCTTTCCACGTTTCTAACTTTGTGTTTCCGTTGTATCAGTTACATATTTTGAAAATAAAATATTATTTTAATTGAGTGCTGATTTTCAAAAGCTTATTCTCCCCCAGGAGATGTTATGAAGACTACAATCCATGAATAAGAGTATTAGTAGTAGTAGTATTGAGTCCAGTATAAATAAGTAGAGGGTATACTGCCAAGAGACAAAGGTAATCTAAAACTACTTATAGGACGCATCAGTGAACATGTTTTCCAAGGGTCTAAATGTTTGAGTGATGGTGAACAACTGTTGAATTACCATTATCGGTAGTCATTGAAGGCAGCATCACTGTGCCACTGCCAACCTGTAGTTATGCTGCGTTCGTCCTACGGTGCTAACTACAACTATGAGAATTTGACAAGAAAGATTGCTCTAATAGCTGTACAAATTTGTTTGCTGTACAAATTTGTCAGTTAGATCCAAGGATTTCTTATTGACATTATACAACTGAGGATGGTACGATGGTATGTCGTTGGCATCGGGTCTGGATTTGACTTTTGTATGAAATTGTTGGACAAAATTGGCTATAATTTTTTTCATGAGAATCTTGGAATTTTAGTGGATGTATAAATTGAACATATAAATCGTTTTCATGTGCCTGAATTTTAATAAATATTTGTCATAGAAATCTGAAATCGTGACAGTACAAAAAGTGAGACAGATGTCAGAAGTGAGAAGTGTGTGTGGGGTGACGTTTCATTAAGTCATGCGTCAAGTCTTCCCATTCAACAGATGGCAGTAGATACTTCCTGCAACGTGTTTAAAGGTCCAAGACACCTCATTGTACCTCATTGTGCAGCCGCCTTGTTGGCTTTAATGTTGGCCTGTTACGTCACCGGACAGATACCGGAAGTAGGATCTTCATCTTTCGAAATAAAGCTAAAATGTCACATTTTGAAGTCTATAATGCACCTCACACGGTGATCGCGGTAACAGGGCACTATATGCCAACAGTCGACGCATGGCGCACATAATCAAATACGCTTTTCATGTAACGAATATAAGTTTCTCGGCCACTTAACTTTTATTTTGTAGACCCTAGTCGGAACTATGTTGTATGTTTTTTATGTTCTTGATGTGTACTTGACACCAGTGAGCGTACGGCTAACAACAATGAGGAGGGCTAGCATTTCGAACTGTGTTATCATATTTCGCTAAACTTTCCACAAGGTACAGTAGCTACATGAGCAATTTGTGACATGAAATATTGTCTGATATTTTATAGTTGCTGGGCAAAGTGTTTCCTGGTGTTAGGGTCGCCGTTTATGCGTAAATTGAACAGAGGGGGTAACACTATGGGTTGGGACAATCAACTAGCTAGCTAACGTTAGTTAGCCAAACAATTGACCACGTCGTGTTCGCATTGTGCAAACGTTCAATAACCACCACATTTAATTTGCACTTTTGCCAAATTTAAATAAATTTGGTGTATGACATGCGTTACAGCTTGGTTTCTTGGCAAATACAGTTCGCTAATTCCATGTGGTAAAACTGTCGAATGGCATTCGTATCAGTTACTGTTAAATTTACATTAATTGTATCGCAAGTAGTTTTGCCACTACTTTCTTTGTCATATTAAGCCATAGCCTTTCAGCACAAGGCTTCAAAGTCTACATGTTTACCAAATTAAGAAGTTTATCAGGATATTGTCGTTACAGTATGTATTGGGTGAATTTCCCCCAATGGGGGATAAATTAAAAAAATATATATATTCCATTCTGTTGTACTGTACGCTGACTGTATGCTAGGTTATTTACAGGTAGCTAGCTGTTGTAGTCATACGACTACATTTGAATGGAGAGATGAATCAAGATGATAATCTACTTTTGTCCCTTGATACTTGAGAACACATCTATTTATGACATAACAAGTGCAAAACTTGACACAATCAAGCTATTGTATTAAAATGCACAGTGGTTGCAGGGTCATGATAACCTGAACCATATGAGAATCAGCCAATTACTACCTTACGTTGGCCATTTTAATGTGTGTAGTTGAACACTGGTAAGTTAACGAGTAAATGATGATAGGTGGCAACACCAGTTGTTCCAAGTAGGTAAATAAGTCCAAGCTGAGTTAGTTAGGTTGTAACACTTTTCCTCAAGCTGACTGTTCCAATAATGTTTGATCAATATGTAAAACAAAATGGTAATATCTTAACCACTGTGTCCTTTTGCTTCCTGCAGGTTGTTACTTGCCACACGTCACCTCTGAATGCAGAGACCACTGTCTTCATTAGCTCATAAGACAGTCGGTGTAGGACTACATTGTGGTGGAAGACTTGTCAGGTGTCAGCTCTGGAACGTGTGCAGAGACTTTTCTGTCTCTTCATACTTCAAACCTCTATATCCAACTGTTCCTGCATTATCTCGGCAAGTCCATCATTTGTCGTTTCCCTGGAACAAGCCTCCCTGGTTCTCCCTACACCGTTGTTTCTCCAGCCAGCCTGATATGGCAGAACAGAGGTTCATCGTGGAGTACGCCAAACGCGGTACTGCAGGATGTAAGAAATGCAAGGACAAAATTCAGAAGGAAATGGTGCGCATAGGGAAGATTGTCCCAAACCCTTTCAGCGAGTCTGCGGGGGAGATGAAAGAGTGGTATCATGTGAAGTGTATATTTGAGAAGCTGGAAAGGGCAAGAGCCACCACGAAGAAGATTGAGGACATCACAGATCTGGAGGGCTGGGAGCAGCTGCAGGATGAAGACAGGGAGCTCATTAATAAACATGTTTCAGGTACAACAAACACAGTATAAAGACTGTTTTACATTTTTCAAAGGTCATGATGATGTTCGTCTGGTTGTCTTTTACATGCACAGCTTTTTATCATGGAGTATATGCTGTAGACATTACACACATTGATCTTTGACCATTGTAGAGCATGTATGAAGGGATTTTTTCCCATAAATGTGACACAGTAATGATACAGTTAGTTAGCAATGAGATCTTGGATCTTAGACTCTCTTGAACAATGTTTACAGTGGTGTAAAATCTGAAAATTTAAATCCCCAAAACACGAATTACGAATTTCAAATATCTCTGAAACGATTACCCATGCCATCATTAGTTTATATACTTCACTGAACACCCTACTAGGAGTATCTCACATTATTGCACCTAGTGTCAGTTTACTTTTTCCACCATTCAAACTAATTCCAATAACATTCCAGGAGAGCATCGTGTTTGCAAACATGTTCTTAGCATGTTTTTACATCATTAAGCAGTGTGTTGATACTCTGCCTTGTTGTGCATTTGTACCTGGGCTGGGGTTGAAAGTAAGACTTTAAAATTTTGGAAGACCTCCATGTCCACAAACTCTGAGAGTCACACCTCATAGAGAAGAAATGATTATCTCAATCATCTGAGAGCGGCTGAGGGAGGAAGTACATTGAACTATCAAGCTAGAACTTCCTGCAGTTTCATCTTTCGACTCTTTCCATTTGGCAGAAATGGCTGTGTTTAGATGGTCATCTTAGATTTGCAAAAAAGAAAGTTGGTAAAGTATGGCATCTCATGTTAAATTGTTCTTTATTTGTTCTAAAGTCATTAATCTTGTCTTGTAGACCTGATGGCCAAAGTCAATGCAAGTCCAAAAAAGAAGGTGCAGGCCAAGTTAAAAAACACTGGCCAGCTAATGGCTCCTCCTGCTGACCCTTCTGTCAACGCTCCACGCAAATTCTCAGGCTTCACAGGTAAGATGTGATGGGTCAGGTGGTTTATTATTTGCTCTAAAGCCATTCACACAAGATGAAACAATACAGCCAGCTGGTCAAAATTATGACAAAACCAGCTGAATCAAGGAACTTTTATATCAAGTGGCTTATTTTCTCTTTCTGAGAGAGCTGAAAGGATCATTGTGGCTCAGAAAGGTTCAGAAAAATATGCTTTAATTCCATCTGGTTATTCTGACATTGAGGAATGGGCCCTTGATAACTACACTCTTTCATGCTTTTATCAATCTTACAGATTTGTTGATTAAATCTAATTGATTAGTCAACAAACTCAGAAGAGTTTTAGTCAAAAAGATTTCCTTTGGTTGCCGACAGCTCCACATGCTAACGTTGTCAATGAGAAATTCAGGACTGATTCCGTGATGCATCTGTAAAATAGCACCTCCACATTTCAGCTTAATTACCAACATCTCGGTAGGATTTTAAGGCAGAAAGCTTGTCCACTACACAGCCTGGATGGTAGTAATAAACAGGTACAAGTGTTATTTCTGAAAAAAAAAAAGGCTTTAAGAAATTGTTTTTAAGCCAAAAAAAAGGCTGTATATAATTAGATAATTCGGTAATTATTCAAACGGTTAAAATCAGGACATTTTGTTCTGCAGTGAATAGAGAAAGTATTGTCACTGTCCTTTCAGCGACTAAAGCCGGCAGCTCCAGCAGCCCCAGACCATCCTCTTCTCCTGCCAGCGTTGGCCAAGGCAGCCCCCTGTCCGCCCAGCTTTGTGACCCCCAGCACAAGGACTGCCTCTTCAGAGAGTTTCGCAAGCTCTGCGCCATGGTGGCAGAACACAACAGCTACAACGTCAAGACACAGATTATTGAGAAGTTTCTCAAGAAGGGCACAGGGGGAGGTTAGTATGCCATGTTGTGTTTATAGGCAGATTTCAGCACAACAGCAAGGTGTGATTTTTCTATTCATGAGTGTTTGTTGAATCATTTCTTCCACCCTAGATAAGTTCCATGGAGATCTTTACCTGACGGTGAAACTGCTCCTGCCAGGAGTCGTTAAAAGTGTCTACAACCTCAATGACAAGCAGATCGTAAAACTCTTCAGCCGCATATTCAGATGCAACCAGGATGACATGGTGCGCGACCTGGAGCAGGTCTGTGATCCAGACGTTCTCGCACATCACCCTGTCTGCTTTGCTCATGTTCAAACTTACACCACAAATGCTTAATGTTTTATTTTGGAACTCAAAAACTTCTCTCCAGAGATTATTGAAAGCATTTTCATTGATATTCTTAGACTGAAAATACATTTTATTATAGTCTCTCGACACTTGCAAAGGATGACAAAGGAAGTAATTCTCAAAAATGACACCCATAAAATATGTATATATATTCTTTTTGAAGGGCGATGTGTCAGAGACGGTGAGGATGTTCTTCGAGGAGAGTAAATCATTCCCTGCAGCTACAAAGAGCCTCCTGACCATCCAGGAAGTGGACGCCTCACTAACCCGCCTCGCCCAGCTGACCAAGGAGGACGAGCAGCAGACTGAGCTGGAGGACATTGCCAAAAAGTAATGCAGTGCATCATCATTTTCATATTAGTTGGTGTGGGTTAGTAAAACAGTACAGTTGTGGTAATTCAGTGGTATGATTAGTATGGGGTTAGGGTAAATAAACATCTGCATGTTGTCTTTACGTCCACTAAACTGGCCTCAGTGCACTGAGAACGCGGCACCAGGTTGCATGAATTATTTCTAAATACACATGAAAAGCTATTTCCAGCACAATAATTTTTTTAATATATTTTTTATACTTAACTGATAACAACAAATGTGTTCAGTGTGATTAAAGTTTGTCTGTGGCTCATTGACAGATCTAATGATAAATATTGTACTGATGTATTATTATTAACACTAGTTATATTCATTTCATTCGTGTCTACATGGCTGGTCTCCACATGACGTCTTAATAGCTTTTAAAAAATTTCCACAATATTTGCAAATGTTGCTATCATTTGGTTCCACTTGTTTTACTTGAACAGCCTGCTTTTTTCAGTTTTCTTTTCTTTGTATTTGTCATCTGTATTTGATTTTCTAACCTCCACAGCAGCAGACTGGAGTGGGACTGTGTTTATTTGTTATAAATAACGTCTCATTTGCTGTAAACAGACATATTCACTGTGCACTGTTTGATATTCATTCTGAATTTTGTATTATTTGTCATCCAGTTTTTTTTAAACCTTTCTGGTAGTAACCAGAAATATAGAAATAATACTTCAGTATTTGCTTCACAGTTTTACCCCAGTGATAATCTGTAATTTCTCTACTCATCATAGATGCACCGGTAATGACCTGAAATGCATCATTCGGCTTATTAAACACGACTTGAAGATGAACTCTGGAGCAAAACATGTGTAAGTGTCTTCAGCGTAGAAGTTAATATACACTTTGAAAACTCATACTCATTTTCATCCTCATCTTTCATTATTGCTTGGTGTGCAGCTTGGATGCTGTGGACCCGAACGCTTACGACGCCTTCAAGGCCTCGCGTAATCTAGGCGACGTGATCGAACGGGTGTTGAGGAATCAGCAGGAGGCGTCTAATGGCTCAGGGCCCAGGAAGCTCCTCACTGTGGAGGCCTCGCTCATGACCCCCGTCCAGCCCATGCTGGTGAGTGGCAACCACTGAAATGAGCTGAACGTATAATAAACTCACTATTTTAACCATAAAATGAACATGATTTGTCCTCATTTAGTAGCTTATTAATCATATACATTATGTTTATCCAGCAGAAGGCCAGTACTGTAATAACCCATGTCTCAGGGTGAGGTTATGACAGTTTGTGTGAAAATATGACCAGATTAAATGGAGCTCAGATCGAGGATTTTAATTACGTCTTGTATCCTTTTCACTTTTCCAATATTTTATTGTTTTCCTTCAATATTTTATCGTCTCGTGGCTCATCTTGGTTGACTGGGGTCACTATTGAGCTCTATTAAAACTAGATTTCCAATAAAAGACGGTAATTGTTGCTTTAATTTAGATTTAATATTTTAGAGGCAAGATGTGACCTTCTGAATTGTAATTAAACGGGATGTCTTTGTCCGAATAGCAAAGTACTTCTTAGACATCTTTATAAATTATTTGCTCAAAGTAGATTCTTTCACAAGAACAAAATATTTTGATGTTTCTTTCATATTTTTAATAATTGTAAGTTAACAGAACTATTGTTCAGATTGGACACACATTTAGGCAAAGTGAAGCAGTAAGAGCAGAAGGGCTGACTCTGATTGTTGAGCTGTGTCGCTGCCTGTCACATTCACTGAGGTCCCACAGATTTGTTCACATGAAGGGAAAATTCACAAGATGAAGAGAAAATGATGTTCAGAGTGTTTCCAGCTGACGGCTCAGGCAGCAGCTGGACCTGCCAGATAACTCCCCGCTAAACACGTGACGATCCCCAATCCCTCTTTAAATATGCAACTATTAATCAGCATGCTTTAAAATGTGCTTTCAAAAAAAAAAATCTACAGACCATTAAATTGCACATTACACAGCAGACTTTTAATTACACAACATAAAAGTAAATTGAAATTCACAGTCCATTTCCCAACTTACCACAGGCTTCCAACTTTAATCGTTTCAGCGTTAGTTTACAGACAATGACACACTAAATTCACTTCCTGTTGACACACTAGGGAGGGAGACACATGGAAGTCAAGACGTATATGAACATGAGTAATCTAGGATGGAAAGCCTTGTTTAGTACAACAGTGAAATATTACCTACAACAGAACATACTGTAGAACAGGAGAAATTTATTAACACTAATTATGGATGTTTTACTCAATGACGAAGAAGAGGAAGTAAAAAGAAAGAGGAGGGCAGGATCCTTTTTAATGCACCTGTTGTACTTTCAATCAATTTTACTGCCTAGCTAGATTTATAAATACACAAAAACTGCAATTTGGAGGAGATATTGTCCTCACTGCCCACATTTCCATCATGTTTTGTGCTGGACTTAGTGTTTAATTTGGTGTTTCATGTTCTGAAAATGGAGGTATTACTTTCTGTGTGTGTAATGTGTGTTCACATGGTGGCTTATCGTCATTTTTGTGTTGTTTTACCTGTTTAAGAGGTGGATTTTATTATATTTTATTGATTATTGATGTCAGGTAGCTCATGAAGGTCATTTTTGTATCGTTGACAGTAATTTATATTGCTGATGATAACAGTGCTCAACAAATTAAAGTGCTGGAATGTAACATCTGTTCAGCAAAGTCAGACAGGTCAAGAAACAGAAGTTGTCTGATGCTCAGACAGGTTTTAAACGAGCTAATAGCTAATACTTACACAGAATATAAACCAAATCTTCCAAGTAAGCCTGGCATGGTTTGGCATTGGCCTGGATGTCCATCTGCTCTTATTAGACTTCCTTTCAGTTATGTTCCCACATATCAGCAGGCAACTTGATGAGTATAATGATATGAATAATGGTCAAAAGCACAAAATAAATTGCTAATTAGGTTTAAGAAAAAAAATATCCCTTGAGCGTGTGGAAAAAGTTAAATTTTATCTAAAAGATGGGTTCACTTTTGCCACTGGAGCAACTTAATGAAAAGTAATTAAATATGAGAGTTTGGTTCCTTGCTGTGAGCTTGTTTTTGTTTTTTTTTCTTTGCTTTCAGGCGGAGGCTTGCAAATCCATTGAGTATGCCATGAAGAAATGCCCCAACGGGATGTACTCCGAGATCAAGTACGACGGAGAACGTGTTCAGGTCCACAAGAATGGAGACAACTTCAGCTACTTCAGCCGCAGCCTGAAGCCAGTGTTACCTCACAAAGTCAGTCTTATTCTCAGCCTGTGAGGCTGTGCACTAATTAATTTGACAGTGCATGTCAGAGGAGAATCCCCTCAAATTTGCTCCCTGCAGGATTAGCTTAACTTAAAGGTATTTTCCCAGCGTGAAATTCAGACATTTCTCACAGTGGTTTTCCAGCATTTGCTCTCTCAGCATGAGGTCGAGAGCCTTAAAACATGCATGGATAAATAGCTCCACATTATGTTCATCAGCCATTTCACGCCACTAGAGGGTGCTGTTTTGCTCACAATAGATACCTTAACCCCAGTAACCTTCAGTTAAGAACTTCAGGCACTAAGATAAGACATTAAAAAAGCATTTTATATGTTCAAGACCCATCCTAATGCCTGTTGAGGCTCTTTAACTTCTTTTTTTCTTTCTCACAGTTCTGAAGGCTGACACACATTAGTATTAATGATAGTATCTTTTATGATATTACCTATTAGTGAAGCTAATCAGTAAGGTTGTGAATAATGTGAAAGCTTGTGCTAGTACAGACAATATTAGCTGTGCTTGTGAAAGAAAATTACAGCTTTTGTGAATGCATTTTGGTGGCTTTGAGGAGAGTAACACAGTGAAGTAAAGCAGCTGTGGGAGCAGCAGCTAGATTTAAAAAAAATATATATCAGTGTAAGTGTTTAAATGTTTTCATCAGACAGTCTTTTCTGACCAGACTTCATTCACAAAATCAGTCATTTTACCTTGTAGAGAGCAGGAGTTGCTGGTCCACCACTGCATGGATCGGTTAGTTTGTTATTTTTATTCTTCGATGTTCAGATCTTAAGAGACGACACTAGAAAGATAAAAACTAAAAATATCACACAGTAATGGATCTCTTTAAATAACTGCTACGGTCTTTCCCTCCTGGGCTTTCTGTTATAGTATGACCCAGGTTTTACCTTTTATCCTGGTTGGCTTCAGACATGTCGCCCTTGCCCATGCTACTCATCAGCCCTAATGGGTGATTATGGACCTTCATTCACCGTAATCATGCAATTTATGTTAATGTTAGGTTAATATTCTGTGGGGCGGTCTAATTACAGTAAATCGAATTTCCTAATGTTTTTTTATTCTGATAAATTATATAACAGTAGAACTGGTCAGATCATGGATAGTGGCACAAACCCAAATGTGCACTTAATATTACAAATAATTAAATCTGCGTCAAATTAATGCACATTTATTGTTTGCATTTACCATGTCAAGCCTGTTAAGATTATTGTATGATGCCAGTCTTTGCTGTTATGTTTATAATAGATTGTTTTTCCTGCTCAGTCCTTAAGCCCTGTGTGTCCATGTTGTTGTTTCAGGTAGTCCATTTCAAAGACTACATCCCTCAGGCTTTCCCTGGAGGCCACAGTATGATATTGGATGCTGAAGTCCTTCTAATTGACACGAATACCAGTAAACCCCTGCCCTTTGGGACTCTGGGTGTACACAAGGTGAGATTTTTTTTTTTTAAACGTGGATTGTATCAGTTACTTTCGTCACTCCTCACACTTCTCTCCTTTCAGAAAGCAGCCTTTCAAGATGCCAAAGTGTGCCTTTTTGTTTTCGACTGTATCTACTTCAACGGCGTGAGTCTCATGGAAAGGTAATGGGATTTTATTCCATCCGTTCTCCTAAAATACAGAGAATGAAGCAATGAAACGGAAAAAAGGTAGTTTTCCTCCAGCTTTGGAAGTTTTACTTCAGGTTTTCTTCATTTTTAGTACTTGTCCCAGTGTGTCTGATAAAAACATGTAAAGCAGATGTTGTGTAAAACATCTGCTGACAACATGTTATTTCCCTTTAAGCAGAGTGTTTTTTTTATCCTCTGTATAAACAGAAAAATTAAAACCCAACAGTATTTCAGTTGTTAGTTATTCCCTTTATATTTGCAGTTTCATGTAGTTTACATAAGTAACTGCTGCCACTGTTACACTGTCTTACATGTATCCACTGTCATTGTGATTTCCAGGCCTCTGTGTGAACGCAGGAAGTTCCTACATGACAACATGGTGGAGGTGCCCAACAGGATCCTGTTCTCAGAGATGAAACATGTAACTGTGAGTAAAACTCTGTGTTTGGCTTTCTGCTGTGGACATGAAGTTTTTACAGCTCATGGTATAAATATATATATATATATATATATATATATATATATATATATAAATGTTGTGTGTGTCAGAGGGCAGGAGATCTGGCTGAAATGATAACTCGTGTCATCAGAGAAGGACTTGAAGGCCTGGTGCTGAAAGACGTGAAGGTGAGCTGCTTTTTATCTAGAAGAAACTGTATATGTTCTGATGATTTCAAAGTAAAGCTCCTTATTGTAACAAAAGGAAGACAGACACCAGATAATATCAAAGTAAAGTTCCTTATTGTCATAAAAGGAGGACAGACACCAGATAATATCAAAGCTCCAAATAGTCATAAAAGGAGAGACATCAGATAATTTCAAAGTAAAGCTCCTTGTTGTAATAAAAGGAGGGCAGATATTTTCAAAGTAAAGCTTGTTATTCTCATAAAAGGAGGAAAGACACCAGATCATTTCAAAATAAATCTCCTTATTGTAATAAAAGGAGGACAAACACCAGATCATTTTTGTACTTAGAGTACATATAGTGTAATTGTTTTATTGTCATTATAAAAAGAATTCAGTGCAAACACATCCAGTGCAAAAGGAAGCAATAACAATCAAAACAACAAAATATGAAATATACTAATATAAAATAAGATATATAGAAACTATGTGAATTAAAATGTAAGTGGAAAACATAAAACCATCTGAAAATAGTGCATTAGTTGACATTCTGAATATCTGTTGGTCTCAGGGCTCCTATGAACCAGGGAAGCGCCACTGGCTGAAGGTGAAGAAGGACTATTTGAACGAAGGGGCCATGGCAGACACAGCTGACCTGGTGGTGCTCGGGGCCTTCTACGGGAAAGGCTCCAACGGTTTGTTAAAGCCCTTAAAATCTACTTTGTCCATTTATTTAGGCATTGGACTCTCTCTGACAGCGTTGTTGCCCTCTTTTAATGCATAGTAGTTTCTTGTAAGATGAGGAGTGTGACTCTGGGGACACCTAAAGTAGTTAAACGACACGGAAACGCAGAATACACGCCTGTGAATGTTATATGTGAAGGGCTTTTATTGAGAAAGGTCAAGACATAAGCAGATATGGTCTACGCTGCCTTTGTCAAAGGGGTGAAGAAGATGATGGTTGTTATGACAGAATCAACAAATGTGACTATAGATGCAACTCAACCCATTCTTCACAATTACATTATTAATTAAAATTATAATTGTATGAACAAATCCATTCTTAAACAGTACTATAGGATTTGTTCTGAAACATTTAAACCGTTGTGCCTTTGTAGCTCAAGGGGTTAAATATGATCTGTATGATTCTGAGCTTTACATGGACAGGTTGGGAAAATAATAACAAAAAAAAAAAAAAACAAGTCTGTGACATAATGAACAGAAGCACAGAATACAGAATGAAACACAACAGTGTTTCTAAAATATGCAGATGAAACATGGCGCATGAGGAGAAGATGCCACTGGGTGAAGCACATAAGCATACAGCTATGGGAGCCGTTGAGGAGGCTTGCTAATGAGCACATAGAAGCACAAACAAATGTAAAAACAAAGATACAAATCTGAAAAGCATGGCTAATGAAGACAGCTCATGCAGCGTGGAGATGAGGAAACAGAACAGAAAGAACAAATCAGATGAAAAGGCAAGCTGTAAAATACAGTGGAGGAGAAAACAACACGAGGCTCCTTTTGGGAGGTGATAGTGTCGCATATTATTTATCCTCCTGGTCCGTCCTCTTCTACCCACCAGGTGGTATCATGTCCAGTTTTCTGATGGGCTGTTTCGACCCACACTCCAAGAAATGGTGCACAGTCACCAAGTGCTCCGGAGGCTACGATGACGCCACCTTGGCCCGGCTCCAGAAAGAGCTGGATGTGATCAAAATCAGCAAGGTCAGAGAGGATTCACTCAGAGGTTTGTCTGGAATATTGAGCTGATGCAATAAAACCCAACATTAATCACCGGTATGTGTGTCTTTGTGTAGGACCCCAGCAAGATCCCCGGCTGGCTGAAAATCATCAAGAACTATTATCCAGATTTTGTTATTCGTGATCCTCAGGTGAGATTTCACTGTATGTGTGTATACACATTTATATATATTCATATATATATATATATATATATATATATATATATACTTTAATGACGCTATTAGGTTGATTATTTGTTTGATGAATTACAGGAAAAGCTATGACAGATTCAGAAAAGATGGTTAATTTTATCAGCATGTTTGTTAGACTGTGTAGTTTCCTTGATTTTTTTTGAATGGAGTTTTGCTTCATGACTTTTGATGCGTTAATGCAGATTTCTCACGTTAACACGCTAATTTCAACAGCCCTATATATAATGGAATTTCTCCAGATAACTTCTTTCCTTCAGCAGTAATAGTCAGGGCTTTGCCCCCGTTTGAGCTGACGTGAGAATTGCTTTTTCTTTCATTTCATGGAAAAGCAGTCATATATTTCCCTCCTCGCCTTCAATGCTTCACCTGCTGCTGTGTTCTTTCTGCTGCAGCAAGCTCCAGTCTGGGAGATCACAGGCGCAGAGTTTTCCAAATCAGAAATGCACACCGCTGACGGCATCTCCATCCGCTTCCCTCGCATGACGCGCATCCGCGATGACAAGGACTGGAAGACGGCTACCAACTTGGAACAACTTAAAGTAGGTGATTTCGTCTGAAGCACTTGTGTCGATCATGTGATGGGAGGAGTGAAATAATTAAGCACTCAGACACCCTGCAAACATTGACAAATTAGTTGAACTATTGGCTGAGGCAGTAAAATATTATTTGAAAGCAACATAAAGTCTTCAGTCTCATGACACCAAACATTTCACCTCTATTCTAAGGAGCTCTACCGCATATCAAAGGAGAACTGTGACTTTAAAGTGACAGCTGGTCCATCCGATGACAAGGGCTCGTCAGGAGGAGACAGTGGAGGAAGCTCCCCAGCATCCTCATCCCACGGAAGTGCTCAACCCAAGAAGACCAGTAAGAAATGATACCACAGACACAACTCATTTAACTCTCTTTATTGTACAAAATGATGCTTATCTTTATTTTTACACATTTAAAGCTTCATGAGGATTGTTCTTATTCTGCTTGTAGAAAGCTGCTGGTTGCATGCCTCGAGTGTCAGAGGCATTACACAAGATTAAATCAAATTTATAAATAGCACAGAATACTTAAAAAAAAAAAAAGTTTAAAAGAAAGTCATGAAAACTGTTATATTACAGCATTTGTGAAAAAAACAGTTGAAAATATTATAGCATGTCAAAAAGTATAAGAAGTCAAATGTAATTTATGAAAGATATGGCGTACAGGATGCTACTGTTAATTAATGATTGGCACTTAAACAATTACTTGTAATGTTTCTGATAAATTTTCAGCAGTTCAGGCTGAAAGAAAAGCACAATTTTCTTTAAGATAGTTGAGATAAATTCAACTCATTGAGTGTTTTCACCCCAAAGCAGCCAATGTACATGTTCATATATGCAGTATATATTTCAATTTAAATTTTGAAATGGTAAGCACTCTTTTCTTAACTCCATCACAGACAGCAGCAGCACACCCAGACCAAAAGTGGTGAAATCCGAGCCTCGCACGCCTGGCTCAGGTGCTCCCAGTGCCAAGAAGGTATTTACTGCGCAGCTCACAGGTTGATCCCATGATGCACCGCTACAGTTCACCTGTCACCTGTCGCTCTGCTTCCCATCAGGTGAAGAAGAGTGAAAGTGTTCACAGCAACGGACAAACCAAAACGAAGCCAACATCGCAAGTCCTGGAGCCGAGGAACGACAAGGTTGGCCACAAACTCAGATTTACGACTCCAGACGTTTGCCCAATATACATTTTTATTGAATAAGAGCCTGAACGCATCATAATGTAAATCAATGGCGTTTTGGCACTGAATTGGTACCAAAGGATCAGTTTTTGTGACGCTGACTTTTACTACTAATACTACCAGTATTACTACTATTGAGCCTGACTTGTCTGTTTTTACCTGGTTTTATCTCTAGCTCTATAAAAATGAATAAACTAGCAATCTGACACAAATGAGAAGCCGCTCAGGTAATAATCCAGTGACTAATGAAGAAAAGACAGCAGACTGTAAATGAATATGCTCATAATGTCACAAGCCCCACCGGCCATGTGAAACAGATATGAGTCATATCATGAGAAAAATCTAAGAACAGTTTCATATCTGAATCAGTTTCTTTTGATTGATGCTGTGAGTGATGAAGTGATGAAAGTAAACCTATTAACTGCTCTAAGTAGAGGCTAAATCTGTGATACATAACATAATTTCCCCAAAGGGATGAGAAAAATTCTCATATTCATAAAGAATACATGAATGGAAATAAATTCTAGTCGTATCTACCAGTGGGTAGTTTAGACTGGATTAACTTGGATCGTATCTCACTTCTTTCCATCTAATATTATAGTTTGCAAAATACTCTGATACCAGATGATGTGTAATTTTTGCTCTGCAGCCTTTGTTCTTTTGTCATGTTTACCTGGAGGTTTGTCTACATGTCACCATGCAAACTGTAGTGTTGATTAAATGCGTCTTCTTCTCCTCGCTGAACCTTTGTTTCCTGCAGACGCTGCTGGACATCTTCAGTGGGGTGAAGCTCTTCCTGCCCGTCTCAGTGCAGGACTTTGACAAGCTAAGGCGCTACTTCGTGGCGTATGACGGAGACGTTGTAGCGGATTACGACGTGGCCTCAGCCACTCATACGCTAGCTGAGCTTGAGGAGGACAGCCAGGCCCAGAAAGTGTCGCCCAGCTGGATCTGGGAATGTATCCGGAAGAGGCGCATCGTTCCTCCCTGCTGACATTAAAAGCAAACAAAACACAATAATCGTTATGATCCGTTTTTACCATTTTCATGAAATTACTATTGGAGACAGACATAACCAATAGTCTGATGACATTTTGGATAAAGGTAGGTTTGTTAGATCAAATGGAAAGGTGCTGTAGATGTACAGTTTTACAAAAATATTTCAATGAGTAATGTTCAGGTGTCAGACTATATGTGAAAATTAATACACATTAAGAGAAGGGCATTTTCTTCTGCCCATTTCGCAAGCTATTAATCCTCACCTCATGAACAACCAAATTTGTGTGCCATTGGGAATAAACAAAATGCTGATCAATATTGTTCTCAGAATTGTGTTTTTTTTTTATTTTTGTTATATTTTGCATTTTTATGTTTTTTGACATACTATAACTTTTTTTCAATTTTCAGACTGCTGTTTTTTTTCAAATGCTGTTTTTTTTAAGAACTTCTTTAACATGTTATACCATGGTGTCATTCAACATTTTTTGTGACTTTTGGTGACATTTCACATTTTGATATTTTTTGGCTTTTTTTCGACATGCTATAGTATGACTTTTTTCAACATGCTATAATGTGGCTTTTTTACACCTTTTTCACCACAATACACATTAAACTCAGTCAACATACCATAATAACGCTTTTTTGGGACTTTTTGTGATATTTCATGTTTTGACATTTTTTGGCTTTTTTTGACAAGCTATAGTATGACTTTTTTCTTCGTTTTTCAACATGCTATAATATGGCTTTTTTATGACTTTTTTCACCACAATACACGTTAAACTCAGTCAACATACCATAATTAGGCTTTTTCGGGACTTTTGGTGACATTTCACATTTTGACATTTTTTTGGCTTTTTTTGACATGCTATAGTATGACTTTTTTCTTCATTTTTCAACATGCTATAATATGGCTTTTTTACGCCTTTTTTCACCACAATACACATGAAACTCAGTCAACATACCATAATAACGCTTTTTCGGGACTTTTTGTGATATTTCACATTTTCGAGCTTTTTTCGACATGCTATAATATGACATTTTTTCAACATGCTATAATGTGGCTTTTTTACACCTTTTTTCACCACAATACACATTAAACTCAGTCAACATACCATAATAACGCTTTTTCGGGACTTTTTGTGATATTTCACATTTTGACATTTTTTGGCTTTTTTTACATGCTATAGTATGACATTTTTTCAACATGCTATAATATGGCTTTTTTACAATTTTTTTTAACACAATACACATTAAACTCAGTCAGCATACCATAATAACACTTTTTCGGGACTTTTTGTGCTATTTCACATTTTGACATTTTTTGGCTTTTTTCGACGTGCTATAGTATGACTTTTTTCTTCATTTTTCAACAAGCTATAATACGGCTTTTTCACGACTTTTTTCACCACAATACACATTAAACTCAGTCAACATACCATAAATAACACTTTTTTTCAATTTTCAGACTGCTGTTTTTTTTCAAATGCTGTTTTTTTTAAGAACTTCTTTAACATGTTATACCATGGTGTCATTCAACATTTTTTGTGACTTTTGGTGACATTTCACATTTTGATATTTTTTGGCTTTTTTTCGACATGCTATAGTATGACTTTTTTCAACATGCTATAATGTGGCTTTTTTACGACTTTTTTTCACCACAATACACGTTAAACTCAGTCAACAAACCATAATTAGGCTTTTTCGGGACTTTTTGTGATATTTCACATTTTGACATTTTTTGGCTTTTTTCGACATGCTATAGTATGACTTTTTTCTTAATTTTTCAACATGCTATAACGTGGCTTTTTTACACCTTTTTCACCACAATACACATTAAACTCAGTCAACATACCATAATAACGCTTTTTTGGGACTTTTTGTGATATTTCATGTTTTGACATTTTTTGGCTTTTTTTCGACATGCTACAGTATGACATTTTTTCAACATGCTATAATATGGCTTTTTTACAACTTTTTTCACCACATTACAAGTTAAACTCATTCAACATACCATAATAACGCTTTTTCTGGACTTTTTGTGATATTTCACATTTTGACATTTTTTGGCTTTTTTTGACATGCTACAGAATGACTTTTTTTTTCATTTTTCAACATGCTATAATATGGCTTTTTTATGACTTTTTTCACCACAATACACATTAAACTCAGTCAACATACCAAAATAACGCTTTTTCGGGACTTTTTGTGACATTTCATGTTTGACATTTTTTGGCTTTTTTCGACATGCTACAGTATGACATTTTTTCAACATCCTATAATATGGCTTTTTTACAACTTTTTCACCACAATACACGTTAAACTCAGTCAACATACCATAATAACGCTTTTTCGGGACTTTTTGTGATATTTCACATTTTGACATTTTTTTGGCTTTTTTCGACATGCTATAGTATGACTTTTTTCTTCATTTTTCAACATACTATAATATGGCTTTTTTATGACTTTTTTCACCACCGTACACATTAAACTCAGTCAACAAACCATAATTAGGCTTTTTCGGGACTCTTGGTGATATTTTACATTTTGACATTTTTTGGCTTTTTTCGACATGCTATAGTATGACTTTTTTCTTCATTTTTCAACATACTATAATATGGCTTTTTTATGACTTTTTTCACCACCGTACACATTAAACTCAGTCAACAAACCATAATTAGGCTTTTTCGGGACTCTTGGTGATATTTCACATTTTGACATTTTTTGGCTTTTTTTGACATGCTACAGTATGACATTTTTTCAACATGCTATAATATGGCTTTTTTACAACTTTTTTCACCACATTACAAGTTAAACTCATTCAACATACCGTAATAACGCTTTTTCTGGACTTTTTGTGATATTTCACATTTTGACATTTTTTGGCTTTTTTTTGACATGCTACAGAATGACTTTTTTTCAACATGCTATAATATGGCTTTTTTACAACTTTTTTCACCACATTACAAGTTAAACTCATTCAACATACCGTAATAACGCTTTTTCTGGACTCTTGGTGATATTTCACATTTTGACATTTTTTGGCTTTTTTCGACACGGTATAGTATGACTTTTTTCTTTATTTTTCAACATGCTATAATATGGCTTTTTTATGACTTTTTTCACCACAATACACATTAAACTCAGTCAACATACCATAATAACACTTTTTCGGGACTTTTTCTGATATTTCATGTTTTGACATTTTTTGGCTTTTTTTGACATGCTACAGTATGACATTTTTTCAACATGCTATAATATGGCTTTTTTACAACTTTTTTCACCACATTACAAGTTAAACTCAGTCAACATACCATAATAATGCTTTTTCGGGACTTTTTCTGATATTTCATATTTTGACATTTTTTGGCTTTTTTTCCACATGCAATAGTATGACTTTTTTCTTCATTTTTTAACATGCTATAATATGGCTTTTTTACACCTTTTTTCACCACAATACACGTTAAACTCAGTCAACAAACCATAATTAGGCTTTTTCGGGACTTTTTGTGATATTTCACATTTTGACATTTTTTGGCTTTTTTCGACATGCTATAGTATGACATTTTTTCAACATGCTATAATATGGCTTTTTTACACCTTTTTCACCACAATACACATTAAACTCATTCAACATACCATAATAACTCTTTTTCGGGACTTTTTGTGATATTTCACATTTTTACATTTTTTGGCTTTTTTTGACATGCTATAGTATGGACTTTTTTCTTCATTTTTCAACATCCTATAATATGGCTTTTTTATGACTTTTTTCACCAGAATACACATTAAACTCAGTCAACATACCATAATAACGTATTTTTGGGATTTTTTGTGATATTTCATGTTTTGACATTTTTTGGCTTTTTTTGACAAGCTATAGTATGACTTTTTTCTTCGTTTTTCAACATGCTATAATATGGCTTTTTTATGACTTTTTTCACCACAATACACGTTAAACTCAGTCAACATACCATAATTAGGCTTTTTCGGGACTTTTTGTGATATTTCACATTTTGACATTTTTTGGCTTTTTTTCGACATGCTACAGTATGACATTTTTTCAACATGCTATAATATGGCTTTTTTACGCCTTTTTTCACCACAATACACATGAAACTCAGTCAACATACCATAATAACGCTTTTTCGGGACTTTTTGTGATATTTCACATTTTGACATTTTCGAGCTTTTTTCGACATGCTATAATATGACATTTTTTCAACATCCTATAATATGGCTTTTTTACACCTTTTTTCACCACAATACACATTAAACTCAGTCAACATACCATAATAACGCTTTTTCGGGACTTTTTGTGATATTTCACATTTTGACATTTTTTGGCTTTTTTCGACATGCTATAGTATGACATTTTTTCAACATGCTATAATATGGCTTTTTTACAATTTTTTTTAACACAATACACATTAAACTCAGTCAGCATACCATAATAACACTTTTTCGGGACTTTTTGTGCTATTTCACATTTTGACATTTTTTGGCTTTTTTCGACGTGCTATAGTATGACTTTTTTCTTCATTTTTCAACAAGCTATAATACGGCTTTTTCACGACTTTTTTCACCACAATACACATTAAACTCAGTCAACATACCATAATAACACTTTTTCGGGACTTTTTGTGACATTTCACATTTTGACATTTTTTGGCTTTTTTCGACATGCTATAGTATGACTTTTTTCTTCATTTTTCAACATGCTATAATATGGCTTTTTTTACAACTTTTTCACCACAATACACATTAAACTCAGTCAACATACCATAATAACACTTTTTCGGGACTTTTTCTGATATTTCACATTTTGACATTTTCGAGCTTTTTTCGACATGCTATAGTATGACATTTTTTCAACATGCTATAATATGGCTTTTTTACAACTTTTTTCACCACATTACAAGTTACACTCAGTCAACATACCATAATAACGCTTTTTCGGGACTTTTTGTGATATTTCACATTTTGACATTTTTTGGCTTTTTTCTTCATTTTTCAACATGCTATAATATGGCTTTTTTACACCTTTTTCACCACAATACACATTAAACTCAGTCAGCATACCATAATAACACTTTTTCGTGACTTTTTGTGCCATTTCACATTTTGACATTTTTTGGCTTTTTTCGACATGCTATAGTATAACTTTTTTCTTAATTTTTCAACATGCTATAACGTGGCTTTTTTACACCTTTTTCACCACATTACAAGTTAAACTCATTCAACATACCATAATAACGCTTTTTCGGGACTTTTTGTGATATTTCACATTTTGATATTTTCGAGCTTTTTTCGACATGCTATAGTATGACATTTTTTCAACGTGCTATAATATGGCTTTTTTACAACTTTTTTCACCACATTACAAGTTAAACTCATTCAACATACCATAATAACTCTTTTTCGGGACTTTTTGTGATATTTCACATTTTGACATTTTTTGGCTTTTTTTGACATGCTATAGTATGGACTTTTTTCTTCATTTTTCACCATCCTATAATATGGCTTTTTTACAACTTTTTTCACCACATTACACGTTAAACTCAGTCAACATACCATAATTATGCTTTTTCGGGACTTTTTCTGATATTTCATATTTTGACATTTTTTTGGCTTTTTTTGACATGCTATAGTATGACTTTTTTCTTCATTTTTCAACATGCTATAATATGGCTTTTTTACGACTTTTTTTAACACAATACACATTAAACTCAGTCAACATACCATAATAACACTTTTTCGGGACTTTTTGTGATATTTCACATTTTGACATTTTTTGGCTTTTTTCGACATGCTATAGTATGACTTTTTTCTTAATTTTTCAACATGCTATAATATGGCTTTTTTACACCTTTTTCACCACAATACACATTAAACTCAGTCAACATACCATAATAACACTTTTTCGGGACTTTTTCTGACATTTCACATTTTGACATTTTCGAGCTTTTTTCTTCATTTTTCAACATGCTATAATAGGGCTTTTTTACACCTTTTTCACCACAATACACATTAAACTCAGTCAACATACCATAATAACACTTTTTCGGGACTTTTTGTGATATTTCACATTTTGACATTTTTTGGCTTTTTTTGACATGCTATGGTATGACTTTTTTCTTAATTTTTCAACATGCAATAACGTGGCTTTTTTACACCTTTTTCACCACAATACACATTAAACTCAGTCAACATACCATAATAACGCTTTTTTGGGACTTTTTGTGATATTTCATGTCTTGACATTTTTTGGCTTTTTTTCGACATGCTACAGTATGACATTTTTTCAACATGCTATAATATGGCTTTTTTACGCCTTTTTTCACCACAATACACATGAAACTCATTCAACATACCATAATAACGCTTTTTCTGGACTTTTTGTGATATTTCACATTTTGACATTTTTTGGCTTTTTTTGACATGCTATAGTATGACTTTTTTCTTCATTTTTCAACATGCTATAATATGGCTTTTTTATGACTTTTTTCACCACAATACACGTTAAACTCAGTCAACATACCAAAATAACGCTTTTTCGGGACTTTTTGTGACATTTCACGTTTTGACATTTTTTGGCTTTTTTCGACATGCTACAGTATGACATTTTTTCAACATGCTATAATAGGGCTTTTTTACGCCTTTTTTCACCACAATACACGTTAAACTCAGTCAACATACCATAATAACGCTTTTTCGGGACTTTTGGTGACATTTCATGTTTTGACATTTTTTGGCTTTATTTCGACATGCTATAGTATGACTTTTTTCTTCATTTTTCAACATGCTATAATATGGCTTTTTTACGACTTTTTTTCACCACAATACACATTAAACTCAGTCAACATACCATTATAACACTTTTTCGTGACTTTTTGTGATATTTCACATTTTGACATTTTCGAGCTTTTTTCGACATGCTATAGTATGACATTTTTTCAACATCCTATAATATGGCTTTTTTACACCTTTTTTCACCACAATACACATTAAACTCAGTCAACATACCATAATAACGCTTTTTCGGGACTTTTTGTGATATTTCACATTTTGACATTTTTTGGCTTTTTTCGACATGCTATAGTATGACATTTTTTCAACATCCTATAATATGGCTTTTTTACACCTTTTTTCACCACAATACACATTAAACTCAGTCAACATACCATAATAATGCTTTTTCGGGACTTTTTGTGATATTTCACATTTTGACATTTTTTGGCTTTTTTCGACATGCTATAGTATGACATTTTTTCAACATGCTATAATATGGCTTTTTTACAAAATTTTCTTAACACAATACACATTAAACTCAGTCAACATACCATAAAAACTCTTTTTCAGGACTTTTTGTGATATTTCACATTTTGACATTTTTTGGCTTTTTTCAACATGCTATAGTATGACTTTTTTCTTCATTTTTCAACATCCTATAATATGGCTTTTTTACGACTTTTTCACCACAATACACCTTAAACTCAGTCAACATAACACAATAATGCTTTTTCTGGACTTTTTGTGATATTTCACATTTTGACATTTTTTGGCTTTTTTCGACATGCTATAGTATGACTTTTTTCTTCATTTTTCAACATGGTATAATATGGCTTTTTATGACTTTTTTCAACACAATACAAAATAAACTCAGTCTACATACCATTATTATTCTTTTTCTGGACTTTTTGTGATATTTCACATTTTGACATTTTTTGGCTTTTTTCGACATGCTATAGTATGACATTTTTTTCAACATGGTATAATATGGCTTTTTACAACTTTTTACCACAATATACATTAAACTCAGTCAACATACCATAATAACTTTTTTGGGACTTTTTGTGATATTTCACATTTTGACATTTTTGGCTTTTTTTGACATGCTATAGTATGACTTTTTTCTTCATTTTTCAACATGCTATAATACGGCTTTTTCACGACTTTTTTCACCACAATACACATTAAACTCAGTCAACATACCATAATAACACTTTTTCGGGACTTTTTGTGACATTTCACATTTTGACATTTTTGGCTTTTTGACATGCTATAGTATGACTTTTTTCTTAATTTTTCAACATGCTATAATATGGCTTTTTTACACCTTTTTCACCACAATACACATTAAACTCAGTCAACATACCATAATAACACTTTTCCGGGACTTTTTGTGATATTTCACATTTTGACATTTTTTGGCTTTTTTCGACATGCTATAGTATGACTTTTGTCTTCATTTTTCAACATGCTATAATATGGCTTTTTTACGACTTTTTTCACCACAATACACATTAAACTCAGTCAACATACCATAATTAGGCTTTTTCGGGACTTTTTGTGATATTTCACATTTTGACATTTTTTGGCTTTTTTCAACATGCTATAGTATGACTTTTTTCTTCATTTTTCAACATGCTATAATATGGCTTTTTTATGACTTTTTTCACCACAATACACACTAAACTCAGTCAACATACCATAATAACGCTTTTTCGGGACTTTTTGTGATATTTCACATTTTGACATTTTTTGGCTTTTTTCGACATGCTATAGTATGACTTTTGTCTTCATTTTTCAACATCCTACAATATGGCTTTTTTACGACTTTTTTTTAACACAATACACATTAAACTCAGTCAACATACCATAATAACACTTTTCCGGGACTTTTTGTGATATTTCACATTTTGACATTTTTTGGCTTTTTTCGACATGCTATAGTATGACTTTTTTCTTCATTTTTCAACATGCTATGATATGGCTTTTTTACACGTTTTTCACCACAATACACATTAAACTCAGTCAACATACCATAATAACACTTTTTCGGGACTTTTTCTGATATTTCACATTTTGACATTTTCGAGCTTTTTTCGACATGCTATAGTATGACTTTTTTCTTCATTTTTAAACAAGCTATAATATGGCTTTTTTACGACTTTTTTCACCACATTACAGGTTAAACTCAGTCAACATACCATAATAATGCTTTTTCTGGACTTTTTCTGATATTTCACATTTTGACATTTTCGAGCTTTTTTCGACATGCTATAGTATGACATTTTTTCAACATGCTATAATATGGCTTTTTTACGACTTTTTTTCACCACAATACACATTAAACTCAGTCAACATACCATTATAACACTTTTTCGTGACTTTTTGTGATATTTCACATTTTGACATTTTCGAGCTTTTTTCGACATGCTATAGTATGACATTTTTTCAACATCCTATAATATGGCTTTTTTACACCTTTTTTCACCACAATACACATTAAACTCAGTCAACATACCATAATAACGCTTTTTCGGGACTTTTTGTGATATTTCACATTTTGACATTTTTTGGCTTTTTTCGACATGCTATAGTATGACATTTTTTCAACATCCTATAATATGGCTTTTTTACACCTTTTTCACCACAATACACAGTGAACTCAGTCAACATACCATAATAACGCTTTTTCGGGACTTTTTGTGATATTTCACATTTTGACATTTTTTGGCTTTTTTCGACATGCTATAGTATGACATTTTTTCAACATGCTATAATATGGCTTTTTTACAAAAAATTTTTAACACAATACACATTAAACTCAGTCAACATACCATAATAACTCTTTTTCAGGACTTTTTGTGATATTTAACATTTTGACATTTTTTGGCTTTTTTTGACATGCTATAGTATGACTTTTTTCTTCATTTTTCAACATGCTATAATATGGCTTTTTTACGACTTTTTCACCACAATACACATTAAACTCAGTCAACATAACACAATAATGCTTTTTCTGGACTTTTTGTGATATTTCACATTTTGACATTTTTTGGCTTTTTTCGACATGCTATAGTATGACTTTTTTCTTCATTTTTCAACATGCTATAATATGGCTTTTTTATGACTTTTTTCACCACAATACACACTAAACTCAGTCAACATACCATAATTAGGCTTTTTCTGGACTTTTTGTGATATTTCACATTTTGACATTTTTTGGCTTTTTTCGACATGCTATAGTATGACATTTTTTCGACATGGTATAATATGGCTTTTTTACAACTTTTTTTTACCACAATACACATTAAACTCAGTCAACATACCATAATAACACTTTTTCGGGACTTTTTGTGATATTTCACATTTTGACATTTTCGGGCTATTTTTGACATGCTATAGTATGACTTTTTTCTTCATTTTTCAACATGCTATAATACAGCTTTTTCACGACTTTTTTCACCACAATACACATTAAACTCAGTCAACATACCATAATAACACTTTTTCGGGACTTTTTGTGACATTTCACATTTTGACATTTTTTTGGCTTTTTTTGACATGCTATAGTATGACTTTTTTCTTCATTTTTTCAACATGCTATAATACAGCTTTTTCACGACTTTTTTCACCACAATACACATTAAACTCAGTCAACATACCATAATAACACTTTTTCGGGACTTTTTGTGATATTTCACATTTTGACATTTTTTGGCTTTTTTCGACATGCTATAGTATGACTTTTGTCTTCATTTTTCAACATGCTATAATATGGCTTTTTTACGACTTTTTTCACCACAATACACATTAAACTCAGTCAACATACCATAATTAGGCTTTTTCGGGACTTTTTGTGATATTTCACATTTTGACATTTTTTGGCTTTTTTCAACATGCTATAGTGTGACTTTTTTCTTCATTTTTCAACATGCTATAATATGGCTTTTTTATGACTTTTTTCACCACAATACACACTAAACTCAGTCAACATACCATAATAACGCTTTTTCGGGACTTTTTGTGATATTTCACATTTTGACATTTTTTGGCTTTTTTCGACATGCTATAGTATGACTTTTGTCTTCATTTTTCAACATCCTATAATATGGCTTTTTTACGACTTTTTTCACCACAATACACATTAAACTCAGTCAACATACCATAATAACACTTTTTCGGGACTTTTTGTGATATTTCACATTTTGACATTTTTTGGCTTTTTTCGACATGCTATAGTATGACTTTTTTCTTCATTTTTCAACATGCTATGATATGGCTTTTTTACACGTTTTTCACCACAATACACATTAAACTCAGTCAACATACCATAATAACACTTTTTCGGGACTTTTTCTGATATTTCACATTTTGACATTTTCGAGCTTTTTTCGACATGCTATAGTATGACATTTTTTCAACATGCTATAATATGGCTTTTTTACGACTTTTTTCACCACATTACAGGTTAAACTCAGTCAACATACCATAATAATGCTTTTTCTGGACTTTTTCTGATATTTCACATTTTGACATTTTCGAGCTTTTTTCGACATGCTATAGTATGACATTTTTTCAACATGCTATAATATGGCTTTTTTACGACTTTTTTCACCACATTACAGGTTAAACTCAGTCAACATACCATAATAATGCTTTTTCTGGACTTTTTCTGATATTTCACATTTTGACATTTTTTGGCTTTTTTTTCGACATGCTATAGTATGACATTTTTTCAACATGCCATAATATGGCTTTTTTACAAAAAATTTCTAAAACAATACACATTAAACTCAGTCAACATACCATAATAACTCTTTTTCAGGACTTTTTGTGATATTTCACATTTTGACATTTTTTGGCTTTTTTCGACATGCTATAGTATGACTTTTGTCTTCATTTTTCAACATCCTACAATATGGCTTTTTTACGACTTTTTTTAACACAATACACATTAAACTCAGTCAACATACCATAATAACGCTTTTTCGGGACTTTTTGTGATATTTCACATTTTGACATTTTTTGGCTTTTTTCGACATGCTATAGTATGACTTTTTTCTTCATTTTTCAACATGCTATAATATGGCTTTTTTACGATTTTTTTCACCACATTACAGGTTAAACTCAGTCAACATACCATAATAATGCTTTTTCTGGACTTTTTCTGATATTTCACATTTTGACATTTTTTGGCTTTTTTCCACACGCTATAGTATGACATTTTTTCAACATCCTATAATATGGCTTTTTTTACGACTTTTTCACCACAATTAACAGTAAACTCAGTCAACATACCACAATAACACTTTTTTGGGACTTTTTGTGATAATTCACATTTTGACATTTTTTGGCTTTTTTCGACATGCTATAGTATGACTTTTTTCTTCATTTTTTCAACATGCTATAACGTGGCTTTTTTACACCTTTTTCAACACAATACACATTAAACTCAGTCAACATACCATAATAACACTTTTTCGGGACTTTTGGTGATATTTCACGTTTTGACATTTTTTGGCTTTTTTCGACATGCTATAGTATGACATTTTTTCAACATGCTATAATATGGCTTTTTCATGACTTTTTTCACCACAATACACATTAAACTCAGTCAACACACCATAATAACTCTTTTACGGGACTTTTTTGATATTTCACATTTTGACATTTTTTCGCTTTTTTTTGACATGCTATAGTATGACTTTTTTCTTCATTTTTCAACATGCTATAACATGGCTTTTTTATGACTTTTTTCACCACAATACACATTAAACTCTGTCAACAAACCATAATAACTCTTTTACGGGACTTTTTTGATATTTCACATTTTGACATTTTTTCGCTTTTTTTCGACATGCTATAGTATGACTTTTTTTCATTTCTCAACATGCTATAATATGGCTTTTTTATGACCTTTTTCACCACAATACACGTTAAACTCAGTCAACAAACCATAATTAGGCCTTTTCGGGACTTTTTATGATATTTCATGTTTTGACATTTTTTGGCTTTTTTCGACATGCTATAGTATGACTTTTTTCTTCATTTTTCAACATGCTATAACATGGCTTTTTTATGACTTTTTTCACCACAATACACATTAAACTCTGTCAACATACCATAATAACACTTTTTCGGGACTTTTGGTGACATTTCATGTTTTGACATTTTTTGGCTTTTTTTCGACATGCTATAGTATGACATTTTTTCAACATGCTATAATATGGCTTTTTTACAAAATTTTCTTAACACAATACACATTAAACTCAGTCAACATACCATAAAAACTCTCTTTCAGGACTTTTTGTGATATTTCACATTTTGACATTTTTTGGCTTTTTTCAACATGCTATAGTATGACTTTTTTCTTCATTTTTCAACATGCTATAATATGGCTTTTTTATGACTTTTTTCACCACAATACACACTAAACTCAGTCAACATAACACAATAATGCTTTTTCTGGACTTTTTGTGATATTTCACATTTTGACATTTTTTGGCTTTTTTCGACATGCTATAGTATGACATTTTTTCGACATGGTATAATATGGCTTTTTTACAACTTTTTTTTACCACAATACACATTAAACTCAGTCAACATACCATAATAACACTTTTTCGGGACTTTTTGTGATATTTCACATTTTGACATTTTCGGGCTATTTTTGACATGCTATAGTATGACTTTTTTCTTCATTTTTCAACATGCTATAATACAGCTTTTTCACGACTTTTTTCACCACAATACACATTAAACTCAGTCAACATACCATAATAACACTTTTCCGGGACTTTTTGTGATATTTCACATTTTGACATTTTTTGGCTTTTTTCGACGTGCTATAGTATGACTTTTTTCTTCATTTTTCAACATGCTATAATACGGCTTTTTCACGACTTTTTTCACCACAATACACATTAAACTCAGTCAACATACCATAATAACACTTTTTCGGGACTTTTTGTGACATTTCACATTTTGACATTTTTTGGGCTTTTTTTGACATGCTATAGTATGACTTTTTTCTTCATTTTTTCAACATGCTATAATACGGCTTTTTCAAGACTTTTTTCACCACAATACACATTAAACTCTGTCAACATACCATAATAACACTTTTTCGGGACTTTTTGTGATATTTCACATTTTGACATTTTTTGGCTTTTTTCGACATGCTATAGTATGACATTTTTTCAACATGCTATAATATGGCTTTTTTACGCCTTTTTTCACCACAATACAAGTTAAACTCAGTCAACATACCATAATAATGCTTTTTCGGGACTTTTTCTGATATTTCACATTTTGAAATTTTCGGGCTTTTTTTGACATGCTATAGTATGACTTTTTTCTTCATTTTTCAACATCCTATTATATGGCTTTTTTATGACTTTTTTCACCACAATACACATTAAACTCAGTCAACATACCATAATAACGCTTTTTCGGGACTTTTTGTGATATTTCATGTTTTGACATTTTTGGGCCTTTTTCGACATGCTATAGTATGACTTTTATCTTCATTTTTCAACATGCTATAATATGGCTTTTTTACGACTTTTTTCACCACAATACACATTAAACTCAGTCAACATACCATAATAACGCTTTTTCGGGACTTTTTGTGATATTTCACATTTTGACATTTTTTGGCTTTTTTCGACATGCTATAGTATGACATTTTTTCAACATGCTATAATATGGCTTTTTTATGACTTTTTTTAACACAATACACATTAAACTCAGTCAACATACCATAATAACACTTTTTCAGGACTTTTGGTGACATTTCATGCTTTGACATTTTTTGGCTTTTTTCGACATGCTATAGTATGACTTTTTTCTTCGTTTTTTCAACATGCTATAATACAGCTTTTTCACGACTTTTTTCACCACAATACACGTTAAACAGTCAACATACCATAATAACGCTTTTTCAGGACTTTTTGTGATATTTCATGTTTTGACATTTTTTGTCTTTTTTTGACATGCTATAGTATGACTTTTTTCTTAATTTTTCAACATGCTATAATATGGCTTTTTTACGCCTTTTTTCACCACAACACACGTTAAACTCAGTCAACATACCATAATAACACTTTTCAGGACTTTTTGTGATATTATACATTTTGACATTTTTTGTCCCATTTTGCCATGACTTTTTTCTTCAGCATTTTTCACCATGCTATAAAATTAATTTTTTACTAACTTTTTATCACGTTATACCACAGTACCATTAAACACACCAAAATAAGGCTTCTGAGATATTTTACTTTTTAGCATTTTTGGCATTTTTTCGACATACGGTTCTATGACTTTTTTATTTTCTTCAGCATTTTTCCACACGCTATAACACGCCTTTTTAATTTTTTTTTCGACTTATTACACATTAAACTACTTCAACATATCATTATAAGGCTTTTTCAAGCTTTTTGTGTTTTGACATTTTTGGCTTTTTCGACATGCTATTGTATATATATTTTTTTCTTCAACATTTTTCAACATGCAGCACGGTGATGTAGTGGTTAGCACTGTCGGTACTGGGGTAGTTTCTGTGTAGGTACCGGGTGCGATTCCTGGGCGGGGCGTTTCTGTGTTCTCCTCGTGTCTGCGTGGGTTCTCTCTGGTAGTCTGGCTTCCTCCCACCATCCAAAAACATGCATGGGTATTAGGTTAATTGGCTAATTTAAGTGTGAGTGGTTGTCTGTCTCTATGTGTCCTGTGATGAACTGGTGACTTGCTCAGGTTGTACCCTGCCTTTTGTCCTAAGACAGCTGGGATAGACTCAAGCCCCCCCCACGACCCTATGAGGATAAGTGGTCGAAAATGGATGGATTTTTGCTACGATAGCTTTTTTTTTTTTTTTAAGAACTTTTTTTAACATGTTATACACAGTATCATTACACTTATCAAACGCTTCTTTATGACTTTTTGTGATATTTTATGCTTTAACACTTTTGGTGTTTTTCCACATGCTATATTTGTCATTTTAAAACATGCTATAATACATGCATTTT
Organism: Synanceia verrucosa; assembly: GCA_029721515.1. Classification (NCBI taxonomy): domain Eukaryota; kingdom Metazoa; phylum Chordata; class Actinopteri; order Perciformes; family Synanceiidae; genus Synanceia; species Synanceia verrucosa. Next base: position 18,902,944 of record CM056565.1, on the reverse strand, counting down.
TTTTTTTTTTTACTTTAACTTTATATCTTTTTCACCATATTAGACACTGACCTCATTCAACATTCAGCTTTTTTTTTTAAATGACTTTTTGTGACATTTTACGTTTTAATATTTTTGGCGTTTTTAGTTGTATAATACCATAATAAGGCTTTTTTTAATGACTTTTTATGATATTTTATGTTTTGACATTTCGGACATACTATATTTCTAGTCATTTTTCAACATGCTATAACATGACTTTTTACAACTTTCTTCAACATATGCTATGAAAGTGTCATTCAACAAACCATAATAAGGCTTTTTTGTGGCTTTTTGTGAAATCTCAAATTTTTTGGCTGTTTTCAACATGCTATACCATAACTTTTTCATGATTATTCAACTTGAGATAATATTTTGAGATAATATAGTTTTTTAAAACTATTTTCAGCATATTACACATTAACCTCATTCAACAAACCATAATAAGTAGTAATACATTTTTAAGACATACTATACTGACTTTTTCCTTCATGCTATGATGTTTTTATGTATTTTCAACACATTCTATTATCATTCACCATACCATAATAAGTTTTTTTATTTTACATTATATTTTGTTATGGAATTTTGACGTTTTCATCATACTATACTCTCACCTTTTTTGACATGCTGTACCAACTTTTTTTCAACACTATCAAGTTTTTTTTTTTTTATGAAATAAACATGCTATACTATGACTTGTTATGACATTCTTCAATATGCTATACTGTGATTATTCATAACATACTTTTAAAGACTGCTTCTTCACTTGGCTGTCATCAGGAATCCATTTCATCCAGTTTTCGCTTTCCTGAGGATCCTTCTTTAGAGCGACTCCACCACTCCAAATCAAACTCTTCTTTGATGTGACAAGGCTAAGAAGTAGGTCAGATGACAGTGTTGATGTAACAGTTCAAAAAACAATGACAATTCACTTGTGTAACATCATTTAAACTCTTCAATGTCAATATGTTTTGGGAAAAATTTGAATTCAAATGCTCAGCTAACTGCTTATTATACTTTCAAAATCGGTTATTTATTCTAGGCCTATTTTGCTTTTGATTCATCTTTACTTCATTACCATGGTTAAATAAAAAAAAAAAAAAAAGAACATGGTCATGTTGAGCATTTCTATGTACAGGTCATGAACTACAAATCCTATCACATATGCTCAAGTTTTATAGTGGTCATACCCACTCAACAGCTGAGCATCCTGGATCTGAATCGGCAGATTAAGGTTGTTGTTTGTCACGGCCTACTTTTAGGAATTAGGATCGTAAGACCTGTATACTTCTGTTGTAATCCATCCTGAATGAAAGCTGTGTTTTAAATAGAGACAAAGACCTTCTTTATCACACCACACCTGTTTCACAAGCACAAACACAACCTCAAAGTCTTCATACAACAAGATTTTTTGACAAAAGCCTCTCAACAAACCCCCTTCCACAGAATCAATACTGTGCTAGATGATGTGGAAGTCAACGCTGCATGTCGTACCTGTCTTGAAGACTTGATCAGTGTTGCAGAGCGCAGGCTTGAGTGGCTGCTGGCCACCCTGTCTACTCGCTCCAGCAGGATTCTGGTTCTGGGGATGTGACTCCAGGACACACCGAGGCCTGGCTGCACCTCCCCACTGCCACTTCTCGTAACATGGTTAGTCACCTACAGGCCCAGAAGCCATTATGTTTAGTTTGTAGTTTTTTCCTCTTGGGGGATTATCACACTATTATTATTCTGCTTTAAGCTGGTTTCACACCAAACACGGCAAGTGTGGAGCGCTGCGCAGAGTAGGACGCAAGCGAGCTCAGAGCACTGCACAGCGTAGGGTGCACGCCACCAAGTTGCTTGGCGACGGATCAGTGGAGGGAAAATTAAATTGTAACAGTTTTCAGTTTTGTGAGGATGGCACGTATTTCTCGACGTCCCAGCGGAAAACCCTGACTTTATTTATGCTGATGAGGAGGAGGAGGACGAGATCAGCACGAAGAAGAGCTTGGGTACATGTCACTTTGAGGATGTGGCGCACGTCAGCTCATCCAGGAGCTACAGTCTTGCGTCCCACAGCTCGCGAAATTGCTATACGGCAAATATCAGCTTTTCCTCCATCCTTTACACACACTGAACATTTTTCAACTTTTGCACAGCACGCAAGAGTGAAACGCTGCTGTGCGGCGCTCACCTCGGCGCAGATTGCAGCACATTTGAGTGGCGCAACCACATTCACAATGTATGGGTCTCTCTCAGTGCACCTGCACCTTGCACTTTTGGTGTGAAACCAGCTTTTGGTCTGGTACAGCTTGTGAGGAATACTACAAGCTCAAAGCAAACCATCAAACAGCTTATCAAACTACATTTATCTCAGTTCCAATAACTTGATGATTTGAGAACGGAGGCATGTTCTTTTTTAATGTCACTTGTTAATATTTTACATAATTATAACCTCAAGGCATACACCTGGATTAACACATTTTAGTTTTACACATTTAACTGTTAGACATACGTAACCTTTTGTTTTCATCTTGTTTTCTTTGCATTTTATATTCTTTATATTCTTTATATTCTTATATTCTAAAACATGTTTCGTTTTCATCACTGGTCTTGAAGCAATAACAAGAGGGAGTGTGAAAGGGTTTATGGAGAGTTTACTTCAACACTGGAAAGGCATCTTGCATTTCAAGTAGCACATGTCGAGGACTGTGTCATCTTACCAAAGCAGCAACATTGAAGTCCTTTGCCATAGTCCTCAGAACTCCTGCCACTTGTATCATCAAGGACATGCCTGCAGGCACAGGAAGTTGTAGAGAAGTTTGTCTGTGTGCAGAATACACTATGTCCATCCATGGTAATAGGCAATTCAACAGCAATTCTATCAACCAATAGTTCATAATAAAGTTGAATTGTGTTCACTTGGATGAACTTTAATTATTTGAGGTCAGACTCCAGCTGAAGCAGAAGAAGAGGTTAATGATCAGCTCTATTTAGAACTTTCACGATACGGTTTGGGGTTTAATATGACTACAAAAGTTTCTGAGTTATTCTCACACTTTCTGGAACCAACTTAAATGTCATGCTTATAAAATGTGTGCGAACCCTTTTTTCATATTTATTTACAGGCTGGGGTGTAAACACAGCCTCAGGTGTGATGATGCACGATGATGGACTTGCAGAAAGAGATACCACCTTCATTTTGTTTGCCTCCCAACAGAGGAGAGATTACAGCCGACACCGAGTCGACGATCACTGCCTTGACAGAGCCACCGCCAACAGACACCTAATACAAAATGTGACAACATTAGATTGCTGTGAACTTGATCGGCCTTTCTCACAGGTTCCCCGGGTACAGTGGGGTATATTTTAACGCCAAAGAGGAAAAAAGTAAACACAAACAAACCTGCTGAAGCCTGCCACCACGCAGACTGTATAGGCAGTCAAGTAAAGAAAAGACGTCAAACAAACGGAAGATATGGATCCTCTGAAGAGCTTCCATCTGTTAAATGACAGTTTGTTCCATGTTGTGTTAAATAACACATCATATAATGTTGGTGTGAAACCCCGTCAGCTCCGTCAACTCACCTGCTCTTCTGTGTTACTTGTCTCAGCTTGCAGCATTTGCAGCAAGCGGCTGGCAGACAGCCCTCCTGTCGTATCGATAAATATGACACTCTGCTTCAGCTGGTAGGAAATGTGCACCGCGACGCCGAAACACACCTGGAAGACATGACGAGCGAGCGGGGAATAGTTGAAGACAGCATGGATAATTTGTGTTAGCTAAACGATAACTTTGAAAGGAATTACTTCAACCAGAGTACAATTTCTTATTCTACAGGAGAAGAGGGAATTCTAAAAAGGAGGAATTTATGGGGCTGAAATTATCTGTGATGGAGAGGGAAAGTAGGAAATGTTCACCTGAGATTTGCCACTTCCTGGGCCTCCTGACAGCTCTGTTATCTCTCCAGTATACAAGCCTGAATCCAGCAGTTTATCTAGGCTGCAAGAAACAAGGTGCGATTCATTACTCACAACTGCCAGCCGGTATAATAAACTACTCAGCCCACGTAGATATGTAGAGCAAACGCAGACTGCAGTTTGGTGAACACAGCATAAACAGAGCTTTCATTAGGTTCTAGTTCATGCTTAATATATTTGGTCAATTCCTAATTTCAGTTGCTGTTTCTAATCAAGCTCAGCTTTCAATGAATCTATCAAAAGTAGTTGGTCATTAATATTTAATTGTAGATTTTCTTTGTTCATAACAAATCAATTCACATACATTTACAACAAAGAATAAAGTGAAATACAATTAATTGTTAAATACACAGTGTAAACTTGTTTTCTGTGTTTTGCTGGAATCAAGTAGAAATCAACAGGTTAAAGGATATCTTTTTATTCAGCGTTCACTTAGTAAAAAACAAAAACACTGTGACTTTTATTAGATTGTTTTGTCTAACTTCTGCTCCTAAGATGTGAATCATCTTTATATGCTCTCTTTAACGGCACTCTGCTTAATTAATTCCCATTTCACCATCCGACGTGTGCAACTCTTCCTTTGGAAGACCCTTTAACTTCACTCACAAGGACGTGCTGACTGAAGATTTCAAACATGTCAGTCTTGCGTTGCGTTCTTTGTTGTTGTTGGTTTTCCTAGGGAAATCTTCCCTGAGCTTCATCCACACATGACCTCTTCTACCTCAGCGTACGTGCCCTATTTATGAGTTCACACAGCAAGAAACCTGAGCAATAAATCACCAGAAGTCCATTTATTTCCTACTGAGCACAGTGAGCAGAGGTTAAAATCAGGCCATGGCTACAAGTTTCCCAATCAGCTGTCAAACAGCCAATAACACTCCTGTGCTGCCTTAACTTTACTTTACCAAACTTATTTCATTTTGTGAACAACAGTTCAGTCAAGCGAGTGCACAAAGGGTGTCAGGTTTGTTTGCATTCAGTGTCCAGGGGTCCCAGCATTTTCTGCTCGTAACATGGTGGGAAGCTGGAGCACTTTAAACCTGGATGGCCGTGAAACTCTCCCAGTCATTAGTACAAGAGGTGAGCAGCAGCATCCGGACTGAGCACTGTGTGGGTTATTAACTCTTTGAGTGCCACTGACATCGTCGCTTTCGTCGTCATTCAAAATCCAATGCCGTCAACGTGTTTTTTTCTGCAGCGGGTCACTGATCGTGCTCTCATACAGCCTGTGAGTAATTTTGGGGCTTCTGTGATTTGTATTCGGGACATAAAAAGACAGTATACACCACAGGGATCAAAGCAGGAAGTGGAGACGATTGCGTTTAGAGAGCAAAACGGATGGATTCTGGACAAAAAGTGGTGATTTTGGTGAAAGTGGACTCTACTCTCTTCCAGACAAAACAAGAATGGAACAAGTGGGTCTAGAAATATGACTCAAAATGGGCAAAAATGCTGGCACAAGGCACTTAATGTTTTAAAAAATCTGGCACTCAAAGAGTCAAAGGTGAGCGACAGTGGGTGAATCTTTGAGAAATTAAGGAACTATGGTGCATCATTTGGATTCCTAAACATGAATTTGCTCCTCCATCTGACCACAACAACAATAATAATGATAATACATAGCATTTTTTATGAATTATCTAGAATACTCTTGCATTTAAATATTGAGGACTATTCAGGATATTATTACATGAAAGCATAGATAATAAGATATTTACAACAGAGATTTATTAATCTCAGTTTTTTTCCTCGCTGAGTGAAATTGAAGGAAAAAGACAGAATGAGTAGAAAACAAGTAAAAAATAATCAGGGATACATAAAACAAAAATGAAAAAACATATTTATACAATAATATTAAGAATAGAAGTATGCCATAAAAGAGCAAAAGAGCTCTTCTTTTTGTATTACTCAAAGGATAATTTAGTTTGTGGAAATTCCTTTATTTTACTGATAAGCTGGATAATTTTTAATTCTACATTTATTACTCTGGATTAATAAAGTGTCTTTCTAGTTTTTTGACTAAATGCAGATGTTTCTATCAGCACCAGCTAACAGTGAGTGTTACTGTTCTCTCACTGAGGCAGTGTCTGCAGTCCTAATGCTTTAACCATCTGTTCTTTCAGCGTCGGAGCGATTTGATTTGTCCATGTTGACGCTCAGATCGGTGTAGTTTGTGGAATCTCATCATCTTCGCCTGCACGTCTCATGACGGATGTGACAGCAACGCGGTGAAATCTACATAGCCAAGGTCGTTCAGCTCGAAGGTCGTGCATCGCTGGAAGCCTGTGGTTGGTTAATGGCTTCTCATCACCAGCAGCGTGATTGAGAAGAGGAGAATTGGTGGGGATGGACTTTCATTATTCCTGCCTTCTCTGACGACGGAGCAAAGAGGGGGCACTGAGGGCGACTAATAACGGCTAATTTTCTATCAGTAAATCCTGACTGTCACACAGGTTAATCTAAGTGATTCATGTTCCTCCAATAAATGAAATAATTATTTTGCTTTTAAGTTTGATATTTTATTTTGACAAAATGTATGTCACTGTTTATTGCAGTACAAGACAAAATGTAATCTATGACTCTGTAGTGGGAACATTTGAGTAGGGGGACAGCGGTCAATATACACAGAAAACTTAAATAATGATATTATAATGAGTAATAAAAGATGCTCCCCACGTTCTTACAGCGCCCTTCCCCCTGATCATAATCAAAAACAATGGACTCTGTTATATATGTGTAAGTAAGAAGGCAGAAATTGTCATTCAGTTATGATTAATAGTAGACGACTTAAACTAAGACAATCCTTTACTTATCCCACAAACGGGAAGAGTTCCAGCAGCAAAGCAGAAAGAGCAACATTACAGTAAGGAAAATGAGAAGCAGTGACATCAGCAAACCAGTACAATAAGTCGAAAAATATGTCAAAATAAGTAGGAAAAGAAGCAAACAAGTGTATCTGTATGGGATAAATAAGTAATAGATATCAGTAAACAATGAATAAAAGTGTGAATAAGAGACAGAGCACATGAAAAAGTATCACACATGTTGAGAAGTGATAAATAATAATGCTCATTAATAAATAAAAGTATGGTACATGTAGAGTTGCAGCACTTTCTCTCAGGGGTGTTATGAGTGTACGACTAGAGAAAAGGTTTTGAAATTGATTAAAGGTGATCAGCGTCGACGTCATTGATTACAGAAACTAATCGCGGCGGCTCCAGTTGGTCACAGCAACTGTGTAGTCTAGCTTTGTTTAGACAGAGAGCTCTTATTAAAGACACTTTTTGATTCCTGCAGGGAGATATTTATTTCCCTCCTGCGGCCCCTCCCAGCACCTGGATGATAATTTAAACAAATAGCGTGTCTTTTTGCAGCCTCATTGTAAATCTGGCTGTGGGCTGATGAGAGCCACTAACACTGAGGTCCAGGGCTGAATGCTAATGACAGCACTCTGACAGAAGCCAATCTCTGCCATTTTCAACAAGGCTTTAAGTGACTGAGGCTGAATTTCATCGCTCGATCACACCCAAACATTTCTACAAGCAGCCCGTGCATGGCATTATCATAAGCCGTGTTGACAAAATATGATGCAGCTACATGACACGGGCGCTGATGACGGCTTTAAAACCACCATCAGCCCTTATCATCCGTCCTGCGAGTCTGACAAATCACCAGAGCAGCAGCGATGCTGATAAGCCCTGTTTTGGTTTGTGTCGCCGTCTTTCTGTTTGTCTCTGCTCTGTTTGATGCTCTCTGGCTAAAAATAAATGAGCATCATTTATTATTTGTTATTAATGATTCCACTGTGTTTGTTTGTGAGCACTTGGCATTAATGTGCTGTTGAGCTGCCAAAGACAAATTCTTCTTGATGATACAAACATATACATATATATATATGCATTTTAAAAAAAAGTTATTGCATTGCAATAATTAAGCAGATGGAGAATTAAGTATAAGGTTTAAGAAAGATGAGCTTTTTTATTTTGTTCTATTCAGCTCTTTGTATTTCTGACAGCTGGTTGACTAAAACATCAAGAGTCTTTGTCCATCAGCTTCTTTTTAACACATTCATTCAGGCTACAGCCTCTCAGATAAAGAGTTTTAGACAGAAAACTCCACAATTATCTGCTGTAATGCTGAATATGATTTCTACATCCACTTCAGCAAGATCTTCTCTTCTTTCTATGAGAACACTAGTTTCACTCTCAGCATAAGAAAAGCACGAAACATCTTTCTGCACATGAAGAGATTACAGCCTTCAGAACATCAACGCTACAAAACACCTGATATTTTGAAATATTTACTTGATTTATCACATTGGGTTCACCTCGCTAAAACAATGACGTCTACTAAAACAGCCTAGTGGTAAATTATACTTTCATGACAGTTGTAATGTTCAGGTTTGGTGAAATTGTGGCTGTGACTTTATGGTCATTTTGGAGCACAATACTGAGAGGCATTTCTAATAGTTTGTCCACCTTGTGTGTACCATTATGACAAAGTTTAACTTCATTTGTATAGCACATTTCAAAACAAAATGTTGGAAAGGCACAAAATAAAAAATTAATATGAGGCAAAAACAATTTGGTGTGTTCTGTAAATTTGTGCACTTATTTTCGTCTCTTATCTTATATATATATGATGCCTTAGCTATGCACATACTACCTTAGTTGATCTCTTTTGTTGTATATATGACACCTTATTAAATCTTCTATGTTGTATATATGATGCCTTAGTTTTAATGTCTTATGTTGGATATATGATACATAATTATTCACTTATTATATATATATATATATATATATATATATATATATATATACATACGTATGTATATATATATATATATATATATATATACATACGTATGTTTATATATATATATATATGTACACACACACACACACGATCCTTAGTATTCACTTATGTTGTATATGATGTCTTAGTTTTTTCCACTTGCAAATTTCCCCATCTGTGGGACGAATAAAGGATTATCTTATCTTATATCAGTAAAAGGACAAAGGATGAAGTCGAGGTTGTCAATATTAAATCAATCAAATGGCAACAAGAAGACAACTTCAACATTTCTGTAGTCGGAGCAGTTTCTATGAAGGGGTGGCTGATCCAGAGATTAAAGGCAGTCTCCACAAAGGCTTGGTCAGGAGTATGTGATTGGTCAGCCTTAGTGCTGCTTTAACAGAAGTATGAAGACATAAGAGCTCTCCAAAATACAAACAAAAATACTAGAAATGCCTCCAAGCAACTCAATGAAATTCACCAGCTCCACAAACTGAAGAAGGGCTGATGTGCATTCTGTGTACATAATAAACTGGACAGGAGTACGTCTCATTACTGTCTCCACATAAAGTGCAGACTGAATAAACTGTGACACTGTGAACAGCAGAGCATCACTCTTCAGTTCACCACTAGAGGGCAGCCAAGACACACAAATCACTCCTGCTCTCCTTACACAGCTGATTCACTTTCATATCACTGATCCAAAGCACTAACTAATTTATGAAAACCACTTAAAAGGAGCTATGGAGGGAGAGAGCGAGAAACACCTGTGGTCATTAATTATGCTGTAACACTGAGTTTAACTGTAGAAAAAGGTACCATCCTATAAATTATGCCATGCTGGTCCATTTCACAGATTTGTCCAGGGCAGTCTGTGTCCTGGCTAAAGATTATTTCCCGGATAAAAAAGTGGAGAATTTATCTGCTGTGACTGCATACAGATAACTGGAAGCAAACTTTTCACTGGGATGCTGCGTCTCAGTTCTGCAGGTTCATTCTCAGTAGTGTTGCAGTTGCCATGCTGCTGGTAGCAAGGTTTCTTGCAAGTCATTAAATTTTGATTTTGTGATGTGACGCTAAAATGTTTTAAAGGACCTGCCAGTTGTGTTTCTTTTTTGTTTTTTTTAAGGGAGAAAGTAGTGGAGTTTGAGGACACGTTAATGCAGCCGATATATCAGAAGCCACTTTAGGGTGGAAAAAAGTCGTCTCTACATGCAAAGATGGAGCACATCTGCCATTTCTAAAACACTCTCCTGCTCTGCTGTTTTTTTATCTACAGCTACCATGCACATTCTACTGGCAGGGTTCAATGCAAATTCAATTTTGACAAAACTGAGACTTTCGCTTGATAAAAAAAAAAAAAAAAAAAGCAGGATCGATGCAGAGGGTCGTAGTTATAAAACATCTTGTAAAGAACAACCCTTTTGATTTTATATGTAACTAAGTGATTGAGGACAGCCTGGGCTCATCTGCACAGCTAAAGAGGTGTACAAAAAAAAACTGCAAAACATTATTCAGCTTTTAAAATGCAGCTCCCGCTGTAACAGCAGCAAATTACTTATATGCATGTGAAAATGTTTTGTTAACGTCTACCAAAACACACACACACACACACACACACATATATATATATATATATATATATATATATATATATATATACAGTCATGGAAAAATTATTAGACCACCCTTGTTTTCTTCAATTTCTTGTTCATTCTAATATCTGGTACCACTAAACGTATAATACAATGAACACAAAAAATGCTGCTGGTCACATAATACTTTATGTCCTATTTGACATTCTTAAGCTTAATTGATTCCCAGGGTATATAAGAGGCCATTTCATGTCACAAGCAGCACTGCACATGCAAAGGCCTAGAGTGGTTTCCTGCTTACATTCAAGCCGTAGCACAACTCAGAAGTTGTCAGCTCTCACATAATGCCTAAAACAAAAGAATTATGTGAAGCAACAAAGGCAGCCATCTTGGCACTGCTGGAAATTGGCATGAGTGAGAGACAGGTAGCGAAAAAACTGAAGATCTCCAAGACAGCCGTTCATTACAACAAAAAAAAACAAGCTGAACATGGCACTACCAAATTGCTACCTGGCCGTGGCAGGAAACGTCTTTCTACCCCACGAGATGACCGTGCACTCATCCGTTCCTGTGTCAGCAATCGTCGCCAGACCTCCAGGGACCTTAAAAATGAGTGGGCACTGTCGAGAAATGTGACTTGCTCGGCAAGGACAGTTCGAAACCGACTTGTTGAAGCTGGTTTGAAGTCACACAGAGCACGCAAGAAGCCCTTCATCAATGAAAGGCAGAGGAAGGCCCGGTTACTCTTTGCTCGAGACCACAAGGATTGGACTGTTGATGATTGGGCTAAGGTTCTCTTCAGTGATGAATCCAATTTTGAATTGATGCCCACTCCAGCCAACTTACTGGTTAGGAGGAAGCCTGGAGAAGCTTACAACCCAGACTGTCTTGCCCCTACAGTAAAACATGGGGTGGATCAGTCATGATCTGGGGTTGTTTCAGTCTGAGTGGAACAGGGCAAATGCAATTGTGTGAAGGCCGAATGAACCAGGTCAAGTACAGGACTACCCTTGAAAACAGTCTTCTTCCATCAGCTGGAAAACTCTTTCCTGCCTCGAATGACTGGATTTTCCAACAAGACAATGCCCCTTGCCACACGGCAAGGTCAGTTAAAGTCTGGATGGAGAACCACAACATTCACCATGCCTTGGGCCTGCTCAATCACCAGATCTTAATCCAATTGAAAACCTGTGGAAAATCATCAAACTCAAAATGGAGAACCACAAGCCCAAAAACAAAGAAAATTTGTTTGAATTTGTCCAACAGGAATGGGCTGCTGTGACAGCAGAACAATGTCAGAAGCTGGTGGAGAGCATGCCAAGACGCATGGCTGCAGTCATCAAAAACAATGGTTATGCAATCAAGTATTAACTCTTGTGTGTATCATGTGTTTAAAGCAAACAGAAAAGAAAACATGGAATGCTTAAAAGTAGTGTTTTTGGCGGTACAATGCCATAGCTATTGATGTAAGAATTTAAGTAATTTTGGTTATTATCAAGAAAACCATGGAAAATGAATAATCCTTAGTTCTTAAATTAAACTCTCATGAGCTATTTTTATTGTTATCATTATAATTGTCCAAACAAATGTACCTTTAGTTGAGCCAGGCATTAAAATTAACAAGAAATTGAAGAAAACAAGGGTGGTCTAATAATTTTTTCCATGACTGTATATATAGATAGTGAAGTAAATATTTTGCTCATTTCCAAAGAAGATAACTCATATTTAGCTCCCACTGTTAACAAAGCTTGTGAGTGCCTCTGAGTTCGAAGGACAGTGATTTCTGACTGATGTTCATTATTTTATTCTGCTACTTTAATGGTCTGCCTCAACAAACCAGAGCCGGTGATTGGTGGAAAAACTAACTAAGATGGTTTTAGTAAGTTTTTGGTGCTGATGAAGGATGATTAGAAAACACTGATGGATGGAAATACCAACATCCGACGGCTCAAAACCATTTTGCCTCTAAAGTGACCCCTGGGGGAAACATGCTTTAATTCAATATGTGGAGGAGTGTTCTTAGGAAAATCTATTTGGATTTTGGAGGTGAATCTTCCTCTAAGCTCTCGTGGCACCGAGCCCACCGTTAAATCCCCAGTCCTCAAAAGACAAAGCAGTGTGCCCTGCTGTGTTTGCAGGATTGTCTTTACCTGGGGTTTCCAGTGGAGAGGATGGCTGTTGAGCTCAATAGCTCTTCGTACAGATCAGCGCCCGACACTGGAAACGCTGTATGTTGGGCCAGAAGCACTCGACGGATGGCGAACAGAGCCTGAAATACGAAAACAACAGAAATGTGAGGCTGACAGAACTAAGAAGCCATAACATCCAGTCATCTGCCTCAGCTAGTGTCCATGATTATATCCAAAAAGCACCACAATGTCTGATCAGTCTGAGTCTGAGTTAATATTTGATGAATGATGTTACAGATGCTGCATTTAAATGGTACCAACGTTTTTAGATAAATAGATGCTTTGCTAATCCAGAGGAAAATCTCTAATGTCATGAGCGTAGGGCAGTTCCTATTCATGCAGCTTTCTGTCATGGTAACAGAATAGATCACAAAACAGTAATTGTTCTATAAATCTAAAAAAGAAATAGTTTAATCAAACACTTCCCACAGGACAGAGAAACCACATTAATTCCTGTTGTATATTTTGCTCCTTGAACACCTGAATGCTCATTAAATGAACCCTCTTTCCACACAACTAGTTAGAAAACCTCATTAATTCAACAAAGCTTCATCACCCCACTACTACTTAGAGCTGCACTCCAGCAAATGAATAACAAGTTTCAAACCAAAATCACATACTTCTTGCTTTATTTTATTTATTAGGCAGAGAAATCAAAATCCTCTCAGCCAGCCGTGAGCACCAGATCCCACACGGCAACGGCACAGAAGAGCAGTCGTCATTACGTGATTGGATTTCCAGCGGACGATCAATCAGGGAGCATACCGATGATGACACAAGAGCCTCTGACGCAAAAGTTTTCCACATGAACGTGCAGCTTAAAGATGGAAGAGAAACAGTTTCCAAGTTCTAAGTGAGTTCTAAGTGTTGATAATTCCGCATTTCTGAGTGTTTAAGCATAACATCCCCACTCTTTTCTCCTCCTATAGAAGGTTCGTGGATGTTTTGACCATTTAAACTGCACTCAAGGTCACATACATAAATGTATCTATTGATATATAATATGGGGCGTCGAGCCAATCACTCCCATAACATAAAACTGCATTTGGGTCACAGCGACTATCAAAGCGATATTAAGGGTCAGAGGTGATTGCTGCTGGATTCTAAGAGAAAATTCCATGAAGATCCACCTGGTCGAGCTTCAAAAGTGTGTGACGCAATGTGTTTGAGGCGCCTGTTCGTTCTAAACAACAATGGCAGAGGTTAGTGTAGCTGCAACAGCATCAAACATGTCAGACCTGGAGTCTGTTTCCTCACAAAGCAAAGAGCAGCACTGAAGGCTTTTCTGTGACTAATTCAATGCAGGTTTTAAAACAACCTTTAGCTGACTGCTGATAAATTCTCTCATTTATTGAAATTCAGGCTAAAATTATGACTAAATTATGTAACACTAGCCTACTCTGACAGAGGGGTTATCCTGTACGCCTTCATACTTGACATGCATCAAACAAACTTCTCATGGTTTTTCAGATTCTCACTTCCACGGAGAAGCACGTCACATCTGAAGACACTCTAGTTGCTTTTTTCTTGGAACTTAGTCAAACAATTCTGAGAGAAATAACATTTCAAAAATACATGTGATTGCCTAAACATTCATCTAGGCCTGTCACAATAATACATTTTGCTGGACGATATATTGTCTTTTACTGCTGCCATATATTATTGTCAACATTTTTAATGTAATGTAATATGGCATAATAATGCAAGTACACCCTTTCAAAAGCAATAAACTTTCTATATTTTTTAACATTGTAATTTGAATGTCAAGAACTTGAAATATCCTAAATAAATAAAACAAACACAATAAAATAGAAACAGAGTCTCAGTCTCTTTTAGCAAAAATTGCACTTGAATAAAAATCACAATTAAAAACAACAGAGTGAACCCTCCTGTCATCCAGTCTGCTTGGTAGAGAGAGACAAGGAAAACAAAGCATGCATGTCTACAGCTAAGCATGCAATGATCAAATCAAGCTCATTTATCGTGCGATTAATTGATTTATTGATTATTGTGACAGGCCTATATTTGTACTCTCTATAATAATGAAAAAGACCATGTGATTGTCTAAGGAACTTTGCATTAATTTGCTTGAGTGACTACCACACATCCCACTGCATCACTGTATGGCATGAAAACATGTTGCTCACTAAAGCATCAGCTTTTTATGAAAACACACCAAATTTGCACTTATTGCTTTCTGATCGGTCTCTTCTGCTGGACAGAGCTCTGAGTTTATGTTGGGAAAATAAGGGAAATCTGCTGGGTCTCAATTAGTAGGAACATTGGTGCCTCATATTGGGATGAGGACCCATAAGATGGGCGTGTTTTCTCATAGAAACCTGGCCGCGAGTAGCTTAAAGTGAATTGAAAAAGGTTGCTTTAGTCGGTGAGCATGTGGGTGACCTGGTGTTGACCTGTGAGCTGTTATGCTAGGACGCCTGCTTTCTAATATGTGTGCAACAATGGTTCAGATCAGCAGCAGGAGTCTGGTGGACCACAGGGGTGCCTGCAGGCTGCACAAGCTGGTCGCTAAGTCTGGGATGAACCTGAACCTGCTGCAGGCAGTGACCCAAAAAAAAGCATTTGAAAAAGACATAATGATCTCAGGGCGGAAAACATCCATTCATTCTGTGATATCTTTTAATACTTAACTCCCACAGCTGAGTTACAGCTGATAGATAGAGAGTGATACAGTGATAATGGAGTATGGAGACATAGTTTCACTCTTTCCTCAAGTTTCTCTTAAATTATTTTCCCCACACATGTCCATGTGACCATGGCGGATGTGTTGCTAAGCACAAAGCTCTCACTCATCTTTATTTTTTTTAAAACCAAGAAAGCTCAGTGGATCAACATCCACTTTAGTCACTGATACACTTTTATCTAGAAGGCTGTTCAGGGTCGCTTTCCTTCATAATTGCACTCTTATAGCTCTAAAAACTTTGGTGGAAAATGTTATTTATGATCTTTATAAAAAACAGAAAGGTTTTCCTGTTATCTGCCCATTAGGTCAGAACTGAGTTAGGCAGAATTTATTTCACAATCTCTCTTCTCTTTTCATGGGTCTCACTGCAAAATATAGAAATCAAAATCTGGATTTAAACTGATAATGAAGATTTTTTGGAGGGGATTTACTTCCTAGATGGCTACAATGGTTCTATTGGCTATGTCTTTCTGTATAGATTCGGCTATATTTGTTTGCTACATCTGTTGAATACTTATTTACTTCTTTTGTTCCTCTGGATGGACGCAATCTGCATTTCACTGCCTTGTACTTGTTGAATCTAATCTGATCTAATCCATAATCTGCATCTCTTATTAGATAAATTTTATAATGTACGCCATATTAATTATGTCACGTCAACAGAAAGCACTATAGTCCAATTGCAATTGCTGAATGGGGAAAAAAAACAACTGGATGTAGAGAAAATAGGAAGCAAATGTGATCTTCAACCTATGCTGTTAAACTATTTTGCCTGGCTTGTTAACCAGACGACCTGACTTGGCATGAGTGTACGTGTCAAGCTCAGTGGGAGGTTTCGTTTACATTAAGGTTAACTTTTCTTTTTTTATTATAACTCATATAATATACTCAAGTTACACAACGGGAAACTCATGCTGTGTGTGGGTGAAACTTTGTGAAAGATCAGCATCATACTGGTGAGAGTCTCCCACGCTGCACAGTTAATGCCAAGTATTAAGTGTGGGTGTCTTTTGTCTCCATTTTAATTCTATCTAACACAGCAACAGAGAGCACTCAATGAGATTCATTACGATGGAGTCATGTAGGGTCTGCTGCTGATGAGGAAATGTGCTCAACATAAGGGGCAGTGCAGGTTTTTTGGACACTTCATGGATTTGACGGGTGTAATATGTGAGGTAAATATGACTCAATTGGACAACAACTCAATTCCCATTATAAATAAATACCTTATATGACACAGAGCATCTCTGGGCAAGCTCCTCAACATCACAGGACACCATGTCCTCCACTGTTGAAACCAAAAACAGAGGGTTACTGCTGCTCTCTATCTGCAGGTGAAGCTTCCTCACACCTGGCTGTCACTCACCTGTTTTAATGTCGGCAGCACGCAGGTTCCGCACCAGATCCTCGTCCAGTCCAGGACACATACCTTCTCTCAAGACCACCATGGTGTTGCATTGCAACCTGCTAGTTCAGCAGAAGACTCAGTTTCCGCTTTATGGCCGAAAAAGACAACAAGTTAGCTGTTAGCCGGTTAGCTTTACAGATGCCGAAGGCTACTGATATTTTTAGCCAAGAAGGATGTCATAACGTTTCCTACCTGAATGGTTGTTGAAGGTGGCGTGAATTACCTCCCTGAAGCTCCTTGTACGACAAAACACCCTTAAAGTATTTATAAATGACAAACTAAGGCCTACGGGAAACTTTTTGAAGTCACCTCGCTAGGACGCTCACAATAATCAGGGTTCAGTTTCTTCCTCCTGCTTGCCGTAGGAACGGTGTCTCGCAGTAGCTTTCGGGTAATGTAGTCAGTATACGACTCCAAACTTGTTGGTTTATTTGGTTGGTCATCTTTTTTGTACAAATTATTGTTGGTGTATTTGTTGTACATTTATTTATTTATTTATTTATTTATTTATTTTTTGGTTTAGCTCAATATGTGTTCCTCTATGCATGTGTATATTTATTGAAAAAGAGTGAAAAGACAGACAACATGCAAGGTCAAGAAATAATAACATAAGAGATAAACAAACCTACAGCAGCTCAACTTGATATAACTTAGAATGTGAGTTTAATATAACAATAAAATGCAGTAGGGTGGAGTGAGAGAAAAAAATAACAATATTAAAATAAAATAGAAATAAACATGACATTATTAAATATTAAAAATATAAACACAATAAAAAGAAAATAAGTTTAAATACCATGTAACACAAACACGTGTCATTGTCTGTGAGTAATTCAGTCCATCTTACTCTAAATGGAGGTGCATATTATTTCCCAGTCTTTCAGTAAGTTGTTTGTTTCACACTCTAAATTCTGTGAAATCTTTTTTTTTTTGTATTCACAGACTCCCTGACAAAGAGTTTGATCCCTCAGTGCATCATTAGCATTCTGACAAAGTCATCAATAAAAAGTATTTTGGGGATGGCCTTGTCCCCTCTGAAATCAGTGCTGTCGTAAGAGTGGAAGCAGTGATGACACTTTGGAGGCTGAGGGCACTTATCTAAAGAGAAACCTCTACAGAGATGATAAACCCTGATTCACACTGATCCTCACCAGCTCAAAAAGTCATTGACTTTGACTCAGCATGTCACTATTTCAGTACTCTCTGTTTCAACTAACCAATTTGTAGTTCTTCCCTCAGCAGTCATTTTTCAGCTGGAGTGACCATGAGCAAGACACTGAACCTGCAAGCCATGTTATTTAATATATAATCTACTTAGTTTATCTTCTATTATGGATGGCTGTGCTGCTTTTCTATTTATGCTTTGCAAACAGCTTTAGTTTTATTTGATCAGATCCCAGTGTGAGACAGAGATACAAGGGAAAATATAATTATCTCAGGGATCAATAATGAATCCCATGATAACCATTAATATGCTAATATAATTCACTCCAAACGAATCGTATTAGAGTTATGGATAAAGGGCTGATATTGTGTTAATCATTTGACTGCTTTAAATAAATCTTGCTGCTCTACATTATAGAAGGCTTCATCTGAAAAAATCTATCTATATTTTTTCTTATCGATGTAATAATTTGCTGCTAGCAGCTGTCTGCAGTTATAGCAGTTGAAATGGATGCAGCCTTCATTCATGATAAATATCAGTAATATGAATTTTGCTTTTTTAAATGCTGAAGAAACACTTACTCGTTATATTCTGACAGCAGAACATAAACACTCTCATTCAGATTTAGAGACATTCTCTGGAGGTCTAAAAAACAGTACAGGCAGTGATTGTCATGGAAGTGGAGGAACATTTTTTTCAGATGAATAACTCTCACTCTTTTTCCAACAAGCTAATAGGAACATATTTGCTCACAAAAACAGGTCTGGCTATTAGCAAAGTGGAAGGATGTTATGCTGGTTGGTTTTGTGAAGTCCTGGAATGACTGGTGATGCTTTTACTGACCAGAAAAATGTTTTTGAGAGAGTGATAGAAATCTGAAGCTCATCCACATCATCGGTCGGAAAAATGTTTGGACTCTCCCACAAAAAATGCATTCATTAATTCATAATTCATTGGTGCAATTTAGTTCAGTCTTTTATTTTTTGATAAGTTCAAAAATGACATGTCTTGTGTGATTCCCATTCTGAAACTATTGTTCAGTTCTGGAAATGCATAAATAAACTGTGGCAAGACATAGATGTATTTATCTTGGATGATCTATAATGTAACTTTGAATTTCTACTGGAAAAAAAATAAGTTATACATAATACAAAGGAGTTTTTTTCTCTTATGTCTTTACAATTGTTGCCAGGTTTTACATTCATAAATGTAAATGTTGATGAACCTCCCTTTAATTAAGAAAGAAAGTTACGACAATAACTTCAGCAAAACAAAATTGACTTAAACTGTGAAACTATAATCCTATTTATTTTTTAAAAATTACTTCAATTGCTGTGTATTTATTTATGTTGACCCTTTGCGTTACTTTATTTTATTACATTTTATGTTTTTATTTCATCCTCATTTGTTGGCATAATTTTTCAGTCTATGTGTCTGTTGAATTTGAATTATTACTATTGGTTTGTAATATTGTACTAAATAAAAATAGCATAAAAAATCACTAAGGCACAAATTCAAGCAGTGCTCAAAAATTGCTCAAAATTAGTCGGGCTGAGTTTCAAAGAGAGATAGGAAAAAGTAATAAAATATTAAAAAATAAAGTAACATTTTTCACTGGTCTCCATGCTGCTTTCCACTGTTCAGTAAATCATGCATATATGCAATGATATTGGCAGAAAAAGGGCATAATTCAAATATTCTCAAACTGTTTCAAATTAAATTTGAATACATTTCAGAGGCAGCCAGGAAGAAAGAGATGGAAATAAAATGTGTTCAGAGAAAGATTGACCTCAACAACAGCATCCAGAGACTCTCAGGGCTTCAGGTCGATAACACTGAGAAAAGTGAAGAGGAAGCATCAACTCAGCTCTACCTTCACATTCTCTAGTGGGCAGACATTAATAATGCATACTGCAGTTTGAAACAAACTTCAGATGGTTTCAACATTTCATGTAGAAGCACTGCTCTAAACAGATGCACTCTGATTCGTCAACACATCACTCCAGTGCCATTTTTACCAAATGGATGCAACGTTGCCAAAGTCACACCAAGTTCGTCTTTCACAAAAATACACCACAGCCTTTGTAGTCATCCCATTTCAATCTCTCTTCACGCTGATGGGGAAGTCCAGAGATGCCTCTGCGATGCTGTTAACAGAAAACCCCCAAACTAGGGTATTTTTGGAGGAGCCAAGGCTCTGAGAAAATGCTCTTCATTTTGGTAGTTGCACTCCAGGAGGTCTTGGTAAAACTTTTTGGCTTGGTTAGATTTTGACCAGACTATGCTGCTTCAAAAGTAGGTGTAATATTACATTAAATGGAGCCCTTGTGAGTGCTCAGTAAAGACCTCTTACATACAGTACTTCTGAGGTTTGATCGAGTACCGTACAGCACCCACAGGGGCGTTTCAAAGAAGGTTTCAGCAACATCCCTGTTGTATTCTCATTTCTTTTGATGGTCTTCTATGACGTTTCATGTGTCATGTTCTTTTTACATTATCTGAGAAATGCCGATAACATAATAACAAGACTAAAAGTTATGTTTTCAATCATGCAAGTGCAACAACAAATATCCATATTTTCTTGTAAAGAAGACCAGATTGTCAGAAAGATAAACCGAAGTAATGACCTCATTATGGCACAAGGATCAGATTCTGTGAAGACCAAGTTGCACGGTCATCCATCCAAAAGTTGTCAAGTCATTCCTCACCTCCATTTCCTGTTGGCTGCCTAAAATGATCTTTTGAGTCACTTCTGGTTGACAAATAAAGAGCCAAACACTAGCGACAGCTAAAATGGCAAACTCAAGGCTTCAAAACTCTCCCACAAACCGATGGGTGACGTCATGGTGACTCGGTCCTCTTCTTATATCCAGTCGATGTAGGGATGTCTCGAAACCCTCTCCTGCTGGTCACATGTGAATGGCCTGCTTGAGCTTCCTCTGGTCGCCCACTGACTTCTGGTCAATAACTTTGACTGAAATGCTTTAAAATGCTTTGACAGTTTCGGTCTGATGCTCACAGAGAGCTGAGGATGTCTGTTCCTGCCATTTATTCAGTCTCTCCTGCATACAACCACCTGTCATGAAGTGAAATCAAGGGCCACACGTAGCTGACATGATGTAGCACCAGTCACTGTCTGCTACACACTGTTTCTATAAGAAAACAGGAAGATCAATAACAGAAATTACAAAAGGAATAATAGTTTTCCATTCATCACACAGCTCTTTTGAGGGTCCCATCTCATGCATTTGGGTTTTAATCTAACTTTGTGTCTCTTGTTTCACGCTGATAGATCCTTCCCTCTTTGGCAGGGTGCGTCACCATGGTAACTAAGCTTAAAAAGCCTCTGCATTCACTGAAACCCTGTGGCCATTTTAAAATAATAACCTTTATTACAACAAATTCATCTCCAAATCCGATTACCTGTCTCATTCAAAACAAACGAGACAAGTAATAAAATGAACGGCACAGTGGGGTAGAACTGAATAAACAGGTAATATGACGAACAGTCCTTGAGGCTCTTCCATTCAGTGGAGCCACTTCACCCTCTGAGATGATTTATTATATCAACACACCAAAGATGGCCTCTTTAACTAGCGGGTAGCTTGCATTATTTGACGATGGTTATCAATAATGAATTAAATTTACTGCTGAATATTAAGAGCGCTGAAATTATTCATTGGATACAAGAGTGATTGATGTAGTGTAATGCATCCATAGTCCATCACCCCAGGATGAGCCTGACACTTTCAGTGTGAAGACACAACGATGTCTCAAAAAAAGGTCTACTTGGTGATCATTTAATTTGGACATCTGTCTCAGCGAGTGAAACGTTAATATGTTAATTTTCTAATGATTATGTCCTGCTAATTATGTTATGTTTTAGGACAAAAACATTTCATTTCAGTTCAATTTCAGGTGATTATACACTAAACAAAGCATACTTATAAATATTTTATTCCACTTCTGCCTAAGTGCTAGAGACTCTTCCTTCAAGAGGATAATTTTTTCGAATTAAAAAAATCAATCTCTTTCTAGCTGGATGCATTATCATCATGTTGAGCTTTTGGAGACTCATATGACAAGCAATAATATTAAACTATCCACAATTATGTCATGCATGGTTTCTTTCCTTTTTTTATGATTGCAAATAAATTATGTCCCACTTTATATTATGGTCATCCGATACTTTTTTAACAACCTCATTTCCCACAGTAATCAATACTTTCATCATAGCCAGTGAATCGAAATCATCTAGAATGCCCATGTTGCATGAAATTGGCTATTTACTCCAAACAGTGCCTTTTTATATGTGAACCTGATTATATCTGCATCGTTACAACCCAGAGCAGGTTGATTACCCAGAGCTGTAAGGACTCAAACATACAGGAGCTAAACCAAAGCTTGAAGTGTTGCATGTCCTCCAAGTCTGTTGTGAGACAATTCAATCTTTGTCCTATAGCTTGAGATGAATTATGCATGAAGTATAAATTATACAAACCATGTCTTCAATACTCATGTAAGATGACGGCTTTATGTGCAGCAACACATGGTGGTGAGCTTGTTTCCTCCTGCAGTGTAATATTATTCTTTCTGATGTGGTTCAGCTCAGCAGTAGCATACTAGTGTGATGCGTGATCACAATGTGATATTTTCCATTCGCTGTTAAAAATTCATTATGGATTAATGTCTGAAGGCACATCGGCACCTTGACAATGCCTGTTGTTGACATTTACAGGTTGCTTTCAAAATACCAGCAGACTAGAGAGGAAAATCACGATTGATTATTTTTTCTATTAGTTAAATCTTCTTTCATGCATTAAAGGGCATTTTTGACTACTTGTCTACCTGGATATTCTCATGATTTTGTGAAATTTCTGAAATGGGTCCAGTATTGAGGGAGAACGCTGCAGACACTCAACAATGCAACGTTAAGTCCACTAAAAATTCTTGTTGTTGCTGCTGACAGCTCAGATTGTTCTTGTATAAGTTTCTGACAACATTACAAAAAGAAACCTTCAGAGAAATTAGTTTTTTTTTTTCTTATATTTCTATCGATCTGCTCTATTTCTTGTTGTGTCCAAGTCCCACTGAAGTTGAAATCTTGTTGTGAAATCATTTGTCACATCCATATTGTAGAGTTTCTGTCTTTCCCTCGATACTGCACCAGTTTCAGAAATTGTGTCCCGAATAGTCATTTGGACACAAAAACATGGGGAAATGGGGTCAAGCTTGTAAAGCCAAAGTTACCCTTTATGTCTTTGAGTTCCATTGACATAATAATGTGTCAAAGTGGTTTTTCGGCAGCGGGTCGCTGATCGCGGTCTCCCGCAGCCTGTGAGTAATATTGGGGTTTCTGGGAGATGTAGTCAGAGTATAAAGAGATGGTATACTCCACAGAGATCAAAGCAGGATGTGGAGACGATCATGATTAGAGAGCAAAACGGACGGATTCTGGACAAAAAGTGGCGCTTTTTGTGAAACTGACCTCTACTCTACCTCTGATAAAACAAGAGTGGAACAAGATAAAAACAAACATTTTCTTTCATGATGAAATAGAGAGTCTCTTCTTTCATTTGAGCTATTCAGTGTTTTCAGAGACATAGTACAAAATATTCTGTGGGTCTTGAAATATGACTCAAAATGGCTAAAAAACGCTGGCACTCTGGTTAATGATCCCCAAATAACAAGCTGCCTGCGTAAAAAACCTTGATATAGTGTACAAAATTGATCCTACTTTAGGTTTTGTTAGAGACAGGCCCACAGTGTATTATTAGATATGATATGCTACACCTCATTAGGCTTTTGGGTAGCTGAACAAAGGGTGAAAAAAAACATCTTAATCATAAATTACTATGTTGGTAAGACATTATTCGCTGTCAACCTTCTATGGAGCCTTCTAAATATGTTTCATTGTTGTTATCATTTTTATTTTTATTACTATAGAAAGAAATGACATGAAAGAAATCAACATATCTCTAACTTAAAAGGCATCCTCCAAATATCCATGAGTTTGTCACATCAGAGTAGAGATGTGATTTACATAAATGTGTGGTTTGTCTGTTGTGGTGTCTATGTGCTTGCTTTGCATTTCCTCTTCTAGGTCAAACTGTTGCTGATGATTAAGTCGGACATGTTGGCTGAGAAAAAGGCTCGGGGTTATCACCCTGATGCAGAGGGCTTTCTGCCGATGGACCCTGACAACATGTTGACTCCCACTGAAGCTGTAAACCCTCCCTTTCTCAGCCATTTAGCCAAGGTTGCCAACACTTCCTATTAAGTCTGTCAGAGTGTGTGCTTCTAGTGTCTGTGTGAAATGTCTCACCTCATGGAAATATGGGAGACGTCCATAATGTGTAGAAATCAGACTGAAAACTATTGTCATTATTATCTGTATATAAGAAATAGATGTTGTTACTGTCATATCACCCATTAATTTGTCTGTGGTTTTGAAACCTCGAGTTTGGTATTTTGGCTGCCGCCATCTTGGTTTTTGTAACCAGAAGTGACAAAAGAGGCTGGAGCTCAGTAGAACTGAACATTGAATAAGATATTTTTAGGCAACAGAATTATTACAATTAACTTTCATGAAGTGAAAACATTGACAACTCCTGGACCTCATGAAAGAAGCTGTGCCCTAAAGCATCCATTTAGTCCGTTTGACTCTAAATGGAACCTCAATTTATAAACTGATCATTATGCTGTATTAAAGAAGACTTGAAACTAGAGGCTGAGACCATAAACTCATGTTTACAGTGTTTACGGAGAGAATAAATAAGAGAGATAAAGGCTTATTTTCTCATAGACTTCTATATAATCAGATTTGACATAAACTTTATCCTCGGGGTTGTGCAGCAGTTACAATACAAAGCAGGAAATGTAAATGTTAATAAAAATATGCTTCTTTAAAGTCAACATGAGATAAACTACGGCAGGAAGTGCTTTACATAAATAAAATTAATTGCACTCAGATGATCCAAACTGATCATTTTTAGTTTAAATAGGTGGATTCAGTGCCACGTTTGCTGCCTGCGATAACACTTCTTCCAAAATTCATGACACTAAGTGGATGACACCAGAGCCTACGCAGACTCCCAACATGACGAGAACGCCTCATGAGCCCAACTCCAACATCAAAGCGGCTGAGCTTCCCAGGCCTGCTGTGAAGGTGGCAGTGGACAAAAAACACATTTTCATCGTCTGAGAGACACATTTGCATGTCATTACACGGAGATCGCTGCACGGCCAAATCGAAAATGATTTTTAAAAAACTGTTTTTTTTTTCTTCCCAGCACCCTCTGGGAAGTGAAGTGTGGCCATACCACCAGCAGCAGCGACAGCACAGCAGCAGAGCAGCTCACAGTGTGGCGCTCAAAAACACCTGCTCTTTCTGGTCTTTCCAAAGAGAACCAGAAGATCCACACAGCAGGATCTGAAGGGAAAACAAAGAGACCTCACACAGCAAACTTTGTTGCTATTGGGTCACCTCTACTCATACATTCAGGTGTGTTGTGGTCTAAACACACAAACCTCACACTCATCACAGCAGGTGTCAGTCTGTGGCCAAAAGCTGTTGTTCTTAAGCTTTGACTTTTGTTTCCTGAGCACCATAGCAGCAGCCAAAGAGACTCCCACACACTCACGCAATCGCTCAGCGGATCGCTCTGAAGCGCCCCCAGACTGAGCGTCTCTGGATGGATGTCAGGATGTGACGGAAGGAGCCGTCAGCTCTGCTGTTGTTGTTGTGCATGCACTAATCTCCAATAAATAATAACTGAGCGTCCTCCAACTTATGACTTCAGGCCTTATAGGACAGGACAACATGACAACTATTGTGTTCGGCTAAGAAAAGTTGAATATTTAATGTTCATAAAACATGTATTTGGTGTGTTGGTGTGC
This sequence comes from Synanceia verrucosa, assembly GCA_029721515.1. Taxonomy (NCBI): domain Eukaryota; kingdom Metazoa; phylum Chordata; class Actinopteri; order Perciformes; family Synanceiidae; genus Synanceia; species Synanceia verrucosa. The sequence goes on along the minus strand of CM056565.1, from coordinate 18,877,203 downwards.
AAGTCCACATAGTTTCAGCATCAATAAAAAAAAAAACAAACAAAAAAACCTAAAGTGAAACATATCTATGATCCTTTAGTGTCTATTGTCATATTTTTAAATCTTTGTGGGCATATACAAATGATCACACCAATCACCAATTAATTACCAATCATATTTGAATATTTGCTCAAAGGGTAGCTTTCATTGTCCAAGGCTGAAGACATGCTCGCAAAGGCACACCTTGAGCCTCTAAAATAAAACTTTAACTGCTGTCTTGCACACCATGATGAATAATGGTTTGTTGTGCTTGGTTGCAAAACCATCTTGCCTCAGAAAACAGAAAAGCATCCAGATAGATCTATTCAAAAAAAAAAACAAACAAACACCAGGACACTGTCAGTCCCTCTGATGAGAAAAAAGGAAATACATGCTGGAATTATGCAAGATGAGCAGCTGGGGGACACATTGCTTTGGTGAGCACTCGCCAAGCGCTCCATAGCAGCTCGCCATTACACAGCATTTAAGCATTCACAGTGGTGAATAATGTTGGTGTGAAGAGAAATCGGCCCAGCTAAGAGATGTTAACACGTGTCAAGCTGCTTCTTTATTGGCATCCCCCCTCTGTGTTTTAGCATCTTCCCGAAAAAAACAAATAGTTTTTCCCCAACCGTGTCAAATCCGCAGAAAAGCTCTAATTGTACGAATCTAATTGGTGAGGATTCCTTCCACATCATCTATCTATTTGGAGCCCACATGAGAAGTCAAAAATCAAACCTGTTCCATAAATAAATTTCAGATTTATTTCTGAGAAACCAATATGACAAACAAACTGTACAAAAACAATTAACACTGGTATGATGTGTTTTTTCTCAGGCGTGTCCGCACATTGAACTTTTGCTAAATACCATGTTTCTATTTATTCTTGAGGTTCGCACAGTAAAAATTACAAATGCAGGAAGACAGAAAGGACTACTCACCCAGCTTTGAAGTGGTTGACTCTGACTCCCATCATGCAGTGCAGCTGTGCTGCTCAGGCAACAGCTTTGGTCCATGTTTACTTCCTGTCAGCTGCTGCATGAAGTGTTTTAAAAACATTTCACACACCTCCAAAATACTTTCATCGAGGCTGAACTGACAGAAATCAATATCATTCTCTCTTTATAATTCAGTGACGTCACTCATATCTGGACAATTTTTGTAAACTTGTATGGTAGAAATCTTGATTCTTACTAAAAACTTTTTTATTTTATAAAATAATTCTAAAAACACAATGTCCAGCTGTGTAGGGACACTATTTAGCCTACCATTCATTAAAATTTTATTTAATTTATTATTAAAGACAATAACAAAAATTCAAAACTTCACTCACTCCATCCTACGGTTCTGTACCTCAAAACACATCGTCAGCATTGATCACTAACGTGAGTTTTGATCTTCACTCCTCAAGAAGTTGAGGGCGTGCACATCAACTTTTCTCAGCTAATCCGTCTATTTCTATTTCAGGTGTTTTCTTACCTTTCCTCTCCAGAGAAGCAGCTTACAGCGAAATATATGGGAAGAGACATGTCAGCACAGCTGGAGCAAGTTTTACCACTCACATGAAGAGTTGTGGCCTTAAAATGCAACGTGTCTTGTCTCAGCATTGCATTCTGGTCTATGGAGGCAGCTGTCAGAGCGAGGCTGTTATCGCTGCCTCCGCTATGATGGATTTGTCCCTGTGTGATTGCTGAACGCCTGTGAAAATAGTACGTCTAGTAGAAAGAAGCCTCCTCCTTTGATTCGGAGGGGCTGACGCCAACACCTGACATTTACTGTTGATGTTTTATATGGTAAAAGATATTTCTGCTGTCAGGGTTCATTGCAACTGCTCCGGAAATATCTTGACACGAGATCACAGTCTCTGCGACTGGCCTGTTATTCACAGGAATAATATAAAAACAGAAATGTAAGCTACATCACTACCAGCTGCTTTGGGTGTTTTTCTTTTTCTCCTTTTGGTTTCAGTATTTCATGTATAAATAGTATAAGAAACTAGCCTGACATGCCAAACTATGACATCAAATATATAGTTTGGAGGCAGTCCATAGGCAGAGTTAAATCCTGTGGGTGGGACCAACTGTTGTCTTTCAAACTGCCTCTGCACATAATAGGCCAGTGCTATGACCAGTCAGAACAACGGACAATGTGAAGTATTCCTTTTAGCTTCCAGCGGAGCCAGCTGGTATATTAGACTTTTGCCATAGCCGGTCGGCAAAACAGCAAATACATCCTTCTTTAAAACGGATGACTTGAGTGCTTCTTTCTGCTCAACTTTCAAAGAAAAGCCCAAGTCTAACTCTACCAAAATCGATGACAGAGGCGATTCAAATGACCGCTATACAGCCATCTTGGTTGTTTTGGTATCTCCAGCGTCAAGCAGCCCTGTCGTCATCGTAATAAGCCCGCCCCAACGACTCGCTACGCAGTTAGAGTGTTGTGATTGGTCCGACAGACTCCTTGCCGGAGCCAGGATTAGTGCTGCATTTGACTTGTCCTCGTAAGTCGTAATTTACGAGCTCTGAGTCGTAAATATCAACTGAAACGCCCCTAGAAGTCGGATTTACGACTCGTAAACTCGTAAAGTCTTCACCTACTCCGACTTGACCACAATGTCATAATCCAAGATGGCAGCGCCCTGGATTTGCACCATGTATGTTACAGCCTACAATAGACTCAACGTCTTTCCCATTTGAGTCCCAGTTGCGGATCCCGACTTCCGATACAACTTGAACGCAGCATAGCTCCTGTGGTGCGCCACTAGACCATCCTGCAAGGCAAATATATTTTTTGCCGCTGGGGTGCGTCTAGATTTCTAGGCTAATAAGAAACATCGTTTGAACCAAACCGTGCACTTCTTCTACCTTGACATATAGAGATCTCCTCAAACAGCAGGGCTCCTCCTGAGGGGTTTGATGTGAATACTGGTTTTGAGGAGCCCCACTGCAGAAGTGACCCTTTCACAGGTTAGATGAGTCATAAATGGCTGGTGTGCTCACATAACTTGCAGATCGATTCACTTAAAGTCACCCCTGCACTCCATCCTTGAAAGAAATTACTGTTGGTCTGAATCTATGCCTGTGCTGAAATGTCACTGACATATGGCATCAGAAAAATAATATGTTAAACTTGGCAAGTTTATTACCTGTTATTAATAACCTGTTATTACCAGGTGCATGCACACTGTCTGGGCATCAAATGTGTAATTAAGTGGATTACCTCAGATATATAACCACTAGAGTACGAAATGACCTCAATGCATACTGTATACTTTCCTATAAGAGGGTGGCTTACCAAGCTGAACCATGTATTTAGATGGTGCAGACATAAAGGGGAAGGAAGGTGTTTATTACCGTAAAGGTGCAGGGTGGAGAATCTGGAGGCATCTAGAAGTGAGGCTGTAGATAGCAACCAAATGACCAAGTGTGCATGGATCGCCATCTTTTTGGTCACAATAAACAGACATTATGTTGTGAATTTAACAACTCTGCACAGCATATAAACAGCCTCCTGGATGAAAAGCTTGTGTTTGTTCACTCACCACAGCACTTTCCCTGTGTTTAATGTTGCCGTGTTGGGTTTACATTGTAGTTTAATTGTAGTGGGCGTATTGAATGACAGCAGCCGTGACAAAGTGTTCAACACTGTGAAGAGGATCCGCTCCAAGCATGTAAATATAAACAGCTCATTCAAGCTAACCAAAAACACAACAGTTCTTTAATTCAGGTGATTACACACTAAAGAAAACATCATAATTAATATTATATATCATCCCGCTAAATACCACACAAAATGCATGTCATTGAAACATGGGTCATACTGGATATATACCGTAAATAATTTGCAAACAATAAATTCGGTGTGTAGATGAGAATTAAATCAATTCCTATGTGAAATTTCCCGTGTCTTTACATTTGACCATTTCCTGCCCCATCAGAAGGGTGTGAGACACGCTATGATTGCAGGGTAGCATCACTTCTCAAGAGAGGCAGCTAAGTGCAGCAGTTTAACACCGCATACTGCAGGTTTACAGCAGCTGCTGACAGGAGCTACAGACCCCTGCACTTCCTCTCACACTGCTTGGCAGATCTTTTCAGTCTGAGCTGCAGACCGGGACGGTTTAATCTTTCTAAAAGGTCTAATAAATCTGTTACAGGAGTTTTAAATGATATTGATGCAGTCAGAAGTGCCTTAAATGAGAGAATGATAAGCAATGCTTGTCATTTCACATTTCCTGCATCACTGATAGGACAATAAAGGTTTGTGCTGTGTAGGTTTGAGTGGTGTTGACTGTTATGATGATCTAATACATGGAATATTTTCATTTTGAATGCAAATAAACCCAAAGAAATTAATCATAGTATTCTCTTTTTTCTGAATTTCCCATATATTTATACATTTATATGTATATTTTTCTAAATGAAGGTGTAGTTTCTCCAGAGATGACTGTGAATGTGAAGATATCAGCTATCAGGCGTAAGCATTTGTCTCCTCACTCCCATAAACCCTCTTAATCTCTCCTAATGACCTGTGTGCCTTACCTGAGTTCAGAGGCTTTGATCTCAGTCGCTAACATGAAGTGAACTAAAGGAGTAAACACTCAAGACTTCAAGTAAACAGCTCCAAGTATAGATTTTGTGGACAGGAGATGCTGGGTGAGCAAACTGAGTGGTACAGTACACACCCATCCCTCAGGAGGACCTTTATACTGCCAGTGACGATAATGGGAGGGCGCTCAGACCCAGCACAGCGAGGATCCATCGACTCCAAACACGAGCAAGACTCAAGCCAGGATCTGATGAATTGTGAGGGGGATGCATGCAGACATAGGCAGAGATGTCTAAAAATTAACCCTCCACCAACAGTCAGTTCATCCTTGAATGGACGTTTGCGCAAAATTTGAAGAAATTTCCTCAAGGTGTATCGATTTCACTAGAAGGTGACCTTTATGCCAAATCTGAGGAAATTCCTTCGAAGCGTTCCTGATATATAAGGTTCATGAGAATGACGGATGGACAACCGAAAAACATAAAGCCATAAAAATTACTCTTTGGTTTTGATTTCCTTGTCCCTGAATTCACCAGCGATCCTCCATATGGTGAAACAGGTTTGTAGTTTAAATACCTGGACGTTCAAATAAACATAAATTACATTTCCAAACTGTTTAAATCAGACAAGTCTGGTGGCTTGTAAAAATGACACAAGGTCATTTGTGTATTGCATTTTTCTTTAGTACTTTACATATAACGGGAAAATACAAGGGTTTATTTTCAAGAGAATACAGGAAATTTAACAGTGCTTTGTACATTAATATAGTGAGTGTTACTGGGCACAGCCGAGTGAGCCGTGCACGCCGTGCACAGTTTTCCATGGAGAGAGGTACAAGTCAAAATGTTCAATTACATGTTGTATAAAGACTAAGTTTCTATTAGCAGCTTGAGGAAAATACAAAACAAGCAACATGTGCACCATCACCAAAGCAGCATTATAAAAAAAAGACTTGAGGAAGGGGAAGTTGGATGTAAAAAGTGTGAAAAATGAAACGTTTTTTAGATGTGGGCAACATATTTACATACCGAGTGAGTAAATCAAGTGGGAAACAGTGTGTAAAGCTGCTATTAGATACTTAATCTGTTATAGTGGTGTCACCAGATTGGGCTGACCACATTAACACTGAACAGCCAGGTTTAGTTTATAATCCTACATTCATCCTGAGAAACCATCATTTAAGGTTAAAACTGAAACGCTTCCAGCTGGCTGCTGCTGCTGCTGCTTCTCTTAATTTCATGGCAAATCATGTCGATGCTGCAGCTGAAAGACGGGCTTGGACTGTCAAAAATAATATCTCATCTTCTCTTTAGATGTTAACACAGACTGAATATTATTAAACACCAGAATCAGGTCATTATTCATTTCAACCACATGGAACATAGAGAGGGCATGCAGTAAACCAAATCCTTAAAGTCCCAATCCAGGATCAAATGTGGGCCTATATACACACAGAATACTGAATGTCAGGTGTGGTTTACTGATGGAGAATAATCTCATTGCAACTTTCAGATATAGCAAAAAAAATAATAATAATAACAATAAAGCGGGGTTTGCTCCAGTATTTACAATGTGGCTGTAAGAAAACCAGTTACATCAGATCACATTTAACTCGTGTGTTCAACCGTCACAAATGACCAGTCGATGATTAAGGAAATAATCTTCAAAATAAAGACAAAACATGTCTTTAATTCAATGTTTTGGTCTCATTTTTGTACAACAGCGCTGCATCAAGGAGAACAACTCTGGATTGGGTCTTTAATAAGGCTGCAGGGCTGAAAAGCAGGTATGATGGTAGAAAAAGGGTGAGTAGTTTTCTCAAAATCACCAAAATCAATCAGTTAACACAAAACAACATCCAAGCCCTAAGATGTGGTTCAGAATTAAAGGACATTACGTAAAACTCTGCTTCATTAGTCCTGAAAATAACTTGTTTTATGTGAGATAAGAGCTTGAATCAACCTTCAAAAGTCAAAAGCTAAACGCCACGCTAGTTACAAATACTAGAAGCTCTGCTGTTATCACACCCTCCATCACTGTGTTTGGTTGTCTCAGAATGAGCTGATTAAAGTTTGAGATCATTGATTAAAACCATGTCAGTCAATCTTTAAACTCTCAACAGAGCAGCCGACCCTTCGTTAAGCCCCTCCATGGAATGGACACTGAAGAATTTTCTTTGTTTTTCCGAAGCCAAAAAACACAAGAGGAGAGCCAGATTTAACAGTGGAGAAGAAAAAAAAAACTCCTTTGTTTGTCTCATGGTAAGACGCGAATAACTTAGCTTAGCATTCATTTGTGAGATCCAATTTACCACACTGTGGAAAGCATGCTGTGATCATTTCTGTCTGCTTCCTATTCTTACGATTATTAGATGATGTCTTGGCAGGCCTAGCAACAGTAACCAAGGGGGGAGTGGCTTAGAGAAGAGGCTGTTGCCTTTTTTTTAATGCATAACCATACTGTGCTGCTTTCAATCACTTTGATTTGTCAATCAAGCCGATCAGCATCCTGAGAGATTTTTCCAGGTAGCGTGGCATCCACAGATCACCTGTCTGTAGAAACACAGCCGCCATCATTTGACCCGCCGTCTTCGCTCAGACAAAGCAGACCCCAAGATGTGAGCTCACTGGAACAGAGCAACAAAATAAGGGACGACATACAGTAGTAAAAAAAATAGCATGACAACATGGGATGGCCATGATTTAAACGATGGAGCAAAATCAATAATTTATTCAGTGATTCTCTTTACGGGTGAATGACATTTCCTGGAGAGATTAGACGATCTTGTGTTCAGTGAGAATGTTTCCAACTAGTACATTGTAAAGTTTTTTTTAGTATTTTCCCAAAGGCTAGAGGGCAGCCGAAATATATCATCAAATGATAAGATCTGTTACAATCCTGATGCATAGCAAATCTCCATGTTGAGCAGTCGAATGGGATACCACTTTATTAAAAAGCTACAGTTCTGTCATAACTTTGCCAAGGGGAACCTTCTACTCATCACAAGACTATGACGTTTTCAACACATCGATCGGTCCTCTAGCTCTGGGTAACTTGCTGAACTTTCGTGCGGTAGGAGACTCTGGCTCGAGACGGTATTTACATCTAATGGAAAGGAATGTCTGCGTGTATGTAGAAGTGACATGGCATGCGTGTAATGCATGATAACATATTCACTTTAGTCATGTGTATGAATGATTATATAATTACAATACAAACATTTACAAATATGAAAAAAAAGTTGCTGATTGTGCCTCAAGATCTTCCTTCCATGCAAAGGACACTGAGAGATCCTCACGATACACAAGCTCTTTTCTTCGACCTCATGCCTGAGATCGGTTGCAGTGTTTTAATCTTACTCTGTCTCTAACCGTGGTGACAAAACAGGGTGTCCGCGCCGATACAAGAAGTGAACTGTGACCATTGTTATAAGGCATTAGATTCGCTCAGGACCAAGAGGACTAGTAGTAGGGCACTGCTTTAGACTACCTATGAAATGTAGAAAAATGTAAGGAATGAACATGAGTACAAATCATGAGTGTGCTGCACCAAGAACGACAATGAAGAAAGTTTTGCCATTAAAAGAACACTTTTCCTACTTTGGCAAAAAGAAAATGATTTTTTTTAAACATAGCTTTCACAAGAGTCTTTGACAGTTTTTTGTTCATCAAAGGCATCTTTGTTTGGAGTAGGTACAGTACTGCAGAGTCCCACCGAGCCAGCAATAACAGCCAACACCAAACCTCTTCTACATTCCTGTCCATGTCAGGCTTTCTCTAAAATAAAATCCTGAAAATAAGAGAGCTGGAGCAGCTCTCACTTCTGGCCATGGCTCAGCTTCCCAGTGAAACATGTTTCCTATAGCCAAGATTTACAGATTTCTCTAGTGATTGAGATGCTCTGGTCAAGTCTTTGGCTTCCTTGCATTCTCTTCTGTGTGAGCGTGTATGAGATTACAGCACTGTGCAAACTAAATGGAACACACCCTAACCAAAACAACAGTTGGCCTCTTAGTCTGTGAAAAAAATTATCTTTCACTTAGGTGAAAAAGAGAAAAATAGAAAGTAACGTTTCTTTAGAAAGCTGAGAGCTGTGCTTCGCCCTGCACCTCTTATCTCAGGCTATTTCTTTTATTCTGCGCATGTAATCGTGCAGTTCTTCTGGGTCTTGAAAGCCCATATCCTGGCAAACCCACTGAATGTCCTCCTCATCTGCTATGGGGATGGAGTTATAGGGGAGCTCCTCTGTGGGAAGGGTGGTAAAGGTGGTGAACTTGACTCGCTTGCGTTTGGAGGTGGGTGAACTGGCTTCCTCGCCGTTCTCCTTCGTAGAGCCCCCAGAGCTGCCGTCGCCCCGCCCGTGTACCTGGCTTTGAACGCTAGTCTGGGAACTGCCACTGCTGTGGTGGTCCCCATGGCAGCAAGTCTGTACGCCCTCCAGAGGGTTGCTGGGACTCTCTACTTGCTGCGGTGACAGTTCGCACTGGGCCCTCAGTGGCTGGCCATTTCCCAGGAACACCCAGTGGTGGGAGTGGTCCATGTTGGCCTGACCCTCTGGCGGGATCCGCTTGTGGCGGTATTTAAGCACAAAGACAATGCAGTTGATGAGAAAGACTAAGATGGCCAGACAGAAGACTCCCAGTAGAGCATACATGCCGATCTCAAGGTCAGTCATGTTGCGAGGTGAGTGCCCGAAGTCCTCTTCTTCCTCTTCATCGCTCTCAGTCGGAGGCTCCTGGTTGCTAATGGTGGGGAAATTGGTGTAATCAATGGGAACGCTGGCAGGCTGCTCATTAGATGTCTCATAAATTCTTCCACTGATGTTCGGATCAATGATTGGACGCCTGGTGATGGGCGCCAGCTCTATCTCGCCCTCGGTGGTTGCCTCTTCCTCAGAATCTTCCTCTGGGCCAAAGCGGACCTTGACATAAACTGCAGCAGATGCGATGACGCTCTTTCGTTTGGTCTTCTGGCAGGCCTCGCAGATGGTCATCTCCAAACGCACCAACTCACCAGATCCCTCCCCTTCTGCCACCACCACAGGCCAGCGCTGCTGAGGCTCCTGGGATACCGACACAACTCTGTCATCCAGCGTGACGGCATTGAGGTTGTAATCTTTAGGATCAAAGTAAGTCAAGGTCGCAGCTGTGTTGTCACTGAAAAGCATCCAGACAGACAAACTGGCCTCCTGTCAGGAAAAAAGTGAAAATACAGTTTAGACTGGTTGTTTCTTCACCACACAACAGAACTTGTGTTTAATGGAAAAGTTACAGCAACATGACAAAGTTATGCATTAACTATAACTTCATAAATATCTGTTGGCATGACAACAGAAATACACCTCTCATTGCATTATTTGCTCATTTCATGACTTAACGGTGCAAACAATACATTTTTACAGTGTGAAGGATTTGGCTTTGGTGGGATTTTGACTTGGTTTTGAAGCCATCCATACCATAATAACCGCAGTTTTACATTCTATCGACTCACATTACCAACAGTGGCGGCGGTACAACATGGCAGCCATATGAAAACCATTTGTAGACTAACGCAAACAAAAACACACTTTTAAAACACAACTTATGAGAGAAAGCTTCAAGTAAGCCTGTGAAGTGTATTTATATAGCACTTTTCACAGACGTTAAGCATTAAAAAAAAGGGCATTATGCAATATACAAGGATCAACATATAAGAATCATATCAGATGAAGTGACCACACAAGCCAAGATATTCTAAAAAAAATAATAATCAAAGTTCAACAGCTGACAGCACAGGTCCTAGAGTGAAGTATTCAGGAGCTCTATTTGTGTGGGTGAAGATGGATGAGAAGTATCTAACAGAAAAGCTGTGTTTGCTTCAGGTCTAAATATACTGAAATGTAGGTTAAATATCCCGAAAAAGGGACAGCAGTGAATAGTGAAAAAATGGGTCAATTAATATATTAATATAGTGAATGATAATGGTTAATGATTGTTCCAGGCCTAACTTGCTTCCCTAGCGTAAAGCATAACGGAAAATCCAATTATGTGTGTGAGAAAATGATGCGCAGCAAAAACATGTTAAACAAACTTTTGACTGGTTGACCAGTAGGTAAAGAGAAAAGACAGGAGGCTGCTGTTTACATCTGTTTCATTCTGTATATACATTTTGTTCCCTTCAAGTATTTGTATTGTTTGTTTTTTCTTATAATATTTGAAATGAAATCCCATAATACTTTGTACTATTGCTGCTGGACTTCACAATACAAAGACTGGAAACTGCAGCTCTATCTTGTGTTACTATCTATCCTAAATAAGCAGATTCAGGTCCAGTTCTTTTAATGGCATTTACTGTGATTTCTATGCATGTTCCAAATTGAGCCTTTGAAGTGATGGACTTGCTCCAACACCTAAATCTCCAGAGCCTGGACTCTGATGTGCACACCTGCGACCACGAGGCAGGAGTGACGGCGTTGTCCTGAAGACTACAGCATCAGCTTCCCTCTCTGAGCTCCATCCTGTCTCTCTTTATGTTTGTTACATGCGATCGCCTCATTTTCTGTTTTCCATCACTCTTCACTGTCGTCACATGGTGGTTATCTGCCACAGAATAAATCGCAAAACGCTGGTGTCCATGTAATGAGAACTGCTGCTCCCTTTGTTCACAGCTTGCTTAGACCTAAACAACCTGCCATTAGGACAGCTGACAAAGAGGGAATATTTTCTCTCTGAAAGTGAGTCAGATGGTTTTGGGCTCCTCTTCCTTTGGCAGGGAAACACCCGGCCTGTTCAGGACTTTTCGGTCGAGCTTGGGAGAAGCCTGCAATGTTGTGACGATATCCCGCTGAGAGCCAAATCTCTGTCATCTCAGCATGACGGTATGAAGACAGCCTTTGATATGGATGTTTTAAATAATACATTGAATCTAGCACGTCTGTTTCTATGGGCTGACTCTGCTGTGAAAAAGCAGACATGGGGAGAATGTCAGAAACAGTGCCCCACGTCTGTCCAAAATGTCATCACTTCATCACCTTGTTAAACACGTCAGTAAACTTACATAATTTGTTGATGAAGTCTTGAGTTACGGCCAAAATTGTGTTTTGTGACATCACAGTGACCCTTGATCAGCAGAATTAAGTTTTAAATTTGTGCTAAATTTGAAGAATTTTTCCCTCCAGGAGTTCCTGAGAGATCACGTTCACAAGAATTCTCAAAATCTGACAAACTTATGTCCACATGTTTTCCCAAAATTGATTGTCACGTCTTTCTATGCTGATGGAAAGTTCTACATGTAGGAGATGATGTGATTATTAAAGTCGTACTTTCATCAGAAGAGGAGACGGGGCATCAAAGACCTGATGAGATCCAGAGGGATGTGTCAGTATTATTTCATGCAGCTAACTTACCAAACAACAAGTGCATTAGGAACAAGTTTGCTGTATTTAATTTCCCCCATTTTCTATGATTTGTGCTTTACGACATCAGGTAATATTCACATGGACATAAATCGAACATAAACAGCTTGGATTAAAACCTATGCAGAAAAAAAAATACTCCACTGGAAATATAATTCTGAGACATTTGAGATGTAATAACACCATCTAGATTCATAAATACCTTATTAAGCCTCTAATTTAAGCAGAAACAGTGAGTCAGTCATAGTAGCAGAAATGGTCCATGCTGAACTGTCAAACACTGACGCTTTTCAGCTCTGAGACATTTCAAGTTTGTCAAGTGGAAAAGAGAATAACGCAAAGAGACCTTGATTGTCCAACTCCCCCCATCTATAGTTTATGTGTTTCATTCATTTCTAGAGTAATAGAGGACATTTAGAAAGTTTTCCTGTGAAACAGAATCAAATGGCTTGAAATAGCTCCAGTATTCCTCTGAGAGCTTCGCCGGCAGAGGAATTGGCTGCCTTTTATGGCCCGGCCTTGGAGAGCACTTAGGACAATACATTACAATAATTAAATTTCAAGGTGGCCAAGAAGCGGAAAGCAAGAAAAATTGGAATTTAATGCTCGCTTCTCTCTCGCTGATGCTTGATGTGGTTGTCGTTGCATTTTTAGCGACTAGCAGGCCAATGAAAGGGCAAAGCAGGGAAAAGGACACTTCTCCTGAGGTGAAGCTCAGCTGCCAATTATCTCCTGTATGAAGCGACGGTGGCAAGCAAAAGCACAGTATGCCTTACAGTGTGTTTTTTTCCCCTCACTACTCACTTGAGCAATAAAATTAATTTGGGGAAATGCACTTTGCCAGACTTGGCTAATATGAAGGTTGTAATAAAACAGCACCAAGGATACTTCTTAGTTCACTGCAGCTGCCTTTATCTGGCGTCCTTGCTAACAACGCTGGCTGCCTGGAGCTTAAAAGATTTAGCTCGGAAATAATTTTATTACTTAGAAGTGAAACTATCAGCTGCTTGTTGATATAAAGCCACTGAAGGGATTTGCAAATAAACTTTGACACGAGGAAATGCATACAGCATGTACACACTACTGCATTTAGAACTCAGTGACTCAGTGACACTGTATATAAAAGTCAAATGTATTCAGTTTATACTTAAGGAGAGACTCCCAGACTTTTGATTAATGGTTTATGGTTATTATTTTCTCACCTTATACCTTATTCACTTCTGTTATTGCTAAATTCTGTTGATATTTTCTTAATTTATTTGAACTTCACATTGCTCTATTGCTAAATACCGTTAACACAGTGTTTAAATATATTCGCTTACATTTTTTCTCATTTTATTGTCTCATCTGCATTCTCAGTCTGAAATTATGAAATTTTTTTGTCTTCTCTGTTGTTTTCATTGAATCATTTAGAGCTGCACTTAACTGATTGTCTGACTACTAGATTTTAGAGCATAAATCTGAACATTGGATTAAATCAGGATCAAAATTCTTATTTCATTTTGTTGACAAAACTTCTTAAATCACAAAATACTGTTAACCTCCATTAAAAAATATTAAATATTTTTGTCATGTTTGTTTATAAATGATGTATGGAGTCTCTGTAGAAACCTTCAGAATAAAGATAATTAAACTCTCATATGGCTCGTAAACAAATTAACAAATAGATATCACCATGAAACTGACGAAGCCCTCCCCAATTTGTCTCAAATTGTGCCTTTTAAATATGAAAATGTGTATTTTTGGATGAATTTAGGTGAAATCTACAGGTGCAAATTAACACAAAGTTTAGTAAAATAAACATTTTAAAATTATAGGCAAAAATCCACGTTACAGTCTATGATAAAAAACAAACACAGATGACTGAAAAGATTCTGATATTTTGTTTCAGTGACTTCACTTTCTAGTTTTAATCCTCACTTAGAAGGAGTTCACCATCAGCGCACAAACATCCTTCATTAATATGTGGTACGGGCTGTGATACCACCTGCATATTTTACTGATGTTGTGGATTTCACTAAAATGCACTGTGTATATTTAATTTTAGCATAATTTAAAAAGGATGGCCTGTATGAATGCTTTTTGTTACTTAAGAGAACTTTGCATTGATTTACATCAACCCTAACCTTAACAACGACCCAAAGTACACACAGACACACACACACACATTTTTTGTGGATAAATGTCACTGTATCTCTCAACATTTCCACTTAATCTTTACACCACAGCACCGGCTGGATGAATAACTGGTACTTCCTCCTTCTCAGCACCGTGTGGTGATGAGTTACCTGCTTGGGAGCGGTGAGTGTCTGGATGCCCGTTGCCTTGGCCACCATGGTGTGGCTGTTCCCGGGGCTGGGCTGCAGCGATAGGGTCAGGCCCGAGACGCCGTGAACACGCATCTCCGTGATGGAAACCTTGTCGTCCGTGACGGAAAACGCCGACTCTCCCAGCACCGCATCCACTGCCAGCGGAGACTCCACCTGCAGAGAAGAGATGCTCTGTTATTGTTTCTCCACATGACAGAAGGACGTCGCTTAAGTCCAGAATAAACAGCTTTATTGTTTTTCTGAGGCTCATAAAGCCCATGACAAGGCAATTTTGGATTAAAGTGCTTTGTGCTGTTGTTTGTTCCAGCATATTGGATCCATATGTCAATGCCTCTCTGTCTATCACAGTAGGAAAAAAAACTAACAAACAAAAAAAAAACCACTCAAGACTGAATCCATCAGCAGTCAACAAGGTACAATCTGAAGCGGCCACTACACGCTTTCAAAGTGATGGTTAGCAGAAACATTCGTGCCCATCTAAGTGTCACCACATGAAATACCAAAACGATTTAAAGCCATTCTCGCCGCTTCGGGTTCGCAGGGCTCTGCACCAGGTACTCTGAGCGCTTTTAAAAGATCATCATTTCACTCTGCAATTGCCACCAGAAGTCACGAGGGACTTGAACAAAGTCAAGAGCAATTCAGCGACGCAGCGGCCTTGTCCTCAGAGTCAGATGGGGAAAATCTTTTCCATCTTCATGTCAAGCGTTTTCCACATCTTTGCTGGTTTCCAATGAAACATGTTCAGCTGGAGCGGTGAAGGGTTTGGTGCTACGACAAGAGTCCCAAATCATCTGTAACCCTGAAAGAGCAGCTGCATCACCCCAAGGTCTGCTTCCAAACTACATGATTTAACACCCAACATCAAGTGAAAACTAATATATATGAGTCTTTAGTAGCGCTGTTGTTGGACATTCAGGTCCAAATCGTGAGAATGTAGTTAGTTAGCTGAGAACTCAGTGTTGTTTCTTAATTTTGCTCTCAAAGTGCACCACACTGATGCATTTTTGCTCTTTCCGATGTGCCTAGAGAGTCTGAGATCCACCACATTTACTAATGTACAGTAAAATTTAAACTGAGCTTTATAGTGAAAGAGCAGCTTTATCGGTTATGATTGAAAGCTCCACACTGCAGGAAAAGCCAGCTCCAGGTGTTAATGGAATAAAAGATTTCCTGCCATACCTCTAATTGTGTGTCACTAATCTTGCTCCCTCACTTAGGGATAACTTTATGAGTTTCACCATGAACTCTGACCTTTTCATTTAACCCATTAGCAACTTTACGTAGGTCCCCGTTAAGACTGTAGTGTTGATGACCAGTTGTCTATGTGTCAGAGTAAAAAGCTATGGAAGCTCTACCATCCTCAAGATGTTTTAAAAGTGAGTGCATAGTGTCAGTAATCTTTGTTACAGCATGATAGCTCACACTAATTAGATGGCTTGATGACTGTTGTCAACCTTTCTGTTGCACAGTTGCAAAAACGCTATAAAGCTCTTTGCTAATGTCCTCTTAGCCCACAGAGGTTAATGGTTGGAAACAATTAAGTGGAGGTGGCTGAGTGAAAGCCTCTCTGTGGGAATGTGTCCCCTCCACAACACCTCGGCTTTATGTATCACTGAAAAACACAATGTGGAGTGAATCCACGAAAGAAATGAGTGGCTTAGGGGGCCCTTAAGCCTGCACAAATAAGACAAAAACCATAATGGGTCAAATGTCCCCATTATTTAATTCTCTGGCAAATTTTGGGTAATGTATAGATATTTAGCAAAAAATCTGCCCTTTTCTATACAAATGAGCTTCACTGCAAAAACAGTCTGAGTCACAGAGATCGGCGCTAACAGTCACCTGCAGTTACAGTGAAATAATTTGTGTTTTTCCAGAGTTGGAGGCAACTAAAGCACAATTATAGTTAGGAGAGTTACACCCAGATTTTTCAGTGATACAAATAAAGCATCATTATGCTCAGCTCAAACGATTAAATCTCCCTGACATTAATATCAGAGCAAAGTGTTGTAAAGTTAGAAAAGTATTGTTGGAGACTCTGGAAAGAAAGAGAAAGTACTTCTCCATGCTGGTAAATGCTTCAGGGCTGAAAATAGCAGAACACGCTTTTACGCAGCAAACAAAATTCTGCAGTCAGGTTCCACTGTTATATGCATAATGTTTGGATGTGATGGATTAATGTGCCAGAAAGGAAAGTTATGGTTCACCGGGCACCACACACACATACACACACAAACACACACATACAAGTGTGCATGCAAAGCCCTGAGGCATGGCATGATAGTAAAAGGATGCATAAATAAACTTTTTAAGTTTTCATGAGGACAACTATGTTGCATGATGGATCGCTCTACTGCAGCTTCTTTTCTGCTGCAACTTTGTGTTGCATTGATTGCTCAACTTTTTGTTTCGAGGGATGGATTCAGTTCGAAAAAGGGAGTTAAGTGCATTTTATGAATACTGACAGATCTGTCACTGATGTCCTAAAAAAAAAACAAAAAACAAAAACATAAATTTCTGTGTAAAACATGTCTGAACATAAATCCTATGGTTCCACTTCACCAGTGAAAACTGTTTGCTTACAATTGATTTTCTTTTTTTCACGTTCCATTTCACTATGGCTGATATTTTCGCCGGCCAATTAAACTAAAAAGAAATAATATTAAAATCAATACTGGCGACTGTGTACAAATGTCAAAACATGATTCAAAAACACTCGGCATTGTACACTTTGATTGTCTAAATCAAAAACTGTGATCACAGAAACTAATCTTGTTCTGGGTTATGATTGAAAGATTGATCCTTGATGATCCATATTATTTTGTGGAGGCTTTTATTCCTGAGCTGCCATGTGTACAATTTAAGATCAGATAATCCTTTAGTCGTCCCAAAAAACAGGGAATGTCACACTATTACTGCTAAAAGGGGTTAGCAACATTACAATAAGGACCTACATAAAAAAAAACAGTAGATATATGTAAGAAGAATCTTTGTCTCTATACAGATCAGCTGCTGCAGAAAGGTTCAATGCTTGAACCTCCTTCAGTCTCTATTTGTGTTGAGCTGTTTGATAAGTACCGTCTATAGATTCTGTTCCCCAAATCTACCTGAACCTTTTATCCGTTTTTCCAAATATAACAAGCACTATTATAGACACATAGGACAGATATTTATAGATATAATGGCTCATAGCAGTTGCCACCCACGGTCGACAAAATCCAAAAAGAGGCTTGAATGCTTCAAGTGCACAGAATGAATCACTCCTTCCTGTTATGTTAAGCTCAATCGGGTCGCATCTCGTTATAGACGCAACTCTCGATGTGTGGACTGTGAATACGATGGAATTTAATCCAATCACCATCCACGGTGCTGTTATTGCTAATATATAATATATATATATATATATTATTATTGATATATATATATATATATATATATATATATATATATATATATATATGTACACACAATTTAAGAGTCATAATAAAAAAATTATGAGCTAAGTGCATCCAAAGGCTGAATAACACATTTTCAGAAAACCAGAATGGTACCAGTAACATTAATAAAGTGAAGACACATTGTGAAAGGGTTAAAGTTCAATGCCGTGGTGGTCACCTGCCAATCAGCAGGTAGCCATGCATCCTCTGCTTCATGGTCTTTGGTTTGGTGGTTTGACTCTAAATGGGACCATAATTAACTAAATGAACATCATGCTGTATTGAAGAAGACTTGGAACTAGAAACTGAGACCATAAACTCATATTTACAATGTTTACTGAGGGAATAAATCAAGAGAGAATTAGGAGCATTTTCTATTAGACTGATAGACGAGTCGCCCCCTGCTGGCTGGTGGAGAGAATGCAGCTTTGAGACTCTTGACTCTCATCACTTTTGGCGAAGAACAGGTTCATCAAGTGCTGTGAGTTTGTATTTAGTTACACATTTCTTTAGTTTGAAGCTAAAATAGTTTAAACGTAGGATACGGCTCAAGATACTCTGGCTGTTCAGTGCAATGAAACTCGACAGCTTTAAATGTGAGTCGCAGGCATTTCAGATCACTGGTCAGTGACTTTTCTGTATGACAAGAACTATTTCTCAAAATAACTTTCCAGCAACGGTCACAGTCTGTCACAGTTTATCAGATGCAGTCTTCTGTTTCTACTGCTGGCACTCACAGAAAGAAATTAAGCTTCAAACAAGCGTTTGTCACATTAAAAATGAAAACCCAAGAGGAAAGATTTTCTCCCTGACTGTCATCAATATATGATGTTTGTGATGTATTCCAGGGTGAATTTACTGATGAAGTGCTGCAATTTGGTTTGTAATTTTCTCTTCTTTTTTTTTAAACCACAGTTACAGATTTTCATGTCACCAGGCTGCTTTCCTGATAGCAAAGATAAAAATATGTTTTGTGAGGAACATATTGGATGGATGGATGTTATGTTATTTTATTTTTACACAACAAAGTGAACACTTTATAGATATTTCAAAGGTGTCAAAAATATTGTTTTTATTTAATTTGCTGTATCTTTTTTTTTTTCATCACTTTTATTTCAAACTTACCAAACAAAACATGATCCCTCACTGGCTTCCCGCCCTTTCTTGAAAACTCACTTGCATTTCAACACCTATGTAATACCTGTGTATATCTGCTTTACTGCACTTTTATGAATTCATTCAGTTTCATTTCATTAATTGACTATTTGAATCTTGTGGCAGGGGTTATTGAAATAACCATAATTGTGACAGGGACAAAATATTCTTGAAGTTGATCCCTTTTACTTTGAAAACTCACGCTTGGATGGTGGCAGATAATTAACATATGAAGCGGCAGCGCCTCCCGGCTGAAAGTAAACAGAGCTATTTTGACCAAAAAAAATGTAACAATGTGGGATGAATATTGAATCGCAGCTACACCAGGAAATGAATGATGAATGCATTCCTATGTCTGCATTTCTGTCTATCCGGCGAGGGGAGGTCAGCTGGAGTCGTGTCGCTCCTTCCAGCTCAGCTCCCAGCTGAATTTGTCATCGGCGCTGGAGGCAGAGGAGGTGAAGTGAAGCACGAAAGTAGTTACACTTTACATGGTCCTCGACTAGAAGCTCCTCTCTCAGTCACCGTTCAGCGCTCAGTTGTGTGTAGCTGTGCGTGGCGGCGGCCTTCACAGGAAGCTGCGGCACTATTTCACTGAAGGCGAACAGAAGATCAATGGCAGCAGATTGACACTGACCAGCAGAGTTCCTTCACTAAACGCTCACTCATGCTAGTGCGAATTACCTGCATTCACACTACATTATCCTCTTCCTTCTACACGCCACGCTTCTCAAACCTCGCATTCGATAAATCATGCTTTCTCTACGAATCGCAGCGGACCGTCAGCCGAAGATTTATTCATGCAACAGAAACACACCTGAGGAACTCAAGACAGGCAATGAAGCACCTACGGAAAATTAGGTTAACACCAGCGATGCTGTATTTCTTCATGGGTGCTGACACAGGGTTACTTTGCAATGACCGAGCAATTATCGGATGATCACATCTCAGGAAAATCCACTAGGTCAGGCGTCAAGTGATGCGTCTGACACTCAGCGAAGAGTGTGACTGATGGGTGTTTGTTCTAAACAACAATGGAGGCTCCTGAAGATGTTCATGTATGTATCAGAACTTGGCCTGTCATGACTAATCCATGTAAATTAAGTCAAAGAGCGAGACCACATAAGCTCTAATAAGCACTGTTTGTCTCCTTCGCTTCTCCTTTTTGGCCATTTCATGTTATAAATGAACACTTTAACAATGGTGGATTATTTGTTTGCCGAATTACAGGAGAAACTTAGATTCAGAAAAGATGGTTAATCTAATTTTATCTGCATGTTTAATCAGTTACGGCTGTGTTTTTAGTTTCTTTGATTTTTTGAATGGAGTTCTGCTTCATGACCTGCCAGCACGTCTCTGGCAAAGCATTTCAGGCAGTTTGTCCAAGCAGAGTTAACATCGCCCAAGGTAATCGACAGCCTTAGTCAGAACTGGAGAGCATTTCTTTACTCTTCAACCTATGGTTCGTTTCCATTGACGTCTTCTCAGGTGGTTCCGTGTAACAAACCATCTGGTGCATCCGACCTTCACTTGTACTTTTATTTTGCCTTATTACACTAAAAGAAACTCTTACTGGTTGAAACTTAAAATGGCGAGGTTTCAGTGTAATTAAAAAAGAAATGTAAGCACATTTAAATTACAAAGACGTACAGAGCAGCAGTGAGACTATGTTGTTCCCACTAATTGGGAGACTGGTATGAAATCCAATCAAACAGTATGAAACATTATTCACTATGATACACTATGAAACAAGCAGGATATTGAAAGAAACTCACGTTTTTAGAAAATCAAACAGTTTTTTCTTGTTGGCACTTGGGACATTTCTCTACATTTTGGAAGTACACATTAAATTTAAAGCAGTACTATATAACACTGTGTAATTAATTTAATATACTCTATTAATTTTATTCAAAGGTCAACCATAAAAACAGTTCACCTTGACGGTTTTGCCCCGAGCTGTATTTATTATTCAGCACACACCCGGCAGCATCAGTGTCCAACATGTATAAAGAAAAGTATAAATACCATTTCTTATTCAGAGGAAGAGGTCTAGCAAGAGAATTTTTGTGGACTTAATTGACAGACGAGTCTATTCTGGTTAGGCTTCCACTTCTAAGAGCTCTGGCCTTCATCTCGAGGAAACAACGGCAATTTTTCATTAAACTTCCTGTCAGTGTAATTAACGCTGACGAGCGCTGAGATGTATCCTGCCTCTTTACGCTTGTTTGCACAAAACACTTCTCTTGCTTCTCTTCTGAAAGTATGAACTGATGAAATACGAACGTAATACCTCTCTAAACACTGTGAAAAATGAAAACATGACCCTCGCTTTTAACTTTTACTGACGTGTAAACTTTCAGGCATTATTCACCTTCCCACACTGCAGAGTAAGAGGATGCAACACCTGCAGGATAAACCCCTCTCAACAGGACAGCGTCTCCCACAGCCACTCCAACACAACTGTGACTTTCTAGGAATACATATCAAGCTTTAATATCCAGATGAAGACACATTTCCTTGGTTATACGATGGTCTGCTTCACATCTTGGGTATTACGTTCCATTTATTATCTTCCTACAGAGAAAATAGAGTTTGGTAGATCACATGTTTTATGAGTCCATGGTGTATAACTTGTGGATGAATTGTGGCGTTGGATGTTATACATGACCCGTTCTGATCAGTTTTTGTTTGTTTAGGTTAAGGAAAAGAAGAAGGTTTGGGTTAAAATAAGTGCATCACTTTTGGTTTCATGTAGTATACGAACAGCAGGCTCCTGAGGGAAAGTCATGTTTCTTTATCACATCTGTTTCCTTAACATATGATCAAACAATGGACGATATAATATCTTATCTTGTACATTTCCTACGATTATCCGGTCTTCATTATAAACCAGAAATGACCAAAACTACATAGGTTTAGGAAAAGATTGAGTTTTAGGTTAAAATAAAGTGGTAACTGAAGTGTGGAAGTTATATAACTAATAAATGTTTTAAATAAATCAATGTTGACTTCTGGTTTCACACAGGACAGCGGACTTCTGGGTAAAAGTCTGATGTTTTATGACTGACCTCCTGCCTACCCAGCATTCAATGCTCTTTATACTTCCTGCTTCACGATCATGACTTCTATTTAAATTATTTCATGGGATATATACTCTACAAATTACAGTCTATTTACTTTTGGTCAGAATCGCTGTGAGGCTGTGTGTATGAGGACAGTCTGTCTCTGTTTGGACATGTCTGTATCATATTTGTGAGACAAACTTGTCGTCCAGGAGACAATATATTCCTTCAAAACACAATTGACTTGGATCATTTTTTATCTTTTTTAATAATCCAGTCAAGTTATCATGTAAAGAGGGATTACAATGTTGAATAAGCGCTTTACTGTTTATACATCACATTAATCTATGGGCTTAAATTTTCTGTGGATTAGACTTTGCTCTGCTCCATTTCCAGATACTAATATTAAATTAAATAATCTCTGAATACAAAACAAATGGTGAATTCTGTCCAAACTGCTATTGTTCAGTGATCATCTGGATTAACTACTAACTGAATTCTTAGAAAGTCATAATGCTGTTATATAATAACAGGATATGAACACACCATTTACAGAAAAACCTGCTCAGTTTTACCTTTAAACCTCAATGTCTTCGATTGAACACACATGTCAAATCTAAAATGGAAACGCACATTCACACAATAATCCTCAACCAGTCTTTGAAAAAGAGAGAAATCAAAGACTGCACACAGTGAACAAAAGCTGCTCATATTCATATTCATATTCATATTCAACTCCTAAGACTCTAACACTAAATTAACTCCTCTGAAAGACTGAAACAGCACGGGGACCACTATACTGTCCACTTTCAGAAAATATGCATAATAATTCATCTGGTCTTTGTGAAATAAGCTCTGCAGATTGGAGATGTCTTACTGTAATTTGGCTGCTGTAAGCCTTCGATCACTGGTGCTGCAGATCTCTCATTTCTGTTTCTTTCATGGTGTTTTAACATGAGACTTTTTAAGCTATCAAAAGCCTTATACACATCTATTCACACCTGTGAGAACAGCTGGAAATATTCTGTTAGAAACTGACCAGCAATCACTTTACTTCTATAAAGAAGTGATGTTGAGTTTATAAGTACAGTGTCACAGAGCTGCCAGCATGGCTATTAAAGCTACAAATGATGTTGTTATTAGTGATTCTCATCCTCATAGATCTATGCTATGCTGCATGAAACCAGAAGTCAATGTTGACCCTCACCCAGTAATTTTGTTTCACTTTCACAACATGGTAAATTTTCCCATCTAAAGCCTAACAAGGTAGCCTGGCAAGCCAGACTATGACATCAAATGTATGATGACAGAGCTGATTCAAACGGCCGCTGTTCGTTAGCCACAGTCATCTTGGTTGTTTTGCTATCTATAGCGTCACGCAGCCCTGTCGTCATCGTGCTTATCCCGCCCCAACGATCGCTACGCAGATAGAGCGTTGTGATTGGTCTGACGGACTCCTTGCCAGAGCCAGGATTAGCTCCTATGGTGCGCCGCTAGACCATCCTACTAGGCAAAAATATTTTTGCAGCTAGGGTGCCTCTAGATTTCTAGGATATGGAGATAAGACTGGTGGAGATAATCACTGATCATTTACACAATGGTTGCTGAGGGCCACTAGATGTGACACAGTAGTCCACTGACACTAGTTTTAATTACACTATGTTGTTCTGGATGAATCTATAGCAGTTTATCTATTTATTTTCAATTGCGGTGAGTCGGTGTGGCAAGTTACGTCTGGTGGTAAACTGATGTATAATTATTCACACCCTTCAACAGATTACAAATGATCCATTGCACATTTAAAATGATGGATTGGAGACTTATATCTTTCCTCCCTATTTCGCCATCATTGGACGCATCCATCAGACAGCCATTCTTTCTCCTGACAGGCTGAAACTGTGATCTTTCATGGCGATCAAAACGCTCACCAACCGTTACTTCTCTCCGTCCCCATAAACGGCCGACGAGGCGTCGGTAAATCACTGCCCGGGCTGTCATAACTTTTTTAAAGGACTTCTGAACCTGGCTTGGCCGGTGCATTTTCTGCACGTTACGTCAGGGAGCTGTTTCACTTTAGAGAAGTGGACATCAAAAGCAGAATAGAAAAGTCTTTGTTTTAGAACAGACAGACAAATGGTAAAAAACAAAGATGAAAGAGATGAAAAACCTGGAAAAACCTCAAAGAAAAATCGTGTTCATTACAACTTTGGTGTTTTGCTCGTAGTTTACACACTGCTAATTATTAATATAATTATATTGTACTCCTCAGAGTAATTCCTAAGATCTGGAAAAGAAGTCAGAAATATATTTTGAGGAGTACAATGTTGTCATAGTTACTTGAAAGGATGACCTTTAAGCACGGCTTCTTTAGCTAAGAGAGACTAATGAGCTCCAACTTTTTAAATCCTCCTCTGTTTGAGGAACACAGCGGCCACTCCTCACTCAGACGTGTCATTCATCATCATAACATATTTCATTTTTCACTGCTGATTCATAACAATCTGTTTACCTTCAGCATGGTGGATCCCAGCTCCAGACCCACCAGCACTGTCCTGTCCACCAACTCGGCTATCCTGGGGTCGGCCACCTTCAGCGAGTCCTGGACCAGGTCCGTGACATCCACCTGCCAGTCGGGCCCCAGCATGGTGATGACCTGGTCGGTGCCCTCTGTGGATGTGGTGTGGAACTGGGTCAGGACCTTGACCAGGGCCCGCTGGTACTGCAGGGTGCAGCCTCGACTCACCCGGCGTTCATCGTCTTCGTCGTCTGCGTCGCTGTCTCTGGTGCTCCTGAGATGAAGACAAGAGGGTGGAAACGCTTGAAACAGAGAATAAAACGCATAAAATATTCCTCTGTGTGGTGTTGAAGCACATAAAGAAGCAGCTACCCAACGTGCCAGTTGAAGAGTTTCCTGCAAAATGAGGCAATGAGTTGAAAAACTTAACTCATCAGCCAACTCAATGTGTTTGCCAGCAAAAAGATTGAGCAGCCCACATAAAAACATTGAAACCTTAAAACCATCTCCAATCATCAGTAGTCACTTGTTTAAAACAGCAGCTGCTGCTCAGCGCTGAGGCGTGATGCTACGTCTCCATGTGTGCCTTCTGTTTTGGAGGGTCTCTACTCATTTTATAATTTGACATCATAACAGAGAAGCTCGGCACCACGCCACAAAAATCCAAATCTGTTCTGAGGTAATGCCGAGGAAAAAAAAAAAAAAAAGAATCCTCCGAGCCAGCAGGGAGGGAATGATGGGCACCTAAAAGCAGAGTTTTGGACCGACGCCCTTCTTATTTCACAGCAGCCCTGGGCAGCGGGGTTAAACATGCCAGGTGCTTCCCCCACCGAGCGCAATCTGCTCTACAACAAGATGTATGAGTAACCCAACTTCCCTCAGCAGACTTGACAGCCTGCCAGTTCCTCCTTAAAAAGCACTCTTCTGCTTAATCTTAGCTTTGACTTCACCATCTTGAGATTCAGGAGAAGCAGCTACTGACACAGTAGATAGCTAACCCATTGATTCAAGAAACAGGTCTGATTATTAGTCTAAACACTTGTGTCCCAAGGTCATAAATGCTTAGGAAACACTCCATCAACAGAAAAATGCACTGTGGCGTGTACAGCGCTCCACCTGGTTTGATTATTATTCATCCTAGCACACTGCGTCTCCACACCCCATCATTCCCAATATGATGATATGATGTAGCCTGTATAGGAATAAAAGGGCTAATAGTATAATACTAATAATAGCAATAACTTTGATTTATATAACTGCTTTCACAAACACAAGGACGCTTAAATAGTAAATGTAAGGGAGGGTAATGTGTAAAAGTAAATAATTAGGATTAGGGTGGTGAACAGGTGGTGTGGATCACTGGACTTACCTGCATGCAGCAACTTTACTGTAACTTCACCTCATTGGTTGAACACATTAAATTAATAATGAAAGCAAAGCTTTTTGTGTGATTTTTTTAACAATGTGGTCATACTATTGAAATAATTAGCTGACAGGTTAAAAAAAATGGACATTACATTCATGATGCATCGCATTAGCACAAACTGCAATAATAACACAAACGCCATAAAAAATACCTGGTATTGTTGCAATTTAGCATCTGGGAGTGACAATAATCCTGCACATGGATTCTGTCTCAAATATCTGGTTGCATGGTACATGTATATTAGCAAGGCTTTCAATGTTTTCTTTTCTATGCATGCTAATGCATCATTCCAGGTGCACTTAAATTAAAGGCAAAGCAAAATTTCAGCAAATAAGTATCAGAAAAAAATATTTAATTTTCTTAAAAATAACTAAAAACAACAATATGGTTGGAAAGTGGAAACTTAATAAATTCATTAAAAAATGGGATTAGGGAAGCAAAATTGAACTACATCTTTTGTAAATATTAGTGAATCAGTAAACATCTACATCAAATTCAGAGCATTCATTCCGAAAAGACCTTTGAATGAACAATAATGTGCAGACATTTAGTGTGCAATAAGAACTGCATTCTTGCTTTGGGCGCATCATTTGTTCATCTTGTAGTCTGCAACTGTACTGAGAGTGTAAATAGCACTTATGGTGGCTGTGGAGGTCCAACAAACAGGAATATCAACCAGGAGACCATTTTTTTCTGTAAGTCAGTGATGTTTGTGGCATGTTTCCATACATCTATTTTGTCTCTGTATACATTTCACTTCGTTTACGTACCGATTTGAACCCCAACCATGACATTTTTTTTTGTTTTGGTGTGTAGAAGTGTGTTTGATTTGTGTGGCGTACAAATCAAACACAAAGAGCCAAAAACACGTTCTCACAACAAGCAGAACTTCCTTATAACAATGTGCTAATTATTCATTCATTGTACCAACTACAGTTTGTAATTTGGATTTGTAAGACACTATTATGCATTATGAAGCAAATCAGAATATCCAGTCCTTTGGTATTTTATTGTGCCTAAATGGTATACAATTAAAAAAATTAAAAAACCCGTTACTAAATTGTGAGTACCTAAACAACTAAACCACAGAAAAAAAATAAAAACAATTGTCTGTCTTTTTTTTTTAAATATGACCTTAAAGAGTAACTTATTACAAAAACACACTGAACTGGGAAAGTGGATTGTTTTTCCTGTGGGCTCAGTGGTCTGGACTTCATACTGTGGCCCTCTGTGTAGCTTCAGCTCATGTCATTGCTGTTGTACTTCGGTAAATAAGTTAACTCCACAGCAGACGCCGGGACTGAACACAGTTACTCGTCCAGTTAAAGGCAGAGAAAAACCCGATGAGACAATAAGACTCTCTCTGTCTCAGTCAAGGAGTTTCACAACTCCTGGCTCAGGTCAGTGAAAGTTTACCTTCCTGAGTCTGTACCTGAAAATAAGGTTGATATTTTTTCTCCCTCCAGAAGAATAATGTCTGTTCTTATTAGAGTCTCTGATACAACCGTACAAGCTGAAGCTTCAGTGCACACGAGATGCCCGTCCGATTACACTTTCTTTCCTTTTTCAGAGCATGTTGCTGGATAATGCAGCCAGTGAGCAATTCTGCTGCACTGTAGCAAAGGCCCACTGCAGGCCAAGAGACCTTGCTGTGCATGAAGGTTCACAATGTGTCACGTTGCAGAAGTGAGAGAATGTAAGCTGGAAAGACTACAACAGGATGGAAAATAAAAGTGTGAGAGGATAGAGTGTGGGAGGACAGAGGTGGTGTAAAAGAAAGTCAGAGGAAATAAGAAAGAGAGCCTGAGCGATGGGAGGATTGAGAGGATTTAATGAAAAGACAATAATTCAGTCCAACAAACATAAAATGACACAAAGTCAGATGCAGATAATCATCATGATCTGGTGTAGCAGGAGTTTCACAGAGCGACATAATATTGCATTAGAGTTCTTACTTTGGGGTATTAGTTACAGCGCTTTGTGAGGCCTGCGCAAACATCATCTAATTCACCATCACAACACTCCACAGTGACTGTGAACAAACAAGACCAAGGTCAAGACTAATAGATCCTGCTGCTGTCTGTCTGTTCTGCTCTTGTTTTGTTCATGGCAGATGTCCAAGCTGTTGCAAGAAAAACATCTCAAGTCCTGGCACCCGGGTTCAAGTCGAGTCCCAACTTCTAAACTTTGGGTCCCCGCATATAAACACTATAAATTAATAGTTTGTGGTGTGTCAAATTAACAAAAACTAAGCGTGGACTTCATGTTTTGGATATTTTAGCTGTTTTTCAAATAGGAGAGCTGACAGGAAGTGAAGGGAGCGAGACGTCTCAGGCTGAATCTGACTGCAGAAGTTGTGATTTCATGGTCAATCTCTGACATAACATGTGGAATCTTTGACCGTTACAAAACCAAGAGGAATAGCCAAACTAGAACCACTGCCTCTGCCAACTAGTCAAGTTTACATCCTCCTCTGTTCAAAATGTCATCACTTCTTCATTTTATCTCGTTGGATAATCTTTATGAAATTGTTATAATCAAAATCAGAAGTCTGGAGTTATGGCCAAAATGCATTTAGTGACTTTTGACCATCAAATTTTAATCATTTCATCCTTGAATCCAAGTTTACGTTTGTGCTAAATATGAAAAAAGCTTTCCAGAGAATGGACGAATGAGACCACACAATATGTGAATCGATGTGCTCTTTTCTGAAGGATCGTGATTCATGGATGCTTTACACTGGAATCAGATGCTGGTTGTTTTCAAAGCAAAACAAATGAGTCAATCACGAGGTACTAATAAAAATCAGGAAGTGATCTGTTTCCTGTGTAGTAAAATGTCTTTTCAAACAGAAGGTATTACTGCAAATACACTTTGGCCTACACCAAGCCTGCTGGCTGTGATGCCACAGCTGTGGATCAAGTAACGGAAAAACAAAAAAAAAATCTACATTGCATAAATGAAAATATATGTCGAACAGCAGCAGCAGAAATATCACTGAAACACAAAGAGTCCTGCAGGAAGCCCAGTCTAGTCAGCATCGGCAGCTTCAATAGGCTGCATGGGGCCCCGCTGAGAATGATGGGAGCTGTCTTTAGTCTGCATTTGTCTGAGGCTGCAAAGAACTACAGGGAAAACCGAGGGAACATTACACATTCCCTCAGTAAATCTAAATGACAGCATGCAAGAACCATATGCTTCACCTGCAGTGAAAGGAATTCTCCTGCCTGGCTGTGTGACAATCACAGAAGCCTAAAATAGCTCACAAGGGGTCTTTGATTTAGATTTTCATGAAGGCACATGGGAAGTTATACGGTCAGAAAATGGGTTGGAAGAATTGTTGGGATTCATAAACACACTTTAAAACACACCAATGAGCTTGAAACAACCATTTAAAGTGTTGTATCATCAAATACGCCTTCGGTCTCTGCTCGACATGCATGGATGTTTTTTGTAATAAACTCACAGAAATAACTTGTTTAGGTTGAGGAAAACGTTGAAGGATAGGTTGAAATAAGCATGTTCGTTACATAATTAAGTCGGCTATGTTAAATATATGATGTCGCAGCGTTCAAGTCAACAGTAACTTTTGGTTTCACACACAAACACAGCTCCTCTGTGTTTAGTCTAGTGCTGCGTTATCTGACTTCCTCGTTACTTAGTTGCGTAAAGCGCCACAGTTTAACCCTGACATCTTTGTTATTATCATTCCTGCCTTTTGTTTTTCTCTTCTCCTTTTTTATTCATTATTTTCTCTCCTTGCTCTTCTTTTCCTTCCTCTTAATGTGGTACAAGCAACAGGTCACTTCACTATGCCCAGCAATTTACTCCGACGTGCAACAGTTTAATCCCCCTAGCATTTTAACCGGCAAATTGCAACTTATCTAAAGGTGCAATATATGGACTTCATATGAATTTTGCTGCAATCCAAAACAGCATTTCAATGCACTTTACCCTAATGTACAATACCACCCCAGTACTTTTTATCAAAGATAAGCAAGGTTTGCACAACACATTTGCACGCACTTCAGCTTCCTGTTGCTCATGCCCCCTGGTGGTCAATAATTTTGAGCAATATGGATATGTCATTCATCTGGTCTATTAATAACAGTCTTCTGGGAATGTTAAAATAACAAAGGAAATTTTTTATACAAGAGCTACATCGTGAGAGCAGAGCCTGTGTCTGGTGAACGTCATTCAAAATAAAGAGCTCTGAACTTCTCGAAAGCTGGGGCTTTTACAAAACACATAATGAATGGCGCAAAAGTGGAGAACAAAGAGGTTAGAAGTCCAGTAACATAAAAGAATATAGATCAACTGTATTGTTTGGACCGACCTGTTTCTGTTTGTGACCTTCATCAGGGTCATCGGCTTTTGGGTTTGTCTGAGTTTTCTTTGTCTTATTGCAACTGGAAGCAGGTGAGGGTGTGCCAGAAACCCCTGCTCTGCCTCTAAAGAGGGGATTCAAGACTTATTTTACCTGTCAAAAAATACACCACCTATAGCACATAGTTCAATGAGGATCTTTGAAAAATGAGGCTATGCAAGATGTTTTTCAAGCACTCTAGGTCATTTGAAATACCTTAATTCTTCAAACAACTCCTTAAACACGCCATTTGTATTCAGCTTGGGTAGAAATGGATTTGGTGTACTGTGATGTACTCCAGCAGCGACGACAGCACCCACCCGCCTGAGTGTTAATGTTCCCATTAAACATTTCCTAAATGAAGGGTGGTGGGCCTGTTTGTGACTGCTCCATGCATGACAAGTATGCTGGATTATTTTAATGAGCCCAGGTTCCTTAACCTGAGATCGCATTTTTCATCGGCATCCTGGTTCAAACAACCTGGATCTCCCGCTGGTGCCATTTTTCACGCCTAACAGTGTTATATTTCTATGAGCTTGTTCACTTTTTTGCCTGCAGGATTCAATTCTATCGACTAAAGCTTCTATATAATAATATAACAGTATAGTATAATATTCATATGCAGGCCAAGATATCTGATGCCTTTTTTCCGTCGTATCATAATGTTGAAATGTATATTCACAGACCAGATGTTGAATGAGAATAGTCTAATGAAGCAAATATAGTTAAATGCATCTCATGACCATGTGACTGCATCAGTCAAACACCCAAATTACCTGCTTGTTAGCCCGAAAACATCATGATCTATCTGAAGGTACAACCATACTGAGAAGCTTCCTGTTTACTCATCCAAAGTCAAATTAAGTCTTAGACTTGTTGTGAAAAATGGGCTCAGATTGGTATGACACCAACATGACAACCTTGTAGATCAATTTGCGCTTGAGAGCCTCAATTTGCAGTGTACATGTCTGCTGTGTACCTGAGCCTCACAATCTAATTGGAACAAAACAAGCAACTTCACATAAAAACCTGGATAACAGAGAGAAGACTGGGCTGCTTTTTACTTCCTAATGTCGACCACTGAGGGGTTCCATGCTCTCTGGATAATGAGTCCTCTGGTAATCATGTCCAATAATAATAATAAAAAAAGATACAGTATATGCAACTAATGCATTCTGCATCTGTTGGCTTTTATTGCTAGGTATATTTAGGTAAAAATAATCTCTTGAAATACGCTCTCTTTATAAAATCCCTTATTACAGCTTGGGTTTTATTTCTGTTTTAGTCGCATGATATTATTGACTGACTGAGGAACGTGTTGTTCTTAACTCCTGCCCAGTTCTCAACCTTTTTGAAATTATAATTGTTTTTTTTTTTGTTTTTTTTTAAATTTTAGCACATTTCCCAAATAAAGAAAAAAAAATATAACATGACAAACGCCGTTTTGATTGCTGTAGCAAAAATTAAACGATACATAACATTTTAATTTATTTTTATTTAATTGTGTAAATTCTACAATAATATTTTTGGTATATTGCCAAATAATTTCATTATTATTTTATTTAATATAATTTAAATAAATTTAACCATTTGGCAGTTCCTCCATGGCCCAATAGATGCCACTCTGAGGCTCATCTAAACCATTTTATTGTGAGCAATAATGCTGAGTGCTGTAATTCCTCTGTGCACAGGAAAACTGTTTGTGCACACCTACCGTTAATAATACCCCCCTAGTAGCTATACCTGTGAAAAGTAATGCAACATGAGTCAAGCAAGTAAGAGCACTTATTTTAGTCAAAACCTATTCATTTTTAAATCACATTTCTGTAACTGTGATGAGCAGAAGTTGACATGTTTTGCTGGACTTTCATTGGAGAATGCATGGAAAATTATGGGAATGATGAACAATGTTATGAAAACAACAACGCATGATAACTGTCCATTTGGATTTGAGCCTCACCTCCTGTCGGGCAGGATGGGAACCCTCCAGCCTTTGATGAAGCTCAGATTGTTGTCAGAGAGTTCCACCTGCAGGGGAAGCTTGGGTACCCAGACGGTTAGCTCCAGCGGCGCGCTCAGGTGCTCGTAGCTGAAGATCACCCGTGCATTCATGGATCCCCGTGTCTCCTTCCCATTGACGAATACGTAGTCGCAATTTATGGACACCTAAGACAGATCAGGGTCAGAAGTCAGAGACCATCTATATGGTAATGGTCACGCCGGTGGCAGAGGATCAAAGTGATAGGCGATGATAAACAGCACAGTATGGATGCAGCTGTCAGCTGCAAAATTCATCACGGAGCATTTCAAGGTTGACATTTTCAGCAGAGCAAATACAAAGCATTTTGCAGGACGTGAAAGTTTAGGGCAAATAGCCTAAATAATAAAACACTTCTGCCAATGGTTTTCATTTGGAATCACTTCACTCAGCATAATCAGTGGCTTCACTTAACAAGTCTTTAGATATCGCCTCTGAAACACATTGATGAATATTCTCAATGAATACACTGATATGGATACTGCACCACAAAGTAAAAATGCAGAGGATTTTCTTCATTTTTATGTCCAATGTTCAAGGAGACATTTCATGAAAAATTCACTTTTTCAGAGCTTGTGTTCATATATTTGGGTATCTGGAGATCCCACCAACCCACCAGATCTTCTGAGGGATGTCTACATCAGAAAACATATGAGTCATCACTCTATCCAGATATATATTCTCTTCCTCTGTCACATGCAGGATCATTAGAATAGATAGACTTCCTTTGCAAAGGTGCATCATATTTTACTGTCAAGCTAATCACAGCAGAGCGGGCTTTTTGGGACAGAATTCTGACAAATATATTCAGGCAGATAGTACAAGGAACTAATAATAATTTCTTTTTTAATATTTAAATACTACTACTGACTCTGTAGGTCTTCATCCCATCCAAACACCACAGCAGCTGATTTTGGCAGCTTTAACCAGAGATGTGGAAGAAATCAGTGAAAATCAGCTGCTGCTGTGTTTGGTCAGAATAAAGAAGCTTCAGTCTCTGCAGGGCTGAGAACCACTGCTGCACACAGTGCTTATTGGCTCTTAAAGCAGGTAAATTAGTGCTTCTAAGTAACCCACCATTTGTTGAGCATGCACAGTGCAAAATAGGCATGCAAACCACGTCCTGACCCCACCACCTCTCTTGCCCATACTCAGCATAATGATGTATGAACAATTATGCAGACACATAATATGTCAACAAAAGCTTTTAGGCAAACACACATTTCACATAATATGAAGGCTGACAGCAGTGTGACATTTCTCCTGAACTTTAATTGATGGGAAACACATACATGGAACATTAATAAACATGTATTCACCAGCCGTTTGTGTGATGTGATATAACTCGTGACAAAGCAGCAACGAATTCAATATGTGGTCATTTCTAAACTGAGTCTGAGCAAATGCCATTTTTAACTTAAAGCCATTCTTTAGCTTTCCCATCGAAGTCAAAAATCTCCAGCTCCATTTGAATTATCATAAATACTTGTCCCCCTCTAACACTAAATTATTAACTGCAATGGGACTGGAGGGCTTTGCTTTTGGGCTCCCATCGAAGATTTATCTAGTGGTGGGAGGTAGCTGGCATTGTAATCAGAGGATCTAATCTCCCGCAAATGGAGGTCGGCCTGGCCAGTCTTCTCAGGGCTAGGGATTCATCATAACTGGGAGGAGGTCTGGGTAATATAATTCCCCCTCCATGCAGACAGGCCAGAGCAGGGGGAGGAGGTTGGGTGGACGGACTTCTTAAGATGACAGTCTTTCCCTCTGGTTCAGTTAATGCAATATTGCAGGGCTTAACCTTATGGGCTACCACAGTGTCCAGTTTTTTTGTGCTATTGTTCTGTCTGCTCAAGTGCAGTCTTATCTGTATGAAGCCAGTTACAAAAGGCAGAAGAAGTAACTCAACACAATGACCCCGGCCACCTTGATTAATCACAGCATGGCTGGCTGTGTGCAGAAACAAGAACATCTGCCTGACATGTACTCCCATCTGCCCCAAAGCCTCTACCGTGCATGCTTGTGCACGCACTGAAAAAAGGTGCCCTAGCTGCAATGCCGCCTCAGCTCCTGCGGCTATAGTTGCTGATAAACTTGGCCAGCTAATTGCAAGTCAAAAGCTGTTAGCAACTGTGGGTATCAGTGGCCCTTTGGGGACTCTCTGAGGAGGGCTTTCACACACTGAGCCGCCACATGCCGTCACACTGCTGCTAATGCTCTGTGGCATCTTCCCTGGTGCCAGCAGATTGCCTGGGTGGAGACAGATCATCGCGACAAGTGCGAATGCTTCTTGCATTCGGTTGTGTGCTGGTCACATGACACAGAGTGAAGCCATAGGTTAATAAAGGTGAAGACACTCAAGGAGCTGCCACATACAGTATTTACTCCATATCAACTGAACGGTTACAGTAAAGGCAGCAGCTTCTGTCCTTCAAGCAAGCAAAGCTCTGATGTTGTTACATTATAATGTGACGATCCTCAGCTCATACACATTACCCAGCAGCAAAATAAATTTGTTCACATAATCCGTAATGTGGAACTTGAGCCATCATTTTATTCCACCTTGAGCAGCTACTAACAGATTTACTACCATTACATCATCAAATTTTCTAGTGAACTTCCTCAAAGTTATGGGATGAGAAAGATTCAAAATAATTAGATGCAGATATTCTCACATTTTGTCTGTTGTATTTGTCAAGATCTCAAAATCCTACGCTTCCATAATGCAACTCCATGGTATATTTCATTATACGCCTTCTAATGCTGCGTTCAAGGCAACTCAGAAGTCAAACATGTCTGACTAGAAAAAGTTAGGAGTACCACTCAAAGTTGGAGTTCCTGCTTGTACTTTCTACACTGACTTCAAGCAACAATGGAAGCATGCATTGTGAATAGTAAACCATCAACTAAAAGGCAACCTAAAGTAAATCTGCATGTATTTAATTGAAATAATACAGAAGCTATAGGTGGCTGGTTACAGTAAACAGTCTCTGAAAGTGTAGCTTTATGCACAAAAGTTGCTCAGGAAAACATGAAGAAAATGACAGAAAATGGTGGGGCTGCTGTTTGTCGCTCAGACAGACAGTTTGTATTTACGTTTGCAGTCAGAGTTCATAACACAGACTTAAAGGCTGCACTGCACTGCAACATCTATGCATGAAAATGAACATTCACTTAGACTCTTGTTTCTGGCTGGTGGTGAATTTAAGTCCAACATTTAAGTCCAGTCAAACACCATTACATAGCCCAATATTACTTTTGGATGGACAATATATATCTAATATGACAAAAACAAGACTTTTACTCCACTACTGTATGTTCACCAGCTAGTCTTCTCTATAATATGTGCTGTTTGGCACCAAGCAGGTATACAGTACAGTTTACACTTTTTAGTGTCTTTATTTTTTGGGACTGAAAACTATCTCCTGTTGCAGCCTGACAAAAGGAATAAGAGCAGAAAGAATGAACCAAAACAGCTGAAACTCACTATAAAGCAAGAGGAGCTGCAGAATCATCACTACCAGGGAGTCCTTTCACACTGCGTTTTCATGATTGTTAAATAGATACAAAAATAAAATGATTGCCGATGTTCAAAGCATGCCAAGCCCAGACCAAGCTCACCTGATGAGGTCACTACAGTCATTTTGTCTCATTACATAATTTTTCACCTCCTCCTCCTCACTTGTTCCCCTTCAACAGCAAAGCACCATCGAATGAAAGAGCCTCTAGTGAGCAGAGTAAAAGGAAAGTGATGGCCGGCTGCTACAGACTGAACTATAATGGTCAAATTAAAGCTGCAACACATAATTTACAGTTCCATGAATAAACCTACGTTTAAAGAAAATAAGGGAAAAAAGAATGAAGTGATAAAGAATGTGTGAATGTGTGAATGTTTCTTGTCACTCTGCAGATGCTGTGACAGCACAGTACAGTATTTGCTTTATAAAGTATGTTGGATATTTAACTTTTAGTAGACTGCAGGAAAGGTCAAGAGAGTGCATGATGTGCTCCATACTGGACTGGAACACTGTTGTCACGGTTACATGGCTGGTCACCGCCAAGCACAAAAAGGATGATGCTTAAAAAAAAAAAAAAAAATGAAGAATTTAGTTTCCATGTTGGCGTTGCAGTTATCCAAGAGGTGGCAGGAAATGAGCACTCCTTAAAAGCTGAAATAGACCAGGTGATTTTAACCTGCTCAAAGAGACCAGACAAAGACGTTTCAATGTCAAAGACGTCACATGACCAGGAAGAAACTGGTGCAGAAGAAAAACTGAGCCATCTTGATGATATGCCAAACAGAAACCACAATTATCCCAAATTATATTTCACAATTTAAACATCCACTGAATTAATTGCTACAGTATTCTGCCAAATGGGAGTTTCCATTTACGGATAACATGTATGGGAATAAAAGCTGACATATGGCTAGCATTACTGGGATTGTATCTTGGAGCGTTTATGAAGCTTTTCTTCATGTGATGGATGTGTGCTGGCTTCATGAGCAGTGCAACCAATGTTCATTTAGCTCTGTTAGCTAAATGATCCAGCCCCCATTAGCCTGTTGTTGTAGGATTAATGAAGTTGAGGGTGAAAATTATCTGTTGTTCTAGAAAGCTGGGACATTAGAGCCTTTTGGAAACTGATTGGAATGTAATTAAGGAAAAAAAATCTTTTCATTTCATTTCATATTGTAAAGCAGGAATCTGTATACGTCAAGGGGTTGTTCATCTGAATGATGTAATTAAAAAAAACTCATGCAGCAGGGTGGAGGTATAACTCAGGTATCACAGAACCTCAGCACTTAAAACCAAATCTACACTATCTGGCCAAACAGATGGGGACACCTGAGCATTTCAGGACACACCCGTTCACTCAGAGGTCAGATATTGGTTTCTTCTAGCCCCAAATCTGGCAACACAGTCTCACCCCAGAGCGCCAAAAAACAATTTTTCAAAATGAACAAAGCAGCATTAGTCACTACAGAGAGACCATCACATTAGCTGATTTTAGGACAATGGATATTAGTGTTTTCCTGTTAGCGTTTCACAAAAACACTATTTTTGGTCAGTGTTAGATCTCTGAAATGAATGGATGACAGAAACACTCACGGGAACGCCGCTCTTAGCATCACATATCTCCATGAGTGGGTGTTTAGGCCTATTATTTTCAATAGAGAGCCCCCTGCTTCAGAAACCGACTCAGAGAGACATTTTTTGCATCAGTACAGTCCTGACCAAGCATCAGTATTTGAAGCACTGGGGTGAGACTGTGTTGAATCTGGGGGCAAAGCAACTGAAACTGAACATTAAGTTCCATAATGTGAACACAGCTTAATATGCATGAGTGGCAAGCAGGAAAAAGCCTTCAGGTAAGTAGAGTACGTGTTCAGATGCAGGGTCGGGGGTGGTCTCTGCTGCTTACATGTATGATGGGCGGTAAGCAACTGACACATACAGCCATTTTTTTCTATCCTCTTTAGAGCCCCTTATACAATTAGAGCTGCCTTAATAAAGCTTCCTGCACAAACACACACGCACATACACAGGTTTATTTGCTATAGGCTATTGATGCAAACTGCAGCTTGGTTATTTCCAAAGAAGAAAGTATAAAATAAATAATAAATAAATGTTCCAGTGAAGAAAAATGACAGGCTCTTACCTATTTTTACTCTCAAAGTTGAAGAAAAAAAACAGCCTGTGCGTTGGCAAGTATCCAAATGACAAAAACACTGAGGCTGAAAATGTACAGCAGTTTTATTCATGGAAGAAGTCTCGAAAATGATTTCAGTTTAAATGCTGTTGAGACTAGCTGGGAGCCTCTACTGGGAGGCTCAGAATAAGAAAACAAGCACCACGTCATGGTTGGATCTGATTAGAAATGATCGGCGGGACTTTAGCCGTGGTGGTTAAGTGTGTGGCATAAACAAACAATGTAATGGAGTGCTGCACCTTTGTCTGTCTGGCTGTGAATCTTTTATTGCTGTTGCTCTGGGGGGACGTTTTATTGAACTGTCATGACTCGTGTATTTCCTGGGCCTGAAGGGCTCATTTTAAATTAGCCTTGAATGTTCAACGGCAGGCGCGCTGAAGCAAGTCCACTCAATATGGATAGTGAAATATGATAAACAATGTGCAGTCCAGACATCCCCAGTGTGACACCTGTCCTTTCCTATTGACAGCACAATACAATACACCACAGCTGGACGGCTGTGCCACATCTGGAGCTCCTCCCACTACAGGAAGTTTAATTCATATTTTCATTTGCTCTCCTTTGGGTGCTACCATCTATTTATTCAGAACAACACTTCATAGCCAACGCCATGATTACGTCACAGTGTTAGATGGAAGAAAAGCAAAGGAAGGCCTGGAGGTGAACGCCTCAGAGTAGCAGGCAAACATCCCACATGTCATCTTATTGTGTTAGTGTCGTTATCGCACATATTCGAGATGACAAACTGTGATTGAAGGTTACAGCAAGCTACAGTGACATCAATGAATTTCTGAGATGGAGCGAAAACGATAAGCTAATGGATTAGCTCAGGCTGTTACCGTAGATATAACGTCTAAATTTGTATACATCCCATTAAATCAACTGGTATGTGATCGATGTAAGTATAAAGAGTGACGAATGCCTTGTTTGGAGAAGGCCAGGGTCAAAAAACACTGGACCAGAAGTCAACATTATTTGTAACGTAACTTCTGTGTTTGAGTTAACGCCACTTCTGATGTTCTTTTAACCCAAACCATGATCTTTTCCTCAACCTAAGTAGATTTGCTGCCTCAGAAGAAGTTTATTTTGCTAAACATTTGTAGTAGAACATTAACTCTTTGAGTGCCATTGACGAGTTACGCCATCAAAGTGTTTTTTTTGCAGCAGGTCACTGATCGTGGTCTGGGTTAGGGTTAGGGTTAGCAGCCTGTGAGTACTTTCGAGGCCTCTGTGATTTGTAGTCGGGACATAAAGACTTAATATACGCCATGGAGATCAAAGCAGGAAGTGGAGATTATTGAGATTAGAGAGCAAAACAGACAATTCTGGGCAAAAAGTGGTGATTTTGGTGAAAGGGGCCTTTAATCTACCTCTGATAAAACAAGAATGGAACAAGGTAAAAACAAACATTTTTTTCATGATGAAATAGAGAGTCTCTTCTTTCATTTGAGCTATTCAGTGTTTTCAGAGACATAGTACAAAATATTCGGTGGGTCTTGAAATATGACTCAAAATGGGCAAAAACGCTAGCACAAAAGGCACTTTCTGTTTAAAAAAACGACTGGCACTCAAAGAGTTAAAAAAAGGAATAAGTTTTCAAAAGAGATCATGCTGTTAGGATATGTTGTTTAGCTTAGCCTTTTGCTAACTCTAATAAGTAGAATTACTGATTAGTAATTGTCAAGCAGTGAGAAACAATTTCTCTCCATCAAATGCTTCAATCCTATCGTCAGTCTCTTTTTGTGATAAGTCTGTCTTAAACTAACACTTCAGTGTCTGTGCATGTTCGGATAAAATAAAAACTTGCTGACCAGCCTTAGCTGTTATTATACATATTGCATGAATATATATATATATATATATATATATATAATACCTACTCGCTGAGTCGCTGCCCTCAGAAATACTTACTAACCGAAAAGCGCAAACATCCGGTAGGTCCAGTATATCAAAGTGAAAATATATTGGACAGATACTGGTCTTTTAATAAGAACAGACACTGGCCACGCAGAACTGATATGATTGAAGCCAGAGAGTGATTCAGCTTTATGGCTTCATGGCCTCAGTCTGTAAAACCCACAATCCAACCTGCCTCACCTGACCTTGAGGAGCTGCTAAACCATGGAAAAGGATTTCATTAGTCTGACTTGATATAATAGTTTTACTACTCAGTGAACAAAAAGGCTTTTTGACACAGACTCCATTTGTTGAATTAAAAGATTTCTGTCATTGACCAGTCAAAGTTGATCATATAAAGAGTCACGTCTGCCCTCTCTCTGCCTGATGGCCTTTTCTCCACCCAGTGCAGTGTGTTAACATGTAATAATGCAGCTTTTCTGTGGCTGTAAAACCACATGAGAAGGAGGCTAAAACACCCTGCAGGCCTTCTTCTATCCA
This sequence comes from Synanceia verrucosa, assembly GCA_029721515.1. Classification (NCBI taxonomy): domain Eukaryota; kingdom Metazoa; phylum Chordata; class Actinopteri; order Perciformes; family Synanceiidae; genus Synanceia; species Synanceia verrucosa. The sequence goes on along the minus strand of CM056565.1, from coordinate 18,836,804 downwards.
GGCTGAGATGGATTTCAGGGCACTTTGGGACATTGTGCTACAGGCAGAATTTATTTGTCCACAAAGGACATACTTGGGCAGTGAGCGTCAACCTCCTGGTAATTAGAAAGGGGATGAAAGACAGCAGAAACAATGCAAAATCAGCATCCTCCTCATCACCAGGCTGCCATTGTCACCCTTTTTGTGAATGTGGAAGAAAAAGTGAGAACGAAAACTTGTCTGCGACACCTTTGAGAAACCAAACAAAGAGCAGAATGAAATGGCTCAAACTGCTTCAAACTTATTTTAGCTTCACACATAAAAGCTATCAGTGGAATACAGCTGCAGTTTGATTGCGTTTCCTTCATCTGATGAAGAAAAAGAGCTTTCATTATAGTTTCCCTCTTTATGGGGAGCCTTTTATTGTTAACGTCTTCTTTATAACATCTGCTTTTGTAAATTGCTACATAAAGAAAGGTGATTATATTAGCAGATTGCATGAGAGGAAACGGAGGAATGAGGTAGCCTGTATTGTTTTATATTTGAATTTATGTCATGTAAGGTCACGTCTCTCCTGACACAATCACTTTTAATATAATCAACAGTGCAAAACGACACTGCATCACTGTACCGCCTATACAATTATGCAATCTGCCTATAGTGCAATCTATTATGATTGTAATTGACTGGAGAAAATAATAATGGCGTAATCACGGCCTCTAATGCGCTCTGCAAGTTGTTGTGATCCCACTTTAATTTATTTAATCAACTGAAGGGACTTTGATATTGTACTCTGAGCTTGGATTCCCAGTGAGCCTGAACATGATTGTTCCCTGGAAGCTGGGATTCTGCTGTTCTATTATCTGCCTGCAGCAGTCCCACTGACTGGAAGTGAGCTACAAGACATGCTGGGCTTTGACAAACAGGTGTGGCGCTTCAAAACGCACATAATGGAGCTTGCACTGCTCCCTTGTAACCATATTGATTTATATGTAGAGTTTTATGAGCATGCATTGATTTTATCTGAGACATCAGGGAATAATCAAATCACAGCTACATATGGAGAAGCCCAAAATGAAGGTTTTATGCTTCGCTGATGTTGTGACTGTGGCGCTGGGCCACTCTCCAGTATTACTGGAAGAGTAAAGGGATTATATTTCTAGAAACTGACATCTTCTACCAGATACAGAGATTGAGGAAATCAGGTTTAGTGTACCTTAACAATGTCTTCATTGGAGGATTTGCACTGCACAAAGGCGGAGACGTCAGTGACTGCTCCGTTCATCTCTATGGAGACCATTTTGACGGGGATGGCCACGGTGCGTCCGGTCAGAATGGCCGTGTTGATAATCTCAGTGTCCTACGGAGAGAAAAAATTGACATGACATTCATGGAAACAGTGAGAGGCAGAAAGTGATTTTTCTTGGTATTTCATCAGCATCACTGATGTCCAAATTTAAACCCATTACCATCTGGGTCCTGCGCCTCACAGGTGAAACGCTCAGCGGCAGACCAGAACTCACTCTACCGAGATGTCTTTCAATGGATTTCATCAACTGACATTTTATTTCAAGTAAACTGTTCTTCCAGTAGCTGTAAGTAACTAATGGGGATGAAAATGACATAATTTGAAGAAAAAGGAAAAAATCTTAACCTTAATCATTATAGGAATCATCATTTTTTTAGAGTGGGTATCACAGCTTAAACATCCAGGCACATAAAAACACATCAATATAAATTTGATTTAAATGTTAGAGGGGTTTTTGACACAATATGAACGCCCACACTGACTCTGGAAATGCAACAAGAAGTGCTGCTGCTGCCATGATGTGTCAGAGCAAAATGTTATTAAATATGTTAAGATGAGGCGATATGACAACAAAATCTAAAATAGATTTCCCCCCAATGATTTCAACCATGTGCTTCATTTTTTTTAATCACAGACTCTTTGTGGTGTCACCCGTTGGTTTGTGGATGACAGTTTTGAAGCCTTGAGCGTCAGTTTGGTCGTCGCCATCTTGGTTTTTGGCTGGGTCAGTTTTAGGCAACCAACATTGTTTTAATTAACTCTAAGGAACTGAAAACACACTGTGAATGGACCGAAGCTGTAAGATGAAAACACGGACCTGAATCAGCAGGTAGCCGTGCCCTAAAGCATGCGCTGCTTCATGGTCTGTTTGACTCTAAATGGGACCATAATTTATTAAATGAACATCATGTTGTATTGAAGAAGACTAGAAACTAGAGACTGAGACCATCAACTCATGTTTACAATGTTTACTGAGGAAATAAATCAAGAGAGAAGTAGGATAATTTTCTATTAGACTGATATACAACCAGAGGAGTCGCCCCCTGCTGGCTGATTGACAAAATGCAACTTTAATGCTTCAGCTTTGGCTTCACTTTTCAGAGCTGGAGGTTGATGTCTTGTTTTAATTCAACCAAAAAAAGCACATTATTGTGTCTCTCTACAACAGACTGGGTTGTTAATCCCTTTGTTCAACTAAAACCAATATGAGGGAAAACTATGCATGACGAAAAGGTTTAGTTTTTTCCCTTTAAGATAATTTGTCTGGAGTTCAGAGAGAATTTCTGCTTTACTGATGTCCTGTTAGCTAAATCTGATGAATATCAAGAGAGATCAAATGGTCACAAATCTGACTAGCTGTACTCGCTGATAAATATGACCCTGGATCGTGGCAAACAAGACCAACATTGTAAGCGCATCTGCATTTTTATATTGAATGCACCAGAATGCAAACAGCCAATTAAACTACACACCAGGCTCTCAGTCCAAGCCTGAATCAATTCATTATTTTTGTGCAAATCATGTAGCAGCAAGAGGGTAACAAGTTTTCTCATTTGTGGTGCACGAGTAACCCAGGAGAGAGAGCATGGAAATTTACTGAAATCAAAAATAGCATATTTAAATTTCTGCCACTCATCTTAAAGTCTTAATAAGGGCGCAGAGCATAGGGGACTATCCTCCACAAGTAGTTCTTGTTTGTTTATTCATTGAGGGAATATAATATATACAGACTCAGCATTAAGTTTTTTTCAGCAAATAACAAAGTGTCCTTAGGCACTTTACCTCAAACACAACGACACTATGGTGCAGAGAAGATCTTGAGATGCATTCTTTAACTTTTAAAATCTTGTGTTTTAATAAATCTTCTTTTAAAATTTTAGCGTATGAAGGGAGAAAGTAAAGGAGCTGAAAACAAACGACAGTGTTAATTAAAACAATTCAGCGTGCCATGATCTTTCTGAAATTCTGCATGTTCTTGAAGCCTCTATTGTTACTCCAACAGAGCTCCTTTCAGTAAGTCCAATCAAAGCTGCATTTGCCGTTTCTGTATAATAATAATTATGCATTGTGAATGCTTTGAAAGATGGTCAGAAACACCAGTATGCTTGATGCAATCACATCACCCAGAGTTTTTTTTTTCCTCTCGGAGTAGCAAATTAGCAAATTTTTTTTTCTTTCTGAACCTTCACCATCATATCGATCTAATTCTGTGAGTCTTTTATTTGCAATCATGAAGCAAAATCTGCTCAACAAATTCAGTTACATCTGTTTTTGTTACTTAACTCAGGCAGAGCTGCTTTATTACCATGTTTGTTTGTTTGTTTTTTGGGGGGTGTTTATGAAAAATGGCCAATTTATGGGATGCGAAGTACAGCAGACCTCTGTGGATAATTGACTGGACTCTGGGGTGGAGTCCTAATTGAAAGACATCATCCCTAATGTCTCCTTGCTGGTTTGGCAGCTGGTAGCAATATACTACACAAGACACTTTACAATTGCATGTGTGCTGCTCTGGGAGCTCTAATTATGCTTACCTGAATTCAGCTTGGAACAAAAATCAGTCATCACTGCACACAGCTATCATTTCACTTAATTACTATTTTCTCGGTGAAACAGCAAAACAGCTATTAGGTAGCCTATTTAGTGGTAGTTCATATTAAACTGAATTAGTTTCTTTTCTTTTAGCAGGGCTGATGTGACACATGCACTGGGCTCCCATCATCTCAAATTATTTTTTTTCATAAATGCTCTTTCATCATAAGAGATCAAAATAGAGCAAAAAAAAATATATGAAAATAGAAATTTGTCTACCCAATAATTGTAAAAAGCAATCCGTAGATCAACTGGTTTGTCAGTAACAGTGAACACAGCAGCTGATATATTTCTAAATATATTTATAATATTATTAATATTTTTGTCAGGCCTTTGAATGTTATTACCGAAGAGTTCATCCTTGCAGTTCACTTCCTCTTTTACTATATCAGAATTTTCTGTTTTATTTGTTTAAAATGAGAGTGTAATCTCTGTTTAACAGTTTGTTAGACTAAAAAATGATTCCCTTACTGTCTGAACTATGTGTACAGCTTAGCCTAGAGACAGTAATTTGCTTATGGTTATTACCATGCCATTAAGTGTAATCCATTACTGCCTGTTGGAAGCAGAGAGGCTTTTTAGCGTGCGACGCTTAAACGCTCAGTTGAACTTCGGTTCCACCTGCTTGTGAATAATGTAAACAATACATTTTGCCAGATGTGTATATTCATGAATGCACAAAGAAATACAGCACAAAAACGTGATGTGTGAATTCAAGCTGTGTGGGGTTTGTGCAACACAAAACATCATTTTTTATTTAACATCTGGTAGCTGCCGAGGCACAGAGCAGCTAATGGAGTTGGGAAATCTGGCATAACCGCTGCCCCCCCGCCCTGCATCATCCTTCCTGTTTTCCTGCCTTTTCAGCTCGCAAAGTAATAAGAACATCCTGGGAAAGAGGGTTTTGTGTTAACACCAGTCTAAACAGTGTGACAAGCCTCAGGGATGATTTAACCTTGTGGATTTCTCCTTTCAAGCTGCAACTTCACTGGTGATTCTATAGTAATAACTGGTGTATTATTGGAGCAAAACATCTGAGCACCTACATTACACGGCTCCTTTGCTAGAAATATTAGCAAAGCATGGCTTTATTTGTAGAGTAGCATGACAAAACATCTAACAGCACAGTGTTTGTATATCAATGCAGGTTTAAGGCCAAATAAAACCGACGCCCAGGGCAGCAGCATGCAAAACAATACAGCTGCATATTGAAGCAGCTGTTATTCACTTGTGTGTTGAGCAAGAAAAATATCCAAAAAAATGTTAGAAAATGTTGTACAATTAGCACGCATTATTTGCGGATGTGCAAATTTTTACATCACAAAATGACTTCAAATCTTTTCAGTCCGTTAATGTTTTTGTACCATATTCATTCACTGATTTGTAGAACAGGATTTGTGCAATAAAATGTTGAGAAGACATATAACTGCTTTTCACTGTGACTTGAAATTAACACGTGTGGCTATTTTCTACAGCTATAAATTCCACTGTTGCAGGTGCTCAGGTGTTCTGCTCTAATAATACCTTCATATATTTCCACCCTCCTCTTCCTCCTTCCTCCTTATCTGCAGCAGGTCAACTGCAGTTGGCGAACCATCTGTGGTCTGCCAACCATAAAAAAACACCAGCTCTGTTTCCTTCCTCGTCTTCCTCAGTCAAAAGTTCCTGCAGGGGTTCATCCTAGACCTTCATCTCTGTTGCTTTGTTGTACAAAAAAACATCCTATTTGTATTTTGGAGACAGAATCCATCATTTTTATATCAGCACTTTTGTTGAAAGTCTGTTCTCCGGGAGCTCAGTAGGTGGTTTGAATCCACAGCTAACCTTAAAAAAGACAGTTATTCCACCACAGAAGGATGTCCCTGTCCTTTGCAACACTGTTCTTTCCCCTTGGCCTCCTTTCATTTTCATCTCTGTTTGAAATGCTTCACTTCTTCAACCTGAGCAGCACATAAAAAGCCGCTCAGACAGATTGGTTGATTTATGAACACGAGGTGGCCGTGTACTCCGTGCTAATTACACTACATTCTGATGCGAGGCATAAAAAAAGCATCATTTTGTACTTCAGGTATTGTATTCTTGTTAAGGACTACAAGATAAGCACCTGCTGCAGTGTCCACTCTGTAACTTTCACAGCCATTATTTCTGTTCTTCCATTCAACAATCAATCAGAGTCATTCGATAATCACTTCACACTGAAACAGCCGGACTGTTCACAGCACGGCATGCAGAGCAGGTTAAACAGAGCTGCAACTAAGGAAGCCACAAAGGCACCAAAAGTATTCACTCTTACTTTTAGACAGCGTTAACACTAGTGGCGTCATTAGGCCTATTTTAGGCTATTTTTTTTAAATATTCTTAAGCCCCCTAAATAATTTGATGTTGGTTACTTTTATTTTTTAAATAAATAAAGTGCCAACAAATTTAACATAAAGTGGTCAGAATATGAGCTTAAATAAATAATGATATAACTTTGCATTATTCATAAATCACTTAAATATCATACCCCCTTACCCCACCCCCTCAACTGAGGGCTAAGCCCCTCGTCCTTAAAACGTAGTGACGCCCCTGGTTAACACTGAAGTTAAGAGGAAGTTATGAACCTAAGCATAAGCAACAAGCAGTGTGGTGTTAAGATGAACACAAAAAAAAAAAAAACCACCAACATGAACAGACTTTTATACACAGATGAAGACATTCATTTGCCCAACCTGACGTTTAACTACAGTCGTAAAATATCTATTAATATTATAATTACTATTATTACATTGATCCTAAGGAGGGTGAGTGATGTCATTTCTTAACTTCCTGTCTGTATATCACACAACCTTCCCATTAAGCTTCTCAACAAGCTGCCACAATGATGAAGCTGGTCTGCTCTGATAAGACTGACTGTTTTCACTTCATCAATCATGTATAATGGGCTGTTACCATTGTTTAACTGTGATGTTCACCTCTTCTGGTTGGGGAGAAGCAGAACGTCAAAACTGATGTTTTGATCAAATTTATAATCCAATTAGTCACCACAGCAAAAATGATGGATTAAAGCTCATCTATCCAGGCGACCACAGGTGACCGATCTGCAGGACATCTGAAAACCAATAAATGCTGCCTGATGATGAACATTTTTCGGGTTAGTATGTCTTGTGTGTTTTTTTCTCCCGTCACTGTGCTCTCTGAATATTGAGCAGGCTGAGCTGATCTGAGATGGTCTCAAATTTAGTTCTGAAGTGATTTTTTGACTATTTATATCACTGAACAATGCCAGAGGTACTTGGTAGAATGATTGGAAGCACTCAGAGGATTCCTAAGGTGTGACAACTTTCTGGATTGATCAAACCTACCTGGGTTGTCTCTTCCTTTCTGTCTATATCAAAGCAAATATAGCCAAATGTTCTTTGGCAACACTATAATATGAACCATCATTTATAAATGACAGTGGGCATAAAGAACCAGAACCAGGACTGCTACTGTTCGTCCATAGGGACCGAAAAAAAATCATCACAAAAATCCCGAGTTTTAATATAGTAAACTATCATTTTATATATACCTATTATGATGAGTGCAACAATTAACTTAAAATAACAGAAAATACTAATAATTAGGAAACAATATTAATTCCATTGTTAGTTAATAGTGAAACAGATTTACTACATTTTAATATACTATCAATATACTATTTATTAATAATAATGGCCATTATGAAGCGTTACCTCTTCTTTTTACAGCGACAAGGAAGATAAGATATTCTGGTAACACCTGTCTCCGTTTAGTCGAGAGTGCAGCTAAAAATCATTAAAATTATCCAGAAACATAACCATTTAGCCACTGATCTCTATTTAAAGTGGCCAAAGGGGGCAAACAGTGACAGGAAAAGCACTAATAGCTCCTGCCATCTTGCCTCTGAATGTAAATTCCACAATACAAAGTCACACAGGCAGAAATCTAATTTTGCGACGCAGCTCAACACATCTGGGTACAGGACGCATGCTAATCCCAAATTTCAAAGGGACCAAATATATGAAGTGAACATCATGTTGCAACAGATGTTCAGAACAGCAGCCCAAGTGTATTTAAGGCTTTAGGTGAAGAACAGTCGTAATCAAATAGATGCAGGCGAACGTGCTGCTGACCTCTCACTTCCTGAAAGGTCTCGATCATGTTGCCGCCCTCAGAAAAACACACATTCAGCAAACTGATGCACATTTACTCCTCCAGTCCACCTGCATCCAGTGCTATACAGCACGCACTGTAAACTTTAATGAGCAAATATCACGTTGCTTTGGATTTTTTTCACTCAAACAGAAGAGAGGAAGGAGGCAGGTTTAGGCATAGCCAGCAGGTACTCAGCACCTCGTCTGATTAATTTCCCTTTGTTCCCATAATCTGTTTACTACCTTCACTAATTGTACCTTTCACAAGGCAAAGAGACGAGCTCCAATTAAAAGAGTATTAGATACTAAGTGCTTCAGGATCGGTTAACTTTCTTAACAATCAGCGATCATTGTAGAGAGGGTAGATTTACTAATCTGTAGATTTACAGATTTACTTGTAATGACGATCTGTCTCTATTATGTCTGATACATGATATTTATTTTCACAGCACAGGCTGACTTAAACAAATACATTCAAGGGTATAAGGTATATATTTTTTGATCAAGTCGACATTAAATTTTGCTGTTTCCATTCAGCTTTTCTAATGTGATGCTTCCACGAAACCAGCACTTTAGTGTGGTTGCTTGAAGGATTTAACAGGAAACGAAGCTCATACGTGATCAGACCCACTCATGTATTCTCATCATCAGTCTCACATTTTGTAAGCATAAGGCAAAAATCTACTGAAAATGGACAATTTTATTTCAAACAAAAACATTTCAGTTTCTATGGTTTTGGCGTTGAGTTTTATAATAATGATCATCACTCACCATGGCCAGAGGGATGATGGCCTGGATATCTCGCTGCACCACCGTCAGCTCCGTCACAACCTTCTCTGAATCAGGAGGTGGGTTCTGCCCCTTGTAGTCGATGTTCCAGTTGATCCTTCTGGTCACGGAGAGGCTGGTGAAGTTCTCCATCTCGAAATCCAACTGCATCACCTCCACGTTTCCCAAAACGTCCCTGCCAGACCATAAAAACACGCAGAAAACAGAAAATGTCAGTTACAGCAACATATTCATTCATTCGTCATGTATTTAGAATATGAAATAATAAGGGGTGTAGTGGTTAGCACTGTCGCCTCACAGCGAGAAGGTATCGGGTTCAAATCCCGGCCCGGGGCCTTTCTGTGTGGAGTTTGCATGTTCTCCTCGTGTCTGCGTGGGTTCTCTCCGGGTACTCCGGCTTCCTCCCACCATCCAAAAACATGCATGGGGATTGGGTTAATTGCCTAATTTAAATTGACCGTAGGTGTGAATGTGAGTGTGAATGGTTGTCTGTCTCTATGTGTCCTGTGATGAGGTGGCCACTTGTTCAGGGTGTACCCTGCCTTCCGCCCTAAGACAGCTGGGGTAGGCCCCAGCCCCCCCCGCGACCCTATGAGGATAAGTGATAGAAAACGAATGGATGGATATTTTAGAAGGAAATATACAAAAATGTACATGTTCTAATTCATAGCAATAACCACTAATGATAATAACACCATTTAATTCCCTTCATCATAATATCGTGTGAAAATCATTTCCTTGTACATTATTTTAAACTTGTTTTTGCTTGGACATTAAAAAGATAAACGACAAGAAATTCCAATTATGAAATTGACTGGATTGTTTGTAATTATTAAACATCCCAGTTTGTGAGCTCTTTTTGAAGTTTTGACATGAAAGAAGCTTCAGAGTGTCTGTTATGTATTAAGAATACATGATGTTGGTATAAATATAAAAAGGGCAATAATTTCTTTTATTTTCACCAGGATGACAGCGGAGTGATGCGCTTGTACGAGTGGTCCTATGGTCTGACTTATTCTAATTATTGCTCTTATTGAGAAACAAAACAGATGTTCTATTCTACATCTGCATATCTGAAGACGTGTCCATCAGTGGAACATGAAATAAAATCACAAAGGCTGTATCTGATGTGATAATGCATGCTTTAGAAAATAACGTCAGAGCTTTACTGTTTCAAAGTGAAGTGACAGCAGAGCTCAATGTACAGCATTTCCATTGATCACAGTGTTCTGGTTCGATCATGAATCAATATCCACCAGAGAAGATTTCAGAATAAAAGCCAGCATCTCCAGCTTTCAGTGCAGTGTAATCAATGTTGTGCATTTAGTCACAGATGAAATGATAGTCGTAGTGTTTCACTCTGAACAGCAGCCTCAGAGTGATCGGTAGCTCCGAACAGGATGACAGCATCTTAAAGGTCACAGTTTACTACTTGAAGCTTCACGACTGACCTCCCTCCTGAAATGTTACTGTTCTTTTCTCACATAAATCTCATTACTTGATGTGAAAAAAAAACAGCAAAAATGACCGCAGTGATATTCAGGTTGTGACGTCAACACAAAACCCGTGAAGAGACGATCCACCATCACTGTTAGAGGTTTTGGTTGATGTGATTTGGTTGTCCAGCTATTATGATAAGTGGTTTGGGTTCACACCTTTCCTGATTAAATGAAGTCAAGGTGAAGAAGCTGGAACTCTGCTAAAGCATGTCCCAGTATGAATCTTTCAGTTGTGATGCAATTTCATACCTTTAGTGCATTAATCCTTTTATCAACCTTTTTTTATACGAATCCTTCTTACTTGAATCTAACAAACGATGGATCAGTGCACCATCAAGTGCTTTTGCTGCAGTAGTTTGGTTTTGAGGGATGTGCAAGGCCAAAAATGTGACCTCATGACACACTATGTCATGATGCTGTAAAATTGATTCGTCTCACCATGAAATCCAGCCAACACATAAATAAATTATTAACTCTTTGACGTATTTCAACGTCATTTAAAATCCAACGTTTGAGTGCCATCGATGTCATAATACATCAAAGTGGTTTTTCAGCAGCAGGTCGCCGATCGCAGTCTGTGAGTAATTTTGGGGCTTCTGGGAGATGTAGTCAGAGCATAAAGAGATGGTATACACCATAGAGGTCAAAGCAGGAAGTGGAGACGATCGAGATTAGAGAGTAAAATGGATGGATTCTGGAGAAAAAGTGTTTTTTGGTGGGAGTGGCCTCTACTGTCTGATAAAACAAGAATGGAACAAGGTAAAAACAAACATTTTTTCATGCTGAAATAGTCTCTTCTTTCATTTGAGCTATTCAGTGTTTTCAAAGTCATAGTAAAAAATATTCTGTGGGTCTTGAAATCTGACTCAAAGTGGACAAAAATGCAGGCACAAGGCACTTCCTGTTTTTTAAAACAATATATAAAATAAAATATATAAAAATATTTAACACAAAAAGACCACCTTTGCCTTCCCTGTTTTATTAAAACTAAACATCCTAAAATGTTTTTAGGCTTGTAATGTTTTATACAATTAAGACAGAAATCACAAAGTAAAGCTAATTACTCAAATATAAACTTTGCAGCAGACTGGCTTGTTCTGCTACAGCGTCATGTCAGACATCTCTTCTCATAATTCATTTATTTGTGCATTAGTGAAAGAATGTAATCTGACATTAGATTTATTTATCTTCCTATTCCTCCTAGTTTTTCCATTTATGCTCCAGGCTGCTGTGAAGAGAGACGCTAAAACTGATGAGAAGTGACAGTTTTCTAATGGCATTCCTGCTTACTTAGATGGAGTTATCACATGCTATGAATTAATCAGTGATTGTCTCTGGATGAAAACTGTGTGCAGGTCTTGTCAATAAACAATCAGTGCTCCTTAATCTTGCTAGATTTCTTCTTTATTCTTAAAGTCAGAGTGTCGAGCTCGTGCAAGGGGACTGCAGTTTTGGTTCTGCCTCTCACTTTCAAATAACCGTAATTGCACTGGCTGCAGATTTGCTTCTGACCAATCAATAGCTTTTGGTAACCTGATTGCCGCGGTGGTCGTTGTGCACATGACATGTTTGATCTTTCTGCAGTGCAAAAGCTTCAGCTGGGATCTGTGTTTTACTAGTGCAAAGATATCCGTGATGGCGAAGCGATAACAGGCCTCCTGTTATGAAAATCCTGCTTGTTGGCTTTTGTAATCCAACATGGCGAAGGGACAAATTAAATCCCTCTCCGCCCAGAGCTCACCTTTCCAAGCGCTCTCCGCCTGTCCTTCACCAAAGTAAAGCAGCCACCCCACCATTCAGTCTGAGAGCCTTTTAATGAAAGCCGGATCAAACCATCTGCACAAGCCTCCACCCACAAATGGTTCCTCTCAGGAACATCGTGATGAGATCTCAGCCTATTTGTCTCGACATCACTCAGTGAAAACAAACACCCCCGTCTGTCTGTGTCACAGTGAAGCTGTCATCAATACGGCCCACTGCAGTGAGTGCATGTACCGCCGACATGCTTCACAATGCACACTGAGGTGAGAGGGGTGCTCTTTTTATCAGAGGAGGAAATTGTGAAGAATTGATCTGAAAGCCCCTGAAAAAAGCAGAAAAATGACATTTCCTCTTCATTTTTCATGCAATATATCACAGTTACATTTGGCATTTTGACATGGTTTTTCAGACTTAGAAGAAGAGATTTTTTAGGAAAAATCTCATCACTGTCTGTCTGCATGACATGACCTCTGACCGATTTCTGTTTTAGGTTTCTTTCTTTTTACATTTCCAAACCCATGACAGTTTTTACCCTAATTGGTAAGCGTTTTCCTCTCCACAGCTCCAGCAACTGCTGCGTTAAAGAATTATGTCTTATTACATTTCCTTAGGGTATGTCAGTGGGATTACAGGGTGACCTTTTCATCATAATAATAAATTATACATGTGTTATCTAATTCATGTCACTCGAGTCCAGTTCCCAAGGTTTCAGAGAAAAAAGTAATCATCTCTCCACAAGGAAATGTTTCAGTGTTTTTTTCCCTGTGCTCCATTCTACATTATCTTCTATTATTAAAATGCACAATTTAAATATTTCATGTAACTTTTCCTGTCAGATTTCATAATACAATAAAACAATAAGCTTATTTAAGAAAAAGATACATATATATAAACATAAAGGTGTTTTTTCTAACAAAGTGGTTTGTGAAACTTAAATAAGTGATTTCATGCCAGAGGAGGAGAGGAAGTACACATGGATCAAGAAAGTCCTGTCTTGTCTCCATTAAGTTAATGATGCACCGTCCGTCTGTACAGCACAAAGCATATACTTTAAAAGCTGTAGCTTGGGGCTTTTTTCTAGAGCTCAGGGGGGATTTCGTTCTTTGATCAGAGGTCTGTTTGAACTGATTAACAGGGAGAGTTCATTGCATCAAAGCCCTGCAAGGCACAGTTACAACAGACAGTGTGCACAGAGGGCTCAGAGTGGTCCAGGCTGAAGTCAGAGTCCATGAGACTGGACCTGGGGGTGTTTTATTAAAATAAAGTAAATTACATCTTCTTACCGAGAGTGAGATCACATTAAGCTTCACACTCACACTGTGAGTTAAGTACCAAGCTGAAGTCAGTTAGCCTAGCTTAGCATGACACCGTTCAATGTAGAAACACATAAAGCTTTGTTTTAGTGTTTTGACCAGTGGCACTTTTGGAGTCTCAAACTTTATTACCTCCGCCAAAACTGATCCATTTTTGGTGATCGGATCTGATTCAACGCACCACCAAAAATGAATCAGTCTAAGTTAGGACACTTCCAGCCAATCCTGAAAAATGTGTCAAAAACCGTCCATAACTTTTTGAGTTACTTTGCAAACCAACAAACAAACAAACAAACAAGCCCTGGTGAAAACATAACTTCCTTGGTGGCGGGGGTAACTAAATAAATTAAAAAAGTTGCTGCCGCTGCCTTGGTGGAAGTTTGCGCTGAGCGCTTTTCTAGTTTTTCAATTATGTTGAGGTAACAAAACTACATGGCTAGATTAGGTTTTGTGTTATAGTAAGTATTTTACTTTTGGACATGAACAGCAGTCATTTAGCAGCAATTAACTCTTTGAGTGGCATTGACGTATTTATACGGCATTTAAAATCCAACGCTTGAGTGCCATTGACGTATATACATATACATCAGTGGTTTTTCGGTGGCTGGCACAAGAGGGCACTCTCACACAGCCTGTGAGTAATTTTGGGGCTTCTGGGATTTGTAGTCAAGGGGTAAAGAGATGATATACGCCACAGAGATCAAAGCAGGAAGTGGAGATGATCGAGATTAGAGAGCAAAACGGTCAGATTCTGGTGATTTTTGGTGAAACTGGCCTCTACTCTACCTCTGATAAAACAAGAATGGAACAAGGTAAAAACAAACACTGTTTTTGAGAGTCTCTTCTTTCATTTGAGCTATTCAGTGTTTTCAGAGACATAGTACAAAATATTCTGTGGGTCTTGAAATATGACTCACAATGGGCAAAAATCACTGGCACACTGTTTTAAAAAACAACTGGCACTCAATGAGTTAATGTAAATAGCCCATAAAGGACATTTCCTGTACAGAAACAGAGAAAATGTTTTCTTTTTATGTGACTCAAATGTCAGTGATTATGGGGCAGCTTGAAAATGAAATGAAAGAAATAAAAAAAAATCAGAATATAATGCAAAGAAAATCGGCCACTGTGGTTTTAGATGCGTCTAGTTTACACTCTGATTCACTGTTTGTGCCTTTAATAGATATTTAATATGGAACATTGAGGCGGAATAATCATTCTCACCTTGAACAGATTATATGAGAGGGGTTTATTTCTGTCCTGCAGAGGTCGTTTTTTTTTTTTTCGGGGGAGTCAATATTGGCACTTTAAAAATGTTCCCCGAATCATTTTTCTTGTTTCATCCCTTGTTTAACATGAAATTACTCAAAGCAAAAAAAAAGACTCATCTTATAAATGATAGGTGGTTTCTGTTGTCCTGACTGCGACAGTGGAAATGCCACAGCTCTTTCACGAACATTATTCATTTGAAAGCCATTGACCGCGATCAATAATGCATCGGTTGATGTGGTGTTATCAACGCTGCTGCTGCTGCCAGAGTGGGACTGTTCCAGATGGAGGACTCCAGAAGAATAAATACCCTGAATAATTCCAGCTCTGACTGAAGAGTGATTTGATGAAGAGACGCAAGATAAGGAAAGAATAATAAAGAGGGGAGAGTGATGAAGAGATCAGCAATGTGCCCAGAAGGGAAAACACTGTCATCTCATTTCCTCAGTTTCAGGTAACGTTGAGTAAACAAAAGCAGATGTTCAAACAGAATTAGTACTCAGATGTGTTCACCAATGAGATGCAGGATGAAGCTGCTCTCTAGATTTGTCTTTTTTCAGGGAAGTGTGTGTGTGAGGATGCTTTAAATAGTACTAATACTTGTATGCTGCTTAAATCTTAAATAAAAAGACATGAATGAGAACAATTATTTAACTTAGAAAACATATTAGAGGTCTGCTTATTACTGAATTGAATTGGGTAATTAGGGGAAGAATTGTCTTGAGAATTTGTATATTTTTGGGCTCATTACTGTGAAGCCTCGGAGTCTTCGGCTGCTGGATAAAGCTTCGTCCTGCAGTATCCACATAAACAGGAAAGAAAATAGGACAGGATATATTTTGTTTGGGTATTTATTTGATGAAACTGAAGGTGGTGGAAGTGTGATGACATAAAGCAAACCATTGAAAAGCTTGTGACATGTGTGGTCTATGCGTGTCAGTTTTTGTGGCTCCCTTTGATCCTATCATGTTAAATTTATTTGAGATAATCAAGTCTGACATATATGCAAAACGCTATCATTAAAGCTATATTCTGTAATCCTGTTCAGAAACACTTTTTGTTCTACTGGGTGAAATGGTCCTTCTACCCTGAGAGCAATCAATACATTATGTGTTCAGAAAAAGGAAGGAAAAGAATCAGACCTCTGTGGCAGCTGCAGGACTGTAAAAACTCGTATGGAAAGTCCGTATGGAAAGAACCAATCAGATGCCTTCATGTCTCGTCCTGCTCACACCCCTCTATGTCCCTCCCTCCTCCCCACTGTTTCCAGAAATATCCAGCACACTCCTCTGCAGAAATACAGAGTTAGCAGGAGAATCTGTTCTGTAGGGAATAATGTCAGAGAAAACTACTACTTTTGTAGCACATATTAGCCCGATGCTAACATTAGCTTATCTGTGGGTGTAAGTGTGTCAGTGCTGCTTGTATTGAAGAGGTTATAGGATATAACATATTGATCATATTGCCAGTCACAGTCTCCAGTGTCTGCATTATAAATGATATATTGGCTCTGAACGGGACGTTTTACAACTGTAGTGATGTAGCATAACAGCTCTCCCTGTTGAATCCTACTGTCAGATGTTCAAGTTTGAGGGGGCGTGGCTTTGGAGGAGGGGGTGGGGCTTAAAGGAGGCTGAGAGGAGGTGGCACTTTCAAATCTTGCTAGCTCTCTTGGTAGCTCTCTAACGTCACAGACTATAGCTTTAACTGTTGCAAAAACTACTCACACCATGGAAGCTGTGTATCGTTTATCAGCTCACTCCCAACTTCGGTGCCCATCGGCATCTGATCTCGACACACAGTTCATTTTATTTAAACGCCTACTTTTATTTTTAAAGATGCAATGGTCACACTGAAATGTTTACAAAGTGGTTTTAAGTTGAGGCAACCAATAGTGCTTTAATTCAGGGAAAGAAATCAGCTTAAATGGTGCCCCTTTTTCTGGTAGAGTCACACTTTATTTTCATGAACAACATTAAAATAAAGTTCACCACAAATCAGAAAATGCGCAGTAATATGCTTTTGAAACATTACGTTAACCTTGAAATTCAGCTTCAATTTTGCCACAAATAAAGACTTCATGCAAGACTCTAAACAACCTAAAATACAAGTAATGTGAACCAATTTCACAACAGTACAACACTATTTTTTTACCTCATGCGAATGAAGCATCAGAAAGTGACTCTATAACTTCAGATACCTGTTGTTTGGCTGTTATATAGGTAGACCCTGAATTGAAAGGCTTTTTGACAAAATGCAGCATGACACACTGTTTCTCTATCCATGCTTGACCCCCTACTGGACGTTTCACACATGGTGACAAGGTGGCAAAGATTACATGACACGGGTCACTAAATATAGCAAGAAAGGCTGCCACGAAGGCACTAAGAAGTAAACAAGAGAGGAATGGTGGTTTTCTTTTCCAGGTGAGGCTGCAGTGCCTTCTGTCTGTCCACAGAGACACAAATATTTAGACCAGCGGTTGCTATTGTCTCCAAGGCTTGGTGATAAGCAGCCTAACTCCCACTGCTTCAGCTCTTAATGAATTGAACACATCACATATTGTGATTTATGGCTGTAAATTTTTTGTTGTTCCCTCTCAGTGGAACCAGCTCAAAGGCAGACTGAACTGCACCTGAATAAAAAACAACCATGACCAAAATGTGATTGATGCTCACTGTTTTAAGGTACAAGCAGCCAGTTAAAGGACCAGTTCACCTACCCACAGAGGCATCCATGCATAATGAGTTTTTATTTGCAGCACCTCAATACAAAAGAGATGAAACTGCATCGCGGTGAGTCTCAATAAGCCATAAACTGACTCTCAACAGTTTTCATTTCTACCTCTGCCTCTTCTAAATAGTCCCTGAGAAACCACTGGTGATGGAAAGAAACGTCAAAAGAAACTTTTTTTTTAAAAAACTATATTTCATTGTAGTGAGCATCAAATGTTTGCCTCCATTTCCAGTTCACAATGATTGTTTTGGATCAAAGGTGCATATTATCTCTGACAAAAGGTGCCGGGCAAAGTTAAGCCGACAAATATCCAGCAACACGTAACAATTTATGAAAGTTACATATATCCAAAATAAACTTCCATCTTCACAGGAAACAATTTGCATTAACATGGATTAGATTATTATCTAGAAATCTAAACTATAGACATATTTTGTGGGACATATAGTGCATTACTTTCCGCTACAAACAGCCAGAGTGGAGACAGATTTGCCAAAATCTGCACTAAAAACACTAAATCTCGACATACCACTTATTTTTGTCATGTTAGCTTTGTAATTTTGGGTAAATTGACCCTTTAAGCTGCCTGCAAATGTTGGGCTGTATTCCTAAAAGCAGTCTAACAAAGGCATCAATAGGCAGTACGCCATTTAGACTACATTAAGCTTGCAAATCACTTAGCAATTCTAGTTTCACTATTAACATAAAGTTGCATTTACCGTAGAATCTGCCCAGACAGAGTCCATTACGGTCCTGTCAGACCCTACAGGACTGTGATTAGGTGTTTTACTCCTTTGAGGAACTTAGTATAATTACTGCTCTTAGACAGGATCTCATCTGAGAGGTATTTTAAAGCCTGCAGTCAAAATCGTCTACCTCATCACTCCACGCAGACTGAATTAACAGCAGATGTAGTGAGACTAAGCAGATAACATCTCTGTTCATTTAACTTTGTGCTATAAAGCAGAGGGTGCTTTAGTCACTGCTGTGGACCAGAACTGTATTTTATCTTCTGGAGCTTCTGGGGCATTTACACGGAACGGTGTATATGCTTTTAAAAGCTGCCTTTAATCACAGAGTGAACTATGACTGTTACACGCAAGGAAACCTTTCTGGCGACCTTTTGTCCATTGTTAAGGAAGACAGATATGGTTGTCTCTGTGTGGCAGGGGGGAGAGCGGGAATCAACAGCTGCAGCTGCAGTGGATGGCTGGAGAGGCGCAGTGTGTTTAGGCCCGGGGCTGTTGACTTACCCCTGTTTGACTGCTTTGTTCTTGTTCACATCAATGGTGGTGATGGAGTGCTTGGCGCCAGACTGAACCTCCCAGTCCACCTTCCACTGGGCGTTCTTAGACTTGGTCTCCAGCAGGTTCACCCCTTTCTTTGCTTTGACCCTACAGGAAATGGTGAGAGGAAAGAAGAACCGGTCGAGTTAATTTTATTAGAGCTGGCTGATTTATGTGAAAGGTCAGAGGTGAGCGGCCTCTTGTGTGCAGCAGTCGTCCGCCTCACGTCGCGTCATGGTAAAAGCAAATGCACAGATGAATCAATAGCAGAGATGAACAAAGATGACAGTGCAATGATACATGAGACGGCTTGGACTACCTCAGGTCACAGTGTCCACTATCTTGTAAAATCCAATCTCCCATGCTCTATCCAGCATCCACAGGCATTTATGAAGTATTATTAACCACTGACATCTGAAAGCTTCAAAAGTCTGTCCCATGCTTTGGGAAAACACTTAAACCCACTACAAATGGGGCATTTCTTTGAAATAGCAGATTAATTCATGTTGGATTTGCCAAAGACATCAGGATACTTTATTGATTCGGAGGTGAAATCCTCCTCTTTACTGCACAGGCAGGTCAAGGTAAGCTACAGAACAGGGACCTGGATCTGATGGAGATTCACATTATTTACTCAAGGACACTTCAGCAGGGAGGATGCTTGAACTGGGAATCATTTCATACTCACAACAGTCTCTTAGTATTCCAGGTGTTCACATCAAATCTACAAGAGTTACACCATATCTAGGGAGTAAATAATACCTAACATACATGTGTAATCTTTCAAACACGTGCGTTTTCGCTCACAAACCTGAATACAAACACATACATGCACACACAAATGCACTGACGACAACTGTTATGCAAGAAACTGCATAAATCTGCAGATGTATGTTCCACTCACAAAACAATAAATCTACATGTTCCCAAACCTGTCTGCTGAGAGAAGAGAAGCTAAATATCAGGAGTAACCTCCAGCTCTGAAAAGTGAAACCAAGCTGACATCTTAAAGCTTCATCCTCTCTCTCAACCAGCAGGGGGCGACTTTTCTGGTTGTATATCAGTCAAATAGAAAATGATCCTACTTCACTCTTGATTTTATTCCCTCAGTAAACATTATAAACATGAGTTTACAGTCTCTAGTTTCAAGTCTTATCTTTAACAATGTGCTTTCAAAGTCAAAGTTAACTGTCTGAGTGGCACTGATATATTTATACGTCAAAGTGTTTTTTCAGCAGCAGGCACAAGAGGGCACTCTCACACAGCCTGTGAGTAATATTGGGGCTTCTGGGATTTGTAGTCGAGACATAAAGAGATGGTGTACACCACAGAGATCAAAGCAGGAAGTGGAGACGATTGAGATTAGAGAGCAAAACAAACAGAATCTGGAGAAAAAGTGGTGATTTTGGTGAAAGTGTCCTCTACTCTACCTCTGATAAAACAAGAATGTGAACAAGGTAAAAACAAACATTTTTTGTCATGATGAAATCGAGAGTCTTTTCTTTCATTTGAGATATTCAGTGTTTTCAGAGACATAGTACAAAATATTCTGTGTCTTGAAATATGACTCAGAATGGTCAAAAACGCTGGCACAGGGTACTTTCTGTTTTGAAAAATGACTGGCACTCAATGAGTAAATTGTAACATTTTTGTCACTTAGAAATGTGTGGGTGGCACTTCGCTCCACCCTCTGGTGTCACTTCTGGTTGCAAAAAAACAAAATGGCGACGGCCAAAACGCCACAGCAGTCCACAAACCACTGGGTGACGTTACAGTGAGTATGACCACGTCTTATAGACAGTCTGTGGCAGATAAAGAGGTAGGCTGATAGATCAGCTGTCCTGACATCCAGAAAACATTTTCCCATTTCTTAAATAATGGTCAGGCTTTGACTGATGGATTTAGACATGGAGCTGATACATCATTGGTTAAAATTCAATGTGTTAATAGTGTAAATGAAGTAACCAGGCTTTCCGAGGATAAATGACTTTTATGATAGTTCACCTTAAACCAAGATGCTGTTCAAATCACTGACGAATAATTTGAAATTTCCTGTCAGCTGGGTAACAAACGAGCTCTGGCAGCTGTCCTTTGTGACTTTACCTTGATGTGCTATTATGATGCCCTCTGACAGAATATAAAACAGCAGAGAGGAAAATCAGAAGCACTTATTATTGCGATTTCGGGTTATTTGACCGCAGAGCCACGCCCGACTCCTGCACTGATGCATGATGGGAACAGGCGGCCCATCCACTGACATGCACAGCAAATACACATCATTGATCTGATGGTTTCATTTTCATGAAACACAAGACACAGATGAATTATTAACATATTTGGGTTTTGTCTGTCTGCCTTGATGCTTTCCAGACAATTCAGTAAAAATCAGAGTGGAAGCGAATTTAATGTTCAGACCAGTCACCAGAATAAAATGTTGACATTGTATGTTTCTGCAAACCATAATTTGCTATTTCTATATACATGTTTATCAATGTTATAGTGTTTTAACAGTTTTTGGTGTTTTCACTGTCTCAAAAATGCATTCACTATTTCCCTTGGGTTATAAAATAGTAAAGTAAGTTACCACCCTCCTCTCAGACTCCATCAGGGAAATTATGAGCACCACTTGCTGCTTTCCTGCAGACAAAACTCTGGGGATCGTAATGATTTTTCCTGGTTTACAGGACAACACAGTGTCGTATTTCCATTCCCGCCATGCAATATCTGAATATCCACCCTTTGTCTGCACAAACTCGCTGAAAGCATTACCTAATATTTTTTTTCTTCTTCCCAAGTGTCTCATTTACATTCGGCTGACGTCGTCCAGATCGTTCCATTTATTTCTTTGACAGATAAAAATTTGGAAGTCCTGCTGAGGTGTTTCTATTTGCTATGCTAACCTGCGCTCAGTGCATCGGCCACTCATCCATGATTTGTGAAAGCAATTGACTTTCAGCTGAAAGCCGTCTCTTCTTCTTCAGAACAGACACACAGCTCGAACACAATCTGCGTTTTAATCCAACCATGAGTGTTCTCAGTTTGCTGCTGATGGTATTAAACAATGAGCTTATTATAACCATTAACTGAGCATCAGACATCAAGTCAAAGGTTTGGATTTTGCTTCTTGCACCAGTTGAACCTACTGTACTCACAGCTGTTTCAACACATCCTGCAAACTAAACGACTAAATTACACATGAATATGATCTGAGAGTATCCATCATGATCATGTGGAACCGATTGAACTTCATAAAATCCTTCCCCAGAGAGCCGTGTCTGGTACAAAGTGATGCATTTCACCATTCCTGTTTGTCTGAAATAAACAGAAGAAGCAGTTCTCACAGGTTGCAGCTTCTGGAACATTGTTTCTTGTTATTGCATTGTCTTCTTTCATCAAATCTCCCACATTAGAGGAAATACAGTAATTATCTGATACAGCACCATCAAGAGGAGATGAAACAGAAATATGTAATGTTTAAGAAATCACCCTGATCAAGTGCGCTGCCTTTGATGTGAGTTGAAAAGGGAGAACGTACCCTCAGACTCTCACTAAATGAGGTGACCCAGTTGCTACTTGATCATGGGAGCTTGTAAAAGTACTGATCATAGGAGATGATAATTACACATTAGTGTAGGGCACAGTGGTCAGAAAGCAACCCTGGCGAGTAATACTTACACGTATTTGTATTCATTACTGACACTCATCAGCAGCGTATAAAAGCTACCACATATTCATATCATAATCTTTTTTAGAGAGCCCACATATTGTACCGAACAGTTTTTAATCAGACTTTTTCACAGACTCTGCTTCATTTTTGCACCACAAATGAGAGGGTTTGAAGCATTACCCACAGGCGCGCCACATGAATCAGGCTCCCGCTGAACAGTGTTAATGCTGATTAATGAAAGAGCATTGCAAATGGAAAAGCCGTACAGCAGTAACAGCAGTAATACACGCCCAAATTCTCTGAATCTGTGTGAGTCGTCCTGCTGCTGCAGGGAAAGTGGAGAGGCAGTGTGAGCCACTTCAGCTAAGACAGAGCTATTTCTTACTCATTCCTCACAGATGCCTTCTGCCATGGCAACACCTATTAGACTCCGAGTTGGCAGGCGGACTGCTAAACAGGAGAGCTATTGGTCAACACATTTCAGGCCAGATTTCTGAGCTGCCTGTTCCTGCTACCTGGGGTTAGTTAGCCTGGTGTTTAGTGGTAAAGTAAGCACTGTCCCACAGCGCGAAATGACGACAACACGGTGCAATCAATCACTGATCAATACCAAAATAGATTCAACAGCTGCTGTGATTTTGTAGTCTGCTATCAATACTGGTTTTTACAGTACAGTACAATACAGTGAGGGCCAGAATCTGGAAGGGAAATCATGTCAGACTGGAGCTGTGAGACTCTTTTAAACATCCAGCTGTCCAATAAATGCATTTTAACTGCTGAGCACAGACTGGTGTTAAAGGTGCAGCATGTCAGATCTGGACACATGTAGCATTTCACCTCAAGTGGCTAAATCTGAAATGACAGTCAAAAGCCGCCTGACTGTGTGTTTACTGTGCTACCAACACTTTCACAGACTGTTTATCAGATTAAATCCAGAGTGAGGGGCGAGTTTCGTCCTCTCCACTAACAGGAAACTACTCTGTCTTTAGGGCGAGATCAGGTTCCAGGAGAAGGAGCTGTGGTGTCGGGGGTCTGATCCAGGAGGGCTTCCATCATCATCATGATCATCAGCAGACTTCCTGCTGCTGCTGTTACACAGGTTAGACCTCATAAACAAACCATCACAGCCCCAGACTAAACCCGAATTTCCACTGGATGTGGAACGAAGCCGACGTCCGTCGAGGTACTTCGACATCCTTCGACCGTCAATGCCCACCAGATCTGCCTGCTGCGGCTCCGCCGAACAGCTGGAATCGCGAGAACGAGATCTCTCTGACTAACGAGATCTCACGAATTCACGTACAATCGTGCGATATAGCGGGTTATAGCGGAACATCAGTGAAAGAGAACCACCCTGTGTCCACTTCATGCGCCGTGCTATGACGTCCAACAAAAATAATAGCTCTGTCGATTTGTTTCGGCACGTCGGCGTCATTCCACATCCAGTGGAAATAAGGGTTGAGAATATTGCTTCTCCTCTCTGCAGCTCTTCACCAGGGGCGGTCTTTGTGGTTAGGCGGCCGCCTGGGGCCCCACAAAACTGCCCCCAAAATAGGGGCCCCCAGAGCAGTTGCTAACTCCCCATACAGCTGGTAGTCTATTTGGGGGCCCCTGGACAGTGAGCCCCATCCATTGTGTTAATAAATGGTGATTTTGTATGTTTAAATAAGATGCAAAAACAACACAATAAAATACAGCGAAATACAGAAGCCGTGCACACCCCCTCCCTTTCGCCTTAAAATGGAATATTCCATCCATGCCATGAGCGTGAGACAACTGTTCCAAAACATTCGCCACGTTCAAAATGTGCACATCTGCGCAGCACAAACGCAGAGCAGAGAATTACAGTGCATTCAGAATGCTTTGTGATCACACAGTGCTGATATGTTTTACGCTAAATTCTGTCCTGACACATTGCACCATTAAAGACACCACCGCTCCACTCAGAGTGCTTGTCTTCATTACTTCATGCTCTTTGCTCTTCTTCCAGCCTCCTGGCCTCTGCAGCTCACTGTGCCTCCATGGTGAACTCATACTTGAGTTTGGACAGCTCTCCACTGGGCACAGAGGCCTCATGACCCATTTGCTGCCAGAAATTATGTCAGCTGCCATGCCACACACACTGTGATTTAATCGAACTGTCTTCTGTTAATAAATAAAATATGCAAACTAGAATTAAATCAAACCATAGCTCACAAGTCTTTAATTTTCCCTTAATGGCCCTTTTAAAGAGTATTTATTGAACACATTTGAGCAGAACGTCCCCACAGGCGACATAATGTGGCTGACTGCAAACGTGAGTGAATTTTTAGACGTTAATCACTTCAAATCTCGACAATGAAATACAATTTTAATAGTCTAACCTACATATGCCTACAGTATATGAATAATCTGACTGTTCACTGTAAAAAGAGCCATTTTACAGACTGATGTGTTCAAAGACTTTTCTGTACATACATACCACCAGTGGGACATCTGCCCTAATAAAGGGACAGGACCACTCCACATGGATTGCACAACATAAAGTATACCAGCATGTCGCTCCACAAATTTGACATCTGTGATAGAGATTTATTTCATACGCTTTGGAACTGCTCCTTTCTGGAAGAATTTGAAATACATCACAATATCTTCAGATATTATAAATGAAAAAAACAATCATCTGACCCCAGGGTCCAGATGTGAGGATGCACACAAGGACTTAATGTGACCCACAGCAAGAAAATACTTGTCATGACTCACAGGCAGAGCTAGGGAAAGGATTAGTCTACAAACTGGTAAGCTGAACATCCTGTTTCACATATGCATTGTTTAAATGAATGGACATCCCATAGCGTACAGGTGAATAGAGCTGGTACAGGTTGAGGAGGGAACTTGCAGTTAAGAAAACATATTTGGCTTCATTATAGATTAGGAAATCTATCCCACTTTAGAATTGATCAGACACAATAATTCTTGTAAAGTGTTGCGTTCCTTGTCTGGATATAAAAGCTGAAAACAAATCCATTCCATTCACAAATCCAATCCAATCCAAAGCAGAAATTTATCAAAAATGCATTAAGTAGCTTGTTTTATATGTTGTCTCGTTGATGGTGGGATCCTGGGGATGTGCATATTTGCAATAGGGTGATTATGAGTTATGAGTATCTATGAAAATTATTGGGAGTTATGGAGAAGCATATCTTTTGCACATTTCTAATTGACAATATTTATTCTACTTTGTTTACGTTGTTTTTGAAAATATGCATACCAAAGGTTTGCTAGAGTTAGTTAATTTTATTTGTTCTTATTTTAATTATTGTTTTCATGAGATATAAATTAAATAAGGAATAACAGGCAGAGGAAAGTGGACGTTAACCTGTGACGGTTCATTCTCTAACACACTCTGCTGCAGGACCTTTTGTCTGACATGAATCCTAAAAATGTCACTAACTGCTAACAAATTTCCCCAGCGTTCCTCAGCTGCTCCTGAGTGACAAACACGGCTTTGCCCTCGGATCATAAGCGGCAATCTTATCAATCATCTTAAGCACTTTGATATCTGTGGATATCAAGTAAACAGCTTTGAGGTTTCTTCAACAGCAGCGTGCAGACGTACAGCTGGAGAGCCAGAAGGGAGGGTGAACCTGCCAGGGACACACTTTTTAATGGGACGCTGCTGAAAATTAGAATATGAGAAGCTGGGGAAATATCACAGAGCAGATTACAAATCTGAAAGCACAGCTGCTGGTTTGCACATGCAGAAACTGATTTGTTTCTCGCAGGTGAAAATGAGCAATGCAGTGCAGCGATAAATATGTCTCCAACAAAGTATGGAATACAGTCAACAACAGCACATAGTTATTAATGCCTCATCGTTCTGCACAAAACAACCAGACTAAGTGGCAACTTCTCCATAGCGGCTTGGTTTCTGAGTAACATCAGACACTCTTTGTTCCAGCTTACCCTGCTCTGAAATTAATACAAATAATAGAGTCACATTGTAACACAGCAGATGACAAAGCCAGATAATTATAGCAGAGATTCTCCAAACACATCTAATGCTGAGGTAAGATGAGACCATGCTCATTTAGAAAACTTTTCTCTTTTATGTGGAGACTGAAGTTTTTATGATGCCAGTCGCTCCTGGATAGCTCTGTCCTTGTTGGTGACGGTTATGCTTGGAGGGAATAACATTTGAAATTCAGCTCATTGTCTTTGTTCCAAAACAAGTCAATGAAACAAGTTTTGAAGGGTAAAGCTGATTTTTTTTTTTTTTTTTTAACACCAGCTCCAACTGAAAAAAACAGGTCATAAATGTATGTTTTCTTTTCTAAAAATGCCCAGTAATTTACTGAGCAAACATTACTCAACAGGAACAGCTAAAGAACTGGTAGGAGACTATTTTAAAGCACATTTCTGTTGAGTTTTCAGCAGCAGAGCGATGTGTGTGTGTGTGTGTGTGTGTGTGGGAGTGAGAAAATGAACTAAAGTGACCACTTTCATTGTAATGAAGGAACATCACCCCACTCACCCTGTAACCTGTGTTTTAATAGTGTTTGAACATCAGTGGAGGTCTATGGTGGACTCATGAAATACACCTGACACCTGGTCAGTGGCCCTTGGCATCAGTTCATTGATGCTTGTTTAATCTTTTCATGGGATTTATTGTCAAGAAGGAAAAATACAGAATATCAGGAGCTTTATCGTCTCAAAACCAGATTTTTTTAAAATAATTGAGCGTCTGATGAAGTCATCTTTGAACCAAAGCCAGCAGGTACCGTATAATCCTGATGGTGGTAAAAGTTGTACTACTTCCCCTTTAAGGAGGTATTTAAGAGCTTGATAATGTGGTTTGCTGAGGCCTTAGGGGAGAAAATGAAGCTCATTGTAATGCTACATGCCTGAACACGGGAATTATCTCCCCGTTTCTTCATCACACTCAAACGCTGCCCAAACATGTGTGACACTAATGCACTGGGGGGTTTTCAAATATTTTCTCTTTGCCTTTGAAGTACAGAGATGCTCCCAGTGCTCTCACCTTATAAAGCTCAGGCCTTTTTATTCTGAGGACCAAGTCATGATGAATAGCTGCAGCGCCTCTCCTCCCCACCTCTCCATGTACAAAAAAAAAAATCATTGGTAGTGTGTGATACTGACTTGTGTTGTTTCTTTGAAAAAATAAGGAATTTAAGAGGTTGGTAAGTCGTAAACAGTGCACGTTCCATACTTTACTCAGATCAAAAAAAGCATCTTGTCTCACTTTGTAAATAACTTGACAATGCTTCTGAATATCAAACGTAAAATCAGTGATTTTTAGCCCCAGTCTGTAATGCTTCTATTTTACCACAATTTTCTATGACCAAGATTTTTCAAGAAATATCATGACCGCTCATGACAGTTTAGGCAGGACTCCTTTAGATTTCTTATGTTGCTGATATTTTGTGTTGCTGCTCTGTTATTACAGCTGGATCTTATAATTCTAATTCTGGTCATCATTCCTGTGTGCAGTGATAAAGTGATACTATATAAGAGTACATGAGAGACTGTCACATTTCCTGCCAGGTCAGACTTCACCATAGCAATGTCACCCTGAGTGCATAAATATTATACCACAAGTGTCCACTAAAATACTAACAGTTCTGTTATAAATTAACAACATCGATGGCACACAGACAAGAAAGTGCTTTTTGTCATTGCTGTCAATTAATTTTGAACGCTTATACAAGGGAACTAATGCCAGAATCATTAAAAATGTCCTTCCTTTGGGGTGAATATCACTTACTAATTACAACGCTCCCTCCACTCACCATGAAAGGTCAAACTAGATCTAGGGCCAACTGTGATTTTGATGAGAGCTTGATTTTTACAGAACTCTTCTCTTTTCTGAGCTTCACCAAATACTCCCCTCTCTGGTTTGTGCATTTCATCAGGGGCTGACTACAATCCCCTCATGAAATTACCAAACGAAACGACCAAGACCTTCCTCTCTGTCTGCCAGCCCCAGACAGATTGGACTCTGGTATTTGGCATTCACAAGTGGAATAATATGCTGCAGAGTGGGATACCGTAAACAAACATTTGATCGCGGATGGCGGTGACAACAGCCCAGAGAACACGCGAAACCCTGATGGATGGAGTCGGGCTTCACGGCTGTCCCTTTAGCGATGCACAGATGAAGGCAGAAAAGTAAATAAACAACTAAAATGTCAGCACTTGAACGTCTCAGAGGCATTCGCTGCGCTCCCGTTTGCATTACAGCAGGCACGGGGCCTCGCCCCGATGGCTAAATTTGGTCAGGAAAGCCTTTTTATGCCCCCACTCATCGGTAGGCAGAAGCTCCATTAGTTCCTCTGAAGGTGCACTTTACAGACAACTTTTGCTACTGTAGACACAACAAATGCCATTCCATGAAGACATGTATAATTCACAGTAAGTGCACATTTTTATTTGTCCTTGGCCAGTTGTGGATATGGTGCTTTAATGTTTCCAATGACATGTGTTTCAGGTCCGCTGTGCTTTACAGGAGCCACTTTAGAAAAGTTTCACTGCTTGTTTTAAGAACATCGCAGAACAGTTCAACCAACAAAAAGGCTAAATCCCTCCTCCACCTTCACCAAAGCAGGAATCTGTCTGTGTTTTATCTGTCATTGACATTTCTAGTTTTACTGAAGACTTGTATGCTGGCAGATACCAGCACATCTTAACCCTTTAACACCTGAGACTCAATGTCTAGACCTTTTTTTGCTTATCCAGAAGAAATTAGAATATCTGGCAATTATTTACAATTTACTTCCTGTTATAAGAGTGTAATAACAGTTTTAAAAGACGAAAAACACAAAACAGAATTTGATTTTAGAGTTTCATTTGGGGGAAAAATACAGTATGAACATTATGAGAATAAATTTCCAATAACTTTTTGGTGAGTCTTTGATCTAAATGTGCATAAAATGAAAACTATATACAAACATTTTTTTCTTACCATAGGGAACAAACCGGTTTCTCAGAGAGGCAGTAATCAAATTACCGTAATGACACCATATCTGCTGTAAGAAAGAAAACACTGGATTTTTTTCCGATAGCACAAACCGCTATGTAATTGCCGTAATCCAAAGTGTGCATGTGTGACATGTCGGTGATATGTTAGGTGTGAAAGGGTTAATCGGTATACACGTTTTTCCTAGAATTAATTTGAATAATCGATTAGTTGATTTAATCGACAGATCTGTAAAACTGAATACCTTGCACAAACAATCAAATAAAAGCACCACTTTAGAGAGAAGACTCATTCAGCATGAAAGAAAACATTTAACTGATTAAAGAAAGAAAGTCGACTGAAACCAAAATGACTGATTGGCTGACTAATCGAAAAAGGAGCAACCAAGAAGGGAACTCTGAATTTGTGATTCCTGGTCTGTGGGTCAAATGTGTGAAAACATGCCTGTGTTGTATCCAT
Source organism: Synanceia verrucosa (assembly GCA_029721515.1). Classification (NCBI taxonomy): domain Eukaryota; kingdom Metazoa; phylum Chordata; class Actinopteri; order Perciformes; family Synanceiidae; genus Synanceia; species Synanceia verrucosa. Next base: position 18,807,015 of record CM056565.1, on the reverse strand, counting down.
GTATTTGTATCTGTGTTTCCCTTCCCAGAATCCATCAGACCCAGCATCACAAGATCCCAGAGCACCGTATGGAAACCAAAGATGATCAATCGAAAATGCAAAAATAGGAAAAAAAAACACAGATGTCACGGTAATTGCCACACTGTTGTGACATTTTGACAAGTTTGACAGTGACAGTGACGGGGAAACGGCAGTGCAGAGCTACTGCTGTAATGAGCACTTAGCTCAAATGACAGACAAAAGTTGACGCCTAACACACATCCAAAAAGTTTGCTTCTGTTTCACTGTAAAGCGCCACAATTTCTACTGCGTATGCATGATGACACCCATATAGCACCCCATGGGTCCCCTAAGATCCCATAACCGCCTCACTAACTACAACAACTCATTGATGCTTGGCCTTAGTTAAAAAAAAAAAAAAACTCATGCAATGTACTCGTCATAATGGCCCCGAGACTAAAGAGGTGTCAATCGCAGTATGGGGGCTGCAGCACTGTCAGCCATGAAGACCGGAGCAGATGTTTACTAGGCCGAGTGATGCAAGAAGACCTAATGCTCATTATGAGAGTCCAACAACTGAACGGCCATCAGACAGTAAACACAGCAGCCAGGCCCAACGACAGGGACACTAATGCAGTCATTTCTGCCTGAAATTAAAAATAGAGGGCTACAGTGTAGACCACAGCACGGCCCAGTAGTCAGGATTCAGCCTAATCTGATAAGAGAAAAAAACAAGCAAAGAGCAGGAAAATCATTAAGTTGTTTTGATGAGAGGCTATTCTGGAGCTGCATGGATAGATGCTCATAACTACTGATCTAATAAGGCAACAAAAAAAAAGCAGAAGTTATCTTGTATGATAAATATATATGGGCAGCTACATGAGAAAGATGGTGTCTAGACGATATAATTGCAGTGTACAGGAGAGGATTTTAACAGGCTCATCGTTTTCTTCTTAAGTCTAGGTAGCTTAGAAGTTTAAATGTTAGTTGTGTTGCTACTTGTTTTCTGGATTCTTAGTGCAAAAATCAATTAAAGGCCTTAAAACAGAGGCTGTTTGTACAGCAGATGATGAAAAGGGTCTTGTGGTGCAGGTTTTAGCTTAAAAAGAGTTAAGGGTTTTACAAAAACTCCCTCAGGCAATTCCAAGATGTATGTGCATATGGACCGTGAGCAGCGTGGGCAACCGTTTGCAGCATTTGTCACCACTGATTTCAGAGAAAGTGTGTGTATTTTTCACTTACTTTTTCATCTGGTAAACAAAGGCGAGAGAGAGGGACAGGTGAAACCAGGACACGGCGCAACGCACACATCACAACAGAGAGAAGTAAACATATTCTGCTACGCTACATGTTCTGCGTCAGAAATAGAGCGATGTGTCACATCCTGACTAGGTCACAATGTTTGCAAGTGAACAGCATTTACTGTGATACATTTTGAACATACAATGGAGCAGATGGAACTGCATGACCTCCTGATAACACAACATTATCATTCAATCTACTGACCTGCTGTGTGATCATACTGATGCTGTGATGAGGTGTGACCTCGGCAGACATCCCATTTGTCAGGCTGAATGTGGGGAATGAACTACAAACAGAGTGTCAGGGCTAAAACTATTATTTTTTTTCATAGATTTGACAACCTGACTCATCATTTGGTCCATAAGATCTCAGAAAATGTTGATTTTGTTGATCAATTCAAGATAATGTCTTATAATTGCTTGTGATTTCTGACCAACTGTCAAAAAAAAAGGGTCGCTGGTCGCCTCTCCTCTAATGCATGTGCATGTGTGTTTCACAACCTGTGTGTGATGTGCAACAGGAAAATAATAGCCTAACAACAGAGTGAAAACTGTAATTTCCCCATTGAGAGATAAATAAAGGAATTCTTCTTCTTCTTCTTCTTGCATCATTCATACATACAAAATGAAACTCCCCACAGTGAGATCCTGACACATTAACCTCAAGTAGTATGCTCTTATTTTCCTCCCTTTGTGTGTCAAGCACACACATGCACACAGGATGCACATGCAGCAGCAGGGAGGCGACAGCATTGGCCGAGAAGGCGTCCTCTTCGAGGACAATTATTCTAAGTAGTTTTCCCATCAGCCAAAGCCGTGAGCAGAAGACCCTCGGGTGAGCCAGAACCTTTCTGAGGAGGCAATCGGGGAAATAACCACTGTTCAATTTATTTGATAAGGCGAGTAAAGCTCAGACTGGCCAACAGACGCAGAGGGGAGGGAAATTGGGGTTGTGCCGCAACCCAGTTGCTGACATTTTCAGTTGACTATGCATACATGGTGATTATAATAATATTTCAACCAGGGTTCAGGGTAAATATTCAAAGTTCAGGGTGCAATGGACGGCTGTTAGCTTTCAGGAAGCAGCGGTGACTAAGTGATCAAGCTAAAACATGGTAAGGACTAATCAGTGGAGCATGAGACCATAAGGCTGCTGCTTGTGAGCAGCAGTGATTGCAATCTAGTGAAAGTGGGCAGCTGAGCTTCCCTTCAAGTTACCGACAATAGCAGATTAAATTCAAAGGTCTTTTCAAGCTGGGGGGGATGAGGGGGGTCAGTGGCCCTGATGTTCTCAACTTTTTCCCCCGAGGAACTTCTGTTTCAAATTGGACAGCTCTGAGTAAAACTAGCTCTCTCTGGGGATCCTCACCCACACAGAAGCCAGAGCAAAAGAAACGCTATCCATCTCTGGGGAAAGACACACACACACACACACACACACGCACGCACGCACGCACGCACACACACATACACGCACGCACGCGCGCACGCACACATACACGCACGCACGCACGCACACACACACACGCACACACAAACATGAATGATGCCTTCACAAGAAATAAATAAATAAATATCACACAGCATTCTGTCATACAGATTTGCTTTGAAATGTTTGCATGGCGCATGGATTCAACTTGTTGAAATAAACATAAATACTATACTATTATAAATACTATAAATAATAATGTGTTACATTAAAACTGAGAGACACAGAATGATGCGACCACAGAGCTGAAATAATTCATAGACTGTCTGATCAAAAGAAAAAAGTATAAAGGACATTTTTAATAATCAATGATTAATTGTAAGATTGTAAAAATGACACTTCAGGCTTTGTACAGGTAAAATAAAGTTTCTGTTCTAAAACATCATTAATATATTCATAATTAATGAAAATAGTCATTAGCTGCAGCCTTAAATTATGTAAAGACAGTATTTCAAATAAAAATACAAGCTATATTCTTAATAAAAATACCTTTTAGATTTAAATGATGATCGTGTTATGTCCATGTTCTTTGTGCTATTTATTTATATTATGCAAAATGGGTAAAACAGCACAAAACAGGAAAAGATGCTAATCTTTAGCGACATACTGTTTGGTTTTAGGGCTGAAAAGCTCTGACTTTGGTGCCACCTGGTGGTGGCATGAAAAATGGCTCTGAAGTAGACGGCGGAAGAGTCAACTTTTGACGGATAAATTCTTATGCCGCAGGAACTAATTCGAAAATGATATTTCCTCATCAAAATTCCACACAAAAAGCCATGCATTATTAAACCAGCTGTTAAGAGAAAAAGGCAACAAACCTTCTCATCTCTCATTTGCATATTCACCATAATTATGGCCAGATTTGATGGGAGCGAATGGTGCAAAAGATCAAACATTAAGGACCCTCTTGAAAATGGTCTGAGCCGTCTAAAGGGATGGATCGTTTATTTAAGTAAAGTTGTTCAAGTCGTCATGCTTCTCTTTGCCTCTTTGAAACTGCATAATACACAATATATCACTGGCAAACTGTAGAGAATACACATTACAAGTTTGCAATCCCTGACAGTTATGGATGGTGAAGTTGCACTGAAGGAAGTCCAGCACAAAAAAAAATAACTACTGGTAATTTGGGCAAATTCAAGCCATTCAACTAGAGACATTAGGAGGATATTTGGAGCTAACAAAGAGTGGACTGTAGCTGCATTCTTAATGACTATAAGACCTGAAAGGTGTCCTGGTGTTTTGGACTCTAAAGGTCATGCATTATCAGTATGGAGCCCAGGAGGAAAATCTCCTGTGATGCAGAAGCTGAGGAACCAGATAAATCAGGAAGCAAACTTACATGATGTGCCCGTTACCGCTGAGTGGCTGCTGTAAACCAACAGAGGCCTGGGCCTTTAAAGTTACTGCACACTCTGTGGCGTTCTTTCAAGAGGTGAATCTGAGAGAAACCGAGCCAATCAGACTATCAACGGTCCAGACAGGTGTGGTGTTGTTGCAGACAGAACAAGAAGATCCCTGCTGCCTGTTAACGAACCTGCAGCTCAACCTACAGCCAAGAGAAACATCCATCCCTGAATCACACAGCAGCACGTAGCTGGCTTCCCCGTACCTCTCCTGCTATCGATTTTGAAAACACCTTCGGTAATCCGAGGCAAACAGAACCCCTGCGACAGCGCTGGCAGCAGCCTTCTGAATGATGTCAATTATCCTGCAACAAATGACAGCAATCCACCTGAGAACAGCTCCGAGCTATCTGACATACCCTTACCTTGCAGATCTAGTTCTTTCAAATGCAAATCTGCTTTTATTTCCTCTCGGCACAGGAATTCCTCCCAGTATACCTACTGTATATCAAATTTGTAGAGAGAAAGGCTTCCCTCCAGAAAGAAGCATGAATATAGAGTCTAAAGTAGCCAATAATCTGCCCGAGACGGAGAGAAGCTCCACGTGAACGTCACCGAGCTGTCTGAATGCTCAAATAGATGAGTGAAACCGATGAGACGTTTCCCCACATGGACTGTAAAATGAAAATGGGAGACACCTTGAAGTTGTATTCGAGAAAGATGGCATTACAAAGAAATCACACAGCCATATAGCTGTCATTATCTGCCAACAAAAGTCCGTGCTGGCCTGCATCCCGGTAGACGGGAAGTCTGTGGAAGTAGTTTCCTGGCAGAGAACACAAATGCATCTGCTGATTTATTTAAAACCTTGTAAATTTCATCCCCTCCACAACACCCCATAGACTGCACAGAGGTCCTGCACCATCTCTTAGACTACATGTCCTCGATGCCCTTTACTACAACTTCACAAAAGGTTTATCCAGCTTCGATCCCTGACTTTCTAGCAGCCCTCACTGAATGGACATCTCTCTATTTGGTACTCTTATTACTTCAAGGAATTTAGTATTGCCTTGGGATCCAGATGTCATTCGGTTTACCCACTGCACTAACAGGACTACATTCCTAATCCTGAACATGACTTCACACAACCTTTATTTAAAGAAAAGGCACATGTGAGATTTTTCTTCTGTCGCCAAAACCAGAGGTTGATAAAAGTCCTCAAACAGTGAATATAATCCTTGGTTTTTGCAATACGTAGTCTGCCATGTGATGAGATCCCAGGACATGTTTGTTATTCCACATCACAACAGACTGGCGTCCGACCTTCACAGAAAACCCACAGGTGTTTGCTTTCTGTTTTATTTTCTTACAGTCGAAGCTAGCAGTCGTTACCCCCTACGCTCCTGATCAGGCAGTTTAATCAGACGTGCCATTTATTCTGTTGAAAAGCAGGCCCACAAGAACACAAAGCTTCAGGAAAATGACTGAGGTAAACGTAAGGTGAGGTGTGGAATGGATGAAAACTAGCCCGCGGCATTTCGGAGAGATGATTCAGAGTACCTGAGAAATCAAAAGCGGGGGGGGGGGGGGTTAAAAAAAAAAAAATGAACCAAAAAACTGACAACAGTGTGAAACTGTGTTTCATCCCACGCTGCTGTTCCAGCACATCATTAGTAAACAGCTGGCATGCAGTCTTTACAGACTGCTGTCTGAACTATCCATAGTCTTTCTCATCAGGCAGTGTGCAAAGTTTAAACGGGAAGAATGAGTGCTAAAAATGATCCAGCACTTTCATTAAATACAATACAAATTCAAATACAAAAAGATCAGACGAAATAAACTAAAAAAACAACAGAAATAGAATAGAGATGAGAAAAAAAATACAGCCACAGCACTCAACTACTCATCCAACCTAGAGCTGAATCCCTGTTTGCTGTGAAGACACTGTGACAGTTGTAATTGCCTCTCTCACATGGCTGCGACTGTCAAAGAAACGTCTGTTAAACCAAGAGGACACTTTCCTGAGTGCGTTCAAAAATGACCCTCTGAAAAGTCACATTTTGACCCACTGTGTTCAAGGAAAAACGAGCCATATCAAGATATTATTTTTACGACATTCATGCATGTCGGCAGTTTGCCGGGCACAGCGGGACAAGACTCGAATACTCATGTGTTATTGACGCCAACAGTAGGACACTGCAGCACAAATGAGACACAATTTACCAGCCGCCATGCTTGGATTAATTTGTTTTCCTACAACCATGGTGGTATAATGTCATCTTCAATTATTACATGGTAATCTCTATACATGAGTGGCACTGGTGCTGAGGTTAAAGTTCTGTGAGTGGTAGCACAGGCAATGTACCCTAACACTGTCCTCTGAGACATTTACTACTAAAACACAACCATAACTCAGTGGACACATATCAAAATAAACAGAAAAACAGACCAATAAACCCTATCTGATAGCCAGACCAGCCCATACATCCCCTCCTGTTGTGCCTTTATTAGCCACCAACTCTGTTTACTCTGCCTCTAATGACTCAGTGAAATTAGCTAATATTTAAACTGTGTTGTATTTAAATTCACCTAAACTGTTTGCTAATCAGCCGAATGAAAATGACCTTCCATTATTACAGTTATATAATTCGAAATGTCCACTTAGTGGACTTAAATACTTGTATATAATGATACAGACTTCTGCAAATTGGATAATAAAGTGCGAGGAACACAATATTCACTCTAAGTATCCAAAAGAAAAGTACAAGAAATACAGTAATAACTACTTGGAGACAGCACGTTTTGCATGGTGATGCTTGGCCGTAGAGGACCACCTCTGGTACTGCTGGTAAACTATTTCTTGTGTTGTTCGAAGTAATATTTAACTTTTAACTTCTAAAGTCAATCAGGGACAAAGCACTTTCCACATATACAGTATACAGGCTGCTCTGGATGACTCCCTGTGGGCATCACATTAAAATGCAAATAGTGTGAATGTGTACTGCTATCTCAAAAAGGGCACCATTCCTTTCCAATGCATTTGCTTATCAGCAATCATGTATAATGATAAAATTATCTAGATGCTAGCCAGATCCCAGCAATAAAGAGGAGAAAGATTTATGCTACAAAAGCCTGTAGCTCCACAGCAGATGCTGCTGGTAGCCTTTAGCATCTTCCTAGTATAACCACAGACAGCTCTGAAGTACTTCAGTCTTATTGCTTTGCTCAAGGGCGACTGAACCCAAAGTGCAACATCCTGGACACAAACTCACCTCTTTAGGTTTTATCTACACACTTTATTAACAACAGTTTATTAGTGGATACACCTAACTAAAGCACATTTGGTAGTGTATAAAGAAACAGCAACAAGAGCAAGATAAAATGAGACAGAATATAATTATATTAAATATTCACTATGAAATCAGTGAAAAAGGATGGACAGAGTGGCGGCCATTTTTATCCCATTGTAGTCAAACACCCAGGGAGGCTATAGTGGTCAAAATTCCCAATGCTGTTGTATGCTCTGTTATACAATGACAATAAAGGTTTCAGCATGCGATGCCAAGATGGCTAAAATGTGTTTTTCTGCAGCTGCTGTCCACAGCACTGTATTGTTGTGCTCCAGTGTCAGTACTCCTCACTGCTTCTTCAAGCTGAAGGTCACTTTACTCGAAGTAATACACCGACTATGAAATAATACCTCCTACACTCCCACTTTAAAACACCAAAACTATCCTTTTAATATGAAAACAGGCTGTTGCTCCTGGAAGCAGAATCTCCATTTTCCATAAACTCTGTTGCTTCCGTTCACAGACTTGTCTCCTTCCTTTTATTGCCCCGAAGCTTTTCTCTTTGTCTTGACTAAAGAGGTGAAATGTTAAAAGTGGTGTCTCCGTTGGCCTTTTGGTCCTTTCACCTTCTGGCTTTGTGAAAAACTGATAAATTTAGCTCTGTTTGCAGTGAAAGAACAGCATTATTTTCCTCAGTGCCTGAAATCAATTTCTCATTCTCTCTAAAAGCAACCTAGCGGACTTCCTACCGGGCCTGACCCGGTGGCATAAAAGCATAAAATATAGCCTGTTCACAATAATTACACATGTCTCAGGCTAAATATGACCACTGATGTATTGACGTTAAAATCCTATATGTATTTTCCTAAAAAAAATCAGTGCACCGACATGGACACCATGCTGAGCTTCCCCTCCCTCTCATAACTGTCTATACTGATTGAAATCACTCTGTTGACAGACATGTAGGGGCTGCTTCCCTCTACAAGTTAGTGCTGATGAAAACTGTATTATCTTTGTGCAGTTTACATAAATCCTGCATCCATCATTTCAGTACCTTTTCACCAAAGAGCACAAACAATGATACAGGCTTTAACAGCAAAGAAGAGGTCACAAGAGAGATTGGATCTTTAAAGAATAATATTTTCTTTGATTTAGGTTGATCTTAATGTAACCTTGCAGTGAAAACATTCATTTTACTCTATTTAACTTCAGCACACATTACATTCCAACATACAACAATGCTCAATGAAACCTTTACCAGCACATGGTTGCAGTAGTTTGTAAAGATCACCAGGATGCCTGCATTTGTTTGCAATAAATGTCTCGGAATGTTGTTGTTTTTTTCACTGGATTTCTGTTTATTATTATTATTATTATATTATTTCAATCAAACTCCATGGAATGTAAAGCAATTGCAATTTAAACGATTAAGGCAGGTGGTTGTCAAATAACTAATCTGGTAAATTCATCTTTCAAAGAATCAAGAGGAACCATCAGGAGGCCAGGACTGTACTATTACAGCCTTGTGGTGAGTCACTTACAGCCACAGTGAGACTTAAAAGACTTAAACCAGACTGAAGCTAAAAAAAACACTTTGATCTGGAGAGTTGACTTGAAAATGAAAAAGTCATTCCTAACAGAGCTGTAAAATCTGAGTAAACCTGTGCTGATTCCTGCAACAAGTGAAGCAGACAAAAACTACAAACACTGAAACTGAATACAAATCCAAACTCTTAAAACATACCATCATAATTACCTGACTTTATACCATTACAAACCACCTGCATCCCAAACACAGCGCATCCCACTCAAACATCTGGACAGACTTTACATCACATACTGGTGTGATATTTGAGAATAGAAACAAAAAACACACAAAAAAATGAGGTAGATTTGGTGAAAAACTGCATTTTGTAGCAGACTGACGACAATGAAAATAAAAGACCTTGGCAAAGTACAAATGGCTGAAAAGTGGTCTGAAGGCTTTGGAAAGGAAGCTGGACTGAATACAAATGGAGGTTCTGCCAATATAATGGCAACACAACAGATAAAAAAAAAACATTTTCAAAGTGTCTCTAGTGTAAAGCACAGCAGGAATTATTTCCGGAGCTGTTCAACAGGTAGCCTGCTGTCACAGGAAGGTCAGTCAGGAGGACGTTGATTGAACCAGACATATGTACATGTATGTATATGTATCTGTGTACAACAGACATCACCATGGCCTTCATCGCTGTTTCCTTTTTAATCAGTATCAGAAACTTGTCAACCTGCTTCTCATAAAGCCCACTAACATGAACCAAACAACACAAAGCAGCCATGAGTGAAGTGAATCATGTGATCATCACTGCTCTCACCTCTTCACGCCTGACTCTAATACTCGCTGACCTGTCCTCATGTCAACCCCACCTTAATGTACTCCCCAGGCTCCATTTAAATCACTCCGCTCCACTTCCCCGTCATCCTCCAGACTCTTCCCTCCACTCCTCTTTGTCATCCTCCTCTTGTTCGCTCGCTCTTCCTTCTCTGTCTCCTCACCCGGCCACTCTAATTGCCTTGCTTTGCCAAATGAGCCGACCAATTGCGCCTCCAGTGAAAAGCTGATGAGGAGTCTGCCCTATGCAGCCCTCCAAGTCGTCAGGCCTGGGAAGCTAAATAAAGAGGAGAGAGATGAATAAAGCTCGCTCCTGAATTCAGACGCCATCTCATCTGCACTGACAACCACTGCCTGCGACAGGCAGCAATCGTATTGCAGCGTCCCACGAGAGTCGGGTTTTTGGCTCAGCATCTTTGCAGTTTGGAACCTCATGTCAGTGTTGTTTTCATGGATCAACTGATGTGCATACTGGGTTACTGATACCTAGGGGAAAAAGAAACTCTTTCTCTCTGTCTGTCTCTTACACAAGTCAATGATTTACAATAAATGCAACTGTCTCAAACAGTATTGGAAACTTTGCTGAAGGGTAAACAGTAAAAAAAAAGGAAGTGAGAAGCAAAGGACACAGTTTGACACTGTTAAATGTGCCTAACTGAAAGAAAGTGTGTGATAAACAACCGTAGCATTTTCCAGGGTCAAAAGCTGCCTAAGTCTTAAAGCATGGCAGTTATAGAGATGACATTTCACATGTTCAGTTCAGTCTGGCAGGAAGTAATATTAAAATACAGTTCATGGCTGCTTCAGTGTCACAGAGCTGCTGGTTCGGGTAGCAGCAGAAAGAAAAGGCAAACATGAGCAGCAGGCTTTTAGTTAGTTTACCGATGAAAAGTTGTCATCACTTTTACCAGCAAATGTTGACTTGGCCTCTGCTCTCGCCCCTTTGCTGCACAATCTGAATGTCATTTGGTCTCTATTGACGGTCCCAGAGGAAATTATAGCGCTGAACAGTTCATGTGCTTACAAATTTGGCAGGAGATCCCAATTAACTGAATGTGAAACACTTTCTGATTTACTGCTGTTGCAGAATCAGATAAAATTAGCTAATCATATTTTCATCAGCCATCATCATGCAAGCAAAATGTGGAAAATCAAAAGGTGGGGAACTTTGACTTCTAGTCAGTGATCATTATATGACCAACAGACAATTCCACGAGGGTCTTAATTAATGTCACACCTGCTGATGCAGGACAAGAAGTGTAATCACTTTCCATGGGTCTCTTAAAACTGAAATCCAATCTAGTTTCAAATCTTATGGCCATCTGCCTGATATTGTGATGGTCACTTACTGGTCTGAGCCAAAACAGCCAAAAACACAAGAATCTGCTCTGCTCTGTGGTATGTGACTCCTCTCTATCTTCAGCAGCATTAACTTCTCTACTCTGTTGGATCAGACCACCAGGACCAGCCTTCACTCTCATGACCCTGTCTCTGGTTCACCACTGGTCCTTCCTTGGACCACTTTTAGATCCTGACCACTGCAGACCAGGAACGCCTCACCAGAACTGCAGTTCTGGAGATGCTCTGATCCAGTCCTCTAGACATCACTGTTTGGTTCTTGATGTCAAACTCACTCAAATCCTAATGCTTGAACATTTTTCCTACTTCTAACATCAGCTTTAAGGACAAAATGTTAATTTGATGTCCTAGGAGTCATGATGAATAGCTATCAGTGTTATTAACTTTACCTGTTAGTGGTCATAATGTCATGCCTGATGAATACATGCTGCTTTCCATGAAGAAGTTAAGTCAAACCCTCCTGTCATTGTCACCACTCAGCGCTCCTACACTGATCTGTTCACATAACATGATGTCATATACCTCTCTTAAACTTGTCTAGCCGCGCACCTTCACACACACCACAGCAATAACAACATGAGCGATGCTCAGTCTGGAGCCGCCCATTTCAAACTGGCTGAGCTCGATGTCAGCGCGCTGGCAGTGGAGTGATTGAGAAAACACCTGGGGGAGGACGAGCACAACAGGAAGCTTTTATCACAAGAAACCTATTGGATGTACTGTCTTACTCCCCCTGTGGTTTAAGAGAGGAGTAGCTATCCTGTATCTCACAACACAAGAAATTGATATCGATCTCTCCATCTGACTTTGGGTAAAAGCTGTTTCATGGTTCTTGCGGTCAGCACCAAAGTCTAGTCGTTCCTACTGATTGTGGTCAGAGCGGCTCCAACAATAGACCTCTTCTATAGTCTTGATGTGTTGTTTCATACATACATACATATATGAGCTCATCATGTCAAATAAGGAGTCCACAGTAACAGTTTCTACAGTAGCCCAGGAGAGACAAACAGAACACCATGCACATCCTATACACTGTCACTTGAAGACAGATGTGTTACAAAATGCTCTTATCATTGTTAAAACTAGCTGCTGCTATTCTGACAAATCTGTTCCCATTCTCCTGTACATTACAGCTGTATCAGTAATGTGTGCTGGAAATGTATGCTAGAGCAGGGAACCTGAAAATGTGTTCAGTATTCATAACAGTGGCACAATTATGGCTGAACTGAGTTCATTCTGGGCTATATTCATGGCTGTACTGTGTCTATCCAGGCCACCAGGGGTAATGTGTGCATCCTCATGCTGGGCGTGTATGCGGAACCATACATAAGGCTTGTGGAGTGAATTATACAGAGTAAAGTGTTTTTACAATCTCTTGTTTGGCTTTCGCAGCAGGAAAACAGGACCAGACAGGGCTAACTCATTATTCATGTCCCCCCGGTTTCTTCCCAAACCAAATTAACATGAACGTGTTGGAATGCTGCTGCTAAAGAAAATGATTTGCCAGTCCGGCTCGGCTGTCAGAGTGACTGTAATGTGTGTTCTCTGCCATGTGGAGGGGAGAGGAGGCGATTTGTGGAGAGATTACAGGAGAGAGGAAGAGATATGAGATAAATGATAGAGGTGAGACAAGATATGATGAGGGTGGGACAGGTGAGGAGTGATGAGCAACATGATATATATATATATATATATATATATATATATATATACACACACACACACATATATTCACTTTGCTTTTGGAAGAGCGTAAGCAATTTGGGCTGATAAACGTGTATCACATCTGTCTGCCAAGACAACAGATGTTGGTCAATGATGAGTACCCAAAAGGCTTTCCTTCTGAGGTGGCGATGACTGTGACTCCAGCCTGGAGGAAGCCTTTATGACCAAGGTCATTAAATAAAAACCACTATCATCCCAGAGCTGGCCAGCAACGAGAACCCTAAAAAGGTGGAAACAAAGTAGCTGCAAAGTACCGCACTGTCTCTGCTACCACTGGCTGTGTTTCCATGCATGTCTCATTATGCTCATGTGTGCAGAGGGAAAACTACTTTCCAGCATGACACTGTAAAAATACACTCAATAATTCAACAACAATCTTTTTAATTAATCTTTTGTTCCGTTAAAACCCACATATAAGTTGCTTTTCCAAAAATTGTCTTTAGACCAGGTAGGAGACTTTTAATTATCGATACAGCCATGGTAATGACAGAATTAAACACAGACAGAATTAAAAAAGTAATTAAATTGAAGGGTGTTGACTTACATGCACTAGATAGAGGATGGAGCTGTGGGTTGATTTGAACTGTAAATATCATCCAGTGAGTACCTCCTTTACAAATTCAAAGCCAAACACAGAGAGCTCATAAACAAACCTGGTAGTACTTGGATTAAATTTCCAGGGGGCTCAAATATCTGGAATTCAATCTTTTCTTATAATTTCCAATCTATAATCATGGTGCATTTACTGATCTCTGGAATTTTAAACCAAAGGAATCCCAGAGGCAGCAAACTGAGTTGTATTTGCTTGAGCAGAGGCAAAGTGGATGTAATTGTAGCTGACCCTGATGATGGGAACGATCGCTGGTCATTAAACCGTAAAATACCAGCCAGGCTAGGAGATAATAAATCTCTGAGAGGAGCGAGAAAACTCAGCAAAATCAGACAGGACTGTAACAGCGACGGGCTGGCTCGCATCTCAATCCCATCCGTCCCCAAACATCCAGCTGATACACACTCGAACCCGTGCGCACACACAGTCGTAGAGCGGATCCTTGTTCGATTATGTGCGCATAAAGCATGTCGATATTAACAGTGACAGTGACAATAACAGCGCCCCTTTGGAGCATGAAAACATGAGAGCAATGAGCTGAAAGAACATCCCAGAAACATCAGCCATCATCGCTGTCACTGCCAGGACAATCTGAGGTCTATCCATCGAGCGCTCGCCAACCAGCTTATGACGCTGTGCAGCTAGTGGCCCGACATTTACTTCTCTTACAAGCTGTACTTCTGGCATTCAGAGGTAGGGAGCAGAAAAAAGACCATCATATTCTTTTGTGTACCTGGACCTCTATCAAAGTCAAGTTCACATCTGCTTTTCCTCTCACACCGACAAAGTACTGCTGAGGTGAAGGCAGCTAAAGATAAAACTGGATGCGTAGCTTCCTGGCTGGGAGAGCCGCTCGGCACATGGCACAAATATGGACCTATTCATTGTTCACTGGGATGCTTATGTCTGAGGTGTTCTGTGCTGTTGAATGATGGTATAGTGATGCAACATACTGCTACGGGCTTTTAATGCATGAAAGGTCTCCTGACTGTATGATAAGGTGATGCAGCACTGTGGTTGGCTAAACAAGTAACACACACACACACACACACACACACACACACAGTGGATGCGCAAGTTATCCAGGTGTCCATTTAGTGTCATGAATTCCAGTGAGCTGAGTCTCTGTTCAGTCAGGAATTTGTGTTTTCTGCTCATCTACTGTCTTCAGCTGGCCATTAGTTAACATGTTTGTTAATGGAGTACTATCTGCTGTGCATCAGGAGCAGTTTGTGTCACTTAAATATGCTGTGCAGTTATTATAATAGGTCTGGGCAGCGACACCACATAACACAACACCCAAGCAATGCTCTCAAGAATTAAGAATATGACTTTAAATACACTAAATCACCTAATCACGTTCACAACAGTTCTGCTCTGGGGTGAGAAAATGAGCTTTCAGCCACACTTCTAATAGATGGGTATATTGCTTTTTAGGAGCGCAACTGGAAAAGTTCCCTAATAATAATAATATCAATAAGTAACCAGAAATATTACAGTTCTTGGATACTTTGTGGAACTTGTTATTTTCCACTTTACAAAGATTCTCAAATCCTTAATGCTGTTGAAACACAAGAAGCAAAGCACTGATGGCACCAGATCAGTCAGTGATAGTTAGCAGGCAAGCTAGCAAGCTGGCTTTAACTAGACATAAAATCAATATGATGGATCTGAGCCAGATAACAACACATTTGGTAAATCTACAGTATCTACTCTTTCTCCTCCAAAATGTTGCCCAGTGAAGCTTTGACGCTGCAAAATATGATATGTGATGGACACACTGGGCCCAGGTGTTCGGGCTCCGTTAACACAAACTATTCCCTTCCACGCCAGATAACACCGAACCCCGAGGGAGGCAACACACAGCAGCCTCAGCACCAGGAGGTGGGCAGGGGGGTGTTAGGGACCTGTTGTCAGTTCCAATTGGCTTGCTCTCCTATACCAAGCTCTCTGAGGTCCACTAAGGTAGGGGGATTGGGGACAGATAAGGAGGGAAACTGAAAGTGAGGGAAGAAAAGAAAAAAAAGAGTGTTGAGCGGCTTCCACATCCTCAGCCACCCTGGTCTGCTGGTTTCATTTAGCTTCAATTAACTGCAGCACATGATAAGAGAGGCATTGATGCTGCTTAACAAGTTAATGCACATGCTGTGTACTTAAGAGGGCTTCAGTTATGGTTACTGATGATGCCGCCTTTGCACTTTGTCTTCTGCAGTCCTGTAATGCATCACAGGACACTTCTGTGTTACACATCATGTTTTTCAATTCTCAGTTGTGACAGTGGATGAGCCCCAAAATGACATTTGTGGCACAAAGGGACTGTGCTGTTCTGGGCTTGCAAGAGCTGAATTACTACATGAGCCATCCTCTGTGGCTGAGAGCGAACACGAGCTGGAGCCAAACAATCCTCTGCCACTCGCTATGAATTCAATTTCAATACGTGCGTCTATCTCAAGTTTCAGCGGGAGGGAATAATTAACCTCCTTTCTGGTGACATGTAGCAATTTCCTTAAGTAAATGAAGTGCTAATATTCAGAGCAAATGCATTCGGATACCTTGCTAGGCTTAAGCTTGTTGCCTGGTAACAGTGATTTATGAAAGAATGGTAAATCCCAATTGAACTGAAGGGGATCAGTTTTTTGAATTTATAATCCCACATCATCTGTTAATGGGGAAGCAAACCTGGTCTCACGCTCTGCATGTGATCCCGTGATAAATGATCTAAATTATTTTAATTAATTATTTTGGAATATATTCTGGAATATATTTGAGGCAAATGTCCATTGAGTTTTTTTTTTCTTTTCCGTCTACTGTACATGATGCTTCATATGAAAAGTGTCTCAAGGTATTTTCTGTTATGTTTAGATGCTACATACAAATAAATTAAATTGAAATTAATATGAGATCAGGTGTTTGACTATAATGGCTGCTTGTATTTATTCTATATGGCTCTTCGGGCTTCATAACAAAGACACTGTAATAAACACAGTGTCAAAAGGTGAGAAAAACATTTCTCTCTAAAGGTCTTTTCATAATATTGGCAGTAATAACAACAGCGACAACAGCAAGCGTTTTACAGGAAATCACATAATTCACAATTTTTTTGTTCCCATTAGTCACAAAAACATGCATTAATGGTGTGATTTCTAAGACTTTTCATTCAGTCTTTAGCTCTATGTGCTTTAAACATTAAAAATGCTGGTGTGATTCGTCCTGCTGTAACACTCAGCTGTTTGACTCTGTCTTACTTCCACAGCAGAGCTCGCTAAAAATACTTCCACATCAGTCGCTATCAGTCGCTTTTTTGGGTGATTTTCTTGTCAAAATGATTTTTTTGCTCCGCAACAAATATGACACTGTCTCATCTCCAAACCTGCATCAAAGGGTTGATTCAAACAGGTTTATGTATCAGCTTTCCGTGGCGGTGGCAGGTATTGTATGAGCCAGTGACAAATCATATGTCAGGTTGGTGTGCAGGGGGGATGGAGAGGAGTCGGGAGTGGTAGCGAGGATCACGATAGAGGGGAGTTTCCCTAGAGGCATTGCTGCCATATCACACATCATAATTACTGCCATTACATAGATTTTACCGTAATTACGAAATGTTAAGTTTAAGACGTGAGCTGATAGTCAAAGTGCAGGTGCTGTACATGCATTTAATCCAGAAAAACACAGGCCTTCAGGATGACTGGTCCTTCAATATTCACTCTCATTTATCAGTGCGTTATTATGTAAACATGGATAGCATATTGATATGCTCCGGAGGATTCTTGATTGTTATCGCCTGACAGGTTTCCAATAATATCCAACCGCCTGGAGTTTGTGTTTTGTTTAGTTTGTGTCACCATTAAATATGTGATGAGTAGCTTAATAACAGCTTCACTCATTTCATCTCAAACCTGGTAGAAATGTGTTATGCAGTGAAATGAGGTAAAATGACTAAAAATGAGGCAGAGGCTTTGAAGAAAACATATATCATGTGTCTCTTTTCACATCTACCAGGTTGAAATAAATGTGCAGATGTGAAAAGTTGAACTCATCACTAAAGCCCCTTTCACACTACATGAAAATGCCGGGTCGACCGGTTATCGCAGCATTTTGACCCTGGCCAAATGACCCTCCAATAGGAATGGGTATCATTCAAAATTTTTTGTAATCATACTTTTTTTTCGGTACTGCAATAAATTAATTATGTGTAATTTAGGCTTTAATCGTGGGCATCATCATCATTATCATTACTATTATTATTATTATTATTATTATTATTATTATCATCATCAACTCACTAAGTTATTTTTATATAAATTGGGCTTCTTTATCATGTTAGACATACTAGACAATGGTCTGATGATGATCAAGGGCACATGCTGCTGCCAGTTACTCTTTAGGACCCTGGGGAGAAAGAGTTTGCCTTATGGCAGTGGTTCTCAGGAGACAGAATGTTTTTTCACCAATCCGCTCACAGTCCACTTGGAGCAGAGAAATTACAATATTCACGTACAGCGGAACGCACCATGTGTCCAAAACACAAACGCCGTGCTCCCAACACTGCTGCAATGACATTAATCCTCTGTTTTAGCAACGATATTTGTCTCCTTATGCTGGAAAAGTGGGTGAACGGATCGGTGTCTCTACAAATCTGAAGGGGACATGTCCCCCGTTAATAGAGACATCTGAGAGCATGGCTCACAGACACTGAGGTATTGGAAATTAGCACCGAAAAAGAGTTCATTTATCATGACGCCACGACTGTCAGCTGTTTAATAATCATATCAGCTTGAACAACGTTTAAAGTGTTGACTGATCAGATTTATAGCATAATTGAGGCATCCCCGTTCATGTCTGAACAAACATTTCCATGGCCTTGAAATACAATGAATGAGTGTGTGTTTGCACACACACATTTTTCTGACTGGATCCTTTCAATAGGTTAATGATAACAAGGGGAAAGTGAGGATTCAAGCAGCTTCAGATCTTTCTAGTTTTAAACCCTCTGCATAGGTGTCAAATTCATTTCAGCCTCCACTCTGTGGGCTGTAATGCTCAGTGGTGATTATTTCACTTCTTAAGTGTTGCTTTGTGGGTGGGTAGAGAGCTAATGGAGGCTATCTTGATGGAGAAGTAATTAACTGCAGTCAATACAAATACTAAGTTGAACTTCCAACATGGCACTCATTGCTAATGAGGGAAGTGAATGATGGTTAAGGTCTGTGGTGTGAGACATCACAAGTAAAAGAAGTATCCTGGGGGTGCTCTGATGTCTTTTTTCATATTGTATATAAATAATCACAGCGTTTTACTCATTCTTACAAACAGCCGAAATGTGGAATATATATCTGGAGAAAGTCACTCACTGCGTGCACATGGATGAGCCTAATCATATAATAAAGGCATCAAAAACGTATCAAATTCATGTGCACAGGCTAAAGATCGTATAGGGACTGGATTCGTGAATACGATAGGAACCCCTGGCTTAACATGTTGTTATCTGTTTTGTGTCTCTTTTGAACGGTATCGTATCGTAGAATTATCGTAAGGATTTCTGCCGGGGATTTCACCCGGAGGTGGAAGGAGGCGCCAACGCCGTCCTAAATAGTAATGTTGTTGCCAGAAAAGTCAAACGATACCATGGCTTCGAAGAACCGCTGAAACCAAAAACTCTGTTTGCTGTTTCATATGGACTTCCAAACACTGCAAAATGCACAGGTACGCTAATGCTGCTCTGTCAAACTGCTCGAACGCCATCTTTGTTTGTATCCCGCCAGATAGTTTATTGTTGTTGTTAAGTAGCCGTCATCCGGAAGTAGTTCTAGCACCACTTGTTGAAAGGGCTACAGCACCACCTAGTGTAGCGGAGTCAACCAGATTTTGGGACAGACCACCCGTCGAGTTGCTACATCGAATTTGGCAAAATCCAGTATGATCCCACCATGTGAGCACAGTGACTGAGTGCAGCGGCGGTAGGGAGAGGAGCTGAAGGGTCGCTGTATAAAATAATGTCCTTTGCCCAGATGTTATCAGTGGGACTGGGTCACAACTGTGACAACAACATTCAGTTTGTTGAGGGAAGAAATGATTTTTGCAGAAAAAAAAAAAATACTTTGAGTCTGAGCCTGAAATAACAACTGTGCTCTGTCTCTCCTGGTCCCTCTGCTGCACGATGCTTTCTAACGCCAACAATTGCTTTCTTAAACTAAATTCTTCCCACAGAGGAGTAAACAAAGACAGCCAACATCCTTAAAGCCTCACCACCCGGGAGGATTACGCTTCTTGGATATGGTTACCAATTCACTTTATACAGACTACTTTAAAAAGGAGCGTGTGCCCATTTTAACTGGTTTATTCAATGCTGCCAATCTAAAAAATAGTCTGAGCATGCACTGTCCACTCTCCATGAAAGACAGAAAAATGCATGTGAGGGTTCACTGGTCGTTGTAGAGCTGTAAGGCTCGAGTGCTAAACAGCCATTAAAGAGCATGGCAGGGCATGGCAAGTGACCATAACGAATCTGTCCTAGTTTGCTGGGGAGGCATCAATTTTGAGGAGTGTGCTCAAAATTCTTCTCATTTAAATCAGCCTAACATAACAACCTCCCAGCAGCTCTGGAGCCTCCTACTCCTCCCCCGAGAGGAACAAAGAAACAGGATAAAAGAAAAGGTTTCACACGTGTTGGTATGAAGAGCTGGGCTTCAGTGTATGGAAGGGGGGGAGGCAGGGTGCAGCCAGTCCTGATGCATCCTGGGAAACTCTCACACTGTTAGTTAGTTATAACACTGACCACACATGCTATTTGCAGTTGTTAGACAGCACCCTGTGTTGTTAAAGAGATGCAGCAGCAATAGCTGCGGGCAAGAACCCCCACTGTGGATCTCTCTTTGAAACCCCCTTTAACATCCTCCTCGACAGCTTACATAAAGCAATGCCCCCCACTGGAAATACTACACTCCATACATTCTTAACCTTGAGGCTGATGAGGTCACTGAACATTTCTAGAGGCTGCTATAGTCATTCATATATATATATATATATATATATATATATATATATATATATATATATATATATATATACTGGATATTTCAGACATTGATTTCAGGATATTTTTAACTCCCTCAAAGAACCCCATCTTTCTTAACTGTACAAAATAACAATCAACAATAATATCAAAAAATTTACATGTTAAAGAGAACTTCTCATATCAACTGAGCTGCTCTAAAACCAGAGTTGATGGCATTGATGGCGCTAGAGTTGTTCTGGTAGAAGTAAGATGGTCTAACATTCACTGCGGTCACATGGTAGGAACGTACTGGATTTAGCTAAATCACTTCCTTCCACTTCCGGGTGAAATCCCCGGCGGACATTCTCGAGCAGGACGTGGGACGCGAATACGATATTATCGCGTTTACAAGAGACACGAATCGGATTAAGAATGGCTTAAACCAGGGGTTCCTATCGGATTCGCAAATCCAGTCCCGATATGATCCTTAGCCTGTGCATATGAATTCAATACATTTTCGATGCCTTTATTATACGATTAAACTTGTCCATGTGCACGCAGTGAATTTTACAATGTACTGTATTTTCCAGCAAGCACTTCTTTGTATCCAGGTGGTCAATGATGTTGTCCACCATTAGCTTAGTGGTGATGACGTGAAGTCATGTGACAGTATTGTTTTTCAAAGAACTTATTTTCTGCAATAATCCAAAATATATTGAGGGTCCAGTGCAATGAGCAAAATTTAGCTATTTAGCTTCAAAAACCTCAAAGTAAAGTGAAGAGCAAGTGGATGGTGGATGAATAAAACATCTACAAAATCTATTCTATTCTAAGTAGCTGGGCCTGCAGCAGTCTATGTAGATCTCAGTACACGTGAATAAATCAACCAGTGAATGAAAGAAAGCTGGACTGGACATGCGAGGCAGCATGTGTTATATGACTAGCAGGCATGTTGCCATAAAGGAGGTGTGATAATATCAGTGCAGCCCAGTAGAGGAGTGATATTTACCCACAGCTGGCATTCACAGAAGCAGGGGTCTGGTCTGTCTCATAGCTCTGGGTTAATCCACCTGGGAAATAGTGTGGAGGGATGGGTGGAGTACATCAGCCTTACTGTGGACCTTTATCTCTTAAAAAGACACAAGATCCAAGTGCCTCCATGCCAACTGGACTTCAAGGTTTCTGAACCAAAACACAACTTGACATTAAATTCCACCAGGCAGGAAGTAAAGTCACTGATTTCAACTGTGTCACTTGAAGGTGAAAACAAGCTGTTATGCTTCAGCGTGATAGGAAATTTGAATTTGACCGCTCTTGTGATTGTTTGCCAAAACACTTGAACAGTGTGGTGCATTGGCAGGCAGGGAGTGTGAGTTTTGAGTGTGAAGCTCTCTGTCACTGGAGTACATCAATGCTTATGCTAGAATGAGTATTGCACCGCTTGAAATGGAAACGTGACAAGAGTAAAAATTTCATGTGGATTGCACCACCCATGGAGAACTCGAAAAACCACTTCATGCATTTACAATCAATAGATCAGCAGTTCTGGGTTCCTGCCATGTTTTATGAATATACATCAACCCAATCGTGTCTTTATCCAAATTTCTTCCACTGAGATTGGCCAGTTTCCCATGTGCTTACAATGCATTATCCTACCCATTAGTCCTTTACCATTACCCCCATTGGGCTGAATGAAGAATAGAGCAGAAGAAACGCTGCCAAGGTGCATTTATAGGCGCACAGCTTCATGAATACAGCCCTGTGACTGACTTCTGTTTCACTCCCCGCCCTCAGCTCTGTTGTGACTTCCAGCCATTCAGTGTTTACAGTCAATACAAGGTTGTGACTACAATGTGGAAACCCAAATGCTCCATGTTGGCGGATTAACAGCCTCAAACATGGAACAGACTTTCTGGATCAATACACAGCAAAAATTGTAACTATGTCTCACAATGACCTGAAGTCTCCAGGATTAAAAATACCTGACCTAAAGAGTCTCGCTCTCAGGACAGCAGCATCTCTTGATCTTTGCGTACAGGATTGGATGTTCAGCTTTGCAAATAAGAGTTGTAAAAGAACACTCACTCAAGGCACAGAGGGTACATCATTAAAATCAAAAGTTAGCTGCGGCGGGAAGATGCAACTTCTCCACACCACTGCGTCCTTTGAAACTGCAGCCTACTGGGCAGTACAATCTTTCACGCTGGGTAGAGCCGTGTCTATTACTACAGATTGGTTCAGCAAATCTCTTGGCGGGCATCATAAAAAAAAAGCAAAAAGAAGGAGGAAGGGAGCCAGTAATAAAACCTGGCCAATTTCTGTCTGTGACAATATAAAAGAGGGAGGGTCAGGTAAATGCAGGCTGCCTGTAGTGGAAAATATGGCTTATCTTAGTCTTGTCTCCTAAACCCCTAAAGGTTTTGAAGATAACCACATAAGGCTGTGTGTGTTGGAGGAGGGCTGCTTTGTGCAGCTATTAAATGATCTCATGGAGGAGGAAGGGGGACAGAAATTTGATGCTGACTGAGAAATGTGATAACCTCACAGGGTAGATGCCTCACTACCTGCCTATCAAGCACCACATATTCCCCTTGTCTGATTTTACACATTATTGCATTTCCCTCGCTGAATATCAACCAACCATGAACCAAAATCTGTTATGAGATAAAAAGCAACAGAGTGAGCTGCCATTCATTTATTTCTCAAATAAAGTCATGCAACACCCATTTAAGTGGTGAAAAGGAGCAACACCTCCTTTAACTCAATAACTGATTAAGTCTGAAGCCGAACACTTCCTGATGCATTAATTAGTCTCTACCAGATGTGTGGGGTGATTTGATCCACTGTTAATGCTGAACTGTCGTTAATCAGCTGTTACTATCAGAGTATTAGCAGCTCATTTTGTTTTCATTTCTCTCATCTGTCCATTAAAAGTCATGTTGAATGTGTTTTCTGGTTCTCTTGAGGACAATATATCAAACAAACACAATGTATCATGATCAGGGCTGAATTCTAATGTGCTAGTAGGTTAAATTTACCTTCTGATTAGATGTCAAATATTCTATAATGATAACTTTTATGGAGCCATGACCAGTGGTATCTAAGGGTCAGTAGGGTCATTATTCTGCGAGATGCTGATAATTAACCTAGATCTGCACGACACACGCTGTCCAGGTGAAAACAAAGAAATGTGTTTGGATAGAAAGCAAACACATTTGGTGATTGAAAAATTTCCAGTTTCATTTGGAGCACAGAAAAATGAATTGACAAAGATAAAACCGTTAACGTAAGCCTGTGCAGTCAAATGAAAAACACAATTTATGTACCTGAGGACTGCTTGTTTGATTACCTTGGAAATGAGGAGTTTTTGTCGATTTGTCTCTCGGGCTCTTATAAACAACCGCAGTCAGGATTTGGCAATATTCAAATATGCTTTGGAAAAAGCAGAAAAGTAGAGGAAATCCTCAGGTCTGTCTGTGTTTTTCCATCTGCCAGACAAACAGACATTTTATAATCTGACTTGCCAAAGAATGAGACCTGCAGTAAGAGCTGTTCAAGCAAAAAAAGTTAACATAATGACGAAATGAAGGTGAAATGAAGATTTTCATGTCACCACTCACCGACACAAACATACAGCAGCTCTAAGATTACAGCTTTCGTTAGACTGATGTAATCCAGTGGACGAAATAAGACATTTATACATTTCTGCAGAGGCAGAGCTTTCACTGCCAATCTGTACAATAAATCCTGATAAAGGAGAACCAAACTGACGAAAAAGAACTGAGCACAGAGCTTCAATGAACAGCACTCTGTAGTATTTTACATTATATTAATTAAAAAAGATTAATGAAAGCCATTTAGACTACAAGAAGGCCTCCATGCTGATACTTAGCAGTGGGGAAAGATGATAAGAATGAAATTGTGCAATTTTCTCTGAAAACATATGGTTTTAAAATCATGAAAAATGTACTGTATGTGAAATGAATTTTTTTTTTTTTTTTTTCAAAAAAGCCTGAGCACATCACAAAGGTCCAGCACAATTAACTGTGTCTGAAGGAGTTCATTCAAGTTGGATTAAGTGTTTAATGGGGAAACTGGATGTTGATTACATTATCTTCTGCAGCACTTTCAGAACATTCCTGATGTCATTATTACGCATTTTCATAGAATAAAGCCTTTGAGCACCAGCAGGGCCTCCAGGGGTGATGATGTTAATATGAGGACTGTGGTACTCAAGTCTGATTTACAGTCTGATCTGGACACTTTCCTGAAGTCTTGTATTTGTTTTTTTGCATTGTCTTGATCTGGTCATGTTACACTAACATATTGACCTGTGGATCACTGGAACAAATTGTCACATCTCAATGAAGTTCTGGTTTCTTCCAGGGTTGAGCGGTAATGCATAATACAAAATGTTTTATGGGACAGTTGTCTACTTTTAACTTTGCTACATTAACTATTTATACCTTCCTTACAACTAATTATCCAGCCCTGCAGCATTACCCCTAATTTCCACTGGATGAGGAATGACGTTGTCCTTCGTCGTCCGTCGTTCTTCAATACACACCAGGTCTGCCTGCTGCGGCTCCACCGGACAGCCGGAATAGCGAGAACGAGATCTTGCTAAGGAGCTTTCGCAAATTCACGTATAATCACACAATATAGTCAGTGAAAAAAGAACCACCATGTCCATTGAGTAGAAGGAAATTGGTCATATGATCCGCCGCAAACATGGATTATTTTATTTTGAAAATTAACTGGATGTTTTATTTTGTGTCTGAACACAACTTCTTGTTCCACACGATCTGCCCTGTGCTGTTTTCGTGGGCCGATGTCCAACAAAGATAGAAGCTCTGTCGTTTTGTACACGTCGTTCCACATCCAGTGGAAATTAGGGGTTAGTGTACCATTAATACATCTCCCTTGTGACTGGGGAGAGTCATGAGGGTGCACAGTCACACAGGGGAGCGTTGACCAGGACTTGATTTGCTCTGGACTTAGTCTTCACCCAGTCTTGGCTGGACCTGGTTGTGCGCTTGATTTGGACTTATGTGGTCTTGACTAGTCAGTAAATAAGAGCTGAAGTATTAGCTGCTCTGGGTGGCTATGATGACTAATGTGAATATGAACAGGCTTTTGTGATGGGGTGGAAAAGGGCTGAATAATGCCTAATGCGTTTACAGCTCTGTACTTGACCCACATGAACCTTGTGGGTTTGAGCTGGATAGAATGTCCAACTTAATTGGTTGTGTTTGGGTTTGTTTGTCTGAAAACCAAACCTAGAGTCAACGACATGCTGAGCATACTGAAAAGCCCTCAATTGATTTGAGCCTAAATTAAGAGTCTTTCAAGCCCATAAACTAGAATTACCTAAACAAAGTTACTTAAATATCCCATTCAAGGTTATAAGGGCTGAATTACTTTAGTTGTAGCCAAGCAGTGGAACAAACCTGCATAAATATCTGCATTTTGCCCGGCGTAGAGAGCTGACACATGCAACTTTCTTTAAGCATTAAAAACTAACTCAAGCTCAAAACAGCCCATTTCATTACAATCTTGGCACATACAGCATATCCCCCTTTTGTGACTTGTGCCAGCAGCCTTTAGGAGGGGATCCGCACATATTAAAGTTCACAATACCTCCCCCCCTGCTGCTCGACCTTGAATAACTTGTTTACAGTTTAGAAAGTAAGAAGAAATGGAAGGATGGAAGAGGCAGAGGAAGTAGTGATGGTGGTGCAGTCCAATATTGTTGGACTCATGGTGAAAGTGGAGGCCCGATGAGGCGGGCAGGACTCTCCTGACCCCCTCTTCTTTTATCAGAGCTGAGTGCTGATCAGCAGTGGTTCTCCGTGGTGTCATCCGATGTGTCGTGACAAGCCGGCCCAAGGCGGAGGCATCACTTCCCGAGTCATACGATCTGAACGCGTGTGCGCTCTATGGTGAGAGGTGCTGACATTTCCCATCATGGCATGGAGAAAAAGACGAGTGGATGATGCCGACAGCGACAGTGAGACGTGGGACGCAGGACCGCAGCGAGACCGCAGAGCTGGCAGGAAGCAGAGGCTGAGGTCAGGAAGTTGCGGTGTTCTCTACGAGGCGTAAGCAACCGCCTAGCTGCCGGGGATGAAGTCACTACTGCTGAATGTGGGTCACTCTCGCTGGCTTCCACTGTGCTCTCTCTCCTCAGGCCGTCATTTGGAGCCAGAGCATTTGAATACTGCATGTTGTACCCAAAGGCTCTGAAGTACTGCAGTGTTTCCAGGAGCCTTGTACCGTGGACATGGATGAGAATGTGTGTGTACTGCAAACAGGCTGTTAACTTCAGCGAAAATGTCAAGGAGACACCCAAAAGTAAATTGTCAGTTCATTATTGAATGCATTTATATGCAGCTGCTGTTTAAAGTTGTTTTCAAGTTAAGCTACTTGCATGACCATTTGTTATCCTGCAACTCGTATGAATAAAGCAACAAACACAGTGATATTGCTGGCTCCCTGTCAGCTGCAGCTCTTGTAGTAAGCGGGAAATAATTATCATTTCATTAGCAATAGCAACAGTTAGTGCTTGTGCTGAAGTATAAACGGACCTGCAGTACGAGTGCTAACAGATGGTGAACAGATAAAAGCTCGTGTTGTGCTGGAGGTTTGATATCACACATGATTCAGCCAGTCATTTTTCAATGATCTGTTAGATTGTAAAGCAGCAGACGCAGCAGTTTTGGCTCATTAAGACGACCTACAGTGTCAAACGTGTCGTAACAGTCGCTATCAAACTACACAGTGTGTGCATAAAAGCCCAGAGAGCCTCAAGATGGAAGCAGCTACAGCTCCTCCAGCTGACAGTACATGGAAGGCACTGAGTTATTACACAGTAAAGACTACATCTGGAGACAGATTTCAGTGAATGCAAAGGGAGAACTGCCATGAGAAAATGCTATAAAGGCATCACAAGGCATGAGAATGATTCATTGGCCAAAGCTTTGTATTTAGTGGGGAAATTGCTTATGTGTCCTTGAAGCTGTGACAGATCATCCCAAGAGCCGAGAACGACGGCAGAGTAAGAGGACATGCTTATGTTTAGAAAATTTAGTAAGATTTATTACAGCTTTTTTTTTCATGCTAAAATTCTCTTTGGGATCATCATCATGACATAAGAGCCACATTTCACATCATATGCAAAATGTGGAGCAGTGGAGCTTCACAAAACCACAAAGCTGATCATCTTTTGTCCAAAAAACACAGGGCTTTCACCTTGGGACACAAAGAGCTCCTGACTTATTTTGTTTCTGTGATTTTGTTCTTCTGTTACTTTGTTTCTGTATGTCACATATTTTTGAGCCAAAACGTGGTGTTTTTCCTAAACCTAACTCAGTGGCATTTTGACTGTTTTTTTTTTTTTTTGGTGTAAGACTACAATGTGTTATCAAGTTTTGTTGCGTTATATTTGAAAAATGAGTTAAATTAATTAATGAATTAATTAAATTAGTGATGTTTGTGGCATTTTTGCATGCTATAGCGTCATGGAGAGGAATAGATGTTTGGAGTGAAAATGCATTTGACATTAATTGAACAGCATTTATTATGCTACATACATCTTGTGTACTGTCAGTATAATTCTATCAATACAGCACACTGGCCAGATGAGTGGATAAAATAAAAAATATGACTCCATAAAAATGATAGCACAGCTGCAGTGGCCCCCTGCGTGATGCTTGATATTTTACCAGCTATTTTGTTTGTGGCTGCTGCACTGCTGAGACATCACCTCTCATTAAATGAGTGCAACCACTGTTGTGACATTGAATCCTCTGTTCAAATAGTAATTATGTATTAACTCCAAATTAATACAAAAAACAACTATGAAAAAATATCACTCTCGGTGCAACTCAATATATTTTTTTGCACAATAAGTACATGATAATGAGAGTGCCTGTCATGATGGAGTCACTATAAATGTATGTGCAGATGATTAGTGCAAAAAAAAAGAAAAAAGAAAAGCAGTATTATTCTGCCCCATGACACCCACAGCATGCTAACATTTCCACATTGCATATAATCATTATAACATTGCCATGGTAACTTAATTTGACACGCCGCTACTCGCTACCCTGCTGCATGACATGTACTCATGCAGGTGCACACAATGCATGTTTCTGCCAGTGCTGCTGTGGTCGGCCTCTGCACGCTGCCTGCCTGGACACCAACATCATCTACAACAACAAGTCACAGCTCCTCAAAGCTGGATGATGGAAAAGGAGGGAGACAGTGAGGAGCGATGGGTCGGAACAGGAAGAGGAGGCCTTCTGATTCATCTTTAAAGACGCTCCTTATTGCATCTTTAATCATCTTCCTCGATGTGCCGGGGCGACTCGACAGTTGGCTTCCACATCTACTGAATTCACACCCTATTGAGTCGAGTCACTCAGGAGGCTCGAACTGGGCTTTCTCCCGCCGGCCCCATCTCTGTTTTATCACTTCTTATTTCCATCCCTGCGAGGGGCTGAGAGAGGCAGCTTGCCTGAGAACTGCACTGGTGTATGGATGCTAACGTGGTCAGTAAATGTTTCAAGAGGCATGGGATGTGACAAAGCCTTCCTCTTGTTCTACAAAGTCACACAATCAGAATCGTGACCGGAGGATTCCCACGGCAACCCTGTTCTCAGATTCAACAACATATTTTGAAATCTCGATCTCAGATGTCAGCCTGAGACTCTGTGTTATGTTGCTTTGTAAGAAATGAATATTATATCATTTTACAGAGGGGGAGCATGAAGACCATCAGATCTGATGCTTGTTGGGCTACAAGAAGGACGACTCAGTGAATATCTTTCACTACTCTAACATTTATCAATAACATTAATTAATGATTTCAGATTTCAACATTTATACATGTTTTTTTTTTTTAAATAACCTTTTGCCCATATGAAGCTACTTAGGTTTAAGAAAAGGTGGTAGTTTGGGTTAAAATAAGAAAAAGTATTCAAAAAAATATTCAAAGACTTTTGGTTTGTTGCTTTATGTTAAAAGTTGGGTATTATGTGAACCATCTGTCCTCCTCACCCTCGGTGATAAAGTCCAACACGTACATATTTTAATAATGCTGAACAGGTGTAGAAGTATCATAACCTTTTGAAGTTAGTGGTTTAGGTTTATTAATAATGATTCCTCCCACTGTGTGATGAACCACAATTAATAAACCCTTTGTGTTTTTCCCTTTGGAACTTATTGAGTGATTGAGACTTAATTAATATCCCACAAATCTCTAAATTTCAGCCTGTAAGAGATTCAGTTAAGATTACAACAATCATATTTGCAGTATGTTTCATCATCGTTGTTGAGTTTATGGGTAATATTGGGTTCTCTTCTTCCTGCTGCCTTCACGCCTACAAACTGAGATGAAACTTACTTCCCTCGTGCTTTGTCAAGTGCAAAAAAATCATTTATTCTCTCACCCTGAATATTGTGTTGACAACCGAGGAGAAAGAAGTGAACCAAAGAGCTGAGCCTCATGCTCCCTCAGCTCTGTCTCACAGGCAGAGGGTCAAACCCAAACATTAGATATTGCAAAATGATCACTGTAACAAATGTTACGGTTCTTCAGATTAAACACACACAATACTGACAGTGAGAAGATGGGAAATGTTTTAAAGCTGAGATGAGCCGAGTTATGGGAGGTACAACTGAGAAAATGTACAATATAACAGCTCATAAAGTGATAGTGACAGGGTTATCTGTTTGTAGAAAACTTTATTGACACTTGGATGTCATATCAATTATTTTTATTAACACTTTAAAATATGTTATGTCTACTGCTCTAGATTGTACTAGACTAACAATTCATCATCACTTGTTACTGTCTTTCTATTACTATTTTCCTTGTAATGTTTATGTTGTACTGTATACCCTCTGAATGTTATAATGGCTGGGAGACAGAGGGATACTTCCAGTAGCTGCCCAGTAGCTGTGTTATTGAAATGGCATTAACAAAAATTTTGAGTTTTGTTGGAAAAAAAGACAATTTATTTTGTATTATGTCTCTGAATACACTGAATAGCTCAAATGAAAGAAGAGACTCTCTATTTCATCATGACACAAAATGATTTTTTTTTAATTTTTTTTTTTATATTGTTCCATTCTTGTTTTATCAGAGGTAGAGTAGAGGCCACTTTCACCAAAATCACCACTTTTTGTCCAGATTCTGTTTGTTTTGATCTCTAATCTCGATCGTCTCCACTTCCTGCTTTGATCTCTGTAGTGTATACTGTCTCTTTATGTCCTGACTACAAATCCCAGAAGCTCAAATATTACTCACAGGCTGCCAGAGACCGCTATTGGCGACTCGCTACCGAAAAAACACTTTCATGTATAATTACGGCACTCAAGCGTTGGATTTTAAATGACATAAATTATGTCATTGGCACTCAATGAAGTAATAGTGACTCAGGTTTTGGTTTACTCTCATGACTTTCATATCGTCTGTCCCAACCAGCTGTTTTCAACAAGGAAAACTCTAAAACAACCGTAACCCAAACAACAGTCAGACAGACAGCTGGTGGAGACCAAAACAGAGCTAAAAGAATTATATGAGTTATTATGTTATGGATAAATATATGTACTGTGAGGTCATGTTGACCACTAAATTTTTATCAGTTTGTCTTTGAGTCAGATTTGTAACAAATCTGAAGAAATTCACTCCAGGTGAGATTTATCATGTTTGCAAGAATAGGAGGAACAGACAGACAGATGTACTGTATGTCCAACCAAAGTGCTATAAATATATGTTAGAAATTAGCACTGCTAATTCATTCATTGATCGTGATGTACTGCAGTGTACTGGAGCAGGTCTTTTCCATATGTTATAACAACAACCATTACCTGGTTCAAACAGCACAGACTTCATGCTTTTAAACACAAACTGCTTTGAGCAGCAGTTCACTGAAAATTATTCACACAATCCCGTCCTGAGAAAAGAAATCTGTGGATGTTAAGCCACCACTTCAAAAGGTGAAGCACACAGTGCTGCTACACTTTAACCATGTATTCTCCTTTTCTTTTAATCTTATCTTACCTGACTTTAATTACTGCTGGCACATCAGCGGGCAGAGTGAAGGAGAAATTAATGAGAGGGATGAAATATGTGATTACATGCTCATTTGGCTCTTTAGGCCTAAAATGAACATAAATGGCATTGCAGAGAATATTGCATGAATTGGAATTACATAACGTTGGCAACGCTTACATGCACACCATGATCACACGCTATTCTTAAATGCCGCGATTAATTTTGAGGTTATGTGAAAACCTTTATCTAATTATGTTGCTTTGAATGGGGCCCATTATGAAGACTTTAATGAAGACTTCCAGTGGTGTGGTAATTGGTCTATTAATGGAAGGCTATTTGGAAATGTACAGTGCACCCTATATTTCTTATGAGCCTGTCTAATTGGCTGACATCTATGAGTAACCAGGCTAGAAAGTTATTTATCAATATGCTCGGCATGTAAACAGCTTGATCACATTTTTGTCTCCAAAAGGTAAATGTGTGAATCTAAAATCAGGATGGAAATGTGATGAATTTGGAAGCAATCAGAATATGGCATCAATACACAGGAACAAGAAAGAGAGTCAACTGGACATGCTTGATGTTTGGATTTCCCTTGACCTGGTCGACTGAGAACATTCACAGACATCTTAAAAGAAACTTACCTGAGGGTGAACTGCTCGATGGTGGAGTTGGGCATCAAGTAGAGGAAGATTTTGAGGGTTTCTCCAGGCTTAAGGGGTTTCTCAGGCAGCCTCAGGAACATGTTCTTGTCCAGCTGCTTGTCCACCAGCAGCTGCTCCTGACTGGCCTGGTACAGGCTGATGCTCCCGATGCGCAGCAGGGGGTGCTGTGACAGAGGTTCTCCTCTGGAAGCACCACCACCCCTGTGACCTGAGCCCTCACTGCACTCTCCATCCAGACTGGACCCATGGAGTGTATAGTACAGCTCAGCCTGGAGGGTCTCACTGGTCAACCCATCCAAGAGCCCGTCAGTGGAGCCTTTCCGGCGACCCAGTGGGGCCACATTGGTGTTAAACCAGGATGGAGGCAGCTCCAGCTGGGCCAAGCACTGCGCCAGGTTGCCTTTCATCCGGCAGGAGGTTTTAATTTCACGGACATCCCGGAAGGCGTGCAGACGGACGCACGGCAGCTTGTCCTGAGCCTTGAAGTCATCCCAGTCGCGGCCAGCGATGTAGAAAAACACCTGGACCGAGGGGTTGTTGGAGAAGACCCGCGCCTGGACAATGAAGGCCCTCACCTTCCAGTTGACTGTAAGCTGTCCAGGAATATCCAGTGGACTAGCTGGCTGGAGCAACTCCTTGGACAGGGCCTGGTCCCGGGCAAAAGGCCCAAAGCTTATGTTGATAGCGGGGAGGTCTTTTGTCTGGAAAACCACAAAACTCTCAGAGCGCTGCAGCGGGTGTCCAGTGCTGGGACTGCTGCTGCTCCTGCTGCCACCGCCAACTGTCTGTCCTGTGATCTGAGCCTCCCGCAAGAAGAAAGCCAGTTGTGCATTGGACATTTTGAAGTTGGCGGGAAGGTACACATTGGGTGGCAGAGGGCTGGCTGTCACTGCCGAGGAGCTGAGGAGAGCATCTGAACTGGTTGGAGAGATTTTACCTGCAAGAGCTGTGAAGAGAGGAAAGACAAGAGATTAGGTCAAACCTTTAATTGCAGAATCTTTAAAAAAAAAAAAACAATGAAAGGATTAAGAGTAAAGTAACATAGCAATACGTGAGGTAAAAAGAGGCGCAAGGAGGAGGAGGTCAATGAATCAAAACAATGAATGAGGTGTGAGCAGGAAGTCACAGAGGTCTGCTCAGTCAGCCGGAGAGAGGAGGAGGAGGGGAGGAGGTCGATCGGATGGTACCTGGTGAATCCATGTAAAGCATCCAGAGCAGCTTGTTCACACTGTCAAGGTGGTCTTTATGTGGGAGGTATCAAACTATTCGAGCAAACTAAACTAAAACACACAAAACTCTCTAAAATGACACTGATTAAAATAAAGAAAAGACATGTAGGTAAGCCTTAGCTGCTGAATAAAACAAGAAAGCTGTGTTTGCATGTCAGTAGCGCATACACTGTTATCCACCGCACAGCTCTGCACTTGTTGAGAAAAACAAGTAGCTCAACACACAAGTTACAACAGCGAAATCAAAGTAGGGCAAAATCATTGTGGAACAAACGGAATAAATGTGACATACTTATCAAAATTACCCAGAGCTGAGCACAAAAACATAGTTGCCTGTCCCCATGGTCCAAATCACAGATTAAAAGTCCCATATTCCAAACAGTTTTATCATTGAAATTGCATCCTTTAAATCTGAAAAAAAATCCTCTTTTTTTAAATTCCCCAAACGGAAAGGCTCTTCAAAACGTTTGTTACTCAGCAGGCACTTCACAGAAGTTTGGCTTCTCCTTTGGTTTCTCTTTAGAAAATCTTTGTCATCAGTTGCAACAGAAGAATAAACGAGGGTGTAAAAAAAGCAACAAAAAAATGCTCCGGCAGTTCTTCAAGTGGTCATGTTCTTGTATCCAGCTACAAAGGTTTCTCAAAGGTTTTTCTTGAACTTGTGCTTGACTAACTCCTCGTTGCTCAGGTCCTGCTGGAGAAGTGGTTCAGCCTCATGCATCAGCTCTCTCAGTCCCAGACTGTGCATGGCTCAGGACTGACTCTGATAGACAGGCAGAGCCTCCTCCCGGTTGGTGGGCTGTACGGGAACTATAGACAAAGCCTCTGACGCCGCCCCATCTTGCCACACCTAGTCTCTAGTCTATAATCACCATTTGAGCTCCCGGTCAGAGCTGACACACAGTCCTCAGAGGACTCGACTTACACCACACACACACACACTGACGCACATATGGGAGGCGAACGAAATAACACTCTCCAGCTCGATTCATCCTCTCCCTCTGGACGTGTTCAGGCAGACTGTGTGTGTGTGTGTGTGTGTGTGTGTGTGTGTGTGTGTGTGTGTGAGGTGGGGCGGGGGATGGATGTATTGCTTGAATGCCTCCAGGCAGAGAGAGAGAGAGTAAGAGAGTGAGAGGGAGAAGAGGAGAGGGAGGGATTAGGTAAAGATTATTGATGAATTAGCCTAGCTCTCCTTCCCTTCTCCTCCTCCCTCTCCTTCTTTCCCTCCTTCTTCACCTCCTCCTCCTCTTCCTCCCTCCCCTTCGTCTGCTTTAGCCCCATGAGGAATCCATGAGAATGAGGGGATACCGGCGGTCGGAAGGGGGAAGGGTATCTGAGCTGCCTCCCTGCTTCACTCTCATGTGCCTGGAATTCCCATAATAAAAGAGAGGGATCCATGCCTGTGTGTGTGTGTGTGTGTGTGTGTGTGTGTGTGTGGGCCCCATAAACTGAATAGCAAACAGTGGCGGCAACAAAAGATGAAGCCACAGCCGTGGAAACGTCCCACACTTACAAATGAGCAGTGGTAGCCATAGAGAGGGCTGGAGGAGCTCTATGTACTGAGGAGAGAAGCTACTTAGAGGCTATCTGGTCTTCATTGACCAACAGCTCTCTACCTCACAGGAATGTGAGTGTTTGTGTGTTTGCGAAAGAAGAGCTGCTCTCGCCTTGATCAACATTGAAAGGCGACAAATATGCACAGAACATCCACAAACCTCCCGAAGCTGCTCCACCAGAGCACCATCTGCTTCACCCTCATGTGGACCCGTTACTGTGTATTTTACCAGTCACACGGCAACGCAACCAAGACTCTACGAAGGATCCTCGCCTCAGGAAAAGATAGAATATGTTCCTCACATATACAGATATATACACCTAGTACGCCTGTCAATGTTAATATCAAAGCTCGATATGATTTTATGGCTGTCTTTAAAAAGTAAGGCTATATTGGAACAGCATCACGGACCACTTTGGTTGATCTCTCTCACCGTGTCTCAAGGCAGCATTAGCCTGGAGCGCCGAGAAACCTTGAATCCCCAGACCTGCTGGGACTGTTAAAAGTGACTGTGTAAACGTTTTCCCCTGCCTCCCAAACTACTGTCGCTGTGTCCTTGAGCAAGGAAATGTGTCTCCATGTGTTCCACAAGCACCTGCTGCTGGCCAAACAGCCCAAAACAAAATGGTTTCCAGCTTGCTGCTGTTTTTTTTAATGGTAATTTAGTTTTTAAAGCTGTTTGCCCCTGACTTGGGACTGGCTCTCTCTCCTGCATCTGTTCATTTAAGTACACGGAGGCTGTAGGGCCACATTTGGGAACTTAAGGTAAAAACTGTGACTCCAAACAGCTTGCTGACATTACTGTGCAAGACAATAACAACTCAAAATGTGACTATTTGATGGGCAATATAATCAAGCTGTTGGATCAACTCAAACAGGGTGCAGCAGGAGCAGAGAGAGAGTGAAGTGTGAGACATTTTGTCAAGGTGAAGCGGTGAAATACAAGGCTGTTCTAATCCACTGCTTGCAGCTATACCTATGACAGTATATCCCATGAAATCAGTTTGTATTTAATCCATCAAACCAAGGAAGTATGAAGAGAAAAATGTCCATATAGAGAGGAGGTTGGAGTAGAAGGATGGTAGACTCTCAGCAAGGACACCACTGTTCATGTCCCGAGTGAAACCAGCTGCCATTTCAGTGCTAGAGACATATTTCAATGTTACTTAAAATCCAACGCTTGAGTGCTATCGACGTAATAATGTGTCAAAGTGGTTTTTCGGCAGCGGGTCGCCGATCGTGGTCTCCCGTAGCCTGTGAGTAATACTGGGGCTTCTGGGAGATAGTAGTAGTAGTCAGAGCATAAAGAGACGGTATACGCCACAGAGATCAAAGCAGGAAGTGGAGACGATCACAATTAGAGAGCAAGATGAACAGATTCTGGAGAAAAAGTGGTGATTGTGGTGAAACTGGCCTCTACCTCTGATAAAACAAATGGAACAAGGTAAAAACAAAAGTTTTTTTTTCGTGATGAAATAGAGAGTCTCTTCTTTCATTTGAGCTATTCAGTGTTTTCAGAGACACAGTACAAAATATTCTGTGGGTCTTGAAATATGACTCAAAATGGGCAAAAACGCTGGCACACGGTACATTCTGTTTTATAAAACGGCTGGCAGTGAGTTAAAAAACAGAACTTCCACAGTTAATTCAACCCAAACTGGAATATTTTACTCAACCTACTGTAACCAAGTTATTTCCAGTAAAAACGGGAATTTAGTTTGAAACAACACTATGCATGTAATGACCGGAAATTAGTGGGGAAAAGCACAAAAATTGAGGAATAATATTTGGTAAGTGATCATGTGAACTGTTGCATGAGGATACCTCAAAAATAAACAAAAATAACTTTGGTCTCAGAGGATGAAAACCCTCTACTGTAATATGATTTGTCTCTTATTGTCCCAATATGGGTTAATATCAACACTGAGCATTACAGAGACACCCTGCTCTGAGAGCAGATTATTTCACCGCATGTTGGTGCTGATGATAAAATATTCATAAATAGTTTATAGTCCTTCATCCAGTAGTGGAACAGGTCAGTGGATGGTGGCAGTAGACTATGACAATAACAAAGTACTTTGCCAATGTACTGTATATTGAAGCACAATAGACTCAACCTCCTGCCGGGACTGTGATCCAACAACGACAGGTCACCTGACCACCAGTGCAATGAAACTATACAGTGACAACACACACACTAAATGCCATCAAACAAAACAAATCTTTGCCGCCTGCTCTCAACCCTGAGGCCTGATGGTGTCATCCGAGGAGGTGATTACAGCCTACGATGCATCAGGGTGCGCTTGTCTCATTCCAGTCTAACAACATCACTGGGTAGGTGGGTTTCAAGGGGAGCATGGACACAGATGGGCTTCCAGGGTGAAACCCTATCGCCTTCCTCTTCCACTTGATGTCCTATTAGACCTCGGGCCAAATTGAATTGAATTCTCTTCCTGTTGTGCTCCCATTACTTGAAACATCTGCTGTGTGTGTGTGTGTGTGTGTGTGTGTGTGTGTGTGTGTGTGTTTGTGTGTTTGTGGAGGGGAATGAGTGGGTGTCTCCTCTCAGGGCACTTTGTATTCATCAGATTACTTTGACTGATGTCAATTAATGAAAGTATGAGGCCACTTTGAGGCCTCTGCTGTTATGCCAATAACAGACGGCAAAGACAGACACTTTAGATACGGAAAAAACTCAATACTGCTGATTTATGCATGTATTAGAGTTGTGTGTGTTTTTAGAACTAGATTAACTTTGATACAAACTTTTTTTCAGAAGCGAATGCAGGAATTCTTTTGTGCAACACAAAGCAAGAGGTTAAAACCTGAGGTGTTAATTATGAGAATTATACAGTGTTTTTGAGATTTTGAGAACAAATTTTCATTTCGTCTTAGTCATAGTCTTTTGATCAAAATGCTTTCATCATTCATCCCTCCTGAACATTTTGTCTCCTTTTTATTCGTTGAGGAATGTGTCAGTTGTTTGTCATAGTTGTTGTCATCATAGATTGTTTTTTTATTTAGTTATCGTCTCGTTGTCGTCGGAAAAAAACTGTTGACGAACATTATTACGAAAATTTTTCGTCAACGAAATTAACGCTGATCTGAACACAGACTTATATATGTATATGTATTTTCACTGTCAATCATCTTAAAACGCCGACTCCAAAACTCCAATGTTTGACCACTCAAGAGCCAAAATCTGTGAATGGAATTATTCAAAAAGGAAGATGATAAACTGATATCTTCCAGGATAAAGCATTTTATGATAAAGAATAAAAGAATAGAGAGATGTGGAATTGTGGCAAGTGATACAGAACAGGTCCCAAAACAAGGATATAGGAGAGATTATTAGTGATTATCCTCTGGGCAGCTACATGATCACTTATATCATTGCTTTGTCTTGTATTGCAAACAATTAACAAATAGACCAATAAAACATTTGATTATCTCTGTGCATAATGCTTCGGATAACAGATTTAAAAAAAAAAAAAAACATGAAAATGATGGCTCTAATGATGGCTCTAATACTGGTTGTGAATAAAGACAACCATCTTCATTTCAGCCAGATATGCTACATATTCAACACATTACAATTCAGAAGGACCTAGAATTATCTGTTGCGCTGCTAAAAAGCTTTGTCCTATCGTCAAATGAAACACTGAGCTGTACGTCTTGATGCCCGTTCAAAAAACTGTCAAACATAAAAGCCGACTGCCAAGTCAAGGGGAAATATATAGAGAGGATGTTATGAGGAGGGCAGACATTTGATCTTGAGGAAGAGGAGTGCATAAACGTCTCTTCAAGTAAAAGGTCAGTGGAAATTGTTGAGAGGGTTTAGAGAGAGACGGAGCATCCTTACAGCATTACTAATGTTCCAGCGTCAAGGGTTTCCCTATCGATCTTTTCTTACCCTTCGCTCCCTCTCTTCTTTTACCCACCGCTAAGTATCACCACACCGCTATCACATTTGGGAAAGTGAAATAATATCTTTCAACTCGCTCATCAAACCCTCATTACTTATTCCCAATCAGTGTCTAGGGGAGTGGCCTGCGGTGGCACGGGCCACCCCTGAAATCTGATTGGCCACCCCAGGTGCCACCCTGCATGATGAACTATCTGACCATCAGACGTGACTTGGTTTGCAATTCAACATCTGACCTGAGGGGCAGTATTGTGCCAGAATGCTGTTCAGCCTGTGATATGATTCGTAAATTCAACCTGAAGTTTTGTATTTACTTATCTATTTAGTTTGATTTGGTCAGCACTTTATATTATGATTTATATTTTTGCATTGTCTTTATTTTGCACATTTCAGAAATAAATAAAAGGCATTACACTTGTATCGCCCCATTGTGTGTTGTGTCGTGATTACAAGTTCTATTTTTTTTTCAATTTATTCTAACATTTAAGATTTAAGATAATTTTAGTAGTCAAATTAATCATAAAAGACAACAAAAAAATGATGAACTGTTGAGCTATGTTGATGGGCAGTGGCTGATCCTGCTGACCCCTACATGACTTAGTGCCCCATTTGGGCCACCCCTATGAAAAAGTCTGGACACGCAACTGTTCCCCACAATAAATCACAGCATGAGATTACATTCAACAGTTATTGCACTTTTTCCTGTCAACTAATTTTAGTATTCTTTATTCAGATTCCACATTTACTGTATGCAAATAAAGGCCCATAATCTAAAATGGTT
The DNA here is from genome assembly GCA_029721515.1 of Synanceia verrucosa. NCBI lineage: Eukaryota > Metazoa > Chordata > Actinopteri > Perciformes > Synanceiidae > Synanceia > Synanceia verrucosa. The sequence goes on along the minus strand of CM056565.1, from coordinate 18,767,310 downwards.
CACATTATCATTCAATTAGCTATGAATGCAACACAAAGCACAGATGAAGAGACAAGCCAGCCTGGGGATGAAGCCTGTGTTAGCACTTGAAACGCTGGTGGAGTTCGTCCTATTTTTTTTGTCTCTCTGAGGAATGTCTATTTCCATCTCAGTTAGACGTGGATTACCTTTACAAATGGACTGCAGTGTGATTATCTCCAACTGTGTGTGGCTTTATATTTCATCAGTCTTCATCTGTATGCACAGGGAAATTACATTCAAGCTTCAGTCACACCGGGGATGGTTTGTCCAGTCCATGTATTTGCATGAAATCAGATCACTTTGTTGATTTAGAGCCAAGTGGATTGAATCAGTAATCCTACAGGCTATTTGTCATATATTTAACACATTTCTGTTAAACAGATATAAGTTGTCAGAAATCACATCAACAGAAACAGAGATATGTTGTCCACAGTTGAAATGTACAACAGCAGCTTTTAAAATGTAGACGCAGTGTTGAGGAGCACAGCCTGAACTTTTTTTTTCTTTTTTTTTTCTCATTTATCACATTTATGGGTGAGCAATACATCACCCCGGACATGAATTCGTTTTCATAGAACTAAACCAGTCTCCACTTGGTCCTTCCAGTTTATGTATAGCCACAGATTTGACAAGAAAAATAAATAAAGCAACAGAGCTGCCAAACCCACAAGAATAAAAGCCAGATGCAGCCCATCATTCACTCAGTCATTCACTCATTTCAGCCATTAAATGGATTCAGAGCTACATCTCCTCCACATTTAACCCTAAACAGCTCAAGGAAATGCAATGCTGCAGGTTGGTGATTCCACAGTCGCTCCCAGCTCACATGAGGATCAAAATCCGGTCCTCGTTTAAAGATACAGACTGATTCAATAGAAATATAAGTGTTGGAATATTAATAAATTGATGACTCATCTTGAACTTGGGAGCATTTGGAGATATACTGTATATATATGGTGGCATGACACGTTTCTGCAAACCATGAATGTCTTAAATCTCAGTGTTTCTAAAGCGTTTTTCCCTTCGTTTGTACCTTTCATTTACACACAAATGGCGATTTCGCCTCTGAATATGATTCTTTCTAAAAACTCTGGTTTCGTGTTTGAATGTAAACAGAGAAAAACAGAGTTTTAGGCAATTTACGCGCCAAAAGTGTGACCTTTTTTTGTCGTACGGCTGTCAGAGTAGTCTATGAGTAGTCTGAATGGAAGCATTCTGGGTAATGGTAGCATTTCTGTTGGTGCACGCACTTTTTACGTGTTTGCATTTGCAAATACAGCTCCTCTATTATGTTGAGGAGCAGAGATGTATTAGGGCTCGGAGAAACAGGAAGTCGCTCGTGTTAGTCGTTGTTGTCGATGAGGCTTGTGATTGGCTTGCATGGTTTTCTCCTTCGTCCTACACTGTCGCTCATTGGCTTGGCGTGGTTATGATGGCTCTCGACAGCGTATTTATACAAGTTAATGTAAATGGAAACTTTTTTGAAAACTATGATGTGTGCACAATGTTATTTTGGAAAATAGAGGGAAGGAAATATTTGTTTATCAAAATGCCCTGCTATGTGTAAACATAGCCTTAAAATGCATCGCTAGCTGCATAAGTTGGTTGGTAAAATATTTCCAAAACAGCATGATTATGTGCCTGTTATTTATTTCTATATAATTCTGTTCCCCCTGATCCAACAGTGCCAGTAAAGGAGGTGTGTCCACATGTTTCATTTGAACATGCGCCACCAAAACACTAAAGGCGCTGCCCTTTCGCTTTGACTCTTTCTAGAATACGGGATGAAATCATGTTTAAAATACAATATGTGTGCTGTCATATTCATTCAACATAAATGACAGCAGCTTATCTTGGAATTGAATCTTGGACACTTCTATTCTCTGCTATCTGTTATTCCCTTAATGATCTCTTATGGAAATCTCTTATTTATATTCTACCCACCTATCCACAAACATTTGTTGACCTTTACAACTAACTGGTGTTTGATCTTTGGTTTCCTTGAGTTGAATACTATATGCATGTTCACCGCTGTGTATAAGAAGTGGATGTAGTCATCGTGATGTTGCCCTTCGTGGACAACAGTTTTGAAGCCATGAATTCTGCATTTTGGTTGTCGCCATCTTGATTATTTGCAACCACAGGTGACACAAGTGGGTGGAGCAAAGTACGACAAAACATTTTAGGTGATATCTATGCATAGAGTCCTTTTGTATGCATGCAAAATCACCACTAGTCAGTTGCTTTTATGGGAAACGTGTTTCTGGCAAAAATTAAAGGAATGAAAATCTAGAGGGGAAACATATTGTAACTGCTCTGTGATGGTGATGCAAAACGACTGCTGAGTCCAGCTTCCTCTGGGTGAAGCAAGCCCTCTGAGGAGTTCAGCAGACAGCTCCAATTTCCAATCAATCACTCCTGGTGGACAAGGATCATGTGACACAAGGATGTAATCTGGCAAATCTTCAGGGTCTCAATTAGTGGAGATGGAATATTTCCACTGATAAAGTCCCACTTTGTAATTGAGGCTGATAAGAGCATTGTATTTCCACATTAAATTCATAGTACAGCTTTAATGAGGCATAATTTGCAGATTAAAAAGGAAGGATATATAACCAATGTGACACCATCAGTGGAAAATGGGACATTTCATCATTGATCCTTTATATGCACCCATAAAATCATCCATAATTTATACTATCAGTCAGCCTTATCTGGTCCAGCAGAGGCTGTTTGAAAGAGGCAAGCTATAATGTGGTGGTGTTGTGATTAAAGGTCTGTTAATAATCTATCATTAAGTTGTGTCACTCTTCACGAGCAAAGAAGATACTAGCAACATCATAATACTGTTTCACATCAAATATTTACCAGCCAATTAGTCAGAAGCCGAACTTTGACAGGAAATATCGCAGGGCAGAAGAAGATGAAGAGATATAAAACACCATCAACCCCTCTTCCTTCTTATCTTCGCTCCCCCATCCTTGTTCTGATCATCAGAGATTGCATATGATGTACAAGGCCAAAATCAATGTCTCTCAGTGAAACAAAAAAATGAGAAACTCTGAGCCTTGTGACTAGTGATTCGAGGCTTTGCAGCAGTACTTTAAAAGTACCACATGACACATAGATAAAGCCAATTTGTTCTTCTTTTGCAAGTGTTTATACATTACATCAATCATGTACTATGGTTGTTTTTGACTTAACTTTAATCCCACAGGACCAGACCAGTGTGGTTGAAGTTTTTAGCACCTAAACTACAAATTAAATGCACGCTCTATGGTTGTGGTTGCTTTCCATTCATGTCTAATTTAGTTTTCAGTTTTACTGATGTCACATCTGGTTAAAAAAAAATATTGGTGCCAATCAAAAACCAAGATGGCGACGGCCAAAATGCTGAACTGAAGGCTTCAAAATCGTAGTCTTGTGATGTCACGGTGACCATGACTACTTCTTATGTCTTTTCTGTCTAGTGTTTGTGTCCGGCTTCTGTTTCTCTTCATCACTGCAGTTAATCAGCTGAATTCCTTCTGTCTTAAAACTTGCCACACCAGTTTCTGAACACATCTAGAAGCTGAAGAGTACGACAAAGAACCTTTTCTATTCAAATTCAGTTGGCATAGGATTCAACAACCTCAACAAGCATCCAAGTATCAGAGAGCTGAACCTCTGTATGTGAAGTTGAGAGGAACACGGAGTGCCCTGCAACTGTAATCACACACTGGAGCCGACCTATGAAGTTGCAGATGCTCGTTAGTGTTCGCCTCAGCCTCCACCATAGCCCCCTGCCTTCTGTTTCTCTGCTACCAAATGGAGCCTCGTAGCCACAGCCGCTGCATGCATTAGCAGAGTATTGATGAAAGGATGCAAATGCCTCGAGGCAGCATGATCTGTGCCTCAATACGATCTGAGGCTGACGCAATCTATAGGGCTCCAGACAACAGGACTTCCCATAGGGGATACTCTGTGTGAGGTAATCTGAGCCTCACTATATTATACAGTCACTGTTACTGAGGGATTTCCTCTACAAAAGGATTTCCTGTATTATTTGATGTATTCCAACAAGTTGCTGCATGGTGTGTCTATGTTGTATACTATATTTAAATATGTTCCTATAGACTGTTGACAATTTGTTAAAAAGTCTGTGTAATTAAACCATTTATTGTCCATTTAATTCCCTTACTGTCTTGTTTTCATTAGTTCGATGTTGTGTTTCTTGATTTAGACTCTATTTTCACTCGTTTTACTCAACTTTACTTCCCTGCTGAATCCCATAACTTTTACAGATGCATCGACCTAATTTCCCCATGGCGATCAATAAAGCCACACATCCATGATCCAAGGAAAGGGAAAAAGACCCGAAATGATTTGAATGAAATAAAATATATCAAGTTAGAGCCATAAAAATGAGAGACTGTCTTGCATTACAGTCAATTTACTTCCATTTTATACCATCATTTAGACGGATCCGTCAATGGCTTTACCCTGAGGAGTGCAAGGACAACGCTGATGCATGCAATTCCCGGAGACAAGATAGTTCTCACATTATTTGGCATATCATTCACGGACTGAAGCTAACTGCATGTGGAAGGATCCTCGTTTCAAAAAGTCTCATTGCTGCGACTCCAGTTTCACTGTTCTCCTGGCACAGCCTGCTTTCCCTACTGTTAATCACTGTGAGTAGTAATGCTAAATTATGTTGATTAGTAGCTTATACATTGGCAGTCTTTCATTGTATTTGACCAGATTCAGCAGCACGGCTCTAATTGCAGCCCTTTGGGGATAATAAAGCTCTGCTGAATATTGTAACACGATACAACACTGGACAAAGCTTCTTTTTATTACCATATATGTTTTCAGCCTTCTGGTATCAGCCATTAATATGTCTCGGACAGATTAATGACAAGCTTCATTATTAAAAAAAAAAAAAGTGTGGGCAGGACAATAGACGTAACTACGAGCTCACTGTTAACTCTTTGAGTGCTAAAGATGTATATATACGCCCTTTAAAATAGAAGGCTTGAGTGCCTAAAATGTATATATACGTCTTTCCTTTTTTGGCAGCAGGGTCAAAGGAGCACTCACATACAGCCTGTGAGTAATATTGGGGCTTGTGGGATTTATAGTTGGAGATGATCACGATTAGAGAGCAAAACAGACGGATTCTGGACCAAAAGTTTTTTTTTGGTGAAACTGACCTCTACTCTGCCTCTGATAAAACAAGAATGGAACAAGGTGAAAAAACAATCTTTTTCATGATGAAAGAGAGAGTCTCTCCTTTCATTTCAGCTATTCTGTGTTTTCAGAGATATAGTACAAAATATTCTGTGCATTATGAAAAATGATTCAAAATAGCCAAAAATGCTGGCACTCAATGAGTTAAAGGCAGGGTCACTGCTTTTCAGCAAACTAACAAAGTACAATATATTTTTTTAATGATCCAACTGTAAATTGGTTCATTGGTTCCAAACGAAGATGTAAATCTTCAGAAACATAGACTTCATAAAGATGGATGCAGTCTATGATGTTATCCATTGGTTTATGAAGCAACGTTGTGAAGATCAACATAGGGTTGTAACTTTGACTTTATGTCAGGACATCAGTATTGATTTCTCAAGGGGGTTAAACATCTCACTTCCCACCTCTCACTATGCAGAGAGCATCTTGTTTGCTATTGGTAACAATATCAATGATGTGCTGGAATGATTTTCCAGGTTATAAAACTAAATGCTATGAAGGACAACTCATGGCTTTTCCTCTGTCAAACAAAGTCACCTCACTGGTTCTGTCCAAACAGACGACTCTTTCAAGGCTGTTCAAGCATCAGAGTAAGTATAGTGGTGACCACTTCCCTGAGATGAAGGCTTTATGTGGCCTCCACAGATTTTTATCATAAATGCATTGAAAAATGACATGCTGTGGTCTTGTCCTACAAGTATTTTTCCTTCCTCAGGTCCTGTTCTTTAAGCTACAGGAATTATTAAAGTTTTCACCTATTCAGACTTAATTTCCTCCAAACATCTTTTTCAGAAATCCCTACTCGAGTTCTAATAAGATGATGCTCCTCTTTAATGTCAAACTGAAAATGAGACCTCATTTGGCTCATGGGGAAAAGCTGTGATGAGGAAATGAGATTGTTTGCAGACACACATGCTGTTTGCCACAGAGCTGTAGGCAGTGAAGGGGTTGATAATTCCTCTGCTTTTGAGTTTGCTGCCTCTGATCATTAAATTTCATTGCCATAGGGGATACTCTTCATCCCCTTACTGGTATGCATTTCATTTAGTCATGGTATTAACATTTTTCTAACCTTTGTTTGTTCAAGAAAGCTATTACTGAGCCTGAATGCTTTAAGCCACATCCTGCTTTACACCTGAGGGCCACCTGTTGTGACCACAATCATCTTTTTCTTGTTGACCACCGAGCAGCAGGGGGTTCGGCTCCTTGCTCGAGGCACAGTGGTTACTTTGAGAAGGAGAGTCATTCACTTCTCCACACACAGGATCTGAAATGGGAGCTTGATTTTACCATTTACCAATGAGACTTCTGACTTCCTCTGATGCTGTGCTGCTTTAAGAAAAGGCTTGATTGATGCAACGATCAGTGCAATCAAAGCACTTAGTTAAAAATACAGAGATTAAATGTTGAAAAATTCAAAAAAGAGTTGAAGGACAAGACCACAGCATCTCACTACAGACATTTTTCAATGCCTTTATGATAACAATGTGTGTATATCTTTGCAAAGAAAGAAAGAACAAGCTGTATCAGACAGTGTAAAGGTGAGGACAGTAACAGTGCAATCGCTGGTGGATATTAAAACAGCAATACAGAAAGGATAGCTATTCATGCTGCCATGTCTTTGCTTCATCTGCATGAATGAGTCAAAATCTGTGGCTGGAAGAAGTAGAACTAACTTCAAATTCAGTATATACTATATACTGAATATACTATCATGTATCTGGGCGGACCACCTATTCTAACAATAATAATTCACTGAGCTCATACTTTAAAAAAGGTTAGACGGACACTTCACCAGCGCCTCTTCAAATGCTAAGGCAAAATATTTTCGCATGACATCATACGCCCTTGATTTTCGGGTCAAGAGGTTCTGGCTAAATCAACGTTCCAATTTTCCCCTCGTGGGACCCGCGTGACATTTTGGTTTTGCAGCTTATCCACTGCTTGTGATGCTTTTCAAACACAAACAGCATCAGCAGCAGCTTTGGTCTATTGTGGTGGAGGTCTATTGTACGGCATGGCCACCGCACAGCCAGCGTGCAGCTTTGTGAGTGGCATGGCCGGGAAGGATATCTTTGTTTCAGATTTCCTTCATATCACTATCACACAAACAAATGGCTTTTACTTATTTTGTTCCCATGGTGACGGGTTACACAACTCTCTGCCAAATCACCATAACAACAAGCTAAAACAGGGGTGTTGAGAAAAGCACTTGGTCGTGGACAAGTAGAGGCTTAGAGTGGAAGATCATGATTTCAGCGTAGTAAGACGGCGTCTTTTCTCTAGTGGCAGACTGAAGAGACAGAGAATGTTCTGAGCGTTTAGTCACTGAGTGGAAGGACGACTGAATGAACCCTCCAACCTTGATAAAACACTGGAAACAGTTACAACACACACCAGCTTTTAACATGCGAAATGAAATGCATAATACCGGTAATAAACGTATTGAAACTGCTGAGCTAAAATGATTTTAATTCCACTTAAAAACACTTTTATATGGAGTTTATGGAGGTTTTGTTCAGCACTTCAAACCCCCTGCATGGCCTGACTCTCTAAAAACAACTTCCTTCTTCCTGCAGCTCATTAAATACCAACACTTGGTCAGTCGCCCTATCCTTCAAACTACAACCCTTAGTCTTAGTCTGTCACTACAGGATGTGTCAGGACCAGTTTCTGCTATTGACATACATACAGTTTATTTTCTAATTAAACAATGTGCAGAAGTTTTACTTTGCTTGGGGATGAAATCAGCTCTATGTGACTTTCTCCTTCTTATTACCATGATGATGCGGTGGGTTTACATTGGAGTTATTTGAAAGCCAGATATGTCTCATACAGACACTATAGGCCTCGGTGCATTTTACTCAGACGCAAAGTGTCAATAGAAGCAGTGGAAGAAGCAGTATTTAGTGAGTTGGAAGTGAGAATTGTTGCGTTAAACATCGACATTACTCTCAGAATTTCTACAAGTGTGAAATTCTTTACTGAAACACCATAAAATCGCTGCTCCATAACGCTGCATAAATCAATATTGCACCATTATTGCCTATTGACATTAGTAAATAACAGCTTAAGTTAAAGGCTTAGTATAAAGGTATTACTTCCTAGAATAAACTGCCTATTTAGTACACACATGGTTGACTCTTAGGGTTTCTAGTTTCTAGTAACAAATACTTTTTTTCCACTGTTTATGATTTCATCAAGCTTTCACCAAGATTACAATATGATTTCAGTGAGGTACAGAGGAAAGCCATGACATAAACCCCAGACTCTCCTTTGTCAGATACCACAAGGTTAAAAAATGTTTTGGGTGAACCAAAACTTCAAAATAAAAGTTTTGCCTTCCAATGTATGGTTCAGAAAAGCGTGCCTTCTTCATACATTTGCAAATGAGTATTTACACTTCACTTCAATGGGCGCTCAATCAACTATTGCCCATATATCAGCTTAAGATCAGGGCGGTTGGTTTCTTTTATGCAGCACACAATAGCTACTCTAAGGATTTTATTTGAATGAGATGCATTGAAGCGACACACAGTCTTCTACAAATCTAGGATTCATCTGTCGTGACACTGAATGAGCCCAACAGAGACGTAATCTGGATCCATTTATTCCTTAAAAAAGCAAATTGTGTATCATCATCGCCCAAAGCTTCACAGAAGAAAATATTAGTTTTTGAGCATAAGTGTTGTTTTTCTTACTCGGATCAGTGTCAAAATTAAGGCTCTATCCATAAAGGCAACATGGATGTTGGTGGGCTATTTAAAAATTGCAGTTTGTATATTTTTCTACTTATACAAGGCTGTGTCACTCCTGCATTGGTATTGATTTCCTGCATTATTGAACTGCAAAACTTTGAGATCAGAACACATTCATGAACAAATCATGAATAAAGAAAGAGGCCAAATGCTGATTTTTCACATTTAATAATGAATTTAATAATGTGCACAAAACAAAGATAATAATCATTTAGGGCAAGTGACAAACTCACATTCATTGCCTTAATGAACAGTGACTGGCATCTTCTTTGATTTAATCTGTTTTCCATTAGCTGGAGTGAAAACAAAGGGGTTCACAATAATGTGCAGGTGGTGGGATGTGCAAGGTTTAAACACAGTTAATGATAGAGAATTAGGAACTAATTAACAAGGTTCAGTGACGATGTGCAGCCTGTGCTTGGATTGGGAGAGTGTTAATGTCCCTAAAGGGTGAATATTGTGGGGGTGATGTGAGGAGGGACTGTCATCAGAAAGAGAAAGTATCCAAAAAAGATGAAGAGCGCAGTGAACGGATGTTATTACAGACATTAGTCATGTTTGTGTTAATTGTTACCATCCTGCAAAAACGAAATGAGACGAGGCACTTTTCCATTAACTGATTTTGGCCATCTAAGCCAAGTATGATGGAAAAATAAAAGTAACTCCACAAGTTAGTAACACTGTCCATCGCTTCAGGACTCCCTCCACAGCCACTCCTCCAACAAGAAACACCATGTACGTTAAAGATATCTTAATGAACGTTAATAGTGAACAGAAGACTCAGAGAGAGGGCAGGTAGGTGGACGGACAGGTAGACAGTTGGGTAGATAGACAGACAGGTAGACAGGTAGGTAGGCAGGTGGGTAGATAGACAGACAGGTAGACAGACAGGTAGACAGGCAGGTAGAAAGGTGGGTAGATAGACAGACAGGTAGACAGGTAGGTAGGCAGGTGGGTAGATAGACAGACAGGTAGACCAGTAGGTAGAGAGACAGGTAGGTAGACAGTTAAATAGGCAGGTAGGTAGATAGACACATAGGTACACAGGTAGGTAGAGAGACAGACAGGTATGTATACAGGTAGGTAGACAGACAGGTAGGTAGGCCATCTAATCTTTCCCTTCAGGCTGAATGTGACAAAACCTCCTCAAGCGACTGTAAAAGTGCTTTTGTGCAACTGAGGAAGTTTTTAAATTTTGCTGTTTACATTCAACTTTTCTAACATGAAATGTGTCTTCTGAGGCTGAGGAAAAGTCAGAGTGTTCTACATGAATTACAACACATAAATACTGTTGACAGAATTGGAGAATCAGTTCAGAAAACAAAGTAAGTCTTACAGAAATATTTTTTGAGGCTGACATAATAATAAAAGACTTAAACTGTGAATAATGATAGTCTGTGAATAATGTTAAAACCTGAAATGTTGGGGAGGTGTTTAACTGAAATATGTTGACATCTTATTAACTATATTTTCTAGACATGAACCAACATATACAGTTGGTATGCATTTGTTTTTAGTCACTGATGGAAGCCTAAAGCATGGCGGGGTTTGAGGATGGATGCAACTGACATTAAAGCACAGCTCTTTCCCAATCCCTTTGTGACTCAAACTTTATTGTTTCCTCGCTTTAAATGGGGCGTATAAAAGGAAACAATTCAAAGTCACCGACGAGGAAAGATTTCCTGATCTTTCTTTAGTGATTTGGCAGATAAAAGGAAACAAGTGGTGAGATTAAATATTCAAGAAATCCCAACATGTTGAGGCATATGTTTTATTGATTGAGAGCCGAGAACAATAGAGTCTCAGGTTTGTTTTTTTTTTTACTTTAAAAGCACTCAGAGAGTGAATCGAACTTTTACGCACTGAAGGACCACAGCAGATGCAGGAAAAGTGACGGAGTCCTCCCTCCAGAGCCATTTTCCTGCCACGCTACAAAGGCTAAGGTTAACACTCTGCTCGAGAGGCTAATGGAATGCACTGGAGCTCTCCACTTAGGAGCATGTGTGGGATAGCGCTCACCGTCTGGGGAGATATTATGGCTTTGGGTTTGAAAAATGAATAGGAGGGCAAGGAGACTGTTTGTTTAGGGATCAAACAGCCAAGACAAAGGAACAGGCGGATGGCAAAGATCCTTGCCAACATGGACGCTGGTTAAGTGGATGGATCAGGAGGGAAGAAGTCTAGGCTTCCCCTTTCAGACCATTAAGCAAGGCATATGCCTACCTGAGCGGCTTCACAGGAGACTGCAAATATACTAATGATTACTTCGTGGGGGAAAAATGCATGATAGGAGTTCCTACCATGTGGTCGACAGAGCTGCAGGGTTTTTTTTCTTTCTTGGGTTTAAGGACTAAGTATCAAACATACTGTGTATAAAACGAAGACGTGGTCTTGGTTTCTTGAAACACAACAGGGCGGAGGAAAGTACAACCAAACACAGAATAAGGTGACCAAAATGTTACAATTTAATGAAAACTCACTGTGAAAGGGTTAAAGTTCATGGACCAGACCGAGTGGTAACGACCTGCCAGTCAGCAGCTAGCTGTGTCCTAAAATCATCCCTTGCTTCAACATATAATAATAATAATAATAATAATACATAATATAATAATACATATGCCATGCCGATAGGTGGCGCTGTAAAGAAACACAGAGACCCATGAAAAAGAACAAAAGAATACAATGAGAATGCGCATGAAGTCCTTGTTTACTACTACTTCTGGTCACGTGATGATGTGACATCATTGTTAGCAACAATGCTGCAACTCTGCAACTCCAAAACGGCGTTGTCAGATCTTCTCACTCTGGAACCCGTTGTCAGAAAATACTGTCATGGGTCTCCGACAACGCCGGAGTCGTCTGTACACAAGGCGGAATCGGTATTAGTTTGTCAGATTCACAGAATTCCGTTGTCGTGTGGACGGCACCTGATATAGAACCAGAGGAGTCGCCCCCTGTTGACTGCTGGTGAGAGTTTAAGGCACTTTATGTTGGCTTAACTTTTCAATCTTGGAGGTTGTCCTCTGATTGGACATCAATAATGTTTGAGGGTTGATCAAAAAGTACCAACAATGAAAACTGGCATTTACTCAGATATTTCCCAAGGCCAAACGGTTTGATTTAGGCTCAGTAGGAAAAAAGGACATCATAGTCTTTATCTGAACTTCCTTGTGGGTCCATGGATCAAGATATTTCAAACCAAGCTGACAGCACCCTGCCAAACACCAATGCATCATTGTCCGAGCCAGGGCTAAAAACAATAAAGTCAAGGCTGCTGCTGCCCAGGTTGCCAGTGTGTGCTTCCTATTGTAGATATGAAGCCTCTCCTCTGTGCAGCAGTCAACGACAGTGAATAAACAGTGCCTGCAATTTCATCAAAAGGATTACTCAGCCCGCGGAGTGCTCTATCTCAACTCCCTCTCTGTCATTGTGATAAAACATGGGAATGAGAGATTAGCAGTGGCAGTGTTACTTGTCCTTGGCCTTCTGAAAGAGTTGAAACAGAGAGTAACAGAACGGCACGACAGTAAACACGTCAAAGACTTTGTGAACTGTTAAAGTGAGATCCATGGAGATCAGCGTTCACTCTACCTTCGCTTAGCAGTGGTCTCAGACCTCTGTCCATTTAGCAGCTTGCATTGAAATGCACTGAAATGCCAAAATGCAAATGTAGACGACAGCAGTGTGGGGACACAAGTGGGTGGTAATGTCAGTGTGCCTGACTTTCCATCACTTTGGACTGATAGACTGTGGGAAAAGTCAAGAAGTTTTGTCTTGTTGGACTTTAGACTTTGTGTCTATTTCCTGGAGGTAGTATTTACCAGAGGTGCACCCAATGTGACCGTTATCAGCTCATTAAATATGTATCATCGGTCGCTGTCAGCCCCATAGGTCTGCTACGCCTACTATAGTGGAAATTTAAAAGCAACACAACACAAAACAAAAAAAAATTGTTTAGGCAACAAATTCACTCAGTTAAGTTTCAGGAAAATATCATATTTTGCCTTCACTTTTGAAAAGTGAACATGAGGTTTAACGCTGTGAACACGAACACACAAACAGAACTCTGTTGTTGGTGTCACATGGGATTCAAACCCAGGTCTACAGCGCCTGACACTTTTATTCCTGTCATTATTACCAGGGTTGCTGTCGTTCAGCACGCTCCTTCATAGACAGTATGAAGCTGATAATCAGCCACTTAATGAGCTGATAACAGTCTAATTGGCTCAGTCAAACACGCACATGCATCACTAGAAAATAATTGGTCAAAACTGGTCTATTATGTGTTGTTTTTTTGAACCCACATAGGATTTGCCACAAAATATGCAAGATTGATTTATGACACAAATTATGAAATCCGAACAGGAAGAGGGCATGTTCAGTTTTGTTTAAGGGGCGAACCAAACATTCCAGATCTCCCACAGACTCCCACATTTTCCTTTTGCCTGAAGCAACAACTGCTGCTGCAGATGACACAGTCCTGCTATAATTAGAAGCACCACCAGATCAATTATCATTCATTGTGTTGCCAAAAAGAACACAGTCCATTTATTGTATTCTTCCTGTCATAACACATAGTCTTGGCCTGTATTGGCAAAATCTTTAGTTCCACATTGAAAAAAATAATAGATTCCATCCCAAAGTAATTTTCTCTCACAGATCAATTAGCTACTCCAGCTGCACACACACACACACACACACACACACTGTACCAGAAATACCCAGTACAAGGTCAGAGTGCTGTTGCCGTAGCACTTCGCAAACAATAATTCTGCTCCTGTTATGCAAAAAAGAGCTTAATCTACTTGGTCATGGAAAGATTAGCCTCTGCTGTTTCCTCTGCCCACGATAATGAAAACTGAAGCTAGCAGTGCTGAATATAAGATGAGGAAGCGCAGTTAGACTGACTGACCCAAATTTGTTGCCTTATGAACCAACCTAGTCAATGCATAATTTTTATTTTTACTCTGTACACACAATGTTAAAAAATATGTTTCTTATTGGTGAAGACAAATGGTGTCAGACAGTTTCAAACACATAACAACTATATCCCTACAATTCTGATCATAACCTAACCAGGATCCCAATGTGCATGAAAACACACTCAAGTGTCATCAGAATCCATCCATGATCTACCATCTTATCTTGGGGTGACAGTAGGTCAGTCAAGTTCAAGTCCAGATCGGACCAAGTCTGGCGAGTGGACTGGTAGCTGCCAGTTACTCCTCCTGCTGCAGAGGTGCTCTTCAGCAAGGCACTGAACTCTCAACTGCTTGGTGCATGGATAGCACAATCTGATATCATCCTTACCCCAACTCTAAAAACTCTGACATTTGTCCAGGACTGTTAAGTACTTGGTGATATCAGATCATCCACCTGAACACGGGGTAGCCCCCTCAACTCTGAGACCTCTCCACTAATGTGTGTTTCATGTGTGTGCAACAGAAAAATAATACTAACAGACTGAAACCTGTAATTTCCCCACTGAGGGATAAATAAAGTCCGATGTAGGGTTGCTGGGGGAGGTGGAGCCTACCCCAGCTCCCCAGCTATCACAGGGCTCAAAGAGACAGACAACCATTCACACCTGGGAATTCAAACCCGGAACCTTCTTGCTGTGAGGCGACAGTGCTAACCACTACACCACCAGAATCATTTCGATTTTAATTTGTTCGTCGAAAGAAAGAAACAGACAACAAACAGAACTTCCTATCTACCCAGCTGTGGTTGCTGTATGATTGATTACACATGCGCAGTATATAGTCTCTATTGTCATTAATTCAAGAGGAAATGTGCCGGCCTCTATTGTTTCATACATTGCAGTACTAATTACCTTTTCCCTGGTTCTCACCTTCTTTTAATCATACGCATGCACTTCTTTCTATGAACCCATCTGCAATTGACACAACAATTACAGCCCTCCACATTTCACAGTTAAACAGCTGTTAGATTGTCCCTGTCGTTCACAACTTTATCTCCATATTGATTCTTTTGTGGGACACAAATCTTGTCTCAACAAATTAAGGGATGCAGAGTAAAGCAGTCAGTTGGCTGACATTATTGCTACCATGAGGAAACAGTATTGTAGGGACTCCAGGCGGGACAGGTACAGACGGTACAGCTGGAGGTGTCTGCTCCAGTCTGTCCTCACGTCAACATGGCAGAGGCCCTCACCGCTCCAGCCTTCACACCGAGCAGATGGGAACAAAAGAGGTAGCTGTTTGTTGGAATTACAGCGGCGCTCTCATTGATAATCTCCCAGGATGAAGAAGCAGGAGGCAGGGCTGAAGGAGGACGGGTGCATCAATAATTTATGAAAACAGCATCAAACGGGCACAGCAGCCAAAGTGTCTGTGAGCATTTGCAGGCGGTGTTCGGCTGCGACTTCAGATCTGAAACCGTCATCAGAATTCTAAAATTAATCAGAGCAAGAATATATTTTAAAAAGTGTGCAATCATGCGACAGTTGCATTCTCGTAATTACCGCATTACCATGAGATATGTCGTGATCAGTGGAAATCATGCTGCTGGCTCAGCGAAATGCAAATGACTGCTGCTATGATCACTTTTATACAAAAGTGTGTTGCTCGTTTATGGAGCACAAGCAGGACTATGAGGCTTGATAAGAATCTCACCTCTAGTGACAATACAGCAGAGGCCAATCAATTTGACATGATGGTAAAATACTTTCTGTCAACCTGTAGTAGCACAGACACACATTGTACGCCCTGGTGGGTGTATGGCCAATTAATGCTTATGTCTAGAGCCTCAGCTGTAACCCTGAGGAAGCGCAATGTGGGAAAAAAAGTGTCTGGATCAGGATGAATACACTGTAGGTAGGAGGAATACATTATCAGCAGGTGGACTTGGGTTGAGCTTCTATATGGCCAATCACATTGACTCCTCTCATCCCATTAAAAAGCAGACAGGTCCCAGACAGACCGCTAAAAGACCCCAGACCAGTTCTCCGAGAGAGAGCTAGCTGTCAAGGAGGTGTTGAGTCCCAGAGTGCAATTATAGCCTGAAGAGAATTATGAGGAGCTCCAAATTATAGACCAACAAATACATATTATGGTTTTTTTAAGCCTGAAAACTGAGAATATTTTTTTAAATGCTTAAAAATGCGCCAGAAAGTTGATGTTTTCCTAAAAAGCAGTTTGTGATCATGAAAACAGTGACTGGAGTAATGTTCCTGCAGAGCACAAACACAGCTACTGGTTGTGAAATAAAATGTGTTCTATTAGTTGTGTCTGTTGCCTACGACCTGTTTATTAAAATGATTGGAAAAGCTGCGTTGATTTAGTCATATTGTATACATTTCACCGTACTGTCTGGTCAATTTAAACCAACATAAACCGTCAGCTCCTTCCAAAAATCCAATTTAAAATCATATCTTATTTAGATTTTCCAGACGAAAACCATTTTCAATTTAGCAAAAACTACCAGATATTTAATGAACTCCAGAACAGAGTCGGTTATTCACACTGGAAGCTAACGTTGCACTGCATCACCTGATCTGCATAATTAATAACTCAGCTAATCAACACTGACCATTCAGCCTCAAGAATGAAAGAGACTGAACTGACTTTCATGCTTTTTATCGACATGCCATCATTGCATGGAGAAAGCTCTGGCCCTTTTGTTTTTGGCCGTATACAGTATGTTGAATTTATCTCAATATTTTCAAAAGCACCAACTGCCTCCATGGCTGAGTCCAGTGCTCTTCTGGAGCAGAGGAGGATGTCCAAGGACCAGATCAAAACCGCCTGGTACAGATCTCCCACTCCATCTGTCAGAGTGGAGGACGTGGTCACAGATTATTCTGCCTGGCAGCATGTTTGTCGACATGGAGTCTAACACTTAAAGATGGAGAGGCAGGAGGAGGAAGGGAGCTCTGCTTCTCACACAAGCTGGTGACATGAAGCTACAAACTGACACCAACACTACACTATATGAACTTAGTCATATAATACATTAAGAAGCACTTCAGCAACACTTCACACACAATGAAACTGCATGCTTTGGTTGGATTACACATATGTATTACTTTTTATACTTTTTATATTGATAGATTTATGGAATGTGTATGCATGAGTGTAACGTGTGGTTGATTTTAATGTGGGAATCGTTGTGCACCATTAGGAGCAGCATGTCCAATTCTGTTGTATCCGGTATACAATGACAATAAAGTTTCTATTCTTCTAAACCCAGTAGGGCTGTGAGCCCTCAGATCAGATACATGGTGAAGCAGCATTTTGCTGTTATGATGCACACAAATGGAATAAGCTGCCAACAGAAGTGAAGTCAGGTTCTACCATTACACATCACACAGGCTTCTTCACTGTCCATTTTTAAAACTAATCTGCAAACCCACTTTTATTCCTTGGCTTTTGACCCAGGATGATACTTTTATTATTTCTTATTTTCTTATTTTTTTACTGTTTTATGGTCTTTTATGGTTGTTTATGTACAGCACTTTGTCTTCAGTTGTGGTTGTTTTTAAAGTGCTTTATAAATAAAGTTGAGTTGAGCTGAGGTTAAAAACTCTTCTAATTTCTCATGCTGATGATTGAGCTCTTTTGATTGAGATTTAAAATCTTTTTTTAATCGTTTAGCACTGTATGGTCTTTCAGCAATTTTAGTAAAATCTTTTACTAAATGCTTTTTAAATGCTTTTAAATCTTTTATTTTTAATCATGTTGAATTAACTTGTGTATGCACTGTATAATAGTAGTGAGTACAAGATACAACAAATTTGAACCTGATTTTTTTTTTATATTTAACATATTTCTTCCTGATAGCTGTTTTTTTTAAATGAAACTCCTCCTGTTTGCCAAGCATGAAGCAAAACTACGGTGGCCTATCACACAAAAATATGAAAACATTACAGCGAGAATGGCCCCTGGCTGGAGCCAGGGTTTGTTTTGTCCATCCTGGGCTACTGTATGGAGACATAAAGATCTCATTCTAAGGTTTAAAAGAAAAAAAAACACAATTACTGTTAAAAATACTTATGAATAGTACATTCCATTTCTGCAAACACACTTAAAAACTCCACATTGTTCCATAAGCATGATTCCACCTCACAGTCTACTTTCAGTATGTTCATGAGTGTACCAAAACTCAACATCATATTGCTCTCAGTTATATCTCGGTGAGCGTGCAGAAGGGAGATGGTTCTTAACTGTTAAAAAGATTTGACAATATGAGCAATATGCCATGAATTTCAGTCCATACGCACATTATCTGTTTAAGCCTCATAAATCTCGACAAGTTCTGGAGCGACGCGACAACACGGTTCATATAATTTATTCATACATTCAGCGTAAAAGTGTTGAGATCCAGATGTGGTATCAGCGGAAAAGCACACTATAGCAAGAATGTGACAGATGTTCATCTGAAATGTATCTGCGAACATGTGTCTTGTTCTGTTTGATGACCAGTGTGCGTGCATATATTATCACATGACTCAGTCTTTTATGGAAGTGACACAGATGCAACCAACGGCATCCCACTGTTCCTTCGTGTGGCTGTCTCATTAAAATTACTGACGGATGCAAATATGCATCCTTCTCTCCGCCTCCACCTCCCTATTCCATACACTGTGTGCTTGTTACAATGCCAACACAATGAGATTCCTGTTAATTAACTGTAGGAGTGTTGCCACTTCTCGCTGGTTTTTAGATGTTTTCAAACAGCTTTCTGGTGTGAGTGTTGTCAAAAAGGGCTGTTAATGACAGCATGGCTGCCTGGTGAAACTGCACTCAAACCAATGAAAACAGGCATCAGTCTGTGCATTTCTACCTGATATACCTGGGCTTAAGAAATATATGAATTTAAATGGCTGAGTGGAATTAATGTTAACACTTGTAGAGGCATCAGTGACTCAAGTGTTACTGACTCTAATCTTCACTGTAGCTACCGCCATTTCAGTGCTGCCACAACGGACTTACAAATTATTAAGGTGTTCATATTAATGTCCACATTAATCACAGACAGAATCAAATTCCATTTCAATTGAAGGAATATGGTCTTTATGCAGATTAATAGTGCTCACAACGGTGTTAGAATTTGGCTGCCGTTGCGTCATGAAAGACACATTTTAATCAAGAGTTTGGCAGCTTGCAGGGCTAGACACTCAGGCTTAAAATTATCTGGGCAACAGGGCAAGTGGTCCTACCTTCAACTGAGAGCACTGCCCATTTATTTTTAGCAAGGTGTTTTAAGGGCCATATGCACATCATGCTGCATTGTTTAATTTTGAAATGGATGGTAAAAACCTTGCTGTGGGGAATCATGCAGTGCTTTGAAACGTGTTAAGTTATGATCACTAAAAGGGATTATGATGTGGGTCAACTGATTACATGCATAAAGTTTAGTTTAGTAATAATGGCCAGTATTCTCCAGTCTGATCTCTGGACAATAGAGCTGTGCGATATGGATATATACATACGATATAGTATTTTTTCTGATGTAACGTTTCTGGTGACGTTATTTTCGCTCTCCTCCGTCTCCTCTGTGGTGTAATCAGCGTTATATCCCCAACATGCTTTTATTCTGAAGGTTTACTTTGAGAGTGACCAGTCCGGCTATGTTTGCGCTGTACTTTTACTGTGCAGTTTGGCTGCTAATAAAGATGTTTTGAGTGCTAATAACTTGCCGCAGGGCTCATTCACAGGCAACGCAACATCCTCCATGCTGTTTTATCTCTGTTTAAGCTAACCAAGTAGCCTCCATGTTAAAATTACGACATAAAAAGAGGCTTATATCGTACGGTAGACATTTTTATACTGCACTACGATATATATTGTAATATCGCACACTCTACTGGACAATATATCATAGTTTGATGACATACATTTGGATCTCAAGTCATTTTCCAAATGCCTGATGATGTCATGACAGGTTTTGACGTCATTCAAAAACGGATGCTTGAGTGCCATTGGCTTAATAAGCCGTCTAAGTGTTTATTTTGAAGCGAATTGCTGATCGTAGTCTCCCACAGCCTGTGAGTAATGTTGGGGCCATATACGCCACAGAGATCAAAGCAGGAAGTGATGACGATCGCGTTGAGAGAGCAAAACAAACAGAATCTGGACAAAAAGTGGTGATTTTGGTGAAAGTGTCCTCTACTCTACCTCTGATAAAACAAGAGTGGAACAAGGTAAAAACAAATGTTTTTTTTTCATGATGAAATAGAGAGTCTCTTCTTTCTTTTGAGCTTCTCAGTGGTTTCAGAGTCATAGTACAAAATATTATGTGGGTCTAGAAATATGACTAAAAATGGGCAAAAATGCTGGCACAAGGCACTACCCATATTTAAAAAAAAAAACTGCTGGCACTCAATGAGTTAAAAGCAGATGCACTGATTTCAGAGCCTGTCCAGTACTACTGACCGTAGACCAGCTTAATTGTAGCTTTATTGAAAATTCTAGTTAGTTTTTATTATGTTTTTTTTTCTTTTACACAAATTTAAGTCAGTTATCTAATATGAAAGGTTGATATTGCACTGTTGCTATTGCATTATTTTTTCTTCCATGACACATATTCAGGTGATTTATCAACTTTTAAATTCATTAGTTTGTATATATTCTGTGTATATACAGAGTAAACAACAGTAATGTCATCATTTGTACACAGGGCCTGGTGACGATGCCAGAGCCACATTATCCACAGTCACAGCAAAGAACGCCCTGTTGGGTATTAATGCTAAAATATGAAAACTGAGTGCTGCCCTCTGGACAACCAATATGCACCTAAAAAATTGAAACACGACTGAGTTTGGCTTTCACACTTAAAAGGTTTTGCATACATATGCAAGACTCTTTGTAACTACCTTGCGGCGTTCCACCACTTCAATTTAGGATTCTGGAGAGCTCAGCTGGAGATAGACGACACTCAGGAGAGGCTCCGAAAATACACCTCAATATTAATAAAGATCTTATGTGATTCCTTAGTTTTACTGATCCAATTTAGCACCAGGGTTCTCCCAAAAAAGATCAACAGAAAGAAGGATTAAAAGGACTAGAGCTTTAATATGTGAATGTTTTCTTTATTTTTTTCCATTTTTGCAACAGTTTATAGACAGCTTTGAATTGGCAATAAAAGACTTTGGTCTCAAATGAGCCTGAGACAATTTTCTTTCCACTACAGTGCTCTTGCTATAAAAGTATAATACCTGATGGCAATCTACAGCATAACCATGCTATGGATTGTGAATATGATTATAGCAGTGATTCAGATGATAAAACATCACCGTAGCTTCACAATAGCATGTCAAACAAGGATCTTACTACCTTTTATACAACATTCACCAATGCAAGCATGGTTATGCTTGTTGTAAATCCATAATGTGAGTTTTTAAAAATACATGTGTTAATGAAAATAATACAAAGTGAGCTGTGATGTGTAACTCTTAGAAAAAGGCAGCACACCTGACTTAAAGAACATGTATTCTGTATTATTATTTTAAAGATGCCTGTAAACGTAAGTGGCTGACGAAATAGTTCCTCATAAGATCCCTGTGCAGCATATTCACATGCTTAAATGTGCCATGTTGCAGAAAGCAGTGGAGAAACCAATAAAATTTCCTTCCACAGACAAGGTGGACTCAGATGTGTTGCTCTGTGTTGCCAAGGACAACAACAACCTGGGAAAAGCTGTCAGAAAAGTGGCAGAAAAATCACGGGCAGCAGGCAAACATATGTAGCTGTGCTGTGCACTGATGATGAGGAAAACAAGGCAGATCACGGCTGATCATCCTCTCCACGGAAAAGTCTGCGTATGCAACGGATAGGGAGCTGCCGGTTCACTCCCTCAGACAAGTTTTATGAAGAAGTAACTCCAATTCCCCAGCAGCCAACACTGTCTGACAGCTTGAACCCTCTTGGTTACTGTCACCTCTGCTTGAGAGGTTTTGCAGAACAAACTTTATGTTTACATGTAATTCTACTTGTATCGATTTTCCATCTTTCTGGGTAAAAATTAGACTGGTTCCAAAGTGAATGAAAGTAATAGGTACTTTAGAAGAAATGCAATTGCTGAAGGCCATACCTTACATGGTGCAACTTTTATGAAAGCTAAATATAAAAAGCCTCTCAGAGATGTTTCAATCTTCATCACACCCCACACTCTGAAGCTGTTGAATGGAATAAAGAACACACACACACGCGCATATATATATATATATATATATATATATATATATATATACAGTATATATATACACACACACACACACACACACACACACACAACAGACTATAGCTTTAACACCTCTTAAGATGCTCTTAAGGCCAGTAAATCATCTCAACCAACATTCAACAATAGTTTCTTTTAACCAAGAACATGATCCTGAATCTTGAATGAATGCTGATTTTCAGCCATCATGATGCCGTTTTATTTGCTTAAACCTAACCAACTCTGGCAACCGATAAAACAAATGGGTTCTTTAGGCTGGAGAACATGATGTTTTGAATGAAAGCTGGTTCTATGAATAGTATGAAGACGAGGAGACAAAAAGTTATCTTTCATCCTGACACCCTTTTTGCTTCACTCCCCATGGCAAAACCAGCAGATCCTGAAAAGTGTCTCTTGTTCTGATGCATAAATACCACTGACTTCTTCTGAGCACTTGTAGAAAAAAAGGTTGGCGAAGTTGTTGAGATTTCAGAAGCAAATCTGAGCTGACAGCTGAGCACCTGACAGGCTGGAGGAGCAGAGGAGGGAGTCTCTGTGGGAACAATGAGAACTACTAGACACTCCCAGGGTCGAGCACCTCATCTGACAGTAACTCTGGTCACATCTCACCAGACTCTTTCTAATGAGTGGGCAAAAGATAACCACAAACTATATTTCCACATGATTATTTCTTATTATTTCTTCTTATTTCTTAATTTCCTAAGTTAATTCATCTAACATGGGTAGTAATAGTATGCACATACTTTATGCAGTTTGTCTGATCTGACTACTATCTTGCTTTGAGTGACTTGTCCTCAGGTCTTAGCAACCAACTCGTGTAAAACTATTACTGGTGGAAATGATGGCCAAAACTACAAAACCACAGTAAGACCCAGGCTGTAGAAAGAGAAGAACTGAATTATTCTTGGATCAGGCTGGCTGATGAGGCCACCAGTCACCTGATAAGGAAGCATCAGGAAGACCAGATTGTTCCCAAAATGCCGCAGGGCTCCCTTGAGCCTCTCTCTCCTTACGCCCTCAGTGCAGCACCGTGTCATGACTTTAAAAAAAGCAGTTTTTGACAGATGCTCTGGCAGCCATGGACTATTAGGACACATTCTCTGACTTTACCTGGAATGGGATGATGCTTTCCATCGAGGCGAAGGTCAGAGAGCAGTACATGTCATGGAGGAGGAGAAGCCCTGCATACTGCAAACGTACAAACTAGATATTAACACATCACAAATGTGTTTGTGAATCTTTCATGTTTGTTGTAGACAAAATGAAATGAAATTAGCAGATGAATACTGAAACAGTGGCCAGTTCTAATAAGCTGGACGTTTGTGCCAAATTTAAATAATTTCCTTCCAGTCGTTTGTAAGACGTATACACCCTTCTGCTTCTTTGTTCTTTCACCATGACATATTTACCCTTCGGTTTTACATTTTGCTTTTATTAAACCATTTCGCTGTTGACATGTGTTGTCATTTCTTTGATCTGTTTCTGACATGTTTTACCATCATCTTGATTGTTGTTTATTTCATTCATTCCTTTTGTGTTTTTCATCTTTTTTTTCCTCCTACACATTCCATATTTCCCTATGCTATTTGCATGAATCATTTTTGTACATATAAATAAATGCATTACACAGGCGCTCAACAACAAGTAAGACATTTCCCAAATGAATGTGTTTGATCTTTCATTGGTTGCTGACAAACATCCTACCCAGAATCGTCCAATTCCTGCCAGTTCACTTTGCATTTTTTAGGGAAAAAAAGGCAGCATCGTCTAACGGCTGAAAACTCCCTTTGCATTTTTGATAGAAATGTGTACTTTTGGATATTGGATGTCTTCGATGTGGGAGTTAGCAGCCCTGCTCTGGTCTCTGGTAATATGTTGTCTCCTAACTCTCCCTTTGTGCCGGCTGCCAAACTGCACTGTTGCATCTTTTAAGAGAGCAAAGTGTTTGGAGAACAGCCAAATGTGAGACTGGCATCGCTTTTTAAACGGAGAAAAAAATTAAGGTAAAGAAACCCCAAAGGCATGTTAAGCGTTTAGAAAATCTCATCAGCCCTGTTATATATCAAACATCTGAGAATCGCTGCCTGGATTTACACTGAACCTCTGCCTAAAATAAGGAAGCTCTTTCTAGGAACAAATGGAAATACATGAATATAATAGTGATCTCTAGATTTTATGACTATTATTACTCACTAAATACAGCAAAGCCACAAGTGTGTGTGCAAGTACAACAGTACTGAAACACTTGGCATTGCCTTTATGTGCAATTAATGCAATCACAGTTGTGAAGGACCCTGATCATCACCACTGCTGTCGCTGTATTTGTTTGTTGCTAATTAAGCATCAGCTGCAGGGAATCTGTCATTTTCCACAGAGACCACAGGAGAGGTTTCATCTGTCAGAATAATTTTTAATTACACCATAATCTCAGCAGAAGTGAGATGTTATCTTCAAGTGAAATGTCTATATTGACACACCTGTGTGTGCATTACTCACCACCTGCAGGGATAACCCAACAGCTTCTGACGGCTCTAACGCTCCAAAAACGACGGCAGATTAAGTTGATAAACTATTTTCCCTCCCAAGCCTCAAACTGAAAATCAAATGTGCCACACACTTGCTGTGGGAGTAATTTCCTAATCTGATGCGATGGTAATTTGATGGTGTTTGCATAGAGTAATCCGTTCTTGACTATTTGGATTACACGGATACATGTATTGTCATGTACGTAGCGAGTGGGAGGGTCAGGACGAAAGCTTTAAAAACAGGAAAGAATCATGAAAGATATGACATGAAGTCCCAAAGTATTTTTTTTGTTTTCATTGCATCTCTGCACAACAAACAGATCTACCTGTGTGCAGAATGGTTTAATTACATTCTCAAACTTTACTAATCAATTAAATGCAGTTTACTGCCTATTTAGGACTTGCTGTTAAAGAACATTTTTTATAGACCAGTGGAAAATATGCATAATTTAAGGTCCAGTGAGTAACATTTTTTAACATTTGTTGTTTTTTCTGTATCTTAGAATGAAACCTACTGTACGTACAGAGCAGGAGCGTACGCCAGGAAACGTAACATTCACCAGGATCCACGCTCAAGTTCAGATGTATCAATAGTTAAATGAGCGTGGAAACTGACGCTGCTCCATGCTCCACTTCATAGCTGGTGTACGCCAGGTTTTGATGCCTTTGGTCCGTTGGCGACACTTAGAGGGGATGCTGGGAAACTGTCACTAGTTGGTAAACAGCTGTGAGAAGCTGTAACTGGTCTTGGAGCACCACAGGAGGAGCTGAGCGCTGCCAGAGCCACACATGATGACCACACTGACCTTGGGAGCTGATCGACCGATAGGGAGTGAGCCAGTCAAGCCGGACCATGCCACCTGTGTTAACTGGATCCTCGACATGTCAGCCAGGCATATCAAATTTGCATACAATGCAGTTGAACAGGCCAACATTACTGCATAATTTGTAGCAATAGCCGGATTCCATGATGTAACCGGAGCAACAGATTGCATTCATGTTGCAATAAAAGCATGATCGCAGGATGAATATGTTTATATTAACTGTAAAAATTTTCACTCCATCAATGTGCTGATTATTTACAATGCATAAATGCATTTGACCAACATTGTTGCGAGGCGGTCTGGCACAACGTACAATTCATTCATCCTAACGAACAGCATGGTTGGGAACAGGCTGCAGACGGGCATGGTGCAGGACGGCTAGAATAACTGTTGAATGGTCATCAGTCTTCCCCATGATTCACAGTTTGCCCGATTATCATCTACACATGTGCGTTAAGTCACAAATAGCTTCATCAGCATCTCTCCTGAACTGCACCCCTATTTCACTTTAGTGTGATCCATCAAGTGCAGCACTTGTGGCGTCTAATCCTGAGCTTTTAACTCAGGTGACCACGGCTACGCCCTGAAGTGGGATATATCAAGGGTCATTTTTTCATACATTGGATTTTTGACAGCGTACTCCACTTTCTGGATTGCAGCTTACACCAGTTCATGTAAGTCTGAGTACATGAGGCACCAGGTCCTCTCTTCATGGAGCCATGTTTCTACAGTAGCCCAGAATGGACAAACAAAACACAGTCTCTATAGGGATATTCACATTTTCGCATTAGCCACTACAGTTTGCCTGCATGCTTGGCACAGTTGGTTGCAATCTCCAACCTTACCACTTGATGCCGCCAGATCGTACACACTGCATCTTTAAATGATTATCCATCCATATCCACATCTATCCACACACACACACGCACACTGCTCCACTTTAATGAAAGGGTATTAGTCTTCAGGTCATAGAATTTGTCCAGAAGGAATGCTCATATTACTGTGATAGATAATGAGGTAGTCAGACTTCTTAAAGGTAGCTCTCTGTACTTTGTGTTTGCAAGAGAGATGGTTGGATTAACCTTCTGAGGGCCTCAAGGTAAACTGAGCTGCTCGTCTCCTATTAACCCCCCCATATATTATTCCTCTACTGGAGAATTACAAGCCCCCAGGTTTGCTGGGTGGTAATGAGATTAAACACAATTAATTTAGGAATGTCCCTTGAAAGTAAACACAGTATCAGCTGACATCATGAAGATCTTAGAGTCAGATTTTTTTATATTAAGCCCATCCTGAAGACAGCACCTCAGGATCAGGTCATAATTTGGGACCCACTTCAAGGCTCTTATCACATCAGCTGATATTGCATATTCCCATATTCCCAGCATTTACTAAAATAACCAGAAACCCATTGTCCCACACGTGTGACGTGGTTACAGTTTGCATTTCATGCTGAACGAGTGAGTCAATTAATGATCACAACAGATGGATTCATTAATCTGTTCTGTGATGCCGCAACACTGGACTGGGTTTTCACTGTATTTTTAGAAATCCAGGCCTCAGGCTGGGTATCGTTCAAAATTTTTTGATACAATGCCAATTTCGGTACATTTGTTTCAATACTGGTTCCAGAATGATACTTTTTCCAATACCTCAATAAGTTTTATCATGGTAGACAATGGTCTGATGATGATCAACAGGCACAGGCTGCTACCAGTTCCTCTTTAGGCCCCTGGGGAGTGAGAGATTTCCTTATTGGAGCTCAGATCAACATAATCGCAAAGTTTAGTGCTCCCAGTTCTTCCAGCCTTGCAGATGCACAACAAAACATGTAGCTACTGTTTAGGTCAGTTAGCATGAATTCTATGTTGGGTTGATGAGATTAATCTGACTTAAATTGTTCTGATTTAAATTGTGACTTGGAGCTTGGGACTTCTGACATTTGTATACACCTGGAACGTACCATGAGTTGAAATAGAAACGCCTGGCTCCCAGTGCTGCTGCAATGACACCAATGCTCTGTTTTACCTGTGATGTTTGTCTCCTTATGCTGGGAAAGTGGGGGGAGGGATGAGTGTCACTATGAACCTGAAGGGGACATGACCCCCTGTCCATAGTGAGAGCATGGTCCACAGACATTTGAGTATGGGATTTTGGCACGAAAGATGATTCGTATTTTAATACCCGATAGGATCGGAGCTTTTCGGCCGGTACTACAAAAGTATCAAAGATCAGTACCCAGCCCTATCCAGACCACCAATGACAATGAGTCTCCACTCGCTCCATTGCACCTGTGCCACAGTAGAAGTTGTATTTCATCATATCATGTGAGAGCGAGCACTACAGGTTCAAGAACTACTCATCTAGACAATGTGAACACACGTAAGATCCATTATTCATACTGTACGGATGCATATGCTGCACCCCCCTTCAATGATTCAACAATGTAAAGAAAGGGAAACTCCAGTGTAAACCTCACGTTGAATCATGCATGCGACACTATGGACTTGTTTTAATACTGTTCGCAGCACCATCTGGAATACTGATGAAGCAGCATTCCCTAAATAGGTCATCTTAAAAGTCACAATAATGTACAATACACTTTTGTCAGCAAAACCATACACAGCATCTACATGTTAGCCCGGAAAACATGTTTTAAAATAGAACTGATGATGAGGCGATGCTTTGCATGAATCCCTCTGGCTGCAGCACACAATGTGTCTAAAAAGTCACCAAGTGGCTTCAGATGTGTCTGATAACATACACTACAGGCCAAAAGTTTGGAAGCAACTTCAAGTTTCTGTTCACAATGCCTATATATGTATTTTGGGATGTATTTAATGCATGATCAGACTTTACCTTCAATGATATGCACCATTTTCCTTTCCTTCCAATTTACCTTCAGTGATACATTGATATTACCAGACCATTGCTGAATAAATGTCAACAAAAGGAAAGAAGGGTTTAGTTTTAGGGTCAAGATGATTTGGTTTAAAGAGTCTGCACGCAAAAATCCCAATAAATCTCAACTGTGTTCAAATCTCTGACAACTTACTGCAGAAGCAAGTGAGTGAGTGAGTTTATTTTATTGCAAAGCATACCAATGAAACTATGGTCTTTTTGTACAAATTCAATCCAAACTTTTGGCCTATAGTGTACTCTACTGCTACAGTAAGAAGTGCACTGTGTGTTGTTAGCCATAGTCCATGAGTAAAATAGTTATGAAGGGAGTGCTGGAGTCAGACCAGGCTGACAGGAACATATTTTTCTTTGTATTCTTATAGTTTTTTGCAATAGTTTTAATCATTTCTTTACAGGCATTTTGACCATTTGTTTTCTTATTCATATCAATATTTAACTGCAAAATTGTACTTTAGCACGGAGCTAATAATTGTCTTTTCAGAGGTGCAGTCTTTTGCTTTGCTTTGTTTCGTTAACTGGGTTGTACAGGCCATGTAACGTCCATTGTCGCTGGAGATTGTGTCCCCTCAAATTGAATTGAAGCCTTCCTGCAAAGAAATCCATTTTACTGTCAACTATTCTCATCTTGTGTCTCTTGCAATGCTGACTTTAGTCAGTGAACTATGTCGGATGATAATGGCTCCCATGCTACTGTAGCTTCTTCCTCCTGCCAGGATCACAAACTTAAGTGGGGAAAAAGAAGTACTGACTGCTGTCAAAAAACAAAGAACAAGATTTGACAGAACGTCTTGAGCTCCATCTTTTTTCTTCTTTTAAACAACCGCTGAAGGTCTGCTGCTGTGTACACAACCACATACAGAGCTGGAAGGGAGGAGTGATGTAGCAAAAAACAAATGTGGCTTATTAACAAAAATGATAATCAAATGTGAAAACAAGCAAAAACAGTCCTGTGCAAATTCAACAAAAACACCTTCAAAATTAAACACTCAGCCAGCAGCCTGACACCTTCCCTCCAGTCACTTTCTATGTTCTTCTTTCTTCCATCCACACGTTTGAATTCCCTTTGGTGTATTTTTATTTTCTATGACTACTTATGCGTTCATACAGGTATGATGTGCCACAAAGATGGATGCTGCGGTCAAACTCCACAGACCACCGGGGACGTATGAGTTTGTATTTTCTCCTTAATGAACCCAATGAGGGCGCAAAGTGTGTTCAGCCTGAACGTGAAGTGAATTGTTGAGGTGCTTCATTTGCATGCAAAATCAATGGGAGTCAATGTGAGCAGACACAAACAGATACATGCGGGTGAAAAAAAACTTCAACAATACCTTGAGATTGAAAGAGAAAAACGATAGTATAATATGTACAAAAATTAGCTCCTAGTAAGTTCAGTTTTCAGATCAGTCAGTTTGAGCTGTCACACAAACAAAACAGCATGTTTGCTGACCATCAGCAGTGCTCCTCTTCAGGCTTTGATTGACAGCTGAGACATGTAAATCACACGGTAGCCACATCCCCCAAAAATTCCTGCTTTATGTGTTTTTTTTCACCATATTTGACCATAATTCAGGAAATGGACACCCTGTTGTAGTATAACATTATTTAAACTAATCATTGAGACCATAAACTCATGTTTACACTGTCTACAAAGGTAATACACCAGGGGAGAAAAGGGTCATTTTCCCATACACTTCAATACTAACTGACTTTTTTTTTTCAAACCACAAGTATCGCCCCCTGCCGGCTGTTGGAGAGAATGCAAGTTTAGTTACTTCTGTACAAGCTTAATTGCCAACAGGTGAGGTCACGATAGCTCCATCCATTCTTTATATATACAGTCTATGGTCTACCACCTTGGCTAAGCTTGGTAAAAAAAACAAAGGACAGGATGGTCTTTAGTGTCAAAGTCAGACACTTTATTGGCCCAACCATCCAACCTGACTCTCTCCCTGGCATGGATGGCATCACCTTGCATGTCCCCCAAAAATGAGCCATGGTATTATACATTACATCACTAGCATTCAGTATATTTTCATATAAATTACATTTCCCCACATTCATGATGCAACAGGACTAAAAGTCACCAGTAGCAGCCCTGTAGGGATGTACCAGCATCAACCCTACTGCTCACATTAATTCTGCCATAACTGGGCAAATCATAGATAGTAGAAAGTAGTTTCACATGTCTGTAAGTCACTTAAGTCCCTTCACTGTGATTATTCTATCAAATTTGTTGCGTAACAATGTTGGCATGTTTACATGTCAAAATCACCATGCAGTCTTTCATTACATCATTGCATATTATTGTCTACTTAGCCTGATTTGGATTGAAGTGGGTGGAAACATGATTACAGTTATTTTCTTACCACATCTCAGCATAAAGGCAATCTTTGGCTTCCCTTGTGGATATATGGTAACACTTGTACAGCATCATGAAAGAGACAGACAGCAGAGCATCGGCTCTGAAAGCATCAACCAACCAAAGCTCCGTGTTTGGGCTTTTTTCAATTTTATTCTCAATGACATGCTATCATTCTAAAGTAATAGTCTGACATTTCCAAGTTGTGTAAAATGTCTTTAAATAAGGCTTGTAAATAGACTTCTTCTGAGCTGCAGCCCTGGGAAATGTGTCAATATCTTTAACTGTAAATGCCATCGGATTCCACTTCCTCCAACATCTACGTGACCCTTTTTTCCCATGCGGATGACTTTATTGATCCTGTCTTGAAACGCTCACTGCATCACATTACCCTCCGTCTACACGTTTGCCTTTGTGCCTTATGGTAAAAACTGTATGCTCAATTCAAACTCATTTCACAGGAAAATATCACCCATTTCATTAGTGCTGATTAGTAACAAGAGACTGAAATACACAACACTCAACCAAGGTTAAAAGCCCACAGGGATGCTGGCTATTTGTCTTCTGTCTACTGCAGGCAAGATACATTAAATGGTAAAATATTTGTGATGTCTGTGATCAACACCTTCTTCAGTTTGGACTCGTTTCAGACATGCATTACAAACTGTTTGTCTCTTGATTTGGATGCCTGAGTAAAACAATTTCCTCACTCACATTGGTAGGAGCTAGTTAGCTGTTTGCATCTGATGGGACCCTGCAGTGTGTTTTGCTAACAGTGCTCATAGTTAAAGGAACTAAACACATACTGGCAGGACTGACAGCTTCTGCTCAGAGGAAGCATAAAAGTGAACTGTGGTTTATTGTAGCGGCACAGAGCCGGTGCAGACAGCTGCAGAGATGTGCTCCAACATTACAGCAGTGGTCGTTACAAACACACCTGGTGTCTAGTTGTGTCAATTTAGGAAGACCAAGTATGAACACAAGGGCGTTGATTCGAACCCAAGAGATTTTAATAATTTTTACAGATACACTGATGTAAAACATATGAAACATTCAGCAAAGTTCAATTTTGCTCTTTCTTTCATTTCTTGCCTTTTTTAGTCAAACCATGATGTAATTTTACCTATTTTTCCAACATTCAAATAAATCAAATTATTATCAGTTATGTATTTATTTATTGGGAGTCACATTATGGTCCTATGTTAGCTCTACAGTGAGGTGACCCACATGAGCAGGTTAGCCTTCAAGGCGGCTCCAGGGCAAAAATGAGCTGCTGGTCCTCTATTAAGCATTAGTTCCTCCCACTCTGTGCACTTTTTTATTTAACATTATTCCATCCAGCCCCTGGTTTCCTGCGTGGTCATTTCACGTGGTATATTCATTTAGAAATATCCATCATGTACAAACAAAAAAATACTGCATTTTAAAACTATATTCTATATTCTACAGGGTCTTAAAATCAGGTCATAGAACAGAAGGCTTCATTTCATATTATGCTTTACTGGTGCATAATTAAAAGCAAGTGATATAATGTTATATATCTCTGCTCAGCACACAGCTTTGCAAATGCAGTGTCTCATTTATGAGGAGAAAATATGTTTTTATGGAAACTCTTCTGACTTACAAGGTATTGGCAAATAGGAGTATAAGCAGTAATGGTACTTGTTTTATACTAGCATTTTAATGCCCATCCATTGCATCAGGGGTAGAGGTGTTGGCTTTGAGGAACCCTCATTAACCAATCAATCAGATAATGTCCAATCCCTCACCATCTGCCATTACTGGATGATTAACCTGTAGATATAAGCTGGGCTACTGCACAGGTTGAGACCACAGCAAGAAAATTTATGTTTTATAAATCTAGTTTATATTTTGTAAAAAAACACACACACACACACACACACACACACCCTGGTCCTCCTCTGCTGCTGTAAACATGCGTTGCCATAAACACTGCTGAAATAAACTGGACATTATGGCACACCACAGTGGAAAAGTAGGTGTAATAGCATTAATAATTGCTGCATTGCATTTAAGTGAGCCAGTACCCAGAGATACTGAGTCCCTCAAAGGATAGAGTCATCCTTCATGTTATTATTTACACTGGTGCTTCTCCTTATGTCTGCCATTATTAATGCACTTCTGGTTTATGTCCTATGGATATGTTTAGAGCAACTCAACCGTGGTGGCTTAAAAAAGGCAAAAACAAGCCGCCTGCTTTGTCGCTACAGTCCTTCTCTCTCCTTGTGCCTCATCCTCCCCCTGCTGTCAGGATGAGTGTCGCCCTCTTTGCTCTTCCAGATGTTAGCTGGCAGGAAGAGGCTGCATGTCTGTCATCAGTCAGGAAGAGTGACAGCCGCGTCGGCCGCCTGTCAAAGCCGACTCTCCTCAGGTCACTGAAGGTGTCGGCGGCGAGCCTCCACGCCCAGGCGGCCGTTGCATCGCCCCACGGACTGACCGAAGACTCGAGGAGCTTATGTTGAAAATGTTCGTCGCGAACTATGAAGTACAACAAATGTATATGTCTGTTTAAATGAGCCACTGAGCATGGAAATAATAAAGCATAATTGTACATGCCATCCACTCAAATGTGTCTCACAGTGTGTGACATGAACGCCACAGGATGCAGAACTCCTCTGAAGCGCACACAAAGCATAAGAGATTAAGAGTAATCCTCGAATGCCATGCAAAAACAAAAGGATGAGGCTTTTTTTCCATGAACATGTCAACACCACTCACTGCCATGATAAGCGTCTATTTCTAGGTTTCCCAATGAACTCCTGTATAAAGTCATGTGGACATGGACTTACGCATGCTGCACGCCCACACAATGACGTCAGCTCAGACTCATCTGTACAAATGTACTATACACACACCGATGGTACAGTCCCATCCTGCAGGGCTTTCATGAAACTATTATTCCAAACAGGGTTACATCATCAGTCACAAAATGTCATGACCTATTTTGACTGCAAATGAATCATGAGATGTTAATAGCTGGTACTTCTTGAACTGTTCTCAACACATCTCGTCCCACTCATAAACCCAAACACAGATTTCTCTTCAAGAAAGACTTTCGGATTTCTTTAAAGTGGCTGAGGCTGAGGATGGGTTTTCTTGATCTCAACATCTTTTCTGTTTTGCAAATGACATCAATAAAATAAAAGAAAGTCTCAAACGGAATAAGTGAACTGATCTGCACTCCAAAGAGTGAATCCACCTGTTTGAGTCTTCCTAATGACGAACTGGCAAAATCTTCATCAGCTCAGTCCAATTTCAGTCGGTCAAATGAGTGACATTGTTACTAGATGCTGCATCATTCTGATGAAAGTAATTTTACAGATTTTGGACCCTGCGGTATTTTGAAAACAGGATTATGGATTATTCAGGGTGTTCTCACGCACCAATTTTAGCGATACAAATGAGAATCACAATGTCGATGAGATAATCCTGGTTTGAACACATCATCCAAATGAAGATACAGTAGCATGGATATGGCAGCATGTCATGGCACAGTGAGTAGGCTGAATTATAATAGAGGTTGATGGAATTGCTTCCACCTTGTAACTGGAGCTTCACAGCACCAATTTTCGCTCTGGGTAAATGACCAGATGTGTAGTAGACTGGTGCAGATGTGCATCATGACATGACTCATGGAGTCTCCTGAAACGTCAAACAACATCCCGCTGTGAACGGGATGATTTGGATATAAATAAAAGGATTATACATATTCTTTTAATTTATTCAAAATGTGACATTTCAGTCCCAAGATGTTCATCAAGTGATTCAAAGTTTACTGGATTCTTTGCATCTTTGATTGTTTTTACTGAATGACCCTCCCTAAGTCCTTCTTGCTCTGTGCTCCAATCAATTAATAGTCCTACTTAGATACACTACATCTGCTCAAATGGCATTTCTATGCAAGTCATATGACACTGGTGTCTCAATCTTCACAGACACATTATGTACATGTTATAAACAGTCAGGAACTTTAATTTGTGTTGATTTCATCTGTTTCTGCATAAAAAAGCACTGGTGATTCCCCCTGTTGTTTCTGATTACCCTACATGCGTTTCACTCTATTGTTTCTATTACATCTGCTTCATGCTGCTCTAAAGTATGTTGAAGTTTTGTGAAGCTTGTCTGACAACAGTAACTTAGGTCAACCGTTACCTGAGAGGATAGCTTAGCAGAAATTGGATGATTCTAGAAGAACTATGGTCAGGAAAACAAGGGCAGCTCGGTCTTGTAAGGTGTCTGCCTTGCTTCAAATTACTGAGAATGCAGGTAAGAAACACAGCGGCTCTTGCTGTTGTGTGTTTGTTGCTCTCTGTGGCCTGGAAAAAAGGCAGAAGTGTTTGTATTCCCTAAAGACAAGGGAAGGCATCGTTCATTGATCAATACAGTGAGGGAGTGGTCAGGAGTCAAAGGCAGCACGTCAGCAAGGTCAGCTTTGAGCCTCTTTCACTCCTTACTGCTACTTCATTATCCCACCACTGAGAAGAGGAACAACCAAAATATAACAAAAAATAAGATATGAGAGGCACTTGTATTACACACACAGGTTATATAATGCACGATCCATACAAAAAGGACTACTCTTGTGTCATCAACCACTCACCTCCATTTGATATTTGATGATTTAAGCCAAGAAATATGTCAAAAAGATCAGTTGAAAATATAAATAACTAATAGAGGCAATAACACTGAATTTAGTGTGACTGAATATGAGAAGCTAACCACAGCACAAGAGAGAACAACAAAATACAAAAAAAAGGAACAAAACAGGACCTATTGTCTTGTTTTTCCACTTCCATTCCTACGGCTTCATAAAACTCTACAGCAGTTTTTCATTGGAGCGAAAAGGATGCTGGCTCATGAAACTTCCCAAGCACGCAAAACCC
The DNA here is from genome assembly GCA_029721515.1 of Synanceia verrucosa. Taxonomy (NCBI): domain Eukaryota; kingdom Metazoa; phylum Chordata; class Actinopteri; order Perciformes; family Synanceiidae; genus Synanceia; species Synanceia verrucosa. The sequence goes on along the minus strand of CM056565.1, from coordinate 18,731,559 downwards.
CATGAAACCTTTCAATCTGAGGAAAAAAAAAAAATAAAATTGGCACTGAAATGTTTTCCCAAGACAGCAGGAAAACGCAAATGGGAGATCTGAAAGCTAAGCCAGCGGTGTCAACACTAAAAACTGTCCATACTAATTGCTTCCCACAGGGACTTTCCACTTTATTCCCTCTCTGTTGTCAGCACAGTCACAGATTCAACTGCAGGAGAGCGTTCTCACTTCCACTCTCAGGGAATGCTTCGCATCCCATTTCCATTTTGATTTGCAGTCAAAGTATAATACTGCCTTTGTCTTCTATTTAAATGCAAAACATGACACTACTCAGAGTGTGTACTGTACTGTATGTATGGAGCTGCTACAGAGACACAGTCCATGGACTCTAATCAGGAGCAATGGGACTGCAGGGGTGCATTGACATCCTGCTTAAAACAATCTGATTATATTGATGTGTTTGTTTATTGAATGTGCTCAGGGTTATCATAACTCATTGTTGTGGAGCAGACATTTTCTCCCTTTTTGTCTTCGACCCCACCTCTATCTCGTCCTCCCCTTTCTTCACTTCTCTGTTCATTCCAGCCTCCATCAGTCATGCACTCATTGCTCTTCTCTTTGTCTTTCCTATCTCTCCTCCCTCCTTCTCTTCCCTTCGCCTCCCCTCCTTTCCATTCAGATCACTCTCCCTCATTTCAGCACCCCTCCTCCCTCTGGATCCCTTCCTCGCTCTATCTTTCCCTCCTCGTCCTTCCATCGTACCAGCCCTCCCTTCTAAAAAGAAGCGATGGACCAAGGACGTGACGGGCTGACAGCAGTGCGATGTGCATTTGCCGGGCTTCGTGCCACCCAACTCTCTTCTGTCAGACTTGTAATAAACGGTCGCTGCTTCCACTGATACATGGCTAACACCTCCAAAAAGTCATATCCATCACATTAACTATCACGGCACAGTATGAAGGGTAGCATCAGTTTGTGTGTGATGAGACTACTGATGTTAGCTACTGGCTGCTATCCCAGCAGATTGGCATCTGGGTAATGAAGTCCTGATGGTCTTTCAGGTTGGACTTAATGCAGATGCATGCTGCCATAACTTTCCGCAGCTCTTCCCATGAACGACTCGCTCATGATGCTGCTCATTAGCCTGCAGGCTTACATGGAACGATACTGTCGCTTTCAGGTTAGAGGTGCATCTGCTACATGTACAGTATGGATGTAACACAGAGAGACACTCTACATGGGGTATCATCATACTACATAGGTGATCACATAGACAGCCTGGAGGCACTGAAGATCTGATCTGCCATGTCATCTTAAGAGGTGATCTGATGCATGGCTATTAAGTGAGACAAGAACTTTAATGTGAATGAGACAAGAACTTTAATGTGAATGTATCAGATGCAACTATGGCAACATGGACTTAATAAAAAAAAAAGACTGCCCATGAAGACTGTTTTTATTATACAAGATTTAACTGATTGTCAGACTGGAAGCTCTGAACCTCAGTGAGACTTACTCCTAATTTCCACTGGATGCGGAACGATGCTGACATCCGTTGATTGTCAATACGCACCAGATCTGCCTGCTGCAGCTCCACCGGACAGCTGGAGTCGCCAGAACGAGATTTCGCCGACTAACGAGATCTCACAAATTCACGTATATAGCGAGCTGTAGCAGAGCGTCACTGAAAGAGAACCCTGTGTCCACTGAGTAGAAGGAAATCAATTACACAATTCGCCACGAACACAGATTATTTTATTTTGAAAATAAACCAGATGTTTTGTGATTTTGTGTCTGTACACGATTTTCTCAACATCCGACATTCCGCGTTCAGTGGAAATTGAAACATTGATATGAATGGAAACGTATCGGGTCCGAAAAAATGCCGGCATTGTTCCGCATCCAGTGGAAATTAGGGGTGAGGCGTCACATTCACCACCTTGACATCCAACTTCACTGACTGTGGTGTGTTATACACAACACTTTAATGTATTTTAAATTTTCTTATGTCTATTTACTCTGCGTGACAAACTTAAAACAGTCACAGTTATGTTTAGGCAACAAAACCACTTAGGTTTAGGAAAGATATCATGGTTGGGCTTAAAATAAGTATGTGAACAAAATAAAAATACATCTCAAACGTCACTAACATAACTTCTAATAACTCAACAACACTTTGGGACATAAACAGCAGGTTGTTGGACAAACCTTACATCCACACATTGTTAGCTATTATATGAGAACTGTCTTATACACTGCTGTCATTCATACCAGGAAGCAGCAAATTTAAGCCATCTTTTAACACAACACTGTGATAATTACACTAAATAAAGTGAGCTATGACAGAATTACATTTACACCTTGTGACTGTGCACCTGAAGTTAATGTATTCAGCGGGGTATACACCTACAATGGGTAGAATAATGACTTTCTGCATCACTGATCAGACGTGTGATCAGAGTTTGTCGCTTGTGTCAGATCAGAGATGGTTTTCAAGCACAGATGCAGCAAATGAGATAAGTCTGAAAAAGGTCCTTTGTTGATGAGAATGTAATTCACCGTGTTGCTATGTTTTGTCATCACGGACTCATATTCAGAAGGCTGGTGTCCATCAGCCCAGTGCTCTGCTGCTCCACGTTTCCTCTCGCTGCTGTTTAAAGCCTCAGTGGATCGAAATAATGTGCTTCTCCTTGAACCAGCTGCCATGTTTTCTCATGGATGATGTATACAGTACATCATAACAGAGGCTGGAGCATATTTCCTTAATGCCTCTCTTTTGTTTGGCTTGGTCTACCTCAGTGTGTATCAGTGTGTGTGAGGCAGTCCTGGGTTGTTTTTTCTCTTTTTTTTTCGCCACACTCAATTTCACTTGTTTTGCCATTTCAGATGGAGGAAATCAATGCGACAGGAGCACTCTCTCTATCGCCTTGGTGGAAGATTTTACACTGTCAGTGTGGAGTAATTTTTTTGTTCTCCTTCCAAACAAAGGAAAAGTGGTTGCCAGCAGGGGCAAACCGACCACATGAAATGATGACAATAGAAGAGTGGAGGAGACAGAGGATGATGACAAGTTGGAGAATGTGAGCATGAGCACAGGACACTACAGTAGTTAGACACTGTAGAATGTTTGACATCATGTTAAAGAAGCAGCTTACAGTACGAAGAACTGAACTCTGTGACTGTGAACATTAAAAAAATATGTCTCATTTATTTACTAGCTCCTGTCACAGTGTTGTGGATTACACCAGCAGAGTTGACATGGCAGGAAAACGAAGCTGTACCCAGCCACTGGGTCAGGAGGCTTTCCTGTTCTCGGAGCAGACGGTGCTGCCCCCCAACCCCCAACCCCTGACCATGGAGACCTCCCTCATCCTTTCTCTGCCTCCCTGTGCTTGAAACACATCAGCAAAGTTTATGTTTCCCAGAGCTAGACGAGACAGCAGCCCATCTGGCAACCTCAAGCTCAGAGGTGACTTGGGGGCAACTGCACAGCACGGATTTACCGCTCGCTACCTTACAGTGTCCTCCTGCTCTGCTTTGGACTGTGGTAAATGCTCAGTGAGTTAGCATCAGAGGACTATTTCCAAGAATTCTGCTGAGGCTTTTCCAGCTGTGGCTGGACACGGCACAATAGCTCACTTATTCACCAAATTCAATATTTAATATTGAACACGATGATACACAGATAGAAGGCAAGGAAAAGAAAATGACACAGAGTTGAATGTCCTCAAGCTACGTCACTTCTGGATGAAGCCATGATGCCCAATGCCACTGCCTCAGGATTAATACAACGCTTACTATGTTTACCTGTACACTAATATTCCACAAATATTCTCAGTATAACATTGTCAATGGTGATTTTCATATGGGTCATCCAAGTAGCATATTCTGTTTGGATACTCTGAATTAGGGCTTCTATTCAGATGAAAATACTGTATGTGGGATGTGCAGGTATTATTCAGACTTTAGGAGCATTATTTGGACATTCGTACATCTCATTCACAGTACAGTATGTGCCTCAGTTAGGGTTTTAACAGCAGTGTAAGATGCACAGCCTCTTTCCTGTTTACATCTGAGCAACGGTTTGCATTCCTGAAAGAAAAGAAGAAGAAACAAATTTGTATTTGGGATATGTGCGTATATCGCAAAGCAGACCTTTTCGAGAAGGTTTTTCAAGTGCTGAAAGAGCGAGGCTGTGTTTGCACAGTCCACCACCGGTCACATTAATCAGACTATTCACAGCTGCATGTAAACAAGAATATTAGTGGAACGATGCTGAGCGTGTAAACATAGTCAAGCAGCAGAAAACCTTGCTAAACACTCAGGGGGAATCAGGGGCCTTTCAGCTCCTCCTTCTCAGCTGCTGTGCTTGCATCTGTTAAAATACTGCTGACCACATCACGTTCATAACACTTTGTCAGTCGTTTGCAGTTGGATGTGGAAGTTTCGACGGGGGCTTTACCAAGACTATTTCGGTTTTCATTCGAAACCAAGGCAGTGGGATTACAAAGACCCAACAGGATGGAAAGACAGCTGAGCCTTTAAAAGCACTGACTGTTGAATGGGGCGCTGCAGGGCATGAGTTATATATGACGTCTAGACTACCATTACTCACAATTCAATCAAACAGCACTTGATGCTTCTCCAACCTCGCTCCAATCAATCAATTTTCCAAAAACGAATTATGCTGCAGTCGACTCTGAGGATCCCACAAATCATGCTTCTGTCATAAGAACATGCCTGGTACACATACAGTGTGTTTAGAAATACAGATGTGCTCACATAAGTCCATAACCAGAGTGCTGAGAGCTATTCTTAATGATAAAAAATGTAATTTATCATACTTGAAAAGCTAAATTAGATTAATAAAGCAGATATCATCTTCTTTGGCAGGTGTATTCTGATCAGTAAGTCACAAATATCACGCTAATGTTCTGTCACTCCAGCAGCTCGCCTTATCTCCACCATCTGGTGACGCTCTTTGACGTCAATGGTTCTTTTGTTTTTTTTGCATCAACAGCGCTTCCCGATGGATCACCATCAAGACCTGTTAGCACAGTCAGTACTGAAACATAGTCTCTGTGACGGTCACGTCTAGCTCAATTGTTCCAAAGACCCTGAAATTAATACATATCAGGTCACAAACCCCCGTTTAATAAGATTTTCTTTATCTGATAATATTTTGGCCTGTTTGATAGACTACAGCTGAGAAGATCAAGTCAAGTCAACTATATTTGTAAAGTCCAAAATTACAGAGGGATTCCTCTTACAAGGTGGACATAACGAGAGATAACCGTAGAGGAAGTGAAACTATTTCCCACTTTATTTACTTTGTTACTAACTTGCTTTCTGCCCCTGAAGTCCCTGTGCTTTCTCATCTCACAGGTATCCATTGGTCCAGTTTACATGGTGGAGTAGAGATTGAGGTTGGTACTGTGTGATGTGGTGATGAAGAGGACATCTAGCTGAGGCTTCTCTTGTTTGGCATGGTGGAGAGGAGGATATGCTGCCAGGCTTCTTTTGGTTGGTGTGGTGGAGAGGAGAACATGCTGCTATGCTCCATCCATTTGGCATAGTGGAGAGGAGGACATGCTGCCAGGCTTCTTTTAGTTGGCATAGTGGAGAGGAGGACATGCTGCCAGGCTTCTTTTAGTTGGCATAGTGGAGAGGAGGACATGCTGCCAGGCTTCTTTTATTTGGCATAGTGGAGAGGAGGACATGCTGCCAGGCTTCTTCTCTTTGGCCTGGTGGGGCCTGCTCTTCATCCCTTTGGACACTTTCAGACACTTCTGTGTTAATGTGTTTTTCATTGTTGATACTCTGTACACATGACATTTATTGCATGTCGGTACATCCTGGAAGAGACATCCCTCCTCTGTTGCTCTTCCTAAAGGTTTCTAACATTTCTTTTCCCCGTTAAAATAGTTTTTGTGGGGGAGTTTGTCCTTAGTCAGTGTGAGGGTCATTTGTAAAGGACACAGGGTGTCACATCCTGCACAGATTATAAAACCCTCTGAGACAAATTCGTAATTTGTGATATTGGGCAATACAAATAAACTTGACTTGACTTGAATATACTATTTAGGGACCCCCTGGAACTCCCTGAATGACCCCCCATGGGTCCCTGCATCCCAGGTTGAGAAATACAGGACTAGGTGGAAACATCCTGTCAGTGAAAACTTCTACAAGTCTCGCTGCATAATGACTGATCCTAACCTTCACCAGTTAATGTCAACACGTAACCCAAACCATGTTACAAGAGTTTTACAAATTGTGAAGCATCAACTACTTGCTGAAAATCTAGAAGGTCTTTCATTTAATTTGCCATATTTTTATTTGTTGCAAAAATAGCTATCATCCTTATCTAACACAAGTGTGCTCATTGGAGCACATCACTGCTGTTGCTGTATCCCCTCCATGCTGGTATGATGGTAACGATAATGTTGGTTGTTCTTTTAATTGTTACTTCTTTTGGTGATGTTTGTATATTGTTGTTTCTTGGTGACAATAAATAGCAATCTTTAAATCCTTAAATACTGCACACTGCATTTATTTACATTCACATGTACAGAATATATGGACCACATGAATAATTCATAGTGTTGCCTGAAAGTCCCTGCACCATTTACTGCTGCATTACAAATGTAGGCTCAGGTGCCAAGCACCATCTTCAATATTAGCCAGTGCACTAGTTGACATTCATGTGGGCTGCTGCTAAATCAAGGGCACGAGGCTTTAAATCACTGTCAGAGCTTGACATGGACCTGCACACATAACTTCTAACTCAACTCTGTTGGTTAGGAGCAACAGCAGATGGTCCAGGCTTAAGTTAGACAAATAACTCCCTGTCACTCCTTCCTGACCCCCAATCAGCTCCGGGCTGCTTTTGTCAATATCCGGTCCTCCTCTTTCCCACTGCTGGTTCGTTGCTCCATCCCGCTCAGCTCTTATCTCTCTTAGTCCTTTATTGCCCTCCTCAGCTGAGTGCTGCTGGCTGGATTGAGGAGTGTCACTGTGACTGATGTGGTATTGACAGACTATTAGTCTCAGTAGAGTGTGTAGTGTCCGGCGACGCTAATGATCAAAATCCAATTCTTTCTGATTGTGTCATTTGGCAAAAGAGGGGATCATGCTCCCATTTTGCCTGAGTGTCCTAGACTCTGGCACTGCTTTGAGGCTGTATATCATTTTATAAAAAGCAGCGGCTTTTAAAATGATCTTGACAGAGTGCTGACCTACCCAACAAATCGACCACTGCTGTCTATCAGCTGCACCCTGTATCAGACGCACACACACACACAACCACTGAAGCACTAACATGTCAGCATAATGAAATTAGACAGCGTAGCTTGTGACGCTGCATTGTCCTTGTTCATTTGTGGCACCATTCCCACCCCACGCGGCCTCTTCACCCTTTGCAGAGCTGGGTGACCAGGATATTGCTAATCGCTCACAATAGAGGGATTAGCAGGCGAGGACAATGGGGGTCTAAATGTCAGGGCCCAGCACCTGCTTAAAGCCCCCTCTGTCGGACAGCAGTCAATGGGCAGCAGGCGGCTGGCAAACTGCAAAACATTGCTTGTTGATAAGAGCATGGAGGGGAGGGGGGGCAGAGCTGGAGTCCCAGTCCTCCAGAGGGGACTAATACATAAAGTCCACCCAACCAGAGTCTACTTTTAATTAGGACATGGAACTGAGGCTTATCTTTTCACAGCCATGAAACCTCATTTTTCATTTTCGTCACTGCCTCTTTGTTTTGTGATGGTTTGTAAAAGTTTGGGTATTAGAGGCAACACAAATGTAAGGACCTAATGCATTATTCAATGGCACCGTTAAACCTCAAAGAAATGTGAGATAAACAAAACGAGACATGAGAAGCCTCCCTAGTGACCCCTAGAGGCAGTGATTCTCAAAACACAACAAATATTTTCCAGCAGAATAAACAAACGATATTCATATTCTTCGCAGGTCCAGTTTGGCTCAATCCAAAGTAGACCAGCACTTTCTGTTTAACAAGACACATTTTTCTGCTGGTATGATCAGATAACACCCCATAATCACTGGATCTGGTGTTAGACAACAGGACCCTATACCAGACCTGATTAGACTAAATATAACCACACCAAATGATTATTATTTACTCCTTGAATGTCACTGACGTATATATACGTCAAAGTGGTTTCTTTGTGGCTGGCACAAGAGGGCGCTCTCACACAGCCTGTGAGTAATTTTGGGGCTTCAGGGATTTGTATTCGGAACATAAAAATACCATATAAACCACAGTCACCAAAGCAGGAAATGAAGACGATCGTGATTAGAGAGTGAAACAAATGGAATCTGGACAAAAAGTGGTGTTTTTCGTGAAACTAACCCATATTCTACTTCAGATAAAACAAGAATGGAACAAAGCAAAAACAAATGATTTTTTCATGATGAACTAGAGTCTCTTCTTTCATTTGAGCTATTCAGTGCTTTCAGAATCATAGCACAAAATATTCTGTGGGTCATGAAAGATGAGTTAAAATGGCTAAAAATGTTGGCACAAGGCACTTTCTGTTTCATTAAAGGGCTGGCACTCAAAGAGTTAAACAACATTTGGGGAAAATTTGATGTAAAATGTATCCTGAAGACTGCAGAAAAACCTCTGGATAAAGTGACTCCCTCTTAAACGTCCAGACGTTGTTTCCTTAAGAGTCTCTTTATATTGAGCTGTGTTTGCTCCTCATGATCTAATTTTCAGATTTCTTCCGTCACTGTTTCTCCATTAATTTGTGGCCTCGCCTCCAGCAAACAAAACACAATATTACAGGTCCAATTCAATCGGCAAGATGCAGGACTTGAGAGAGCAAATCTTGCTCAGTGTCACTGGTATAAAGTCATTGTCTCATAATAGCTGACTCTCAGTAGAAAGCATTCATGGCATTCTTCAGCGGCTGGATTTTTTCTAAGAGGGCAAAAGTGTTTTGAGAAATATTGAATTTCATGCTTTTTATGCTTTAGAAACTCGCAACAAAGGACAAGGCCTTCACTTTCGAAGATCTCACACACTTCTGTTTCCCTCCTTCCTCATTTTCCTGCATAAATCTGTGAGAGATGACCAAAATTGGCCTTGGCACATGATGGTCATTTTCTCACCAGTACCATCCAAGGCACTCCACATTCATCCTGCTTGCTGCTTCGCTTACGCTGCAAGTGCCTCTTCCTGCTCAGCAATGCTTGTCCTAATCTTATCAGTGCACAAAGCTCTGAGCAAGCCAGGAAACCTCAATGGTGGCTCTTGACTTATGATCAATGGAGATCACTCCATGGGAAAAATAGAAAATCCACAAAGTCTGTTATCAAGTGAAGGTGATAAAATGAGGGGCTGAGAAGCATATTTTCCTCCACATTCTTGATAAGTGGAACAATGCCACCACCGCTGCAGACAGACCAGGCAGAACCAACACTTACTTTACAGTTCACTGTGGTTTGTCTTCAGTGACCCAATCATATGGAGAATTAGTTTGGTGAGAAATACAATGTTAGACTGCCTTTATTACTGCTGGACCTGAAACAAATATAATGTTACCTTTATGGTACTTTACTTACCTTTGTGTGCCATTGACGTATTTTGGCGTCAGAGTGTTTTTTTTCAGCAGTGGGTTGCCGATCGTGGTCTCACACAGCCTGTGAATAATTTTGAGGCTTCTGGGAGATGTAGTCAGAGCATAAAGAGATGGTATACACCACAGAGATCAAAGCAGGAAGTGGAGACGATCGCGATCAGAAAATCTGGACAAAAAGTGGTGATTTTGGTGAAAGTGGCCTCTGATAAAACAAGAATGGAACAAGGTAAAAACAAAGTGTCTCTTCTTTCATTTGAGCTATTCAGTATTTTCAGAGTCATAGTCCAAAATATTCTGTGGGTCCTAAAAAACTCAATGCTGAACAAAATGCTGGCACTTTCTGTTTTATAAAAACAGATGGTGCTCAAAGAGTTAATATCAAATGAACATGCTGATCTTCATATTCAGCATGAATTTCTGCCTATAGATCGCACTGGCATGAAATCATCTGCACCATGAATACATATTTCCTTTTCACTCAGCCCTGTCATGATCTCTTTCCTAGGACTAAGTGTGACTATAAGCAACATTAATGCACTTCAGCGTATTGGAAAATGTTAAGACACTTTTCACATGGAATGTATTAATATATTACCCGTATATGCCTTAAACCATATATCTGTGGTGTCAAATGCTAAAAAAAAAGTACTTAAATCAATGTTCTGCAGCATATTTAATTCATCCATAAGCCTAAGACCTTTCTCCAAAACACGCACAGCCAAGTAGTCCAATAAAGATGACTGAGGGGATCAATTTGTTGCACTCACATTTTTTGCCCCTCTGCTCATGTCTACAAGAAAAAAAATACCTAATGAAATTCATGAATTAATATAAATGAATTAATTAAGTGATGAAGGGAGAATATTAAGACGCCCACCATGGATGACCCCGGGACATCTTGACCTTTTTAATCCTATATCACTGTAGAGATAATCTGGGAATAGCAGATGCAACGTTGAACAAAGGAAGGCAAAACCACCTTAATCTTCTTTCTATTGCACCCCAAAATTCAGCACTCCGTGTTTTATTTTCCAAGCACCTTTTTCTCAAAATCAATGCTCAACACACACAAAATAAATTAAACATCAGACCTACACAAACAAAGCAGCCTCGGGCTAGTAAAACTCGTTGTACGTGTGCAGGAGAAACTGTCTTATATAGTCACATTAAGCCCAGATGAGGTCAGACAAAGATCTGACCCAGTTTAGATCTTTGCACAAAACCATCACCGACTATTTTTGGCACTAAAAAAATCACACAGGATTCAAAGTGAGCCTCTTCTGTCATACTTCACAGTAAGATGGCGTCATTGACACTCATCACATTTTAATTACCCGCTGAACTTAAGTGAAGCTGACACCTTCATAATAAGCCCATGTGTCCTGGGAGCTGAACTGACGCAGTGATAATGTGTCTGGATGAGGTGATTAGCTGTCTAAACAGTCACCTGTCGATCAATCACACTGATTTGCATCAAAGTATCCTACTGGGATTGTTTGAAAGGAGATAAAAAATAGACTAATGCCTGTGTGCACATTGTGATTGTAGCATCTGATAATGGTTTTCATGCTTGTGTTAATGGAGAGCAATCGTCTTTATTTAGCATCTGACGTACAGTTTTAAGGTTAAAAGAAGGAAGACAGAAAATATTATAAAAGAGTAAGCTGAGAGTCAAGTTGTCTACACATCACAAATAATACAAAACAGATGGAGTAAAAGATTGTGGGAGTTTTTCGGGAAAAAAAACAAAACAAACATACTGCAAAACAAGAACATCTCATTTCTATTCTGAGCTAAAAACTACACTGTTGATCACCCAGTTTCCATGTAAGGGGGAAACCAACGAAGGGCCCCAAGCATTCGTCTGAAAACCTGACAGGAAGAGAGGGAAAGGCTGACTGATGGGGTGTGTGGGCCCCCTTGCCGTCTGCCTCTATGTACTTAGGAGCTGCCAAACCTTGTGTGATATTAATGTCATCTGCCTTTTGTCAGTTGACTTGGGAGTTCAAATCTTGTCTCAGCTTTGCCTCTCTCATGTCTGCAGGCTCTTACATCTCCTGCAAAAAAAAAGGAAAAGAAAAGAAGAGCGAGGCTTGTTGGGCTTCGGTTTGGAGCAGATGTCAGATGCACCTCACTTCCTCCTATAAACTGGGATGAGGCTGCTTCTTGCAGGAGGGGGAAAAAAAGGTCATTTGGCAGCGCTCCATGCATTTCGCAGCAATATTTCTTGCGTAGGAAGTAGTAAATGGGAGCCTTAACTCACAGATGGCACGGCACACACTTTGGTGAGAGTCATAAACCGACTGCTCCCTCAGAGGGATTTGTTTGTGGCAAGCGCCTGATCCACCTCCAGGGTGTCTTTGATAAATAGCGACAGTGGCCAGCAAAGTGCTCATGCATGGTGTGTGAGCAAATATGCCAATCAGCTCAGGGTCATTTCTCTCAGACAAGAGCAACAGTTAATCCAGCAGGCAGTAAGTGGGATTGACAGCGCATGGTTTCAGCTGTTCAGACACGTGGAAATGCAGCACTGGTGTATATGATGGTGGACAGACATGGGACGGTTACTGAGGGGACGGTGGTTGTGTCCTGATGTCATTAATGCTGTGCTCCTGGGGAAAAACAACATATAGTTTTATGAATTTTGTGTTTTGTTGTTACAGCGGTAATGACATCCTTCACAACATCATCCACGCATTACAATATTAACCGCCACGGTTTTAGACTATTAACGATGTTTATGCATGAACTATGATTCCTGTTGATTTTGAAGATTTGCTGGTATTTATTACTTTATTTATATCTATGTATCAGTTGTTACAGTGTGTCTGACATTACCTTCCACATAGAAACATAACTTTTTTACACAGTAAGGCATTAACTCAATGAGCGCCAGCCCTTTTTTAAAACCGTTTTTGGCAAACAATACTTTGTACTGTGACTCTGAAAACACTCAATAGCTCAAATGAAAGAAGAGACTTTCTATTTCATCATGAAAAAAATTTTGTTTTTACCTTGTTCCATTCTTGTTTTATCAGCGGTAGAGGCCACTTTCACCAAAATCACCACTTTTTGTCCAGAATCCTCTCTAATCTCGACCATCTCCACTTCCTGTTTTGATTCCTGTAGCGTATACCCTCTCTTTACGCTCTGACTACATCTCCCAGAGGCCCCAAACTTACTCACAGGCTGCAGGACACCGTGATTGGCGACACGCTGTCAAAAAAACACTTTTATGCATTATTACATTAATGGCACTCAAAGAGTTAACACTGGATTCAGACCAGTGCCTCATACATATTGGCTGACACCTAAAGTCCAGGTATCAGTATCAGGACTGAAAAAGTTGGATTTTTTTTTTTTTACAGTTTGAGTGAACAACGTACTTAAATGATAACGAGCAACAGCATCTTCCTTCAGCTGATACCTGTTGGCTGCCATTATTGCTCCTATCTATACCACCATTATAACCACTGCGACCAGCTGCTTCATGAACATTAACTGTGGCTGACCCTGACCTCTGACCTCAGTGTCTGTTGAAAAACTGCAGCACATCATTAAAGATCACACTACATCTCTTTCACGGGCACCATGTATCATCTCTCCTTGTTCTCTTTGAACCAGCCTCAACAATTAGACCAGCTCACTGATGACACTAGAGGTCCAGTAAGCCTGCACTTTACACCCGATTTCCATATTCTGATTCATGTTTTGGCAGCCCTCAGATGAGACAGCGTGGCCACACAAAGGCTGAGGAACATCAAAAGAGCCCTCCGCCCTCGGATAAATATTCCAGGCCTTGAGGTAGGGGGTGAGAAACACCAGAGCAAGACAAAAGCAGACGAGGCAGAAGCCAAATGGGTGAGATTTTGAATTGTGCCGAGTCGGTGTGGAGCTCCTGGTATGACCAGAGAGATGCTCAATAAGAAGTCGAGCTGCAGTTAATGGATGGAGCCAGTGGATTGGATTTCAGAGCATAGCAGCACGGCTATATATTTTGGCTCAGATAATCAATAGGAAATATGACCTCCATCTTACTGCTGCTCTGAGTGGGGTTTCATATGCTCGAAAACATCAGACAGGCAAAAAAAATACATCAGAAAATCCCCTAACATACAAATAATGGATATTATTTAGCCGGGAAAAGCACAAATGATCTTTTTTTTCTTCGGTTTGAGCTCCCTTGCAGTACTCAAGAGCTCAAGGTCATCACCACGGGAAATAAAGGAAAGTAGAACAATAATCGACGTCCCATGACCTTGGATTTAACGGTAAGAATAATCTTTCATTTTCTCGGATCAGATATAAAATATTTCTAAGCCAGTTTCTGAAAGCAGGCCAATTAAGTGATTTTAGCTTTATCTGCACGACATTAAGTCTTGAGGTGACTACTACCATAAAATTATTTCAATCTAATATCTTGACCTTTGGAAAGACATTCATAAAAAGGTCAGATTTGACCAGGCAAATACTCTCATTAATGAAAAGGTTTTCTTATTAAAGCAGGTGGAATAGACCAAAAGTTGTCAGATTTTTTTTTTTTTTTTTTTTTAAATAAAAGGGCAAATCAGTTCCGCTGTGCTTTCTGTGTATTTAGAAGAGACAAGATGCATTGCAAATGTGATATCCTGTTCCTGACTGGAGTACATGATGCAGCGAACATCTCCCTCCATGTCTGAGTCTGACTGGAAGACTTGAAACATCCCTGGAATCAAAAACGTCTGAATGAACAGAATTTAAACAAGCTGAGACTGAGAGGAGAAGTAAAGGTTGTGTTGCGTCTTTGTGCAGCTGCTTCCTTTATTTACATATTTGCAGCTGACGAAGCATTTTTATTCCAGCTTGTCGGACACAAACACAAAAAGAAAGGCAAGAAAGTCGCTGCAGATTCTTATAAACACCTTTTATGACTATGAGCATACAAGACAAACAAATCAGGAGCAGACTCAGTCAATAATTTATACCTGTTAAAGCAATCTCTGTTAAAGCAATCTCTGTTAAAGCAATCTCTGTTAAATGCAACTCGTGCTATTTGTTATTCTATTATAATAATATAATATAATATTATATATTATATTATGTTATCATTAATATCCTTCAATTGCACTGCATTTTAACAGTTGATCAAGTTTGTTTTGTGTCACTTAAATTTGTGATGTAACGACCTAGACTTTCACCATAAGTCCCCATTAACACTAAAAGCAAACATGAACGTGCACAAATATCACTTGGATTCATAAAGAATCATAATTGAAAAGCAAGATTAATGTACAACAGCATGTTAGGACCAATATTCTGAGGAAAAACACACTGAGGAAAAAACTCAAGAGAAAAAAAATGTTATTAAGGAGTAAATTTATGAGAACTAACTCACAAATTTAATTTTATCAGTTTTGTCTGAATATTAATTCTTCTTATTTCTCTGGATGGTACTGATGGCAGGCAGCAGCAAAGTAAACCTCCTTCCTGAAAAAACATAATGAAATATAACCTTGTGACAACACGGTGCCCTCTGTCCCAAACAATCCATCAATGGTTTTATTTTTAGCCGCCTTAAATGGAGTGAAAAAGATTGAAAAGTACCACTAAAGGTGAGGGGGGACACAGTGCAAGCATCAGTCCCTAATGGCTCTTATGTTGTATTTCTAGCAGGGCAGAGCAGAAGCCTGGAGGCCTCTGGGGGCCCCAGCTTCGGGGTAAACTCTGTGCAGGAAATGGCACCACAACAACTCGATGGCTTCAACATCATTGCAGCTCTCTGCTGAAGCATTCAGGGTAATGGCAGCGAAAGTCTCCTAAATGACGAGGCTGATGCTCACAGAGCAAAATAAACTAGATTTAATTCCTCTTTCTCTGAGCGTTCCAGGGCTGTTTTTTATTTGAATAAATAACTCTTTAGAGGTGGAGAAAAACATTATTTACTGAGGACATGCATTCTTTTCAGAATTAATGTTTTCTTAGTCGTAGATTATGATGGAAGTGGCGTCTGTGCTCCTGAAGTGCAGCAGCCATGGTATGTCGGGACAATAAGTTACATACTTTAATAGAAAATGGCAATAAATAAGTGAACAGAACAAATGTTGTTTTGATGAAGTGACTTGCATGCAGCCTCTTCTTCGCCTAAGCTCTTATTTCGCATGACAAGACTTTGCTGACTTTCTCTAGAACCAGTGACATTTTAAAAGCCTTGACCCTCATGCTGGTCGCTCTAGTGTTCTTTGTGCATAATAAAAAGTATGGACACGGGTTCACATCCCATCAGGCTCCACTTCCACAGATGTCAGACATGAGGTCCAAGGCTTCAGAGTATAACTAGAATTGCCAATCAGGTGCAGGAAGGCCAAATATTAATGCAGTTTTTCAATCAGTTATGACCAAGATATGACTGTCAAATGTTTCATAACAAGATTAAAAATCATTAGATCTCAAATGAGTCCTCCTAGACACAATTTATGGGTCATGATGATGAACCGCAAACAGCTCCCTCTAAAATAACTTTCGTTTCACAGCCTAGGAAATGACAGGCATGCTATTATCGTTTCTTCCTGAACAGAAAATTGAACAAATAAAACATGATTAAATATAGCTGTTAGCAGCATCTCTGAGCCCACAGGGCGAACCGTTTGACAGCGAGAAGAAAAGCTGCTGCATTTATCAGTTTGAGAGAAAGTTCAGCATCTCAAAGAAAGTCTGCAGGTAAAGTTTTTGACCGATCAGGTGGTCTGACACCTCTACACCTGAAACAAGCCAGGGCTGGAAGGTTTCTGGAAATGATTTTGACATGTATTTTGACCCAAGTGTAGTGTATTTCCATAATAGAAATATTAACATTGGAAATTTAAATTGACATAATATAATCAAAAGTTTTTATGTAGGGAATTTTGGATATCTCTTTTTATCACTCAATCTATCACGTGATAATTTATTAATAAAATTATATGCAATTCACAAGACACAAACTTCCTTCTTGTTTATTGTGTTCAATAACAATCTCTCTAATGGTAGGCAGATATGATGACAGTGAAAAACATTCAATGTCCTTCTCATCTAAGAATTCACAGTATTATATGTTATATTATTAGGGAGAATACTAACCTAAATTAAACTACTCTTACATTTATATAAATCTCTCCCCAATACCACATTGTACAAATTATCATTTATTTGCAAAAAGAACGTTAATTAGAATTATTGACAATACAGCCAGGCAGTAGCACTGGAGGAATGCATCTTTGATATTAATATTAAATATAAAAAATAAAGTAACATAGTCTACATGATGACTCCAGTGTGTCGTCCTATCTGCATGACGTTGTCTTTTCACAGAATACAGCGATGTTTCTGGGGGGGTTTATAACATGAAGCTTCAGGCCATACATGAGGAAAGCAATAAAAAGCAAAGCTCCACATTCAGCACAAAAGACCCGGTCTTTAACATGGGAAGCATCGATGTTTATCTTTTAGTTCATGCTTTTATTGCAGATTAGCTGTGTTTTCAGTCTGATAGTTTTATGGATGCTGCACAGCTCTGCCTGTGGCTACATGCACTTTCAAGGTAGACAGCTAATCAAGATGAGTGTTGAGGCAGGATGAACCAAGCAGGAGGAGACATACAATCCACTTCCTGTATAAGGAAGAAACAAACAATGCACGCTTCATTCTTAAAGGGTCTGTTCACATCACATCAGAGTTGATATTTTATGGACATGTTGCAAGTACTAATTTGTCTATAGCAGGTCTGACTTATTCTAGAAACAGTGATTTTATTACTTTATCATATCATATAATAGTTGATTTATTTGCAAAGTTGGCAAATATAAAGAAAATGATAAAATTATTACAATGGGAATCTAAAAAATATTGTCTTTTACTCCTCTGTTCATCATCCCGAGATGCTGATAATGATATTTATACTACAATGTATTTTTGTTTCGATATAAACAAACCATATATATGAATGTCAGAGAAATCATCTGTATTTTATGAATTCTGACTGCAAAACACATTCATTTATTTATGTATTTGGATCCACCATGATACACCACAAATATGCAGCTATTCTTCCTGGGCTCCTCACATTACATTCTCTTCATAATTATGTGCCTGCCGTCGAGCAAGGCTGGCGAAGCCAGCCTTTGCAGTAACTTGCACATATTACTATTCCTTTGGGAGGCCCCAGTGTGTCTTAGCATTCATGGCAGGCTTCCTGCCATGAATGCTTGTGGTAGGTCCAAAACACACATAAATGATGGAAAATGATAAAAAATATCAAAAACCACCAAAAAATCCATCCAAACACCATAAAAACACTGTGTTTTAAGCCAGCAGCAGCGCTTATTAGTATTCAGGACGGAGTTTATTTTTGGGTGTGAATGCTGAAGCATTCACAACCTATGTTATTCTGTGTTCTTTATTATTATTTTCTTCCCCATTTTTGGCACGCTTCTTCTCCCACAAATTTCAACCTAGAAACTTCAAACAAACTTCAAAAGCGTGCGTCTTCATCGGGACATTATTGCTATTACTTTTCATAGCCGTAACCTTCAAAATTTCCGAGTTATGGGCAAAAATTCACCGAAATTTTCCCATTGGAAATGCATGGGAGAGCTTCAAATTTCAAAAATTTTCAACCTCGAACAAACCTTCATAACTCCTTCATAATTGGACTTAGAAACTTCATTCAACTTTCAAAACGCAGGAAATTTTCCTGGCTACATATTCATAATTCATCTTCAATTCAAAAAATGTACGGTTCATTCACAATTTCATCATATCTCAGACCATGAAATCTTCAAAATCAGCCTTTAACATGGGTGTCTATTGCGTGCACTAGAGTGGGAGAACTACACACCTAGAGTGGAGAAGCGGTGTCTGAATCGTCTGAAAAAATATTTTTTAAATCGCGATTGTGAGGGCTACGTGCGCCCCACGGACATAATTTTACATCAAAAGCGTTGGAAATTTCGTCCCGGTCGTAGCGATGTGTCTCCATGTCTGTCAGGTTTATAGTTTGGCTCCAGACCCTTAAATAGCGGCACCACCTAAAATCTCTCCATTGGGCCCAATGTTAAATTTCAGAGGAAAAGGCGTGAGGAAGCAGAGAAACCTCTTGTGTTTAACCTGCCGCTGTCAGCCTTCTGAGTGGGCTAGAGACATAAAATTGACACCGCTGCGATCGTCACAGGCGCCTGCCGCATACGGTCCAAACCCCAAAGCCGTATGCCTTACGGTTGGGGAGTTATTTAGAGGAGTTGACAGGGTCTGACTCAGTTCAAATGAATGGCAGCCTAAGGGGACAGAAGCTGGTGCAGGGAGAGGGAGTGAGAAGGAGGGCCGTCTCCATGGAAACAGCTCAGCTCTTGGCAGTTGACCTCAAGTGACCTGCCTGGGGGCTTATACAGGCTTCTGATCGATCAATGCTCATGATACAGAGAGTGGATGACATCATCAATCACACACACACACAGACAGACCAGGGCGTGTCTAGACTTTTTTAAAGGGGGCCCGGGCCCAAAGGGGGGCCCAAGTCATGCAGGGGTGGCCAGCAGGAATTAGGTCAAACTCCAAAGGGGTGACTGTTTCCTCACAGGAAGCTGTGTCTATGACTGTCCTTTCAAAATAAAAGTCCCGAATTCTGATTGAGTCTTCACAGGAAACAAAGTCAGAGACACTGCGTAGTGCGTGCTTGATGTGTTTGATTGCAACATGGATCTGGGACAGGCACGCACGTAGTGCGTGCTTCCGTGTTCGATTGCAACATGGATCTGGGACGAGCACGCGCGTAGTGCGTGCCCGGTAATGTTGATTACCAACATGGATCTGGGACAGGCACGCCACGTAGTGCGTGCTTCGGTGTGTTCGATTGCAACATGGATCTGGGACAGGCACACATTTAACGTTCAACTTTTGAATAAAATTCAAACATTTTCACCATTCAACTTTTAAATTCAAATTCATGAATTATACATTCATAATTTTTCAACATTCATTCTGCTTAACCTTCATACTACTACATTCAACCCAGCATTCAGCAGTTTGGCTTCAGCTTTTATTTTCAAAATTTCATTTCATACAATTCATTCTCATTCATACATTCAACCCAGCATTCAGCAGTTTGGCTTCAGCTTTTATTTTCAAAATTTCAATTCCATACAATTCATTCTCATTCAAACATTCAACCCAGCATTCAGCAGTTTGGCTTCAGCTTTCATTTTCAAAGTTTCTATTCATACAATTCATTTCTCATTCAAACATTCAACCCAGCATTCAGCAGTTTGGCTTCAGCTTTCATTTTCAAAGTTTCTATTCATACAATTCATTCTCATTCAAACATTCAACCCAGCATTCAGCAGTTTGGCTTCAGCTTTCATTTTCAAAATTTCAATTCATACAATTCATTCTCATTCATACATTCAACCCAGCATTAGCATTGACGGCGTAGCTTCAGCTGCGGGCATTCACACCCATAATTGCTTCAGCAATTGCTCTTCTAGTTATGTGCCTGCCGTCGACAGGCTGGCGACGCCAGCTTTGCGAGCACGGCGGCACATATTACTATTCCTTTTGGGGGGGTTCCCCAAGTGTCTTAGCATTCATGGCAGGCGAAGCCTGCCATGAAAGCTTGTAGTAGGACCACAAACACATAAATGATGACAAATGAGGACAAACACCAAAAAATCCCACGAAAATCCACCCCAACATCCTTAAAAGCAGCGGCGCTTATTAGTATTCAGGACGAGGTTTCTTTTTTATTATGTGCCTGCCGTCGAGCAAGGCTGGCGAAACCAAGCCTTGCACGACGGCTATATTACTATTCCTTTTGGGGGTTCCCCAAGTGTCTTAGCATTCATGGCAGGCGAAGCCTGCCATGGAATGCTTGTATGGTCCACAAACACATAAATGATGAAAAATGATGAAAAACACCAAAGATCCCAAGAAAATCCACCCCAAAATCCTTAAAAGCAAACAGCGCTTTATTAGTATTCAGGACGAGGTTTCTTTTTATTATTTTTATTATTATTATTATAGACGGGATTTTCGGCAATTAATGCGGGTCGTACCGTAGGTGCACCCAGGCATGAGATATATCAAAGCGTGCGTCTCGATCGTGCCACCATGGCTATTACTTTTCTCCGTCAAAGCCGTTACCGTGTGACGCTAGACCCCAAAAACCGCCGAAAAAGTCCCATAGGAATGAATGGGGAAAGGGTCGGATTTCAAATTTTTTTCTTCATCGAACAAACAGTCACAGCTCCCTCATGCTTTCACCTAGAAACTCCATTCAACTTTCAAAACGCAGCAAATTTTCCTGGCAACATATTCATAATTCATCTTCAATTAAAAAAAATGTATAGTTTCTTCAGCATTTCAGCTTTTTCCAGACCATGAAATCTTCAAAAATCAGCCTTTAACATGGGTGTCTATTAGCGTGCACTAGAGTGGGAGAACTACACACCTAGAGTGGAGAGCAGTTTCAGAATCGTCAGATTTTTTTTTTTAAATCGCGATTGTGAGGCTACGTTCACTCCACCGACATAATTTTTACATGAAAAACGTTGGAAATTTCGTCCCCGTAGCGATGTGTCTCTTATGTCTCTGAGATTTATGATTTTGGCTCCAGACCCAATTAGGGCAGCACCTCCAAAAATCTCTCCATTGGGCCCAATGTTAATTTTCAGAGGAAAAGGCGTGAGAAAGCAGGAAAACCTCTTGTGTTTAACCTGCAGCTGACGGGCTTCTGAGTGGGCTAGAGACATAAAATTTACATCGCTGCGATCCTCGCGAGCTCCTGCCGCCCTACGGTCCAAACCCCAAAGCTGCGCCTTACGGTTGGGGAGTTATTTAGAGAGGAGTTCGGAAGGGTCCGATCAGCTTGAAATCAATGGCAGTCAGTGAGAGCCAGTGTGGGGGGACAGACCAGAGAGCGCCTAGACTTTCCATAGGGGTGCCCCATGGGGTGTTGAAGCCATGCAGGGTTGCCAGCAGAATTGGGTGATATGCATGAACCTCCATCACCATAGCATCACTCACATGCAAAAATCTAAGCTCTACTGCTTATAGTTTTTTATACGAGAGGTGATTAGACAGGTCAGCTCATCATCAGTGGCAGAGTGTGACTGGTTGTTGGTGTGTGTGTATCAGATCCACATAGACACACATATAGAGATTAAGTGATGATATGATACAGGCTTCTGATTGCCCATTACCAATGATACAGAGAGTGGATGACATCATTGATCACACACACAGACAGGAAGCTCAGGCTGTTTCCTTCAAAATAAAAGTCTGTTTTTTCAAAATAAAAGCCCCCAAACTTGGAGGGGTAACTTTTTCCTCACAGGAAGCTGTGGCTATGACTGTCCTTTCAAAATAAAGCCCCGAACTCTGGTTTAATCTTCACAGGAAACAAGGTGTGTTTGTTTTCAACATGAACCTGGGACAGGGCACGCACGGTCGTGCTTGATGCAGGAGAGGTCAGCATGCATCAGGCTGGGCCTAGATGGCCCGCGTCGCGTGGGCGGCGTCATGTGTGCAGGCACATATTAAAATTTCTTCAGGAATTTTTAGTCTAGTTTTTATTATTATTATTATAGACGGGATTTTCGGCAATTAATGCGGGTCGTACCGTAAGGTGCACCCAGGCATGAGATATATCAAAACGTGCGTCTCGATCGTGCCACCATGGCTATTACTTTTCTCCGTCAAAGCCCGTTACCGTGGCGGCGCTAGACCCCAAAAACCGCAGAAAAAAGTCCCATAGGAATGAATGGGGAAAGGGTCGGATTTCAAATTTTTTTCTTCATCGAACAAACAGTCACAGCTCCTTCATGCTTTCACCTAGAAACTCCATTCAACTTTCAAAACGCAGCAAATTTTCCTGGCAACATATTCATAATTCATCTTCAATTAAAAAAATGTATAGTTTCTTCAGCATTTCAACTTTTTCCAGACCATGAAATCTTCAAAAATCAGCCTTTAACATGGGTGTCTATTAGTGCACTAGAGTGGGAGAACTACACACCTAGAGTGGAGAGCAGTTTCAGAATCGTCTGAAAAAATATTTTTAAATCGCGATTGTGAGGGCCACGTTCACTCCACTGACATAATTTTTTACAGCAAAACGTTGGAAATTTCGTCTCGGTCGTAGCGATGTGTCTCTTATGTCTCTGAGATTTATGGTTTGGCTCCAGACCCTTAATTAGGGCAGCACCTCCAAAAAATCTCTCCATTGGGCCCAATGTTAATTTTCAGAGGAAAAGGCGTGAGAAAGCAGGAAAACCTCTTGTGTTTAACCTGCAGCTGATGGGCTTCTGAGTGGGCTAGAGACATGAAATTTACACCGCTGCGATCATCGCGAGCTCCTGCCGCCTCTCGTCCAAACCCCAAACCCGTACTCCTTACGGTTCTTGAGTTATTCAGAGGAGTTTGGCATGGTCCAACTCAGCTTGAAATCAATGGCAGTCAGTGGGAGCCAGTGTGGGAGACAGACCAGGAGGCGCGCTAAGCTTTTCCATAGGGGTGCCCATGAGGTGTCTAAGCCACGCAGGGGTGGCCAGCAGAATTAGGTGATATGCATGAACCTCCATCACCACAGCATCATTCACATACAAAAATCTAAGCTCTACTCCTTGTAGTTTTTTTTATATGAGAGATGATTCGACAGGTCAGCTCATAATCAGAAGCATAGTGTGACAGAGCAGCTGTGTGTGTGTGGTATTTGAACTGAAGGGACCCTGTCTGTGATATGATACATAGGTCAGTGCTGATGATACAGAGAGTGGGTGACATCATTGATTCACACACACAGACAGGAAGGTCAGGCTGTTTCCTTCAAAATAAAAGTCTGTTTTTTCAAAATAAAAGCCCCAAACTTCGGAGGGGTAACTTTTTTCCTCACAGGAAGCTGTGGAGATGACTATCCTTTCAAAGTAAAAGCCCCAAACTCTGATTTAAGCGTCACAGGAAACAAGGTGTGTTTGTTTTCAACATGAACCTGTGACACTTCGGCGTGTTTGTTTTCAACACCAACCTGGGACAAGCACGCACGAAGTGCGTGCTTCGGTGCAGGAGAGGGTCAGCATGCATCAGGCTGGGCCTACATGGCCCGGCGTCGCGTGGGCCCGGCGTCATGTGTGCAGGCACATATTAAAATTTCTTCAGAAATTTTTAGTCTAGTTATTATTATTATAGACGGGATTTTCGGCAATTAATGCGGGTCGTACCGTAAGGTGCACCCAGGCATGAGATATATCAAAACGTGCGTCTCGATCGTGCCACCATGGCTATTACTTTTCTCCGTCAAAGCCGTTACCGTGGCGGCGGCTAGACCCCAAAACCGCCGAAAAAGTCCCATAGGAATGAATGGGGAAAGGGTCGGATTTCAAATTTTTTCTTCATCGAACAAAGAGTCACAGCTCCCTCATTCTTTCACCTAGAAACTCCATTCAACTTTCAAAACGCAGCAAATTTTCCTGGCAACATATTCATAATTCATCTTCAATTAAAAAATGTATAGTTTCTTCAGCATTTCAACTTTTTCCAGACCATGAAATCTTCAAAATCAGCCTTTAACATGGGTGTCTATTCGTGCACTAGAGTGGGAGAACTACACACCTAGAGTGGAGAGCAGTTTCAGAATCGTCTGAAAAAATATTTTTAAATTGCGATTGTGAGGGCTACGTTCACTCCACCACCATAATTTTTACAGCAAAACGTTGGAAATTTCGTCCCCGTCGTAGCGATGTGTCTCTTATGTCTCTGATTTATGGTTTTGGCTCCAGACCCTTAATTAGCAGCACCTCCAAAAATCTCTCCATTGGGCCCAATGTTAATTTTCAGAGGAAAAGCGTGAAAGCAGGAAAACCTCTTGTGTTTAACCTGCCGCTGACGGGCTTCTGAGTGGGCTAGAGACATAAAATTTACATCGCTGCGATCCTCGCGAGCTCCTGCCGCCTACGGTCCAAACCCCAAAGCTGTACGCCTTACGGTTGGGGAGTTATTGAGAGGAGTTCGGCAGGGTCTGACTCAGCTTGAAATCAATGGCAGTCAGTGAGAGCCAGTGTGGGGGACAGACCAGGGGCGCGCCTAGACTTTTCCATAGGGGTGCCCCATGGGGTGTTGAAGCCACGCAGGGGTGGCCAGCAGAATTAGGTGATATGCATGATCCTCCATCACCACAGCATCATTCACATGCAAAAATCTAAGCTCTACTCCTTGTAGTTTTTTTTATATGAGAGATGATTCGACAGGTCAGCTCATAATCAGTGGCAGAGTGTGACTGGATGTTGGTGTGTGTGTGTCAGATCCACATAGACACATATATAGAGATTAAGTGATGATATGATACAGGCTTCTGATTGACCATTACCAGAGATACAGAGAGTGGATGACATCATTGATCACACACAGACAGGAAGCTCAGGCTGTTTCCTTCAAAATAAAAGTCTGATTTTTCAAAATAAAAGCCCCAAACTCTGATTTAAGCTTCACAGGAAACAAGGTGTGTTTGTTTGCAACAGGAACCTGGGACGAACTTGCGTAGTGCGTTTGGCGTGTTTGTTTTCAACATGAACCTGGGACAGGCACGCACGGTGCGTGCTTGATTGCAGGAGAGGGTCAGCATGCATCAGGCTGGGCCTCGTGTGGCGTCGCGTGGGTCCGGCGTCATGTGTGCAGGCACATATTAAAATTTCTTCAGGAATTTTTAGTCTGAAGTTATTTTTATTATTATTATTATAGAGCGGGATTTTTGAAGTGTGCGGAGTCATTACCGTAAAGGTGCACCCAGGCATGAGATATATCAAAGCGTGCGTCTCGATCGTGCCACCCATGGCTATTACTTTTCTCCGTCAAAGCCGTTACCGTGGCGACGCTAGACCCCAAAAACCGCCGAAAAAAGTCCCATAGGAATGAATGGGGAAAGGGTCGGATTTCAAATTTTTTTCTTCATCGAACAAACAGTCACAGCTCCCTCATGCTTTCACCTAGAAACTCCATTCAACTTTCAAAACGCAGCAAATTTTCCTGGCAACATATTCATAATTCATCTTCAATTAAAAATGTATAGTTTCTTCAGCATTTCAGCTTTTTTCCAGACCATGAAATCTTCAAAAATCAGCCTTTAACATGGGTGTCTATTGCGTGCACTAGAGTGGGAGAACTACACACCTAGAGTGGAGAGCAGTTTCAGAATCGTCAGATTTTTTTTTTTTTAAATCGCGATTGTGAGGGCTACGTTCACTCCACCGACATAATTTTACATGAAACGTTGGAAATTTCGTCCCGGTCGTAGCGATGTGTCTCTTATGTCTCTGAGATTTATGATTTTGGCTCCAGACCCTTAATTAGGCAGCACCTCCAAAAATCTCTCCATTGGGCCCAATGTTAATTTTCAGAGGAAAAGGCGTGAGAAAGCAGGAAAACCTCTTGTGTTTAACCTGCCGCTGACGGGCTTCTGAGTGGGCTAGAGACATAAAATTTACATCGCTGCGATCCTCGCGAGCTCCTGCCGCCTACGGTCCAAACCCCAAAGCTGTACGCCTTACGGTTGGGGAGTTATTTAGAGGAGTTCGGAAGGGTCCGACTCAGCTTGAAATCAATGGCAGTCAGTGAGAGCCAGTGTGGGGGACAGACCAGGGGCGCGCCTAGACTTTTCCATAGGGGTGCCCCATGGGGTGTTGAAGCCATGCAGGGGTTGCCAGCAGAATTAGGTGATATGCATGAACCTCCATCACCATAGCATCACTCACATGCAAAAATCTAAGCTCTACTGCTTATAGTTTTTTTTTATATGAGAGGTGATTCGACAGGTCAGCTCATCATCAGTGGCAGAGTGTGACTGGTTGTTGGTGTGTGTGTATCAGATCCACATAGACACACATATAGAGATTAAGTGATGATATGATACAGGCTTCTGATTGCCCATTACCAATGATACAGAGAGTGGATGACATCATTGATCACACACACAGACAGGAAGCTCAGGCTGTTTCCTTCAAAATAAAAGTCTGTTTTCAAAATAAAAGCCCCAAACTTCGGAGGGAGTAACTTTTTCCTCACAGGAAGCTGTGGCTATGACTGTCCTTTCAAAATAAAAGCCCGAACTCTGGTTTAATCTTCACAGGAAACAAGGTGTGTTTGTTTTCAACATGAACCTGGGACAGGTGCACGCACGAAGTGCGTGCTTGATCTGAGAGAGGGTCAGCATGCATCAGGCTGGGCCTAGATGGCCCGGCGTCATGTGTGCAGGCACATATTAAAATTTCTTCAGGAATTTTTAGTCTAGTTTTTATTATTATTATAGACACATTTTCGGCAATTAATGCGGGTCGTACCGTAAGGTGCACCCAGGCATGAGATATATCAAATCGTGCGTCTCGATCGTGCCACGATGGCTATTACTTTTCTCCGTCAAAACTGTTACCATGGCGACGCTAGACCCCAAAAACCGACGAAAATTTCTCATTGAAATGAATGGGAGCGAGGTCAGACTTCAAACTTTGGGGCTTCACCGAACAAACAGTCACAGCTCCCTCATACTTTCACCTAGAAACTCCATTCAACTTGCAAAACGCAGCAAATTTACCTGACTACATTTTCATAATTCATCATCTTGTCATAAAATGTACCGTTTGTCCGTCAGATCGATTTATTCGGAGCCTGGAAAATGTCAAAAATCAGAGCTTAACATGGGTGTCTATTGCGTGCACTAGAGTGACACAACTACACACTTAGAGTGGAGAGCAGTTTCAGAATCGTCTGAGTTTTTTTTTTTTTAAATCGCGATTGTGAGGGCTACATTCACTCCACCGACATAATTTTTACAGCAAAACGTTGGAAATTTCGTCCCGGTCGTAGCGATGTGTCTCTTATGTCTCTGAGATTTATAGTTTTGGTTCCAGACCCTTAATTAGGGCAGCACCTCCAAAAATCTCTCCATTGGGCCCAATGTTAATTTTCAGAGGAAAAGGCGTGAGAAAGCAGGAAAACCTCTTGTGTTTAACCTGCCGCTGACGGGACTTCTGAGTGGGCTAGAGACATAAAATTTACATCGCTGCGATCCTCGCGAGCTCCTGCCGCCTTACGGTCCAAACCCCAAAGCTGTACGCCTTAGGGTTGGGGAGTTATTTAGAGGAGTTCGGCGGGGTCTGACTCAGCTTGAAATCAATGGCAGTCAGTGAGAGCCAGTGTGGGGGACAGACCAGGGGCGTGCCTAGACTTTTCCATAGGGGGTGCCCCATGGGGTGTTGAAGCCATGCAGGGTGGCCAGCAGAATTAGGTGATATGCATGATCCTCCATCACCATAACATCATTCACATGCAAAAATCTAAGCTCTACTCCTTATAGTTTTTTTTATACGAGAGGTGATTCGACAGGTCATCTCATAATCAGAAGCATAGTGTGACAGAGCAGCTGTGTGTGTGTGGTATTTGAACTGAAGGGACCCTGTCTGTGATATGATACATAGGTCAATGCTGATGATACAGAGAGTGGGTGACATCATTGATCACACACACAGACAGGAAGCTCTGGCTGTTTCCTTCAAAATAAAAGTCTTTTTTTTTTCAAAATAAAAGCCCCCAACTTCAGAGGGGTAACTTTTTTCCTCACGGGAAGCTGTGGCCATGACTGTCCTTTCAAAATAAAAGCCCCGAACTCTGATTTGATCTTCACAGGAAACAAGGTGTGTTTGTTTGCAACAGGAACCTGGGACAGGCACGCACGTAGTGCGTGCTTCGGTGCAGGAGAGGGTCAGCATGCATCAGGCTGGGCCTACATGGCCCGGCGTCGCGTGGGTCCGGCGTCATGTGTGCAGGCACATATTAAAATTTCTTCAGGAATTTTTAGTCTAGTGTAGTTCTGTTATTTACTTCTTGATTGAGGACAAATAAACCAATACATAATTAAAGTAGAGAAAGAAAAGTTTGGTCTGCAGAGAGGCAGTTGAAATCTACTCTAATGATGTCTGCCGACTACAGTACTGATGTTCATTAGAATTATTATTATTATAATACTTCTTGGATTTTATTTAGAGTAATATTTTTAATGAAAGTGAGTAATGTAATTTACTTGCAACATTTAACCAGATTAGTTGATTATGTATTGATGTGCCACTACATTGTGCAATATTACTTTTTGCTGTATTTGACCAGATGACTGCACCATAATCTAAATATGACAGAAGGAGTGCATGAATTCATTGTTTGACCAGGTAGCTTAGCAAAAATTTCCAACAGTATCTTACTACTGCCACGCCTCTGACCATCTTCATCAACCTCTGATCAATGTGACTATTCCACAAAATTTTGTTATCAATAATCAGTCCTAATAACTTCCCTTCTGTCTTTTGTTCTATATGTTAATTTCCTATACTTAGGTTGAAGGTTGCTGCTATATATAGAGCCATGGAATTGTCAGCGTACATAACCATGCTGGCAAAATTTAACACCAAAGGCAGGTTGTTTGCGAAAATAGAAAATAAAAGTGGCCCCAGACCAGTTCCTTGTGGCACCCCAAAACTCATACACTCACTTCAGAATAAACACCATTAAAGTAAACTGACTATTTCCTGTTTGTTAGATAACTATTAATCCGTTAATTTGCAGAATCTTCATATCCATAACATCTTAACTTATTCAATAAGAGGCAATGATCCGAAGGCTGCATTAAAATCTAATAATATAGTGCCAATTAGTTTTTGCATCTCTATATCTCTCAGCCACTCATCCATCATCTGAGTTAGTGGTATAGTTGTGAAGTGCCCCTTTTTATATGCATGTTGAAATACAGTGTTTAAGTTATTATTACACTTGGATTTGTTCTCTCCATTATTTTATTCAGATAATATTTTCATTGTTTTTTTCCAGAGAATATGTCTTTACTGTCTTTGGGTAATGGAATAATCTTGGCAGTTTTCCACTCTGGAGGACAAACACATTTTTTAAAACTTAAATTAATAATAAAAGAAATAGGCAATGCAATCAGATGTGCTACAGGTTTAAGTAACTTTACAACCAGGTTATCAATACCTGAGGATGTTTCTCTTGCTGCACATAGGAGTTTCTCCACTGGATCTGCCATAATGTTCCCAAATTGAAAGCTATAGGAATTATTATTCATTATTTTGTCCTTTAGAAGAAGAAGAAGAAGAATCCCTTTATTAATCCCTTTATTAACTTACCATCCCGCAGTTTCTGAATTTTGTCATAAAAATTACTTAAATAATTTGCTATTTCTACTGGTTTGGTTAGGATATTACCATCGGCTTCCAAAAAAGATGGAGTTGGTCTACTTCTTTTTCCCATTAATCCATTTCCAAATTTTCTTACTGTCCATTCTCGCATCTATTATTCAATATAATTATTCGATAGCACATCTTTTTTTTAAAATTTTATTCAGTTTTGTTACACAATTCCTTAACTTTCTATAAACATTCCTTTGTGATACAGCAGCCGATTTGATTGCCTTTGCTTTGAGATTGACATTTTATATTTCATAACGTTTCTATACTTGTTGAGATGTTGCACTGACCTCTTTGCTGCTAGACACTCCCTTGTTTGTGAGTCTAATAAAGGCTTGTCTTGTCTCATCAGTTGTTTCTAAATAACTAAATAGCATAGTCTGCTCAAAAGTCTCACTGCTGACTGTTAAGGGATCCTGTCTAAGTATATGTAAATATATAAAACAGCATTACATTTACAACAACAATTCATACCCAAGCTCAAAGAAAGTGACAGCATGCTTTTAAACACAATTAAGCTGTCAAGGGAAGTAAACAAGACCTCAAAACTCACACTTGAGCTTCAGACACATTGAGCTGATCTGAAAGAGAAAAAAACAGAAATTTGATGGGATCTGATAGGACTGCAGAGACCACACCCACATGTATATCTGTTTTCAGGATTATCATTATAATAATAATAATAATAATATGTTTTGAGGTTTGAAAAGATTTCAAAGATTATCACTTTGTCTCCTTACGATAAGTGTAAAAACAAGTTGTACTTTCTTTATGCAGTGTATTCTATTCTGTGCATGAGTAATCCTCCTTACACTCTAATGTCTTATTATCATGAACTATGAGAGAGCCCACATCGCGTTTGTCAGAAAGGCAGAGTGTGAATAAATCTATAAAAGGGCTTATTGCCAAATCAAGTGTAGAGAAACGTGTGCTTTCATTTTCATATTTTTTTTTTTCAAATTTAAATTTATTCTTTCATAGACTCAACAGCTCATGACTATAAACTGATCAAATATTCATTTCCCAACAAGTAAAAAAGCTTTTCTGTTGGAGAGGCTGTGTGGGAAGAATACTGGAGTGTTTTCTGAGTGCTTGCTCATCCTCTATTTCACCCACCTGAACCGAAAACATGCTCCCCTGCTGATGTGATTGTGTCTCATAACCTCATCTTTTACTGTGTCAGCGACTTCTTTACAGACTGGGGAGTAAATGCATACACTATCCCGGGGACTTGTTTTGTGGCATAAACAGAACAATGACTGAAACGCTTCCATCTTTTATTTACTAGGCACATTTACACTCTAGTTTCTCTTTAAGACCGAGCCAAGGTTTAGCTTTGATGGAATATTTTGCCATCTGTATTAACATATGTTTTACCACAGCAGTCTTTTCATGTTTTTGGATGCCAGCCTTGACTTTGGTCTAATCTGATTAAAAATACTTTATTGAGATAAACTCTTCGTGGAGGATCACCAGGTCTTAAGGTGGGCTTAAACAGCAGACATATCATATGGACTGTACAAAATTAAATATACTAGAGACCAAACTGCTGTGTTTTTTGTTTTTATTCTATTATGTACAGAGAGAGTACCTCCAGCTTATTACAAGTGCACTTAAGTTGCCATTATTGTGCAGGTATTCTTTATCTGAGTGTTTGCTGGCTGGGTATCCTATTGCATGAGCAGTCTTCATTATCAGATAACAATTGCTGGTAAATGGTAACAAATAGAGAGCCCGGTGAGTGCAGATGAGCCTAGATAAGATATAATAAAGTTATACAGGCCTTTTGCATTCACAGCTGATTCAATTAAAGCCTAATGTTCTAGATTACCCAGTCTGTGATCAAATAAAAAGAAGAACCACTTTCCAATAAAAGTACACCTAGCCCCGTCTGTAATTGCGACGCATTCACTGTAATTAAGCCCACAGTTAAATGGAAGGGTGTACAATGAGCATCCTACGTCCTGAACAGCAGCGTAATGACAGCAGCTCACTCTGAGGCATCCTTTTGTTCTGGCGATGTATGAGAGCAGAAATGAGAATCTTGCCAATTTCCTAGACATTGTTCATGCGGCGCGTGTCGAGTTCTGTAAATTGCGTGAGACGGATGGGTGTGTGTCTGTGTGCAAATGAAAATGTGAGTGAATTGTTGAGTGTGCGAAGGAGAGCATCAAACCATGCCACCCTCTACAGGGAGCCATATATACATATATATACACAGAGTACAGAATCCATAGATGCTCGCTGACGCTGATACAGGATTATCCTTTGGTGGATTTCCACATTATACATCTCATCTCCTCCTGCAGGAGCCACACTGCACAAAAGCAAGCTCAAGCTAAACAAACTGATCGCTCCATAGACTGCTATTTATCTTCCATAATGTGAGGACAGACTTATTGGCATTGAGGTATTGAGGCATAGTGGCATTTTCAAACATTATGTCTGCAGTCAATAATTGGGCATTCTTCTGTGTAAAATACAGTTATAGTAAAGCAATGGTAGACGAAGTGTTCTTGTCCTTTACTTGAGGGGAAAGTCAATATAAATATACTTAAATACAAGAGAAATGTTCCTTAAATTTGAATAAATTACTGGTCTCCATGGAGCTTTTTAGTCTTCCAGCGAGCCTAGTGGCAACAAAACTCAAAACCCTTCACTCCTGCCTTTCCTCCTGGAGGAGGAGGAGTAACAGTGCTATGCTTACTGGATAGAATAGAATATAGAAGCTACAGTACATTTTGCTGTCCATGTGAAAGTAAGGCATGAGTGTTAAAAGTAAGTTTTAAGTTCCTCTTTTTTAAAATAATGCTCCCATTTATGCCCTTATAGCTTAATTTCAGTGCCATATGGAAAAAAAAATACATTTTCATTTGCATTCGCCTCACTAAACTCTGCTCAACATTATGGTCGATTCAAACACAAACCTATAGCTTCTGTAAGGAGACCAGATTTCTGAAATGAAATCCAGGGATATTTTCAGCTCAGATATAATAACAGTTATTACTGTAGTGATGCTTCCTACCTGGCTACCATAATAACAGCTGTTCTACTGTACACACAACATTTTTTTCTCAATCATAAAATGCTAAAGTCTGGGATATTTTCAGTGAGAGTTTTAACCAGGGACCGGTCATCCAAAACGGGGACTGTCCCCAGAAATCATTGACCAAGGAACGGACAACTGCACCACAGAGTAACGGTAACAGTATTTATTTTAAAAGTAATGCATTAGAGTGTTAGTTACTGTCAAATGTAACAGTGCTACAGTAATGCGCTGCCCAACACTGCTTATAACACCATGTTGATCCATAAAAGCGCAATAAACAACAGCTAAACAAAAAAATAGATGATATATATTCCAAAGCCTTCTATTTGAAATACAAAAAAGTGAAATTATCAGGTATTGGTGATGACAAGCAGGTAATAAGTGGTTATCAGAGTAGACATATTAATGTGTCGCAGCAGGGAAAGCTCAGATATTAGCATTGTTAGCTGTTAGCATTAACATTGGCTCGCTTCCAACAAGCCAAGATCATCAGATCACTGCATCCTAACCGGATTATAGGAATGTATCAGGCTTCTGTTTTGCCAAAAAACAATAAGAGAGAAGATTTTACAGTTTTCTCATTTTGTCATTTCACTGAGAACGGGAAACTTTGAGAAAAAGGTCAAAAAGACTCTGGATGATGCAGTGTAGCGAGGAAAAAAGAGAAAACAGAAAAAGAAAGGATGTCAAAGCTTTAACCTAGAATCAGATACGATCACCTCTTTCCTCTCTATGTATGTGTCTACTACACTCTACTGCCCTGTCCAGAGGAAACATAAAAACAATGAAAACACGAAAGGTCAGCAGGCTTCCTGTTCTATTTGATAAAAGACATAAAATAGCAATAAATAATACAGACTTCCATTGTTAACTGGGGACAAGCATCATATCACAGGCTTGTTTCAATTTGGTGGGAGGTTAAAGTGCACAATCTTATTATCCTTTAAGATTTGCGACTCCTGTAAAGTAAGGAGAGCCCTCATTGGCTGGAGCTGATAGAGGAGATGCGTATCATCAATATTTTGTACCTGCCCACAAAGCTTTGCGCCTGTCGGTAAACAAGACATGCGTCCTCATCCTCTCCGGAGGCTCATTAAAATTTGAGTACCAGCTCCCCTTGTCAAACAGAGAGTGCTTTGCTTTTGGGGCCTAACAATCCAATAAATATGATGAACCTCAGATGGAGCGACCTGTGCGATGTAGCAAATGACTTCATGAGAGCTGAAATAGGAGAGAGGGGAAATTAGACGGCTGGCATGTCTTTTTGGGCCATCCTTCAACTTTAAAGCCTTCTTTTTATTGAACAGAAAGTTCACCGGCCATCACATCCTTTCACCCTTCATTAAGCAAAAAAGTAAGAGGAGATATTGAATAATATCTAGCACATTCTCCATCTGTCCAGCCTCGACACACTTCTGTCTCTATGACAACATGCCTGGTCAATGACTTGTATGATATGGCTCCAATTTAGGTGCATTATGTTGCCTAATTTCACAGTGACGTCTAAATTAATTTCTCAGAGACAGCTCTCGATGACATGCTCTATGGAGAACACATTGTTCCAACGCTGAGCGGATTGTGGATTATTATCTCTTCCTCCCATCTCCTCGCAATCTGATGACGAATATGAGACGTGATCCAGGGTTCGTGAAGACGCTGTATGGGAGCGATGACCTGACCCTGTGCATCTCTGAGCTTTTCTTAGTCATAGCCTCCCCATTAAATGTGCTGCTACTGATTAAACATGCTCCAGCCAAACACGCCTTTCACTGCCGTCACTGATTGCATGGGTTCGGCTCTGTGTGATCCATCTGCACTCTCCTGCAGCCGACATACTTCAGGTCATTTTCTGTCAAGGTTAAACTACTGTGTGCGTGCGTGTGTGCAGACAGATGAATGTATATATGACCTCACAAAGGAGGTCATCCATTCCATTATAGAGCCTCATAAAGGCATTTCAAACACGACAGTAGTCTGAAAATGATCGCATGCATATGACTTACCTATATGACGAGGCCACCATCAATAAGCGCAGGTCGACAGCATATAGAAAGGAGGAGAGAAACAAAGTCAGAAGGTTAGTGATGTCTGAGGAAAGACAGAGAGGGAAGAGAATCATAATCCAAATGAGTGTAATATTGTCATGATCACACTCGCCTCCTCCATCATTCAACACTCACTGGAAAAGAAACCTCTTAACTCCCCCTCAAAGCAGCCGGTTTGCATGGACATCAAAGCCTCATCCCTGCCTGACTAATTAGTAGTTCTTATGAATGTGACTGCTTTCCTTTCAGTTCGTTGTTTTATCTGTGCTTCCACAGTAAACTTCTTTCATTTTGACCTCCTCGCTTTTCTTTGACTAAGGCAATATTTGCATTTTTAAATCACGTTATATGGACTTTTATAATGAGTGAGAATGAGTTACAGATACAGGCTTTATTGAACAAAATTTGCAAGTTTAAAAAAAACTCTGTATTGTAACACTGCAACCAGAAAAAGGGCCGTCAGGACTAGGGGTGGGTAGTGGCAAGGAATTCACGATATACTGTATAATACTTGAGTCACGATACGATACATTGTTGCAATAATGTGATATTGCGACATATTGCGATATTCTATATACTGTAGATCACTGAGAAATTTAAAAAGCAGCTAAAATAAAAGTTGTATGTACAGTAATATTTACTGTACATATATATTTATATACAGTAATATTTACTGTGTATATATATATATATATATATATATATACACGTATATATATATACGTGTATATATATATATATATACACGTATATATATATATATACGTGTATATATATATATATATATATACGTATATATATATATATATGTACATACAGTATATCTACACATACATCCATTCATATACAAACTTTTTATTTCAAGGTTCTGGATCTACGATCAGCCCAAAACATCCCCACTTTTTTTGTGGGAAAAAAAATCAATGTTAAGAAATTAAAAATTGATGTTATATCAGAAGAAAAAGTATTGTGATACTGTATATTGCCATATCAATATTGTTCCCACCCCTAGTCAGGACATTTTACAGCTGAAGAAAAATCCTCTTGACTCTCTGGAGGTTGAGACGATGCCGTCTTAAAACATACCATTTCTGTATGTAAATTTCACCTCACACTTTAAATTTGTTTTCCTCAACTACGCACGAGAACACACTAGGGTTTTACTAAATAAAATATATCTGGGAATTCATTATCAAACAACGTAGGGCAGATTGGATTTGAAATGGATGCAGTTGAGACGGGGATAATAAATTCATTTTGGAGGCAACACAAGAACAGAGCTTTAAAAATGCTCCACAGGTGCTTCCTGCCAAAAGGTTAATGTGGCCTGGAACCTGGTATGTGGGAGTAATTACAAAAGGAAAGGCATCACATTAATGTTTAGAAAGCTGAGAGTATCACCTTCTTAGAGAGAAACAAGTGCACACTCGATTTAAAATAAGAAAATGTTTTCATCACTTGAAACATAATCCACGTTGTATGTGTAAAACTTGTGTATTTTAAATTTCTCAGTACAGAATATTGCAACATGTCACAATATGATAATATCACAGAAAATATATCACGACTCAAGTATCGCGATACTTATCGTATCTTGAAGTCCTTGCCAGTACCCAACCTACTGTCTATCTATACACTGCAACAAGCTCACAGAACAGTGAGTGTGAGTCAAGCAGCCTGAACATGAGAAGAGCGATGAAGAAGAGTGATGAAGCCCAGTGAAAGGCTCTGGTAAAAGCACTGGATAAAAATATGGAGCATGTTCTCAGAGGGTTGTTTCCTCCCTGAAGGACGAGGGAGTGGCCTCTAACTGACTAACCGACTCTAACTGAACAGACTGAAATGTGACAGCCTCTTCTGTCGTCTTGCTCCCGTTGACGGCACTCATGCGTCGCCCATTCACAATGCAGCAACATGGATAGCAATAAAAAAGGAAAAGAGCTCTGCACCGCACTGCTGCTGCTGGATTCTGGATGGATGATGACGACAAATCTGAATCATTTCTGAGACATAAATGGAAATAGACAGGCGACGGGCTCACAGCAGCGTCCACAATGTACTCTTTAACTTACTTTGTAAACTTGGAAAAGTGAAATAACACCCCGGTAATTTCTACTGTGTATATTACTCAAATGCAACCAAGAGAAACAGATCTGAAAATGATGAAGTGTTACAGGGTATGTTCTTGCCTCCAAACGTACCAGCTAGTGGGACAGATGATTTTGATTTATTTATCCACCAACAACTAATTTTAGCAACATTTGGTGCTTGACAGATGGTAATTTTGCTGGATGGCAGATGTCCCTGAGCAGAACACTGAACTCAAATTATAACCACAGGTCAACTTAACATATGGCAGAGAGGAAACTGCTTAAAGCCACGTGTCCATGGGGACCTAGCAGCATTATTATTATTACTATTATTAAGATAAATTTCCATATTTTAAATCCACACACCACA
Organism: Synanceia verrucosa; assembly: GCA_029721515.1. Classification (NCBI taxonomy): domain Eukaryota; kingdom Metazoa; phylum Chordata; class Actinopteri; order Perciformes; family Synanceiidae; genus Synanceia; species Synanceia verrucosa. The sequence goes on along the minus strand of CM056565.1, from coordinate 18,694,169 downwards.
TGTTAAAGTTGACAGCATGTGATTCAAAAAAAAGATGTTCAGATTTGGCCCCTTCCTATTTCACAGGCACGATCATTACACAGATTGAGAACTACCTTTGCAAAGGTGAGCCATTTTTTTCTGGCCAATCAAAGCAGAATGTGAAGAAACATGCATTAAAATTAAGGGTGTTACGACCCGATATTGGTTCCATGTCAGCAAAAATCAAGTATCAGTCTATACCGGTCTGCATCTAAAATTTAAACTAGTAGTTATTTTTCACTTTAATAAATGTTTTTGGGTTTGTTTTTTTTTTGCTTTTATTGAATTTATTTATTTTTCAGGGTACTCTAAGTTATTTATTGATTTATCTTATTAAATTGTAGAATATTCTTATGTTTAAGTTAAACTAGTGGTTAATTTGCACTTTAAAAAATGCTTTTATTGGATTTAATGGGGTTATTTTTCAGGATCTTCTGATTTATTTTATTATTTTATTCAATTGTAGAATATTTTTTATGTTTAAGGTTAAAATTGATGTAACCCATTGGTTAATAATATTTTTTTTATCATATGTTTTTATCGTTTTCAATCATACCTACTGTTGCTGACTGTTGTTCTCTGTTTGATTAATATCACTTGATCAAACCCTCTATCATTCCATACTGCTACATAAGTAATAAAAGTTTGTATCATTAGTGCTGATATCGGATCGATATCAGCCAATACTCAAGGCCGTAATATTGGTATCGTATTGGAAGTGAAAAAGTTGTATCGGCAGACCCCTAATTAAAATGGATCACTCCCGTCAGAAGGTGATTACAGGTATATTCAGACAGAAAAGAAGAGAAGAATAATGATTAAACCTGGACAAGAGCTCCCTTTCAATGCTTTTCTTGAATCCACATTGTACATATTGTGACTGTGCCTGATTGAAATAACAGATACAAATTGCTTGACTGAAAGAAAGCTCGTCATCACTGAAGTCCAACTGAGCAAAACACAGCTTACAGTCATTTGTCTACACTTGTCTGTGTGATTATTATAAACCAAGGTCATTTCTTTTGGGGATTACAGTGTGTCCTGTGCTCCTCTCTACACCTCCTCCATTAGTTCAAGCAGGACTAAAGTCCCATGATCACTAACTAATCAAAAGGTCACACACAAACACTTTGTCAGGTCATGACATCTAATTTGACGATAACAAGAAGCAAAGTTGAGAAAAGTGATGGTGATGGGGAGATTGTGGCAGAGCGATTTCTAAACTATCCAGGGAGTCTGTGAACACTTTGTACACAGTGATTGGCCTAAAGTCAAACTGAGCCAATCTGAAACTTTTACATCGAATTCCAGCGCTGAGACCGCCGTGGATAAGAGACCTGTCTGCAGCATTACAAGTGGCAGCCAATGGGCTGCCACGTGGGATGTTTAATTCATGACCTACCACAAAATTGGCTGCAGTTTAGGTCTGGGATGCTTTATATTTCAGATGGAAAGACCCAAGTAGAAAATACATATATTTCGTTTTAACATTGCGATCGCCCAGATGAGTCCCTTTATTGACAAAAACATGCTTCATGCCCTTGTACAAGTGAGCGCGCACAAACTCCCCCTTATCTAATCAGCGACTCATTGTTCGTCCTGCAGACAGTAATACACAACACAGACAAATTCATCACTCCAATGATTCCCCAGTAGTGAAAAGATGGACTTGAGCCTACAGCTAACTGAGAGGGAAATGGGGAATCTGGTGATGTAATAATAAATAGACTTCCCTGCATAATACAATTTAGTTTCCTCAACAGCTCCAGTGGTACCTTTGATTTGTACCACTATATTTGTAGTTTGGTAGCATCCTAAAACGGAAAGGGAGCGGCAGAATAAAACAGCATAAACACAGGAGGATCTAAATTATGCTGCTTAAGCACGAGTTACTGACTGCTGTGTCTGTCAAGACTAAACGCCACCCAGATAAAATACATTTATTCTCCATTACCTCTGGAGGAACATAAACCAGCGTTGGCCACACAGCCACCCCATCATCTCTTTATGACGGCTTTAGCGTGTTCTGTCCTACAAAAAGCAGGAATACACCGATTCTGCATGGGCAAACACATCAGTGCACACACTCAGAGTCATGCTTGATGCCCTAGTGCACAGCTTTGTGGCGATGTGACAGGCAATTAGGGGCGAATCATTATTGGACAGCGTCCATGGCTTGGGGAGGAGGGGAAAAGTGGAGACCTGGCATCCAGGATTTCTTACTTTCTACATCCCAGAGGTTTTCCTCCTTTGTGCTGCCTTTTGTCACAGGTGGCTGAAACATTCAACAAAGGTTCAAGCTGCTTCCACAGTCGTCTGTTTGTGACTGTTTGTGCCACCTTTCAACCAAGAATCAACACACCAGGTGTCAACAATGTGCCACTGAGCACCACTTTTCTTCCAAACAGGCTAACAGCAGGATTTCATCGAGTGGTCCACCTTCATTGGAGTCATTATCGTTTCTCACCCTCTGCAACCCCATCTCCTATGCCATACATTGTTCTTGTGTTTGATCTGAAGGAATAGATACAGTTTTAATTAGTATAAAACAAAAAAAGATCTCAATAAGACCGCACACAACAGCTAACAGAGAGGCAACTGTTGCTCTGTGTGCAGAGATAGAAATGAAAGTGGTAGAATGACACCTCCAACACTAACTGACCAGGTGAAGAACACGTAAATATAGCATTTTGATGGACTGAAATTCAGTCCAGTAGACTCCCGGGTCTAGATGACCCAAGGTTGAGAACTAACTAAATACAGCATGAAAGAGCATCTCAAGCTGAAACAGATAACCACCACTTTTCCAGACATGATCGCTCACTGTTTAACAGCTGCACTGCTACAGAAAAAAGTGCATGTAGAAAAGAGTATTTCTCTGCTATCTGTGACTTACAGGGCTCTCAGAGACAGACCTCTATATGTCGTATATGTGGACCGTCTTCTGTGACTTTTCTTCCTGATTTCATTGTCAGAAGAACCTTCACAAAGACCTAATTTATCTGGCACAGATCAGCCAGGCCTTTATTCTCCTGACAGTCATCCTGATGAAATCCACAGAAAGTGAGTCCTGCTACCTCCTCACCCTCAGCCTCTCCTCTTCCATCTCCAGGACACCACTTTAATCTAGACTTTCTTCAACCTCCCTCACTCATCACGGTCTTAAATGTGTGGTTTATAGGTGCATCGACACGGTGACCTTGAGACGACTGCAGCTCTCTGTGTGATCCAGATGCATGCAGTGTAGTCTGGGAGGTCCAGTGGACAGTAAATTAAAAGGATGTAGCAGACAAGTTTCTTCTCCAAAATCTGTCAGATGGAAATACCACAATGTTTGTGTGCCCTGATTAGTACATGAAAAAAACATTTTCCAATTCCGCCAAACCTCAGTGGGACTGAAACAATCCAATTACGGATAACAGCATCAGTGTGACAACACAATGGATGGGTGTCCTGGCTTCAGGATGGCTTGAATGTTGCTTGCTGCCATTCCCACTCAGTGCGTTGTACGCTTGGTCGGCACAGTACCAAGACTAAACAGATCTGGCTTTACAGCAGCAGTGACAGGATTGTTTTTGAATATCTTGTAGACATTATTCAACTAATATAATGGATTACACATAGAATGTGTATAAATAGTGGACGGAGCTACTACTGGTGGTTCAAAAAGAAGTCTGTTTGTATTGAAATGTATGGGAAAATGACCCTTTTCTCCCCAGGTGTATTACCTCTGTAAACAGTGTAAACATGAGTTTATGGTCTCAATGATTAGTTTAAATACAACATGCTGTCCATTTCCTGAATTACGGTCAAATATACAGTAAAAAAAAAAAAATAAAGCAGGAGATGTTTTGGGGCGTGGCTACAGTGTGATTGACAGGTCTCTGCTGTCAATCAAAGCCTGAAGGAGGAGACACTGGCACTGTTTACCGATAAATAATATTATGTTGTGAGCCACAATTAGCTTTCCAGTTAATATCACTGTTCATGTGAATTACGGAGGCTCATCTCTAACCAAGTTAGCTCGCTATGTTAGCTGATAACATATATATATATATATATATATATATATAGCCTCTTCAGGCTTTGATTAACGACAGACACCTGTCAATCACACGGTAGCCACGCCCCCAAGCATCTCCTGCTTTATGCGTTTTTTTAAACCATATATTTGACCATAATTCAGTAAATGGGCATCCTGTTGTATTATAAAAGACTTTTAACTCGACCATAAACTCATGTTTACATTGTTTACAGAGGTAATACACCAGGGGAGAAAAGGGTCATTTTTCCATAGACTTCAATACACACAGAATTCTTTTTGAACCACCAGTATCACCATTACACTAGTCATCTCATTCCAGTGGTACAGGCTCCACAATGCACTTATCTAACCTCAAGGTCGTCTCCATCTGAATTCTTTCCCAGATGGAAATGCCCTCATATTTTAGCATAAAAAAATGATGCCAGTCAGTACAGTAAGCAAATCAATAAGGTTATGAATAATGTGACGACTGGCTGTGCTACTTGGACATAACTGAAAGGGTGCAGCAAAACTGCATTTTAGCCAAGTAAAAAGAGGCCCATCTAAAAACAGAAATCATTTATTGGAAATGTTTTCTCCTCTTCACCTTGCACTCAGACAGTCCTCATAAAATACCCCGTTCCTGACAGTTAGAAAAACACCTGAAAGCAGGTAATCTTGCAGTACTGACACTGATCACAATCAGTTAATCAAGTGTTAGCACAGAGCGTGGGACAGAGCCAGACTACTGTATCATTTCACATCAGTATTCCTATTCTGTAACACACATAAATATGCTAAGAACTCAAATCAATATTCAATACAAACACTGAAGCCAATAAATGCATTGATTAGCAGGTTTAAAGTATATTTATAGCTCTTCACATTATATTATATATTCATGAAGTGGTCATGTAAAAGCACTTTAAAGTCTACAGTATATATCATTTGGGTCAAAGACTGCCATCATGTTCTGCAGTATCACAGACAGGGTGACACTGGCCTCTCCTGCATCCCATGTAAGACAGTGGAGGAGCGTAAAAAGAACGACAGGTGTTAATTCAAATTGTGTTTAGCGAAACAGATGGGATGCAGATTTTACTACAAACTCTGTGGACATGAAACGCAAACAGACGCCTTTTTTCACTTTGCGGAAACACATCTGCTCGTTATATTTAATATAGTTTTGATGTCTATAATTCCATCAGGACATGCAGATATTTGCCGTGAAGTCTGCAAATTGATAACCACCCGTCCCGTTCTAATTGTTAACTCTAGAGACAATGCTCATTACTAACATTAACACATTCACTTGGGTCTGATTAGTGACCAGCCTCAGGCATTGGGACACGTTTTAACACACTTGCTCTACAAATGAACTTGTCAACAGCGGTCCCCGTCTCACCGTTATTCCAGATGATGCTTCTGCTACACAGACATCCAGCGCTGTATGTAACATGATGTGACATCTCACAGAGTCTTCTGCCACACACAAGCAACAGCACATATTTCTGGGGATCAACACATCACACTCCAACCAAGTGGGACATCATGTCTTCGGCTTAGCCGTGATCAAATGAGTTTTGTGATCTTGCTTTGACATGTCAGAGCAGCCCTCTAGTTTACTCACTGGGGTTGAGTTGCTGCATTCCCAGGAGGAAGAAGCACCCACCCAGCCCTTCACTCCCTCCTGCAATCCCTCGGCCAGCCCAGGCTTTTTTATAGCCTCACTTCTTTGACTTTTCTCTCAACCATACAGCCTATTTCTTCACATTTACATCAGTCTCTTCTGTGAAGTTCGCTGCTCACTCATCCTCCGTCTCAGACTGCTGCCCTGCGGCCTCGAGGGTGGACCATTAACACAGGACCGGGGATTAAGGGACAGCCTTTCGCAGCTGATGATCCTGGACAACTCAGAGCACGACTACTGCATAACGCAACGCCAGCATTAGACCTGGAAGCATGCATGACAAAAACAGACATGCAGCTACACAAGCAAGGTGCGGACGAAAGCGAATTAGAATTAGACCAAAATAGCATCCGGGCCCTTTTCTGACTTATTTGTTCAGTTGTGAAGTTTTTGTTAACCAACTCATTTTCCATCTGAAATGTAATTTTTGGTATTTTTATCCTGGACTTTATTTTTCAAGTTATATGTGAGTAACAGTGAAAACAATCTGAAAGTTTGAAACTGGATCAGGCAAAAGTGAAAGAAAAAATGTTTTTTTCTGCTTAATTTAAGCCTTCTAAATACAATTTAAGAAATCTTGTCAAGTAAAATTATCTTGCTGCATGGACAGATAATTTCACTTGTTTTGAGGACCTTTTTCCTCAGATTTAGAGTTTTTAGTTAAGACACCTCTTTTTAAACAGTGCACTGTTTAAAACAGCATAATATTTCTAACAAGCTGCACTTCACACTGGAATAATGGTGTCAGCTTTTAAACAAAATTTGTCTAACTCACCAAAGTTCACAGTAACTTGCATGCAAGTGCAAACACACAGACACACACTGCTGTGTGTCCAGACGCCCTCGGATGTTTCACCTTTAGGGGAACTAAAGGAAAGTGTAGAGTAGGAAGGTAGTCAGAGTCACGGCACGGCCACAGGCGAACACACTCCCTGTCCCAATTTTTATCTGTTTTATTCATTCTATCCACATTCATGCCTCTTTTTCCACCCTACATACTATCTATCTGTCCAACAGAGTATCTATCAAACAGTCTGATCTGGAGAGAAATTGTGTCATCCTGTGTTCAAGAGTGAGCTGTACTGTGGCAAGAGGAAACCTTAACAGTGCATTTTTATGCACTTGAAAGAGCCAAGTATGCACACGTCCACAGTGCCTGTGGCATTTCTCAGGATGCCATCAACCTGAGTGCAATTTCCATCTGGGTGGAAGACATAAGAGGCATGAGTATACAGTAAATGACTTCATCTGCAAAGCCAATTTCCCTGAAGGCAAGATTAATCCATATGCTTGGTATATACGGATGTTGCCATTACAGTAGAAACACAGAAGAAAGAAAGCAACTTTTATTATATCTATAAGTTACACTGCAGGCCTGGTTACTATTTTTGTCTCCAGTCTGCATACATGGACTTTCTGTAAAAATGCCAGCATGCTATCAAGCTATCATTTGATCTCAGGATGTTTTTTTTTTTATTATTACAGTGATGAGCTTTAGTGTGATGTTCATTTCGTGAATTATGGTCCTATTTAGACCATAAATCAGTTTGTTTTTGTCTTTGAACTTTAACCCTTTCACTGTTTTTTCACATCATGTTGTTGCCTAAAAAGATATTATACAGCACTCTGTCATTTTTAGCTCCACTCAACAACGATCAAAATGCAGAATTTGAGGCTTTAAAACAGACACATGGCGTCAAGGCAAATACGTCCTCTTCTTGTATACAGGCTATGGGTCCCCGTAATGCACTACCCACTCTTTCCATTAAAGGGGAAGTGTCATTTTACAAATTGGACCTTATTTCTGGGATAAAATACTGCCATTTACTCACCCATTTCACTCTGGAGTCATTTGTATTTCCGATGATTTGGGATTTGATGATATCATTTAACTCCGGCTTCCTCCCACCATCCAAAAACATGTATGGGGATTAGGTTAATTGGTTAATTTAAATTGACCGTAGGTGTGAATGTGAGTGTGAGTGGTTGTCTGTCTCTATGTGTCCTGTGATGAGGTGGCGACTTGTCCAGGGTGTACCCTGCCTTCCGCCCTAAGACAGCTGGGATAGGCTCCAGCCCCAGCCCCAGCCCCAGCCCCCCCTCCCCCCGCGACCCTATGTGAGGATAAGCGGTAGATAATGGATGGATGGATGGATGGATGACATCATTTAACAGGAGTGAACGGTTTTACCATTTTACACTATTACTATTTGAGTCTGGAGTTGTCCATAACTTGAGAAAACTGAATCTGTAAACAGACTCTACTTCCTGTGTATCATAGGACCCCTAAGGACCCCTAGTGCCCACGTATGTGTCCTTATTTGTGATGTTGTCACATACATACATGCTTTGTTTCAGTTCAGGCACTGTAAAGGACACATAGGTGGGCACTGAAGGTTCTTAGGGGTCCTATGATACACAGGAAGTAGAGTCTGTTTACAGATGGTCAAGTTTGTGTCGTTTACTGGCTGCATTTCGGTGCCCGCTTCACTCCTGTTAAATGGATATCATCAAATCCAAAATGGTCGGAAATACTCCAAATGACTCCAAAGTGAAATGGGAATAAATGGCGGTATTTTATCCTAGAAATAAGGTCCAATTTGTAAAAAACAGCACTTCCCCTTTAAACTGTGTGAAACGTGCAGCCTCACAAATAAAAATATGCAATGCTGTTATAGAGTAAGTGGAGCAGGTATTTGTAAACCTTTTGTAACGTGGGTCCATGTTCTTTTTGTAGCATAATCCCTTTCTTGAAATCACAATCGAGTCAGCTGGGGGTGGGCGGTAATCAAGGCATTCAACAGTGAAATCTCCCTCTCATTTGAGGACACAGCAACAATAAGCAGCAACAGTGACACAGTTGTGTATGAAACACACTGTGGTGGGCAACATCTTCAGGGCGACTGGCTCCAGATCTGCCACTTCCTATTCCAAAAAGCCCAGTTTGTTTTCCGGTGCGGCAGAAACAAAGAACAGCTGATGAAAAAAAAGAAATTCTGACAAAACCTTTAGCTGTAGTGTTTAAATGCGGATGCATCTAAAGAGGCTAGTGAGGTTAAAAAAAAAGTCTTAATGGATTATTTAACAGGACACATCCGCTCTGCATGGCTGCTCACCGGCTGTTCCACAGCCTGCTCTTCTCCGGTGTTACTGCCAAGTGTCGCGGTGTGACAGCTGGCACACCTGATCTATCTGATTGGATTAGTGCAATCAGTGCGCAATGTGCTTAAAGCTAACCAGGGTGATGGTGGTAAGAGCGCTGGTGATACTGTTAGTCAGGTATGAAAATGACTGGAAACACTCCATGACATAGCATGGATGTTCTGGCGTTGTCGCGCACCAAATGAAGCGCTCAAGTCTCTGATTTAATATCCAAGAAATGCATCATGGAACAATGGAGGAAATGACTGGTGTGTGTGGGTGAATGATGTGAGATGTGAGAGTTGTGCGATATGTACAAAATTGTACATTTTGATAAAGCTAATTTTATATCCTGATAACAATATATTTAAAATATTTTTTTTTTCTGATGTAACGTTACTGGTAACATTATTTTTGCTTTCCTCCGTCTCCTCCATGCTGCTTTACCTCTGTTTACTCCCGAGCTACAACTGCTGTAAACCAGTCCTTGCTGGTGACGTCAAAATGCTACCACAAAGCATTAGCATTGCTACAGTTACATTAGCCTTCATGACATTATGTCAATGCTTCAAATAATGAACATGTTTTGAAATGTCATGATACGTTTGGATTACCCAGCGGTCACTTTACACGGCATATCTAAACCACAACCACAGGAATGTTAGCGTAGCAACAGCACTAACAAAGTAGCCTACACGTTAGAATTATGATATAATATAGAGTTATATCCTACGATAGACATTTTTATATCGCAATATGATATATATCGTAATATCACACAGCTCTACATGTGTCAACATTCCACTTATGTAAAGCATGGATGTGCGTGCTTATTGAAATAAAGCACTAAACCTGTGATTTTCAACCTTGGGGTCGCGACCCCATGTGGGTCTGAAATTTCTAGTAATCAATAAAAATGAAAAAAATTACCAATAAAAAATATTTTGTCACAATTAAACATATATATTTCATTATAATAAAAACACCACAGCTAATAAAAAATCAAATTCAAATAAAATGCATTTTGCCTCTTATTTCCCAGACTTAGACATAAAAGTTTTCATAGTGGTACTGTTTATCTTTCAAATGTTCATTGTGGCCGGTTTAAGATGCTGCAGCTCTTTCATAATTCATTGTTTGAGTTATTGTTTGTTCAGTACTAATTTTCAGCCTTGTAAATACAAGATGGACTGACTGTATGTATCCTGACCAAGAAAAATAAAATTCTTTGTGCAGTAATCTCTCCCTCCGTCAATGATAATATCCATTATATAGCCTGAATGTTGTCTAAAATGAATGTTTATTTATCTTTTTTTATTTATAGCTTGTTAAAATAGGGTCAGGAGACAAATAAGGTTGGGAAGCACAACACTAAACAATGTTGAGGCTGGTAAATCTAGTGCTCCATCCCAGTAGCAGGAAACCAACCTAATACACTATATCTAGACATGCAATCAACCTGTGCTAATAAGTCTGGAGCAGATCATCAGTACTGACAGGAAGATAACATCTCAGGGTGTAAGAAGCAATAACAACAGTTTTTCTATTACTGCTGATGGCGATGGCAGCTTGGTGTAATCTAAGCAGGGCTCAAAGATGGGTCACTGCCTTTTATATTAGATTGGATCTATATTAAAAGTGTCCAATTAAGCTCACATTTATGACCGTAGTACATTTGTTTTATACTTGACATTTACTTAACATTTCATTCATTTGGCAGACTTTTGCTTTTGACCAAAGCGGCTCATAATACGTGCAATAACTCAGAAAAAGAACAAGAGCAATGCTCGCCAGACTCAGACATGCAGCTAAGGCCTGCTAGCAAAATACACTGAAGTTAACATTGACGTCCAAGCATAATCACTCCGTTTTGTAATATTCACTGATAAGAGCTGCATAGCTGGCCAATCATGGCAATAATGACAGTCTGCCAGTGAGTTGTTGATCTCAGACTGATGCTATCTGATGCTGCTGTTGACAGCACTGCACTGCTCGAGCTGACGTTAATGTTTCATTCACTCCCAACGGTTATTATATCGGATGTAATCGACAGTCCTCGACTTTGCTGCAGCTTGTTAAAGAGGACATATCATGAAAAACTCAGTGCTTGTGCTCCTCCATCAGGGTATCTGGAGACCAACCAAACCACATACTGTGAAATATCACAACCTAGTCAGTATTTTTTTTTTGTTGTCTAGATCAGAAAACATGATACAACAAGCCATTCAGATTTGGCTCACCCACAGATTTCGAACTATCTCTGCAACGATGCACCATATTTCCTCTCAAACCAAATCAGATGTTAAAGAGACAAACACTAAAATGGAGCGTTTCAAACTCAGGGAGTGAATACAGGAAAAATAATGTGTTGTTTTGAGCTTAAAGAATGGAAACATGTTCTAGTAAAAACCCAAAATACATGTACGAACCTCTGAACATGAACATGTGTCACATTTAAGGCTCTGCTACTCATGCAAGTTATAATTTAAATGATGCAAAGTGGGATGTTTGCTTCCCTGTCTACGAGTGAGGAAGTGTCTGTCCCGCTGCCTGCTGGGATGTCTGGAGATCCTGATTGGATCCAGTCCAGCGCTCCCATCCAGGAGAAGTAATCGAGGGCACCTGTGACTAACAGTTGGCCGGATTGTCATGGTGACTGTGAGTGTCCAGAGAACAGCACGTCACTGTGTGTTTCAGCCTAACCTATGTCAACCTGTGGTGTGATTTTTATTACCTGGAGACTGGGCCAGGTGCAGATAGATCTACTGATCACACCCACCATCTGTTTTCAGAGACACAACTGTGTTTTGGCTCAGGGTCTGGTCAGGTCACACAGTGAGGTTTCATTTATATATTGGTTTATTTTAAATAAAATTCATATTATAGATGTACTGTGAGAAGTTCAACAATATTAAAGATTTACTAATTTCTAGCTAGCATTGTACAATTGTGTGATGACAATAAAGAAAATTCTATTCTATTATACTGGCATTAAGAAAAAAATGATTGCATTGCATGTGCCAGTGTTTTTGCCCATTTTGAGTCACATTTCAAAACCCATAGAATACTTTGTACTATGACTCTGAAAACACTGATTAGTTCAAATGAAAGAAGAGACGATCTATTTCATTGTGGAAAAAAACATTTGCTTTTACCTTTTCCATTCTTGTTTTATCAGAGGTAGAGGCAACTGTCACGAAAATCACCATTTTTGTCCAGATTCTGTTTGTTTTGTTCTCTAATCTTGATCGTCTCCACTTCCCGCTTCGATCTATGTGGCGTCTCTTTATGTCCCTACTACAAATCCCAGAAGCCCCAACATCACTCTCAGGCTGTGTGAGAGCGTCCCCTTGTGTATGCTGCTGAAAAAAACACTGTAACGCATATATTTGTCAATGGCACTCAAGCGATGGATTTTTTATGACGTACAAACACATCAATGGCACTCAGTGAGTTAAATTGCTACACAGCATGTTCTCCTCACAGTGATATTGTACTTTTTATTTTATTGCACACATTATCAATAATGTGATCAATATGACGCTGTTGACAGCTCTCAGTCTTTACTTTGGTGGCTATGCCAGCGTTATTTTCACAGTGACCAACAGGCTGGAAATCATCCCTAAATCCTGGAGGTGCCAATTCTGGAGTTTTTAAGGTAATACGCTTAAAATATTAATGTGATGTTTAAAGTTTAACAGGGAAAGTCTGACTGCTGTTTGGTCCCCACTAGCATTTAATGCCTATAAATGTATTTGACTACTGTCTTGCTAGCTGCTAACTTGCTTTTACTGAAATTAAATTGGAGGATTAGTTTTCAGATTATGTTCTTAAAATGAATGTCATAATTGCTGACAGTAAGCATACAATAAACCACTGCCAGCTGTTGTTTACTCAAAAATAATTTTAAATAGGCGTCCAAACCTCCCAATTTAGTGCCCCACAAGATGTGCTCAGTAGCACCAGAGTGTAACGAGGTGGAATGACCTACTTTAACCAACACCTACAGCATGGCTGGATTCTCCGAAGTGACGGTGAAGCCACAGACTGAAAGCTCATCCACACACCATATCTGACATTTTAAGAATGATTAAACTCAGTCATCTGACCATGTGAGTCTGACCTTTGACCCCGGGGAATGAGTGTATCTAGTGACTCAACACCTTCTGGAACCAGTAATATCCTCTGGTCCAGGTTCACATGCAGAATGAGTCCAGTTAGGAAAGAGTGTTCATTTTGAGCTGCAGTCTTTTTTTTTTTTTAACTTTCAAACATTTGTTCAGTTGCTTTAATCATGTGCCAGTGGTTTAGCATGCAGGCGGTGCTCCTGTACTGGCTCCATTCATACAATCTTCCTTTAAAGCTACTAAGGCACATAGCTTATGTGAATTCAGTTGTGATTCAATAAAATGTCAGAGGGTGATTTAGGACGTCTGCTCAGTGGTAATATTACTCTATACAGAGACCAGGTATAAGGTGCTTTGCTAAATGATGAGGCGATACACAGCTCATACAGTCTAACACACCAGCTACACTACACAGCACATGCCGGAGGAGGATCCCGCTGATGGCACTTTAACGGGCACCGTGATTTGTGATACATTATATGCATGAGCACTCCTGCCTGGCTGGAGAGAAAACAAAGGGACTCCCATAGACAACAAGCAGCAGAAATCTGCGTGTTTATGCCAGAAAAACAACAAAGAAATACACTGATCTGTGAATCCCCTGATGCCCGTTCAGACCTGCATAAAAACAGAGGACGTGGAGAGAGCAGCGCAGAATAAGTCCGACTTTTTTCATCACAAAATGAGCATCACTTATCCAGATCAATTACTTTGCCATGTGCTGAAATGTGTGGCCTTTGAAACCCAATATTACATACAAGTAATATAATCAATATTCATGGAAGAGAAGCTCCTCACCTCAGCTGTCATCAAAACCAAGTCAAAGCAAAAAGCAACAGTGATGGGGCATTAAAATTTTTTTTTTAAAAAATTGGATTTTATGAGGATACTCTGTGTGGGCATATAGTTTATCTATAAACTGATATTTCTGTCAGATATTGGCACCAGTTATATTCAGAAGTCAACACACGATTTTCTGATTTATCCACACAAGGACTTGTTGAACAGTACCTTAGTGAGCAGTGGCGCACGTAAAACAAATGGCCACACCCTCTATTGTCCTCCTCCTGGTCTCTCGATGCAGCAGCAGCTTTTCATGCTTTAAATAATACAGGAGGGTTGAAATTTGTTCTGAAATTTTAATTGTGGTCTTGGCTGGGGATGTGCATTAGGGAGCAGGGATGGAGCAGTGGGCGGGGATGGACATAAGTGCTTTCCAAATGCCTTAGGTTTCATTATGAGGGGGGTGGGGGGGTTTAGGTAGGGCAGGGAGGTGAGTGAGAGTGAAAACAAAGAAAGTCTGGGAGGGTCTATACTTACTGTCTTCCCAAGAGAGTCATGACCACAAGACCTGCGTCTGCAAACTCCTCCTGCCTGAACCATCAGTGTGTACCGCAGTATTGATCCGAGGACGCATGCGCCACCCACTAACAAAAAGTTCTGCAATCGAGTGCAATTATGGCACATTTATGACCACATGACTGCTGTCTGGTGCTGCAGTAATGCTGGTCTGCTGTCATCACTCACATGTAATGAGACAGCTAAATAGACGTGTCAGACCAAGAAGAAATGATCTTTGTTCCTGAATGGTTTCACCGCTGAACCAGTCGAGATGTTCCACTGTGGTTCGGACTTTATAGAAGGGCTACACTGCTCAATTAAAAATATTACTACCCACCAGTTACAATCAAATGCAAGTACATAAAGATAATTCCCAGCCCCTAAAGAGCTTTTGCTTAACTGGCACGAGACTTAGATTATTGGGATAAAAAATTGATTACAAATAATTTCTTATGTAACGGCAGCAAGCTGCATTTTCTGGACAGTACTGTATGTTAATTGCGTCTGGCATTCAGCAAATCTCACGTTAGAAAACAGATGACAGATCCTGACAAGAGGGCCTAATGCTTCATTAACATTTGCACAAATGCAAGCACCCGTCACTGGTGACATGCATTCACTGTTATTAACCCCGCATGGACCCCCTTCACCTACAAACAGTCATCTCAGCGGGAGCTAGTGTGGCAGTCTCAACCGTTAACGCATCTCAAATATGACCTACATGTTCATTAGATTGTGTCCTTGCAGTCCCTCTCATCTGCAATGCAAACAAAATCCATTGTTGTTCTGTAAGCAGCTTATGAAGATGTGTGTGTGTGTGTGTGTGTGTGTGTGTGGGGGGGGGTTTAATACACACAACTCCATAACAAAATAAATAGAATACTTTTTCAAGTTGCACATTGTTGTTAAAGTTGGCAAAATTACAAATGATGATTACTAAGCATGTTGAAGCCACATAATTTTCTAATGTAGAAAACACATGCTTTACATTACTTCCAATTAAAAAGTGGGTGAAAAGTGTCCTCGTTAGTACATTCAGCATAATTCATTTTCAGGGATGTACAGATTTGACTCTTTCTGTCCTGATCCTGAACGTACGTGAGCTTTGGATATGACCACAAATCCACTTCTGCAGTTCTTACCTTTCATAACATGTAATATTCATTTTCAGTTATTTAATAAATACTGTCTGAAATGTGCTGACATGTGGGAACGCTGCTTTCACTTATTTTTTATCCATTTATTGATTGATTTTCTTTGAAACACAGTCACCCTGAAAATAGTCTGAGGATAAAAAGCATGAACGTGCCCAGTCCAGTGCCTGAATCTGACCTTTGACCTGAGGGAAGACAGGATTATTTAGCATACCTTTGTGGTGAGACGAGGTGTTTCAACTCATGCAAAGCCTGAACGCAGACTGTGAAAATGTGATTTTCTTTTAGATGAATTTTCATCTGCTGTTGCTCTTGAGACAACATCAAATGACAAAGACTCTCCCCCAAACACAAGCAAGAAGATCAAAGAGTTTACATTGTTGGGATTACGGCTGAAAAAACCTGCTTTGTCATCAAAGAGATGAGACGACTTCCTTAGTGCCGTGTAGCCAGGCAGGATCCCTCAGTGACCAACAGGACAAGCTTGCAGTTCAACTGCATGGGAAAAAACAGCACTACTAAGAAAGAGTGTTTTTGAATATATAAAAAATGTTTTTGAAATCTAAACTCTTGCTATCTTTTAGATAGAGGGCTCAAAGGGTTAGTACCTGTGGATGTAGCTCAGCATGGCACCCTGCACAGACTGCGTATGGAAAATACATCTATGTATAATTGCACAATATCTATCACTTCATACATGATTGATGCAGGTATTTAGGGCAAATAATATGGAGAATCCCATTCCCAAACGCTGGGAGCAATCAATGGCAGAGAAGATGAGGAGCAATAATGACTTGCCTGCATGATGAGGTTAACCCAGCTGCCCTGTCTCTGGCCATAAAATAAAAATAAGGGGCCTGAGCACATACCTCCCAACGCCATTAGGCTCGATCATTCAGTGCACATTTCGATCTAACTCCAACAATCCTCATGAAACGATTGGGGGACAATTATCCAAGGATTCAGCTGTAAATCCAGACTTTACACGCATGAAACCACCTGAATGTGGAGTCCAACACCAGCCACACACTTCCTTTACCTTCACAAACAAGCTTATCACGAGAGCGTGAATGAGGCCTGGCATCGAGTGGCCTCGTTGCAGCCGACGAGTTATAACCTCAGGAGGAGGCGTCAGTAAATAACCAAGTTAATCTGGAGCAATAGCAAACAGACTTTATGAATAAAAAGAGGTTGATTTCTTGAATGTGTGTGCAGAAGAGGTGTCTAATGGGCATACTATGAGTACTGTAGCAGCTGAGATGCCGAAGACAGAAAAAACTGTATTATTCTTGTTTGTAACATTCAGCTGCTGACTTTCAGAAAGAATTTGTGGTACATAATCAAATCTTATAACTTTTAACTTTCATATTATAGTTCCAATTTAATATGCACTTTAATTGAAGGTGGGGGCAACAATCACATGTCCATTTTATGGACCCTCACTGATCTCTCATTGAAATGACTGATGGA
This sequence comes from Synanceia verrucosa, assembly GCA_029721515.1. Taxonomy (NCBI): domain Eukaryota; kingdom Metazoa; phylum Chordata; class Actinopteri; order Perciformes; family Synanceiidae; genus Synanceia; species Synanceia verrucosa. The sequence goes on along the minus strand of CM056565.1, from coordinate 18,677,201 downwards.
GTATGGTGGGAATAATTCAAAGGTGCTCCAAGCTGGAAATGAAATGCACAAAATGAAAGGAGATAAAGTTTGGAGAAGAAGAAGAGTAAAATAATGAATAAACAGAAATACTGGAGACATCATTTATAGGTCTGGTGTGTTCAAGATAAGAAGTTAGCAGCATTTAAGTCGGGTAAAATACAAACTGTTGAAGATGAGAGGAGCAAAACATGGCTTTGAAGAAGAAACTAAGAGAGTCCCCTTTGTAAAGAAATTAATAAGATTTAAAGAATTGCCTCATTATTGATAATCAATATAAACTTCAACCTTTGCAGGCTCTTGGTATTCAGCTTCTAATATGATGTTCACTGGACCTTGACCAGAATTGTGCAGAATGAAGTACCAGCAAAAACAAGGCAGAGAAGGATCACAGGACAGCCGAGGGAGTTTGTGTCCTGCTGTGACTCAGCAGAACAGAGAGAGAAGCCCCTCTTGTCTCCTTTAGGCCTCACATTAAGGGAACAGGCTTGACTAATCATCATCTACATAATGCATGAAACTAAACGCTAACACAGGACATTCAAACCAAACTTCAACTATTACATATTCAAGCTCGGACGCACCGAATGCTGTAACAATGACACAGCAATTTTTAAGTAGTTTTACGTGTGATAGAAAAGGATGATTCAGTGTTTGGATGCAGATGACCAAAATATTGAACTCAAGATTTCAAAACCGTGGTCCATAAATGAAATGGATGACAGCATGGTGACTCTATTTACTTTTATATTCAAGTCACATTTAAAAATCATAGACTCCTACACTTCCCATAGTGCAACACGCACAGTCATGTTTTCATCAAACCCTCAAGTAGGGCTAGGTATTATTCAAACTTTTTTGATATGATGCCAATTTTGGCACCCTTGTTTCAATACCGTTTCCAGAACAATGGCATGTTCACTGGAAGTCAGAACTTGGAGCTCAGATCATCGTAACGTCAAAGTTTAGTGCTCCCAGCTCTTCCAGTCTTATAGACATATAACAAAACATGTAGCTACTGTTTAGGTGTGTATCAGATAGCATGAATTCTGTCTGGTTGGTGAGATTAATTTGACTTTCTGAGATGGAGATCCAATTTCATTGGGGGGTTCTGATAAATTCTGACTTGGAGTTTGGAAAGTCCAACATTCATGTACAACTTGAACGCACCATGAGTCAAAAACAGTGGGGGGACATATCAGTGTCAGTATCAGTGAATCTGAAGGGGTCATGTCCCCCCCGTCCCTAGAGAGCACGGTTCACAGACACATGGGTATCAGAATTTGGCACCATAAAATTATCAATTTTTTGATACCCAACAGGATCTGAGCTATTCCATTGGTGCTAGAAAAGTATCGGTTATATCACTTGTGCAAATGTCTCGGACTCACAGAGGGACATTTAATTATTACAGCCTGTGACTATGAATTAACTTTGACATGTAAAATGGATGGACTGCCCCTTTAAGTCACCTCAATAAGTAACGATTTCTTAAACACAGTTGATGGGTCAAATGAAATTAATTGTTCTTGCAGTAAAATCAACAAAAATTCTGTTATATGTTTTGATTTGAACTCACTGGTGGTATTAGATCAATCAGCACTAAGTGACCCACATTGTGACCCCGTTTGCCAGGTTCCTAAACTGCAGCTGGATCGCCCCTCTTCCACCAATAGCACAGTGTCGACATTAGCGTAGAAAGACGTATCAGTTTACTCACCTCTCAACTTCACCAGAGAAAGCAATCCTGTTAGTGGTCCCTGAAGCTCTGAGCACTCACAGAGTAAGGATTTCACAGCTCTTTGATTACTCTGGAAAATATCTCTACAAAATCGATAGTGTGAATGCCTGGCTGGTGGCTGGACCCCCGTATCAATTACCATAACCTCAGTTTCCAGGTAAAATGCGATGCCTGCTGTGGGTGCTGATGAAGTCTACCAGCAGGATTCGGTTTCCCGTCTTTTCATCAAAGTCTGCTGGCTGATATTTACTGCACTATCCCTCAAGCCTAACAACCTGCACACGTACAAACAAGCCCAAACAACTGAGTCGACAAACATATTAATTGTGTTTACCTTGTGCACAGAAATGGACATATTTCTGAGGTGTAGACTTTGTAAGACATTCTTCAAAGGGAGAGACATGGCAAAATGATTCACAGACATGATTTAAAAATCAGGACCTAAAACGTCTCTGGTTGACACTCAATGTCAGACAGTTGGATGATAATAAGATGCTGAAAAAGACTGGCGTGCTGTCTTGGGAGGAAGGACTGGTCAAACTTAGCTGCCTCACACTGCAGAAACATGAGATGAGCTGCTGGGTTAGGAGCTCCAACAAGGCTCACACAACCCAGCCATCATTAAGATATCACATCTCACTGTAGTGCAGTGAGCTGTTGTTTGAGTGGACTAATTTGCGTGCAAAATCTAGAATTTTGCGTGTGGCACTGAACCACTGTTTGAGGGTGATTTACTAAGAGTGACTGTGTAAATGATAACAGGTGCAAATGTGTTGGAGATGCTTATTTAAATGAGGGTTTTGTGTTTGCAGCGTGGCGAATTTGGAGAGATGAAAGCACAAAATGAAACTGGACCCTATAGAATTAGTAATTGCAGGTATTGCGTTACTCCATCTTGGCTCCAAATCCACTCTGAATCCATCCAGCAGCTCCAAAATAGAAAGGCTGGATAGGCGACATGTTTTAATGTGTATTTCCTCATTCATTCCAAAAATGTTGCGATAAACCACAGCCATGTATGCACAATAACACATAAAATCCCTTTGCACCTCTGTAGTTTCTACTCGCAAAACTGTTTTCAGGTTTCAGATTTCTCCTCCTGCACAATTTCGCGGAAAAGCACCATATTACATATTCATTGTGGCGAACGCACTAACTGGATGCAGACGCCCTACTTTGCACCTTTAAAGGATGCAACCTTTAAGTGTACACTATTAGTAGAATCAGTTTGTGCATTTTTTTGCGAGTGCAATGACTTAGCACACATTTTTATATACGCAAACCTTTAGTAGAGCCAGCCCTACATGTTTACTTTACACAGCAGCTGAATAGCATTGATTTCATTACAAGTATAAAGAAAGAAGAACAAAGAATTGAGATTTTCTATGGAAAAGATCATCAAGTATTTATTTAAAGTTCCTAAACATTTGCCAATGATGGCCTCCTTTCTGTGTGATGAACCATGTTTCTAATTGTTCTGATTGCACATATTTTGTTTGAAGAAATACAAAAAAAAACAAAAAAAAAAACAATTGGTGCTTTGATTGCAGTCTCCCCTGGTACTGAAGGACATGAGGGTGGGGGTTTAACAGTGTGCACTGCTTCTATTACTACTTATTTAATTAGTGTTTGGGAGTATATTGCATATTCAAGTATGATAACCAGGGCAACCCCTGGTGGCCAAGCAGAAACTGAACACACATCAACAGGACAGCATCCGTGGTTCGAGTGTGGCCGACAACCTTTGCAGCATCTCATTTCTTCAGTCTCGCAGCATGTTTCCTGTCCCTTCACACTGTCAGGCACTCAATCATTGGATGAGTGAATACTGCGGTGAGGGAAGCCCAGTGGAAGCAGCTCACTGCACCATGCAGCCTACATCACCACAAACAGCAGCAGCATCGTCTCCCTGAACTGTTCCGGTGGTAGAGAGGACAAATGGGACTACTTTTATGTACATACAGTGGAGATGACCTCAATGTGTTTCCCACATCACCAGCTTTATTCATCAAGAGCCAAATGCAGGCCAGTAGCCAGGCAGACAGCTTTCCCTCACCTGATAGTGAGCTATGTTCACTGGAGCTTTGCCACAGTTACAACAAGTCCTCATGCCCCAAAGACACACTGAGTTCTTCCTTCCAAAATGACCCATAGAAAAACACTCAGTCCTGCCGTCTCCATGTTTGGTTCGGTTTATGAAACAAAACCATCTTGGCTAAGTTTAGGTACAGCTTGTAGTCATAGTTAAAATGATAGGAAAGAAGTTGCTAACTGCAGTCTCTCATATTAACACATGCTGACAAACCATCCATCCCCATGAATCATGTACTACACCAAGCCAGTGATCATAGTCTTTTCCTGTTTAGCTGTAGCCTAATCATATTTCAGTCATCTGAATTTGATTTAGTTTTAGTCAATGAAATATCATTAGATTTTATTCTATCTACAGTAGATTTAGTCGACAAAAATCTAACAGGATCAGTTGAAGTGTGAGTTTTTCTAGGAATTCCAAACTTGCATACTCATGAAGGAAACATAAACCTGTTATTATGGAATATACTAAGGTTTGAATGTGCAACATACAGACATACAGACACTGCATCTTGTTTTTAATTGTTGTGTCATCACCATATACTGTTTTTTATTTAAGTATCGTCTCATTGTCGTCAGGAATAAAAAAAACTGTTGTCAAGAATGTACACTGACAATTAAAAATGTCATTTCTTCTTCCTGGCATTGTGTGAAATCATGCGAGTCATGTTTCCATATGGAAGTACGTACGTGTTGATTGATACCACTGAGATCCTCGAATGCAACTTTGCTTTTATTCCTCTGCAAAGGAGAATGATTTCTTATCAGAACTTTCTACTGACAGAGAGATAATTCATTGCAGAGGATATATTCAGTTGCATAGCAACCTGCAATTATGCATGCTGTCTGGTGAGAAGATGCTCACTCACTGTGTCCTCCATTTCCTCTCTTTTAACTACACTGGAGTAGTTCCTTTTCCAGAAGGAGTGGAGCCTATAAACAGGAATGAATTAGCCACGTCTGTAACAGATCCACCGCAAAAGCTCTACCAGATAAATCACTCAAACACTGCAGGGGGTGAAGGGGGACAAAATGGCGACATCACTAGTCGCAAATAACATAAATGAAGCAGTCTGCAGGGTGGTGTTAAGCATCTTGGGATCGACATGGAAACAGCAATCTGAGCTGGACAACACCATCCCAAGGTCACCAAATCTGTGGTTTTTGTGATAGTTTATTACCCATGCTGTTAATAAATCTTGAACAATAGAGAGTACATAAGGAAAACCTTGGTACTGACTCAGCTGGCTGTATATCAAGAGGATCCTCACCTCTGCTGCACTGGTTTAAGAAACTTGAGTGTGGAAAAAAAGACTAACAAGAGGGTGGCAAAGAGCAGTATTTTCACAGAGAGCAGGAAAAAGCAAGTATCATCGACTGCCACAGTTTATAGTCACCTGAAGTGAGCAGAATATGCCTTCAGGCTGTTACTCAGGAAACCAAAGGCGAAATCAAATTCATTAAAGCCTTCAGTTCTAGTGCACGCCATGGTCCAGCTGGTCTGTCATGGACAGCAACAACATGCCTCTCTCAATTTAAATGTTGATTATGTCTTTATATTTTGGACATGTATTTCTGAGCTTTTGCAACATCATGAAGTTCAGAGGAGCAGCTACTAACCTTAAAACACTAGACCATCATGTTTGATGTCAAATGAACCAGTTTGGTCATTAGGATCACTTTGGCTCATCAGGCACTGTGATGATGGCAAAACCAATGGAATAAATGGAGGTATTACCTACATCTAAGAGTGGTACAGAGGGTGCCTTTTTTCTCCATTGTTATTATGAGTATCCTGTACTCCAGACAGGTAGTTAATAATCAGAAACTATGAGTCAGGTCACTGAGACAAAGGCAAGGGCATATTCTACCCAACATGGGTGCTATTTACTGAAATAGTCGTTCTGCTTCCCTCCAAACCATGAAAATCATGAATAACTTTAAATATTTTGTCAGAATATGAAACAAAGCACACGCTATAGTCTAGTATTGTTGCCAGAGGGTCAAGTATCTGCATAGGGGATGTGGAGCAATGTCTGTCATTTTCTTTGTTATGTCTTCTGGGAATGGAAAGTGACAAATCCATATGATTCAACAAATCCCTATGATTCAACGAAAACAACAACAACATGTTATGTGGGGCACAGAAGGCTGGTAAAAAGTAAAAAGACGGATCACTAAACAACAGATACCCCCACTGTAGGTGTGACAATGATCTATTTTCTTCAGAAGGTGAAAAAAGTAACTTTTTTTTTTTTTTTTTTTTTTACTTTTAATGAACTTCAGGTGATAATTTTGTTATTGAGTGTGTGACAATGTGATTTTGACCTGATTATGTTCTATAATAAATGTGCTTATTTTCCCTACATAATACCTGCTGAGTAAATGGGTCAGTTGTTCTACATTATACAGAGAAACAAAACTTAAAAGCAACAAATTCAAAAACATAAAACTGAATAAAACGTTACACTTTCAACAAAATGACGACTATAAGGTTTAAGTTTGTTTTGTTTTTTACGAAGCCACTTTTGTAATTTAGGGAAAGGATTGTATCTTTGCTTATAATAACTATGTTTCAAAATTGAAAGTAAAACTCAGTCTCTTGGTTGAAAGTACTGTTACTAGGTAACATAGTTACTATGGTTGCCAGAGGTGTATTCAGAGCATCAATGATGAATCTATTAGCAGGTGTAGCAGGTCCCTACTGACCCACATCTATGAGGCTGATAACCAATGATAACAGATAGATAATTTAATGGATTTAATAAAGTGATAACAGCCCAACCGGGTGATGCAAAATGAACTGCACACTCATATTAAAATATGTAAAACAATCTAGATGAGTTTGAAGAGCTTGAAATTAGCTTTGATTTAATGATTTTTAATTAAAAAATGCAGTGTATTGTTTGGACAATAATATCTATGAAGAGAAGAGGAAAAGTTGGACAATAATATTGTTATTACACAGACGCTCAAATTCAGTTTTCCCCCAACAGCAGCATTTAAAAAGGTGAGTCCAACTGAGAAATACTGCTTTAAGTGTGAAATAGATGCACAGTGGTTGTGCATTTAGCCTAAGCAGTTCATCTCGTACTGATGGACACTGGCATATCAGTAATTGAAAAAGCTATTTGTTTGTTTTTAGCAAACCATTTTAAGTGTTGTTGTTTATTGGTTGAGTAATGGATGAGTATCAGGGGCTTGGAACAACAAATACATTAATTTTAGTTTCTTTTTTAAAAAAAAAACATGTTGTGTTTCTCTTGATTGCTCAGTGCTGTGATTCATTGTGACTACTAATTTCCAATCAGAATACGTCAAAGTACACAGCAGATGTACTGTCAATCTTTGAGAGGAGTATAGCAGCCGTTCCGGATCTAGTGAAATAATTTGGCAAAATCTTCTTCCCAGCTCATTTATGATGGATTAATATTAATTACTTCATAACACATCAGGAAACTTGAGGCCTGTGGGTTAGCGATAACTCTAACCTTAACCCTGGTCATTTACAGTTGCATGATTAAACTATGATCGAATCTCGAATGACCTCAGATTGGTGCCGATGTGCAAAGAGTGCAAATATGATAAATGAAGAATGAATATTAAACAGGCAACAATCAACTCCTAATGAGCTTTAACGTTAACTTAACAGATTACTTTAATTTACTCAAATTACACACCAGTCAAGATGGCCTAATGCTCATTAATAGTTCCATGCATTTCATCCTAACAGCCTCATGGTGGATTGGTCCAAAGCACAGCTGGACACCCCCCCCCCAAACCGCTGCAATTACCCACATTAACCAGTAATTTCATGGCATGAGTCCCCAAGGCAGGCTGCAGGGATCCACTGTGATCCAGGGAATCCTGTGAAAAAAACGAGGAATAGCCTAATAGTTTAAGCACACTGACGCTCCCCAGAACTTAATGTAATGAGAGTTTTTAATGGTGATTTTTGCTCACTAGTCTCTTTTTGCACGGGGACTAATGGCCCACTGGATTCCTCCCTCAGCCTCTCTGCTGCAGATCTCTTGCATTTAGTCTTAATGAGGCTCACATGGGAGTAGTTGCCTGATCCCAGCCAGGCTCAGGGCAGAGGTTGTCATTTTCACTTACCGAGGGCAACGTGAAGCTCTTAGAGGATGTGCTAGAGATTCTAGGCTGTACAAATTGATGACAGGATTCTGTTCACCCTGATGGTACACTATCACCTCACCAGTTATAATCTGCTCTGTTCGAAACTAGATCTCTTAAGGGCTTTCATCACAGACTTTATATAAGAAGTGGATACAGAAATTGGCGTCATCCAATGGTTTGTGAACTACAGATCTGAGGCCTTGAGTTCAGTATTTTGGTTGAACCATCTTATTTTTTTTTTATATTTTTTTTAAAGTAACATTCAACTTTGATGAAAAAAAAAAAAAAACACTGAAAGGACAAAGTTCGAAGACAGAAACACAGACAACTCCTGGACTGGGCATCCCAGTGGTAGTGACCTGTCAATCAGCAGGTAGCCGTGCCCTAAATCACTGATTGCTTTATGGTCTGTTTGACCCTAAATGGGACCATAATTTACTAAATGAACATCATGCTATATTGAAGAAGACTTAAAACTAGAAACTGAGGCCGTTTTCACACTGACATTGGTTAGGTTCACCTATGGCGGCGCTTTTAGGTCAGTGTGAATCCAACCGCTGAACTAAACTCTAGAGTGCGACCTTAGTGCGAGAGGAGCCGCTCCAAGACCACCTGTTTCAGCCGCTCTGGGTGCAACTAGGCCACGGTGCGTGTGAACACGGACCGAACAGCTAAGTAAATAAAGTTTCACCTAGAGCGGTCTCGGGGTCGACCCAATAGGCGCTCCATGTGTGAAAATGGCCTGAGACCATAAAGTCATGTTAATAACTTTTACTGAGGGAATAAATCAAGAGAGAAGTAGGATCATTTTGTCATAGACTTCTATACAACCAGAAGAGATGACCCCCCCCCGCCCCAGGCTTGTCAGAGCTTGTAGCCTCACTTTCATGAGCAAAATCTACAATACTCTAGATGATATTAATTTAGATGGGTGGGGGTTGTCCTTTGCCCAAGGATAACATTTTAAAGAGTATAGTACTCTTCAAGTTCTTCCTTTCTATAACTCATCTGTGAGTATTACAAAAGCATAAAACACCTTCACACCATCTGCTCAGAGTAAAACATGCAAACAAACCGAAGCTTTTCCTGCACCTGATGGAAAGTAATAAAGATTCACTCCATTTTCACTTCTCACTGTTTGCTTTAGCATCATCAATAAATCCAGACAGAGATCCGCAGATGGTGCATTATGGAAGTTGTCTTCTATTAGTCGTCATCTCCTTTACGCTAACACTCACAGATTTGCCCGACTATGTGTTTATCGAAGCCACATAATGCCTCCTTAAGCGATGCTATCACTAGAAAAATGATGCCAACCTCTCCACCCAGCTCAAATGCTACTCAACGCCCACCAGACATTATTACCACTCAAACAAAAGTGGTATGAAGAGCACTGACATGATCCACCAGTTCTCCCTTTAATTTAACTGCAGCTCACAAAGTGCAGTTGTCCTGTTGCCATGGATGTAACCATGTGAATCACTTACACCTGTGTGACCACCCTGGGGTTGCCCTGTGTTTTTGTTGGTTTATTCATGATTGTTTTCTGGAGTCCAGGTTCATCAGGGGAGATGAGGAACACCTGTGCAGCCTGGCTCACCTGTGTTTTAGATGGCTACCAAACCTGGCTCTTCCTCTCTAACACCATGCTACCGCCTGGGGACCCTCAATTTCTATTTTCTTTTGATTATTGTTTTCACACACGCACACCGTACACTCATCCAGACACTCCTGACATCACTGATTTGACTCATTTCCACAGTTTTGGTTAATTTTTGTGTTCAGCTGACCTTAGGCTAATAAACAGGTTAAACAAAGGTTTGTGTGAGCTTCCTCTTTTGGTACAGGCCAGAGCTAGCTTGTAACACATCCATTCACTCTCCTATTCACTTAGTAACCATGCCAACCATCTTGAAATTTGTCATCCGTGCATCTGGATGAGGTCTAATAGTTTTTGATGAGCCAGTGTGTGAGCTTCATGCCAAAATCTAAAAAATCTCTATGTTCCATCCAGTCGGTTCAACTCTAAAATTAACCATTTCATTTAGACTTGAACGAAACCTGTCCACTGCCAATATGATGGAGATTTCTCCCTGTAGACTCATAAACAAGCCTGTAAAGCTACAATGAGATTGTTTTTATACACTGCTTGTTCATGTAATTTTTCATTCATGTTTTATGTAAATTAATTCATCAACTAAAGAGCTAATGTATCCTGGATACATTTCTCTGCTGTTGAACAGATGGTGTGGTTCAACCCGTCTTTCAGAGCTGCTAACCCTAAAGGAATTTCATTAATCTGGGGTTACACTGGAGAGGCTCTGTGTCCTGTGATTAGTATGCTACTGTATAACATGAAGAGCTGAAAGTATGGGAAGATTTCACTGATCAGTTCTACCTGTCTGGTTTAAAAAGTGGCAAAATCAGCCGAATTACTCTTCTGTTCCTGATCAAAACTGTCTTTCATAGGATTTTCAAACCTGCTAAAATATATTCTGGCATATGAGTGATGATGGAATAAACCATGCAATGGTTGAAATGTGTCAACCAAAATGTGGCAATAGCGTTTCCACCACAGCAGCTACTTTCACTAAATGAGCTGCCTCACAAGGAAAGGAGACCTGGGTAGACAGAGGAGAAGTTTTACTGTTTTTAATGTTTGATATGTTGCGTTATAATATATAGTAACCAAATCCATGATGCATTTTCCCATCAACATTAACACAACTCGACTATGATCAGCTTCAAAATGCTTCGCATGTCTAAAGAGTGATCTAGGAGGATTTACAATATCCAGCAGAAGCAGTTGAGTCTTCTCATGACCAATATCAGTAAAATTCAGCCGAGAGGTCATTTTTTTCACATCAGTGCCCTCAACAAAACACTGCAGCTGGATGCTGGAGTGAGACTCCACAGTGCTGTGTATTTATGCAGCTCTGACAAAGCCAACGAAATCCACACACAAAACAGAACGGCCGTTGTTTCTGAAGGGGAAAGGCTTTGTTGCGGCTCTCTGCTGGTGTAACCCTGTTGACTGGAGCCACATCTGCATGCATTAGGGTTGCTGTAGCAGGATCAATAGTGGAGAGGCTTCAAAGAGGACGGCAATGTGCCAGAGGGCTCCGTAGAGAAGACGTGCTCAGCTAAAAAAGCATCAGGGTGCGTAGATCCCAACTTCTGTTGTGCTGTGTTTTACATTTGCCCCCTTTGCAGGGATTGAGCAAACACTTCTGTCGACACCTCAGCTCTGGGTGCAAACAGAGGAGAGGGAGAGGAAGAGAAATGGCGAGACATAGTGCCAAAGAGTCCCTAAAATCTAAAGCATTATGTATCTGCAGCGTCAGTATAAGGTGGACAGGTACACTCTTTATACAGCAGATCCTTCCACAAATGGCTCTAAATATCAGGTACCTGGCCTCTTAACTCTTTGAGTGCCGTTGACGTATTTCGCTGTCAAAGTGTTTTTTCGGCAGTCAGAGGACAAAGAGACGGTATATGAGATTAGAGAGTAGAACGGACGGATTCTGGACAAAAAGTGGTGTTTAGGGTGAAAGTGGCCTCTACTCTCCTCCAGATAAAACAAGAATGGAACAAGGTAAAAACTAACATTTTTTTCATGATGAAATAGAGTCTCTTCTTTCATTTGAACTAATCAGTATTTTCAGAGACATAGTACAAAATATTCTGTGCATCATGAAATATGACTCAAAATGGGCAAAAAATGCTGGCACAAGGCACTTTCTGTTTTACAAAATGGCTGACACTCAATCAGTTAATTAGCAATTTCAATGAAATAGCAGAAAGGCACTTTTAGATGCAAGACAAAATTGAATAAATCTCTATGTAAGTGTAGAGCATAAAGAATGTCACGATACCAGTGAAATTACATGACTCTTGATACCCTAATTTTCTATCGTCCATTACTCTGGAGCACTGATCACCAGTACCTCATGTTCCTGCATTACTACAGTACAAAAACATTTTCAGAATATTAACAAAATATTGGTTCTTGTGACATCCCTAAGATTTATCTCAGGTGGAGGAAGACCTTGACAGATCGAAATGTGGCCTGAAAAAACACAGAAAAATAAATCCTTGTAGCCTAACAGAGTGCAGATCTCATTTGTGCTCTACATTATATCACAAAGGCATGTGCTCTGAATATGGAATATCTCTGATTAAAGAAAAAGAAATGACAGATTACTACTGTACAAAAGTACTAACTATACAAAATGAGTGTGTCCTCTCCTGGGGAGATATAATTAAATGTGTTGGTTCTTGTTTCATATTGGATGAATACAGTATTAGTCATTCAAGGCATAGAATGGTTATGGTGGTGTTGAAGGATGAAGAAGAAAATTAGTTTCTCACCTACAGTATGTAGGGCCACAGATCTGAAATGACTGAAGAAAGTGTGTGCATACTTCAGAATTAATTGCAGTGCCAGCTGCTGAATGAGGACATATTTGCTTTGTAGAAAGCGAAGCGAAAAGAGTGTGTGATTACAAAGCAATCAAATACTGATTGGAAAGCCTCAATAACACAGCGAAAGGTTTAGGGTGGGCTTGATTACAGCTACAGAGGAGAATAATAAAATATTCAGACAGCTCTCCTTTGTCAAGTTCTTTTTATTAACTGTTAGTTTGACAGTCAACACCTGACACATTAAACCGAAGTGGGAGTACGATTTAGTCCCTGAAGTGATTGGTGCTCTGCAGACACTGAAGAGTTTTAGTTCGGATCATATTGTTGGTGCATACTCAGCCTGTGGACATCACAGACGAGCAGTAGATTGCTACACACTACATCAGCCATTTTCAAAGTGTGAGGTGCGCTTACTGGGGGGGGGCCAGGAGGATTTCAGGGGAGGCGTGGTGTGAGTAAAAAAAAAAGTGTAAACATCTGGTTAGAACTACAGACGATGAGGGGCAAAATGGATCAGATTTTATTACATCAAGTGAAAGTGAGAGAGGACACAGAGTCTGGGGCGAGCAGAAAAAAAAGGAAGTATGAGTCGGATTATTTAAAGTTTGGATTTTCATATAATGGTCCTGATTAGCGAAGAGCTGCTCGCTAACGACAGGATGCTACCATGTCAACTGGTGTCAAAGTGGTGGCTCTGAAGTCTCATGCATTTTAACCCTTTCCCACTCTGACCCACCTGGTATTTCTCACGCATGAAAATTTATTATATAACTCCGACCAAATTACACTGCTATATGTGCAGTGGGACATGAAGTAAGACACTCTGGGCATCACAGAGCTCACCGAGAGCTTGGAATGCTCCAGCCAATCAGAAAATAGTGTACGGCTACACATCAGCCAATCAGAAAGTAGCACCACTGTATCTATGTAAGATACGGGTGATCATTTTTAAGATTAGGCCACAGGTGTTTGTGGGATAACGTTGCATTAATGAACATGTTTAGGTTGAAAAGTTGTTTTCTTTAAGACGTTTAATTGTATTCAAAAAACAATCTTTAAAAACACAAATGTGTTAAAATGTTAAAAATATGTTTGAGAACATACAAACATGTTTTACTCTTTGAGTACCATTGACTTATTTCAATGTCATTTAAAATCCGACGCTTGAGTGCCATCGATGTAAGTGTTTTTTCTGCCGATCGCGGTCTCCCGCAGCCTGTGAGTAATGTTGGGGCTTCTGGGAGATGTCATCGAAGCATAAAGAGATGTTATACGTCACAGAGATCAAAGCAGGAAGTGGAGACGATCATGGTTAGAGAGAAAAAAACGGAGCGATTCTGGACAAAAAGTGGCATCTTTGGTGAAACTGGCACAAGACTCTGTTTTATAAAACGACAAGCACTCAAAGAGTTAAGATGTTTAAAAAAAAAAAAAAAGGGATGAGACACAGCTGCTTTTGAATTCTCTTAGGGAGGCTCACTAGCCATCACTTTAAAAACTCCTGCACTACGTCACATAGGGCTGCACAATTTATCAAAACCATATCAAGCACTATAATCACTGTAATAGACTTTTAAAAGGACTGGAATTAATGATGCAATAAGTTCATCTAATATTGCAAATCATATCACAATCCAGCAATATCAGAAGACAAAAATAAGATATTTTTGCCAAAGTTATTGTTGCGTCCTGCTGAGCGTTCACCCAGACCACGGTGGATCCCTGCGTACCCACGGATGTGTGAAGTATAACTTCTGCTTAACTGTTAACATGCCTTGAGTGCTTGAAGTAATGAAGCTCATTTGTAAGCGAGGATCTCGGTTTCATCATGTCTCCAACAGCTCTGCGAAACAGGGCACTGTGTGTTCATGTGTGTTTGTATTTGAACACAATGCCCTTAAGAAAATAACAAACACTATAATGTGCTGATGAACTGAGCGATGAGGTGATTTTGGTGGCAACCATACTTACTTACTGGAGGCAGTTTTCCAGTTAAGCAGTAATGAGGCTGGTGTGAGATTGACCTTGCATAAATGGCACTGCTAATAATGCTACCAGGACCATAATCAGGGCCATTTAATCACCCGGCTTATTGCAGCTAATATCCCAGGTTGTGAGGCTTGCTCTGTGAGGAGCTTTTGTGGTTTCAAACAAAGACCTGAACAGGTTGAATTAAGTTCAAATGTTTTAAACCTTTGCCAGTGACTTTTTGACTTTTCTGCCTACGCTAAGCTCAGCAACAACTTAATCAGTAAAGCATGATGCTGCTAATCCTAGTGAAATCCTTGACAAGTCCCTCTAGCAGACATGACTTGTGGCAGATTCCTGTCACATATCCCACCACTTACATGACCCAGCACCACCCATCAGGTGAAGGGTTGTGTTCAGTGCACCATCACCGTCTCAAATTCAAATTCACATTCACACTTCAGTGTCCCTACTTTCAGCCCTGAATATGACAGGAATAATACTAATAAAACACTTTCCAGGGTTCCATTGCATTACTTGCATTCTTTGTGATCAGAGGCGAAGACGTTTTGTCATTTTCACTCTATTAAGAGCCAGAGGAAAAGTCCTAATTCCTGCTATTCTGAGGCAGGAATTACATTCTGAGAAGCCTTTCTTCCTTGAGACAATGCAGGCAAGTGGGGAGAAAGTGGTGGAGTCGGTAGTGGGTGATGGAGGCTGTAATTGGCGTTGCGCCTCACTAACCACACAGCAAAGGTGTAACGATGGGTGATGGAGTGACATATGGTGGAGATGAGCAGTAGGGGACTAACCTTTCACATGTGTGCAGCTCTGAGAAAAGAATCCTGTTTAGACCAAAGTGGTGCTGGTGGATTTTCACTCACGTTTTATTTTTTTTAACCACTTTGAGCAACATGATCCAAACTGACATATCTCTGTGGATCTGTGGAGTGAATAATCTTGACAATAACTGGATGAAATTTCAAAGAATTTGTTACAGGTATTCAAGGTGTGTGGAGGATAAATTCCAATGATTTGGTGATCCTCCTGCTTTTCTTCTTGCACCACAAGCAGATTTACAGATTGAGCTGTACTCATCTCAACATCGACTGGATGGGCTTGAAAATATTCATGGATTCCAGACAATAAACTCTGGTGCTCCTCGTTCCTTTCATTTAGCACCAATATGAGTTTTTTCTTTTTATATTTCTGCTGAAATTTGGTGAGTATATTTTGATTCCCTGACTTTTAAAGTGGCACCACCATCAGATAAAAATGTTAATTTGTCTAACACTGTGGTTTATGACCAAATATATACAAAACTAATGACATTCCCTCTGCCTCGCCTGTAGTTTTGTATTTATTGCAAATTTAGAAATACTGTCACTGAACAGTAATGGGTAACATGGTTAACATGATAAATTATGTATTTTATAAAGTGCTCACACAGCCGTCTCCTTCCCACAGGAAGTTAATGAAGAGTTGACAGTCATCACTTCGTCATCTTCGTTTTCTAATAAGTTTGTCTCAGCGATGGATTTGTAATCGTTTGACCAGATATTATGTTCCTAGATCTCAGAAATTAACACAGTTCTACTATTTGAAAAATGGAACGATGGTCAATGCGTCAAAAAAAGACTCCAGCTGCAGCTTGACCAGCGAGCAGCATGACAGTGGTCATAGTCCACATCTTTCTGACATAAAATGGAACATTAAATCAGTCTCTGTCTCATCCAGACACACTGGCCAGAGTACAAGACTGCTCCTGACAGCCAGCCATGTTCACTGCTCCACCTGGCCTTCTGTCAGAGGTGGGAACACCAGACCAATGAGGCCACCAAGGCAACCATCCGGGAGCTAATGAGGTTGCTAGTAAGCCAAAGCTAGAGACTGAAGCTACATCACACCAGCGCTAAATAGCGCTATGACAGAAGTGCAACTTCAAAAAACAATATTTGTCAATTTGAACCAGACGAATCCTGACACAGTCTCAGCTCCAATTAACAGCTTGTCAGACATGTTACACCACCGTGTCAGGAGCAAATAAGATTTAAGTTTTTTCATCATTTAATCAACCTGAAAACTGGGGTTATGCTTTCAATTTGTCACATCTTGACTACATTAACTCCCTGTATCGCCTGCATGATATCTCCAGATTACAATGAGAAACTGCAGTCGACTCCTGACGGGAACTCAGAGGAGACACGATATTACACACATTTGAATTGCACAGAAATTCAGTGTCAAATTCAGTATTGATCAACTTCTAAAGATTTTTTTGTCCTCCTGGCCTATGAAAAAGTAACCAAGTAATTTAACTCACAAAGAACGAAGGTGCAGCCTCAGAATCCATTGCTGCAGTTGAACTATTAAATACCTACCATCTTATAAAGGCAAACAATAAAACAGAGCTGGAACAAAACAGTAAGAGTGATTTTATGGTACTCTCTGTAGGACATACAGTAGCAAAGATCACTTTTGTTCACTCATACCTTTAGGCGGGCCTCCTGATGGAGGATGAAAGGAGGACATAACACATCGTCGGCCGAACGAGTCAGTGTTTTGAGATCAATCTCGGCTAAGCCTGTTCTCAGCCTCTCCTCACCCTTGGCACAATAACCAGCCTCACACACCTGATCACAGGGGCTTTTGTCAGCTCAAGGCTTTTCCACGCTTTTTGAGACAGGCTACGGTTTTTGTGCTGCATCACAAGCCTTGACCCTGTAGCCTTCTGCACAATGCTGGCCATTTTGTGTTCATGAAAAGCTGCAGCAGGAGATGGAAAATCTGCTAGAAATGGGCTTGATTAATCTGGCAGTAAAGTCTCACTGGGTCGACAACTTTAAGATGCAAACTTCTCTTTCATCTGCTTGCATCCATGATCACAATTATGTATTTTCAGCATCCCAGTCTTTGCTTTGTGCCAGAATGGTGCTGCTATTGCTAAAGTAAGCACAGCTCAAATGAGATCCCAACTCTGACCTTGATAAGTGCATAAAACTGCCAAAGGCCGGTTTCACTCATAGCGGTAAATATATGGCGCTGGGAACACAACAGCTACAAGCTCTCTCGTTCTCTCAGGTACTCAAATGTTTGGCAGAGAGCCACTTTGGACAGAACAAATCACAGCAGCAGCTGCACTTATCTATGGACATTTAGTCTGTCCTCTCTCAAAATGAGCCAAATGTGTCCTGCACTCTTCTTCATTTTATCCACCTTAATCATGCAGAGGCTAAACAACACAAACAGAGGCCTTGTGTTGTTGACCTGAGTTTCATTTCTAGCCAATGGATGAGGCATTTTGTGCACGGCTAGCAAGCCGGGACAACAATTAGAAGGTTAATGGTTTAATCCCTGCAGCAGTGCATTTCTTCATCCCCGTCCAAGTGACACACTTGTAGAGCAAATCCATAAATCACTGTTAAATAGACGTGTATCACAGTGGGGCACTGGTGCAATTAGTCAGGGCGCTGCTGTTTCTCCACTGGTGGATGGTTGATTTTGGATATCAAGGGATTTCTTCATTCAGATGTTGTGATAAATGCCACACTGCAAAAAAAGGGCTGTCTAAAAACAACACTAAATCTGAGGGGAAAGGTCCTCAAAGTGAGTGAAATTATCTGTCCACACAGTGAGAAAATTTCACTTGACAAGGTTTCTCAAATTAAGATTGTTAAATCTAGAAATGAGATGTATTTAGAAGGCTTAAAATAAGCAGAAAATGTTGGTTTGAAGATGAGATTACTTATTTATTTGATGAAACTTTGGGGGAGAGATGTAATATATTTTATTTTAACAGTTATTTATCTCATTTTAAGATTTCCTGCATGTTTGAGACAAAAAAGATAAGGTTGTGCTTGTGTAAGAAATAATAAGAAATCAAGAAAATAACTCTTAAAACAAGATAAACTATCTAACGTATCTAATTCTTTAGATAATTTTTTTTTCATCTTGGTAGGAACCAAATAATTTGCAGTGCAGCACAACAACATGAGCAAATGAAAAGAGCCTCAGTGTTTGAGGCCTTATAATGACGAAGCAATCGGTACCATTCTGTGTGTCCAGGAAACAGTTACTGCTGCTGGACTGAAGGTCTGGGAGGATAAATATACCAGAAGCCAACAAAAAACAAAAAGACTGATCTGGTGAGGTCAGAGAACGGCACATCACCATACCAGCATCAAGAAAACGATCTATTGCATTCATTAAGAAGCTAAATGAGATGTCAAAAGACCCAGACAGAGAGGAAGTGCATGCATGTTACTTTTGACTGGTCATGTCAACGTGGATAACATCAGACAGTGACTGAATGTGGGATATCATACGTGTTAATAGGATAAACGTCTGAGCCTGTTGAACAGTGTGATCCAGTCACACGCCTCATACTAACATATCTATTTTAATCCAATTAAACACTCGTCCAGACAACCTCACAGTCTGCCTGTTAATGCCAAGCCCTGCTACACATTTTGCATCTGTGTGGCCTCCACAGCTCTGGGTAAAGGGTCAAATAACAGTGAGAGATCACTGCTTAAGAAATTCGATCTGCAATGCCCAGAAATTCAGTAATTCCTCATCAGTAAACCACACACAGCACGCTACTGTTTACCAGCCTGGCTGGACTGTGATGTTTTTTTTTCCACATCAACAGACACAAAGAGAAAGAAAAGAAAAGAGAGGCAAAAGATGCTCTGCTCTGATGGTCGTTGGAAGTTGCGTCGCTTACTTGCGTCACCTCATCACAGACCCCTTATTTCCACCGGATGTGGAACAACGTTGACGTTTTATCGGACCTGATATGTGATATGACCCGATATGTGTCAATTTCCACTGAACGCGGAACGCCGCCGACGTGCCAATGCCTGCCGAAACAAATCGACATAGCATATTTTTGTCGGACGTCGGCACATGAATTCATGAATTCAGCACAGAGCACATCGTGTGGGACAGGAAGTCGTGTACAGACACAAAAGAAAACATCCGCTTTATTTTCAAAGTAAAATAATCCGCGTTAGCGGCGGATCATATAATCAATTTCCTTCTACTCAGTAGACACAGGGTGGTTCTCTTTTCACACTCCACTACAACCCACTATATCATGTGATTATATGTGAATTTGCGAGATCTTGTCGTATGGACAGACGGCGGGCGACGGACATCAGCGTCGTTCCGCATCCAGTGGAAATTTCAAGACTTACTAGTGGGATTCTCACTTAAAAACCTTGTGTTGTATCTCTCTCATATCTGGACAAATCCCATCCTTCTTAGCTACTTCATCAACAATACGCAGCAATTTATAATGTGTAATCTTTAACATCCACAGCTCATAAGGATTGTCAGGCTTCACGCAGTCATTTTTCCTTTCATCATATCAAGATGCTGCAGGATTTCTAACTCAGACATGTGAGCCCAGCGGAGGCCCAAAATGCCCCATTCATTTGTAGATAAATTTATGGTGTCTCATAAATTTCAATTGGAATGTGTATCCATGGAAATGTGTTTTGTGTTGCTGTGAGCTATGACCCCTCGTGCTCCCGTCTCTGCTCTGGCATTTTGCGGATACTTGCACATCCTGCTGATATTGCTTCGCTGCTTTGTAGTTACCCTCACATACACACATTTGCATCAAATTTCAGCTATCTTCAATGTTTTGGGATCATTTGCATGATGTTGTTTGCTATCTGACGGGCTGTGTCGGTACGTGGAATCGGGATGGGGATCAGTGTAACGGCGGGAGCCAGAACAATCTGTTCCCCAAATCTGTCAATTCACCTAATGACACAATAAAATCTAATATATCTAGTAAAGGAGAATCCAGTAAGAATTCGTCCCTGTTGCACAAAATGACCAGATCAGTAGAGGGCTGAGAGGGAGCGCATCAGGGATCTGTGTGCTGTAAGCACAACGTCGCATTTCTAACTGGTTGCCAAAAGAGATCAAAGAAATAAAGGACAAATGTGTCATAACAGCCCTGCAACACATGTGTCTACTTAAATGCCATACACATAATGCACTAATTAATCCTACAGTTTTCATCAGCACTGCGACAGGCTGCAGCTTTTAGTTCCAATCAAACAGTTTTTCAGTGTACCTCTATCCGAAACAATCTGGTCTCACAGATGGGAGACAAGACCATTCGAGGAGGCATCAATACATGTGATCAAGTGGCGGTGTCTCACTGTAATGCACTTTGCAAATGATTTACCCCCAGCTGCTCTGCACAGCGTCATAAACCTGAAAACAACAACTGGAAAAGCAGCGAGCAATCTCATTCATTTCCCAGCCGAAATGACACCAGACTGAGGAGAGGTCGGCTTCCATCTGCACAGATAAAGGTGGCTGCCATTAATCTGCACACGCCTCGCAGCTCCACATCTAACTGGCTGCTGTTAATTTGACAGAAAAAAAAAAAAACTAATAAAAGGGTTGAATTTTACAGATGTCAGTGTGATAATCACTATTTTTGCCTAAACTTTACTAGTTGAAAAACCTGAATTCAGAATTCAGAGGACGAGATTAGAAGCAGGAACAGTCAAGGTGATGCGTATATTCCCTAAAAGATAAGAGTCTCTTTATCACACAACAAGAATATCATGTCGCTTATAACAATCAAGCAGCCCAGAGTTTCTCCTTTTCTGTATTATGTGCAATTCATGTGCCTTATCCTTCAAAGAAGTATTCTATGCTCTAATCTTCAAAAAACAACATTTTCCTCACACTGTCTGTTAGGGGTGTCCCAATCTGACATTGATATCGGATGTCGGCAACAAAAATCGTTAGCATTTAAATCTCCGATATAAACACTCTGATCCCATCAGTCCATTCCAGACTCCACTCCAGCTCTTGTATCTAGCAGCAGAGCCCAGTGATCACAACAACAGCTGAGCTAAGGTGCTAACAAAGTAGAAGGAGGAGGAGTGATGTCGGCCATGTTGAAGTCCGAAAAAGACGTAGCTGAGTGATGGCACAGAACCAGGAATTTTGCTATAAGGTGACCAGATTTCTGAAATGATATCCAGGGATCATTTATCCAACAGTTATTACGGTAGCGAGTAGCTACCATAATTTTACAGCTACATTTTTTTCCTGAATCATAAAACGATGAAATTGGGGACATTCTCGGGGACAGCTTTACCTGGGGACTGGTCATCCAAAAAGGGGACTGTCCCTGGAAATTGGGCTTTCTGGTCACCTTACTTTTTTTTGCTTTTTTTTATTTTATTCGATTGTAGAATATTCTTCTCTTTGACTTAACTTCGATAGCCCTAATGCGTAATAAGGGCTATCGAAATACTAATTCATTTTTAATTTTAACTATGGAACATGTTTCACACGTTTCACAATGTTTGGGGCAGGTGAGCAGATGGGATTTTGGGATTATTATTGCTAATTTATTAATGAATTAATTAATTTTATTTTATTTCATATATATATATATATATATATATATATATATATATATATATATATATATACACGTATATATACATGTGTATATGTATAAATATATATAAGTTATTTATTTTAGGTGCCTTTAGATGTCTAGATTCCAGCAAAAATGGGAACAGCCAAAAGAAACACGTCAGTTCTACAAAGAATGTGTGAAATATCCATATCCAAACATCCATTCTGAGGTCAGCCAGTACTTACAAACCAAAAAAAAAACACATTTAAGTTAAATACAGATATCAGCCCGTTTTGCCTCTAAATTGATTTGTTGCAGCTCTGGTGAGCCTAATATTCATCTCATTGCATGATCTGTGCTCAGCTGAAGCTGGCGTTTGCCAGATTGCATTCATGGGCTGATATGTGTACTGACTTCCCTGACTGATTGCCACGAGGCACTGCTGCACTCACGCTTCATCTTAGAAGTCCCCAGTGAACACTCCATCATCCTCCAGCACTCCCCGAGCTGGATGCAGCGTCCAGACGTCGCTGCAGTATTTCCTGTTTGCTCTCTGCTCCACCTGTACAACATCTCACTGTTACAGCTCCAGTATTTCCCTCAGCATCACATGTTACGCTATAACAGCGGTACGGTCGGTGAGGCCGGACACACTTGAGTGCTTTGACAGCTGATGGTAAATGGCACTTTCAGGCGAATCAGATAAAAATCCATGCATGCCTGTTCTGAACAACCTAAACCAGGAATCAAAGTGTCATATCAAATATGAAGCGCAAAAAATGAGACCCCAAATGACGCCTCCAGCTGAGAGGTCATCCTTGACGACTGCTACAGTGAGCAGGAGAATGAACGAGCATGATGACGTCTGTATTGGCAGGATCTTCCTCATCACATGCACTGCAAATATCTCTGATAGCCATGTCTTACCGGTCCACGCAATTAATGGACAGCAAAGTCAATAACATCCTTGAAGCCAGCATCCTCACAACAATATGGTGCAGAGGCACCAAATGTCTTGTTAAGTGCCACTTAGCAACAGCAAGCTCTCAGTTCTGCTTCTGCTCTTCTGAGTAACTCAGAAAGGTTCCTATGGCTTATGGAAAAATATGTCTCCCTATGAAATCCCAGCAACATGTACAGCACGCATACAGGAGACCAACTTGATTATATGGATGGATGGATGGATAGATAGACAGACAGCAGTTCCAACAGCTTGAAATATAGAAAACTATAATATATACATAAGAGGAATGCAAGGTGCAATTATGATGAAATATGAGAGATTAAAAATAGAAATTACAGCGAAAAATACAGCGTTACCGTGCAGTGGTGAAAAATAAAATTCAGAAAAAGCTCACAGCTTTACTCAAGACCACCACTATCCACCACGTCCTTCACGCTAATCTTTCTAGAGTTTGAGACTCTTATAATAATTATTATAATATATTTTAATTCCTAATAATAATTTGAATTCCTGCATTGTGATCAATGAATCTCTATCTTTAACACAGGAGACGTTGTTTTGAGTAAATTAAAGCCAAACTTTTTTGAATGTCAGAAATCTGTGCCACAACTCCTTTTGAAGCTTTTAGTGTAAAAAGAGAAAACATTCATAATTAGCGTTGAAATTCTGGAAGCACATTAATATGTGCAAACTGTGAGGTTTTTGTTGATAACTGATTTTTTTTAATTTCCGTTATAACATAATGCATCTAAACAGGACTGAGTCTTCTTCTCCTGCCTTCCAGGCATTCTGCAAAACTCTTAAGAAATGAATCACAACTGTTGGATCCATTCATAACATTAGGAAGTCAAACGGAGACAAAACGACAGCAGGAGCAGAACCTTCAGCCAGATTCTAGGAGTCCGTTAAAGTAAAGTGACAGCTCAGGAGTCCCAAACAGCCAGATAAATAGATAAAAGCTCCAAGCGACAGACCGCCTGAGCGCTCTATGACATTTGTCTAGGAATTGTCTTGTGTGAGCAAAATAAAGCGACTACAATGAGGAGGAGGAGGAGGAGGAGGAGGCACTGCACAGGAAGATTTTCCCAGACACCTTGAATATGGAGGGAAGCACCATGATACAAACGAGTCCTCTTGAGGACAACTTTGAGACAGAAGTGCCAAAAACAAAATTAATGCTCACGTATAATTGCCAACCTGCGTCTTTCACGCTAATGAAGATTAATGATGACACAAACAAAGGAAGCTCAAAGTTGCCCATCACTCCTGAACATAATGGAGAGAACATGTGGAAACAAGGCAGGATCCATCACAACCTTCAGGCATCACTTCCAGGAGCTTTGGCAGCTGAATAAAGACTCACTTTGGTCAAAGCACGAGCAGAAAATCCCCATAAATATCAGGAACTGCAGCAAGACAGAAAGCATCAGTTATTTTTTACATCTGGAACTAAACTGGAATCTCAGTTCCTAAATTGTTTTGCTGTGTGAAACCATAAGGCTGTCCACGCTTGGAAGCAGTCGATTCAATTTATAGCAGAGGGAGCTGCAGTCCACTGGGCTGGAAGTGTTTTATACAGTACACAGTAGTGATCCATGCATGTCTCCAGCAGGGTGCTGAGGAGCAGCAGGGAAGCACCTGACTGGAATTCAGTAGGTTGGGAAAATGAATGGGAGGTAATGAGCTCTCTAATGGAGCAAATATGTTCATGCACATGATTCTCTATCATCACTTCTTATAACAGGTTTACCACCCACATCCTGTTTCTTCTATACCCACACAGGGTCGTGGGGGGACTGGAGCCTATCCCAGCTGTCTTAGGGTGAAAGGCAGGGTACACCCTGGACAAGCCTCCACCTCATCACAAGACACATAGAGACAGACAACCACTCACACTCACATTCACACCTACGGGCAATTTTAATTAGCCAGTTAACCTAATCCACATACATGTTTTTGGATGGTGGGAGGAAGCCGGAGTACCTGGAGAGAACCCACGCAGACACGGTGAGAACATGCAAACTTCACACAGATATCTGACTGAACACAAGCTAGCTTTGTGGAAGGAGATTTACCACTTTTAAAAAAAAAAAAAAAAAAATTCTCCCTGCTTTTCTGACTAATGTTTTCCTGTTTTTTGGTGGGGAGGATTTTTTTTTCTCCTCTGTCTTTTGAAGTAATTTTTTCCCTGAATTATCAAGATACTATGGAGAACATCCAACCTGCCAGTGACTGCCATGGAGACTACTGCCTCATACAGTGATGCCCTATCTTCAATCATACCGTAGACGTGTAATTGGTGACACACAGGTTATGAGACTTTTGTTATGGTTTAGACTTTATCCTTCCATTGTAAGCTTACTGCTCAATGTACACAGGAAAAATAAATACTCAGAAAAGAAGAAAAAATACCCAGAAAAATCAACCATAAAAATAAAATTACTCTGAAAAACAGAAAAAAAAATATTCTGAAAAACAAACCAATAAATAAATAAATAAAAATGTTTTTGAATACAATACGTTTCCAGATAAATAAATTGTGGAAACAACCAAAAAACAAAAGTCAGAAATGCATTATTAAAACTGGAGTGTTCACAGTTTTAAAAGTGTGGCCCTAATCCTCCTCTGTGTGATGAGACAAAGCGCAGAACATAAAGCTCAGACTGTAAAAGTGAGAGGAAGTCCAGATCAAAATACAGTTCATTTGTACAGTTCATCTCTGACAAGCTGCCATTTGCAAACCAGTTTAAGCTTGACTGATTGATTAACTTGAACCTGCAGAAGAAATAAATGTGACAGATCTGTGCAGGAAATAGTTTTTCTGTGAAAGAGAAAAACTCAGAACAATAGCATGGTAATTATGCCGTGACTAACTGATGGAATAAGTGCTATGGAAATGTGGATTATATTAAATTTATCAAAACAACAAGGCAGATATAGCCTGGCCATAGCCCTCTGTAATTTTCCACTCACTTATCATTTCCCTACAGATTACGTCTGGGTTTGATCCCCTTGGACTCGATTTCTCAGGATGATTTCCATCCTGGCCAATCAGCAAATGATGGGGGACGGGGGGAGGTGGGTTTTACAATGGGAGAATAACAAATGAAATATGATGATGTGAAAAAACAGGTGAAAAAGTTCCATAAGACAGCAGCTGAGGGACTGTAAATGAATGACAGCAGCTGCTTTAAGCATGATGTCTGCTTGGTTCATGTCACTGTGTTGCCTCTGATGCAGCACCTCTCTCGGCCTGCTGGCTCTTTCTCCTCACCCCGGCTGAATTCTCCCCACAAAATACTGCAAATATCGCCGTTCCTACCCCAATTTTGTGGTTTAGTTCCTCCAAATTGAACCAGGTGCTCCTGAGTGGGCGTTGAAAGTGTTGCACAGTGACACGATGCTAAAGATGAACATAATGAACAGAAACAGGAGGCAGACCAGGTAATTTAGTGAACGTCATTCTGCGTGCAATAACAACGCCTTCGCTGCTTTTTGCTGTGTCATGTGTACACCATGTAGTGCTGACTGGAATAAGCACATCCGTTTAAACATATACGCTGCTCAGACTTAGTGATGCAGAATAAAAGCAGAGAGAGAGACAAGTTACCGAAGCTACATTTGTGATGATTATGGCGCATTGTTTTGTTTTCCATATTTCTGTTACATTATTTTCACATGCATTTTCCTTGGCTTACGACTGTGGTGTATAAATGCCACGTGGGAAGACTACAGAGAGTTATAATGACATGCAGAATGTCCTTAAAATGTCAAATTATTTACACTCCTTCCCATGAGCAGTGCAAACAGAAACACAGTGAGCTCTCTGGGATGATAATATGAACATGCAAACATTAAAAAGTGACATCAGGAAAATATTGCCCATCGACTTTGACAGTGTGTGACCAACAAGCATCGCTGATGGTAACACAGTGAAGTCTTGATAGACAGACAGCCTATCCAGTCACATGAGTCCCATTTTTCCCTTTGGATAAATGACAGTGACATTGTTTTTTAGTTTAAACTTCGATGTAATAGATTGTGGCTCGTGGAAAAAGAAGCTCAGGCCTGTGAAGGATGGAGGGAAGCCTGTCAGAGCTGCAGCCGCTCAGGCTATCAGTGTTTTAAGGAACAGCTTTGTAAGCAGAGCTGGCAGGCACGACGCTTTTACAGACAAACAAGAGTGAGCTGGCTCACAAGACAGTCACTAAATAACACAAGGACGAAAAAGAGCGAGCTGAGCATGTGCATATTTGATACCGAAGACTGACAGCATCTATAAAAACTGGATTTGATATGACAGGAGGGAGGAGAGCTCAATACACAGGTAAGTGTTTCTAAAATGAGATACGGATGTGTAGGTGGGCATTTAATATATTTGATAAGACGTGTGAGACTGGGGTGGTCAAGACCAGAGAACAGGTTTCTGATGCTATCTGGCTGATGCTATCATGAAGCGCACACAGCGCTGTGGTTGGACTCTGTTTCTGTAGATAGTGAACTGCTGACACATCAAGTCAACGATTCACTAGATACATCAGCGATCAGCCGCTTAGAGTGTCAGGCTTCCAGATTACAACCTGCACCTTAAACCACCATGGATAAATAACAATAACAAACCTCTGATAACATGATATCCACTGACATGTTTTTGCTTTTATATCTGCACAAGCGTTGTGCAGAATGAAAATATGTCAGTGTTATTTGTGGACATGCATTTCGAGCAGTTTATCCAGAGTTATCATTGCCAAAGTTCACACGTTAATACACTAATTTCTACAACCATATTTTTTTTTAATTTCACCTTTATTTAACCAGATAAAAGACCCTTTGAGATCAAGACCTCTTTCATAGGGGTGACCTGTCCAAGAAAGCCAACAGTACATTGCCAGAGACATGCTGGCAGGTCATGAAACAGAACTCCATTCAAAAAATCAACAAAATTAACAATACAGTCGTAACTAACCATCAAATGTGCTGATAAAATCAGATTAACCATCTTTTCTAAATCCGTCCAAGTTTCTCCTGTAATTCAGCAAACAAATAATCCACCAAAGAGCAACGTTAAAGTATTAATTTATCACGTAAAATGGATGAAAATGAAAAGCAAGAGACTCCTTCTTCTTTTCATAAGCACAGCTATAAACATTACATTATACTCTCTAGTCATATGTGCCATTGTAATATGTGTAATATTTAAAAACACATAATCTGTGTTGACAACTGTGTAAAGGGTGAGTAGGATGTAGAGGGATTTATAGACAGAATATGATATTAATAGCTGTGTTTTCATTAAAATATAAATCACCTGAAGCCTCCATGTTTCCACTCAGAGTGACCTGAATGCTTCCAAGCTTCAAAGAGGAGTGAGCTGAGGGATATTCACCGCTGCACCTACTTTAAGTGCCCTTTAAAAATGTTTTGTGTCTTTGTTTAATTATTATTATTTTCAATTGCCAACCCTCCAGTATAATCTGACCCTCATGCTAATTAGAGAGCACTGCACTGTCAGATTAGATTAGATTGACTCTCAATGTCTAAAGAGCTGAATGCATTTCATGAGTCTTTTACATCCTGGAAACAATATAATTCTTCTACTAAATTCATATTAAATTTTAATGCCTGTCAGCAGCTTTGCTTCAAAAAGGCACCGGCTGAACACAAAACACGGCAGTGCTCGAGTCAGTTTATGTGTTTACGTCTTATTTGACTGCCAGCACATGTCAAGGTGACTGTTTGTTCACAACAGGAGCTCAATGCTCAGCACTGTCAGAAAAATAAAGCTCCTCTGTTGGATCTCTGTGTTGCACTCATCTTTGATATTTTCTGTTTCCTCAACATTCAGGTCTCAGTGAGTCAAACTGCAGGCTTCATCCACTATCACATATAAATAATGCCATGTTATCACTTAAACAGGCGATATTACACAATGACTTGGTCCCACCAATGGAAAATAAACAGGTTACCTGTCAACATGTCCTCCAAATTAAACATATTTTCATGAAATGACACCGTGAGCAACAAGATGAACATAACTGTGTCAAAGTCTGTGGTGCTGTTCAGTCATCCATCAGCCCTGCCTGGCAGCCCCACACCAGTCTGTGTGATTGCTTTTGCCTTCGCTAGTTCATAAGTGAAATGAGCCAATTGCAAACATGAACCATTTGTTAGACTGTTGGGTAATCAGCCAAAGTAATGAAAAGGTGCACAGCTTCTGTGGATTTGCAAATTTGAGGAACCAAATCACAGCAGCGTGCGACACGCACTTGGCTTTGATAAACAGTGTACACTTCCAGCCCGGAGGAGTGAGGATATTAGACTAGAAATTAGAAATAGAAATTTTATATTTGGGCAATAGGATGCTATTATGATTCAATAATGTTTATTAAGTATGTTTTCGGAGCTATTTACATCAGTGAGTCAATAGTCAATCAGAGTCTGTGAGCTTTGTTGTCTAGACACTTTCAAAATAAAAGAGGATGAATAATGAGTGCGATAAAGCAGAATGGGCTTTAGTGTGGAAACAATGACAATTTATCATTTATCAACTATTTCAAAAAATGATGAGTGAAAATTCCAAACAGCTTCTTTCCTCTGTTTTATATCATTGTAAATCTAATATATTTGATTATATATATATGGTTTTATCACCACTACTGTGTGACATTTCATAGACTAAATAACATTACATTGATTTAGAAAGAGAATAATACAAAAGTGGAAAGAAATGGAAAGTGCAGTATAGTAATAAAATACACCGTCAGTGCTTTATTACAGCAGTAATCTTCTACTACTACTTCGCAGACATGAATACCACTATGTCAACAAGATTATACCAGTGGACAGATGTATCTTCTACACAGTCCACTGTGATAATCCCATTTCACAAGAAGTGTATTCAAAATGATGGCATTACCTTCACTTTTCATAACATC
This sequence comes from Synanceia verrucosa, assembly GCA_029721515.1. NCBI lineage: Eukaryota > Metazoa > Chordata > Actinopteri > Perciformes > Synanceiidae > Synanceia > Synanceia verrucosa. The sequence goes on along the minus strand of CM056565.1, from coordinate 18,647,517 downwards.
CAATCTCATCCAATTCACTTTTGTACACTTTATTATTATTTTTTCCCCCTCGGCATCTGTCCTCACAGCACTGACCTGTCTCCTCCCAAATACAGCTACTGTTGCTTAGTAACAGCTGATGACTGCATGCATTTATAAATATGTGAACTCATTAAAATGCTTTTAAATACATAAATCGTTGCAAAAGCACCATGGAGTAATTGTGTCAAAATCGTACCCTGCATGAAATAGAAGCTGAATTTTAACATCTCAAATAGTACTTTTAGCTGGAAAAGGAATATGATAAACACATTACTTACATAGTGATGTACCGGTCATTTTTGTCAAGAAGAGAACACAGAAAATATAGTATAATATGATTGTTTTGTCATAAAGTTTCATAGTGCGAAGTTCTGTTTACCTTAAACTTAAGATTTATTTCAGCTGTTCTCACCATGGCAACAGTAGAGCTGGCAGTGCACAGCTAACAGTGGTAACAGTTCTAACGGTGATAACGGGGCTAACAGTGCTAACACTGCGAACAAAGCTAACAGTGCTAACAGTGTTAAAGGGGCTAATAAAAAGCCCCTAACAAAAAGTGCTAACTGTGCTAATGGGAATAACAGTGCTAATGGTGTTAACGGTGTTAAAGGGGCTAATAGTACTAATGGTACTAACAGTGCTAATGGTACTAACAGTGTGAAAAGGGTTAATATTGCTCATGGTACTAACAGTGCTAACAGTGCAAAAAGTGCTAACTGTGCTAATGGTGCTAACATTGCAAACAGTGCCAATGGTGCTAACAGTGTTAACGGGGTGAACAGTACCAATGATGCTAACAGTGCTAACAGAGCAAAGATTGCTAGTAGTGCTAACAGTACTAACAATGCAAAAAGTGCTAACAGTGCAAATGGAACTAACAGTACTAACGGTGCAATGTTAGCACCGTTAGTACAATAGTGCTAACTGACACAGCTGTGCAAAGCAAGTAAGAAGCTCTGATTAAAACCCACAGATCTGCTGGAACTGAATCGTTGTCTTTTTAGCTTTTGGTACCACTAATTTACAAAGAAGCACTACAAATATTAAAAGTATGACATTATCTTTAGTTTACTAAAAACTGCAGCACGCTCAGAGCTGTGGACAAACTACTGAGAGCGCTTTGTAATACGATGCCCTCTGATAAATAAATTTGTATTCATAAACGTTGTCTGCAGAGATTTCAAAGACACTATCCCTTGCAGCCATATTTCTGTACAAGACCCCATAAAGAAAACAAAAAAGAAAGACAGACAGCCGTAAACAAAGAGACCAAGTCAGTCAGCAGTATTTTCTGTACTCTCAGCCTGGCAGGGCTTAACCAATTAACATGCACACAGGCATGGCCTGCTGTCTGAGAGCACCAGAGGCTCAGCTCTGCAACAGTCCTGCTGCTGGTAGCTTGTTCCACGTTTACAGTTGCCATTACTGAGTTCATGCCAAGGAAAGGACCTTCCAGTAAACAGTAGAGCTTGTGACCTGCAGATATATGTTGAACAACTGTCCTGCACTGACCACTCATGATGATTGTTCGTGATGCATTTTTCTTGTATATTTCATTTTCTTACCCACCTGCAGCTGCTTAAGGCCATATGATGAACCACTAGTTCAGACGTTTGCATCTATAATGCAGAAATGGGAAAGATTTGGATCTAAAGAACGACACCTTTTGGTTACTAAAAATTTTTGTATTTCCCCCACCTGAAAGGCAAATTGACAACCTGCAAACTAGAATTAACTTAAATGATCTCATAAAGAAGTGATCCGCAAAGCAAATTAACTTAAATGGAACAAGAACTGCAAGAAACCTGCAGAATCATTTCATTCGCTCAAAGCCAGTTACGTCCTGTGGTTTAGTAACACGCTGGTCTGTAAAGCTGGAGAAACTTGCATCACTATGACCTACATAATGGAGTTCTACCTGTGTGACAGCTGGATGTTGAAAATGTCCCTTTTTTACAAAGACATGTCTTCAATTTTCTTTTCATAATGCTATTTTTAAACTGTTTCTGACAGAAAAAGGCGGACTGGACTGTAGTATGTTGGTATGTAATTATCATTATATCCAGAAGAGAAAGAAAAATGCATCACCAGGCAGAGCATGAACACCATGCTGAAGCTCATCGGTTTCAAAAAGAAACAACAGTTTGGACGGGGTGAAGGATTAATCTGTGGCTCCATGAAATGAGGTGAAATTATTTTGAATAAGAGTCTTCTGTTCAGAGGTTTTGCCATCATGAAATGAACTGTGTTCAATCATAATGATAGCTTAAACTTCCAAAACGCCCAGGTTGCAAATAAAGTCAGTAAAAACTTCACGACATATTGAGCCCCCAGACAACACACTAGCAGTGTGTAACATCAGCAATAATACATTTTCATTACAATCCAAGTTTGTAAAAATGACTTTTATGTTGTGTCTTTAAAAAAGTTACAGTTAGCTCATCATATTTCCCCAGGCAAGTCTCTCCAAATTTTAAGGGCCCTCTCTGCAGAAAAAAATGCTTGATCATCTTATCTTTGATCTAGACCTTGAAACATACAAAAGAGCTGTTTGAAGAGCCCAAACAATACTTGTGAATAGATAAAGAGAACATTTCTCTGCCCTTGTGTGTTCCTCTGTACTTAATTTGTTTGAAATATGATCTGTTCTTAAAAGCGTGAATATGGAACCAAAAAGCACAGAGGAAAGAGAATGGCTTAAAGTCTAGTAGGAGCAGCTCTCCAACCAGCTGTAGACCTCCCTCACTTCTTCCAAACAGTCAGATGCTTTCAAGACTTATACCAAGTTCACAGTTTACAGTCCTAATCAAAACTTGAATGATTTGAACAATATTTACATGTCAGTAACTGTTATTTCAGCAGCTCGGGGAGGAAAACATATCTCCTGGTGAGACACAGTAGTCAAGTTTCCAACTGTCAGAAAAAAAAGCAAATGTGAAGCAAACTTTTGGAGCAAATAAACTAAGCTACAGAGTAGTTTGGTCAGAAGTTGTAGCTCTAATCCACCCAACTGGAAACAAAACAAGTCTTCTTGGCTATTGAACCATCTACAAGAGAAAGAGTTCTAATAGTTCTTTCATGCTCTCCAGGGACAAAGAATAGAAATAGGGGTGGGTGATATAAACGGTATACAACATAAATTTAGCCCACAGTAGAGATTTTGGGTCATTCATTGCAGTTGTGTTTGTTTACATAGAGAGGAAGGGCTGTGCTGCCTCTTCTGGTATGCACACCTTCACCTGAAGGTGGCAGTATTGTGCTTAGAGGCTCAGTGTTTTGATTTTACATGTAGAAGAGAAGCAGAACATAAACTCTCAAAGGTTTCATTGTTCTACAGAATTAGAGAGAAAATCTGCCTGTAAGTATTGTTGGTTGTTGTATGTTCTACTCTGTGTGCTGCTGCACTGTTTGTGTTGACTATAGCCATTTGTTTAACAAGTAAAAAAGATCGCGGTCACGATGCTAATTTACGTTAGCCCGTCTATGCCGTTTTCCATTATGTGTTAGCATTAAGCTAGCGGACTTTGTGTAGCACTAATGCTGAAGGCAGTACTGTTGTGTTAACAGTGTGAAGTTACTTGTTTTATGTTTTCTACAATTACAGTTTTGCACAATACATTTACTTGAGGTAATATTGTTGACTTTTATGTTATTTAATAGTTAGAAAACAACTTCCTGCTTGAATGCGTTTATCATGTGCTATGATAACCATTAAGAAACTGTTATGCTGTAATTTACATATCAATATACAAAGTCTACCATCATTAGTTCAAATTATACCACAATATCAATTTTAGGTCATATTGCCCACCCCTAAACAGAATAGAATAAAAATATACACCCAGAGCAGAAACATGTTATCTATGTCATAATTTATTCTAAATTTAATTTAAGAATTAAATTTAGAAGAATTTAATTTAAGAATTTTAACAAGCAAAAAGTGTTTCCATATCTCATTAACATATCAACTCAAAGACAAAAACCTCAAAATAAGCATCTTTTTTTTTTAATCAGATATGTGAAGTGAAGCATGACTACTGTGTTTCCTCCTAGTTTTATTTTGGTGATAACTGAAATGCTCTTCTCAACATAAACAAAAAATACAATTTAGCTCACATCACACCAAATGACTGGGAAACTGAATGGCCATATTTTAAAATATTCTTATGTTCTTATAGTTTTTGTGTATTGTTATATTGTTTATATTGTCGGCTTTGTACTATATAGCATTTTTGCACTATTCCACACTGTACATACTTTTATAAATCTCCTTATGTTTTCCAACTGTGTATGACTGTTGGCTTGAATAATGTTTAAAATGTTAAAAAATGTGTTTAAAAAATAAAGTGCCATGACTCAGCAAATAATACCATCATTAAATGATAAATTTAGATCAATCCACCCTGTTCTTTTGTATGACAAATAAAAAAGAAGCTCCAACACTGACACATTTACCATCCATAGGACACACTGGTAATAATTCCAAACCAGAGACATAATGTTAATCAGGCTAGCTCGCTAACTTGTTAGCTACGGATAGCAAACCACCAGAGAGGCTCAGAAATGCTGAAGTCTACAGCTGTGAACATTGGTTATCAAAACCCAATACCCATATTTCACGATGAAATTTTTTATGATAATATCGGCCGATATTATCAGACATCCCTACTTAAAACAATACATGACACATCCATCAGTCTATCTGCAGCTTGTAGCAACATGTGAGGTGTGTAAAGGCTCAGTATCGCAGTACAATAACCCCGCCCACAATTGAGAGGTCCAATCAAATGCAAAGGATTTGATCTAAATCCCTCTCTTGCAGATTTGATCACAGATTTGAAGACTTGAAAATCAACAGGTTTTTGGATATGAGTAAGTGTCACCACACCAACCTTTTCAAGAGGGCGTTTGAAGGAATGAAAGGTTGGCTGTGTTCAGCTGCATGGAAACAGGAATAGTCATAGGGACAGTCATTTCCTGTAGGCATGCAAACAGCTATGAAGGAACGTTGTGTTTTCGAGTATTGTGTGCATATTAAAGTGTTCAGTGTTAGCTCCTAGAAGCAGCTGGTCAAACCAGACCTGGAGAGGCTGGAGCAGAAAAAAACCCTGAGTCTTTTTAAAAGTTACAGAGGAACAGAGGCAGAATATGAACAAAAAAGATTTCTAATCCTCTTTGCAAAGTCGGGTGGCCAAGTTTAGCCTGACAACAGAACACAATATAAACAGCAGAAAATTCATTCCTGGGCACAGTCATAACGAATTCTGCAGATTAATTTGATTTGCTATCACACGAGTGATTAGCCGCAAAGATGTCAAGGAGATAAAATTCAGTTCAGGCACAATCACATGAGGAGGGTTTGTCTTGTTGTGATAATCTCACGCTGTAATGATATTTTCTTCTTTCATTAAAGAGAGCTGTGCCTGTCATGGAGCAGCAATGTGGGTTTCTGTATCGTCAAGATGTTTAGTCTGTGACTGAAGACATCCATGGTGTTTTATAGGTGCAGAAATTATACTGAACTATGTCATAAATGAGTGAAAAACATGACATTTTCAAACACGAGCCTTTTACCAGATCGTTATATAAATCACATGAATAATGTCAAATTCAATGGGAATGTATGCATGGCTAATGATGTTTTGATGGGATCCATTATGCAAACATTTCTCGTGTTTTAATAACCAGGACACTGTTCTGTTGAGGAGATGGGGGTTGATTTCATATGAACGCAAATTTTTTTAATGAGTCCTCATCTCCTAAATGGATGTGTGTGGCGTGAGCGATAAGGCAGAGGGTGTTGGCTGCGACGAGTCATATCAGAACTTGAACATCGGTATTCATGTGCTGTTTGTGTAAAACAAACATTGATGAATGCCTTGTCCAGGACGCTGTAAATCATCGTCGTGGGTGGTGCAGTAATCAACTGTCTCAGGTAATCTGTGTGCAATTTCATCACCACCCGCAGGAAGATACCACAGTCCCTTCCCAGGCTGCTTACCAATAGATGCAGGTGATAACAGTTATTTTTCTCCCTTTTCACGGCAGTGGTTCTGAATCTGAGAACGGTCTGTGTGCGCTGGATAGTAAAAGTTTATGCCATAAAACCCTTCCCCTGATTGTTTTATTTAGCTCGGTTGTAACGCTGTAATGATGCTCATCTTGTAATACAAATGTAACTTCACACTGAAGAGCAGTAATGGAGCTAAAAGAGAGGGCTGCGTGTAAGAGATTCAAAGATTCCAAATACACCGATAAAATATGAGTTCAACGGATCCTGCAAAGCCACATGACAGAGACACATAAGTACTGAGATGATTTAACCCCATAAAATATTCTGAGGCCAGTAGAAAATGACAAAGAGAAAATCACTTAGCATCCAAATCAATTCCCCATAACGCAAAGAGCCCGTGATGAATTGAGAAAAGGAAAAGAACGTCTTCATTTTCTTTAAGTTGGAGTCACATCAGGGGCACTGAGGGAGAAAAAATGAATGAAGTAAAATGTTCTCCCACAATATGAACTATTATTCACATATAATTATACATAAAGAGGACTGTTACCGGTAGATGTTCTAATTTACTGCTCTCTATTCACATTTTCTGCTGAGCCCAACAAAGAAATTATCGTGGATGTGGTGAACACATTAAAATATAATATTAGGCTATGATATGTCACATGAAAACTATTCTAGATTATTATTGTTACTGCTAAACCTCTGCTCAGTGAGTCTGCTCTAAGCAGCTTTATTTAATACTAGGGCTGTCGAAATTGGTGACACAGATTGATCGCGTTGATGGATTAATCACATTATCTGTAACTTTGACTGCCCTATTTAATACAGAAGTTACCCCACTACAATGAGACACATGATAATGGTCGCTCTGGCCTTCCTGCTATGTTGATTTGGACAGGAATGTTCTACTTCTACTCCTGTTCTATTTCTAGACTCTCTACCTAAATGCAGGCATGAGCAGATGTCAAATTATATATGAGCAATTTTCTCAGTATGAGGATAATTTCTCCAAGATAAATTCAAAAATTCAAAAGCTGCAGGCTTCTGGTAGTCTGGTTAAGATGAAAGAAACACAAAGAAGGTGAGGACTGAAAAACACTGAGAGTGACTGCAACAAAGGAGTGTTTCTGAAGCACTGGTTGGAGGTAAAGGGATTAAGTTCACCTGCTGTTGATGCAGTGCACTCATTTCCAAGACTTAAAAACAAAACTGTGTCAGTCCTGTCCTATATTACCAGTCAACAGTAAGAAAGTGACGACCAAACATCAAGGACAACCCATCATATCAGCTACTGTACATGCTGACCTTCAAAAAGGATCCACGGGCACTATGCAGGCAGAGCTGTGTGTGTTCAGTGGAACTCTGACAGAAAATACGACACAGAGGAAGTGACTTCAAGGACGTGGCTTTAACTAGTTATTCTTTCAGATGAAAATGTGTGTATGTTCGACAGTATCGCAAGAACAAAGCATAATCTATATTTAATAGCTTTATATGAGCAATAAATCAAATGACAATGTGTAAAGGGTCGCTCAGTAGAGATGCACCGATCAATCGGCCGCCGATTTAAAAAGCCGATTTTATATCCAATCGGCCCCAACCGGTGACCGGCCGATCACTGTCGAAATTTGCCGATTTTCCCCGAGCAAACTGACCCGCATGCGCATACGGGTCATGCACTGCATATCAGCTAGGAGCAAAACAGCTAAAAACTAGCAAGACTCAGGAAGAAAACATGTCGGTGATATGGACACTGTGTGCCAGAGTGACCCAAAACACACTGTTTGTAATGCTTGCAAGTCAAAAGTGAGCCGTGGAGGATCAACGCCTAAGAGCAAATATAAGGACGACACTGCCGCTAAGAGGAGGGATGCAGCAGAGTCGCAGCAATCACAACAACCCTCCGCTGTGGACTGAATGTTATGGTCAGTGTTGAAAATGAATCTGCTCAGGAGGCACTGTTGAAGGTTTTATTCTTGAAAAGAGGGGTTATGATAGCATATAGCCTACCATCAGTTGTGGTTTTAATTGCAGTTATATAAGCAAAAATGTTGTCTGCGAGAGGGGTACTTGTATTAAATTTGGGAAAGAGTACTCAAGCCAAACAAATATGGTGTCTATTATATGATTATAATTATTTCTTAGATAGAAAATCGGTATCGGAAAAAGCGGTTTTGGCAGGTCAGACCTCCTTAAAACCCGGAAATTGGTATCGGCCAAGAATTTTGCAATCGGTGCGTCTCTATCGCTCATAGTGATAAATTTACTATTCTTGCATTTATATTTAACATTAGGGCTGGAAAAAATATTGATCTGGCAATACTTGTTCTTCCGATATAATAACGACTTTTAATTTCTTAACATTGATTTAAAATAAAAGTCATGTTTTCAGCCACGACTTCCTCCGCTCCACAAGGTCTCGCTGTGTACATGTATAAATACAGTATATATGTACCTATATGTTTATATTTACTTGGCTGTCATTCATGTGAAATTGATTGACAATATTTTCTAATTCCTGTGAAATGTTCAGTGCAGTCAATAATTTCTTCAGTGACACAGACATCATGATGCATCGTGGATGAAATTTCTCGCAATATATTGATTATCGCAATATCGCTGTGTCATGATATTATCGTAATCTTGGCCAAAATATCGTGATAGTATTGTATCGCGAGGTACCTGATAACACTCAGCCCTATTTAACACAGTAAATATATTCCATTTCAGGTCTTTTTATTTTTTATATATACTCTATATCTGATTGAAGGTGCCGGAAACATGTATTTGTTGATTTAAAAAATATATATCCATGTTTATCATAAGCTGGTTAAATTCAACCGTAAACATGATCCCAGTCACAAAGATTGGGTAATTGGTTCATCCTTAATTGCCAGCGCTCACATTAATGCAACATCCATGTTTATTTTCAGACAGTGCTTTCATAATGACACTCACCAGGAAGGCCCGGGGCTGTAATGGTTAATTAAAACCAGTAAAATCTGTGACGATGTTTTCAATTGAATGTGTTTTTACATCACTGGATGGAAAATAAAGTGCACCAAACTTCTAGAAAATGGCTGAAAGGCAACAACAAACTTTATAGAAAAAAAAACTTGCTTTGGATACTATGCATGCACTGCATTTATCATCTACAGCTGTTGAATGTGCATCATTCTATAGCTACCATCTGACCTTCGCCTACTGTCAGATTCAATGTGTACACTGACACAGGATTCACTTGGTTCGTATACATCCAAATGTCGACATTTCACTTTTCATTTCATTTTTTTTGTTTGTTTTTTTATTCCCTGCCTTTTAAAGCATCCTGCCATCTCCTCCTCCTCTAGCTAAGTCGCTGTCTGTTAGCGCTGTGCAGACTGAGCAGGTGGACTGAACCATTTTACGTAAATAAAATAGAGGGGGGGAGGAAGTTGAAAAATGTTTCCACAACAAATAAACTTAGTGTTACTAGTTCTTTTGGAAACCATGTTTGTTTCTTTCAGAAATATGTACTTGTGATTAAAATAATGAAAATTGGTCAAGACCCCCACAGATGGAGGATTTCACTGCCTTCGTGGGAGCTTACACCCCTCCTTGTGGGAGTTCAGCTCCTACGTAATTCGAACGGTGCTTCAAAGTGAGCAACCCCTTTCATCTGCTGTCCTGTTATCACCTAGCTGTGCACCGAGCACTGCGGGATGATGGGAAAAGCACAATTATTTACCTTGTTTGCGACTCTTCATCTCCGTCCAACAAAACACTAATGACTAAAAACAGACATGTGTCTCACTTAAGCTGTACAGTATTATTTGTGTTACTGTGTGGATGACTGCAAACTGTGATGTACTGAAGTTTTGCAGTGATGTAATGACGTGGCTTTGACTGGGCTCCTTGCCAATGGAAAAGCAACCGGTGCTAAGGAGGAACACAAGTTGAACCAACTAAGCACCAGCACTGACCCAGCACCAGCTTCCTTTATGTGGAAAAGGGGTATAAATGTGTGTTATTTTAATCCTGCTAAATACATCTAAATGTCTAGATTCAACAATCTTAATTCCAGAATTCTTTCAAGTGATGTTACCTCACTGCATGGACAGGTAACTTATTTTGAGGATCTTTTTTCTCAGATTTAATGGTTTTAGACACCTCTTTTTTGCAGTGTGCTTCTGCCTGTAACTGCACACAAAGATATACCAGACAGGGTCAGCACCAAAACATATCCAGGAACTATTTTATTTTATTTATTGATTTAAAATGATTTGCAGACAAATTTCAGCGGGTATTTTACTACGCGACTGGTTGCAGATGGTAACTGGCCACTTGACACCTGACAGACAGTAGATATGTGTCCAGGCCAACTGAATGACTTTCTATGGGATGGGCGTGAATGTCAATTTGCTTGGGACAGCTGTCTGCAGCGTCTAATGAGTATCCTTTAATTCAAAACGCTCTCCTGTTTGCTTTTGGTTCAAGGGGTGGTCCTGTCCTCACCAGCTCTGCCGAGTATTACTCCTCCAGTGGCAGCACAGATGACAAGCTGCTAAAGTGAAAGATTACACTAGTGGCTAAGTGAGAACCATTAATGTGATTTTGGGATAATGCCCATTGATTAATACGGCCCTGGTGGGCTTTGACATTGAAGGAGTACGCTTGTCATCGCGGCGAAAAGCAAGACAGCCTCAGATATCTGCCATCAGTACACAACAGCAGCAGAAAAAAAAGCCACTGCCAACATTTTAATTTATTTTTCCCCAAAGGTGAGGTGATATGAGATCTAAGCTGAGTCTGAAAAGAAGATAAGGAATATTGCTCGCTGTGGGCCTGATTAAAGGCAGTATATTGAGAGTCAGACTATCAGTTCATAGAAAATGCTTTTTTTTAGTGTCAGTCACGCAGGATCATTACACATCAGCTGCAGGGAAGACGGATATCAAGTTATCTTCAGTTTCATTCTTCAAGGTTTAAGAGCATCAGCAGTCTCTCATCTCTTCATCAGCTCTCGCCAACCCAGCCGCTGCTGGTAGCGACCAGCCGGCGTCGTCATGCCGTACCACTGCACTGGTCTGTATTAACTCTGTCTGCTCGCTATCTGCAGTCTGCTCACATGGGGAGGGATTGTCTGGACGTGTCCAGACTTTTTTCATAGGGGTGGCCCAAGTGGGGCACTAAGTCATGCAGGGGTGGCCAACAGGATCAGCCACTGGCCATCGACACAGCACCAGTTCATCTTTTTTTGTCTTTTATGATTAATTTGACCACTAAAATTATCTTTAATCTTGAATGTGGGAATAAATTGAAATAAAAATAGAACTTGTAATCACGACACAGCCAAATGGAACGATACAAGTGTAATGCCTTTTATTTTTTTCTGAAATGTGCAAAATAAAGACAATGCAAAAATATAAATCATAATATAAAGTGCTGAACAAATCAAACTAAATAGATAAGTAAATACAAAACTTCAAAAGGTTGAATTTACAAATCATATCACAGGCTGAACAGCATTCTGGCACAATACTGCCCCTCAGGTCAGAGGTCGAATTGCAAACCAAGTCACGTCTGATGGTCAGATAGTCCATGATGCAAGGTGGCACCTGGGGTGGCCAATCAGATTTCAGGGGTGGCACATGCCACTGCAGGCCACAACCCCTATGTGGCTGGCCAATTATAGTCTAGTGTTGAATTGATATCAGATATTTGCTTTCTTTTTCTTTTTTTTTTTTTTTTTACTTGGAGTTGCAGGAGGCAAATTCACACATCAGCATCCAGAGGACGCTCATGGAAAACAGCAGCAGTTAAATATTTAAGGCCTGATGACAAAACTACAAGAGAACTACGGTTGGAGAGATACAGCATGTCTGCATGTGGAGGAGGTTCTCCTGGAAACCTTAATTTTGTCAGTTTCTGTGTGAAAAGCAGACTTTCCTGCTAGAGACCAAACCATAAGAGCTGTAATTCCATAAAATTATGCTCAAAGGTTATGATTTGCAATGATGTGCATGAGAAACTATGCATTTTTCTAAAGAAAATAGCAAATGAAAGCTTCACAGCAGAGTTTCCACCCACCAGATCACCGCCAACATCTGAGGATTATTTATTTTATTTTTATAATAAGGTCAAGAAAGTGTTTAGTAACACCGGCATGCATAATAACCCACTTCCATACATCTTTACTCGTATATCAGTCAGTCTGATACACCTTCGGCACAACAGCAGCTTTTATTTACCCCTCTGCAAGCTTTCACCTTTTGCTCTTCTGCTGGACTGATCTGGCAAATTTATTTGACCTTTTTCTTTGATCTCTTAAAATTGCCAGCAAGCAGAAAATCAAGGTAATCAAGGCAAAATCTGTGAACGATAAAGAGTGTGTGAGTGACTGACACTGTGAAGACTCATTTTCTTTCGTCTTAGTGAGCACATTTTGATATATGGTGTATTTATATTTCATTTTAGGCTGGGCCTCCCTTCTTCTAAAGACTTGGTTGAGAGTTAAAGTGTTTGGCAGGTCCTCAGATGCAAACATAAAGATAAATATATAGATATAGACATTCTTTTGAAGAAGTTTAAATTGATGCCTTCTGGGGAATTCACAAAAAGAAACAAATCCCCCCAAGTTAGGGCTCTTAATTTGTACAGGAAATTACAGCCTCCCATGTTGACGTAAAGCAATTCATCTTGCTCTTTGACTCATCTGCTCGACACCACTTTTTATAGAATTTGAGAAAACTCTTTCAGTTCAGTTTCAGTTGTGAATAACAGTAGCTAGAGCGCTGTAACATCCAGATATACTGAACTAAGTAACTTCACAACCTAAACAGAATATTCCAGCCAATAATAAGGATTAAAAACAGTCCAGCTGCAGCTCCAGATACTTGAAGGTTATACTGATCAATATAAGAAATTGGCAGAACAGATTTGTATGACTTTGTTAACTAATACAATGCCTGTTTCTAGTTGAATAAGCAACAAATACAGTATAAACAGACTCCCATCATTACAATTATTTTGCACGGCAAATTTGCACTGCTTTTTTATTTTATGTCTATTTCAACAAGTCACATCCACGTTTACAAATAGTAAAAAATGTTGTTTAATTAACATTTCATTTGTGATTAAAAATACATATTTCCTTCAATTCTATTTAGTACATATTTATAAATATTTATTGCTATTATTACTACTTATTCTATTTAGTGTTTCTTTATTACTGTAATTTTGTCCCCCATGAATAAAAGCTATTCTATAATAGATGATGTAAAAACATCATCATGGGATGGTGTGATGGCATGGGTGTGCACAAGTTCAGTTATCTCTGCTAAAATCTGTAACAGTAAAATATCTATCTGCATATGAGATATAGAATCATAACCACTCCATATTTTAAAAACCTTGCTTCACAAAATGGCAGCTATGGATCTGCCACATCCTGTGCTCCATCTCTTGTTTTTTTGCATTGACTCCTTGTTGAAATCATATAAATATCAATTTTCCTCTCCACTTGGAATAAGTTGCATGAGGAAAAAATAACCTGCCACATGGAAACTGTAATGGTTGTTATACTGTTTCACACTGTATGACAGCAACTCTAAAAAGATGAAGTGACAATAAGCTGTTTTAGCAGTGATGCTATTCACAGAGAAGTTGTAATACAAAAAACAACAGCAAAGGAATAATTCATTATTATAAAGAAGACGTTGCTAAAAAAAAAAAAAAAAAAAAAAAAATCTTGATTTTGCCTCATTTCATAAGAGACATTAAAGTTGCTGCCTGGCATTCATAGTTCGAGAGCACCAACAAAGGCAGATCCTGAAGCAGCTGTTTGTCTTTTTTTCAAAGGAAATGCTGCCAATAGGAAGATCAATCAGGACAAAGAGAGCAATCCCTGTCAATCCAGGACTGCTGGGGTGTCCCAACAGTGAGGCCCATTGGATTACATGATCTCTTCATCTCTGTTATTCTCTCCCCAGCTTGCCTCTGCTGGGGCTGTGTGTGACCTACAGCATTAAGGGCAAAGCAATAATTCCCCACGCACTGTCTGGAGCCTGAAGCGACAGCATCGGCCTCCCCTTCAACACCACAGCGCAGCGGGGCGGGGGGGTGGTGCGTTCAGAGGGGAGGATTTGGGATGCAGAGGTGAGAAAGGGAATCCAGATATAAGTTTATGTTGTGAAAAGCTTTTATGAATTCAACATGAAGCAGCAGCCATATTGATTGACCTGGAGGTAAGTTTAATTGAAAAGAGGAACTAAACAGAACAAACACAAAGAAGGTTGTGGAGCGTTGCTGTCAGACTGGATGTTTGGGAGGATCCATGTCATGACGAGCACCTGAAACAAATTCAGTCACTGTGATGTTCTGATGCTTCTGCTTGAAATCAGGAGTTTAATGTCTCAATTGTTTCATTTCAAATCAGTTTTTATCACAGTCTCAAATCGGTGTGCTTGTTTCAGACTGAACCTGTACATCAACAAAGATGCAACCAATGATTATGTCCATTATACAAGACTTATTTGATCACCAATTCATCAGCTGGCCTATTTAATGTTAAACATGTTTAACATTAAATAACATTAAAACATTAATTAAACACCTGTTTAATGTCTTCTACTTTTTTTATACTTTTTATGGAATGCGTCATCAGCACATGCTCTTATGAAAGCTGGTAGAGCACGCTCCATACTGCCACTGGTGGTCAAATATTACAATGAGTTTTAAAAACTATCAAGCTCAGTTATTCATGAAGTAAAGATTATTATTAATATTACTGTACTGTGACCTGAGGTCAGACTGAGTCATTGTCACTTTGTTCCCAGGAGGTGGCATGTAATACTTTTTTTCCCAGGACAGCAGTCATCATTAGTAATTAGGTCTACAATTAGCCTACTTTTTAATATATACTGTGGCAGCTTGCATATGAGATATGCTGCTAAAACACGTCTTTGTCAAAGTTAGAAAATATTATTTCTTCCAGTTAGATTACACTTACACAGGATGTGTTCAGGCTAAATCAGCATTGTTACGAAGATAGCAGATATAGGCTGTGCTTGCATGAGAAGAAATATTAGGAGGTGTTAACACTGATCTAATCTGGTGTGTGTCACACAAAATATGAAAAACGACACAGAGAAGAAAATTGAAATAAAAATCACAGGAGAAAATGAAATAGATTTGAACACTATAAATCAAATCCAGGTAAACCGTCCATCAGGTTGAATATCTTAACTGAATGTGAGCAGCACAGACTGAATACATAGAGAATAGAACTTTATTGTCATTGTCGATAAACAAAGATAGACAGTTTAGCAGCTCTTTGGTCGATTTAGCGGCATGAGACATATGAAATAGACAGTATATTGCATATTCAGGTATATTCATGACAGTAATAGAACATGACAGTTATTTACATAGTGCAATAACTTTGACAGCCTGTGGGGAAAAAAGCTGTTTTTCAGTCTGTGTGAGTTTTTATTGTCTGGTATTTCTTTCCAGAGAGGAGGAGGGAAACAGGTGATGTCCAGGGTGTGTTATGTCCTTGATGAAGCAGCTGGCTCTCCTAAGGAGTCGGCCAGCATGAATGTCTCTGGGGGAGGAAGTGTAGTCCTCACCACCCACTGGAGCTTCCTGCTGTCCTTCTCCATTTGGCAAGAGGTGTGCATGGATCAAGTGAGGTCAGCTGAGATATGGAGCTCTCCACCCTCTCGTCCTCCTCTGGTTTTTAGGGGTATTTATGTCCAGGTTGTTGTTATAACACCATGCTGTCCCTGTAGGTTGACTCATCGTTGTCTGTTATCAGGCCTACCAAGGTGGTGTCTTCAGCAACTTCACAACGGTGGAGTGGATGGAGGAGCAGAAGAGGGGACCGAGGACAATTTGTGGTCTGTTACTCAGGAGGTCCAGAATCCAGGAGCACAGTGACCAGACCTGGTCCAGGATGTTCTTCTCTCTTGTGAGGTAGTTTACATTTTTGTAACATTTAGACAGGATAGACTTGGCATGATTAAAGTCCCTGCTGTGATTAAAATATTGTCCAGGTGTGCTGTGAGGGGTTGGTTGATGGAATGCTGTAGCTGCTCTGTGGCTAACCTAGCGTTAGCTTGCTGTTGTGGCAACCGATGTAAACTCCCTGGACAAGCACTGCAAAGTCAGATAGTCCAGGTCCGGTGAGCAGTACAGTCTGTACACCAGTTATTGTTTATGTAAATATAAAATCCTCCTCCTCGCTGGCTAGCTCGATAGCAGCATCAGGCGTGTTGAAGTTTCACATCATCACATCCACTCTGTGCGTGGTGGTCTGCAGTTGCAACTCTTCCAATTTGTTGTTGAGTGACTGGGTGTTGGCGAGAAAGAGACTTGGGACGGCCAGTCTGAGGGGGTTAGCCTTTAGCCTAGCCTGTGGCTATCTTCTGGTTCAGGTTTGACTCTCTCGGTACACGTGACAGACGCAGTCGACCTCAGCAGTGACATCCAACTAAAACACATGTGAAGACATCCATTCTTTTCCTGCCGTCATTAGCTGATTGTGGATTATAGTTTGAAGCAGTCCTTGAAGGAGAAACTCCCCTTTAATTTTCTATAGTGAATAAAACAACAAAAAAGTTTAAGGCAAAACCTGCTACAATTAATAAAATCAGACGCACTGGTTCGTGTCAGTAATAACGCTGCAATACCTTCAGTCGGCTGCCAAATTCATCCATATGCAGATGACACTATAGTATACTGTATTGCTGAATGTGAAATGTGCCAGTGAGAACTCTCCTTTGATGCATGAGTTGCACTTACGTATGTTAACTGGTACTTAATACAAATTAAACAGAAGTCATGCTCTTCTCCAGAACCAGATATATTGATTATAATAGTTTGCATACATCCACTGTGAGTGGGTCAGTCCTTGAGAGAGATTGAATAAATCTTGGCTTCTGGCTTGAGAAGAAATGTATATTTAAATTCCATATAACAATAATTCTACATAGATATAGATCCTATCATCTTGTCCAGCAGAAAAAATGGCTTCTTGAGAACAAGCTTCCCAATGTTTGGCAGAAAAAAAGGAGTTGATGCAGACAAGCTGCTTCTGTATATTTCTCCATCTGTACTTAAACATACGTATGGTACTCATCGCTGTTCCCTGTTCCCATTGGTGGATATCTGCCACCTTATACAACCTAATTATAGGAGTGGATCTTGTTGCAGTGCTGTGTGAGTGGCAGCCTGCAACAGCTCCAACGCAATCTTGGAATACAAGTTTTATTGCAATTTTAAATTTTCCTATAGTTTCACTGCTGCTCTTAAATTGTCTTCTATATCTATTATCTATTTACAATATTACTGTCAGTTTACCTTTGCTGCTGTGACGCTGTAAATTTCCCTGCTGGGCTATTAATAAAGGATTATCTTATCTTGTTAAATATGGTGTATGATCTACAAAGATTAAATCCAGATTAAATGAATGAATCCTATTTATTGTGGAAAACAATGAATTCTCTACTCTTTTGCACATAATTAACTAAATGCAGAAGGTTGTTTCTGGTTAATCCACCACTAGTTTTCTAGACAAATTCTCTGCATAAATTTATTCTCGTCTCCACCTTCTTGGATTTTTCCACGAGGATTATGATCAATTTGGGAGTGCTCAGCAAGGAATATGACGGTAAAGCAGGGGTTGTTAAACTTACTGTGCCGAGTGATACGACAAATTAGTAAAAGTCTCTGGGTTTTAGATGCGTTAGAAACGTCAGTATATGTTAAGTGTCATGGATGGCTCTGCAGCAAACTGCATTGTGCTGTACTTTCTGCCTGGGCTCACAATAACACACACCTCCTGATGTCAGCTGCCAAAGCCACACTGATGTTTCGTCCAATACAGGAAATGGGGCAGAGAAACGCTACAGCTAAACATATAGTGACTCTTAAATTAATTTGCTCAACCTTGAAGCTTTGAATCTCTCAACCAGAAAAAAGCCAATGAGAGTGTCATGTCACATTTGGAATCATATCAAAAATACTGTAACATACTGTTAAAACTCTGTCATGGATATATGGACACAGCGGCTCTACATGACCAGGGTTTTATATCAATCTGTGTAACATGTAGCTTCTACCACATATAGTCATGTGTTGTGGTTGAACATTATTAAGTAATGTTATTTTAGCATGATGTGCAATAACTTAATATTGTGTAAATTAATATGTTGACAGAACCTAATGCATTTTTGGTAAGAAAGCAAATTGTGTGTACTACTCCAGAGCAGAAGGTGGCAGTAGTGTGCCAGCTGGGGGTTTTAGAAACTTTACTTCCTGAAGTTCAGCACACAGTTGAAAACACATGCTGAGAGTCGGCGGTGATCGATGTGGAAAACGATAAGCTAAGTCCTTCACTTGACTTCAAATAACTTTGACTAAAAAATAAACCACTGCACAGAAATGTCACATAACTAGTTAATGTCCGCTCTATAATTTTTAATGATTAATTTCATCAATTAGGAGTGTGCTCACTAATCATAGCAGCATTAGCAGCTAACCATAGCACCATTAGTTGCTTTGGTTAGCTACTTAGCATTTGCATCGCTTGCTAAATTAGCGTGTTATAACTTTGTAGAACTACTTTCCATATTTTTTAATATTCACCCAACAAATGATTATTATGTTGGATTTACCCTTCGTAATTGAATAACAGTAACGCTAACACCTTATGTTGATTGGACATATCTACATTAATTTCACTCACTTTCACTCTTGCTAAATGAGCGTATTATAATTAGGTGGAAATTCTTTCCAAAATTTTTTATTATGTTCACCGAACAAATGACTTTTCTGAATGTGACTTCATCCTGATCACGTGACTAAAACCGACCTGTTTCATTGGTGGTGAGACCTGATCCAGAAGTGCTAATGAGATTACAGTGTTCCAGACAGAGCAGCCTGCATTAAGTGGATTGATGGTGCATTTTAACAACTTGGCTCTGTTGAGAAGGCATGCATTATGTTTTAAAGACGGATGGCTCTATTGGTTTTTTGGCTGTTGTCTGTCCTTTTTGCCTTTGTGATTGAACGATGTTCAGATGCTCAGTTTAGATAGTAGAAAACAGTAATCTGCTGAGGCCGTCTTGATTTCTAACAGCTTTGTTTTCCAGTCCAATTACATACAAAGCACATTTGTACCATCTTTCAAGATAGTGAGGAAGGCCATTAGCATAAGATAACAGCTCCAAAAGAAGTCCAAAGTCCATTTTCAAAGTGAAAGAAGGCAAAGAGACCAGAGATGACTACGTAAATAACAAATCCCTCTCCCTGGAAGAAACTCTTTTGAATGTATTGTTTATTGAAGTATTCACAAGGCGTTCTGTCACATCCGACTATTTTTTTTTGTCATCAGCTTGTACCCAAAGAGTTTTATTGGCTCCTTGTGTTGAAGGATTTCATATGAGAGGTGGTTGGAGTTTGTTGGTATGATGCAGTGCAAGATGAGCGTCTACACCAGACCAGAATTCCAACAACTGGCCAAGGAATTACTGAATAATTGATCAATGACCTTATCAGCCCCCCCATAGACATGTTATGGTAATGTGTTATATTATATGTACACAGATGTATATATTTACATGTTAATTTAGCATAAATAACTATAAATAAAACAACAGTGTAAGTTTAAAAGGTAAACAAAGTTGCTCAGTTTTCTGAATGTTCCCTTGTGGTGAAAATTTGCTGGGTAGAAAATATTTATATTCAATGTCGGAGATCAACCACAGAAACATATGTTTTATAGATAAGTTTCATTTAAGCCTTGAATCGGAAATGTAGAAATATCACATGGTTAATGTTGCGAAATGATTAGTTAGGTTTACAGAACTACTTCATGGTTCATGTTTGAAAAACAATTTAACTGACATATAACATTAATTGTTGTGCTTCATTTTAAATTTTAATGCAATAGAAAATTGATTTCCCTCCAAATGTGACTGAGATGGGAACGTCATTTTGTCAGAGGCTTAAATCTTTGGACTTTTTTGAATTTCCAATTAAAGATGTAAGAGTGGCCTATATTTGAGACTAACTGTGGACACCAGTGAGTATGAGGCCAGTGTGTGATGCAGTGAATGAAGACACAAAGGATATTGAATATGTTCTTTAAAAACATTGTGGCTGGATCTCACACATGACCTTCACTTCACTTGAAATAATTAGTCTTCAGCCCGTACGACACACATCTTTTATCATCCCTAAATCCGCAGTAAACGCATGGTCCAGAGTAATTTAATAAGCGCTGTGTTGTAGACGTGCTCCTCCATAATAATTACTGTGTCTGTGTTCACAATAAACAGACCAATGACTCAACAATCTCCCACTGTTAAAAAAAAAAAAAAAAAAAACCTCCCCACCACAAAGAGCATGAGGGATTTATGTCTGACTTTGGCTCTTATACTGGAATTATGACACCAGCTAAGAAACAAATACAAGAACAACTATTGACCTTGAAATGGTCTTTGTTACATATGATGTTTTAACTTTTTTTTTTTATATGAGAGGCAAGGCAGCTTCGTCCTTGATAAAGTTCATGAATGCAGAAGAGGTTTAGTAATTAGCTGTGGATAGTTGTCCTTCTAATATGAACTTAATTAATTTCAGTGACATTTCCTCAATGCCATGATCTGGCCAAATGTCTGTACAATAGATGTGCCATTACTGACTGAACTGAATACATTCCTGCTCCCCACAGAATGAACCACTGCAGATTATCATTAAATTTCCGGAGCACATTCAAGCATTAACTCATTGAGTACCAGCCCTTTTATAAAACATAGAGCGTCTTGTGCCAGCGTTTTGTTTTGGGTTTTTTTGGCCATTTTGAGTCACATTTCATGATGCACAGAATATTTTGTACTATGACTCTGAAAACACTGATCAGCTCAAATGAAAGAAGAAACTCTCTATTTCATCATGGAAAAAAAGTTTGTTTTTACCTTGTTTTATCAGAGGTAGAGTAGAGGTCATTTTCACCAAAATCACCACTTTTTGTCCAGATTCTGTTTGTTTTGCTCTCTGATCGCCATCATTTCCACTTCCTGCTTTATTTGCAGGGACCATGAAGAAACTTGGTATGGAGAGCATTTCAATGTGATGAAGTTTTAGGGATTGAAATGTGACTTTGCTGATGCTTGTTCACTGCTGTGTGAGAGACTGCTCAGCAATTAGCTGTCAGGCTTTGACTCATCAAATCCTGTTACTAAAGATATTCATTCGGTGTCCGTGCCAACATTTAAATTGACTTTTTTTCTCTCTCTCTTCACTCTTTCACTGTGCTTTATTAACCCAAAGACAGGTAGAAGCTTTCCATCTAAATTTTACCCGGCACAGCTTCAAACATCACTTTCAGTTGCTCGTCAGGATGTCTGAACATTAATTCTGAACGAATGAAGTTTCAACAGCGACTGCAGAACCTGTCAGGCACTTAAGGTTCAGATCAATCCACAAGCCACTGCGTTCTGTTAACAACGGCGCTCCATCACAACAATCTCATAAAGTGATGACACGTCCCAGTCGGGGATGGTGTTTGACCATTTGCCGTTTCTCCCTTTTCACTATACGACCAAAGCGTCTTATTAATAGCGCTGTTTTCTTCTCTGAGAGGCTTTTCCAGACATTAATGGCAGCTGGATCTGAGGGCTGTTTTAAAGCAACGTGTTGACAGCACTGCAAGATAAGAAACTGTGATAGATGATGCTTGTCAGGATATGCGTTTCAAACTCCACAGTCTGCTAACAAAAAGAACAGACTCTTGTTCTTTTATCCATCCAATAAGTGATTTTATAAGCCGAGCACCACTTTTTAAATTGAGGGTGACAGAAAGGGCAGGAGGCTTGGCTTGTGTGAGTGAGCATAATTTCTATAAACATACATCTGCATATGAATCTGTAAGCAAAGAGACAAGACTTTGGCACTGAAAGTGTTCTGGTTTCAGTTTGTAGTCTGAGATTGGCCAGTCACAGTCCAGCAGGCTTTGGTTACAGGCAGGTAAACAACTCATGTGGAGAGCAATAGAGGGGGAATGACAAACAATCTGGTTTTAAATGTCATATCTCATCTCCACCTACATTCTAATATCTTAAGTTACTACTTGGACTGTAAAGCATCACTGGTGTATGGAAAAGGGAGCCCTGGCCTGGATAGCCACTATCCAGACATCCACTGGATACACCGAAACCCTAAATTATTGCTAGATGTCCCGAGATGCTAAATAAGCCAGCATACCTGCATATCATGTAGACTACACCACTGTGCAGGACCATGTTTTACCATGATGACTCATGCAAAGGTGATAAAAACAGCAGCGTCATTGTCGCGGCTGGTAACTATGCATCAGCTGGTCCTAAAAGGACTAAAAGAAATCAAATCAACGTAAATAGATGTTTGCTTAATCATATTTCAGATTCCTCTGACATACCATCAATGCATCCCCCTCTCAATGCTATTACAGTGCACTGTGCTCCAATGGCAGCTGTTGCCATTCACAGTGCAGAACAATCAGATGAGACATGTTTTTTGAAGATGAGAGGAGGGCGAGGGAAATTTAAGTTCAAGGAAAGCGTTAATGGGGCCCAGTGGCCATTTGCCGGTGCCCTGAGTGGCTTTGATCCCTCCTCTCCAAATCCAGCAGACTCCAGTCAGGGTGCTGACAAGTGTAATTTCCTGGTCGGGGTGGAGGAGGAGGTGATAGTGCTGACAGGACAAGAAAAACCACTGGGACTGGTGCTTTGAAAAGCTACGCTCCATCAATGATCACACAAGATGATTATTTGACTTCATAGAGCTTTGGGAGTGATCTACCGTCTGAAAACAGAAGTATCAGCAGGACTGCCTCTCACTCACAGTTTCAACTATTTCGTTGTATAAATAAGTTCTTGTGGATTACTTAAAAATACTTACATGATGAATACGTAAACATGACAGAGTCTGATATTATTAATACAAAACTCTAACCTGGCTATACTTGCTCTGCTGCCTTGTAAACTGATTTCTCAGAGGGCGGGCTTAACAAGGATCTATCAAATGCCTCAGTGTGCTATTGGATGAAACTTAAACCAATCAGACCACTCTTTCCTCTGATGTATGCGTAGCGACGAAAACTGGTTGATCCAAAGAACCAGTGCGTCGTTGCCTTAAACATGCCTCAGTGAGCCGTTTGAAATTCTAGATTTTCATTGGTCCCCATTTCTAGGTGAATCTGAAATCGAAGAGAACAGCATCTTGGCCAGACTGACTTGGTCGTGAAACATTGTGCAGCGTCACAGGAAGTATGGACAGGCCCAGGCTACTGACCTGCTACATGCTACATGAGCCCCATAGAAGCAACGAACACACCCAGACAGCAGATGCATGATCAGTTTTTAGTCATCTTAAAACAAAATAACTCGTCACCATCCATCTGCAGTCTTCTACAGTCAGACTAGCAAAACCCTATATTGTCTACAACTGAGGTGGCAGCTCTAATAGTGTTCAAACTGCCCAAAAATCCCATTAAAAGCCTTAAAAATGGCCTCTCCATCTCAAAATCCTGGGCTGAAAGTCCACCTCTGGACCAGTTTTAGAATATGCACAGCCAGTTTTTGCTATGCTAGTGGCCCCATCTGATTATATTCCAGGTGGATCCCACTGCACTGAATAGCAAAGAAGCACGACTCAGCATGTGTGCTTTGATAGACGTGCATGTTGCTAAGAGGAACTCCAAAGCACTGCGGTTTACTTTTTTTTTCCTCTGTGCCTCCTGTGAAGATCCCAACAGGATATATGTATCCCCGAAAGCTGTAACAAAACCTTTTCCTGATTTATTAAAGACGCTGCACAGGTGGAGTGATGGAAAATAGAAATGAATGGAAAATGTACAAAGCTAATGAGGACTCAGTGCATGGTATTGCATGTACATTCAGCACTGTAAGTCTCGCCCGATAAGCCCCTCAATCTCACCGCCAGATGTTACTCCAGGGATTTTGTAAATGCATGTTTTTTTTTTTAATCAGTAATTTGCTTTTTGAGCTTCCACTTGCTGTGTTTATGCAGAATTGCAGCTGCAGCAAATACGATTTTTCAGCCTTTAAAATGCAGACGGTAACATGATGTTTGACACACTGGTAAATGTGTTGATGGGCCTCCTCCCTTTCTTCCTTTCTGCACCAAATAACTTTCACCATTTGTGCATTAAACCAGAACTAGAGCTGTGCGATGTTACGATATACTGTATATCGTAGTGGGCGGTACAGCGGTGTAGTGGTTAGCACTGTCGCCTCACAGCAAGAAGGTACCGGGTTCGATCCCCGGGCGTGGGCCTTTCTGTGTTCTATGTGGGTTCTCTCCGGGTACTCTGGCTTCCTCCAACCATCCAAAAACATGTATGGGGATTAGGTTATTTGGCTAATTTAAATTGTCCGTAGGTGTGAATGTGAGAGTGAGTGGTTGTCTGTCTCTGTGTCCTGTGATGAACCGGAGACTTGTACAGGGTGTACCCTGCCTCTCACCCTAAGACAGTTGGGATTTACTCCGGACCCCCGCGACCCTATGAGGATAAGCGGTAGATAATGGATGATGGATGGATGGATGGATAGATATCGTAGTGCGGTATAAAAATGTCTACCGTACGATATAAGCCTCTGTTTTTTATATCGTAATTAATATGTATCATGCAAGTTCAAAACATGTTCCTTGTATGAAGCAGAGACATAATAGCATGAAGGCTAACCGCAGCAATGCTACTACTTCGTGATAGCATTTTTACATCACCAGCATGGACTTGTTTGCAGCAGCTGTAGCTCAGGAGTAAACACAGGTAAAGCAGCACGGAGGATGTCATGTTGTGCATGAATGATTTATTATCGTTTAAAACATCTTTATTACCAGCCAAAGTACAGAGTAAAAGTACAAAAGTCCAAACATAGCCGGACTTCCGCGTGCTCTCAAAGTAAGCTTTCAGAATAAAAGCATAACACTGATTATGCCACAAAGGAGACGGAGGAGCGCGCAATCCAAAGCAAAAATAATGTTACCAGTAATGTCACATTAGAAAAAAATACTATAATATATATCGTTATCGGGATAAAAACTTGGCTATATAGGGATATACAATTTTGTCCATATCGTACAGCTCTAAGCAGAACTTAATGTAGACAAGGAGGCTGATTAAAGAAAGGATGGCTCCATCAGTCTACTGGCACCTGCGATGTATCACCTGTAATTAACGTAACAATGCTTTATTGTTCAGGACTCCTCAAAAGACAAAATCCTGCTGAGGAGTCGATGTGTCCTGTAAGTGATGCAGAGCACTGTTCGCTGTGTGCGTGCAGCATAATGTGAATGGATTACTATTTGAGCTGCTCTGTGCCAAACACTGCTAGCTCTTCAGAATTACAGGCCCGTCACACCGTCACACCACTAATACATTCAAGTCGAGCGTTATTTGCAGAGTAAGCTTTATACACGGTCCTTTACAGTCAGAGCAAAGGTGGCGCCCTATTTGGTTCCATTAATAAAATCCCATATTAGTCAATCTATAGGTAAATTAACCGTAGATACAAAGACTGATGAGCATCTAAATGATTCCATTACTTCACAGGTCTCCGCATTTAATCTCCATGAAAGCTGATGGAGTTTTATTCACTCATTACGCTCAGTATAAAATACCCAAGCATGTACTGATATTGTGAATGGTCCATGTGAAATTGTTGTAAAATCCCACTTTCTCATGTTTTCACAGTCATTGAAGTATAAGAGGGGCTAGTGCGTGAAAGCCTGAGGAAAGAGCAGCAGATATTACAGCCCATAGCTGGCAGCTGATGGATCATTGACTACGTAACGCTTCTTCAGCTGATGCATACTTTCATCCTGCGTGCCATGGATTAGACCAGTAATACAACAAAAAGTACTTTTATGTAGTTAGACATCCCACTTGATGTTCTGAGTAAGAGAGGCTCGTCTGTTCCAGCTGAGTTAAACCTTTTCCCGATGACATGCCTCGTCAATAAAAACCAGTCCGAAGCAAATCACTTATAAAACCAGAAAAGCAAAAGCAGTCCAGCAGAGAGTAACAGACACACACGTTAGCTTTTCTTTTTCTCTGCATGGAAAAGGCCAACTCTCTCTACGGCTTTAGATTGACAATGATTACAGTCAGCAGCACTTGATGGAAGTTTTAACTAGTTGTCATGAGCAGCTGAAGGTCACTGTTTGAATAGCAGTACACTGTGAATCCAGTCTGCAGGGGCTTACAAAGGATGGCGCATAAATGTGCATAAAATCAGTTTATCAGAGTTAAAAGTTCATTTATTTATATAATCTTATTTACAGTCTCAAAGGACTGGCTTGTTGTAATATTCATGATGAACCTTGAATATTTAACAGATGCAGATGTACTGTCATGTGAAGCTATGGATTTATTGTATATATTTGCTGTGAATAAATTATAAAAACATATTTATTTAGATGTACTTTACTTTAATGGTTATTTTTTTCACTATTCCCCGACTTATAGAGATGTAGAAAATGTACTTCTGGCATCAACGTGCAGTCTGTAATCTGCATATTTTACCACTTCGAAGATCCACCAGTGTCACAAAATGAGCTGCAGAGATATTGGTTCTCTGTCCCATTCAATAACTTAAACTATGTGAAATCAATGGTTCAATCCTGTTTTCATCCCCTCAGAAATCCCAATAATCTGATCAGTTATTATAATTCATTTCTATTTAGCATCAGCAAAAAAAAAAAAAAAAAATCCAGCTCACACAAAACTTTGCTGCTGGGATTTTCATCACATTTCACCAATCCTGGCTTCCACACACACACTACCTGTTGCGTTCAGAATTGATTTCAGATTATATTGATTGCTCACAAAGCCCCTAGACTCGCTCACAGTTATGCATCAGATTTCTTGTTGCCCTCTGACCCAGAGCTCTCCTCGTTGTTTCAAGGCCGAGGTTCATGATCGAAGATGATCGAGCCTTTAGTCAAGGCTGCAACTCTGTCCTTTCTTTAACATCACTTTTATAAACCCACTTTTTTACATTACACATGAATACCAGCAGGAAATTACTAATCACAATAATGTCCAATGATTAAAGACTGTTGAGGCTGAGAAAGACGACATTTCCAGCCATTTTCTGTTGTATTTCCTTGAGTACCATCAGCATAATAACACGTCTCCTGCAGCCTGTGAGTAATTTGGGGGCTTCTGGGATTTGTAGGTGGAGCATAAAGAAACGGTATACGCCACAGAGATCAAAACAGGAAGTGGAGATGATCGAGATTAGAGAGTAAAAACGGACGGATTCTGGACAAAAAGTGGTGATTTTGGTGAAAGTGTCCTCTACTCTACCTCTGATAAAACAAGAATGTAACAAGGTAAAAACAAACATTTTTTTCATGATGAAATGGAGAGTCTCTTCTTTCATTTGACCTATTCAGTGTTTTCAGAGACATAGTACAAAATATTCTGTGGGTCTTGAAATATGACTAAAATTGGCCAAAAACACTGGCACAAGGCACTTTCTGTTTAATAAAGCAGCTGGCACTCAATGCGTTAACAGCATACAAACCTGGAAACAAATGTAAAAAACTACATTATTATATTTTTAAGAATTTAATTAGATCATAGGTTTTGACATTGAATCCAAGTACAACATTATCTCTATTTGTCGTGAATCCAGCTATTTTAATGTTGGTGTACTGGTGCGCAGCGTTGCCTCAACATTGTATTAAAGTGATAAATGGTTGTGTCGCTCTTTGGATGGAGTCAATCTATTAATATTAATAATTATAACACCTTCATTCCGAAAGATTTGGTTTTATCAAACAGTGACCTCACAGTAATTTGTCCCTGAGGCTTTTAAAGATATTCTAGTGCCTTTTTGTGACTCAGAGAATCAGGATGACTTTATTCTACTTTTGATAACGCAGCTTCACATTCCCATCTGTTTCTCTGTGACTGTTGACACCTCCAGGATATTACGTCTCATTTTAAGTTATTTAGGCACTCTGACTCTCCCTTGGAGCCTGCTGCAGGGTGGCTGCTGAGGATTCAAGGGCCAATCGCGCACTTCTTTTCAAACATGTTCGGCTGCAAAGACTGAATCTGGAACTGGCTTCACACAGAAGTCAGAAAAGCGATGCAGGAACAGGGCCTCCCAGGTCGCCAGCTGAAGGCTTACAACGCTGTGGATGACTCACTGCACTGCTCAAATACAGTCCAGCTTCAGCGGCTTATCATGTGAAAAGAGAACATTACAATCCTTTTTCTTCACAATGACTCAAGGCGAAAACTTTCTCCAAGTACAATCTGGTTTTCAACAGAGGGTTCAACCCTGATGGAAAAAGCAAGGGGGGATTTTTGAGATCTAAATACTAAATTATCTTGACAGGCCTTAAAAGAGGAATTAAAAGAGCCATTATGTTGCTGAACAAAAGAGAGTGGAGGTTACAAAACCTTCATTATTCTAAGTTCTTTCTTTCCGTTATCAGGTCACATGTACATCAATGGAGGAAAACATTTAATTTCAGACCATATTTCAGAGAGATTATGAGAGAAAATGCTCTGCCCTTGAAGGATTTACTCTCTCTGGACAGATTTAGGTAGACAAGGTTTAGAGGAAGACATGAGACCGTTCATGTATCAGGATAAAGAAGAGAGATGCTGGTTACTTTTTAAAGGTCATACCTGTTTTTGTTATTCTGCAGGTTGACAGCTTTGGATTCGTTTTATTTGATTCTTTTTTTGCCTTGTCAGGGGCATCTACTGACCTGGCCTGCACAATAGCACTCCCTTTAGTCAGTCTAATGAATGTCACTGTAAGTCTTCATAGCCAAAGAGATATCCTGCAGATATAGGAAGTTATCTGAAATGCCAGTGAAGCAAATGGATCGTGGTTGCACTGATCATTTTGAAGATTCAGGTGGATTGCAGCAGTCGCCAAATTCAACTCACAGCACAGCAGCTTCCCTCCGATTCACTGCGGTCGTCCTTGTTAGCATCTATAATTCAGATGGCCGCTCGCCTCGCTGCCAAAACACAGATCTTCTCTCTGGTTTCCACTTAAATTTCTTTGGAGGTGGCATCCACTGCCAAACAACCTTCACTCTTATGTGGCCAATTTCTCTCTCCCTGGAGAAAAGAAACGAGCTGAAGAACACAGTGAAGGTCAAAATAGTATCAGCAAAAGAGAGAGTAAAATAATGATTGCATTGACATGCAGCTGTGGAGCTGTGTGCTCTTTAAAGACTTCCAGGGAGGAAGTAATACAATGGCATCTCATTCAGTATTCTGCCATGACGCTTGAAGGGGAGAAACACACAAAACAAATATGAAAGTAAATCCACGCTCTCTGAGGCACCAGCGCTCACAGCTACGCCCGCTAACGTGTGCGCTAACATACAAGGAAGCTTGTACGTGGGTTAACTGTCTGTGTCACTTTGATTTTCCATTCATTGTCATTTATTCTTGCTTTTTTTAATGGCTTATTTCTGCTTGGGTGCACTTCCATTTTTCCTGCGTTTCAATTTCTCTTTTTTGATTTGCCTTTGTGACATTTTCATCTAAATAAATCTGGTATGCTTTTCTCCATCACAGACTGTCATAACAACAGAGATTCAACCTGAAGAAAAAGCACACACAGCTTCTCTAAACACCTGGTGTCCTGTAGGGAAATAATCAATTATAAATCACTGAATATTTAAACTTACCATGTGATTATAATAATAATTAATCTGTCAATTCTATTTTCATACATAAAGTATACTATAAAAGGCTGCACGATTGCATGGTAATCATGTAACAATGACATAATTAGTTTGACTGAAACTCATGTGGGGAAAACCTTCAACAAGTGATGCACTTTATTTATTTATTGATTTAATTATGTTAATTTTTGAGTCTTCCCTGATTTTACTTGAGTTTTACTTCCTTTCTTTCCATTTTCTTCTGTTTTTATGCATGAAATATTCACAAATTGTTTTAACACATTTCATACCTTGTTTTACTTTGTAATATGGGTTATGTATTATGTGGGTGATTATACTATATATTCCATTTTTTTTCTTCATCATATCAGATTTATATAATATATTTTTCTTATTTTTATTACCCCTGCGATGAGGTGGCGACTTGTCCAGGGTGTACCCTGCCTTCCGCCCTAAGACAGCTGGGATAGGCTCCAGCCCCCCACGACCCTATGAGGATAAGCGGTAGATAATGGATGAATGGATGGATGATTGTTATTACTATTATAATTAATAATAGTTTTATTATTTATTATTAATGATAAACATGATTATATTTATAATAATATTATCATAGTAATGGTAAAAATATTATAAATAATATTGATTACAATTATTATTGTTATTATTATTATTAATACAACTATTATTATATTAAAAGTAAGGTGATCAAACTGTCCCTGACGGCTCGTGGGTAAAGTTCCATATTTCAACACCAGACATGACAAAGCTGTGTGAAGATCTATTAACGATCTATTACGTACTTCTAGATTATGAGCAGCATGTGAAACACTACTTGTCGTCACCTCAGCGTTCCCTCCTGCCCACACGCTGGTGATTCAGAAAAGACGATACTTCCTGTCACGCTGCAGACAGAAAAACATCAGATCTGTGTGTGGACTCTGGGTTTCAGCTGCGACAGAAAATAGCCTGGAGTTTGTGATTTGTGAGACTTCAGTTGCAGGGAGGAGCTGAGACTTTAGGTCATGTTTGTCACAAATGTCACTCCAAATCACCGCTGCAGAGCAAAGAATCATCTGGGTATCAAAGTAGACTCGCTGATTCACTTCTTTTAACGGTTAACCTCTAACAACGACAAGCTTTAACAGGATGCTGCATTAAACACAGCAAACAATACAGCGTCAGTTTATTACATTGCTTATGGTTGAAATAAATTTAAAGCTGGTTAATATAAACACGCACTGCATGGATGCATGAATATTTCATGCTTGGCTGTGCAGAATTAGCATAAGGCTGTTTGGTTTGGCGGAGGATATCTCCACGATGAATACAAGGCTGATTTGGCAAAAGAGAAGCAACTCTGAATTCAAACAATGGAGGAGGACGGAGTGAAACGAGGACAGAGGAGGAGAGCTCCTCTTTCTACCCACAGCTCTGGATGCAGTCTGTGGGAAATAATGCACAGAGGGGAGAAAATATCATTTTGATTGTGGAGGATCTGCTTTTGTCCATTTTGAGTGTGGGGCAGAAAATGAATGACCCAAATAAGCAATGACTTATCGATCCACTTACAGCTTTTATTTGGCAAAATAACTCATGCAAAATCTTCCTTTGAAACTTGTATGCAGCCTCTGGCAACGCTGCTAGGATATAACTATAACTATAACTATAAATATAAGGGATGGACTGAACTTAAGGCTGCATTAATCGATTGTTCGGGCCTCTTTAATGGAAGCAGAACAAGATGGAAAGACAGTTGCCGTGATATTACGGTTATGGTGGATGAAAATAATAGCCTGTTTAGCATAGACCCATTGGTTTGTGGACTACTGGGTTAATATATCAAGAGAGAAGTAGGCTCATTTTCTCATAGACTTCTGTACAACAAGAGGGAAATCAAAAGAATGAAAGATTAAGGAAGTTCTGCTTCTTGCCTCCTACTGAGGGAACTATCAGTCTTTTTAGTATGCTAACACTCCACTGGGTTCACCATTTGTAATAAGACATGAGAATTGTTGCAGCAGTGATTGATATATATGCCTGTTACAGTCCAATGCTTCAAAATTCAAATGTTGATTTCTGATGTCACTTTTGGATTTAGGGACATTTTCCAAAAAAAAAAAAAAAAGACAAGTACAAACTACATCAGTTCTGCTGGCTGTAGACGATGTGTTTAAAGAGAATAATATGTGCACACAGAGGTGCAGAGCTCCACTGTTTCAACCCAAATGACCCTAAAAAGGTTGTGCACCTCTGCAGGGCAGGTGAAACAGGTGAAGCCAGCTACTGCTGCTGTGGACAAAAAAAAACACCCAGAAATATTTCTGTGAAGCAAATTTACAAACACAAAACCAAAAATAGATAAGAGCCTCCAGTTTAAAGGGAGGAAACGTGTGTGTTTTCAATAAATACCTTTTGATTGAATCAATTATTGCAGCGATCACGTTCTCAATTGACAGATGTGCTCCTGTTAATGTCGCCGTTGTTCTTATTATAAAACAGTAAAACGGTGCAACTGGTTTTGTTAAATATGTGTTAATGATGTACTAAAATGAGCTGTGAACTTTTACTACATGACATTACGCTCGAGGAAAACATAAAAATGTACGTCTGCAAGTGCAGCCATTTGCTATACTTGGAGTTAATGGGTTACGTAATTTCATACATTAAGCATGATTGTCCTTCGAAACTGCTCTAATCAATATTATTTACATAAATCACTGTGAAAGGAGTCGACCCAACATTGACAGAGGTCCACAGGTATGGAATGAGAAAAATCTGTTTGTTCCAAAAAGAGCTTCAAAAGTCCTTCAGTAATGTGTGAAGAAGAAGAACCAACTTTATTGATCATGTTACATATATTCAGGTACATACATACATGAAATTCACCTCTGCATTTTAGCCAGCCTGTAAGGGAGCACTGGGCTGTCTGCAGTAAGGAGCATCTTCAGGGTGAAGTGTCTCGCTCAAGGACACAACAACATGTAGTCCTTGAAAGATGTCCACTCTACCCACTGAGCTACAGCCAAGCAGAAATAAAGTCAAACTGCAATAAGGATGGGATATTAAAGCAAATCCATTTAAATTACCGTTTTTGCACTTGTCAGATGTCTCTGAATCATGACTGATAGAATCACTTTTTAACTCTTTGAGTGCCAAGGACGTATAT
The DNA here is from genome assembly GCA_029721515.1 of Synanceia verrucosa. Taxonomy (NCBI): domain Eukaryota; kingdom Metazoa; phylum Chordata; class Actinopteri; order Perciformes; family Synanceiidae; genus Synanceia; species Synanceia verrucosa. The sequence continues at coordinate 18,614,596 of CM056565.1, read as the reverse complement.
TCACATCCTTCAAAATAGACCGCTTGAATGCCTTAAACATATAAGTTTTTACTTTTTTTCAGCAGCGGGTCGCCTATTGCTGTCTCCCGCAGCCTGTGAGTAATTTTGGGGCTTCTGGGATTTGTAGGCGGAGCATAAAGAAACAGTATACGCCACAGAGATCAAAGCAGGAAGTGGAGATGATCGAGATTAGAGAGTAAAACAGACGGATTCTGGACAAAAAGTGGTGATTTTGGTGAAAGTGGCCTCTACCTCTGATAAAACAAGAATAGAACAAGGTAAAAACAAACGTTTTTTTCATGATGTCTCTTCTTTCATTTGGGCTATTCAGTGTTTATAGAGTACAAAATATTCTGTGGGTCTAGAAATATGACTCAAAATGGGCAAAAATGCTGGAAGAAGGCACTTTGTTTTAAAAAAAGGGCTGGCACTCAGTAAGTTAATGTTACTGTATAATACATGGACTTTGTTTCCAAATGTAGACAACATGTTGTTCTGCTTTGTGTCTGGGTCCCTGTTCTCAAGCTTCAGGTAGCTTATCAGGCCGTCCCGTTTCACACACCTCCATTATGTCTTATGGTTGTACTTTTACTTTTTTCAAAAAAAAAAAAAATAATGCGGCTTTAAGTTGTTTTTTGTAAGCTTGGTTTATTGTAGTTGATAAAGCCAAGCATGGCGTTTCATCAGCGGAGCTAAAGCAGTTATGACTGAACGCTCTGGTGATCTAACAAAATGCATTTCAATCATTCCCATTGAAGCTTATAACACAATATTTTTTTTTTTTTTGCCATCTCAGAGCTTTCTTTATTGGGTATTTGGGGAGGAGAGAGCATTTCAGGACTATTACCATCACTCAGACTAACAACAGCAGAGCCTATGCACAGCCAATTACAGTCCTATTCTCTGCTTTCACATTATGACCTCCATCCTGTTTTCTTTTGTGGATTTGGGAGGTAATTCAAGAATGCAGGAGGAAAACCAAAGCACTAAATGACCATCAAATTTCTCTATATGAGAACAAGTTCTGCCACTGGTCACAGCGATTAATCTTAAAAAAAAAAATAAAGACACCTTATTGATGATTAATATATTTACGTATCTAACAATGCTGCTTGCTCAGCGGGTGACAAATCATTATAGCTCATGAATGTGGCCAAAGGTTTGTTGTTGAAATGAAACACTCATGGTAAATTGTTAATGATTAAAATGTTCGTGAACTACTGTTTTCACAGTTTGAGGGTTCATAGTTACATTTTTAAGATATATAACTTTAAAGGATATTAGATAAAGCAGGGATCCTTGATGGTCAAGAAAACCTGGAAGGAGTGAGGAGAAAGTTTGACTAAAGCTCTAGAGGCAGAAAGCAGAAACCATTCATGCATTTGCAATTCCTCCTCCCTGGAGTTCTCAAAACACAACTTAACCTGGATAAATGCATCCCAACGGCAACACTAACGGAGCACATCAACATTAAGGCGGTAGATAAGGGAAGGACGTATGTTAGAGGGATACATGAGCCACATTTGAAGCATGTGCCTCCCCTCTGTCAGCCATGATGATGACCACCGACTGCTGAGAGCAAACCCAACGTGGTTTTCTTGATTTAATCTTCATTTATTAACAACTGACATGCTGTTTTGCATAATCAAATTGCAATTAAACTAAATAACGCTGTCAGTCAAAATTAATGCAATCACTCCACCTGTTGTCTGCTCCACAATCAGCCAATCAAATTCAAAGGGTTAATGATGATAATAGTAGTTCTTTCTGAGGCATATTAAATAGATAAACATTCAGGGCGCTAAAAACAAAGTTTCACCAGTTCATTTTAAAATCAACCACCTGAGCTGCAACCAGCATTCATTTTAATGATTAGAATGACTTCATGATTGAATCGTTTGGTCTTTTTGACATCAGAAAATAGGTCAAATTAAACTTCTATTGGGTTATTGGTTGTGGCGTCCTCTTTAAATTATCAATTAAGTGTGAAAGTGTAAAATTTCCCAGAGATTACGGTGACAAATTATTTAGTCAGAACAACTTGAACAAAAAAGTCCAAATGTAACCAAACACCCTGAGGATGCACACTTAATGTCACATCAACTCCACTTATTGGCTGCTTGTTTTCTGACCTTTTCCTCACTCCTGTGTCACAGCTTTGCTCTGTTCGCTGCCACTGCAGCTCCACCTGCTGCTGTAGCTTCACTGCCTCCACCCCTTTAACCCTCATCTAACAAGGCCTGAGCTCCTGCTGCACCTGCAGCATCCTCTTTATGAAATCTGAACAACACAAACAAATATTGTTTCTTCCAATTACGTGTATGTACACAGTGTTTTATGTAAATCAACAGAAAGGCCGACGCCTGCATCTGTTCTACTGTGTATCAAGCAGAGGGGCATTTTAATTGGGAACCCCCTTAAGAATTGAGCCATTAACAACAAACACAGTATCTGTACAAAGCAGCAGTAACATGGACAAACGAGTGAACCAAATAAAAGGTATGCATGCTCAGCAAAATCCTACCTGTGTGACTATTAATAATCTGCTCTAGATTTAACAGTTTGTTTCCTATCCACCATCAGCAGTAACAGGGTTTCTTTTCAGTAAACTGGATGAAATCTGCAGATATGTGGAAATGCTTTGCTGCATTAAGGATGCTTCCTTGTGTTATAGCTCTACTGAGACACTGATAAAGGTCACTCCATATCTCTTAGGGGTGTCCACTTCAGATATGATACCAATATTGTAGCCTTGAGTATTTGCTGATACCGATACCGATGCCATATCAGCACAAATCGTAAAAAAATATTATCAATCACTAATATTACAATTAACCCTGTGGGTTTGACAAGTTGTTAACGTTTTCCAGGGTACTTGCATCATTTTAAAAGTCAAATTTAATACTTTTAAGACCTCAACAAATATAATTTACTGTAAAACCCAAAAATGTTACAACAATTTATTTGGCAGAAAATAGTCAATTTATTGTGGGGCTTGACCAATATGAAGTTTTTGAGGCTGATGCCGAGCGACATCGATCTTTAGCAGGAAAAAAAATCTGATAACCGACTAATGTCTGATAATATTTTTATGAAATTTCTATTCAGCACTTTCACACTTGCAACAATGACATAAATTGAAGACATAACACTTAACTTGGTTCCACAACTTTGATTTCATAACTTTCAAGAACAAAGAAGTGAACTTTATGAACAAAATAATGTGCAAAATTGCAGAAATTCTTTGAATAAAGTGTTTTCCAATTGTCATTAAACGCACCATCTGAAAAAGTAATACCCACAGCTCATTCACGGTAAATTTAAGACAATTTAAGACCTTAATTACCCGGATTTTAATTTAAGACATTTTAAGCCTGTTCTCAGGTCTGACAAGGTATCTATGTAAAAACACCATCACATATTTGTTTCAATTAAAAAAGTTTAAAGTTTAACTAAGAGATCAATCAAAAAAGTAAAAGTTTGTGATTTGCACATAAAAAGTCACATATTATCCATCTCTGGTGTGCCACACATCAAATATCAAATAAGACTGGATATCCACAGAGAAAACTGGTGAAAGTCACCCAGCTGGTCCCATGTAGGCGTTAGTGGACGTCTCTGCACAGAGCAGCTCCGTCTAGCAATCTGTAAAATTACTCCTGGGCTTTGTGCTCTCATCTGCACAGTTAAGCCCGAGTGCTGCTATGGCAGCTTAATCTTGATACAGTCAGTCTCTCTGACCTCTTTCTTTCAGCCGTCCTCCTGCTAAGGCTCCACACTTCCAGGGAGATGTGTCACACTAGGATAAAGAGACAGCTGCTATACATTTCTCAGGGACGTGGATATCAGATTGTCAGGCGACCCTGCGCGGCGCTCTCTGACATCAGAAGGCAGAGGTTACTGTCAGTGTCAACGACGCCCTGTGGATGATCCCTGCACTGTTCAGCCATGAATACCACGAGCTCCTGAAATTACCACAGTTTCTCTGTTTTTGCTCTGAGTCGACGATGACTGCCATCATGGATAGCTTTGACAAAGTTATTAGAATAATTAAAGTTCTCATTTGGTGACAAGTCATATTTTAATGTATTTTAAAGTATAAAGCAGGTTTAAGTGCTGCATAAATACTAGGCTAAACACTGACCTCTCAAACTGTGTATCCCAGGTCCAGGAATAATGTGTTGTGTTGTACATCAAAATATTGCAAACTAGCCCCAAACTTTAGAACTAAAAAAACAACAGATTGATGATTCATGCATTTGTTTTTGCCAAAAAAATCTCAGCTTCAGCTTGAACAAAATGCTGCTGCCAACAGGAAACCATCGCTAAGCAACAGCTGGCCTGTCAGCCCTCAAAAAGGCTTCCAGGTCGTGCCAGATGTGACTTTAAGATGTTTATGTTCCAGGAGCACACCTGATCTCCATGGTGACCAAGCCTGTGCCAACATCCCCACACTGAATTTGGCATCCATGATCCCCATGACAACATCAGAAATGACAGGGATGAAAGTGGTGCTGCTGGATCCAGATGTTTTTAGAACACGATGTGACACATGTTCAGCTAACTTGAATTCCTCACCCATTATTTTGATGTTGAGCAGCACGCCTGCTAGCTGGCTGACCTGCTAGTACATATGCTACATGCTAAAGCTAGTTATACAGTGGGCGGCAAAAGCACAACTTCTCAGACTACAGTCTGGTGTAATTTCAGATAATCACATTTGAATGTGAACATGAAATCAGAGACTGACTGAGTTTTTTCCAGACACATCATGGACCTCTGTTATTCCCATGCAATGAACAAACACCAAATAAAATGACTTGTACTCACCTGATCCAGGTATGAAGAGGAGGACAGCAGCATGAGGCAGGAAAGAAAAGAAGAAAAGACATCATTAGCGATGTGTGCAACAATAAGAGAGCGATTAACATCAATATGAATGAGTAACAATGTAAAGGTTAACACATCGAGTTCACTGCATAATTAATTACAACAATACGTGTCTGTATACACAAGTTCGAATGGATCAATGTTTAAATTTTAATTAGTTAGCAAACAAAACATTCGGGTCCACATTAACACCCAGTGTGACACATCTCAGCTGAGATTTATGACAGAGAATTTTTTTTTAAGTTTGGACTGGTTAAAGGGGAAATGCCGTTTTTTTTTTGTTTTTTTTTTTGCTGCCATTTACTCACCCATTTCACTTCATCTGGAGTCATTTGGAGTATTCCCGACGATCTTTGTTATGGCAACATCCATTGGGCTACACTATTACTATTCTCATTTGAGTCTGTAGTTGTCCGTAACTTGAGAAAATTCAATCTGTAAGCTGACTCTACTTCCTGTGTATTCTTATTCTTCTTTGGTTTTAATGGCAGTTGGCAACTAAGTGGTGCATTACCGCCACCTACTGAAGTGGAGTGTGGGCAGGATTGGCAAAATTGGAAAAAAAAAATACTAAAACAATGCATGTATGCGTATGTGACAACATCACAAATAAGTGTTTTAGTTCAGGCACTGTGAAGGACACATAGGTGGGCACTAGGGGTCCTTTGTAAACTATGATACACAGGAAGTAGAATCTGTTTACAGATTCAATTTTCTCAAGTTACAGACAACTCCGTACTCAAATGAGAATAGTAATAGTGTAGCCCATCTTATTAAACATCTCTTATTTGAGAAATGATCACGTTTGTGTCATTTACTGGCTGCATTTTGGAGCCCTGTTCACTCCCGTTAAATGGATATCGCCAAAACAAAGTTTGTCTGAAATACTCCACATGATTCCGAAGTGAAATGGGTGCATAAATGGCAGTATTTTATCCCAGAAACAAGGTCCAATTCCCCTTTAAACAGGCAGGTAAACATCTGTCTAACTGCCTGATGCACATTTACAGCTATGAATGTTTCTATTCACATGTCAGTTATTAAAGTAAGGAACATTAGTGACTTAAGGCTTGAATTAAATTAGTTTATGTAATGGTTAATGACCGAAGGCCTATTTATATCCAGTCAGAACCTGAAAGAGTCATATCATGAATGACATTTTATTCTATTTTAGACCTGTTACTGGCTGTTCAAATGGCCCAAGGTTCATTTCGAGGACATATTCTGCTAACTTCGACAACATAAATCATATTGTCGAGCACCACAGAGTCTGGAGAACTTTCTCCAGACAACACGTTTGCGGAAAGCAAAAAAAAAAAACTTTAATCAAGTGAGCAAGCTCAGGTTGTAAGGATGTCAGACATCTGTTGGCATACATTATCTCAATTCCTGTGTCGACAACTCGTGGGTAAAAAGGTCAGCGGTGGGAAAAGGAGGCGTCAGTGTCATAATGGTGATAGAGTGGGCCAGCACAAAGTTCAGGTTCACCTGGACTGGGAATCTTTATGCCCTTATTGACAAAAGGTCAAGGTAACTAACGATCTGTGGGAAAAGGTTACAGCTGTCTGATGAATACACCTCATGCCATTTACATACCCCGCCATCATGCATAACAACCGGCTGTTAAACAAGCGGACGCATGCCACTCATATATTAGCGCATGCTAAATGTTTCCTGTAAAGTGGGAATAATGTAAAATACAAGTTAGATGCAGCTCATGCAGAGCATACACTCACTTAGCGAGCCAAATCACACAAAACACTCTTTGCATTTTATTTAGTAAACAGCTGCTGCAACATGTTCTCTGCTTAAATATTAACTATGCCAGATATCTGATGTTTGTGGAGCAGACCACATTAATATGTCTTGCCTGTGGTCAGGTTTCACTTTAAAGTTTAATGCTATAGCTAAGCTTTGAAATCAGAGTCTCCAGCGAAGCAGAGGGCGGGGTGAGACGCCGGCGCCCACTGAAGGAAATAGATCAGACTTTGGAAAGCGAGGCCACGGTTTGTTGACAGTATAAACCACAGCGTCCATCCCTTCACACAGCAGTGAACTGCAGGTCTTTTTCAAGCTTTCAGGTGCAGCTTCTGAATATTCTCAATCGGCGTAACTTGATAATATGCAGTGAAGCTTATGACGTCTGAATGCCGCTATTCAGAAGTCGGCTCTTCTCCGGAAAGTGAGGATCAGGCCAGTGTTATGCAAGCTTTTCATCTCCCACATACAGTAAATAGACCTAGAGGTATTCAGCTGGAAACCTGCTCCCTCTGGATTTGTCGCTGAATGTTTCCCACATTTTTCCCCTGGCTAAATGAATAGAAGACATTTCATTTGTTTGGCTCATGGACGATAATAGTTTTATTTTCGATGAATACAAAGAGCTCTGTTGCCATAAATCTAATTATGCATTCAGAGACTAAACCTTCACACTGACTGTGCAATCTTTTTGTGATTGGCTGGAAGGATACATCTCGACTTTCTAACACAACCTCATCAGTCATAAAATGCCATAGAGCAGCTCGCTCATTCACCGTGATCAGAAAGCACCAGGCAGTCCATGGCTCTTCTTTATCTTTACTTTATTATCTCTCCTAGTGTCTAATTTACAGAACAGAGCTTGGAAAATTACAGTCTAAATTGACTATATCAGTAGCAGGCATGTTCTTTCACATTAACTGTGTTCTGTATACAATTCACACATTGCTAACCATCCCAGTTACCTTTGCCACCTGTTATACCCAGAGAGCCACCACCTCTGAACAGTGACGCAAAACCTGAACATAAAGCTTCAACCTCTCTCTCAGCCAGCAGGGGGCGACTCCTCTGGTTCTAGATCAGTCTAACAGAAAAATGATCCTACTTCTCTCTTGATTTATTCCCTCAGTAAACATTGTAAACATGAGTTTATGGTCTCAGTCTCTAGTTTCAAGTCTTCTTCAATACAGCATGATGTTCATTTAGTAAATTATGGTCCCATTTAGAGTCAAACAGACCATGAAGCAGAGGATGATTTAGGACACGGCTACCTGCTTTAAGTGTTTGTACATCATTTAAAATCCAACGCTTCGGTGCCATAGATGTGTATATATACGTCAAATTGGATTTTTGGCTAGTACAAAGAGGGTGCACTTACACAGCCTGTGAGTAATTTTGGGGCTTCTGGGATTTGTAGTCAAGACATAAAGAGACGGTATACGCCACAGAGATCAAAGCAGGAAGTGGAAACGATCGAGATCAGAGAGCAAAACAGAATCTGGATAAAAAGTGGTGATTTTGGTGAAAGTGGCCTCTACTCTACCTCTGATAAAACAAGAATGGAACAAGATAAAAACAAACATTTCTTTCATGATGAAACAGAGAGTCTCTTCTTTCATTTGAGCTATTCAGTGTTTTCAGAGACATAGTACAAAATATTCTGTGGGTCTAGAAAGATAACTCAAAATGGGCAAAAACGCTGGCACAAGGCACCTTCGATTTTATAAAAGGGTGGGCACTCAGTGAGTTAATTTCTACTTAAGTCTTGTGTCACTTCCTGTTGCCAAGAGGGCAACAGCCATTCCACAAACCAATGGGAGAAATCACCATGACAACTGGTTATCTGCTTTCTGAAGGTGAAAAGTATCATGTCAGGTTAGGGTTAAAATATTCAAATATTAAAACGACATCTACTGCATTATGCGAACTGTACAGGACATATTGGACCATATTAGTGACAAAAAGGAAGGATATCTCTGCATCTGCTACATCAATTTGACTTGAATCTTTTGTTTTGTTACCTAACTGTTAATTTTTGGTGGTGACAGGATCCGATTCGATGGCACCAGCAAAAATGAATCAGTTTTAAGTTAGGCCACTTCCAGCCAATCCTGAAAATTTCTTCAAAATCATCCATAACTTTTTGAGTTACTTTGCAAACCAACCAACAAACAAACAAACAAACAAACAAGTCCTGGTGAAAACTTAACCTCCTTGGCAGCGGGGGTAATTTTAAATTGAAAAAAAGTCACCGCCGCCTCGGCGCGGAGGTCTGCGCTCTCTAAGTGCTTTTCTAGTTAAATATGTATCTCTTGTGAGTGCAATAGTAAATTGCTGAAATGCCCCTTTAATCCTCTAACAGTAGATTGTGCACATTACAGCTTGTATTAACCCTTTCCTGTTGTTTTCATTTGTCACCTTATTGTTTGGTTTAATAATATAATTCAAATATCTACAAAATCTCTTCAGTCGCTTGATGGTATTTTTTTTTTTGTTTTTTTTTTTTTAAACAGGAAAAGCACTTCATGCAGCATTTAAACCTATTGATCGTAGCATTGCTGCTGGGCTTGGACTTCTAATGATCAACTTTGCACAAATTCATGCAAAGTCCTGGTTTAAACAATATGGCAGCTACAAAACCACTATTAATAATGACAAACATGGTATTTAGAGAAGAACATTCCTTGGGTATCTCATCTCAGTAAACAATCCACTCCCTCCATTTCCTCCCTCAATCATATGCCAGAAGCAAACAACACAGGGTCATGTCTATTACTGGAGAAAGAAAGTGCTGTTCTCAGTCAAACGTGTTGCCTTGTCCAAAACAAGTGATCGCTCAATGTAAGTGCAGTTTGGACGTGAACAAAGGGAACACATTGACATGCAAGCAGCCTATAAAACAAGCCCAGCAATGGAGAGGAGAGACGGAGTAGCTTTGGAGTGTAAACCGATGTGTTTTTCTAACCATTACTGAGGAGAAAAACCCCCATCATGTGTGCATCTAAAACTTTAATAAGCCATCAGCCAGAGTTAATACTACGCCACACATGCGGTGCTGTGAGCTCTTGAGATAAACCCTGCAACTGTTATCTCGGTGAAGAGCCGGGTCACACGGAGAGCTTAGTGTATGTTCAGGAACCGGTCCAGTTTTTAATGAGGGTAAAAGGACACGGCTCTCATCTTTATTTCATGGCAGCGCGTGCATCTGTGCAGTCCTCGGCAAAAGAGGAAAAAAAGGAACGAAATTTTGGTGATAAACAAGGCCTATCTAGGGGAGGCCTTACAGCAGAAAGCAAGCCTATATCGGGCACTGTTGCATGGCAGATAATAAGAGCTGGCGGCCCTGGAGAGGAGGGGGTGTTTGCTGCAGACTGGAGGTAGAATCTGCTCCATGGGAAAGAGACGCTGCTGCTGCTGCTGCCATCAACGTCCAGTGAGGTCCCTTCATTAGCCTCTGTGTCCTCTGTTTTCTCTTCATGCCTCTCTCTGTGTCCTGTTCACCCTCCACAGAGTGATGGGGAGGGCTCTCTGAATAGCAATAACCCAGCCCAGCTTCAATCCATCTTCTACTTCATTAAGGGGGCAGCAGCGTTATTGCTGGGCTGTAATGATCCCACAGATCTCCCTCCCATAGGCTCAGTTTCTTCAGCTTTCGGAGATGTCATAAAAGAGAACACATGAGTTGTGCCGGAAATGTATGTGAATTATTAATTCTTCAGTCCCTGGAGGAAGTTTGTGTGTGTGTGTGTGTGTGTGTGTGTGTGTGTGTGTGTGTGGGTGGGTGAGTGGGTGTGCATGTGTATATGCACAAGGGCATGCACACACATCCTGGCTCTATACTTCATACAGGTTGATTCAAAATTTATGTTGCTAGCTCCTTTGGCACCGGAGAGTTATTGCAAAAAGAGTCAAATGAAAGGCTGCAGTAATAGTAATGCAGTTCAGATATATGGCCACTGCTTCTCATTCACATCTCTGGATGGTAATGCAAAAGAGACGATGCTTTATGCAGACTAATCCTGCAGAAATGCCTCAGCAGAAACTGGAGAAATGAAAGAACAAGATAGGGTTCAGGGCTCTTGTGTAAGCAGACGACAGCAGACTCATATACTCAAAACCATTTTTATGTTTGTTATAAAAAAAAAAAACACAAGCTAGGAATATCCCTCTAAGAAGCCATTGGCAGGAATGTGGAGGGTTTTAATTATTTCACCTGTTTTCTCTTGAATTCAGACATCTAAAGGTGCTGTATGTTTTCATTTTTAAATATCGAACTATAAACACATTAATAGAAACACATCTGCATATGTAGCAGCCCGTAGCCCAGGCCAGCGGTATTATTATTATTATATGTGGTGTGATCTTTGCCTTTTACTAAAGCGCATCATTAGTACCTTTAAAGGTATTCATGCTGCTGACAGAAAGTTTACTTCTGTGCAAATATGGAGACTGTAACATCACAAAGAGGCCTCAAATGCCACAATAAGTAATAATAATAATAACGATAATAACAATAATTCACTGATGTCAGAATGCTGCTAAAAGCTCCTTTATGACAGCCTTCATGCTGTGGAATTTGCACATGATCATATTCTTTTGTCGGTGTGCCACTTACCTTTAAAGAAAATATGTATATTTCAGCATTTAATGCTCACATAATTGACCTACATCACAGCATTTACCACTAAAGGCACTATTTTTACCTGACAAAGCATTTGCAATGCCAACCACGTTGATGCCCACTGATGACGTAAACGATAATTTAAATTTGGTGTCAACAAATGAAATCACTACGATCACAGTTTTAGTTGTGCGTTCATGTAGTGCCAACCATTTTCTTTCAGTATTCTGGAGAGCGAGGTCAGATCACATTGATTTATATATTATTCCCTGGTTATTGCTGTAGAAATATTTGCTGTCAATGATGAAAATAAGTAACGTGATAAAAAATAACCTCCGTCTGTCATTTAGAGGTCGGATGGATGGATGTGAGTGCTGCTGACTCACTTCAACGGATTCTTTAAATCATAGCCATGTAGTTTTTGTAGCCTATTTGTAAATGTTTAACAGGGGGAGGGACCTAGTTTATTGAATTCACCCACAACTAATGAACCGCCCAGTGAGCGACTACTTCAGCACCATGGACAGCACCAGGCGTTTATCACTACAGCAGCACAGACGACTGATATTTCAGAGACATGGTCAGTAGAGCTGCAACAATTATTTAATAAGGTGACGACTGGTAAATCAATCACCAGCTATGATAATAATCAATTAATCAGTTTGAGTATCTTTGAGTTTTGTACAAAACAAGACATTTGAGGATGTCATATTAGGCTTTGGGGAACACTGATTCACGTTTCACCATTTTCTGCCTTTTTATGGACCATCTTTTAGATGCAGCACGATTGGCACACTTAATTGATACTGCCATGGCTTTGCAAAAAACCTTGGTGTAATCAAAGACAGTGACCTTAAGCTTGACAAACAAAAGATCAACAGTAAAAACAAGCTTTTTTTCAGTTACGGTTAAAAGCTCCCAAAAAAGATTTTGAAAGGGCTATTCATTGTTTTATTACTGGATTTTATTTATTGGACTACTGTAACTCTGTTCATTGGTCTTACCTAGTCAATGTGTGTGTGTGTGTGTGTGTGTGTGTGTGTGCATTCTTTGCCTTTTAATTGTATTTTTTGCCATTTAATATTGTGTTTATTTCATTTCATTGCTGTTTTAATTCAAAGTGTATGGATGATTATATTGTACCCTGTACAGCAGGTGCGTATATATGTCATATATATGTCAGAGCTGTGGTCAGTTTAGTTGTATGGTAACAAAACTGCAAAAGGGACATTTTGGATGGACATGACTTGACCTTATTTATCACTTAAGTTTGAGGATTTTTCAAAAAGTCAGTATAGAAACAGCTGCTGTTGCCCAAACAGCTGAAGTCAATGTTAAAATCCATGATACTGTGTTTGTTTAAATATGACTGACAGCATTACATTATTCATGTGGCTAGTTGTGCTTGTTCAGAGCAACAATGAGCTATGAGTTTATGCACCTTTCACCATGAGTCTGCTCTGTAACACTCCTGTGAGTCCACAACCTTTCTGACTGCCTCAAAGTTCAAGATTGCCACAACCAAAGAGTAAGGAGAGTGGTTAAAAACTGTGTAAGGTTCACACTGATAGAGTGTTTGTTTAGAGGCCTGAATGCAGCCATTATTCATAAGCATTGGCAATCCAATCAATTACCCAACAGGGAGAGGTGAAACAAAATCCATGAACTCTTGAGTCAATGAAGTCAATGAACTCTGACCTTTTCACCAACCACCCACGCTAATCAGACAGCTGCACTGACATCGACATACAGAGAATCGGCACAAGGGAGTAGCACAGTCTGGACGCCCAAACTGGTCGAAAGCCTCCCGAAGTCCCACACAGATTAGAGAAACGAGGCCAGCAAAGAAGGAAGGGCTGGGTGGGCTGAGGGGGAGTTTGGACACATCACTTATCTGCTACTGATGGCGTGTTCACCTCCGCCAAATAGATCTGTCAGACTGGAGCTCCTCAAGGCTCCTGAGGGGAAACTCAATAAAAAAGGCATCGCCCAGTTCCTCTGGCCAAAGTAAACAGGCGCTGAGCGTGACATTATTGATAGTCTATAAACAAACACCGCTGTTGCTTCTCAGTGTCAGTTACTGCTGTCAGGGCAGTCAGTGCAACTGTCACTTCCTGCCACTGATCTGGAATATTTCCCTTGTATCAGGAAGGAAATGAAGCTCGCAAAAACAACACGCAGCCAAGTGGAGGTAGAAATTCACATTCATGAACGGTGAGCTGACCCCAAACGCCTTTTAAGCATCCAACTTCTTTTCTTTCACCTCAGCATTTAATGCCATGCATTAAACTCACCAAAGCGAGTACACAACCTTTGCTTGCACATATTAATCATGATCTTTTGCTGTTCGGGCTCAGGGTGGTTAAACACAACACACTGCATCGTGTTTTCAAAGCAAGGAGGGTTTAAAACGAGCTGGTTCAGCAGTGAGTTAGTTTGAGATCAGAAAGCTGTTCAGAAAAAAAAAAAGAAATCTGTAGTGGGGTTGCACTTTTTGGTGATTGGACATCCTCTGAATGATCAAGGTTTCTGTTTTTTTGATTATTCAGAGGCTCATTTTATCAGAGAGGTCATGTTTCAGAAGGTCTCACTACACCATTCACACATGAATAGAATCGGGCTCATTGAACGGCGCTGGTGCTTTTAAAAACGGCCTCTAAATAATTGTAAAATGATGTGACTGATATGCTATGACCTCCCTATTCACTGGATCTTAACAAACATGAATAGCAACACAGTAAACTGCAGGAGATCATTATTGCTCCACCACTGTCTTTTGAGACCTTCGCACCTTCCTTTGACAATTTATGTTGCTCTTTTCCTTTTTTTTGTGTTCAATAGGAGTCAATCAATCAAACAAACGTGTAAAGATGGAAAAGAGGCAGCAGAAAGCCTGGTTATGACAAGAACTACCATTGAGCAGAAGCGCCGTCATAAAGTGTTTGAGACTTGTTGGGCAGTAACACCGGTAATTTTGACAGTAACGAACACTCTAATGTGTTACTTTTTAAATAAATAAACATAGTTACTGCTACAAAATGCTGCGTTTGTCCGTTACATGTCATTGCAGCAGCACTGGGAGACCAGGCTTTGTGTGTTTAGACTAATGGTGCGTTCAAGTTGATCACAAATGTCAGAATTTCTAAGCTCCAAGACAGAATTTAAATCAAAACCCCCTTGAGGTCGGATCTCCAACTCAGAAAGTCGGTTTAATCTCACCAACCCTGACAAAGAATTCCTGCTGTCTGCTACTGACGTAAACAGTAGCTACACGTTTGTGCTGGGAGCATTGAACTTTGGGGTTACGTTGATCTGAGCTCCGACTTCTATGAACACTTTTTGGTTTAGGTAATCAATAATGTCTGTGAATGTCTTATCATAATACAACAGAAAAGAAAGCATCAGGTCTTAAGTCCAAGATCAGATTATCTCGTCTTCTCTTCTCAGTGTCCATTCATTCTTACTGATAGCTAATAAACCACCGCTTGTTGTTTCTGAACTAATCAAATGGAGCTTTCCCTTTAGTATGTTTAGACATTTCACCTATAAACTCTTCTCCTACCACAACTTTCTTTTATTACACCTGCACTAACTTGCACTTGTTTTTTTAGGGAAGGAATTATTCACATAACAAATTGGACCATAGTTGCTCACTGTGGCTGTTTCTTCTTTTTACTATTCCTCCCCCTGATATTTAACAGCTGATTAAACTTTGACACAAAAAGTGTCATTAAAGTCTAAAAAATATTTTCATGTTTGGTTGTTTGGCTGTGTTGAATTAGTTCCTAGCCAGAGGTTGTTCAACAGTTTTATAAAGATGCACTGAAAACAAACAACTGTTATTATCATTTTTATTTTTTTAACCTATAGTAGGATGATAATGTGTGGATTCAGACCTTCCCTGAGCGCTGACACAGTGCTGCTGAGATACTGCAGGTCTGACTAGTCTTCTTATGACGTTTGTTGCCTTAAATCCGTGTACTCCAGTTTATTTTGGGTCTAATCTGAGAAGTTTCTCCTGATACAAGCTTGCCCTATCCTGAGAGCACCGGACTGGCCTGATATTCCTTGTGAAATGGTTTAAGCATGTTAAACCTCTTCCCTCACTGACTTAGCAGTGTTGCGACTACTGCTGCACTTGCAATCCTTCACAATAAAGTCCTTTGCATTGAGTGAGTGAGACTTGCTATTACTTATTTTCCCTAATATTTTCACGCTGCGGGTCAGCAGGGCTGCTGTGTTTATGAGCAGGTCAGTATCGGCTCTCAGTGGGAAACTCAGCATCCACTGCTTATCTTGGGAGGACTGCTTGATCGATGAATGGTGCATAAACTCATCTCTCTGCAGCGCCGGTCCTACTGCTTCGGTCTACAGACACAATCGGGGAATAGTGCCTGGCAAATCAATTCACCAGTTTAGCAAACAGGCTGACAGAGTGGTGCAGTGGTATTGTCCCAAGGTAAGACGAGGCAAAGAGCCACCTGTGATAGACATTTACAGCCATGTGTTCACCTTTGAAATGCATAGCAGTGGAAAAATAAAGGTTATGAAACTATTAATAATGATACTGAGAAAGAAGCACAGACTCCTGGGCAATGTCTGTCACTTGTTCTGCATGAAACCTGTTGAAACAACACATCCTCGTCCTGATTCAGCCTCACTATGTGAGAGCAACTCTCTTTTATTTAAAACATCAGGCCAACCTTAAATGTTGCAAACAAATAATACACAGATAAATGAACTAATTGTTATTTATTATTAAATATTAAATGCACCAGCAACCTGGCAAAGAAAAACACCGGAAATTACAATTCAAGTATGAACTTATACAATGCAGGAACGAATTACTTAAGGAGGAATTAAAATGTCCAGCCTATAATGAATATAAGGCTGGGTACCGAACTTTGATAGTAACATCGACCAAAAAGCTCCGATCCGATCGGGTATCAAAAAAATGAATCATTTTTTGGTGCCAAATTCTGAAGCCCAATGTGTCTGTATGTTTAGACTCATGATGCATTCTGGTTGTACACAACTGTCAGAATTTCCAAACTCCAAGTCAGAATTTATATCAGAACATCTCACAAAGTCAGATCTCCAATTTGGAAAGTCGACTTAACCTAACCGACCCGACATAGAATTCATGCTATCTGCTACTGTCGTAAACAGTAGCTACATGTTTTGTTGTACGTCTGTAAGGCTGGAAGAGCTGGGAGCACGAAACTTTGAGGTTACGTTGATCTGAGCTCAAAGTTCTGAGTTCCAGTGAACACAGCATAAGACAAACTCTCACTCCTCAGGGTCCTAAAGAGGAACTGGTGGCACCCTATGCTGTGCTATGCCCATCATCAGACCATTGTCTACAATGATAAAGCCTGATGATGACCATGATTAAAGCCCAAATTACACAAAAAACTGAAGGCTTACTTTGAGAGCGACTGGAAGTCCAGCTATGTTTGTGCTGTACTTTTACTGTGCAGTTTGGCTGCTAATAAAGATGTGTTTTGAGTGCTAATAACTTGCAGGAATAACAGGAATCATTCACACACAACACAACATCCTCCAAGCTGCTTTACCTCTGTTTACTCCCGAGCTACAACTTTTTTTTTTTTTTACATCCAAACTGCAACTGGCGCAAACCCGTCCCTATGGGTGACATAAAAATGCTAGCACAAAGCCGTAGCAGTGCTGCAGTGACAGTAGCCTTCATACCATCATGTCTCTGCTTCCTACAATGAGCACGCTCTGAACTCTGGTGATACATTTGGATTATCCAGCGGTCATTCTGTTGTTGAGATGTGATTTACACGGCATATCTAAACCACAACCACAGTGATGTAACTTAACGTTCGCAACAAAGCAAACCAAGTAGCCTACACGTTAAAATTTCAATATAAACAACAGATTTATATCATATAGTAAACACTTTTATACCAAACTACGATATATGTCGTAATATCACACAGCTCTACCATGGCTAAACATAGAATTGACCAATGAATGAATAGATGTTGGTTTGACACCAGTACCCGATCCAGCTACTTGGTTCAGTATATCAGTATCCCAGCATCTTTAGTTTTTGAGGTTTTCCTTTAAGATGATTAGTAAAATGTTTGTGCTGCTCTAATGTCTTCTTTCACTGACAAAATTTGCACAAAAAAAAACTTTTCTGCCAGGAATGAAAAAAGGAATGAAAGTCATGTTAATATAGTAAATATTTATAATTCATACTCCAAGATCATCACATTGTTTTGCTGGTCTTGTACTGTTTGTTCACATTTAAAGGCAGCACACACATAACTCACTGTTTTTTGCTGTCACAACCTTTGTCAAACTTGATGAATTCTGTACAACGCAGACCAATGGGAGAAGCCGTAGCCTAGTAACAAGCGAACAAAACATAGTTTCCACTAAATATTTCATTGAGGCGTCAACGTGGGAACCGTGAGGTTATCTGAATAAAATGCATCCCCTCCGGCCATCCACAAAGAAGTATTCTCTGTGGCCAGGCTTTCATTAAAACCAAGCCTGCAAAACATGGTGATAATTTCAGGTGTTTTTATACTTTACAAAGCTTTTTTTTTCGATAGTTAATGATCCACGGACGACCAAGAAATCCTGAGTGTAATGAACAGCTAACCCTATGTGACAAACACAGGGATGTAATTTAATGTAAATCCCGTTTCAAATGTTTTATCTCTTAGTTTGTGCCAGACGGGCTGAAAAAATAGATAACTGCATCACTGGAGTGTTATTAATTTATAATTCTGTTATTCATTAGTGGGGGAAAACGAGAGTGCACTCTGTCCCACTTCCACTCAATTTAGCAAGAAGTCTTCCTGAACTGCCAGCACCACACGTTTCCTTCCCTGCGAGTACAATGCCAGTTGCTCTTCCACCTAAAACGAGACAGAAATGACTTTTCTCAGACAGAAACTGAAATGTCCTCTGCAGGCAGTAGGACGTTAGATGACAGTTTTTTTCTGTCCACAGATTGCTTAAAACCTGCACGTCTGTGAGCGTCTGCTCATTTCCATCTTATCTATCCACTCTCAAGAATAGATTTGAATTGTCTGTCTTTTTTTGTTTATTTTGATTGATCTTCATTCACAGTGCCATGGTAACAAGGTCCAGGCGCTGCTGAACCAAACAATACCAACAAAATGCCCAGTCCAAAATGTAATGACACACATGAATGCCAATACCAACTAATTCATTTGGGTTTACTCAGTAAAACACAGGGTTGAAGATAACAGTTTTCATTATGCATTACACAATGACTAATTGTGATTTGAACTGCAGCAGGAGGAGGTGTTATTCCAAGCCGAGGTTGAAAATCCTGCATGTAATGGCTTTTGCCAAAATAAGCCAAAAAAACACAGACGGCATACTTAACCTTGGGTACTTGTTTGACTGCTTTCTCCATTCTCTGCTTCCCCTGGGAATTGAACTCAATCTGATGAGGAAAACTGATTGATGAGAAACATGACGCACCATGTGGGAGCCTCTATCAGAGTTTTCCTCAGATCTGCATGAGGATGAGGGGTCTGATAGAGCCTCCTAAAACCACCAGCAACTGAGGAAACTCAACCAGGAGCTAAAAGCTGTTGTTTTAGAATAGAATAGAATAGGATAGAATAGAAAAGAATATTTTTTTTATATATATATATATATATATATATATATATATATATATATATCCCCCACTGGGGGAAATTCAACCTTCACATCAGCGCAAACAAATTACAGTAATTAAAAAAAAAAAAAAAAAACAAGGACATAATAGAATGGGTAGTAATAATAGAGTAAACATGTACATTATGTACTAAATAAAGGAGGGAAATATATTTTTAATTGCAAATGAAATGTTTGTTAAAAACAATTATTAGATGAATAAAATGTATTTTTACTATTTGTTATGTAGATGTGACCTCTAGACATAATATAAAATAACTGTGCAAATATATTTTTGTGCAAAAAGGGTAGCGACAGCGTTGTAGCAATTAACACACAAAATAAAAACAAATAATCTTCTTTTTTTTTGCAGAATGTACGCTGCGGAGGAGATGAGGAAATGTCGGAGCACTAGTACGAACAGTGATTTTATTTCTGCCTGAGTACTAAAACACAGTGAAACTAATGGATGAAGGCTCTGATGATCACTGAGAAACAACATGTAATTTACTTTGAGTGTAGTCAAACAAAGAGACATACTCTTCCCCCATCCAAAAACGATCCTCACTTGATACTGGAGTACTTCTTTGCACTATGTGTGTGTGTGTGTGTGTGTGCAAACCCCGTCTGCACTTTTGGAAAGTACCACCCCAGGAGCATGGTCTTTTTGGGGGGTAGAACATCCCCAGACCCTGGACTCTGGATCCTGAAAACAAAAAGAAGGCTCCTGGTCTATGGGGTCAAAAAGGGAGTTGTGGTCAAGTTTTGGGAGCCTCACTACTTAGTTTTTAACTTCAATGATTATTGCCAGAAATGTCCACCCCTCGTATTGATTTCAGTGGCACCAGTGCTTGCTTACTGTGAAGCAGCTGCAGTGGCCTGGAGGTGTGTGTTTGCTCAATCAGCAGAACTCAATGAATCAAACTGCACCCTGCTACTCTCTGGGCCATTAGAAAGCACTTATGCACTTGGACTTTTTTGGGCCAAGGAACTAAATTAAAACCTTGGTGTCTTTAGTAAAACAGGTAAAGTAATTGAGTTCCTACCAAGGTTCCAGGGTTGGTGAGAAAGTTCCTACAGTGGAAACTGAGCTACAGTCTGCACTAAAACTACAAGACAAACACAATTACCCCATGCTTCTTGAGATTCATCCCATATAATCTAATATATAGATATATAAGGGAAATGTGACATGTCCTCTTCAAATTCATAGAGACACCGATCCGTCCCCCTACTTTCCCAGCATAAGGAGAAACACATCACCGGTAAAACAGCATTAATGTCATTGCAGCAGCACTGGGTAAACTGGCATTTGTGTTTATCTTCATGGTGCGTTCAAGTTGTACACAAATGTCAGAGTTTCTATACTCCAAGTCAGAGTTTAAATTTGAACCTCCTTGAAGTCAGATCTTCAACTCTGAAAGTCAGGCTGGAAGAGCTGGGAGCACTAAACTTTGAGGTTATGATGATCTGAGCTCCAAGTTCTGACTTCCATTGAACACACCATAAGACAAACTCTCACTCTCAAGGGTCCTAAAGAGGATCTGGTAGCAGCCTGTGCCTGTTGATCATCATCAGACCATTGTCTCTAGTATGTCTAACATGACAAAGCCCAAATTACACAAAAATAACCTTTTCAGTTGAAATCCTAAAATAACAATGTCTAATATCTGTCTATCTAAGCGATGATTGAGTCCATGGCCTGCTGATTACAGTATTGCAATATTGATATAGATATATTCACAGTATTAATACTGAAAAAGAATGCTGCATTAGAATCTTTCTCAGTTAAATTGATGCAAATAAATGGAACTATGGACACAATTCTGAAAAATTGAAGCTCATGTACTTTCAAATATATTTAGGTCTATTTGCATCAACCAAAATCTGAGTACATTTCTATTGTTTTCACTCAGTAAGAAATCCTGAATAAATCTGCACTTGTTGCCGGAGAACGCTCCAAAATGCAGTAGAGCAATAATAAAGAAATTTATGTAAATTAAGCGAGGCACTAACATACTTATGGCAGCATTAACACATAGATGTGCTACGTGTCCCTGTTATCAGCTCTGTGAAGTAAACAGTTGGCACCTGTTCTGCCCTCAGGTTATATCTGGGATCCAGTTCAAGATGCAGAGTGATGTTCAACGCTGTTGCCACTCGTCAGCTGTTTAACTTGGCTGAATATTGTGCTGACTGTTGCAGTGGATCTGTTCATTACAGTCCTGGTCACTTTAACTCAGGAGGATCTCAAACATGAGGGCCGTGGAGCGCTCAGACAATCCAGCTTTTATTTCCAGTCAAAAACTACTGGAGAGGATTTCACTGATGAACGGCTCCTTCAGGGGACTGCAGGTAATCAGTGAAGACACTTGTATACACCTTTGAGCCATCGAGAAAATATGATTTTGAATTCTGTGATCAAGCTCCAGTAACTATCTTAATTCATAACCAGATGCTGATAAACGCACATGGGTAGTGGGTATCAGCATATATATTTTTCCACTGCTTTACCATTTAAAAGGTCCATTCAAACCATGCTGTTAGCCATTTATCCTCTCATCTACAGTCAAACAATAGAAGAAGCCATCAGACAGGCAGTCAGGCAGAGAGATGGGAAGACGGAGCCAATGAAATCACATGAAAGCGCTCACGCCTGCACACATCACTGGACAAATTACATACATGAACTCCTGGACTGCCATGTACGCCTCCATCAGCGCCAACGCCTGCAGACCACTGCTTTGCTGATCCAATCTATTAGTATCTGAAATAGCTTCACCAACCAGGTCGCCACATTTTTTGTTGCATTAAATGACTCTCAACATCTCTAATTTGCATATTTATTGTCTTAGTGAATTCATTAGCGCTGTGCATTGATGGCCTGGTGTGACATTATGGCTTAAATGTTTCATAATGATGGCATATTTTTCAGCAGCTTGGCGGGTTTACACTGTCAAAAACAACCAAATAAAATACATGGAGGACAAACCAACTTAACACTGGCCCATTAAATGCAGCGATGAGGTGACAGACCAACGAGTGCCCCATTAAAGAATAAACACTGATCGAGTAAATACTGGCCCATTAACTACAAAACAGACTGGCCCATTAAGTGCCAAGATAGAGTGACAAATAAAGACTTGCCCAATACATAACTGAGACTGTACGACTAAAGGCTAACTCATGAAATATTAAGTGTGACGGACAAATATTTAGTCCACAACATACAAATAGAGAAAGAACAAATAAAACACTGGTCTGTTTAAGAGTGAAAAAAAAAACATTTACAGCTGTCATATGACTAAGAATGGTTTTCAATCACAATCTCACATTTCAGTCCAGATTAGGAAACCAAAACGAAGCAAAAGCAACTTTGGGATTAATAAAGCATCCATTCATCCATCCATCTATCTATCATTCATCTATCCACCATCCATCATCCTTTCATCCATTCATCTATCATTTATCCATCCATCCTTGATCCATCTATACCTCCATCACTTATCTAGCCATCCATCATCATCCATTCATCCATCCGTCCATCTATCTACCATTTATCTATAAATCCATCCATCACCCTTCCATCCATTCAACTATCATTTACCTATCCATCCATCCTTGATCCATCTATATCTCCATCATTTGTCTATCCATCCATCATCTATCGTCCATCTATCATTTATCATCCATCATCATCCTTCTATCCATTCAACTATCATTTATCTATCATCCATCCTTGATCCATCTATCCCTCCATCATCTACCTATCAATCTATCCATCCATCTGTCAGATATCGGGATGCATCATCCATTCATCTATTGACAAGCTATCATCCATCCATCCAACAATCCTTCCATCTATCTGTCCTTCCATCATCTATCATCCATCCATATATCCATCCCTTGATCCACACATCTATCATCTATCATCCCCTTTCACCTATTATCCATCCAGCTATCCCTCATCATCATCCATCCATCCAACTATCTATCTATCATTTATCTATCCATCCATCCATCATCCATCTATCCCATCATCTATTGATTCATCCATCCATTCATCCATCGAATATCGGGATCCATCATCTATTCATCTATCGATCTATCATCCCTCCATCCAGCAATCCCTCCATCTATCATCTATGCATCCATCTATCATCCATCCATCCCCTATCACCGATTATCCATCCAGCTATCACTCATCCATCCATTCAATCCATCCATTGATCTATCCCTCCCCCAATCAATCTATCATCCATCTATCCATCTATCACCCATCCATCTATCTATCATCCATCCACCTATCCCTCCATCCACCCATCCATACGTACATCTCAAACCTCCACTAAATCTCATTACCCGTCATGAGTCAAGGCTTAGACGGAGCCCTTTTCAGAAAAGCAGACGTCAGTGTTTAATGGTTGAGTGCTTTACTCAGTCAGTCTGTCTGGGACAGACCAACTAAACACTGGCCCATTAAATATTCAGACGTACTGACTAAACACTAGCCCATTTAAAGGCTAAGGCAGACACACTGACTAAACACTGGCCCATCAAACACAGAGGCAGACAGATGGACCAGACAGCACAGCATCTGCTCAGCATTTTCATCCTCGCTGAAGGGGAGGAGCACGCCACTTGACCCTACCAGAGCCATTGCATCTCTTCAACAGCTGAAATAGCAGCAGGAAGCCGACTGCATGATGATCGCTGGATTTAGGACGAGACACCTCAATATCGGAGTCCATCTGATTGCAAAAAAGTAGACAGGACAAAAATCACAGATTTTTCTGGGAGTAATGGTGTGCTCTTTCATTGCTTTTGGTGTAACTGGTAAAAGAAAATGGTGTTTCAGACCTTCACATGCTGTTAACTGAGACTGCACTCAACCGACATTGTTTTGGTGATTACGGGAAGCATTGCAAGTTATCACTTCTGATGTCGCCATCACAATTTGAATAATAAAAAGGAGAAATGTTCAAAACAGATGAAGCGGAGAAAAAAAGAGGTTACGCAGAGGGGAAAGATTAAAAGGAAGGAAAATGAAAAACAAAGAGGGAGAGGACAAGTGAGAGATGAGCTATTTGAAGAAGAGAAGACATGAGGAAGATGGAGACAGACAGACTCAGAGAAGTTTGACGTGACATCAGTCTGGTTGATATGAAAACCATTTCCATAACAGAATCGGTTTCATCTGTCCCAGACACAGTTCTGTCTTATTTTCATGCGTAGATACTGACAACACAAGGACGGAAAACCACCTCTAGGCCGTGGAGAGCTGCTGTCAAAACGTACACAATAGAGAACCAGAAAGCTGTTAAAAGCCTCTTTGTCGAGTCCACTGAGCAACGTGTGGATTTAAGGGCAACACCAGGATGATAACTTGTGAGGGCAGAAGGTAATTTAGGTCTAGCCTGCAGGGAAATGAATGCAAAAAAAAGATTTCAGCAACCCTGAGAGAGCAAGGCAAGGTGCTAACAACAGAAGAGCTGCAGAGTAAGCTAGAACTGAGAACAGACTCTGGTCTGTCCCTGAGGTGGACTCTGTAATCCACGACCTGACACCATATATATCTATGGAGACACTGAGACACTGAGACATCTGAAGGGACTGAAAAGTGATGCAGAAGTTGCTTTCTTTCTGTTTGATTCTGTAATTATTTGTTTAGCTTTGGGAGGAGTTATATTTATGAAATATGTAATGTTTGTCTACTTAGCTACTTTTGTAGCTCATATTAGCCCGATGCTAACATTAGCGTCTCTGTGGGTGTAAGGCGGTCGTAGGTGCTGCTTGTATTAGAGAGGTTATAGGATATAACATTTTGACCATATTGCACAGCCATATTCTCCAGTGTCTGCATTATAAAGGTGATAAAATGACGTTGATATATTGGCTTTGAACGGGACGTTTTACAACTGTGGTGACGTAGCATAACGGCTCTCCTCTCCCTGCTGAATCCTACTGTCAGATGTTCAAGTTTGAGGGGGTGTGGCTTTGGAGGAGAGGGTGGAGCTTAAAGGCGGCACTACTTTAAAATCTTGCTAGCTCTCTTGCTAGCTCTCTAACATGACAGACTATAGCTTTAATGCATGAGGAAGGACGGCTATCTCGTAGCTTTTCAGTTCATGGCCAGTCCTCACATTTAAAGGCTATACCAGTGTTGGTGTGGACAGACATTCATTCGCACTCGTCTTACCAACAGTGTCACACCATTAGACCGACCAACAGAGCCGGCAGCTTCAACAATTAATTGATTAGTTGTCAAATCTTAAATTTATTTTCAGCTATTTTGATAATTAATGAATTGATCTGAGCCTTTTTTCAGAAAAAGAAAAAAATATCTGATTCCAGCTTCTTAAATGTGAATATTTTGTGGTTTCTTCCCTCCTCTATGACAGTAAACTGAGTAACGTAGTTGTGGAAAAACACTGATTGTCATTTTTCACCAATATCTGACGTTTTATGAGCAAAAAATCAATACAAATAAGTAAAAAGCAGCAAAGTTAGTACACGAGTCAGGGAAGAACAATACGGAAAGCCAGAATACATGGCTGTAAGTAATGTGGAGTTTAGATAATTACACTAAAACTAATATAATAATAATGCACCTGAAAGATAGTGACACTGAATGCGAGCATAATTGCGCTTGTGTGTGTGCAACAGGACGCTGTGCTACAAACAAACAGCGCTTTGTTTACTTGAGGCGGTTTAAGCTGTGAGGTTGGTGTTACAGACTGATGTGCTTGTCATTTTATCATTCCCTGTGTGTCATTACATCTGCTTTGATTTGTCACTCTATTATCCAGCCACGCGATGCGCTTTTGGCATCCTCAGCTCTGTTTTCAGAGATAGTGATTCACAAAGTACAATTGAACACAAGAGATTTGCTGCATTTGCGGTGACATCAACGTATCACTGATGCAGGAACACACACACACTGACACACATTATGAAGACAAAAAAACAGCAAAAACAACTAGTTGTATTTCATTCTCACCTTCACAAATCAACAAAAGGCTGACTTGCAAGTCTGAATTAAAGAGCATAGTATTAGATATGAAGATGATCCATTACATTTTTACTGATAAATATCAACATATGCCAAAGAAAATCAAGAATATACACACTGTATCCTGTGTTATTTTTACAACCCGATTTAAACCATGCTGAATGGAGCATTCAAGTAAGAACAACACTTCTTTGTGAAGAACGACTGTTTTTATTTTTGCTGTAACACATTTCACATGGATGCAGCAGAAACAGAAAGCCTCTTAAATTAATCAGGAAAAGTGGGAAAAAAGCTGTTCACACCAGTTTCAGCATGTTACTACAGTGTAATGTTGTTCACTGAAACTCACACTGGTGAGCTAGCTGTCTCTTTAGATTGGCTCCATGTGTGTTGGTTTATGTCAGACTAATTAATCTCTGCTGGGCTCCACATACGAATCACCAAAATAAGGAAAATAAAATCTAAGTTAACTCTAAAAGACCCCATAGACCCATTTTTGTGTTTGTTTGTTTTTTTTGTCATTTGCAGATTAACACATCATGATCTTGAGGAACACCAGAGATGGGATTAAAAAAAATATTAGATACATTTTTTGCAAGATTTGAAATTTTCTGTGATTGGATAGCAAGCACTTTTGTTCTGCTCAGAAACCTTCTTCCTATCAACAGATTTCATAAAACCACTACTCTTCTAGTCTGTGGTTGTCAAGTTTCAGAAAATGTTACAGATTGATGGCACGTTTCAGTAGATGGTCTCACTATAGGACAGAGTTACAATGGGATCTGACATCCTCACACATGAATACAACTAAACTGGGCTGATTGGATCCACAAAAGTCTCAGCTTTCCAAACAAACCCAATTCATCCAATTCCAAGAGTGCCCCAGACCCCAGCATGCAGAAATTTTCAAATATACACTATATTGCCAAAAGTATTCGCTCACCCATCCAAATAATCAGAATCAGGTGTTCCAATCACTTCCATGGCCACAGGTGTATAAAATCAAGCACCTAGGCATGCAGACTTCTTTTACAAACATTTGTGAAAGAATGGGTCGCTCTCAGGAGCTCAGTGAATTCCAGCGTGGAACTGTGATAGGATGCCACCTGTGCAACAAATCCAGTCGTAAAATTTCCTCACTTCTAAATATTCCACAGTCAACTGTCAGCTGTATTATAAGAACGTGGAAGTGTTTGGGAACAACAGCAACTCAGTCATGAAGTGGTAGGCCATGTAAACTGATGGAGCGGAGTCAGTGGATGCTGAGGCACATAGCGTGAAGAGGTCACTAACTTTCTGCAGAGCCAATCCCTACAGACCTCCAAACTTAATGTGGCCTTCAGATTAGCTCAAGAACAGTGCACAGAGAGCTTCATGGAATAGGTTTCCATGGCCGAGCAGCTGCATCCAAGCCATACATCACAATACTTGTCAGACTGCATTGTGCCAAGTGTAAAGTTTGGTGGAGGGGGGATTATGGTGTGGGGTTGTTTTTCATTTTGGACAATTCCATGCTCCCAACTTTGTGGGAACAGTTTGGAGCTGGCCCCTTCCTCTTCCAACATGACTGTGCACCAGTGCACAAAGCAAGTCACCAGTGGATTTTTCATAGGAAACCAGTATTTTCAGCCTCTAAAAGACGGTAATGTTTGTCCGGATCGCTGGCTATCCTGCAGATCTCGAAGAGTTATTCTATAAAGTAAAGAGGAAGAGGAAGTACTTTATAAAAGTGTCAGGAAAACAAAGATTTATCTCGAACAAGTACAATTCTGGCTCTCTCTTAGAATGTTCTCTCTGGACAAAAAGAAAAAAAGAAGCTGATAGTCTCAGAATTAACGTCTCA
Organism: Synanceia verrucosa; assembly: GCA_029721515.1. Lineage (NCBI taxonomy): Eukaryota > Metazoa > Chordata > Actinopteri > Perciformes > Synanceiidae > Synanceia > Synanceia verrucosa. The sequence continues at coordinate 18,586,798 of CM056565.1, read as the reverse complement.
GTGAGTTTGTGAGAAAATGCAGCTTTTTCCACACAAACTCCAACTGTTGGTGTTTGCAAATGCTCCAGCGCTCCTCGACTAACTCAATGAAAGACTAATCAGAGGAGAGGAGAGCGAAATTAAAGAGGGACTGATTAAAACGGCGACGACGTGATGCTGAATGGTTTTTTTCCGAGTGCGTTGTGCAGCAGTCCTACTTCATCTTGATTTATGATGATGCCTCTAGAATGTAAAGCATGTTGAAGCTGCCGCTCAAACAAACACAAAGACACAGAGATGTTGCTCTTATGAGTATTACCAAAGGCAGGAAGTAATGTGAGGGATTTAATGGTTTTATTTTGTTGGTTTGGAGTCAATTTTCCATTAAACAGGTGCCATCATCATTTCGATTACTATTTGAATTTGCCTTAATATTATCACCCGAACTGTCCGATGTTTTTGTATTCAGACCTGTTTGGAAATCTCATCAATCTCATCAATATATGTCTGATATCACTTGTGTCCAACTGTTTCTGCATCTCTGTGGCTCTGAAATAAATAGGATGAGTAAAAAATGTATCATAAGAGTGATATAAATAAATAAATAAAACACCCAGATTAGGATTGGGCAATATGATCTATGCAATAGATCAGATGATTTCAACTTCAGAGACTTGGCTCAAACCTAATCTTCTCTTTGAGTCCCACTGACGTGTTTGTACGTCATTTAAAATGCTTGAGTGCCATTGACGAATATATACGTCAAAGTGGTTTTTCAGCAGCAGGCGTAAGAGGGTGCTCTCTCACACAGCCTGTGAGCAATTTTGGGGTTTCTGGGAGATGTAGTTGGAGCATAGAGACCACAGAGACCAAAACAGGAAGTGGAAAAAGCTTAGAGAGCAAAACAAACTGGACAAAAAGTGGTGATTTTGGTGAAAGTGTCCTCTATTCTACCTCTGATAAAACAAGAACGGAACAAGATAAAAACAAACTCATTTGAGCTATTCAGTGTTTTCAGAGTCATAGCACAAAATATTCTGTGGGTCAAAAAAATGGCCAAAAACGGCCAAAAACGCTGGCACAAGGTACTTTCGGTTTTATAAAAGGGCTGGCACTCAATGAATTAAAGACAAACCTTCGATTAATCGATAAGGAAGAAAAAAAAAAATTCAACAGACTGCTTAAAATAATCATTGGCTGCAGCACTAAGTGATTAAAAAAACAATCTGTGCCATCAATCAGTCTGAAATTCATGACATTCAGCATGACAGCCTGCGAACACTTGTGTTAAATGACACGCTGATGGCTCCTTAGATGACCAAAGGATGTCGTCTTCAGGATGTATGATTCGCTCCACTTGCTCTCAAAAAGGGAGATGAGAGATGACACAGATAAAAAGATAGTGACAATGTTCAATCTGGCTGGACCATTTTGTAGAGAGGCAGGGGAGAGCAATAGCCCTGAATGGATGTCTACTCCATCTTTGCTCAGGAGAGTGCACCGAATGAAAAGAGCCTGGAGAGCTCAAAGTATGAGCACTTTATGAGGAGGGCAACTAGAAAATGAGGGAAAAAAGGCATCCGATTTGTTTTCTTCTGGTGCACTTAGCAGGCACGCAAGCATGTAGATTTGCCCTGTGAGCACACAATGTCAACTGGATGGAAAAAGGGGCCAGTTAGGAAGGGGGGTGATGGAATTAAACACCCTCTTAAATCCCATTTGGTGAAATCTGGTGCCATTCCAGTGCTTAGAATAGTTTCCAAAGTCTAAGTGAAATGATTTAATAATTAATGCTTTTCTCCGTGTGCTGTCTTTGTGCTTATTTGGCAAAAGCTGTAGTAATGATCTGGCTCGAGCCGCTCATTACGTTTCAGACTGTGACCTCAGAGCTTCAAGAAGGCGAAACGAGAGAAACGTTCGGTCTCATAAGGAGGATTATAATAGCATTTAAAGATGCACTTGGTTAAAAATGAGCAACAGAACAGCTGAATTAGTAACGGAGAGTCATAAATCATGTGGTCTCCTTCTGTAAACAGCAGGAGTATAGCTTGTCCAAGTTAGACACAGACATAAAAATGCTCTTTATGCTCATAAATCTGTCGCAGTAGATTGATTCATCTTATACAGCTTAGCCAGATATCACTCAGTGTCAGAACTGCACTCATAAAGAGTGTGTTTAGTCTATTGCGTATACAGTATATATATATACGTGTGTATACACGTATATACGTGTATACGCGTATACACGTATATACGTATATATACGTATATATACAGTCATGGAAAAAATTATTAGACCACCCTTGTTTTCTTCAATTTCTTGTTAATTTTAATGCCTGGCTCAACTAAAGGTACATTTGTTTGGACAATTATAATGATAACAACAAAAATAGCTCATGAGAGTTTAATTTAAGAACTAAGGATTATTCATTTTCCATGGTTTTCTTGATAATAACCAAAATTACTTAAATTCTTACATCAATAGCTATGGCATTGTACCGCCAAAAACACTACTTTTAAGCATTCCATGTTTTCTTTTCTGTTTGCTTTAAACACATGATACACACAAGAGTTAATACTTGATTGCATAACCATTGTTTTTGATGACTGCAGCCATGCGTCTTGGCATGCTCTCCACCAGCTTCTGACATTGTTCTGCTGTCACAGCAGCCCATTCCTGTTGGACAAATTCAAACAAATTTTCTTTGTTTTTGGCCTTGTGGTTCTCCATTTTGAGTTTGATGATTTTCCACAGGTTTTCAATTGGATTAAGATCTGGTGATTGAGCAGGCCAAGGCATGGTGCTAATGTTGTGGTTCTCCATCCAGGCTTTAACTGACCTTGCCGTGTGGCAAGGGGCATTGTCTTGTTGGAAAATCCAGTCATTCGAGGCAGGAAAGAGTTTTCCAGCTGATGGAAGAAGACTGTTTTCAAGGGTAGTCCTGTACTTGACCTGGTTCATTCGGCCTTCACACAATTGCATTTGCCCTGTTCCACTCAGACTGAAATAACCCCAGATCATGACTGATCCACCCCCATGTTTTACTGTAGGGGCAAGACAGTCTGGGTTGTAAGCTTCTCCAGGCTTCCTCCTAACCAGTAAGTTGGCTGGAGTGGGCATCAATTCAAAATTGGATTCATCACTGAAGAGAACCTTAGCCCAATCATCAACAGTCCAATCCTTGTGGTCTCGAGCAAAGAGTAACCGGGCCTTCCTCTGCCTTTCATTGATGAAGGGCTTCTTGCGTGCTCTGTGTGACTTCAAACCAGCTTCAACAAGTCGGTTTCGAACTGTCCTTGCCGAGCAAGTCACATTTCTCGACAGTGCCCACTCATTTTTAAGGTCCCTGGAGGTCTGACGACGATTCCTGACACAGGAACGGATGAGTGCACGGTCATCTCGTGGGGTAGAAAGACGTTTCCTGCCACGGCCAGGTAGCAATTTGGTAGTGCCATGTTCAGCTTGTTTTTTTTTTGTTGTAATGAACGGCTGTCTTGGAGATCTTCAGTTTTTTCGCTACCTGTCTCTCACTCATGCCAATTTCCAGCAGTGCCAAGATGGCTGCCTATGTTGCTTCACATAATTCTTTTGTTTTAGGCATTATGTGAGAGCTGACAACTTCTGAGTTGTGCTACGGCTTGAATGTAAGCAGGAAACCATTCTAGGCCTTTGCATGTGCAGTGCTGCTTGTGACATGAAATGGCCTCTTATATACCCTGGGAATCAATTAAGCTTAAGAATGTCAAATAGGACATAAAGTATTATGTGACCAGCTGCATTTTTTGTTGTGTTCATTGTCTTATACGTTTAGTGGTACCAGATATTAGAATGAACAAGAAATTGAAGAAAACAAGGGTGGTCTAACAATTTTTTCCATGACTGTATATATATATATATATATATATATATATATATATATATATATATATATATATATATATATTCAGTGACTAATGACTAAATAACTACAGGAAGACACATGTAATGCCGCCTCTGTCCTCTTTGAAGTGGTTAATTAGAAGTAACCAACCACAACGACCCCTTAAAGTGACAGGATTCATTATCATATTGAGACAGAAAGAGAATCAGTCCAACAGTATGGAACAATGCCTCAGTTCAGCTTTTCTTCATGGATTTTAAGTGAAACAAACATCAGTGAGGAAATAAAAACCTAAAAATAAGTCAGCTCCACTTCAGGTAAGTTTACATCAGTCTGTCCAAAACCTCATCACGCCATTGTTTTATCCAATTATGTGTTTGCGTGAAATTTTGATAATTAGTATTTGGATTCTTAAGTCATGGCTAAAATTGTGTTATGAGAGGTCACACTGAACCTTGACCTTTTACCTTTAACAATCAACTTCTAGGGGCTCCTGAGATATTACATTCACAAGAATGGTATGGACTAGGGATGGGAAGATTTACAGATTCACATTGGTAGTCCAATACAAACATTGGTAAATTTGGGGTGCATCGGGTGTCTGTCTGAAGCCTGTCTGCTTCAGTAAATTTCATGGTTAAATCAATCATATTGTGTTCTATTCCCTGCCCTACCGTGTTTCTGAGGCAACCTGAATCATAGTATTGATGCAAAAGAAGACCTGCTTCCTTGTGCACGAATGGAAGCTGGTATTTATGTATCTAAGTGTTGTGTTTCAGTAGAAAACAAATTTCTAAGCTCCAGGTCACAATTTAAATCAGAACCCCCCGTTAAGTCGGATCTCCAACTCGGAAAGTCGAATTAGTTTCACAAGCCCAACAGAATTCATGCTATCTGCTACTGACGTAAACAGTAGCTACACGTTTTTTTGTACGTCTCACTCCCCAGGGTCCTAAAGAGTAACTAAGCACCTGTTCCTGTTGATCATCATCATTTGTCTAGTATGTCTACCATGATAACTTGCTCATATTATTTGCACAAATGGACGTATAGCACGAATAAATAATGCATCTGGCATGACTGAGGACACCACAATGGTAAAATAAAATGTGGTAAATGACACTAAGAGGGATGACTTCTTTAAATGTACATCCAAATAATTTTGGGGCAATAATCAAATCCTCTAAATTCAAATACATTTAAACAGTTAAAAAATGGATTTGTGTTACGTGTTGCAACTCAACTACATGACAGGGGTCAAACAATTATTTTTAACTTTAGGTCAAGCTGGTCTAGGAATAATTCAATTACTGTACATCAGAGACACATTTGTACTGTCTACAAACAGAAAATAGGTGTTTAATATTGTGATATTTACTGTCGTATACTGTAAAAAACAGCGAGTAGGAAACTTCCAGGCTGTTTCCCTCTAGCCTGCTGCCTCTGTATTCAGGTGCCTGTAGTGAAATGAGGAGGTATCATAGAGATAAAACTCATTTCAACTTCACTAATCAACCCTCATCCATTGCTGCTCTTTCAAAGTGCATAATAGGAATAAGTAGAAAGAAGGTATTGGACAAATATTCAGCAGAATACAACACTGCCAATTAAGGACACTGAGTCTTGGAAGCACAAAAACAGATATTTGAATAATTTGAATAGTACAAATCTTTCAACAGCCCTATACCATTTATGTAAATAGAACAGTGGGTAAGATGACTCAGAGCATCACGTCCTACATGAGTTCAACACATCGGGATGACAGGTGAGGGTATCTGTTGCACAACGAGGTTTCTTTGCCAAACTCAATGATTTACGTAAGAAGAGAAAAAAAAAACACAAGTTTGGTTTTATCATCTCATATTTTTTTTTAGAGGAGTCGAAGCAGACTGTTGGTACCTGTTAGGTTGTGCGTCTAATCGGTCTCTGAATAGGAACGACAAAGAAACAAACACATTCACAAAAAGTACTGGCAAAGGTTTCTAATTTCGCTTCCCTCAGCTCTCTGAGCAGCTCTCCTGCCCAACGTGATTGAAATCGGGGATGAGGACTCTGTTACCCTTTATTCTATTTTGAACCTGCTTTTTCCCATCTAATCTCAAACAAAAACCCAAGTTAATTGCATCCTCATCAAAATCCAGACAGCTCCATTTAAAGCAGTCACAACAGAGGTCTATTTGCCGCTTCGCTTCTGTCAAGTGAGACAAATATTTACCGAGCCAGACACGTCCAGTTAGCGACTGCATTGTTGGGGATAAACGCAAAGATCCGGTGAGCCCAGAGATGTCAGCTGACACAGAGAGGATGAATGATCAATGGGACACGGCATGCTCTTCCTCTGAATGACACATCAACACAAGGGAAACCTCCGTCATTCTCCTCCACCCTGCTGTCTCAACTTCTCTGTTTGGAATAAATGGCAAAAATAACCACATCTTCACAGTTTGTTGCATCTCTGTACGATTTTATCTATGAGGTGCCAGAGCGGATGAAAACAACATGAAATCATCGGCAGGAGAGATGCAAACAAGCTGCCAGACATCATCATGGGGAAGTGTAAAGTGCATCAGAGAGGGCATGGCTGCTGGAGCTGCACTGTAAATCCATTCAGAGAGGGAAAAAAAAAGCAGACAGCACTATTGAGTTTTGTGTTTAGCTCTGTCGCTGCAAGCTTGTAATTCAAAAAGCTTGCATGATAAATCTGAACCTGATTTATGCAGCAGAGAACCAGAGCTACAGACTGACTGATGAAAGCCAAAAAGAACGGAGACACCCCACTGTTATGAGAAGAAGACATTTGGCAATATTGATGATTTACAGACATGGAAGTCAGACATGCATTAAACATTTTAACTGCATTTAAAAATCTGCTCGATAATGTTAGAAAAGTGAAGCTGATGCTGAAGAGCCTTATAGCTTCAATATCACATTCAGCCAGCAGGGGGCGACTCCTCTGGTTGTATAGAAGTCTATGAGAAAATTATCGTTTTTACAGTCAGTGTTGAGATGTGTTTTTTCGTAGAAAACTCTGCCTACTGAGCCCTAAAACAACCAAAACTGTAGTCAGATGATGATTACTTGTTGATTCCTCTTGTTGAGTCACTGAGTCAAATGTCCATGTATGGTGAAGCATGAAGCGTCTCCCTAATTGGAACAAAGGGGCCAAGATCAGTCCATGAAAAACAGCCTCAGAGCACAAATGTGAACACAGACTTGCTCAAGTGTTTTATATCTTACAGGAGATATGTTTGAAGGACTCTCTACCCTCCACAGATAATGACAGAACTCAAGACATCCAAAAAAAAAAAAGTGTCCTACAATCTGTCTCTACATAATATCTTCAAAACATGTTGTACTTCAGTGCCTCGCTGGCTGCTGGGAAGTCTTGAACAGGGCCTTTTCTATGCTGTAACCCACGAAAAAACATCTAATGCTTTAAAAAAAAAAAGATATTCATGTGGAAGAACAATAGCAAAGCGAGTCTGTTCAATGCTTAATCCTTTTCTCAAGCGAATGCAGCGCCGCTCCAGAACACTTCCTACTTGCAAGCCTTTCAGTAAGGGTGAGCAAAGAAAACTCACAAGACTGCTCTTAAACACAGAGCTGCTCAGATAAGATTAGCCAACGTGGCTGTGAACGAGAGATAAGTGTTGACTAATTCCTCATGTCTGGAGGCTGTCCTGCAGCTCAAGCTTCCTGAAATGCTACGAGCGATGACTGATCAACACTAACGGTGCTTTTCTACAGACGCAGTACGGTACGGCATGGCTCTACACGGTTGTGACGCTTTTCCACTAGCACCTGGTACCTGCTACTTTTTTCATACCTCCTCAGCTCTGGTTCCAAGTGAGCCGAAGCGATACTAAAACATGATGTCAGCCGACTGCCTTCCACTGATTGGCCAACTACTGTCGTCATTGGAAGCATCATTGGATGCATGACGTCTGACTAGACTGTAAAAGCCAAATGCAACTCCACCCTGCCATTTTTAAAACCGGCAACTGCTTCACTATTGTTACACGAGAAAATGGCAAGGCAGAAAACAACGTCATGTTCATTCGAGGACAAAAAGTCACAGAGTGAGCAACATATATGATTGTTTCAGTGTCCTCCATTGTTTGTGTTGTTGTTCTTCTTCTTCCCGGTTTTCTGTGTCGCATGTAAATGAGGTCATGGTAGTTTCGCGCTGCCGTATGACGACCCCGCCCACACCGAGGAGGTTCTATGAGGTACTCATTTGTAATGGAAAAGTACCAAAACTGGGCCGTACCGTGCCGTGCCGTTACTGTGTAGTGGAAAAGCGTCATAAGAGGATGTACTTCCTGTTCTGTCTTACACGATTGATCGGCATTTTATACACACTTCCTCTGTGGAAGCAAGGAGACAACATGGCCGCCTGTCATCATGCTGGCACAGTATGGAAAACAGAGGATGCCTGCTGCTTGACGAGCAGCTGAGAGCCAGTAGGAGGCTTTTCATCTGATTGGAAGTAAAAGTTTGAAGTAGCCATCAGTGGAGATCCGGCTCGACAGCTTTCCCAAAGAAAGGCAAACAAGTGGCGAGATATCTGTTTTCATATCACACACTTAACAGGCTGAAAAAGCAGCAGGATTAAAAAGTTTTCCACCCAAACGACGATGAGCGCAGTGACCCCTTTTATTAGTCAGGGAGTGCCCGCATCCTTTTCCAAGAGACAAGATAACTGCCCCCGTTTCCCCACTTCAAATAAGCAGAGTCCTGGAGCTCTGTTCACCAGCATTCACTGCATAAAACTATTTATTCTGGAAGTCGACACACTCAACTATGGAGGTGAGATAAAAAAGACAATGCTTCGTATCAAAACAGATATCGACAACCACTTTTCTGCTGTCAATACTTTGCAATAAAGGCTGAGGGAATTGAGCGCAGGGCGGTCGCTGCCTTATTTTACCCTGACAGCCACAGCGTGTTCACTGTCTGAGGGAGAAGCATTTCAACTGAGTGTCAAACATGGCAAGAACTGAGAGAAGAAAGGTGCTACATTCACTCGTGTTGCCTCTGTCTTCTAATACCCAACAGTATGGTGGCACTCTAATTTGTCAAGGCACAAGGAGTTCTTGTCCAACACAGGAAGTGGGAATATGAAAAGGAGAAAGTTCATAAATATGCAATGGATGTTCTTTGTGCTGACATTGTCTTTGTTTTCCCATACAGATGTGATGCAATTTCATATTTGATGTGGAAATATAAAGCATAACGCCAATGACACCTTTGAGGTTCCACGAAAAAAAAAAGCGCTGCAGAGGGGAACGCTCAGTATCTGGCACTCCAAAAGGCAGCATCGACACACCATGCTGTCCCTTGAACAGGCCGGGGACAATTTACTGATTTTCCAGTTAATCAGTGCAGACATCCAGCCCGAGCTTTAATCACATTAATTATACTTCAACACGTCCCACACTAGCAGGCTACTAACAACTGATGGCATCATTTAACCACTTCAATCAAACAGTCGCTTTCCTGAACTGCCAACTTTTCAGCACGTCAAAGTCCACTGACTTGAAATGTTGGAGCTCGAAAGAAAACAAAAATGCAAAATGCATTCGATAAACTAAAGGACAATCGCAAGCACAAGCTTCTGTGAATAACAATAAGAGGAATCTGAACCTTATAATCAACACAAACATTTTAAGAAAGACAGTTTCACACTATCGATTTTATGGTAATTGTTGCAACTGAATCCTAGTCTCCCGAGACACAAAAACAAAACATTCTCAGATATACTATATAGCGCTCACACATCATTAATACCTGCATACACTAACACAGAGTCAAACAGAGCACTGGCTTTAAACTGGATGAATCATGCTCATTTCCAGGTTCATACTTATATTTTGGGTTTGTGCTAGGTTGAGCTGGGTACCGAACTTTGATACTTTTATAGCACCGTCCGAAAAGCTCCGATCATATCAGGTGTCAAAAAAAAAAAAAAAAAAAAAAATTCATATTGCAGTGCCAAATTCTGAAACCTAAGTGTCTATGAGCCATGCTCTCATATGTCACTATGGACGGCATAAGGAGACGGCATAAGGAGACAAACAGACACTTTCCCAGCATAAGGAGACAAACATCGCTAGTAAAACAGAGGATTAATGTCATTGCTGCAGCTTTGGGAGACCGGTGTTTTTGTTTGGCTTCATGGTGCATTCAAGTTGTACAAGAATGTCGGAATGTCCAAGCTACAAGTCAGAATTTAAATCAGAACCTCCCCGTTAATCTCACCAGCCCCATATAGAATTCATGCTATCTGCTACTGACGTAAACAGCTACATGTTTTGTACGTCTGTAAGCCTGGAAGAGCTGGGAGCACTAAACTCTGACGTTATGTTGATCTGAGCTCCAATTTCCTATTTATTTCCAGTGAACTCACCACAAGGCAAACTCTCACTCTCCAGGGTCCTTAAGAGGAACTGTAGCAGCATGTGTCTGCCGATCGTCATCAGACCATTGTCTAGTATGTCTTCCATGACAAAGACCGACTTATACAAATATAACCTTTTGATCGAAAAGGTAACAAAGGTATCGTATCAAAAAATTGAATGATACCCAGCCCTAACGCTAGGACATTTGCATGCTTTAATAAAAAACATGTCTGCCTGTCTGAATACAACTGTACTCGACCTTTGATGGAAGGGGGCTGTGGACAAGTGCTGTCCAGAATACCACAGCACACCAACCAGACAGCCCACAGAAAAACTGACTCATTTTGGGGTGGTAGGAATCCAGAAACCCACATGTATGAGCACGAGCTCTGAAAAAGTGAGCTTTCATTTGTCACCTCTGAGCAACCAATCCAAAGGATCAGAGGTCAGAGGTCATAGGTCAACATTACTGTACATCATCAGTTTTCTTGCGGCTTAAGCGTAACCTCGGAGGCGAGGAGACCAGAGAGGAGCAGGGAGGTGATATGAGTGAGAAAATGACTAGAGGTACTGTAGTTGTTGAAAGACGATATTCCTTGCTGAAGATTGGAAATGAATTTTGATGTTTCTACTGGAGTGAGAAGTTCATTTCATGATTGATGAGCCAGAAAGGAGATGACTCGACAGTAGGTGGATTGATGACCAGAGCAGCTCTGGCAGAATAAAGAACATTGCCCAGAACGTAGGAAGTAGACCATAGCCTGGAGCTATGAGGGCTGAGGAGGCCTTTGAAGGTGTGCGCACCAGCACCAAGTTTTTGAATTTGATCATTTGAGAAAGACAGAAGCGTGAGCTTGGAGAATATTTGACTTTGAGGAGAGTAGCAGCAGAATTGAGGATGTGGGTGGTTTTTGTGACAGCAGGCAACAAGAAAAGAGAATCTGTGATTAGACTGATGTTTTTAAAGGCAAGAATGGAGAATAGGCTCTGCAAAGCAGCAGGAGTCAATTATGAATCATGCTGACCTCTTTCTTTTACATCCATCAGACAAGAGACCTTTTATCCTGGGTTACATGCATTTCTGCCTCCTATTCAGCACAGCCATAATGACTGAAATATGCCCAAAAAGCATTTTGTTTGAACTAAATCACTACAATCCATTAAGTATAATTGTAAAACAAAATTAACCAGTTTGTAAGAATAATACAAAATGTCTGCTCCATCTTGCAATGCATCAATTTCCTGCTTACAATAAATAAGGAGGAGAGAGTCACACTGTGCAAAATTTACTTAAAACTCAAGAAGCTGAAAGCTTCAAGACGTTTTTCTCCTCGGACAGCATTTTCATTCTCTTTCATGTGGAACAATCCTCCTCTGGGGTGGAAAATTGAAATTTTAACAGTAGCAAATCACAGTCGTCACTGTCCTCTTGCTTTCGTTGTCTACTGCGAGACAGTAAACTGACAAAGCGGGATGCAGAGCATAAACAACACAGACAAAACAGGCGATTTTTTAACAAAGAGACGCTGCATAGCAAAGCTTTAACTGACGGTGAAATACATAGCATTATACAAATCCAGATATCAATACTGAGCCGTTGTCCAAGGCCTGTGGGGTCTATATTCCCAGACAAGTTATTTAACTTGACAAATATGAGCGTGCTAATATCGACTCTGTTGCTCGTACAGAAAAGCCCTCGTGGGATTGACACCTGGGCAGGAAACCGCTAATAACTCCTGGCCTCTAATTTCACAGGAGGTGTGTGTGAGTGATGAGGACCAACAGCAACAGTGAGCCAGAAATTACTGTCAGGACAGATGAGAAGGGTCTGCAGTCTACAAGGCTAAAAGGACAGACGAGTTGAGGCATGTCAAAGGGTTTATGAGGACAGAGGCTGTCATTATAGCCCTTCAAAGCAAATGTGTCATATTGGACTTTATAAAAGAATTGACTTAATAAATCTGCTGTGGTGCAGATCAGAGATGACGTGTGACAGGTAGCATCGCATAACAGTATGGTTGTCCTAAATATAATAATATGGCAATAAATAATAATGAAATATAGGCTTATTTTTCAAAAATGTTATTACACGGAGAGTAAATCACCAAAAAACAGGTGGGTACCTAATTCCAGATATTCCAGAGAAACTGGTACTGGGTCAAATGTGAACAATACATAAACCAGGCAGGTTTTTTTCAAGAATATTTGATGCATATTTCTTATTTGACATTTTATTACCATCTGAATGAATTTAAAGTGATTACCCTAAGTAGAAAAGCATTCAGAGAGTGCAGACCTCAGCGGTGGCGGCGACTTTTTATTTAATGTTACCCCTGCCACCAAGGAGGTTATGTTTTCACCGGGGCTTGTTTGTCGGTTTGTCGGCTTGCAAAGTAACTCAAAAAGTTATGGACGGTTTTTTGACGAAATTTTCAGGATTGCCCGGAAGCTGCCAAACTTAAAACTGATTAATTTTTGGTTGTGCTGTTGAATCGGTCTGATCTGATCACCACCAAAAATTAATCAGTTTTATGTTAGGCCACTTCAGACCAACCCTGAAAATTTCATCAAAATCTGTCCATAACTTTTTTTTTAGTTATTTTGCAAACCAACAAACAAATAAATAAACCCTGGTGAAAGCATAATCTCTTTGGCAGAGGTAATAAATCCTTTATCATCACTGTCAGTGCTGCATGTTAAACTGACCTTGGTGGTTGAACCAAAATGGACCAAAGGGTACAGGACATGAAGCTTTAAAGGTCCAGCTCCATACATAGACATAAATGCCTTATTCGAATGAAAACACAACCATTCTTATTTCAAATATATTCTTGGAAAATTAATTCGTCAACAGCTGGTGAATTGTAATTATTATCAGGTGTAGAGTCACAGCAGTGGGATGCAGTTATGTCACAACCCGAAGTAAAAAATATAGAATATGTTATCCTTTAAAAACCAGCTAGGACCAACACTTTCCAGTTTTCTGCATAAACACATAAATCAGAAGATACAGAATCCTACAGATTATTAAAAATACCAGCTGCTGTAGCCAACTCGTCATTTCGGTGTATTCTTGGTGGTTAAAATGAGCTCTGCTGAGACTCTGGAATATCACAATAAATGGGAACTTCATGATCCTCAGTGAGTGCAAATCAGCAGCAAAATGAGTAAGAATAGCTTTTAGGTCAGGACTGAAATATTGAGAAATATATCCAATAAATGTGGAAGCCTGGACACAAGCATACATTCTTTTGTCTTGTCTAATAAATGAAGTGTACTAAAATGTCAAAGCAAGCAGGTAGATTTGACATGCCTTTGAATAAAAGCATCACTCATTAAGAGAACACTTTATAGTCGTAAACATTTCTGTCCTTGCCTTGAATGCAGCCGTCGTATTGCGAGATATACAGCTTTTCAGTATCAACATGAACATTAGCAAATAAACCAGACTAATAAAGTATATAATTAACAATCCTCCAGATCTCCAGAACAGGTTTTATGCAGGGCCCTCATGGCACAGCTTGACATGAGTGTAGCATAAAGATCTAAACTAAGTTAATGGGGCCGACTGTTTCTGTGCGATGCACCTGTTTTATGGTGTTATAAAACTCTGAACAGAACACGGTATTAAACAGAGCGGATCAATGGCAACACGGTTATAGACACTGGATGTGGATTTCAAAGAACAACATGTTCAATCAGTGACCCTGAAGCAATGACATATTAATTACAGCATTTCAGCAGCCAAGACTATCAGACAGTGACAGTCCTTGGAACTTCATTTAATTACCACTAACAGGTGAGACATGAGAGTTTTTCTGCCATCCTTGGATTGTGTGGGTGGGAAACAATCAGTCAGTGGAAGAGATGCTTTGTTTCTAAGCAGTCTGTTTCTCTGGCAGAAAGAGAAATGGGCAGTCAAGCACTGCAACTCTTCACTTTGTACTGAAGTGGTGAATGATGATGCAAAAAATCTCAATTAAACAGCAAAACAAAGTTTAACAGAACCATTTACATTTCACTTTGAATGGGTCTGAGTTGTATCAAAAAACAAAAAAAAATAAAAGCCGTCTGCTTATTTAATGAGGCAAAGAAAAACAATTTGATGAATGTAACTAGAAAAAGGAAGAGTGGATGCCTGGCTCTGAGATAAACAGAGTTTATGCTGAAAGTAAAACAGAAAAGAGACTTTTAATATCAGACAACTTTAGTAGCTGCTGCTCAATGATGACCTTGTGATGACCTCTATCTCCCTGCTTTAGTTAAATAATTCCATCTTACCCAATAAAAGTAAAACAATCCTCTGCCTCATTTAAACTAAATCAGCTAATGTACTGTATGAAGTATGCCAAGTTATTATATACTAGTAGATAGATAGATAAGACAGATAGCTCGACAGATAGATAGCTAGATAGATACCTAGAAAGCTAGATAGATAGCTAGATAGTTAGCTAGACGACTAGCTAGAGAAATAGCTAGATAGACAGATAGCCAGACAGACAGACAGATAGCTAGATAGCTAGATAGCTAGCAAGATAGCTAGATAGATAACCAGAGAGACAGACAGATAGCTAGCTAGCTAGCTAGACAGACAGGCAGATAGCTAGCTGGATCGCTAGCTAGCTAGCCAGACAGACAGATACATGACTAAATAGATAGCTTGACAGACAGACAGAAAGCTAAATAGCTAGCAAGATAGTTAGATAGATAGCCAGAGAGACAGACAGATAGCTAGCTAGCTAGCTAGCCAGACAGACAGCTACATAACTAAATAGATAGCTAGACAGACAGACAGACAGAAAGCTAGATAGCTAGCAAGATAGCTAAATAGATAGCCAGAGAGACAGACAGATAGCTAGCTGGATGGCTAGCTAGCTAGCCAGACGGACAGATAGCTAGCTGGATTGCTAACTAGCTAGCCAGACAGACAGATAGCTAGCTCAATAGAAATACAGACAGCTACATAACTAAACAGATAGCTATATAGACAGACAGACAGATGCTGTGACCTTCAAGAGATAACACTCTGATTAACAACAGGTATTTGAGGAGCCACCATCATCACTGTACAGTCAACACAGCCACTTATCCTAATGAGGTTATTAATTCAGCAGATTAAATCAGTCATTCCAAAATGATTCAATGTCATACATAGCAGTCTACACATAACACATGGACAGAATTCAAACGATAGATATTTAGGCAGAATGAAGAGCTCATCAGTTCAGTCACTATCATTTTATCACTGTCAGGACATTCTTTCATGTATCCCCCCCAACTAACACAGCGAAGGGACATTAAACATGGATCATATCCTCAAAGTAGGCCAGCGTAGCTCCAGACTTCTCCAGAAAGCTCCGGAAAGCTCAGCTCAGAGCTGCTGCTTTGATGATTCGAATGGCAGACCTACTGTAGCACACTATGTCAAACTGCGGCGCATTTTAAACTGTACACCCTGTCTGTGTGACGAGCTTCCTTATTGGCTGCTAACCAGTAGGAAGAGTGAACTGGTGTGGGTGTGTGCATATGTGTGCGTACATGTGTGGGCAGCTGACGCATGGACTTCATCACTGTGGTAAAAGTGGCTGGATCTGGATCTGGTTCCAAGTTAGTAAGACACCTACATTCACTGAGCTCCAAGTCTGATGGGTCTCTGGACAATCCTCCCTCTTTGTTAAGAAGAACAGTATAAAGAAGAAGCAAGTCGTCGGCTTCTTACCTTTAGCAGGGACAGACTGGCTCTTTTACAGGTTGAAATAAGGGCTGAACTTAACAAAACAAAACTTTTGGCCAAAAGATACAATCTCTGAATGCACATCACTGAATTAACTTGATTAATAATCTCTACCTCTCAGTTATTTACGCCTCCATAAAACCAGTCAGAATGCAATTCACCTCCCTTCTGTCTAAAATGTCATCACGTTATCATTTTATCGTGTTAGAAATGTGTTTGAAATGGTCATGATTAGCAATCAATTCTTCAGCTATGGCCCAAAACGTGTTCAGTGAGGTCACAGCCTCCGACCAAGTCACAGTTAAATGGAATAAGAATACAATCGATCGATCAATGAGTGTCAATACAAAAACATTAATTATGCTTTTTAGAATTCGTACAGGTCTCAGCTGAAGACAGGATGTGTTTGTCTGTGCCACCAGGTTCCTGACGTAGTTTGATCAAACCGGTTTTCGGACAGACTTTTTAGATTGCTGAGGCTTAATGAATTTGAAAAGTGATTCAAAAGAATTCAGATTTTATACAAATTCAATCAGACTTGACTACTAGATAGATCCAATCAAATGTAATTTCACCAAGCATTACAACTCTCACTTTTTGTTTTTTTGATGCATGGTTATTTAAGATAAGATAATCCTTTATTCGTCCCACGTTACAGCAGGAAAGTGGATAGAGCAGCATTACAAGGAAATAAGAACGTCAGTAGAAAAACAACCATGCGGAAAAAAACTAAGTCATCATATATACACATATATTAGAGGTGTCCTGACAACTTTTTCACTTCCCATGCAATACCGATATTGCAGCCTTGAGTATTTTGCAATACTGATATTGATTAGCTATCAGCATGACTCATACATAATTTTATTACTATTTTGTAGCATGGGATGTTTGAAAAGGCTCGAGTGATATTACTTAAACAGAGAACAACCGTCAGTAACAGTAGGTCTGAGGAAAAACTGACCCATTTATTATTATTAACCAATGGGTTACTTCAATATTAACCCAAAACCTAATATTCTACAACTGAATGAAGTAAATGAAAAATCAATTCTAAGACCCTGAAAAATAACTTCAATAAATCATATAAAAACAAAAAAATGTATTCTTAAAGTGCAAAATAATTAATAGCTTAACTTAGACATAAGAATAAGAATACATAAGAATACAGTTGAAGACAAAAGTCTGTAATAGACTGTCTGATATCAGAGTGTTTATACCAGATATATTAGATGCAGGCCAATATAATCTCATAATCATTTTTTGCTGATATCGGACCGATATCCAATATCAATATCAGATCAAGAAACTCCAAACATATATACAACATAAGTAAAGATAAGGCATCATATATACAACATAATTGAATCACTGATCGGCACAAGTATGATGCAAAGACAGTATTGAAATTAACAAGCACCAGTAGTCCAGCAGAAAAAAACGAAGGTTTGACTGGAGTCCTGTCGCCGAACAGGAGCTAATGTTGAGGGCAAAATGTCAACATTGACAGATTACATCTGGATTTCACTGAAGTGGCACCTCATCAAACCCTGTCCTGATGTTTACTCTTGTTCTGGCCAAACGGTGGATATCAGCCTGCAGACCTGAAGTGAGTGACAAGCGCCTCTAAAAATACACCAAATCTGACAGAACTCAGCATCACACGAACGCTTTGAAGGACGCAACAACAGCCGCATACTTTCAAACAGGCCACTCATGGCCCAGATAATGTATTCCACTACAGTGAAAGCAGTCAGCCTCATCAGTTCAGGCGTGACTTTAATGTATAATCTCAATTTCTTGATTTTCTTTTTTTCCTCCTCACAGTTCAGACGGGAGCTGGAGTCTCTGAATCCCAACCGAGCTTCAAAGCGATGAACAGTCTGGCCTCTCGAGATAGGTTACTGTTTCACATTGCATTGGTTACTATGCCACACTCCCCCAGGCGAGCCTGGAAACATGCTTCCGTTGTGCCTGTTTAACCATGTTAAATCATATTCCACTCCTGGGTGTTTTGACATTTCAGTAATTAGCCAATTTCCCCTTTCTATTTGTAGCCCTCCGCACAATCATGTTATATTGCGTTCAGTTACAGCACACTCCACTCGACACCCAGTGAGAGACCCGTGACAGTTACTTTTTTTATATTCCACATAACCAGATTGAGGATTACTTAATACCTGGGGAGTGGAGTCATGTGACCAGGAAAGCTTCAGTGGAGGGAAACTGCAGTACACAGCCGTGAATGTGGATGAATGCATTTAGTATATTTGTTTTAGAGCTGAGCATCTGATGTCATTTCCAAGAATATTCCAAAACCTAAACAAACAGTGTATATTTCTTGAGGAAGACATCACTCAAAGTATGTTAATAAGGATTTAGTTTTGCCACAGATCTGCTGTTTCATAACCCAAAGCTGAACACTCAGTGGTCACTGTGTTGACATAAACATGCATTAATGTTCAGTTTCATCTCTAAAATGTATTAGTCCACGCTGAGGTTTAGGAAACACTTTAAAATTAGTTAATCCATCATTGTGTGATCATTTTCTTTCCAGTCCTGACTTTTCCTAAATAACTATTCCTCACATGCCTGTATTGTTATAATGACAAAACATAAAAAAAATAATAATAATAACTAGAAAAGCACTCACAGAGTGACATTTTTTACATCTGACTGAGCACCACGTGGAGCAGCGCTCATATAACGACATTAAAGCCTTGTGATTTGATTGATTTGAATGTATTAATCTTGATAAAGCAAAAAAAGAGAAAAATTCACAATGATATAATTAATAGATAAGTTAGTTAAACTCCACTTTAAATGTGTTAAACTTACAATGCTTTTATTAAATTAATTTGCACCTTTTAAAAGCCTTATTACCAGTTAACTAAGACTTGTCACAAGGTCTTTAACAGAAAGTTTGTTATGCATAAGTTGAAAACATCAGATAATTCATTCAAAATGTTTAAATAAGCACTTCTGGAGTGATGACCAAGCAAACCACAGCATTGTGTTGTCTCAGCAAAATAACTTAATGATTGAATAATCTTCCAAAGTGTCACTGGAGGATTTTTGGGCTCATAATTGAAAATGGCAGAAGCTGGAAACAATTTCTGCTACCTGCCAGTCAATAAGTAATTGGCTGTTTTAGAGGAGTGATATGAGGGATCCTGAGGGTGAGAAATCATTGAAACAAAGCAGCTTTGTGGCTCGTCAAATGAAAGCCACAATGAAAGAAGGATTACTGCACAAGAAATGGCTGATATTTTAAACAGGGCTGAATATAACCAAAGTTTTTATCTCTGCATCTATTTCAGTTTCTCTGCTGCTGCCTTCTGCCTCACCTTTCAGAGGAGATGAGTGCAGGTTTTTCATGTAAACTGGATTAAAACCAGATTATATTGTGCTACTTTATATTAAAGCATAATTCCAGAAATTGTTTCATATAGAGTTTTATTTGAACATTTTAATTTTGGTTTATTTTAGTCTATTTTTTATGAATGCAGATAATGAGAGAATATCAGTAGAGCCTTTGAAGACTTGTTTTATGTGCACACAGCTGCTCTGTGTTTTATGTCTTACCGCTAATTTAGGATTTAATGAGACACACAACAACATCAACTGTGTCCAGGTGACATTTTCAGGATTCACTGCAGTCACTCATTTTCCTCCTGAAACAGGGGAAACAAGGCTAAGTCCTTAAAAACAAAAAGCTCAAAACCCCAAAACAATCGAACCGAAGAAAAAAAGAATAAGCTGATTTGTCTCAAGATTATGAGCGACTTGGGAGATTAGTATCAGTCAGGATTGTGATGCTCCAACCAGCTGACCTTAATACTCAAACCACTGCAGAGGGCAGAGCATCGCTCCTTACATGTTTTTAGGATGTGGCCAACATGATCCAGATCCAGCTCCACATCCTGCACACAACAGACCACGAGACCCGAGTCGACACAGCCCAGAAGCTTTTCAGATCGTGGCCGTCATCACTAAACACAAAGTAAACTGAGAGAGGTTGTTGTCATGGAGCTTTGTCCCGCTGTCAGCCAGGAGTAGGAGTTGTTCATGTTATAATGTAAAAAAAAAAATTTAAAGATTTTGACGAAGGTAAACCACTGAGGTCATTTTAAGAAATTATTTTGTAATTTACCCTGTGGTGCTTCATTTTATTTGGCAGACGACAAACATGGTTAAATGTTGGCAGTGATGCTTCATCCAGTTATTTGTCATTAAGAAAAGAAAAAGACAAATGTTTCAGTCGTCATTTTTCAAACACTGCAGGGAAAGGAAAGGAGATAAGAGTCCAGCTGCAACATTTAAATCAATGCATCAATCAGCTGATCATGAAAATAACAAAAATGCCAATCTCCCATAGCTTTAAAATTTGATTTTTCATGCAGCGATCTAGTTATTGAGATTCATGTTGATGGGGCCTACCTGTACTGTAGCAGTCGTCTTCCTCTCTATTTCAGGATTGATTTATATATATTATAGTGTTTATTTTGAAGGTTTTAAATGGACTCAATGATTAAATCTTAGTACTCCAGTTAGAGCTGAAATCGACCAATCAGATGCTCCTCAGAACTACACTGATGGACGGCAGAGACAGCCTTCAATAACATCTGGACCTGCTCACCGTTCCATAGTGAAATACATTAACATCATTATAAAATATAAAATAATCACTTATTATGTGCACATTATGTTTTATCTTATCTTATTACTGTTGTTGACTAAGTGTTAATTTATATGATGTGCATGTTCATCAGTGACGGTTGTATTTTAAATGTGCTTTATAAATAAACTATTTAGTTTCACTTTATTTCTATTTATTTATTTCAAATACAGCTTAAAAATATGAGAATAAAATATAAATATAAATAATATAATAATATAAATGTAATAGAAAAATATAAATAACAGTAAACAAATGTTAAATGGTTAATATCATGTGATTCAGTCGGTAGAGCAGATGGTCAGGTGATCACAAGGTTAACCACATGTCAAAGCGTCCTTGGCAAAGACCCACTGACCTCCTCATGGTCAGGTCAGCACCTCACATGGTAAGTGTGTATGTGAATAGATGAATGAGAGAAGTAATTAGATAAAAGCACTATATAAATACAGCCATCAATCAGTGAAACAGTGTGTATTGCATTATTTGCAATGGTCCAAAGCTCTACAAGGTCCCAATAAGGCTGCACAAATCAATAGTCCTCATATTAACAATCAATCAAAGCACTATATGTAATATGAAAAGAGTGACTCAGTGAACAAGCTGCAGAGAATCAGCCTCATTTCCAGCGGTAAAAGGAAAAGCTTCTTTTCCGCTGTACGCTGCCTACCCAGCATCAGACGACACACACACACACTCTGGGTTTGTTTTGTAATTAGTAGATTTACAGTAGCACTTCTAACACTAATCCCTTCTCCTCCAGTTTATCTTGAATAACTTAATGTCAATTTTTAGCACATTCTGCCTGTTCTCTCAGACCACGTCAAGCAAACTTCTGTAAAATCAAACTTTTTCCACTTGTTTATCTGCGTCCATCTTGGTTTAGTCCTTACAGTTGAAGTACAGACAAACAAAGAAGCACAGTGAGACCCACGAAAAAGAATGAAAGAATACAATGAGCATGCGCATGAAATCCGAGTGCAAACATAAACACAACACCGAGAAGAACAACGCAAAAATGCTAATAAACTCAGCAACACCTGTATCACATATGCTACTCTGTTATCCACCATCGTTGTTCAACAACTTGTTGTGATGGACTTTAAGCTGATGTGACGTCATCGTTAGCTACAACGCCGGGTACACAATGCAACTCTGAGACGGCATTGTCAGATCTTCTCACTCTGGAACCCGTTGTCAGAAAATACCGTAGTGGGTCACCGACAACGCTGGAGTCGTCTGTACGCGAGGCGGAATCAGTATTGATTGTCGAATTAACGTCGAATTCACAGAATTCTGTTGTTGTGGACTGTGCCATGCCATGCTGTGTGTGTGTGTGTGTGTGTGTGTGTGTGTTTATTTGGTGTTCAGGTTTTATTTTTCCATTGTTGTTTTGAGCCTCTGTGAAGCACTTTGAACTGCTAAATGTACCAAAAGAGACATATAACTAAAGTTCAATTTGATTTTGATTTGATTTAAAAAGAAGCGTTGTGCATTTGACTGACTTCTAGCCAGGTGTTGTGTCTGAGTTAATGGCGTTTCCGAGGTAACAGATGCAAAAAAACAGAGAAAGCTCATCATAACACCTTGGTATTATATTTTCAACAGGGAGTCGACTTGTTTGCTAATTGTGCTGGGATTTACAGTAGACACAGCTCCAGAAAACCCTACATGAAGTGAGTGTGGGAGAAAGTGAGAAGTAGCTTAAGAGGGAGGATGACTGAGAGAGCACTGGAGAGCGAGGGAGCGATGGAGAGAGGGGGAGCAATAAATCTAGGACAGGCAGTGACTGCAGGGTGAGGGGTGGGAGGGAAGAGAGGATTTCAGAGCTGATGAGGGAGCGAGGTAAAAGCAGTCACAGAGAAAAGAAGATGCCTCTTCTTGTGAGGTGGGGGATTTGATTTTTATTAATCATGCAAAGGGGCAGGAGGAGCTGACTGACTTCATAGCACTGCTGCAGGATCACAAAATACATATCAGTTTGCCTTTTATCCAAAACCGTCCACCACTGGTGTGAAGGAAGTGAATGAATATTTTTTATACTTCAGTCTGACCAGAGGAAGATTCACTCAGCAGCGTTAAGCTGCTAACCCAACAAACTGCTTCATTTCAATGAGCAGAGGAGAGCCGTAGAGTCCCAAGACAGTACAAACTCTTTCTGAAGTATTTCCACCATAGTGAGAGTACTAATACTAGCACTAGTTAGTCCAAGAAAAAGTTCACAACCTAAAACAGTGGAAAGACTCAACCAGCCTGCTGAAACGTGATTGGTTGATGATACTCAGACAAGAAAGAGAAACCACCAACTCTTGTCTTGTTACAGATTCTACACGTCTACGTGGGATCTGTTCATAGAGAATTTCAAAATAAACTTCCAGCGTTGGTTTACTTTCTCAACAAAACTCCATTTAGGAAAACATTGTGGTGTGTTGCATAAAATAAGTGTGAAGTACATGATGTAGGCTTGATTTCATACAGCCTCTACCTCACTCTTTAAACCACATCAGTCTGAGCATCTAATCTAGGGTTGTCAAAATCAACACGATAACACACTTTTATCCGTCATCGTAATTAATATGATAAAAAATTTTAACACAATTAACCCATCTGCAGCAGAATGACTCTGAATGTCTCCATTTCAGTTAGTTGGTCCCAGTAGAGTAGAGGCTCAAATGGTCAGTTGATCCAGTAGTGACAGGAAGTAGAAACAACCAGACTAGTTTCTTCTTCTGTGTTTCGTCTCAGTGGAGGCTACAGAGCCTCTGAGTCTCTGCAGACCTCTAACAGACCAGTTGATGCTCCTCAGTGGTTGGTCCACACCGAGGCACTCTGTCTGTGAGCGATGATGCAGCGTTAATATTAAAATGTTTGACTGATATCCACTAATAAACTCCATCAATCCCGCTCATTGTTCACTGTGGCTGCTCTGATGTTCACATGTTGCTGATCGAGGCTTCTTGATCAGTTTAGGAGCTTCAACAGTCACCAGATATCCACTTGTATAGTCTCCAACTGGAGGAGATGCAGCATCACACCAAGTACAGAGAAGCAGATGGCTGATTGATGATAAATGATTGTTTAGAGCAAAGAGACAAATCACTGTTGTTTCAAGTTGACTGTCCTAGTCTAATCATAACTCGGGTGGGTTTACACTAGAGAAAGTAGTGCTTCCTGTATCATACCAGACAGAGTCAGCTACAAATACATTCAACACATAAACACAGAGCCACAGCTCCATTAAAAGAGTTACCGGTGACTGATTTCCAAGCTTTACCCACACATCTTGTGATGAATAAAAGGGGAAAAAAGGTGTCCAGTTCTTGGCAGTCCTGGCTTGAACAGTTTATTTCCTTGTCTTAATGTCTGTCCAATTAATTTAACTGTAGCAGCTGAGGCTGTGTGGAGACGCTGCCTAATTAATGGCTCTGCTCTGCTTGGAGACTGTCTGCAGGGACAGCAGCCAGACTCTGGGCAGGAAAACCTCCACACAGCAGCTCCGACGACTCGACCACTACTGACAGTATTGACTTTGAGCTTGGCCACAAGTGAGAGGCCATTTTCTGTTCAATGTGCTTTTAAATTGCCCTGGGGTATGAACCTCTCTTTATTCTGCTCTTTTAATTAGATTTTAAACACCTTCTTATACATAAAGCACTTTGAAACACTCTCAGGTAATGGTAAGGGCTTAAAGTTTCAATACAGTCGCATTTGAATCTATAAAGTGCGTAGTCATTTACTGTGCCAAGCTCCTGTATGTATGGGATGTTGGTTTAGAGGAAGTTGTTCTGGGATCATTAATTTATCATCCATTATAAAGTAAAGGAAAAACGTTCAAATTATTAAATCAATATAATTTTGGTTGCATCAACAACTTCATATATATATTATTTATATATCTTTTAGCACCAAATTTACTTGTTTTTCTTTCCAGAATAACCAGGGCAACTTGACAATCAAGAAACTTTTGATACGACTGATAGCATTCCAAATGTGAGGATATTAAATAACATGACCATATGCTAAAATCACTGATGTCTCTAGAGTGACAAACTGTTCTGACATCATATGATATGTTAGTATATAAATGGACCGATGGAGCCACTAGCATCTGACAGACCTGGAGTAATCTACCTGATGAGGAAGACCCATGTTTAGGGCTGGTATCGTTCAAAAATTTTTGATACAATACCAATTTCGATACCAGTTCCAGAACAATACTTTTTTCAATACCTCAATAAATTATTTTTGTGCAATTTAGGCTTTAATCAGGGTCATCATCAATATTATTGTATTATTATTACCACCATCATCATCATCAACTCAAGTTATTTTAAGTTATTAAATTAAGTTATTTCAAGTTATTTGGTCTTTATCATCATAGACACAGTAGACAATGGTCTGATAATGATCAACAGGCACAGGGTGCTACATGTTCCTCTTTAGGACCCTGAGGAGTGAGAGTTTGTCTTATGGTGTGTTCACTGGAAGTCAGAACTTAGAGCTCTGACCATCGTAACTTCAAAGTTTAGTGCTCCCAGCTCTTCCAGCCTCACTTTCAGAGTTGAAGATCTGACTTCAACGAGGTTCTGATTTAAACTCTGACTTGGAGTATGGAAATTCTGACATTTGTGTACAACTTGAATGCACCATGAGACGAAACGAACTCTGGCCTCCCAACGCTGCTGCAATGACATTAATTCTCTGTTTTACTGGTGATGTTTGTCTTCTTATGCTGGAAAAGCGGGTGGACCGATCGGTGTCTCTACAAGTGATAAGGGGACATGTCCCCCTGTCCATAGAGACATCAGAGAGCATGGCTCACAGACACTTGGGTATCAGAATTTGGCACCAAAAAATGATTCTTTTGATACTCGGTAGGATCAGAGTTTTTCGGTCAGTGCTACAAAAGTACTGAAGTTCAGTACCTAGCCCTACCCATGTTGTGTTGGTTTATTATAAAGTTCATGTTTTTCTGGGGTGATGAGATGAAACGACACAAAAACTGGAAATATTCACAGCAAATATTCTGTGTCTATGGCTTTTTGTTGTGTGGCAATAACAGTTAGTGTTCCATAATCCTTATAGATATAAATGCAACTCAGAACGTGATTGGTTGATGCCTTTATTCGCAGCACAAAAGCTCAGAAAATACAACCCCAGTTCATGGAAAAAAAATGCAGCATTATTGCCCTGAAATATTTGCATTCTGTGTGAAAGTACTCATAACTAAACCAGTTTTAACTGAGCCAAGTAGCACATTATGCTAGTAGGGAGAAGAGATTTCCTGATTGATAGGTCCACACATAAACAGTGGCACTGAGAGGGTTGACCCCTCCACGGTTGTCCAACTAAAACCACCCACCCTGCCACTTTGTCAGTAATTGCCGTGATGTTCAATAAGCTAATTCACAGTTTTCAATCTCAAACGTTTCAAAGCCGGGATACATTTTAATGAAGCAGCGAAATGCCAACAGCGAATGGTTTGTTCGAGCTTTTGCATGATAATGCATCATGAACAGTGCAGTCTGAAGCACTGGGCAGGTACATCAGGGACCTCACTGAATGTTTTTCCAATTAAAGCACCTGATTGAATGGAGGCCGCCCAGGTGATTTTAATGTGATTTAATTTTTAATTGAAATGGTGTCTTGAGGGTTAGTATAATTTAATTTACATGCTATCATTCATATTTTTTCAAAAAAACTGATTATTTCTCAACTTAATCAGTTGAATTTTGTTATCAAATAATTATGAAGACCGTATAATACACCCATGGGTAATTAATGATTGTGCCTTTTAGTTTAGTTTAATGATTCCTTCAGCAATATCACAGATTCATAAAGACAACTGCCATAAAAACACTCTTAATTATGTCGATGTTCCAATATGACGTCAATACTAAAGCTCACTGAAATGAAAAACCAATATGAAACAGACCACAAACTTTAAAGTGGACCAAGAGTCATAAATCAACCCAAATCCGTACAGTCCTGTGCACATATAGCGGATAATGACCTCCTACTGTAGCTCTCTCTGGTCAACATCTTGTGATGATCAGGGTCGTCCTTGTCTGACCAAAAAAAAAAATTAAAAAAAAAAAATTATCCACGGGTAAAATATTTTCTTCAAGAGGTTGAAAGTACCCACACCACAACATAAGTACACAAAAACAAGGATGTCTGGTTTAAATAATGGAGACATTTGAAGTATTAAATATTAAAGGACAAATTTGTTACCAAACCAAAAATAAGAAAGCAAAACGAGCCATGTTAAGGCTGCATTTCGCAATTATTTTCATAATTGATTAATCTGTTGATTATTGTCTCGATTAATCAATCAGACACATTTTTCAGCTCTACACTGAAGAGGCTACAGCAGGGGAAACTGTTACCAGAGCTAATTTACAGACGCTGCACTCGTAACATGACAGATACCTGGCATAAATGGTATACACTTTTGTTTGCCCACAAAAACTGTCTCCAGCATTTTTCTTTTCTTTGATGTCAGCACTATAGAAGGATGGTGGGGGGTAAACAATGAGCCAATCACTGTTTCCAGGCTGTGAACAGGATAAGCAGCGAATTAACTGCAGGGGAAGAGTTTGATTACAAGCTCACTAGATGAAATTTCAGTATGTATGTGTAATTATTTAGTTTGACATTGATTTAAAAATAGAAATAGAAAATAGCTATTTTTTTTACAGTTAATGAAGAAGCCTGAGGGGACAGAACCAGGGTCCCAAGGAGAACAGGGATTTCACCTGAAAAAATGTCGAATATCCTAATGCAATACAGTCACAAAAAGAGGTGCAATAAAGCCAAAAAATATGCGCAATACGGGTGCAAAATGAGGTGCAATACGCCCGCCAAATGAGGTGCAATACGGCCGCAAAATGAGGTGCAATACGGCCACAAAAAGAGATGCAATACAGCCACAAACAGCTCTAACACTCACACTGCAACTAAAACCATGCTTTCAAAAAGGAAGGCTGTGAGATAAAGGACAGAAAGCACTGCACTGAGCGCTCAGAGACTTGAGACGGTCCTCTCAGTGGAGTTTGGTGGTGGCTGCACAGCAAAAGCCTTAAGAGAAATATTTGGCTTGTCAAGACATAAAATATTAATGATTACATAAGATAACAAAAAGTGATGCGCTCAGGGAAGGTTGGTGTATTGACTCCATTTCTGACAGACTTGTGTCAGCGATGCTCAGTTTTATGTACTTGTGCTGTTTGCAAACCAAAGAGCTGTGTGATTATTAGAAAAGTTTCCAAAACACAGCTTGTCTTCAACATGAAGTCAGGGTCAGGTAGAGTGACTGACTGGAGCGTAACATACATGCCAAGAGTAACTCTAGGGCAAAACAAAATAATTTTTTTTTTTTTTTTTTTTTTTTTTTTACAAATTTGACCTTATCTCTGGGATAAAATACTGTCATTTACTCACCCATTTCACTCTGTATTTCTGACGATACTGGATTTGATGATATCCATTTAACAGGAGTGAAGCGGGCACTGAAATACAGCCAGTAAATGACACAAACGTGACAATTTCTCAAATTACAGACATTTAATAACTTGAGAAAATGTAATCTGTAAACAGACTCTACTTCCTGTGTACCATAGTTTACAAAGGACCTCTAGTGCCCACCTATGTGGCCTTCATAGTGCCTGAACTAAAACAAAGCATATATGCGTATGTGACAACATCACAAAAAGTATTTTAGTTCAGGCACTGTGAAGGACACACTAGGGGTCCTTAGTAAACTATGATACACAGGAAGTAGAGTCTGTTTACAGGTTCAATTTTCTCAAGTTACGGACAACTCTTGCCTCAAATGAGAATAGTAATAGTGTAGCCCATCTTATTAAACATCTGCTATTTGAAAAATGGTCACGTTTGTGTCATTTACTGGCTGCATTTCTGTGCCCCATTCACTCCTGTTAAATGGATATCATCAAATCCCAAATCGTTGGAAATAGTCCAGATGACTCCAAAGTGAAATGGGTGAGTAAATGACAGTATTTTATCCCAGAAATAAGGTCCAATTTGTAAAAAACAGAACTTCCCTTTAATACTAGTTCATAAAATCCATAACAAGGTTGAAAGGCCAGTTGTGTATAAACAGACTAATGATGGATTAACAACCAGATGGTGCAACAGTGCAGGCAGACTGACAGTATGTGGATCACATGTTGCTGCTCCCTCTCACAATGATGGGAAACATTTGGTCACAGCTTTCTGAGAGATGAATGATGGGAAGGAAGGGATGGTGGTTGGGACAGGTTGACCGCACACATGATGCAGCTCGCAGGATGGATGGACGGCAGAGATGGTTGAAGGTCTGCAGAAACACAGCCAGAACTGCCGAACACAAACATAACCATATGGACAGAGAGAGCTGGGGCTGAAGGCGGTGCGTAAATCCCTCTGGCAGGATAAAATCTTGTGGGATGTTGTTTTCATCCAAAAGTCGGCCGCTATTATTAAACCATCGCAGGAGAAGACGATGCAACGAGATGATGACATTATCAGAGCGCCACGAAAACTCAGTTAAACGAGATGGAAGCTTCTGTTTGTTCCATCTATTAATGTGAGAAAAATTACTCTCCTCAATCCAGGAGTCTGTTTCCACCGTCTCATTTTCTTTTTATCAGTACATCCATTTTTAAAACTCATCCAAGCGTAAAAACGTTCGGCTGATTGCCGACATTTTTCACACGCACAGAAAAACAAAACTACTGAATGGGAACATTTTGATTTAGCATTATTTTCTTTATTTTGAATTGTGAGCAAGAACCGAAGAAGACTGTACCAAAAAGTTGACATCCAACTAATTTGTTTCATCAAATATGTTTTGTGTTGGCCATTTTCTGTGTAAACTGACACACATTATGTGTTTTGTATATTTGGTGAGACAAAACAAGAAAATTAGACATAATTCGTCGTTTTATAGACTAAATCAAATGAATGAATCCAATGAATCAAATATAGAATCAACAGTAAACAGTATAAACTAACAGTGGGACCAGGAAATTATATTTTCTGTCTTTGAGTTTGTAGGACTTGTTTTAAATAAATTAATAAGTGCAACAGAGAAAGTTAATATCAAGGTGACTTTTATTTGCATTAAAGGAAAGTTGCACTTTGATTAAAGATTAAAGGCCTCTTTGTTCTGGAAGCACCGACTCTTTTCTCATCTTTTTTTTTTTATCTCAAAACAATGTTTTTAAAAACCTCATCGCTCAGCTCTTCTTCAGCAGAATACTTTGACCTGAGCTGCACAGTTTCCTCACATCACAGGTGAGATGGCAACACAGTCACGCAAACATGTAATGCTACAACTTTTCTGCTGCTTGATGCAAACTGAAAACTCCCCATTACTCATTTACACTGACTAATCTAGTGTTTCCCATCAATCATCTGGTTGGCCCGCCACTATTTCACAATGAACTGGATACATTTAAACACAACTCTTTGAGATGGAGAGTGTTTCTTGTAGCTCTAGGTTTATACTCTCCAAAGTGTTCCCGGCACAAAGGGGCATGAGCCAGAAATGGCATCATCACATATTGTGTGTTGTATAGTTGCTGCAGCGCTTTCAATTATAATTTGCACATGGCTTTAATCAAACATAAAAGCAAAGAAATAAGAAATAAATAAATAGAAAATAAGCTTTGAAAGCAGCAGCCGAATCAAATAGCTACTTCACAGGATATTAAAACTTTCTACCTTTGTTTCTTGATAATACTTTTAATAATTCATCCTTTCCTGACAGGGAAGCCAATAAAGTATGTCAGTTAATATGAATATAAGTCCTCCTCCAGCTTTGAGGAGTTTGGTTTATGGCAGTCAGAGCATATAGTGCTAAGACATATTAAGCATAACCACCTAGTCTTAGATGAATGAATAAATCATCACCATTGTTATGTGAACAGTGAATCCATGTAAAATTAACATTAAACTAAGACTTTTTTAAAATGTGGAAAAACACTTTCTTCACCTGAAACTTGTTGAACTATCTTTCTACAGGCTACCTGACTCAATAAATGCACAGTCAGGAGCAGAAAGAAGAAGGTCTGCAGGAAAATAAGACAAACTTGAGTTTGTAAATCAGTCACTGGCAGAATCGCTGCTTTTCAGTCACAGACAACATCCATTAGGCAGTCCTGTCCATTAAAGCCAAAAGGGAAAATACTTGGAGGAAAAATGTGCCTTTGCATTAAGCTCGACTCATAATAAATCCATGAAGTTTCTTCCCCAGAATCTCACTTTAAATGCACTGAGGTGAACCTCTTTAGATGTGTGATTTTGGCTTGAAGATCCGCTGAATTATCTCGAGCACAACATGTTAACAGCATCTGTTTTCTTCTGACTTCACTGTGTTTGATCTGTAATCAGCAGAGAGACAGACGCTCCTCCTGCAAGATAATGTTGAGAGAAAAGCCTCAACCTCAGTTTGGATATCACACCATCATGGAAAGTCCTTAAAGCTGGCACTTGATGAATCCCATCATGCATTTCACAGAGAATTATGAGACCTGTGGGAGTTAATTAAGGCAGCAGCCACAGATCCAGGTGCACCAATTAGTAGCTGATAAACATGATAAGATCATTTCCAAAGATGTGCATGAAGGAGGTTCCTCAAATTGTATGTTGTCATTTCTGATCCACTGCATTTCCTTTGATTCCAGCTCAAGTTTAAATCAATAAATACCAATTTATAGCCAATTAGCACTCTAAGTAAATACTAAATTTAAATTACACGGCTGGAATAAATGCATGCTATTTGAAAGAGCAGCTCATGTCATCACGGGAAGATGCATTTTCAATTAGCGATTCATTAGTCAACAATATGTGCTCGTTCCAAACAACACACATTGATGATATATGACAACCTGCCATCACTCATCGTGACCTGCAGGAGCTGTGTGCGTTTCACCAGCATCCAGCCCACAGGAAAGGAACTATTCACAGCAAAGTCACATCACAACACAGCGCTGCTGGCACGTGGCCCCATCTGGAAACATCACCCAGTACACAAACACACACTTCTGCAGAGACCTTGCCAAACAGCAACTGAAGCTGCAGACAACTTTCATCCAAAGCTTTATTATTCCTGCGCTGCCCAAATGAGCCAACAGATAAGAGGCCAGCTGTGAAAATGGGATTTTGATTTGCAGACCACATATTGGTTATTATCCCGACACACCGTCCAAATATATACGGGTCGTATCCGACCGCGTTCAGGCAACAGACAGCTCAGCAGAAGTGCTGGCGATTAACATGGTCATTTGAATGATCTGTACAGCTATGGGATGGTGATGGTACACCACAACAGTAGCTCAGGTCCAGTTTTCTGCAGGAGTGGCTCCCGATTGGCATAGTTCCACTGATAGTGTGGGAAGCCAGTGAGGGAACATTTCCCTGGAGTCCCCAGGACATGTTTGGATGGTAAAAGGGCCAAAAATGACCAGAGCATCAGCATCTCCTCATCCCAAGTTCCCCTTAAAATCACAATATTTGAATATATGAAGCACAGCAGCACAGTGTGGTCAATCAATCAATGAATCAACACGTCTTCATGGGCCTCTTGACTCATGAACGCATCATAATTGTTAGCAGTGTACATCCACGTCTGTCTCATCATCCATCCATTATCTACCGCTTATCCTCATCGGGTCACGGGGGGGGGGCTGGAGCCTATCCCAGCTGTCTTAGGGTGAAAGGCAGGGTACACCCTGGACAAGTCACCATCTCATCGCAGATGAGATGGTGACTCATCTGTGGTGAGTCACATTCTCTTGTGACTCACATTCACATTCACACCTACGGTCAATTTAAATTAACCTAACAATTAACCTAATCCCCATGCATGTTTTTGGATGGTGGGAGGAAGCCGGAGTACCTGGAGAGAACCCACGCAGACACGGGGAGAACATGCCAACTCCACACAGAAAGGTCCGGGCCCGGGATTTGAACCCGGTACCTTCTTGCAGTGAGGCGACAGTGCTAACCACTACACCACCGTGCTGCTTCCCCCCCTTTGTGACCTTTGTGCCAAATTTAAAATTCCCTCTGAGACATTGTATTAGCAGAATGACAACCTGAAAACATAACACCTCTGGCCTCGGCTGTCAGCGGCACAGAGGAATAAAAAGGAAATTATTTCCTGAGGTTAAGTGGGCTCAGACTTTATTTCGGGCTAGACGTCACACCTCCCATATCTGGATGGGAAACCCTAGCACTGATAATAAGGAAAGTCCCTTTCCTCTGAATCCCTACAGTGATAACATAATTATTGAAATGGAAGGCTGTGAGAAGACCCTGAACACAGCATGGCCTGACCGGACAAGATGAAAGAATAACATGAGAGCAGTAAATGTCATCATCAAGATTTAAAATCTCTCTCTCTTCAGGGAATAAGCTGGAACAGATGGTTAACCTCATGAGATCTCCCACAGAGATGCTGGTGCTGAGCACAAATGATTTAGCGCTTTCACTGTATCATTTTAAATAATGAAAATAATTTGATAGGAGTGATGACACCTCTGGGTTCAAATCTCTGCGTCTCTGTCTCAGGCTAAGAGATGAATGTCGGTTGCACTGTCATCTAACATGTGAGCAGCGTTTGGGGATTCATAAATGGAGCAGCACTTCCCTTTCTAACCTCATTAATAGCATGGCAGCCATGATGAGTTCGCTTCCCCCAGAACACACAATTTGTTTGGATAACAGGCTCACCTCTGGCGTGTAACGTAGCAAAGGGACCCCGGACGCACCAGGATAAATGAGTTCGTCAACAGTGTAGAACGTCACACTGCAGTTGTGACGTGGATGAACTTTGCTCTCCCAGTTTGTATGTTTGATTTCCCAGCAGGTTGGAGTTGCTTCA
The DNA here is from genome assembly GCA_029721515.1 of Synanceia verrucosa. Classification (NCBI taxonomy): domain Eukaryota; kingdom Metazoa; phylum Chordata; class Actinopteri; order Perciformes; family Synanceiidae; genus Synanceia; species Synanceia verrucosa. The sequence continues at coordinate 18,553,233 of CM056565.1, read as the reverse complement.
GGGAGCTGGATGGCCTGCCGCTCAGATAACGCATCTATGAGCCACGATCATATCGTCACCTGTTGGTGCTCAGGTTGATACTGGAGAGGACGCTTTTAATTGCATGTCCTCATAAGACCACAAGGAAGGTGGTTGTTCAAATCATTGAGTGCCAGCCCTTTAATAAAACTGAAAGTACCTTGTGCCAGTGTTGTTGAACATTTTGGGTCATCTTTCTAGACCCACAGAATATTTTGTATTATGTCTCTGAAAACACTGAATAGCTCAAATGAAAGAAGAGACTCTCTATTTCATCATGACAAAAATGTCTGGTTTAACCTTGTTCCGTTCTTGTTTTATCAGAGGTAGAGTAGAGGAGACTTTCACCAAAATCACCACTTTTTGTCCAGATTCAGTTTGTTTTGCTCTCTAATCTCGATCGTCTCCACTTCCTGCTTTGATCTCTGTGGTGTATACCGTTTCTTTATGCTCCAACTACAAATCCAGGAAACCCCAAATCTTGCACCAGCTGACCACTTTGACATAGAAATACATCAAATACAAAATAATATTTTATTAAGTAGTAAACTATGCAGTTTGTTTTGCTCTCTAATCTCGATCGTCTCCACTTCCTGCTTTGATCTCTGTGGTGTATACCGTTTCTTTATGCTCCAACTACAAATCCAGGAAACCCCAAATCTTGCACCAGCTGACCACTTTGACATAGAAATACATCAAATACAAAATAAGATTTTATTAAGTAGTAAACTATGCAGCAACATTAGATCAACATTCATATCTTTGTTCGTATATTAGACTCTCAGTCGTTCAGGTTTGAAAACTAATATGAACTGATCTCTTTCAAATTGCAGCTGAAAATCTGTATTTTTTACCATTTGATTAACTAAATGAGCAATCTGTCCCCACATACACTTTCCAAAAAAGTGATTAAGTGATCAGATACAGTTTCTCCAGAGCTTGTGTTTGTGGAGTTAATCTACTCATTTGCATTTAGATGTCTGAACTGTTTTAGTCTGCAACAATAAAACTGACAACCTCTCCAACTGTGAGAGGTCAGCGGGGAACAGACGGGTGACTTTCACACTTTGGCAGTAATTAATCATCATCGCCCCAGAAAGCACAGTGGGATACTCGCCTTTTATACAAGAGTCTGAGGGTGTGAATGCAACATTATACCAATCAACAGATAGCAACAGTGGGTGTCATTCGTGATGATATACACCTCTTTTCTGGCAAGTCACAAAGGATGAAACTCTTTTATGAACCTTGAGTCCATGTCAGCTTCAGGCCGTTGCCTTGGTGTTGCATTAGCATCACCAATGAAAACACTGCAACGCCGCTTATCTCAGCAAATAGTTTCAGCAGGATTACATACAGACAACAAAAAAATATTCTCTTTCTATTCTCTCTACATATAACCTTAAAAAAAACCCTTCAAAATACACTCGGCAGGAATATTCGAGACACTAAAAACTAAAAATAAGCGATGTGTTCGGTGGAGTGAGTAGAAAATGTGTTCCTAAATGTTAGATACAGGCAGACAAGAAGGAAAAACGTTAACGTCCTTTTGCAAAGACGAAGCGCCACTCATCAGAGAAGTCCTTCCTTGAAGTGTAATCAGTGGCGTCAGAGATGCATGACATACAAACATATGCTGTGGCACCCCCCTTAGGCCAATAAGCACAATTTGGAGATGCAAATACATGTAAGTGTAACAGACGGCTAGCCAGATGAATGGATGGACTGAGGAGAGCAGAACAGATCGGGGTCGGATCACAGCAACCCTCTAGTTCACTGTGGAAACAAAAGTGCCATCATGTTATCAGTTAAGGCCGAGCACATTTGATCCATCATGAAGACAAAATTATTTTGTGGCAAAACTGCCACGACGTCGGCTCAACCACATAATATTTAATGTGAGTGTGAAAGATTATTATTTCCAAACCAGGAACCAGTAAATAAGAAAACCCTTTTTGACACAGATCCAACAGGCTGACACTCAATCGAAACATTCTTGTTTCTGATGGATCAACTTTAAATCTCAAATGGACTCCATGAGCTACGCTGCCCATCACCTCAACAGAACCTTGACAAATGGAAATGGAGCCAGTTAATAATAAGGAAAGAGAAGAGCAGGTCGCTGGACTCCACATCCTGTTTATCACCCTATCAAGGATGGCCGAGGATGGCCGCACTGCCTCTCCTTTATTGGACGCAACGTGGCGGCTGTAAACGGCCAGCTCGTCTGTCAAACCAGAGTGGAGAAAGCATTCATTTGAAATGTGACATAAACAAGAATTCAGTTTCCATTTTGGTAAAACGAATCTTAGCAGAAGTTCAGTCATGAATCTCTTTGTCATCCAATCAGCCCAAGGTTTAACCTTTATGGGAGATCATTTTGGAGTAGTTACAGAATTGGTTGAGATATGAACTCCCAAGACCGCAGAGACTGTGTCTCTTTGAAGACAGAACAGTAGTGCCACATTTAAACAAATTTAAATTTTAAATATTGAAAACTGAAAGATGTTGGAAGGAACCACAAACTCCCAGCCTGCTTCCGAAATTCCACATTAACATGCTACTGAGTGCTTAAACAGTATGTGAGATTTTTTTTATCATGTCCAAAACCTTAGTATGAACCCAATAGTACGTGAGGTGCGTACTATTTCCTTTAAATATTGCCGCATGCAAACACTGGACACTACACACGGCATAAATGTCCCACAGTGCAATGTGGCAGTGACAACAACACAACGGACAATGGCTTAATTAAATATGTGTATAAAATTGTGTGGCTGCTTATCGGATGCATATCAAGGATGTATTATTAGATTATTATTATTATTATTATTATTAGACGTTACCACGGTTACGTGTCTCCAATCCAACCAGCAAGAGGCTCTCAGGATGTGCGTCACTTCCGCACTAAGCAGTTTTAACTCAAAAGTATGTTGAATGATAGTACACATATCGAGTATGTAGTGTATATTGTGTCTGTTAATTACATTAGATCACTGATAAGTCCATAAAATCATAAATCAGGTGTTGGTCAACTGAGGAAAACTGTCCTGAAGACAGTATAACAGTTTCCTTCCCTGTTTGCATCAGACCAATTAATCCGCCTGGACATCTGGCATTAATGCCTAATTATGAGAATGATCTTCATAATCGACAGATCATCACACTGATTCTGGAGCTGGTTGGATGTGGCATCTGGACACAGCTGCATGAACAGATGAGAGTGCTGATTGGTGATTGGCCCCTGCATGGGTGAGGAAGGAGGAGGAGGAGTGTAGTATTTGGCTTACTGTACTTTATATTTCACATTCAATTGCTGAACAATTCACACAGGAAATGATACTGAGTGTGTGGGAGCTGTTGCTGTGAAATAAGAGAGAATATTCGGCATTGTTGGATTCATTCATTACCTCATTGACAAACAGAATTGAGACCAACTTTTAATTAAAACACCTCTCAGCTCCAGCCAGCTATTTACACATCGGGCCAGTATACTCTCTGTCCATAGGCAGGCAGGAGGCCAGTGTTGGCCTAACATGATAATGGTTGGCCATAGGCGAAACAGAAAATAAGCCTCACCACGCCAACACTGAGCCAACTTTGTCCTCCTGTTGGGTTAATGTAGTCCGTCTTTGTAGCACCTGCCCAGAGACTGCAGATGAACTTTAACTCCCTCACTAATTATGAGGCGGTTATTCATTTTCTGAGACACATAAATTAAATCATTACAAAGCTCTAACCCAAGTAATTAGACAGCACCCTACATATGCACCATATTTTCTGATTCTCTTTTTACTTCAGAATTCAGATGTGAAACAAACCCCCAACAGTACAATGAAATTTTAAGAATTAGAGTACTGAAGTCTATGTGAAACTTTTAATTGTACGAACGTTTATCTGCCGCTGATAGACTCGTGCATTTAGGCCAAACTGTGTCCTCAGAGATCTCTATGACTAATTCATTAATCTAAGCCTCTTTCAGGAGGGCACTCAGAAGCTGTGTGATCACTGAGAGCAGATACAAAGAAAGGGGAACTTTATTATTCTTAGTTCGACTTACTCTAGATTTACACATCTGCTTCCCCCCCATTGTGTGAAAATTAAAAAGTTTATGCCTCGCTAAGTAACGCTTTCAGCCTCCACCTTATCTTTATCCAAGGCTGAGTCTAAATGAAACTAAAGTGTACAACTGTACTGTTCAGTGTGATGACTCTTACACTTACACTTTCTCTAACTGACTGCAAACGAAAGAGTCCAACTATTCAAAGAAGAAATAAGACTCTCCTGCCCCATGGCACAAAATAACTATTAATCTGAGAGTGGGAGGTTGATGGGTTTTAATCAATACCAATGACTTACTGATTACTTGGCCGGCGGCTGAGATTTCTGACAGTTTTTAAACAAACAAACAATCCTGAAATCATGCTTCTGAGAACACTGACTAGTAGGGTACTGGTACTCTCATACTTTAAAGATATATTCCAGTATTTTACACTTCAAGCCCTCTATAGGTTGCCTACGATGCAAAAGAGTGGTTGACGCTGAAAGTTTGAAGATTGGTCCTGTCTTGGCTCGTTTAACCAGCTAGCTATGGGCTAATGCAAACCTGTCCAAAACAACCCCCAATGTGCAACTCACCAAGTGGTTCCATATTAAATATTGAAGCGAAACACAGCTTCTGTCGTGTTTTATTAGGTATTTTATAAATCCTCAAACTACTTTTTCCAGATACCTCACAACCGTGTATAAACCTCCTCTCTGTAGCTCCTCTTCTGTACATTCCGGCTCAAAACGGTATCCTTGACTATCAAACTCAAAATCGTATTCCATTTTCAGTCTCTGAATTTTTTTTTTTTTTTTCCAGTATCATCGCAAATCGGAAGCGAGAAAGCACATTAACACAGTGTCTCTGGTAGAACTGAACGGAACTTCTTCTTCGGGGTTTAGTGGTGGTTGGCAAACCAACTAAGAGGTGCATTATCACCACCACTGAGTGGTACTGTAGCGAGCGAAAGAACTACAACCAACCTTTCCGTTTGGTGGCAGAGTAATATCAACGTGTACTGAGTCTTCCTACAGAAATCAATGGGATTTATGAAATGCCTAATGAAACACGACAGAAGCTGTATTTCATTTCAATATTTAATACTGAAGCAAAATTGAACACAACTCACTGAGTGAACACTCATACATTTTTTTTAATCAAACGTTTATGGGTTGTTTTGGGCAGGTTTGCTCGCTGGCTCAAAAGGCCAAATACCCGAGACAGGACCAGTCTTCAAAATTTTGGTGTCAACCACTGTTTTGCATCTTGGGCAACCTAGAAATAAAGTGTAAAACACTGGACTATGCCTTTACGGTAGACACTAAAATATTACATATTACATAATATTACATTTCTGTTGTAAATATTTAATTTCTGCTGGAAATACTACATCTCCTCTACAAATATGGGTTTTTATATTTTTACACTTATATCTTTCATATCTTACTTTTTATTTCTTATTTATGTATGCCTCTTAGCCAAGAGACTCTACAAAATTTTGTTATGGGTGCATAATGACAATAAAGACTCTTGATTAATTCAGTTAGATTATTTCTCAACATAAAGGGTGATTTTTTTTTATGTAAATTTTGATTACATCACCCACAATGCATCTCCAGCAGTTCAGTCAGGCTCTGTTGAGCCTCTCTGGAGCCACATTAGCTTTTACTCACTACATCCTGAAAAATATAGAGCGGACATGACCTGCCCTCTATGGGAGATGTGACCTCGGCTGAATTTAATGCTAATGGACATTTTTCAGGGCTGATTTAATTGCCTTTATAGGTTTCCCTCGCCGTCATTCAAGGTTCCAAACATGTTGCAAACATTAAGCGTCTAAAAGCACGACTGGTAGTTTGGATGCAGCTACAGCAGCAATATGTGTCTCTGTTCACTAAAAGCCCTGCAGGCTGTACACAACATCAAAACTTCATACCGCTGTACTGGATGAGGAGACAATCTGAGCTTGGAAATAGACTTTTTCTAAAGGCAATAATCAAATTCAAAGAGAGAACGAGGCTTTGTTGCAAAGGGAGGCGGAAATCATTGTGGATTTTAGGAAGGGTGTGCGTGTTTTTCACACTGAGTAGACGTCATAAATCAACAACACTGCTCAGTATCCACTCACATGGACCCCCTGCCATTACAAAACAGATTACAACAATATTTTTCATATTCTCTAATTGGAATCTTTTCTGGTGAAAATGAATCAATTTCTCATTTTTGCTTGGGCCCCCCGAGCCACCTTAATACCCTGCTTTGAGAGCTGAAACAGTGGTGCTAAGTGTACAGGTTCGTAATGCAAAGCTGTGAGAAAAGAGCTGCAGTTTCACGTTTCTCAGTCACATAGGAGACTGGTTAAAGTCTGGTGATTCCTCAAGCAGAATTTGTAAAGCGTGGCAGAGAGAGAGACAGGGGGAAAGGGGATATCACTAATTTAACATAACTGCTTCAGGACAGGTTTAAGTGCTACAAGTTATTTTTTATTCATCAAACACAGCAAGTGAGATGTGTTTACTGCATGTTTGATGCATATTCTAGCCTAAGTTAGCCTAATAATAGGCCCAGCCCAAGAGTGGAGGAGCTCGCAGCTTCCTTTTGCTTTGTGTGGCTTAAATCCTGTTTCATAGGCTTATGGTAGAATTATTATGATGTCTTTTGAAGCTAATATAGCATAGCAGAGACTATTGTAAGAGGCAGGGGTCCCTTTTCTCTCACAGCCTATGTAACCTACTGTAATAAAAGAATTGATCATGCTGGTCGTTGCTCGATCTGGCAGCTCCAGGGTAGGAAAAAACTGTTTTCATAGACCAGAGTTAAGTCAGGCATAACTTTAACTCTATTCACTAAAGAAGTGAGGCAGCTTTAACCGGTCTGAGTAAACACCTCTACAGTTTATGGTGTGTGTGGATTGAGAGTAACGATTAATTCTGATAGTAGTGATAGTTTAAATATGATAGTTACACAGCTTGGAATAATAACAGTAATAGGTATATTGATCAGGCATTTAAGGAAAGCAATATAAAAATAGATGTACATGAAATGCATACATTTGTATTGAGCAATGTCAACTTTACATAATAATAATAACAAAATAATAACTGTTTCTATGAGTTTTTATATTATACAGTATGTGTGTGTTGATGATGCGTTGACTGACTGAGTGACATCAGTTTGTAGTGCGACCTGATGTGACTTATTTTAAATAATGTGGTGAAGGTCTGAAACACAGTGGCTATGAAGCATCTGTGACTGCTGCTGAAGAGGACAGAGTGCAGGACTTTATTTTGAAATGGAGACGCTGTGACGAGTGCTTCCTCCTCTATATGTTCATATGTAGATGAAGCTGAATGGGGTTTTAGGGGGTTCACAAATGAAAAAAAAAAACATCTTATTTCTCCAGAGGACAGAAAAAAATGTAAAGAATTAATCTGGGACTTAAAATCCTCCTGATGTGCATGACTTAGCATTTAAAAAAAATGGGTGAATGTTCCAGTATTTAATTGGAAATTTAATTAGTAATGATTTCACGGGTCAAAGATGAAGTTCCGTTTGGCACAGTTTGGATGATATCCTAAATCAATGGTTTGCTGGCGGGAGGTGGAAGCAGAAAAATGAATAACTGCCAAAACCCCTGAATGCATTTCTATATTTTGTTTCCTATCAAATTCAGACTGTTTGCCATTCTTCAGCACTGTTTTCTTTCTGGATTTGAGTGTTTAGTGAGCTCCCCATCGTCACCAACAATAAGTGTGTTTGAATTAAACATCGACAATGATCACTGAAGGCAGGAAAATCCAGTGCAGTCAATGATACGGTGGCCTTATTTGTAAAGCATTTGTTTCCCCTCGTTTAAATCAATATGATAAGATTCAAACAGTATGTTCAGCAGATATTCACGCTCCATCCTCGACGAGTCCTAGACAACATTATTGATTGGTTTTGGGGTTATTTTGGAGACAAACGCAGCACGATAATGGAGGCATGTGCCCTTGGTTTACTTCTCTTTCTCTAGTTCTTTTGACACATAACTAACAGCTCAATGCATTTCTTTTGATTTTATTCACAACATTTTTAAGATTGCCCCGTATCCATTCAGCCGTTGAATGAGACAAATCCAACAATCTCTGAAAAAGAAATAAACCACAGAAATTCTGCAGGTTCTTATAATTACAAGCTTTAATTAGAAAACGCCCGGGTTAAATGAAAACAATTGTATTAAGTAAATAGTTCAGTGAAGGTAGTGAAGCAGATCAAGCTGAAGCTTTTCATGAGAGGCAGAACAGTTGGGGTCAAACTACGGAGCAAACCACAACCATTTAGCCTAGTATTTCCATAAACAAATCGCTCTGCACAAAGAGGAAAAGCTGTCACTCAGACAGACCACAGCGAAACGCCAACATCCTGTAACGTTCAGGGGATTATCGGCTCCATCTGGCAACCAGAGGCAGGAATACAGGTAGAAGCAGTCATCACACGTCACAGTAGAAATACAGTTGAATCCAAAATTCCATTCTATACACTACATACTCAATATGTGTACAATCATTCAACGTACTTTTGAGTGAATAAATATAGTATCCGTCTCTTCAGACACACTGCTTCATGTGGAAGTGACGCACTTCCTGAGAGCCTCTTGTCGGGTTGGACTGGAGACGTGTAACCGTGGTAACCCGTGCCAACCTCACCTCAACCGGCAAACTGCGATAGTAACAATAATAATCTAATAATACACCCTTGATATGTTATTATTATATGATATTATTATATAATTATAATAACCGCCATTGTCCATTGTGTTGTTGTTGTTGTCGTCACCACTGCGTTGCATTGTGGGACATTCATGCTGGCGTAGTGTTCAGTGCTTGCATACTGTAATATTTATAGCATGCACCTCACACACCATTTGGTTTCATACACTTGGTCCAAATGGAAAGAACCAATCAGATGCCTTCATGCCTCAATCACCTGTGGTGATGTAGCATATCAGCTCTCCTCTCCCTGCTGAATCCTGTCAGATGGTTCAAATTTGAGGAGGGTGTGGCTTTGGAGGAGGGGGTGGAGCTTAGAGGAGACTGAGACTATACATCACAGACTATAGCTTTAAGTTATTTCAGCTGTGTGAAGGGAACTGACAGAGTAAGGATTTCTGTTTTGTGTATGCGACAATAAACCTCTTGAATCTTGAACTTTTATTTCCTCTAAAACCTGAGTCTGGTTTCACAAAAACAAACTCAACTCTTGTGTTTTTGCTTCCAGAACAGCTGAGCAGAGTCAATGAACTCAAAAGTCATGAACAGAGATGTGATGCCACATATTTAAAAAAAAAAAAAAGTCATGACTCTGCTCTGCTGCTGTACCAAAGTCCTGCTCTGTAACATTAACACGTAATCTGCAATATTAGAGGAATTATGTTCCACCAGTACATCATGAGTGACAGAAATAATTATTCCCTGCCTGGCATCTGCAGCTCCTTACAGATTTTCTGTTTAAAATGAGATCACACAACATTTTGTGGAATAAACTGACAGCTGTCACAGAGTTAGGAAAGAGAAGAAGGACATGCATCTGAGCTGAGGCTGTCGATTAGTTGTCAACTATTAAATTAATTCCCATTAATTTGTCAAAGAAAAACTGTCAGAATGATGTGATTACTGCTTCTTAAGTGTGAATATTTTCTGGTTTCTTCTGAATATCATTTCAACATCATCCTGGACTTTGGGAAACATTTATTCACATTTTCTGACATTTTATAGATCAAACAACTAATTATAATAATCGTTAATTGTAACTCTGGGTCTGTTTCTGGGTTGCTACGGTAACCGTGGCAGAGTTGAAAGGGAAACCACCACATCGATGAAGAATATCCGTATGTTTTTTCCGCGGCCGAGGAAAGTTCAATCAATGTGTGAACATGAGCTGCTCTCACTGCAAGAGTCTCTACACCTGACAAGGTTTCCTGAGAATTATTTAACTGTAGTGTGACTGCAATGTGCCATTATACTCACAACAGCTCTCCCAATCCATTGTCTGTGTGATCAATAACCATTATTTTGATAGTCGACTAACCTATCGACTGTCTCAAAGATTAGTTGACCAATTTATCGACTCATGGCATCGTGAAGCGTACACCTATTCAGTGGCTCTTATTTATGAACTGTGCTGCTCATTAGGCTGCTACTAAAATATATATAAAATAAATATTAAACTTTTGTCCATTTAAAAGCAAGGACAGGCAAAGTGCTGATAAAAAAAGTATTAAAGTAAAGTAACACTGTTTTTTTTATGTAAACAAAGGACATTCAAAGTAGCAGCAATAAAAGCAAACAACAAAACAACCCAAAAGGTCCTAAAATGAAAAGTGCATTTTGTGTTCTTTATTTTGTAGTGAACAGAAGCTGCAGCCTTCAAGTGTCCAACATGCCTCCAGTGTTGAGCTAGTTCCTGAAAAATATTAACTAGTTACAGTTACTAGTTACTTCATTTAAAAAGTAACTCAATCACTTTATTGATTACTGACACCAAAAAGTAATGCATTACTGTTAAAAGTATGATTTCTGACTTGGAACTTAGAAATTCCAACATTTGTGTACAACCTGAACGCACCATGAGTTGAATCACTCAAACGCCGGGCTCCCATTGCTACTGTAATGACATGGATCCTCTGTTTTAGCAGCGATGTTTGTCTCTTTATGCTGAGAAAGTGGGGGGACGGATCAGTATCCCTCGTCTCAGGATGAACTCCATTAATCCAGCTTTCTGAAAATGCAACACAGCAGATATTTACTTTTCCCAAATAGACCACAGGGTCACTCACATCGGAGCAGAAGTGACAGTCAGTGGGTTATTGCAGCATTTGTGTTCTTTTAAATCTTCTAATTCAACTCAAGCAGAGAGCAGATTTCCAGTCTGTGTAAGAAAACGTCATCAACTACCTCCGTAGAAGCAATGACCCAAGCTGCTTGTTCACATCCACCTCAACATGCTGACAATGAGAAACCCTCGTGGACTTGAAGAGGTCTGAGCCAGATGCTGTGAACCAGTCCCACAGCTGAAAACAATATTGTACAGAGGAAGATTTAAGCGTCGGCATGTTGTAGAGGAGGAAGCTGGGGACGCTTGGCAGACTGGAGCACGTCTGAGTCCTTGAGCAGATTTGTAGCATCAAGAGATGAGCGTGAGGAGGAGAGGAGATAGTGCAAAGATACGCTGAAAGCTAAAAGTCTGCTTGTATTTCTGCACTTTCCACCACACTGATTGCAGATAAATCCTTCATACGGAGGCTAGGAGTCCTCTGGGAAAGACTGCTGATATGCTACACCTAACGTTACAGTTTTCCACTCTACTGTATGTAGAACTAACCTGAGGTTATTAGCGCTCCTGTGTGAAGCTGCTAAACGATGACTTCTCAACATATTTAGTCTCTACTTTGTCAGAACATTGTTAGATGAAGCAACACATTATTCTTGATGGAGAAACTCTTTCTGAAGACAACAGTACAATCACATCCATAAAAGCCTATAATATAATATGATAAGCCAGTGTAGGAATGAGCACATGCTGCGTTGGATATGTGGTGAGCTGTTTACAATCAAGTCAGTATCTGTTCAACCCAGAGGAAAAGCTGCGAGCTGCATCAGATAAAGGTTGGAATAAAAACAGCCTGTGACCATCTGATTTTCATAGTCAAGTAATCTCTCAGGTTTGCTGTTTGGTTGAGAAAATGTCAGAAAATGGTGGAATGTCCTTAAATTGTTGAAAATATTCACATTTATTTCCTGACAGATCCAACAATATGCACAATATCAATATTAATTACTCATTATTCCAGCAAACATTTAGTTTAATTTCACTTAATCTTCATTGACAATGTGCAATGCATTGTATTTCCTCTTGTACTGTGCACTTGTTTTTATTTATTTTACCTTATTTTTATTATGGATTTTCATATTGGCTTTGTGCCTCTTTATATTGATCTGTAACTTTGCTGTGCCACTATAACAAAGGTTTATCTTTTGTTTTTTGACATTTTTCCTAAAAAATAATTCATCAAACCCATTAATGTATTATAAAAAATACGTTTAAATTAATTTAATAGTAGACAAATAATTGATTCAGGGTGTACCTGCTGCAGGTCTAGTTTGAATATGCAGGATAATATAAGGCAAATGGACCCTAGACCTTCTCAACCTTCTCACTGGATCCTCTCTACGAAGCCTCGAGCACTTGGCTCGTCACAGGAGGTCCGCCCCCCCTTCGTGGTCGCATGTCATCTGCCATATGTGGACGAAATGTCACATATCATCTCCTTTGTTCACATTTGCATTTCTCTTAGAGGAATTAAAAAGGGGGGCACCACCAGTGTGACCTTTTCTTCATTCAGAAATCTCATTCTGTCAGAGTGTCAGAGGGGGGGAGACTTAAACTTATTAAGAGTGATATATTGTCATTTTCAAGCAAAGAGCACCAGGATTATTCACCAGAGAAAGAGCAGTGTGCCACAGAGGGTGCTGTCACATCACCACCATAAAACCTTAAAAAGGTGTTTCAAAAAGCCCGACTGATGACAGGGCAAACTTCCTTCCCAGGAGGCGTCTGAGAATGACAACATATACTGTGGTGTATCTCAACTGCTACAATGCAAATGTGGAATCTGGCCGTTAAAAATGTTCCCAGGCATTTCAAATCAAAGGCACTGAGAGCGAGGTGCCGCGCATGAGAACTGATTTCATACCAAACATATGTGATCGCCTAATGCAAAAGACAGATTGCTTCCCTGCTGAGCATTGTTGAGGAGCTGGAGGACGTCCACGCAATCATCAAAAGTGCTTGAGTCATCTTCCTCTACCAGTGAGCCAGCAGATTCTCTGCTCCCTGTGTGGATGCAGAGGGCAAACCTCTCTGAAATCATTCAATCAATTTTTCTCTATAAATTAAGATGATTGTGGTGAACGTTTTGAAATGAAATTTGAAAAGTATTAATTCAACTTCAACAGCCTTGATCTGCTTCGTTAGTCCATCAATTAATCAAAGAAAAATAACTTTGCAGTAAAGTAAAGAGAAAGTCAGTCAAATCAATATATTTATTGCTTAAGTTCCATTTATTTTTCCATTTGGGGATTTTAACTCTTTCAGTGCCATAGACGTACTCAAACGTCAAAGTGTTTTTCAGCGGCTGGCACTAGAGGGCGCACTCACACAGCCTGTGAGTAATGTTGGGGCTTCTGGGATTTGTAGTCAGGACATAAAGAGACGGTATACACCACAGAGATCAAAGCAGGAAGTGGAGACGATCGAGATTAGAGAGCAAAACAAACGGATTCTGGACAAAAAGTGATGTTTTTGGTGAAAGTGTCCTCTACTCTACCTCTGATAAAACAAGAATGGAACAAGGTAAAAACAAACATTTTTTTCATGATGAAATAGAGAGTCTCTTCTTTCATTTGAGCTATTCAGTGTTTACAGAGTCATAGAACAAAATATTCTGTGGGTCTGCTGGCACAAGGCACTTTCTGTTTTATAAAACTGCTGGCACTCAATGTGTTAAGTGCCTTATTGTCTTCAGTGACACTGATACCTGGGATTGATCTGACACCAGTTTCATTAATAAACGTTCTGTGTGTGTGTTCTCCCACTAGTGAGTGACTGAACTCTTACGACATCAACACATCAGGCCTGAATTAAACGTCGTTTCAACAAATAAATACATAGATACTCATTAATTGTTATTTATTATTAAAAAAAAAAAAATAAATACACCAGCAACTTTGTAAAAAAAATATTCAAAATGAACAGGAGTAACAATTCAAGAGTGAACTTCTTTAAAGCTAAATATAACTGATAAAACCTTAAACAGGATTTATAATTCCAGTTTATAATGTGTACGGCATATTAACTGAGAATTTAATAAAACGGCCCCGCCAGCTGTCTCAATCAAATGATTAGAGAAAAAAAAAAAATCCCTTTTAATTTTCTATTTATATCATTGGACACTGGCTTCAGGTCAAAAACTAGATTTTACATTAGATTACATTTCAACTGTTTATCCCCACCCTGTTCTCATCTTTACAAACTAGAGCTTGAACGCATCATAACGTAACTCAATGCAACCTCTGCTTTACAGTCGAGTTCCTCGTCCTACTTCGTTGTCATAGCGATCACCTGCCACTTCAAATGAAAGCAGGTGGAGGACTATATTCTGACAGATTCATATTTATCGTTTCTAGAGATACACACAATGAAGACACTACAAAATATAACTGCAAGGAGCAGATGGGCTGCATGTGCATTAGTTTAAATATAACTCAAGAGTCATCTGACACACACACACACACACACACACACGCGTGGTGCTTTCAGCTTTGAATAAGTCAGGGAAGGTTTTGTCTCACTTGGTCTTTGCAGACATGAAATAAAAGGCAAACTGTTGTCTGCCGCCATCCATAAATCCAAGAGCCTCCAATGCATGTTTCATTTACTGTACTTAATCGCCTCACTTTTTAGCAGACTGAAAACCAAGAGGGGGGCTATTCAATGTGCTAAATTGATTTTTATTGAGGCATTCATCTCTGGCACAAAACATGCATGCTTTCATGAGTCAAACACTTCACTGTGACATTCAGGTCGTGAGAAGAAAAGAGGTAATGCAGCAAGAAGTAGACCGACCAGCCAGCCCTGGAGCTGCTTGGTAGAGGGTTTGGACGTCACGTGACATCTGAATGAACCAGCGCTTCACAAAAGCTTCTTTCACTGCTGATGAAGGACATCATCCTTAGAATTTACTCCACCATGCTTTCTCCAAGCAAGAGTGAAAATACAACTTGGGATTCGAGCATAGCAGGACTTCAAAGACCTATTCCAACACTTACATAAAGAAAAACAATTAAAACTCACTGACAAGCCCACCTGGAACATCTTAAGGGAGTAATTACAGAATATGCATGCGAGTAAAACCATGACCCGTCTTCTTTCTCTTGTTTCCAGTGCAGTAGATGGTCGCCCTGCTGTTCAGAGAGCACAGATTTTAGCCTTGAGCCCATCTGTCACTGAAAATGAAAAAAAAAAAACAAAGAAAATCAACTTGCAAAAAGGGTGCCTGCTGCAAACAGGTTTACCAGTCCCTGCCGGCGACAGCATACGCCAAAAAAAAACCCTTCCCGTTAGCATGGGCTGAGAGCCGCTCGCTAAATATAATAAAAACCATATGCTCCATGAGCACAAACACAAACAGAAGTGGCAGGTGCGCTGACAAAGATGCAAAAATCACCAGAATACTGAACAAAAACAGGAGCTCCAAGCAGCCCACTGACTCCGTTACATTCACAGCGCTGGTGTGCATACGACAGACAGCCTCTCCCATACAAATGAATGGAAGCCTCTTGAAACGCAGCGACACGGGCTTTATTTTCACCACATGTAAATCAATTAGACCAGAGCATGAGAGGTGGAGTGTCACACTGCTGCTTTGTTTCCGTCCAGCGTCGACTCTCTGCTGCTGGGCCTCCTGCCAGCTCCATGCAAACCATGACTGGGCAAATGATACGCAGCCGCCGCAGACAGACGCAGCGCTCAGTCACCACACGTGACACACCGAGATCCATGAAACACTGTTATTTTTAATCCATTCAACCCGTTTATCCAGGTTATAGATATGCTTTCAACATGTTCGCTCCAAGCATCCCCTGAGGAAATTCATCAGACGAGGTGGTAAACTAGCCAGCTCTGATCAATCTATAAAACAGATAATTACCCATTAAAATAGGCTGTGAAATATGGTCTCTCTGCTCTGTTTCCATGAAGTTTATCGTGCAAAAATTATGTGATTAATTGATTAGACCGTGAACAGAATTCTAATCAGAAGCTGCAACTGACGCTTGTTTTCTGTCGATCATTTTCAAGATTGACTGTTCGGTTGTTTGGGCTCCAAAATGTCTGAAAATAGTGAAAAAATGTTGATTTCCCAAAATCCCAAAATGACACCCTGTAAACAGAATTTTTCCTGTTTGTGGACTGAATTCAGCGTATTTTGCATGTTGGCTCAAGCAAACAGACTTCTGCAGAGGTCAAAGTAGGAGCAGAAATAGCCAAAGCTGGCATCACATTCCTAGTATTTTTTACATATTATTTCAAATTCAGTTTTTGCAGTGCTTTACTGATGATATTAACTCATTGAGTGCCAGCCGTTTCTTTAAAACAGAAAGTGCCTTGTGCCAGCCGTTTTTTGCTCATCATGAGTCATATTTCAAGACCCACAGAATATTTTGTACCATGTCTCTGAAAACACAGAATAGCTCAAATGAAAGAAGAGACTATTTATTTCATCATGAAAAGAAAAAAAATGTTTTTACCTTGTTCCATTCTTGTTTTATTAGAGTACAGGCCATTTTCACCAAAAATTCAATTTTTTTGTCCAGAATCTGTGTTTTACTCTGTAATCTCAATCGTCTCCACTTCCTGCTTTGATCTCCGTGGTGTATACCATCTCTTTATGCTTCGACTACAAATCCCAGAAGCCCCAAAATGACTCACAAGCTATGGGAGACCACAATCTCCAACCTGCTGCTGAAAAAAGGAAAAATGTATGTATATGTTCATGGCACTCCAGCGTCAGATTTTAAATGACATCAAAACAAGAGTTAATGTGTCAGACTTAAATTCTGGTCTCATTTGGTTGAGAAAACATAACAGAGCTGAGAGAAAACATGGACGTAAAAAAGCACAATGAGTGACCAGAAAGTTCTTATCAGCTAACGTGCCTATCTGCAGAGGCCTGGCACAGAAACTTTAATCCCTATCAGCGGCAGGAATGCCGCTCTGCTCCTGACCTCTGACCTCCAGGTGGAGGAAAGATTTCCCTTCAGGCATCGACGAGGCGTCTTATTTAAGCTGAGGTAGCTGCCAAGCAGCTCTGCTCTGACTTTTACGGAGAGTGACCGACTACAATGGCATCTCAACAACAAATCCCCCCAGAGGCTTTTATTTAATCAACCGTGCAGAAAACTGAAACATTAAGCTTGTTCACAACATTATGCGTGAGACAATATGGATGAAATTTTGAGGTGAGAAGAATGAAGAATAATAGATTCATTACGGTACGACGCTTTCCCCACAGCGGCCCATGATATTGCTTTTTCACACCTGGGGATTTGTCTGCTTTAGCTGCTCATCCAGCGAGTCTACTGCGTTTCTCTTGAGGTATTCTTACAGCTTGTTTACTCACCATACGAGCAGGACAAAGACAGAGTGGTTTAGACCGCCGGGGCGAGTGCAGCAATGCCTCCGACTGTGTGTGTGTGTGCGTGGGACTTGACGTCTCTGAGGCCAAGAGCCACTGAAACAGTCCTCGGAGGCAGGCGGCCATGCGCCAAATCCGTTACCGCGATTGCTTTTGACAGCAGCGCCTCCTTTGTCCAGGAAGGTGGGCATCCCAGCACTAAGCAACGCTGACCAGGGGCGTTAGCAGGATCTGTGTGGGCAGGAGCAGAGCAGCACTCTTTGCTTCTTGGCCTTGGTGAAGCCATCAAGGAGAGTGTACTCTTTAGTGCACATGTAGGCGTTTCTTTTGTGTGGTAATGAAATTGAGGTGGTGGAAACGAGTAGGAGAGGGGATATGTTGAACGAAATGCCTGAAAGGACGGTGATGCAGTGAATATGGAGAAGAAATTAAGAGATTCATCCCTGTTATGGTCACCGCTCACTGCTGGAAACAGCATTCTGCTGCTGCACCAATAAAAAGGAGTTTGATATTAAAGGAGGATTAGTGTTTGGGAGTTCAACTAGATCACTGGGACATGTCAGGGAATCATCTTTGGCATGTCTGATGTGGATTTTGTTCACTTTGCCGTGCAAACGTCAGCCTATGTAGGACAGGCTATAGAAGAGTCCTCCCACGTCGGAGGAGACAACTTTGCACACAAGAAGAAATCAAAAGGAAGTGGTAGACGGTTGTGATGTGTCAGTCTGAGGTCCTCATGAGTGTGCCTGCCAAACTCCCACGCTATGTGTAGCTTATGTAATTAAAATAAGAATGATGTAGAGAGGAAGAAGAAGAGACAAGTCAGGATCAGGATGTATTTTTAAGGTTACTCGTTCTAATGTGAAGGAGCCCGAAACGTTTAAAGCTTTAATGAACCTCGTTAGATATAAAGGGCAATGTAAAGCAACACATGTTTAAATCTCATACATGTAAACACTCAGGGAGTGTGTACTGGGCAGCAGTGTGTGAAAAACAGTCTGTGGAGGTTGATAGCTGGTTGTGAGGTGGATATTTTAACAAAATGTGGCATAGAGAGGAATTAAGGAATATGTCATTATGAAACTTACAGGGAACAAAACACACTAAAGGTACCAGAGAGTTCCTGTAGGAGCATTTCTAGAGCAGGATTATGTGCGTTCATCCACAAAAATGACCAGAGGAGCAGCCACCTCTGCAGCTGCATGTTGCCAAAAAAAAACCTGGCACCACCACTTCTGTACGCAACACAATTATGATCCTGAAAGCCTGCTGGAGGAAGAGGAGGAGGGGGAGGGGGGTACTCACCACACCAAAGCGCCGCCACACAGATGAGGAGAGCCCGTCTGCAGTCCCGCACACCTGACATGGTAGAAATCCCAGCGGCTGGATGTTAAATCCCAGTTGCTCCAGTAGCTGCTGGCTAAATGAAGCTCTCTGCAGGTGTTCGCCTCCACACCACGCTGATGCTGCTGCGGCTCCTCCGCTGCTCTTAAGTTTGACGATGCGCAATAGATGAGTGTCTGAGCGCGCCTGTCGAGCTCTCCACAAACGGGTTTGTCTTTACAGTGAAGGAAAAGGAGAAAGTTACAGGTAGCCTGCTCCTAACTGCACAACTGGAGGGGGACACTGAAACCCCAGAGTCCCTGACACGGATCCAAGTCCTTGCGCAAAACCCAATGAACGTTTCCAAAAAAAAATCATAAATCAATGGACCAGTTGAGAAATGACGCGCGCTCTGGCTTGAATCCTGCGTGCTTACCACCCAAAAAAGGGGCTAGACTAGAGTAAATAAGAGGCAGTAGGGAAGGAGAAGCATCTGGAGCATTTAGACATTCTCCTCTCAACAATTCAGACGTGAAATTCCCTGCGCAAACCGAGGAAACAGTGATGGAGAGAAGGGCGACAAGGCGTCCGACGGATCAGCTGGCACCGACTTCTCCGGTTTCATTTAAAACCCGAGAGGAGAAGCAGAGAGTACATTCTGATCTGGGAGCGGTGATGAAGCAGCCTGAAACAAGCCAGGGAGGGCAGAAAAGGGGTCCGGGTTTAGCCACAACAGCAACAGCATGAAAGCCCGGAGGTTTCCAGGAGTTGAGGCACCGCAGCGCTGCGAGCCGTGCGGGCACCAGAGACGCGCAGAGACCCTGAAAAGTCCCGCTTTTTTCTGCTTCCGCTTCACTTTGAGGTTGTTAAACTAGAGAACCGGAGCGGAGCATCGTCGGTTCCGTTTGATATGAAACAGACAAGTGAACCAACTCTCGGTTTTTCTCTTTTAATCCAAAATATCCAGCCGGAAGGACCAGAGAGGAGCTCGGTCAGCCTCTGTCTGTGTCCATGTGTCCCTCTGTCTCTGTGTCTCTCTGTCCCTGACGCTGGCTGTGTGTCCGGTTTTTAACTCCGCTCCAAACTAAACGTGCTCACCTTAAAATGCAGCTCGCCCTCGTGAAGCTTTCCACAATATAAAAGCCCACATCCGGTGTTAGCAAAATAAAAGCAGTAGCCTGACGAGAAGAGGACAAAACGGAAAAATGAAGAGATTATTATTATTGTAAGTATGTCTGTGATGATGATGATCATGATGAATATTATTAGTATGGATTTTCATCTTTTTGAATTTCACTTATTTATTTCTGCCTCACAAAAAAATATTCCTTTGGGATTTATGTTTTTTATTATGATTTTTTTTAAATCCAATTCTTTGTTACTAAATGATGCTATTATTTTGTATCTCAGAGAACAAAGAACTTGCGTGGTTTGAGTCAATAAATTAATAAATATTGCCTTTAATAATTAAATTTGGAATATGGAAACAGACTAAAGCATGAGTTAAAGCAGAAATTCAAGAGATATTTTAACTCTGACATTAACATCCCACTTCATGTGCTTACAGCATTCAGTTAGATAAAGAATAGAATAATAAAATAACATTGATTTTTTTTAGGCTTCAGCTGACCTTCAGTCGACCTTCCTCTGGATGCAGCTCCACTCTGGGACATTCAGTTTCAGTCGAAATATCAGTTTTGTATGCTTTTATTTTTAAATGACAATGCAGCTAACTTCCGGTCCAGTCCACATTAGTCGTGATGGACTTGATGAACCTTAAACCGGGCATCACAGACAAAAAATTATCACGTGAGTGGCTCAGTGGCCTCCTCCTCCTCATCAGAGAAGAAAATATCCCAGCAAAGAGGGAAAAGCAGGGAGGCTTCAGTCCTGCAGAGTCATGCTTCAGTCCTGCAGAGTCATGCTTCACTGGAGTGGAGACCTTCAGAGCTTCCACCTGACAAACAAACACATCTTATAGCATTGACATCTGAGCACAGCTGTATCCCATTTAATTATGTCGTGCAACAGAGCTATAATAAAATATGCTTTCTCTGTTATGTCAACTTAAATGCATGAATTATCTACCATGAAGCCTTTTTTCCACACACACTGCATACATAATGCTGCTGCTTAAATACAGCATCCATAGTGTAACAGGACAGATAAAATACTGCCAAGGAAAAATGGCTTTTTAAATGTATTTTGCTGTTCATCATGAATTATGTTGCCTGTTTTATAATGTTTGACAGCAGCAGTATGTTAAATCTGCTAACAATGAGTAATTTGATGGAGTTCTGCTGTATAATCAGACTGGATGAAATTGAAAAATATCAGGAGTGTAATTATGATGATTATGATTATGAAGTTGCAGACTTTAAAATCTTTTTTCTTTTCACAGGAATAATTATACTAATCTTACATCAGGAAAATCTCAACGATGTGAACTTGCATTATGGAAATGCATTAAAGTTTAACATAAACTTTTAATTTTTATTATTAAAACAAAAAAGAGCTGACTGCAGCTGAGCTAACAGTGTTAACCGAAGGATGGCTGCACTGCAAATTATTTAGTTCTTAGCAAGAAGAAAAAAATATATATTTAGACATTTTAGATAATTTATCTTGTTTTAAGAGTTAATATCTTATCTTATTTTAAGTGTTCAACTTTACACTGTAATCTTAAATCAAGCACAACCTTGTATTTTTGTCTCAAATAGGCAGGAAATCTTAAAATAAGGTAAATAAGTTAAAATAAGATATATTACATCTCTCCCCCAAATTCTCTCGAAATAAATGTTGTTTTAAGATTCAGTAACTCAAGTTGCTTGATTCAAGAGTCACAAATAACATCTGAAAGCATTTTCTGCCTATTTTCTGCTTGTATTTAATATATTTCACATATATGGGGGTTTGTAAAAAGTTACATTTTAAGTAATCTCATCTTAAAACCAGTATTTTCTGCTTAAGGTCTGCTCTCTGCTGCCTAAGTGTCCCTGAGCCAGGCACTGAACCCTGTCGTTCCCCAGGCGGACACCTTAGGGATGGGTTAAATGGACTAATTTTGTGTATATGACAAATGAAGCCGATTATTGTTATTAAGACCACGATTTTCTGCTTATCTTAAGCCTTCTAAATCTAGATTTAACAATCTTAACTTGAGAAATCTTGTCAAGAGAAATGATCTTGCTGCATGGATGGATAATTTCACGTGCTTTGAGGAACTTCTTCCTCAGATTTAGTGTCTTTATCTTGTTTTTAGACAGCTTTTTTATGAAGTGTGATGTCTCAACCAGGTAGAGGTAAATCAAAGCTGAACTGAAGAAGCCTCTTGGATCAGAGGTGAAACATCTTCAACAAACCTGAACCAAGTACAGTTGACTCTTATTTTTTGCTCAAAGGATCAGCGCTATGTTGTCAGTTTTAACCACAGAGTTCTCAGCTGTGACCAGCGTATATAAGACAGTCAGCCCAGAGTCAACAAAGCACAGAGAAGCTGTGATTCAACACACACACACAGGGAGAGTGACTTCTCCTGCAGACATTACTGCTGTAGCTTCACATAGCTAACATCTGACGCTCTGGATCTCCTCTAGAGAAACTTTAAACATATCCTTGGAACAGGAAGTCAGTGGGTCACGGTTCCCAAACCAACGAGCCAGTCGACTCTGATCACAGCAGACCTTTTGATTTCAAGCAAGAAAAGTGCACATTTGATCAAAACTATTAAAGATGTTTGAGTGAAATCCTATGATTCACACTAATAACAGCACCACAGGGCTTCCTGCTGTGTCATGTCAAATGTCAGCCGCAGTACTTCACTGTGGAGGCTTGTGAGCGTCATCAAGAACCACAATGACGTGACAGTGACTCTTGTTCAGACATGGGACCAACATGGAAATGTTGCACAAACAAGGGGCTCACTTATTTGTTTGTTTGAGACTTGAGAGGCTCACCACATACAGCTAGTCACTATAATTCTTCAGCTAATTATCTAGAAAAGCACTGAACAAACAGCAGGATCGTGTATCGGGTTGTTTTAAAAATGTAATTCCTTCCCGTCTGTAGTGCAGAAAACGCAGATCTTATTGTCCATGTTTTTAATAAGCTCTTGCAGGAAGACGC
The DNA here is from genome assembly GCA_029721515.1 of Synanceia verrucosa. Lineage (NCBI taxonomy): Eukaryota > Metazoa > Chordata > Actinopteri > Perciformes > Synanceiidae > Synanceia > Synanceia verrucosa. Next base: position 18,530,488 of record CM056565.1, on the reverse strand, counting down.
TAACAGGCACACTGAAAGTCCCATCGTGCCCAACAAGTTAACAGGAGCAGCTTTCTCTGCTTTAGCAGCTAATCTATCAGGACCACTTATGCAGATCAAGTCACTTGTAATTTTCCAGTTAGAACACCTGAGCAGCAGCAGGCATCCAGGTGAGCGAGCAGACTGCACCAGCCAACAGCCCCGAGCTCTGCCTCCACTGTTAATGCTTTCTTAATGCGTTTGACTTTGTAATTTATCTTTTTATCCTCTGACATTTAGAAAAGACTTATTGTCAAATGGAGAACTTATTTCTTCAAACTCGTGTGCGTCTGGAGACACCAGAGTCTCTCTTGGTGATAAATTAGGATGTGCCTCGTCTGGGGATTTTATTCTAAAACAATGGAGGCTATTAAATTAAATGTAACCTTCCCCGCTGGTACACCTTTCCATTGTCACATCTCAGATTTAATGCATTCATTTCCATGTGCTAGCAAGTTCTCCTGCCAAGCATGGATCACATTTCCATGTGAGAAATGCTTTTGTGCGTCACATTTTGTCCCTGTTGACGCAGCCTAATGGTTGAACATCACATCTTGAACTTAACGCTCATTTGCATTACTGAATGCTGTCATTTGATATCATAATTTTCTGTTCATGCAGCTCTTTGACACATCTTCGTTTGACGTTTCTGAATATTTAATAAAAATGTTCTCCACAAATGTGTCGTTATCCCAATTTGTCTGTGTCATACTTTCATATTTTGGAATTGTACATGACTGTTAGGGCTGGGTATCATCAGGTACCTCATGATACAATACTATCACAATATTCTGCCGAAGATAACGATAATACCACGACACAGCGATAATCAATATATTGCAAGAAATTTCATCCACAATACATCTCAACTCAACTTTTTTTATAAAGCACTTTACAGTTGAAAAATGCTGTACATAAACAACCATAAAAGACAGTAAAACAGTAAAAAATAATAAAATAATAAATAATAGGAACAGTAAAAAAAAAGAGGCAAGGGTCAAAAGCCAAGGAATAAAAGTGGGTTTTAAGATTAGTTTTAAAAATGGACAGTGAAGAAGCCTGTCTGTTTTATAAAAGATTTTTTCCCAGCCCTAATGACTATTATTACTTTTTTAGAATCCCTTATTGTAGTTTTTAACTGGAATTTCACAACCAATTGGATTCTCTCCACAAATGAACCTCTAATTTCTCACCAAGCTTTTTTTCTTTTTAGTATAAAAAGCACAGTGTTACACTCTTTATAACAGCTGAAAACTTATTGTACACGCTGCTCTCATACATACTTCACAAACACCATCGTTCCAGCTCTCCCATGTGACACATAACATCTCCTCTGTTCGCTTTATGCTCGTTAAGAGTGTGTAATTTTGCACTCAGAGTCGACACAACTACTGTATGAACATGCAGCAACACAAGCCAGAGATTTATGGAGGCAGTCACTGGTGCTGCTTTTTCTCACTGAGATAGATGATGATGGGGTGCTGAGATGCTCTCAGTCACTCACCGGTATGTCGTATATTCATTTGTGTTCATTTTTCCAGCGGCCAGTCAGCTCTCTAATCTGGAGATTTCTTCATAAGCAAGTGTTTGTTTTTCCACTATTGTAAACCACAGCCATCACAATGTCTTTTCTTCAAGGCTTTAAGTGATGCTTTTGTGTTTATCTCTCCAGACAACGGACCAATCAGCATCCTGCAGCTACAGGTGTGTCTTATGGCAGCTACAGTACCCCTTTTCCACCTAAAAGAACCTGGTGCTAGTTCAGTGCTGGTGCCGAGTTGGTTCAACTTGTGTTCCTCTTTAGCACCGGTCTTGTTTCCATTGGCAAGGAGCCTACGTCATAATGTCACTGCAAAACGACAGTTCATCACTGCATTTTTGTTTTCATCCAGCAAAGCTTGTGCGGTGCGAAATCAAACCAAGGCTTTGCAAAAAATCCAGAGTTGAGAAAACTAACTGTATGGTGTTATATTTGTGACACATTCCTGAGCAAACAAAGACAGATGAGCGAGCAAATGCAGGAGCAGGAGAAACCCTGAGACTCAGCGGTGATTGTGGCACGTTCAAAAATAAATTTACTAAATCTGCATTTGTTCGCTCAACATTTGTCTTTGTTTGCTCAGCAATGTGGCACAAATATAACACCATATAAATGTTAATAATTGCATCAAGGAGTGACTCCATTTGAGAACCGATTGTATCGCAGTGGTCATCGAGATGGAGGTCGCCTATAGCCTGGGCACATCCACGATTATGGTACTGGTGGAAAACTACTGTTCAGGATTTCAGTGTGCAACAGTTTGTGCAAAACTGGAGTCCTGTCAATACATTTACGATCGAACCAGGCAGTATTTACTCCGGTCTTGTTGGTCTCAATAACCCCGCTCCAAGCCCCTGACGTAGTTGGTGCTTAGCTCTGGACCAGCAAAGACTTGGTGCTTGTCTGGCCCCAGTATGAAACACCAGGGGCCGGTGCTTAAGCTGTGGAAACACAAAGAACTGGTGCTAAGTCAGGATCTGGCTCCGAACCAGTCCTGGATCCACCCTGGTGGAAAAGGACTCCAGGAGAGGTTAGCATAGCTGCTGTAGCATCGCTTACATCAGAAGTGGAGGGTCGTATTCCTTCAGTTAGTACGCATACATCTGTTTTCGAATGCACTCCACCTGATCACGACCTTCGTTGTGAATATTTAATGCCACTGAGAAGTTTTTGAGCAGTTTAAAATACTTAGTTTCACCAGCTAAAACCTTCACCGTGCTGCGGCTGTGTGATGCAGTCTGCAGTGATATGTTGAAGGGAGGTTTCGGTGTAAAACGCACAACTTAATTTATGAGTCAAGGCAATGACTACATGCTTTAAGGCACTAAAAGCAGTGTTCACTTTTAAATGCTGCAGATGCCCCAGCAACATAATTGCCTGCAACCACGCTTTTACTGTATAATCAAAAAGCTAATGATGTGAGAACTAAATACTTTTCTGAATTTATTACTTCTCAGTACGAAGCCCCTTCTTGCATTCATGTGATGTATTATGTGACGGCCGTCTTTGCCAGTAAGCAGGTCATGGTCAGGTGCCTCGTTCCTTTTAACTATCGCTAATGTAGAAAGAAATAAAATGGGTGTGGGTGAAAACAGCATCATCCCAGTCTGAGAGCCCTACTCACCTAAACTACACTGACACAACAGTGAGCAGCCAATGACCCAATGTCCACACTGTGAGCAATTAAAATTTTCTAGTCGTCAGTTCCATTAATTTCCTATAGAGCTGAGTTGCTATTGTCAATGTGTGAACTCTCATTAGGCATGATATCAGGAAAGAGTCATGCACCGCAGATCTTTTTTTTCCTCCTTTTTGTGGATTTCTTTGCTTCCTAGACAAAGTGATTTAGCTTTGTCAATACATGTTCTGCTTGGTAAGTGTGAAACGGATGAGAAATGCCATTCAAACCTCTCCAGGTCCCTGTAACTCGAAGAAGTGCCATGAATCCACAAATGAAAATGTAAATCACTGTAGCTCACAGTCCTTGTGTGAACTTTGCACATTAAGACATCCCTTCGAAAAAATGCTGCCTCTTGTCAATGGTAGTGAGATAAGCTTCACACATAAAAAATATTTTCACTTCTGCTTTTCACCTGCAGCATCTGCATTTTCCTGAAAATAATGGCTTTGCTTTGTGCGTTTTTGGTCTGGTGAAACCACGGACAGACAGTCTGAATGGTTAAATAATTAGCCCGATCTTCCACATCCATGGACCTTTACAGCGAGCAGATGAGATGTAATGCAGACATGAGTGAAATGCTAAATGAGTTTTTGAATGTGTTTTGGTTTTACAGCTGTTTTGATCCACTCACACAGCTCTCATCTGCATTTATCTACTTTTATCTCTGAACAGTACCTGCATAACCCCAAACAGATCCTGGAATACAGATCCTGCAATACAAAGAAGAGTTCACAGTGGATTTACAATGACTGGGTACACTTATCACCACAAAACTTACTATAAATCTAACCCCTCTAAGTCTTCTGTGAGGTCCGTCATCCATCAGCACCCACCAGATTCATCTGCTGTGGCTCCGCTGGCCAGCTGGAATTGCAAGAACGAGATCTCATTGACTAACGAGATCCCGCGAATTCACATATAATCGTGCGATATAGTGGGTTGTCGTGGAGCGTTCGTGAAAGAGAACCACCCTGTGTCCCTGAGGAGAAGGAAATGGATTATAAGATCTGCTGCAAACTTCCTGTCCCACAAGCCAACGTCTGACAACAATAGAAGCTCTGTTGATTTGTTTCGACAGGCGTTGGCACGTCGGCGTTGTTCCTCATTAAGTGGAAATTGACACATTGATTTGAATGGAAACGTATCGGGTCCGACAAAATGCCAGCGTCGTTCCGTATCCAGTGGATATTAGGGGTTAGTGTTTTGTTGGTGATACCAGAACATCAGAATCAGAGACAAGTTTACTGCCAAGTAAGTTTGCACAAACAAGGACTTTCACTTGGTATCTTGGTGCATGATATATAAACATATAAACGTAATGCAGAGAAGAAGAAATATGGCTGCAAAAATTCTGATTATGTGGTAAAAACAGTGCAATATGGCAGATAAACTGAGAGAAAAACTGTATAGAAAGATGCAACATGAGATACTAACACCTGTAAACAGACCTGCCTATCGGTGGTCAAAAACACCATAGGACAATCTTAAATTGTTTTCAAGGGCACAGTTGATGTGCATTTCCCTCTATGACTAATATACATGCATGTTCCTCTTTACATATTTCACTGACGGCTCCAACATCTCAAGAGACCTGCTGGTGAGGAGGAATGAGTAGACATGTGTGAGCGCACAGCGGGAATCTTCCCAGACAATTAAGGCAGAACTGGAGCCCTGAAGAGATCAGTGATGAGCTGCAGTATATGAGCATGGAGCTACATGATGATAGTAGGAACATGTTGCACAGATAGTGAGGCTGACGGGTTAGAAAAACAATACCAGCCTAATAAAATATGACGAGACACTATTATCAAGAACATGTTTCCCTTATGTTTTACATCAGTTTCTGGCTAAACTTTGCCCACTTCAACATGTTTTTCTGTAAGACTACCACCCGTCTGTATGCCGTTTGAAAAACCAGAGCTGAAAGGAAATATATATCAAGGTTTATATAAATATAGAAAGGTTTATGAGAGAAATTACTTAAGACATCAACAATCTCAGGAAAAATAACAACTGCAGTCACTTTGCAAGTCAGATGAAAGTGCAATCACTCTGTGAGGACGTCAGCGCTCAGGCACCACTCGCCACTCAGCCATGTTTAATGTTGAGCTTACCTATTTGTTTTCAACAAAGCAACGGCAGAAAAGTCCATCTTACCGAGGCGGTTCTTTGTGCAGGATGAGGCTGGTGTTTGTCTCACTTCAGCTGCTGCAGAGAGAGAGAGAGAGAAAATGTGCTATAACAGCTGCCAGTTCGTCAATGCCTCCATCCTCTTTGAATAGCATCAGCAATGCTAACAGGCTTAAACTAAACAGAGGCAATTTTTTACCATGATCACAATGTTAGCATGCTAACATTTGCTAACTGACTGTAACCACAAAATTCAACTGAAACTGATGACCACTGAAGTACAAAGATGATTTAGACATAAAAACAATCACGGTCCATGATGGACTTGTCAGTCCTCCCTCAGTGACTGAATTGCTAAAGCAAACACAAAAATAATAAACAAGTGATTTTTATTGTTGTCAATGACCTCATCAAATCAGTTTGTCCTTCGGTTGATCTTCCAAGTGTTCACTGTTATATCATTAGACAACAATGAGCAGCGGGTGCATGAAAATGAACAGAAATATTAAAAGTCTTGAATCAGTTGAGTTAACAACAACCACTATCTTTTCCTAACCATAATGTGGTCCTTTTGTTTCCTATATCTAACTTCCTCTGCAGACTTTTCCTCAGAATCCTGAAAAGACGCTGTGAACGAAAAAACAAATCAAAGGTAGATTTGAATGAGGCTGTTTATTCTTTAAAATGAATTGATCCTCCTGCTCCTGTTTTTTAGGATGACAGGTTTCTATGTGTCTGAAGCTCAGTGGCCTTGCTGATGGATATTGTTCCCACATTTAACAAATCAATTCAACATTAGCTCTGTTTCACATTTCCTCCGCTGGTCATCGGGCTAATCCACAGTTCCTCTATAGGAGGCCTTATGAAAGGAGGGAGATTTGTAATTCTGCAGCGTTAAAAGACAAAGCTGCTGGAGACTGAACACAAAGGATGAGCGGATGTTTTAAAGTGCAGAGCCTCGAGCACAGCATGCCGTCTGCTGCTGGATCGAGCGCCAGAGATTGACGGACTTGTAGCTCAGTGTGAAATTAATGTTAAACAGAAAGTTTCTCACCCAGAGATGCTTGTGTCATTTCAATGACCCATGAGATCCTACAGGTGCAGGCGCTCATATTTCATTTATTTAGTCATATGTGGATTTATTTACTAATTACTTTCGCACATTGTTGAAGGGATAGACTGTATCTGCTGTCTAGTATGGCTTCTCATCACATGCTCAAAGTCATAGAAGACAAAAGACTTAAGAGGAAAACTGAGGGCCATTATCTGTCATGCTATAAACTTCCCAATCGCTAATTTAGATTTTAATCGACTGGCTTCAACATATTATTCTTGGCAGCGCTTAGATGATATTACGGTTCTTTAATCCAGCTAAAACCATAATGTCACCAGCTGTCTGTGGTTCAATGAGCAGATTTGCGCTATTAAAGGAGACTGTGGAAAGGCACAACATCAATGAAAAGACTCGTAAACTTGTTTTTCATTTGCGCATGAAGGAATTACTGACAATTTAATGTTGCACTTCAGGCCGCCAAGAGAAAATATGTTTGGGATCTTATTGCTGGGAGAAGCAATAACTGCAGAACTTTATTAAAGGCCACTCATCAAGTGGTGAATCGGATGTTTGGTCACTCTCAGGAACAAAATGAAAAATTCTTGATTTTCTCCACAGAGACAGATGCTAAAATGAGCAAGATGATGCACACAATAATAACAACATAACTCATCTCTAATTTGCAAACTGAAAGAGCACAAGCTGCAGATGTGACATCGTGCTTTTAAATATTTCCAAGATTTCCTAACTCCAACAGTATTTCCACCTTGACTGTGACCTCAGCGCTGTGCATGTTAATTAATGATTGAGCTGCAGATGCAAACCTCAGGAAACGGGTAACTTTTTACACCTTATCCACCGAGGAGATGCTTCTTCTAAAGGTATTGTCATCTTCACACAGATGTCTTCCATCTGCTAGAATGATAAAATGTTTGCCGAGGGAGAATCCAGCATTTTTAATTCAGTGTTTCCATCGACGGTGCCACTCCACTGATCTGCTCTACAGCTGGGGTGGAGGAGGAGGGTCGTACGCGTTTATTCAGAGAACTGGGCACCAAAGTTTTCACATTTAATTTGATTTCAGTCCTACGGTTCAGCCTGTAGCCACTACATCCCTGATCCCTCAGAACATTTTCACTTAATGCTTGGAGGGATGTAAGATAAAGACAGTTTTGCTCCAAAACTGTGATAACGGTGCCTTTAGGTTCATACCTGGTGACAGAAGTGATCAGAAACTGACCTTAGTTTAAGATAAAGTACAGTAAATAGCATCTTCAGGGCATGACATTGCACACGAGCCACCACGTTAGCGCCGCTGGTAGCAGCAACCCTCCCTGTGATCACACCCTGAGCTGAATCTGCTCTGTTTGCTCACATTATGTGAACTTCATAAGCCTTAAATGATCTCCAGTGCACTGAAACTGACTCTTTTTAACAACTGTTTACCCTTAAGATGCTTACATATTTGTCCAATTTACATTTCATTTCAGCTCACTTTACATAATCATTTTGAAACATACCCTCTTCATATTAAATGATGCATTTGAGTGTTTCTTGTATTTGTTTGGTGTCACATCCACTTCCACTTCTCCTTTATTTACAGCTAAGATAAGGCTTAAGAAAGGCTTAAATTTACCACAGACTGTACAGCAGAACCTTCCAGACACTGCAACACAACTGGAGGAAATGTTAGGCTAAATGCTACAGGCCCCTGTCTATATCAGTAGGTGTCAGGAGGGGCTGACGTCCAAACTGTCCTCTCATTCCTTTTCAAATGGCTCCATGTCTGTGAAGGCATGAAAACACAGCAGGATTTATTCATCCTTTTTGGTCCTCTATATTCACACCTGAATGAATAAATACACCAATCCCTTTTTAATTTGACTTTACATTTTCAGAGAGGCTAAAATCCCCGTCGCCATGCCTCCTGTGTGTAATGATACGCACCAGGAGTTTCATTTCTGAACAAAGTTGAAGCTAACCTTTACAAGCACACTATAATAATGTCAATATTATATAATATTAATATCAGTCTGAAACTGTTTAAGCTGCGAAATGCAAAAGCTCATGATTAAGACTGAGGGAATTGTTGTAACTAAATTTTTAACCATGCAGTGACGTCTATATTATATATTATAGAATATTTTCACAGGGATGGCCAGCAGGATCAGTCTTTTATGATTAATTTGACTACTAAAATTACAATCTTAAATGTTAGTATAAATAACTATAAATAGAACTTGTGATGACGACACAACAGAATGGGACAATAAAAGTGCAATACAAAGCCTTAATCTTTTATTTTTTATGACAAGTGACAAAATAAAGACTATGCAAAAATATAAATCATAATATAAACTATATATAAACTAAATTAATAAATAAAAAACTTCAAAAGGTTGACTTTTTCGTGCAAACGAAGTCATGTCTGACGATCAGATAGTCCATCATGCAGGGTGGCATCTGGGGTGGCCAATCAGATTTCAGGGGTGGCACATGCCACTCCAGGACACCCCCCCTGGACACGCCCCTGTCACCATGATCAACCTGTTCTTGCTCTGAATGAAATACTGCTGTCCATCAATATACAATGTGCAGTCCATGTAGACAAATGTAGACAAGGTGTTTCAGCCGTATTGTTTGTCAGAAAGCATCTCTTTCTTTGCTTTGGCCATAAAAAAACACTTTATGCATCTCATAGTTAAACGTAACAGTCCCATTAAGTTGTCATTTTCTTCAAAGCCAACTGCTCTCTTTCTGGAATTCGTTTTGGAGTCTCACTAAAAGGTACGCTCTCTCAGAGTTATCCTCACAAACCTCTGAGTCATTATGCCAGCCACCAATTAAGTTGGGATGATACTCGCTGGCACAGAGCGCTGGCATATCTGAGTGCATGTGAGTGTGCACGGCGGCCTCCTGTTGAACGCAGGTGTCTGACTAAAAACTGAACCAAGCCACAAAGTGAACAGTGTCGAAAATGTCCTTGCTGAATGGATTCAGAGATGCAGAATCTGTGTCCCTGACTGTGTCAGTAGTGGTTTGTGTCACAGCTTCACAGACTGATGACTAAAATTACCATCGTCAACTTCAACATCATACAAGTAATGAAATATGCAATATGCAGAGAGTCACGTCATGCTCACACAGGTATATCATTGTGAACAACATAAAATATTTTGACTTCAGACTACATCATACCATGGACTGTTTATATAAAAAGTTGGTATAGTCTCCATGACGTCACCTTGGTTTGTAAATTATTATCTGAAGCAGTGGGCAAAACTGGGGTCAGTTCAATGAAGCCCATACGGAAGTAACTAAACTTGCATTCTCTCAGCCAGCAGGGGGCGATACTGGTGGATTAAAAAAAGAAGTTTTTGCCTTGAAGTCAATGGGAAAAATGACCACTTTCTGTCCAGTTGCATGCACACCCTGTGTGAAATATATACATAAAGTATCACGTCAAATCATAACATATATATATATATATATATATATTTATATAATATATGTGTGTGTGTATATGTAAATATATACATATATGTATATATTTACATACAGTATATATACACACACATATACGTATATGTACATATATATATGTATATATTCTATTGATATTAATAAATATATGCTTCCCATTGGAGTGTTTATTTTTTAGGGTTAGATGGACATTTCAAAGTCTAAACTACCCCCCCCGGTATCATGGTAGCATGTCCCACATTGTCCCTCACAAACATGTCTGTCCCACATGTGGCTTATTGGCATCTGGTCACCCTACACAAGAGGGTGGAGCTGAGTACAACAGTGGTGAAAAAGACATTTTAAGTGATCAGAATGGAGCAAAAAGCATGATAAATGCTGTGGTAGAGACCTGTCAATTAGCAGGTAGCTGTGTGCTAAAATCATCCTCTGCTTTATGGTCTGTTTGACTCTAAATGGGACCATAACTTGAAACTAGAGACTGAAACCATGAACTCATGTTTCAATGTTTACTGAGGGAATAAATCAAGAGAGAAGTGGGATCATTTTCTATTAGACTGATATACAACCAGAGGAGTCGCCCCCTCTCTTTTCTGGATATTTCCCACCACATTAAACTTATTCAACTTACATTTTTAGATGATCATCACTAGAAAAGCACTCAGAGACTGCAGACCTCTGCCGAGGCGGCGGCAACTTTTTATTTAAAGTTTGTTTTTTGGTTTGTTTGTTTGTTGGTTTGCAAAGTAACTCAAAAAGTTATGGATGGTTTTTGACAAAATTTCCAGGGTTGGTCAGAAGTGGCCTAACTTAAAACTTATTAATTATTTTTTGGTGGTGCCGTTGAATCGGGTCTGATCACCACCAAACATTAATCAGTTTTAACAAATAACAACAAATATCCAAACCCCGGTGAAAACATAACCTTCTTGGCAGAGGTAAAAATATATTTAAGGTATATACACTGAGAAACACTTTTCATAAGGGATGTACAAGACTGTGTTAGTGTGGGTGCACAGTTTGAGGAATAAATACTGTGTGAACGCCACTCCAGTTTCACATTTAAGAGCCTCTGTCACAGCGTGCCACAGCACAGTTTGTCAAACGAGGATCCCGCGGAGTTGTTCAGGTATGATGTCGAGTTGGCTGAAATTCAGCACAAGCTGAGGAGATGAGATGGATTCAATCTTTTCTTGATTGATGATCCTGACAACAGCTGTTGGCAAGTTGGCCTGTCAGATTCTCTGGAGGCACTCAGACTCCTCCTGAAGGGCGTCAGATGTTGGATGAATTGAACGATGCCCCGACGATCCGTCACAGCAGTGGACACCGAGGACAGATTTGCACACTGTAATTTGTGCCCTTTTTGGTAATTCTGAGGTTGGCATTCCGTGGTGAAATGTACAAATACACAGTTCTACCAGATTTGGTTGAGCCGACTGCAGGTGACGTTTGTCTCAAATCTCTGAACGCTCAGTGGCTCCAGGATGTCCCACTGGGAACAGATGTCACGGGTTCTGTTCTGAGCAGTCACCCCACTGGCCCTGACGCTTTCACACTATTACAAGAATGAGGGAGAGGACTTTTCATTGATACCGATAAGTCCAATGTGGGCACGGGGCCACTGGTTAATGGAGATTGTTCTGCTCCCTTTCTGCTGCACCAGACCCTGGCTCTCTGAGAGGAGACATTTCATTAATCCATCCACAACTGGACCGCCTCGTCTTATAAACCTGGCCCGTGAAAGGTTTAGTTTGAATGCAGTGAGGCCCATTCATGTCATTGTACTGCTCTGTTCCAGCAATTCCCATTTTCCACAGAAAATGTTGGATAAGGAAGAATCTTTATTCCACCTTTCAGACCCTGACACACAGGTCAAACCCATCGCTATCTTCACCGCCATCTCCTGACCTGCAGGTTGGACGCCGCCCACGCTATGGATGATAATGTGATTTAATGATCTCGACATGTAAAAAGTCAACAGAGAGAGAGAGAGCATGTGTGGCTGCCATCACTTTTAACTGTCTGCTAATGATGACAGACAGCTTAACATGTGACAGCACCTTTGTTTGAATGGGTTCATTTAATGCTGTGTACGTGTTGTATAGAAAGTCGGGATTCTGAACTGGGAATGATGTCACACCCGAGTTGATGGCGTTCAAGTGAACAAGTCGGAAACCCAAGATGGACTCCTCCAATGAAAAGTTTGTTGTGCTTGCTCTGTAGGAATACAGAAAGCTAATGCAGCAATATGAGGTCCTCAAACACAACTGACAGGCACAAAGAAGACACTGAGGGTGTGTGTTTGTTCTCCTGAGTAATCATGTGTGGGAAAAACGTTTGACTCTACTGTAGGCTGTAATGTATAACGCTACACAGAGCAAATCCAGGGTGCTGCCATCTTGGATTATGACGTTGTGGTCAAGTTGGTGAAGACTTTTTGAGTTTATGAGTCGTAAATCCAACTCCGAGGGGCGTTTCAGTTGATATTTACGACTTGGAACTTGTCAATTATGACTTATGAGGACAACTCGAACGCAGCATTTCATTCATAAAGGCTGTGTTTCCCATTAATTATAGAGACTGTGGCAACGCATTTCATCAGGTAGTGAAAATATTCTTACACTTCTGGCACTGAGTCCCCATTCATATATACACAACCACTGTGTCTCTGGTTAAAGTGTTTACTGGCGCACACACACTGTCTTCCAGGCGAGCGTGCCCACGGACCTCCCCAGAGGGTTGGAGGTGTCTCACCTGAACATCTTTTTGATGTAAAGCAAGGAGAAAGCAGGGTTGATGCACAGTATCAATCTCTGTAACGAGGCGAGTGAGTGGTTCTGACATCATGAGTGATGATATCATAGCTGGAGAAATGACAAAGAGGCCTCTCCCAGGAGAGTGTTCCCTTTAATAACTAGAAGTCCTCATGTGATCACAGGGTGCCAGGCGGCATGCCAGGCATCCCTCTGCGCCCTCCATCACAGCACTTCTCTAGCAATCTTTAGGCCAATATTCACGCTCTTTCAAACACGCTAAAGCTGCCATCAGACAGACTGAGCGTCTGAATCACCACAGATTTTGTACTTTCTGAACTTGGTGTGCACAGGCATAAAAAAATGGGCAGTGCTCCAAGCACTCGACCTCAAATTCTTGTCTCCACATTCCCCACATTCCTGCCTCCATCATCCGTGCTCACTGTCGTTGAGCCACACTTAATCACGCCTGTGTTGACAGCGATGGAGGTGGCGTTCCTACAGGAGAGAGGCCGGGGAAGTGTGACTCAAATGCAGATGTTGTGAAAGTTGTGAAATATGTCCAAATATTCACCTCCAACATTTGAATGCCACTCTTACTGTGTTGTATTAAAGATACACCAGGAGCTACACATATAGCTGCACCTGTTCTACCTGAACATACAGGATTTCATCCTCTGCAGCCTGTCTATTGATTGCTTAGACCAAGGACCGTGGCTACTTTATCATTCATGATATACTCAAGTATATATGACTTGACTTTTCCACTGTGGTGAGCTTGAATCATCATTATTCAAGTAAGCTGGCACCTGCAGTTTGTTGTTAGTGTGAGCAGTATCAATGACTTACCAGCTAGTGTTATGTGGATATTTACATGTTGCCATATCCTACACTGACATTTGCATCCTGCTTGAGCTGAGTTGCCGTATTGTAACTTTGCAGCTCATATAGTCTTTCTGTCTTACTACTATTTTGGCTTTCAAGCACTCGCTCCCTACAAATTGCTTTATTTTAAGAAGTGTATGATCTACAGCTACTGTTAAACCCAGTATTAGAGGAAATAGTCTCGGTGAAACTACTGACAGTGGAGATTATTTCAGGGAAACTGTTCCTGTTGAATTTTAGATGTCATTTCTCAATGCTGTGAGCCACACACACAAAATACCTTTCATATTAATTGCATTGGGGTGAAGGCGAACGGCACATTTTTTACCACCCCATACAAATAAAACCTTATCTATTTGCACAGCTATACTGTAGAATAAATGGGGAATGTATGTTTTTTGGGGGGGAATTTGGCTGAACTGAATTTTCACACCCTGTTAAATTTCTCACACATTTCAGATGCCTTCATCATCTTGCATGAGATCAGTTCAGTGTCTGGCATTTACCATTATCTAAGAGCATTAAATTTAACTCCATCTCCTGTTTACAGGGGTCAATTTGTCAAACATCATTTTAACTGCAGGACTTTCAAACGTTTTACCTTGGACGTGAAGAACTTGCAAAGTGATAAATCAAAGCCGTGCTCTCAAAATTAAATCATTTGACTCACTGGCTTGGAAACCATTATGGTTTTCCCTCTTTTTTGTTTATTAAGTGTGGGAATATTGTGTCCTGGTTATATTGCAAAAGCAGACTTAAGTTGAATATTGTAACATATGGGCTCACATTAAAACATGGACTTTATGATTTCATGTACAGTACAGTTCCCACTTGTGCTCCAATTCAACCAATGTTCAAACTGGCGTCAGGGCTGTTGAGTCATGTTAAATTTTCTGTGAACTTAAAGACCATCCTTCCAGGCCGTGGCATAAAGATTAGAAAGCAGTTTATTTTAATCTTTCATCCCTCACATAATCCATGTTGCATCAGTTGTGCTGGGTATGGCGGACAAAGTGGAATTCAGTTGAGCCTGCTTTAGATGTATTCAGGTCATGGAGTTTGGATTTGATGATTAAAAAATAAATCGAAAGTCAGCTTAGTTGAGAACTGTAGTCAGGTATTTTTTTTATTTGTGTAAATAGCTGAAGATGGCATTTCAAAAATAATTTAAGCAACCAGTCTGAGGTTTCAGTCTATGCATGTAGATTTTTAAAGGAGGGTTACATGTGTCATACCATCATCCCCAGTTGAGGGCAGCAATACTACTGCGATGGATATAAACTCCTTCAGCTAAGGAAGCAGAGGAAGAAGAGGAGGCTGGACAATGAAGATGTTGGAAAAGAAGAAGAATGTAACCTTCAGGTGCACATTGGAAGCTACTGATTTAGACATTAAGGATGGGAAAAGGGATCATTTTCTGTTGTCTGTTGATTCACCAAATACATTTTTGCTGAATGGAGGAAATACATGTGTACACAGACAAATAGTTTCTCTCAAACTGGAAACAACAGTGTATTGCAGACAGAGCTCATACAGCAAAATTCTTGATGGATTTCCCCAGAAAATAATGATTACAGTCTACCATGTAGGCCATTCGATGAATCCTGACTCACTAAGGTAGCATAATTGTACCCTGTTGACATGTGAAACAAATCATAAAATATTCAAATATATGTCTTACAACAAGGTAAATTACATTCCACCTTCCCATAATATGCTTCTGTTTGTACCTTTCAGGTATGACAGTTTGACAGTCTAAAACAAATTCCTACCTATGGTTCCCACAAACGTGCCCGGCATTACGATTTTCCAGACGGTCCCTGAAGGCAGCCGCAGAGGAGGAAGGAACCCTGGCAACGCCGCCTGTCACAAAGCTAACGTTATGCTAATCCCTCTGATCGCAGCAGCTTTGTCAACATGCACTTAACTGTGTATCGAAGCTGGCTCCCGTTTGATTTTCACTTCGCAGCTTCCTCTCATTCGTGTTAACAAATTCACAATGGGATTTTTCAACGAACCGAGCTAGCAGATATTTTTCGTCGTCGTAGCCACAATCAGTTGAGCAGCTAACCAGAACGAGTTGTTGTTAGCTTAAGCTGGCTTGGTGAATATGGCGATTGTGTCTGGCTCCTGTGCCAGGGTAAACGGTTCTAGAAACGGGCCGTCTGTGTCAGCTACACCCTCTGGATCCGTTGGACAATCTCAGCCCATGATAGCGGTTTGGGAATGGCAGGATGACCTGGGCTACTGGCGGCCCTACAGTGGCCAAGTGAGCGCCTACATCGAGCGGTGTTTGTCTCCGCGGGGCCAGAGAGGAGGAGCACCCGGCTCAACGAGCATCTGCCTCGGACAATCAGACCCCAGCCTGTCGCCTTATCTCATTGACATACCAAGCTTGAAGCAGTTTCGACAGGACACAGGTGTGACATTTGTTACATCCACGTTAACGCTAACGTTACACTCGTAATTCTTTTAAAACGCGGTGTCTCGAGAGCTTACAGTTATCAGGACAGGCTAGCAGGTAATGCTAGCTAGCTACTTGTCGTTAGCTCACAGGGGCGCTGTTGTTTTGATGAGTGTTTACATAGCTGCAAGCTAAGGTTAGCCAAGTACTCGGGATGGAGATGTGCAGTTGCAGTATAGACAGCTGATGCATGCTTCGGTGTCCTCTAACGTCAGCTAACTAGTCCACAGAACCTCTTTATGACCCGTCACACTGCTGACGGTTGGAACATTAGCATACTGTTTCTCTTGTTTGGGCTCAGCTCATTGGTGCCAACTAGTTTGACTGAACAGAGCTAAGCACACGAAATAAATCTAAATGATGTCAATACAACCATAATCCATCTGAACTGGCTGCTTTGAAGGATTATGATATTTACATAAGTGTCATCCACATATAATATATACATGTTTTAACTGGGAGAACTATTTGTCTCAGTGGTGGACACCAGTGCCTTGAATAATATAGCTTTAATATGTTCAATGAATATCATCTTTTTATTTGCAGGAAAGACGCGGTCCGTACGTCGCTCCCTGTTTGCCCAGTCCTCTGGTCTGGGCAGTGGAGTTTACTGGGAATGGCTCAACGATGAAGGTGGATGGACTCCATATGAGACTCGAACCTCTATCCTTTTGGAACACAGCTACCAGGCTCGCCAAGGCACAGCAGACTTGGGCCCACATGGATACAATTACATAGTGGATCTCACATCTCTGGCCCAGGTTAACAAAGCCACAGGCTTTAGGCGGCAGGTCCGGCGGCAGTGTAACCTCCCCTACCCACTGGCGTCTTCTGGCCCCCCGGCCATCCCCTCGGGCCCCACCTGCTCCTGCCAGCAGTGTTTGAGCCACAGCAGTACAGGACCCATGCCCAGCCGTTCACGTCATTCATTTTCATCAGGCAGTCTGAACCGGCCCAGTCTTCAAGCGACAGGAAGGGCTACAGCGGCTCACCCCACTTCTGTCTACTCGCCGTACCCTCGGAGACCCCTCTCTGTGGGGGGGATGTCCTGGGGCAGCCCCTGGCCTCCACCACCCTCTGGTAGTCAACTATCTGCGCCTCTTCTGAGCAGTTCTACCAGTACCAATGGGTTAAGGTTGGTATCAGAAATATGGTTTGCAGGGGAAAACAACAACAGACACACAGATGTGTGTTTGGCTGCGTTAGCTGACCTGGGTGGGATGCATGTCATGGACTGCTCTCCTCCCTTCCCCCTTCTCTTTGTCCTTCCTGTCTCTTTGACCTATCTTGTCAAACAGGAATGACAAAAAAAAGCATGTGGCGCTCCAGCCCTGCAGTGGCATGTTTGTTTTGGCTCAGTTCCTATGATGGTTGTTGGCATCCTCTCCCTCTCTGTTCCTAACGACATATTAAAAGTCTTTTTTTAAAGAAGAATTGCCGCTGGAGAGACAACGGATGTGCAGTTCACACAGTTTCTCTCTAATTAAGTTTCATTTAGTCTCAGCCACTGGAAATTAATAATAGGCTAGTACTAATGGTGGATGTTCTCCACCTAGTTCACAATGTGCTTTGTATTAGGAACCCATGCTCTTCATTTTTGATGATTGCTCACACTTCTCAGTGATTACTCTGGAAGGTGCCTCTATTCATTTCTATAACAGATGGTTTGATAGAGTTCTACCTTTTATGTATTTGCATTTTTGTGTGAATGGACTCAGTCGCAGGTCAGATGTAATTTTACAGCACATGCCAGTGTGAATGGACACTTAAAAATGTGAAAAAGAATAGGTCTATTTGTGTTAGTTAAAAATGGTTATCAGTGACACGTTTCCTCCTATTGTGTCATTATGTTCTCTTATTTGGCTGACAGTCAACCTTTGGTTGATCAATGAGACTTTAAAAAAGGAGTAGTGACAAATTATTACATTTTAGTTGACTATCCATCAGGCCATCAGGGACAAAACGAGAAATAAATATTGTAATTCATTTCCATGACTGCTGCTGAGGGTCATCATAGTGAGCTGGGTGTTTATACAGCAAACCAGAATTTTCCGTTAAAGCCACAAAAATATCAGTGCATACTTTCAATTATAGTTCTTAAAAAGAAGGGAAACAGAAATCAGGTCAAAATATTGAATCAGCCAAACAAACAACTGCTCATTTCTTTTCTATGATGGCTGTTTTGCACAGTCAGCAGATCTGTTAGGCTCATATTCATCAATATATTTGGTGCTGCTGAGTCACACTCCGTACTTGCATTATGCTCATGCAATCAATGTGAAGTTGTTGTTCATTGTCAAGAGTCTGCCAGTTATTTACTGGCCAGTCTGAATGTGTTCCTTAAGTAAAAGGTAAATAAACCTTTGCAGTTAATTCACAGGCAGGTTTGCTGTTGTGGCCTGATCTGGTGCCAGAGTACTTAAATGTCCTAATTCTGTGAAGTGGATTGGAAAGTGAACTGCTCTTTGTTTTGTTCTTCCTGCTTTGGTTTGTTGCTGCTGTTTTTACTGACTGAATGTCTCTGTCCTTGTTTCCTGCCCTGCAGTGTTCCTTCCATCTCTGTGCAGCTGAATGGATCCACCAGTGTAAGCTCTGCCTTGGCAGGTAAACGGGTCACTAACCAGCCATCCTCTTTACGGTTACCTCTGCTCTATTCTGCACCACACTCCTGAGTCAAATGGTTGTGCTTGATGTGCCTTTTCCTCTGTATTCGTCCAGTGAGTGTCGGTCTGTTTAGGAACAACATGCCACGAAAAGCTGGACGGGGAGGAACACACCCTCCTTCCTCATAAGACATGATGCATAACAATGGATTCCTTAGGTTTTCCAGTTTCATATGATACTAATATCTATACAGAAAACAACATAAAAGTACAATGCTGTATTGGTTCTTTCTCCCATCCCTCACGATTCTTAGTATCTGAAAATGAAGACATAAGATTCCCATATATTAGGCTCAAATTTACATGATAACTGTCAAATGTTCCAGATTTTTAAATCCCAAGATACCCAACAAATCACCCATGCATGTATTTTGGCATTTTCCTCTCTCCCTGTGTCTTATAGATGAACTCTGTGTTGCTTGGATCAAAGCCACCAAGCCTTCTTCTGTACTCACACATTCCTCCTGCTCACTTTTGCTGAAAACTAACTCAAATCTCTCTCTCTCAAATTAAAACAATATCTGCCAAGTGTCTCAGCTTCCACAGGAAATATCTAGAAAGCTTTGCCTGCTCATTGCTACCAACTCACTGGTGAAAGCACGACGCAGAATCGTGAAAATATGAATCAGATCTGATCAGATCAGAGCTAACAATAATTCCAAATATGCATATTTATCAGATACATACATTTTTAAAGCAGAGTATTAGTATCAGCTCAAGGTGACGGGCACTGAGGTAAAATGAAAAAATAATCCAAATAGACGTATCCAACAGTTAAATAATTTACATTTAATTTAGTGCCCAGACAGTGGATGTTTTATTCTTTAACAGTGTGGTATCATCGTTACTGTCTGGCCTTATTAACAGTTATGAAGCTGAACATGTTCCCTGTAGAACCTCTGACTTGTTATATCAGATTTAATTTAAATATTCATTTTATATAGGAAAATATTGCATAAAATTTGACCCCTGTGATTCAAATCTCATCTTTAAATACATATGTGACACATGGTCACATAGATCATGCAATTGTTATTTAGCAGGCTGGTGTAGAGCAGCTGTCATAAAATGGTAAAATTGACATGCAGAGTGAGCACTCACTCTTTTTTTTTTATCTGCTGCTCACCTCTCAAATTATTACTCTGTTTCTGGGCTGTGATAAGCTGACTGAATCAATACAAGCAGCCTGGAGGAGTGTAGTGGACCAGAACCTCATTAGTGAAAAGCACTGTCCCATGACTGCCATGAATCATTTCATATGGAGGGCCAGTCATGCAGCATCTTCTGCAAATGTACAGCTTTAATGAGCAGAAGTCAGGAATGAACTAGAGCCAACGCAGCACTGGCACACGGCATCTTTAAAAACCTGTTAGCTGTGTGAACAACAGACGACACCAAACAGACAGCGGTTTGTAACTGAAACATACATGAGAGAAAACAGAACCAACTCACTGTGGGTTCATTCATCAGTGAGCTGAGGGATGATGGCCAATACAAGTTAAAGGTTAAAGGGTACTTTTGTCATAGTGGCCTGGAATAGAGTAATTTTTTTTTTTATTCTTATATTGCTAAAAAAAAAAAGCTAAGAGAGTTTGTGGAACAGTGAACGATCCACCTGATTAAGGGACAGAGGACAACTAAACTGTCCACTACAGAGATGGAATTTATTTTATGTGCCATTTCGTTTTTACAGGGTACATAGTGTTGCTTTAGATGATCATATCAAATCTCAGATCAAGATCAGATAAATCTTCTTACAAGGAATGTGGTTGTCATCATGAAACCCATTTATCGTCTGCTGATTGATTGGTCTCACTCCCAGCTACTGGGAATCATCAATCCTAACTGGATCCTTTCCAGAGAGACAGGATACCTGTTGGTTTTCATTTTGCTCATGGGATTAATGCTAGTTTTACAATAAATAATACTCAAGAAATAAAAACAAGTGACAGAAGAGCACGGGTTCATAGTTATACACACACTAATCAGGCGTAACATTATGACCACTGATGATCTCTTCATCATGGCTCTTGGGATATAAAAGGCATCAAATGAACAGTTTGTCCTCAGAGTTTGTTAGGAGCAGGAAAAAATGTTCTACAGTCAGGATTTGAGCCAAACACTGATGTCTCAAGGACTGAGTCAGAGCATCTCCAGAACTGCAGCTCTGGTGGGCTGCTCCTGGTCTGCTGTGGTCAGGATCTATCAAAAGTGGTCTAAGGAAGGACCAGTGGTGAACTAGAGACAGGGTCATGAGAGTGAAGGCTGGGCCTGGTGGTCTGACCTAACAGACCAGAGAAGTAAGAGCTGGTCCTGATAGAAAGGAGTCAGATACCACAGCACATCTTCAGGGGTCAGAGGTCAGGTGGTCATAATGTTACGACTGATCGGGGTGTCGTCAGCAAATAAACCAAGGCCTTGGTAAACTGGTCTGGTTTGACTTTGAGGCTCTACTCTTCTGTGTATGAGTGGGCCACAGTGGGAACATCAGTTGCTGCTACATTTCTCATACCGTTGATTTGTTCCTTTCTACTCCTGCATATCTCCACCTGCTCTCAACCCTCACCTGCCCCACTCTGCCCCACCCCATCCCGCCTCAACCCCACCCCACCCCGCTCCAGGCATGGCCTCCATTTTGATGTCAGCAGTGGGACTCGGCGTGCACTTCACCACTGCCCCCCTCCCTCAGCAGCAGCAGCAGCAGCAACAACAACCTGCTCCTTTCTCGCTTCCTCCTCCTCTCCTCCCCACAGCCAGCAGGCCCAGCAAGCCCCACAGCAGCAGCAGCAGCAGTTCAGTTAGGAGAGCAAAGAGGCAGCACAGGAGAGGTAGCTACCTCGCCACCGGCCCTTCCTCCACCTCTACCTCCATCCATCTCCGCTGTTCACAGGCTTCAGGAACATCTCATCCTGCATCGACTCATTTGTCCTCACGTGTTCACACCACGCCACTTTTGTGTCAGTGTGGCTGCTTTTTTTCCCACAGTCGTCATAAATAAGGAGATAAGTCTGACAGATGTGCTCTGTACTGACCTCTCTGCTGCTCCGCCCAACACTTCATTCATCAGTATCAGCTGCTTCCTGCTTCTCCTGGGTCATATTTCAGCTCTCAGACTCAACGAGCAGTAATTATACAACCTAGCATCGCCTTCACAGCCACCACATCTCAATGAGACAGAGCCGCAGCGATTAATCGATTAGTCTGATCGATTGGTAGCTCTCCTGCAGTAGAGGCACTAACGTGTCTGTAAATGCTGTAAACTCACAATCAGCACATCCAGGAGACACACCCTGTTTTTTCTTCTGATAATGACAGCAGGATGAGAGCTAGTTAGCTGTTAAGAGCTGCTAACAGCTAACGCTAACTAACGCTCATCCTGCCTGATTTAAATTAACTTTATGCAGTCATGTTTCTATTGGGCGAAGCTAAATTCTAAGGTTGTAATCTTGTAAAATTTAGGCACATTTTTTGGCAAGAAACTTCAATAACTGAGTAAGTTGAAAAACATTTTCACAACAAAATAAAATAGGTAACAGAGAGGGAATTATGAGCGACTGAACTACCTGATCAAAACTGTATTAAATTGAATTATGGCTAAAAATCTCAATTGATTACTAATTAAGTCATTTTTCAAGTAAAAATGCCAAAACCTTGAAAGTTCCAGCTCAGTCTTCAACCAACAATAATAATTCTGACTGCTAATCCAACAGTTTAATCAACACAAAAGCACCATTTTAAATCTTGTGTTTACTGGAGATGTAAAGAAAGAAATCTTTAGTTGACTTCGACTAAAACAACCAGCTTGTATTTCAAATGGTAGGATAATGAAAACAGCTGCAGCGGTACAGCGGTGCACTGAGCATCTATCAGCTAAATCAACCTCTGGACATATTGTACATCAGAGTCACTGTAGAACTGTATATCAAAGGCGGTTTGCTCATGGAAAAGTTAATACAGTCGGCCATAAAACAAGCCCAACTCGGCTGATCTGAAAAGGATTTGAAATATTAAGCTTCGCTTCACCGCTGCCTCTTTATTTCTGCCTGATTTTTCTCCTCTCATCTCGGCTTTGTCATGACCATAAATTACACCTCCTCCACACTCATTGTCTGCCACTTTTAAATTCCTGCTCTTGAAAACAACAGGGGATGTGTCAGACACTAAAAAGCATGAAAAAAGGGTGCTGATCTCTGAAAACTTATCAGTGAATGTGTTTTTCTCTCATTTCTTAGCTGGGAGAAAATAGCCGACCTCCTGACCTTCGAAAATCCAGAATTCAATGACGCTGTCTTGAATATTTTTAGAAATTTGTTTCCTAAACAGACTTGACACTCATGTGTATATATGAGACAATATGGCAGATACTGGCACTAAATGTGTGTATCCATCCATCCATCACAATGTCATCCTGGCCGTGCAGGAACTCTGTGCTTCATTCTGCCATCAAGCATGTAATGTTTCCATGTTCCATAGCTGAACATGTGGACAGGAGATCATGATTACTTTCATTTCCTTTTGTCTCACCTGTCTAATGTTTGTTGGAATCACCAAGTTAATGTCTGGATCATTCTCCACTGAGTGCTCTCTCCTTCATCCCTCTTTTAGCCTCCACTCAGAGACCTGAGGAGGTGATTCAGCGCTACATGGAGGTGGTGGCTGGAGCACCAGATGAGGTAAATGTTTCACTAAAAGGTTCATCAGACTGCTCATGCCTTTTTGTTTTTATTTTCTTCCTTATGACACTAAACACACATCCACTGCTTCCCCCTCAGGACTGCATCATCTGCATGGATCAACTGTCCAATCCATCCGGATACGAGACCCAGGCCACAGAGGAGGGAGGCCAGAGCGTCCTGCCAGACGCTGTGGGGAAGTTCATCAAATGTGGACACACTCTGCACATGCTCTGCATGCTGGCCATGTACAACAATGGGACCAAGGTACGCAGCTGTTATCGGATCAATATTGTTGTGTACGTTAAGTAGGGAGCCACAGGTTTAGCTTAGCATCTGTCTTTCATCTGTTTTCTGCAGATTAAACAAAGGAGCTGCAGCATGTTAACTAGTGAACTTTAAAGCTACTGGTGGGCACTTTGGACTCTGCTTCAGTCTATATGCTAAGCTCCCAGTTAAAACTCCTCCTCTCATGATCGTTATCTGTGAAGTTGTGCTGTTCAAGCTCCCAACACTTATGAAAAACTACTCCGGCACAAAGTTTTTATTGTGCTGGATGATGAGACCAGAGGTGAGGGAGCAGAGCTCCAAACTAAAGTGTCATCGTTTGGTCGATGACTATTTGATCAGTACTTAACCAGGTTTGTATTGATTGTGTAAAAAGCTCTCTGTGGTTTGTCCTCAGGACGGCAGTCTGCAGTGTCCCTCGTGTAAGACAATCTACGGAGAGAAGACCGGCACTCAGCCCAAAGGCAAGATGGAAATTTACAGCATCGCCCAGTCGCTGCCGGGCCACCCCGACTGTGGAACCATCCAGATCATCTACAGTATACCACCTGGCATCCAGGTAACGTCTCCTCACTGAGCTACAACCCTGCCAAGTAAAGAAGAAAACCTTTAACCCTTTATCTCCTGCCAGGGCTGCAAAATAACAGCAACAGTACTCACTGACATCAGCAGCTGCTCTGTTTGAATGGAGACAAGTTGATTGTAGCCTTATTGTTCATTTCAGTCTTTATTGAGAAGATACATATATAAATATCCTTCCTTCAAGGCTAACTAATCCATGTTAAAGGTGTGAACAGGATTCATTCACCTGTCAGCAGTTCTTCTTCAGTTCTCTATGTACGGCACAAGGCTACTGCTTTATCAATGAATGAATACAAGCAGGCAGGTAATCGTGAACATGCTTTCAAAAGTCAGACTACAGCATCTTTTCAGTATCTGTGTCAGCCAGCTCAGCACGCCATCATTAAATCACTACTATCTGTTGTATACTCTGTGAGAGCAAGGCAGCGGTTCAGTTTCAGCCTCCATGCATGTTTGTATGTTTCAGCCCAGCGTTGTTGAAATAGAGCCTCTAATATTGGTGGTGTGAGTGAAGAAAAGACAGGAGAGCGTGACTGAAAATAAAGAAATATGGGGTTTACATGACGTCACTCTCAGGCCTTGGACCATGTCAGGGTCTGATGTGTCAGCCTGGGTGGTCCATTTGAACACAAAGCTGAACATGTGAAGTGACTGGAGCACAAAGTGCACACTGGACTCAGTCACTGTCTTTTAGGAAAACCATACTTTCCTTCCATGTCCTGCTGTAAGCATGCAGGCAGAGAAACTCCACCCGATCTCAAGGCACAAGGACTTGTATGAGATCGTATTGAGCTGTTTGTCTGCGGTTATCTCCTGTTATTAGATCGTTGTATTGTTCTCACTGATCTCTGGTATTAAACCTACAATCTTTCCATTCATCATCAAGGGCCCGGAGCATCCCAACCCAGGACAGCCGTACACCTGCAGAGGCTTCCCTCGCTTCTGTTTCCTACCAGACAACGACAAGGGCAGGAAGGTAAGAAGCAGCGATCGACACAATCTGTCCACCTGCATGGAGCCACAGAGGTCACCTACAGCGCTATGCATCTGTACATACAGCACTGAGCATCCACACCACACAGGGCTAGTACCTCTATGTAATTAAATGTATCTTCATGAATGATTTCTGTGTTGAAAAGCAGAAGAGCTACTTTGCGTTAGCAGTTAGCAGCATGGCCCTGTGTGGCTGAATGACTTTGATGAGTTCAAGCTCTATTCAGCAAAAATGATAAGGTTATTTATTGGCATCATGATGTGTTCAAATGTAATATTGTCAAATTTGTAGAGAAAGTAGCCCAGTGCGTCCAGCAGGGAACCAGAGTGGATTGATCCTGATCCTGACGCTCACAGCTCAACACAATGCTGCTAAATAAAAGCTCAGGGCTTCGGCAGGATTGCACGCTTTCACTGTGATTACATTAAGTGCTTATGATAAAGTTGTGTTGTTTCCATGGTGAATTAGTGGCTCATTTCTTGCTCACTGGCAACGGCCGTATACTTTAGCTTCTATAAATAATCTCTGATGTAATTCGCTGATGGAAAATTGGATTAAATTATTCCAGATTTTATCTGTGTTCCATCGTCGAGACTTCCCTGCATGACGACGGTTTATATGGGGCAGCAGCAGTCTCTCACTAGTTAAAGCCACACAGTGTTTAGGAAACATAGTCAGTAACAACAGGTCATTATCACATCCAGTCAGTGTTATCAAGCCTGGGCTGATTCACCAATCCATTTCTGTTTTGGATTAGAGCAATTTGATCGATCAGTTGTCTGTCTTTCCTCCTCCTGACAGTAAGTGAATATGTCTGAGACATTTGAGAATGAGCTTTAGGACTTTAGGGGAACATTGAGTCACATTTTTCACCATGTTCTGATATTTTACAGACCAAACAGATCATTTGATGGAGAAAATGGAGTAGAATCGTTAGTCGCAGCTAATGTTCGCTCCCCATCTCTCTTGAAAAGGTGCTGGAGCTGCTGAAGGTGGCATGGATGCGGCGCCTCATCTTCATCGTGGGAACGTCCAGCACCACTGGAGAGCCCGACACAGTGGTGTGGAACGGCATCCACCACAAAACCGAGATGATGTCCAACCTGTCGGGTCACGGATACCCCGACCCAAACTATCTGGACAATGTTCTGTCTGAGCTGGCCTCTCAGGGCGTGACAGAGGACTGCTTCAAACCTCCAGGCGGCAGCAGCTAGGTCACAGCTCTGACCTTCACACACTTCCACCTCTGTGGCCAGGTGGACCTTCTGCAACATCTGTCTGTTCTAAAGTTCATTCAGCATCTGCCCAAACCTCATCCAGTGAGAAAACGGGGAGACGTGAGCTGAAAAAAAGTGTTGTGGAAGAACACAAAGTGGAGCGCTGCTTAACAAAGCTCCACTACATTCCAGCTCATCACATTTTCCTGCAGACTGAAGTCATGGAGACACTTTCATCAAACCTCCACAAACTGGAGACGGTGTTTCTCATTCATCTTTTTTTTTTCCCCCCCATCAAGCGCCTCATCTGCATCCTCTTGTGCAGTTACCATGAAAATGGCAGCTTACCTCGGGGATAAAAATCTCTCATTAAGCACTTTAGTTCTGACAGTGCATTTAGCTGACAACTTGTGTGATTTCCTGGTGAAGGGCAGCGAACTTGTTTGCAAATTGGGAAGTTATGCAATTAAAGTGTTTCTGCTGAAAACCTTTGTGTTTCGCACAAAGACACTG
Source organism: Synanceia verrucosa (assembly GCA_029721515.1). Classification (NCBI taxonomy): domain Eukaryota; kingdom Metazoa; phylum Chordata; class Actinopteri; order Perciformes; family Synanceiidae; genus Synanceia; species Synanceia verrucosa. The sequence continues at coordinate 18,503,547 of CM056565.1, read as the reverse complement.
AAACTTCTACTAGCAAAGTGAGTCTATATGAGCCTGTTTGATGACAAGAGGCCCTAACTGATGTAAATTTAAAAAAAAAAAAAATAACATGAATGAAATGAAAACTATTGCTTAAAGATCGTGTCCACAAATGCCAGTCGAGGAGATTTTTTTTAATTGTTTTTATTAACACCACTTCTGATTCGACCATCTGCTGTAATATTTTAGTCCATAACCTCATTTGATAAGCAGATGTCTAATGCACTCACATGGTGATTTGTCATGTTTTGAATTGCAGTAACTGTGCCCACGGGCATTCTCCAGGCATTGTTTTGTCACAGAGTACACTACAGTTTGTATGAAGGAACAAGGTCTCGTCGTGTATATCGCTCAATGACCTCAATCCTTTTGTCCCAAACAGATGGGAAGCACCGCTGAAATGAACAAAAAAAAAAAATGCTCTGGATAAGAAAATTTAACCGTGTGACAATCAAGGTCATCGAACTCGTCTTGATTAAACGAGACACGAGAAGCGGCGGTGAGCTCGTTAATGTTCCCGCCGGCTGTAAACTCACCTCCTGTATTCTCATTATTCTGCAGTACAGTCACTGAACCCAGTCCTGACATGTATACAAGCAAAACTGAAAAAAAAAGTCTCTGCAATAAAGAAACAAGGCAAAACAAATCTGACTTGAGTCTTTTAATCATTTTCTAGTCTAGTCTAATGGAAAATGATCCTACTTCTCTCAGTAAACATTGTAAACATGAGGTCATGGTCTCAGTCTCTAGTTTCAAGTCTTCTTCAATCCAGCATGATGTTCATTTAGTAATTATGATCCCATTTAGAGTCAAACAGACCATGAAGCAGTGGATGCTTTAGGGCTACCTGCTGATTGACAGGTTGTTTCCACGGCAACGTTCATATCAGAGTTTTAACCCAGCCAAAAACCACTTACTTAAGTAAACACGTTTAAGCTACAAAATAAAGTGGATTAAGATGTCAACAAATACACGTCACACCTCATGTCCTCATTATCCATCGAACAAACACCTTCCTCAGTGAAGCTGTATGAGAATGAACCAGAACAGAGACAAAACTCTGACAATTACACTAAATATTGTTCACAAAGTATAAATATAGCATGATAACATAATACCTCAGAAACTACAAGGACAACAATCAAGTATGTTGCATCTATTAACTCTAATATTATAAATATATTAAAGATATGCACACATGCAGTGCAAAACAGGAATAAAATATATTTGATAAATACAATGTTAAAAAAAACACATGACTCTATTAATTACAGTGATTTTGTGATTGTGATTTAAAAAAAAAATAATAGTTTTTAAACACATTAGAACAGATATGTCATTTTTTACTAAACTACTTTAAAAAAATATCTAACTGTGATATGATTTGCAATATTCTAATTTCTACATCTTTATTGTCATTGAAAAACAAAAAAAAAATATTACAGTGCTTGTTATAGGATCTGCACCAAGTAAAGATGTTTTCTGAAGTCTGTAGAATATGGTATCCAAGATATTTTAATATTTACCACTGTAGTTTATTTTGACACACATCTTACCTTTAACACGTTAGTTCTTAGGATTTGAAACTTTCATTCGGCCATACCGTTATTTTGATAAAATTCTGATTGATTGCACAGCCATAATTTTCCCACATTATACTAACTGTCGTTTCAGCTAAAAAAAAAAAAAGCTGAAAACTAAGTGCAAATTTCTGTCATGCAGAAAGTTTATGGACTCCAGCATGCAGAAATCTATTCAAACACATAAAATAAAAATGGAAAAAAGAAAACTACACATATATACTAGATGCAAACCAAAAACTGCATATTATTATCATGAAGTGTTCATGTCTGTAAAGAGGAGACTTGTAGAACCAGTAGAACCCAGAGAACATTCACATAGCTGGAGGTCTGAGGTCAACAGAGACCTCTGGAGTTTGTTTATCCTGCTGCTCTTTAAAACTGAACCAAAGTCAGAGTTTGTTGTTGTACTCACCTGTTCTCAGTAGAACCAGTCCACCTGGAACCAGCCCAGTCAGCATCAGGCCCGGTAGCACCAGTCCACCAGGAACCAGTCCATTCAACTTCTTCAGGCCCAATAGAACCAGTCCACCAGTAGAACCAGTCCACACATCCTCTCAGGCCCAATAGAACCAGTCCACCAGTAGAACCAGTCCACACATCCTCTCAGGCCCAGTAGTACCAGCCCTCTCCTGTTGAACCAGGTAGCACCAGTCAAACCAGTCTTCTCTAGTAGAACCAGTCCACTCCAGTAGAACCAGTCTTCTCCAGTAGAACCAGTCTTCTCCAGCAGAAGTAGTCCTCTCTGGCAGAACCAGTCCAGCAGAACTGGTCCACTCCAGCAGAACTTCTCCAGTAGAACCAGTTAGAACCAAACATCGTCACTGAACTAAAAGCAGTAGTCGTAGTTCATCGAATAAAAGAACCATCGTCAAACTGTTAGCAGTTAGCATGTTAGCCTCACCTAGCACGCACCTGTTCACGGCAACTCATTAAATCAATAACGTGTCTAAAAGGTATCCCCGAAGTTCTCGCGAGACTCGCTGCCCAACCCATCATAGCATCGATCATCTCGCGAGACCCTAGTGTCTGCTGCACTTTTAATTTTACTAGGTCCTGGTCCAATAACGCTAACCATACCCCATGCGTAATAATATTTATAAAATACAACTTACTCGCAAATTAATTTTTGATATCTCACATATATTAGTATTTTCCCCTCAGAAAAAAATGTATGATTTAAACTAAGGAAGGTGTTTCATAGCAAAAAACAAGAAGTTACCCAGAATTAATTAGGTCATTAAATTTTTTTTTACTTTGTATCTAATCAGTATTCAACACTGATCAGACAGAAACCTAAACCTTGCCACAGAAATGATTAATTAATACTGTTTGTATTGTATAATATTGTAAATTTGTTAACAGGGACAGTAATGTGGTAGTGGAGAAGTCCTCCTGCACATCAGACATTTTACAGAATTGAACACCAAAAACAAACTCCAACAAGATGAAAGTGCAAGGCAACACATTTTATTTCAAAGGCCTAATTGGCGTTAAGGTACAGCATATTAAATATTGTTAGTCCAGAGACGGTCATTGTAGAATAACATACCATTCTTTCCTTTACATGATACATTCAGGCTGACTTTAAATGAGTTATTATACATTTTGTTAATGTGGTGCTAACATGACAAGGCTGTTTCACTGAAGGTCTGGTGTTTGCTGCAGGTACTTCCTGCTGCTGTGCGAGCAGACGTCCCACCTGCCGGATGAACTTTGAGTCCACCTGGTCTCTTTTCATTCCTGATGGCACCAAACCAACTCAACACACGTCACTGCAGCGCTTCAATTTGATTCCAGCACTTTTACCTGTAGTTACTGAGAGGCTAGTAGCATCTGTGTTAGTATCGTGATAGTTCCTCAAGGAGCTGAATAACAGAATAATGTATTTTACATCCCTGCACATAATGTTATATTTCAATAAATATAATAAATAAAAAGTACAAATATCTGTATATTATGGAACCAGATCGTTATCAAAGACACATTTTTTTTGTCAGTAATACATTGCAACCAAATGCTGGATTACAGCAACATGACTCAGTGGATGGACACTTTAATGTGACTGTAGTAATGTCTTTAGCTTTGAAAATAAAAACTGACTGCTGAGACACCGCTCTGATCCACATACATTCTGCTGTTACTCATTGACACTCGCTCACAGAGTCAAAGCTGTCTTTATTCAGTCTGGAGAGGTTGTTTAGTCGCAGCACTCTGACAAAGTGTTAGTGTGGAAGAGTCATGTACATCACACCGACGCCCTCTTTATCCCTTTGCTGCAGTCCAGGTTTGTCCTTCAGTAATTGACTTTCCCAGGAACCTGCACATTCACTCCGCTGTAGTCCACCATGTACATGGGCCACTGCTGCAGGCACACACACATACACACAGAGACAATGACACGGGAAAGTCAGTCGTAATGCTGGAGAAAATGCTTTCATTAGTACAGAGAGGCTGTTGCCCTTGTGTCAAAACACAGCCTCAGTAGTTAAACACAGTGATGAGCTGATACAGAGACACAGCAGGGAAGAAACTAATAAGACTACTGAACATTTAGAGGAAGCATCTGAGCAGCTGATCAAGTGCCCGATTTATTTATTTTTCTATAATTCAGTATAATTTAAACTGTTCATTTTGTACAGAATTTTTTTGAGAACCTTTTTTTTGTGGTGTTGAAATTAGCGCATTAAAGTGGTTAATTGGTGTTAACGCGCAACAGTAACTCTACTTGAACAAACTGTACAAAATGCATGGCTGGAGACGTGCTGGCTGGTCGTGAAGCAAAACTCCATTGAAAAAAATCAAGAAAAGTATTAATGCAGTTGTAACTAACGATCAAACATGCTGATGAATTCAGATTAACCATCTTTTTTCAATCTGTCCAAGCTTCTCCTGTAATTCAGCAAACAAATAATCCACCAAAGAGCATCATTAAAGCGTTAATTTGTAATGTGAAATGGACGAAAAGGAAAAGACTATATATATATATATATTAGGGCTGTCAAAATGGCAATGCATTTCTGCCAGTTTGTCCAAGTAGAGTTACCGTTGCGCAAATTAGCGCGGTAACATCGACAGCCCCACTAAAAAGAGAAAATACTCAGTATTTTTCAAGTATTTAATTAACACAGTAGTAACATTTGGAATAGCCAGAGAAAACATGTTATATCATGGTATATATTGTTTTCAAGATATGAAATATTATCGAGATATAACGGTTTTGACCATATCTCCCAGCCAGATGACTGAAGTCTTACACAATATGGAGATCTTTGTATTTATAAATATAAATAAATAAATATAATAAAATTGTATTAAAAACTATTAATTCTACCCCTGATTTCTAAGGGTTCGTTCATATCAGCGAAAAGTCAGAAAAGCGTGTGAGTGTGAACATGAATGTAAATTTGACCGACACACAGCACTCAACACTCAGCTTTATCTGAGCCTGAACAGCTGGTGATGGCCAACTGATAGTTTTGTAAACAATAATAAAAACTAAATACTACCGCCTTCAACAAATACATGCTGCAGTAAAGCATCGGACACAGATGAGCTCCTCTTTGTCAAGCTTACCATCACTGGAATCTGATTGGTCGATATCAGGTCAGAGGAGGCGGGGACTCGGTTGCTCTCCTGGACTCTCTTGCGCTTTCGTCGATTGGTGGAGGCGTCCGTTCCTGCTGGAGACACAGTGGCTTTTACTTTATGATTTGTGTGTGTCTTTAATCAATGCACAGAGCGAACTCAAACACCTACCTGTGTTACAAGCTTGGCTACAGATTTCTGCAAACGGTCTGTGAGAGAAAGAAGAGAGAAAAATAAAAGCTGCACTCATTTCACACCTGAAATTCAATCTTTGCCTCCATTCTTTCATCACAGCTTAACCGCTTCAACGTCAAAATATTGTTCACTATTTCATATTATTTACATTTGCTGCTGAGAAAGATTTATTCTTTGACATCTCAGAGGCTGGATTTAAATCCACAGCATAAATAAACCATAATGAGCTTAACTACCAAGAAGCAAAACCCCTAAATTCGCACTGAAATGTACGACGCAGTGACAGCCAACATGCTGCTGAATATGCAGTGTCTCAAAACTCACTGGAGCTGGCTCTTGATGTTGAATGTTATTTTATCTGCTGCTTGAAGGATTTTCTCCAGGCACACTATGTCGTAGGTGTTGGGGTTTCGGAAAGGGATATCGTCTGGTAGGCCACTGACTTCTACAGACTCTGGACTGCCACGGATTAGCTTGTACGGGACTATGACGGAGCGGTCTAAGCCCAGAGCCTCACCTGAACAACAAGATCAAAAACACACAGAGAGCAACGCAGGAATTAAGCTTTTTGAAAAAACATGCTGGTTGTGTTTCCTGACAGATCTACTAAGGAATACATGGACATGTCCCTTTATTTACGACTGTGGGATGGGAATGAAAAATGAGGGAAATTTATTCTAATGACGGCACAGCAAAAACTATCTAAAAAAAGGCTATATTCACTTTTCATAGTAGCCTGCAGGACATCAATGTGCATTAAGTGATTCAGGGAAGCTAGGACAATGATACCAGACACTTTAAAAGCTCAATGGAAGCTGCTCAAACTCAAGCTGATGCATCTGAAGAAGTATATTTACCGTATTTCTTGTTAAACAGTTCCTTGACTTGCTCTCGAAGGACTACTTTCTCCCCCATGCGGCTGATATCGTCATCATCTGTCAGGTGAAGAGAATCAGTTCCTTCAAAATAAAGTTCCTCATGAGGCAGCAACAAGTCAACGTCTGCTGAAAAATATTTGCCACCTACCACTTATTGAAGCGTAGGCCTTCTTTAGTAAAGTGACGCGGCGAGGTGCTGATGAAAACATTCGTATTAATATTACATTATATTACATTATGATGTTTGTATTTGTTTCAGAATTTATGTTCTTACCTGGTTTTGGAATAAGTCCTTGAAAAGGTCTGCAGAGAACGAATGGAAAGTCTTGTTGAAGGTTTGACAGATATGACATTTAATGCATGCTGATCATGTGACAGATGATTCCCACCTGGTGATGGTAAAGCTGATTTTGTCAGCAACGGCCAGGATCCTCTCCAGGTTCTGAGAGCCGAAGGTGCAGGGCTTCCTGAAGGGGATGCCGGGGGGAAGGCCCTCGATGATGACCGAGTCTGGGTTGTTCTTGATCCTCTTGTAAGGCACTTGGACGGGGTACTTGATGCCCAATGCCTCCCCATACTTCCTGTTGAACAGATCCTGGACCTGCTCGCGCAGCGTGTTAGCCAGGTCGATCCTGGACAGCTTGGACTCCAGGCACTCTGCAGACAGATGTCTATGCTTTACAGTGTGCTGTTGCTACGCCGTATAGTTTGTTTAATCGAATACAAGGTACCTGAGAAACCAGGTCTCTTAGCGAGAGCTGCAGTGTCCTCTGATACTGGTGTCGCATCGTTGCCATCCAGTTCTTCCGAAAAGAAACACATTTAACAAGGTTAAACTTCTGTTTTAAGATTCAATGACAACAACAAACATTAAGAGCGGCTCCTTGTTCCAGCTGCTGAGCTTTGTCACAAATATAAAAAAAGGCAGACGTGGCTGCAGGAAATCCCTCCAAGGACTTTCTTTCCCCTTAGAAGAGCTGCTTTAAAAATAGCATGAACTGGATCTAACCTCATAATTTCAGGCAGGCAGAGGACAGAGCAAATAGCATCTTAAATCTACATTATTAACTTTCCAGATGGTGGAACTACTGCCTGCTAGGACGCTACTTTATTTTCAGAGCTTTCACTAGCACCATATGTGGAGTGACGACATCCTTTTAAAATGTATACTGCGTGAAAACAGAAAGAAATATGACTGTGGTCATGTGCAAGAGGTTAAAAGTTAATGACGAAAAAGCAATCAATTCACATAAATATTGGTGTAAAAAGAGAAGCCACCGCAAACATTCACTGAGAATCAGCCCCATAAGCACCATGGGAAAAGTAGTATTGTGACTCACTTCTAGCAAGCAGAAAAACACTGTGCATCTAATAATATTCACAAACATATTACATATTCACGTGGACATATCTTTTACGTCAAACTTCTCATATGTTTCGTGTTTTTGGGCCATGACTGTATTTAGACATGAAATAAAACTTATTTCAGTTATTTGAATATAAATACATTAGTGAGGCACACCAGACATACCAGAGTCACAGATGGGCATTGAAGGCATCTCTTGTTTTACTTGCTCAGTTAGCAACTCAGGCCTGGAAATGAACAAAAAAGATTATTGAAACATTTACAGAAGTGATTAAATTAAAGCGGTAATCCCTTGTTGAAAGACAACATTGTTTAACAGTTAACGTAAAAGTAAAGGATTAGGGCTGCAACTAATCAATTAGCTGCGTCGATGTTATCTTTAATGCACAGGTAAAAATCTTTGTGTTTTGTGATGGATCGGTGTGAGTCACCAAGGTGTCAACTAATGTGGATCCAGTTAATAAAACAATGCTGTGTGATGAAGGTATTTTAAAGCTGAGTCTTCACACAACAGAGAGAAAACAGACTGAAGGTATTTCTGTCCTAATGATAATCAACAACCTGAGCAATCAGCAGATTAATCAATGATTAAAGCAGTTGTTAGCTGCAGCTATGTAGTGGATAATGAGGTAGTGTTAACAGAGGGTGGACTCTGGACCTGGAATGACGACAGTGCTTTGCAACTCCTCTTCGCTCTCACCGTTTGATGACAAACTGGATCTGACTGCTAGCAGCTAAGATCTTGCGCAGCTTGGCCGCTCCGAAGCAGTTGGGCCTTCGGATGGAGATTCCCTCTGGCAGCCCGCTGACGAACAGATCCTCTGGGTACATCTGGAACTTGGAGTAGGGCACCTTGGCTGGTTCAGGCAGGCCTAGAGCCTCCGCTGAGGAAGAGGAGGCAGCTTGACTTACTTCATTTGTCACGATTCGGTTGCACACTAATTCTTGTGCTCATTGTTACAGTAGCATGATGTTTTCCTTCACACTAACTAAAACACTACAAACTGCCTGGGTGCTTAAAATTGTCTGACGTGCATTTGTGACTTATCTTTTTCATGCCCTCTAATTTGCCCCACACTTAACAGACTGATGCTGATCAATAATTAAAAAAACATAATATTGTTAATATTTGAACAGAAGATAAAAGCTTTTCACATGCTGGAAAAGGAGGGTAAATGTGTGTAAATGAAGGAAGAGGTTACTGAAATAACTTCCTGCCCTCATATGAATGAGGGTTAAGCTCCGGCGCTACCAGAAGCTTACCGTACTTCATGCTGAAGAGGCTCTCCACTTGTCTCCGAAGCTGAAGAATCATTTCACCAATGTCCTCCACCAAACTGCCTGCTAAATGAGTCAAACATGTGAGAAACATTTAGATCAGAGAGAGAATTATTACGTCAGTGGGAGTCCCTCCACAACTACTCCCCTCGCCATCTTTACTGTGATAAATTCCACCTGCCACACAATGACCTGGCAATGACAAACTAACTGTATGGTGCATGAATCACCAGAGACCATAACTAATGGGCATGGTAAAGGTGCTATAATGGGGCTAACAGCACATAGCATTCATGTGGAACATGAAGGGTGTTTTCTGACAGTAGGCCTATCAGTGGAGTAGATGAAGCTGATTTCATTCCAGTTTGTCTCTCCAACAAGAGCGAGTACCTTCAGAGGATCTTCTGATGCTCTGGCAGGATGCACTGGGTGACAGAGCTTCAGCTGCAAGACCAAAGAAGAAACATGAGGGAGGAAAACACACGGCGGCTTTTTTAAACAATTACAGAACAAATAATTCAAATGTGTGACATGTTAGTCAGATGAACAGGAAGAAGCTTTTTACTGTTAACGGAGATCACAAGAAAACCTTTTCAGAGTCGGTGACTGAACAGTGTGGTTTGACTAAAGTATTCTGAGCAGTTCTTTGCTGTAATTATCACATTGGGACTGCCTGCATATACAGGAAATGGACAAAGTAACAGCAAGCTATGACACACAGCTGTGTAAACTGTTTAATAATTCCAAGCTAATTGTGATTAAAACTGCACAAAAACTAACGTTTTACAATGCAGGGTGTACGCAAACGCAAAATCTTCCCCCGCTTGATGGAGGAACGACTCTTTTAAAAGCATTGTGTGAATAATTGTCCCCTTTATGACTATTTTTCAGGAAAGCCTGCCTGTCTGGAGTATCGAATAAAAGTGGAAACTAAACAGAAAGAGGTATAAATGCTTTCATTTTTGTGGCCAACAAGGTAACGATAACAAGTCTACCCAAAGACTGAACATAACAACTGTATTAACTCCTTTAATATATAAAATACCACTGGTGGCCCACAGCATCCACGCATGAAACATACAGTGCTATCAATACTGAAGTTAAATTATTTACCAGAGCACATCGTTCTTCATAGATCACAGACCCATTCATTGATCCAGCTTCTTAATATTTCTCTTAAAGCGCACAACACTGATGCAACAAAAAATATACTTTACTACATATAATGCAAAATAGCAACACAGGAGTACTTAAACAATTCTAAACGTGACATCTGCTGCACTTACCTTCATAATTTTTCCTTTAGTGGTCATTTGTGAAAGAAAAGAAAACTTAAATAAAGCACAATGAACTCAACAAAATAAAACAAAACGCCTGGTGAAAGCACTGGATGCTCAGACCAAGACCACTTTGAGCAGACTCCTCATTCTCTGCAGTATAACTGTTATATATAACATAACAAATGCCTCCTTTTTATGTGAAATCAATTTGTTAAAGACAAATAAATGAACATTTTCACTGATGAAATGTTAGACGCTAAACTTAATTAATGCTGTTCACGCTGCCGTCCTTTAAAGCTTAAAGGGTCAGTTCACCAAAATCAGAGCACAGACTTCAAAGGCCAAAATCAATACAATGAAGCTGAGGTGAATTTTATTAGACAAATAAATCAAAAGTGTCTGCTTTGCTAGACACCAGTTTATAATTTCAGGTGAACCAACACTTTAAGTTTAAGGTGAGAGGTGAATAAATAATTAAATACACTGCAGAAATTGTTGTTCATGAACACTTGATAAAAGAGGCTGGAGCTGTTAAGAAAGACTGAATAGTCTACTCAAATGTCTTGGCACCTTAGTCTAGTTACTTTTGCTTTAAGGGGAACAGTTCCATGTTAGATGGAGGAACGATTTGGGGGTATGAAAGGATCTTTGAGGAGCAGTTTGGTCCCTTTAATGCATTCACTATCTCTAATAATCAGCAGGACTACAGGACAATAATCACTCAAAATCTGGAAAGAAGCACAATGCATCAGTTTCAGTTTACAAGCTGACAGCAGCTGACACATGGTGCCTTTTTCAGATGGGAGCTGGTGTTTCTAAGACTGAGGGAAGAGAGGAGCTACAGTGGGGCAGAGTGGGTCAGTGGGGAGGCTTAAAGTTGGGATTTTTGTAGCTACTGGTGGATGGGGAGGTTTGGTTGTGGAGCAAGCCGGAGAGTGGAAGAAAAAAAGTGTTTTCATACGTGTGGCAGCTTTATTTAGCTCCCTAAAAAACAGCCAGAGTGTGGGGTGGCAGTGGTGGGTACTGGGCAACCCCAAGGCTGTAAGGGCTGTGGGTGGAGCTGGCATTCCAGGGGTGGATGAATTGGAGGTGGGGGCTAACGGGGCTGAGGTTACCTGCATGGTTTTCCATTTGGTGATGGGGAGCAGAAGGAGCAGAGGGAGCAGTGGGAACAGAGGGAGTGGAGGGCGAGGCCGTGGCTGGACACGCTGCAGCTGCCACCGGCTCGGCCGCAGACTCGCTGGCCTCCCCGCTGGTACCGGCATCTGAGGAAATGAGTCGGAAACTGACTGACACATGCAGAACATGCTAAATAATATACTATAGTTAGTAAATAATCTGACATAAACTGGAGGAGGAGGGGCTTAGTAGATCAGTGCTGACTGCAGAGAAGTGGCTTCTCCGTACACGCCCCTTAGCAAAGTGAACCGGACTAAACAGACAACAGCTTGTGAAAGCGCTCTAAACTATTCATGTGACCTTTCTGAGTCCTTCTCATACGCCAAGCTGCCCCCTGTGGGGCATCCACTGCAACTGCAGCACCTACCAGGAGTCAAACACATCATAACGAAGTCTTACTGAGGTCTAAGGAGTGTGTGTTTCTAATCTGAGGGAACTACTTTCAAAGCTAATGACTGCAAAGTGAGTGCACACTTACCTGGTACTGTAACTTGAATGATGTCCCCATCTGGAGGTTCTGTTTTAATCCTTTTCAAAGGAATGCAATCTCCTGAAGGACCTGCGGGGATGGAACAGTTCATTCTGCCTGAGCTCCCATCAGTGTGTCGCTGTGTTTTACGGCTGTGTTAAGCAGATTTAAGTGGGTGGCAGAGAGTGTTTGAACTGACAGGATTGCAAGACTTGATGGGAAACTTTTCTTAGCTTGCAAGGACGGGGAGCGCTGCTTTAAAACCTCCGTTCATTACTTGGGGCTTGGATCTTTTTTTACTTCAGACAGCAAAAAAAAATCTGAACAAAAACTTTTAATAATGCAGAGATGCTCTTATCTGCACATACCTGCTTCACAGTCGGCCAAGGGACTCACACATGCACTCGCTGATCTGTGAGATTAAACAAAACACACTCAGGTGACCAAATTACAAAATTATTACAAATACATAAGCAATTTTATGGTGGGACAAAAAAATGCTTACATATATATATATATATATATATATATATTTATATATATGTATATATATTGTGTGTGTGTGTGTGTGTGACTATAGGGCCGTTACTAAAACGAAGCATGTCACAGCTAATGTCATGGTAGTAATATAAGTGATAAATTTTGTGTATTTAAATTTAGTCCACGATGTGAGCAGCCTGTGAGTAAAACTGTTTCTAAATGAAAGTTGGCTCACACCACTATCTCCTGTTTCCTCGTTACGGACTAAATTCCTGTGTGGTTCATGCTCTGACCTGCTGCTGTGAGGATTGCTGACCAGCTCGGCTGCAGTGGGCGGGATGCTCAAATTGTCGAGGAAGCTGTCTTCAGGCATGAGGTCATGCTTGCCCTCCTCCCTCGCAATCTTGCCGGCAGCTTCGACAAACAAGACAGAGAAGATAAACAAACAGTGCCTCCCATTAGAGGAGAACATCTGTGGGGTGTAAATATATAAATAAACACTTGACAGAACTGTTCTGTTCGCTGCTTTACTGTAATTAATTGTATAGATTCTGACAAATATTGTGTGGCTCACAAAGCACACATGGCATCCAACCCCGATGATTACATTTCATCCGAATTTCCCTTTGAAAAGAATTAATTTAGCTCTGATTTTATCTCATAAGACTGCATTACTTTCAGCTTTGTGCACGTAATAAAGTGGGCGACATGCTACTTACATGATGAATTTAACCCATGAAGATACAAACATACCACTTAGCCAAGGAAAGAGTTTGTCCTTTTGTTCTACACTACACTACAAATCAAAATGTCTCCTCCCTGTTTGCAGCTACCATTTTTTTCCCAAACAGAGAACTTGTAATTCCAGAAAGTCTGGTACATTTCCAAGTATAATCAGAGACAGATCAGCAGTATTTTATTAATGAATAAAGCCAAATCACAGCTCATATGCAATTCATACTCATGAGAAAATGAATCTTACCAGTGAAAATCCTTTCATCAAACATTCTGAAATATAAAAAGAGAAAATGGGTCATTAATCACTGAATTCAAAGAGTGTCTCAGCTCTAACCGGGCTAAAGCTGTTACTTTTGACAGTGACTAATACTCAAACGCATTGCATTTGAAATAAATAAACGCAGTTACCGTTACAACATGGTGCATTTGTCTGTTACTTGGTAAATGACTTCCTGATTGATGAATTCACTTGCACACCACTGTCGGAATTTCCAACTTCAAGTGAAAATTTAAAGAAGAACCCCCCGTGAAGTCGGATTAATCAACCTGACATAGAACTCAGTAGAAAATGTGTTTTGTTGTACGTCTGTAAAGCTGGAAAAGCTGGGAGAGCTAAACTTTGAGGTTATGTTGCTCTGAGCTCCAAGTTCTGACTTCCAGTGAACACACCATAAGGGAACCTCACTCCCCAGCGTCCTATGAGTAACTAAAAAGTTACTTTTAACAGTAACGCGTTACTTTTTGATGTAAGTAATCAGTAAAGTAATTGAGTTACTTTTTGAATGAAGTAACTAGTAAATGTAACTAGTTACTATTTTTCAGTAACTAGCACAACACTGGACGTCAACATGACCTCTCCCCATAGACTTCTACACTTTTCTTCATGTAAATGAGACAGGGCAAAAGTAAAGACTACTGTTTGCCACTGATTTTATACTTTTTTTTGCTATATTTTTTCCTAGAAATGAATGGGCCCCAGTTTCTATATATGCACCCTTGGTACATTCATTTAGAATTAATCAACTACCTGATTTATTAAAGCCAGCTGATCTAATTTAATATTGAGGTCATTGCACTGCAGAGCAACACACTGAGAAACAACCTCGTTGTTATCAGTTGCAGTAGTGTGTCTGAGCCTCTACGTGTCAAACTCTACATTGAGGGGAGACAAACTAATGCGAACAGTTAGTGTGTTAACATGAAAGGAAAGAGCTGCTCATAATCTATATTGTTCTTGTTGGCAACAAATCACAAGAAAAACATCCAAACAGAGTGTTGATCATAACTAAAAAGCATCACTGATGTACCACAGAGCTCCACATCAAGGAGCCTCACTGGCTGACATGTTCTTTCATTACGATGAATGGATGCTGTCGTTTATTTTGAGTCACTCCCACAAACACTGCCCACCTGCTGTGAAAACTCTCCAGAGCACCAAATGTGGATTAATGTGCCCCTGAAAACAGTCCCAGACAAATCTACTAGCAGTGTTTCAGGGAACACTGAAAGGTGACAGCCCAAAACATACCTAACATATTAAAAAAAGATACAGAATGAAAAGAAAAAGAATCAATATTATATCAGAGGACAAAATATCGTGATCGATCACCATATCTGAAAGTACAACTGGGCTTAATGAGCAAATAATTTAATGACACAAAGTTGTTGGGGAAATGGAAATTCAGGAGTTGCTGTCTGGAGCAGAGCGTTCGAGTGGGCAGCCTTCCCCTGAGCACCGTGTATTTTAAACAAAAATTTGATTTTCAATATTAACAAAAGCAGTGTAGATCTATTTGCCGATAATTTTGAAAGTGAACTGCTCATAACATGCGTTTAAAAAGAGGTTGTTATTACTTGTGAAATCATCTGCTCTGTTATATCATGGCTGCAGATTTTAAATGAGAACAGAATTTTGGTTCCAGTTGAAGCTGCCAAGTGTTATAATTAACGATCAGTCAGTTTTAAATGAGCATAGCCCGTCAACAAAGAACGTGCCAGAAAAAGAACATCAGGGCCTGCATCTGGAACATCTCTCAATGACAATGGGAATGTGATGCAATTCTGAATTAATCACATTTTCAATCTTTCCTAATTCTATTAACACTAATGAGCTGCCTGCAGGATTCACTAAAAGATGTGTTATCTCAAACAAGGCATGGTGGCTCATTTAAATTAGCTTAAACAAATGGATGGAAGAGCAGCCGTTAGCACAATATGCTGGAAAGGGAAAGTCATTTGGGACATGAATGGAAACGGTTTACCAGTCAGTGGGACGTAGTGTGCCGAGGAAACAGACGTTTAACAGACAGATGGTATAGGCTGGCTCTGCTTCCTAAAAATCTTTCTAAATAAAAGTTTTGTTTGGTGGACGACAGTGAAGTGCCAAGTGGCTAAAATATCGTCGGCACTGAATCAGTGGAATCGTTTCTTTGAAAGACCTTCCTAAAGATTGATGTCTGCCTCTCAAACACATTGGTTACCGTTTGACAATGAAGCGGATCCCATGGCGCTCGTCCAGGATGCGTTTGAGCTTGGGGACTCCATAGGTGCAGGGTCTCTTGAAGGGGATCTGGTCAGGAATGCCGATGATCTCCACGGCTCCTGGGTCGCAGGCTATTTTGCGGTAGGGGACAGGCACCATGTGATCTAGACCCAGGGCCTCAGCTGGAGACAGAAACCAAGAAGCAAGCGGGGTTTTACTGCTTAGATATTCACATTAAACTATAAGTAATGGTGTCATAATCATCTTTATGCATTAGTTACTCAACAAACATTCATTTGCGCAAGGAACAGCGGCCTCCAGAGGGATGCACATCCCCATGCAGAGTTTTACAGAAGTGAAGATGAGTCCAGCTAAATGAGGAATTAAACTTAAAGGGGATGATAATCGGTGCTGTGGGCTTGGGTGAAAATTTCTGGAAACGCATCCCATGAGCCGTAATATTCCCTTAATTTGTAGAGACGTTGCAAGCTCCCTGTGAATAGTTTCAAAAAAGTGGCAAAACAATGCAAATATTGAGCTATATTTTCCCTGGCCAAGCTGACATTTTCTTGTAGGAATTAACGGTACCGAGGCTACAAATACATGTTTTGTGAATCACTGAGAAGATGATCAAAGCAGAGCACTGACCCCAATACATCAGCATCCATAGATACGCACTGAAATCATGCCTATGCGTGAACAACTGCTGCAGGAGGCAGGGATAGCCTACCTTTTTAAAGTGCTGCCTGTGTGACACTGAAACAAAACAAAATCTCTCCTCACCGTATCTGCTGTTGAATAAGATCTGAACACATTCCCTCAACGTGTTGATGTCTTCAGTTTCCCGAATGAAAGAATCCCATTTTTCTGTAAGAAAAGAAGTAGAAGAAACAACTCCTGTTGAAGCATCGCATAAAGAGCAACAGAAACCTCCTCAAGTGTCCTGGAGCTTTCACATTCAAATGAGCTTCATTTGGTTGGAGCAAAAAGACCTGAAATTAATCTTCTCCATCTACTCAATGTCAACTGGGGAAATAAGTGCAATCTTCTTATGAGATTACTTTTGATGTCTTAGTAGCTTAGTCCTTAATGGTTCAGGTTTAGTATAGTTTAGCCTTTGTTCAGTAAACAATGCTTGGCTACTGTATTAGCCTGCAAATCCAAGCAGGGAACAAGAGAACACAGGAAGGAGGTAAAATTAAATGCACAAAAACATCCTCTGGGATGTGAGATTTGAACTTCTATCGTTATTTAAAATATTCATATGTAACAACATATTGTAGCCTGACTGATGCTCAATTTTAGAGGCAGAAATAATCCTAAATCCTTTTTAGAGTCATTAACTTTGGGTTATAATGAATTGTGATCAGGACTTAAAGCTCACACATGTATGTTGATATCACAGTTTATAAACCACCTGAAACAAACCTTCATGTGCAGCCACCATCATGTCTAATATCAAATGACACAATGCTCTCGAACGTGCCCATATGCTAAAACATCTAACACCACATCACACTGAAACTGACATTTTTAATGATCTGGATTTTTAAAAGGGACAGTGATAGTTTGCAGGTTTTGAAGATGGGTTGTATGAGGTACTGATCCAAAAATCATTCTCAGATTAAGTGTATGCTATATTTCCAGCTTACTGTGTCTTTGATGAATCCACATGCTGATCCTCACCTACGACCATCCTTTTAAGTCTCACAGGACACTTTTTAAAGAAAAGTCTGAACATATAAATCTGTCCAAAGGACACCAAAACCTCCTGCCAGTCACTGGTTTTACACTTAAATTTTCAATCAGCACAAACTACTCTGTCTGTCAATACAGTAAATTTTGTTATACATCAAAATATACATTACATTTCATATACATAATGACTGGGAAACCTGTGTTTTGCCTACACTTTATCTTCTTGCGTTGGATCTTACCTGATTTTTCATGCACTATGGAGAAGAGCAGCCTCTTGGAGATGTGGATGCCAGGAGGACTCTGACCCTGCTCACCAGGCAGTCTTGTTGTCTCATCTGAAAAAACAAATTAAATATATTCATTTCAGATAAACATTTTCCTAAATGACTTAAATATCTGCAGAGATGTAAAAGTATCAGGAGTGAGAACTAAATAATTATGTGTAGTTCTTGTTTGCAGTGTTTCTCTACATTTTAAAGGTATGATTTCAAATATAGGTAAGCGAGTCCACCTGGCGACTGGTGGCTGCGAGTTAAACGACTCATTTAGAGATATGAGTAGAACAAGGAAATGTGCAGTAAAACTAAAGTGCTCCTTTGAATGAAATAATGAGCGGTATAATAACCAGACTTCAAAGCTCTCTGCAGATTTACCACTTTTCCAGGCATACTGGAGGCGTGGGATGAAGCACTTAGATTTTTTCATACACAGATTTTACTTTTCATTATCATTATGCTCATTATTGTGAACGTTATCCCAATCTTGAATTTTACTTCTATTCACAAAAGGAAGCTATTCAAATGCTCTCAGTATTATCAGAGAAACACCTATTGTTCTGCTTGTTTTACAGGAACTATGCACTGTTAATGTTGTGATTGTGGGACCACAACCACAAAACTAAACCACCATTTTAACACACAAACTTAAGTCTCACCGTTGTTTCCACAGTCCTTGACAGACATACTCATCTTGTCCGTCCCTGCTGTCCAGTTGGTCAGTCTGTCCTTGCCCATGTTGAGGAGGGACATGGGTTTAAAATCCAGCTTGCCATCCGGATGTGGTTTGGAGGACATGGGCATGCCGTACAGGAAGTTTGACAGAACGGAGTTGCTGGACGTGGCGGGACTCGAGGACGTGACTACCTGGGCGCTGGTCTTCCCAGAGCTGTGGCTGTTTGGCGTCATGGCGGCGGTGGAAGAGTTGTGATTGACATCAGTGCTGGACTTGGCTTCTCGAGACAAATCTTCTGCTGGCCTGCATGCAGACACAAAATCCAGAAAAAAGTAATTTGGAGGCTTATGTGTGTCACAGCTTGACATCAAGCCTTTTGTCTGCTAACTGGTATCATCTGCTGCAGCATCAACTCATCTATCTGTTCCTTTATGGCAACTTTTAGACTGAAAGAACAATCAAATCAGACTTCCCATTCTCTTTTGCTGTGCTTTTCCAAAAGTGGCAAACAGTCACATTGTTCATATTCAACTTTCATGACTCAGTTATAAACACAGGAAAACCCCAATCAGATGTGTGCAAAGGCATGTGACAGTTGTTGTTGGAGAAAACAAAGCAAGGAGTATTTAACTAACTTATGCTCTAAATGAAAAAGATGCTTAATGTTTGGGGTTCATAAGGAAGTTTGATGCTGTTATTCGTGGTGCAAATTTCAGAAAAAAACACTTTTTACAGCTTGACAAAATGAAAAAAGAGTTCGTTAAACCTGCATTCTGAAACGAGGTTTCATATGTTCTGTTAATGAGCTGATGGTGAGTTGACCTCCAAAATATAGACTTTACCTGAAGCCATATGACAGCCCTAGCCAGACTGAGACTGTCCTCAGAAAGACATCAGTGCTGTGTGAACAAAAAGCTTGAGCCAGGTTCAGGATTGTTGATGGATCGCTCTGTATTAGCGTCCCCACGTCAATGTTAATCTTGCACTAAACGTAACCTGAGAGAGTGTTTTTCCACAGCTGAATTAAAACCCTGTCTATCCCTCACTAATACACGACAGCCTGTCTGCTACCAATAACTCGCTAGAAAAGAAGCCAGGACAGCCCTCAGCCACACGCACACACAAGTTTACATGTCTGCAAAATATTAGAGGCTAAGCTGAAAAGCTAAACTTCTTTTCCCCCCATTCTGAAGTGATCAGATATAAAACAGCTGGTTTCATAATCTGACACAAACAGTGTGTTATCCCAAACAGCAGCATGCTGAAGGTCAACAGACGTGCCTTTTTACTGTGAACTGGATGCGGTGGCTCTGCTCCAGAATCTTCATCAGAGTCTTGGTGTCGTACTCAGAGGGCTTCTTCAGGGTGACTCCATCAGGCAGACCGTAGGCCACCACACAGCCGGGGTCCTTCTGGATCCACTCATAAGGCACAGGGACCAGGCTGCTCTTTCCCACAGCCTCACCTGTGTGTTGCATGAAGTACAGAAGAAAAACCTGGAATTGAAAAGCATCTGCTCTGCTCTCAGATAAGTAGTAACAGCTGTAGTAGTAACATAATAAGTAGTAACAGCTGTAATATAAGTTAAATACTTGATTTGATTATTTATTCTAATAATGTTTTTTTCATATAAGTAGTGTCAAGATGATGTACAGTAAGTCATATAATATTGACTAATACTATAATAACAATAATAGTAGAAGTCTTTATAAAATAAGATTACAGGACCTATAAAAACAAGTCATCATATATACTGCATAAGTGAACAAAATAAGTGAACTAGGGTTAGGGTAACTCTATTTGGACAAACTGCCTGAAATGCGCTGCCAGAGGCGTGCTGGCAGGTCATGAAGCAGAACACCATTCAAAAAATCGAGGAAATTACCAACACAGCCGCAACTAACGATCAAACGTGCTGATAAAGTTAGATTAAACATCCTTTCTGAAACTGTCCAAGCTTCCCCTGTAATTCAGCAAACAAATAATCTATCAAAGAGCATAGCATATACAGTATATATATATATATATATATATACACACACACACACACACACACACACATTATATACATACACACTTAGAGACTCCTTACTGTAAAGTACAGTGAAGACTTCCTCCACCATCTTCCTCAGAACGAAGATGTTGGACTGAACGTCTGATGGCGCTCTTGATTTCCCATGCTCACCATCCTTACTCAGTTTGCTCAGATCACCTTCCTGGTCTTTGGTATGGGCATTCGCTGTGGTCAAACTCTGCACACAAGGCCCCCCTAAAGCAAAGGACAAAAGTCACATCTTGAAAAATTCTAGAAATATTAACAATGCACAAAAAACATTTCAGATACTTGAGGGATCAAATGAATCCTATGAGTTTGTTTAAAATAACTTCAGCTTTCCGGACTTATTTGCTACTCTATTTCTTTGCTAAACAAAGCAAACTGGAGCTACTGTTCCCTGTAACTAGCAGGAAAACACTAATTTCACCTTGAATAAGCAGCCTGATAAAATGAGTGGAGTAATGGCAGGTCATAACCTCTCCCACTGGTGTTATTAGTACAGAAACATTGTTGAGTCTGGAAATATTATTGGCTGTTTTACTTTTGTTCTCGAGGTCAACAGGTGGGGATCAATGTCTATAGGAAATAAAGGCTTACAAAAGGACGGATAATTGAATGTTTTCTCATGAGGCATAAATATATTTAGCCTCTTGTCAGGGGTTTTTGTAGAAATACTGAACAGCAAATCAATGCATGGCAGCTTCGTCGCCATCGGTGTGGGTGTGTGTGAAAGGGTGGAGGAGAGGCCAATGGTAAAACATTAATCTGTTACAGTAGAAAAGATCTATATGAGACTGAGTGCAGTCCATTAACTTTGCTTTTCATTCTAATAGAAATGGTCTGCCATAGCCTGCACTGGTGACATCAAGTAACTTCAAATCCTTCATTTCCCTTCAATTTCAAAAAACAAAGCATATTCATCCCAACAAAAATTCCAAATGTAGAAATATTAATTTACGACAGAGTATTAGGGCCACAAAAATTCACAGACTAAGATTAAGTCATTATTTATGAGAGTAAAGTAATCATTTACGAGAATAAAGTCATTATTTACACCATTAAAGTCATTATTTATGAGAATAAAGTAATCATTTACGAGAATAAAGTCATTATTTACAACATTAAAGTCATTATTTATGAGAATAAAGTAATCATTTACGAGAATAAAGTCATTATTTACAACATTAAAGTCATTATTTATGAGAATAAAGTCGTAAATTTACAAGATTAAAGTCGTCACTTATGAGAGTAATGTCAAAAACGTATGAAATCATGCATCTTTTGCATCTTTAGATCATACTTATTGATCCAGGAAGTTGGAATCTGCCAATATCTTTCTAACTTTTTTTTAACAAATGTTCTACAACAACACGTTAGAATATTATGACTTTATTTATTTTTTATTATAATTCTGATTTTTATTCGTTTTTGACATTTATCAAAAATCAAAACGATACCCTTAAACAAAAGAGATCACAAAAAAGAAAAAGAAGCAGGTTATGAAACAGTGTTTCTTTTGTAAAAAAAAAAGAAAAGATTTTATTCTTGAAAAAATTCTCAACGTGGCCCTAATATTCTATAGTATTAATTAGAATATGTGTTAACATTTTTTAGCTATGATCCGATTGAATGCAAAGCAGTTTTACTTCACCAAGAGTGTACAACAAGACAACACAAAAAGAAATGCTCTGGCTGTTATGGTTTTTTTAAATTTTAAATCCATTTAAACAGGATCATGCGATAACTGTTCTTTCTTAAATGGTCAACTCAAACCTTAAATCTTCCTAAAGAGGCCTCTAACTCACTTTAAGAGTAATAAGTAGTGATGTCTGTTGTTCTGCAAACGTAACACATCGCATTTTTCTGTCAAATGAGCTGCGACAAGACAATTTGTTGATACATTGTCTCGTCTGAAAAAGTGTGATAAAATGTGTGAAACTGCAACCGCTTTGTTTTCTGTGGAGGCAATCTGACGTTGAGAAAAATTCTGCAAGCTGCTGCAGTTATTGAAGCTTTTGGCTGAATCTGCATCTGTGCGATCACAAAACTGCACAATCCTACTGGGATGAGTCTGACACAAGAGTGTTGTGAGTACCTGCCTCACAGCTGCAGCTACAATGAGCCTGATCAATGCCCTATCAAGACTGAATATGGAAAACAACACCCGCAGTAACACAGGAGAGCATCACTTACGGCAAAACTTGTAGAAATCTGTCTGGATTTCCCTCCTGGAGTTCAGGAACACTCTGCCCTTTTCTGTGCCGACGGCAATAACGCTGTCCTCGTGCACGGTGACACACGCCACCTCAGCGTTGAGCTTAGACATCGCCATGCACTGCAAAACAAGAGTTATTACCGTGAACTCTGAGGAAGAGTTCACTGAGAAACAGAAGAGCAAGAAGAGCTGCAGTCTGATACCACACTCACTGCTGCATTTTTCCGGTGTTCAGTTCATGCAAATGTAGCTGTTCATTATCATGTATCCCTATGAACTGTGAAGTGAAATGTGTGAGGCTTGATCTGGCACATACCACAGAGTCCAGGGCAGACACCAGGCTGGTGAGTATCTCCTGTCTGGCTGACACCAGCGGGGCCTGTGGGTCGCCTCGGGAGTTCGTCCTGATGCCGTCGCATGCCAGCTTCCTCATCTGAGCCATGCCTCTGTGAGGACCATACAAACAACGATTAGACAGGAAGTCACATACGTGAGCATGCATTCATGTAGACATGCAGCAGCGACCTGCGTTCAAAGCATTTTCTGCTGACATCATTTATTGTGAAGTAAACATAAGCATGCATTCAGAGCATCGATCTCATGCCGGAGGCTGGGAGATGAATGGCGCATACACAAACATGACAGATGCTACTGCCAAGCTGACAGCTCTGTGATGCTTTACTTAGGCACAGCAGTACTTATGAGGAAACAGTAATATTATGTTAAATGATGGGATATACTGGATTTTGCCAAATCCGATGTTGCAAATCAGCGGGTGGTCTGTCCCAAAATCCACGTGCACATGGAGTTCGTTGATATCAGATAATGGTCAGCGACCTGGCTGACTCCGCTACGCTAGGTGGCGCTGTAGCCCTTTCAACAAGTGGTGTTAGAACTACTTCCGGTTGGCGGCTACTTAACAACAACAATAAATAATAAACTCTGTCTCCTCGTCTTTCCAAAAGTGAGTTGTTCATTTCTTCGAAGCCGTGGTATCGTTTGACTTTTCTGGCAACAACGTTACTATTTATGACGGCGTCAGCGCTTCCTTCCACTTCCGGGTGAAATCCCGGTGGACATTCTCGAACGGGACGCGAATACGATACGATCCCGTTCACAAGAGGCACGAAGCGGTTAAAAACGGCGCAAACCAGGGGTTCCTATCGGATTCGCGAATCTAGTCCCAATACGATCCTTAGCATGTGCACATGAATTCAATACGTTTCTGATGCCTTTATTATACGATCAAGCATGTGCACGCAGTGAATGTTGATGCACAGTAGTGCTGGAGAGATGCTGACCTAAGGTGAAGCCACTGCAGAAGTGACTTTGCATTCTGATCACTAAAAGACGTCTAGTGGAACAGAGGCTACTTGTCTCTTGATGTATGACTTAAGCAGTGGAAGCTTTAGGGCTCCACATTATGATTGACAGGTCTGTGTTGTACAACTTTAACCCTTTCACAGTGCACTTTCACTTCACAGTTAAGTACAACCTTTTTGCTCACCTAAAAATGTCTTACACAGCACTGACTTTAAGCTCTCCTCTTGTCATTTTAGGTTGCAAAAACAAAATGGTGACAGACAAAATGTGATTTGACTAGGAATGTGAAAACATGGTTTTCCAGTCTTAAGTCTATCGTTTGGAGCTAATCAGAGCTTTCACATGATGTCACACGAGCCCCTTCATGTTGTTTTTTTCTCCTCCACAGAGGAGTGGCGTGAGGAAAAGAGATACCAACTAAAGATGACCAAGATAAGTGTTTTAAGTTTCCAATTGTGCTGCATGCACAGTGCTGTGATGTAACAACACATCTGAACATCTGCCTAAACCATTTCAACTCCAAATAACAAGACACACAATGAAAATGAAAGTAAAGAGGCAAACAGATAGGAATAGTTAAAGGGAAAAAAAATGCTAGGCTAAAACCAGGCCCTATGTTCTCATGGCAACTGAAACCCGTCTCCTTGGAAACTAATCTCAGGGCATTTGAACAATGCAGCTCTGGCCTTTAATCTCTCCAGACACTGGGAACCATTATGCTAGCCTCTGGCAAGCCCAAACCACTGATTCAATAGAGAGAGGACAGAGAGGTAGAGAGAAAGAGGAGGGTGTGGTGGTGTGCTGGGGTTCAGCTGCACCAGTCTGAGCATGCCAAGTCTATTGGACATCTAAATCTGCCTCCCCTGAGGCCACAGCAAACATTAGCCCCCTCCTAAATTATTATGGCCTCGAAATAGATGGCCTCTTTCCCTCACATATTTAAAAGGCAGAGGAAAGCAGCGAGGAGGAGGAGGAAGGTGGAGATAAGCATGAGCTCAGAATAAGGATGAAGCACAAGCACAATGTCACGGTCCTGTTATGGCTCACTGTGAATATTCAGCATGGAGTGACATTAATAAATAAAGCAACTGACTGGAATCACGAGTCTACTAGAGTATGAAAAAATCCTGTTGATATTGGATGAAGCAAACTCTACAGACATGCCAAACGATTCACTGTGATTTCATCCAGACTGTTAAAAGCTCACTTATTCTCTCAGCCCACAAAAATCAGCAGGCAGTTTTTGAAGTTTGTAACTCGTTTTGACACTTTGTCCTTGATTATGTCATTAAGAAACAGCTCAGTGTCATATAAAGACAGACTTTTTGAGCATACTTGAAATATATTTTAAGAATAATTTGTAAAGAGATGATTATTAGAAACCAACAAGACAGAGACAGTTTTTTTTTTATCTTTCAACTGATGTCTTAATATGATGGATGCATCTTGCAGGGTTTCCCCTGCATCTCTAAATTCTGGGCAAACTGCCGGAGCACCATTTGGAGCAAACCTCTAAGTGAATTCGCTCAGAAAACTGCATAAAACCTGCTTAAGAGGACCAAAAAAGGGTCTGTAATGCAATGAGGCTGTTTACTGACAGAGGAGCACTTTAGCTACAAATCCAAATAACGTCAATATCTACTGGAGTCAGTGAAGGTGAGTTGTGATGCTCACATAAAACAGGAAGCTATCACATTGACATGTTTGTTGTGACACAAACAGTCCAGGACGGGGTCTTGAAAAGAGGCAAAAGCAAGCACCTGGAGTCAATACAAAAAGGCTAATCACACCAGTAATTAAAACAAGCTGGTCTGCTGGTAATATACATTTAACAGTATATCATTTAAAACACGATGGCATGGTAGTAGTATGGAATCTTCATTCATTTGGTGTATAAAATGCCAGAAAAACAAAAATTTTGTCCTCAGTTGTTTTGTCTTGTAGATAGATCGATACAGTGAAATTCACAAAACTTTGTTTCCGCCCGGTCTCGAACCGGGGACCTTTCGCGTGTTAGGCGAACGTGATAACCACTACACTACGGAAACCTGCAATATGCATGAGATATTCAGTTTGATGAACTTAAAAATGACTTAAACCGATTGGTTTGATAGTTGACACCTAATTGATTTATCAATTAATAATTGCCTCTATGGTTTCACCGAGAGATTTATCACAACTTTAATTTAAATTATTCTGGATAATTAGATCAGGTTGATGTATGCAGGGCAAAGCATCACAAACGTGAAGACACAAGCTAAATGGCTGCAGTCTATCTGAGCGTGGAGTCATGTGGTGTTAAATCTATCCGCTGATAATCACACAGGTAGCAGAGACGCTGTTAAAATTACCCAGAGGAGCTTTTGAAAACTCTTAGGCTTTTATGAATGAGGACACACATGCATGAGCACGCAGGTGACACATTACACATCCCTGCCAATGGTTTAACACGATAACTCTGATCTACAGATGGCTTTTGTTTGGCCTCAAGGATACACACAATCCTTTTTAGTGAGTAACACTGAATGTAAACAGTGTGTGTTGACAAGGTAACTCCACAGGGTAGCTTTCATTTAATCCACTCCTGCTCGCAGAGACCGTAGAGTGCATCGTTTTCATCTGGATTCAGTCAAGGATACGTTTGTCTGTGATGTCGTACTGTTTGACGATTCACCTTTTACTTCCTTAACGTGAAGCACACTGCCAGGTTAGCATGCCATTTTTTTGAATGGAGAGCAAACTACGCCCAACTGGACCAACTGGCTTAAACTGGGTTTGAGAGTAACTGAACTAACAGGTGCTAGAAAGCAAACAGGAGGGTCAGAGGGATGTTAGTAATTAGGTGCACGATGGGTGTTACAACGCAGATGATTTGTACAAAAACCTTGCTCACCTTTAAGCAGCTTGTTTGTGGCAGAATGACGCTTGACTTTCATCTCAACTATGCATCTGGCATTTTTCTATTTGAATAATGGCTGGTGGTTAATTATGTGACAGCAAGTTCAACATGTCTACAACTTAGAGTAAGTAAGGGTGTGGTTTGACAGCGACTGTGGAAATTACCGTTACAGCAAACAACAACATAATCCCTGTGTTTACACCCTGTGCCTGGGGCAATGGCCTTTTGGGAATGTCATCGCTGATATGATTTTTAACTGTTGCAATGCCAAACGAGATAAAAAAAATTAAAAAAATCAAACTTGGACAAAAAAAAATTAAACCAATATTGCAGATAACATATGCAGTTAATAAGATCGATTGCAGGGAGTCCTATTTGGTTATTATTGTTTGATTGAAAATAATAACACAGTAACAAACTATTTTCTCCCGGCAATACTTTAAGTAGTGTTTGTAATTTTGTTTGTGTTATAGCACATTAACAGTAGGTTTAGTTAGTAAAGCAATAAATCACGTTGAGGAAAAAACTTTTTAGGTCTGTAGTGTATATTTACAAACAGGGTAACTTCCTTGCCATAATTTGAATTGAGATTGTGTATGACTGTTTTCATACATGATGTTTTCAGGCTCATACAGAACACGGACATGTGGTGGGAAACGCTGGCAGGAAGACTCCTCAATAAGAGAGAGGAGATGAATTGCTTAGAAAAAGCCTGAAACCACAGGATATGAGACCTGGTGGTATAAATAAAGTCAATGTCCGCTCTTCCAACGGAAATGAGCGTGTACACACGTCTCTTATTTCTTCAACCCAGCAGAGTTGCAGCTGAACCCCAGTCAGCTTTTTCTAAACTTTCTTACACCAAATAAGAAGAAAACAGCACTTTAACTGTCATTGTCTGGATGCAGAGTCACACAGACACACACCAAACACATCCAAACGTGTGTCCGTTTTTTCATACTGTTGTTTGTTGTTTTTTAAAAAGACACTAACGTATAACTGTGCTACGAGACTGTAACTAACGATAAGGCAATTAGCAATATGTAATACGGTGTGAAACGGATGGATTTCACCAGTGAAAGCTTGTTATGTCCAACTTGTTTTGCTGAAGTTCAATGGTTCCTTTCTCCTTTACACTTGCTATGTTAGCTAGCTGGCTTTGTTGTACTAGCTCGGTAACCTTATCATTGACAGCAACGTAAGGGGGCATAATTTAGCAAGCGGACAAACGCTGTGTCCTAATCAAAAATAAAGGATATCACTCGCAAGGTTACAGGGGAAACGTCCCTCTAGGCTGACCTAACTGCTTGCTAACAATAACCTTTCTTCGCTACTTACCGTAACGTTACGTCTAACTAATCAACGCTGGCTAATTAGCTAACGGTATCATAATACCGCTGAGCTAGCTTAGTAGCTAGCTTACACTCCTTAGCTCCACAGCGTTAGCACCCTGGTTAGCTAGCGCTAGCACTTTCCTTTCATCTCCTCCTCCAGTCCAGAAATTAGGGTATAATCTGTAATTTCGAAATGTACAGCCGCAAAAAGCAACACGCTTCACAAGAACAAACTACATAGCTGCTCATGAATATTAAAAGGGACGGCGAAATCTCACCTTAATTAGCGATTAAATAGCCTTGTTGCTGCTGTCAATCCCGGAATAGGTTTATTCCCCCGTTTTAATCCATCAGAAACGCTCACAATTCCCATCCACAATGTAGCTGTACCGTCTGCTAAAACATCGTAATCCGGAACATCACACTGTCGACTTCCACCGCACGTTTTATAGTCTATTATTAGTGTATTTTTCTTAGTTTATTTCTCTTTTTCCCTTAACAGAGCAGGGTGTCCCTTTCCCCTTTCTTTGTTCTGTAATCCAGTAAAATTGAAACTCATTCGCCTCCTGCTAATCCCAGCCCAACTCAACAACAGCATCTATTGGCTGCAATTTACATACAGGATTAGCGGAGGAACCTCTGGAAAATACCCTCAGGGAATACAATTTACATGGAAAGGAAATATAATATTCTTATTTTATTCAGACTGTGTCTGTCTGCAACTTCACACTGCCATATTTTTGCTTCACCTCATCCACTGTCTGCATGAAGGTGCTTTTGATGTGATACTTGTAGCCTGTTTATATAGAAATTATTTTTAGGATTTGCAGAAAGTGGATATAAAATAATCTTCTGGCCATGACAGTTGTGCCACTGCTCTTGTGATTGCCTAAAATAGCAGTCAGTTTAATATAGGGTAAAGTTCATATCCCAGGGAAAGAAGCACATTGTATAGTAAATGTAGTCACAGAAATATCATAAATAATATATACAATCATCTATATCTGGTTAGTTTCAGTTATTTTTTAAATTAATTTATCCCTAATCCGCTAAATATTCACCAAAGACATGGTGCCGGTGCTTCACGTATGCTGAGATTCAGATTGCTTCTGCAAATAAGTAGTCGCGTGCTTATTCATTCAAATGTCACCAACCCCAAAAAACTGGGATGTGTGTGTAAGACTTGACATTTGCCAAGGCCAACAAGTAAAAGTGATATGCGTGGAGGGTAGAAATCCACAGATTGTAAATACACTTGCAGTGTCTGTGTGCCAGAAGCTTGGCCCCTTTCCCCCACAAGAATGATTTATTGCCTCTTCTTTTCATGAAGTAATTTTAATACCAAATATTTGCCTCTGTGTGTGTGTGTGTGTGTGTGTGTGTGTCTGAGCAATGGATTAATGGTTATGGTTGCTGGCAGAATTTGCCAAACCACCAACCTCTTAGTGGTATGAAATCTGACTCAACTGTTCCTATAGTCCATGCTTTGCCCTCAAAAGACAAACATACAGAAGTGACAGTATGAAAGAGTGTGAAATAAAACACCACCAGCCTTTGCCCACATTGTTAATATTTAATGACTCAATCTCCCAAACCATTGCAGCAATAATCCACAGGGTATGAACCCTCCAGATGAAAAGGCTGTGTACAATATCCAATGCAAAATTTAGTTTTTTTTTTATCCTTCCCTCACTTCTGTGTAAAGTCTCCTGTACAGATAGCAACATATGACCAACTGCGATCAGGATCTCCTAGTTGAGTTATGGATAAAACAATATTTGGAAGACTTACAGTATAAATTCTATACGTATTGATAACGCTTTTGGCAGGTAAAATCCAAATGGTGTCACTCTGGGGAAGGATGAGTGTAACATTTGACATCCACTGTTTGCCCTTCAGTAGCTCCAACTTAGCAAAAGGTCAGTAAATTAATCTGTACCATATACAGTTAATCAATACCAGTGTATGAATGGAGTCTATACTGATATATATAGTCCACAGTCAATGAAATAGCTGATAATTACTGATGAGGAGTGTTTTTATATTGGGTCAAAGTTTAAGTGGACAAAATGTAAAAGTGTAATAATTCACTATATTTGTTGGATAAACAAATTGTAACATGAGAGCTGACTTCCAGCAGGAATGTGCTACTTTTAGGAGGATTGGCCCAACCTTACCCGATACCCAAAGAGAGGACTGGTGGTTGAGATCATCTCTGTCAGTTCCTGAAACTGATAACTCTGTCCTAGTGTACACATGGATTATCGATTTAATGCATTATAATAAGCAGCTGTTGGTGATTTCTTGTGTTCCAACACCTCAAACAAAAATATGAAGGAACAGAGTCGCATATATGTAAAATTCACTTCTATTCCATGTGAGCAAAGGGGAGGAAAAACATTTGTTTCTGGCTGCAAAGCTAATTTGCATCTTCGGATTTGCAAGTTCAACATTACTGTTCGTTTCGGTGGTAAATATTGTTCGAATATTCCCTCCATTCGGCACAATCACAAGTGCAAATATTGGCTTTTTTTTTAAATGTGAAGATGCAAATTTGTTTTTTTTTCCCCCCTTTATTCACATAAAATGGACAAGAATATTAATTTCTGCACCTTTAGACTGCAAGTAACAACAGCAACAACACCGATGCTGATCAACTTAATAATAATTACAGATTAAACCAATTCATCTCACATGTATGTTAGGTAAACAGATGGAAAATTGACATATTTTCCTATTTTCTGTCTTGTATAAGCATTATAATGTACTCTGCTCACCTCCACCTTCTCCATCTTTTAGCTTAAATCAAGACTAGGGGTGTAAGAAAATATTGAAATGCTTGAGTAATGCAATATTATGTTTTGTGATACTTTCTCAAAAACACCATTGATTTTTAAATAAATAATTTACATGCAAATGTTTGTGGCAGACAAAAATGAGTGCTGTGTTGTTGGAGGTTACTTTGACTGTAATAAATATCGATCCTGAACGCCTAAAAAGAAATTTGCACCCTTTGTGTGATTGTTACTGTTTTAATAAGAAGTATTTTTCAGTTTTACAGGATACGTGAGGACAGAAGCAGATTATTTTGCTGTATTCTCTTGAAAATGTTTGGAGCGGACTCAACACATGGATGGAGACTGGAGAAGTGGATTGTGGGAAGTGCTTTAGAAAGTTTGGTGGATGGTTTCAAAACAATATTTCCAGCCAAACATACTGCTCACCACTGGAATCCATTATGAAACAAAAACCCTTTTTACAGCTGCTGTGTTTGTGTTTTATGATCAACAGACAGATTTTGTGGCAGATTGTTACTTTAAAGGACCTTTTTAATACTTACATTAACCCACAATTACTTATCATACTGTACACTAAAGCAGGGCTGTGAACAGACAAATACCAATTCTCTCATCGGGTATTAAGTAAAGTGATAAATGAGCCAAACTCCCTAAATTCCCTAAAATAATAGTCAGTCGTCCTTGAAGAGAATCACTGCTCACTCAAAGATGATTATAGGAAAGCTGAGGAGCAACAGAAAAGTAATAAATAAAACAAACTGACTGAGACTCAGTATTTCAGTTCTTCACATTGTTGTCCATTTTCACTTTCATTTCAAAATTAAGAATTGTCACAGAGTTCCCGGCAACTTGTAGATTCAAATTTTCTAACTACTGTAAAGCATCACCAGTTGCCACACTGCACCGATCTTCGTGTCCATGTCCCATTTCTTGTTTATATTTTATAGTACTTTAAGCGGCCTTCATGATTGGCTAATAGGTGCTTTCTGCAACATAAATTCACTGTTTTGGTATTAACTGTAAACTGAAATCTTCTTCAGGCGTCCCATCGCAGGATCACGAGAGCTTTTTCTTTAAGGTGGACTTCAGCGTGTCCCACTTCAGTGTGATAGCTTCTGCTCATATCAGTGTTGTTCCTGAAAAGCCAAAAAAACAAGGTGTCACACGATGTCACCGTACCCATCGTAGTTTTAAATACAATAGAAGAATACCAACATCTTGAGTGCTGTCCGCCTCCTGATGATGAATTCCATTGGCTGAATTTGCACCATGTACCTGAAAAACACAGGTGGTCAATAGAGCTCCAGTCTGGACATAATTCATGTTGTAAGTGACACGTAAAGGACTATATTTAACTCTTTAAGTGCCATCGACGTCATTTAAAATCTGTCGCTTGAGTACCATAATGTGGTTTTTCGGCAGCGGGTCGCCGATTGTGGTCTCTAACAGCCTGTGAGTAATTTTGGGGCTTCTGGGAGATGTAGTCAGAGCATAAAGAGATGGTATACACCACAGAGATCAAAGCAGGAAGTGGAGACGATCGAGATTAGAGAGCAAAACAGATAAACAGTGGCAATTTTGGTGAAAGTGGCCTCTACCTCTGATAAAACAAGAATGAAACTATGACTCAAAATGGGCAAAAACACTTTCTGTTTTGGCACTCAAAGAGTTAACATGTATTCACAATCTTACTGAGAGTGAGATGATAATGAGATGAGATGAAAATGTTTGGTTTGAAACATGAAGGACAAACTCCCTATGGAGGCATGAAGGACTCATTCTAAGCTAACAAAAACACAATTATTCTTGTTTTCAGATGATTTTTAGATCACCCAAAATGAGACACACTGGCCCTTTAGAAATTAAAAGCCCTTATCTTCGTTTCATCTACAGACCTGAAGGCACTTCCTCCCAAGCTGCGTCACAACAAAATCACTTTCATGCTAAGTCGACTCTGTGAAATGAAGGTTTTACCGGGCTTTTATCCGGATGCCTGCGCATGGCCAAAACCAGCTGGTCAACCTGCTGGTTGTGCTCCATGGCGTTCCTCAAGGCGTCCTCGGTGCTGAGCAGCTGCTGGCGGAGGCGGTTCACCTCAGAGTCCAGGACCGAGGGGTCCAGCATGGAGTACCGCCTGTGGTCTGGAGAAGACCGTTCCCGACCCTAAAGGCACACAAGACAGGAGGAAGTCAGCCAACAGCTACAGCATGTGTGATTAACATCTGGAAAGAGAGATTATTCTGCACTATTCACATCATATAAAGAGCAGTTTCATATTCAGTCATACTGAATGTCCTCTCAGGGATCTCAGTCGACACAGATAATGTAGGGAATAAAAAAACAAGCAGCTTCCTTGTGTCTTACAGCAGAATACTTTCTACTATAAGCTGGATGAGTCCCTATAACAGCTATATAACACAGCTTAGCTATTAAACGGAGGCAGAATAATAAGAGTTCTTGTAGAGATAGAGGTTCAAATCTTTCGTGCACATATCATTACATTTTGAGTGGAAAAAGAAAAGAGTTAGATTAGTGAATCGTCACAGAGTCGCTCCTCCTCACCAGTAGAAGCAGTTTTTCACGCAGAGTCTTGATGTCTTCCTGAAGTTTCTGCTCCTTGACCCTCCACTCAGCCTTGTGCACCTCTCGGTTCAGGTCTTTCTCCATGTCCCGTGAATGGCGATGTGATTCCAGGAGTAGCACCCTCAGTTCATTCAGACTCCTGGAATAAATAAATAGAGAATAACATCACAAAGGGGCCGTTGTGTTTGGTAAAACTCAGAAAATAGAAGGCATTTTCCACATGTGTTGCTGTGAACTTTATAATGATAGAGAGGCAGTGGTGCATCTGCTCAGACTTTGCACAAAGGTCATTATCATTTAAAAGCTCACCAACCCATGATGTGAATAATATATTAGCCAGTCTGGCCAGCAGGGATTGTGGAGGCGGCTGATCTCTGTACATGTCGGACTAGTCGGAGGATCGATGCCCCGTTCCCATAACCAAACGGTCTGTGTGCAGGTTTGGCTGTTTGCCTGCATACTAATATGAGTGGACCTCATAAACACTGGGCAATAGTTTTCTGTGATCAGAGTACCACATGTTACACAAAGGGGTCATCTGCTTTAACAGCTGCCCTGTTAAGATGCTGTATGCTCACATATGGAAAAAAAAAACTTGCTGAAATTGTTGCATTTTTTTTCAAGATGCTCTAATCAATATCAGTTCCCCTTTCGATGCACATGTCAAGTTTAAAAGGCAATAGTCTCCACAGCTTTGTGGATATATAAATGAGCAAAAGCAGGTTTTAAGTAATATTCTTGAAGATATTCATTAATGCTGATATCAATCTCTCTGTGCCTGGCATGAACTGGTGTCTGCAGTGACACTGTTTTGATCTCTGGGAAGTCAGATGCAATAACACACCTCTCATTATTGCTTATGACCACAAGAAGAAAACAAATCTTTGAGATTGAGACTTTGGAGAAAGTGAAAGAATTCATTGTGAAAGAAGCACAGATAACTGTATGCTCTTCCTCTTCTGTCACCATTACCAAGCGCATCGTCACCAAATATTTATTTTTTTCAGTGACATGCATGGATATGTTGGAAAGTGTTATTTGTCCTGAAACAAGCTTTTCACTTCTGAAAAGAAAAAATAGAAAAAAAAACAATAGTCAGCAACAGTAGGTATGAGAAAAACATATATATATATACAGTCATGGAAAAAATTATTAGACCACCCTTGTTTTCTTCAATTTCTTGTTAGTTTTAATGCCTGGCTCAACTAAAAATACATTTGCTTGGACAATTATAATGATAACAACAAAAATAGCTCATGGGAGTTTAATTTAAGAACTAAGGATTATTCATTTTCCATGGTTTTCTTGATAATAACCAAAATTACTTAAATTCTTACATCAATAGCTATGGCATTGTACCGCCAAAAACACTGCTTTTAAGCATTCCATGTTTTCTTTTCTGTTTGCTTTAAACACATGATACACACAAGAGTTAATACTTGATTGCATAACCATTGTTTTTGATGACTGCAGCCATGCGTCTTGGCATGCTCTCCACCAGCTTCTGACATTGTTCTGCTGTCACAGCAGCCCATTCCTGTTGGACAAATTCAAACAAATTTTCTTTGTTTTTGGGCTTGTGGTTCTCCATTTTGAGTTTGATGATTTTCC
This sequence comes from Synanceia verrucosa, assembly GCA_029721515.1. Classification (NCBI taxonomy): domain Eukaryota; kingdom Metazoa; phylum Chordata; class Actinopteri; order Perciformes; family Synanceiidae; genus Synanceia; species Synanceia verrucosa. The sequence continues at coordinate 18,468,548 of CM056565.1, read as the reverse complement.
ACAGGTTTTCAATTGGATTAAGATCTGGTGATTGAGCAGGCCAAGGCATGGTGCGAATGTTGTGGTTCTCCATCCAGGCTTTAACTGACCTTGCCATGTGGCAAGGGGCATTGTCTTGTTGGAAAATCCAGTCATTCGAGGCAGGAAAGAGTTTTCCAGCTGATGGAAGAAGACTGTTTTCAAGGGTAGTCCTGTACTTGACCTGGTTCATTCGGCCTTCACACAATTGCATTTGCCCTGTTCCACTCAGACTGAAACAACCCCAGATCATGACTGATCCACCCCCATGTTTTACTGTAGGGGCAAGACAGTCTGGGTTGTAAGCTTCTCCAGGCTTCCTCCTAACCAGTAAGTTGGCTGGAGTGGGCATCAATTCAAAATTGGATTCATCACTGAAGAGAACCTTAGCCCAATCATCAACAGTCCAATCCTTGTGGTCTCGAGCAAAGAGTAACCGGGCCTTCCTCTGCCTTTCATTGATGAAGGGCTTCTTGCATGCTCTGTGTGACTTCAAACCAGCTTCAACAAGTCGGTTTCGAACTGTCCTTGCCGAGCAAGTCACATTTCTCGACAGTGCCCACTCATTTTTAAGGTCCCTGGAGGTCTGACGACGATTCCTGACACAGGAACGGATGAGTGCACGATCATCTCGTGGGGTAGAAAGACGTTTCCTGCCACGGCCAGGTAGCAATTTGGTAGTGCCATGTTCAGCTTGTTTTTTTTTGTTGGAATGAACGGCTGTCTTGGAGATCTTCAGTTTTTGCGCTACCTGTCTCTCACTCATGCCAATTTCCAGCAGTGCCAAGATGGCTGCCTTTGTTGCTTCACATAATTCTTTTGTTTTAGGCATTATGTGAGAGCTGACAACTTCTGAGTTGTGCTACGGCTTGAATGTAAGCAGGAAACCACTCTAGGCCTTTGCATGTGCAGTGCTGCTTGTGACATGAAATGGCCTCTTATATACCCTGGGAATCAATTAAGCTTAAGAATGTCAAATAGGACATAAAGTATTATGTGACCAGCTGCATTTTTTGTTGTGTTCATTGTATTATACGTTTAGTGGTACCAGATATTAGAATGAACAAGAAATTGAAGAAAACAAGGGTGGTCTAATAATTTTTTCCATGACTGTATATATATATATATATAACATATATTTATAAAACATAAATTAGCAGAGGGTGCCATGGTGGCGTAGTGGTTAGCACTGTCGTCTCAAGAAGTTGGCAAGAAGCAAGAAGGTACCAGGTTCGATTCCCAGCCCGGGACCTTTCTGTGTGTTCTGCGTGGGTTCTCTCCGGGTACTCCGGCTTCCTCCCACCATCCAGAAACACGCATGGGGATTAGGTTAACTGGCTAATTTAAACTGTCTGTAGGTGTGAATGTGAGTGATTGTCTGTCTCTATGTGTCCTGTGATGCACTGGAGACTTGTCCAGGGTGTACCCTGCCTTTCACCCTAAGACAGCTGGGATAGGCTCCAGCCCCCCCGCGACCCTATGAGGATAAACGGTAGAAAATGGATGGATGGACAAATTAGAAGACCCTGAAAATATCCTCAATAAATCCATTAAAAACTATACATATATATATATATATATATATATATATATATAAAGTGCACTTGTATCAGACTGCTTGTATCAGAGTGATTATATCAGATATTTTAGATGCAGGCTGACATAATCCCGTACTCGTTTTTTAGCTGATATCGGACCGATATCCGATATCAATATCTGATCGGGACGCCCCTAGTGTTATTGTTGTATTGTATTAGTAATTGACTTTCCTGAATTCTCCAGTCAACTTCTAAAGATAGAAATATGTAATAATGTTCAAAGCTTACTGTCTCTAGGCAGTGCACTGTTTGTCTTCCTATCAGGATGTCACAGACAGCAGGAACATTACAGACGCCAGTGATACTATATACACTAGCACTAACACGAACTCAAGGGGCCACCCACTGAATTTTTCAAGAGATGCTATATAGTTTTATTGCATGCAACATAATTGCTGCGGTGACGATGCACAAGAAAATCTTCTGCTGCAGCCAGAGGCACTTATTTTTAGTAGCTTGCAGCATTTACTGACATCATAACCATCAATAATGGAAGAACTGCATGATGTCACATTTCCAATAAAGTAACACAATCTGTGAGTTCCTTCAGAAATACGCCTCGTCTGAATGTTTAACAAAACCCTGCACGTCTGCAGTGATAGCGTGGTAACTTTCTCTTCACGCTCGGCTGCTTAAGTAATGACCTCAATTATCGGATTGTAGCCAGATTTGTCAGCGCAGAGCTTAAGCAACAAACATGGCCTCTGGAGGTTGTTGGTGAAAAGTGTGCCAGAAAGAAGGAAACACAATCTGTGAGAGGTGGACGTCTGGCAGCTCTTCATTGTTTACTACTGCTGACTGCAGAGGGAAAGACCTGGAGATTTAAGAATAAACTTAAACTGAGGGACATATTTTATGAACACTTTATATTAAATTCAATAAACTGTGGAATTACTCCCAATAGTAAACACAAGACCTGCAGGGAGTTTGTGTAAAACGAGAGGTTTGGATGAATTTTGAGCAGATTATTTGTCTTTTAATACAATTGTCTGTTTTTTTTAATCATTTATACTTCTACAGGCTTCTATTTTAGACAAATTCAGCATTTGCTTCTCTTCCATTGTACAGTTAGTTCCTTGGTTGTTTTAACTGCATATTTTTATAATACAGGACTGTGAATATAACTATACTGAATATTTTTTAAAATCAAGTAGACCCCTGTGAAGCTTTAGCGACCCCTGGTGGTGCAGCAATGTGAGCTGGCTGACCAACCAGAGGCAGTATGGTGGTATCAACTCAGACACAAAAAGTGTCTGAAAATAACGAGCCACGTGGGAAGACCCTGAACCTGCCATTTCAGCTTCTGATATAATGAACCTCATCAAAGTTTAACAGAACGTTTTCAGTACACCAGCGCCTCACAGGAAATAACTTCCATCAGTTCAAACTATTTCCATGTTTCGGCTGTGGGTCATGAGGTAGAGTGGGTCTTCCACTAATCAGAAGGTTGCTGGTTCGATCCCCCTGAGAGTCTTTGAGCAAGATGCTGAACCATAAACTGTGAATGTTGATATGTCCTGAGTTACAGCTGACATCATGTGTGCAGTGTGAAAGCTACATGCGTATGCAACTTTTTCATTATCACTATTGTGTTTTTCCTCATATGATTAGAATATTTTAGGTGTGTTAAGATCTGGGGCTTCCCTGCAGGTCCTGAATATGTTTATAAAGTTAGTTAGTCTTATTATGTGTTTTCATACATTTTCTTGTATGAAGCCACGTTTTAAAACTGATAAAACATAGCAACCTAATTCAAAATAGGCCTCCTCTGCTAATTTGTGTGTAAATGAACGTTCCTGACCATTTCAGCATCACCTTATATTATCTTGTAGGACGAAACCAGCCATTTTTGAAGAGATATACGTTTTGTTTTATGCATAAATCAATGAAAACTGAATCCATACATCAGATTCATTGGTATACAGTGAAGATATTAAAGGTGATCGCATGGTACCTTGTGTTTAAAACAGAGCAGAAAACCTCTGATCGGCTAAATCGGGAGGAACTGTGTTAAAAGCTCAACAAACAATATAGAAAATCTGATTTTACTTAAGATTTTTCTACAGTATGGACTGATATGGGTTTTTATCCCCATTATAAAATGAAATAATGCTGGTGGCAGCATCACTGCAGTGTCTTGACCACACATGCGGAGATAGAATTTTTCACTCCAGTGTAGCAGTGAAGCGCTGAGGCAGATTGAAAAATCAATATGGCATACCTCTCTTTCTTCAGCAGCTCCTGGCTGATATTGACCAGTTGCCCAGAGGCATCATGGGACTTCTTGGTCATGGACTCCAGGTCTGCCTCCAGGCGCATCTTCTCCTTAACCAGGGCTTCGGCTTTCTTTTCCCCTGAGCGAACTTTGCCCTCCAGTGCTGCGTTAGAAATTCATTGTACTATTAGTAGACGATTTTAGTCTCATTTTACACTAATATGTTCATGTATGTCTCATGAGTTCTTCAATGTTGTGAACAGAATATTTCCATGATATAATATAACATTAATGCCACAGATATAGAAAAAAACACTGCAGGGCACAACATAGGAAACAGAGAGAAAACAAGGATATAAAACCTATAAAGTTGCGTTTGGATTAACACAAGCCCACCAATAATAATAACAACATAAATAATAATATAATCTGCATGGAAGTTTTTAACCTTTTTGCTATCTTTCTTTCTGCTATTCAACAGAAAACATGACTGGTCACATACATTTTATCTTGGTTTTGCTTGAACTATCATTTAAAAAAAGATTTGCACTATTTTGCACGGCAAACCGTTAGCACTGTTATTTTATGTCTACAATTTATGTCACATCCATAATCTAATTGTTGTGTTTTATCAATTTAACTTCCCATTAAAATATATATTTCTTTTCTATTTTAGTACATACTGTAAATATGTATTTTTATTACTTATTCTACTATTTAATTATTGTTTTATTGTTTCTTACTGTTTACGCCACTGCAACGATGAATTTCCCCCAATGGGGATTGATAACAAATATTCTATTCTATTCTTTTCTAAGAAGATAAGGGCAACAAATATTGCCCGACTGATGGTCTTATGGACACCTCACCAAATGCTGCAAAAAAAAAAACCCTGATTTGTAGGTGTGTCAAATTTAAAGATGCGTTTTGTAAAAATGACACATTCACACCTCTTTTTATGATTGTTTCCCTAAAAATATGATCGTTTTCAGCCTCTGGTCCAACAGTTCAGACTCTAAAATGAGTCGTTTAGTGAGTGTTATACTTTACTGACATGAACATGAGTTAAATTAAAGGCTCTGTGTTCCAAACTTACAGTCTTTTCTGGTGTGAAATTCCCTCTTTGTATTTCTGCACTACAGCTTGGTAAGTAATCACTATCCAGGACACACAGGAAGGAACTTCATACTAAACAGACTAAATATCACTCAAAATGAGGATTTCATGCCTCATAAATTACACTGGAAACACATCAAGAAGGGATCCCAAACTTGAAGCCTGCAGTTTAGAAAGAATAATGAAACGACTGTACATTATCCTTCACTTTGTCTCACATTGTGTCCCCCCTCCCTCATAAATTATTCTCAATCTGTTCTTCAAAGCGTGTCAAGGTGATTATCTGAGCTACATGAAGTGTATTTTGGGCCTTTTTGATGTGATGGAACTTGAAGACAGATTTTGTCAGCGATGATCAAAGGATGTAACGGTGAAGATGAACACGAGCCGCCGTGCGGTGAACTCAGCACGACTGCTGGAAAATGAAGTGAAGCCTGCAGTCACAACACAAACGCTCAGAGAGAGCAGCGGTGGTAGAATGACACTAATGAAGGTCGTAAATGAGATGCACATATAAGGATTTCTATATTGAGAAATATGTCAAACAAACAACCAAAACCCAAACTGGCTGATGAGGAAATGTTTTACCCCGTAGCAAACACAGCCTGCTGAAACACTGCAGTTCCCCTCCAGGCGATGAAGTGACATGACGCTGCTTTTATAGGGACCGATTCAAATATTTACACATTTCCTGTCGAGACATGAGAGCTTGGAGGAGGTGACGGTGACGAGCTCTGGTTACCTGCCATCTGTGTTTTGAGGGCTTCGACCTGGGAGGTGAGAGTCGAGACCTCTTTTTCCCTTTTCAACAGCTTCTCCATCGTTTCTGAAAGGAAACAAACCAACAGTTAGTGATGCGTTCAAGTGCTCGGATGCAGTCTGTGACATGGTATCTGCTGAACGGATCTCCTTTTGGGTCAAAAGGGTTGTGTTGTCATCTGAAAATATGAAATTCTTTCATCTTTAATCCAAACGGTTTTGGCTTTGGTTTCCCTGAAAGGAAATGTTGAGGAATGCATATCCCACTGAAAGTTGTTTAATCCATCCAAAATAGAAGAGTAAAAATGACAATGTCTTGATTTAAAGTAGTTGTTGTGACTGTTTTCTGGTCAAGCACAATAACTTCCTGTCTGAGCTTTCAGCTCTGCCTCCAGATGCTCAGCCAGTGGTTCACAAACCTTTTTTGGCTCATGACCTCATTTGAACATCACAAATTTCTGGCGACCCCAGACATTCAAAACAGAGACTTTTTATTTTTGATCATGTAATAGTTTGCTATATTATGTAAATAAATATTAATTCTAGACAACATTTAAGCTATATAATGTATATTATCATGGACGGAGGCAGAAAAGCCAGGTTGAGCTTACTGCACAAAGTGAGAATTTTATTTTTCTATTTTTCAGTCCAGATTGTATTTACAAGGCTGCAAATTAATACTGAACAATAACTCAAACAATGAATTATGAAAGAGCTGCAGCACGGCCACAATGAACATTTGAAAGATAAACAGCACCACAGTGAAACCTTTGACATGGCCAAGTCTGGGAAACAGGAGGCACAGTGCTCCTCCAGGCGACTCAGATTCCATGCAACCCCACCTGGGGTCACAACCCCAAAGTTGAAAGACACTGTGCTAAGCTAAGCCAAACCAAAGTTACTGTATCAGCTGAAAAATTCCAGCTCACAACACATTAATTAGCCAGGCAAGGAATTACCACAACTAACATGAAGCAGAACACGTATCGCATATCATCATAATAATTAATAAAATTACTCGGTTCATACCTTCAATATTCTGCTTTAGCTTCATCTTTTCGTCTGAAATTTCATTATCCTCTATCACCTGAAAAAGGAAAAGAGAGTTGAGCTGCAATGAAAAAACGATGGCAGCACATCAGTATTTCTGATTTGCTTCTCCTCAGCTGACGCACATTTGCATCATGGGATGTGTAGCGGGCCGCCTGGATGGCCTGCAGCTGGTTGGCCGTCACCCTCAGCTTCTCCTGCAGTTTCTGGATCTCGTCCTGGCTCTCTGCCTGGGCCTTCTGCAGGGCCTGATAGTCCGTCATCTTCTTCTCTGACAGCTCCAGCCTCTCTCTCAGCTCCTCTGTGCTTTTGTCCTGCCCCAACTGAAGCTTCTCCATCTCCACCAGCCTCTGCTCCGCCTTCTGCAGCTTCTCGGTGGCCTCGTCCAGGGCCTGCTTGCCGCTTTTGGCCTGCACCTCGGTCCTCCACGTCTGGTTGCCCTCGGCCAGCTGGTCTTGGGCCTCCTGAAGACGAGCACACAAGTCCTCGCGCTCCTTGGTCAGAATGGCGGCTTCGATCTTGTGTTTGGTCTTGAGGTTCTCCACCTCCAGCTGGTGCTCCGTCTTCAGGCTCTCCAGAGTGGCTCTCAGCTCCTGGGCGTCCTGCTCCTGACCCGCTGGAGGAGGACCACTACTGCTCAACGAGGCCTTCAGGTCCTCCAAGGAACGCTGGTGGTCGACCACTAAAGTGTCAAACTTGACCTGTAGATGGAAGAAAGGAGAAGAGTTTCATTATATTGCTCATATTATCTGGATTCTTCTTATCCCTGCTCTGTTTTCTTGGGCAACATGCATACTTCCATGACTGAGTGATTCACAGAGCTCCACTGAAGTGACCCTGCTGCTGCAGATTTTATTGGCTGACCCTCGTCGACAGCTCAGTGAGTCTCACTTTATTTATATGTGATGATGCTGGTCTCCATAGAAGCCATTTCAAGTAGTGAGTGATTTTATGAAAGCTGACATCACTGTATAAAATGACCTATTGTGACTCCTGGGATGATCACAGCCTCATGAAACTTTACACAAACTAGATCCTGGTCTCTAGTTCAGAGGATGGATGGGTTTGTCAGATATACGTAGGTTTGAGTTTCTAGAACAGAAGTGCTCGCCATCTAAATGCAGAAAAATGGAAATTCTGTACAAATGTTTTGATATCTAATCACAGAATGGCTTTTTCTATGGTACTCCTCAAGGTTGTTGTGTCTAGCTGAGGGATTTGAGTGGGATTTTTTTATAATTTCTATCAATTCTTGAGTGATAAAAAAAACATTAAATTGAGCACAAAATCTGTGTAACAAATGGTATCAACAGAAAGTGCTGCAAAAACTTATGAGCCATAACACACCATGGGACCAACTATTGTTTATTCCTGTCTCATAATGTTATGTTTAAATTAATTGATTTGTTCACGTATCATTGATTTATGACTAGGACAACTTTCTTGTGCTGCGTCTCAAAATGATCTCCAGGTTTTCAACTTTAGATGATGACCTTTTGATCTCTCTGCGCTACATTTATAAAGTTATATATCATGCACCAAGATACTAAGACCAACATACTTGGCAATAACCTTGTTTCTGATTCTCATTTCTGATCTCCTTCCAAAAGGAAAAAGTAGCAGAATACCTTCCAGGTGTCCATCATTTCCATGTTTTCCTTGTTGGCCTGTTGGACTTTCTGCTTCATCTCACTGATGTCCTGGCTCTTACTGTCCAACTCGGCCTTCAGCGAGTCTATCTCCCGCCGGCTTGCTTCTAACGCCGCCTCGTACTTCTCTTTAAGCTCACTGCTCTCCTTGTAGTGCTCGCGGCCTGCCGACACCAGCTGAGCGCGCAGGGCGACGGCCTCCGGCTGGCCTTCAGCGCTTGCGGCGGCAGATTTGTCATCATCGACTTGCTGTGAGCTCCTGTCAGGTCCTCTGAGTTTAGCCTGGAGGTCCTCCATCTCAGCCCTCTGGAGGCTGAGCTCCTCCTCCAGCTGCATGATGCGACTCTGCTCTTCAACCGTGGTTTGCTGACAAAAGAGAAAAAACATCATCCATCACTGCTGAGAGTTTTCAGCAGAACAGAGAGATGCCAGCCTTTCAAAAGAATGACAACACTAAGTAGGAGACGCTACGACTGAAAGACGTCATTCAATAGAAACACTGACTGAGAAATGAGAGGGAAAGGTCCTCACAAGGAATGGAGACGGACAAATCAAGAGCATTTCAGTAGAAATAAATTACATGAAGCACATGGACAGTGACAAATTGTGCAACATTTTGGCTCCCATGAGATACAAGATGATGTTTTGCTTCCCCCCATCTGTTCTCGTGACATCCCTACTAGCTTGATTATTCTGGCAAACACAATGCAGCATTAGAATTAATTTGGAGTTGTGTTACTGGACACCTGCTCAATGTCCAAAATTTAGCTCTGTTTTTATTCCAATATTTTGTCCTTTTTTTGGTCCAATATTTAGCTTTGTTTTTAGTCCAGTATTTAGTCCTTTTTTGGTCCAATATTTAGCTCTGTTTTTAGTCCAATATTTAGTCCTTTTTTGGTCCAATATTTAGCTCTGTTTTTAGTCCAATATTTAGTCCTTTTTTGGTCCAATATTTAGCTCTGTTTTTGGTCCAATATTTAGCACTGTTTTTAGTCTCCACCACATCCTGAGGTGGTGGAGACCAATATTTAGTCCTTTTTTTGGTCCAATATTTAGCTCTGTTTTTAGTCCAATATTTAGTCCTTTTTTGGTCCAATATTTAGCTCTGTTTTTGGTCCAATATTTAGCACTGTTTTTAGTATCCACCACATCCTGAGGTGGTGGAGACCAATATTTAGTCCTTTTTTTGGTCCAATATTTAGCTCTGTTTTTAGTCCAATATTTAGCTCTGTTTTTAGTCCAATATTTAGTCCTTTTTTGGTCCAATATTTAGCTCTGTTTTTGGTCCAATATTTAGCACTGTTTTTAGTATCCACCACATCCTGAGGTGGTGGAGACCAATATTTAGTCCTTTTTTTGGTCCAATATTTAGCTCTGTTATTAGTCCAATATTTAGCTCTGTTTTTAGTCCAATATTTAGTCCTTTTTTGGTCCAATATTTAGCTCTGTTTTTAGTCCAATATTTAGTCCTTTTTTGGTCCAATATTTAGCTCTGTTTTTAGTCCAATATTTAGCTCTGTTTTTGGTCTCCACCACATCCTGAGGGAAATATCTGTCTTTTTAGTTGCTAAAGCTAGCTGCTAACTGTGTGCGTCTTTCTGTTTGGTGCTGAATTGATGCCGTCCAGTGGCTTAATCAGAACTTTTTCTCATTTCAGATCTTGCTGTCAAAGCTCTAGTTGGTACACTGCCTGGCCAAAAAAAAAGTCGCCACCTGGATTTGACTAAGCAAATAGGTATGAGCCTCCTAGTGGATAATTACTGCAGATTCAGCAACAATATGTGCTCAAAGAATGAGGTCAGCTGACTACCTGAATATACTGAATGACCAGGTTATTCCATCAATGGATTTTTTCATTTCCTGATGTCACGGGCATATTCCAAGATGACAGTGTCAGGATTCATCGGGCTCAAATAGTGAAAGAGTGGTTCAGGGAGCATGAGCCATCATTTTCACCACAGAGTCCAGACCTTAACCCCACTGAGAATCTCTGGGATGTGCTGGAGAAGGTTTTGTGCAGCGGTCAGACTCCATCATCAATGCAAGATCTTGGTGAAAAATGAATGCAGCACTGGATGGAAATAAATCTTGTGACATTGCAGAAGCTTATCAAAACAATGCCACAGCGCGTAATCAAAGCTAAAGGCGGTCCAATGAAATATTAGAGTGTGTGACCTTTTTTTGGTGGTGACTTTTTTTTTGGCCAGGCAGTGTTTTTTAGAGGAGGACCATCAAAGTACTGGTGCCAGAGGGGGTTTGAATTTTGCAAACAGATGTCAAAACAAACCATTACACTCATTTTATGATGCTACTGTCCTCACATTAAAGTTGGCGGCTTGTCATTCATTTTATTACTTTGATCCAAACACATCAAACCAAGGAGCCGAGGGGTCAATGTGTCACTGTCCCAACATTTGTGCAGCTCACTGTTTATGCGAGGAAGAGGTGGAAGATGAGAGGACAGCACGGCCATTCTCTGATCAACTAAAAGCAGCCAAGCAAATATAATAAAGCCAACCGCAAACCTCCACACAGCGAACGACTCATATCCAAATAAAATCAAGGAATGAAGGAGATTAATAAAGAGGACCTGCTGCATAGTTCACAAATGTTAATTTCAACCATCTGGGAAAAAAAAATCTCCCAGACCTCAGAGTTACGAGTTGATTCACATCAGAGAAGTTGCCTGAATAACATTCATATTATGGCACAACACACAGGAGTAAAAAGATTCTATGCAAGATTAATGTCCTTGACAGCATCTGAAGTCGATGTCAGCATCTGAAGTTGATTTGAAGTCAAGAATTGAGATAGATCAGCAGTGGATCAAAGCCAAAACAAGATCAGATCTTTTTTTTTCACCTTGGTTCTCTTACCCAACCTCAAGGAAACTGCATCATGAGAGCATCTTCCCTGTTGGCAGAAGCAGACCTTACTGCACAGACGAATCACAGTTTCAAAGTGTTTTGTTATCTTTTGATGCCTGGAAATTGAAAGAACAAGCTTGTACAATTTGATTTGTGATACCATCGTCTATTATAGAAGAGGGCTGTGAAGTGCAGCGCTGCATGTCAAAGTGGTGTAAAGGGCATCTCCTGCTCCACTCAACTACCAACAGAAAATAGGCTTTACTGACACGATTTGTCTTAAAATGTTCATCGAAGAATCACTGATGAAGCCCATTAACAATTTAGCAATTTCTCATGTGTTACTAATTACATAACTGCTCCAAACATTAGAATGGAGCTCGGGGATCCATCCACTGCGTTCTCCACAGCTAAAATGGGGACGATGTTATAAATGTTGCATCTAAAAACGCAGCTGGCAACTGATCTGAAGGCCAACTTTGAAATTAAAAAAAAAAAAAGAAAAATCAGGATTTGAAAGAAGATAAATGGCTGCAACAGAAGACGTGTGGAGCTGAAGCTGATGTCTCAGGGGAAGCGCTGGATCAACAGTGAGGAGCATTACCACCATGAGTTATGATATGATGAGGGGATGAAGCGATGAAGGGGTGAAGGAGAGGACGTGATTTTGCATTTTCTTCTGGATAGCTGGACTGATTACTGACAAGGGTTTTCAGTTGAATTTTTGTATAAATTTTTGTATGTGTGTATCGATTATAAACGATCGTCTCCTGTTTGAGTCGATATGAATTTGGACACCACAGACAGGTGGAGTTCATGTTCCTATGAAGGAAGCAGCAAACAGGTGCAGAGCAGGCTACAGGCAGAGGGCTGGTGCTCTTTACCCTCCTCTTCTCTAAGTCTTTCTGAAGCACCTCTGCTCTCGACTTTTCGAGTAGCAGGCTCTGCTCGAGCTGACGAATGTGGGCGCGCTCCACTTTCCTCTGAGTCTACAGAAAGAGACAAAGAGAAAGACAGGGAGGCACAGAAGACTGATCGAAAAGAAGAAGGGAAAAAAAAGACCCAGAAGAACAGTCGGCATATGATCAGAGGGAGGATCATATGGTGAGAAGAGTCGAGGAGAGGCGAGGAGGCTGGAGATCAGAGGTGAAGGGATGTGTCTGTTCTGTTCTGGTAGACGGCGCCTTGTCATGGTTAAGTTAACCAACTGATTTCATGATGTGCTGAATATTCCTGAGCCATAAAAAAAACAACATGTTTGAGGTGATCATGTGATTAGTGTGTTTTACTGCTGCGCTGCACATCCAGGATGGTTATGAGTGAAGCATAAGGTTGGTGATATTGCATTTTCTTTTGTTATTGTCAACAAGTCCCACCAAACGACCAAAAGCACCAGGAAATAAATTCTACTAACACATGTAACATGTACGTCCTGTGCATCCAAAGGCTCCTTTTCTGTGCTGCTAAAAACATATCAGTGATATGTCATATGTTCTGGTATCACCATGAACACACTCTATAGATTATTTTGGCTCAATCCCACTTTCACCATCCTGCTGCCACAAATATTCACTATAGCACCACATGTGGGTTCATCCGCTGCTGAAAATAGTCCCCATATCCTCCCACATTGTGCTGCTTCTTTGAGTTTTGATTTTTTTAGCCATGTTGGATTTAGGCTGTCAACCAAAAACATGACCATTAACTTCCATTAACCTCTGTTTGACTCTAAATGGGACCATAATTTAGTAAATGAACATCATGCTGTATTAAAGAAGACTTGGAACTAGAGACTGAGACCATAAACTCATGTTTACAATGTTTACTGAGGGAATAATTCAAGACAGAAGTAGGATCATTTTCTATTAGACTGATACACAACCAGAGAAGTCGCCCCCTGCTGGCTGAGAGACAGAATGATGCTTTAGTTTCAACACATTTCAGACCCAGAGGCTGCTGTTTGAATTGAAGGTTTTCAATACTTCAGTCTTCAGTAGGAACCAGTGAGTTTAAATATGAGTACCAAAAGCTGGAAACTCAGACAGCATTAATATTCAGATTCACCTAGAAATGGGGATCAATGAAAATCTAGAATTTCAAACGGCTCGATTGAGGCGTTATCAATAAGAGACACTAACGCACCATTAGGTTTGATCTTTTCCTGTGACTTGTTAACGAAAAGAAAATGATAAAATATCACCAACCTTGCCTATTAACAGTCCCGCCTATTCTGTTTTATACACCTGCTTGTGTAGAGACGGCTTCCACGCAGCGTTGCTGCATTATAAAGAAGGTAGCAGCAGTTGCAGTGTTACATTTTTTATAAATCTGTACTCTCAAGTACTAGTATTGATCCAGAGTTCAGACTGTTTGTCTGAGTTCACATTTGGAGGCTAAATGCAGGGCCAGCCAAGAGCACATTCAGAAGTGAACAGGCTTCATTTACCTTCCTTTTGAAAGGACAGTTAGTGTGCCTTATCGAATGGATTGCAGACTTTTCTGCATGGCTTAAATTTGAGGTTAGGTTCATGGTTTTTAAATCCTGACATTTTGCCTCCAGAATATGCTGCAACTGAAAGCCACTGCTCTCTTTTTATGAATATCTGTATTACCAGCTTGTATCTTATCTTCTTACCTTCTTATTTTCTCTTAACAAACCTGCTTAAAGTGATTAAATGTGGTTATTAGTAAAAGGCTGAGGTGGCCACTTTGTTTTCGTATGTCTGAGATGTGAAGATCTTCTCATAAATCTTTCTTCTCCCATTCTCTTGCTTCAAAAAATGACAGGATTTTAGCACATATATTCCATTATTGATAGACATTATAGGTGTTAATATACTGCTAAATACCTCCAGGTCTCCTTTGGTGATGGATTCCTCCTCTACTCTGAACTGGAGGTCCTCCACTCTCCTGTAAAAGAAAATGTTGAATGAGGAGTGACACAGAGGACACATGTTCTAATCAAGTAAGTATCATTAAATATTCAACAAGTTTCATGAGAAATGAATCACCTGTGAAAAGCATCAGCACACACAGGATGGTCTGAAACGTGAGCTGCTGCTAGGATTTGTTATGCTAAACTAGGCTAACCATGTTCTGCACTTAATCTACAGACATGAGACTCATGAAACACACCAAATAAAATAATACAAACTGAAAACAGAAAAAGAAATACCAGCTCACAGCAGCTCAACTCTACCTTTTCTCTTCCTCGAGCTGATTGGCCAGCTCCAGTTTATCTTTCTGTGTGCTGGCCAGCAGGGCTTTGACTTGCTGCAGGGCGCTCTCATTCTCTGTCATGTACTGCAGACACACAGATCCACTGCTCAATTAGTTACTGATTGGTTTATTGGCTGAACACAACAAGAGAAAATCCATTTCTCATTTCACAGCCTCCGTCTGGTACCTGAACATGCTGCACCTTGAGGATGCTCAGCTCCTTCTCCACCTCACAGATGTGGCTGGTGGCCTTGGCCATTTCGGCTCGCTCCAAGTCTCGCTCGGCCAGCAGCTGCTCGATGTGCTGCTGCTTCTCCTTCAGGGCCTCCTGGAGAGCAGTGGTGCCGGAGATTTTGCGGGCGTAGCGTGACGATGTCTCCGTCAGCTGAGAAGAGAGAGGACATCAAGACGTGAGGTAGGAAAGAGGACAGATGGACGTCAACCTTTATTTTATGAGATGAGAATTAAGGTATTAAATGCAACTAATCTGTTTCGTGATCGTGTAAAGGAAAGCTTGTTACACTGAAATGAATACAAAGATTAGGTTGGTCATTCCCTCAGTGAATACTTGACCATTTGGGAAAATATTACCAACAAAAAAGCATAAATATTAAATGAAACCCTGAAAGATGCATTATTTCCTTTGGCCACTAGAGTTCGCTCTTTGACAGGTTTCCTGTTGGCCTGAAGAGGTCAGCGCAGTTCACTTTATTCTTCCTTTTACAACAGAATAATACTGATCATGTCATTTTCTTCAACAAAGACTCATTGTTTGAAAGTAGCTGCTATTGATGAATGATTACTAATATTAATATTAATATTAACCCATGGCTACTGGGTGTCATCTAAGGACATGAATTACCTAAAATTTGTGTTTTTCTTTTTCCATTATCACTTCATCATTTCTTTATTGTCATAACACACTTAAATTATGCTTGTTTTAGTTTTCTATTTCCATATATTTGTCACATTTATCTGTTTTGAAATGAAGAATTTGTTCTTTTAGTGGCACGTTACGTATTTGAACTTTCATATTGTTTGTTTATGTGTCAGTGCCACAGGTAATTGACATTGAAATGGGTTAATATTTTTATTTTACTTTCCCCGATTAAATAAATGTAAATCATAGATTCTATTTAAGAAAACTAAAAAGACTACAAAGTAGGGGTGGGTATTGGCAATGACTACACGATTTGATGTGTATCGCGATACTTGAGTCATGATACATTATTGCAATATTGTGACATTGCGATATATTGTGATATTCTATGTCGATCACTTTCTTGCAAAGAGTTGAGAGTTGAGATGAGAAGCATGAAAATCATATCAATATTCTCATCTAACTCTCTGCAAGAAAGCCAGAAAGTGTTTCAGTAAATTTCAGCAGCACACGGCCCTGAACGCTCTGTCCTCAGTGAGTATTTGAGGCGCTGTGCCGTCGTCTTACCAGTCCAGTTCGGCTCGGTCGTCCACCCACGGAGGACGCCACCGAGCTGACTGAACTGATGGAGGAGCTGCTGGGGCTGTGGGCCAGAGAGGAAACCCCCATGGCCATCCGCTTGCTCTTCTTAGCCTTGGCCGGGCTGGTGGAGGGGAAGCCGATACGGATCACCTTGTGGATCGGAGCAAACAGGCCGAACTTGTGAAGACATTGAAAGTATCTGCAGGGAGAGAGGAGACATGTTTGGGATTTTAAATCAGCACAGAACTGCTTCACCAACACCAAAAAAGTTTAATCAATAATTACATCAGATTAGATTAGTTTAAACTTTACTGATTCTTTCAGACAGCACCCTCTGAGAAATTAAAGTAAGAAAATAAGCAATAGTTGCAGCAGAACAAATATTTCGTAGTTTTCGGACTGTCAGATCTGAAGGATTTTCATTGCATGTAAGTATTAACTTAAACTACAGATACTGTTTTTTATAATTGAAAATGTGCAAAGTTTCACTTGTGTTTTTTCTTCATCTATCTTTGATATTGTGAACGTAGTTAAGAGGTCATGAAAAAGGACGCTTGCCTCTCTGCAAACCACATTGAGATAAGAGGTTACAAACACAAATAAATGAGAGCTTCTGGATGTGGACTTCACATGGCAGCATTTAGGCCAGTTGGAGATAGAGGGACCCTTTTTGGACAAAGTTCAGCGCAAGTCCATTAACTTAACTAGTGAAGAATTTTTTGTGCAAAGAAAAAAGTAGAATAAATATGAGGAATTCAAACCATGAATCCTGGGTCATTTAGTGTCATTTCATAGACAAACAGATGAAAGAACAAACATCTGAACAGAAGGAGACACAGTCTTCCCCTCAATTTCCCCTTAAGTGGAAAAAGCAAAGGGATTGGAGCAACTTGAAGCGTACATAATGTGTGTGTGTGTGTGTGTGTGTGTACCTTGTACCAGCCACTGCTCCATCGTTCTTCCCCAGAGGCTCATCCAGCTCCACCCCACACCATTCACCCTTGGCGAAGTCCGTCTCCCCCATGTAGCGAATGACTCCCATCTTAGAGCCTCCAACCTGCAGCACAGGAGGAGCTCCATCAGCATGTTCACTCATGAGAACAAATCCAAACACGTTTGAGGTTTGAAGCTCAACAAAGACAAAAACATCTGTGGGATGCATTTCTGCCCTGATGTTGACATACAGTATTTAAGCAAAGCTAAGCTAACAGGCATATGACATATGAGAATGATATCAATCCACTTTCCCAAAATAAGATAAGAGAGATGATTTTTGTTTTCATATTAAGTATAAAAATAAGAAATAAGTATAAAAAATAAGTATATACTAAATCTGAGAATGTAAATACAAAATAAGCATAAAGTTACCTTGTATATTTGTGAATTTATAACAAGGAAACTGAATATATAAAAAGGAAATTAATGCAAAAAAAAAAATTATTTAACCATTATTTTACCAGGGAAGTCAGCTGAGAACTAATTCTCATTTTAGTTATTTTTTTCTTATTTCATTCATTGATTAAAATCAAAACAATTCAATATACAGAATACACAATGTTTCCATATCTGAATGAAAGGGAGCAGAAAGAAGAATAATCTTATATAATCTGCCACTTTTACCCCAAGAAATCATTTCCAATGACAATGTGGGGGCATGATAATAAAAACATTTATTTATTTAAAATAAATAAATAAAAATAAAAAAAACAAAGATGCCGCCATACTGGGTGAATTCACTGAAATATCTTCTGGATTATTAAGCAGTGTTGTACAGACATTTGTGTTCCTGTGAAACAGCTCATGGCTTCCAGACAATGTATCCCAATTACTTTAGTGATCGCCTGATCTCAACCATTATTGGATGGATTGTTATGAAATTTCGCATTCGCATGTGCCCCTCAGACAGGGAAAACTTAAGTAATCCCTTAATTTTCCCTCTAATGCCATCACTGCTGAAGAGTCAAAGAGCATATTTTGTTTGGATATTCTGAATTCGGCTTTATTCAGAATGGAGCATTTTCAGATGAAGATGGGATGTGTAGATATTATGCAGGTCAAGCCCATATTTCTGGTCTGCTGAAAGAGCAACACACCTACTTTAAAATATATTATGAGACTTCAGCAGGTTTGGGGATATTAGCAATTATCACAACAATTTCAAGAAGGTGGTTGAAGGAATGAAAGAAGGAGGCAGCGTTCACCACTGGTTGAATTACTCAAAGTGACTGTCTTTTTCAGAAAAAAGGCAAAGTCCAGAATATTCTCTGCACGTTCTTGTAGTGTGTCCTTGCAACTATCACATAATTCAATAACATGTAGAGGAGAATAGTCCTCGTTTTGTGTCCACAATCTGCAATCTATTTTCAGTGCGTGTTTTATTTCCTGCAGCAGATCAAGAAGGGACAGGACACAACAGTAAGATAGATTACACAGGAGATAGATGGCTTCACTGATCAATGTGTCAGCAGTGGGCTCTCCTCTCTTAAGTGCTGAAAGTAATCCAGAGTGATTTGCAATATTGACCAGGAGGAAGGCTTCACGAGCTCCCAGTTTCAGACTGCACAGGATCTGATGTAACTATCCCCTGTGCCCATCAGTAAATGGAAAGCAATGTGACCCAGAGCCAATAGGTCCATGCAGTGAACCTCATATACACCACCATGGGTCAATGAGGAAAAAAAAACATGTTGGTCTTCCTGCAGAGGCTTACAGTGACATTATGACCATCTTTTGTTGTTGGGTGAAGGTGGATTAACAAAGGGACAATAGATGAATTTCAGTGAGGCAGATTAAGGAAGTTTCCTGTGGGGATTAACCATGCAGGATCACATTACAAAGCATGCGAGCTTCATTAAAGTGTGATAAGCCATGCACTGGATGATTACGCTCAGATCCTATGGTTTATGGTAGTCTCAAATATTTACAGACAATCAAGTCAAACATGTTAAAGTGTAACTTAATGTAGTAATATCACAGTGAAATTATGCAAAGATTCACTTTCTGTCAGGGATTCAAATAAAAGGATCAATAAAACTTTCATATCTGTTGGTATAAAGCTACAGCTAGCAGCTGGTTAGCTTATCTTAGCATAAAGACAGGAAACTGGCAGGCATAGCTTTGCGCAAAACTGGAAACTAGTTAGCTTAATTTACTATAAAGACTGGAAACAAATTAGCTTAGCTTACTACAAAGACTAGAAACTGATTAGGTTAGCTACGTATAAAGAGTGGAAACTGGTTAGCTTGACGTAAAGACTGGAAACTGGTTAGCTTAGTTTAGCTTTAAGACTGGAAATTGGTTAGCTTAGCTTAGCATAAAGACTGGAAACTGGTTAGCTTAGCATAAAGACTGGAAATTGCTTATCTTAACATAAAAATTGGAAACTGTTTATCTTATCTTAGCTTAGCATAAAGACTGGAAACTGGTTAGCTTAGTTTAGCATAAAGACTGGAAATTGGTTAGTTTAGCTTAGCATAAAGATTGGAAACTGGTTATCTTAGCATAAAGACTGGAAATTGCCTAGCTTAACATAAAAACTGTAAACTGTTTATCTTAGCTTAGCATAAAGACTGGAAACTGGTTAGCTTAGCTAAACATACAAACTGGAAATTGGTTATCTTATCTTAGCTCAGCATAAAGACTGGAAACCAAGGGAAATCTGCACAGGATAAATAAATCAAGAGATCCGATACTTCTTCGCCAAGCTGACACCAAAATTGTGAAATGGAGGCCTTATTTTTTTTTACAGTACTGCAGGTGGTTTAGCTTTCTGACAAAAAACAGATTCCACTGGTTTTGGTATTGCTTTCTAAATTTCTGGTATGGTGACATCTCTATGGACAATGATGGATGTTACCAAGTATAACCAACCATGCATAAATTTACACGGAAATGCATTCACAAATGAGTCAAGTAGGTTGAAAAATACAGTGTAATAGACACCAACACTGGATCACTCACCAGAACTCGATCTCCAACTCGAAGATCCTTATCCCCTGCTTTCTTAACTGAACCGCTGTCGGACATGTTGGACCCCGACTCATTGCCTGTTTTCACGGCGCTGTTGAGCAGGCCCTCCCTCAGTGGCACTACCACCCGCTGGCCAGTGGGGGCGCCACTGGTGACCTGCTGAGCCTGATTCAGAGCAGAGATCGAGTCGGTGGAGTGGCTGTCACTTCCCTCTCCAACCGGCTGGCGGGTGAGCTTTGAGGGTCGCGTGAAGATGCCCTGGAGGGGCTGGCACTCAAAGTAGCGCACGCCGCCCACTGACCCGTCGTTTTTGCCAACTAGGTCATTCAGTATCACGCCTGCCCACTGTCCCGGGGCGAACTGGGTCTCCCCTAGGTAGGCAATAACTCCCAGTTTGACGCCATTGACCCAGACCTGTTCTCCCACTGTGTAATCCCCCAGAACATCATCGCCCTCTTCAGAGATTTTAGTCGGTGTGGTGGGCTTGAGTGGAGCATCTGGACACAAAGAAAAAAACATACATTACTCATCATGTTTTGGAGCAGAAGCAGAAGCAAAAGCAGGAAGCATGAACATTACAGAAATAAACATGGGCTCTTCTCTAGAGGGCCAAGTTGTGAACACTGCACACATTGTGAGATCATACAGTCCAGCAGAACTGTCTTCACACTATTCATCCCGTTTGACCACGACATGCTGGCAACAAAACAGGAAAAAAAATGCTTTGTGCAGCAGCATCCAGCACAACAGTGCAGTTTGTGCAAGATTAGGCTCTAATTCCTCCTGAAAAGTGGGTCAGAGGGACGGTGATTAACCCTGTGATATGGCCTGTCTGACACACAGATGCGCTCTGCAGTCTGTAAAGTGAGCAGGGCACCATTAGCCCGTGCTCTACTGCACCACTGCCAGTAAAAGGCAATGTTTATGTGAGCATGCAGGGCTGCTTGGTGCCAGGACCGTCTCTCCAACACCCTGACGGAGGGCCCGGGGCTTTGTGGGCCCCGATGGTTGAGCTTTACGCCTCGATTGCTCCCATATGTTGTGACGTGAGACACGTTCGACACAAACGCAGACTGGTACGACTTCAAAGGAGGATTTGACTTGTAGATACAGTTTGAGAGTTTTAGGAATGTGCCGCTTTGCTTATTTTGGGGGAAACTGTTGCTGACAGTGTTGCTTGGTCTTAAAGATGCAGAGACATTTTGCTTTTGTCTAAATCAAGTAAAACGTCACACTATGGGGGGACTCTCATTGATCTTTAGTGTGTCTTAATGAATGGGTCCCATAGCAAACTGACAGACAGCATCAAGTTGTACGTGTTTGACCCTCATCTGCAGATGGAATCACAGCTGGATTATGAACTCCATGCAAAGCACCAGAGATTAGAACCGCAACAATTCACCAATTAATTGATTATTTGTTAACTATTAAATCAACCATTAAATATTCTGATAATCTGAGTATTTTTTAAAGAAAAAGAGAAAAAGAAAAAGAATTCTCTGATTAAATGTGACTACTTCCTGTTTTCTTTCCTCCTCTGTGACAGTAAAGTGAATATCTTTGAGTTGAGCTTTTTTCAGATTAATCAGCATTAGTTGCAGCCCTACCAATAATGATTTTGAAATACTGTGTACCTGAAAGAACCTTCCTGCTAACAAGGTCAGGGTCCACATTCATTGATTTTTATTAAAATAATGAATTGATACACTGTTTGTTTGTTTTTTTTTAAATCATGCTAATAATTAGGTTTAAATGGAAAAAAAAAAACTTCAAGCCTTTCAGGGCACAAATTTTCCTAAATCCAGCAAAAAGCAGCATTTTTAAAAGACGTAATGTTGCACTGATGCGACTCACTGCCTCCTCTTTCAGTACTGGACTAGTTTAAAAATTTCTCCCCATTAGTTACGAGCCAATAAATTTGATAATCCAGTTTTCTTCATTAATACCACTGGTCTAAATTCTGTTTATAGCCTCATTGTTATCTTGTTTTTATTCATGCTACTGGCAAATAGGTCAAAGAAAGTGTCTTCACCATACATCAGGGCATTATTCATTATTTTTTTTCAGGACCATCCAGTAGCATCAACATTTGACCCAGACCAGCGTTTCCAACCTGAGCTAACCCATGATTTGAGGTTGCTGAGGCAACAGGAGAGCAAAGCCAAAAGGATCCTCGGCAGAAGGAAGACTGGAAACACAGCTCCTACTTTCACTATTGTGCTTGGCCACCTCCCACCACCGTCTCAATCCCACTATTCATCAGCTCTGCACAATGAAACCTCCACAGCTTCCTCCCTCCTCCTCCTCCTCCTCCCAATTATCCCCCATCTCTCCCTGCTGTGGTTTCACACACAAACCTCTTTCTCTGGCCTCTTTAACTCTGCCTATTTATGTTCATTTTCTTCTTCTTTTTGTTTTAAACTGGCTCATTAAGGCTGATGCTGTGTCTTCAGTGGTGGCAGCTGTGTGAGGCTGAGCAGCTAACAGATGCTAACAGATGGAGGGGTTGAGCTTCTAACGTACTGTGTTTCAATGGGAAATATTTTACACACTAAGTGTCTCGTTCGACAAAAATCAACACATTCAAAATATTTCCTCTGAGCACATAGTGGTGTTATGGTTGCTTGAAGCCACCAGGTTATTTTTTTGTATTTGCTGTGTTTCTGGTCATTGTGTTTGGTTAATTTAGTTTCAGAACTGTGCATAAATCATTACTGAGCATGTGCAAGTGGGATGGTTCACTTTTAAGCTACATCATACCATCATCAGCTCTGGAAAAAACAACTGCTGCCTAAAGATTGATGATGGAAATAGCTAACAAGTGTGCTGTTTCTGTCTGAGAGTCTGAGAGTGAAACGTTCAGGTATCTGGAAGGAAAATACAGGACATCTCTCTTTACAGACATGAGCTCTGTGATGTGATGTAAATGCAATGTCAAGTAAAAGTTTAAATAATATTCAGCAATAAGCAAGATAGAAAGAAATGATGTTTGTAAAGTTCAGTTTTTCCCCCATGAGTGAATCCTTTCCCAAAATAAATAAAAAGATCTGCACCCAAATAAACCCAAATCTCCAGCCCTGTCAGAGTTCCCTCTAGTACCAGGATTTTTAAATGACTTAATGTTTAATCTTGGATCATTTATTAATTAAATGAATAAATGAATGCAGGTATGAAGCACAAACGGTAAACAAACTAGAAGAACTGCAGAAATCGGTATTTTAAACAAATGGCAGAGGCTGTATGTGTCTCAAAAAAAAAAAGCAGCAGACATTGAAGGGGCCTCCGAGGTCACAGCAGCATCATGAGCGCTGGCATTGCTTCATTATTTCCACATCAAAAGCAGCTCGAAGGAACCGCCTCGGATAATTTCGAACAACGGCGTCTTCTACAGAGATCTTTAAATTCAGCAACGTGAACTCTGCCAACTCCAGACACACTGGCTCCTTCTCACAATTTCCCCAGCTAAAAGCAACAAACAGGGGGTTGAGATCTGGAGTCTGAGGCCAGGTCAGCGTTAAGGAGAGGATCTGGGGCAGACAACTAATCCCTCACTGAGGCATCAGTACTGTCCCACCTGTATCTTCTTAGTGTTTTACAGCCAACTAGAGGTAACAAGTGAAAATAATGAATCCAGGTATGATGTCAGTACTGGACAGACCTCTTCTGAAGTGCAGATTGATGGACATTTTAAACAGGGTGTGAGCAAACTACAGCAGGCAGGAGTTTAGATGAGCACCGGTGCCATCAGGGCCACTAGCTAGGATTATCATTTTGAGCTGTAACGGGTGGAGTTCAGGATGATTTCAGACACAATCTGAGCCGTTTGGCCTTCCACAAGCAGAGAAAACAAATGAGCCCCAGGCTAAACGCTCTAACACAAAAACATGGAGGGATAAATGACAAAACAAAACCAAGAAAATAATATGCTGAAGTAAAAATAGAGCAATTTAAAAAGGGTTTAATCTTTCATGTCATCAAAGAATTCTACTCTATTAAGGGGAGAAACTACGGGCGAAAATCCCAAAATGCCATCAACAGCATTTTTAGGATATTTTAGGAATAAAATGTTCTATAAATCAGGATATGAATGAAATATGAACACACCCCTCTGTGTAAACATTCAAGAATGAAACTGGAGTAGGAGCTGCTGAAGAGGACTGAGAAAAAAAAACCATTTTATTAGATAAAGTCATTTTGAAGAGGGGTTGGTTGTTTGCTGATGTTAACTTTTCGGGAATTAGGCGAGAAGACAGTAGAAATAATACTCCTGTTCGCACACGATCAAATATGTATGTAATATGTAATATGTATGTATATGAGAACTGTTCTACTGCATTTAGCTTTGGTTTACCACAAGAATTAACACAGCTGACAGTGAACTGAAGCAGTTATAAACTGTTTCAGTGAATGAAACACTTCCTGTGTTGTGAAGCAGCAGCTCTGTTTGTTTCTTCCCTCGTTCCCATGAAATTCAACCAATCAACGTGAACCATGATGGACTGGATGAAAGGTCTCCATGCACGCTGACGCTAATGACAAACAAGCATAGCGTACTATCAGCCCAAGAATGTGAGCTGGGAGTGAAAGAAGGAGTGAAGCTGGGAGTGAAGCTGGGAGTGAAAGAAGGAGTGAAGGAAGGAGTGAAGCTGGGAGGGAAGGAAAGAGTGAAAGAAGGAGTGAAGCTGAGATGAAGGAATGAATGAAGCTGGGAGCGAAGCTGGGAGGGAAGGAAAGAGTGAAGGAAGGAGTGAAGCTGGGAGGGGAGGAAAGAGTGAAGGAAGGAGTGAAGCTAGGAGGGGAGAAAGGAGTGAAGCTGGGAATGAAGGCGGGAGTGAAGGAAGGAGAGAAACTGGGAATGAAGCTGGGAGTGAAGGAGGACTGAAGCTGGGAGTGAAGGAAGGAGTGAAGCTGGAAGTGAAGGAAGGAGTGAAGGTGGGAGTGAAGGAGGAGTGAAGCTGGGAGTGAAGGAAGGAGTGAAGGAGGAGTGAAGCTGGGAGTGAAGGAGGAGTGAAGCTGGGAGTGAAGGAAGGAGTGAAGCTGGGAGTGAAAGAAGGAGTGAAGGAGGAGTGAAGCTGGGAGTGAAGGAAGGAGTGAAGGAGAAAGTGAAGGAGGAGTGAAGGAAGGAGTGAAGGTAGGAGTGAAGGAAGGAGTGAAGCTGGGAGTGAAGGAAGGAGTGAAGGAGAAAGTGAAGGAGGAGTGAAGGAAGGAGTGAAGGTAGGAGTGAAACTGAGGTTCAGCAGAAACAGGACTAAAACCAGAGAGGATAAACAGTGAGGCTGCTTTTCACAGTGACAGCAGCTGTGATTACTGTTTGCAGGCAGGGATTTTGTTTTTCGGGTAAGTCTAATTTTGGTTGTCAGACGTCGAGCGTTGTGCAGAAGATGTGTCCACATTTCACCTTTTAAAGAGCACAGATGGCAGGATTCTATATTTCTGCTATCGTCAACAAAACCAGTTAATCTATCAGCACTTTACTTCTTTTTTAATGAAGGAACATGATGGATGGATAGATCCACAGATACAGTGGCTTTATTAGAAAACAAACAGCTGAAAGACACTAAAACGCTCCATGGAGCTGAGGGGGAACTATAAAACAATGAGTGCTGTCTCTTGCAGTTCACATTTTTCATATTTTAAAAAAAATCACTACACAAGAGAAAAGTTAAAAATAAAATCTTCAAACTGGATGAGGTCTAATGCCTCTCTGGCTGAATAAAGACACTGGAAAATGAAGTTCTATTGAACACTTCCCTGCTTCTGTGTGAGTGTAATCTATTGCAGCTGTGCTCTACTGAGTCATTAACACAAATAAATGGTCTGAGCCACTTCCGGTGATGAGAAGAAATAGCTGGGAGAACAAAATTCCTTCTATTTTCCGCGGGGTCAGAAGGAGGAAGTAACTTACTGTCTTTAGGGACCACAGGGCTGCAGGATCCACCCGCTGAGGTCCTTCCCACTGGGCTGGAATGCTTGGGCCCCCGGCCAGGGATTTTCAGTCCACTGGACTTGAGCATGTTCATCCTGGAGAAGCAAGGAGACAGCCAGGACCTGAGAGCTCCTCCCTGGGCAATGAAGGCTTGAGGATCAGGCACTAGACGGGGGAACGGTGGCTGTCGCTCTCCATGTTTATCTGCCGGGATAAGGCCTCCATAAATATAGGAGCAGTTAGGAGGAAAATGCAGAATGAGGACTGATCTAAAAGATTCATGCTCATGTATCATCCAGCCTCCAAACCTGCCTAAATGGACCAGACTGTTACAGCAGAACAACTCACAGGAACAAGAGTATATGAGGTGGCCGGGTGCACACAGGGTGAAGCTGAACAAAGCAAAGACAGATTTTTTTTTTTGCCAAAGGTCTGTGCAATTTGGAATCTTATCATGACTTGACTATTTGTAAGCATGCTTTAGATCTGAGCATGGTTTAGTGAAGAAACATGGGGATCAGGACCACAATGTGGACAAGAAGTGGACGTAGTAACCTTGATGTCACCCACTGGTTTGTGAAGCCTCGAGTTTAGCATTCTGGCTGTCGCCATCTTGGTTTCTTGCAACCAGAAGTGACACGAGAGGGTGGAGATAAGAACAACTAAACACTGAATAAGATATTATCCTTAAATACACTGTGAAAGGGTTAAAGCTAGAGATGTAACGATGCATCGCTAGACAGTTAAAATAAGTAACGACTCAAATCAGCTGAGACGAAAATGAAATCACTTGATCTACGTCATGCGTCACTACGTGTTCAACGTCATACATCACTGTCAGGTATTCAGAAAAAACGAGAGACATGGCGGCGGTTGTGATTTTGAAAACGAGGATGCACAGCAGTGTCAAGTTTTTGTTTTAAAAAGTTTAAAAAGTTTATTTTTTGTTGTTTAAGATAAAATATAATTTCAGTTGCACACAAAAGCATACAAGCTGTAATGCAATTTATTCTACCTAGGCAAATAAAAAGGATTCTCTTTAATTTGTTAAAGATAAGCGAAGATATAATTTACAGTTTTTATACATCTAAACATGTGTTACATAATACACATATGTGTGCGTATGTTTTTTATACAGTATTGAAGTTACACCCCACCTCAGAAATGTGTTTGTTTTTTTTGTCTGATAAATAATTATAGGAATCTTTTTCATATTTTTCGTCATAATTTGTTCCTTCTGTTTAAAAAAAATCGTAACGTTAACCCAGTATCAGAAATCGTATCAAATCAAGTTTATCGTCCCCCCCCCCACAGACAGGACATCACCATGGTAACAGCCTGTCAATCAGCAGGTAGCAGTGCCCTAAAGCATCCCCTGCTTTATGGTGTGTTTGACTCTAAATGGGACCATAATTTACTAAATGAACAAAATGATGTATTGAGGAAGACTTGAAACTATAAATACCACTTTACTCTGAATTACAGCGACAAAAATGAATATTGATATTGATATTTGTTTACATTTAGGTGTAAAAAGTCCACCATGCTATGTTCAGCTGGCACCCATTCATGTTGCAGGCTTCACTGACATTATTACACTATTACAAAACAGCAATATTACTGTTGTGGCATCTCATTAGTGAACAACCAAACGCTGTAGTAACACAGAAAAACACCTACAGATGGAAGCTGACAGTTATGTCTCCTTTATTCAAGTTTTTATTCAATCTAACTGAAATGTGTGCCATTATTTTCTTCATTAGTTTGGTTTATGAAATGTCAGAAAATGTTGGGAAAATGTTTCCCAAAGTCCAAGATGACGTCCTCACATCTTGTTTTGTCCACAACTCCAACGTATTCAGTTTACGATCACAGAGAAAGAAAGAAACCAGAAAATATTCACATTTAAGGAGCTGGAAACGCTTTACTTTTTTACAAATGACTCAAAGCAACAAAATGATTCAATGTTGCAAATCTAAAAAGTATACTATATGACTACCTATGATTACCATAACATTGATCACCTATCTTTATCAATAACTTCCTTTCATAGCCAGTATGATGATATGACAGAGAGGTGTAGGCTGGTGCCAAAGTGGAGCATGGCCTACAAATCATGGCCCAAAGGCCATTAAGAAGATCTAATACTGTTATAGCCCATAATAAACAACACACATCTGGCTGAGGCTTTAAACTGCACTCTGTGTGTTAGGAAAGAAATCAAGCAGATTTCAGACCAGTTAGTCATTTCCCATAATATGCAGCCTCATCCAGATGATGAGAGGAGCAGCCAGTCCTGTTAGAGCTGTGAAAGATGGTTTAATGTGACTCCAGTCAGCAGTAAGGCCCTGGAGTGTGGCCTGCTGTGATTTACCCACAGCCACGGCTTTTCTTCATCTGAACCTGCATTCATTTCCATTTGCTGGGAGTGAAAACAGGATGAAAACGTCGGGATGATAATGCGCACCTCCACCAAAATGTAACACAACGCCACTTTGATCTATTGTTGTAGCGACTGCGGCAACGTGGTCCACACTGCCCTTCACAGACTGTCACAAATATGACACAAAAAGCACAATTAAAGGGGATAATTCTCACCTTTCTGTGGGGAAACAGGCCGTCCGAGGGAGGGGTGTCCGACCGCCGGTCAACTTTGAATTTTCTTGCCAGGAAAAGGGGGATTAGTGGTTGCCACTCCCTGGGATGCAAATATGGATGCTGAGCACAAACTGAAAGGGAGAGTCAGCGGATGATGGCAACAACTGCACGGTGTCAGCAGCGGACCGGCGGCGGCTTAGCAGCTAGCCTGCCGGTTCATTTCCCCCTTAGGAAGATAGCTAAAGCAGCCACCGAGGAGCGAGGATAGTCGACATGTGTCGCTGTTTTAGGAGCCGAACACCGGGCACACAGGTCCCGGAGCGAAACGCAGCATCAGCAACACTGAAAAACAACTTTTCTGGGTAAAACGGTCTCAGTCTGGACTACCGGAGACCTGAGCTGTTTTTTCGGCCTCTTCACACTCTTGCCGGTGTTCCCACAGTGGTATAGATCCGCTGGGTGGTTAGCATAGCCTTCCTCTCCTCTGACTCAACCCACCGGCTAGACTGAACAAAGGGGCTGGGACTGAAGCAGAGCCTCCTGGGGGAAACAAACCAACAGTCTAGCACTCCTCCGTGACGTTCTCCGTTTAAAAGGAGGGCGATTTAAACTGGCCCGTGGGTATCGGTCATAATACGTGACTCACACCGCATGACCTAATGACTTTTCCAATCATTCCTACTAAATTTTTATTCGGCATTAATAAAATCGACCAAAACAACGTTTTTCGCGATAAAACGACACTTTTATGACACGGCTTCCTGTGTTCTTCATCCGCCTTCGGCGGTGTATCTTCAATGGAAAACATCTGTAGAGCCCATTTTAAAAATCAAAATACCAAAATACAGTGCTGTTTAAATCAATGTGCGTGTGCCGAACTGAAAATGGGTTAGTAATATTTCATAATAAGATCTTAATTCACAAAAAGTACTCTAGTCCATTGACCAGTAAGAAGGGAAACAAGAAATAGCGAAAAATCATATAGGAGTTTGGTTTGGGATTCTCTTCGAGACTACAGACGAGCTGTAGACAGATTACAGGCAAATTTGAGTTACATATAGTACATATGAAAGACGACGTGACCAATTTAGCGATTTATTGACCTCGGTCAGCACATGTGATTGATTCATTGTGATGTGGCTGAGGGTGGGGTCAAACCTTTTTAGATGGATCCCTTCGCTTTTTCCGGCTCAATTTAGAGCGTCTGGATTGGTCAAAAAATCCACAGTGGGAAAAATAAACTGGGGTTGGTGAGCTTGTCTCGTACTGGGAGTGTCCCACTTTGACAGCTGCACCGCGAAATTGAGACATCTGCTGCTGTTGCACGTTTATCAATCCACTTCAGAGGTTTTATTGGTTTTATTGGCATGCAAGTCTCAAAAACAATGTTGACAAAGCTCCAAAAATGCCCAATAACATGGATATTAACACAAGATTACAATTATTATGATTATCCTTCACAACACCATGTTCTTGGGTTCTTTTCCATTCTTTTGCTTTCTAGATTTTTTTTGTTGTTATTCATAAGGACTACATTTTAAATAAAGTTATTCTTAAATAAAGAGATTGCCTCCACAATCTCATGTGTGGCTTAGTTTAGCATAAAGACTTGAAACAGCTCAAACAGCAGCCTCCAAAAGTGGCAAAATCAATTTAGCACCTCAAATCTCACTAAATTATAATATTAATTATTACAGAACTGCACAGGGTTAGGGGAAGGTAAACATAGTGCATAAACAGTACATAATATTTGGTCATAAGGTTATGACAGTCATGCACAAGTGGAAACTGCAGTATAATCAATATTATTTTATATATAAAGACTTTTTAAAAAGCTGGGGCAACTAGAGACAGTAATGTGGCTCAGTGAAGTGTAAACAGCTGGTGCACATTCAACACAAGCCCAACTGCCTCTGATTACTGGTCATAAAGTCCAGATGTGTCCTGGAGAATAATGTCCCACATCCTCTCAGCTGGTGACTGTGTATTTACTGTCAAATCTAACAGGGATTGCAAACAGTACAACCTTGCTAGGTGGACAAAAATGGACAAATTAAGAGGCAGATGTGCAGGAAGGCTGATGAGAGTGAAACCAAAAGGTATGGAGGCTGTCTACATGAGTGCTTTCACATCAAAAACCCCTAAATTGAGTCAAATTAACCCCCCGTTAACACGATTCTAGATGTTGTCACGGGAACTGTATAAAACCAAAGTAGGCATATGATAAAACTTTATTAACACTGAAGAAAACACAGTTAATATCATTAGTAAACAGAAATAGAAAAGACATATTGTGAAAGTTATTGAGAGAATATTTAATATATTTATATATATGTGTTGATATTCTATCAATGGATGGAGCTACAGTGAAAATAAATTGTTCTGCTTTTTGCTGTGGACACCCTGGAAACCCTTCAAGGACCCCTAGGGGTTCGTGGACCTCACTTTGAAAACCACTGGTCAACATGACTGTAAAAGCAGCTGAAATGTTGCAGTTGCTTCTATTTTCCACCAGAGGTCTCTGCAGCTTCATGTTTATCTGTTTATCACTTCAACATGTGTTCAGTAAAGTTGACATAGATTAGAGCAGAACTATGTGTTTGTAGTTTCTGAAGCTCACAGTTCACATACACAACAACAACATTAAAATGTATTCATTGAATTCATTCAATGTTTTCATTTAAAACTACTGTCAGTAGCAGATAAATAGCCTTCTGATAATCATTAATTTGTACATCAGATTTCTCAATGGAACCTGGAAAGTGTTGCATATAATGATTATTTTAATTTCGGATTATCTTCACCATTAATCAGTTAGTTCAATTAATCAAATTGTTTTGTCAACAACCGAGAGACTCAATTAATTAGACAGTTGACAACTAATCGATTAATCATTACAGCTCTGCACTACCTGTTTTTTTCAATGATATCTCAAAATGAAGCTCATGCACGCTCATCCTCTTAAACTTGACCCACCATGGAGCAGTAGAGAGAGAGAATAACTAACTGTCACTAATTATTTTTTGAAAAATACAACTTCCCTTTCAAAAAATATCACAGGATGGAGAATGAAAGAAATATTAACTGTGTGTGAAATGTGGACATAAAGCATAAAGTCTGCCTTATGTCCACATTGGGGTCACACACTTGACTTAATACCAGTTGATTGGGGACGGCATGTGCAACTGGGGACAAAGTCCATGTCCCCAATTGTTCAAACCTTGATTTTGGGTCAGTGGTTAGGGTTAAGTTGAGGTTAGGGTTTAGTGTTAGGAGGTTAGTTGTAGTTAGGCTTAGGGTAAGTTTTTAGGAAATCAAAGGGGGTGTGTGTGTGTGTGTGTGTGAGAGAGAGAGAGAGAGAGAGAGAGATAGCGATAGAGAGAGAGAGAGAGAGGGGCTGGAGAAGATCTGAACAACAATATGAAAATAAAATAAAATGTCAAAGAATAAAACACATGAACCATGTAATTGCTCCTTGTCGCCATCTGGTGGTACAAACCACAAACTACATCCTTTTCAGAGCTGCTCAAACTTCCTTTTTTTCTTTCTAATTTATCTGATTTTATTCTTTATCTTTTTTTTTACCATATCTAATTACGTGTCTTTGGATAGCATCAGCAGTAACAGACCAGATGGTGCTACAGTTCATCTTGATGAGCTGAAGGTAATGAGCAGCAGTTTGTTGTCCAGCCTGGATGACCTGCAGCTGGTGAAGAGAGGACAGAATCCACTGTACGGTCGAGATAACGGAGAGCTGTCTTTGTGATATCATTGATCTGTTTTTCAAATGACAGTGATCAGACATCTCAATGCAGCTGCAACAGATTGAGGACCGTCCTTCACAAGGATTCGACCCCGTAGCTTTAGGACGAACTGGCACACTGAGCAGCCCAGACCTGGTCTCCCAACATGAGGGCATGACTTCACTGATGTTTTTGTGGCTGAATGGGATCTAATCCCTGCAGACTAAAATCTTGCTATAAGCCTTCCCAGAATAGCACACAATGATGAACCAGCAAATCAATGACCACTGCTATACAGCTACACATGTGTTAGATTACAAAGCAATAAGTACGTCTGATTTTAATGATGTTTAATTAGCATTATATTCACAATAACTGACCAGCAGTCAGTCACAACAGTGTAGAGAGGGCCACAGGCCGACCTGAGCTGCCTTATTAGTATGCAGCGTGTCCAGATAATGTCCCTCTGTGATTTACAATAATGGCTCAGTGTTTCTGAGTGTGTGGACGTTGCCCTCTCATTCTGCTTCGTAGAGGAAGTGACTGGATTACATGCTAATCCCATTATGATGCTGCTGCAGAGTGAGAGCCGGTTGGAGGGATTAGAAACCCAAAGGCTCGAGCTTCAGGGCCGGATCAGCAGCACACTGGGTGACTGTGACCACTGACACCGACACAGACACACATGTAAAGAACTTAGATGGCACCAGCACAGGTCGACAAGGGTCTGAAAACGCTGGCATGGTATGTATATATTCTATTGTTCTGCAGCTCTCAGCTTCAACAGTCTTCAAATGGACAAGCCAGCAAGCAGCTGATGGATGATGACGTACAGCAGGCGGCCAAGTTTGGAGTCAGCATGAACGAGTCGTAAATTCATAATATCTTGTGGCAGTTTTGAGTATGGAGTCCCCAATGTGGTGTTTAATTATTATCAAGTTATTTTAAAGGAACAGTGTACTGCATTTAGGGGTTTTATTGGCAGAAACTGGAATATTATATTAATTAGTATGTTAAATAGGAAGTGGTGTGTTTCTGTTGCCTTAGCCCACAAAGGACAAACCAAAAACAGGCTCAAGATGAGGCCATTCACGTGTTTGTGGCATCAGCCACCAGTGTTTCAAGGACCTCTTAACCACCTGACTCTTAACTATTATAAAACCCTCATGGACCACCTGACTCTACTACCTGACTCACATTGGTATATTAACTACAAATTATTGGAATCATACCAATAATTAAAAAAAAAAAAAGATTTTGAATAATAAATATTGGTGTAAAATACCAAAAACAGATTCAATCTATCATTTGAAACAGATCAGCAAGGAGTGAATGAACAAATGAGGACTGAGCAAATCAAGGAAGGAAGGAAGGAAGGAAGGAAGGACGTGAAAATGACAGATTATTTATTATCATTAGTGTTTCTTCAGCATCATGTGTCACACGGAGGGAAACTAAAGCTAAAAATAAAAAAAACACACAATAGATTCAATGATATTAAGGTAAAACCAAAGTCTTTCAAAAGCATTGTAATATTCCTCATATTTCTCGCTTCAGGCGGGTTTATTCCACTGCTGATTTTAATTAAAAATACAAAAAAAATGCTCAGCAATTTTTGAGATTCTGCAGACTGAACAGACACTAACATGAAAGGATAACTGTTTTTTTTTTTAGCTCTTTTCATTAAAGCAATATGACAAATCTTTTGCTGAATTAAACATGTTTCACTTCACATCGTACAGAGAACTAATATCCTGAAATATTCCCACTCTTCCAGGAGTTGGCTGGACGTTTAGATGTTGGATCGAGCTGCCACTTGTTTTGGAGAAATGACCAATGAGGGAATGATTAACCTGACTGGTGATGATGTGTCAGTGTGTGTCAGTGTGTGTGTGTGTGCACATGACAGGAGGTGAAGGTCTGGATGAGTTACACACTTAAACAAAGACAACATCTGACAAAGACAGAGACAGCATGTGCAGCGTCTGTTGTCCTGTATTCTTGGTGTTTTGAGAGGAACATCAAGGACAACAAGGACCCTGTCTCCTCTTTAAAAAAGTGTGTGGGGTTTTTTTGGCCGCCTTGGCCCGACGCAGCCAGCAGAGTAAGTGCTCATTAAAAGTACAGCAGCGACTATGTTCAGGTCTGAGGGAGCAGTCAGAGAGAAGCAGCAGCAGGTTCAACAGAAACACCAGCGGTGAATACAATCTGAGGCTGCAGACTCTACTGGCTCTTCGTCCTCCACCTCCTCCTCCTCATCATCATCCTCCTCTGCTCCAGCTGCAACTTCAGCTCCTGCAGCAAACCAACATAATCAAATCCTCAACTAGTCCAGCGTCTGGCTCTTCCAGGATCTGCGGCAGCCTCAGGTAATGCATCTAAGTGTGTATTTGTGGGGTATATTCTGTATTTCCATGTGACAACATGTTTACAGAGAACAAGCAGTGGACTCAAGGACTTTAACCTTGAATTAATACAGTTATTCAATTATAAAGATGGAGGCAGAGGTGTGAATGCCAACTAGTCTGTGTTTAAATGATGTCTGGCATTCAGCACTGGAGTTTTCAAAGTAGCATGAATAATCAAATCATCAGCTGAACTGATCAAAAACAATATGTGATTTCCAGTATATATATGTACTGTACAGGATCAATGTAGCTGTTTAACTGACATGTGAATTAGTCCTCAACCATTGATGTTTGTCCACTTATCTTCTGGTTCCAGTATTGCATCACTGTTCGTTGGGGTTGTTTTAGCTTCATTTTAACTCAGATGTCTGGACACAGACGCCCTAACGTGGATAAAGGCGTCTTAACGTTGTATCTCACAGACTGTTATTACGAGCAGACCAGTTAAGACCTTTCACGTCAGCCTCCTAGTCGTAAATAACAATTTGAAGCGAGAGAAACTGCAACATCTTCTTGGTGAAAAGAACTTTAACAGGGAAAATGGCTCAAAGCTTTACTAGTAGTTATATCAGAATAAATGTGAAATTATTAAAAAGCTGTTTGTGTGGAGTTGTGCGGTTTCAGGAATGAAGTAATGTTACTTACTGGCTGACGATAAGACAATAGAACCGATCAAGACCAGTGAAAAAGCCTAAAGAATCCTAAAGTTCTCGATGATCGTCCACAGCCATGTTGATCCCCAACTAACAGACCGACAAGATCACCAGAAATACAACATCCAATCAAAGTTATTGGTTGAAATGAGATGAAAACTGGAGCTTTTCCAACATCCAAATGAGACAGCTCTAGACTATATGGTTGCAGAGATGGTTGTGTGTAATTATCTTGGATCAGCTGATGTGAGGAAATCACATCTGTCTGCTTTTTTTCACCTCGTAATTATGACTCAGATGTTGATGTGAACGCTGTTTGTCAGTCAGAAGCTGGTAAACTCCATTATGACTGTTTCCTTTTTGGGTCTCCTCCATCGCAGTTGTCGCCATGGCGTCAGCAGCTCTGGAGCTGATGGGCTTCTTCCTGGGTCTGCTGGGGATGCTAGGCACGATGGTTGCCACGGTGCTGCCGTACTGGCAGATTTCCGCCCATATTGGCTCAAACATCGTCACGGCCGTGGCCAACATGAAGGGCCTGTGGATGGAGTGTGTTTACCAGAGCACGGGTGCCTTCCAGTGTGAGACCTACAACTCCATGCTGGCCCTGTCCTCTGACCTGCAGGCCTCTCGTGCCCTCATGATCATCTCCCTTGTGCTGTCTATACTCGCCGTCGCCTTGGCGGCCCTGGGGATGCAGTGCACTCTCTGCTTGGAGGGCTCTGGTGCAGTTAAGAGTCGTGTGGCCGGCGCCAGCGGGGTCTTATTCCTTACTGCCGGCTTCCTGTCACTCATACCAGTGGCGTGGACCACACACGAGGTAGTTCAGACCTTCTACCGACCCAACCTACCGGCCAGCATGAAGTTTGAGCTGGGGGAGTGTCTGTATGTCGGTCTGGCCTCTGCACTCATCTCCATGCTGGGGGGTGGGATGCTGTGCATGTCATGCTGCGAGGAACAGGATGGTGGCCGAGGGAGACGGCCCGGCGGAGGCTACCCATACCCGGGCCCTGGGGTGAGGACAACCTTACAGACCTACCACAACCCCACCCTGCAGGCCGGAGGCATCAACACAGCCAGCAGGGGGCAGCCCCTGGTCCACAGCACCAGCCACAGCTCCCAGTCCAGCGCTCATGCAACTCAGGCAGCCAAGAAGCCCACCGCCGCAGGATATGACATCACAGGATACGTCTGAGCATGGCTGCCTGACAACTCTCAGACTACATGTATTGAATCCAACGTAACAAGCACAGTCATTTATTTTACAGTCTTTTCTCTGGATCTTCTCGCAGGATGTCAGGCAAACTACACAGTTGAACAGAGATACTGGCGGCGAAAAGACTGAACAACCTTTTCATCATGTTGTTTATCGTTTCCATAAAGCACGGCTGGCTCAGTCAGTGCAGGAGGCCTGTGTTTGTGTGACCAAGGACGTTTCTAAATGTCGGCGATGCATTAAAGTGTGTTCACCGCCTCACTGCTGCAGTAAACATCTTCCTGCTGGTGTTATTTAACATGGTGGCTTAATGGTTTGGGACCACATGGTGCCGCTCCACAACACATTTTAATTGGAGGGATACAGTTACTTTTACATTCGCAAATACATTTCTGAAGATGTGCAAAAAATGTTTCTATAATATGGACTTCAACCGCCTTGTTCATTCTATATGTAAATCCAAGAAAAAGATAAAGTCAAATGTAATGACATGGTGTCTGTAAAACTGATGGAAACATGTCAAGTTTTCTCACTAACATTTTCACTTCCTGTTGATTTTTGGTGACTAAAACCTGAAGCTGAAAACAGTTTTGATATTTCTATACAAATAATGATAATATTTGATACTAGTTTATACTGGAAGTCTAACCCAATCAAAATGTCTTCCTGATAAGATTTCAGAAACAGACGTTTCTTCACTAATACTGTGCCTTATCATGATTATTATAGTGTGACACTGGTATGTGTATTTAGGTTGACAAACAGTTTGATATTTGCAGGCTGAAATATGAATGATGAGTCTGCATTGGGTGTATATATTTATACATATTTCATATACTTTATGCACCAAATATATGGAGTGATGGTGCAAAATGTGTTTTTTTTTCATTGTATTGGAAACATCCATGTTGTTTCATTCTGCTGATTATCAGGGACGTATTTGACAACCTTTTGTGAACTGATTCAAAACATGCGGCACACCATGAATGTTTGACTCAAACGAGCCTCATAAATCAGACTAGAGATGTGAACCTGTCTGTGTCCCATCTCTGCACCACATGCAGTTCAGAGCATTCACACCTAAAAAAGAAACTGCCGACAAATATTTATATAAACTATAGATGGGATAGAAGCAGAAATACCAGAAAAAAATTCCTTTAACACTTTTAGATCTACGTCAAACATTTTAATTCAATAAGTGGCGCATGAAGGCTCTGTTATAGAGCAGCTGTTAATAAATAAAGAGCACTGGTATTAGAGCTGCTGCTCCTGCTGAGGGTCGTTTGTAAAGGACAGTAAAGGACCTGCTGGTGTTTTTTACAGTCTAGATTGGGGAAAAGGTCACAGCCCTGAACTGAAGGCAAACAGAAGATGGACACAAACAAAGTTAAAACAAATAAAACCAGCGGTCTGGTCTGATCAATAGTTTCAGTTTGACTTACAGGAGGATTGTGACACAATAAAGCACCTTAACTGGGTCAGTTTACACTATACAGTCAGTTTATTAAGGTATAATAAGTGTTAGTTAATAGATCATACAGGGTGATTATTAAAATTATTTTATGGGTTGATAAAACTGGATAAATATTAATGGAATGGCACAAACATGCTTCTTGTTAGATTATAAGATTTTTTAAGCACTTATTATAGCAATGTATTAACAGTCTTTTGAGTTTCTTATATTTGTTTCTCATTGCATTAAAAAGCCTTTGCTTTATGAAGCTTCATAAAGACTTTATTATGCACTTATTTACAGTTAACTGGACTTTCATTAACATATTAATCTGATCTAAAGGGATCCTGAGTGCTTTAGGATTAGGGTTAATAATTATATTATTATGCTTTTATTAACAGCTATGTGTTGCCAGAATGGATACAGAATTATATATAAATAAAATATTTGAGCGGTGAAGAACAAAAAGAAGACAAGGACACAGTTTTCTTTAAAAAAATAAAAAAAAAATCAGCTCATTTCAAACAAAAGATTGTCACAGCAGCTCCATCCGTGGTGGTGAACCCTGAGGATAACTGGAATCTGATCTGGAACTGAACTGGTTCAACACACACACATTTGACCGAGAGAACACCAGAGATAAGTGGACACACACACACACACACACACACACACACACTGTGGGAAAGACAAACAATCCCAAAAAAGAAACATAGAGTAAATGATCTTGATCACTTTTTGTCAGACTGGGTTTCTGACTAAATTAATGTTTAGTCGAATTTCAACGCGGTAAGTTAAAGATCCCATGTTCATTTTCAGGTTTGTGTTTCTACGAGAGCATGTCTACATGCTTAAATATTCAAACACGCATTCATTTCCCCATTCTCTGATGCAAATTTTTTAGTTTATGTCAATGGAATTGCAGTGGATTTGTTGCCAGGCAACAGCTTGGGTCCACCTTTACTTCCTGTCAGCTGTCATTCACATTCAATGCAACAGGAAACAAACCAGGACTCACTTGGAGCATCTTAAAACAGTTTTTAATCTGTGTTGATGATAAAATACTGCTGAAGCCACATCAGACAAACCAATGAGGAAATGATGAATCACTGTTTGCAGACCTTTCATGACTGATGGCTCCATCTAGTGTCCAACAGAAGAACAACACTGAGTTTAAACTGAAGTCAACAGAAGAGCTTTTCAGTTGACCTCCCTGTGACCCGGACTGATCGTGATTGTACATCAGCCCAAATAAAATCTGAACATTGTAAGGTTTGTGTCAAATTTTATAGTAAATCTGAGCACATTCATTCATGATATTACAAGCTATAAATTCATCCCAGTGACTGAAGATGGACGTGCCTGCATTATTGATTTTATGAGGTCAGAGGGTTTGTTGTCGGTCCAGTCAATGGCAGCATGAAAAGCTTTGTCACTATCTTTACTTTGTTTGCTTTATTATGAGCATATGCAAAGAAAGAAAGGAAAACGCTACGGCGAAGTCTCAATCTAATCAGCTGGAGATTATTCACATAAACATTTACCTGGAAGAAGAAAAATAAAAATAAAAATAAACCTGAACAACCTTGATTAACAGGTAGCAATAGCATGTCACAGTTTTGAATTTGTTAGTTGTCTTAATGTAATTTATGGAAATACATCAATTAGATTAAAATAAATGAAAAATGTTGTTTACATAACACATTAACCTCTTTAAGCCTACTACTGAGTACACAAACAAACAAGATACTGCAAAGCTCACAACAAATAGACCTTTATTAAAATACAAAAATGACACTTTTGATCCAGAGAAAAATAAATAATACTGTCACATCCATCCAGCCTCACAGTTCTGGAGGATCCATGCTGCTGTCAGGAATAAACGTTTTGTTTTTTTTATTTCTTCTCCTTCTGTTTCTCTTCTTCCTGTCGCTCACGGCCAAACTCAACCACCAAAGGTTTCCCTAGCAACCGGTATCCATGGACCAGCTGCAAGGCTTTCTGGGCCGTTTCAGCATCTGCCAAAGCAAGAGAAAAACAGCCGATGACAGCTGAGCTGTAGTGTGTTTGAACACGTCTGCTTGCAGATGCTCTGGTGAGGCAGCACAGAGCGTCTCTCACCTGGCAGAGTGACGAAGGCCTGACCCTTCATCCTTCCAGTCAGCAGGCGGTAAAGTACCGGCGACTCGTTCTCCTGCTCGAACCTGGAGAACAGCGCCACCAGCTGGGCCACAGAGGCCTGTGCACTCAGGTTCTTCACACACAGCACCTGCAGAGAGACGCACCGAAACAAAAGTGATGCTGAGTGGAGTTTTAAAGTTAACAGCAATCATCCTCATTTTCTTTTCACTGAATATACGTAAGATCCTCAACCTGCACATCTCAGAGGTTTTAAATTACTGCGAGACCATTTATTCCACTTTATTGCCTCATTCTAGCTTAGCTCGCTCTAATCTTTTTTCCTGTTCTTACTGGCCTCCAAGAGATTCATTCCCAGAGCAATATGAATACAAGTGATGGAGGATGAAACCCACAGCAAAAATATATGCCAAAGTTTCTCTGATAGGAATATAAGCAGATCAGCAGTATGAATACAACACATCAAGAGGATTTCCAGTGATTTTATCGCACAAGTCTCTCTTTGTTTCTCTAGACAGTGTTTCCTTGTTAAGCTGCAGATGAGTGACAGGAGCACAACGAGGGAATTTTGCCCTATAAAGACTGATAAGAGGATATTAATTTGATTTATTTTCAAGTCCACTCAAGTGTCACATGTGAATTTCTCTGTGAGATGAATAAAGCATCTATCTATCTGTCTGTCTACCTGTCTATCTATAAGCCTCATCACTTTTATCGGAAGCATATTAGGAAGGGATCTCTCTCTGGGACCAGTGAGAATAAAAGCAAAACCTGTTTCAGTGTCCAGTGGCTGGAGGGTCACACAAGAGGTTTACTAAAGGGGGCCTGACTAGCAGCTGCAGATCTTTGGGACCACTAAATGTGTGCTACAGACTCAAAGCTTCAAACCATCATTGTGTCTGTCTGGTGATGTACTGTAACATCTCTTATGGCAGCCATATTGGAGAGAAACGAAAGTTTTTTTTTTTACATACATTTAAACATGTATCTCTGGACTGGATTTAACTGGAAACAAATATTTCTCAAAAAGCTTTCATGTTTGGAAACTGTTAGCATGCAGCTGTTGATACCTGAGACGGTTTTCCCGGCTGGTAGTTTCTGAACCTCGGGATGCTCCGGATTCCCTCGTCAGATTCACGGTTCTTCAGGATTTCATCATCTGAGATTGTCTCAATCTCCCCTCTGACAGTCAGCGATCTCCCTGCGCTCGCCCTCGCCGCTCCACACAGACTGCCGATTGGCTGGCTTATGTTGATCAGTGTTGGAGCAGCCGGTGGTGGCTGGCTTGGTCTATCCTCAGCGGGATCAAAACAGGATTCTGACAAGCTACTTTTATCACCCTGCAGTTCTGAGTGATTGTCAGAGGTGATTTCTAATTGGTTGTTGTCTCTCTGTGATTCCTGTGATTGGTCAGATATGTTTCTGTGTGTGGAGAGGTGTGATGTTCCGGTAGTTTCTGTATCCTTGCTGAGAATGTCCCGGTAGAGGGAGTCCATTGGATCAGAGGATGACGCCCCCTCCTGGCCCTCCTGGTTATCTTCATCTGTGAGGGAAAAGCCAACAACACAGGTGAGATCCTCTGATATAGATGTATGATATGACTTTCACTGTGTCTCTCTCCTCTGTGATTTAGTTTTATTCATACTCCTGTTTTTATGTTTTCCTACTTTACTTATTTTATTTGAAAATGAAAGTTTCCAAGATCGCAGGATTGGTTTCTCCTTGACTTGGTTTTGAGACATTCACATATTTGTTGAAAAATCAATAACATCCAAAACGTTTGAAAATAAAAGCAATGTTGCCAACTAAAATAAAGGCCAAGAGCAACTTGTTAAATTCCTCTCTGGCAGTTTGCATGAAGAAACCACAACATGTTCCAAGACTTCTCAAACTGAACTGAAGAGGCTTTCAGCTTCGCCAGAAAGGTTTGGAATAAATAAAGGTAAAGAAATAGGTGCTAAATAACTATAAATAAAGGTTTTTAAAAGTTTTTAAAGGTGACAAAATCCAGAATTCAGAGCATGGCTCTCAACATGGCAACGGCTAACAGCTAACAGTCCAAAGAGTGTTTACCTTTCTAGAAACTCCGTTTTAAGACTTACTGAATCTCATCTACACCACTCAGCATGTCCCTCATAGCAGTCAGACACATTACACTGTCGATGGCACTCTGTACCTCTGTG
The DNA here is from genome assembly GCA_029721515.1 of Synanceia verrucosa. NCBI lineage: Eukaryota > Metazoa > Chordata > Actinopteri > Perciformes > Synanceiidae > Synanceia > Synanceia verrucosa. Next base: position 18,426,310 of record CM056565.1, on the reverse strand, counting down.
GTAAAGTGCACTGAGGAAACCCAGGCGGTCTGTTCCCTGGAAAAGTGCTCGTTCGATCTCAATCTCCCGGCGTGACAATGGCCGGCTAGCGGCGAAGCGCTGTGGGCGCGACAGAAGCTCTGCCCTCGCTTCAATCTTGTCTCTGATCACCTGCAGACGCTGCTGCTTCGCACCTGGAGCTGCGCACACACCATGGGACTGTGTGGGGTCAGAGGTTATAGTTTGTGGGATGAAACTGATTCACATATCTAGAAAAAAAACAGTGTGTAACATTTCAGGGGATCCATTAGAAGAAATGGAATGTAGCCTAATATTTGTAATCAGGTTTTCATTGGTGTATAATCACCTGAAACTAAGGATGACTGTGTTTCTGTTAGCTTAGAAGAGTCCTTAATATCTACATAAGGAGTGGATTCTCTTCACTTAGTCCACCATATTTCCACAGAAGCCAAGAACAGACAAACCAAATGTACCCTCAATGTATCTGGATTGAGAAAACCAAAACTTGAAACTTTACAAACACATGGTTTGGGAGAGAACCCAGCTCCTTCATCTCTCCAGCAGGTTTTACCTTCTCTACTGCCTCTGGTACATCTCTGCTCTGCCACAGCTGGATTTCTTTGTCGGTCAGGCCCAGCTCCCGCAGGCTGGCCAGCTCCTTCTCCCCGTCCTGCAGGGCCTGGAACTGGGAGAGGCTTCTCACTCCGGCTGCCTGCTCCCCAAACGGTCGATAGAGAGCTGCCGGGGCGAAGCACTGCTTCTTGGCCACACATCTGTATGACAGAGGTGACACACAAACACTTTTCATCATCCACTAAAAGCAGCTGCAGTTTCTGATGGTTTTACATCAGACTTCACTGACATAAACATGGCTGAGAAAGAATATGTTGCCTCAGGGTTTGTATGTATAAAAGAAAATCCTCCAGGCTGCTCTGTAGGAATCTGTAAAGGCGACATACAGTAACAAAGCATCTGATGGACACTTTTATCCAAAACACCTCACAGTAACAACAGTGTCAGATTTTTTTTATTATTTAGCACAAAGTACTCCAGTGGGAACTAAGCTGCAGGCACTGCTTACTTTTCCCACTGAGCTGCACAGGCAGGTTTTATGAACAGAGCTCATTGTTTGCTTGTGAGAGACGAGCCATGATTTGCACTGTCAAGATTTATGATCAAAATGCAGATTTTTGGCTTGAAACCTGACAGTTTTCATTGGATATACATATTTTGACATAAGATAACTTGGTGGTTAGTAGTATGGGCTTTTTTCAGAAATTATTGTGACATGCAAATATGAAAACAACAGTTAATTGTCGAGAAATAGCAGTAGAGGTTTGGATTGAATGTCAGTTTTTCATGTTGAACTCTCTTCTGGAGGGGGGGAGAGAGAAAGAGTTGCCCACCGGTCAATGTCAGCGTTGGTGTGGAGCTGCTGCAGCAGGAGGCTGTGCAGCTGCCGCTGGCCCTCCGTCTCCTGCTCCTCCAGCAGCGGGCCGTCCTCACAGGGTCGCCGACTCACTCTGGATAACACAGAAACGCCAGTTCAGACCCTCTCAGTAGAAAAGGACACATCCAGCATCATAAACACAGTGAGACTTTCAGGTAACAACACAGGTACAACAGTGATCGACAGCATTTTGGTGCACACTTACAGGATACTCAGGCTATAGTATAGGCTTATAGTACCACCACAACTAAACTGTTAATGTGTCTTAATTCACAAAAACATAACAGATAAATAAAAGTCTTTTTATAAGTCAATAACATGCTAAATACATTATCAGAGCAGCAGCAGCTGATCGATTTTTTGTTGATCGGCTGATTGTTTCAGCTGTTTTTGTTTTGAGAATACATACTGTACATTAAACAGGTAAAGATATGTATAAATGTGTTAAATCTAAGATTTTTCTACACCGTTCATTTTCTATTTCTTTGAAACAAGCCAATATAGACAGCGTTTCAAAGAAATAAATAGAAGTTGAATTTACAGATAACTGACGGAATAACGACTTACATGACCAAAACAACAGGAAATGCTAAATATGTCAAATAAAAGGCGTTCAGTGGGGATCTATGTAAGTTATAACAAACATGACGTGTTTTTCAGATACTGTGACATTTACAGTAAAACTACCTTAACTGTTTTTTTTTAATAAAAGTTCTGTTTAGCGTCTTTAAAATATGAAAGCTAATAACAATACACAGAGTAGCTAGCTAACGCTGGCTAGCTAGCTGTAGCTATCTCCATGACAACAGCGGTGCCTGCTGAAGATTGAACAATCGGCGTAAATGTTACGTAAATTTGTCCTTTCCGGTATCGCGAAGTTTTAAATCGAATACTTCTTCTTAAAATGGCATACTCCTCATGGAAATATTCGTATATGATAACAGAAAATTGTGTTTACCTTCGCATGCTTCCGCCTCTCACTTCCTGTTCAGGACTTCCGGTATGTGGAATCATGGGAAATGTAGTAAAATCCCCACATTAACAATCATGAATAATGGATAATAATATCATGGTTACATTGGAGGAAATCCAGTGTCATAACATAGATGCAATGTCTGAACATGAAGCCGTGTGTTTGTAGTTATTGTTGAGAATATAAAGTGACTGTGGAAACCACACTGTGTTTTTCTGCTGTTGGGCTGAATGTTGCTCTCCCTCTCCACAGGAGAGACTGATTCTACACTGCATGTACCATTCATGTTCTGAAACGTAAAGATAAAGCACCTTTCCATGCACCACACCCTGCCTCACTAAGGAGGGTGTGGTTGTAACTGTCTATCTCCAGGCTTGGCAGCCTTTCCTTCATCTGAGCTGTGCATGTTGCCATATCAAATGTAATGCTGCAAAGCCTTACTGGATATATACTCTAAATCGCTCCCACCCTCCCCACCCAGCTGGAGTGTCCTCAATTAGCCTGCTGGCTGACGTCAGTTAGGTGACATGGGTGCCCATCTCTGAGCAATAAGCAGCCGGTTGCTGCAACCTGGCATTAATAGATGGGTGTTTGTACATGAGTGCGTGCAGCTCAAAGCTGGTTGCATACAGTTAATATTCCTCCCATGCATTAGTGAGCGGTTCCGCTGCAGATCCTCTCCTCCTGCCTGCCTGCTGCCTGCAGCCGGTGTCAGGTCGCCGGCGGCTCGGCTCGGCTCGGCTCCTCTGCGGGGCTGCAGGGCTGCGCAGCTCCTGACTGACAGAGAGATGAGGGGTGGGGACGCAGGGTGGGGTCACAAGCAGGGAGAGGCGGAGGAGGAAAAGGCAGAGAGAGAGAGCCCAGCCCTTGAATGCACGGCAACAACACGCCGTCAGAGAGAGAGGCAGAGACGCAGAGAGACTGGCTGTTTTTTGGGGGGAGCAAAGGGAGCCTTCGACGCTGCGGATATGAACTGAAAAGACACACTGGAAGAGGCGGGGATCGTGTTCCTATATCCCGAAAATTGACTGTAAAGGTGGAAAACTAGCCCCTCACAAACCCTCCTCTGTCCCCACCAGTCTGTATTCAGATAGAGCTACACCCAAAGCCCCGACCGACCCCCTCCTGCTCCTGCTGCTCCACCCCTCCGCCGCTGCACCGCTCCGGCAACCGAGATGCACACGGAGACCCGTAACAAGAAAGTAAGTGCACCTTATTGACTTTGCCCTGGTCAATGGAAATAATAATAAAAATATGTGGATGATCTGCCTGCACACCAGCAGAGTTGACATTGTCAGCTCAACATGTGCCTAATGTGAATGTCAGTCCGTTTATAACAGTTAATTACAAGTGCACCTTTGCACACTGGCAATTTATTTTGCAATTAGTGTGGAGTTTTGTAAGAGTGAGCTCACTGCAGTGTGACAGCATCATGTTTGGAGCAGCTGTCATCTCCACGGTTGGACCTCTATCTGCTCTGTGTGTCTGCCAGCTTCTGTTTGAAATGCTCTGTGATCTCAGGAAGGAAACGGAAGACACAAACTGCAGATTGTAGGACACCATCTTAGCTTTTAAAGGGCCAGCAGCCTCTTCTGAGACGCTCGCACGCACACGCACTGGGGAGCAGCCAGGTGCACTGCCTCCAGCTCCACTGCATGGGCCCTGGCTGCTGCCAGCTCGTGCCTTTTAAATGCTTCAACACAGTGTGTGTTCATGTGTCAGTCAGTCCAGCTGGGGGTGCATTCACTAAAAAGTGGATCCAGTGAAAGGGCAGCTGCTCCAGCGCAGATCCAGATCTGTTTATTTCATGGTTTGCAGGAAAAAAAAAAGATGCTGGAAACAAGTTGCAGTTTGGAGACTTTCAACTTCCTCAATAAAGAGGCAAATCTTGATCTGCAAATTTGCGTGGCTGATCAATTAATGTGTTTGAACATGGATTGTTTGATTGATTTTAGCAGTGCGCATTAGATCACACGCTGTAGTTTCACACTGTTTTATTTTTTTATGACAGCTCTGACCTAATCTGACCTCACTCTGCTAGAGCCACAGCTGACTATTATTTCCATTATCTCTTTCCATTATTTTTTTTTTTTTTATTATCACACAACTTTGTTGATCCTGATTGGTTAATCATGGCGTTTAAGGTGACTATGGAGTTCTTCCTTAATATATGTTTTTTTTTTTTACATTTAATTAATTTATGGATTCCTCAGCATGTGAATACATTCATGAATTTACTTATATATTTTTATTTATTCCTCTTTATATTTATTTATTTATTCCTCTTTAAATATTATTTATTCCTCTTTATATTTTTATTTTACAGATTTATTCTTTGGAGTCATAGGAACAAATATTTATATTTATTGTATTTTTATATTTTATTCACCTTTTAATTATTTTATTTTTATCCTCATTATGTTGCCACATTTACATATTTACCACAATACTTCTGTTTATTTATTTTTTTAACATAGATGTTAGCTGCTTTATGCTAACATAGATTTGGCGCATTATCTTCAGATAATAACAAGGTTGCTAGTCATCACAGCATTACATCCTCCCCCCTCATCTTCCAGGTAAAGGTGGATTAGCAAAGCTAGCGTTAGTTAGCTTGAACCCTGTCTCAGTGTCTCTCAGTAAAATCTGTATGAAGGGTCAAATAACTTTGGGCTCCAGGGCAAACATGTGACCGCTCTGCTCAAAGGAGGCTTTTAACTGAAAGTGGAAACCAATAGATCCGTCTGTAGCCTTGTGACTGAACACTGCTTTTACCCCTGTCATTTTTACACTAGCTGCTATCCTTCGGTAAACTTAGTGAGGTGTTGTCATGACTCCCACTGTACAGTTATATTTAGCCCTGAAGAGCCCATTAGATATTAAAAGAACATTTATGACTTATGTGGCATGTCAGTAACCCATGAACATCTGACTTACAAACACTTTTGTTGGCAAATACAGTAAATTCACAGCCAGTATTTCACTTATCCTTAGGTCCCAAACACAGGGACACTAACGCAATGTGAGGCTGAAACACATTAAGACCAAGAGTCCACAGAGCATTTCCTCTATCTGCAAGTACACTATGAGGTCATTGCTATGTTTTTTTTTCTTCACTGCACCTCTATGAGGTTATAATGTCGGCAGGTAGTGTCCCCTCTTATTGCACAGGTCTTGAAAAATATATTTTTGTTAGTGACAGTGAACTGGGGCGTACAGGAAAAATGTGTTGTTGCTCTTTATGATTGTGTTCGTGTCTCTATAATTTTTGTCCCCAGACTTCTCTTGCGACTCCTTCTTTTAAGTTGAAAGAGTTTCTATAATTTTCTCCCGTTTATTCCAAACAAACATCACTTCCTGTGTGACGGTGGAGTTACTTTCCGAAATAACAAAGAGCTGCACACTACAGTACTGTTTATAACAGTGAGTCCAAGCACTTCCCTGAACTATAAGGAGACCAGAGAAATACACTTTGATGTTAAAGCAGTCAATCAACAGTGGCAAACTAGACGTTTATTTACACCCTCTAAACATTATGATTATTTCTTTGAATTACGTCGTACACCAGACGCAGTAAACCAGCGTACAAATACCAGCGGGTAATGTGAATATGTTTTCGTCCAGCTCGCTCCAGCTGAATGCGTACACACCCTCACTCTTCCTTTCTGTTTTTGCTCTGACCTTTGACCTTTGATTACTATTTTTGACACTATGAGAGGCACAACTAACTGACTGACAGAGAGAAGGACTCTGAGCTAACTGCTCTCCATCAGGACAATGGTCTCCACCCTCTGCAGCACCATCAGCAGACAGAGGAGTGTGTTCAGTGCTGCTGTCTCCATCCTGCTCCACTGACAGACTGAGGAAGTCCTTTGTCCCACAGGACATACCACTCGACAGCTGCTCCTCACAGAGATAGACTTTTTCACCTGCACTTTAGCTTATCTACACACACTATTTTTCTATTATCACTATTTTTACTATATATATTAATTAATAAAGTATCTGTCTATCCATGCTCTACAGTGTGTGTGTGTGTGTCCAGGGTCAGCTGGCTGTAGACATGAGAGTAGGTCAGCTGTATATTCCTGGGCAGGGCATCAGCAGGAAAGAGCCCTTCATGAATACAAAGTCTGCCTGTGTGTGTGTTGGTGTGTGACAGAGCTGATGCCTCGCAGAAGTTAATGATTAACTAAACTGAACAAAGTTTGATCTGACTGCTGATATAGTGCAGGGCTGTGCATTATGACAATATACATGGCGTCAAAATTAGGTATATATTCATTTATATTTAGCCATTTTATAAAACCAAAAGTGCCTTGTGCCAGCGTTTTTGGCCATTTTGAGTCAATTTTGAAGACCCACAGAATATTTTGTTCTATGACTCTGAAAACACTGAGCTCAAATGAAAGAAGAGACTCTCTATTTCATCATGAAAAAAAAATTGTTTTTACCTTGTTCCGTTCTTGTTTTATCAGAGGTAGAGTAGAGACCACTTTCACCAAATTCACCACTTTTTGTCCAGAATACGTTTGTTTTACTCTCTAATCTTGATCGTCTCCACTTCCTGTTTTGATCTCTGTGGTGTATACCATCTCTTTACAAATCCCAGAAGCCCCAACATTACTCACAGGCTGTGTGAGAGGGCCCTCTTATGCCAGCTGCTGAAAAAAACACTTTGACGTATAAATATGTCAATGTCAATAGCACTCACAGAGTTAACTCTGAGTGCAACTAACGCATAATGTCATTAACAAACAGACCATGATCTGTCAAAGTGCCCTTAAAAATATATTTGATGTTTTCGTGTCAGTACGGTAGAGTCAGTCTTTTTCTCAAACTTCTGTCTTCAGAAATAGAAAAAAAACAAAAGCCATAAATGTGTCACAGATGAGACAATGCAGTGCATCTGTTTTACAGATGCATTGCATTGATACTGTTCAGTCCACCCACGCATAGACTGTATATATGTGTTAAATTATATTCCACTTCTGAATGAAACTACTTCACAGCAGGGGAACGTTGCACGTTGGTTTGCAATGTGTCTTTGAATCTTTCTTTCCATATGACGGGATTAATGGGTCCTAAATGCACAGTAGGTACACCCAAAATGAGCTAAAGGTGCTCTAATAAGCGTACTGTAAGTGCTTTCCAGGTGGTGAGGAGGTGGCGGAGCTAACCGGCCCACTGCACTTTCCCATTTTCCATCTCATGTGATGCTCGTCTTATTCATAGTAATTTACGGCGTGAGCAGCAGCACAATAAGCTTCACTTCCTCAATCACCACTTTAAAGGTGACAGCCCAGCCCAAAGGGTTCAATGACGGAAGTGTTTCAAATGAGCTGATGATTCTCCCTTAAACGTAGCAGACGCTTTTATCCACCATAATTGCGTATACGTGTCTGCGCCTCATGTGGTGAACCAACCCAGCTGAGCTGCCTGAGCCACAGAAGAGATAAATGAGAGCGAGATATGAGGGCACGGTGTGAGGAATGGACTGGACGCGTTAGGGCATCACAAGGGTCATTGCTGGCGGGTAGCGGCATGGTCGGGTCATTCGGTCAACTGAATTGCTGAGAATTAATAGGAAGCAGGAAGTCTATAGAGCAGAAAGGAAGTAAATGTCAGATCTGTGGTTTTCATTAGTCTACATATCACCATAGAGTCAAACAGAGCTGCATAGGAATGCAATTTGTTCATGTCATCTGAGGGACTGCATGTGCAAAACATACAAATACATGCGCCATAAAGAAATGGTTTTCCTAGTTTGACTGGCCCGCACCCCATCCAACACCTGGGAGTTGAAGAGGAACCACACCTTATTGAACCAACATCACTAATGTGCTTGTGGCTGAATTGGAGCAAATCCCTGCAGCCAGGGTCCAAAATGTTGTGGAAACTAAAAACATGTTGCATTAGAGGTGCAGAGTAGGATTTGGCAGTATGTCATGGTGTGGTTGCAGATTGCAACCAGCTAAATTTCACTTCACTCTCTTCTTTCTTTTCAAGAAAGTGGTAACATGAGCCACAGAGCGTAAAATCTAAGTCTAAGAGCTAACCTCCTGACCATAAAAACACTACTGTGGGAGCAATAGAAGTGGCTGGTGGTAACAGTCTGTTTTTGGAGCCGGTGTTTGGTTTGTACTTTCTGGGCTACTGTAGAAACATGGCAGAGCAACATGGCTTACTCCATGTAGAGGAGCAGCTCAGCTCATTCTTTTTTTTTTTTTTTTTTTTTCACTTTGTCTGCATTGTTCTCATTGTTCAACACCACAAAAGAGTGTCGACCTTTTATGAGATTATGCATATTTTAGTCTTGCAGCAAAAGCTATTAATATTTGGTGCGTGTATGTGACCATCACCGGCCCTCCCTGGAATCTAATCTTACTTTATTTATTGGAATTTCCTGTTATAAGCCAGAGAGGGACGTGCTACACCTGGGTGATAAGAGGGGGAAATAAATGACAGACAGGGAGATAAGACAAAACAAAAAGGGAAGTTTACAGACAGGCAGTGCTATTAGAATAAAAAAAACGTGTAAGCTACTTTGTCATTCCTAACACCTTCATCGCAACACCCAACAGTATTGAACACCAGAGTAGTGGAGAACCTAACCGTATAGAGTAGACTACCGAGAACACAAATGAAAGAAGTATGTGGAGAAAATATGACCTTAGTGAGAAGTCGGACGAATGATTTGGCACATACTAGCAGTTCACATCAGTACTCATCAATGTGACTCGGGAGGAGTTAATAAGGTCTGGATAAAACATGCATGTGTGTAGAACACCGAAGCCCAGAGCATCTACCACGACCCCTCATGGCCAGATCGGCCAGGTGTCCACAACAACCCGGGGGAGTGGGAGCATCGACCATGCTCAGCTCATTCTAAGCCAACAAAAAAACATCATGGTGATTTACTGAAGATGTTATTATTAATGTCATATTCAATTTCTGTTAACTCTTGGAGTGCCATTGACGTATTTCGGCGTCATTTAAATTCCGACGCTTGAGTGCTGTTGATGTATTTCGACGTCAAAGTGTTTTTTCGGCAGGGGGTCACCAATCGTAGCCTCCCGCAGCTTGTGAGTAATTTTGGGGCTTCTGGGAGATGTAGTCGGAGCATAAAGAGACGATATACGCCACAGAGATCAAAGCAGGAAGTGGAAATGATCAAGATTAGAGAGCAAAATGGACAGATTCTGGACAAAAAGTGGTGTTTAGGGTGAAAGTGGCCTTTACTCTACCTCTGATAAAACAAGAATGGAAGAAGGTAAAAAGAACCATTTTTTTCATGATGAAATAGAGAGTCTCTTCTTTCATTTGAGCTATTCAGTGTTCAGAGACATAATACAAAATATTCTGTGGGTCATGAAATATGAGTCAAAGTGGGCAAAAAATTACTGCCACAAGGCACTTTCTGTTTTATAAAACGGCTGGCACTCAATGAATAGATCCCCCAAAATGATCGGTCTGACTCAGCTCAAATGTGGGCTTGATATCTTCACACTGATTGGTCACCGCGTTGTTCAGATTAAAACTACTTGTTAGTGTGCTTCACTGTAGCCTGCAGCGTCTGGAGGAGGGTTGACACACTGTGTTGCCCTGGATTCAGCAGAGCAGTGCATTGGGGAGGTGAAAGCAGAGTTGTTGGTGGTGTCATGATGTCTTTTCTTTTTTTCACTGTTTGCAGGGCGGCCTTGCTCAGGCTGGCCTGCCCTAGGGCTTTAGGGCTATTTATAGAGACACAGCACCGTTTATATGGTGAAGGCAGAGCAGAGCCCGCTCGTTCTCTTGTCACAATACAAAAAAAAAATCTACGCCGGACACCATTACTCAAGTTCAATATCCAAACATTTGAAGCTCCTATGAATATCACATCTCAGTGTCCACGTCCACATCAGAGCCATCCTCACACACAGTGTTTACACTGAGCGGCTGATTTCTCTATGAAGAGTCTCAGAAAGGATTCAGACCTGGAATGAAGTGGGTTTGTGTGAAATAAATCAAAATAAATGGTGTCATCTTGTCCCCAGGCTGCACAGTCAATGCAGTGGAGGTGATGGAGAGCCACAAACAAATCACAGGCAGCGTTATGGAGATGTGGGCCATTCATACAATACAGGCCTCTCAGTATAGGCTTCATATAAAGTAAAGCCTTGAGATAAATGGTCAGGACGGGTGCGGTTCAGTATTTATCAGATCTGTAAACAAAATAGTTCCCTATTAGTCTGCTGGCTGTCCTTGTGTCGACCGGTTTTGGTAAACTGGGATCCAGTTCAAGTCGTGACGGACCATCTGACTCTGTTACAGCTCAGTCTATTACAGGCCTCCTCCTACTGATTTCTGACTACTACAGTCTACCATCACCACCATCTGGAGGCCACACTGGATTTGTTGAAAATACTGAATATGTAGCTGTCAAATATAAACTCACAAAACATGTTCGTCATTTACAGATAAGAAAGAAAGCTGAAATAATGTCTTATGATTTACTTATGATCCATACATATCAGACATATTAGTCATTAATCGGACAGTTTTACTATTTATTGATTAATTATCTATTCATTTTTATGTTTTCACTCTGGGCAAACTGTTTCAGGGAGTGAAAATGTATTTTATTACCTATTACATAATTTATCAATGGAAGATCACATAGAGAAGGCTAAATGTTTTATCCACAGTATCAAACTTTGAAATAACTTGATTTTATATATTTTATAATGTTGAAAAATAGAGAAAATAGGGCATCATAATTTACCAGGGCCCAAGGCAATATATTCAAATCTGATTAACAGTCCATAACAAAAATATTTTAAATGTTTTGAAGTTAATGGACTAATAGTTTCAGCTACTTGAATCATTGAAAAAGTCGTAGCTGGATGAAGTGTGGAATGGCTGACTCTGTTGGAAAAAATGCAGTGTTTTGTTTTGAATGTGTTTTTACCAAAATTTGATTGAGTCTAATGTCATTGCATGACTGGCTTGGTTGGATATAAGATTGGATACAAGCTGTAATATAACGGACATGTTATAAGCAAGCAGACGGTTGTTGGAAATATGGAAATGATGTTTAGGAATGTGGCTTGAGCTCATACATCATGCCCTGTCTGACTTCTTAATAGTGTAGTTTGTGTATCTTCAGTGTAATTACTTTACATTAACCCTTCACTGCCTAATGCATTATATTCTGGGTCCTCAGTGTCTGTATTTACAGTTTGCTCACATCCAAACACACTGAGGTCCTTGGAACAGCTTGGCGGCTCAGTAGCCATCTGTGTTGACTATACATTGAAATCTTAATGTGTTTATCTGTCATCCTCATGCAGCTTTGAGATTCTGTCAGCACTCCAGCTCTCTGCTGTTCCTTCTCTTTATTCCAGACAAACTGGAAACCTGAAACGCATCATTTCCTGCAGTAGTTACCACAAGATGAGTGTTTCAAGGGTCAAAGTATTGTCACTGTGGAATGATTTTGTCAAAGCGTTATCATGAAAGACTCCTCAATATAGATATGGATCAATTTCTGACCAAAAAAAAAAACTCTCTGATTGAACGCTCTCTCTTTTTCCTGTATTTTAGCTGGTCAGTTATTTTTTTTCTCTGAATGTTGTCACTGTCAATGTATATAAATTTAACCACTCACTAAAAACACATTTATTCATTTATTAAAGATTTGGCGACATCTGGCGGTGAACTGAAACTTCTTCCAACAGATCACCCAAAATGCTGCACACTGTTCCTTTAATTTAACGATATTACAGAGTTCAATTTTTCTTTATTGGCTAATAGTTTGGTCTTTACCGCATCATTACTGGCTCACTGACTCTTCATGGAGTGACCTGCTGGTTCAGTCACTGACCAGTTTTCTGACTTGTTAAATGAATAACAGTTTGATCGTTGGGTTTGTTTACTAGAACGGTGAGTGACTGAGTAACTAGTTGACATACCATGAATGAGACAATGACAAGGGATAAGCATGTTCAGCATGTTTGACCCTTCATACCAGCGTGAAGGTCACAGTATTCACCTTTGACCAGCTGGCTCATACAAGCCTGTGTTGTGTCTTTACCCTGAGGATTTGTCATGGTGGAAATAAGGAAACGCACTGGTGGACAAAGTACTCAACTCCAGTACTTGTGTCTAAGTATAGATACTCGTGGTCAAATGTGACTCAACTACAAGTAAACAAGTGCCTTGTCAAAATTTTACTCAAGTTAAAGTACTAAAGTACTTACTGTTAAAAATACTTAAGTATTCAAAACTACAATGTACATTTTCTAATATCAGGACATTTTTTATCGCAGGGGTACTCAAACAAATCTTCAAGGGCCACAAAGATGTTTTTCCACTATCAAGCCGCAGCCGAGCCAGCCCGGGCTTGCCTGTGCTAAGTGCTTTCACACTGCAGGGCCAGGTGCTAACTGAAGGCCACCTCCGGGCCGCCTTGGTGCCAATGGCCCAAGATTTCTGGCCCGACCTAAACCATGGGCCAAAGCGGGGCTAGAGGTGGTGTCAAGGAAAAGGAAAAGTCAGTTCCATGCCAAGTAAAGCAGTAACGCAAAGTTTGTCCTGTTTGCTGTTAGCTGCGTAGCCTACTGCTAGCGATGTAAACAAATAGCCTATCAGTTAGCGAGCTATCTTCAATACAGCCTCATGATGATGTGGTATATCTGGCATTATGGTTGTTTTATGCTTGACGTACCGTAAATCTTGTGTTTCCATGCCTTAGCTCTCAGTCGTCGTTCCTGTTGTAATTTAATTGCTCTTTTCGTCGTCTCACACGTAACCTCTGTAACAGTTTATTTCATTCTTTATCAAACTTATCAAACCTATCCTGTTTGATAATGGGTTGTATCAGTGATGCATTCGCAAACGGGGATGTAAACCGGAGGGGCTAATAGCCCGACAGTGTGAACACAAACGGTTTCGGGACATGAGGCTTGTGGCCCAGGGCTATTAGCACTGAGATAGCCCCCTAAAGGTCCTGACCTGGCTCGGCTCGACAGTGTGAAACCGGCTAATGACTCAAAGCTGTTGTCATGCATGAACGCAGTAAACAGTGTAACAGTGGCGTTCTCCTGGTATGTTTGTGTATGAATGTGGATGTTCATCATTACGTTGGCGAGCCTGTGTCAGGACTGTTAATGGAGTCCGGCGTGGCTGACGCCCAGAGTCTTCTGGATTAAACAATGGCAGCTCTACCAGGAGGAACAGGGTTTATCTGAAGGTCACGAAGCTGCTGGGAGTTTGTCATGTGAGCCGTTGCCTCAGAAAGCGCGGCTTTGTTAGGGCTGTGGTTGATAACAGCTCGTGTTTTCTCTTTCTGTGTCCCGTCTTCTTCTCCTCTGCTTACCCTCCATTTACCGTACAGATAAATAAAGGTTTCAGTCATGTGATCATAATGGTTTCCCTGCTGCACCATAAGCTCTCCAGCCCTGTTCAGGAGCTGCGAGCCAACTATGTCTGTGAGTTAATATCCCTTTTGGAGGAGTTTCATCCAGGATGTTCCTGCTGCTGAGTCTTATTCCTTCTTCCTTCCTCCAGCAGCTCATGCTAGAAGTTCTCACTTCTAGCATCATTGAACCACATCAAGGAAAGAAAGCTCAAACACAGCTGGACATGCTTACAAGCTTTGTTAATCATTCAGAGCAGGAATGTGTGTCGACTGTGAAAGCCTCTATGGTTGTTTGAAGGCATGTAAGCTCACCTACGTGCACACAGCACATCCCCGACAGGTAATCCTGCGTTTGAAGATTATTTCAGTGCAACGTTGACATCATTCTTTGGAACATGGATATGTAACCCAGAATTAACAACTTGTCAGAAATTGTTTATTATTTTCTTAATAAAAAGTAACAATTGATATGCTGCGAAACAGCTTACAATACTGTCTGTAATAGATAATAGATAATCTCTCAGGAATTCTTATGTTTCTAATACATTGGAAGAACAGGCCCCAAATTTATTGGAGGAGCCACTTAAAGGAGAAATGTGTAACATGTTGGAGGATCAGTTGGCAGAAATGGAATATAATTTTGATAAATTTGTTTTCTTCTTTCTTCTTGAGGGCGGCACGGTGTTGTAGTGGTTAGCACTGTCGCCTCAACGCAAGAAGGTACCGTGTTCAAATTCCTGGCCTGCGGTCTTTCTGTGTGGAGTTTGCATGTTCTCCCCATGTCTGTGTGGGTTCTCTCCGGGTACTCCAGCTTCCTCCCACCATCCAAAAACATGCATGGGGATTAGGTTAATTGGTTAATTTAAATTGACCGTAGGTGTGAATGTGACTGTGAGTGGTTGTCTGTCTCTATGTGCCCTGCGATGAACTGGAGACTTGTCCAGGGTGTACCCTGCCCTTCACAGCTGGGACAGGCTCCAATACCCTGTGACCCTATGTGAGGATAAGCGGTAGAAAATGGATGGATGGATGTTTTCTTCTTGGCTTCTCACTTCATCCATGCTTCTCCATATCCACCCTGTTTCTCTAGTCATTTCTGATGGAGTAGCAGCATCTCTCTTGTTAAAGTCAGATGTTTAGATGACTCATCCATTCAGCCATCCTCCACCTCCTCCTCCTCCTTTGTCGCTCTATCCTTTCCTCCAGCCATGATTAAAACAGCCACCAGAGGGCTTTGTCACCTTACAGTCACTTGAACGTAACCATATGGTGTCTTCTTTTTTTAAGTGTGGTTTTTGCCTTGTAAGATGACTTTAATTACCTGAAGCTAATTGCCTCAGCTAGTTACGACATGCTGTTTATTACGACGGTTTAGCACACACAGCTGCAGCTAACATTTTATTCTGTTCAGACACTTGCTGGGTGACTTCATGTTTGTGGTGCTTGGACTTTTTGGACCAGACGACTGAAACGCTGAAAAGATTTGAATCTCTTGAATAGTGGAATTTAGAGAGTAAGCAAGAAGTGATAAGTCAACAGCCAGACTTAAGAGGTCTTAGACCTGGTTGTAAAGGAAGAAGAACATGATAGCTGAAGCTACGATCATGTTCATTTCCAAGTGATCAATATCGTGAGCTAACTAAAGCTAGCACATCTTTTTAGGATGTCGGACAATGAGGAGAAGACCTCAAACATTTCATTGAGAGCTTCAGTCATTTCTGCTAGAGTAACACTAATCACTCTGGTTAGTGTAGGATGTTTTGATGACTCACCCATCCTCCTCCTCCTCGTCCTCCTCACTCTATGACATCATCACCTCCCTCCAGCCATGATTAAAACAGCCACCAGAGGGCTTTGTCACCTCACCGTCACTTGAACGTAACCATATGCTGTCTTCTTCTTTTTACTTAATTGTGGTTTTTGCATTGTATATGACTTTAATTACCTGAAGCTAATTGCCCCAGCTTGTTCTGACATGTTTAGCGCGACGGTTCACATGCAACACCACGAGCACACGTCACATACCCGCAGCCATTTTTTTCTGGTCACCTGTACACCTGCTGAGTGACCTCAGAGCCTGACATTCAAAAAATCTGTGCAAGTTGAGTAAGAAGTCAGCAGAATCTAGGCTCTTGGAATGAAACAGGAGAAGGAGAGGAGAAGCTGGATGTGTCCAGGCAGAGGAAGTGTTCATAATTGGAGGATTGGGTGTAGCTTAACATGCAACAGAATTATGTGAATAAGTGAGTGTTATGGTGAGGGGTGGGGCCTGTCGAGCGTGTGTGTATGCAATTACACACACACACATTCTTGTCCTGTGAATTTTTGCTGCATGCCAGTGTGTGTTTGTGCGAGGATATTGGACGTGTCATCTCAGATTGGGCCCTGATGCGGTGGCGGTGTCAGCGATGGAGGGTGACCCCCTACCAACCATGGCACAGTCATTAACGGGGGGAAAGAATCCCGTCGCCATGGCAACGGCGGCCACACTGCCAAAAGGGCCACAATGAGAAGAAAAGGGGGATGTGGGAGGGGGAAATGAAAGGGGGGAGGGAGGGAGTGAAGGAGAAGGAGGGTTGAGGTGTGTCTGAATGTGTGTGTGTGTGTGGTGACAGATAGAGGCTATGGGCTTGATAGAGATACATGGAGAATGGTGATATGATAGAGTCAGAGGTGATCACATAATCAGGTCAGGGTTTCCAGGATACGTCATTTATTTTCAACCTACATGTAAACAGGGTCAAAGATGATGGAGGTCAGCTGATCGTCATCACGGGACCACGGCAGGTGTCTGTCGATGGGAGTCCTATACGGATCTGAAAAGTGAAACCGATGCTGAAGAGCCTTAAAGCGTCATTTTCCCTATCAGCCAGCAGGGGGCGACTCCTCTGGTTGTTAATAGAAAATGATCCAAATTCTCTCTTGATTTATTCCCTCAGTAAACATTATAACATGAGTTTATGGTCTCAGTCTCTAGTTTCAAGTCTTCAATACAGCATGATGTTCATTTAGTAAATTATGGTCCCATTTAGAGTCAAACAGACCATGAAGCAGAGGATGATTTAGGGCGGGGATCATTGTTCCCTCTAAGCTGCACACTTGTGCAATCGCACACTGCTCCCGCATTCTCTGCGCACAGCAAAAGCAGCGTTATTCTGTGCCATTTTTCAATGCAACTCAGTGAGTGACAGGTGACAACAAGCAGTAACAACAGATAAATCAGTGACTAACACTGTCCAGCCAATGATATAATGCAGTTTACACATATTTATTATGCAGCCAATCAATGTCATGAACAGCACTTTATGCGTACGTGCTGCTGTTTAGCAGGTAAATGCTGCGAACAAAAATTTGACCTCTGAAAGGTAGGGCTAGGTACTGAACTGTGATACTTTTGGAGCACCGACCGAAAAGCTCTGATCCTATTGGGTATCAAAGAATGAATCTTTAGGTGCTATAATCCCATACTGTGAGCCATGCTGTCAGATCTGTGTATGGACCGTGGATATGTCCCCTTCAGATTCATAGAGACACTGATCCAGGGTGTACAAGAAGGTCAGAATTTACAAGTTCCAAGTCAGAATTAAAATCAGAACCCCCCATGAAGTTGGATTTCCACTTCGGAAAGTCAGATTAATCTCACCAAACCGACATAGAATTCATGCTATCTGCTACTGACTTAAACAGTAGCTACGTGTTTCGTTGTATGTCTGTAAGGCTGGAAGAGCTGGAAGCACTAAACTTTGAGGTTAAGATGATCTGTGCTCCAAGTTCCGACTTCCAGTGAACACACCATAAGGCAAACTCTCACTCCCCAGGGTCCTAAAGAGTCTAGGACTATATGTCTACCATGATAAAACCCAAATTACACAAAAATAACATCATTCAAATCATAAAATATTAATAATGAAAATAAAATTAATATTGATGATCCCTGCGACCCTATGTGTTCATCGATGGATGAATATTGATGATAACCATAATCAAAGCCCAAATTACCCAAAATTAACTTACTGAGGTATCGAAAAAGGTATGGCTCTGGAACCGGTATCGAAGCAAAAGTATCAAAATTGACATTGTATCACAAAATTTTGAACAATACCCAGCCCTAGGTAAACATGTCTCCATTCTTCCAGAGCAGGACCACCTTAAGATAAAACATACACAGCTCATGAAAAATAAGATTTTTTTTCTCAGTTTTTAAACAGGACTGAGAGCTGGGCTGCCTTCGGACAGGGAAAATGTCAACTTGGCAGCATGCACTGATCTAAGTGACAAGTTTGATCCCCACCCCCAAAGAAGGCAGGGTCACCTCCGTTGTCTGGAAGTGGTTCAAACAGACCACTGTCTGCTGTTCAGCGTCTCCTCAAACACCTGCTGCATCATTTTCTCATGCACATTTTAAGTGACGCTTCTCTGCCTTATGAAAGAAACTCCGTTCGTTGGGTTGGCATTCAAACCCGATAATATCCCTGCAAAACATTGTGTGCTATAGTCCACTTTCTCCTCCCCTGTCTGTCTCTCTCCAGCCCTATTTTTAGACCATATTTCCCTGCCTCACCTGTAAAGTGTCACATCTACATCTTGCCTAATTACAAAATGTGCCCACACATACACGGAAGTAGAAACACCTGGGAAAGTCATCCTCTGGTACTTTCCACTGCTGTAGGTGTCTCCAGGTGAAAACAATAAGTCTGGGTGGTGCACTTCATCCTGTAATTTCCTCTTTTGTTTAGACTGAGAAAAGTACAGTTTTTCTTTGTTTACTCTGAATTTTGATAGCAGCTGGAGAAACTCAGCTTTCCCTGTGGACCTTAAATGACCATCTTCCTCTGACCCCCAGAGTAGCAGAAAGAGAGCTGCACACCATTTATGTGATATCTGTGTTAAATAAAACGATTTATTCTGTTTCCATAGTGTAGTGATATGATTGATACACAACATTTGAGTCAAGACTGTAACCATATAAATGTTTATTTTATCCTGATCTAAAGTCACTAGCTGACTTGCATATATTACAGAAGGCTAAACTTAGCAGCTCAGAGTGGGATTATTCTTCTTATTAATATTAATATTACAAAAAGTCAATAAAATCCAGGTTGGTGCAAAAACTTTTAGATTATAAATTGTTTTATTCAGTTTATGGGCCTATACAACTAATTATGTGCATGGGTGTTTCATGCAGGATCCTTCCTCAGTGTGTCTCAGGTATGCAAGCATGTATTAAATTCATGGGTAATAGCAACCCATAAGCAAACCACAGCAATATATATATATATATATATATATATATGTGTGTGTGTGTGTGTGTGTGTGTATAGCTATATGTGTGTGTGTATATATAGCAACATTCTGTTTGTTTCCATGTTAAACAACTGTCTCTGTAGTGTAGGTGGATACTATTAAGGTAAGATAAGATGAACTTTTGTTTGTCCCATCAACGAGGATGTATTACATATAACAGTAGTGGATAGAACAACAGCATGAGTTCCTGTATAAATAATAAAAAAAAAGAAGTAGGAGCATCAGTGAACGAAAAGATCGAGTAGAAAAATGAGTGCTTTAAAAAGAAGTAGTCAACAGTGGTAACAGTAAGCAGACAGCAGTGGCAGTAGGCACATGTTGAAACTGATCCCTGATAACGGGAACAGTGTATAAATGTTTAAACATACAGGAGACCAGATGGGAAACTAAAGTCAGTGCTGTACACTATGAACTAACAAAATGGACCAGTAATTGTATGTATTGAGACTGAAAAAACAGTGATATTGCACATTAGTAAATTATAAAATTAAATTATTGCACAATGAGAGAGTTGCAGCCCTCCATGTTTTATTTGTGCATTATGTCTGCTGTGGTTTGAGTGGTTACTGGAGCAGTGCTGGTTGTCTAGTCTGACTACTGCAGGAAGAAAAAAGACCTGCGATATCACAGGTATTAATGTCTTCTGCAGAGGGTGGGACATGTTGTATGTTGTATATTGTATATTGTATATGATGGCTCGTTGTACTTGTGCCAAGCCAGTATAATGAAATTAAGGCAATTGATTTTGATGAGCAACATGTCCAACATGATGGAAACTGAACTGTTAGCTTACTTGACAACTATAATCATTCTCATAGACGTGTTCATCTATTCCTCACCTGCTACACTGAACAATAGGCTGACAATAGAAGGATAAAGTCTAAAGCATAATAAGAACATCATATCCTGTGTTTAACTAATTGCATACTGTGCCTCGATTGACCCAGTACAGTAGAAAGTTGAAGATGGGGCATGTATGTACGGGGAAGTACTCTTTTGCAGGTTGGAGTATCTCGATGATTCAGGGAAAAAATATCTCGAATAACAGGAAAAGAATACAGGCAAACATTAGTCTGAAAAACAGAGAAAAAAATATTAAAAATAAAATAAAAAAAAAGTAAATTACGCAGAAAAACTGGATCTGAATCATGAATTGCACCCTGGGCAAGACCCCCTTTAAAGCCCTTTAATATTGTACAGCAAATATATTGAATGCTGAATCTAAAGAGACATATCACATTGGATATCATTGTTGTCAGAAACAGTTCCTCCCATTTCCACCCTCGGTGAGTTATTGAGGTTTATTTTGAAAGTCACCACAGTAAAAACGACAGATATAAACACTTTGACAGGAAGCAATACAAGAACAAATTTCCTCTTATTCTGTTTGTTATGTCCACGACTTCTTATTTTGTTGGCGCCTGTTGATTTCTGGCATGCACCAATGTTCTCAGCACAAAGACACAACATGAATTTCATTAGCCTAGAAATCTAGACGCACCCTAGCGGCAAAAATATTTTTGCCTAGTAAGATGGTCTAGTGAGCTAATCCTGGCTCCGGCAAGGAGTCTGTTGGACCAATCACAACGCTCTAACTGTTTAGCGAGTCGTTGAGGCGGGCGTAGCACGATGATGACAGGGCTGCGTGACGCTGGAGATACCAAAACAACCAAGATGACTGTGGCTAACGAACAGTGGTCGTTTGAATCAGCTCTGTCATTGATTTTGGTAGAGTTAGACTTGGGCTTTTCTTTGAAAGTTGAGCAGAAAGAAGCACTCAAGTCATCCGTTTTAAAGAAGGATGTATTTGCTGTTTTGCCGACCGGCTATGGCAAAAGTCTAATATACCAGCTGGCTCCGCTGGAAGCTAAAAGGAATACGTCACATTGTCCGTTGCTCTGATTGGTCATAGCACTGGCCTATTACATGCAGAGGCAGTTTGAACGACAACCCACAGGATTCAACTCTGCCTATGGACTGCCTCCAGACTATACATTTGATGTCATAGTCTGGCTTGTCAGGCTAGAATTTCACATAATCAAATCAAGAGTTATAATGATTTGATTATCAAATTATTAAGGAATTAAATCAATCAAGTAAGATAAACAGACAGATAAACAATCAATACTTGAATCAGCCTTAATGCTTCTCAGGTGATTTTCCTGTTACTCCAGTTCTGATGCTCCAGCTGTTTGTGATGACTTTATGTTTATTTAACAGGACAGACTGCATGAGGCCCGAAGTGTAAATCTCACTCACACATCTTGTCACTTCCCACTGTCAGAAGAACAGCATTCAATAACTGCATGTATTATGTCTCAGCTGTGTTGTGCAGAAAGGCTCATATTGAAATTTGATGGAGTGGAACGACTGTTGTTTTGACAATGTCGTTACTCATGTTTGAGGTTAATTTTGGTTGAAGGGCTCCGACCACAGTGTTGTGGTTTTGGCATGTGTGTGTGTGTGTGTGTGTGTGTTTGTGCACATACAGACATGTGGAGGTAGTTTGTATTTAACTTAATGCAGAGTACATTAATGTTGTCTTCGTTGTGTGTGTTTGTGTGGATAAGCGGGTGTGTAAGGAAGCAGTGGCCGTCTTTGCGTCAACAGGGTGTGGTGTGATAACAGCCAGGCAGCTTCTCGCTCAGCCAGATGGAGACACACCCAGATCTTCTCTGCGTTTTAACCTTCCAGTCCACCCTATGTGTGTGTCTCACCAACATGTTGAGGAATAACGAGACAGCAGCGGATCGCTGCTTTTCGACATGCATCAAAGTAAACTAAAAGCATCATAGGAGAGAAGTCTGGAGTAAATAAACTGACATTCCAAACCCTCCAGAGAGCACTGCGGAGATGGGTCATGTTAGGCTGGTCGCCAACGAGCAGCATCTGTCGACCATAAAACGAGCCAATCAGAGGTGGAATATTCCAAACCTGAACAGCAGAAGCAAAAAATAAAATTCAGTTCATCACAGCAGCGTGGAAAATCACGGTAACACGTGGGAAACACGGACAAACTGCATCAACAGAGCAGCAGTCATTATCCATCCATTTTCTACCGCTTATCCCCACATAGGGTCGTGAGGGGCTGGAGCCTATCCCAGCTGTCTTAGGGTGAAAGGCAGGGTACACCCTGGACAAGTCTCCAGTTCATCACAGGACACATAGAGACAGACAACCACTTACACTCACATTCACACCTACAGACAATTTAAATCAGAGTCAAACCTTGATATACATGTTCATTTTGGTGGGAAAAGGCTCCTACATTTCAATGTATAGAAAGTCACCTTCACTCACTTTACAATGAAGTGATTATTAATGAAAGGTTGAACGTCAGGCTAAGGTCATGTATGTCACATACAAAGAACGGAGCACCTTAAATGACCTTGTGTTGATCAGTGAACCAGCGGTACAGGATTCCTCACTGATCCCTATATTGTCTCTGTAGGATTTCTAGCAGCAGAGGAAACTCCCTGCAGTTTTTTTTTGTTTTTTTTTGTCCTCTTGTGGATGCCGGTGTTATTCCATTAGGGTGCTGGTGAAGAAAAAGCTGTGTGTCGGCTCTGTGATGCTGCAGGGTGATTGGTTACGCTGCTCTGAGATGCTGATACTAGTGGTTTGTTTGGGGGGCTGCAGCAAAGAAGCAGTTTAAGTTTGCATTATGGAAAAAGCAGATTTGGTGGAAAAAAAAACTTGTTTGAGTTTAGGAAAAGATGGTGGTTTGGCTTAAAATAACTGCAGATGGGTGTGCATAATTTCATTGCAGATGTCTCCAAAGTGAAAGTGTTTTTGACCTCCTCCCAACTGTTTGACACTATATATGCATCCTGGTTTATAATTACATGGATTAAATATGCATTGATTTTGTGGTATGTAAACAATTAGAGAATATTACTTAGCTATGAACGGAATATGAAAACGTAGGATTCAGGCACATTTTTGTAAAAAGTATTTTTCAAGCACCCAAAACAAACGGTAATCAGGAAAGTGCTTAAAAAAATTAATTCAAGGTGATACAAAAGAATACATACACTTTTTTTTCTATCTATCTGAAGTTTAATCAGACTAAACTTCTCCTGTTTTAAGTCAGTTGAGATGTCCAAAATTATTTCTGTTTACTAAATGCCACGATAATGAGAGACATATTACTTTCTTTGAAGTCAGGAGTTCACATACACAAAGATTACTGTCTTGAAACAATGTGGGGAAGCCCAGATGGTGATATCATGGCTTTGGAGGCCTCTGATAGGTTAACTGACAATATCTGAGTTAATTGGAGGCACACCTGTGGATGGATTTTAAAGTCACACCCCAAACACACAGTTTCCTCATTTTACATCATGGGAAAATCAAAAGAAACGAGTCGTGAAATCAGGAAAAGAATTGTTGAGTCTGGTTCATCTTTGGGTACAATTTCCAGACGCATGAAAGTGCTAAATTCATCTGTTCGAACAATTATAGGCACCATGGGAATGTCCAGCCATCATACCACTCAGGAAGGAGACGGGTGGTGCGTCCCAGAGAACAAAAGTTAAAGACCTTGTGAAGACTTGGGCTACGTTTATACGATGATGGTCTGAACAGAAGATGCAAAAGTGGCGTCTTCACTTTTTATTCCGTGTTTAGATGAGCATTTTCGGGAGGAAATGTGCATACAGTGACGCAAAAGTGTGTGGAATTTAATTGGGTATGCATGCCAGGCGGCTACTCGGTGCTGTGATTTACTGTCAAACAACACCGTCATGTCCTCATTTAATTATAGATCCTTCTCTGTTCAGTAATACCATCTGTGCAGATTCTGTACATTTGATAGAAAGACTCCTGTATGTTTATTAGAGCTGCCAGAGCAGCTTGAAGGGCCGATGCATGGAAATAATCCAACATGTATTTCCCTGTACGGGCACATGTATGTGACGTATGTGATGTAAACACATACGCACCGTGAGCAGATCTGAGCAGAGTTTTGCATCTTGGGCAGTGTAGACCGAAACGCTATGGTGGAGCGTATTCAAGTTTTCCACTCTGGAGAGTGGCTTCATTTTTTTGCGTTTTCAAGCCCCAACAATGCCGTCACCGTCTAAATGAAAGGCACTTCCGATAAAGTATTTTGTCGTTTTTACCCTCAAGCGTTCTCGTGTAAACAGGGCCTTGAATTTTTGGAGACATGTCCTGTGGTCTGATGAAACTGATTGGAACTGTTTGTCCACGAAGAACTTTTCCATTTGGAGGAAAAAGGGGAAAAATTGTAAGCCTGAGAACACCATCCCAACTGTAAAATATGGGGGGTGGCAGCAGAGAAATGTATGTAAACTTCTGACTCCAAGGAAAGTAATAAATTATTTTGGTCATCTCAACTGTGTCACTACTACGACTTTTTTCATCTGACTTTTTTCATGCAAGACAGACAATACTGTGCAACATCAGTGACCTTTGACCCTGTGATCATTGACTCGTCAGCCATCAGCTGTTGTTTTGCACTTCTTTGTACTTCGATCTAACTCTGAGGTTGGATAAGGCAAGTGTTTGGTTATGAGGGAACTGTCATTATTTTGTTCTTTAGGAGGATCAGAATGTATATATGTAGGCCAGGGCTATTCAGAGATCAGAACAAAGTTCATCCTCCAGAAGTCATTCCTGTTAAGGTAAACGAAGACAAGACAAACACACAGGCTGCTGTGTCAGAGCTGCAGGAAAACGCTGAGTCAAAGGGAGAGCGGTTTTTACATGAGGGGTGATCAGGTGAGCTCAGTCAGGTTAATGAAGGCGGGAAAGAATCAGCCAATCAATGACAAGGAGAAGAGGTGTGGCAGGTGTATGCTATTATCTTTCAATTCAAATGTCAAAACTTTTATCGTGTTTTTTTCCTTCCAAAGATACAGTATATGGTGATGTCAGATGGGATCTCATATTGTACATTGAAAGTTTGCTGTTGTGCTTGAGTGCCAGCCGTTTTATAAAACAGAAAGTGCCTTGTGCCAGTGTTTTTGCCCATTTCGAGTAATTTTTTAAGACCCACAGAATATTTTGTATGATGATTCTGAAAACACTGAATAGCTCAAATGAAAGAAGAGACTCTATTTCATCATGAAAAAACTGTTTGTTCCATTCTTGTTTTGTCAGAGATAGAGGCCATTTTCACCAAAATCACCACTAGAATCCGTCCATTTTGCTCTCTAAGCACGATTGCCTCCACTTCCTGCTTTGATTTCTGTGGTGTATACCATCTCTTTATGCTCTGACTACATCTCCCAGAAACCCCAACATTACTCACAGGCTGCGGGAGACTGCGATCGGTGACCTGCTGCTGAAAAAAACACTTTGACTTATATATTTGTCTGTGGCACTCAAGCATCGGATTTTAAATGACGTATAGATAGGTCAGTGGCACTCCGTGTGTTAAATACCTGATTGCACATAAGGTGATCCACAGATCTGCCTTTAAAGCTGTCTTGCAAATACTGGTTTGCAGAGGGTTGGTTGGTTGGTTACAGTGCAGGTAACGTGTCTGTTATTCAAAGTAGAGATTCTGAGCTCGCTGCAATTAAAAAGTCTTACTCAGATCAGTTTTAAGTTAGACCACTTCTGACCAACCCTGAAAATTTGAATTATTTTGCAAACAAACAAACCCCGGTGAAAACATAACGTCCTTGGCGGAGGTAATAACATAATAATGTCAGATTCCTTTGCTGAAAGTGGCAATCCTAAAGATTTTGAGTCATCCCATTGCTAAAAAAAAAAAGAAAAAAATGAGCTTTAATGATTGTATTTTTATCAGAAATGTGTGCACAGCTCCATCGCTGTATGTAAACAGCAGGTAAAGCTGCAGCTTACCGTAGACGCCCAAAAATAGAAGTGCAGCTGACCCTCGGTGGACTCCAGGCTCTGGTCCCTTTAAGAGGCAGTGGTCAGCATGTGATGACGTAACATCACAGCTTCAGATATTTATTGTTTTTCTGGATGTGATTATCATGTCGTGGTGACAAACTGAGAGGACAGTGAGGGAGCTAAAGGAGACAGATGTTTGTAAGGTCACAGCTGTGTGAGGAAAGTTTTCCTCCTCTTCCCTCTTGGTTGTGTTTTTCATTTTGACTTTGCTTTTTAGTTTTTCTCCTCGTCCCACCCTTCTTTCATCTATTTCTGTTTTCTTTATCCCTCCCCTCCCCTCAGTGGCATCTGGTTCGTCCTCCTGTCCTCTGTCAGTTTCCTCACAGCTTTGCAGGACATTATAGAGATGACACAGCAAGCCTCAGGCCTCAACGACACGGCGGCCGGCTGCATGCAACATTGCAACATACACGTCTGTCGAGCAGCAACTGCTGCAAATGCAGCCTCTGTTGTTTTCCAACATTTTCATGAAATTTCGTTGAAGCACATTCGTGTTACCCCTCAGGATGAATTGTAATAACTTTGATTATTTAAGAAAATAGCAGCCTAATTTTCTCAGCGGTACCCAACAGGACGGCAGGCCTCTGGGCACAGACATGCAAAAACCTCCTCCATCCTTCCAACATCAGAGCCAGACTCAGACTTTATAGTCTGTCAGCGTCTTTTTGTTGTTGTTATTTTGTCTCTCTTTGCACTGGTTTTGTGTCTCTTTGTGGTCATTTTGAGTCTCTTCCTAATTGGTACGTGTCTCTTTGCAGCCTGCTAGCACCACAGGATGTGTGAAAGCCATGATATGTATTTTTTTTTTATTTCTGCATGTCTGTATTTATTATATTCCTTCCTGTGAGACCAGGTTGGAGTGTGATTTTGTAGGTGAAGAATGCCCCCAGAACTCATCCAGCAATCTGTCGGTGGCCTATTTGCGATGTTTTTGGCCCGACTAAACTTGCTTGTTGTTTTCCGTCTCAAGTGATAACAAACTGTGAAGACAGCCAGCGCAGGAAGTCCTGTTACATAGCAGTTTTTTTGGTGGCATGTTTCATCTCTGAGACTTATTAACCAAACCCCACCCTTCCACACATGCACACACACACACACACACACACACACACACAGCAGCAGAAAGTAAGGGAGGTCAAAAAGAGTGTGTGTGTGTGTGTGCGTGTGTGTATTCGTGCATATGAGAATTTGTCTAAATAAAGGAAGTGCAGGCTGAAAGCTCGTGACCCTGATCGCTCACACGACACATGAACGACTGACTTTTCCTTCATTTCGCTTCCAAGTCTCCTTCCTTAAGACGGGGTCCTCTCGCTTCTCAGGGCCGAGGCTTTAAGGGGAGGTGGTGTGTGTGTGTGTGTGTGTGTGCGTGCGTGCGTGTGTGTGTGGGACTCCAGTTACAAGAGTTGTGCAATGTCTGGACCCTCAACTGGAAACCAATGGGAACTGACCTCACTGCCCTCTCCCAACTCCTCCTCCTCCTCCTCTCCTCTCTTCTCCTCTCCTCCTTCTCTTCTCTTCTTCTCCTGTTTTTCAGTTTAAGGTAAAACTACCAGGAAGAGAGTACAGATACTGACACTAATAAAATGTCATTGGTCAGTCATCATATCATGAACAGGAACGTGCTGCATAATGTTGCAGTGCCGTTATTTGGATAAACTTATCAAATGTTGAAAATGTTATCTTTCTTGCATTGAAAACATTAAAAAAGTGACAGGGGGGCAGTTGAGTCACTCTTGCTCAGAGATTCTTGGGTATTTCTCATGTACACAAAGTACACTACATACTCAATTTCGACTTTATCCTAAGTGTGAATATTATGTTATTATGCAGGTTTGAGCACATCAACAATCTCACAATCTAATTTCACGTTTTTCTCTGTCGTTATTTAACAATGTGATGTCTTTTGTGAATAATTCTGGCAGCTTTAGCTGAGTTTGTTGGCAAGAAATGTGTGATGGAAACACAGTGACAGCTGATGGTGGAAAATGTCCTCAAAGAGACACTCTGGAAAGCAAAAAGAGCCATATCAGTGTTTTATTTTTGTGCTTTTCATGTGTCATTACATCACCACCAGGGCGTCCTCTGATAAAACACTTTAAAGCTATGGCTGGTCAATCTGTAACCAACCTGGGACTCCTGCTGCACCGCGTCTTTCTCCCTTTTATTACTGAAAGTGTCCAAATAATCTGAAAGACGCCATAAAATCTATAAAGATGCATAACCACCCACTATGTCTGAACCTGAGCCTGGTCTGCTTTGGCCTTCACGGTGCTGACAAATTGCTGTTTTATATCTCAATGCTATCGACAGCGTGTCGGGAGGATTTTAGACGCCGCTGTGAACTGAGATTGAACCCACGATGCTCCGATCAGACCAGTATTCTGGTGAATTCTCTTCCTTTTCTCATGCTGATTGCACGCTCATAAGTTACATCAAATAACAGTGAACGCCAGGCTGAAGCTGCTGTTGCATAATTAAATAACAATACTACTAAAGGAACGTCTAAATGTGTGTTCATTCTGTAGGTTTCTTTGGAGCTGCTTTGGGAAATGGCTGTGTGTTCGTTCATGGGTGTGGGCACAACCAGACGTGAACCGTGTACATGCTGTGTGTGTGTTTGTGAGTGTGTGTGTGTGGATCCTGTGATGGCATGAACAGAGTGTGGCTGACTGGGGCAATCCACCCTCCCCCCCACACCCAAAACGCACACACAGGGCCGGGGGTGTTGGAGAGAGGCAGCATTGACCCAGATAGTGTCTCCGTCCCACCCTCTCTCTCACGAGCGCTGTGAAGAATAAGCTCAGCACCAGTTTTTATTTCCCAGTGAGTCCTCGTGTGGGAAATGTTTAGAAACATCTGTCAGAGAATGGTAGGAGAAAATAGAATCTAATGCACCTATAAACCTGTGCAGTATATGGATTACACCATATCAGTGGCCCCCAAAATAATTTAGTGAATTTTATTTCCTTTGTTTTTTACAAAGAAAAATTTGATCGTCACATTCTGTGTGAAAGCATTCATGACAAAAACAACAATATATTGATGTGCGAAATTAATTACACCCAAAAGAATGTTCTTTGGTTTACATCAATGTTCTTAAGGCCCCTTCAATAATTTGGTGTTGTTTTATTTCCTTTTTTATTTTATTGTAGTTTTTTTTTTCAAAAAAGTGCAAAAAAAATTCAATATAACATGGCCAGAATATGATTTTAAATAAAGAATTGTATAACTTTGCATTATTCATGAATCACATAAACACGGTCTCTCCCCACGTGGCCAATCATTGAAAAATGTGCTAAAATGCCCCTTTTTGCTAGGCAAAAACACACTAAGTGCTCCTGTTTGGCAAAACACACTTAACTGCACTCCTGGCTTGTTAACATCAGAAACCTCACCGTAACCCCCTCACCTGGGGGCTAATCCCCCCTAGTCCTTAAAATCGAGTGACGCCCCTGCACCATATATTTTGTTTCTGTCAGACCAGGTGATTTAAATGCAGCCTACAAACATGCACATTGTTTTATATGAGGCAGCGACAGTGAAACCCGACAAGACGTCCATGACTCCTGTGCTCGGCAGTAACAGACTGGTTGTTCTGGGCGGGTGTGAATGTGTGGGACCGTATGAGGACGAAGCAGAGCCTTCAGTTCACACTCAGTCAGCCCTCAGCGGTTAAAAATAGATTTTAAAAAATCTTGAGATTTGGCCTGTTTGAAGCCTGGAGAACAACTCCACAACAGATCCAGTCCTCATTCGCTGGTGTTACCTTATGGTGATTTTTAGGTGTGCAGCTGATTATTATCACACTGACGTTTTGTTTTTCGATTGTTAAATGTTAAACATGTCTGTTCAAACCTCCTCTAGCGTTTTTCCCATTTTGAGTCATATTTCAAGACCCACAGAATATTCTGTACTATGACTATTTCATCATGAAAAAAGGGTTTTACCTTGTTTCATTCTTGTTTTATCAGAGGTAGAGGCCAGCTTCACTAAAAACAGCACTTTTTGTCCAGAATCCGTCAGTTTTGCTCTCCAAACACTATCGTCACCACTTCCTGCTTTGATCTCTGTGGTGTATACTGTCTCTTTATGTCCAGACTACATCTCCCAGAAGCCCTAAAATTTCTCACAGGCTGCAGGAGACTGTGATTGCCGAAAAAACACTTTAACGAATTAATTTATTAATGGCGTCAATGGCACTCAAAGAGTTAAAAATGTTATGAAAGGGTGAAAGGCTACAACACTTGACAGAGTGTTTGTCATATTGGTCAATAGATGGTGTTTTAGTGCGTTATCTGTTGTTAAGTCATTCTGCAGATGAGCAACTAAAATCAACTCTATATCCGCCGCTCTGGCTGCAGATTTCAGTCTCAAGTCTTCTTCAATACAGCATGATGTTCATTTAGTAAATTATGGTCTCATTTAGAGTCATAAAGCAGAGGATGATTGCGGGCATGCTACCTGCTGACTGACAGGTCTTAGGTGTTTCTTTCATTGTGATTTCAGTTCATGAAAGTTGTAAATATTTTGGTCACCTCAAAATGTCTTACGATGCGTTCCATTTGTACTCAGAAGTTGGAATTTCTGAGTTCTGAGTCGGAAGTTTCAACCGGAACACCCCCTGAAGTCTGATTTCTGACTCGGAAAGTCTGGCGACGTCATTATCCAAGATGGCAGCGCCATCGCCGTCGTGTTGTGATATACGTTACAGCCTACAGTAGAGTCAAATGTTTTTCCCCACACATAATTTCGCAAGAGAACAAACACGACTATTAATTGTGTTCGAGGCGGACCTCATATTGCTGCGTTAGCTTTTTGTATTCCGACAGAGCAAACACAACAAACTTTTCAATGGAGGCGTCCATCTTGGTTTTCTGACCTCCGACTTCTTGATGTAAATGGAACACAGCATTATTATGCTTAGCTTCAGTGTCTTCTCAGAAACAAGATGAATTGAATCCACTTATATTCAGTCTATGTTGTGATAGATTTGTCACACCTTCCAGGATGGGTTAAACGCAGAAGTCACGTATGTACTTGTAAATAAAGGCTGTTCAGTATTTATAACACCACACTAACGTTGGGTCTTAGGCGGTCATCGTCCAGCGTTCACTCTCTATTGAAACATGTCAGCAAAGAAAGTTGTTGTTGTGTTTGTCTCTGTGTGTTCGTCCGTCTTTCAGTCCTCATCGTCCCCTTTACCCCCACCCTGACTTCCTGTGGTGGAATCAGAGGCTGACACGGTCACACCCACCCCACCCTTTTTATTCCTGGAACTCCAGAGTGGGACCCCCACCTCCAGAAAATATTCTTGTCACTCCTCATTTACACACAAATAACATGCACACTCAGTCAGGCTCTCACTATCACTGCTCATTAGTGCTGCTTCTTTCTCCACACACACACACACACACACACACTCCTTCCCCCTGACTGCCTTGTCGGCTAGCAGATGTGGATCAAGTTGGATTTGCCACAGATTCTCGCTGTTTGCTTCGTTCTCTTCGGGTGTGGTTTAGCTACATAAAGTTCAGACGACTTAAAATTTAGTGTGTGATTACGTGGCTCTGTCTGAACTCCACCTAGCTGGAGCTCCACTTTAAACAAACACTAAGGAATTATTCGTATTCGATCTGACAGCACTCCAAAACCTTCGAGGAAATTTATTCTGGACTCGCAAAACAATATCCACGAGCCGCAAAAATATCAGATAGTGCACATGAAAACTAAGACATGATCATTTGTATGTGATGATGAGAAATGTTTCCTCAAAGCCGCTGCTGGAGTTTTGCCCTTCAGCTGTGCCGTCCTTCAGCTCCAACAGACAAAAACAAGTCCTCCCTCCTCTAGACTGGCTGACACTCACCTAAAAATGTCAACAATGATGCCCTCACAGCGACACAAGGTGCTCAGTGTTATGTCTTATTATTAACATACAAAACTGCCTCAAAAGCTTGGCAATGAGAAAACCCGGAGGAATGTGATTTGACCTGGTGAACAGAGGTAAAATTTTCGTCCTGTGACCAACAACAGCCAAGAGTTGTTTGCATTTTCTCTGTTGGGTAAATTTACAACTTGAAGAGGACGTTGGCGTTTAGGGAGAACCGTTTTTATTCACGATCCATGTCTGCAGAAGTGAATGGGAGGCTGGACGTGAAAGGCAGAGAAAGAAGAGGCCATTAACAGATGATAACGAGGGAACAGGGAACAAACCTGAACTGAAAAGGAACTAAAAAAAGATGTAAATTCACTTGAACGTTATGTCCTATTGCTTATTTGTATTTAGAACATTTACATGTGTCTTCCCTCCCACATCATATCATCTTCTTGACTAAACTACACAGGAAGTTTTCTTTATTTTCTATCAACAAGTTCCACCTGTAACCTGTAGTTTAGCTGCAGTGACAGACAGGTTTCTGCCTGCGTGAATGTCAGTGCAACGTGGCAGATCTGCAAAACCTGACGTTACCAGCCGTGCAAAAGATTCTTAAAAACTCTTAAACTCATTTTCTGTAAAGAGACGTAGAAAGTAAAGACGCTGGTTTGTTGTGATTGATGCATGCGGGGGGGGAAGGTGAGGCGTTTACCTTTGTTTAGAGACACAGAGGGGGCTCTGTCCGTCACAATGGGACTCAGAGACCAGTGTGTCCTCTGTGTGTGTGTGTGCGTGTGTGTGTGGGTGGGGGTGCGTGCAGCCACACCCGCACTGATTGGCTGAGGCCACACCTCGCTGTGGAATCCACTGGAGCCAGGTCACATGTCGGCCTGCCACAGTCTGCCTTTAGTCCCAGGCTGAACCAAACAGTGTAAACTGAGATATGGATTAAACTCACGTTAGTATCACTGTAAGAAAGTCCAGCGACTCTCACACTTTTGAAGGATTTTCTGGATTTGACCTTTATCAGTACTGGATTCGGGATAAAGATAGAAAGAAAGAAAACCAGCTGTGTTTGCAACAAACCTTAAGCAAGTCCAGTTGACTTTTTTTTTTTTTTTTTTTTGCTCCTTTTGGTTCACCTCGACCTGGATGACTGCTATACAGCTGTGTGCAAATGTTTATTCCTGATTGAAGTATTGAAGCATAGAGTAGGCCTACAGTAAGTATTTACTCTGGTACTGAGTACTTTAAGTTACACTTAACATGTGTGCTATTTTTCTGGACTTTTATTTTGATAGTTCTGCTATTTGCTTTAGTGTCACTAAATTAAGGAGCTAACATCCTATGGAGGCTTGACTTTACTGCACATAGCGCTACATTTCCCATGGGTTGTTAAGACAGGAAGTCTTGAACGGTTTTGTGTATCTGAGCATCAGTCGCACTGTGAGAAAGAAGTCATTTCACCATCACTTCCTGTCTGAAGCTCGCGCTGGATGACGCCATTAAATACAGCCGGTGTGAACAGCATCATATGGAGTCAGATTTCTTTTTCCAACTCTAAGAAACACAAACTGTAACATCATTAGCATCAGCAACAGCTGAGCTTAAAGAATAAGAGAAATGGAAGGGAAGTCTGTTTTTTTTTTTTTTTTATTTACATCTTCCACCAGAGTCGATCAGACTGTGGGTCACGACCCAGCTGGTCTGAAAACTAGATT
Source organism: Synanceia verrucosa (assembly GCA_029721515.1). Taxonomy (NCBI): domain Eukaryota; kingdom Metazoa; phylum Chordata; class Actinopteri; order Perciformes; family Synanceiidae; genus Synanceia; species Synanceia verrucosa. Next base: position 18,392,698 of record CM056565.1, on the reverse strand, counting down.
TCATACTGCACAGTTTAAGCAAACTGATGTAGACTGAACATGATGAAACCATGATTGAATAATCGTGTACTTAATGTCACCAATTACAATTATTTCCCTGGAATGAAAGTATTGTTATGGTGTTGGCACAGAAACACGCTGCTATTCAGTGGAGAAGCTAAGATTTTTTTAATGCTTTTCTCTTTCTGGTAAACACCAGATTTTAAGTTTTACAGATTAGTCAAAAAAAAGTCACCTGCTTATTAGTCGACTAAGGATTTCTTTGGTCGGCGTGGTAACAGTATTCAGTATACGCTCTCACAGAGTTGCGGTAGTACTTCTAGTGATACTCTGGTGGAGTTGCTGTACATTTAGATGTCAGAGAGAGGAAGAGGCCATGGAGAGAAAATGGAGAGAGAAGGGGTGTGTGCGTCGCTAGAAGTGTGTGTGTGTGTGTGTTGAGTCCTTCTGCCTCAGCACTCCCCACACCTCTCTCTCTCTCTCTGTCTCTCTCTCTCTCTCTCTCTCTGTCTCTCTCTCTCTCTCTCTATGTCTCTCGCCCGCTCGGCTTCCAGAAAAGGGTGTGTCCGCCTGCCTGCTCTGAAAGGGAGGGAGGGGTCAGTTCACGGCTACTCCTCCCTACTCTCTCTGTTATTCGTCTTTCGCTCTCATTCCCTCACTGGCAGCCTCAGGATCAGGCCTTTTGTCTCTCTGTCCCTTTCTTTGCCTTTATTTCTCTTTATTTCTCTTTTTAAAAAACAGGATGTGTGTGTTGTTACCCCCCTCTCCTGGCAGGATTTTTTAGAAGTGTTTTTTTTTCTCTAGCCAGCTTTTAGAGCAGAGGTAACTCTTGTAGTTGTAACCCCCCTCTCTAAACTCTAACATGCCATTTCCTGTCTTACTTCCTCTCCTACCTGTCTTCCTCCTTCCTATCTGTCCTCATTCCTTCTCTCTGTCCTCTGCCCACTTTACTCCTCATTCCTTCCTCAAATCCCTCCTCAGATCCCCTCCTTCCTCTCTCTCCCTGGCCTGGAAGTTTTGGCTTTTTTTTTTTTAAACATTGTTCTCACCCTTCCCTCCCCTCGTTTTCTCTGCCTTTCCAACCCATCCCCCCTTTTTCCCCCTCAACTATCACCTCCTCTCCCTAACCCCCTTTCCCTTTGCCTACCTTCTTCCCTACCTCCATGTCACAGCTCCTTCTCACCTTCTCTTTTCTCCTCCTCAGTGCCAGTCCACTCCTAAGCAGAAGAAGAGTGCCGTCGGCGCCCAGAAGAAGCAGAGGAGCCCGGCCAAGCAGAGCACCCTGACCCAAGAGCAGCGACCGCCTTCAACGCCGCCGCCGCCGCCGGCACAGACAGAGGAGGACGAGCTCGCAACCAGACCTCGGCCGCCACAGGAGGAAGAGGAGGAGGAAGCAGGCGAGGAAGAGCGAAAGGAAGTGGTGACACAATCCGTGAAGAAGAAGGGGGAGGAAGAGGAGGAGACAGCCATGCCGTCTGTACAGATCAAACCAGAGCCAGAGGAGATGGAGTGCACGGTGAGGAGGGGGGTGGAGGTGATTGGTTGATCGATTAGAGGGTGAACACGTGAGCTGGATGAGCGTCAGGTGTGTGTGGAGGAGGATGTTTTCTCATTGTTTTGGTATCAATGACGTTTCCAAATGAGTCATCGATTAACGGAATATGAATTCATTTCTCTTCTATTAGTGTCCCAATTAATTGGCATCGTATCAGCCACCATTTCACACCAACATCCTGACCTGACAGTTATAATGAAAGGGAGTTCTGGTTCTTATTATCATGATGTTGTCCATCATTCCTTCTTGTGTTAATGACATTGTACTCACCAACTTAATTGCTAAGACTTTGTAACCTGTTTGACAGGAGGCCAAACGCAAGGAACTGATCAGGCCCGTGCATCTGCACGTTTCTGCATCACATCATTCAAAAATGAAAAAAAAAAACACACTGAAGTTGTGATAAAACTGGATTTCTTGATCTTTTAGTTGCCCTGAGATGGATAAACCCATTTAGCATTTAGTAGGTGTGAATGGATCTGGATGCTTACCAGGTCAGACCAGAGACGACTCGGTGTTGAAACATATCCAAGGAGCTGTCCCTGTGGCCTTGTGTTGTTTCAGGTAGTACAGGACAGGAAGTCCAGTAACAGATGGATGTGTTTGAAGTGTTAGCAGATGCCTGAACTCTGCACAGCAGCGTGTGATACCAGGACGGAAAGTTGGCACTGCAGCACGACCAGCAGCAGTAGACTGACCGGTGCTTTGCATTGTGGCATCAGGTTCATGTTTTCTGTCAGATGAGACTTAACTAAGGGTGGATAGTGGCAAGCACTTCACGATACGATACTTATCGCGGTACTTGAGTCACAATACAATATATTATTGCAATATTGCAATATATTGTGATATTCAAAATTTAAAATGCAGCTTGTACATATGCATACATGTAGATATTTCTATATATTTATATGTACAGTACATATACTTATGTGTGTATAAGTATATACACACACACACACACACATATATATATATATATATGTATATATATATATATATATATATATATATATATATATATATATATATTAGGGCTGTCAAAGTTACCACGTTAACATGGATTTTTTTTTTTTAATTTTTATTTCAACATGCAGAGGCTGCTCTGGATTAATAATTGCCCCCAAAAACTACTTTTTGTGAAAAAAAAAAAAATCAATATCAAAAAATTAAAAATCTATGTTATATCAGAAGAAAAAGTGTTGTGATGTATTGCCATATTGGTATATTTTCCCACTGTGTTTGAACCTCTCAGATGAATGATGTGCAGGGACTAAAGTCTACTAAAGTCTTGGCTCCGTTTGGCTTCTTGGATGCTCGAAGGTCGTCGATTGTAGACTGACAGCGTGCAGGAATTCAGTGTTTCTGTCACTGTTGGGCTTTTTGAATTCACACTGCAGATTTCTGCTCTTTATCGTAGGATTACTCTCTGATTGTGGCATTAGCTAGACAAATCCTATAGATTTATAGCTTCTCACCTTCAGTAGTGTCACGCCTGCTGTTTTTGAGATAAGGAAATGTTTGTATAAGGTCTGGTGCAGTTGTGTGTTTTCGTAGCAATGTAGGAAGCTGCTGCGCTACTGAACGCTGACATGACGCCTCTCGCTGTCATCTGGTGATATTGAACCCTATACGAGTGACATCACCTCTAAACTATTCCTTTAACTGTTCTCCTTGTGTTGTGTTGTTTATGCCCTCAAAGCTGCGACCACATATTCCAAACAAACCAGAATCATAAAATTTATGATGTCAGTTATTTTTCTCGGCATTTGCATGATCTATACAGTAAAATAATCAGCTAAAGCTTTGTTAGTGTTTCCAAGAGCACTGATGTCATGTCAGGAAGGCGCAGGTTACCCCGACAGACAGGAAACGACTGATGGATGGATGAAAAGACTCGTTACGAACAGACGCATAATTGCTCTCAGTGTTTTGACATTTGCTGTTTTGCTTTTCAAGCAGCAAAGTTGACCTTTAGTTTGTTTTAACGCAGAGTGATTTTCAGGGAGCGCACAACAAGCTCAGAGAAACAAGCAGTCAAGGGGTCAGAGGTCACGGCAACGCTCTGACAAGAGACAAGATCCTGTGTGCATCATTTTGAGCAGAGGAGAGAAACTCCTGCTAAGGTTCCTCTGCATGCTGCCACCTTAACGCCCCAGTGGTTTTATTTAGTTTTACACCAAACTGTATCTCAGTATTTGAGCAAATGAACATCTGAAGAGAAAATAACTCCAGGTTATTAAGCCTTCACTGCTCCTTAAATGTATCGCCCTTCATGCCAGTTAAAGGGATATTCCACCCCTATGTGAAATTTAGTCATTCCTCACAGTCCTAAGTAGAGCTGTGCGATATTACGATATATATATATATATATCGTTGTGCGGTATAAATATTTCTATTGTACGATATCAGCCTCTGTTGTTTCTATTGTAATTTAACATGTAGCTACTTAGTTAGCTCTGTTGCTACACTTACTTTAACATTACTGCGGTTGCTCTCTTATGACCTGCTCATGTTTGGAGCTCACAGCGTCCCTCAAATTCCCAGTTGTCTTTTAATACGTTATAATACATTTAATTGGCACGCTGGTCCACAGTGACGAACAAAGAGTGCACTTTGCCGCAGAAATCCATATTTTCAGAGTTGGCTGCATGTACTTGTTCATTTGGGTTTGACCTGACGTTCTTTGTGGTAATTATGGGAGTTTCCACTCCTTTTGTCATGCCTTTTTATCCATTGTCTGCATTTTAATTGTGGCTTATACTTTTGGAAATTATCTATCATTATGTGCGAAAATTATTTAAAAGGCTGCATTATGTTTGTTAAACTATACTTATTGATACATGGTTACCTGGTTGCTAGTTTTCATCGTAATTATTGTGATGATTATTGGTGGCCCAACTTTCTGAATGCTGATTAAATATAATCTCAACTAATTAAAACTTATGGAGCATTTGCCATAGCATGTCTGTTTTCTAGCATCAGTGTTAAGTTGCTAAGTTGGTCCATGCACTCTGGTATAATGCCAGTGAGACAGACGAGCGTATAGCATGAAGGGCGTGAGCAGTAATGATAAGGTGAGCTGTTCAGAGTTACAGGCACGCTAGCGTTAACCTAACATACTGAAGAAGGAGGGAAGGGTGTTGTCATCTGGATGGGTGGAGGATGGGCGAGGTATGAAGACAGGAAGCTGTAGGAAGTGTTAAAAAAAAAAAGCAGGGAAACGAGGAGGACGTGGCAAGAGGTGGAGTAAAGGTGGAGGGTGTGTTGCTTTCAATGTTTTTTTTAATATCTGTCATAATTTTTCCAGTTGGCTCTGCAGCAAAAGGCTGCTGCTATCTGTTAGAGTTGGTTTTTATTGTTTTAAAACACACAGTAGATAATTTCTTCATCTGCTCCATGTTGACGAAGAGTGTAAATGTGACATTATTCAAAAGGGCTTTTAGAATTTTTTTTATTTTAAACAGTATCTTTTATTTGTGTATCTACATTACAAGTACTAGTCTAGTGTCTGCTCCATCGATTCATCAGCTGGGTCTATGTTTTGGGTATTTTCATCCACCTGAGCTGTACATGCTGCATATTTCCTTCCTTCACCTCCTTCACCTCCTGGGGCAGCAGAGAATCTAATCCTCATAAATCCTGAGGGCCTTTCTGGATTAAAAGTTCAGAGTAGTTTGATTCCACGCACACTTTTATAGTTTCACTTCCTGAAAGCTGAAATAATACTGAGATTTATTCAGAGGGTTTAGATCAGTTATGTCCTCAGTCAGAACTAACACAAAGATGGGCTCACTGTCACTTTTAATTGGACCCATAATCCTCAAAATCCCCCAATTCCAGACTCAGATATGTCTTTGTCATGCAGTGAGAGAATGTGGGTTTGACTCTGGGGGGTAAAGTCACATGCAGCTGTTTCCAGTGGTGGTTGTTTGTCTTCATTTCAGTTAAAAGTGGGTTTAAGATTGGGTTTAGGCTTTGGTTACGGTCGAGGTTATAGGATGTAGAGCTTTCTGTGTCACATTTGTAGTAGCTGAGAAATTTAATTTTTATGTTTTAACTTAAAGTAGTCAATCTCATTTTTATAACACCTCAAATGTTCTGAGAATCAAATTTTACGTAATCATTTCAGAGAATATTCAAGTTTTTTCTCTTAAATTAACTCACAAATTTACCAATTCAACAAAGAATATTATTGCAAAGTTCCAACTTAACTCAAAAAGTTAACACTCATTTTTCCTGTGTCTGTTTCTTTCAAGTGCAAGTCTTTGAAAGTTAGAAAAGAAAATGTTCTCCGATTCATCAATTGTTAGAATATTTACGCTCTGAAATACTGAACTGTTCTGAGTATACTTTTAGTTCATGTCAGTTCATGCTAATCTAAGCAGAGCGTGAGTTTTGGAAGATTCAGTATCAATTATTGATAATAGAAGAAGTGATGTGCAGAAAATGTGACATTATGGTGAAGCGCCGGGTGTGAAGGAGGTGGTGGATGCGACCTACATTTCAACCCCAAACACCTGCTGATTGAAAATAAACTCCTGATTGGCTGATTTGTGAAACCATTTTATGAAAAAGTAGAATGGTGTCAGAGTGTCCTCCTGAGGCTGTGAGGGGCTGTGGAGGTGGGGGAGGGGTCTGCTGTGTTGTGTTGTGGCATGGTGTGGTTTGGGTTAGTGACGGGTGGGGGCTGGGTGGAGCACTATTGCGTAAGGCATCATTAAGCAGAGTGTGTGTGTGCGTGTTGACCACACTTCTGTGCTGCCTCGAACAGAGGGGAGTTTCCTGTCCACAGATAAAGTCTCCAGGAAGTAGGTCCTCCTGGTATTCGCTCCACTGGGAGCCGGCAAGCACTTAAACGCCTCGCATCCGACTTAATGCTTCCTCCGTTGTGTTAACTCAGATTCAGTATGATCACTTTTATTCTGGTTTGTTCATATCCTAAAGGAAATGTGTAAAACAAACGTGTGCTGGTTCAGCTGCTAACAGAGTCTCATCGCTCAGTTTCTGTCAGGCCTACCTGATTATATTCATTATTGATTACTCTGCCTTCTGTTTTCTCAAAGCTGTTTACTGATTACATTGCACAAAAAGGAATCCACAGTTTTTTTTTCTGGTTTTCAGTCAGATTCTGGTCGCCATTTTGTTTTTTTTTTGCAGCCACAGGTGATACGAGAGGGTGGAGCTAAGCAAAGCCAAACATAGAATATGATTAACGTAAAACACACAGGTGGTAGTGACCTGCCAATCAGCAGGTAGTCTGTAGTCTGATGCTGTAGAATAGAATCATTTTTTTATTCATCCCCATTGGGGGAAATCCACCTGCCCCAGCAGCATAAACAAGTTATAATAATAATAATAATAATAATAATAAAAAACAATAAACAGCAGCATAAGAAGGAAAGGACGCAGAGCGTTCAGGAGTGGTCTGCTCTAAAGGAAACCTCTGCTGCAGCTCCAGAGTAAGCTGAGAAGAGGACAGGTGGTGACGAAACCAAACACGATCATACTGGCCGGATGGCTCGCACTAGTTGGCCGGCGTGTCAGAACGAGGTCAAAGGTCATCCTGGCAGCCTCTCTGTGCTCCATATCTCCTTTTATACACTTTTATCTCATCGTTCTTCTACTTTCTCTTTTCAAACTCTCACCCCCTCCTCTCTCACTCTCTCACTCTCTCTCTAGCCCTAATAGGATATGTCGAGGGAGGCTCTGCTTCCGCTCGCCCCATCACCATGGCAACCGCGGCTCTGGCGGGAGTTGCCGAAAAGACTGTGTAGCCTGACCCCTCCCCACCCCCCATCCCTCCTCTTCTTCCTCCACCTTTCCAAACCAGCCTCTCTCGCTCTCTCTCTCCTCTCTCTCTCTCTCTCTCTGTCTCTCTCTCCCTCGCTCGCTGCTTCAGCCAAAGGCGAACACACACACACACACACACACACAATGAATACCTGCCAACACAACACAGTGAATAGCCCTGTAATCTCACTCATACACACACAAATACACAATGAGGCCCTGTGTGTGTGTGTGTGTGTGTGCGTGTGCGTGACTGTGTGTGGTGACTGTGTGTGTGTGTGTGTGCTGTGGCCTGTCTTTGTGCATGAGTGCTCCTGTTTGCTGGAGGACAACTGACTTGTTTATGTGCATACATCACTAACACACGCACACACACAATTATTGTTTGTGTGTGAGAGAGCATGAGACATGAGAGGTTCGAGGCCCGTTTGCTGTGTTTTGCCAGGAGGGCTTTGCTATAGCATGAGTGTTAGCCTGTGTGTGTGTGTGTGTGTGTGTGTGTGAGAGCATTCAGTCCATTCAGAGGACAGCACATTCACAATCTTGGGATGCAGAGAGAGATGTTGTGGGGGGGGGGGGGTTTAGATGAATGCGACTGATGCAGCTCCCTCTGCTGGTGCAAGATGATGATGTCATTGTTGGCAGCCCACTTCCTCCAGAGTGGAGCTTCCAGGAAGTAGAAACAGCTCTGAGTTATACTGTAATTCACATACAGAATATTCAGCAAATTATTTTCGATGTGTGCAGCGAAACTCTCAAGGTCCTCAAACTGAAACCTGTCAGACCACGATAAAAGAAAGACATTTCAATTTGAAAAGTATTAAAATGAGCAATGTCAACGACTATCCATATCACTTATATACCTTTAAACATGTGAAGTAATCAATCTAAAAAACATTTAGCAAATGAACAGACTGCTGCAGTCCTAATAAATCTCACCAGTTTAAAGCTGATATTCAGTAAGAGCTTCAACTTAGAAATAAAGAACTTGGTATTTTCTTTTTTTTCTATTTTTTACACCTGAAAAGGGAGGAAAGGAAATATTTTGTGTCACTTTGTTAGCATCCATGGAGCACGGAGAAGTGATTTTTAAGAGACTCACGTTCAACAGGACCTACTTGACATGTCTGGTGTTTGAGGTACTCTGAGAACAGGAACAATCAGCCACCAGCTTTGTCACACCGGTGTGATCTGTGAACCGGTGCTCTTTAACCAACTGGATGCGACAAGTTCAGACTTATTTTTATCAAACAGGAAATGAATCATCAAACAAGTCAAAGGGCAAAGCACAATTGCCAAAACACATAATATTATGCCGCCAAAGAGCTTTGACATGTTTTGTCATCGTCACTTACAGGAAAATCCTGAATGCTTTGAATATTTTCTGCTATCAGTTCTGACAGTTATGATGCCGTTTTATTTAACATCGCTAATGTAGCATCACAAGGAGTGGAGACGCTGCTCGACAGGCTTTTTCACGTGGATGGGGCATTGCAACACAAACAGACAAGTCCAGTTTAGCCCAGTTATGCTGACTGCTTGTTTGTGAAAACAAAAGGTGAACACTAATAATACCCATATGTGTTTGTGCAGAGCTGCTTGTTCTACGACATAAACTTGCCTCACTGGTAAAGCATGAATGACGGCAAGAGCTGTATTTTTTTTTTATTTTGTTCATAAGCAGTACAAACATAGACATCCTTAAGCATAGCCTAAGAAAACATAAGAGGAACAAGTGATTCATAGAATAGTTTTATAGTTATGTCTCTTTGGTCTTTGATTTATAGCATTTATGTCATATGACGACTGAAAACATCTATACACTGACAAGCTCACAAAGCCCTAATGGTGCTTCTAATTGATGCTCTATGCAAAACAAATTCTCACTACTAATTATACATGTATATTTTAAAATCATAGTTGTAGCATTAATTATAAGGTGCATCATGTTGTTTGCTACAGAGGCATAATTAGGCATCCAGGCCATTAATAAGTTTCCTCCGTTTATCTCCTACGCAGGTTAGCTTCCGTGTTTTTTTTGTTTGTTTGTCTGAAGGTGAATTTTTCTGTTAATTGAGGGAAACTGAAATTGTTCGTTTGTGTCCGTGTAATTAACGCTCAAGCAGCGTTTGCTTTGTTGTTAGCGCAATGCTGTTCTGTTACGAAGCACCCAGTGAGTTAACAACTGCTAGAGAGTCGACGAGCTGTACTGGGATCAGCCTGCTAGAGATAGAGATGAAGACCTATACAGAAAAGAAACAGAGAAAAACTATTAAAAATGTACTGAAATTCATGAACAGTATATGATTTACTCTTAAAAGTGGCCACTTTTGCATTCTTTTCATACAAGATCATAAAAAGAAGTATAAGGATATTGTATGTATCATTAATGTCATATACTTTTCTGATAAATACCCAAATCATACAAGTTTCATTTTGTCTGAATTTACTCAGGATCTTATATCCGGATTCACTGTTGTATGCTTTACGTACAATAGTGAATATCCTTATACTTCTTTTTATTATCTTGTATGAAAAGAATGCAAAAGTGGCAACTTTCAGGAGTAAATCATATACTATTCATGAATTCCAGTACATTTTTTAATAGTTTTTTTTCTGTGTCTCAGGTGGGTCAGGCTGTAACAATGTGTCCACATGTGAGCAGTGAGTGTGCACTCACACATTAACAAAAATCTGATGGAATTATTGGTATTAATCCATACCAAAGGCCTCTCCCTTCAATCTTTCCTCTTTAACATGTGCAGACACAACATTGTTTGCTTCATCTATTAGTTTATTTGTGTAGAAAAAAACTTTTGGCCCAAATATCAAGAAGTCTGATTTTCATTTACATATTTGTATTTAAGCACACTGCAGCACTATACTGCACTATAATGTGTATTTTAAAATGTTTATTTCATAATAAGAGTTTGGTTTGTGTAGGTGTACATTATGTGGCTTGTTGGTTCGTTAACATTACAGTCACATATGAAATAATTAATGAGCTGGATGATGACATGAAGAAATGCTGCAGCTCCGCTCACATGCTGTGGACACTGAGCCATAATGATACTATACCATGGAAAGAGGCCACATCAGGTTAGCAGAGCTGTATTAAATCACTCATTACTTTATATCTTTATGTGTGAGCGCAGTGTGATTAAAGTCCACTGGACATATTACACATCCATCTTTCTCACCGCAGCATTCACAGCTGCTACCCGCATCAATTCAAGTTAGAGATCGCATGAATTAATGCAAGGCGAAGACTTGGTGACCCATTTTATGGTGGAGCAGTTGAACTGTGCAGCACAGCGCAGGGTTTATTCACGCTTCATCCTCACATGTTGAGTTTATTGTTTTAAGGTGCCCTGGTAGATTGTTGGGACTGTTTCAGAGACAGTTATTTTATGGCCCTTTTGACTCACAGACAATGCAAATTTGACGGGCAAGTGAAAGGTGAGGACGTACTTTCAAGCAAAGTTCAGTCACTTGCCTTTGTGTGGAAAACAGGGACAACAAGGAGACCTCTGTGCTGATATTCAAATCCAGATTGGTGAGGATTGGAGGTCTTTACTGGTCATAGAGAAAGGGCTCCATTGTCTTGGGACCGGCAGCTAATCACAAAAGATGCTTTGGCAACATTGTGCCTTAAAATCCACATGAAAGTGTAAAATGGCATGAAGTGAGTCCGCTAGCTAATGAGCTGCTGTACATCAGAAACTTTCATTTTCTTATCATTCTGTTGCTGGGATCACACAGCGTCCAGTGAGTTTTTTTTTTCCTTTTGGGAAATTTGAGCAACAGTGAAAAGAAGAGATGAAAGGTACGGAAGAGAAGGGAAAACAGGACAGGGAGTGGGTGGAAATGAAGCCGACGATCAGCTAGAAGGTGAGGTGGGAAGAAACAAGGGTGTGGTTGATGTGAAGAGCGAGAGATGCTGGAGGGGGTGAGAGAAAGGTGGAACGAGGTGTGGTCATTACAGAGAGAGAGAGCGAGACAGAGAGAGAGAGAAAGAGAGAGAGAGAGAAGGGATGAAGTGATGGAAAGATGAACGGACTGGGAGGAGAAGGGAGTTGGTGGTGGGTGGGGAACGAGTGGAAAACATGGAGTCAGCTGATAGCTCCCAGTTTCCATGGCAACGCTAGGCCTTTCCCACCCACTCCTGTCTTTCTCTCTCTCTCTCTGCCTCATTCACTCCCTCACTTCTTTCACACTTCATTTTCTTTTCGTTTTTTTTTTGTTGCTTTTTTTTAGGAGACTGTCTCTATAATCTCGTTACAGGCCCCCTGCCTCCTTTTCCTCCACTCCCTCATCTCCTCTCGCTGTCTTTCCTCTCCTCCTCACCAGGTTCTGTTTGCTAACTATGTGTTGTCAATGGGCCCTTCTTTCCTTTTTACCTCCTTAAATTCCTCCTTACCTCAACTAAGTTTGGTGCAGGTTGTATCTATGTTTGTTTTCATGCTCAGAGTTAAAGTAGAGATGCTGAACTTTACAGTAGAGTGTTTTTGGAAGAAGAAGGAGATGAACCTTGACCAGGAAATAGATGGTCATTTGATCGCTGACATGGATAAGCAAGTCTCTGCACATTTCTGCGGGGTGAAAAAAGTCAAAGACAACAACAGTTGTTTGGAATGCCAAAAATGATTGCAAAAACAAAGTCATGTAACAACATGTCACGCACGATAACCTGCAAAACCTCCATTGTTAGTGGTGGTTATCTAGATATTCAGTGGTAGCTGGCTGCAGGATGGTGGTTTCCAACCTTTTAACTGACCTGATAAAAGGGCGTAGCAGAGTCTCCACCCTCCCCTCACCCAGAGCCGAGCTGTGCTCAGCCGAACTGGATGGAGGCCAACTCCTGGACTGCCGCTCCCTCCCTCTCTCTCTACATTTCTCCTCTGTTTTACTCCCTCTCCTAATCAGTACCAGTCTCTCTACACCCTTCCAGCCCTTCTCTCCCTCGCTGTCTCCTCCACCTCCCCCCCGAGTCCCACACAGCAGCCATTGTTCCCCATGTGCTCCAGCTTCATGGCAGCTGAGCCTTGGGTGGATGTAGAGGCGAGTGGGGTGCTCTGATCCTCAGAGGAAGCTGAAAAAAACTAGGGCGTGATATGAAAAGCCCCGCGCAAGTTATATGAAAGCGTCGATCTGAGAAGAAGCGGTTCCTCAAAGCAAAGGTAGACAGTTTTAACAGATTGAAAAGTGAGCTCAAGTTCAAAAATAAACAGCGTGTTTAAGGTTTAAGGTTCTCATCTTATAATGGTATCCTCAATATTCCTCAACAGAGAAACGCTGGCTTCTCATGGATAATTTAACAACATGAGTTTTCCTGTTTCTTTATGTACTACAATACCCATGAGCATCAGCAGCTTTGATATAGAGAAAATGCTTTGTTTTTGCAATTGTCAGCAAATGCTGAATGTTTGATGAGGTTTTTTTTTTATACACAGAGGCAGCACGTGTCGATCGCATAACTGTGACTACATCAGTATGACTAGTTGCCAATGAAATGCTGTTAAAGACGTGAGCTGACTCAGCTGAGCAGTCACTATTTAAAAGTTGGAATAGGGAGTTTAACCAGTTGATTGAGTATGATAATAATGTAAACGTTCTTTTTTAGTCTATATTTCTTCGTGCTTCAGATTTCTAAACTCCTCTCTTTACTCCAGCAGGGAGATGTCGGTGACAACTGCTCACAGCCAACAGACCTGAAGGTGAAGACGGAGCCGCTCTGTAAGACGGAGCCATCTTCGCCCCGGCCGTGCCCCGCCGAGGACCAGACCGAACCCGTCGACCTGTCTCTCAACAAGCCCCGGTCCTCTCCCCTTCCTGCTTCTACGACAAGCATCACAGCCAACCCCGCACCCAGCGGCGCCATGACCCAACCCAGCCTGTCGGCTACGCACATCCCCACGGCGGTACAGTCGATAGGCTCCATGGTAGCTACTGATTCCCACCTGCTCTATTGTCACACTGAAGCTGAAGAACACACTGATCATGACCACCTCCTCGTCTCGCCCCTCTAGGTCCTCTCTCCAGGCTCCATCTTGGCCACTCAGGGCGCCGGGGGCCAGCAGATCCTCCACGTCATCCATACAATCCCCTCAGTCAACATGCCCAGCAAGGTGGGGCAGCTCCAGACCATCCCTGTGGTGGTGCAGTCGCTGCCTGTTGTCTATACCACCATGCCAACAGACGGCGTCGCCACGGCAGCCATCACAGTGCCACTCATAGGCAGTGACGGGCGCTCAGAAGGATCTGGTGAGTGGTAGCTTTCAGTAACATCCAGCCGTATATTACAACTGTGGCACCATCTGACCGAAATGCATTCAATCCCAAATAGATTGTCCTACAGGACAAAGCTGGAGAGGTAAACACTTCCTGGAGGTAACTGACTTGTGCGGCACAGTGATGTCAGATACACGTTATAAGACATGCTTCTCGTTCTGCTTTTGTTATTGCTATTAATGCCACTACCACAAGTAGAATATGTTGGCAAGGTATATGGGATCTAGGTTTGGCCGTCACACCCATGATTGTTCTTCAGTCACTGTTGTTTATGGGGTTTACCGGGTTATGTCTCTCGAGGAACATGATGCATGTAGATGTCTCATAGTGTTTCTGAGGAGGTCGACTCAGTGTTGCTGAATAACTAATATACTGTCAATTTTTAACTTGTCCCTGAACATGTACGCTACCAATGTCCTGACGTGCTCCGACACAAAGTTTAAGACGATCAATACCAAAGAGCCACTGCGAAAGAAGCGCTGTCATCATGTCAGCCGTTAATCAGGCACGCCTTAAACGCTCCAATCCGGTTGATTCACGTTAAGCAACGACAGGAGGAGGAGTAATCCATTCCTGAGTAAACAGGAGGGGAAGCTCCACGTTTGCTCAGGCAAGCTGGCAAAACAGGCCTCCGCCCTTTGGACAAACTGTGCTTAAGTGTGCCTGTCGATTGAGTTCACCTTGGTTTTGTGATATAAGCAGTATAAAAGAGGGAGGAGGCGGCTCTCAGAAATGCCTCGAAGCAGAAACGTCACCAGATGCCATCAGCATGTGGCGTTCAGTGCACCTGACAGAGCGTTGTTCAAATTTCATCCTGGCACACATTTTAAAAACCTCCAAAGAAGTGATGATAATACACTCAAATACTAGACAGCCCGATCTTTTTCTGGGACATTCCTAAAGGACATGAGGCTGTACTCAGTAATTACAGCTGTACCTCCCTACCTACCTGTACCTATCATCACATCAACAGAGGAGCTTTATATCATTTCACTGGGACTCTTTGCGCTGGACTGTGACTCATTACAAGGCTCAAAAGCAGCTTGTGGTTTCACCTGTAACCACATCCATCAATACTGACAGACGCACCCTGGACGGAATTCCCAGTCAATTATTGAGGTCAACGAAAATATGATTCTTAATTACATTTACATATTACTGGATATGATGACAACATCACTGCTGCCAAGTTCAACATTGGGACAAAAACAGGAACATGTTCATTTTGTGTTTATATTCTCAGTATTTATCCTGTTGTAAATTCATTCTCACATTCATATCTGGATATAAGACATTTTTATACTTATTTTTGTGCTTATTTTTCTATTTACATTCTAAGATTTCAATACTTATTTTTCACACTTATTTCATATTTTTTATGCTTATTTTTAATGCTTATTTTTCTATTTACATTCTAGGATTTCAATACTTATCTTTCACACTTATTTTAAATTTTTTATATGTATTTTTATACTTATTTTTCTATTTACAGTCTAAGATTTCCGTACTTATTTTTCACACTTATTTCATATTTTTTATTCTTATTTTTTATCCTTATTTTTCTATTTACATTCTAAAATTGTTTTACTTAGTTTCATTTATTTCATAGTTTTAAAAAAATATTTTTATTATTGTGCACTGAAAAGGGAAGAACATCGACAATTTCGTAGTACAATTGCTTGATAAAGAGCATTCTATTCTGCTCTATTCAGTGAGATGATAAGGCAGATTTATCGAAAACAGAACATCTTATCTTTAAATCTTGAACCAGAGTGAATTTGTGCGTAAATGTTGCTGACCATATTTATTCCTCAACTCATATTGTCTGGAAAGGGCCATTTTGAAGAGGTTTATATTTGATAACTAACAACTTTGGTTTATGCATATATACTATGTAACAGCATTCAGGTGGAGATATCTGGCTCTCGACCCCAGTAAAATCTGATATATTCCATCCTGTCACAGTCTATAGGAATGACTGATCTAATGCGCCTCATTTGGACAGTTGGCTTTGAGATTTTACTGCTTGTTTTCATCGTAAAGCTTGAATATGTACACGGCTAATGACTAATTTTACACAGTTACTGTTCATTCAGATGTCCCCTGAACTAAAGTAAACTCACTATAGTCTAATGTCAGCACAGGTCCAGGTGGATTCTGAGGGTTTCAATTGTTTAAATGCTTTGAATCGAAGTGAAACGATTTGAGAGAGGAGGGGACAGAAACTTGTGATATTCTCTCTGTTTCCTCCTGAGTGAACAAGCAGGAGGCAGCTGTGTGGGAGGAAAAATAGAAGGGGGGTGGATAGGTAGACGCACATGGAGGAAGGGAGTGAGACTGGGTGGAGGTGGGAGGTGGTGTGTGCTGCAGAGGAAGGATGAGGAGGAGAGGGCGCAGGGGTCGAGAGCAGAGGACATGGACTGTTTTGCGTTTGAAAAAGGAAGGCTGCAGTGGTGGAGGAGCTGGAGGGTGGAGGGGGGACTTAATTGTCTCCAGAGACAAAGAAGACTTCTTTTGGTGTGTGACCCTCTCCATACCAACACTCCACCCAAATTCCAGGCTGGGGGAACTTTTCCACACCCAATAATTATCCACCGACATCTCTTTTAATGCTGCTTTATCTATATTAAGACAGAAATGTGAAATTATGAAAGGAGGGATAAGAGATAGATCGATGCATCTGACCACTCATTAAATCATCGTCACAGACTTATCACAGTGAATATCTGATTTAATAAATCAGTAGTAATATGATTAGATTCCACAGCATCTGCTTGGATCAATAACTGTTAATGAAAACATGTCCTGCAGAAACTTATCGGGCAGAAGCTCAGGAAGGTGTACATAGATCGAACACAATAGAATAATGATCTTATTATTCATATAGTGGTTGATCCTGGCTGTACAGTAAAAACCACGTGGAGCCTGTAGTTTCACCTCAGATATCTAGAAAACAATGAATTCTTTAATTAACTCTGATATGTTAGTGTTTGTAAAACCTTGCCAAAACCTGAGGACAGCCAACATTCATGCCTCGAGAGATTCAGCCACGTTTATGATTTCTGCAGAATAATTTTCATTTATGATCGTCCTGTTTTGAAACTGTAAAAAAAAAAAGGAGGAGTGGTTCAACGTTTCTGAGAAAGATGTAGAAACAAGGAAACATGTAGATAATTCCAGTATGTGAGCCAGACACACACACACACACACACACTTGGCTTTGTCTTGGTAAGTTGCTGGAATTCAGGCATCTCTCCACTTATTAACCCCCTGCTGTTTTCTTCTGTTTCCACCCCTCCTCTTCCTCCTCTCTTCTCCCACTTCTTCTTCCATTTCCTAAATTCGCTCTCTCATTTATCTCTCTTTTCTCTGGGCCTCTTCCTGCTACACCCTGTCCTCTCTGCAGTTCGCATTAAGCCAGGTTCAACATCTCCGGTGGAGTATCAGAGTGACAGCGATGCAGAGAGCGGTACAGAGTCTGGATCGGCCTCCCACAGTGTCCAGAGTCTCGACGCCGGGTGAGTCCAGCTGCAGATGATGATTCAGGCTCACTTTAAGTCATGGCCTCACAATGAACAAACAACACAATGAATCTTCTTTGTTTACCGTGGACATGCACAGGTCTGTGTAGTTCTCAGTCATCCAGGTCGAGAGGTCAAGGTGAAACAAAAAGAGCAAAAAACAGCACAGATTTTGATCTGTGATCTGTTTTGTTCAAACCTGGCCACCTCACTGAGATGATAACATAAAGACATCAGGATGCTGCATACAGATCATCACTCCCAGCTGGTTTTTTTTTTTTACACAACTCCCTTTAAAACTGGGATGTGAAGCAGATCTCTAACAAAGTGTTAACTAGTGAGCTGACCAAGCCAGGCCAGCTGCTTCACTCTGTTTCCAGGCTAAGCTAAGCTAAGCGCACTGAAAGTAACACACAGACATGGAAGAAAGTTCCCAGAACTAGTCTGACTGTGTTGCTTGTTTGTGAGGGAAAAAAAACACACTCTATGTCCACATGTGGATATTATAAATCATCACTTATACAACTGTTGACAGGACGTAAACACCATAATAAACCATGCATGATGTCATCTCAGTGCAATGTGTGCCTGATTACATCACTGCAGCACTGTCACGACTGGACACTTTGAAAACACTCTGGGACGTTCTGGGCATTGGTTAAGGTTGTCATGTTGGTCAGTGTGCCAGTGAAGGTACTTCTTAGTCATACTGAGGGTGTGTGTGTGTGTGTGTGTGTGTGTGTGTGTGCGTTGCGTCTGTTGGTAAATCAGGGCAGAGGTCCTGCCTCGCCCAGTGGGCGAGTCCGTCTGACAAACTGAACTTCAGGGTGTGGACGGTGACGGTTAGCTTTAATCTGCTGCACTTGTGAGGGTAAAGGACACAGAAAGAGGAGGAATGTTTCACAGAAACAACAACAACAACAACAACAAAGTATTTTGATTTATGCGTGGGCAGGTCAGCAATGAGATAATTTCGCAACGTTGTTCGCTGTCACACCTTATGAAACAGTGACGGACAGACGAGGAGGCTTTTTTTGTCAAATCAAATTTATTTGCATCATGAAATAAATATCAAAGGCATCATAATATCACAGAACATAAACTCTGTCATTAACATCTGAATGTAGGTGAAATGTGAGAGGATGAATGAAATAAAGAGAATGGATGGATTTAGTACAGATTCTCTTTTTTGTTGGTATGAGGAAAGAATAAAAACAGGACTGGTGAGGAGATGATAAACAGAGTCAGTGGTGCTGAAGGGAAGTCTCTCTGACGCCTCCCAGTGGCGTCAAATAAACCTGAAACTGATGAGAGACAGGTTTGTTCTGCTGTGCAGTCATGAAACATTACTTATTTCTGCTCTCACATGTGTGAATTTTGTGGTCTGAAAATGAAGAACTTAATGATTAAAATGATGAAAATGTAATTTAAAATGACTTAAATAAAAGAGGGTGCTGTATCTGCATATTAACTAAATGTAATTAAATGCAAATTAACAGTTCAATGTATTTTCCACACCCGTACATTCTCACTACTCTGAGTTTTGAGACCAGTATTAAAATTTGAATAAAATTTAACACCTGACATTTGATAAGAATCCTTAGATTAGGTTAAGCAACATATTTTACAGCATCAAGACTCAAGCCAGTGCTCACTTCTGGATGGACTACATCATCCATCCATCCATTTTCTACCGCTTATCCTCACATAGGGTCGCATTCACACCTTCGGTCAATTTAAATTAGCCAATTAATCTAATCCCCATACATGTTTTTGGATGGTGGGAGGAAGACGGAGTACCTGGAGAGAACCCACGCAGACACGGGGAGAACATGGAAACTCCACACAGAAAGACCCCGGGCCGGGTGGATGAACTACAAATGTTTCTAAATGTAGTCATTAGAAATTAATTACTTTGCACTGTTGCTCATCCTCCACTGACCGGCATCACTCACTCCTTTTCTTTTCTTTTCTCAGGTCCGTCATGGACTTAGAGCCTGTCGATCCGGATTCGCCAGACATCAAGAGGAGGCGGATCCACATGTGTGACTATGAAGGCTGCAAAAAAGTTTACACCAAGAGCTCCCACCTGAAAGCCCACAGGAGGATACACACAGGTGAGCAGCAACGCCGCACCAACTTAAAGGAGCATTTCACCCCAAAACTAACAATGTAAACAAGACCAGCAAAAACTGTACTGTAGTTTTAAAGATTTCCACCAGTAACACAACTTGCTTGCTTCCTTTCCTCTCCCACAACCCGTCTCCTTGCCTCCTCCAGGAGAGAAGCCCTACCACTGCACCTGGGAGGGCTGCACCTGGCGCTTCGCCCGCTCCGACGAGCTGACCCGACATTTCCGCAAGCACACCGGCATCAAACCTTTCCGCTGCACTGAGTGCGACCGCTCCTTCTCCCGGTCCGACCATCTCTCCCTGCACCGCCGCCGCCACGTCATGATGTGAACTCTGACCCCTCCGAACACCCCAAACCCTCACAGCACATCTTGTACCAGTAGCCCCCCCCCCCCAAAGACGCTGTCCTTCCTCCTCCTCCTCCTCCTCTCCATCTTTAAATCACAGGAATGTGTCTGCATGTGCGCGCAGTGGAGGTTCTGGGATATTTAATATGTGTGTTTCAACACATCATCATCATCACCGTCCACCCGTCACACAAGACGTCTCCTCCTCAGACAGAGGTCGGACTGAAGGTCATCCATCAGGGGCGCTCTTCCATCACCTGCATCCATCCATCCACAGGAAAGGAGGAGGAAGATGAAGAAAGGTTATTCTAACGTCACTTCAGCTGCCCTAACAATAATTACTCTGTACATATCCAGACTTCAAAGGTTATACAACCCCAATCACAAATTTCATATTTATGTATTTTTGGAAGCAAAGGCGACTTCCAAATAGAAAAAAGCCTCAAATAGTCCCTTCTCTCCACATCAGCTTTTTTCCAGGAACTTTACTTTTCTGTCTGTGACAAAATTATTATTAATCTAAATCAAGAGCTGTCTGATCAAAAAATAGATAATACGACTGGTAAAGTTATCAACCCAGTCGGTGCTGTGGAAACAAAAGTATTAAAATCCAATGCTCAGCTCTGATCCTGGACCCAGAGTTCCTGAAAAAATGTCTCTTTCCTCTGGTGGAAGATCTGTCTAATGGTCCCTCTGGGTGTTGCAGCAATAAACAACATCACAGATCCTCACAATGATTGCTTTTGTTTCATCTCATGCAACACACTGTCTCCTACAAACACACAATTGGACTGATTGGTCTCCAGATGCAGTGGAAATGTGCAAAAAGTTCCTGGACCAGTTTGTTAAGGGGTCTAAAACAAACAGTTTCATCATGCCAACTTGTGGATTATTGTGTGCATATCAGTATATGAGTGTGTGTGTGTGTGTGTGTGCACGCGCACGCTTTTTCACAGCAGCTGAAGTGACGTCAAACAGATGTTTCCTCTTTGGCAAACATCTGTCTGAGGCTATCATCCAGTGGACGCCTATCACCCCCTCTCCTGATACAGGGAGCTACAAGACTGTGAACTTTATAAAGATGAATTTGTTTTCATTGCATCAATCAAATATTGTCTTTTGTGTATTCTCACCCCCGCACACACCTTCCTGGTTGTTCTTCAATAGCAGTATTTTGCTTTGTATGCGTTGTTGTTGCTTTATGAAATAGGGCCTTCAGTTCTGTCTTTTTTCCCCCTTTTTTCGCCACGTTTGGCACTCTTAACAGAAAAAAAAAAAACTAATTCAGATCCTTTTGTTGTTGAGAGGCTCAAAAAGACAGAAAAGACACAAATAGTTTGAGATTACAAGTGAAACTCTCACGCAGGGAATAGGGGAGCTTTTCTAAGTGTGTGTTTTATGTGTGTGTGTGTGTGTCAGAGGGTGAGTGTGCATGGTTTGAGACAAACACATAACCAGAATTTAAAAATCAGAATTTCATTTTTACGAGTGTGTGTTCCGGGCACTTGTTGTTCTTTTACCTCTTGCCCGTTGAGCCTTAATAACTGAAGTCAATCTGTAAGGGCGAAACCCGAACCGCTGACAGACGCTGTTCAGCCAAACTGACTGGTACCTGGTCTTTACAGTGCTGGCTCGTCTCTTGAAAGGATGCTCCATTGCTTAAATCTTAGAAGTTAAAGGTGCTACATGTGGGACCTTTAAAATTCAACTTTATGATTTTTGGAGACAAAAGTAAACAGTAACTGCTGGGAAGTGTTTGCAGGCTTCTAGTCGCTGTTTTACATGGGTAGGTGGTTGCATCACTTTAAGGTGGTGGTGTACCTGTGGAGAGGGGCTGAGTACGCAACCAGGCGTCCAGCTCTTTCCGTTTCTGTGCTATCCATTGATATAGCTCATCATAATCATATATGCAATAGCAACCTTCTGTGGTAGTGAAGTGGTAAAGTCCGTTTCAAGACCTTACAACAGCAGGAGCCAACATGGCCGACCGTGTGTCAGCGGTTCTGGGAGAAACCAGGCACTGTGTCGGGCTGTCAGGGTCCGTAGTGCCTGCGGGTTAAACCTGGGGGCAAACTTAGCGCTCTCCTCACTAGCATTTCTACCAGGGCGGGTCAATTCTCTTTCAACTGAGTTTCAGTTTTTACATCATTTAATGCCACTAAACACAAATTCCCAGTCTAACAGTTGTTTTGTTGTCTTAAACCTCCCCCCTCACATCCTGTTTAGTTGTGAACAGACTGAGGCAGTTGGAACAGAATTGAACCCCTAACCTTGCCCTCGACCCCATGTGGCCATGTCTTAAGTGGGCTGTTTTTTTTCAGCTCCTTTTCTGGGCTGAACTTGATTATGCAACATAATGCAGACCTCGCTCGGAGCGGCTCATCTGAAGCTGCTGATGGGCTGTAAACAAGAACCTCCGGCTGGTTGAGGCCTGTGCTGTCGATCGCTGAACAAAGCCGCCTCAGAAATCACTTTCAGAGGAGAAGACTCAAACTTGAGCAGTGATGTCTTAATCAAGGGGGCCGAGTGTGTGATCAATTGAACACGCATGTGAACATGATGTGTGGTGTAAGAAACGAAACACATTTTGCTTTTGTGACGCTGTTCTCGTCAGCCAATCGGAGCTGTTGTTGTCGTTACAGAAGCTAGTCAGCGAGAGCTAAATGTCAAACACGTCAAACCGAGCTGGATGTTCAGGCTACCTGTGAGCTGAGTGCATGCTATTCACTTTACTCTGTGCACTGCAACAAAAAATAGCTGCAAAGTCACTGAATCTGGTTTTAGAAGGATTTTGTTTTTTGTTTTTTTTGCAGTGCAGAGTAATGAGTAAATTCCCCATTTCTCTTTACAAACCCTCCTCTGCTTCAACTAAAAGAAAAAAAAAACCATAGTTACTAAGCACATCTTTCTAGAAGAGTATATGCATTTGATTGAAATTTTCTTTCTTTTGTAAACTGTTGATAAATACATTAAGGACAATGACAAATAATTAAGATAAATCCATGTACATAAATGTATATAATCAAAAAGTGCAGAGTAAATGTAACGGGTGATTTCTATTTTTAACACTGACTAGATAATGTGAAAAAAATCCTTTCCTTTTCATTTTCCTCTGTTGGATTGATGATGTTTCATCATGTGTTGTTTTCTTTCAAATCTAATAAGACATTTGTTTCGTAGTTTCTTAAAAAGAAAAAAACAGAAATGGTCCCACTTGTGTTGTGCACACTTGTTGCATGGAGAGTAGCCCTCTTGTTTTCTTCTAGTGGTGTTGGTGAGCATGTCAGTGTGTGTGAGACTGTGGTGATCCCACAACATGATGACCTGAGGGGGAAAGCCCACACTGAAAATGATTCAATAAGGGTTTATTTATTATTATTATTATTATTATTATTATTATTATTACTACAGAGCTTGATGTTTCTGCACTGGACCTTTTTTTTTTTTTCAAAAAAAAAAATCACAAAAAACAGTCAGTGAAATGTTTGATATAGTTGGTCTGGGTCGGAAAACATTTTTACATTCAACCTTCAGAACATTTCAGGTCAGAAAATCTATCAGTTTTTGGTTATTTTGGATTTGATTGTCAGTTCTCAGCCCGGTCGCCTGCGGCTCCCTGGCATTGTACATTTGGGCAAACCACAGATGACAAACTACGGTTGAATGTTTGCAAGTGATGTCGCACATCGAGCGATCACTGCTAGGTTAAGTGGTACGATAAGGTTGTGTCTGGGAGGTAACCCACAAAACTCGATGTCTGATGACCTCTCCTGACCTTAACTATTCAAGGTCAATACCTGTCCATAACATCTCACGAAAGCTTTGTAACTTGTGGGTTCCTTCTAGAATTGACCGTGTAATAACGAGAATAACAAACGAGAAAGTCCAATAAGGAAACATAAGAAAGTTCCCTCAACCTAACCACGTCAACACAAACATTTCTGCAAGCATGATGCAAGATTGAATATTAAACATATTGCTGATTCAGAAATATCTACAATTCAACAGATCCATGGTTTGCAGAAACACCAACATTTAATTCTGGTGAGCAGGTGGTGATTTCACACTGTCCAGACTCACATTATGTTGAAATGCAACAAAAGTCATACAGTAACCTGTTATAGGTGTCATCTGTCACAGCAACAGGAAACAACAGTTCCACAATTATGATAAATGTTTTTTTTTCTCCATTTGATACTCAGATATAAGTCGGAGTGAGAGTTTGATTAGAGAGATTTCTTTCATTTCTTTTAGTTCTAATAACATTTCCCTCACACAGCACATGTATGTGTCATTATGCACCTAGAATTGATAATGGCCCATCGCTTTACAAGCACACTGATCGGCTCTGTTAAATTACTATTTTGTACACAGAGACACTGAAACCTCCAGTGTCGTTACCGATGACGCCTCAGAGCCTGTCGACGGTGACCAGGACAGTCTGTTTGTTGTGGCAGGGAGTGTGATGCATGTGGTCGTGTTTTTCCTGCTTCCTGTTGTTTTTATTTGTTTTTTTTTCGTGGTTTGTGCAAAGCTTGTGTTCCCTCGGTATTCTTCTAAATATTCTGTTCATGTGTAAAGCAGGAATGGTCATCTGCAAACAGACAGTGAAACATTTATCCCCAGCGAGGCCTCCGACGGGATAAAGTCACTGACTGTGTCCGTCTGTGTGCCTCGACTCACCTCTGCAAATGACAAATTTTTATTTTCTATTGAATGCAGTAACTTATGGGCCAGTATATTTACTCAGTGCAATGCAGTTATCATTATAATAATACAATTATTAATAATATTTTCTTTTTTTTGTATTTGTACAGAACAAATGTGTAAAGATCGGTGAGGAAAACGTGAGCTTTTTGATACTGTGACTCATAGTGTTTAAAAGTCAGTTTGTCCCTGTACAGTTGTGATTATTTCCCCCCCTCCTCTCTTCTTCTTTTATAGAATAAAAAATGTTTTTGGTGCAATTTAATGCCTGTTGATTCTTCTTCTGATCCTGAAGCTGGTGGCTCATCAGTGTCATGGAAGAGATCAAAATTTCAATTTATTGAAGTCTAAATTACATGCAGATTTTTTTTTTTTTGATTTTTTTTGTTTTCTTTTAAAATGTGAATAAACTTTTAATGCATTTTTAAAATTAATTTATGATGACAAAAAAGGGAAGAAACATTTAACAAAAAATAAATAAACAGGTAATTACAGATTTGCTGTAATAAACAGAACTTTCAATATATAGTTCTGCATTATAAATTAAAAATGAAGCCAGCAGATGTGTCAATAATATCAAAAGAAACATGCTTTAAGGAAGGAATATTAACAGGATTTACAAACTAAAAAAGATTTTATTATAGTGGTGGCTGCTGTCGGCTGACATGTTAATATTTTCCTCTTATTGCACTGATATAGGCGTTCCGGGCTGAAGGTTCACTGTCAGTTTCTCCATATATTTGTAATTTAAGATGTTCTCCACAAGAGGGAGCACTGGTCCAGAAAACCAGAGGCAGAGACAAGCTCCAGCTGGATCATAATCATAACTCATAGCTCATTTTAAAGTTGCACACTTTACTAAACGCAAGTTAATAGAAACAAAAAGTTGGATCCTTCATTTGCCCCCAGTGTAGACCAGGTTAATAAATAAAAATGTACAGAATAAAGTGCATGAACTAAGTCATAAAAGCTTATTATTATGTGTGTTGGCTCCGAATGAAACTCCCTCTCTCTTTCCCGTTTGCTATAAACGGGTTTACGGCCCCCTGCAGTCATGGTCAGGCCAATCATTAACACACAGCGTCAGTCGTTGCATTCACATAAATGGAGACGGAGGCCGGCGCACACCATATAAATGCAATAAAGAGCAAGGCCTCGCTGCTTTGTGATTTGGCGGCTTGCACAATAATGTCAGATGGTTGTGATGAATCATCATATCAGAGAGCTGCCATGCTGGACGGTTCAGTGGAGGATCACTGTCCGGGTTTGTGCAGAGTTTAATAGCTGGATGCTTGTGATTTCATGAGATGGTGAAAAGCTTTTGGAAACAGTAACTACACAGATGTACAGTAACTAACACATGTCTAGCCAGCAAATTAGGTTTATTACCATTGTACAATCCTCAAAGACATCTCTCTGCAGCCCTCTTTATGACAAATTAGTGTTCAGATCTGGTTCAAACCATGAACAGGCCAACAAATTGAAATAAGGCACATTTCCGTCAGAAGTTGCTGCTAAAGGCTTCACATGTCCACCAGTAAACAGCAGAGTAGAAGTTGAAGAACTGGAAACAAAAAAAGTATCCTTGGTCATCTAACCATCAGGGATACTTGCATGTTTGACACCGTCCAGAAACAAAGACAATATAGGCAGGAATAAACAGCTGATCAGTCATGATCACACTTTTCTTTGTTATAAGTAAACGTGTTTCCATATCCCACTCAACACACCAAAAATGCAAAGGAACTCCACACATAAAGGGTAAAAACGTATGGTTGCTGGTTCTCAAGTCAAGTCTTAATAAAGTAAACCCTCCTTCTCATTAAAGGAAGAGACTCTACTGACTGACTGACTCATCCCAAGACACATGATCATATGTTAACAGGTCAACTAACTGTGTTTGTACAGCCAGAGTAGACAGGCTGCCATAGAGCGGTTATTTTGGTGTCATAATATAAAATATACATTTTTTTGTGCGGTCTGAGCAGCTCTTTGTTGAACCGTAGAGCCAGACAAACGATCCAGCTGATCCCTGCATGTCTGAGTGACAGTCTGCAGGTGCTGTGGGTTGTTTTGACAGCTATGTTGGCCGTTTTCCCTTTTCCGTCTCCTCATGTGTCATCTGGGCATGGCATGAGGTGCAGGCAGCACCACCACCACAGTCACAAGTGCCAACAGTTAAAAACAACAGATTAACACAGCAAAACCAGTCAACAAAGGGAGCTTAACTTGAATGCACTTTGGCTGAGACGACAGGAGCTCTTGTCTCAGTCCTAGTTCGACTGTTACTTGTAATGTCTCTGCACGCGTGTTTCAAGTAAACAACGAGTTTTACGACAGATGAACGAAGAAACAATCTAAGACATTTCATCAAGCATGTCAAGTGACGTCTGGCATTCACTGGAACATGCCGTTCATTGCTGTACTTCTTGACATCCTGGTGCGAGTTCACCTATGCAGATTTTACAGATTTTAAAATATTAATGTGAGATTTTGGGCAATTTGCTTCCATAACAGTAAATAACACAAATCTCTCAGACAAGTAGAAAGATTTTTTTTCACTACACTTTTATATATTTATGTATATTTTGTATCTTTTTCTTAAATTCACCCAACAGTGAGCATTATATAAAGGCTAATTTTTAAAATTTTTTCAGAAAACAAATAATTACAGTCAGCTGGGGAAGTTTCATGAACCCTCAAAGATCTTAAAGGATTGAAAACCACCAGTTAACTCTTTGGGTGCCAAAAATGTATATTTGCATCCTTTAAAATAGAACGCTTGAATGCCATAAAGGTATATATACACGTCTATCCTTTTTTTTCAGCAGCAGGGACAAAAAAACGCTCTCACACAGCCTGTGAGTAATGTTGGGGCTTCTGGGATTTGTAGTCAGGACAAAAAAGGACAGTATACGCCACAGAAATCAAAGCAGGAAGTGGAGACCATCCGGATCAGAGAGCATAACAAACATCTGGACAAAAAGTGGTGATTTTGGTGAAAGTGGTCTTTGCTCTACCTCTGATAAAACAAGAATGGAACAAGGTAAAAACAAACATTTTTTTTTCATGATGAAATAGAGTCTCCTCTTTCATTTGAGCTATTCAGTGTTTTCAGAAACATTGTACAAAATATTCTGTGGGTCATGAAAGATGACTCAAAATGGCCAAAAATGCTGGAACAAGGCACTTTCATTTTTAAAAAAGGTTGGCACTCAATGAGTTAAATGTCCTGTACTGGCTGAAATGCTCATTTTGCTTCGTGCTTCACACTTTAAAAGTAATGCAGAAAGTGCAGCTGGACCAACCAATTTCATCATATAATTGTTTTTGGAAATATTATTCCTCATGTAACACTACCTTGTTGTTAATTAGGACAGATACTCTCCAGGTTTACATTAGAAATAAACCACAGTTGTTTAAATTAGAGCTCATGAAGTGCCTCCACTCCCTTCAAACACCAACAAACTGCTGTGAACCTGAGTGACAGTGACTCTTGTAGATGTTGTCTCAGTCAGACCAGGTGATCTGGATTCTCTCTAATGACCCTCCACTCTCCTGCAGGGAGGAGAGTTTGTCCAAAAAGTTCTATGTAGACAATTGTATCATCACTTTTCACCATTTCTATAATAAACACAGTAAAGACTGAACTTTTGTCATTGTTTGTTATTTCAATGTTATCCTTTAAAGGTTAAAGGTGGGCAGGGTTATGGTGGGGATAACATGAGGTCACTGAACTCCATGCAGTTATAAACAGAGAGGAGGAAACTCGGCCTCACAGGTGCAACAACAACATGAAGCAACGAGAGAGACGCTAATCAGGAAAGGAGAGCACAGATGAGGAGTGGACTGTGGATGGGTTGACTCTTGGACTGTGAAAGGTGGAAAAGTTCAAGAAACAGGATGAATAAAGGCACATGGAAGACTGTAGTACACATTGTTGTTGAAGTATCTGCTTCTGTAGACAAAGCGTTCATATAAAAACTGTGTGTTTGTGATCTATTTAAAGGGTAACTTTAGTATTTTTCAAACTGAACCCTATTTTACCATGTTCTCTGTCTAATGGGGACGACACCACAGCGCTCCTCTCGCTGACTTTCACTCATGTTGTCCTCTGGCAGCAAGACACAAGACACTATTTATTCAACCAGATAAAACCAATTAAGTTAGAATATCGTTTGCGATGGTGACCTGGTGAAAAAGGCAGCATGCACATCGATTTCATACCAACCAACTGGTAACTTTGAGCAAATCTGATAAAAAAAAGTTACTTTTATGAAAAAGTCAGCAGTGCATGAGACACCTGAGACTAATCTGCCTCTTCCTGGTGTTCATAATTACATTCACAAGATTTGAGGAAAAAAATGGAATGTTTGCTCTCCTGGAGGGAAGTGCATATTTTGGCTCGAGTGTTTGTGTAGGTTCTTAGTCATCAGGTCGAGGTAAATCATCCATTCATCCATCCATTATCTACTGCTTATCCTCATAGGGTCGTGGGGGGGCTGGAGTCTATCCCAGCTGTCTTAGGGTGAAAGGCAGGGGACACCCTGGACAAGTCTCCAGTTCATCACAGGACACATAGAGACAGACAACCACTCTGACTCACATTCACACCTACGGTCAATTAGCCAATTAACCTAATCCCCATGCATGTTTTTGGATGGTGGGAGGAAGCCAGAGTACCAGAGAGAACCCACGCAGACACGGGGAGAACATGCAAACTCCACACAGAAAGACCCCAGATTGAGAATCAAACAGGTACCTTCTTGCTGTGAGGCGACCGTGCTAACCACTACACCACCATGCCGCCCCGAGGTAAATCAAAATCAAAATAAAAAAAAGAGTAAAACTGGACTTGCTTGAAGTTTGGCTCGGATGTTTTCATCCTGGTTGTCGGGTCACATACCTCCTCATTTCACAGCTGGACAGCACATAAAAATATGAGAGAAAACTTGAGATTGGTCGGTTCCAATTGGGAAAGTTTTAATAGTTCTTTAATGCCAGCTAGGATTGGCAATGTTTCACGTTGTCTAAAAACAAAGGCATTATAAGTATATACAGTATATAGCAGAAACAGCTGATCAGTCATGTTCACTACATCACAGTTCTTTCTGCAGAGGTGTCTCGATATCTCCTTTAACAACACAGAAACCCCAGAACACCTGAAGCAAGTGTTTGTTGCAGGAAGTGACGTATCAAAATGACAATAAAATATGTGAATAGAAACATGACTAATGTAGGGCTCAAAGAAAGCCAGAGGATCAGTGGGATTCACCCTCAGGTGATGGTGAATGTATGTTCTGTTGGGTTGAAGAACGCTCGGCAGCACAACATGTAACCTGCAGTATTAGTTATGATGGGTTAAGCATCTTAAACAGGTGAAAAAAAAACAACAGATGGAGCTACAAACCATGGCTATGACGCGTCTCATGAAGATCACAGCAGAACAGATTCATAATGACTTGCATCAAGCACGTTTCTTTGCTATTGATTTATGATCTGTAGATAATAGAGACGCCTGTACAGAGCGTTACATGTTAAATTAAGGGCGTTGTCCCAGATGATGAGGTAAATCTCTGAGGCTTCCAGCTCAAAGCATCTTGGCACCAACATAATGATTACTTTCTCTGTCAGCTAAATGCAGTGGTGGACTCCACCCTCTCTGCCTTTATGCTCAAACTCATTCTTCTTGTCTAATTGTTGACTTTTATTCCCCCGTCACACCAGCAGGTTCTTTTGTGTCACGTAGTCCCGGTGGAGCTGAATGCTGGCGGGGGTTACCTTTTACCTGCCACATCACGCACAATCAGGTCCCTCCTGCCTGCCGAGCCATAACGGATCAGAGGAGTCAATGCAGGGGAATGATTAACGCCGCTTCCTCTATATTTCTGTCAAAAGCTGTCAATATCCTCTTTTCTGTTATCGCCTCACAGATAGGAAGTTATCGTGGTCATGCAAGAAAAATAAATCATGTGTCCACAACAGAGTCAAGTTTTGATGACAAAGCGCAAACAAACAAGACAACAAAATCTGCTATCACTTTATGAATTATTTTATTTCATTGCAGCATTGTGCACAAACAGAAAAGAAAAAATATACACCATTGTTGTTCTTATCAATTTGAAACATGAACTGATAAATTCTCTTACACGCAAGTATCAAAACAAAATTAAACAAGCATTCACATAAAACCGATCTAACATCCCATTAGTTAAAAAAAAAGAGGAAGGAATATTAATATTACAATAGGAAATAAAACCAAACAAATATTTACAAACTAAAACTAGTTATGTACACGGTGGGTGGTCAGTGCTCCCTCCTTGGGAGAACTTGTTTCCTTTGGAAAAAAAAACTTAAAAATAAAAGTGTTGAAATAATAGGAAGTGTTTCCTCCAAATGAACAGATGTTGGACACATTTTCTAGACATGAGATTACATAACACATTTTTGCAAAGTGCTAAAAACAGTGAAGAAAAGGTGAGATCACATGTGGGTGATAACTGGTAAAATGTAAAAAAAAAAAATGAAATCATAATTCCCTGACATGTGGATGGAAAAGAGGATACTGACTGGAGATGGAGATTCTGGGGTTTCTGGATCTATGTACACTATTGATTGTCACACAAGCTCCACTGGAAGACATTTACATTCCACTTTTTCCCCCGATGAAGTGTTTGCATTGTTTTTTCTGAGAGTAAATAATGCAGCAGCTTACTTATTATAATGAGTAATCTCATTCTGGAAGGTTTAGATTTACAAATCAACTCTGTCTTCAGTCTGTCTGTGTGGATGTTACATTTTATTTGATTTTAGCATTATTTTATCCAAAATAGAAAAACAAAATGCTTTCAGAGATAACAACAGTGACAGTTAATGGAATCAAATCTTTGTGTCGTGTGACATTTTTCTCCACTCATGTATTTCTTACGTTAACCTGCCAGTCGTCCATTTAAAAGGCCTTTTTTTTCAGATCCTGCGATCCGTGACAGTGTAATGTACTGTGCATTAAAATGATTACATAACAGCTCTATCCGCCCATCTGTCTTTCTCCATTTGAAGTGTTGAACAAATAAAAAAAAAAACAGCTGAACAGAAACTGCATGCAAACCGCAAACTGTCGTCAGTGGAGATTGGTTGCCGCGGCAACAGTCAATGTCATGGATACAAACATTGGGAAATCGCTCCGCTCTCTGAGCTCGACAGGTAATACCTGCACTGAAACGAGCATAACTAAGTGATTATTAACTTTTCCACGGGGAGTGCTCTGATTGAGTCTGTTTTAAAGCTCATATTAACATTTGATGTAAAGTTAAAAACAAAAAACAAAAGTTGTCAAGTATAAATCTCAATACATTCGTTGTAATCTCAGACACATGTATGCACACATATATAAACAAGTATGTACAAAGGCAGGACAGAGGGACACACAGATCCAGCTCTCCAAGAAAGTTCATACCTCAAAATGATAAAGGAGGAGGCAGTGATGATGATGATGATGATGATGGCGGCAGCAGATATGCAAGGAAATAAATAGTTGTAGCTTTCAGGAATTAATTACAGGGAGCCCCAAATGTGTTGTTAGGAGCAGGTGCATGTTTTAAAATCATCATACAGTGATGAACAGACACCAAAATCATCTCTGGGTCCCTGGTAGCTCATTAGCTCGTTAGCTCAGACTTCAGCAAACACTGTGTTGACTGACAGCTGACCAGCAGTATTATCTATGAAATAATGCATGTTACAGAGCTAGAAATGACAGATCTGTTTGCAACCGCCTGGAATTACTTTGTGAAAATTCATTCGCTGCACGCCAACTGTCACTCCAGGACAAGCAGGGATGATTTTGGTGCTGCGTCTGTTAAGTTCAGGTGGCTGTCTTGGTTGATTCGTGTGGTCACGTGACGGGTCCGGTATGTCCGTGTTAATTCTGGTGGCGCTTCATGTGTAGGGCCAAGTGGTCGGAGCGTGAGAAGCAGCGGCTGCAGGCAATGCACTTGAAGGGTTTGGCCCCGGTGTGTTTCCGGTAGTGTCTGGTGAGCTCATCGGATCGGGCGAAACGCCAGTCGCAGTTCTCCCATGTACAACGGTACGGCTTCTCACCTGCAAGATAGGGGAGGGAGGACGTGTTAGTAATGAAAACAAATATTTTTTTTATGCACAAAATCTGTTTGTTAATGTTTCCAACAACAACAACAACATCTTGATTCATTCAGACATGTCAGCAGTAGTTTTAAGATAAAGTGACAGTGTTAACTTCTTATTTATCCACCAGAAACAGAAGTTAATTATGAGTGAAACAACAACATGCATGTGTTGTTGAAACCACAAAAAAATTATTAAGTGTAATATTTCCTTCCCTCCAGGCAGTTTTTTTTTTTTTATTGATTTACCATGGAAACCTATTGTGTTCATACATTTGGGAATCTGGAGTCCCTACTAACACTGTGAAATATCCAAAATCACAAACCCTAATTCACATGCTCATTAGAATATATAGACATTGTTTGCAAAGGTGCAACATGGGTAACAAGATGCCCAGGTTTTTTTTTTTTTTTTTTTTTTTAATGTACAAATAGTAGATTGAGGAAGAGAGATAATACACCATGTCAGAAAATAATTTCCATGTCCTTAGAATACAACATTGCAGCCACACAGTGTTGAAATAATATTATAATAATATTAATAATAATGCTAATAATAATAATATTAATAATAATAATAACATAATGTTTATCTGCTGCAGCTTTTTGAGAATTTACAGCACCGGTTTGGCAGACTAGGAAACTCACAGACCAACGCATCATAAAAAAAGTCATGTGATGCTGCTCAGCCAATCAAATTGGTGCATTTTCATGAGCATTGTGAGTTGAGTCAGTGAGACAAGAAGAAATGTGACAAGTTGTGGACCAATAAACTATGGAGCAAAGTGTGATGAGTGTTCTTTGTATTTCACATTTAGACGTAAACAACTCAAAGAAAAGGAAATGCATTTCCTAAACAAAAAGTGTCCCACAGTTTTCTGTTTATGAAGCACCTCTGGATAAGAAGGGATGAAAAGAGCAGCCAAGAAAAATGAGCCAAGTAAATGAACACTTCTTCTACTCCAAACATTGACATTTCTCTGCTGTGCCACAACGTGCTATTGCCAAACAGTGAGCTAATCATCAACACAGATGAAAAAAAATCTCTGTTGAATAGACTGGTATGCACACAATAAAAAAACAAAACAAAACACACACCTGTCATCTTTCATAGACGAGGTGGAAATTAACGCACAAGAATCACTGCAAAGAACGAAAAGGATTTGACTAAACAATAAAACTGTACTGAAGCCAAATTCCTTTCACTGTGTTTGGTGCTTTCCAAACAAAATATGAAGTAATGTTTTAATATTCATATCAGGATGTAAAGATCAAGGATTATTTAGAGTTGTTTTTTTCCCCCAAAATGACCAAAATTAATAGGTTTTAGAATAAATTGTAATATTGACCAGCTTTCTGAAGAAGCATGTTAAATGTTGATAAGAAATATAATTTCTAAATGACTGAACGTCCCAGAGGAAACTCTTAAACTTTTATCAGCCACGGTCGAGGGAGTGTGCCTGTCTTTGGGTCATCAAGTGCTCATTACCTGCGTGGGCCTCGTTAGCGCTGATTAGATAGCTTCTGCTATTGGCCATCAATCACTCAGTGACAATCATTAGCAGAGCAAGGGGGTCCAAAGAGCGTTACGGGAGGGGGGGTCAAGAGATCAAAAAAAAACAAACAATAAGAATGGCAGAAAGTCCATCTTAAAGTGGCATACTTTAAAACAAAACATCCTATCTTTAATAGAGCAACAAGCATTTAATAAACTAGAAGAGATCGTAAACACATGAGAAGCGTTTTTGAACGCAAGCACCCGAACAGAGCGGCACTCCAGCCTCCTATCAGGATGATATCCTGTTTCTACAATTAACCGCTCTTGATGTGTGTGTAGAGTCGGAGGACAAATGTCTCCATATAAAAGGCCGAGGCTCTTGAGCCGCAGGTGTGTTTGGTTTTGCTCTATAGCTTCGCTGTCGGGGTCAAAAGCACAGCCGCCTCTCTTTATCCCAGAGGGCTGGTGAAACATGACACACACACAGGGCAAACACTCTGCTGGAACTATATATGTATATATATGTATATATATACACGTATATACATATGTATATACGTGTATATATATATATATACACGTATATACATATGTATATACGTGTATATATATATATATATACACGTATATACATATGTATATACGTGTATATATATATATACGTATATATATATAGCCAGAGGGTCAGAAAGCCAGCCATGTTTCAGCCACACTGCAGTAATTCAGAAGCACAGTAGAAATAGAAATAGTTGATTATGATGATTACTTTCTCTTCACTTAACATATCACTTCACCCCTCTCACCGTGAACTAGCTTTTCTCAGATTTTATGCTTTTTTTTTCCATGCTGAGTTCAACACCACTAGACACAAGATTTAAAGAGATGCTTTGTGTGATTTGATGTTTCACAGATCTGTTCTTGAAATCAACTAATCCTATTTACAGGTATTTGTAGACATGGCAGACAGCAGCTGTTTTGATCAACTGATTAAAAACATTTATCGCTCTCTCTCTTCCTCAAACACACAAACACTAATGAGTGCATGTATTGAATATATCATAAATCATAATGGACAAAAAAAGCTTTTGTCACATATTGATGTGTACTTTGTGTATTTACTCCACAGGAGGCTGCAGGAACTCCTCCTCCTCTGATTACTGCTGGTTTAGTTCCCTCTGCAGTTAAAATGTCACAATAAAGAGAAAACCTGATGGAACAATATTACTTTACCTCAAGCCTAAATAAAAATACAAAAGCAGATCAGCTGAGCCTCTTACATCAATTTACATTTCAAATAAAGACAATGGCGGACCCAAAAATCAATCTATCATTAAACACATTTCCTAAATCCAATTGATGAAATGTCAACACAATAATTTTGTTTCTTTCAATCTTATTCCTTCTGCGTTAAACCACTCATTCTCTAAACAGGTATACATAACCTAGTAAAATACATCAGGAGTATGATAATAACATTTTACAACCGTCTCTGCCTGGTTTTACTAAGTCAAAGAGCAAACATCTCCAGGACGCCCATAAACTCTTTGTGGACCTCTCAGTTTTATCAGCTCAGTTAGTGTTTGTGAAGAGGGCTGGAGGGTTCCCTAATCAGCCTGATAGCACTCTACTCTTTACACATACATGTACACACACACACACACACACACACACACAAACACAATTACAAGAGTCAATGTGCAGAGCTCTAGCAGCTGCTAAGGCCATGGTCAAGGTTGCCTCCCCCCTTTCACACTGCATGAAAATCCCAGGGTCGACGCGGGATTTTCATGCAGTGTGAAAGGGCTGTCGTGGCATTTTGACCCAGGTCAATTGACCCTCCAATCAACTCAGCTGCAGTGTGAAAGGCTCACGAGGACCTGAAAGATGGCGGTGTCAAAGCGCCCTAATACCAAGCCAAAGTGGGTCCACTTGGGTGAGAAAATCCTGCGTCGACCCTCTAATTTAAATGACCTCAGATTGTGATGGGCTCCAAAAGCATGCACATCAGCAGCTCCACAGTGGTTTTTGTAGCCAACCTTCATGCGGCAGGGGGGTAAAGGAGTTTCACTATGACCCCCTCAATGAATGCACAGGTTCAAACTACTCAGGTGTCCTATCTGAAAGTGACATTAAGTGAGAAACTTATTGTTCTATTCACAACTTATGTCAAACCTCCGTTTCTATTCATTCCTGCCGCTTGCTTTCCAGCAGTGGAGGAACGGCTGATTCATGATGTTGAAATGAGGAAATATCTCTATGATACCGCCTGTTTCACCACAGGAACCTAAATAAGGTGGCAGCTGACTGCAGGGAGATCGGCAGTCTTGTTACACCCCTATCAAAGGCACTTTAGCAACAGCTCCATTGATAACATCGAAGCTGCCTGCATGTGGGCTGGCCTGATGTTAACACAGCTGGAAACTCCTTTACTTCAGTAAAAGTGGAAAAACCACAGTATGCAGAGAAGTACGATCAGAAAATATATTTAAAGTATCAAAAGTAAAAGTACCCATTGGGCAGAAACACTCCAAGTGTTTACTTAGTGATCATACCATGAGTCATTGGACATTATTATTAGTAATTGTTTATACATGACATGACATGACAGGTAAGTTTAACAGAAAAGCACATTTTATAAATTCCTCATGTTTTCTATGAAAACAACAATAGTTTTCTTCATTTGAAAAATGATTTTAAGTTCGACACACTCCACAACTGGTTGTTAAGCAACCTGATCCTGTTAAGCTTGTTCGCCTGCAGATAAGAGCCGTTTCACAGCAGAAACGACACTGATTTAACAGGTAACAAGGCTGACCTGGAGTCGAGTATCATATGCATCTCAGCATCACTTAGCAAAACCTTATATATCTTATTTTAATAATAATAACAACAACAACAACATATCAACTTTTCAAAAGTAGGTTACCTTTGGTGAAGTAAATAAAACTGATACTTATTGGAAGCTTCCTGATCCTGTTTCCTTGAGGAGAAAAATGTTGAAACTGACGTAGATGAGGGATGATGTTGCACCACCTCTGGTGACAGAGTGATGATGCTACATGCAGATTACTACTAATGTAAAGTATGACGACATGGATTTACTGTAGATATGCTCCTTATGGCGGTTCAACACAAAGGACTACAGGCACAGACATGCAAGTTGGTCCACAAAAACAACTTCTTCATTTCTTTGTCAGCTTCTCAAATGTAAGGATTTTCTGTTTTTAAAATCTTCTTCACTCTTCATCATTGGGCCTGAACAAAAATTGTAGAATTTACATGAGGAAAAACAATACAATATTAACAATTATGTGTGGAGCCGGGCAATAAGAAATGTTTTCGATAAATCAACAGAAAATCAATGTGGGTTATGCTATCGCTTCTATTTGCTGTGGACAGGAGACTGGCTGCAGTATTCTGTATGAGTCAAAGGTGTGAACAAGTTTTACCACTCAAGTGGACAAACAGAGAGCTACATTAATCAATTCTGGAAAAGATAACACATTAATAACTTTCTACAAGTCAGAGAATGAAAAGGACTGCATTACTTCCCAAAGGTATGTTAACAGGTTAGTAAATTAATCACAAATTATATGAATTCAGTGAGTAGAAAATATCCTCTTTGAGTTGGAAAAGAAAAGGAGGAAGCACATAGAGTGGAAATAAAAAGGGGACCCAGGACAAAGCCTTGAGGTGTGCCACAGTTAAGAAAATGCTGATTACCCCTTAACCTTATCAGCTGTCTGTTTAAAGTGACAGTGATGTTAGTTAAAAAGCCATCCAGAGGGATTTGTGCAGACTTTTACAGACAGAAAGGAGAACGGAAGCAGATGATGACTACAGATCTACTCCATGCTCACAGGGATTTGTTTGTTTAGCATTTACTCAGAACATTTCCTGCACTTTAGTATTATAAGGATGTGGAGTTACATGCCCGACTCATGAGTCATCATCAACTGAATACAAAAACAAGACTAGGCAAGCCTGGTAGTGCCAGTTGTAGGTGAAGCCTGGTTGTGAGATCTACAAAGTGACCAGAATGATTAAACCAGGGTACTTGTTTTTCATATGAACCCCTGACATGCTGTAGTCTGTTGCATATTGCAGTCAGGCTGCTGTACCATCACATATAAACATGGTGCAATAATTGGTTCACCGAACACAATAAGAAGAAAGGGCCCGGCAATTCACAGAGGAGTGTTGACCGGCTTGCTTCAAGGGGAAGTGACTTGGCTGTTTATTTTACACATAAAATCTAAGTTAGCAAAGTGGGGTGAAATTGCACTATGAAAGTGTCAGGATCGACTGAAGGGGGTTACGGAATAGAAAAGAAGAAAGTGTTGCTTTTTTCTGGTGAATAACTGAATAATTTTACCTCATTGGGCCTGTAAAATGATTCGAAAAAAGCTGTTTGTTTGAACTGGTCACAACCTGTTGATGCTCAACCTGTGATGAATGGTTGCAGAGTGACAGAGTGACAGACCTTAAGTCTGGTTTAAAGCCATTGATCCCAAGACATTAAGTCCCAGGAACTAAAAAAAATCCTTCAGTCCATTGTTTCTGCATTTTCACTGCTGTGAAAATGCCCACAATGATGTGTCATTTCCTTTTAACAAAAGCTGATTATTCAGAAACAGCGTCCATGGTAAGCAGCCCCTTAGAGCCACTGGTTGACTTAAAGCTGCGGTTTATATTTCCGTTGAAATTGTCAACAGCATAGTTGCATTATCTCTCTGCTTTGTTTTGTTTGCTATTCTCACTACATATTTTACAGTTTGTTTGTCTTTTCCTCTGCTGTATCCTGCAGCAACAACCAGCTTCCCCACTGGGATCCATAAAGTCTCATCTTATCTATTTATGACCATAGGGATGTGTTTCTATTTGCACATTCATCCACGTGTTCGGCCTTTCTCTCGGTCACCGTTTTCACACTGCAGGTTTTTAATCGCATGAGTAAATCTCTAAAATCCAGGTCCGACCCTGCTGGGAAATCCACAGGTCTCATCTTACAGAAGGAAAACACATCGAAACCAGCCTTCCCCCACTCTGCAACCCCCGCCGCCTTCCTCCTCCATCCTCTGAAAAGGCTCTGAAAAGCAGGAGTAACAGGTTTGGCCTTCATTTAAACAACACGTATTCCCTCTTCTTTTTCCTCTTTCCTTCATCCTCCCCCTCCCTCACTGCTTTGTTCTCTTTCTGCAGAAGCTCAGAGGACAGGTATGAGCATGTAGAAACATGGTGGACAAGAAAATAAAAACTCTTGAGCAAACTAATGTTGTTTTTTTTTTCTCCTCGTTGTGTTCTCCACATTTATTGGGCATATCAAAACTGGCAACGTGACAAAGCATGCAATATACAAATAAATAAGCTGAAGCCAACTGAGCTCTGAGCTAAATTAAGGCCTGACACTTCTTCCAAACGTCATCAGTTTCAGACTCTACACAAAACAATAGATTTTCTGAGCCTTATTGTGACTCTCAGTACTTCTTATTTTAACATTTTCATCTACAGTCTGTTTTTAAAACAGAAAGTGCCTTGTGTCAGCGTTTTTTGCCCATTTTGAGTCATATTTCAAGACCCACAGAATATTTTGTACTATATCTCTGAAAACACTTAATAGCTCAAATGATGAGACTCTATTCCATCATGAAAAAAACTGTTTTATCCTGTTCCATTCTTGTTTTATTAGAGGTAGAGTAGTGGACAGTTTCACCAACAACGCCACTTTTTCTCCAGAATCTGTCCAGTTTACTCTCTAATCTTGATCATCTCCTGTTCCTGCTTTGATCTTTGTGGTGTATACCATCTCTTTATGCTCTGACTACATCTCCCACAAGTTCAAAATTACTCACAGGCTGCGGGAGACCAAGATCGGCGACCCGCTGCCAAAAAAACATTTTGCTGGCAAAATACGTCAATGACACTCAGTGGGTAAATCAACTGTTGTTGAGGTCTGATCTTCACTCGAGTAAAGTAAAAGAACATCAAAACTGTGCACTTGTTAAGCACCCTGGTCCTGTTCAGCCTGTTCGTCTGTGAATATCAACAGCAGAAACTAGTTTGATAGAATTTGGGCTAATGAGGCTGATCTGAAGGAGTCTTTGAGTCTTAACCTGTGTCTCATGGAGACTAAGGATGAAGTAGAACACACCACTTAGACAGTGAAGTGCATTTATACATCATGGCAAAGAAACACTCAAATGTAGCTTTCTTACCTGTGTGTGTCCTTTGGTGTGCCTTCAGATGAGAGCTCTTTGTGTAAACTTTGGAGCAGCCTGAGAAGAAATCAGAAAGAGAGAGAGATGATGAGTCAGGCTGACAGAAGAGGGAAGTTTACCTTGACTATTAAGCTGCTATTCAATGGGGAAAATGTACCGTTTCTGGTGGTGATTTCACCTGTGCTGCAGTTAGGATGACATACCAGTGGACAACAACTCAGTCACATATTCTCTGAAGATTTACGTTTGTGCTTTTGCTTTGGGAGTGGAGCTTGTTCACACAACAGTGACACCGGTAGAAAGCAATTTGAACCGACTTGTCCGATTGGATGAAACTTGTTTTCATTTGTGTAGCAAACTGTTAATAAAGCCCAAGAAATCTTGCAGGGCTCGAGCTTCTGTGGCATGTGCTAAAAATAGAAGCAGTAGCACGTCAATATTTACTGTGCAGATATTGCATTGTGTATTGTTTTGTTTGGCGCACTGCACATCAGTGTGCAGCATCACCATCATGTGCCACGTAGCCGGAAAGCTCGGGGAAAGACAAAAAAAAACCCTGGCAATGACTCTTAACTGTTAATTTTAAGACAAGTTACACAGTGAGCGGAAAGAACCTGACAGTCAAGAAAGGTTTGTGTGCCTGAAACACCCTTTTCATCCACCACAGCTGGAGTTCAGGTTACATCACAGACAAGGTCAAACTGACCACAGGGACAAGGTCATGTGTGTGAGCATGAGCTGACCTGGGTAATCGCAGAAGTGGATCCTCCTCTTCTCCAGCTCGGGGTTGTTTCTTCTGTTGTATTTGGGACCTGTCAAGACACCCTGGCCATGTGTCATCAGAATGGCATGTGGGGACAACCCCGTCACCTTCACCCCCCCCAGGCGCTGCTGGTATGGAGGCAGGAGTTGTGGCGCTAACCTGTGCAGCTCTGCCTGACCGTCTGGGCTCCCCGGCTGTGAGTTTGGTGGGGAGGGGGGCAGGCTGTGGGGCGCTGTGTGTTGGGTGGAGTTGGATGGAGAGGCCTGGTAGTAACCGTGGTGCTGTGATAGCTGGTGTTCTGCCATCATGTAGTTGCCGTTGGTCGTCTGCACTGTGGCACTGCCGAGGTTCAGCATGGTCCTGCCACTTGTGGAGGCGTGTACCGACTGGCTGGCTTGGGACAGAGTCATGGTGAGGGGCATGTGGTAGACCTGCTGCTGGGGGGGCGGGGGGCCAATGTGAAGCTCTGTGTCCAAGTTTGGCTGCTGCTGCTGCGACCCTGCAGGCACACTCACTGTTACTCCAGAGCTCATGTCTGGTTTGATGAACACATTGTTGACTACAGGCGGTACGCTGAAGACTGAGGTGAAGTCCGGCAGGGCCTGGGTGGCGGTGGAGGAGCAGGGCACCTCCAGCCCAGGCTCCGTCTTGATCTGTTGCGGCGTGAGGGTCTTGGTGTTGGGCCGGTACAGGCCCGTACGGAGGTGAGTGGTGCTGGGAAGGATGACGTTGATGTTAAGGCTGTAAGGGGTGGCAGTTTTGTCCTCTGAGAAGTACTCGTCCACCACAGAGGCGCTGTCTCGTCTGTATTTCTTATCGACAGTGTCAATCAGGTTGCTGAGGAGAGGACTGTTGACCTGTGGCAGGTATTTGTCCAACTCTAATCGAATCTGAAACGGAACGACAGAAGAGAAAGAGGATTAAAGGAGGAGCTCAGAACATGTGTGCTTAATCTGCATTTACGGCGGCCCTTCACCACTATCTGGACTAACACCTGAACCTGGTCTCAGGCTGAGCTGAGTACTGGGGTGGTCAGGGTTAAGGCCAATTCATACTTGGGTGGACTGTCAGCAGTGCGGTATCCGTGCGGACAAAAAAGGATGCTTCGATTATACGTGAATTAGCGAGATCTCGTTAATCAGTGAGATCTCATTCTCGAGACTGAAGCTGCACCAAGACATTTTCCTTCTCCTATGTCAGCTACATGTTTGGAGATGAATTCAATTACAACCTGCAGATAAAAGAGGTGCTTTTGTGGTGTCAGCTAAAAAATAACTTCAACTGACCACCTCCAAGACTTTTGAATTACAGTGTAACTTTTGCTGACCTCACAGCAAATAATAATAAAAAAAAACAGTCCACTGGCTATCTTCCTAAACATAACAGATCAGAATCAAAGAAACCATCTTTGGCTGAAAGCGACAGACACATGACATGCAGAGTTTCATCTAGTGGTGTTGCAAGCATTACAGACTAAAACTGTGACGGGACAAAGGTATGGAAATATAGAGAACTGTTTTTTTTAAGTAACAAGACTGGACAGGTGGAAGTGCACGTAAGAAACTACGCTGCAGTTATTTTCCTCTGTTTGAGAAGGAGACATTATCTGATCTTAATCCTGGTTAACTGGTGTGTGTTTATGTGTGTGTGTCATTCAGTGTCTATGAAGCAGAGAGTCACTCCTTTACAGGTACATCAGCCGTTACGTAAAGAATCTGTGCTACAGAGACCACACACACACACACACACACACACACACACACACACACACACACACACAGAGAGAGTTCCCTCTGTGGGTGCAGCCGATGGAGATGATTCGATGCGTGAAAAAGCCAAGAAAAAAGAAACAAGGCTGAAGGAATGAGAAAGATGCAGTGAAACTTAAACACCGTTCGGTAAAAATAGACCTGCCAAAGAAATCTGATCCTAGACCAGATACACAGGCAGCACTG
Organism: Synanceia verrucosa; assembly: GCA_029721515.1. Taxonomy (NCBI): domain Eukaryota; kingdom Metazoa; phylum Chordata; class Actinopteri; order Perciformes; family Synanceiidae; genus Synanceia; species Synanceia verrucosa. Next base: position 18,349,777 of record CM056565.1, on the reverse strand, counting down.
AAGAAAGGATGAAGAGATACAGAGAGGAACAGAAGGAAACTAGAAAAGCACTCAGAGAGTGAAGACCTGCACCACGGCGGCAAGTTTTTTATTTAAAGTTACCCCTGCCGCCAAGGAGGTTATGTTTTCACCAGGGCTTGTTTGTTGGTTGGTTTTCGGTTTGAAAAATAACGCAAAAAGTTATGGACGGTTTTGGACGGAATTTTCAGGATTGGGCGGAAGTGGCCTGACTTAAAACTGATTCATTTTTGGTGGTGATCGGATCCGATTCAACAGCACCACCAAAAATTAATCAGTTTTAAGTTTGGCCACTTCCGCCCAATCCTGAAAATTTTGTCAAAGTCCATCTATAACTTTTTCAGTTACTTTGCAAACCGACAAACCGACAAACAAACCAACAAACAAACAAACAAACAAGCCCTGGTGAAAACAAAGAGAGTAAGGAAAGTGATGCAAGAAAGTGAGCAGCAAATTATGAAATAGATACTGAGGCATGAATGCAGGCGGTGAAGGGACATGCAAACTGTGCATGTTTCTTGTCTACAGAATTCATAGAACTTACAGTTTTCATGACCCAACAATATTCAAAATGATTTGATTTGAATTGGATACATGTAAACAGCTAATTCCTGTTGCTGTTTCTGAATTGGGCCTTATTCCAAATGGAGCATGTCCAGATTAAGAGGGAGGTGTTGATATTACTCATGTTTTAGACAGGAAGTGTTTATTTTTTTACAGCAGTTTGCCAGTTTTTAAGCGTTGAACAAACCTAGTAGCCTGAGGAGAAACACCTTCTCTTAGCAAAGACTTACATCAGTGGGATTTTTGACATGCCAACCTTTTCGAGAAGGTGGTTGAAGGAATGAAAGAGCTGGAGTGGGTCTGGAATGGACTGATGCTATCAGAGATTTTTGATGCAGGCTGATATAATCCGATGCTCATTTCTTTTGCTGATATCGGACCGATATCCAATATCAATATTGGATTAGGACACCTCAAGTGCATTAAGTGAGATTAAGAACCATATTGAGTTTCTGAGTTGTGTGGAGTGATCAGTGCGAGCTGACCTGAATGAACTGGACCAGTGTTCAGCAGACTGGAGTCCTGGACTGAATCAAATGATTTGGGACAAATGACCGAACGAGGTGCTGATGTGCTCGAGGTCACGTCCAGAAGGCACAAAACAGCAGAGAAGGACTGTTTCAACACTGAGCCAGCACTGTCAGCACACATCACATGCACAGCCTCTCCATCAGTAATCTACTCACACAAACCCTGGAGGGTTACTGCTGTGTATGTAAATACTGAAAAAACAGTTTAGTATTTATTTCTCTGAGTATGTATGTGCAGATGTCAATTTCCTGTTTCTGCTTTCAATGTTGGCTCAGTATTTCACTTTTAAATTTATGATTAAGAAACATTTAATTCAGTTTGTAGGTGGTTTGTTTTAAACAGGCACAATACTAGTTGTATGTTAAACAGGTATAGACAACAAATAGGTAAAACATTTTTCAGATGGCATTTATGCTGGGTGTGTGTTTTTGTTTTTCAGTACAAACCTAAATGTATTTTTCTGGGTGTTACATATGCATTGTGTGTCTGTGAGTTCATTTGTCTATGTAAGTATTAGTGTGTGTGTCTAAGCAGTCGTGCCTTCAGGGCTAATAAACGAGCGCTGGAAGTCAAACTCGCACTCTCTTGTCATCAGTGCAATCTGAGCGTATTTACTGAGGAGGAAAAAAAAAAAACAGAAAACAAAAACAGCCTCTCTGTTTCCATCCCACTGAGGGCTCCTGTGTGTCCGGACACAAACCGGCCCTGTGCTGCCGAGCTGCTGGCAGCTGTAACCCTTGGATGCCCTTGGTGGCTTCCCCTCTCTCTGTCAACCTGTTCTCTGATTTGCTTGCATCTTTTCTCACTATTGACATTTCCCTATTCAGCCTCTCTCCTGTGCTGTACGAACAACAACGACATTGGGCAGAAATGTTGTTATCGATGCAGGATGCTGCTGCAGTTTCAATAAGCGAGGTACAAAAATCACACCAAAAGTTCCCATTTCTAAGTTTATACTGAGGGGTGAAGTTAGTCATAGGCATCTATGTGCAACAGAAACAATACATACTAACAGAGTGAAAATGTCCCTCAGTGAGGGATCAATAAAAGGAATTCTTGTTCTATGAGATGACCTGGCATCATCTAACTGTGCCACAAGAAGCCAGTTTGCACACAATGTCGGCTCAACTTCAAGTAGAAAGGTAACAACAAATAGGATGCCATCATTTCAACACTATCACTGTAATGTTTTATGATTATTAGTAAACCATATTGTTTATTTATTCCATTATATTCTATTCTAACAGCTGCCATTTTCAGGTGGTCAAGTCTTTATTTGGGCCATGGTCCTACAAGAGCCTTCTCAATACTGTTAACAATCCTCAACAGATTACACAACAGTCACGGCGACCTCAAAGGGAACTCGCTCATGAACTACAAATCCAAATGTCTTTGTGTCATTTTACATGGTAAACAAGTAGAATATATTCAGCCCAAGACTTGGTTAATAATTGGAGAACATGTACTGCTGCGCTATGAATCCTTCTACCTGATAACAAACAGTCTCTTATCAGTTCTGTTCAGGTTTATGGGATGGAGTGGGAGTTTCCACATTTTCAGCCAATATGGCATCCATCCTTACACAATCTATACATGTTTTACTGCACAGAGAGAGAGAATATGCTTAGCACTTTTGCCCTTTTAACGTCAGATCATTCTTTTAACTCCCCTCATGATCTTTACAGCCACTAGTTTCCATTCAGCGCACCAACAGTATGGAAATCAGTTTGCAGAGACTCACTCTTCCCCATGCTGTTGAACAACGAACCAATCCAACCAATCAGGAATCTTCCATAAAACTCATAAATATCTCATCAACAGATCAGGAGATTCAGTGAAGTATGAGGTTTCATGAACATGAACTCTTTTCAGCCCAACGCCAAAGTTATACTTTCCACGTCCACGAATATGTGAGGGTCTGGATCAATCGGCACGTCCACTAGTATTTATGTTACAAGTGGTAGCAAAGCAATCGGCTGCATATGTGTGCAAATCATACTCAGTGGACCATATAAACCAAAATACCACGACCATGTGTCCATGGTGTCTGCAGCTGTTTGAGAGGAAAATAATCTTCCTGATTGCAAAAACATCTCTTCTTTTGACATATCTAGTAAGGATAATTAGTGTAGTACTCAGCAGGTTGTTAAACCACAAACTGAAGCAGTCGCCTTCTTACTGAAAAACAATGAAAGTCTGCCACTGTCATCAGATCCCTCCTCCTGCTAATTACAGAACGAATGGCTGCATCTGCACACCAGCCTGCCTTTATCACTCTTAGGAATGCAGAGAAACGGTCACTATTCGCCTTTGGATCACCATAAAAAAAAAAAAAACAGAACTGATAAAGTCGGGGCCCCCTGGTCTGCTCGCTGTGAATCAACAGACCAGAAATCATGACCCTGTCACTAGAGCGAAAACAAAACCTTTGAGACGTTGAGGATGTTTTATTGCCGCTGATGGAGAGAGAGATATGGAGATATGGAGCAGAGCCATGTCAGGTCCTGAGGACTAAAATGTGTATTTATTTCTGAAAACAAGGTTATTAAAAAATAAACTTCCTCAGGTAACTTTACTGGTGTTCCTCAGGTTGACTGATTTCTGAAACACAATGAGCTGTAACAACAACCAAGTAGGGGTGGGTATTGGCAAGGACTTCACGATACGACACGTATCGTGATACTCAAGTCATGATACAATAGATTATTGCTAAATTGTTATATTGCGATATATTGCAATACTCTACATAGTTCACAGAAATTTTAAATGCAGCTTAAAATACAAGTTGTATATATGTACATATATTTGCATAAATATGTATAGATATTTATACATATATGTATAAAGCGACACCTTTTGGAGTGGATATGCGGAGGTCATTCTGCATTTATGATCGGCCAAAAACATGGCTTTTTTTGGGAAAAAAAAAAAAACAATATTAAGAAATTAAAAATCAATATTATATCAGAGGAAAAAGTATTGCGCTATATTGCCATATTGACATTTTTTTCCCACCCCTAACAAGATGAAAAACTAACAGATTCCTCCTGTCACCACAAAATGATTTCACCTTTTGTTTTTGCTCATCAGAGCAATTTTCATTGTTTTCCCAGACAAATGAAGGGTAAACAGTGGTAGTCATTAAAGAGCTTCTGCAGCTCCAGCGGATGAGTTTGCAGACCACAGGCATTAGGAAAGAAGAGAAGAAGAAGAGGACTGTCTGCGGGCGTCTGGTACCCGGCCGGGCATGATGGGTAGATGACATCAGCAAAGAACAACATGAGGCCGTGATAAACCTCTGCTGGAAGATCAGAATGATTTATCAATCTGCATACACTGACGTGATATAGAAAAAGCTGCAATAACTCCAAAAACTAAAAGACAACAGAATGTGCATGTCTTTATTTTATGAGATTATATGGCCTGTTTAACTCTTGGCGTGCCATAGACGTATTTCGACGTCATTTAAAATCTGATGCTTGAGTGCCACTGATGTAATAATACGTCAAAGTGTTTTTTTGTCAGTGGATCGCCGATCGCGGTATCCAGCAGCCTGTGAGTAATTTTGGGGCTTCTGGGAGATGTAGTCGGGACATAAAGAGACAGTATACGACACATAGGTCAAAGTAAGAAGACGAGATGATCGCAATTAGAGAGCAAAACGGACGGATTCTGTAGAAAAAGTGATGTTTTTGGTGAAAGTAGCCTTTACTGATAAAACAAGATTGGAACAAGGTTTGCATGATGAAATAAAGTATCTTGAACTATTCAGTGTTTTCAGAGACATAGTACAAAATATTCTGTGGGTCTTGAAAGATGAATCAAAACGAGCAAAAAACGCGTTATTGTGAAGGAAGTTTATCGATGAATTTGCAGAACAGATAATGTTCAGTAACCAACACAAATCCCCAAATTCACAACTGAAGAACTCAGTCCTGAATAAGTCAAAGACAAAACAAGTCTAAATTTCAATCTTCTCAAATGTTTTGACTCCAAGAATGAACAAAACAAATGACCTTATGTCTCCCTTTCACCCACCACCAATCAGTGTGGGATTCTGCGAGCTCAGACTGGTCGTCAGCAGACACTTGCTCATATGCAAAGCAGCTGCGTTTGTTGTTCTGGAAGTCAAATCATTAGTCAAACCAAAACCATTTCAGCCCTCAGCAGCCTGTTGGCAACAAGAGCCTGAAGAAGAAAAGGGACTTTACACTCTATAATAGTGGAGGCAGCCATGGCACCAGAGGCATAAACTCAGCCTAAAGCGTTTCCAGTACAATCAAAGGATGCAAAATAACATCTTGAAAACTGAACCATATCTGAGTATTGATCTTCAGGAATCACTAGGCATGACTAGCACCTCTTGATGTGTACGCCATGAAGTTACTCTGTAACTTCCCCTGTCTATGCTCTCAGTCTAACAGGAAACCTATTGGTGATTTAACAACAAAAGAATCTGGAAATAGGTTTCATATTAGTGACCTATTCTGTCATTAATGCTGAGGTACTTGAACAGATTAATCCCAGAATAAAACAAAATGTACCGTTTGGAAGAGGGAAAAAGGATAAACTTCCGACAGAGCGACACAAAACTGACTCCACAATATCTGAATTACCAGAAGTTCAATCTTTGGCTGATAAATAGTTGATGTTTGTCCAATCAACCATCTTTAATGACTCATACAGTGATCCAGAAACATCACAGACCAAACCTCAAAGTTTACTTATTTAAATAATCACTGTGGCGTTCACCAGGCAGTGTTATTAAATGATATGTGATAAGGGTATGAGCTGTAATTCATATATTTAATATTGGAGAAGATGACTGTGTTTATACTGCAAAGAGGGCTGTTCGAAGTGATGAACCCACACACTACACAGTAGCACTGTGTGATATGGAGAAAATTTTCTATTGTGATATAGTTAATTTTATACCCCGGTAACGATTTATGTACAATATAGTATTTTTTTCTGATTTAATGTTACTGGTAACATTATTTCCTCTTTCCACTGCGCTCTCTTCCATGCTGCTTTACCTCTGTTGACTCCCCAGATACAAGTGCTGTAAGTAAGTGACATAAAAATGCTACCACAATGCAGTAGCTTTGCTGCAGTTTCATTAGTCTTCATACCATTATGTCTATGCTACATGTTTTTAACTCACACAATACGTTTGGGTTATCCAGTGACAATTCCGATGTTGAGTTGTGCTTTATGACGTATCTAAACCACAACTGGAGTAACGTCAACGTTAGCGCAGCAGTAGTAGCCTACACGTTAAAATTAAGATATAAACAACAGAGGCTTAGCTCCTCCAGTAGATATTTTAATATTGCAGTAAGATATATATCGTAATATTGCACAGATCTACTACACAGTACTATCCACTGACTGCAGTCCCCCTCGGCTCTACAGACGTTTCAGCACCTTTCATCTTATATATATTAATATATTAGCTCTCATCAACCTCATGTCCAACAGTTTTCCAGTTTTATATTGATCAGTGTTGATAATTATCACAATTTACATTTAAAAATAACGATGCTCAATTCACAGTTTCAACACTTTTGACTCATCTAGTGTTTTTGTAGGTAGAGGAAAATGTTACCACTAGCTGGTCAACATAGTGGAGCACTTCACAGCCTTCAAGAGATGATAGGAGACCAGAACAGAGCTAAAATACTGTTTACCGCTTCAAACTTTGCTTCATAGTGGCTCAAAAAGAAAACACATGCAGGTTGAAAAGAAAGCTAGAAAAGCTCAAGACTCCAAGTGTCTTGAATATAATTTCAGCCCATTTTCTGAACCACTTCCTCTCATTTATAAACAACTATGAGTTAGTTCACTTACAGACAGGTTTTGTGGTAAATTACTCAGCAGGAAAATTAAACCCAAACACTGAAAAAAGGTGAGGACAGCAGAACTGGAGCAACCTAGAAACCAACATTTAGCGAGTGTTTGGGGAGCCTCATCAGTTTTTCACTGCCGCTGTGACTTTTCTCATGAGGTCGGCCTTTATCATCCTTCCTGCTGCCTCCAGGCGGCCTATGGAGATGCGGGCCCTGCTCAGACAGGTCAGGCAACATACTGCTGTCACGACAGCGGCTCTGTTAAGCACTCTTTAAAACACCAACAGAAGAAAAAAAAAGAGAAAAGACGACAGAACTCTTTGCTCCGGAGGGAAACCCTGTGTTTGAAACTAAATGATAGTGAAGAGCAGAACGAGAATGAAATGGACAGTGAGTGAAAGAATCAGACAGAGAGTAATCTGTGAGGAATGTGTCTTCATGCATGTTCGCTGTGAATCAGGAGCACATCAGGTAAACGCTCTCAGGCTGCAGCTGGCTTCAGTTTGCCTGAGGGGCTAACTATTGTTTTGCATAGCATCAAGCGCTGCGTGTTACAAGAAACAGCAGATATAAAGCTGTTAAATATCAGGAGGTAGAATCTGATGCTGTTTTTATGATCAAATGTGGTCTCGAAAGCTGTCAGCCTCCTTTATGTGAAGCAACGTTGTTTTGTCTTGATGCCCAAGTCAGTGACTGACATCTACAACCTGCCCTGCTGTGCTGGTTCTGGTGTTCAGCTTCATCACATCTGGAGTCATGGATTCCCACAAACACAAAACCACTTCATTGAGGCCATAAACTATGACTGTCATTCTGATCGATATGTATCTGCAGCAAGGAGAAGGTAAACATTTTACATTACACATAAGCCTGAATAAAATCTTGAAGACAGACAAGAAAACAACTCCAGGTTTTGTCGTGCTGTGTGAAAAACATGATATTATACACTGTGGCTTCAACTTTTTTTGGGCATTTTTATATCTGTTTTAAAGGTGCAGTGTGGAAGCTCTAGCGACATCTAACATTGAGGTTGCAGACTGAAATTTCTCCTATGTGCCAGAGGACTTTTTCTCCATATAAATTAAAAAAAAAAAACACAACTGAAGTAAAGATTGATCTGTGTGTAATCATAATCAAATGTATATAAAACTGGTTAGCATAGATAGAAGCAAAAGACATAAGATGGGAATACCACCAGTATGATACAGTGGCCAGCTACTTACAGTACGTGCCCACATGAGACGACAGCAAACTGTACATGCAGAAATATAGATCTAAGGTCTGTAGATCGCACCTGTCCAGCTGACACTGCCCATAAAGACTTTCATAACAACCCGAGCTGGTGACATTGTCCATGTTTGCATAAAAACACTGATGCATGACCCTGACTCCTGCTTTGTGTGAAGCACATCGAGCATCAGCACTACCAGCCCCCAAAAAAAGGCAAAATAAAAAAAGTTTCGGCTATGAAACCCTGAGGCTCAGACCAGCGCTAGCATCAGGTCTATTTACCAAACACCTGGTACTACGCCATGCTCAGCACCATATGGGCCTCTGCTGTAACCATTCAGGGCCGATGTACCGTTCACAGCCATTCAACTTTAATACAGCTGTCATATCTCTTCTGTGACCGAATTAATTCATAGGCACAATCCACAAGATGCTTCCTGAAATGGCACATATCTGGCATCAGAACGACAAGTGTTCACTGATTATCTTGGACAAACAGATCTTCAGAGGAATGCCACGACGGATGGAGAAGGGGCCATTTCGCAGATTTGTTTCAAAGTCAATCTGCTTCTCCATCATGTGATCAGATCCCATGACTGCACAACTTGTGAGGAAACAAGCAGGAAACAGTTTGTCCTTTGCTGTACTGGGTGTAATTACCAAAATAAGAAAGACCAGTGGCCTGAATGCTCAATGCGTTCATATCAGCAACACAGCAGGTACCATGAACAAGCCTGTCGTGGTTTCCCTATAAATATATTCTATGTAACAGAAAGTCCATAGCATATTTAGAATAAAAACAGTGTAAGTGTTTTGTGTACATTATGTGTAAAACAATTACTGGTTAACTTTTACTGTAATCAATTAATTAGTAAAGAAAATAAAGGTGTAAAAATTCCCTGATCCTTAAATGTGAATAGCTCCTCCTCTATGAAAGCTTCCAGGTGAACTTTACCTGCGTCTCTCTAACATGTCAGGTGTCTGTGAAGGACTTTAACCTGCCTACCTGCACAGGTGAGCCGCTTCCTTCACGGGTAAATAGAATAAATAGAAAGCAACAGGCAGCTGAGCGGTAATTAGATGGTTATGAGCAGCTTTGGGTATCATGAAAACCACCGTTCATTCAGCCTGGAGCACCACCTGCAGCCACAGGTAGGTCAGGTCATTAAAGCAGCACAGAGGCCGGACCTCCGCTGTCTCTCACCCCAGGTTTGACGTCCTCAAACACGGACGCCTCCTCAGCGCCGTCCGCTCCCGGCATTCTCACCGGCTTCAGCTGCGTGAAAACCGCCCTTTCCTCTGAGGTGTGCGGCGGATTGGTGGCCAGTCCTACCCTCGCTGCCATCACAATGATTACTGATCTTCAGCGTGTTAGAAGCGCATAAAGCGGTGTTACTGCTGAGTGATACGTCGTTATTCCAGAGCCCTCCCCTCTCTTCTGAAGCACAGGTAGCTTCTTACCTGAGCTCAAGTACGGACCTGCTACCTGCAGGCGGCAGCCGACACCCAGCACAGCCAATAGCAGCACAGGATCAGTCTCATGACCCAATCAGGTGCGAGTAAGGAGGCGGGACTCACCTGAGAGACTCCAGGAAAGAAGGAAAAACAACTGGAGGGCATCAGGGAAAGTAGCCCATTGTCTGCTCAACCACACACACACAGGCCTACACACCATGTGTATGGGTGTTCTGCTGTTATGCTGAGCTCAATACATAAAAAGACCCTTATTTGATGAGCCAGTGAGCCCAAATGTTCTGCTTAGAATATCTAATGAAGATCTTCAATCTGTCTTGGTCTTCTGAGTTTGTGATTTTTGAAACACAGCGTATCCCCGTCACACAAAACAAATGAGTCGTGTCGATAGAAGGCCGTTAAAATCCTAAAAACCCGGTGAAATAGTGGAATCAGCAGGTAAAATGTTGCATGCAGTCAGATAATCACACATGCTCATAAACACACAGGAAACTGCCTTGAAAGATTGTTTGTGACGCCAGTAAATGATAAAGATTTAGTCATAGTGAGTAATAACAGCATTGTTTAACTAAGGTTTAATGGAAACACAAGATAAAGATTGTGTGTGTGATCAGGAGCGGTGACGGGCCAGAGAAGCAGACACGATTAGATTTTTTTTTTTAAATATTCAGGGCTCTGATGGGATGGAGACATCATTTTATGTTTTATTTTGTGAGATCAGTATACTGGAGACTAAGTCAATACACCCAGAGAGCCAGAGTCTCAGAGTGTTAGCTCCAGCTACATGCAACAGGATGAACTTTCTGACTGAGGTCATTGGAAACCCAAATCATCTCACTGACTCCTTGCTGCTCTGGTTCCCTGGCAGCGGTAAATCATGCTTTCATAGAAAAGCCTTGGCTTTCACTTTTGACAGCATTTTTACATTCAATAAGCAAATTGGCTCTGTGGTGAAAGGAGATTTCTTTCAGCTTCGGCTCCTACTAAGTAAAGGCCTATTCCACACCCAAAGACGTGGAGAGAGTCATTCTGAATTTATTTCATCGAGGCTTCGACCAGCACTTTCTGTCTTTCTGCTGGTGCAAAATGCTGCTAATCAAAAAATGACCATCTCACTGGGTCTGGCCTCTCTGTATTCGCTTCCTGTTCGCTCCAGGATGGATTTTCAGATTTTAATGTTTGCTTTTAAGATCTTGCACAGTCTGGTGCTTCAGTGTCCAGCTGACATAATGTGTTTCATTTTATTAATTATTTCTACTTATTTGCATAGATTTTTTATATTTAGTTTATTTGTGTAGTTCTATGTATTTTATTTTATTCTTTTATTTATCTTAATTGCATGGAATTTTTATCTCTTTTATTTAGTTTATTTGAGCAGTTCTATTTTTATTTTGTTCTTTTATTTATCTCAGTTACATATTTTTTCTCTTTTATTTAGTTTATTTAAGCATTTTTTATTTTATTCTTTTATTTATCTCAATTACATAGACTTTTGTCTCTTTTATTTATGTATTTCTATGTATTTTTTTAGTTTTTAGTTGTGCAGCACATTTGTCAGTCTGTTTTTCTAAATGTGCTATAAATAGAAAATCATACTGTGTGCATTAATGTGTTTCTGCCTTTCTTTGTCTCCTAAACATGGCATCTGCTTATTCATCTAAAACACATTCTATACTATTTAAAAATAATTTGATGCTAAAAGACAACATGCCCAACAGACCAGACTACTTGTTGAAATATAGATGCAGCAGTGATGACCCCGTTTTAAGGCAGTGTGATGACAGGCCACTCATTATGACCCTTCCCTCTTTGTCCTCAACACAAAGCGATGAGGACAGCCTCTATCTGGTGAACATGTGGGGAATTCACCTACCAGTCTGAAATCAGTGTGGTATTTTCTTTTTGAGATACATGCTGTCCAGTCATTTCTTTAGCTGCTATTAATTCATTAGTTGTATTTTTCTGTCATGACATCAGTACAATAAGGACTACAAAGACCAGAAACACACGTTCTGTACCAGTTGTGTTTATCCTGCCAACCAATTTGTCAAACAATTAGCACATGTCGTCCAAAGAGTCTCCGAATAACGGGGAAACATTTACCTGACAGACGGTGATGCACACACCTGACTGGGACATTTTGTTACCACACAAATAGAGGCATTATCGTGTAAACTCGTCAGTTTCACTGCCGTCAAACCTGAGGCCCGAGTGTGAATGTGAACCGTGAGAAAATTTAGTAGGGATGTTTTTAATGAATATAATAACAGGAGCCTTTCTGATCTGCTCCACTGTGTCTCACTGGTTGGCCTGCATATTTGCAGAGTATAATTATACCACAGTGGAGTATGACAAACTGAAAGAAGTGCTGGTACAATACTCTGTGCTGCCTGAACAAATGTCAATGAGAGACATTCCAGGAGGGACAGCCAGCTATTAAAAAGGTCAGAGTGTTGAGTGAAAATATGTTTTAACATGCTCTCCGTCTTAGTTCAGTATGTTAATTTGGAAACAGTAACTCAGGTATGGCTGCTAAGAAGGTCGACTTTGGTTATGGTGACGAGTGGCTTCTACGTAGCTTTTGTCGACCACGAAACGTTTTACTAAGATGGAGCCAGAGAACCAGATCTGCAGCTACATTTGGGATGATTAAGATTTAATTATACATCTTAAAATTGGCTTGTTCTACTTGTATGTAATGTAATGCTGTTATTAAGCAAACAATTAAACCGCAAGGAATGATCTTAACATGAAAATCAAGCCACAGTTGTTAAGTTTGAACAAACTACCCTTAGAAATGCTCAAACCGGTGCTCAGTGCTTTTGTTAAATATTGCTAAACACACCGCTTCAGTCTCAGTGATACATAAAAAGCAGAGAAACATGTCAGATGTACATTCAGACGTTGGACCTCAGTTGACTCCCAACTTGGCTTTTAACTGATCTCCTGTGGAGCATGCTATCATTAACTCAAACATGCTTCATCTCATAAAAACTAAAAAGTGAACAGTGTGTACTCTGACTACAGGGTGACACACATTTTAATAGATGGTTCAACCTGAGAAGATTATAATGACTTGAATGCAATATCAGGCAGAGTCATTTGTTTCGTAAAAGTTACCAATATTCAGGAATGAGAATGAACATCATAGATGTTTTCAACAGCAGACATTTCACTCATAAAGCTGCTTCCATCTGTTGAGAAAAAGGTTATTTTGTCTACATGGCAAATAATTGACATCTCAAAGCTTATGGTGATCAGATTTCATGTCCAGGTTGCTGCTGGGTTTAAAACAATCCATCAGATAACAGCAGTTGTTTATTCAAACTCCCAGAGCTTTATTTCAAATTCAGGTGGAATACATGGATTATATGCCAAAATTCATGGGAAATGTGTCTAAACTAATAATAATAAAAGTTTCTTTTCCATAGCACTTTTCTTAACAACATCACAGAATGATTCACAACAATAAAAACAATGTGTAAATGATGCACTCTGGAATATTTGTATTTGTTTAAAATGAATATTTTGCTCAGTGTAAACATCATAAAGAGTGAGGACAAGCTGAGACAGAACGCTTTCATGCACAAACAGCGTGCAACTACTTTAACCACCTTAAACTGTCATTAAGGAGAACTCGTCACAAAATAATTAGATGTACACACACACACGCTACACAAAGCTGGGAAGTGTGGATGATTATAATGCATGATTATACTGCAGCTTAAATACGCTGTAAACCTGTCATGATAAAGAAGTATAGACTCCATCCTCTCAGTGTCATTCTGTCACTCCAAGAGTTTTTATAGAAAAACAACGTTCCCATATTTTATTTAATTTTCTCTGACCTGCTATACTAAAAAGACTTTATTTATCCACGCTGCATATTTATTTATTTACTTTTTGAACATGACAGCCAAATGGATACAAAATGGAATAACATGATATGGATCAGTTTCCACAGCTCGGCTGCAGCTTTGGACAGAGGTAAAACCTGTATAACCACTTCCAGTCCTTCGGTTGTAATTAGTGTGCACATTTGTACTGTTTGCATAAAGGACAGAGTAAACGGACAGGGAAATAAAGAATGAAAGAAGGAGAAAGAGGGCATGCAAAGGACAGTGGAGATGAGGATGGATAGAAATAGAAACCAAAAAGTAATCATTTCATTTTTTCAAGCAAATTGTTGGGGAAGACATGAGGAT